>CM039674.1:147010837-151810837 GCA_022496015.1 Hordeum marinum
ACAACAACAACAACAGCAACAACAACAACAACAACGACAACAACAACAACAACAACAACAACAACAACAACAACAACAGTTCCCATGCAACGTTCCCCAACAGTTCGCTCGTGATGTTCCTGAAGTGAAGTGGGAGTCCAAGGTAAGTGCATGGAAACTGCAACACGAAAATCATGATGTCTTGGAGTAGTGTTGTTAAATCAATGTCATCACTGTTGGAATATGCCCTAGAGGCAATAATATTATATTATTATATTTTTAGATTCATAATTAAGAGTTATTTTTCTATGCTATAAGTGCTATGATCCTGGAATATGCGATTCAGTGGAAAACTCATATGAACCTGTGGAATGATATACGGTAAAATAAGATTCTTAGTCTCGCCTCTAAGACTAGCTCAACTGTTGTTATTGGTCACAGTTTCCAGATCTTAGGACATTGTTAAGTGTATGGATGATCCTAAAACAGCATTCAGATTATGACGTTAGAAGAACAATCAAATTGAATCAACCCAAACTTGTTTGTTATACTCTGAGATAATATCATCTAAAATCAATTGTTATATCACAGAGTGTTAACGTGTGTTTTATGTTCCTTGGGGAGGGAGTCCTAGACTAGGGGGTCCCAGCCGAGCTGGACTAGTCCATGGGCGGGGTTGGAGCCCCATCCAGGAGGAAGGACTTTGAAGGTCCTAGGATGAGGCGTGAGCACATTGGATTTTACCAAAGACTTGGTGTGTACTCCAAGAAGGGATGATTCGTTCAACATGTAATCCGTAGATGGTAACCGAGATTCATGTAACCCTAGACACCCTCGATGCCTATATAAACCGGAGGGTTTAGCCCATACAGGATACACATACAAATCATCATCACCCCTAGAGTTTAGACCACAAACATAATATCTCGAGGTAGATCAACTCTGTACTCGTTACACCGATAATATAACAAGAGCAGGACGTAAGGTTTTACCTCCATCGACAGGGCCTGAACCTGCGTAAAAGCCTCATGTTCCTCATCTCGACAACCCTCTTTAACGAGTTATCTGAAGAAGCGGCGGACCCTGAATGGAACTCCCCCGTAGAGGTGGAAAGATGAGATCTGAAGTTCCATCTAGAGCACCACGCTCCTTCGAACAACCTAGCCAATAGTTCTCCTATCAAGGAGACCCCGGATTTAGACTCCCCTTTGAGGGACGGACGACATACTATTTAGGTAGGGAGAATGGGTGCTTTGGACTTTGATCCAAACCCGTACATCTCCCTCCCCATACAACCTTCCCACAACGAGCATGGAGGTGCGTTAGAGCCCCCGCCCGATCGGATTGAAAATTTTGATCACCCCCATCCCCACAACGAGTAATGCCCAAGCAACTTGCACTGGTGCTGCGCCGTGCTATACAAATGGTTTTCAACCCCTTTCCGTGACGTACTTTGAAACAGCCGCCTTGCATGTGTGGGCGATAGGGGGTTCATCCCACCCGACACAGAAAAATTATCGATGATGGTGTCCAATGAGCGCAAACGTTTGGCAAAACTAAGCGTATGGGATGTCCGCTATCACAAACGAGATTCGCCGGTCAACCGTTTGAGATTTGGTGGCCTTCCCATACATCCCATCCTTGCAACTCTTGTGAGATCACACTAACATCGCATGGGCTATTCTGTGGTTCACCGTTTACGATGTGCATCGAATCACAAACAGTTCACGATTATGAAGCGTGTATGATAAGGGGTATATCACAAACACTTATATTGTCCGAACTGTTTGTGATATTTAACTAAGATGATAATTTAACCATCGTACAAGTATCAAATAAGTTTAAGAAACGTCTGAATGTCATACTCGTGTCCGAAGGGATAAGTATCGCATACGCTATTCTGTGGTCCAATGTTTGTGATGCATACTACATCACAAACAGTTTATCATTTTAAACTGTGTGCGATAGAGATTCTATCACCAATGTTGAATTCGGCTGCACCGTTTTTTATATTATCTGAAATCACACACGGTTTGCAAACGGCAACTATGTGCATGGACGCACACATTTTCTATCTGTGAAACATATCGAATCATGAGGTATATAACAAACGTTGAGACTTGCAAACCGTGTGCGAAGTAATGACCCACAGAGATTTTTTATTTTAATCGCTACAATTTAAAATTGTACAAAATTTGAATTTGAAAGTAGGGAATAGCTTTTTACATGTACATAGATAGGTTAATCAACCAATGCATTATTCCATTCACGGGTACATACGTTCAAGAATTACGTCAACGGAAGAGTTACATAAGCACCAAATAAAGAATGATGAACGGCGGTTTAATACTTGTATTAAAGACGGCAAATAAAGAGGCAAAAGATATTCTGATTGCTGTAAAAGGTGAAGCAGAATGCTCGTAGTGTGCCCTCCTCCATGTCGAATGCACACACGACTCTAGCCTGATTCCTTGTGATGGCCGACCTCCCATCCTTCAATATCTTCATGACTTTCAGATAGTCATTCTAGTCTAGTAGAAATACATGTACATTTGCATGTCCAACAATCATGTAGTTTGAGAGGTGATCTTGGGTAGACTGCGATAGGAACCAATGCAAAGGAAAAAAGATACAAAGATTATCATCTAACAACTCATTATGTGTAGTAAGAAGGGTACATAGTTCTGAGTTAATATAATTCATATCACTGTTGTCTTGGACAAACTGTAAATAAATAGTTCAATTGCCACGTTTTGACCCATTGTACTAGCAATCTTTATTAGTTACCTCACATGATGCTCCTTTTCGTCCCACTATATAAGATCTAATTACATCCAACGCGCTAACATATTGGATGTATTAGCGTCTTATATAATGGGGCAGAGGGAGTATTAACATGAGAAACAAATATAGCCATGTTAACAAAAAACCATTAAATTAGGCATATGCTCACTGCATCAGGGTTAACAACAACCAAATAAAGTCATTCGTAATGGTATTGTTGAATTTGCATAGAACAAAGCTGGTACTTAAACATCAAATTGTATAATTGAACATCATAGAGTGAAAAAACAGGGGGTGTATTACCTACACCAGGCTTAATAGGAAACAAATATGGCCATTGAACTAGTATTAATCAAGTTGTACTACACATTGTGAATAACTAAATAAATAAGGCATACTACATCAACCAAATAGTCATTCATATCCGTATTGTTGAAATTGCATAGAACATACCATGTGCTTAAACAAATTCTATGATTGAACATCACATTGTTACAAAACCAAAATAAACATGGCGTGTTAACTACACCAGCTTTAACAGGACCCAATTGTATGATTGAACAACCAAATCTAGCAATTGAAGTTGGACATATGTTCACTACAAACAACAAAAAACAACTAAACATGGTATATGCTCACTACAGACAACCAAATATAGGCGTTCATGAAATTGAACTGAACAATTCATACTCCAGGGTAGGGCACACTTGTCTATGACAAGTTGTCGTCGTCGATGATGCCTGACTTGGTAGCTGATGATGCCAAAACATCGCCATAGAACACGACTTTCATAAATGACTAAAGGGTCTCGGTGGCGATGAAGCCAAATTCCTTAAAGCAAAGTAGAGTAGATCAGATGCATACTACAAATTACCAAATATAGGTATATGCTAACTATAGACAACCAAATGTAGGCAGTAAAATTGAACTGAACAATTCATACTCTAGCATATCAAATTAAACTTTTGAACATTACAATTCATACTCAAGCATAGCAAATTCCTGACAGCAAAGTAGAGTAGACCGGAGGCATACTACAAACAACCAAATATAGCAATTGAAACTAGACAAATGCTAACCACAAACAACCAAAAAACCATTAAAGGAAGCATATGCTCACTACAACAGTCTTAAGAACAACCAAACAATCATTCATATCAGTATTGTTGAAATAGCATAGAAGATACAATGCACCATGTGCTTAAACATCAAATTGTATGATTCAACATCGCATTGTGACAAAATTGAAATAAATAGGGGCATGTTAAATAAACCAGCTTTAATGGGAACCAATTGTATGATTGAAGAACCAAATCTAGCAATGAAATTGGACATATGTTCACTACAAACAACCACATATCACTCTATACAAGGTATATGCTCACTACAAACAACCAAGCCCGTCAACACTGAACATTTCATACTCCAACATATCAAATTGCACTTTTGAACATTAAAATTTATATCCCTTTAAAGAGCCTGGACATGGGGTGCGCACCATGTGCTCCCTGTTGTGGCAGCTTAGCTCCTTCCCTTTGGAAGAGCACGTCTGCAGGGTGACGTCCCTAATGTCGTGCATGGGCTATTTAACCTTGGAAGAGATGGATAGGGCGCCCTTGTCATCGTCGTCCTCAATGAGGTCTGACTTGGTAGCTGACGATGCTGAGCCACCGCCATATATATAGAACACAACCTTCAGAAATGACAAAAGGGTCTCGATGGCGATGAAGGAAAAATCCTCACAGTGAAGCAGAGTAGATCAACGATGGGGGCATGAAGGAGATCCAAGGATGTTGAACCCGAAGGGGTGGCGGTGCGTCACTTAAACTTTGGCATAGACCATGTCAAGCCATCATTATCAACAAGCTCGATGTCGTAGCCAGTTGCCGAGACATGCAGACATGTGCTAGCCCGCTTATTAAAGGCCAAAGGGTGAGCTCCCCGAGGGGGCCTTGGCGGCCACCTCGCTGTCGTCCAGCGGACAAGCCTCGATATACCTCTTTTTGTCCATTCTCTCCTCCAGCTCTGCGGTAAGCATAGCCGGGCTGAGGCTGCAATGCTCTGGAGTGTGGGCAAGGATGGGGATGGGGATCTGCGGGAAAGAGGGTGCTTCGCAGGTCGACACTACGGGGTGGACCAGATTTGTGCGTGCATTCAACATGGAGGAGCACTACCATTGATTGCACGGACGACTCTAGTCCAACCCCCTTGTGATGGATCTTCATGAGGACTTCGAGATAGTCACGAGAAGGCTTGTAGAGGATGACAATGGAGTCGGGGGCAGTGGCGGCGGCAGGCTAGATAGGGTTCAAACGAGGGAGAGGAGTGGTGCATGCGGGATCAGAGGTTTTCCTTTTTTACGTAATCTGAGGAGAGGTTTTGTGGTGGGGAGGGGGGCAGGTGGTGTTTGAGGAAATTTCGCGCAGCTACTGAAAAATTTACTAGGTGGGAGTGAAATGCCAGGATGCCAGGGTCACTAAAAATTTAGATTACGGGATTGAAGGGGTGTGGCCAGGGTGGGAGCAACAAACATCGCAGACGGCAAAAAATAATAAGTGTGGTCTACCAAATAGGAAAAACCTGCAGAACCGCCATTTTTCAAATGGCTCGAGGTGGTCTACCAAATAGGAAAAACTTGCAGAACCGCCATGTTTTTGCCAATCGTGTCCCATGCCCACCAGTGGACCGTGCTGATGAGCCAACGTCAGAGGGAGTGGTGTCTATTGAGTGTACAATCGGAAATGGTTATTACATTCAAATCATTTTCTATTTACTCCTAGAATAATAATATATATAGGAGCATTTCATCAAAATAAATTCCGGGAAAGGGGTCAGAACACACACACACACACCTGCATGTGGAACAAAAATATGTATTCACAGGGTGGTTTGATCGTTTAAAATACCCAATGCACAAGTTTGATGTGGCGCATGTCTCCTCTGTCGCTACTTCGTGTTGGTGGGAGGGGAAATCCTAGCTACGAATACATGCCCCCAAATAGGTCTCATGTCTCACCCATGTCGTAACACGAAAATGAAACATATACATGAATCTAGCATGGTCAAATCACCCCATCTCTTTTCTGGTCAAAGGTGGACTATGGCCCATGCGCCTCGCAACACGGACATCCTGACAAAAGAATCAACATTTTGCTCAAACCTCTCCCACTATCGGTCAAAAGGATGGACGTCCACCGAGGCGCATGAATGGGCATGACACCGATAACCATGTGGTGGAGTGTCGAAGACAGCCATCACCTGCAGGTGGTGCAAACATATGTACGGAAATGTTGTGTTGCGTTTGAATTCATTAATATATCCCTCAGGTGCAACTTTGATGTGGCACATACTTTGGAATCGAAAAGTCCCCCTCCCCGAGTGAGCGTTCATGACACATACAACTAGTATGTCGGGCATCGATGGGAACGATTCAAGTATACGTACGCATGCGCTTAGGCTTGGGTAAGGAAACTCAAATGACGTATGTAATATATACCATAACACAAACCAATTGAAGAATCCACCATGATAACCTCTCTCTCGTTGTCAGTCAATGTGATGGACATCCACACGGGCCTAGAATGGACTTTCCAATGACAACCACACGAAGGAGTATCCAAAGACAATCACCATCTAAGCGTGGAACATATGTACGAAAAGCAAGGTTCACGACGCGTAGTATATATATACCCCCCATTCGAGCTGATGGGAGAGACATTCATGCATACACTACACACACTCAAATTATACCATGTAATCTCACACCCATGGCCTATAGAAAACATTGACCAAAAAAGAATCCACAAGAATTAACCTCTCTCGTTGCGGTACAAAAGTACGCGAGCCCATAGATGGGAGTGACACTGATAATTGTGTGAGGGGCGGTGTCCGAGGATAACCACCGCCTCCATGCTGCCCTAACATATGTACGGAGGTGTTGTGTGATGTTTTGAATACCCACTGCACACCTTTCATGTCGCACCTTCGCAAATCGAAAAAACATGGAGGTTCAGAACGTGTACAATGAGCACATGCGTGCACACATGCACCCAAACTTTTGTCCGGAATCTCACCATGATCTTCACCGAAACACGGACTAAGATGAATCCACCTTTGATCAAACCCCTCTCGCGCACGCCATCCAAGGTGATAGACCTCGTGGGGGCAATGAATGGGTGTGTGAGTGGTAACCGCATGAGTGAGTGTACGGGGAGCGCCACCGCATGCATGAGACACAAACATATGCATGAAAAAGGTCATGATCAAGATGCTTTAAATATATACCCAATGCACGACTTTTGACGTGGCACGTGCCTCACCTGAAGCTGGCAATGGATAAAACTGTTACTCGCATCCCCATGAGTATTTACTCTATTAGGGTACGAAGAAGTGCCAGCTTGAATTCCCATGGGGAAGATGGTGGGTCAAATACCTTACCCAGCGTGCAGGACGGGATGACGATGGGATATATATAGCATTACTCGCCTTAACCATGAAATACTTACATGTGGGCTCTGAAATTAGTAGACCCCACGTAATTTGTGCCCTCGGACACCCAAATTTCCACAGATCCCACCCATCTGGCCCAAATATCCGTAAGAAATCCCAAACTTAGTCACAACATATTGTTTATTGCATTGAAATACTCTTTTTTACTGAAATACAATCGAGTGTTGTTCTTAAATGCATGTTGGGTTTCCCCACGGGGATAAAGAAGTGGCGACGGGGATGGGAAAGTTTTTATCCCACACACGGGTATGGAGACGAGGACGGGAATGGGAGGGCGGGGATGGGGACGGGGATGGGACTCTAATATACCTTCCCGAGTAATCCCCATTGCCAGTTTGATTCCTAACTAACAAGATAACCCCACATGGCGGTACACATACGACGCGTATTGTGTGCCGGACCCGCACACCCCCACTCGTCCCACCACAGCACCGCCACTTCGAGGCATGCATGTCAAACTTTTTTATGTCGTGCACATGTGACAATAGGAGTGTAGCGTTAAAATTTGATTTTTAAAGAACATTAAGACATTTTATATTAAATTGATTCCTTAGGTATTTAATTTGTAAATTTCAAATTTGAACAATATGCACACGCGGTTGTGCGCCCGAATGGATTAGAAATTCTTTTTTTTGTCTTGGGTGCATGTTTAGTCCCCATGGAAGAAAAAACAATAAATTTCGAACATCTCGGGGCCACAAACATTGACTCTTGGCTTTCAAATTCCAGCAAATGCCCAACTAAGCTAGAATTCATGAAACAATGACATGATTTCATGATAGGGAACTTATAGGTCAAGGTAAATAAATCATCCAATTTGAGAGAAGTTTTCATCTAAGCTTCTTGCAAACGAGGGCTTATTAATAGATGTAACACAGAACTCTCACGTTAACATCACAAATGGTTTATTAATCCAAACTGTTTTTATCTAGTCCACATATTAGGGTTGGTTGAAGTTAAGCTTTGTAAACTTTGACCAAATATATAGACAAAAATATTGACGTTTACAATTAAAAATTAATATCATTAGATTCTTTATTGAATGTACTTTCACATCATATATATTTGTCATGGTAATTATTTCTATTTCTATCTATAAAGTTGGTAACACTTTATCAAGTTTGACTTCAGTCATCTCTAATATGCAGACTAAATAAAAATGGAGGGAGTAAGTGTCGTAGCTTCGCAAAAAAACAATACACGCCTGATGACCCACAAGTATAGGGAATTAATCATAGTCCTTTCAATAAGTAAGAGTGTCGAACCCAACATGGAGCAGAAGGATATGATAAACGGTTTTCAGCAAGGTAATTTCTGCAAGCACTCAAATTGTAAGTAGCAAGTAGTTTGATAGCAAGGCAATCTATAACGAACAAGTAACGGTATCCCAATCCTTTTGTGGCAAAGGACATGCCAGAACAATCTTTAGGAATAGGCAAAGTGTTTTTGAGGGTACACGGGAATTTCGTCTAGTCACTTTTATCATGTCGGTTTGATTCATGTTCGCTATTTTGATAATTTGATATGTGGATGGACCGGTGCTAAGGTGTTGTTTTTTACTTGAACTAACAACCTACTTATGATTAACCCCCTTGCAAGAATATGCAACTACGATAAAAGTATTAAGATAAAGTCTAACCATAGCATTAAACATGTGGATCCAAATCAGCCCCTTACAAAGTAGCGCATAAACTAGGGTTTAAGCTTCTATCACTCTAGCAACCCATCATCTAATAACTACTCCACAATGCATTCCCTTAGGCCCATGAATGGTGAAGTGTCATGTAGTCAATGTTCACATGACACCACTAAGGGAATCACAACATACATATCATCAAAATATCGAACACATATCAAATTCACATGATCACTCGCAACATGAATTCTCCCGTGACCTCAAGAACAAAGGTATCTACTCACAAATAATAATCATGCTCAAGATCAGAGGGGTAATGAATAGAATAATGGATCCGAACATATAATCTTCCACCAAATAAACCATATGGTAATCAACTACACAAGGTAATCAGCACTACTAGTCGCCCATAGGTACCAATCTGAGGTTTCGATACAAAGATTGAACACAAGAGATGAACTAGGGTTTGAGAGGAGATGGTGTTGTTGAAGATGTTGATGAAGATTGGCCTCCCAAAGATGATAGGGGTGTTGGTGACGTCGATGGCTTTGATTTCCCCCTCAGAGAGGGAAGTTCCCCCGGTGGAATCGCTCCATGGGAGGGCAAAAGTGCTCATGCACAAGTTCTGCCTCGCGGAGGCGGCGCTTCGTCCGAAAAGTCCTCCTCCTAATATTTTTAGGTATTTTGGGGATTTATACCAGAAGATGGGCTCTAGAGGTGGGCCTAGGTGAGCACCACCCACCAGGTCGCGCCAGGGGTGCTTGGCGTGCCTTGGTGGGTGCTCCTCACCAAGTGCCCCCCTCGGGTATATTTTTGCTCCAGTATTTTTTATTAATTACAAAAAATCTCCGTAAAGTTTCAGCTTCATTGGAGTTGTGCAGAATAGGTATCTCTGACATGCTTTTCTTGGGTCCAGCTGTCGGTATTCTCCCTCTTTGTGTAAACCTTGCATATTATGAGAGAGAAGGCATTAGAATCACTCCCCAAAGCATTCAATAAAACAAAGTAAATAACAGTAGGAAATCATGATGCAAAATGGACGTATCAACTACCCAAGCTTAGACCTCGCTTGTCCTCAGGCGAAAGCCATATTGAAAAGCATGACCACATGGTTTGAGAGAGAGGTGTCGATAAAAACAAAATACGGACATAGAAGCATCATGCTTATTAACATAACAACAACAAACTCTAACATAAGAACTTATTTCAATAATTCTTTATCATAAAGCTTCTCATGAACAAGTAACAATTCATCACTACATTTGATAGTAGCAATAAACTAACACGATCATATGATACATTTGTAGTTTGGGTCTTGTCCATCACATCATTCTCCTAATGATGTGATCCCGCTATCAAATGACATCTCATGTCCATGACCAGGAAACCATAGCCATCTTTGATCAACAAGCTAGTCTATTAGAGGCATACTAGGGACATGGTGTTTTCTATGTATCCACACATGTATCTGAGCTTCCGATCAATAGAATTATAGCATGGATAATAAACGATTATCATGGACAAGGAAATATGATAATAACCAATTTAGTATTGCCTCTAGGGAATATTTCCAACAGTCTCACACTTGCACTAGAGTCAATAATCTAGTTCACATCACCATGTGATTCGCATTGTTATGAATCTAACACCCAATGAGTTCTGGGGCTCGATCATGCTTTGCATGTGAGAGAGGTCTTTTAGTCAATGGGTCTGCGACATTGAGATCCATGTGTACTTTGCAAATCTCTATGGCATACTATAGACACTGCTACCACACTCCACTTGGAGCTATTCCAAATGGCTGCTCCACTATACGTATCCGGATTGCTACTAAGAGTCATCCGGATTGGTGTTAAAGCTTGCATTGACGTAATTCTTTACGACGACCTCTTTATCACCTCCATAATCAAGAAACATATCCTTCGTCTTTTAGTTATTAAGGATAATACTGACCATTGTCCAGTGATCCACTCCTGGATAACTCTTGTACCCCTTGAGGGACCCATGGCAAGGCACACACAGGTGCGGTACACAGCATGGCATACTATATAAAGCCTATGGCTAAAGCATAGGGGACAACCTTCGTCCTTTCTCTTTCTTCTGTCATGGTCGAGCTTTGAGTCTTACTCAACTTCACACCTTACAAATCAGGCAAGAACACTTTCTCTGACTGATCCATTTTGAACTCTTTCAAAATCTTGTCAAGGTATGTACTCATTGAAAGTCTCATCAAGCAACTTGATCTATCTCTATAGATCTTGATGCTCAACAATTAGGTAGCTTTATCCAGGCCTTCCTTTTAAAAACTCTTTTCAAACAACTGTTTATGCTTTCCAGAAATTCTACATCATTTTCGATCAATAATATGTCAACCACATATGCTTATAAAAAATTCTATAGTGCTCCCACTCACTTTATTGTAAATACAAGTTTCTCATAAACTTTATATAGACTCAAAAACTTTGATCACCTCATCAAAGCGTATATTCCAACTCCGAGATGCTTGCTCCAGCCCATAGAAGGATTGCTGGAGCTCGCACACCTTTTAGCATCCTTAGGACTGACAAAACCTTCTGGTTGTATCAAATACAACCTTTATTCAAGTAAACCGTTAAGGAAACGATGTTTTGACATGCATCTTCTACATTTCATAATTGAAAAAATGCAACAACTGCAAACATAATTCCAATAGACTTTAGCATCACTACAAGTGAGAAAGTCTCATCGCAGTCAACTCCTTGAACTTGTCGGAAACTTCTTTGCGACAAGTCGAGCTTTATAAATGGTGACATTTACCATTAACGTTTGTCTTCATCTTAAAGGTCCAATTGTACTCAACGACCTGCCGTCCAACGAGCAAGTCTACCAAAGTCTATACTTGATTTCATACATGGATCCTTTCTCGGATTTCACGACCTCTAACCATTTGTCAGATTCCGGGCCTATCATCGCTTCTCCATAGCTCGTCGGTTCATCGTTGTCCAACAACATGACCTCCAAGACAGGGTTGTCGTACCACTTAGGAGCAATACGCGTCCTTGTCGACCTACGAGGTTTGATAGTAACTTGATTCGAAGCTTCATGATCATCATCATTTACTTCCTCTTCAACTGACGTAGATTCCACAGAAACATCTTTCTGTGCTGCACTACTCTCTGGTTGAAACAAAGGTTCAACAACCTCATCAATTCATATCTTCCTCCCACTCAATTCTTTCGAGAGAAACTTTTTCTCGAGAAAGGACCCAGTTTTAGCAACAAACGTTTTGTACTCGGATCTGAGATAGAAGGTATACCCAACTGTTCTTAGGGTATCTTATGAACATGGATTTTTCCACTTTGGGTTCGAGCTTATCAGACATAAGTGTCGCATTCCCAAACTCTAGGAAATGGCAGCTTAGGTTTCTGCCAAACCATATGGTGTCATCTCAACGGATTTAGATGGTACCCTATTTAAAGTGAATGTAGTTGTCTCTAATGCATAACCCTAAAACGATAGTGGCAAAACTATAAGAGACATCATAGTACACACCATATCCAATAGAGCATGACTATGACGCTCAAACACACCATCACACTATGGTATTCCAGGTGGTCTGAGTTGTGAAACAAATTTCACATTGACTAAATTTGTATGCCAAACTCGTAACTCAGATATTCACCTCCACGATCATATCGTAGACATTTTTATCTTCTTGTCACGATGATCTTAAACTTCACTCTGAATTTGTTTGAACTTTTCAAACGTTTCGGACATGTGTTTCATTAAGAAAATATACTCATATATACTCAAATCATCAATGAAGGTAAGAAAAATAACGATACCCACTGCACGCTACAACACTCATTGGATCGCATACATCAACATGTATTATTTCCAATAAGTTACTAGCCCGCTCCATCATACTGAAAACGGGGTCTTTAGTCATCTTGCCCAAGAGGCATGGTCCTCATGTCTCAACCAATTCAAAACCGAATGAGTCCAAATATCCATCAACATGGAGTTTCTTCATGTGATTTATACCAATATGACATTTAGCGGCAGTGCCACAGGTATGTGGTACTATCATTATTAACGTTGCATCTTTTGGCATCAATGTTATGAACATGTGTATTACTACGATCAATATTCAACAAACCATTCTCATTGGGTGCATTACCATTGAAGGTATTATTCATGTAAATAGAATAACCATTATTCTCTCACTTAAATGAATAACCGTATTGCAATAAACACTATCTAATCATGCTCATGCTTAACGCAAACACCAAATAACATTTATTTAGGTTTGTCACTAATCCCGAAGGTAGAGAGAGCGTTCGATGTTGATCACATCAACCTTGGAAACATTTCCAACACACATCGTCACCTCACACTTACCTAGTCTCTGTTTATTCCGTAGCTTTTATTTCGAGTTACTAACATTTAGCAACCGAACCGGTATCCAATACCTAGGTGCTACTAGGAGTACTAGCAAGGTACACATCAATAACATGTATATCAAAATATACTTCTGTTGACGTTGCCAGCCTTCTTATCTACCAAGTATCTAGAGTTGTTCCGCTTCAGCAACCGCTCTCCTCATAATAGAAGCACTTAGTCTCGGGTTTGGGTTCAACTTTGGGTTGCTTCACTGGAGCAGCAACTGACTTGCCATCCATGAAGTTTCCCTCCTTGCCCTTGCCCTTCTCGAAACTAGTGGCTTTACTAACCATCAACACTCGATGCTCCTTCTTGATTTCTACCTTCGTGACGTCAAATATCGCGAACAGCTTGATGGTCATTATTTCCATCCCTGGCATTTTATAGTTCATCACGAAGCTCTAGTAGCTTAGTGATAGTGACTTGGAAAACTATATCAATCACTTTATTATTTGGAAGATCAACTCCCACTCGATTTAAGCGATTGTAGCACCCAGACAATCTGAGCACATGCTCAACGATTGAGCTATTCTCCTTCATCTTGCAGACAAAGAATCTTGTTGGAGATATCATATCTCACAACACGGGCACGAGCCCGAGATCCCAATTTCAGCTCTTAGAACATCTCATATGTTCCATGACGTTCAAAACGTTTTTGGACCCTCAATTCTAAGCCATAATGCATGACGCACTGAACTATCAAGTAGTCATCGAAATGTGCCTGTCAGATGTTCACAACATTTACAGACGATGCTAGAGGGGGTGGCGCACCGAGCGGTGCATTAAGTACATAAGCCTTATGTGAAGCAATGAGGACAATCCTTAGATCACGGACCTAGTCCGCAATATTTCTACCAACATCTTTCAACTCTATTTCTCTAGGAACATATAAAAAATCAAGGGAGCTACAGCATGAGCTAGTAATCTACAACATAATTTGCAAGGACACTACTGACTATGTTCATGATAATGAGTTCAATTAATCATATTACTTAAGAACTCCCACTCAAATTGACATCCCTCTGGTCATTCGAGTGATACATGATCCAAATTCATGACCTCAAGTCCGATCATCACGTGAGTTGAGGTGGTTTCAATGGTGAACATCATCATGTTGATCATATGTACTATATGACTTATGTTCGACCTTTCGGTCTCTTGTGCTCCGAGGCCATGTCTATACATGCTAGGCTCGTCAAGTTTAACCAGAGTGTTCTGCATGTGCAACACTGGCTTGCACCCTTTGTATGTGAACGTAGAGTCTATCACACCCGATCATCACGTGGTGTCTCGACACGAAGAACTTTCGCAATGGTGCACACTCGGGGAGAACACAATTGATCTTGAAATTTTAGTGAGGGATCACCTTATAATGCTACCATCGTCCTAAGCAAAACAAGGTGCATAAAAGGATTAACATAACATGCAAATCATAAGTGACATGATATGGCCATGAACTTGTGCTTTTGATCTCCATCCTTAAAGCATCGGCATGATCTCCATCGTCACCAGCATGACACCATGATCTCCATCATCTTGATCTCCATCAACGTGTCGCCATCGGGGTTGTCGCGCTCACCATGCTTCTACTACTATTACTACCGCTTAGCGATAAAGTAAAGCATTACATAGCGCTTAATGATTGACACGCATGTCATACAATAATTAAAGACAACCCTATGGCTCCTGCCGGTTGTCGTACTCATCGACATGCAAGTCGTGATATTCTATACAATACATGATCATCTCATACATCACATATATCTCATCATGTAATTGGCCATATCACATCACAACATACCCTGCAAAAACAAGTTAGACGCCCTCTAATTGTGGTTGCAAGTTTTACGTGGCTGCTACGGGTATCTAGCAAGAACAATTCTCACCTATGCAAAACCACAACGGTGATACATAAATTGCTTTTCAACCTTCTCAAGAACCGCCATTGTCGAATCCGATCCAACTAAAGTAGGAGAAACAGACACCCGCCAGCCATCTTTGTGTAGCAAAGTTACACGTGAGTCGATGTAACCGGTCTCTCGTAAGCGTACGAGTAAGGTTGGTCCGGGCCGCTTCATCCCACAATACCACCGAACCAAAACACGACCAAGGGAGGAAGCAATCTAAGCATCAACTCCCACAAACTCTTTGTGTTCTACTCGAGATCTCATCTACACACAGACCTAGCTCATGATGCCACTGTTGGGGAACGTTGCATGGGAAACAAAAAATTTCCTACGCTTCACCAAGATCAATCTAGGAGAAGAGCATCTATGAGAGGAGAGATTGGATCTACGTACCCTTGTAGATTGCTAAGTAGAAGCGTTAAAGAACGCGATTGATGTAGTGGTACGTCTCCGCGATCCAAATTGCAAGCCATCCCACGAACTCCCGATCAAGTGCCGAATGGATGACACCTCCGCGTTCAGCACACGTGCAGCTCAATGAAGATATCCACCTTCTTGATCCAGCAAGAGGGAGCGGATAGGTAGATGGGTTTGCCGGCAACACGACAGAGTGGCGACAGTGGTGGTGGAGCTGATCCGGCAGAGCTTCGCTAAGCGGTGTCGAACCGATCTACTAGAGGAGAGGCAATCGGGGAGGGAGGAAGGGTTGCACCGTGACTTAGGGTGTGGCTGCCGTCCTCCCTCTCACACATATATAGGGGAGGGGTGGTGCACCAAACCCCTAGGGTTTCCCCCTTGCGGAGGCGGCCAAGGGTGGAGGCGCCCTAGGGTGTCTTCCCACCCAAGTTAGGTGGCGCCAACCCTAGGGTTGGCCGTCCCACCAACCCCCTTGCCACATGGGCCTCTATGGGAGGGGAGGCCAGCCCACCAGGGGCTGGTGTGCCCTCTCTCACAGCCCATGTAGGCCTATGGGGCTGGTGGCCCCTTCCGGTGGACCCCTGGGACCCTCCCGGCACCCTCGGTACGTTATCGGTGATGCCCGAACTTTTCCCGGTAACCAACATGGAACTTCCTATATATGAATCTTCACCTCCGGACCATTTAGGAGCTCCTTGTCATGTCCGGGATCTCATCTGGGACTCCGAAACCAACACACAAAGCTCATCTATACCAAAACGTCACCGAACCTTAAGTGCGCAGACCCTGCGGGTTTGAGAACCATGTAGACATGACCGAGACACCTCTACGGCCAATAACCAATAGAGGGACCTGGATGCCCATATTGGTTCCTACATGTTCTACGAAGATCTTTATCGTTCGAACCTCTATGTCAAGGATTCAGACAATCCCGTATGTTGTTCTCTTTGTTCTTCGGTATGTTACTTGCCCGAGATTCGATCGTCGGCATCTCCATACCTAGTTCAACCTCGTTACCGGCAAGTATCTTTACTCGTTCCGTAATACAAGATCCCATGGCTAACACTTAGTCACATTGCTTGCAAGGCTTATTGTGATGTTGTATTACCGAGTGGGCCCTGAGATACCTCTCCATCACACGGAGTAACAAATCCCAGTCTTGATCCATGCCAACCCAATAGACACCCTCGGAAATACCTGTAGAGCAGTTTTATAGTCACCCAGATACGTTGTGACGTTTGATACACACAAGGTACTCCTCCGGTGTCAGTGAGTTGCATGATCTCATGGTCATAGGAACAGATACTTGACATGCAGAAAACAGTAGCAATAAACTGACACGATCATATGCTACATTTGTAGTTTGGGTCTTGTCCATCACATCATTCTCCTAATGATGTGATCTCGCTATCAAATGACATCTCATGTCCATGACAAGGAAACCATAGCCATCTTTGATCAATGAGCTAGTCTATTAGAGGCATACTAGGGACATAGTGTTGTCTATGTATCCACACATGTATATGAGTTTCCAATCAATACAATTATAGCATGGATAATAAACGATTATCATGAACAAGGAAATATGATAATAACCAATTTATTATTGCCTCTAGGGCATATTTCCAACAGCCCTCGTATATCGTGCTCACCTCGATCACCTTCCGCTTTATTTTTTTATTCCTAAAATTCTAAAATATTCCAAAACTGATAGAAAATATTTTTGCGGATTTTTCGAAGTCCGTACTTACCTTATCACGTACCTCCCATTTTTAAATATTCTGGAGTGTTCTGGAAGGTTTCTTTTATGTGCTCCTCCGCTGTCATGGTTTGGATAACATTGCTTTCAACGTTAATAGGCATACCTGAGATATAATGCTTAATTCTTTGGTCATTGACCACCTTCGGGTTAGTACCTTCGGCATTATTAATCTTGATAGCTCCAGAACGATAGACCTCTTCGATAATATATAGTCCTTCCCATTTGGAGAGAAGCTTTCATACGAAGAATCTTAAACGAGAGTTGAATAAAAGAACATAATCTCCTATTTTGAATTCCCGCTTTTGGATTATTTTGTCATGCCATCTTTTTTACTTTTTCTTAGAATAGCTTGGCATTTTCATACTCTTGGGTTCTCCATTCATCTAGTGAGCTAATATCAAATAGCCTCTTCTCACCGACAAGTTTGAAATCATAGTTGATATATTTGATTGCCCAAAATGCTTTATGTTCTAATTCTAGAGGCAAATGGCAAGCTTTCCCATATACCATTTGGAGACATAACCATAGGATTTTTATAAGCTGTTCTATAGGCCCAAAGTGCATCATCCAATTTCTTAGACCAATTCTTACGAGACATATTGATAGTTTTTTGTAATATTAATTTTATTTCTTTATTGCTTAGTTCAACTTGACCACTAGATTAAGGATGATAGGGTGATGCAATTCTATGGTTAACATCATATTTAGCAAGCATCTTATGAAAAGCACCATGAATAAAGTGCGAACCACCATTGGTCATTAAATATCTAGGGAGTCCAAACCTCGAGAAGATAACCTATTTAAGCATTTTAATGGAAGTGTGGTGATCAACACTACTAGTTAGAATAGCTTCTACCCACTTAGTGACATAATCAACCACAACTAAAATATGAGTGTATCCAATAGAGGAAGGAAAAGGCCCCATGTAAACAAAACCCCACACGTCAAATGGTTCAACAACAAGTGAATAATTCATAGGCATTTCTTGACGCTTACCGATATTGCCAATTCTTTGACATTCATCACAAGAAAACACAAACTTACGAGCATCCCTGAAGAGAGTAGGCCAATAAAATCCGGATTGCAATACCTTATGAGCAGTTCTATCTCCCACATGATGTCCTCCATAAGCTTTGGTATGACATTTCTGTAGGATCTGTTCCAGTTCATGCTCAGGTACACAATGCCTAATAATACCATCTACCCCTTCTTTATAAAGATGTGGGTCATCCCAAAATTCATGTCTCAAGTCATAGAAGATTTTTTTCTTTTGTTGATATGTAAATCTAGGTGGTATATATTTAGCGAAAATGTAATTAGCATAATCAGCATACCAAGGTTTGTTGTGTGAGACACTTATCGCAGCTAGCTGTTCGTCAAGGAAACTATCATCAATAGGTAGTGGGTCATCAAGAATATTTTCTAACCTAGACAAGTTATCAGCTACGGGGTTCTCAGCTCCTTTCCTACCAACGATATGCAAGTCAAATTCTTGAAGCAAAAGAACTCACCTAATAAGTCTAGTTTTAGCATCCTTATTTTCCATAAGATACTTTATAGCAGCATGATTGGTGTGAACAATAACTTTGGAGTCAACAATATAGGGTCTAAATTTATCACAAGCAAACACAGCTGCTAAAAATTCTTTTTCAGTACTAGCATAGTTTCATTGGGCACTGTCTAGAGTTTTACTAGCATAATGTATAGCATTCAATTTCTTATCAACTCTTTGTCCTAGGATAGCACCAACAACATAATCACTAGCATTACACATAATTTCAAAAGGCAAGTTCCAATCAGGTGGTTGAACGATAGGTGCATAGGTTAAGGCTTTCTTGAGTGTTTCAAAGGCTTCCACACAATCATCATCAAAGACAAAAGAAGTATCCTTTTGCAAAAGATTAGTAAGAGGCCTAGAAATTTTAGAGGAGTCTTTAATGAACTTCCTATAAAAACCAGCATGACCAAGGAAACTTCGAATACCTTTGATGTCCTTAGGACATGGCATTTTCTCAATTGCATCAACTTTAGCGTGAGCCACGGGTGGGCCACAAGCCACCCTGGCGTGGCCAGGGGGCGCGCCCCCTGGCTTGTGGGCCCCCCATAGCTCCTCCAACCCTAATCTTCGGCCTATAAATTCCCAAATATCCCCCATACCAAAAAGAGCCACGATAATACTTTTTTGTGGCCAAAAGCCTCCATTCCCGAGAGATCCAATCTTGGAGCCTTTTCCAGTACTCTGTCGGAGGGGGGGTTCGATCACGGAAGGCATCTACATCCACTCCATTGCCCCTCCGATGATGCGTGAGTAGTCCACCACAGACTTACGAGACCATAGCTAGTATCTAGATGGCTTCTTATCTCTCTTTGTTCTTCAATACCATGTTCTCCGTGATCTTCATGGGGATGTATCCGATGTAATACTCTTTTGCAGTGTGTTTGTCAAGATCCGATGAATTGTGGGTTTATGACCAGCTTATCTATGAATATTATTTGGTTCTTCTCTAAATTCTTATATGCATGATTTCATATCTTTGCAAGTCTCTTCGAGTTATTGGTTTGGTTTGGACAACTAGATTGGTAATTCTTGCAATGGGAGAAGTGCTTAGTTTTGGGTTCAACCTTGCGATGTCCTCACCCAGTGACATAGTAGGGGTAGTGAGGCACGTATTGTATTGTTGCCATCAAGGATAAAAATGTGGGGTTTTCATCATATTGCTTGAGTTTATCCCTCTACATTATGTCATCTTACTTAATGCGTTACTATGTTCTTCATGAACTTAATACTCTAGATGTAGGCAGGAGTCGGTCGATGTGTGGAGTAATAGTAGTAGATGCAGAATCGTTTCGGTCTACTTGACTCGGACGTGATGCCTATATGCATAATCATTGTCTTGGATATCATCATAACTATGCGCTTTTCTATCAATTGCTCGACAGTAATTTGTTCACCCACCGTATTATTTTCCTTCCAGAGAGAAGCCTCTAGTGAAACCTATGGCCCCGGGGTCTATTTTCCATATTATATTTTCAGATCTATATACCAAAAATACCTTGCTTAAATTTTATTTACCTTTTACTTTTTGCAATCTTTTACATCTATCTCTATCAGATCTAATCCTTGCAAGTAACTGTGAAGGGATTGACAACCCCTTTATAGCGTTGGGTGCAAGTGTTTGATTGTTAGTGTAGGTGCATAAATTGGTGACTTGCTTGTTCCTCCTACTAGATTGATACCTTGGTTCTCAACAACTGAGGGTAATACTTATCTACTTTGTTGGATCACCCTTTCCTCTTCACGGGAAAACCAAGGCAAGCTCAAGAAGTAGCAATTTGCAAGGTTTACACTTATAGGGAGAATATCGGCAGCTAGAATTCGGGACCTGAAAAGCATGTCTGAGATACCTATTCCACACATCCCCAATAGAGATGAAACTTTATGGGGAATTTTTATGTAAAATATGAAAAATACTCGAGCAAAAAGCTACCGGAGGGGGCCACCTGGTGAGGAACATACACCAGGGCGCGCCAGACCCCCCCACGCACGCCCTGGTGGGTGGTGCTCTCCCTGGACCACCTCCGGAGACCATCTTATGGTATAACTTCTGGAAAAATCTAAAAAAATTAGGAGAGGACTTTCGGGATGAGGCACCGTCATCTTGAGGCAGAACTTGGGCAAGAGCACTTTTGCCCTCCGGTGCAGCGATTCCACTAGGGGAACTTCCCACCCAGAGGGGGAAATCAAAGCCATCGCCATCACCAACAACCCTCTCATATTTGGGAGGCCATTATTCATCAACATATTCAACAACACCATCTCCTCTCAAACCCTAGTTCATCTCTTGTGTTCAATCTTTGTACCGGAACCTCAGATTGGTACATGTGGGTGACTAGTAGTGTTGATTAACTTGTGTAGTTGATTGCTATATGGTTTATTTGTTGGAAGATTATATGTTCAGATCCATTATGCTATTCAATACACCTCTGATCTTGAGCATGAGTATTATTTTTGAGTAGTTACCTTTGTTCTTGAGGTCACGGGAGAAGTCATATTGCAAGTAATCATGTGAATTTGATATGTGTTCGATATTTTGATGATATGTATGTTGTGATTCCCTTAGTGGTGTCATGTGAATGTCTACTACATGACAATTCACCATCCTTGGGCCTAAGGGAATACATTGTGGAGTAGTTATTAGATGATGGGTTGCTAGAGTGACAGAAGCTGAAACCCTAGTTTATGCGCTACTTCGTAAGGGGTTGATTTGTGTCCACATGTTTAATACTATGGTTAGACTTTGTCTTAATACTTTTCTCGTAGTTGCGAATGCTTGCAAGGGGGTTAATCATAAGTAGGTTGTTAGTTCAAGTAAGAACAACACCTTAGCACTGATCCATCCACATATCAAATTATCAAAGTAGCGAACACAAATCAAACCTACATGATAAAAGTGACTAGGCGAAATTCCTGTGTACCCTCAATAACACTTTGCCTATTATCAGTGATTGTTCTGGCCTATGCTTTGCCACAAAAGGATTAGGCTACCTTGCTGCACCTTATTAACCATTACCATTACTTGCTCATTACAAATTATCTTGCTATCAAACTACTTGCTAGTTACAATTTCAGTGCTTGCAGAAATTACCTTGCTGAAAACCGCTTATCATTTCCTTCTGCTCCTCATTGGGTTCGTCACTCTTACTTATCGAAAGGACTACGATTGATCCCCTATACTTCTGGGTCATCAAGACTCTTTTCTGGCGCCGCTTTCGGGGAGTGAAGTGTTCTTGGTAAGTGGAAATCAGTAAGGAAAAACTTATACTACATGCTGAAATTTATTGTTACTTGTTACTATGGAAAGCAATCCTTTCAGGGGTTTCTTCGGGTTATCTTCACCTCGACCAAAACCACAATTAGTTGCCCCTCAACCTACAACACCTACTAAAAATATTGGTTATGAAATTCCTTCGGGTATGTTAGAACAACTGCTAGCTAATCCTTATGCACGATATGGAACTGAACATCCTGATATGCACCTAATACATGTGGATGAAATGTGTGGATTATTTAAGCTTGCAGGTTTATCCGGAGATGAAGTTAAGAAGAAGGTTTTCCCTTTATCCTTGAGGGGAAAATCATTGACATGGTATAGGCTATGTGGTGATATTGGATCATGGAACTGGAATCGACTGAAATTGGAATTCCACCAAAAGTTTTATCCTATGCATCTAGTTCATCACGATCGGAATTATATATATAATTCTTGGCCTCGTGAAGGAGAAAGCATCGCTCTAGATTGGGGTAGGTTTAAATCAATGTTATATTCATGCCCTAATCATGA
This sequence comes from Hordeum marinum, assembly GCA_022496015.1. Lineage (NCBI taxonomy): Eukaryota > Viridiplantae > Streptophyta > Magnoliopsida > Poales > Poaceae > Hordeum > Hordeum marinum. The sequence continues at coordinate 147,033,596 of CM039674.1, forward strand.
TATCCCGAAAGAAGTTATTATTCAGATTTTTTATGCTCGACTTTATCATAATGATCAATCCATGCCCGATACTTATTGTATTGGTTCTTTTATGAAGAAGACTATTCAATTCGGTGGGATCTCTTGGAAACAATTAAACGCAACTATGAAGATTGGGAACTTGACGAAGGTAATGTGTCAGGTATTAAGCTTGAATTTGATTGTGTTAAATCTTTTATGAATACCGATGGAATAAAGAGTGGCAATAGCCTAAGCTTGGGGATGCCCAAATCACACCAAGTCAAATTCTAGGAAGACTCAAGCGTCTAAGCTTGGGGATGCCCCGGAAGGCATCCCCTCTTTCGTCTCAATCCATCCGTATGTCACTTGGAGCTATATATATATATATATATATATATATATATATATTCATCACATGATATGAGTTTTTCTTGGAGCGTTGTTTGCTTTTGTTTATTTTTATTTTAGTTTGCCACAATCGTTATTTTCTAGACACACCTATTTGAGAGATACACACCTTCACCATGATTTGTTAGAATACTCTATGTGCCTCACTTATATCCTTTGGTATTAGTAGTTGCTCTAGTACTTCACTTATATCTTTTTGAGCACGGTGGCATGTAGATTTTATAGAAATAATTGCACTCTCGTTGTTCACTTATATTTGTTTAAGAGTTAATAAATAGTCATGGTAATTTGCATGGGTTATAAGTAGTCCAAAAATAATAGGTATTCAAGTAGTGCATAATCAAAACATTCATGTAGCACATAAAAGAGAACTTGTGAGTTAATAATATTGATGTGGTAATGTGAAAGGGTGTGTGTGCATGGTTGTCGGTCTGTAAGAGTATCAATATAAAAGTTTTTAATTTCTCGTTTGTCTAAATATTGGTTATGACATGGCAGGGATGTGTGAGCATTATTATTCCTCCTTGAAATCCTAGTGTTGTTTTGAGTAGGAGGCACGCGATTTTTAACTCCTCCCAACCTCCTCCCTGGGGGCATGAGAGTAGTACTTTGCTTCGAGAAAGCTATAAAACCTTGCAATAAGTATATGAGTTCTTTATGACTAATGTGAATCCATGGACATACTCACTCTCATGTCCTCATATTTTTCTAGGCTCTCTGGTACCGTGCATTGCCCATTCCCAGTTTGAGGGTTGACGCGAACTTCGTCGATGCAACCAAACCCCATGGCATGATACGCTTTGTTGCACATAAGCCTCCTTATATCTTCCTCAAAACAGCCACCATCCCTACCTATCATGGCATTTCCCATAGCCATTCCAAGATATATTGCCATGCAACTTCCACTCTCATGCCATATGACTAGTTCACTCATCGTTATATTGCTTTGCATGATCATGTAGATGACATGGTATTTGTGGCAAAGCCATCGTTCATCATTATCATACATGCTACACTAGATCATTGCACATCCTTGTACATTGCCAGAGGCATTCATATTGAGTCATATTGTTTCATAGTTTTTCATATTGAGTTGGAAGTAAATAAAAGTGTGATGATTTTCATGGTTAGGGCACTGTCTCGGTGAGAAAAAAAGAGGGGAAAAAAGAAAAAACAGAGAAAATAGAAAATAAAAAATGAGATAAAAGAGAGAAGGGACGGTGATACTACCTCTTTTTCCACACTTGTGCTTCAAAGTAGCACCATGTTTTTCATATAGAGAGTCTCATGTTTTGTCACTTCCATATACTAGTGGGAATTTTCATTATAGAACTTGGCTTGTATATTCCTATGACGGGCTTCCTCAAATGCCCATGGTCTTCATGAGCAAGCAATTCGGATGCACACCCACTTAGCTTCATTCGAGCTGTCATACACTTATAGCTCTAGTGCATCCGTTGCATGGCAATCCCTACTCCTCACATTGATATCTATTGATGGACATCTCCATAGCCTGTTGATACGCCTAGTTAATGCGAGACTTTCTTCTCCGCTTTTACACCTTTGGTATCTACCACCATATTCTATTCCACCTATATGCTATGTCCATGGTTCACGCTCATGTATTGCGTGAAGAATAAAAAAATGACGCGTTAAAAAGTATGATCCAATTGCCTGACTTGGACACCATGGTGCTTGACATTTATGTTAATGTGGTGAAGACGGAGTCATGACTTACTAATATGATAAAATGAATGGAGGTAAACAATCTTTGAGGATCGTATATTTCGAAAGATTGATGATTGTGTTACTTATGCTTATAAATATTACTATGTTGGTGTTTGTTAATTCATCGTCTCTCGGTGAGAATAAATGCAAGAGATTACATGTTGAGTAGCATGTCACATCAAAAAATTTGTTTTTATCATTTACCTACTCAAGGACGAGCAGGAATTAAGCTTGGGGATGTTGATACGTTTCCAATGTATCTATAGTTTTTTATTGTTCCATGCTATAATATTACCATTATAGGATAGTTTTTGGGCATTTATTTGTTGACTCATATTATTTTTGAGCACTAACCTATTAACCCAGTGCCTAGTGCCAATTGTTGTTTTCTGCATGTTTTTGGCTTTTCAGGTTTACAGTAGCAAACGAAGTCCAATTGCCCTAAAACTTTTTGATGATTTTTCTGGACCAAAAGAAGACCTGGAAGCTTTGAGAGAAGATAAGAGGCTGCATGGGGGCCCCACAAGCTAACAGGGTGCGCCTGGGGGGTGGTCACGCCATGTTAGCTTGTGGCCGCCCCTCGGCTCTCCTAACCCCGTATATAAATTCACATATATTCCAAAAACCCTAGGGGAGCTCCCGAATCACTTTTTTTGCCGCCGCAAGTCTCTATTCCACTGTGATCTCATTTGGAGCCTTTTCCGGTGCCCTGTCGGAGGGGAGATCAATCACGGAGGGCCTCTTCATCATCCTTGCTGCTCCCATGGTGATGTGTGAGTATGCCACCGCAGACCTATGCGTCCATAGCCAGTACCTAGATGTCTTCTTCTCTCTCTTTGATCTTCAATACAAAGTTCAACACGATCTTCGCATTGATCTATTCGATGTAATCTTCTTTTGCAGTGTGTTTGTTGGGATCCGATGAATTGTGGGTTTATGTTCAAATTACATATAATAAAAGATTTGAGTCATATCTGAATAATTATTTCATTCTTATTTGCATGATCATCGTAGCTTCATAAATCTCTGCGATCTATCAGTTTAGTTAGGCCAAGTAGATTGGTTTATCTTTAGTGAGAGGGGTGCATTGTAGTGGGTTCAATCTTGCGGTGCTTTATATCCCATTACAAAGTAGGGGACAATACATATATTTGTATTACTGCCACTAAGGATAAAACAATGGGGTTCATTCATATTAATTGAGTTTACTTTGTCTACATCATGTCATCATTCTCGAAGCATTACTCTATTTGCATGAACTTAATACCTAGAGAGGCAAGCATAGAAGCGCTCTCGAAGTGGAGTAATAGTAGTAGATGCCGGCAGGAGTCGGTCTACTTGTTTATGGACGTGATGCCTATATACACATGATCATTGCCTTGAATAAATATTGCATAACTATGTGCTTTTCTATCAACTGTCCAACAATAATTTGTTCACCCATTGTATGCTTTATTTAAGAAAGAAACCTCTAGCGAACACTATGGCCCTGGGTCTATTCACATATATATATTTACAAACGCTATTATTTTCTTGTTTTTATTTATTTACTTTGCAATTTATAATTATTAACTATCATCTACACTACTCATTTGCTTGCAAGTAACGAGTCCAAGGGGATTGAGAACTCTCTTGCCCGCGTTGGGTGCAAGTGTTTGCTCTTTTGTGTGTAGGCAGTGAAGACGGCAGTTGTGTGGTCCTCCTATTGGTTTGATAACCTTGGTTCTCACTAAGGGAAATACTTATCTATATTGTGTTGCATCATCCCCTCCTCTTCAAGAAAAAACCCAACACAGATCAAAAGTATCAGTGCACCCTCTCTCTCTCTCTCATTCTCCACAAAAGTTGACCCCTAAAGGGTTGCTTCTCCCTCTTCTTCTACTTCTGCATAGCCTAGCTCGGGATGGTGAAGCTCTGTCGGATCTCTGGTGTCGCACATGTGCAATTCATAGAGGGATCATACGTTCGATTCTTGTTCAAGCGAACTATTCGTGAGACGGGTCGAGGGACTTCGAGATGATCTTCTCCAATTCTTCTCCACTGCAACTCGTTTGTTCGTAAAATCAGATCTAACCTTGTATGCATGATCTTCATAGTGATCCTGGAAATTCATAGGGTGATTTGTTTTGTTTTATACTATGTTTCCCAACACTTTTCTATGTATGGTAGTATGATGTGATTTTTTAGGAGTACCGATTACAATGGTACACACACTCACACCACAAACACGCACTCACACAAAGCTACTAAAGATGAGGTCAGAGTTGTAGAGCTTTAAAATTGACAAAAAATCACCATGGGAGCCTCACTATCGACGGAACGTCATCAAACTTGAGATTTTACCTAGGTGAACCGGGGTCTAGGGTACCACCACCCTCCTAACCATCCAATCATTGTTGGGTTCTCACATGTTGAGATAATTTGAGTTAGTGGGATCAAGTATTTCGGTATAACACATATGATCAATATTATTTTCTATAATTTTTATAAAAGACCCTCCTAACTCGCGAACATTCGCCAAGGGAAGTGGCACATGCAAAAGATTCGATGTCATTTTTAGTTCTGGTGAAGTTAGGAGAGGTGGCATTTTATTCACAAGATATGACAGTTTCTCCCCAAGAAGGCAACTTTCGTTAAAAATTATCGTTGTTTGATCTTGTTTTACAACTAAAATTGTCATCAAAGATGGTTCGCTTGCCAGCCCCCCTTACACCGAACGTTCATCGGGTACAATTATCATTGTCAAATCATTCTCCGTTTTCTGATGGGGACACAAATAAGAGAGAAGATGTGTGGCAATGATGACCAGGCTGCCACATGAGACATAACCAATGAAAACTATGTTTTTTGAACCACGATGACATTTATTAAACAATACTCATGTTGGTTACAAGAGAGGGTATCAAAGAGTAGGAGGAGGATCATGAAACTCGGAAGAAAAATTCCCTCTTTAATTGTGCACAATGCACAATCGTCACCTTGACGAAAGAAGTCATCAACTTCCCACGATCATATGCAATCATAGATCCCAAAGCACGGTATTTGAACGGTGAAAATTAATTTTAAACCAAGTGAAAACCCAACGGGAGTTGTACGATCGAAGGGGTAAGGGGATGTTTGGTTTGTGTCCTCGGCATTGTGCCTCGCAAAATGGGGTGTGTGGTCCTAGTCTGGGAAAGTGTTGCTTTCTGCCTCGTCACACTAGTCTTGTTGACACATGGCTCCGCACCTCTCTCGCGCTCCTGTGAGCGACCCGGTGCCACCCACCTAAACCACCGCTTTCATCACCGGCGCGGACCACTCCGCCCTCGTTGATGGAATCTCGGGGCGGATCCTTCCCTGCATCGCGCTCCGGGCGGCTGAGTTGAATCCCTTCGCGGGATGGGTGGATCAGATCTCCAGGCGGGTTCTGCCATGTGTGGCTCTGACCGCCATGGGAGATGCTTCTGGCCACATCGTAAGTACCCCCCAACCACCGCCCCCTCCATTCTTGGTTGCGAATCAATCCGTGCAGGCGGCTACGATAGAGCCCCCCTCCCGTTCTTGGGCGGCTGTTGCTGCGCAGCCCAGGCCACGCCTTCAATCCATCATCGTGGCGAAGGAGATGCCGAGCCTCAGAGGCCCTCCTGCAAACGGGCTGACCTCCATAGGCACGCCGACTCCGGACACTGCGATTCGCCCTCTGCTTGAATCCGCCGCTCCAGCCGGTGTCAGCGAGCCCGCTGGCCTACCGTGGTCTGTCATCTCCTCTTGACGGGAGCTGAGGCGGGCCAAGCGCCAGGCGAATCGCCCGCCACAGCAAGACAGAGATACGGCGCAGAGACGCCATGAGAGGTCTACTAGCTCTGCAGCCACGACATTCAAGCTGCGCTTTGGAATCTGCTGCTATCGTTGCCTCGCCCCGCAGCACAAGTTCTTTGAGTGCAGGGATCCTCAAGTCTGCTACAAATGCAAGCGGTCGGGCCATCTCGAGCGACACTGCACGGCCCGCCCCGGTGCTGCCAAGCCTCATGCGCCTCTCCTCACCAAGCCCCCTAGAGCCCCCATCAATCCCCCTGTCGCCCGGCGCCTCGAGGTCTCTTCGCCGCCTCCGAGTAGGGACGTGCGACAGCTCCCGGACGTTGACGTCCCTGCCGCTTTGCGGCCAGTCCGTGCGGTGGCAGCTGCGGTCATGGACTACATCCCAGGGGAGGCACACCGATGCCCGGCCTCATCCAGCTCCAAGATCGTCTCCACGCCCGCCATGGAGGCTGAGTCCTCCCGCCTGCGTTCCACGGCCCTGTTGCTCACGGCGGCATCACCGTGGGATGGCATTTCCCCGGACATGGTGGCCAGGGCGATCGAGAGGGAGCACGGCTTCTCTTGCCGCGATATTGAGGTCACCCCTGCTTCCCGAAGGACTTCATCCTCACCTTGGCCGAGCGCCGCCAGCATGACTTGGTGTTCGAGCGCAAGTCGGTGGTGGTCGCCGGCGTTCAGTTCAAGCTCAGGCCTTGGTTCCCCCCTCCGGGCAGAAACAAGGTGTGGCGTTTCTACTGCCGAGTCGTCCTCGACCGCCTTCCTCTGACTGCCTGGGACTGGGACTCGGTCCAGGAGGTCATTGGCAGGGACTGCGAGCTTGACCTCATCGAGCGGCAGTCGCTGACCAAGATGAACCAGTCCGCTCTCTACGCCTGGATCTGGGCCTGGGATCCCAACAAGATTCCGAGAGCCTCAGACTTCACCGTGCTCAATAGGCCCGACGTGCACCGGCCACGAGGCTCGATCCCGGAAGGGACACCCACGGAGCAAGGCAAGGAAGGCCCCGACTTCTCAGTCCTCATCCACCTCGACGAGGTCAAGGACTACACTCCTCTCCCCGAGGGTGTGTTCGGTGAATGGCCCAGGACATACAAGCACAGAGACTGGCGCATGGGCGTCAAGGACGGCGAGGGTCGGGGACGGCCGGTGGCTTCGGTCGGCTCCTACATCAACGGCCGTCGTCATGATGAGGACAGGGATGAAGGAGGGAGCAGACGCAGAGACCAGCACGGCCGCGAAGGAGGGCGCAAGCGGTTTTGGAGAGGGATGCGTGACCAGGCGTAATGCAGGGACACAACTGCATACAACCCACAGCCACGCTGCCACAGGCGACGTAAGTTGGGTCCGGAAGGCGACCACTGGGAGTCACGGCACCAAGCTCCGGTGGAGACTGGGATCCCGGCGGGGACTGCACAGGCGCATTAGCCAGCTCAGCCGGAGCACCCCTGCGAGCGTATGCTTGTGACCCCATCCCTGGAGATTTTGCCGCTCCAACTGGCACAGGAGGCAGAAGAGCAGGAGGTGCAGCCTGCTGACGAAGACGCAAAAAGCGACGCCTTCAGCATCGTAGACAGCCCGCCCACCAGAGTTGGCCCTAACGAGGAGACAGAGGGGCTAACTCTGCCGCCTTCTGACCTTGCTGTCGGAGCTATGGTAGCACTAGAAAACTGTGACTCTGTGATTGCAAGCCTATCGCCTGCCCTCACTTCGTCAACACAGCAGCAGCCCTTGCATCAGCAACTTCCTCTGACTTGGCCCGGGTCAGCTATGCAAGATGCCACATCCATCACAACTGCTGGAATTGCATCCTTCTTCTGCCAAACAACTCAGAACCATGACCTCCCTCCCCTGCCACCATCGCTTGGCTCTGAGGTCATATGGGGATGGGACCATCCTCCGATCCCTCCCCCAGTGGCAGCCCTGGGCAGCTGGGACCCCCCTCAACCGCTTGGTCACTTGATGACAGGCGCGATGCAGACCAGCCCATGCGGGTTGCCGCCTTGGGGGAGGCCCACCTCAGCAACACAACTTGGACCCCTTGCTGGACCACAGGCCCGAAGGTGGTTTTCGGACCAGGTGCATCTTCGGGCACTCTGAGGCCTGTACTCAATCAGACCTGCGAGCTCCTTCCCTTGATAAAGGAAACCAGAGCCAGGAGGGCGCTGGCGGCGGCAAATCTGACCGGGACGGGTCTCCTCTCGGCGATCACCACCAAGGTCTCTTAACTTCATATTGATGAGCAAAGAGCTTTCATCAGTAAGATTGCATCGCTGCTCTCAGACTCGCTCCTGGGGACTCCAAAGGCGACGGCAAAACCACTCAAGTAGTGACTGCTCGGAGCAATGGGGAGCTCGAGACAGAGCGCATGTCTGTCAAGGCAGCGATCCAACTTCTCCTTTTCAAGGCGCTCGCAGGCGGCAATCAACGTGCGGCTTGGCTTCATCAGCAGGGCCGAAGACTTCAACGATGACACGTTTCTCCAATACCTCATGTTCTTTCGTGCACCGATGCCACCTGAGAACGTGGCTAAGCTGGCGGAGATTGCCGGGCTAACCTCCCCGGCGTAGCTCCACCTCCCGGACGGGGAGCTGCAGGCCATCCTCGATGAGCTCGCGGCCAGGGCGATGTAGCGCACATGCATGCGCTATCCAGTATGTCTACCTAGTTTCCAATGTTTAGTTGTCCTATGAACCAGTTTCTGCTCCAGGTGCATGTGTGCACCTGGATTGTTGATCAGCAACCCAAGGTTGATATCCGTACTAGGCTCGCCAAGGCAATCTGTGCCCCGCAGCCGTCCTGCATGTTATTTGTGTTTCCTTATGAATGAACAACTATCTCTGCTTAACTGGAATGTGAGAGGCCTGAACAATCAGGCGCGGCGTGCGGCTGTTCGGGCCACCATAGAGAACACTAGAAGTTCCATCGTCTGTATCCAAGAGTCAAAACTTTCTGCCACGTCCATTAGGGACCGAGGAGAGATTGTAGGATCACACTTTGATGAGCGTGTGACACTGGATGCCGACGGAACGCCAGGAAACATAGCAGTGAGGAATTTCTCTATCACGGCTATCTTCACGTCGGCTGGAGGTGGACCGCATTGGTGTCTGGCAACGGTATACGGCCCACATGATGATGCCCGGAAACCGATGTTTTTAGAGGAACTTGCGGCCATTCACAACTCCATGAACGAGCCATGGCTTGTCATTGGTGATTTCAATCTAATCAAAGACCCCCAAGACAAAAACAACGGCCGTATTTGTGATAGCCTGGCTTATTAGGGATCATAGACTACTCATATCAATAAGGAATTCCTTCTTTTTCGGGAGCCTATTCAAACAAAACTCCCAGGTTAAGCGTGTTTGGCTTGGAGTAGTTCTAGGATGGGTGACCGACCGGGAAGTTAGTCCCGGGTGCACATGAGTGAGGACAAAGTGCGCAGAAAAGACTAGTATTGATCTGGGAGGCCAGTCTAGATCCTGCCAGGAGTAACGACTACCGGCGGGTGTGTCCGGGGCATTACAGGTTGGTATCAGAGCCGACCCTCGCGGTTACACGGATGTTTGCCGACAGGTGCGCGATCATGTTGTTCATAAGCCAGGAGTAACGACTACCGACGGGTGTGTCCGGGGCATTACAGGTTGGTATCAGAGCCGACCCTCGCGGTTACACGGATGTTTGCCGACAGGTGCGCGATCATGTTGTTCATAAGCCAGGAGTAACGACTACCGGCGGGTGTGTCCGGGGCATTACAGGTTGGTATCAGAGCCGACCCTCGCGGTTACACGGATGTTTGCCGACAGGTGCGCGATCATGTTGTTCACAAAGTTGGTGACCCGTCGTGGCACACAGAATGACACATGTATCGGACTGGAAGCATAGACGTTTGTACCAAGAGGGAACGTTCTTCTGACCCTACGAGGACATCGGTTCCTCTGAGTGGTGGTGCATGTGATAGCCTGGCTTATTAGGGATAGACTACTCATATCAATAAGGAATTCCTTCTTTTCCGGGAGCCTATTCAAACAGAACTCTGAGTGAGGACAAAGTGCGTAGAAAAGACTAGTATTGATCTGTGAGGCCAGTCTAGATCGTGCTAGAAGTAACGACTACCGACGGGTGTGTCCCGGGCGTTACAGTATTAATCGTCGTTGGATGAACAAATTTTGTCTGAGTACTCAATAGTTCAAGCCTACACGAGATCCAGCTTGTTGGTTGCCACTTTACTTGGAGTAACGAGTAAGCCTCGCCTACTCTGGTCAGATTAGACCGAGCTTTCTGCAATATGAATTGGGAATTTCTTTTTCCAGGCGACAAGCTGATTGCAGAATCCTCTTCGGTCTCCGACCATTGCCCATTGATGCTTGTCAATGACATGATCGTCAAGACAAACAGACGCTTCCGTTTCGAAGCATACTGGCAGCACATCCACGGCTTCTAGGAGGTGGTCACCCATTCTTGGAATGGGCAGGTCCGAAATAGCTCCGCTATTACCAGGCTAAACTATAAATTGCACCGGCTTAGCAAAGACCTAAGAAAATGGAGCAGTGGGTTAATCGGGGACATCCATAAACAGCTGCAAATCACGAACGAAATCATCCTGCAACTAGATTGTGCGCAGGACATGAGACCGTTAACAACCGCGGAGAGCGACCTCCGTTCTAAGCTCAAAGCGAGATGCCTAGGGCTAGCTGTCCTTTGGAAAATAAAACTTAGACAAAGAAGCAGAGTGCTATGGCTCAAGGCCGGTGACGTGAACACCAAATTCTTTCAGAGGAAAGCAAATGCACGTCATAATCGAAACACCATACACCTTCTGCAGGGCCCTTTGGGACAAATCTCTGTCGCGGACGAGATGAGCCACCACGCACAAGAATACTTCCAAAACATCTTCGGCTCAGAACAACCGAGGACGGCAGGCTTCAACTGGGACGAGCTGGACTTGGACACCGTGGACCTTTCCGACGTGGAAGGGGAATTCTCCTTCGAAGAGATCAAGCAAGCCATTGATAGTATCCCCACAGACAAAGCACCGGGGCCTGATGGCTTTTCTGGAGGTTTTTTCAAATCTTGCTGGGAGACAATTAAGGTCGACCTGCTAAATGCAATGAACCAGCTGTACCACATGGACAGCAAGGGCCTGAACCGCATAAACACGGCTATTTTGGTATTAATCCCAAAGAAACGCGGAGCTGAGTCTCTCAAGGACTTCCGACCAATTTCTTTGCTTCACAGCCTCATCAAGCTATTCACTAAGATCCTAGCAACCAGACTCACCCCGAAGCTGTACGCCCTGGTGCACCAGTGCCAAAGTGCGTTCATCAAGAAGTGCAGCATTCGGGAGAACTTCCTGTACATTCAAAGCATGATCAGAAAGCTGCACAAAACAAAGAAGCCCTCAATCTTACTGAAGCTGGACATTGCGAAAGCTTTCGACTCCTTATCATGGACTTACATACTCTACATGCTCGAAGCACGCGGCTTCGGATGCCGGTGGAGGGAGTGGATCGCGATGATTTTCCGGACATCCACTTCCCGAGTAATCATCAACGGGCAGCTCTCCGACGTCATCACGCACCGACAGGGGTTGTGCCAGGGTGATTCATTATCGCCATTTCTGTTCATCCTAGCGATGGACCCGCTATAGAGGATGTTCAGCCTTGCGACCGCGAGAGGTCTGCTCACTAAATTGCCAGGGTGCATCCCGATGATGCGTTGCTCATTCTAGATGCGTTGCTCATTCTACGCGGATGACGTTGCCATGTTCATGAACCCCAACGTGAAAGATACTAGAATGACCAAGCTGCTCCTAGATTGCTTCGCCCAAGTCTCGGGATTAAAGGCGAACGCGGAGAAGAGCATTGCCCTGCCAATAAGATGTGCTTCTATAGACTCCATGCTGTCCTGGAGCCGCTCGGCATCCCATGCAAATCCTTCCCGGTGACATATTTGGGTTTGCCGCTCTCTTTGAGGTAGCTTACAAAGAGGGATCTGGACCCATTTATGACAAAATTTGGAAACAAAGCAGCAACTTGGAAGGGAGGTTTGATGGCTAAAAGTGGACGACTGGTACTGCTAAAATCAGGGCTCATTGCGCTGGCAATCTACATGATGACAGTGCACAAGCTGCCGGTATGGGCAACCAAAAAACTTGTGCAAATCTGTCGTGCGTGGCTTTGGAACGGAGAGAGCACAAACAGCGTGGGGGCCTGGGAGTTTTAGACTTCAGGAAATTCGGAACGACACTTAGACTCCGATGGTTGTGGCTCGCTTGGCAAGACCCCCCTCAATCATGGGCAAAGTTACCTTTGCCTTGCGATTAGGAGGACAGAATGTTGTTCGCTATGGCAACCGAGATCAAACTTGGCGATGGGCAGAAAGCCAGCTTCTGGCGCTATCGTTGGCTCGACGGACAGTGCCCTAAAACAATAGCACCGCTACTTTTTGCAGCGTCCGCTAGGAAAAACCGCACGGTTCACGAAGGGCTGAGAGGCCACGCTTGGCTCCAAGATCTCGCGAATGGGCTTACGGAGGACATGCTTCTACAACTATCTTGCCTCGCCGAGAAACTTGACAATGTGCTTCTTCAACAAGGACAGCGAGATGAGATTGAATGGAGATTCACGACACACCGCGAATATTCCGCTAGATCGGCCTACATGCTACAATTTGAAGGTGTGGTGGCCCAAGAAGGCTACAAACTGATCTGGAAGGGATGGGCCCTGGAAAATGTCGCTTCTTCTTATGGACAGCCATGTTGGATAGAATCTTGACCGTTGATGCATTGTTGCGTCGTGGCTGGGCAAACAATTACTTCTGTCCTCTCTGTGAGAGAAACCTTGAGACACCTACACACCTGCTTATTGAGTGCCCTTGGTCACGGTGCGCTTGGGAGAGGATCGCACTTCTCACTAATATGCCAGCACTGCTCCCGGATTCATGGATGGGTACTGCGTCAATCAATGCTTGGCTCTCCGACTGCCATGGCAGGGCAACTAGCAACAAGAAGAAAGGCAACTAGCAACAAGAAGAAAGGAACACTCTCCATTTTACAACTCATGTCCTGGGAGATTTCGCGGGAGAGAAACAGACGCATCTTTCAAAATGAATCTTTGGGAAGGGAGAGGTTCATAGAAAGAGCGAGAGAGGAGATTCACCTATGGAACTTGGCTGGAGCAGGCATACCATTCGACCCAGGCTGAGGCCTCAACGCTCCTCCTTTTGTTTTGTTTTTCCGTTCTTCTAGTTTTCTCTTTGTCTCTTGTGCTCCTGGAGCACTATAGCTTTATACCCTTTTTGGGTACGCTTGTACCTCGGCTTGCTTCTCCTAATCAATGAATTTGGTAGCAATTAGCTACCGACATTCAAAAAAAGACTAATCTTGTTTGGTTCGTGACCATGCCTCACTAGGTATTAAAACATGTCACATCATGTCTTCCTTCTCTTATCTGTACATGACCACGAATTACCACCCAGGCAACAGTCCAGGCATCCTGTTCCTGTCGCCTAGGCCAGGCTAATGCCTTTCTCGGATTTTAGACCAGGTTAATGACACTTTTAGATTCCCCAGGCCATGCTAGCATTGAATCACTCAGAATACAAACCAAACACACCCTAGGCAGGTCCAGGCAGCATCCTGGCTAGGCGCATTTGCTTCAGGTCATGAACAAAACTAGCCCCCCCCCCCCCCCCCACACACACACATGTGTGTGTGTGTGTGTTAGAGCGAGAGAGACATATACACACACTAGCAAAATGGCCCGTCCGTTCGAACTGAAGAAAAAATATCATAATCTTTGATGGTCATGACCACATTTTGCTACAACACCGAGATACACTATCACTCTTATGTTCATGAAATCGTGAATAATTTTTAAAAATCCTTAACATTTTTTAAACTCGCGGACATATTTGAAATCATGAATATTTTTTATCTTCATGCACAGTTTTACAGATTTTAGAACATTTCTTAAAATCATAAATATTTTTGAATTATTGAATATTTATACTATTTGTAAACATTTTTTGAAAAATTGTTAAAAAAAATTAAAAAATCTTGAATCGGAGAACATTTCTGGAATCAATAAACATTTTTTCAAAATTGCTGGAACAATTTTTGAAATTCACTAACACTTTTTTGATTTAATGAACATTTTTTGAAATGCATGATCTTTTTTGAATCAACGAACATTTTATGAATCAATAAACTATTTTGTAATGACAAACAGTTTTATTTTTTAGGATATTTTTCAATTCATGAATATTTTTCAATTTCTTGAAATTTCTTCAGCTTACTAATATAAACATACGAACTTTAAAAAGTCATGAACATTTTTGGATTTTTCGAACATTTTTTTTCAAAATTACGAACTTGTTTTGAATATGCAAACATTTTCTATAATTCATGAACATTTTTTGAATCTTTTTTGAAGATCCAAATTATTTTATTATTTTCGAAACTTTTTTGAAGATCCAAATTATTTAAAGTAAAAAAACATAAACGAAAAAAAACAGGCCGCCCAAACAAGAGCGCCGTATAATAGGTTTCGACTACATAGACCTGCCCAGACAGGAATTCCCTGTACGAAACATGTTTTATATTTATATGTGGCATTTGTGGATAATATAGTAAAACTTGAGGGACAATTTATGTGACGTGCTGCAAGAAGCAATAGCTTCTTTATTATCGAAAAATTCGTTGGCGTGCTTGCTCATGGTATCGATGGGCGTCAAATGGCATTGGGATATGGAGAATGGGCCGTATTGTATGACGTAGAGCAGTGGTAATTTAATGCGACAAGCGGACAGTGGAGGACAGTGTTTGTATCGCAAGAACGGCTGCCGTCCAGGTAACATAGGCGACGTTTGAGCCGTGTAGCAACATTGTACCCGAGGGTCAGACGGCTGTCGTAAGGGTATCTCCAATAGTTTGTATGTAGTCTTGTTGGTAAAAATGTCCATGTCATCAATCAATAAAGGATCATACAACTACTTTAATGGTTGCATCTATATTACCCAATAGGAGAAGAAAGAATAAATGCAATTGCTCTCTATTCAACCTTGGGGCTTGTGCAAGAGTTGTTGGTTAATCTACATACAACTCTCCTCTCTCTCTTCTTTTATTACGTGTCATGTCATCAAAACTATCTATGTGTCAATTTTATCAACGATGATCATACGACCATTGGAGATGCTCTAACGGGAAGAGTCCTGGTTTTCGACATATGCTATAGAAACGAGTCCATGTATTTGTGCCGTACCCATTCCCGGCAGGAGCTTTTGTGGCGGAGGTGTACTTCCTGTTCTTTGCACCACGATCATGGTTTGGAGGTTTGTCCGTGCTGCTTGTTGGTCGCCCAGCCTTTCGTCTCCGATTTGGAGCTTTCAGTTCCAGGAAATTTCCAGTTGCACTACCTTCTGTATCACTCGCAGACCCGCTCTCGGGTGCGCACAGGGTAAGTATTTCCTTTTCCTTCCCTTTGTTTGTCTGAATTCTTGATTCCAAACCCATCCCATCCTGCAGAGCTGCTATCGGAGTCAACGTATCCATTGATGTCTTCAGGATATTCATGGCACATCTGTGTTTGCATCTCCAAGTCAAACAACTTCCAGAGAATGGGTGTACAAGTTTGAGTGCCTAAAAGTTACCGAGTTCACATAAATGTGTCCCTCTGCAGCTGGGCTAGGTGATCAGGGAGTACATCCCTTGCATCCTTTGTCCACCGTTTCATTATATGTTTTGGCGGTATACGGTCTATGCCGAGGAAATTGAGGACCTGCAAGTTTTGTAGTTTGGCCTGTGAGTCTTTTTGTTTTCTGTACATAATTTTTTTCAAACAAACATTTGCATGCGAAGCAAAAAATCTTCTTATATGTTCAGTACCTTAACTGAAGGGCAGCACAACAAACCTGTGTGCTCAAAATTAGCACACGCACACTTCAGTTATTTCCTCCACTCTTTTTTTCCCTGCCTCTTGTCTTGGAATAAAGGAGGGGGGAGGGGGTCGGTCAGGGATCGAGTCCATATGGTTAGTGTCAATGTTTGTCATGCGCACGAACGGGCTTCGACGGGTTGCGTACTGTTGGGTAACACCATGTACCAACGGAACAAACAGATGGGAGACGTCAAACGTGTTGGAGAACGTAGTAGTAAATCAAAAAAAATCCTACGTGTCATTAAGATCAATCTATGAAGAAACCAGTAACGATCAAAGGGGGAGTGCATCTTCATACCTTTAAAGATCGCAAAGCGGAGGCGTTACAAAAACGCGGTTGGTGGAGTCGTACTTGCAGCGATTCAGATCGCGGTCGATTCTGATCTAAGCGTCGAATAACGGCGTCTCCGTGTTCAACACAAGTGTAGCCCGGTGACGTCTCCTACGCTTTGATCCAGCAAGGAGGAAGGAGAGGTTGAGGGAGAGCTTCGGCAGCACGACGGCATGATGATGGTGGAGTTGCGAGGTACTCCGGTAGGGCTTCGCCAAGCGCTATGGAGGACGAGGAAGAGGAGGGGTAGGGCTGCACCGAGAGAGAGAGAGACTTGTGTTGTGGGCAGCCTCAAAACCCTCATTATTTATAGGAGGAGGGTGCGCACCCTCTAGGGTTCCCACCCTAGGGGGTGCGGCAGCCCTAGATGGGAGGTGCCCGACGACCAAGAGAGGAAGAGAGGGGGGCGCCCCCTGGGTGGGCCTAGGGCCCATTTGCGCCTAGGGTTTGCCCCCTCTCCTCCTTTGTTGCGCCTTGGGCCTGGTGGGAGGCGCACCAGCCCACCTAGGGGCTGGTTCCCTCCCACTTTCGGCCCATGCAGGCCTTTGGTGCCGGTGGCCCCTCATGGTGGACCTTGGAAACCGTTCTGGTGGTCCCGGTACGTTACCGGTGATGTTAGGAACACTTCCGGTAACCAAATCCTCACTTCATATATATCATTCTTTACCTCCGGACCATTCCGGAACTCCTCATGATGTCCGGGATCTCATCCGGGACTCCGAACAACCTTCGGTAACCATGTACACAATTTCCCTATAACCCTAGCGTCATCGAACCTTAAGTGTGTAGACCCTACGGGTTCGGGACGCATATAGACATGACCGAGATACCTCTCTGGTCAATAACCAACAGCGAGATCTGGATACCCATGTTGGCTCCCACATGCTCTACGATGATCTCATCGGATGAACCACGATGTCGGGGATTCAATCAATCCCGTATACAATTCCCTTTGTCCATCGGTATGTTACTTGCCCGAGATTCGATCGTCGGTATCCCTATACCTTGTTCAATCTCGTTACCGGCAAGTCTCTTTACTCGTTCCATAACACATCATCCCGTGGCTAACTCCTCGGTCATATTGAGCTCATTATGATGATGTCTTAACGAGTGGGCCCAGAGATACCTCTCCGTCACACGGAGTGACAAATCCCAGTCTCGATTCGTGCCAACCCAACAAATACTTTCGGGGATACCCGTAGTGTACCTTTATAGCCATCCAGTTACGTTGTGACATTTGGCACACCCAAAGTATTCCTACGGCATCCGGAAGTTGCACAATCTCATGGTCTAAGGAAATGATACTTGACATTAGAAAAGCTTTAGCACACGAACTACACGATCTTGTGCTATGCTTAGGATTGGGTCTTGTCCATCACATCATTCTTCTAATGATGTGATCACGTTATCAACGACATCTAATGTCCATGGTCATGAAACCATGACCATCTATTGATCAACGAGCTAGCCAACTTGAGGCTCACTAGGGACATGTTGTGGTCTATGTATTCACACATGTATTATGGTTTTCGGTTAATACAGTTATAGCATGAACAATAGACAATTATCATGAACAAGGAAATATAATAATAACCATTTTATTATTGCCTCTAGGGCATATTTTCAATAGTCTCCCACTTGCACTAGAGTTAATAATCTAGTTACATTGTGATGTATCGAACACCCATAGAGTTCTGGTGCTGATCATGTTTTGCTCGTGAAAGAGGCTTAGTCAATGTATCTGCGACATTCAGATCCATATGTACTTTACAAATATCTATATCTCCTTCCTGAATGTAATCACGAATGGAGTTGAAGCAGCGCTTGATGTGTCTTGTCTTCTTGTGAAACCTGGGCTCCATGGCAAGGGCAATAGCTCCAGTGTTGTCAGAGAATAGAGTCATTGGGCCCGACGCATTGGGAATCACTCCTAGGTCGGCAAGGAACTCCTTCATCAAGACTCCTTCCTTTGCTGCTTCCGAAGTAGCTATGTACTTCGCTTCACATGTAGATGCCACGACGACGCTTTGCTTGTTGCTGCACCAGCTGACTGCCCCTCCGTTCGAAATATACACGTATCCGGTTTGTGACTTGGAGTCATCCGAATCTATGTGGAAGCTAGCATCGACGTAACCCTTTACGATGAGCTCTTTAGCACCTCCATATACAAGAAACATGTCCTTGGTCCTTTTCAGGTACTTCAGGATATTCTTGACTGCTGTCCAGTGTTTCGCTCCGGGATCACTTTTGTACCTCCCTACCAAACTTATGACAAAGTTCACATCAGGTCTAGTACATAGCATGTCATACATAATAGAGCCTATGGCTGAAGCATAGGGGATGACACTCATCGTTTCTCTATCCTCTGCCGTGGTCGGGCATTGAGTCGTACTCAATCTCACACCCTATAACACAGGCAAGAACCCCTTCTTGGACTGATCCATATTGAACCTTTTCAATATCTTCTCAAGGTATGTGCTTTGTGAAAGACCTATGAGGCGTCTCGATCTATCTCTATAGATCTTGATGCCTAATATGTAAGCAGCTACTCCAAGGTCCTTCATTAAAAAACACTTATTCAAGTAGGTCTTTATGCTTTTCAAAAGTTCTATATCATTTCCCATCAACAATATGTCATCCACATATAAAATGAGAAATGCTACAGAGCTCCCACTCACTTACTTGTAAATACAGGGTTCTCCATAAACCTGTATAAATCCAAACGCTTTAATCACCTCATTAAAGTGAATGTTCCAACTCTGAGATGCTTGCACGAGCCCATAGATGGAGCGCTGAAGCTTGCATACTTTGTTAGCATCTTTAGGATCGACAAAACCTTCCGGCTGCATCATATACAGTTCTTCCTTAAGGAACCCATTAAGGAATGCCGTTTTGACGTTCATTTGCCAGATTTCATAATCATAAAATGCGGCAATTGCTAACATGATTCAGACGGACTTCAACATCGCTACGGGTGAGAAAGTCTCATCGTAGTCAACTCCTTGAATTTGTCGATAACCCTTAGCGACAAGCCGAGCCTTATAGACGGTCACATTACCATCTGCGTCAGTCTTCTTCTTAAAGATCCATTTATTTTCTATGACTCTCCGATCATCGAGCAAGTCCAGCAAAGTCCATATTTTGTTCTCATACATGGACCCTATCTCGGATTTCATGGCTTCAAGCCATTTGTTGGGATCTGGGCCCGCCATCGCTTCTTCATAGTTTGAAGGTTCACCGTTGTCCAACAACATGATCTCCAGGACAGGGTTGCCGTACTACTCTGGTGCGGAACGTGTCCTTATGGACCTTCGAGGTTCAATAGCAACTTGATCTGAAGTTTCATGATCATCATCATTAACTTCCTCTCCAGCCGGTGTAGGCTTCACAGAAACAACTTCCCGTGCCGCGCTACTCTCCGGTTCGAGTGGAGGTACAATTACTGTTGGAGATATGCCCTAGAGGCAGTAATAAAATGGTTATTATTGTATTTCCTTGTTCATGATAATTGTCTATTGTTCATGCTATAATTGTATTAATCAGAAACCGTAATGATGTGTGAATACATAGACCACAACATGTCCCTAGTGAGCCTCTAGTTGGCTAGCTCGTTGATAAATAGATGGTCACGGTTTCATGACCATGGACATAGGATGTCGTTGATAACGGGGTCACATCATTAGGAGAATGATGTGATGGACAAGACCCAATCCTAAGCATAGCACAAGATCGTGTAGTTCGTTTGCTAAAGCTTTTCCAATGTCAAGTATCATTTCCTTAGACCATGAGATTGTGCAACTCCCGGATACCGTAGGAATACTTTGGGTGTGCCAAACATCAAAACGTAACTAGGTGGCTATAAAGGTACACTACAGGTATATCTGAAAGTGTATGTTGGGTTGGCATGAATCGAGAATAGGATTTGTCACTCCGTGTGACGGAGAGGTATCTCTGGGCCCACTCGGTAAGACATCATCATAATGAGCTCAATGTGACTAAGGAGTTAGCCATGGGATGATGTGTTATGGAACAAGTAAAGAGACTTGCTGGTAACGAGATTGAACAAGGTATAGGGATACAGACGATCGAATCTCGGGCAAGTATCATACCGGTAGACAAAGGGAATTGTATACGAGATTGATTGAATCCCCGACATCGTGGTTCATACGATGAGATCATCGTGGAGCATGTGGGAGCCAACATGGGTATCCAGATTCCGCTGTTGGTTATTGACCGGAGAGGTGTCTCGGTCATGTCTACATGCGTCCCGAACCCGTAGGGTCTACACACTTAAGGTTCGATGACGATAGGGTTATAGGGAAATTATGTACATGGTTACCGAAGGTTGTTCGGAGTCCCGAATGAGATCCCGGACATCATGAAGAGTTCCGGAATGGTCCGAAGGTTAAGAATGATATATAGGAAGTGAGGATTTGGTTACCGGAAGTGTTCCTAACATCATCGGTAACGTACCGGGACCACCGGAAGGGTTCCGGGGGTCCACCATGAGGGGCCACCAGCACTAGAGGCCTGCGTGGGCCGAAAGTAGGAGGGAACCAGCCCTAGGTGGGCTGGTGCGCCCCCACAAGGGGCCCAAGGCGCAGCTTGAGGTGGGAGGGGGCAAACCCTAGAGGCAGATGGGCCCTAGGCCCACCTAGGGCGCCGCCCCTCCTACTCCCTCCTTGGCCGCCGCCCTAGATTGATCTAGGGTTGGCCGCCGGCCCAGGGGAGGGAATTCTAGGTCTGCTGCACCCCTCCTCCTTCCCCCTATATATATGTGGGGTTTTGGGGGCTGGCATACACACAAGTTCTCTCTCTCTCTCGGCGTAGCCCTACCCCTCCTCTTCCTCGTTCTTTGTGGTGCTTGGCGAAGCCCTGCCGGAGACCACACAACTCCACCGTCACCACGCCGTCATGTTGCCAGAGCTCTCTCTCAACCTCTCCTTCCTCCTTGCTGGATCAAGGCGTAGGAGACGTCACCGGACTACACGTGTGTTGAACGCGGGAGGCGTCGTTGTTCGGCGCTAAGATCGAAATCCACCGCGATCTGAATCGCTGTGAGTACGACTCCACCAACCGCGTTCTAGTAACGCTTTCGCTTTGCGATCTTCAAAGGTATGAAGATGCACTTCCCCTTTGCTCGTTTCTGGTTTCTCCATAGATTGTTCTTGGTGACACGTAGGATTTTTTTTATTTACTACTACGTCTCCCAATAGTGGCATCATGAGCTAGGTCTATGCCTAGAATATATGCACAAGTAGAACACAAAGTTGTTGTGGGCGTCGATCTTGTTAATTTGCTTACCACTACTAGTCTTATCTTGATTCAACGGTATTGTGGGATGATGCGGCCCGGACCAACTTTACACGTACGCTTACGTGAGACCGGTTCCACCGGCTGACATGCACTTGTTGCATAAGGTGGTTAGCGGGTGTGTGTCTCTCCCACCTTAGTCGGATTGGATTCGATGAAAATGGTCCTTATGAAGGGTAAACAACAATTGGCATATCACGTTGTGGTTTTGGCGTAGGTAAGAAACGTTCTTGCTAGAAACCTATAGCAGCCATGTAAAAACTTGCAACTACAAATTAGAGGACGTCTAACTTGTTTTTGCAGCATATGCCTTGTGATGTGATATGGCCAAAAGGATGTGATGTGATGCATTGTCATGTATGAGATTGATCATGTTCTTGTAATAGGATTCACGACTTGCATGTCGATGAGTATGACAACCGACAGGAGCCATAGGAGTTGTCTTATTTTATTGTATGACTTGCGTGTCAATCATAAACGCCATGTAATTACTTTACTTTATTGCTAAACGTTAGCCATAGTAGTAGAAGTAATAGTTGGCGAGACAACTTCATGAAGACACGATGATGGAGATCATGGTGTCGTGCCGGTGACAGTGATGATCATGGTGTTGGAAATATGCCCTAGAGGCAATAATAAAATGGTTATTATTGTATTTCCTTGTTCATGATAATTGTCTATTGTTCATGCTATAATTGTGTTAACCGGAAACCATAATACATGTGTGAATACATAGACCACAACATGTCCCTAGTGAGCCTCTAGTTGACTAGCTCGTTGATCAATAGATGGTCACGGTTTCATGGCCATGGACATTGGATGTCATTGATAACGGGATCACATCATTAGGAGAATGATGTGATGGACAAGACCCAATCCTAAGCATAGCACAAGATCGTGTGGTTCGTTTGCTAAAGCTTTTCAATGTCAAGTATCGTTTCCTTAGACCATGAGATTGTGCAACTCCCGGATACCGTAGGAATGCTTTGGGTGTGCCAAACGTCACAACGTAACTGGGTGGCTATAAAGGTACGCTACGGGTATCTCCGAAAGTGTCTGTTGGGTTGGCACGAATCGAGACTGGGATTTGTCACTCCGTGTGACGGAGAGGTATCTCTGGGCCCACTCGGTAAGACATCATCATAATGAGCTCAATGTGACTAAGGAGTTAGCCACGGGATGATGTATTACGGAACGAGTAAAGAGACTTGCCAGTAACGAGATTGAACAAGGTATGGGGATACCGACGATCGAATCTCGGGCAAGTATCATACCGATAGACAAAGGGAATTGAATACGGGATTGATTGAATCCCCGACATCGTGGTTCATCCGATGAGATCATCGTGGAGTACGTGGGAGCCAACATGGGTATCCAGATCCCGCTGTTGGTTATTGGCCGGAGAAGTGTCTCGGTCATGTCTACGTGTCTCCCGAACCCGTAGGGTCTACACACTTAAGGTTCGATGACGCTAGGGTTATAGGGAAATGGTATACGTGATTACCGAAGGTTGTTCGGAGTCCCGGATGAGATCCCGGACGTCACGAGGAGCTCCGGAATGGTCCGGAGGTAAAGATTGATATATAGGAAGTCCAGTTTCGGTCACCGGAAAGTTTTCGGGCTCATCGGTATTGTACCGGGAGTGCCGGGAGGGTGCCGGAGGACCCCCGGGAGGGGTGTGACGACCAGAGGACTTCATGGGCTGTTAGATAAAGTGTGTCAGCCCTTATTGGGCTGGGAAATACTTTTGCTAAAGGCCCATGTGGCTGGAGATAAGGAGATAAGGCAAAAAGGATTTAAAAGGAGGAGATCCACCTCCCTTGTGGGAGGTGGACTCTCCCTTTAATTCGGCCGGCCATCTCCTCTTTGGAGTAGAGGCCAAGCCAGCCCTCCACGTCCCTCCTCCTATATATATACTTGAGGTTTTGGATGTTTTGAGATAGGATTTGATCTCTCTCTCTCACGGCGAAGCCCTACCTCTCTTCTTCCTCCTCCGCAGCGCTTAGGCGAAGCCCTGTCGGAATACCTTGCTACTCCACCACCACCACGTCGTCGTGCTGCTGTTGGAGCCCTTCCCCAACCTCTCCTTCCTCCTTGCTGGATCAAGGTGTTGGAGACGTCACCGGGCTGCACGTGTGTTGAACGCGGAGGTGCCGTCCGTTCGGCACTTGATCGGATCTACCGCGATCTGAATCGCTGCGAGTACGACTCCATCAACCGCGTTCTTGTAACGCTTCCGCTTAGCGATCTTCAAAGGTATGAAGATCCACTCTCCCCTTGCTCGTTGCTGGTTTCTCCATAGATGGATCTTGGTGAACGCGTAGGAAATTTTTGATTTACTACTACGTCTCCCAACAGTGGCATCATGAGCTAGGTCTATGCGTAGAATCTATGCACGAGTAGAACACAAAGCAGTTGTGGGCGTCGATTTTGTTAATATGCTTGCCGTTACTAGTCTTATCTTGATTCGACGGTATTGTGGGATGAAGCGGCCCGGACCAACCTTACACGTACGCTTACGTGAGACCGGTTCCACCGCCTGACATGCACTAGTTGCATAAGGTGGCTAGCGGGTGTCTGTCTCTCCCACCTTAGTCGGATTGGATTCGATGAAAAGGGTCCTTATGAAGGGTAAATAGCAATTGGCATATCACGTTGTGGTTTTGACGTAGGTAAGAAACGTTCTTGCTAGAAACCTATAGCAACCACGTAAAAACTTGCAACTACAAATTAGAGGACGTCTAACTTGTTTTTGCAGCATATGCCGTGTGATGTGATATGGCCAAAAGGATGTGATGTGATGCATTGTGATGTATGAGATTGATCATGTTCTTGTAATAGGGTTCACGACTTGCATGTCGATGACTATGACAACCGGCAGGAGCCATAGGAGTTGTCTTACATCATTGTATGACCTGCGTGTCAATCATAAACGCCATGTAATTACTTTACTTTATTGCTAAATGTTAGCTGTAGTAGTAGAAGTAATATTTGGCGAGACAACTTCATGAAGACACAATGATGGAGATCATGATGATGGAGATCATGGTGTCGTGCCGGTGACAGTGATGATCATGGTGCCCCGAAGATGGAGATCAAAGGAGCAAGATGATATTGGCCATATCATGTCACTATATTGATTGCATGTGATGTTTATCATGTTTACATCTTATTTGCATAGAACGACGGTAGTAAATAAGATGATCTCTCAATAAAATTTCAAGAAAGGTGTTCACCCTAACTGTGCACCGTTGCTAAGGATCGTCGTTCCGAAGCACCACGTGATGATCGGGTGTGATAGGTTCTAACGTTCGCATACAACGGGTGTAAGCCAGATTTACACATGCGAAACACTTAGGTTGACTTGACGAGCCTAGCATGTACAGACATGGCCTCGGAGCACGGAGGACCGAAAGGTCGAACATGAGTCGTATAGAAGATACGATCAACATAGAGATGTTCACCATGGATGACTAGTCCGTCTCACGTGATGATCGGACACGGGCTAGTTGACATGGATCATGTATCACTTGGAAGACTAGAGAGATGTCTATCTAAGTGGGAGTTCATTAATAATTTGATTAAATGAACTTAATTATCATGAACTTAGTCTAAAAATGTCCTTGCAAATTATGTCGTAGATAGCTCACGCTGTAGCTCCCCAGTTTTATTGATACAATCCTAGAGAAAAGTAAGTTGAAAGTTGATGGTAGCAATAATGCGGACTGGGTCCGTGATCTGAGGATTGTCCTCATTGTTACACAGAAAGCTTATGTTTTTTTATGTACCGCTAACTGCATCACTCCCTCAAGCGTTGTCTGTAGATGTTGTGAACATATGACAGGCACTTTTTGGTGACTACGTGATAGTTCAATGCGTCATGCATTACGGCTTAGAATTGAGGCTCCAAAACGTTTTGAACGTCACGGAACATATGAGATGTTCTAGGAGCTGAGATTGTGATCTCAGGCTCGTGCCTATGTAGAGAGGTATGAGACCTCCAACAAGATTCTTTGTCTGCAAGATAAAGGAGAATAGCTCAATCGCTGAGCGTGTGCTCAGATTGTCTGGGTGCTACAATCACTTGAATCAAGTGGGAGTTAATCTTCCAGATGAGATAGTGATTAATGCAGTTCTCCAAGTCACTGCCACCAAGCTACTAGAGCTTCGTGATGAACTATAACATGCCAGGGATGGATAAGATGATCCCTGAGTTGTTCGTGATGTTTGACACCACGAAGGTAGAAATCAAGAAGGAGCATCAAGTGTTGATGGTTAAGTGAAACCACTAGTTTCAAAAGGGGCAAGGGCAAGAACGGAAAACTTCAGGAATGGCAAGCCAGTTGTTGCTCTAGTGAAGAAACCCAAGGTTGAGCCCGAACCCGAGACTAAGTGCTTTTGTTATGAGGAGAATGTTCGCTGAAGCGGAAAACCCCTAGATGCTTGGTAGACAAGAAGGCTGGTAATGTCAATGGAAGTATATTTGATATACGTGTTAGTGATGTGTACCTTGCTGGTACTCCTAGTAGCACCTGGGTATTGGATACCGGTTCGGTTGCTAAGTGTTAACAACTCGGAATAAAAGCTACGGAGTAAATGGAGACTAGCTAGGTGAAAGGTGACGATGTGTGTTGGAAGTATTTCCAAGATTGATGTGATCACCATCGCACGCTCTCTCTACCTTCAGGATTTGTGATAAACCTAAATAAATGTTATTTGGTGTTTACGTTGAGCATGAACGTGATTAGATCATGATTAGTGCGATACGGTTATTCATATAAGTTAGAGAATAATGGTTATTCTGTTTACATGGATAATGCCTTCAATGGTCATGCACCCACTCGAAATGGTTTATCGAATCATGATCGTAGTAGTACACATATTCATAACATTGGTACCAAAAGATACAAAGTTAATAATGATAGTACCACATGCTTGTGGCACTGCCACGTAATGTCATATTGGTATAAATCGCATGAAGAAACTCCATGATGATGGATTTTTTTTGACTCACTCGATTTCGAATCGGTTGAGACATGCGAGCCATGCCTCTTGGGCAAGATGACTGAGACCACGTCATCCAATATGATGGAGCGGGCAAGTGGCTTGTTGGAATTAATACATGTTGATGTATGTGGTCCAATGAGTGTTGAAACACACAGTGGATATCGTTGTTTTTCTTTACCTTCACTGATGATTTGAGTAAATATGGGGATATTTACTTAATGAAACACGAATCTGAAATGTTTGAAAGGTTCAAGGAGTTTCAGAGTGAAGTTAAAGATCATCGTGACAAGAAGATAAATGTCTATGATATGATCATGGAGGTGAATATCTAAGTTACGAGTTTGGTATGCAATTTTAGACAATGTGGAAATTGTTTCACAGCTCACGCCTCCTGGAACACCATAGTGTGATGGTGTGTTCGAACGTCGTAGTCGTGCTCTATTGGATATAGTGAGTACTATGATGTCTCTTATCGTTTTACCACTATCGTTATGGGGTTATGCATTAAAGACAAATCCATTCACTTTAACAGGGCACCATCTAAGTCTGTTGAGATGACACCGTGAGAATTATGGTTTGACAGAAGCCTAAGCTGTCATTTCTTAATGTTTGGGGCTGCGACGCTTATGTGAAAATGGGTTTTTCACCTAGCGAGCTCGAACCAAAGCAGACAAATGCATCTTCATAGAATACCCTAATGAGACATTGGGTATACCTTCTATCTCAGATCCAAGCGCAAAAGGTGTTTGTTGCTAAGAATGGGTCCTTTCTTGAGAAAGAGTTTCTCTCGAAAGAATTGAGTGGGAGGAAGATAGAACTTGATGAGGTTGTTGAACCTTTGTTTCAACCAGAGAATAGCGCAACACAGAAAGATGTTTCTGTAGAGCCTACTCAGTTGAAAAGGAAGTTAATGATGATGATCATGAAGCTTTGGATCAAGTCACTATCGAACCTCGTAGGTCGACAAGGACGCGTACTGCTCCTGAGTAGTACGACAACCCTGTCTTGGAAATCATGTTGTTGGACAACGATGAACCTACGAACTATGGAGAAGCGATGGTGGGCCCGGATTCCAACAAATGGCTAGGAGCCATGAAATCCGAGAAAGGATCCATGTATGAAAACCAAGTATGGACTTTGGTAGACTTGCCTGTTGAATGGCGGGTCATTGAGTACAAATGGACCTTTGAGATAAACATAGACGCTAATGGTGAAATGTCACCGTTTATAAAGCTCGACTTGTCGCAAAGAAGTTTCCGCCAAGTTCAAGGAGTTGACTGCAATGAGATTGTCTCATCTGTAGCGATGCTAAAAGTCTATTAAAATTTTGTTAGCAGTTGCTGCATTTTTCGATTATGAAATCTGGCAGATGGATGACAAAACAAGGTTTCCGTAATGGTTTCTATGAGGAAGAGTTGTATGTGATACAACCAGAAGGTTTTGTCAATCCTAAGGATGCTAATAATATGCAAACTCCAGCGATCCTTCTATGGACTGGAGCAAGAATCTCGGAGTTGGAATATATGCTTTGATGAGGTGATCAAAGTGTTTAAGTTTATACAAAGTTTATGAGAAACTTGTATTTGCAAGAAAGTGAGTGGGAGCACTATAGAATTTCTTATAAGAATATGTAGTTGACATATTATTGATCGGAAATGATGTAGAATTTCTGGAAGAGCATGAAGGGTTGTTTGAAAAGTTTTTTTTCAAAGGAAGACCCCAGATAAAGCTACTATTTTATTGAGCATCAAGATCTATAGGGATAGATCTATTCGCTTGATAAGTTTTTTCGACGAAGACATACCTTGACAAGTTTTTGAAGGAGTTCAAAATAGATGGGTCAAAGAAGGAGTTCTTGACTGTATTGTAAGGTGTGAAATTGAGTAAGACTCAATACCCGACCACGGCAGAAGATAAAGAAGAGATGAGTGTCATCTCCTATGCTTTAGCCATAGGCTCTATATAGTATGCCATGCTGTGTACCGCACCTGTGTGTGCCTTGCCATGAGTCTGTCAAGGGGTACAAGAGTAATCCAAGAGTGGATCACTGGACAGCGGTCAAAGTTAGCCTTAGTAACTTGAGAACTAAGGAAATATTTCTCGATTATGGAGGTGATAAAGAGTTGATCGTAAAGTGTTACGATGATGCAAGCTTTAAAGCCAATCCGGATGACTCTTAGTAGAAATCCAGCTACGTATAGTGGAGCAGCCATTTGGAATAGCTCCAAGTGGAGCGTGGGAGCAGTATCTACAAATATGACATGGAAAGTTTGTAAGGTACACACGGATCTGAATGTCGCAGACCCGTTGACTAAAACCTCTTTCACGAGCAGGACATGAACAAACCCCAGAACTTATTGGGTGTTAATCACATGATGATATGATCACATGGTGATGTAAGTGTTAATCACATGGTGATGTGAACTAGATTATTGACTCTAGTGCAAGTGGGAGACTGTTGGAAATATGCCCTAGAGGCAATAATAAAATGGTTATTATTGTATTTCCTTGTTCATGATAATTGTCTATTGTTCATGCTATAATTGTGTTAACCGGAAACCATAATACATGTGTGAATACATAGACCACAACATGTCCCTAGTGAGCCTCTAGTTGACTAGCTCGTTGATCAATAGATGGTCACGGTTTCATGGCCATGGACATTGGATGTCATTGATAACGGGATCACATCATTAGGAGAATGATGTGATGGACAAGACCCAATCCTAAGCATAGCACAAGATCGTGTGGTTCGTTTGCTAAAGCTTTTCAATGTCAAGTATCGTTTCCTTAGACCATGAGATTGTGCAACTCCCGGATACCGTAGGAATGCTTTGGGTGTGCCAAACGTCACAACGTAACTGGGTGGCTATAAAGGTACGCTACGGGTATCTCCGAAAGTGTCTGTTGGGTTGGCACGAATCGAGACTGGGATTTGTCACTCCGTGTGACGGAGAGGTATCTCTGGGCCCACTCGGTAAGACATCATCATAATGAGCTCAATGTGACTAAGGAGTTAGCCACGGGATGATGTATTACGGAACGAGTAAAGAGACTTGCCAGTAACGAGATTGAACAAGGTATGGGGATACCGACGATCGAATC
The DNA here is from genome assembly GCA_022496015.1 of Hordeum marinum. NCBI lineage: Eukaryota > Viridiplantae > Streptophyta > Magnoliopsida > Poales > Poaceae > Hordeum > Hordeum marinum. The sequence continues at coordinate 147,063,221 of CM039674.1, forward strand.
TCGGGCAAGTATCATACCGATAGACAAAGGGAATTGAATACGGGATTGATTGAATCCCCGACATCGTGGTTCATCCGATGAGATCATCGTGGAGTACGTGGGAGCCAACATGGGTATCCAGATTCCGCTGTTGGTTATTGGCCGGAGAAGTGTCTCGGTCATGTCTACGTGTCTCCCGAACCCGTAGGGTCTACACACTTAAGGTTCGATGACGCTAGGGTTATAGGGAAATGGTATACGTGATTACCGAAGGTTGTTCGGAGTCCCGGATGAGATCCCGGACGTCACGAGGAGCTCCGGAATGGTCCGGAGGTAAAGATTGTTATATAGGAAGTCCAGTTTCGGTCACCGGAAAGTTTTCGGGCTCATCGGTATTGTACCGGGAGTGCCGGGAGGGTGCCGGAGGACCCCCGGGAGGGGTGTGACGACCAGAGGACTTCATGGGCTGTTAGATAAAGTGTGTCAGCCCTTATTGGGCTGGGAAATACTTTTGCTAAAGGCCCATGTGGCTGGAGATAAGGAGATAAGGCAAAAAGGATTTAAAAGGAGGAGATCCACCTCCCTTGTGGGAGGTGGACTCTCCCTTTAATTCGGCCGGCCATCTCCTCTTTGGAGTAGAGGCCAAGCCAGCCCTCCACGTCCCTCCTCCTATATATATACTTGAGGTTTTGGATGTTTTGAGATAGGATTTGATCTCTCTCTCTCACGGCGAAGCCCTACCTCTCTTCTTCCTCCTCCGCAGCGCTTAGGCGAAGCCCTGTCGGAATACCTTGCTACTCCACCACCACCACGTCGTCGTGCTGCTGTTGGAGCCCTTCCCCAACCTCTCCTTCCTCCTTGCTGGATCAAGGTGTTGGAGACGTCACCGGGCTGCACGTGTGTTGAACGCGGAGGTGCCGTCCGTTCGGCACTTGATCGGATCTACCGCGATCTGAATCGCTGCGAGTACGACTCCATCAACCGCGTTCTTGTAACGCTTCCGCTTAGCGATCTTCAAAGGTATGAAGATCCACTCTCCCCTTGCTCGTTGCTGGTTTCTCCATAGATGGATCTTGGTGAACGCGTAGGAAATTTTTGATTTACTACTACGTCTCCCAACACATGGTGCCCCGAAGATGGAGATCAAAGGAGCAAGATGATATTGGCTATATCATGTCACTATATTGATTGCATGTGATGTTTATCATGTTTACATCTTATATGCTTAGAACGACGGTAGTAAATAAGATGATCCCTCAATAAAATTTCTAGAAATGTTTTCACCCTAACTGTGCACCGTTGCTAAGGATCGCTGTTCCGAAGCACCACGTAATGATCAGGTGTGATAGGTTCTAACGTTCGCGTACAATGGGTGTAAGCCAGATTTACACACGCGATACACTTAGGTTGACTTGACGAGCCTAGCATGTACAGACATGGCCTCGAAACACGAAAGACCAAAAGGTCGAACATGAGTCGTATAGAAGATACGATCAACATGGAGATGTTCTCTATGGATGACTAGTCCGTCTCACGTGATGATCGGACACGGGCTAGTTGACGTGGATCATGTATCACTTAGATGACTAGAGGGATGTCACTCTAAGTGGGAGTTCATTAAATAATTTGATTATGTGAACTTAATTATCATGAACTTAGTCTAAAAGTGTCTTTGCAAATTATGTTGTAGATAACTCACGATATAGCTCCCCTGACTTATTGATACGTTCCTAGAGAAAAGTAAGTTGAAATATGATGGTAGCAATAATACGGACTGGGTCCGTGATCTGAGGATTGTCCTCATTGCTGCATAGAAAGCTTGTGTCCTTGATGCACCGCTCAGTGCACCACTCCCTCAAGCATTGTCAGTAGATGTTGTGAACATCTGACATGCAATTTATGATGTCTACTTGATAGTTCAGTGCGTCATGCATTTCGGCTTAGAATTGAGGCTCCAAAATATTTTGTACGTCACGGAACATATGAGATGTTCTAAGAGCTGAGATTGGGATCTTAGGTTCATGCCTGTGTTGAGAGGTATGAGACCTCTAACAAGATTCTTTACCGGCAGGATAAAAGAGAATAGCTTAATCGGTGAGCATGTGCTCAGATTGTCTGGGTGCTACAATCACTTGAATCGAGTGGGAGTTAATCTTCCATATAAGATAGTGATTAACACAGTTCTCCAAGTCACTGCCACCAAGCTACTGGAGCTTCGTGATGAACTATAAAATGCCAGGGATGGAGATAATGATCCCTGAGCTATTCGCATTGTTTGACACCGCAAAGGTAGAAATCAAGAAGGAGCATCAAGTGTTGATGGTTAAGTGAAAACCACTAGTTTCAAGAAGGGCAAAGGCAAGAAGGGAAAAACTTCAGGAATGGCAAGCCAGTTGCCGCTTTGGTGAAGAAACCCAAGGTTGAGCCCAAACCCGAGACTATGTGCTTCTATTATGAGGAGAACGGTCGTTGAAGCGGAATAACCCTAGATACTTGCTAGATAAGAAGGCTGGCAATGTCGACAGAAGTATATTTGATATACGTGTTATTGATGTGTACCTTGCTAATACTCCTAGTAGCACTTGGGTATAAGATACCGGTTCAGTTGCTAAGTGTTAGCAACTCGAAATAAAAGCTACGGAATAAATGGAGGCTAGCTAAGTGAAAGGTGACGATGTGTGTTGGAAGTGTTTCCAAGGTTGATGTGATCACCATCGCACGCTTTCTCTACCTTCGGGGTTAGCAATGAACCTAAATAAATGTTATTTGGTGTTTGCGTTGAGCATGAACATGATTGGATCGTGTTTAGTGCAATACGATTATTCATTTAAGTTAGAGAATAATGGTTATTCTGTTCACATGAATAATGCCTTCAATGGTCATGCACCGAATGGGAATGGTTTATTGAATCTTGATCGTAGTAATACATATGCTCATAACGTTGGTACCAAAGATACAAAGTTAATAATGATAGTACCACATTCTTGTGGCACTGCCACAAACGTCATATTGGTGTAAAGCACATGAAGAAACTCCATGCTGATGGATCTTTGGACTCATTCGATTTCGAATCGATTGAGACATGCGGAGCATGCCTCTTGGGCAAGATACTAATTCCCCGTCTTCCGGTATGATGGAGCGGGTTGGTGGCTTATTGGAATTGATACTTGTTGATGTATGTGGTCCAATGAGTGTTGAAACACGCAGTGGATATCGTTATTTTCTTTACCTTCACTGATGATTTGAGTGAATATGAGGATATTTACTTAATGAAACACGAGTTTGAAATGTTTGAAAGGTTCAAGGAGTTTCAGAGTGAAGTTAAAGATCATCATGAGAAGAAGATAAAATGTCTACGATATGATCGTGGAGGTGAATATCTGAGTTACGAGTTTGGTATGCAATTTTAGACAAAGTGGAAATTGTTTCACAACTCACGCCTCCTGGAACACCATAGTGTGATGGTGTGTCCGAACGTCGTAGTCGTTCTCTATTGGACATAGTGAGTATTATGATGTCTCTTATCGTTTTGCCACTATCGTTATGGGGTTATGCATTAAAGACAAATCCATTCACTTTAATAGGACACCATCTAAGTCTGTTGAGATGACACCGTGTGAATTATGGTTTGATAGAAGCCTAAGCTGTCATTTCTTAATGTTTGGGGTTGCGACGCTTATGTGAAAAGGGTTTTCACCTAGTGAGCTCGAACCCAAAGCAGACGAATGCATCTTCATAGAATACCCTAAGGAGGCATTGGGTATACCTTCTATCTCAGATCCAAGCGCAAAAGTGTTTGTGGCTAAGAACGGGTCCTTTCTCGAGAAAGAGTTTCTCTCGAAGGAATTGAGTGGGAGGAAGATAGAACTTGATGAGGTTGTTGAACCTTTGTTTCAACTAGAGAGTAGCGCGGCACAGAAAGATGTTTCTGTGGAGCGTACGTCAATTGGAGAGTAAATGATGATGATCATGAAGCTTCAGATCAAGTTACTATCAAACCTCGTAGGTCGACAAGGACGCGTACTGCTCCTGAGTAGTACGTCAACCTTGTCTAGGAGGACATGTTGTTGGACAATGATGAACCTACGAACTATGGAGAAGCGATGGTGGGCCCGGATTCCAACAAATGGCTAGGAGCCATGAAATTCGAGAAATGATCCATATATGGAAACCAAGTATAGACTTTGGTGGACTTGCCCGTTGAACGGCAGGTCGTTGAGTACAAATGGACCTTTGAGAAGAAAACAGACACTAATGGTGAAATGTCACCATTTATAAAGCTCGACTTGTCGCAAAGAAGTTTCTGCCAAGTTCAAGGAGTTGACTGCGATGAGATTTTCTCATCTGTAGCGATGCTAAAAATCTATTAAAATTATGTTAGCAGTTGCTGCATTTTCGATTATGAAATCTGGCAGATGGATGTCAAAACAAGGCTTCCTTAATGGTTTCTGTGAGGAAGAGTTGTATGTGATACAACCAGAAGGTTTTGTCAATCCTAAGGATGCTAAAAGGTATTTAAACTCTAGCGATCCTTCTATGGACTGGAGCAAGCATCTCGGAGTTGGAATATGAGCTTTGATGAAGTGATCAAAGTTTTTGAGTTTATACAAAGTTTATGATAAACTTGTATTTACAAGAAAGTGAGTGGGAGCACTATAGAATTTCTAATAAGAATATGTAGTCGACATATTATTGATCGGAAATAATGTATAATTTCTAGAAAGCATAAATGGTTGTTTGGAAAAAAATCAAAGGAAGACCTGGATAAAGCTACCTAATTGTTGGGCATCAAGATTTATGGAGATAGATCAAAATGCTTGATAATAATTTTAATGAGTACATACCTTGACAAGATATTGAAGAAGTTCAATATGGATTAGTCCGAGAAAGGGTTCTTGTCTGTATTACAAGGTGTGAGATTGAGCATAGCTCAATGCTCGACGACGGCAAAAGATAGAGAAATGATGAGTGTCATCCCCTATGCTTCAGCCATAGGCTCTATATAGTGTGCCGTGTTGTGTACCGCACCTGTGTGTGCCTTGCCATGAGTCTGTTAAGGAGTACAAGAGTGATCCATGAGTGGATCACTGGATAGCGGTCAAAATTATCCTTATCAACTAGAGGACTAAGGAAATATTTCTCGATTATGGAGGTGACAAAGAGTTCATCGTAAAGGGTTATGACGATGCAGGCTTTAACACCAATTCAGATGACTCTTGGTAGCAATCCGGATATGTATAGTGGAGTAGCCATTTGGAATTGCTCCAAGTGGAGCATGGGAGCAGTGTCTATAGTATGACATAGGGATTTGCAAAGTACACACGGATCCGAATGTCGCAGATCCGTTGACTAAAACCTCTTTCACGAGCAAAACATGATCAAACCCGAGAACTGATTGGGTGTTAATCACATGATGATATGATCACATGGTGACGTAAATGTTAATCACATGGCGATGTGAACTAGATTATTGACTCTAGTGCAAGTGGGAGACTGTTGGAAATATGCCCTAGAGGCAATAATAAAATGGTTATTATTGTATTTCCTTGTTCATGATAATTGTCTATTGTTCATGCTATAATTGTATTAACCCAAAACCGTAATGCATGTGTGAATACATAGACCACAACATGTCCCTAGTGAGCCTCTAGTTGGTTAGCTCGTTGATCAATAGATGGTTACAGTTTCATGACCATGGACATAGGATGTCGTTGATAACGGGGTCACATCATTAGGAGAATGATGTGATGGACAAGACCCAATCCTAAGCATAGCACAAGATCATGTAGTTTGTCTGCTAAAGCTTTTCCAATGTCAAGTATCATTTACTTAGACCATGAGATTGTGCAACTCCCGGATACCGTAGGAATAGTTTGGGTGTGCTAAACGTCACAACGTAACTGGGTGGCTATAAAGGTACACTACAGGTATCTCCGAAAGTGTCTGTTGGGTTGGCACGAATCGAGACTGGGATTTGTCACTCTGTGTGACGAAGAGGTATCTCTGGGCCCACTCGATAAGACATCATCATAATGAGCTCAATGTGACTAAGGAGTTAGCCACGGGATGATGTGTTACAGAACGAGTAAAGATACTTGCCGGTAACGAGATAGAACAAGGTATAGGGATACCGACGATCGAATCTCAGGCAAGTATCATACCGGCAGACAAAGGGAATTGTATACGGGATTGATTGAATCCCCGATATGATGGTTCATCTTATGAGATCATCATGGAGCATATGGGAGCCAACATGAGTATCCATACCCGTTGTTGGTTATTGACCAGAGAGGTGTCTCGGTCATGTCTACATGTCTCCCGAACCCGTAGGGTCTACACACTTAAGGTTCGATGACGCTAGGGTTATAGGGAAATAATGTACGTGGTTACCGAAGGTAGTTCGGAGTCCCGGATGAGATCCCGGACATCACGAGGAGTTTCGGAATGGTCCAGAGGTAAAGATTCATATATAGGAAGTGAGGTTTTGGTCACCGGAAAAGTTTCGGGCATCACCGGTAACGTACCGGGACCACCGGAAGGGTTCCGGGGGTCCACCAAGTGGGGCCACCGGCACCAGAGGGCTGCATGGGCCACAAGTGGGAGGGAACCATCCCTAGGTGGGCTGGTGCACCCTCACAAGGGGCCCAAGGCACAACTTGAGGTGGGAGGATGCAAACCCTAGAGGTAGTTGGGCCCTAGGCCCACCTAGGGCGCCGCCCATCCCACTCCCTCCTTGGCCGCCGCCCTAGATTGATCTAGGGTTGGCCGCCGGCCCTGGGGAGGGAATCCTAGGTCTTCCACACCCCTCCCCCTTCCCCCTATATATATGTGGGGTTTTGGGACTGGCATACACACGAGTTCTCTCTCTCTCGGCGCAGCCCTACCCCTCCTCTTCCTCGTTCTCCGTGGTGCTTGACAAAGCCCTGCCGGAGACCACGCAGCTCCACCGTCACCACGCCGTCGTGCTGCCGGAGCTCTCCCTCAACCTCTCCTTCATCCTTGCTGGATCAAGGCATGGGAGACGTCACCGGGATGCACGTGTGTTGAACACGGAGGCACCGTTGTTCGGCGCTAAGATCGGAATCCATCGCGATCTGAATCGCTGCGAGTACGACTCCACCAACCGCGTTCTAGTAACGCTTCCGCTTTGCGATCTTCAAAGGTATGAAGATGCACTCCCCCTTTGCTCATTGCTGGTTTCTCCATAGATTGATCTTGGTGACACGTAGGAATTTTTTTGATTTACTACCACGTCTCCCAACAATTACCTCATCAAGTTTCCTCCTACTTACTTCTTTCGAGAGAAACTCTTTCTCCAGAAAGGATCCATTCTTGGCAACAAAGACTTTGCCTTCGGATCTAAGGTAGAAGGTATACCCAACAATTTCTTTGGGGTATCCTATGAAGACGCACTTTTCCGCTTTGGGTTCGAGCTTCCCAGGTTGAAGTTTCTACACATAAGCATCGCATCCCCAAAGTTTCAGAAATGACAGCTTAGGTTTCTTTCCAAACCATAATTCATACGGTGTCGTCTCAACGGACTTAGGCGGTGCCCTATTTAAAGTGAATGCGGCAGTCTCTAATTCATATCCCCAAAATGATAGCGGTAAATCGGTAAGAGACACCATAGATTGCACCATATCCAATAGAGTGCGATTACGACGTTCAGACACACCATTTTGCTAAGGTGTGCTAGGCGGCGTGAGTTGTGAAACAATTCCACATTTCCTTAGGTGCGTGCCAAACTCGTGACTCAAATATTCTCCGCCATGATCAGATTGTAGGCACTTTATTTTCCTGTCACATTGATTCTCTGCCTCACACTGAAATTCCTTGAACTTTTCATAGGTTTCAGACTTGTGTTTCATTAAGTAGACATACCCATATCTGCTTAAGTCATCAGTGAGGGTGAGAACATAACGGTAGCCACCGCGAGCCTCAACGCTCATTGGAGTGCATACATCGGTATGTATTATCTCCAACATGTCAGTTGCTCGGTCCATTGTTCCGGAGAACGGAGTCTTGGCCATCTTGCCCATGAGTCATGGTTCACACGTGTCAAATGATTCAAAATCAAGAGACTCCAAAAGTCCATCAGCATGGAGTTTCTTCATGCGTTTGACACCAATATGACCAATGCGGCAGTGCCACATGTAAGTGGGACTATTGTTATGGTACTCACACTATGAACATGTGTAACATCATGTTCGAGATTCATCAAAATTAAAGCATTGACCAGCGGGGCATGACCATAAAACATTTCTCTCATATAAATAGAACAACCATTATTCTCAGATTTAAATGAGTAGCCATCTCGCATCAAGCGAGATCCAGATGCATTTTTCATGCTCAAAGCTGGTACTAAATAAAAATTATTAAGGTTTAAAACTAATCCTGAAGGTAGATGTAGAGGTAGCGTGCCGACGGCGATCACATCGACCTTGGAAACATTCCCGACGCGCATCGTCACCTCGTCCTTCGCCAGTCTCCGCTTATTTCGTAGCTCCTGCTTGGAGTTACAAATGTGAGCAACTACACCGGTATCAAATACCCAGGATCTACTACGAGCGCTGGTAAGGTACACATCAATAACAAGTATATCACATATACCTTTAACGTTGTCGGCCTTCTTATCCGCTAAGTACTTGGGGTAGTTCCGCTTCTAGTGACCAGTACCCTTGCAATAAAAGCACTCAGTCTCAGGCTTGGGTCCATTCTTGTTCTTCTTCCCGACAACTTGCTTACCGGGCGTGGCAACTGCTTTGCCGTCCTTCTTGAAGTTCTTCTTACCCTTGCCTTTCTTGAAACTAGTGGTATTATTAACCATCAACACTTGATGCTCCTTTTTGATCTCGACCTCCGCTGATTTCAGCATCGAGTACAACTCAGGAATGGACTTCTCCATCCCCTGCATGTTGTAGTTCATCACAATAATCTTGTAGCTAGGTGGGAGTGACTAGAGGATTCTGTCAATAACCGAGTCATCCGGAAGATTAACTCCCAGCTGAGACAAGCGGTTGTGCAACCCAGACATTTTGAGTATGTAATCGCTGACAGAACTATTTTCCTCCATCTTACAACTGAAGAACTGGTCGGAGACATCATATCTCTCGACCCGGGCATGAGCTTGGAAAACCATTCTCAGCTCTTGGAACATCTCATATGCTCTGTGTTGCTCAAAACACTTTTGGATCCCTGGTTCTAAGCTATAAAGCATGCCGTGCTGAACCAGGGAGTAATCATCACTACGCAACTGTCAGGTGTTCATAACGTCTTGAGTTGCTGGGAAAACGGGTGCGTCACCTAGCGATGCATGAAGGACATATATTTTCTTGGAAGCTATGAGGATGATCCTCAAGCTACGGACCCACTCCGTATAATTGCTTCCTTCATCTTTCAGCTTGGTTTTCTCTAGGAACGCGTTGAAGTTGAGGGCAACATTAGCGTGGGCCATTGGATCTACATTATAGATTGTAAAGACAATTTTAGACTAAGTTCATGATAATTAAGTTCACATAATCAAATTATTTAATGAACTCTCACGTAGATAGACATCTCTCTAGTCATCCAAGTGACACATGATCCACGTCAACTAGCCCGCGTCCGATCATCACGTGAGACGGACTAGTCATCAATGGTGAACATCTGCATGTTGATCGTATCTTCTATACGACTCATGTTTGACCTTTCGGTCTCCCGTGTTACGAGGCCATGTCTGTACATGCTAGGCTCGTCAAGTCAACCTAAGTGTATTGCGTGTGTAAATCTGGCTTACACCCGTTGTATGCGAATGTTAGAACCTATCACACCTGATCATCACGTGGTGCTTCGGAACAACGAACCTTAGCAACGGTGCACAGTTAGGGGGAACACATTTCTTGAAATTTTAGTGAGAGATCATCTTATTTAAGATGTCATCGTTATAAGCAAATAAGATGTAAAACATGATAAACATCACATGCAATCATATAGTGACATGATATGGACAATATCATCTTGCTCCTTTGATCTCCATCTTTGGGGCACCATGATCATCATTGTCACCGACATGACACCATGATCTCCATCATCATGATCTCCATCATCGTGTCTTCATGAAGTTGTCTTGCCAACTATTACTTCTACTACTATGGCTAACGGTTAGAAATAAAGTAAAGTAATTACATGGCAATTTTTATTGACACGCAGGTCATACAATAAATTAAGACAACTCATATGGCTCCTGCCGGTTGTCATACTCATCGACATGCAAGTCGTGAATCCTATTACAAGAACATGATCAATCTCATACATCACATATATCACATCACATCCTTTGGCCATATCACATCATATGACATATGCTGCAAAAACAAGTTAGACATCCTCTAATTGTTGTTGCAAGTTTTTACGTGGCTGCTATAGTTTTCTAGCAAGAACGTTTCTTACCTACACAAAAACCACAACGTGATATGCCAATTTCTATTTACCCTTCATAAGGACCCTTTTTATCGAATCCGATCCGACTAAAGTGGGAGAGACAGACACCCTCTAGCCACCTTATGCAATAAGTGCATGTCAGGCGGTGGAACCAGTCTCACGTAAGCGTACGTGTAAAGTTGGTCCGGGCCGCTTCATCCCATAGTGCCGCCGAATCAAGACAAGACTAGTAATGGCAAGCAAATTGACAAAATCGATGCCCACAACAACTTGTGTTTTACTCGTGCATAGATTCTACGCATAGACCTAGCTCTGATACCATTGTTGGGGAACGTAGTAGTAAATCAAAAAAAATCTTATGTGTCACCAAGATCAATCTATGGAGAAACCAGCAACGAGCAAAGGAGGGAGTGCATCTTCATACCTTTGAAGATCGCAAAGCAGAAGCATTACAAGAACGTGGTTGGTGGAGTCGTACTCGTAGCGATTCAGATCGCGGTCGATTCTGATCTAAGCGCCGAACAACGGTGCCTCTGTGTTCAACACACGTGCAACCCAGTGACGTCTCCTATGCCTTGATCCAGCAAGGAGGAAGGAGAGGTTGTGGGAGAGCTCCGGTAGCATGATGGCGTGGTGACGGTGGAGCTGCGTGGTACTCCGGCAGGGATCTCATCCGGGACTCCGAACAACCTTCGGTAAGCATGTACACAATTTCCCTATAACCCTAGCGTCATCGAACCTGAAGTGTGTAGACCCTACGGGTTCGGGAGGCATCTAGACATGACCGAGACACCTCTCCGGTTAATAACCAACAGCGGGATCTGGATACCCATGTTGGCTCCCACATGCTCCACGATGATCTCATCGGATGAACCACGGTGTCAGGGATTCAATCAATTCCGTATACAATTCCCTTTGTCCATCGGTATGTTACTTGCCCGAGATTCGATCGTCGGTATCCCTATACCTTGTTCAAACTCGTTACCGGTAAGTCTCTTTACTCATTTCGTAACACATCATCCCGTGGCTAACTCCTTAGTCACATTGAGCTCATTATGATGATGCCTTACCGAGTGGGTCCAGAGATACATCTCCGTCACATGGAATGATAAATCCCAGTCTCGATTCGTGCCAACCCAACAGATACTTTTGGGGATACCCGTAGTGTACCTTTATAGCCACCCAGTTACGTTGTGACGTTTGGCACATCCAAAGTATTCCTATGGTATCCGGGAGTTACACAATCTCATGGTCCAAGGAAATGATACTTGACATTAGAAAAGCTTTAGCAGACGAACTACACGATCTTGTGCTATGCTTAGTATTGGGTCTTGTCCATCACATCATTCTCCTAATGATGTGATCCCGTTATCAACGACATCCAATGTCCATGATCATGAAACCGTGACCATCTATTGATCAACGAGCTAGCCAACTAGAGGCTCACTAGGGACATGTTGTGGTCTATGTATTCACACATGTATTACGGTTTTCGGTTAGTACAATTATAGCATGAACAATAGATAATTATCATGAACAAGGAAATATAATAACAAGTATTTTATTATTGCCTCTCCAACAAAACGTAACAGCCATTTGGACGCCGTTGTGACCGTATCCCACCGTTCGCTCGTAGACTATTGATTACCAGTATGCACGTGCCACTTTCTAATTGGCATGCCTTCCAGGAGCAGGCGAGCCCGTCCTCTCTTCCGCTGCTCTCATATTATTTGGTATATACTAGCACACATGCATATGCGTTGCAACGGTAGATATAATTGACGTGTTCAGTGAAATATCCGACAGTATGGCCAAACAACATTTGAATTGTGTCGGGCCACAACAGAGTCATATCGTAACACATTAAAAAGCATGCTACACACAATACTTTTGGTACGAGAATTCCGATATTAAAGATCCTAATTTAAAAAAAAACATATCAAGGCATTATTTGTAAGTTGAAGCAATGTTCGATATTCAGACCAAGCCATGAGAAAAATCGCAATAAAAGGATTCTAATAAATGTGTTTTAGGCCATCTCAGCATACACATACGTTTAAAGATTAATAAAAAAGCTATCTACGTCTTAGCGAAATAACCCTAGTTCGTTGCATCAGCCCGATGTTCACAAAGCGCCTCTCACTTTATTGGTTGCATTATTTTTGTTGCACATAACGGTCGCACATTGCACCACAATGTATATATGCATGCTCCTTCCACGTCACTCAAGATTAATTCATTTTCATTATTGCATTACATGCATGTCATGCCCTTAATATTAATACCAATTCCTTTTTGTTATTCTCTCTTTCGCACCTTTTTTTTAATCTCTCGTTCTTTTTTATCCTCGCGTCCTTTATTCTTTCCTTTCTTTATTACTACTATATGCCCATTGAAATTGATCATTCATACTCCCTCCGATCCGTATAGTCCCTTCTAACATACTTCATGTTTATAAAGGTTATATAAAAAATTATATTATGTGTTAGCATTTCCCAAAATACACCATTGCAAATAATTATGTTAATTAAAGTTATGCACTAAATATAATCTTAAAGTGGTTAACAGGAACAAATAATAACACGGCTGAAAACTACGCATTTTTTCTAATCAAATTACATATACAACAAGTTACGGTTCCTAAGTTATAGCGTGGTTATATTTAACTTACTTTTTTTGTAAATATGAAAGGCCAGGGACCTAAATGGGCCGAAAACATAGCAAACTGGGCTTATGCAGAATACTAAACAGCCCCTAGGAGCGTAAGATAGCGCCTAGCACAGTTGGATCAAAGCCCAACAGAAAAGGACACTCAATGTTAAACCAAAGACTATTTAAAAAAGATCAGGGACTTTTCTGTATAAGAATAGAAACATTCAGTATTCTACTAGTATTATATTATTAGTGGTAGGTGCATAAACGAACATCAAGAGGCGTAGACATGACACCAAAGTGAGCAGAAGGCAGGGGTTGCTCAGCCCCAAATGCTACAGATAAAATCACTAAGTTCCTTAGCTTCGGCACTAGCCCACCCTGTGGTTTCTATCCTTCTACCAATGCAAAGATACGCTCTCAAGCGTATTCGAGAAGAAAAAAAAGGTGCATAAACGAACCGGTGCAACTCGGTGTACGGGATAGATGCGAGCTGTAGAACAAATCTTGTTCCGTCCTTCGTAGCATCGACTCCACGTAGGCAAGTCGGTTTCCTAGCAAGTACAATAGGAGTACTACCCTCTCTCGGAGGAGTGATGCTACACTTACGGACGACCAGCACACGAAAACCATCTACGCGCCGAGGGGAAGCCAGCTGATTGGCGCTCCATTTTTCACTTTGCGTGAATTGCGGCCCACATCGCCCCTCTCATTCTGCCACATCAGAGCGTAGCTATCCTGCAACGAAGCGCGTAGCTATCCCTATCACCAGCCGGCTGTAAACGGGAACTAGAAAACCTGCTTGTAGCCGCTGTCCGATCCCTCCATTGTCGCCGCCATGAAGACCTCGACCATCATTGGCATAGTGAAGGCCAAGGGGCACCACTTCCTGAGAATCCACGGATACTCCCACACAAAGGCGATGATGGCCACCGGTGACCACATCCCGTCCTGCGGCTTCCCCGTCGGCAGCCGCACCTGGCACGTCAAGTACTATCCCAACGGCTCCTCCAAGAACCATGCCGACTGGATCTCCGTCAGCCTTATCGTCGACCCCGACACCAAGGCAGATGTCGTGAAGGCGCGTTTCCGCTTCAGCCTTCTTGACACGGGCGGCGAGCCGGCGCCGGAATACATCACCAGCAGTAGCGAGATACGACCGTTCCCGTCGCCGGGGCCTAAACCTGGGTGGGTCTTCCCCCGCTTCGTCAAGAGACTCGACTTGGAGAACTCTGCGCACCTGAAGAACGACGGCTTCACCATCCGGTGCGACATCGATGTCATTAGCGACCTGGACCTTCGCCTGGAGGAGACGTTCCTCGAAGTGCCAGAACCCGACCTGCGCGTCCACCTTGCCAACCTCCTTCACACCAAGGACGGTGCCGACGTGGCGTTCAAGGTCGGCGACCAGACGTTCGGTGCACACAGGTGCATGCTCGCGGCATGGGCTCCGGTCTTCAAGGCGGAGCTCTCCGGCGACAATGCTGATGCATGCGTCAAGATCAACGGTATGGATGCTCCGGCGTTCCAGGCTTTGCTCCACTTCATATACACAGACTCATTGCCGGACATGGCCGGGCAAGACCTGCCTGCCGTGGTATGGCTGTTAAGCGCGGCGGCGGACAGATATCAAGTGGCAAGGCTGAAGCTGGTCTGCAAGGACAAGCTAAACTAATCCACGGCGTAGAGCGACCAATCACCGATCGTAGCTCAGCAGCAGCAGCAGCATCGCCATCGGTGGTTCACGGGGATGTGCTTGGAGTTTATGAATTTGCTTCACCCTCCATGCCAACCACCACAACATTCTCTCCACACGACGACGCCAAGCTCCACGCCCTCCGCCTCGGCCATTGTCGTCTCAGAGACGAGCGAGCACCATGTGCTAAAGATCGAAGGCTACTCGCGAACGAAGATGATGCTCCGAAGGGGTCAGCATGTTGTTGGGAACGTTCCATGGGAAACAAAAAAAATTCTACGCGCACGCAATATCTATCCATGGTAATGAGCATCTACAAAAGGGAGACTGAATCTACATACCCTTGTGGATCGCTAAGCGGGAAACGTTAAGAAATGCGGTTGGTGTAGTCGAACGTCTTCGCGATCCAAATCGCCGAGCGTCCCGCGATCACATCACGATTCGTCCCGCGATCCAATCACGATCCGTCCCTCGAACTCATCACGATCCATCTCGCGATCTTGATCACGGTCCTTCCAATCTAGCGCCGAACGGACGGCACCTCCGCGTTCAGCACACGTACAACTCGATGACGATCTCTACCTTCTTGATCCAGCAAGAGGGAGTGGAGAGGTAGACGAGTTCTCCGACAGCGTGACGGTGCCACGGCGATGGTGGTGGAGCAATTCCGGCAAGGCTTTGCCTAAGCACTACAGAAAACCGATCTAGAAAAGAAATTGTGCACTAAAGGAATGGGTAGCACGTGGCTAAAAAACTAGTGCAAAAACCCTAAAACCTCTAGTATATATAAGAGTAAGAGAGGAGGAGGCTTGGCCCAAGGGCCAAGCCACCTAGGCGTCGGTCGAACCAAGAGGAGAGGAGGATTCCTCCTCCAATCCTAGTAGGACTAGGACTCCTCCTTATTTTTGCCTTTTTGCCTTTTTTCACCTTTTTCTCTTTGGATTTTCTTCCCAGCCGCATGGACCTTGTGTGGGACTTTCACCAGCCCACTAAGGGCTGGTATTTACTCTCCCACGACCCATGTATCCTCTTGGGTCGAAATACCCCTCCCGATGGTCTCCCGGTACACTACCGGCACTCCCGGTACACTACCGATGAACCCGAAACTTTTCCGGCGACCAAAATAGGACTTCCTATATATTAATAATTACCTCCAGACCATTCCGGAGCTCCTCGTGACGTTCGGGATCTCATCTGGGACTCCGAACAACCTTCGGTCACCACCATGCATAACTCTATACTACCGAAACGTCACCAAACCTTAAGTGTGCAGACCCTGCGGGTTCGAGAACTATGTAGACATGATCGAGACACCTCTACGGTCAATAACCAATAGCGGGACCTGGATGTCCGTATTGGTTCCTACATATTCTATAAAGATCTTTATCGGTCGAACCTTTATGTCAAGGATTCAGTTAATCCCGTATGATGTTCCCTTTGTTCTTCGGTATGTTACTTGTCCGAGATTCGATCATCGGTATCTTCATACCTAGTTCAACCTCGTTACCGGCAAGTCTCTTTACTCGTTCCGTAATACAAGATCCCATGACTAACACTTAGTCACATTGCTTGCAAGGCTTATTGTGATGTTGTATTACCGAGTGGGCCCTGAGATACCTCTCCGTCACACGGAGTAACAAATCCCAGTCTTGATCCATGCCAACCCAACAGACACCCTTGGAGATACCTGTAGAGTACCTTTATAGTCACCCAGTTACGTTGCGACGTTTGATACACACAAGGCACTCCTCTGGTGTGAGTGAGTTGCATGATCTCGTGGTCATAGGAACAGATACTTGACATGCAGAAAACAGTAGCAATAAACTGACATGATCATATGCTACGTTTGTAGTTTGGGTCTTGTCCATCACATCATTCTCCTAATTATGTGATCCCGTTACCAAATGACATCTCATGTCCATGGCTAGGAAACCACAGCCATATTTGATAAACGAGTTAGTTTATTAGAGGCATACTAGGGACATGGTGTTGTCTATGTATCCACACATGTATCTGAGTTTTCGATCAACATAATTATAGCATGGATAATAAACGATTATCATGAACAAGGAAATATGATAATAACCAATTTATTATTGCCTCTAGGGCATATTTCCAATAGTCTACCACTTGCACTAGAGTCAATAATCTAGTTCACATCACCATGTGATACGCATTGTTATGAATCTAACACCCAATGAGTTCTGGGGCTCGATCATGCTTTGCATGTGAGAGAGATCTTATAGTCAACGGGTCTGCGACATTCAGATCCGAGTGTACTTTGCAAATTTCTGTGTCAAACTATAAACACTGCTACCACACTCCACTTGGTACTATTCCAAATGGCTGCTCCACCATACGTATCCGGATTGCTACTAAGAGTCATCCGGATTAGTGTTAAAGCTTGCATCGACAAAACTCTTTACGACGAACCCTTTATCATCTCCATAATCGAGAAACATTTCCTTAGTATTTTCGTCACTAAGGATAATATTGTCCACCGTCCAGTGATCCACTCCTGGATCACTCTTGTACCCCTTGATCGACTCATGGCAAGGCACACACAGGTGGGATAGACAGCATGGCATACTATACATATCCTATGGCTAAGGCATAGGGGACGAAGATCATCCTTTCTCTTTCTTCTGCCGTTGTCGAGATTTGAGTCTCACTCAACTTCACACCTTACAAATCGGGCGAGAACTCTTTCTCTGACTGATCCACTTTGAACTCTTTCAAAACTTTGTCAAGGTATGTACTCATTGAAAGTCTCATCAAGTATCTTTATCTATCTCTATAGATCTTGATGCTCAACAATTAGGTAACTTTATCCATGTCTTCCTTTGAAAAACTCTTTTCAAACTACCCTTTATGTTTTTCAGAAATTCTATATCATTTCCGATCAACAATATGTCAACCACATATGCTTATCAGAAACTCTATAGTGCTCCCACTCACTCTATTGTAAATACAAGTTTCTAGTAAACTTTGTATAGACTCAAAAACTTTGATCACCTCATCAAAGTGTATATTCCAACTCTGAGATGCTTGCTTCAGTTTATAGAAGGATCACTAAAGCTTGCACACCTTTTAGCATCCTTAGGACTGACAAAACCTTTTGGTTGTATCACATACAACCTTTCCTCAAGTAAACCATTAAGGAAACGATGTTTTGAAATCCATCTACCAGATTTCATAATTGAAAAATGCAGCAACTGCTAACATAATTCCAACAGACTTTAGCATCGCTACGAGTGAGAAAGTCTCATCGCAGTCAACTCCTTGAACTTGTCATAAACTTCTTTGCAACAAGTTGAGCTCTATAAGTGGTGACATTTACCATCAGCGTATGTCTTCATCTCAAAAGTCCATTTGTACTCGACGACCTACCGTCCGACGAGCAAGTCTACCAAAGTCTATACTTGGTTTTCATATATGGATCCTTTCTCAGATTTCATGGCCTCTAACCATTTGTCGGAATCCAGGCCCTGTTGGAAATATGCCCTAGAGGCAATAAATAAAGTGTTTATTATTGTATTTCCTTGTTAATGATAATTGTTTATTATCCATGCTATAATTGTATTAATTGGAAACATGGATACATGTGTGGATACATGTGTCGAAAGATGGTTAAGGTTTCCTAGCCATGGACATGATATGTCATTTGATAACGGGATCATATCATTAGGAGAATGATGTGATGGACAAGACCCAAACTACAAACGTAGCTTATGACCGTGTCAGTTTATTGCTACTGTTTTCTGCATGTCAAGTATATGTTCCTATGACCATGAGATCATGCAAGTCACAGATATCGGAGGAGTGCCTTGTGTGTATCAAACGTCGCAACATAACTGGGTGACTATAAAGGTGCTCTACAGGTGTCTCCAAGGGTGTCTGTTGAGTTGGCATGGATCAAGACTGGGATTTGTTACTCCGTGTGACGGAGAGGTATCTCACGGCCCACTCGGTAATACAACATCACAATAAGCCTTGCAAGCAATGTGACTAAGTGTTAGTTGCGAGATCTTGTATTACGAAACGAGTAAAGAGACTTGCTAGTAACGAGGTTGAACTAGGTATGGAGATACCGACGATCGAATCTCGGGCAAGTAACATACCGAAGAACAAAGGGAACATCATACGGGATTAACCGAATCCTTAACATAGAGGTTTGATCGATAAAAATCGTCATAGAATATGTAGGAACCAATGTGGACATCCAGGTCCCGCCATTGGTTATTGACCGTAGATGTGTCTCGGTCATGTCTACATAGTTCTCGAACCCGCAGGGTCTGCACACTTAAGGTTTGGTGACGTTTCAGTAGTATAGAGTTATGTATGGTGGTGATCGAAGGTTGTTCGGAGTCCCGGATGAGATCCCGGATGTCACGAGGAGCTCCGGAATGGTTCGGAGGTAAAGATTCATATATAGGAAGTCCCATTTTGGTCGCCGGAAAAGTTTCGGGCTCATCGGTAGTGTACTGAGAGTGCCGGTAGTGTACCGGGAGACCTTCGGGAGGGGTATTTCGACCCAAGAGGCTACATGGGCTGTGGGAGAGTGGAAACCAGCCCTTAGTGGGCTGGTGGAACAACCATAAGAGTCCCATGCAGCTGGAAGAAAAAAATCCCAAGAGAAAAGGTGGAAAAAAGGCAAAATAGGTGAATCCTAGTCCTACTAGGATTGGAGGTGGACTCCACCTCCTTTCGGCCGAAGCCCTTGGCTTGGGAAGCCAAGGCTACCTCCTCTCCTCTCTTCCTCCTATATATACTGGTGGTATAGAGGGTTTTTGCACTAGAATTTTAGCCACGTGCTACTCATTCCTCCAGTGCATAGTTTCTCCTCTAGATCGGATTTCTGCAGTGCTTAGGCGAAGCCCTACCAGAATTGCTCCACCACCATCGCTGGAGCGCAGTCAGGTTGCCGAAGAACTCTTCTTACTCTCCACTCCTTCTTGCTGGATCAAGACGGTGGAGATCGTCATCAAGCTGTACGTGTGCTGAACGCGAAGGTGTTGTCCGTTCGGTGCTAGATCGGAAGGATCGTGATCAAGTTCGTGGGACGGGTCGTGATCAAGTTCGTGAGATGGATCGTGATCAGATCGCGGGACAGATCGTGATTGGATCGCGGGATCCATCGTGATTGGATCGCGGGATGCACGGCGATTTGGATCGCGAAGACGTTCGACTATACCAACCGCGTTTCTTAACGCTTCCCGCTTAGCGATCTACAAGGGTATGTAGATCCACTCTCCCTCTCATCGATGCTCATCACCATGGATAGATCTGCGTGTGCATAGGAAATTTTTTGTGTCCCATGCAATGTTCCCCAACAGTGGTATCGGAGCTAGGTCTATGTGTAGATGAGATCTCGAGTAGAACACAAAAGGTTTGTGGGCGTTGATGCTTAGATTGCTTCCTCCCTTGGTCAGATTTTGGTTCAGCGGTATTGTGAGATGAAGCAGCCCGGACCAACATTACTCATACGCTTACGAGAGACCGGTTCCCTCGACGCAACTTGTTGCCTAGATGGCTTACGGGTGGCAGTTTCTCTCACTTTAGTTGGATCGGATTCGACAAAGGCGGTCCTTGAGAAGGTTGAAAAGCAAATTATGTATCACCGTTGTGGTTTATGCGTAGGTGAGAATCATTCTTGCTAGAAACCCGTAGCAGCCATGTAAAACATGCAATAACAATTAGAGGACGTCTAACTTGTTTTTCCAGGGTATGTTGTGATGTGATGTGGCCAATTACATGATGTGATATATGTGATGTATGAGATGATCATGTGATGTATAGAATTTCACGACTTGCATATCGATGAGTACGACAACCGGCAGGAGCCATAGGGTTGTCTTTAATTATTGTATGACCTGCGTGTCAATCATTAAGCGCCATGTAATGCTTTACTTTATCGCTAAACGGTAGCAATAGTAGTAGAAGCATGTTGGGCGCGACAACCCCGATGGCGACACTTTGATGGAGATCAAGATGATGGAGATCATGGTGTCTTGCCGGTGACGATGGAGATCATGCCGGTGCTTTCAAAATGGAGATCTAAAGCACAAGTTCATGGCCATATCATGTCACTTATGAATTGCATGTGATGTTAATCCTTTTATGCACCTTGTTTTGCTTTGTACGACGGTAGCATTATAAGGTGATCCCTCACTTAAATTTCAAGATAAATTGTGTTCTCCCCGAGTGTGCACCGTTGCGAAAGTTCGTCGTGTTGAGACACCACATGATGATCGGGTGTGATAGACTCTACGTTCACATACAACGGGTCCAAGCCAGTGCTGCAGGCGTAGAACACTCGGGTTAAACTTGACGAGCCTAGCATGTATAGACATGGCCTCGGAACACAAGAGACCGAAAGGTCAAACATGAGTCATATAGTAGATATGATCAACATGAGATGTTCACCATTGAAGCTTTAGTAATTTGGATGATGTATCACTCGAATGACCTGAGGGATGTTAATTTGAGTGGGAGCTTTAGTAATTTGATTAACTAAACTCATTATCTTGAACAATAGTCTAAGTGAACTTTGCATATTTATGTTGTAGATCAATGGCTCGCGTAGTAGCACCCCTGAATTTTAATGCATTCCTAGAGAAAGCTAAGTTGAAAGATGATGGAAGTAACTTTGTTGACTGGGCCGGTAATCTGAGGATTATCCTCACGGCTTCCCAGAAATCATATGTCCTTGATGCACCGCTTGGTGACCAACCAGAAGACATGACCTCCGAAGACGTTAAGAACGTTTGGGAGGCACATACTGGAGATTACTCAATAGTTCAATGTGCAATATTGTATGGCTTAGAACTGGGACTTCAAAGATGTTTTGAACGTCATAGAGCATGTGAGATGTTCCAGGAGTTGAAGTTTATCTTTAAGAAGAACGCCCAGATCGAGAGGTATGAAACCTCCGATAAGTTCTATGCTTGCAAGATGGAGGAGAACGGGTCTATCAGTGAACATATACTCAGAATGTCTGGGTATTCAACTCGTCTAGCGGAGTTGGGAATTGCCCTTCTGCCAGAGGCGATCACTGACAGAGTTCTTCAATCACTACCACCTAGTTACAAGAGCTTTGTTATGAACTATAACATGCATGGGATGAACAAGTCAGTCGTCGAGCTGTTTGCGATGCTAAAAGTCGCTAACATCAAGTGTTGATGGTCAATAAAACCACTATTTCAAGAAAAATGGCAAATTCAAGGGCAAGGGCAAGAAGGGTAAAACCAAGAAGGATGGCAAAGAAGTTGCTACTCCTGTAAAGAAACCCAAGCATGGACCCAAGCCAGAAACTGAGTGCTTTCATTGCAAAGGAGCTGGTCACTGGAAGCGGAACTGCCCCAAGTACCTGGCTGACAAGAAGGTGGCCAACGACAAACAAGGTATATATGATATACATGTTATTGATGTGTACCTTACTAGCTCTCGTAGTAGTGCCTGGGTATTTGATACCGGTTCGGTTGCTCACATTTGCAACTCAAAGCAAGAACTACGGAATAAACGAAGGCTGGCAAAGGACGAAGTGACGATGAGCGTGGGAAATGGTTCCAAGGTTGATGTGATCGCCGTCGGCACGCTCTCTCTTCGATTATCATCGGGATTAGTGATGAACCTGAATAATTGTTATTTAGTGCTTGCGTTAAGCATGAACATTATATCTGGATCTTGTTTATTGCGAGACGGTTACTCATTTAAATCAGAGAATAAAGGTTGTTCTATTTATATGAGTAATATCTTTTATGGTCATGCACCCAATGTTAGGGGTTTATTCATATTGAATCTTGATAGTGATGACACACATGTTCATAACATTGATGCCAAAAGATGTAGAGTTGATAATGATAGTACCACTTTCTTGTGGCACTGCCGTTTAGGTCATATTGGTGTAAACCGCATGAGGAAGCTCCATACTGATGGACTTTTGGAGTCACTTGATTTTGAATCACTTGACACATGTGAACCATGCCTCATGGGCAAGATGACTAAAACGCCGTTCTCTGGTACAATGGAACGAGCGAGTGACTTATTGGAAATCATACATACTGATGTGTGCGGTCCAATGAATGTTACAGCGCGTGGTGGATATCGTTATTTTCTCACCTTCACTGATGACTTAAGTAGATATGGGTATATTTACTTAATGAAACACAAGTCTGAAACGTTTGAAAAGTTCAAGCAATTTCAGAGTGAAGTTGAGAATCATCGTAACAAGAAGATTAAGTTCCTGCGATTTGATCGAGGAGGTGAATATCTGAGTTATGAGTTTGGTAGTCACTTAAGACAGTGTGGAATTGTTTCACAGTTGACACCGCTCGGAACACCACAGCGTAATGGTGTGTCCGAACGTCGTAATCGAACCTTATTAGATATGGTGTGTCCTATGATGTCTCTTGCTGATTTGCCACTATTGTTTTGGGGTTATGCATTAGAGACAGCTGCATTCACTTTAAATAGGGCACCATCAAAATCCGTTGAGACGACGCCATATGAACTGTGGTTTGGCAAGAAGCCAAAGTTGTCGTTTCTTAAAGTTTGGGATGTGATTCTTATGTCAAAAAGCTTCAGCCTGAAAAGCTGGAACCCAAAGCGGAGAAATGCATCTTCATAGGATACTCGAAAGAGACAGTCGGGTATACCTTCTATCTCAGATCCGAAGGCAAAGTGTTTGTCGCTAAGAACGGAACATTTCTCGATAAAGAGTTTCTCTCGAAATAATTGAGTGGGAGGAAAATAGAGCTTGATGAGGTTATTGAACCTTTACTTCAACCAGAAAGTAGCGGAATGCAGAAAGATGTTTCTGTGGAACCTACGATGGTAGAAGAGGAAGTTAATGATGATGATCATGAAGCTTCGGATCGAGCTGCTATTGAATCTCGTAGGTCGACAAGGCCGTGTACTACCCTTGAGTGGTACGGCAACCCTGTCTTGGAGGTCATGTTGTTGGACAACAATGAACCTATTAGCTATGGAGGAGCAGTGATGGGCCCGGATTCCGAGAAATGGTTAGAGGCTATGAAATCCTAGATGGGATCCATGTATGAAAACAAAGTATGGACTTTGGAAGTATTACCTGAAGGGAGAAAGGCCATTCAGAACAAATGGATCTTTAAGAAGAAGACAGGCGCGGACGGTAATGTCACCGTCTATAAAGCTCAACTTGTGGCAAAGGGTTTTTCACAAGTTCAAGGAGTTGACTACGATGAGACTTTCTCACCCATAGCGATGCTTAAGTCTGTCAGAATCATGTTAGCAATAGCTGGTTATTTCGACTATGAAATTTGGCAGATGGATGTCAAAACAGCGTTCCTCAACGGTTTCCTTGAGGAAGAGTTGTATATGATGCAACCCGAAGGTTTTGTCGATCCAAAGAATGCTGACAAAGTTTGCAAACTCCAACGATCCATTTATGGACTGGTGCAAGCATCTCGGAGTTGGAATAAGCGCTTTGATGAGGTGATCAAAGTGTTTGAGTTTATACAAGTCTACGGAGAAGCTTGTATTTACAAGAAAGTGAGTGGGAGCTCTATAGCGTTTATAGTATTATATGTGGATGACATATTGCTGATTGGAAACAATATAGAAATGCTGGAAAGTGTGAAGGAATATTTGAACAAGAGTTTTTCAATGAAGGACCTAGGAGAAGCTGCTTTCATATTAGGCATTAAGATCTATAGAGATAGATCGAGACGCTTAATAGCACTTTCACAGAGCACATACCTTGATAAAGTTTTGAAGAAGTTCAAAATGGAACAGTCCAAGAAGGGGTTCTTGCCCGTGTTACAAGATGTGAAGTTGAGTAAGACTCAATGCCCAGTAACTGCAGAAGATAGAGAAAAGATGAGTGTCATCCCCTATGTTTCAGCCATAGGCTCTATCATGTATGCAATGCTATGCACAAGACCCGATGTCAGCCTTGCCATAAGTATGGCCAGAAGGTTTCAAAGTAATCCTGGAATGGAGCACTGGCAAGCGCTCAAGAATATCCTTAAGTACCTGAAAAGGACTAAGGAAATGTTTCTCGTTTATGGAGGTGATGAAGAGCTCGTCGTAAAGGGTTACGTCGATGCAAGCTTTGACACTGATCCGAACGACTCTAAGTCGCAAACCGGATACGTATTTATTCTTAACGGGGGAGCGGTAAGCTGGTGCAGTTCCAAGCAAAGCGTGGTAGCTGATTCTACATGCGAAGCGGAATACATCGCAGCCTCGGAGGCTGCGAAGGAAGGTGTCTGGATGAAGCAGTTCATGACAGATCTTGGAGTAGTGCCCAGTGCACTGAATCCAATGAACCTGTTCTGTGAGAACATTGGTGTCATTGCTCTGGCCAAGGAACCAAGGTTTCACAAGAGGACCAGACACATAAAGCGACGCTTCAACTCCATCCGCGATTACATCATGGAGAAAGACATAAATATTTGCAAAGTGCACACGGATCTGAATGTTGCAGACCCGTTGACTAAACCTCTTCCAAGGGCTAAACATGAATAACACCAGAACTGCATGGGTGTTCGATTCATTACAATATAAATCACATAGTGATGTGAACTAGATTATTGACTCTAGTGCAAGTGGGAGACTGTTGGAAATATGCCCTAGAGGCAATAAATAAAGTGTTTATTATTGTATTTCCTTGTTCATGATAATCGTTTATTATCCATGCTATAATTGTATTAATTGGAAACATGGATACATGTGTGAATACATAGACAAACACAATGTCCCTAGTATGCCTCTAGTGAACTAGCTCGTTGATCGAAAGATGGTTCAGGTTTCCTAGCCATGGACATGAGATGTCATTTGATAACGGGATCATATCATTAGGAGAATGATGTGATGGACAAGACCCAAACTACAAATGTAGCTTATGATCGTGTCAGTTTATTGCTACTGTTTTCAGCATGTCAAGTATAGGTTCCTATGACCATGAGATCAGGTAACTCACAGATATCGGAGGAGTGCCTTGTGTGTATCAAACGTCGCAACGTAACTGGGTGACTATAAAGGTGCTCTACAGGTGTCTCCGAGGGTGTCTGTTGAGTTGGCATGGATCAAGACTGGGATTTGTTACTCCGTGTGACGGAGAGGTATCACAGGGCCCACTCGGTAATACAAGATCACAATAAGCCTTGCAAGCAATGTGACTAAGTGTTAGTTGCGAGATCTTGTATTACGAAATGAGTAAAGAGACTTGCCAGTAACAAGGTTGAACTAGGTATGGAAATACCGACGATCGAATCTCGGGCAAGTAACATACCGAAGAAAAAAGGGAACATCATACGGGATTAACTGAATCCTTGACATAGAGGTTCGACCGATAAAGATCTTCATAGAATACGTAGGAACCAATGTGTACATCCAGGTCCCGCCATTGTTTATTGACCGTAGAGGTGTCTCGGTCATGTCTACATAGTTCTCGAATCCGCAGGGTCTGCACACTTAAGGTTTGGTGACATTTCGGTAGTATAGAGTTATGTATGGTGGTGACCGAAGGTTGTTCAGAGTCCCGGATGAGATCCTGGACGTCACGAGGAGCTCGGGAATGGTCCAGAGGTAAAGAATCATATATAGGAAGTCCCGTTTTGGTCGTCGGAAAAGTTTCGGGCTCATCAGTAGTGTACCGGGAGTGCCGGGAATGTACCAGGAGACCTTCGGGAGGGGTATTTCGACCCAAGAGGCTACATGGGCTGTGGGAGAGTGGAAACCAGCCCTTAGTGGGCTGGTGGAACAACCACAAGAGGCCCATGCGGCTGGAAGAAAAAAAGCCCAAGAGAAAAGGTGGAAAAAGGCAAAATAGGTGAATCCTAGTCCTACTAAGATTGGAGGTGGACTCCACCTCCTTTCGGCCGAAGCCCTTGGCTTGGGAAGCCAAGGCTGCCTCCTCTCCTCTATTCCTCCTATATATACTGGTGGTATAGAGGGTTTTTGCACTAGAATTTCAGCCACATGCTACCCGTTCCTCCAGTGCATAGTTTCTCCTCTAGATCGGACTTCTGAAGTGCTTAGGCGAAGCCCTGCCGGAATTGCTCCACCACCATCGCCGGAGCGCAGCCAGGCTGCCGGAGAACTCTTCTTCCTCTCCACTCCTTCTTGCTGGATCAAGACGGTGGAGATCG
This sequence comes from Hordeum marinum, assembly GCA_022496015.1. Classification (NCBI taxonomy): domain Eukaryota; kingdom Viridiplantae; phylum Streptophyta; class Magnoliopsida; order Poales; family Poaceae; genus Hordeum; species Hordeum marinum. The sequence continues at coordinate 147,090,101 of CM039674.1, forward strand.
TCATCAAGTTGTACGTGTGCTGAACGCGGAGGTGCTGTCCGTTCGGTGCTAGATAGGAAGGATCGTGATCAAGTTCGTGGGACAGATCATGATCAAGTTCGTGGGACGGATCGTGATCGGACTGCGGGACGGATCGTGATCGGACTGCGGGACGGATCGTGATTGGATCGCGGGACGGATCATGATTGGATCGCGGGATGCACGACGATTTGGATCGCGAAGATGTTCGACTACACCAACCGCGTTTCTTAATGCTTCCCGCTTAGCGATCTACAAGGGTATGCAGATCCACTCTTCCTCTCATCGATGCTCATCACCATGGATAGATCTACGTGAGCGTAGGAAATTTTTTGTTTCCCATGCGACGTTCCCCAACAGTGGTATCAGAGCTAGGTCTATGTGTAGATGAGATCTCGAGTAGAACACAAAAGGTTTGTGGGCGTTGATGCTTAGATTGCTTCCTCCCTGGGTTAGATTTTGGTTCAACGGTATTGTGAGATGAAGCGGCCCGGACCAACATTACTCGTACGCATACGAGAGACCGGTTCCCTCAACCGCAACTTGTTGCATAGATGGCATGCGGGTGCCAGTTTCTCTCACTTTAGTTGGATCGGATTCGACAAAGGCGGTCCTTGAGAAGGTTGAAAAGCAACTAGTGTATCACTGTTATGGTTTTTGCGTAGATGAGAATTGTTCTTGCTCGATACCCGTAGCAGCCACGTAAAACATGCAACAACAATTAGAGGACGTCTAACTTGTTTTTGCAGGGTATGTTGTGATGTGATATGGCCAATTACATGATGTGATATATGTGATGTATGAGATGATCATGTGATGTATAGATTATCACGACTTGCATGTCGATGAGTACAGCAACCGGCAGGAGCCATAGGGTTGTCTTTAATTATTGTATGACCTGTGTGTCAATCATTAAGCGCTATGTAATTCTTTACTTTATCGCAAACGGTAGCAATAGTAGTAGAAGCATGTTGGGCGCGACAACCCCGATGGCAACATGTTGATGGAGATCAAGATGATGGAGATCATGGTGTCGTGCCGGTGACGATGGAGATCATGTCGGTGCTTTCAAGATGGAGATCAAAAGCACAAGTTCATGGCGATATCATGTCACTTATGATTTGCATGTGATGTTAATCCTTTTATGCACCTTGTTCTGCTTAGGACGACGGTAGCATTATAAGGTGATCCCTCACTTAAATTTCAAGATGAATTGTGTTCTGCCCGAGTGTGCACTGTTGCGAAAGTTCGTCGTGTTGAGACACCACGTGATGATCGGGTGTGATAGACTCTACGTTCACATACAACGGGTGCAAGCCAGTGTTGCACATGCGGAACACTCGGGTTAAACTTGACGAGCCTAGCATGTATAGACATAGCCTCGGAACAAAAGAGACCGAAAGGTCGAACATGAGTCATATAGTAGATATGATCAACATGATGATGTTCACCATTGTAACCACCTCAACTCACGTGATGATCGGACTTGAGTTGGTGAATTTGGATCATGTATCACTCGGATGACCGAAGGGATGTCAATTTGAGTGGGAGTTCTTAAGTAATATGATTAATTGAACTCATTATCATGAACATAGTCAGTAGTGTCTTTGCAAATTATGTTGTAGATTACTTGCTCGCGCTGTAGCTCACTTGAATTTTTACATGTTCTTAGAGAAATAGAGTTGAAAGATGATGGTAACAATATTGCGGACTGGCTCCGTGATCTGAGGATTGTCCTCGTTGCTGCATAGAAGGCTTATGTCCTTAATGCACCGCTCGGTGCGCCAACCCCTCTAGCGTCATCTATAGATGTTGTGAACATCTGACAGGCACGTTCTGATGACTACTTGATAGTTTAGTGCGTCTTGCATTACGACTTACAATTGAGGCTCCGAAACGTTTTGAACGTCACGGAACATATGAGATGTTCTAAGAGCTGAAATTAGGATCTCAGGCTCGTGCCCGTGTTGCGAGATATGAGATCCAACAAGATTCTTTGCCTGCAAGATGAAAGAGAATAGCTCAATCGTTGAGCATGTGCTCAGATTGTGTGGGTTCTGCAATCGCTTGAATCGAGTGGGAGTTGATCTTCCAGATAAGATAGTGATTGATATTGTTCTCCAAGTCACTGTCACTAAGCTACTAGAACTTGGTGATGAACTATAAACGCCAGGGATAGAAATAATGATCCCTGAGTTGTTCGCAATGTTTGACAGCGTGAAGGTAGAAATCAAGAAGGAGCATCAAGTGTTGATGGTTAGTAAAACCACTAGTTTCGAGAAGGGCAAGGGCAAGGAGGGAAACTTCATGGATAGCAAGTCAGTTGCTGCTCCGGTGAAGCAACCCAAAGTTGAACCCAAACCTGCGACTAAGTGCTTCGATTATGAGGAGAGCGGTCGCTGAAGCGGAACAACCCTAGATGCTTGGTAGATAAGAAGGCTGGCAATATCGACAGAAGTATATTTGATATATGTGTTATTGATGTGTACCTTGCAGGTGCTCCTAGTAGCACCTAGGTATTGGATACCGGTTCGGTTGCTAAATGTTAGTAACTCGAAATAAAAGCTATGGAATAAACGGAGAACTAGCTAAGGGTGAGGTGACGATGTGTGTTGGAAATGTTTCCAAGGTTGATGTGATCAACATCGCACGCTCTCTCTACCTTCGGGATTGGTGACAAACCTATATAAATTTTATTTGGTGTTTTGCATTGAGCATGAACGTGATTAGATCGTGTTTATTGCAACACGGTTATTCATTTAAGTTAGAGAATAATGGTTATTCTGTTTACATGAATAATACCTTCAATGGTCATGCACCCAGTGAGAATGGTTTGTTGAATCTTGATCATAGTAATACACATGTTCATAACATTGATGCCAAAAGATACAAAGTTAATAATGATAGTACCACATACTTGTGGCACTACCGCTAAATGTCGTATTGGTATAAAGCGCATGAAGAAACTCCATGCTGATGGATATTTGGACTCATTCGATTTTGAATCGGTTGAGACATGCGAACCATGCCTCTTTGGCAAGATGACTAAGGACTCCGTTTCCAGATGGATGGAACGGACAAGTGATTTATTGGAAATGATACATGTTGATGTATGCAATCCAATGAGTCTTGTAGCGTGCGGTGGATATCGTTATTTTCTTGCCTTCACTGATGATTTGAGTACATGTAGTGTATATTTACTTAATGAAACACAAGTCTGAATTTTTGAAAAGTTCAAGCAATTCAGAGTGAAGTTTAAGATCATCGTGACAAGAAGATAAAAATGTCTGTGATATGATCATGGAGGTGAATATCTGAGTTACGAGTTTGGCATACAACTTTAGACAATGTGAAAGTCGTTTCACAACTCACGCCACCTGGAACACCATAGTGTGATGGTGTGTCCGAACGTCATAGTCGTGCTCTATTGGATATGGTGCATGCTATGATGTCTCTTATCATTTTGCTACTATAATTTTGGGGTTATGCATTAGAGACAACTACATTCACTTTAAATAGGGCACCATCTAAATCCGTTGAGATGACACCGTGTGAATTATGGTTTGATAGAAACCTAAGCTGTCATTTCTTAATGTTTGGGGCTGCGACGCTTGTGTGGAAAAAAAATTCACCTAATGAGCTCGAACCCAAAGCGGACAAATGCATCTTCATAGATTACCCTAAAGAAACAGTTGGGTGAACCTTCTATCTCAGATCCAAGTGCAAAGTGTTTGTTGCTAAAACGGGTCCTTTCTCGAGGAAAAGTTTCTCTTGAAAGAATTGAGTGGGAGGAAGATAGAACTTGATGAGGTTGTTGAACCTTTGTTTCAACTAGAGAGAGTAGTGCAGCACAGGAAGATGTTTCTGTGAGGCCTACGTTAGTTGAAGAGGAAGTTAATGATGATGATCATGAAGCTTCGGATCAAGTTACTATCAAACCTCGTAGGTCGACAAGGATGCGTACTGTTCCTGAGTGGTACGACAACCGTGTCTTGGAGGTCATGCTGTTGGACAACGATGAACCTACGAGCTATGGAGAAGCGATGATGGGCCCAAATTCTGACAAATGGTTCGAGGCCATGAAATCCGAGAAAGGATCCATGTATGAAAACCAAGTATAGAGTATGGTAGATTTGCTCGTTGGAAGGCAGGTGGTTGAGTACAAATGGATCTTTAAAATGAAGATAGACGCTGATGGTAAATGTCACCATTTGCAAAGCTTGACTTGTTGCAAAGATGTTTATGACAAGTTCAAGGAGTTGACTACAATGAGACTTTCTCACTGTAGAGTTTCTGATAAGTATATGTGGATGACATATTGCTATTTGAAAATGATGTAGAATTTCTAGAGAGCACAAACGGTTGTTTGAAAAGAGTTTTTCAAAGGAAGACCTGGATAAAAGCTACCTAATTGTTGAGCATCAAGATCTATAAAGATAGATCAAGATGTTTGATAAGACTTTCAATGAGTACATACCTTGACAAGATTTTGAAAGAGTTCAAAATGGATTAGTCGGAGAGAAGTGTTCTCGCCTGCTTTGTAAGGTGTGAAGTTGAGTGAGACTCAAAGCTCGACAACGGCAGAAGAAAGAGAAAGGACGAATGTTGTCCCCTATGCCTTAGCCATAGGCTCTGTATAGTATGCCATGCTGTGTACCGCACCTGTGTGTGCCTTGCCATGAGTCCGTCAAGGGGTACAAGAGTGATCCAGGAGTGGATCACTGGACAGTGGTCAAGATTATCCTTAGTAACTAAAAGACTAAGGAGATGTTTCTCGATTATGGAGGTGATAAAGAGTTCGTCGTAAAGAGTTACGTCGATGCAAGCTTTAACACCAATCCGGATAACCCGTAGTAGCAATCTGGATACATATAGTGGAGCAGCCATTTCGAATAGTACCAAGTGGAGTGTGGTAGCAGTGTTTACGGTTTGACATAGAGATTTTCAAAGTACACACGGTTCTGAATGTCGCAGACCCGTTGACTATGAGACCTCTCTCACATGCAAAGCATGATCAAGCCCCAGAACTCATTGGGTGTTAGATTCATAACAATGCGAATCACATGGTGATGTGAACTAGATTATTGACTCTAGTGCAAGTGGGAGACTGTTGGAAATATGCCCTAGAGGCAATAATAAATTAGTTATTATCATATTTCCTTGTTCATCATAATCGTTTATTATCCATGCTATGATTGTATTGATCGGAGAATTAGATACGTGTGTGGATACATAGACAAAACCATGTCCCTAGTATGCCTCTAATGGACTAGCTCGTTGATCAGAGATGATTAAGGTTTCCTAGTCATGGACATGAGATGTCATTTGATAACGGACATCATTAGGAGAATGGTGTGATGGACAAGACCCAAACTACAAACGTAGCATATGATCGCGTTAGTTTATTGCTACTGTTTTCTGCATGTCAAGTATATGTTCCTATGACCATGAGATCATGCAACTGACTAACACTAGAGGAGTGCCTTGTGTGTATCAAACGTCGCAACGTAACTGGGTGACTATAAAGGTACTCTACAGGTATCTCCGAGGGTGTCTGTTGAGTTGGCATGGATCAAGACTGGGATTTATTACTCCGTGTGACAGAGAGGTATCTCAGGGCCCACTCGGTAATACAACATCACAACAAGCCTTGCAAGCAATGTGACTAAGTGTTAGTCACGGGATCTTGTATTACGGAACGAGTAAAGAGACTTGCCGGTAACGAGGTTGAACTAGGTATACAGATACCGACGATCGAATCTCGGGCAAGTAACATACCGAAGAACAAAGGGAACATCATACGGGATTAAATGAATCCTTGACATAGAGGTTCAACCGTTAAGGATCTTCGTAGAATATGTAGGAACCAATATGGACATCTAGGTCCCGCTATTGGTTATTGACCGTAGAGGTGTCTCGGTCATGTCTACATAGTTCTCGAACCCGCAGGGTCTGCACACTTAAGGTTTGGTGACGTTTCGGTAGTATAGAGTTATGTATGGTGGTGACTGAAGGTTGTTCGGAGTCCCGGATGAGATCCCGGATGTCATGAGGAGCTCCGGAATGGTCCGGAGGTAAAGATTCATATATAGGAAGTCCTATTTTGGTCACCAGAAAAGTTTCGGGCTCATCGGTAGTGTACCGGGAGTGCCGGTAGTGTACCGGGAGACCTCCGGGAGGGGTATTTTGACCCAAGAGGCTTCATCTGCTCTGGGAGAGTGAATATCAGCCCTTAGTGGGCTGGTGGAAACTTCCACACAAGGCCCATGTGGCTGGAGAAGAAAACCCAATAGGAAAAGGTGGAAAAAGGAAAAAAAAAGGGAGGAATCCTAGTCCTATTAGGATTGGAGGAGTCCTCCAATCCTAATAGGTTCGGCCGACTCCTATGGGGCCTTGGCCTTGTGCCAGCCCTCCTCCTCCCTCCCTCCTATATATACTAGTGGTATTGGGTGTTTTGCACTAGATTTTACTGCCACGTGCTACCCGTTCCACCGGTGCTCCTCTAGATCGGATTTCCGCAGTGCTTAGGCGAAGCCCTGCCGGAATTGCTCCACCACCATTGCCGGAGCGCCGTCACGCTGCCGGTGAACTCTTCTTTCTCTCCACTTCCTCTTGCTGGATCAAGACAGTGGAGATCGTTATCAAGCTGCACGTGTGCTGAACGCGGAGGTGCCGTCCGTTCGGCGCTAGATCGGAAGGACCGTGATCAAGATTGCGAGACGGTTCGTGATGAGTTCGCGGGACGGATCATGATGAGTTCGCGGGATGGATCGTGATGAGTTCATGGGACGGATCATGATGAGTTTGTGGGACGGATCGTGATGAGTTCATGGGATGGATCGTGATGAGATCATAGGACGGATCGTGATGAGATCACGGGACGGATCGTGATGAGATCGCGGGACGGATCATGATGAGATCGCGGGAAGGATCGTGATGAGTTCGCGGGACAGATCATGATGTGATCGCAGGACGCTCGGCGATTTGGATCGCGAAGATGTTCGACTACACCAACCGCGTTTCTTAACGCTTCCCGCTTAGCGATCTACAAGGGTACGTAGATTCACTCTCCCTCTCGTAGATGCTCATCACCATGGATAGATCTGCGTGTGCGTAGGAAATTTTTTGTTTCCCATGCGACGTTCCCCAACACCTTCATGGTGTCAAACATCGTGAATAGCTCAGGGATCAATATTTCTATCCCTGGCGTTTTATAGTTCATCACCAAGTTCTAGTAGCTTAGTGACAATGACTTGGAGAACTATATCAATCACTATCTTATCTGGAAGATCAACTCCCACTCGGTTCAAGCGATTGTAGTACCCAGACAATCTGAGCACATGCTCAACGATTGAGCTATTCTCCTTCATCTTGCAGGCAAATAATCTTGTTGGAGATCTCATATCTCGTAACACGGGCACGAGCCTGAGATCCTAATTTCAGCTCTTAAAACATCTCATATGTTCTGTGACATCCAAAATGTTTCAGAGCCTCAATTCTAAGCCATAATGCATGACACACTAAACTATCAAGTAGTCATCAGAATGTGCATGTCAGATGTTCACAACATCTACAGACGATGCTAGAGGGGTTGGCGCACCGAGCGGTGCATTAAGGACATAAGCCTTCTGTGCAGGACAATCCTCACACCACGAACCCAGTCCGTAATATTGCTACCATCATCTTTCAACTCTATTTTTCTAAGAACATATCAAAATTCAAGGGAGCTACAGCGCGAGCAAGTAATCTACAACATAATTTGCAAAGACACTACTGACTATGTCCATGATAATGAGTTCAATTAATCATATTACTGAAGAACTCCCACTCAAATTGACATCCCTCCGGTCATTCGAGTGATACGTGATCCAAATTCACCAACTCAAGTCCGATCATCACGTGAGTTGAGGTGGTTGCAATGGTGAACATCATCATGTTGATCATATCTACTATATGACTCATGTTCGACCTTTCGGTCTCTTGTGTTCTGAGGCCATGTCTATACATGCTAGGCTCGTCAAGTTTAACCCGGGTGTTCTACATGTGCAACACTGGCTTGCACCCATTGTATGTGAACGTAGAGTCTATCACACCCGATCATCACGTGGTGTCTCGACACGACGAACTTTCGCAACGGTGCACACTCACGAAGAACACAATTTATCTTGAAATTAAGCGAGGGATCACCTTATAATGCTACCGTCGTCCTAAGCAAAACAAGGTGCATAAAAGTATTAACATCACATGCAAATCATGAGTGACATGATATGGCCATGAACTTGTGCTTTTGATCTCCATCTTGAAAGCACCGGCATGATCTCCATCGTCACCGGCATGACACCATGATCTCCATCATCTTGATCTCCATCAACGTGTTGCCATCGGGGTTGTCACGCCCACCATGCTTCTACTACTATTGCTACCGTTTAGCGATAAAGCAAAGCATTGCATAGCGCTTAATGATTGACACGCAGGTCATACAATAATTAAAGACAACTCTATGGCTCATTTCGGTTGCCGTACTCATCGACATGCAAGTCGTGATATTCTATACAACACATGATCATCTCATACATCACACATATCGCATCATGTAATTGGCCATATCACATCACAACATACCCTGCAAAAACAAGTTAGACGTCCTCTAATTATTGTTGCATGTTTTACGTGGCTGCTACGGGTATCTAGCAAGAACAATTCTCACCTACGCAAAAACCACAACGGTGATACATAAGTTGCTTTTCAACCTTCTCAAGGACCGCCTTTCTTGAATCCGATCCAACTAAAGTAGGAGAAACTGCCACCCGCCAGCCATCTTTTGCAACAAGTTGCAGTTGAGGGAACCGGTCTCTCGTAAGTGTACAAGTAATGTTGGTCCGGGCCGCTTCATCCCACAATACCGCTGAACCAAAACACGACCAAGGGAGGAAGCAATCTAAGCATCAACGCCCACAAACTCTTTGTGTTCTACTCAAGATCTCATCTACACATAGACCTAGCTCATGATGCCACTGCTGGGGAAGGTTGCATGGGAAACAAAAAAATTCCTACGCGCATGCAAGATCTATCCATGGTGATGAGCATCTACGAGAGGGAGAGTGGATCTACATACCCTTGTACATCGCTAAGCGGGAAGCGTTAAGAAACGCGGTTGGTGTAGTCGAACGTCTTCGCGATCCAAATTGTCGAGCGTCCTGCGATATCATCACGATCCGTCCCGCGATCCAATCATGATCCGTCTCGTGAACTCATCACGATCTATCCAGAGATCTCATCACGATCCGTCTCGCGATCTTGATCACGGTCCTTCCGATATAGCGCCGAACGGACGACACCTCCGCGTTCTGCACACGTACAACTCGATGACGATCTCCGCCTTCTTGATCTAGCAAGAGGGAGTGGAGAGGTAGACGAGTTCTCCAGCAGCCTGATGGCACCGCGGCGATGGTGGTGGAGCAATTCTGGCAGGGCTTCGCCTAAGCACTGTAGAAAACTGATCTAGAGGAGAAACTGTGCACTAGAGGAACGGGTAGCACGTGGCTGAAAAACTAGTGCAAAAACCCTAAAACCTCTAGTATATATAAGAGTAAGAGAGGAGGAGGCTTGGCCCAAGGGCCAAGCCACCTAGGTGGCGGCCGAACCAAGAGGAGAGGAGAATTCCTCCTCCAATCCTAGTAGGACTAGGACTCCTCCTTATTTTTGCTTTTTTTTGCCTTTTTCCACCTTTTTCTCCTTGGGCTTTTCTTCCCAGCCGCATGGACCTTGTGTGGGACTTCTACCATCCCACTAAGGGCTGGTATTGACTCTCCCACAGCCCATGTAGCCTCTTGGGTCAAAATACCCCTCCCGATGGTCTCCCGATACACTACCGGCACTCCCGGTACACTACCGATGAGCCCGAAACTTTTCCGGCGACCAAAATAGGACTTCATATATATCAATCTTTACCTCCGGACCATTCCGGATCTCCTCGTTACGTACGGGATCTCATCCGGGACTCCGAACAACCTTCGGTCACCACCATGCATAGCTCTATACTATCGAAACGTCACCGAACCTTAAGTGTGCAGACCCTGCGGGTTCGAGAACCATGTAGACATGATCGAGACACCTCTACGGTCAATAACCAATAGTGGGATCTGGATGCCCATATTGGTTCCTACATATTCTACAAGGATCTTTATCGGTCAAACCTCTATGTCAAGGATTCAGTTAATCCCGTATGATGTTCCCTTTGTTCTTCGGTGTGTTACTTGCCTGAGATTCGATCGTCGGTATCTCCATACCTAGTTTAACCTCGTTACCGGCAAGTCTCTTTACTCGTTCCGTAATACAAGATCTCGTGACTAACACTTAGTCACATTGCTTGCAAGGCTTATTGTGATGTTGTATTACCGAGTGGGCCCTGAGATACCTCTCCGTCACACGAAGTAACAAATCCCAGTCTTGATCCATGCCAACCCAACAGACACCCTCGGAGATATCTGTAGGGTACCTTTATAGTCACCCAGTTACGTTGCGATGTTTGATACACACGAGGCACTCCTTCGGTGTCAGTGAGTTGCATGATCTCATGGTCATAGGAACAGATACTTGACATGCAGAAAACAGTAGGAATAAACTGACACGATCATATGCTATGTTTGTAGTATGGGTCTTGTCCATCACATCATTCTCCTAATGATGTGATCCCGTTACCAAATGACATCTCATGTCCATGACTAGGAAACCACAACCACCTTTGATCAACGAGCTAGTCTATTAGAGGCATATTAGGGACATGGTGTTGTCTATGTATCCATACATGTATCTGAGTTTCCGATCAATACAATTATAGCATGGATAATGAACGATTATCATAAACAAGGAAATATGGTAATAACCAATTTATTATTGCCTCTAAGGCATATTTCCAACACATGTCACCTCCTAAGAGTTCGAGGTTGGAGGCTGTTGGGACAAACCCACCGGCGACCCAAATGCCGGACAAAGGTAGACGAAGGAGACATCACGATTTTTTCGGCGACGAACGCCCCGGCCGACAAATGACGTGTATGTTGGCTTTATTTCTCTCAATGACTGAAACACACACATGACGTACACACGCACGCACGCGACACAATCCGGAAGAACTCTCACGTCGACCGGACACACACCACGGTCCTGAAGGAGACTACATCTTTTAAGCCCCTCACACTTACCTCGACACACCCCATCGCTCGACAACACACTGGAGCACGGCTACACACACCGACGCTGAGAACCCACACGCACATACGTGACTACATCTCTCATACACACGCTGGCTGCCCTCACGGCCGCCTAAGTTATGCTTAAATAGACTACCAACGCATGCAGGCCAGTGGCCACACACACCACGCACGCACGCACCGGCCACTATCACATGACCCGCCAGCTAGACCACGCATGCACTTATCCAGCAACTAACAGGACATGTAGCATGACCCGGCCAACTAACCACGATCTGCGGCCGGTTTTGCTGCTAACTAACGTATGCGTCCGCTAACAAACTTGCATGTCAAGATTATAGCTAACATTTTCCTCTCTAATCTTAACTTGTCGTAGTTGGAGTTATTGCAGCTCTCATCGTTGTCATCGTCATAACCGTCTCCGCCCGACGCCATCACGCCTCTCCGCGCCCGCTACGACGTGTCGTCTGCTCGTCGCGCCCGTGCCGTGGTTGCTTGTCGCTCGACGTCGAAACTGTATGCCACCGCCAGAACCGAACTTGTCGTGTTTCGTCGTCGCCATGCACTCGCCGCACACCGCAGTCGCGCCACCTCAGCCTCCATGTCCACCGCGCTCGCTGTGGACTCATTGTGCGCCGCCTCCACGTCCCTCCTGGCAACGGCCATGCCGCGCATCTCCACGGGCCGACACACGGCCCGGAGCTTCGCGTAGCCACCGACGAACGCTGCCATTGCCGGTACGCCTTCGGCACCATAAACCACGCCCAAGCCAACCAAGCTCATGATACCGAATGTTGGGACAAACCCACCGGCGACCCAAATGCCGGATGAAGGTAGACGAAGGAGACACCACGATTTTTCCGGCGACGAACACCCTGGCCGACAAACGGCCTGTATGTTGGCTTTATTTCTCTCAATGACTGGAACACACACATGAGGTATACACGCACGTACACGGCACAATCCGAAAGAACCCTCACGTCGACCGGGCACACACCACGGTCCCGACGGAGACTACATCTTCTAAACCCCTCACACTTGGCTCGACACATCCCGTCGCTCGACAACACACTGGAGCACGGCTACACACACGCACACACATGACTACATCTCTCAGACACCCCTGGCTGCCCTCATGGCCGCCTAAGTTGTGCTTAAATAGACTACCAACGCACACAGGCCAGTGGCCACACACACCACGCACGCACGCACCGGCCACTACCACATGACCCGCCAGCTAGCCCATGCATGCACTTATCCAGCAACTAACAGGACATGTAGCATGACCCGGCCAACTAACCACGATCTGCCGGTTTTGCTGCTAACTAACGTATGCGTCCGCTAACAAACTTGCATGTCAAGATTATAGCTAACAGAGGCCACACCTGGCGTATGAAGTACTACCCCAACGGCTGCGACTATGGTAGCGCAGGCTACATATCCATGCACCTCGAATGCACCGGCATCGCCACGGGCGTCGACGTCGTGCATGCAAAAGTCAAGCTCAGCTTGCCCGGTCACGCCGGGGAATTTTTTCCGTTGTGTGCTTTATCACCAAAGATGAATGCACTTTCACCAAGCACGACAGTTCCCTCAGCTTCGACAGATTCGTCTTGAAGTCCGAGTTAGAAAGCTCAAGGTATCTCAGGGATGACTGCTTCAACATCCGGTGCGACCTCACCGTCTTCGTGAACGAGGTGCGCGTGGAGCCGGCCGTACTGGTGCCGCCGCCAGCCCTGCCCCGGCACCTTAGCCAGATGCTTTCCTATCAGGAGGGGAGCGACGTAACATTCAAGGTTGGCCACGAGACATTCGCGGCGCACCGGTGCATCCTTGCTGCTCGGTCACCGGTCTTCAAGGCGGAGCTCGTCGGCCCCATGAAAGGGCACACGACGGGATGCGTGCACATCGAGGACATGGACGCCGGCGTGTTCCAGGCACTGCTCCACTTCATCTACACCGACGAGCTGCCCACCACGACCAGGAAAGAAGAGACAGCCATGGCCCAGCACCTGCTCGTCGCGGCGGACAGATACGACATGGAGAGGCTCAAGCTTGTCTGCCAGGACAAGCTGTACAGGCACCTCGACGCGGCCACGGCGGCGACGACCCTGGCATTGGCCGAGCAGCACCAGTACCCACGGCTCAAGGAGGCCGTCTTTGCGTTCCTCTGCAGCTCGCCTGCCAACTTGAGAGCGGTCATAGCGAGCTATGGTTACGAGCATCTGACTGCGAGTTGCCCCTCCATTACCAAGGATCTTGTCGTCAGGCTCGCAGCAACCCTCTAGACCTACACGAGAGATCAAGTAGACGTAGTATTACTTTGAGGGTGTGTTTTGTTATCGGTTCATGCCTGTGCAATCTTGCCCAATTTTTACATAAAAGTTGGCTTGTCATTTTTATGTTGATGTTTGGGCGCAAGTCCCTCGCCGGCTTGTAGAATTCGTGATGGAATTATGTGAAGATGCTGACACAAGCAAGGTCCAATACGGACGATCTAAGATTTTCCTTTTATGTAAACTGATTTGTTTGGCATCAGTCAATGCACAGTTCAGAGCTAGCCTCATTTTCGTATGGAAAACAAAGAACCCCGGTAGCCAGCGAACATTCGCCGTGGGACATGGCAATTGCAAACATTTTGTATGACAGCTTCTTCGCAGAACACATGGCAACTTCTTACAAAGCATTTTGTGCGAAGATTGTTGTGTTCGCTTGAAAAACTTGCTCATATTCTCAACACATAAATTGTCGCCAAAAGTGTTCGTTCGTTTTCCATGCAGCTCAGCGAACATTCGGCTGAATAACATTGCCTAGGCAATGCCACTTCAACCCCTACATGGAGAGCCACGAGGAAGGGGGGGTATGTCTCGTTTTAAGTGAGCCCAGATAGGCTGGTCCAGCCGCGTCGAAGGCCACGGCCTGTTTATTTTTCTGTTCTCATTTTTTGCGCTTTTTTGTATTTTTATTTTTATTTTAAAATATTCATATATATAAAGACAATAATCCATAAAAACACTTTAATTTTTTTGATTAAGTATTAGAAAAATTAAATAATTGTTTGAAATTTTTAAATAAGTATTTAAAAAATGCTGAATAATTACTAATAATTGTTTAACTAATACTTTAAAAACGTTGAAAAAGTATTTGACAAATGTTGAATAAGTATTAATAATTGTTGAAATAATATAAGAAAAATATTTAACAAGTATTTAAAAGTGTTGCATTGAGCAAGTATTTGGAAAATATTGAACAAGTATTTAAAAATGTTCAATAAGTATTAAAAAATTGAACAAATATTTTTAAAAACGTTTATTAAATATTAAAAAAATGTTGAACGAGTATTTGAAAAATATTAAACATGCATTTAAAAAATATTGATAAGCGTTCGGACAATGTTGAACGTGTATACAAAAAATATTGATCACTTGTTAAAAAATATTAATGACATATACGAAAATTTGGAGAGAAAACAAAAACAAACATAAGAAAAACTAAGGAATAAAAAAAGGTGAAACAAAACATGAAGAAGAAAAAAGAAAGAAAGAAAAATCAATGCAATAGGATAAAAAAGGAAAAAAATGAAAATAAAACGGAGAATAAACAGTGAAAAACGCATCTCTATCCGGTCTGTTCGCCTTCCTCCACTGCCGCAGCACCCATGGCGCTCTCCACCGGAGTGGACCTCTCGTATGCTCGCCTCGGACATCCCAATCTTAGGAATTTTTCCTTCACGTGTAATAAGATCGACGATCACTTGTCATACTTATCGCCTTGACAAACATGTTCATCTTGTGTTTAGCACTTCATCGCATGTCGCTTCATACCCGTTTGAGTTAATTCATAGTGATGTTTGGACCTTTCCACTTGCAAGCAATATGTGGTACCTTTACTATCTTGATATTCTTGATGATTTCTCGCACTATGTGTGACAGTCCAAGTGATGCCCCTATCTTTTATGGCATGTAACATGTGTGAACCTTGTCATGTGATGAATGTAGTTGACTTTCTCCTTGCCATGTCATTGTCTTATGCATTCCTTGCCATGTCATTGTCTCATGCATTCATGCATCATGCATCATATCATTCATCATCATGTCATGCTTTGAATGTGGTGTGCTTCTTGACCTTGTTGTGATGTGAGTGGTCTTGTGTTGTGTGTGCTAGAGTGGACATCAACTTCTTTCCCCTCTCTTATTATTTCAAAACAAACCATCCTATACTCTTTTATTTCCATTGCCATTAATCAACAGAATTAACTTGCTGATAAATTTGTTTAAAAATGTTCATGAGGTAGCCCATATTATTTAGAGCTCATGTGTGTTGTTCTCGTGGTGTTTTGAGCCTTGTGTAATTGGGGTTTTAAATAACAGAGGGCTGTTTTATTATTGTATTAAAATATACTTGCTTCCAAAATCCTCTTGTTAACTTTATTAAATAGGTCTCATTTTCTTTTAGACAAAGGCATTTTTGTTTTATCAAAATCCTCTTTATTTTCCTCTGGGTTTATTCTTATTTAGCTGTTTTATTTAATGAAAACCATGTTGTGTTCTTTTCTGAGTGTGAGAGGCAGAGAGGGAACTAGGCCTGTTTTGTTTGGCGCGGCCCAGCCCAGGACCTAGCGGCTATGCTCCCGTCCGTCATCCGTCAGGTTAAGAGAGAGAGCAGGGGAGCGAGAGAGCGTCGCTGTGAGCTTTTGTCGTCGCCTTGCCGTCAGCCCGCGCCTATTTAGGCCCCCTCGGCGTGCGTGCCTCCCCTCTAGGGTTCCGCGCTGTCCTTCCGCGCTGCCGCCTTCTTCTCCTCCTTCTTTTCCCCTTCTCTTCCTCCTCGTCGGGTAAGCTCTGTAGTTCAGGTTCACAGAGAGCGCCGCTGGTCGTCGTCGTCGTCTTCGCTTCTCCGGTGGCCCTCGTCGCAGTGGGAGATGACGTGGAGAACGCGGGTGCTCGCCGCGTTCCATTCCCGCCGCTAGGGGGTGAGGAGCACCGCCCCCGCGATGCCGCATCGCCGTCGCCGTCGTCCGCAAGGATCGGGTCGTCGCCAGCGTTCTTCTTCCCCTCCCTCGCGGCCGCGTCTTCGCCGCCTTCCTCCTCTTCACCGCGTTCAAGTGTCGTCGTCCTCCCCTCGGTGAGCCGCCGCGTCCCGCTCCGTAGCTTGGCGTCCCGTCGCCGCTGCTCGCTGTCTTCCCCGTAGTGCGCCATGGCCGAAAGCTCCGCGCTTGGCCCTATCTTTGCGCTTGCTGCCGCGGCCATCTTCGCGGCCTAGCGCAGGGATGGATCCCCATATGGTTCCCGCAGCCCCACAGTCGCTTGTAGTCGCCGTAGTTTCGTCGTTGTTGTCACTGGTGTAGTCTGTCTTTAGTTTCGTCAGTTAGGCCCAGCGGGCATAGTAGATATTCAGTGCTACCCTCTCTTGGTCAGACGTAGCGCCGTGGCGTAGTGCTAGCGCGCAAGGGGGTCGACCGAGAGGTCGTGGGTTCGATCCCCAACTCCCCCATGGTTTTTTTCCTTTTTTGTGAGTGGCAAGTTTGGTGTGTTGTGTTCGGATCCGGTGTGATGGTCGGATCCCGTGTGCGGTGCGTGGTGTCTGGGGGATCTGATGTGGCTGTGAGAAGATCTGGTGTGGCTGTGCAGTGTGTGTGTGTGTGTGTGTGTGCTTGTGTGTGTGTGAGTGTGTGGATCTGGTGTGGCATCAGATCCATAGTGTAGTGTGTGTGCCGTGTTGTGTGTGTAGTGTGTGTTAGTGTGTGTATGACAAGTGGTCCCAGGCCCCACTTGTCATACACTATCCTTTTATTGTTTGTTTTAATTGTTTTATTAGGTCCTTTTCATGTCTAGGTATATTTCCAAATCTGGTCATGATCATTTGTGCACATGGGTATCTATAGTAAGTTTTCACTTATGGGCATGCCATGTTAATTTTGATCACGAGAGTTGTGAGTTTTTCTAAAGCAAATATATGAGTATGACATATGATTTTGGGGATAGAATCAACCAAGGAATCCATTGGTGTGACTTGTTTGGGCATTCGAACAAGTTTGACAAAATGTCATTTTGTCTCAAAGTGCCATTTTATCATTTTTGTTATATTTAATCCATGCATGTTATGATGTTGGTGCCAACATGAAAATGGTAGCTATTGATGTGTAGAATGCCATGGTATTTATCTTTGTCATGATAAACTTGCATATGAGTGGGAACCATGCTCTAAAGTAGCTAATAAAAATGGTTGTTTCTGTTGTCAACTTGCTATCAGCTTAATTTAGATTCCAGAAAACTATTATTTTCACCAAGTCCCAGAAATCTGTTTCATCATGCCAACTTATGGGCTTCATGCTTATTGATGTGTGCCTCCATTCCAGATTGTGTAGTTGGATAAGTTGATAAACATGTTATGTAGTTTCTGCCAATGCCTTGTTTGTGGTTAGAGGCTTCGTGTAGCTCAAGTTATTTGCTGTGAAAGTTGCTATGTTGTTGTTTTGTGGTAGATTGTTTGTTTTAGTGTTTTGTGACTTGTGGGAGCTATACTCCATGGAATTGCTTGATCTTTGGCTCTATTGTGGTTGCTTTTTCATTGCCTAACCAGTGGCTACCTTGGAATGCCAAGGAATAGCCCATGGTCTTCTTGTCTTGTGTTTTGCCTTCGTATCTTGTCGTGAGCGTAGCGTGAGAACCGTAACTCTGTTTCATACGTTCTACATATGCATTTGCATCGTTTTGGCATGATGCATCCATATTTGCCATGAGCATGCATGTCTAAATAACTTAACATAAGGTTTTGTCCAGATTCATACATAACCAATGCTTTGCATGTGAAACATGACTAGTTAGGATTGCCATGTTAAATTCTTCACCTAAACCATGCATCATTCTTGTTTGAGCATTGCACCTTGGTTGCTTGTTTATTCTTACTATTTTCTTTGGGTAGACGCGAACGTTGAACCTGAGTACGAAGATCCCGGAGAGTACCACTACGAGGATCCGGCTACTTGTCCCTCTGAAGAACCAACAGGCAAGATGATCGTACCCGGATCCCGATACTATTTTCGCTTGCTAGTTGTCTCGCTCTTACCGTTACTATTGTTCTACCTACCACTTGAATGTCAAGCCTCCTACATTGCCATGATAGCCTCTAACCCCTCCACATCCTAGCAACCGTTGTTTGGCTAAGTTACCGCTGCTTAGCCCCTCTTATAGCGTTCTAGTTGCAGGTGCAGGTTGTTTCCATGTGATAACATGGATTTCTGGCATATCACAATATTATCTGTTATTTAATTTAATGCATATATATATATTGGTATTGGTGGAAGGCTTGGCCTTTTGCTAGGTGTTTTGTTCCGCTGTTACCGTCATAGTTTCTTGTTACCGGTGTTATGTTTCCGTACTTTGCGCTCCTAACATGCTCGGGGTTGTTATGGGGACCCCCTTGTTTCTTCGGTTAAGATTAAAACTTGTCTGGCAAGACCCAACTTTGGTACTACATTTTCTTAACAACTTAATAAAATTTTCACAGGGCTTTGCAACCCCGTGGATAAATAATCAACCCCCGGGCCAGTGCTCCTCATGAGTGTTGGCCCAAACTAGAGCCACTTGCGGCGCCACCTCGGGGTAACTCAAGGGATTTCTATCAGCCCACCGTACGTACTGTTCACCTGGTCGTGTCCTGAGAACAAGATACGCGGCTCTTATCGGGTTCGTCGACACGCCGGGTGGTCTTGCTGGATTTGTTTTACCTTTATCGACTGTCTTGCGTGAGGGGCTCTGACTTTCTTCAGGCTATCTCGAGGTATTGGAATTCCTTTGGAGTTGCCTAGGATGATCACGAGATCCATGGTCGAGGCTATTCCCGCGGAGTGTGGTTAATTTATGATGGACTAGTTGGAGCACCCTTGTAGGGTTAAAACTTTCGGAAAGTCGTGCCCGCGGTTATGTGGCAACCTGGATATTTGTTTAACACCCGGCTATAGTTAACTTGAAGTAAACTCTAATAAAATACACCAATTGTGTGAGTCACCGTGATCGTCTCTGCTCATGAACATGATCCGAGAGAGAACATGGCGGGGTTATGATTGACGTAAGTAGGTGTTCAGGATCTCATAGAGGTCATTCTAGATTCGATCGCTTATCGTAGACCACATATTTGTTTTCATGTTTTCATAAGATTAGCCACTATAATTGCTTAGTGCTGCTGTAAACTAAACACATACCCCTTCCCAACCTATAAGCTTGAATAGTCTCGGTACCCGGGCGCGAGATTGCTGAGTCCTCGTGGCTCACAGATTACTACAACAATCCTAGTGCAGGAAGAGATGAGATCGTGCTAGATGACATGACGCAGCTACAGTGGGAGTATGACGAGGAGTGTGGCAGGATGTACGTGACTTATCTAGACGAGTAGAGGACCATGGTCGTGATCTTCGGGGCTAGCAAGCTAGTGTCATTGCATCTTCATTTTATCGTTTGTTTTCATCCGTAGCCAGACCCTGTCTTGGATTGATGCTTGAACTCTTTGATGTGGAATTGTAATTTAGTATGTGGCGAGTGTAAGCCAACTCTACTCATCTCTTCCTAAATGTATGATGTAATGATACTGTACTTGCGAACGACGAGATGTGCCTCTATCCCTGTCGAGGCCCCCGTGCCTTAATATGGATAGGCACGCATCTTGGGCGTGACAAGTTGGTATCAAAGCCATACAACCATAGGATCCCTTTGCTTGATCGAACTTGGCCGAGTCAAGTCTAGTAAAACTATTTTGAGTCTAGTTATATCAGAGAGTAGGTTGCTTTTTACTCCTCTTCTATGCTCTGGTGAGGTATTCGACTTAGGAATTTTGATTCTACTCCTCTTCTCGCTCAAAAAAAGTTTAGGATCATACGGGTATGTTGGAGTCTATATGATACCGATGTTGCGGAGTTTTGTCTTTGTGCCTCCCGTTTGACTTGATTTCTTCCGGGGAGTCGAGCTCCAGGGAATTTTGGCACACAGTTATCATTTAGCTTCCTTAGTATCTCAGGTCGGAGAGTGTTCGGAATTACTTCAATACTTGTCGTGGTGAGATAAGGTCGGAGTCACCCAGTACTGGGGAGGCATCCGGGGTACTACCATGGTTTAGTATCGTTGTGCTTTCGAGGATTCGAGTTAGATGGATTTGCGAAAGCCTCTGGTTATGTGTTGAAGGATGGATACAGTTGGGGTGTAGGTTTGCTAGTTGTGTGAGATATTTCCTCCTTGTATCCCCCACACCGGATTGCATAACCAAAAAGTTTTCAGAAGTTCTTCGGTGAGAACTCTTGTAGTTATCTAGGATCATCTTCTTCAGATGTATGAGGGCATATACATTTGTTCCGAGCAAATTATCTCAATACTTTTGTGTTATTGCAAGTGGCTTCTAATATTTGATGATGTTTTCGCAAACCGAAGAAAGCATTCTTACTAATTTTTCAGTAGGAAGGTTCTGTTGTTATTTGTTCAATTTCTTTCAAGAACTTGATTCAGCTATTGAATTCATCTTATCAATGAGGTGTTGATGTTCTTGTCCATCTTTAGGATGGCTCCACCAACTCGCGGGAATCCGGGTCATGGTGAAGAGCAGGCTAATGTTCCACCACCCCCGCCACTGCCTCCTCCTCCAGAAGCTTGGCAAGCTGTGATGGCCGCAACCAATGCGAACACTCAGATGTTGCTCAAGCTGTTGCAAGAAAGAGATCAGGGTCAGCAAGGCTTTCAAGGGAATTTTCAGAATCAACCTCAGTTTGCGACGCTCAATTAGTTCCTTGCCAACCAGCCCAAGTCTTTCACCTATTGTGAGCAGCCTTTTGATGCTGATGATTGGCTCCGTGACATGAGTAAGCATTTTGAGTGTAGCAATGTCAGACCAGAGGACTTTGTCAGATTTGCATCGTTCCAGCTCAAGGGTCAGGCAGCTGATTGGTGGCAGCAGTACAAGGATTCCAGGGGCGATCGTGTTGTTACTTGGGACAATTTCTGTCGTGACTTCAGGGCCCATTACATTCTGACAAGCTTTGTCGAGGAGATGCGTGAGAAGTTCACGCACCTGAAGCAGGGGAGCAAGCCTGTCTATCAGTACAACATCGAGTTCCAGAATTTGGCCCGCTATGCTAAGCAAGATGTTCCAGATGACAAGGCGATGATCTATCAGTTCAGAGGTGGTCTCAAGGATGAGCGTCTGCCAGGTCTAGTCCTTCAAGAGCCTCGCGAGTTTGATCAGTTATACAACATGGCTTTGAAGGTCGAGGCAACTCAGCTCAAGTTGGATAACTCAAGGAAGCGTTCAAGGGATTTATATTCTTCTTCTTCTTCTAGCTCTCATATGGTTCCTAAGCAGCAGAAATATTGGGTGCCTAATCCTCCTCCGTTTCGTCCTCCTCAACAGCAGAAGCAGTTCGGTGGTCTTGGTTCTTCCCACCCACCCAACCCAGGATATCAGCAGAGACCCCAGGCATCCAAGGCAGCTTTTGATCCTCCTCCAAGCAAGTTTCGTCCGCTATATGAGGTTACTTGTCACAAGTGTGGTCAGAAGGGTCACTACTCAAACAAGTGCAACCAGCGGCGTCTTCCACCTCCTCCTCCAGTCAGGCCTCCAGGCAATGCAATGGTGAAGCATAATCCCAAGTCAGCAAGGGTGAACATGTTGAATGCAGCTGAAGTAGAACAGTCTCATGATGTGATTATGGGTAATCTCTGAGTCAACTCTATTCCTGCTAAAGTCTTGTTTCATACTGGTGCATCGCATTCATTCATATCTAGGCCTTTTGTTGCTAAGCATGATTTTGTGACTGAGGAAACCCTTAGACCCCTAAAAATTATTTCTCCGGGAATGCAAATGACTTCGCGTGTGATGGTTCGGGATGCTTCTATCAAGATGGGCAATTATTCTTTTCTGGCTTCCCCTATTGTTCTCGGCAATTCCGACATTGATCTTATTTTGGGCATGGACTTCCTGGCTATGAATAAGGCTTATGTTGATTGTCAAGAAGAAGAACTCAAGCTGACTCATCCTTTAGAAGATGTGATTATTTTCGCGACTCGCGATGACACAATCCGTCTCTTTGCTCTTAATGAGAAGGGTGAAATGTCGGCTATTTCTCAAATTATGGTGGTTTGTGAGTATGAAGATGTCTTTCTAGAAGAATTGCCAGGAATGCCTCCGCACCGGCTAGTCGAGTTCGTGATTGACCTCGAGCCCGGAACTGAACCGGTTTGCAAGCGCCCTTATAAACTTGGCCCCGAAGAGCTGAAAGAGTTGAAGAAGCAGCTAGATGAACAAGAACGTCTGGGTCTGATCAGACCAAGTTCTTCTCCATGGGGTTGTGGTGTTTTGTTTGTCAAGAAGAAGGATGGCACGGACCGGCTTTGTGTCGATTACCGTCCATTGAACAAGAAGACAATCAGAAACAAGTACCCACTTCCCAACATCAATGAGTTGTTTGAACAATTGAAAGGTGCCAAGGTTTTCTCGAAGCTTGATATTCGCATGGGCTATCATCAGATTCACATTCGCGAAGAAGATATTCCAAAGACCGCTTTCAGGACGAGTTTTGGTTCTTATGAGTACACCGTCATGTCGTTTGGTCTTGCAAATGCTCCTCCAACCTTCTCAAGAATGATGAACTTTATATTCTCTCCATTCAAGAATGAATTCGTCTTGGTCTATTTGGATGATATCCTTGTGTTCTCGGAGACAGAAGAAGAGCATGCAGAGCATCTCGGGCTTGTGCTTGACAAGTTAAGGGAACATCGATTCTATGCCAAGTTTTCCAAGTGTGAGTTTTGGCTCAATGAAGTGGTATACCTTGGGCATGTGATCTCTGCCGAGGGAATTAAAGTGCACCCTGAGAAAGTTGAGGCAATCTTGAAGTGGGAGCCTCCTCAGAATGTGAAGCAGCTTTGTAGCTTCCTCGGGCTTGCAAGCTATTGCAAAAGATTCGTGGAGAACTTCTCTCAAATTGCTAAGCCTCTGTACAATCTTCTCCAGAAGAGTGTCAAGTATGTTTGGTCTCCTGAGTGTGATGTGGCGTTCAATACGCTCAAGCAGAGACTGACTTCAGCTCCAGTTCTTGTTCCTCCCGAGCAGTCAAAGCCTTTCCAAGTTTTCTGTGATGCTTCTCTCCAAGGTCTTGGTGGTGTTCTCATGCAAGATAAGAAGATTGTTGCTTATACCTCACATCAGTTGAAGCCTGCCGAGAAGAACTACCCCACTCATGATCTCGACTTGGCGGCAGTTGTGCATGCTCTAATGACTTGGAGGCATTTTTTGTTGGGTAGACCAGTTGAGGTGTACACCGATCACAAGAGCTTGAAGTACATTTTCACTCAACCCAATCTTAATCTTAGGCAGTCTCGTTGGGTGGAAATGCTTGAGGACTTTAATCCAAGCATTGAGTATACTCCTACAAAAGTGAATGTCATTGTAGACGCGCTCAGCCGAAAGGCATACTGCAACAGTCTCATTCTAAAGCCTCTCCAACCCGAGCTTTGTGAAGCCTTCCGCAAGCTCAACCTTCAAATGATTCCGCGAGGATTTCTTGCCAATCTTCAAGTCTCTCCGACTCTGGAAGATCAGGTTCACCAAGCATAGCTTCTTGATGCTATGGTGAAGAAAGTGAAGAAAGGTGTGGCCAAGGGCATTCCGAAGTATAAGTGCTTTCGAGTTGATGACAAAGATACCTTGTTCTTTGAGGACCGTCTGGTGGTTCCAAAGGTGATCTCAGGAAGGTTATCATGGAGAAGCACACAATTCTCTTCTATCCATTCATCCAGGCAGTTCCAAGATGTATTAGGATCTCAAGCAAACCTTCTGGTGGACTCGCATGAAACGTGAAATTGCTCAGTTCGTGAACGAGTGTGATGTTTGTCGCAGAGTGAAGGCAGAACAATGTCCAGCAGGTCTTCTTCAGCCTTTACCTATCCCAGAGTGGAAATTCGATCATGTGGAGATGGATTTCGTCACTGGGTTTCCCAAGTCTAAGAGAGGTAGCGATGCCATCTTTGTGGTTATCGACAAGCTGACCAAAGTTGCTCATTTCCTTCCGATCAAAGAATCTATCTCGGCAGCTCAGCTAGCAGAGTTGTATACGTCAAGGATAGTTTCTTTGCATGGTATTCCTCAGCTCATCTCATCTGACCGTGAAAGCCTCTTTACTTTCATGTTTTGGGAGTCCTTCCAGACTGTTATGGGTACCAAGATTCGTTTCAGTACTGCATTCCATCCGCAGACAAGTGGTCAAGTTGAGAGAGTCAATCAGATCCTTGAAGATATGCTCAAAGCCTGTGTGATTTCGTTTGGCATGAAATGGGAAGACTGCCTTCCATATGCTGAATTCTCATACAACAATAGCTTTCAAGCTAGCTCAGGCAAGGCCCCTTTCGAGATTCTCTATGGCAGGAAGTGCCATACCCCGCTTAATTGGTCTGAGACCAGTGAGCGTCAGATTTTGGGCAATGACATGATCACTAAAGCAGAAGAGATGAGTCGTGGCATTCGTGAGAACCTCAAAGCAACTCAATCCCGACAGAAGAGTTATTACGATAACAAACATCGGGATGTTTCCTTTCAAGTTGATGATCTAGTCTATCTTAGAGTCTCTCCCATGAAGGGCACTCAGTCATTTGGAATTAAAGGGAAGCTAGATCCTCGCTTTGTTGGTCCTTTCAGAGTTGTTGGCAAGAGAGGTGAACTTGCATGTCAACTAGAGCTTCCTCCAAACTTCACAAATATGCACGATTTCTTTCATGTCTCTCAGCTTCGGAGATGCTTCAAGACTCCCGAGCATACCATTGACCTCCAAGACATTGATCTCCAAGAAGACCTCTCTTATCGTGAGCATCCAGTGGCTATTCTCGAAGAAACTGAGCGTAAGACTCGCAACAAGTCAATCAAGTTTCTTAAGGTGAAGTGGTCTCATCATTCTGACAAAGAAGCTACTTGGGAACGTGAGGATCTTCTCCGTTCCGAATATCTAGAGTTCTTTCATTCCTAGATCTCGGGTCGAGATCCTCTTGTGGTGTGGGAGAGTTGTGACAGCCCAAGGGCTGCCCCTACCTTTTATGGCATGTAACCTGTGTGAACCTTGACATGTGATGAATGTAGTTGAGTTTCTCCTTGCCATGTCATTGTCTCATGCATTCCTTGCCATGTCATTGTCTCATGCATTCATGCATCATGCATCATATCATTCATCATCATGTCATGCTTTGAATGTGTTGTGCTTCTTGACCTTGTTGTGATGTGAGTGGTCTTGTGTTGTGTGTGCTAGAGTGGACATCAACTTCTTCCCCCCCTCTCTTATTATTTCAAAACAAACCATCCTATA
Source organism: Hordeum marinum (assembly GCA_022496015.1). Classification (NCBI taxonomy): domain Eukaryota; kingdom Viridiplantae; phylum Streptophyta; class Magnoliopsida; order Poales; family Poaceae; genus Hordeum; species Hordeum marinum. The sequence continues at coordinate 147,115,661 of CM039674.1, forward strand.
CTCTTTTATTTCCATTGCCATTAATCAACATAATTAACTTGTTGATAAATTTGTTTAAAAATGTTCATGAGGTAGCCCATATTATTTTGAGCTCATGTGTGTTGTTCTTGTGGTGTTTTGAGCCTTGTGTAATTGGGGTTTTAAATAACAAAGGTCTGTTTTATTATTGTATTAAAATATACTTGCTTCAAAAATCCTCTTGTTAACTTTATTAAATAGGTCTCATTTTCTTTTAGACAAAGGCATTTTTGTTTTATCAAAATCCCCTTTATTTTTCCTCTGGGATTTTTTCTTATTTAGCTATTTTATTTAATGAAAACCCTGTTGCGTTCTTTTCTGAGTGTGAGAGGCACAGAGGGAACCAGGCCTATTTTGTTTGGCGTGGCCCAGCCCAGGACCTAGCGGCTACCTGCTCCCGTCCGTCGTCCATCAGATTCAGAGAGAGAGAGCAGGGGAGCGAGAGAGCGTCGTCGTGAGCTTTTGTCGTTGCCTCGCCATCAGCCCGCACCTATTTAGGCCCCTCGGCGTGTGTGCCTCCCCTCTAGGGTTCCATGTTGTCCTTCCGCGCTGCTACCTTCTTCTCCTCCTCCTTTCCCCTTCTCTTCCTCCTCGTCGGGTAAGCTATGTAGTTCAGGTTCAGAGAGAGCGCCGCCGGTCATCGCCGTCATCTTCGCGTCTTCAGTGGCCATCGTCACAGTGGGAGATGACGTGGAGAACGCCGGTCCTCGCCGCATTCCATTCCCGTCGCTAGGGGGTGAGGAGCACCTCCCCCACGGTGCCGCATCGTCGTGCCGTCGTTCGCAACGATCGGGTCGTCGCCGGCATTCTTCTTCCCCTCCGTCGCTGCCGCATCTTTGCCGCCTTCCTCCTTTTCGCTGCGTTCGAGCACCGTCGTCCTCCCCTCGGTGAGCCGATGCATCCCGCTCCATAGCTTGTCGTCCCGTCGCCGCTGCTCGCTGTCTTCGCCGTAGTGCGCCATGGCCGAAAGCTCCGTGCTTGGCCCTGTCTTTGCGCTCGCTGCCGCGGTCATCTTCATGGCCTAGCGCGGGGATGGATCCCCATATGGTCCCCATGGACCCACAGTCGCTTGTAGTCGCCGGAGAGCGCCGCTGTCGTCGTAGTTTCGTTGTTGTTGTCGTCGGTGTAGTCTGTCTTCAGTTTCGTTAGTTAGGCCCAGCGCGCATAGTAGATATTCAGTGCTACCCTCTCTTGGTCAGACGTAGCGTTGTGGCGCAGTGGTAGAGCGCAGGGGGGTCGACCGAGAGGTCGTGGGTTCGATCCCCGGCTCCCCCGTGTTTTTTTCCTTTTTTGTGAGTGGCAGGTTTGGTGTGCTGTGTTCGGATCCAGTGTGATGGCCGGATCCCGTGTGCAGTGCGTGGTGTGGGGGGGATCTGATGTGGTTGTGAGCAAATCTGGTGTAGTTGTGTAGTGTGTGTGTGTGTGTGTGAGTGTGTGTGTGTGTGTGAGTGTGTGGATCTGGTGTGGCACCAGATCCACAGTGTAGTGTGTGATGTGTTGTGTGTGTGTTAGTGTGTGTATGACAAGTGGGGTGTATGACAAGTAGGCCCAGGCCCCACTTGTCATACACTATCCTTTTATTTTTTTGTTTTAATTGTTTTATTAGGTCCTTTTCATGTCTAGCTATATTTCCAAATCTGGTCATGATCATTTGTGCACATGGGTATTTATAGTAAGTTTTCACTTATGGGCATGCCATGTTAATTTTGATCATGAGAGTTGTGAGTTTTGCTAAAGCAAATATATGAGTATGACATATGATTTTGGGGTATAATCAACCAAGGAATCCATTGGTGTGACTTTTTGGGGCATTTGATCAAGTTTGACAAAATGTCATTTTGTCTCAAAGTGCCATTTTGTCATATTTATTATATTTAATCCATGCATGCTATGATGTTGGTGCCAACATGAAAATGGTAGCTATTGATGTGTAGAATGCCATGGTATTTATCTTTGACATGATAAACTTGCATATGAGTGGGAACCATGCTCTAAAGTAGCTAATAAAAAGTTGTAGTTTTCAAACATGCTAAATATTTTTGTGTGAGAATCTGTTTATATTTTTATGCCATGAAGAGTGGAGGCTATCTTGTGATATGATGTGAATTATCTCACGCTCAGTGCTAGTGATTTGATGTAGAGGTTGCCCTCTACCATCCTGTTAATTTTCGTGCCATGAGGTGGTCTTTATCACCATTAGTTTCTGCAGTCAACTTGCTATCAGCTTAACTCAGATTCCAGAAAATTGTTATTTTCACCAAGTCCCAGAAATCTATTTCATCATGCCAACTTGTGGGCTTCATGCTTATTGATATGTGCCTCCATTCCAGATTGTGTAGTCGGTAAGTTGATAAGCATGTTATGTAGTTTCTGCCAATGCCTTGTTTGTGGTTAGAGGCTTCCTGTAGCTCAAGTTATTTGCTGTGAAAGTTGCTATGTTGTTGTTTTGTGGCAGATTGTTTGTTTTAGTGTTTTGTGACTTGTGGGAGCTATAATCCATGGAATTGGTTGATCTTTGGCTCTATTGTGGTTGGTTTTTCATTGTCTAACCAGTGGCTCCTTGGAATGCCAAGGAATAGCCCATGGTCTTCTTGTCTTGTGTTTTGCCTTCGTATCTTGTCGTGAGCGTAGCGTGAGAACCGAACTCCGTTTCCTACGTTCTACATATGCATTTGCATCGTTTTTGCATGATGCATCCATATTTTCCATGAGCATGTTGTTGGAAATATGCCCTAGAGGCAATAATAAATTAGTTATTATCATATTTCCTTGTTCATGATAATCGTTTATTATCCATGCTATAATTGTATTGATCGGAGACTTAAATGCATGTGTGGATACATAGACAAAACCATGTCCCTAGTATGCCTCTAATGGACTAGCTCGTTAATCAAAGGATGGTTAAGGTTTCCTAGCCATGGACATGAGATGTCATTTGATAACGGGATCACATCATTAGGAGAACGATGTGATGGACAAGACCCAAACTATAAACGTAGCATATGATCGTGTCAGTTTATTGCTACTGTTTTCTGCATGTCAAGTATATGTTCCTATGACCATGAGATCATGCAACTCACGGATATCGGAAGAGTACCTTGTGTGTATCAAACATCGCAACGTAACTGGGTGACTATAAAGGTGCTCTCCAGGTATCTCCACGGGTGTCTGTTGAGTTGGCATGGATCAAGACTAGGATTTGTTACTCCGTGTGACGGAGAGGTATCTCAGGGCCCAGTCGGTAATACAACATCACAATAAAGCCTTGCAAGAAATGTGACTAAGTGTTAGTCACGGGATCTTGTATTACGGAACGAGTAAAGAGACTTTCCGGTAACGAGGTTGAACTAGGTATGGAGATACCGACGATCAAATCTCGGGCAAGTAACATACCGAAGAACAAAGGGAACATCATACGGGATTAACTGAATCCTTGACATAGATGTTCGACCGATAAAGATCTTCGTAGAATATGTAGGAACCAATGTGGACATCCAGGTCCTGCCATTGGTTATTGACCGTAGAGGTGTCTCGGTCATGTCTACATAGTTCTCGAACCCGCAGGGTCTGCACACTTAAGGTTCGGTGACGTTTCGGTAGTATAGAGTTATGTATGGTGGTGACCGAAGGTTGTTCGGATCCCCGGCTGAGATCCTGGACGTCACGAGGAGCTCCGAAATGGTCCGGAGGTAAAGATTGATATATAGAAAGTCCCATTTTGGTCGCCGGAAAAGTTTCGGGCTAATCGGTAATGTACCGGGAGTGCCGGTAGTGTACCGGGAGACCACCGGGAGGGGTATTTCGACCCAAGAGGCTTCATGGGCTGTGGGAGAGTAAATACCAGCCTTTTGTGGGCTGGTGGAAGTCCCACACAAGGCCCATGCGGCTGGGAGAAAAAGCCCAAAGGGAAAAAGGTGGAAAAAGGCCAAAAAAGGAGGAATCCTAGTCCTACTAGGATTGGAGGAGGAGTCCTCCTCTCCTCCCCACTTTGGTCGACCCAAGGGCTGGATTTTTGGCAGCCAAGACTCCTCCTCCTCTCCTCCTATATATACTAGAGGATTTTAGGGTTGTGGGACAGAATTTTCAGCCACGTGCTACCCGTTCCTCTAGTGCATAGTTTCTCCTCTAGATCGGTTTTCTGCAGTGCTTAGGCGAAGCCCTGCCGGAATTGCTCCACCACCATAACCGAAGCGCCGTCATGCTGCCGGTGAACTCTTCTCCCTCTCCACTTCCTCTTGCTGGATCAAGACGGTGGAGATCGTCATCAAGCTACACGTGTGCTGAACGCGGAGGTGCCGTCCGTTCGGCGCTAGATCGGAAGGACCGTGAACAAGTTCACGGAACGGATCGTGATGAGTTCATGGGACGGATCATGATGAGATCACGGGACGGATCATGATGAGATCGCGGGACGGATCGTGATGAGTTCGCAGGACGGATCGTGATTGGATCGCGGGACGGATCGTGATGTGATCGCGGGACGCTCGCGATTTGGATCGCGAAGACGTTCGACTACACCAACCGCATTTCTTAACGCTTCCCGCTTAGAGATCTACAAGGGTACGTAGATCCACTCTCCCTCTTGTAGATGCTCATCACCATGGATAGGTTTGCGTGTTTGTAGGAAAATTTTTGTTTCCCATGCGACGTTCCCCAACAGTGGCATCATGAGCTAGGTTGATGGTTCAATGAGATCTCGAGTAGAACACAAAAGGTTTGTGGGCGTTGATGCTTAGATTGCTTCCTCCCGTGGTCGTATTTTGGTTCAGAGGGATTGTGAGATGAAGCGGCCCGGACCAACATTACTCGTACGCTTACGAGAGACCGGTTCCCTCGACCGCAACTTGTTGCATAGATGGCTTGCGGGTGCCAGTTTCTCTCACTTTAGTTGGATCGGATTCGACAAAGGCGGTCCTTGAGAAGGTTGAAAAGCAAATTATGTATCCCCGTTGTGGTTTATGCGTAGGTGAGAATCGTTCTTGCTAGAAACCTGTAGCAGCCACGTAAAACATGCAACAACAATTAGAGGACGTCTAACTTGTTTTTGCAGGGTATGTTGTGATGTGATATGGCCAATTACATGATGTGATATATGTGATGTATGAGATGATCATGTGATGTATAGATTATCACGACTTGCATGTCGATGAGTACGGCAACCGGCAGGAGCCATAGGGTTGTCTTTAATTATTGTATGACCTGTGTGTCAATCACTAAGCGCTATGTAATGCTTTACTTTATCGCTAAACGATAGCAATAGTAGTAGAAGCATGGTGGGCGTGACAACCCCGATGGTGACACGTTGATGGAGATCAAGATGATGGAGATCATGGTGTCATGCCGGTGACGATGGAGATCATGCCGGTGCTTTCAAGATGGAGATCTAAAGCACAAGTTCATGGCCATATCATGTCACTTATGAATTGCATGTGATGTTAATCCTTTTATGCACCTTGTTTTGCTTAGGACGACGGTAGCATTATAAGGTGATCCCTCACTTAATTTCAAGATAAACTGTGTTATCCCCGAGTGTGCACCGTTGCGAATGTTCGTCGTGTTGAGACACCACGTGATGATCAGGTGTGATAGAATCTACGTTCACATACAACGGGTGCAAGCCAGTGTTGCACATGCAGAACACTCGGGTTAAACTTGACGAGCCTAGCATGTACAAACATGTCCTCGGAACACAAGAGACCGAAAGGTCGAACATGAGTCCTATAGTAGATATGATCAACATGATGATGTTCACCATTGTAACCACCTCAACTCACGTGATGATCGGACTTGAGTTGGTGAATTTGGATCATGTATCACTCGAATGACCGGAGGTATGTCAATTTGAGTGGGAGTTCTTAAGTAATATGATTAATTGAACTCATTATCATGAACATAGTCAGCAGTGTCTTTGCAAATTATGTTGTAGATTACTTGCTCGCGCTGTAGCTCCCTTGAATTTTTATAGGTTCCTAGAGACATAGAGTTGAAAGATGATGGTAGCAATATTGTGGATTGGATCCGTGATCTGAGGATTGTCCTCGTTGCTGCACAGGAGGCTTATGTCCTTAATGCACCGCTTGGTGCACCAATCCCTCTAGCATCGTCTGTAGATGTTGTGAACATCTGACAGGTACGTGCTGATGACTACTTGATAGTTTAGTGCGTCATGCATTACGGCTTAGAATTGAGGCTTCGAAACGTTTTGAACATCTCATATTTGAACATCACGGAACATATGAGATGTTCTAAGAGCTGAAATTAGGATCTCAGGCTCGTGCTCGTGTTGCGAGATATGAGATCTCCAACAAGATTCTTTGCCTGCAAGATGAACGAGAATACCTCAATCGTTGAGCATGTGCTCAGATTGTCTAGGTGCTACAATCGCTTGAATCGATGGGAGTTCATCTTCGAGGTAAGATAGTGATTGATATAGTTCTCCAAGTCACTTTCACTAAGCTACTAGAACTTGGTGATGAACTATTGAATGCCAGGGATAGAATTAAGGATCCCTGAGCTGTTCGCGATGTTTGACACCGCGAAGGTAGAAATCAAGAAGGAGCATCAAGTGTTGATGGTTAGTATAACCACTAGTTTCGAGAAGGGCAAGGGCAAGGAGGGAAACTTCATGGATGGCAAGTCAGTTGCTGCTCCAGTGAAGCAACCCAAAGTTGAACCCAAACCCGAGACTATGTGCTTCAATTATGAGGAGAAAGGTTGCTGAAGCGGAACAACCCTAAATAGTTGGTAGATAAGAAGGCTGGCAACATCGACAGAAGTATATTGTATATATGTGTTATTTATGTGTACCTTGCTAGTACTCCGAGTAGCACCTGGGTATTGGATACCGGTTCGGTTGCTAAATGTTAGTAACTCGAAATGAAAGCTACAAAATAAACGGAGCACTAAGCTAAGGGTGAGGTGACGATGTGTGTTGGAAATGTTTCCAAGGTTGATGAGATCAACATCGCGCGCTCTTTCTACCTTCAGGATTAGTGACGAACCTAAATAAATGTTATTTGGTGTTTTGCGTTGAGCATGAACATGATTAGATCATGTTTATTGCAATACGGTTATTCATTTAAGTTAGAGAATAATGGTTATTCTGTTTACCTGAATAATACCTTCAATGGTCATGCACCCAGTGAGAATGGTTTGTTGAAATCTTGATCGTAGTAATACACATGTTCATAACATTGATGTAAAAAGATACAAAGTTAATAATGATAGTACCACATACTTGTGGCACTGCCGCTAAATGTCATATTGGAATAAAGCGCATGAAGAAACTCCATGCTGATGGATCTTTGGACTCATTCGATTTCGAATCGGTTGAGACATGCGAACCATGCCTCTTGGGCAAGATGACTAAAAAACCGTTGGATGGAGCGGGCAAGTGATTCATTGGAAATGATACATGTTGATGTATGCAATCTAGTGAGTCTTGTAGCATGCAGTGGATATCGTTATTTTCTTACCTTCACTGATGATTTAAGTAGATATAGTGTATATTTACTTAATGAAACACAAGTCTGAATCGTTTGAAAAGTTCAAGCAAATTCAGAGTGAAGTTTAAGATCATCGTGATAAGAAGATAAAAGTATCTGTGATATGATCGTGGAGGTGAATATCTGAGTTACGAGTTTGGCATACAACTTTAGACAATGTGAAAGTCGTTTCACAACACACGCCACCTGGAACACCATAGTGTGATGGTATGTCCGAACGTCATAGTCATGCTCTATTGGATATGGTGCATGTTATGATGTCTCTTATCATTTTGCTACTATAATTTTGGGGTTGTGCATTAGAGACAACTACATTCACTTTAAATAGGGCACCATCTAAATCCGTTGATATGACACCGTGTGAATTATGGTTTGATAGAAACCTAAGCTGTCATTTCTTAATGTTTGGGGCTGCGACACTTGTGTGGAAAATGTTTTCACCTAATGAGGTCGAACCCAAGGCGGACAAATGCATCTTCATAGAATACCTAAGAACAGTTGGGTGAACCTTCTATCTCAGATCCGAGTGCAAAGTGTTTGTTGCTAAAACTGGGTCCTTTCTCGAGAAAAGTTTCTCTCGAAAGCATTGAGTGGGAGGAAGATAGAACTTGATGAGGTTGTTAAACCTTTGTTCAACCAGAGAGTAGCACAACACAGAAAGATGTTTCTGTGAAGCCTACGTCAGTTGAAGAGGAAGTTAATGATGATGATCATGAAGCTTTGGATCAAGTTACTATCAAACTTCGTAGGTCGACAAGGACGTGTACTGCTACTGAGCGGTACGACAACCCTGTCTTGAAGGTCATGTTGTTGGACAACGATGGACCTATGAACTATGGAGAAGCAATGATGGGCCCGGAAACCAACAAATGGTTAGAGGCCATGAAATCCGAGAAAGGATCCATGTATTAAAACCAAGTATAGACTTTGGTGGACTTGCTCATTGGACGGCTGGTCGTTAAAGTACAAATGGATCATTTAAAATGAAAACAGACGCTGATGGTAAATGTTACCATTTGTAAAGCTCGACTTGTTGCAAAGTAGTTTACAACAAGTTCAAAGAGTTGACTGCGGTGAGACTTTCTCACTCGTAGCGATGCTAAAGTCTGTTGGAATTATGTTAGAAGTTGCTGCATTTTTCAATTATGAAATCTGGCAGATGGATACCAAAACATCGTTTCCTTCCTTAAGGAAAGGTTGTATGAGATACAACCAAAAGGTTTTGTCAGTCCTAAGGATGCTAAAAGGTGTGAAAGCTTCAGTGACTCTTCTATGAACTGAAGCAAGCATCTCGGAGTTGGAATATACACTTTGATGAGGTGATCAAAGTTTTGAGTCTATACAAAGTTTATGAGAAACTTGTATTTACAAAAAAGTGAGTTGGAGCACTATAGAGTTTCTGGTAAGCATATGTGGTTGACATATTGTTGATCGGAAATGATGTAGAATTTCTGGAAAGCATAAAAGGTTGTTTGAAAAGAGTTTTTCAAAGGAAGACCTGGATAAAGCTACCTAATTGTTGAGCATCAAAATCTATAAAGATAGATCAAGATGTTTGATAAGACTTTCAATGAGTACATACCTTGACAAGATTTTGAAAGAGTTCAAAATGGATCAGTCAGAGAAAGAGTTCTCGCCTGATTTGGAAGGTATAAAGTTGAGTAAGACTCAATGCCCAGTGACTGCAGAAGATAGAGAAAATATGAGTGTCATCCCCTATGCTTCAGCCATAGGCTCTATCATGTATGCAATGTTGTGCACAAAGACCCGATGTCAGCCTTGCTATAAGTATGGCCGGAAGGTTTCAAAGTGATCCTGGAATGGAGCACTGGACATCGGGCAAGATTATCCTTAGTAACTAAAAGACTGAGGAGATGTTTCTCGATTATGGAGGTGATAAAGAGTTTAGTGTTTTGGGGCAGAATTTTCACCCACGTGCTACCCGTTCCTCTAGTGCATAGTTTCTCCTCTAGATCGGTTTTCTACAGTGCTTAGGCGAAGCCCTGCCGGAATTGCTCCACCACCATCACCGGAGCGCCGTCACGCTGCCGGTGAACTCTTCTCCCTCTCAACTTCCTCTTGCTGGATCAAGACGGTGGAGATCGTCATCAAGCTACACGTGTGCTGAACGCGGAGGTGTCGTCCGTTCGGCGCTAGATCGGAAGGACCGTGAACAAGTTCACGGAACGGATCGTGGTGAGTTCACGGGACGGATCGTGATGAGATCGCGGGACGGATCGTGATGAGATCGCGGGACGGATCGTGATGAGTTTGCGGGACGAATCGTGATTGGATCGCGGGACGGATCGTGATGTGATCGCGGGACGCTCGGCGATTTGGATCGCGAAGACGTTCGACTACACCAACCGCGTTTCTTAACGCTTCCCGCTTAGCGATCTACAAGGGTACGTAGATCCACTCTCCCTCTCGTAGATGCTCATCACCATGGATAGGTTTGCGTGTGCGTAGGAAAATTTTTGTTTCCCATGCGACGTTCCCCAACACATGCCTGTCTAAATAACTTAACATAAGGTTCTGTCCAGATTCATACATAACCAATCCTTTGCATGTGAAACATGACTAGTTAGGATTGCCATGTTAAATTCTTCACATAAACCATGCATCATTCTTGTTTGAGCATTGCACCTTGGTTGATTGTTTATTCTTGATGTTTCTTTTGGGTAGAGGCAAACGTTGAACCTAAGTACGAAGATCCAGGAGAGTACCACTACGAGGATCCCGCTACTTGTCCCTCTAAAGAACCAACAGGCAAGATGATCATACCCGGATCCCGATACTATTTTCGCTTGCTAGTTGTCCTGGTCTTACCATTACTATTGTGCTACCTACCACTTGAATGTCAAGCCTCCTATATTGCCATGATAGCCTCTAACCCCTCCACATCCTAGCAACCGTTGTTTGGCTAAGTTACCGCTGCTTAGCCCCTCTTATAGCGTTCTAGTTGCAGGTGCAGGTTGTTTCCATGTGATAACATGGATTTCTGGCATATCACAATATTATATGTTATTTAATTTAATGCATATATATATATATATATATTGGTATTGGTGGAAGGCTTGGCCTTTTGCTAGGTGTTTTGTTCCGCTGTTGCCGCCATAGTTTCTTGTTACCGGTGTTATGTTTCCATACTTTGCGCTCCTAACATGCTCGGGGTTGTTATGGGGACCCCCTTGTTTCTTCGGTTAAGATTAAAACTTGTCTGGCAAGACCCAACTTTGGTACTACATTTGCTTAACAACTTAATAAAATTTGCATAGGGCTTTGCAACCCCGTGGATAATTAATCAACCCCCGGGCCAGTGCTCCTCATGAGTGTTGGTCCAAACTAGAACCACTTGCAGGGCCACCTCGGGGCAACTCGAGGGATTTCTATCAGGCCACCGTACTTACTGCTCATCTGGTCGTGTCCTGAGAATGAGATACGCTTCTCTTATCGGGTTCGTCGACACGTCGGGTGGTCTTGCTAGATTTGTTTTACCTTTATCGAGTGTCTTGCGTGAGGGGCTTTGACTTTCTTCGGGCTATCTCGAGGTGTTGGAATTCCTTTGGAGTTGCCTAGGATGATCATGAGATCCGTGGTCGAGGCTATTCCCGCGGAGTGTGGTTAATTTATGATGGACTAGTTGGAGAACCCTTGCAGGGTTAAAACTTTCGGAAAGTCGTGCCCGTGGTTATGTGGCAACCTGGATATTTGTTTAACACCCGGTTATAGTTAACTTGAAGTAAACTCTAATAAAATACACCAACTATGTGAGTAACCGTGATCGTCTCTTCTCGTGAACATGATCCGAGAGAGAACACGGTGGGGTTATGATTGACGTAAGTAGGTGTTCAGGATCTCATAGAGGTCATTCTAGATTCGATCGCTTATCATAGACCACATATTTATTTTCAAGTTTTTGTAAGATTAGCCACCATAAATACTTAGTGTTGCTGCAAACTAAACACATATCCCTTCTCAACCTATAAGCTTGAATAGTCTCGGTATCCGGGCGCGAGATTGCTCAGTCCTCGTGGCTCACAGATTACTACAACAATCCATGTGCAGGAACAGATGAGATCGTGCCAGATGACATGACGCAGCTCCAGTGGGAGTATGACGAGGAGCGTGGCAGGATGTACGTGACTTATCCAGATGAGTAGAGGACTGTGGTCGTGATCTTCAGGGCTAGAAAGCCAGTGTCATCGCATCTTCATTTTATCGTTTTTTTTCGTCCGTAGCCGGACCCTGTCTTGGATTGATGGTTGAACTCTTTGGTGTGAAATTGTAATTTAGTATGTGGCGAGTGTAAGCCAACTCATGTACTCATCTCTTCCTAAATGTATGATGTAATGATACTGTATTTGCGAACGACGAGATGCGCCTCTATCCCTGTTGAGGCCCCCATGCATTAATATGGATAGGCGCGCATCTTGGGCATGACACTATGTGTGGACCTTCCCGTTGCGGCACAAGTCGGATGCCCTTCCCACACTCACCTCATTTTACTCCTATATTTTATGCAGTTTGGCCGGCCCATCCATGCGTTGCAAACCAACAACGGGGAGGAGTTTGACAACCTTGCTATCCGCAACTTACTTACCACACATGGCACGATTTTTTGTCTCACTTGTCCGTACACTTCGCAACAAAATGGTTGCGCCGAGCGCATCCTTCGCACTCTTAACGACTGCGTCCGCACAGTTCTTTTTCACGCCAACGTGCCCCCACGTTTTTGGCCTGATGCGCTCTCGATCGCCACCCTTCTTCTAAACATCCGACAATGTCGCACTCCCGGGAACTTTGCACCTCATCATCTTTTGTTTGGCACGCCACTGACTTATGATGAGTTTATGATCCTATCTCCCACCGCGTAATCACATCACGACATGTTTATTTTGATGAGATGGTTTTTCCCTTTTAGCAGCAGGTACCTTCGGCAGTTTCATCATCGCCGGCTTCAGGCGACTCTTCGGCGAACCTCTCTGGTGACGGCCGCTCAAGAGCTTCTCTTGGGACGCCTCCCGGATTTGAGGCCACACCTCGCGCCGCGGGTCGAGTCTCTCCCCGCCCGGTTGCCTCGGTGGCCATGCCTCTCCTCTCATCGGCTACACCGACCTCGACGTCCACACCATCCCCCGTGCCATCGACGCCTCGCATGTCGCCAGCGCCCTCCACACCACCACACCCAACTAGTGCGGCCTTCGCTCCTGGCGCAGCCTCTATTGGTCTGGCATCTCCTGGCGTTTTGGGGCGACGGGTTCTTCATCACCATCACCCACCGCCACGCCGGAACCACCACCCAGGCCCCTGACTCGGTTGCGGACGGGCATCCACCACCCTAACATGCGGTATGGTAGCGATGAGTATCTTCTCGCCACCTCCACCACCGATTTGTCACCTCTCCCGTCGTCAGCTCGAGCTGCCCTCCGGGATCCTCATTGGCTCGCTGCGATTCAGGAAGAGTTCGACGCTCTCCGGTGGAATCGCACCTGGCAGCTCGTTCCTCGGCCACCACATGCCAACATCATCTCTGGAAAATGGGTCTTCCGTCATAAGACTCGCCCGGACGACACTCTTGAGCGCTACAAGGCTCGCTGGGTGGTCCGTGGTTTTCGGCAACGCGTGGGCGTGGACTTCACCAACACCTTTGCCCCGGTTGTAAAACCGGGCACTATATGCACCATGCTCTAGTTGGCCATTTCTCGTGCCTGGCCCGTGCATCAGTTGGATGCCTCCAACGCCTTTCTGCATGGACACCTTGCCGAGCAGGTGTATTGTCAGCAGCCTACCGGATTCATCAACGTCAGTGCACCCTAATCATGTGTGCTTGCTCTCTCGTTCTCTTTACGGGTTGAAGCAGGCACCACGAGCGTGGTACTAGCGTATTGCTGCCTTCCCGCAGTCGCTTGGATTTCGGTCCACTCGCACCGATGCTTCACTCTTTGTTTATAGCTCCTTCAGCGACTCACCGCTCAGCTTCATGTTGAGTTCGCCCTCAAGGACTTGGGACCCCTGCATTACTTCCTCGGCATTGAGGTGGTCCGTTGGCCAGATGGGTACTTTCTTCATCAGCAAAGGTATGCTCATGACCTACTTGAGTGCGTCGGCATGCTCAACCGCAGGCCTGTTGTTATGCCTATCGACACGAAGGCCAAGGTCTCCGCACTCGAGGGCTCTCCGGTGTCTGATGCTGCATATTTTTGCTCTATTGTGGGTGCCTTACAGTACCTAGCATTGACGCGATCGGATCTGCAGTACGCCGTTCAGCAGGTGTGCCTTCACATGAACTCTCCGCGCGACTCTCATTGGAGCATGGTTAAGCATATCCTTCGCTACATATATGGCACTACGTCCTTGGGTCTCACACTGACGGCCTCCGCCTCCACCGACCTCGTCGCCTACTCCGATACAGACTAGGTTGGCTGGCCCGACACGCGTCACTCCACCTCCGGCTACTGCGTCTACCTCGAGCCTTAGTTGATCTCTTGGTCCTCCAAGCGACAGCACACAGTCTCCCGCCCGAGTGTCGAGGTTGAATATCGGGCAGTTGCCAATGCCGTTGTCGAATGCTCCTGGCTTCGTCAGCTCCTCCAAGAGTTGCTATGTGAGGTTCACAAGGCCACGCTTGTTTACTGCGACAACGTGTCTGCCGTCTACCTCTTCGCCAACCCAGTTCATCACCGACGCACGAAGCACATCGAGCTGGACATCCACTTTGTTCGCGAGCAGGTGGCTCTTGGGCCCATTCGAGTTCTTCATGTTCCAACGGCGCAACAGTTTGCTGATGTGATGACTAAGGGCTTACCTACTTCTGTCTTCGAGGAGTTCAGGTCCTGTCTCTACGTCTTCGGCGACGCTTCAACTGCACGATGGTTTTGCATGTATATTGTATATCTTGGCCCACCTCCTATTTCTCTTATAGTAGAGGTTGAAGACCACATTATACATCATATATATGTGCTTATGCACCCGATCAATACATCGTGAGTTGCATTGCTAAACCTATCTCTACGGTCTTGGACGCCCAACCAACCATGGGTGACAGACTTTCATTTTTTTTTTGATGTCTGGAGGATACTTAATTTAGGATTGAACTGAACAGTTTGACGAATCGACGGTTCAGCACCATGTTCTTCAAGTTCATAGGATGCACAAGCACATTTCTATGCTCTTTGTAGCATTATGTCTTTCAACTTACGTACCGTTGCAAAATGTGTGAATAATTTGTGTCTCCTTTTTCTATCAAAACTAGTTCCATAGATCCCTACATAACTTTTCTATTTAAGTAAAAAATAACTTACAGCATGTAATGGGAAGTAAGTGAACCTCGTAGAGCTTAAGCGAAAGCGCAAAACTTTACTATTTAAGTAAAAAAATAACTTGCAGCATGGCAGGTGAAATAATTTGAAAATGAACAGAAAGGTACATATACAAATCAAGTAACTCCACAGAATGAAGACTTGAGGATGACAAATTTATAATGATTTCGAAGAACACCCAGACAAATCTTTGGAATCAACGGCAAGGTATGAGTGCCCACTTCCGATCATAACTGAAAAGAATGCCACACCTATATTCTGCAAAATTGCTTCAAGAAGAATCTAGATCATATTACCTTCTCTGGTAACTGTAGCAACAATCACAGCCTTCGCCTTTGATATCCTTCATTTGGTGTTTTCTCTAATATTCCTCTAACTGAATGAGCAGTTATCTCAAGAGCTTGAATGAACTGTCAAACCAATTGAACTATATTCAGCCAGTTTAAACGAATAATAAGCCAACAAAAGACATGCTGAATTTCTTTCAGAAAAAATATGATGCAAGGAATAAAAGCATAAATCAATGAGACCTCATAATGCACATGAAATCCTAACTGTGAAACAGCCAGGACTGTCTTGATCATGTCATCTTTGCTTGAGTCAACTTTCGGCCAAATCAAGGTGGATCTGGCCTTCTCGGTAGGCGCTTTGCATAAACTTCAGTAAGCCTCTTGGTAAGAAATACTACGGTACATGGAAGCAGGGCGATAACCAAACCATCTTCCTCAAAATGATTCGCAATGTACAGACGCATGCAAGCGACTTTTTGGCATTTCTATTTACAGCACATGCAAGGAACATGCATTTCCAATTCAATGTAGACAAAATTCAATTGGATCCACAATCTAAATCTACCAGACATTGTTCCTAGACAAAGTAGAACGACGCATATCCACACATCAAAACCCAATACAATTAACTCAATCTACAGCAGCAGCACCTCATCCAGAATATTTAAAGATTAAGAAGCATATCCCTATTCTGCTTGTAATTGTTTTTTTCAAGAAAACGCAAAGACTTTGCGTTTCATTTCATTGAACAGAAGGAGAATTAAGCATTACAGGTTGTCAGTGAGTACTACGGGTCTCCGAGCAGGAGAGGTACAGGGTCAGAATGCAAAGAAAATTAGTGGACGTCCCAAGTCCTCAGGAGGATTAGTCCCAGACCAGTGGCGCCTGCCCGGATCTAAGAGTGTAGCCTCGTCTTTGATTCTTGCCATGAGCTAGGTGAGGGAGGGTTGTGCGTCGTCGAACACGCAGGCATTCCGCTGCTTTCAGATCATCCATGCCGCCAGGTGGACCGCTGATGCCAGCCCCTTTCGCATTGGTCTCGGTGTGGCTTGATTGGCTTGTCGCCACCAGTCCTTCAGGCTGTCGTCCTGGGTCGGGTCGGGCGGCCGGCAGGACAGGCGCAGCCAATGAAGGGTGTCATGTCAAATTTGCCGCGAGAAGGGGCACGCAACCAGCAGGTGGTGCATTGTTTCCTGCACCTGATCGCATAGGACACACCGGGGGTGGTGCTGCAGGCCGCGACGGCTCAGCCGGTCGGCGGTCCAACAACGGTCCAAGTTGGCCAGCCACATGTGAAACTTGACCCACGGCAGCGCCCAGCTTTTCCAGATCAGATCCCATGTGTTGCAGCCGTAGGAGCCCTCGAATGAGGCCAAGTAGGCGCTGCGTGCGGAGTAGACGCCACCCGATCGCCACTTCCAGACGAGCTTGTCAGGGCGGTCCTGGAGGGTGGTGTGCTAGATCTCGCGTCATAGCATGAGGTATTGTCCAATTTCGTGGATGCCTATGTTGCCAATGATATCACGCGCCCAGCTGTGATTATGGAGGCCCTCAGCAATGGAACACGTCTTCCACCGACGTTTGAGGATGCAGGAGTAGAGCTGGGGTGCAACGTTACGGACGGATCGGCCATTAATCCAGCGATCCTCCCAGAACTTTCCATAAGTGCCGTCGTCAACGATCATCGATGTGGAGGCAAAGAACAAGGCCTGCTCCTTGGCAAAGAATTGGAGATCGAGGCCTTGCCAAGCTCTTCCCACGTCCGTCTTGTAATGCCAGAGCCATCGTAGCCTCAAGGCTAGGCCAGCCCGCTCCATGTCCTGGACGCCAAGGCCTCCAAGGAAAGTTGGCCTGCACACGCGACGCCATTAGCGGCGGCGCGCCCTTCCCACAAGAATCCTCTCTGGATTTTCTCGATCGGCTTAAGCGTTTTCTTCGACGGCGCGAAGACGAGTAGTTGGTGGACTGGGATTGCGCATAAGACGCTCTTGACCAGTGCAAGCCTGCCGGTTTTGTTCATTAGCCTCGATTTCCAGCAGGGAAGCATGCCCGTGACCCTGTCCACAAGCGTCTGGAGTTGTGCACTCGTGGGGCACCTGAGGGTCAGCAGGATCCCTAGGTAGGTCAGCAGCAGCTCGGCAAGCGTGCATCCCAGGGTCGTCGTAATCTGTGTCGCATGCTCTGGCTCGCAATTGAGCATGGTGGCCGAGCTCTTTTTGTAGTTTATCAACGGCCCGAAGGAGCGCCCGAAGAGCTGTAGAATAGACTTGATCGCGCTCATGTCGCTCGGCGACCGGTGGCAAAAGAGTACGACGTCGTCCGCATATAGCGATATCTCCGGGATCGGGTGTCGGGGATGTAGCTGTTCGAGCACTCCCAAAGTCATGGCGCGTTTGATGAGGCGTCCAAGAGTGTCCACCGCCAGGACAAGACGAAAAGCTATGATGACATGGGGTCGCCCTGTCGAAATCCACGCCGATGCCAGATGGGAGGGTCGGGCTCACCATTGAGAAACACACGTGTGCTGGCGGTGGAGAGCAGGATGGCCAGTCAGTCGAGGAACGCCCAAAACCGTACTGGCGCAGCGCCTCGAACAGGAACGGCCCCACTGCTGGAGGCATTGGCTAGTGCATGAAGCTTAACAGGCCAGCCAGTCGAGGAACCGCGGCCCAAAACCGTACTGACGCAGCGCCTCGAACAAGCAGCTCCCTAGCCGTCTGATTGTAATTGTTAAGCTTCATGCACTAGCCATGCACTAGCCAATGCAACCAAAAGTCCGAACTGATGAAAAGGCCTAGTGCAATTCACATATACTGTAACACCCCCTCTCACGTGTGACGGGAAAGACAAGTCAACACATGCAAAACTCATGTATGACTCAAGAGGCCTCTACGTGGACACAAAGGGGGGCTACCAGCAATTTTTAATAAATTGCAAAAGCCAAGACTTGAACTCAAGACCTTAGCTCCGATACCATTTTAAGCTTCATGCACTAGCCAACACAACAAAAGTCCGAACTGATAAAAAGGGTTAGTGCAATCCACATATACTGTAACAGTAATGTCATGTACGGTTTTGTATGCGTGCAAAATGTGTGGACAGTCTATTTTTCCTTTTCTAACAGAATTCAGTTCAAAGTCCCTATGTACAGTTTCACATGTATAACAGGAAGTGAAGTGAATCTCCTAGAGTTTTGAACACATAACTAAATAAATCAGTATGGTTTACAGAGCTCAACTCTCATATTATAGCCAAGACTGTCTTGATCATGCCAAAAATATGGCTTCACAATAAACACAAGAAAATCTAAGAAAAGACTATATTAGGGCAACATGGTTTGGATAAAAGTTCTCAGAACATTGGATAGTATATTTGTAAACTGAAATGTTGGTAGAACCCTCTCAGAGCTCTTTGAAGTCAATGGCAGTCAGTGAAGGATGCAAGGCAAGAGCCACTTTTCATCATACATTGAGAAGATTCGCACCTATATTCTGCAGAATAGCTCCAAATTGGATTATAGTATCCTGTCTTTGCTGTTTCCTCTAGGTCAGTCCTGTAACTGAACGAGAAAAGTCATCTCATGAAATTGATGAGCAATCAAACCAAGTGAATAATATTTGGGCAGTTTGAGCGCAAAGTAGTCAGGAATGCTGAATTTCCTCCAAAAGGAACATAATGCATCTTGTAGTGTGAGTAGCAAAAAAGGATTAAGGAAAGAAGACACCAAATGAAACAGCAAGTCCTGACTGTGAAGTAGACAGGACTAGAAGTAGCAGACAGGACTATCTTGATCTTGCCTTCTTTGCTTCAGTCAACTTCCAGCCAAATCAAGGTGACAACAACCATCTCAGTAAGGACACACATCAAGTTCAGTCCCTCCTCAGTGTCATACAAAATACGAATAGAGGAAAAACGTAAAAACATAGAAAAGGGAAAGAAGAATAACAACCAACGCATCTTCCCAATAAACATTTGCAAAGTAAAAACACAAACAAGCAATTTTTCTTGAACTTCCGTATCAGGCATAGGAACGAAACATGCATCTCCATTTCAATGTACACAAAATTCAGTTGGGTTCAGACTCCAAATCTACGAGTCATTCTTCCTACACAGAGTAGAAACAGAGCCTATCCACACAATCAGAAGACATTTTTAACTCTTAAAACTTTAGCAAGCAGTAACTCATGCAGAGTATTTCTTCAGAGCTCTATCCAGCCTGACATCAAAGGGAGTCGAGTACGGCTTCAGTTTTCTATCCTGCAACAGATAATCAAAGATAAGTACATCATTCGAGAATATTGAAACTATATTACTTCATTGACTTGCACGTTTAGTGTACCTCTCTGTATTTGCTTGTTGTGTTGGGGATTCCATTAGATCCTGAATCCATTCTAGAAGAACCATTCGCACCACCCTTGTTGTCAAAAGAAGACTGGGCACTGGCAACACTAGAAGAACCGTTCACACCACCCTGTTCCTCCTCACACTTGTTGTCGGAAGAAGCACACAGTAAGGACACACATCAAGTTCAGTCCCTCCTCAGTGTCATACAAAATACGAATAGAGGAAAAACGTAAAAACATAGAAAAGGGAAAGAAGAATAACAACCAACGCATCTTCCCAATAAACATTTGCAAAGTAAAAACACAAACAAGCAATTTTTCTTGAACTTCCGTATCAGGCATAGGAACGAAACATGCATCTCCATTTCAATGTACACAAAATTCAGTTGGGTTCAGACTCCAAATCTACGAGTCATTCTTCCTACACAGAGTAGAAACAGAGCCTATCCACACAATCAGAAGACATTTTTAACTCTTAAAACTTTAGCAAGCAGTAACTCATGCAGAGTATTTCTTCAGAGCTCTATCCAGCCTGACATCAAAGGGAGTCGAGTACGGCTTCAGTTTTCTATCCTGCAACAGATAATTAAAGATAAGTACATCATTCGAGAATATTGAAACTATATTACTTCATTGACTTGGCACGTTTAGTGTACCTCTCTGTATTTGCTTGTTGTGTTGGGGATTCCATTAGATCCTGAATCCATTCTAGAAGAACCATTCGCACGACCCTTGTTGTCAAAAGAAGACTGGGCACTGGCAACACTAGAAGAACCGTTCACACCACCCTGTTCCTCCTCACACTTGTTGTCGGAAGAAGACTTGGCACTGGCCCTCCCCTTTGACAATTCGGACTCCATTGCTTTTTTGGTTCCTCTGACTTCTCTATCCTCACCCCCATTCACCGCGGTCGCAACTGGCAGATTCCCTGCCTGCTCTCTTCGCACAGGCAATTCATTTTCCTTTTCTACCACCATGTTGTCTTCCTCAGGAACGTTATTCCTTGCACTAGTCCTTCCAACCCTTCCTCGGCCCCTTCCAGACCTCATCACTGCCACCACATCCTTTTTCCCGGCAACACGGCGCTTCACCACAGCAGCCCTCTTCCGCTCACCACAGCGCGTCACCATGGTGGCATCCTCATCATTCTCTAGTTCAGGCTGCTCCATGGCTTTCTGTTCCCCATGGTGAGACGCTTCTGCAGCCTCCTCCATCTCTTCAGTGGGCTCGGCTGCAGCCGCATAAGAGATACTGTTAGCAGCAAGCTTAGCAATGGCCCTCCTCTTTGGCAATTTCTCCTCCAACGCCTTCACAGTCCTTTTGACCTCTCCATCCACAGCTGCTGCATTATCCCCCTTCTTCACCGTTGTCAAAGTCGGAGGCTTCCCTGTGCGTGCTCTTGACACACTCAACTTATTTCCCCCCTGCTGCTGTTGCTCCTCCTCCTCCTCAAGAACTGTGTTCATTGCACTGGCCTTTGTAGGCCGTCTCCGGCCCCTTGCGGACTTCCTCTTTGGAGGCAGTGATGCAGGAGCGACTGCCGCCTCATTCTTCTTCGTTGCGCCATGGTGCATCACCACTGGGGCTTTGTCCTCCTTGTCTTCCTCCTCCTCTTCCTTCTCTGGTTCATGAGGTTCCATGTTTTTCTTCCGCCTTCCACGACGTGTCACCACCATAGCCTCCTCCTCCCCATCCTTCTCTGGTTCATGAGGTTCAACGGCCTTCTTCCGCCTCCCTCGGAGTGTTGCATCCACAGCCGCATTGGCACCATTATCGAAAGCGGCAAGCCGAGCACTGCCCCTCCCCTTCGGCACTTTCTCCTCCAATACCATTGCAGCCCCTTCTACGTCTCCATCCCCAGATGCCACCTTTTCCCTCTTCTGCGCCTTAACGCCCTTCAATGT
The DNA here is from genome assembly GCA_022496015.1 of Hordeum marinum. NCBI lineage: Eukaryota > Viridiplantae > Streptophyta > Magnoliopsida > Poales > Poaceae > Hordeum > Hordeum marinum. The sequence goes on from CM039674.1 coordinate 147,137,043, forward strand.
CGTCGAAACGAGCAGGTCCTCGGGACGAGCTCTTGATACAGCAAACTCATTTCCTCCCTGCGCTTCCACATTCTCAATAACCATGTCGCTTGCACTAGCCTTTTTGCCACGGCCCCTTACGGGCCTCGTCTTCGGAGGCAATGGCGGAGGGGCGTCCGTCACCACATTATTCTTCCTCCCTCTGCGGTTTGTCACCACCGGGGCCTCCTCCTCCTCTTCCTTCTCCGGTTTAGGGGGCTCCACAGCATTCTTCTTCCTCCCTCTGCGGTTTGTCACCACCGGGGCCTCCTCCTCCTCTTCCTTCTCCGGTTTAGGGGGCTCCACAGCATTCTTCTTCCTCCCTCTGCGGTTTGTCACCACCGGGGCCTCCTCCTCCTCTTCCTTCTCCGGTTCAGGGGGCTGCGCAACATTCTTCTGCCTGCCACGGCGCGTCACCACTGTGGCATCCTCTTCCTTTCCCTTCTCTGGTTCAGGGGGCTGCGCAACATTCTTCCGTCTGTCACGGCGCGTCACCGCTGTTGCCTCCTCCTCCTTTCCCTTCTCTGGTTCAGGGGGCTCCTCGACATTCTTCTGCCTGCCACGGCGGCTCACCGCTGTGGCCTCCTCCTCTTCCTTCTTTGGTTCAGAGGGCTCCACAACATTCTTCTGCCTGCCATGGCACGTCACCACTGTGGCCTCCTCCTTTTCCTTCTCTGGTTCAAGGGGTTGCGCAGCATTCTTCCGTCTGCCACGGCGCGTCACCACCGGGGCCTCCTCCTTACCCATCTCGCCATTCTCTGGTCCAGAAGGCTCAAAGGGCTTCCTCTGCTCTCCACGGCGTGGCGCCTCCACAGTCTCCTCCATCTCACATAGGGGCTCCGCTGCAGCCCGCTTCTGCCGTTCTCCCGGGCGCGTAACCGCCTGGGGCTTCTCATCCACCGCCACTCCATCTGCCTCTGGATCTTCCTTCTGAGTGTTGGGGTGCTGGGCGGCCGGCGGCGCTTTCTTCCGTGCGCCACGGCGGGTCGCCGCCGGGGGCTTCTCCTCCACCACCGCCGTCTGGCGCGAGGAGCGCCTAGAAGTGGGGTTGGCGACAGGCTTGGGATCCGAATCAGGCGCGATGGAGACGGCGAGCACGGTGGAATCGCCGACCTTGATTAGGTCCCCTTGGGAAAGGGGGGCGGGGACGGAGGGCACAAGAGGCTTGCCGTTAAGGAGGGTGCCGTTGGAGGACCCGAGATCGGAGACGGCCCACCCGGCGCCGGGCGGCGGGAGGAACTCGATGACGAGGTGCTGCTGCGACGCTCCCCCGTCGCGCACGGCGAGATCGTTGCCCTTGACGACGCGACCGACGCGGAGGGCGGCGCCCGCGCTGCACTGCCGGGTCTCCCCCTCCCGTGGCCCCTTCTCCACCGCCAGGATGAGCATCGGCGGCGGAGCGGCCATTGGAGAGGGTGGGCGGATCGGAGGTTTTTCTTTTTTTTTTTTCCTCGCCTGTGAATGAGGTTTCAAAATCAGAATCGGGAGGAGGCAATAATCAGGGGAGGGGAGCGGGTGCACGGGCCCGCAGGCAGTGTGCGTGAGAGAGAACAGAGAACGAGGGGTTCGACCGTTGCTTTTGGGCTTTGGAGGCCAAGTGGCGATCGAGAACCACTTTTTCGGCTCCATATTTTTCAAAATCAGATTTTGGGACTCTTTTCAGCTCCATGCGCTCCAAAATCAGATTTTTGAAAAACTGCCCCTCCTATTTAGAGATTGCAGTCTAAGATTGTCACATGAGTTGTATCCTGGAATGTTTGTAATGCCCCTCTATGTTGTTTAACTTCTTTTAAGGGATCTCTATGTTGTTTTAACTGATGTGAGTTATTTCATAATGTTTTAGACGTAGATATGAACACAAAAATGGTATGAGCATTATATAAAATGGTACATATTCGAGTTGACAAGCATATCAATCAATGAAAATTGCAATTGACATCACATGTTTACCCACAAATCCTTTTAAGCAATTACATTCTAAACATTACATAGTTTGAAGTTACATCTCTAAGTCTCGAAATTTTGAGCATGAATAATTGTATTCTTTGCAACTTGGCATGCCTTTAGCACTTTTCACTTTTCACATGTTCATCGAGCAAGAAGAAGAAGCATATCTAGTCACACAACACATTAAGCAGCAACATGTCCTAAAGCAAAATGACAAGTCATTACAAGTAGTAGCACCACATTCACACGCGCATTCATATCACGCACACACACACCACGCTTTGCCTGCACGCACAACACACCATGCAAATGAGCTAGGCAGAGGCGATCATCAAGGAAGAGTGGCGGCTCCATGAGCAAGGAGCAGCGGCTCGATGAGCAAGGGGTGGCAAGACGTGGTCGATCAACTATTGTTGAGGCTTTCAATCACAACGGCTAGTGGTCGAGGTGGAGGTACTGCATCGTGGGGAAGCGGTTGTGTCTTTGTCAAAATAAGACCAAGATGCATAGAGAGTTGCATGTGACCTCAAGATTTGGAGCTCCACCCCGTTCAACGATGCAAGAATTCAGTTTCACACCGTCAGTGAAATCATTCTTTGCCTCGATATGGCACATGAGAGGAGGCGCCTTTCATCGATGGAATTCAACGTATGATCAGGCTTGTGGTTATCGCTCGAGCAAGGAAACGTCAATATTCAAGGATCGCTTGGCTGTTGGCAGGGGATGCAAACACGTCCTTTTCAATGTAAAGATCTGCTCCATGTGCAGGAAAAACCGCATACACTTCATGCAGAATGGCGATCGTGTGGCAACTGGTCATGCCGACAAGGAGGCGACCATCCATGATCACTTTTTGCAAGATTGTGGGATCAAGGGAACATTCTGGTTGCATGATCAACTAGGCCGAGATAGTGTTGCCATCCATCCAAGGAGGAGGTCTGGACAACCCGTTTACTAAAGCTGATGTCTGGGTTGGTTGATGCATCGCCGACGAAGGGACCAGACGGTTTCAATGGGCTTTTCTTTCGCTCTTGCTGGCGGATAATCAAGGAAAAAGTCATGAAGGTGTTCGGTAAGTTCCATCAGCTTCCGTGATCGAATTTTGGGGACATAAACATGAAAATGGTGGTGCTATTACCCAAGAAGGGTGGCATTGCTCCCCTGGCATATTTCAGGCCAACCAGCCACGTCCACTTCATCGCCAAGCTCATTGCAATGGTTTTGTCCATTATACTCATTGGCATCATTGACTACCTCATATGGCTGGTTTAGAGCGCCTTCCTCAAGTCCAAGTGTAGTCATGAAAATTATATCTATGTCCAAAACAGTGTGCGCTCGTTACACCGGAAAGAATAAGTCGACGCTCCTAATCAAGCTGGATATTGCAAGGGCTTTCGATTGGGTTTCCTAGGGGTACATCATCGAGTTGCTACAAACGTTGGGGTTTAGTGCCTGCTCGCTGGATTGGATCGCCATGATGTTATCATCCTCCTCGTCTGTGTTCCTTCTTAATGGATCTCCTAGTGCACAGATTGCACATTGCCGCTGGCTGAGGCAGGGCGACCCACCGCCGCTCCTGTTGTTCATTCTTACCACTGGTTCATTGCATGACCTCATCTCTAAGGTCGCGAATTCGAGCATCTTGGAAACCCTGCTAGGAAAATATCTCAAGTTGCGCATCAGTCTATATGCAGACGACGCTAACATATTTTTTAACCTGGATCATGAAGAGATCGACATCCTCTTGGTAATCATGCAGCTCTTTGGGCATGCCTCATGCATATGCATCAATCCAGCAAATTCCTGAGTGGCATGAGTTAGATGTGAGGAAATCAACTTGGGCAAGGTCCTGCTGAATTTTGGTGGCACCACTGTTGTGTTCCTAGTCAAATAGCTTGGGGTTGTGAACTTCTATTTCCATGTTGTGTCTGGTGCAGCTGTAGTTCATCCTTGATCACATCAGGGTGCAACTGGCAGGTGGTAAGGGCAAGCTCATGTCCATCGCTGGCAGAAGGGTGCAGGTGCAGTGTGTGTTGAGCGTGATCCCCCACCTTCACTATTACTGTGCTCCACACCCCAAAGAAGTTGTTCAAGGAGATCAACAAGGTGTGGCACCTTTTCCTCCAGCCCAAGAAAAGGGGCTTACTAGGGGCAGTTGCAAGGTGAACTGGACGGTGTTCACGGCAATTGACTATGGTGGGCTGGGGGTGCATGACCTGGAAAGATTTAGCAAAGCTATGCGCTTGTATTGGACGTGGTTCACGTGGAAAAATCCTGAGCAGACATGGTCTAGATCAGAGCTACCTTATGTGTCGGCGGGATTACCCCTGGGTAGGCTCAAGGAGACGACTCAACATTTTAAAACATCGGAGGAGCCACCCCCAGTATGCCAAGCCCCACAAATCAACGAGACAAACGAAGAAGTAAAGATAGAAGACAAAGTTGCTGGCTTCTCCCGGCTGGCTCCTCCTGGCTGGCTCCTCTTGTCCGGCTCCTCCTGTACAGCTCCTCCAGTCCAGCTCCTCCTGTCCGGCTGCTCCAGTCCGGCTTCTCCAGTCTCGCTCCTCCTATCCGGCGCCTCCAGTCCGGCTCTGATGACCCACAAGTATAAGGGATCTATTGTAGTCCTTTTGATAAGTAAGAGTGTCGAACCCAATGAGGAGTAGAAGGAAATGACAAGCGGTTCTCGGTAAGGTATTCTCTGCAAGAACTGAAATTATCAGTAACAGATAGTTTTGTGATAAGATAATCCGTAGCGGGTAGCAAGTAACAAGTGACAAAGGTGCAGCAAGGTGGCCCAATCCTTTTTATTGCAAAGGACAAGCTTGGACAAACTCTTATATAAAGCAAAGCGCTCCCGAGGACACATGGGAATTTCTGTCATGCTAGTTTTCATCATGCTCATATGATTCGCGTTCGTTACTATGATAATTTGATATGTGGGTGGACCGGTGCTTGGGTGCTGCCCTTACTTGGACAAACCTCCCACTTATGATTAACCCCTCTCGCAAGCATCCGCAACTATGAAAGAAGAATTAAGATAAATCTAACCATAGCATGAAACATGTGGATCCAAATCAGCCCCTTACGAAGCAACGCATAAACTAGGGTTTAAGCTTCTGTCACTCTAGCAACCCGTCATCTACTTATTACTTACCAATGCCTTCCTCTAGGCCCAAACAATGGTGAAGTGTCATGTAGTCGACGTTCACATAATACCACTAGAGGAGAGATAACATACATCTCATCAAAATATCGAACGAATACCAAATTCACATGATTACTTATAACAAGACTTATCCCATGTCCTCGGGGACAAACGTAACTACTCACAAAGCATATTCATGTTCATAATCAGAGGAGTATTAATGATGATCAAGGATCGGAACATATGATCTTCCACCAAGTAAACCAACTAGCATCAACTACAAGGAGTAATAAACACTACTAGCAACCCACGGGTACCAATCTGAGGTTTTGAGACAAAGATCGGATACAAGAGATGAACTAGGGTTTGGAGAGGAGATGGTGATGGTGAAGATGTTGATGCAGATTGACCCCCTCTCGATGAGAGGATTGTTGGAAATATTCCCTAGAGGCAATAATAAATTAGTTATTATCATATTTCCTTGTTCATGATAATTGTTTATTATCCATGCTATAATTGTATTGATTGGAAACTAAATACATGTGTGGGTATATAGACAACACTGTGTCCCTAGTATGCCTCTAGTAAACTAGCTCGTTGATCAAAGATGGTCAAGGTTTCCTAGCCATTGACATGAGATGTCATTTGATAACGGGATCACATCATTAGGATAATGATGTGATGGACAAGACCCAAACTATAAACGTAGCATATGATCGTGTTAATTTATTGCTATAGTTTTCTGCATGTCAAGTATCTGTTCCTATGACCATGAGATCATGCAACTCACTAACACCGGAAGATTACCTTGTGTGTATCAAACGTCACAACGTAACTGGGTGACTATAAAGGTGCTCTATAGGTGTCTCCGAGGGTGTCTGTTGGGTTGGCATGGATCAAGACTGGGATTTGTTACTCCGTGTGACGGAGAGGTATCTCAGGGCCCACTCGGTAATACAACATCACAACAAGACTTGCAAGAAATGTGACTAAAGTGTTATCCACGGGATCTTGTATTACAGAACGAGTAAAGAGACTTGCCGGTAATGAGGTTGAACTAGGAATACAGATACCGACGATCGAATCTTGGGCAAGTAACATACCGAAGAACAAAGGGAACAACATACGGGATTAACTGAATCCTTGACATAGAGGTTTGACCGATAAAGATCTTCAAAGAATATGTAGGAACCAATGGGCATCCAGGTCCTACTATTGGTTATTGACCGTAGAGGTGTCTTGGTCATGTCTACATAGTTCTTGAACCCATAGGGTCTGCACACTTAAGGTTCCGTGACGTTTCGATAGTATAGAGTTATGTATGGGGGTGACCAAAGGTTGTTCGGAGTCCTGGATGAGATCCCGGACGTCATGAGGAGCTCCGAAATGGTCCAGAGGTAAAGATTGATATATGGGATAATAGTGTTTGGTCTCCGGAAGGGTTCCAGAATTCACCAGAAATAGTTTTGGATGTTTCCCAAAATGTTTGGGGTACAAGGACACTTTATTTGGGCCAAGGGGTAAAGCCCATGAGGGTTTAGGAAGGTGCAATAGATATTTTGCGAAGGCCAGGGGCCAGAAGCCAGGGACCCTGGCGTCTGGGGCCAGACGTCGAGGACCTTGGCATTTGGGGCCAGACGCCGAGGACCTTGGCGTCTGGACCTGGAGTCCGAGAACGACTCTTACCTTGCGGGCAAACCGACCTTGAGGAGGATTTTTCTCCAAGTTTCGACCCCAAGGCTCAGCATATAAATAAAGGGGCGGGGCTAGCACTTGCAACACATCAAGAAATCCTAAGCCACGTGCTGCCTCTCCTCTAGTTCGTAGTTTCTCCTCTAGATCGGTTTCAGTGGTGCTTAGGCGAAGCCCTGCTGGAATTTCTCCACCACCATCGCCGCAACACCGTCACGCTACTAGAGAACTCGACTACCTCCCCGCTCCCTCTTTCTGGATCAAGAAGGCGGAGATCATCATTGATTTGTACGTGTGTTGAACGCGAAGGTGTCGTTCGTTCGGCGCTAGATCGGAAGGACCGTGATCAAGATCGCAAGACGGATCATGATGAGAGATGGATCATGATGAGTTCACGGGACGGATCGTGATTGGATCGCGGGATGGATCGTGATGAGATTGCAGGACGCTCGACGATTTGGATCGCGAAGACGTTCGACTACATCAACCGTGTTTCTTAACGCTTCCCGCTTAGCGATCTACAAGGGTATGTAGATCCACTCTCCCTCTCGTAGATGCTCATCACCATGGATAGATCTTGCGTGTGCGTAGGAAAAATTTTGTTTCCCATGCAACGTTCCCCAACAAGGATCGTTGCTGATGACGATGGCTTCGATTTCCCCCTCCCGGAGGGAAGTATCCTCGACAGAACACCTCCGTCGGAGCCCTAGATTGGTTCTGCCCAAGTTCCGCCTCGAGACGGCAGCGCTTCGCCCCGAAAGCTCTGTTATGATTATTTCTAGGTCAAAACCCTTAGTAGAAGATGGGCACCGGAGGGCTGCCAGGTGCACCACAAGCCACAGGGGCGCGCCCCATGGGGTAGGGCGCGCCCCTGGCTTGTGACTGCCTAGTGGGCCCCTAATGTATTTCTTTCGCCCAATATTTTTTATATATTCCAAAATAATTCTCCGTAGATTTTCAAGACTTTTGGAGTTGTGCAGAATAGGTATCTCAGATTTGCTCCTTTTCTAGTCCAGAATTCTAGCTGCCAGCATTCTCCCTCTTCATGTAAACCTTGTAAAATAAGAGAGAAAAGGCATAAGTATTGTACAAAATGTGTAATAACAGCCCATAATGCAATAAATATCAATATAAAAGCATGATGCAAAATGGACGTATCAACTCCCCCAAGCTTAGACCTCGCTTGTCCTCAAGCGAACGCCGAAACCGATAAATATGCTCATATGTTTAGAGATAGAGGTGTCAATAAAATAAAATGTAGACATGAAGGCATAATGATCATCTTTAGAATAGCAACATAAATTGACATATAATTTCTTATGCTGAAGTAACAATTCGTTCACAAGGTAAAGTATGAATCAAAAATCTATTGGGAACCAACAAACTATGATCTTAGTCATTGAAGCAATTCCAATTTATCATAATGTAGGAAAGAGTCAATATAAGAGCTTGTAAAGCAAACCACATACTCAATCATATTTTAGTCTTTCATAATTGCGAACACTCACAAGGTACCTATGAGTTCAAGGCTTCAATCAGACACAGACAAATATAGGGGCTTATAGTGTTGCCTCCCAACTATTTACCTCAAGGGTAATGTCAACAGTAATAGCTCATGCTCACCCACTTACGAGTGGATGTATGTGTCTAGATCATTCCCCAACACATGACGCTTGCCAAGAGATAAAGGTGAGGTAAGGAAAGTGATGGAGATCACCACGACTCTTTCATATAGGTAAGTACTAGAAAATAAAAGTAATAGATAGGCCCTTCGCAGAGGGAAATAGAGGTTGTCATACGCTTTTATAGTTGGATGCACAATCGCTTAATGCAAAAGAATGTCACTTTATATTGCCCCTAGTGATAGAGAACTTTATTATGCAGTCCGTCGCTTTTATTTCTTCCCTGTCACAAGTTCATATAAAGCTTATTTTCCTCACACTAATAGATCACACATATTTGGAGAGCAATTTTTTATTGCTTGCATCGATGAAAACTTACTTGAAGGATCTTACTCAATCCATAGGTGGGTATGGTGGACTCTCATGGCACAACTGGGTTGAGGGTGTTTGGATGCACAAGTAGTATCTCTACTTGGTGTGGAAGTTTTGGCTGATATGAGGTGGAAGAAAGTGACACATGTTGAAGGATCTATAACCATATAACTTCTATTCAGAAGTAAGCAAACATAACCCATTATGTTGTCTTCCTTGGCCAACATCAACTTCTTAACATATAATATTTTAATGAGGACTCACAATCATAAAAGATATCTAAGATAATATATTTATATGTGAACCTCTCTTTCTTTATTACTTCCTTTTAATTGCCACAATGACCAATATCTATGTTTGTCAACCCACAACAAGTTTCAATCGACATACTTCTCATATGTGAAGTTATCACTCCCCATAAGATCATCATATATACTCTTTTCTTTCATTCTTTATTTCTTTCTATTTATTTTCTCAAGATCAAGATCATAGCAAACAAGCTATGCCCTCAACTCAAACCTACTCTTTATTATATAACAATCGGACTTGCTTACATAGGGGTAACATAAAACAAAAACTCAAAACTACATCACATGAAAACTTCATTCTACTAGATCAAGATATAACCAAAAGGATTGAACTAAGAAAAACAATAAAAGTAAGGGAGTGCCCATACCCATGTGTTTAGTTGTCTTGCTTCGGAGGTGGTGACGTTGGAGTTGTTGATGAGGTTGGAAGCTTGTCTAGTTTCCTCCTAAGCATAAAATTATGCTTCCTCGGATCGTCCACTTCCTGCTTGAGCTTCAATATCCTTTGAAATAATTCTTCCTTGCTCTCCTGCAAGAAATGAGAAAGGACAAATAGAACCTTGGGTTTTCGCCTTGTGTTTGGGAGGCTTGATTTCTTGAACTCCACGTGCATATCTCTTGGCTGAGGCAGGGGGGCCTCTTCTTCATCTGAGCTTTCTTCCTCGTACTTGCCTTCTTGTTCCTCCTTCGAGAACAATCCATAAGGATCCAAGTCCCCGTAGAGCTTGGGATTGGCAAGATAATGCGATATATAGCTCTCCCCATCAGAATCTTGGGACGACATATTGCTCTAAATCTGCTGCGGAAACAACTCAAAAATAAAACAGGAGGTATTGGCGTGATATGAGAGTCAAAACCTTTGGGAGACTATATAATGAATTTTTACCGACCCGAAGGAGTATACCACAAGAAAACGGAGTCCGGATAGTACATGAGGTATCCACAAGCCACAGGGGCGCGCCCAAGGGGGTAGGGCACGCCCCCTTGGCTTGTCGCCTCCTCATGCACTATTCGGACTACTTTAAATTTTCCTAATTTTTTAAATATTCCAAAAAGGATAAAATTTGCCATTGAAAAAGTTTTGGAGTTGGTTTACTTACCGTACCACATACCTATTCCTTTTCGGGGTCTCTAATGTTCCGGTAGGTCTCCCTAATGTACTCCTCCGGAGTTATGGTATTAATAATATTGGTCTCAACATTTATTGGAGTACCTGAGATATAATGTTTGATTCTTTGCCCGTTTACCACCTTTGGGTTTTGTGCCTTCGGCGTTGTTGACCTTGATGGCACCGGAACGGTATACTTCCTCGATTATGTAAGGCCCTTCCCATTTAGAGAGAAATTTTCCTGCAAAAAATCTTAAACGAGAATTGTATAGAAAGACATGATCACCTACATTAAATTCACGCTTTTGTATCCTTCTATCATGCCATCTCTTAACCTTTTCTTTAAACAACTTGGCATTCTCATAGGCCTAGGTTCTCCATTCATCAAGTGAGCTAATGTCGAATAACCTCTTCTCACCAGCAAGTTTGAAATCATAATTGAGCTCTTTAATTGCCCAATAAGCTTTATGTTCTAGCTCAAGAGGTAAGTGACATGCTTTACCATAAACCATTTTATACGGAGACATACCCATAGGGTTCTTGTAAGCAGTTCTATATGCCCAGAGTGCATCATCAAGTTTCTTAGTCCAATTCTTCCTAGATCTATTAACAGTCTTCTGCAAAATCAATTTAATTTCCCTATTTCTCTATTCTACTTGACCACTAGACTGAGGATGATAAGGAGATGCAATTCTATGATTAACATCATACTTAGCAAGCAATTTACAGAAAGCACCATGGATAAAGTGTGAACCACCATGAGTCATTAAATATCTAGGGACTCCAAATATAGGTAAAATAACTTCTTTAAGCATTTTAATAGAAGTGTTATGATCAGCACTACTAGTTGAAATAGCTTCTGCCCACTTAGTAACATAATCAACAGCAACTAGAATATGAGTATACCCGTTAGATTGTGGAAAAGGACCTATAAAATCAAAACCCCAAACATCAAATGGTTCAATAACAATAGAGTAATTCATAGGCATTTCCTGACGTCTACTAATATTACCAATTCTTTTACATTCATCACAAGACAAGACAAACTTATGAGCATCCTTGAAGAGAGTTGGCCAATAAAAACTAGATTGTAGTACCTTGTGTGCAGTTCTATATCCGGTGTGGTGTCCTCCATAGGCCTCGGAGTGACATTTGCATAGGATATGTTCCTGTTCATGCTTAGGTACACAACATCTAATAATACCATCTACTCCTTATTTATAAAGGTGTGGATCATCCCAAAAGTAATGTCTTAAATCATAGTAGAACTTTTTCTTTTGTTGGTATGTGAAACTAGGCGGTATAAATTTAGCAACAATGTAATTAGCATAGTCAGCATACCATGGAGCATTATGCGAAGCCTTTATGACAGCTAATTGCTCATCAGGAAAGCTATCATCAATAGGTAGTGGGTCATCAAGAACATTTTCTAACCTAGACAAGTTATCTGCTATGGGGTTATCAGCACCCTTTCTATCAATAATATGCAGATCAAATTCTTGTAGCAGAAGAACCCATCTAATAAGTCTAGGTTTAGCATCTTTATTTTCCATAAGGTACTTAATAGCAGCATGATCGGTGTGAACAGTTACTTTGGAATCAACAATATAAGGCCTAAAGTTATCAGAAGCAAACACGACTGCTAAAAATTCCGTTTCAGTAGTAGCATAGTTTCGTTGAGAATTGTCTAGAGTTTTACTACCATAATGGATAACATTTTTTTTATTATCAACTCTTTGTCCTAGAACAACACCAAGAGCATAATCACTAGCATCACACATAATTTCAAAGGGTAGGTTCCAATCAGGTGGTTGAATAATAGGTGTGGAAATCAAAGCATTCTTTAGGATTTCAAATGCTTCTACACAATCATCATCAAAAACGAATGGAACATCTTTTTGTAAAAGATTAATGAGAAGCCTAGAAATCTTAGAGAAATCTTTAATAAATCTCCGATAGAAACCAGCATGACCAAGGAAGCTTCTTATACCTCTGATATCCATAGGACATGGGCTTTTTTCAATAGCATCAACTTTAGCTTTATCAACTTCAATACCTCTTTCGGAGATTCTATGCCCCAAGACAATGCCTTCATTAACCATAAAGTGGCACTTCTCCCAATTCAAGACAAGATTAGTTTCTTCGCATCTTTACAAAACTCGATCAAGGTTTCTCAAGCAATCATCAAAGGAAGTTCCGTAAACGGAAAAATCATCCATGAAAACCTCAAGAATCCTTTCACAAAAGTCAGAGAATATAGCCATCATACATCTTTGAAAGGTAGAAGGTGCATTGCATAAAACCAAAAGGCATACGTCTATAAGCAAATGTATCGAAAGGGCAAGTAAAAGTGGTTTTTTCTTGATCATCTTTTGACACGGGTATTTGAGAGAAACCGGAGTAACCATCTAGAAAGCAAAAATGAGTATGTTTGGATAATATTTCTAGCATTTGATCAATAAAAGGTAGAGGGTAATGATATTTCTTAGTATATTTATTTAATCTCCTAAAATCAATTACCATTCTATAACCTGTAACAATTCTTTGCGTGATCAATTCATTTTTATCATTAGGAACAACGGTGATACCTCCTTTCTTAGGGACACAATGAACAGGACTAATCCATCTACTATCAGCAATAGGATAAATTAGACCTGCCTCCAGAAGCTTTAGTATTTCTTTTCTTACCACCTCTTTCATCTTAGGATTCAACCGTCGTTGGTGATCAACAACTGGTTTGGCATCAGGCTCCATATTAATTTTATGCTGACATAAAGTGGGACTAATGCCCTTAAGATCATCAAGAGTATATCCAATAGCATCATGGTGCTTCCTTAGAGTTTTCAATAATCTCTTTTCTTCATGCTCTGAAAGGTTAGCACTAATAATAATAGGATATGTCTCCTTTTCATCAAGATAAGCATATTTCAAAGTATCGAGTAATTGTTTAAGCTCAAACACGGGATCACCCATGGGTGGAGGAGGATCCCCAAGTATTTCAACTGGTAGATTGTGTTTCAAAATAGGCTGTTATCAAAGAAAATTTTATCTATTTCATTCCTCTCATTCATATGCGTATCATTTTCATGGTCTAGCAAATATTGTTCTAAAGGATCAGTAGGGGCACAACAATACAAGCAAGACTAATAATTTCATCTCTACTAGGCAATTCTTTGTCATGGGGTTGTCTACAAAATGTAGAGAAATTGAACTCATGATACACATCCCCAAAACTCACGGTAACTGTTTCTTTCTCACAATCAATCCTAGCATTAACAGTATTCAAGAAGGGTCTACCAAATATAATGGGACAAAAATCATCTTGTGGGGAACCAAAAACAAGAAAATCAGTAGGATACTTTATTTTCCCACACAAGACTTCAACATCTCCAACAATCCCAATTGGTGCAATAGTATCTCTATTGGCAAGCTTAATAGTAACATCAATTTCCTCTAGTTCAACTTGTGCAATTTCATGCATAATTTCTTTGTATAAGGAAAAGGGAATTGCACTCACGCTAGCACCCATATCACACAAGCCATGATAATAATGATCTCCTATTTTAACAGAAAACAATAGGCATGCCAATAACTGGTCTATGTTTACTCTTAGTATCAGGCCTAGCAATTCTAGCAGCTTCATCATAGAAATGAATAACATGCCCATCAATATTATCAACCAAGAGATCTTTAACCATAGAAATACTAGGTTCAACTTTAATGTGTTCAGAGGGTGTAGGTGTTCTACCATAGCTCTTACAAACCACAGTTGAAGCTTTAGCATGTTCCCTTATTCTAATGGGGAAAGGTGGTTTCTCAATATAAGCAACAGGAATAACAAGATCAACATTATAAGTAATAGTTTCCTCTTCAACTTTAACATGTTCAACTACTTTCAATTCAATGGGAGGATGATATTTAAACCACTTCTCGTTAGGGAGATCAACATGAGCAGCAAAAGATTCACAGAAAGAAGCTACTATCTCAGAGTCAAGTCAATATTTAGTGCTAAATTCACGAAAAGCATCGGTGTCTATGAAGGATTTAACACAACCAAACTTGAGGTTCATACCTGACTCCTTACCTTCGTCGAGTTCCCAATCTTCAGAGTTGTGTTTAATTCTTTCCAATAAATCCCATTTGAAGTCAATATCCTTCTTCATATAGGAACCAACACAAGAAGTATCGAGCATGGATTGATCATTACGAGAAAGCCGAACATAAAAATTCTGAATAGTAATTTCTCTCGAGAACTCATGATTGGGGCATGAATATCACATTGAATTAAGCCTCCCCCAAGCTTGAGAGATTCTTTCTCCTTCACGAGGCCAAAAATTATAAATATAATTCTGATCATGATGAACTAGATGCATAAGATAGAACTTATAATGAAATTCCATTTTTAATCGGTTGTAGCTCCATGATCCAATATCATCACATAGCCTATACCATGTCAATGTCTTATCCTTCAAAGATAAAGGAAATACCTTCTTCTTGACGTGATCCTCAGGCAGACCCGCAAGCTTAAATAATCCACAAACTTCATCCACATAGATTAGATGCAAATCAGGATGTAGTGTTCCATCTCCTGCATAAAGATTAGCCAGTAGTTTCTCTATCATACCCGAAGGAATTTCATAATAAATATTTTCAGTAGGTTTAGTAGGTTGAGGTACAACTCTTTGTGTTTCCAGTTGAGGTGAAGGTACCCCGAACAATCCCCTCAAAGGATTACTTTCCATAGTAACAAGTGACAGTAAATTTCAGCACACTATATAATTTTTTCCTTACCAGATTCCACTTACCAAAGGCGCTTCACTCCCCGGCAACGACACCAGAAAAGATTCTTGATGACCCACAAGTGTAGGGGATCTATCGTAGTCCTCTCGATAAGTAAGAGTGTGGAACCCAACAAGGAGCAGAAGGAAATGACAAGCGGTTCTCAGTAAGGTATTCTCTACAAGCACTGAAATTATCGGTAACAAATAGTTTTGTGATAAGATAATTCGTAGCGGGTAGCAATTAATAAGTGTAACAAAGGTGCAGCAAGGTGACCCAATCCTTTTTATAGCAAAGGACAAGCCTCGACAAACTCTTATATAAAGCAAAGCGCTCCCGAGGACACATGGGAATTTCTGTCAAGCTAGTTTTCATCATGCTCATATGATTCGCGCTCGTTACTTTGATAATTTGATATGTGGGTGGACCGGTGCTTTGGTGACGCCCTTACTTGGAAAAACCTCCAACTTATTATTAACCCCTCTCGCAAGCATCCGCAACTACTAAATAAGAATTAAGATAAATCTAACCATCGCATGAAACATGTGGATCCAAATCAGCCCCTTACGAAGCAACGCATAAACTAGGGTTTAAGCTTCTGTCACTCTAGCAACCCATCATCTACTTATTACTTACCAATGCCTTACTCTAGGCCCAAACAATGGTGAAGTGTCATGTAGTCGACGTTCACATAACACCACTAGAGGAGAGATAACATACATCTCATCAAAATATCGAACGAATACGAAATTCACATGCTTACTTATAGCAAGACTTATCCCATGTCCTCAGGAACAAACGTAACTACTCACAAAGCATATTCATGTTCATAATCAGAGGAGTATTAATGATGATCAAGGATCTGAATATATGATCTTCCACCAAGTAAACCAACTAGCATTAACTACAAGGAGTAATCAACACTACTAGCAACCCACAGGTAGCAATCTGAGGTTTTGAGGCAAAGATCGGATACAAGAGATGAACTAGGGTTTGGAGAGGGGATGGTGCCTGTGAAGATGTTGATGGAGATTGACCCTCTCTCGATGAGAGGATCGTTGGTGATGATGATGGCTTCGATTTCCCCCTCTCGGAAGGAACTTTCCCCGGCAGAACAGCTCCGCCGCAGCCCTAGATGGGTTCTGCCCAAGTTCCGCCTCGAGACGGCAGCGCTTCACCCCGAAAGCTCTATTATGATTTTTTTTCCAGGTCAAAACCCTCCATATAGCAGAAGATGGGCACCGGAGGGCTGCCAGGTGGGCCACAAGCCACAGGGGCACGCCTAGGGGGGTAGGGTGCACCCCCTGGCTTGTGACTGCCTGGTGGGCCCCCTGATATATTTCTTTCACCCAATATTTTTTATGTATTCCAAAATAATTCTCCGTAGATTTTTAGGACTTTTGGAGTTGTGCAGAATAGGAATCTCAGATTTGCTCCATTGCAGTCCAGAATTCCAGCTGGCAGCATTCTCCCTCTTCCTGTAAACCTTGTAAAATAAGAGGGAAAATGCATAAGTATTGTACCAAAATGTGTAATAACAGCCCATAATGCAATAAATATCAATATGAAATCATGATGCAAAATGGACGTATCAAGCTCCTCCTGTCCGTCTCCTCCAGTCCGGCTCCTCCTGTTCGCCCCCCCTGACCGGCTTCTCTAGTCCGACTCCTCCAGTCCGGCCCCTCCTGTCCAGCTCCTCCTGGCCGAATGCCGGCTGCGGCCGATGAAGTCAGCTCGAGGCGTCGTGTCGTACACAAGCTTACGGACTGCAGAGCCTGCCACCCCGCTACAGTCAGGCACAATTGGCAAATAGTGCCCTGTTGTGCACCCGTCACGCGTCACTTCACTGCGCTCCAATATTGACGCACTATAGCCTGCGTCATGAGTCATATCACATGTCACCCCAAATAGTGTAATTAGGCCAGGTGGGCCATCCCTTGTCCCCTGGGCCTCCCTATATAAGAGGTGCCAGGGGAGCTCACCCATGGGCATGCAAGCTCTCCCAGCTCTCCCCCATTCCTCTCATTTCCCCTCTCACTCTCACACGTGAGGCCATGGAGGGGAGAAACCAACTCCCTCTTCCTCCTCAGATAAAGCTCGAGGAGCAACCCTATACTACAGATACACCTCATATGCAGTAGTAGGGGTATTATCTCTCCAGAGAGCCCCGAACCTAGGTAAACCACCGCGTGCTATTCGCATACCCGTCCCGGATCTCCACTGCAGCGTTGCCCTCACCTCTTAAGCCATCCATTGGTATCTGCCCCCCCCCCCGCCCCCCCCCCCCCCCCGTGAGAAAACGACGACAGTTGGCGCCCAGCATGGGGCAAGTTGCTGCTGGAATCGCGGTCCAGCCGAACCCTCTCCGTTATCGCCAGCACGACATCGCCGCCATCACCGCTCAGGGGCTCGACATCGACATGCCCCCAGGGCGAATGTGCGTGATGTTGCGTCTGTGCCACCGCTCTCGCCATCACCACCGTGGTGCCGCGCTGTCTCTCCGACGGTCCTCGGGGGCTTAACACAATCATGCTCCGAGGGAGGCCGCTCGGGAAGGCGCGTCCCCGTCGTTGGCCTCGTCCACCTCCAACTCGCTCCAACGCGCCACCGGGGCGACCTTGCGGGTCCACACGTCCTCGCGGTCGGCCTCGTCCCTGTCACTCGCACACGGCACCACCAGGTGTTCCGGGTCGCCGCACGGCACCACCAGGTGTTGCGGGTCGCCGCACGGTGCCGCCGCGCTCACGACCACGCGTTGCGCTCGGCCTCCTGTCTCCGCGTACCTCCGCTCCATTATCTTATTCTACTCTTCCACTATAGCCACGGTTCGGCCAAACTTTTGCTCCAACGGCAACAAGAAAAGACCGTAGCATGCTCAGCGGCTACTCCCTCGTCGAACGCATCTCGACGTCGCTCAACCGCCTCCGCGCTCGGCTGCCTCGTCCGCGACGCAGCTCCTCCTCGGCTGTTCCGACCATGGCCGCTCCCTCGCGCGTCCTCGACCACAACTCCACCTCCGTCTGCGCCGTGCTAGATCCCTGGCTAGGGCTGCGTCCCCATGACAAGCCTGGACGCCAGGAAGCTCAGGCTCATGGCCATGGTGCGCGCTTGGCGAGCCCGCGGTCCGCGTGCGCCCCCTCTGCCACTCGGTTGTCCGCCCCTCGGTCGTCTGCTCGTGTCGCGGCTCCCCGTCGCTACCCCGCCCGTCGTCGCTCCATGCATTCGCGTCTCCGTGAGCGCTCTCTGCTCCCACATGCGCCGGATCCTCCTGGCTCTCCTCCCGCTGCGTGCCACACGCCTCGCCGCGACACTGGCTCCCACTCCCCCGTCGGCTCCCTCCTGCCACCACGCCCGCTGGCCGCCAACGCCAGCCACAGGCTGCGCCGGCTCCCCCCGCCCCGACCAACTATCGGACGCGTCACAGCCCGGCTCCACCTCCGCACGCCCATGCCGCCTTGCCAAAGTGGTCGTGCTCGGCTCCGGCTCCCACTCACCCGACGTCCACGCCTCGCGCCCGGTCGCTGGCCACTGCTCCGGCTGGCCCCGCGTCCCTCCACCTCGCTCATGTCCCGGGCACCCATGGCGGTTGCGTAACCCGTCGTCTGCGCCTGCGTCGCATCGCCCCGGCGGCCACGTGCGCCCTTTGCCCCGTGCCGGCTCTTGTGCCCAGCGATCTGGCCGCCCCGCTGGCCGCTCCTCCCGCGCGCGTCGGCCTGCCTCCCCGCGTTGGCTCCTTTGCTCGACCGGCTGGTCGTCCCGCCAGTCGGCCCTCCCACGTGCGCCGGCCCGCGCACACCCGGTCGGCTACCGACTCGCAACTCCTCCGCGTCGGCTTCCCTCGCCATCGCGCTTCAGCCGGCTCCGCCTCGCGTCCGACCGCTGGCCACCGCTCCGGCTGGCCCCGCGTCCCTTCACCTCAATCCTTCCCCGAGCACCCATGCCGGTTGCTGACCCCGTCGTCCGCGCCTGCATCGCCTCACCCCCACGGTTGTGCGCGCCCTCTGCCCCGCGCTAGCTCCTGTGCCTAGCCGGCTGGCCGCCCCGCCGGCCGCTCCTCTCACGTGCGACGGCCCGCGCACCCCCGGCTGGCTGCCGACTCGTAGCTCCCCTGCGCCTCTCCCCCGCGCGCATGCACATGCGCGGCTTCGCTGTTGCCTGCTATGGCCTCGCCCGTCGCTGCCGCCGTGCTCAGGTCGGCTTCGCCTCACCTCGCTCCAAGCCCGGTGTCCCGCCGGCCTCGCCTCCAAGCCCCGACGGCTCCGCCACCGGCTGGGCCGGTCCCCTCCTCACACGCGCCTCCGGCTCGGCCGCCCGTCGACAAGGCTAGCTCCTGGCCCCCATGACCAACTGCCGCGTTGACTGCCCACTTTGAAAAAAGAAGTGGTGCATGGTAGTAAAAGAAAAGTGTGGGCCGGCTTAAAAAATAGGAGGTGAACTGTGCCCTCCACCTGCGTCGTCGCCTGGCCGACCGACCCGCGCGTCCACTTCAACATCGGGACGACTCCAGCTGCCCACCCGCTTTGATGTCCGGCTGGCTAGCACACCCACCGATAGCCTGGGGCTCGGCGACTACACCTAGCGGGTGCGTCAGCGCGCTCCGTTGGCAAAAAGTCGCGCCGACTATCATCGACAACACCCACCTTGCCTACATGAAAATCAATGAACCTCCTAGCTCAAAGGCTCGGAGGCTACTCCGGATAGGGCCTCGCGCCCATTAGCCGGCGGACTCCGCGTCCGCACACGGCAGCGCCTCGCACCCATCAGCCGGCGCACCCCGCGCCCGCGTCCCGTAGCGCCTCGTGCTCAAGAGGCGACGGACCCTGCGTCCGCCCTTGGCAGCGCCTCGCGCTCAATAGCCGACGGACCCTGCGTCCGCCCTCGGCAGCGCCTTACGCCCAACAGCCGGCAGACCCCGCATCCGCGCTCATCAGCGCCTCGTGCCCAATAGCCAGCAGACCCCGCGTCCGCCCATGGCAGCGCCTCGCGCGCAACAGACGGTGGACCCCGTGTCCACCCCCGGCATGGCCCCGCACCCACTAGCCAGCGGACCTTGTGTCCACACCCGGCGTCCTCAACGCCATTGCCTGCTTCAGCAATGATACGTCTCCAACGTATCTATATGTTTTGCTTGTTTCATGCTGCTATATTATCATTCTTGGATGTTTTACAATCATTTTATCATAACTTTATATTATTTTTGGGACTAACCTATTAACCTAGAGCCCAATGCCAGTTCCTATTTTCCCTTGTTTTGTGATGTTACAGAAAAGGAATATCAAATGGAGTCCAAACGGAATAAAAATTTATGGTGATTTTTTTGGACCTGAAGAGACCCATGGAGCATCGGAGTTGGGCCAGAAGACCCACGAGGCAGTCACAAGCCTCAGGGGCGCGGCACCCCCTAGTCGTGCCCTGCAGGCTTATGAATCCCTCATGGCCCATCCGGACTTATTTACACCATCATAAATTCCTATAAATACCAAAAAACCCAACGCAGAACCTAGATCGGGAGTTCCGCCGCCGCAAACCTCCAGAGCCACGAAAAACCAATCGGGAGCCCGTTCCGAGACCCTGCCAGAGGGGGAAACCATCAGTGGAGGCCATCTTCATCATCTCGGCGCTCTCCATGACGAGGAGGGAGTAGTTCACCCTTGGGGCTGAGGGTATGTACCAGTAGCTATGTGTTTGATATCTCTCTCTCTCGTGTTCTTGAGATGGCACGATCTTGATGTAGCGCGATCTTTGTTGATATAGATTAAATCCTATGAAGTTTTCCCCTCTCTATCTTCTTGTGATGAATTGAGTTTACCTTTGAAGTTTTTTTATCGGATTGAATCTTTAAGGATTTGAGAACACTTGATGGATGTCTTGCGATGGGATATCTGTGGCGACAATAGGATGTTCTATTGATCTACTTGATGTATGTTTTGGTGATCAACCTGTGGGTTCCGTGACCTTGGGAATCTATGCATAGGGGTTGGCACACGTTTTGTCTTGGCTTTTTGGTAGAAACTTTGGGGCACTCTTTGAAGTTATTTGTGTTGGATTGAACATGATGAATCAGAAATTTTGTGATGCATATCATAGAATCAAGCCCATGGGTACTTGTGGTGACAATGGAGTATCTAGGTGACATTAGGGTTTTGGTTGATGTGTATCTTAAGGTGTTATGTTAGTACGAACTCTAGGGCTGTTTATGACAATTATAGGGACAGCTCATAAGATTGATCAGAAAAGATAACTTTGAGGTGGTTTCGTACCCTACAATGATTTCTTCGTTAGTTCTCCGCTATTTGTGACTTTGGAGTGAACTCTTTGTCGCACGGGAGGTATTTACATATGATTCAACTATGTCAATAATGTTGAGAGAAATTGTACTAGTGAAAGTATGAACCGTAGGCCTTGTTTCCAAGCATTTATACAACGTTTTGCTTGTCGTTTACTATTTGTTACCTTGCTGATTTTATATTTCCAGATTACAAAAAACTATATCTACCATCCATATTGCACTTGTATCACCATCTCTTCACCGAACTAGTGCACCTATACAATTTGCCATTGTATTGGGTGTGTTGGGGACACAAGAGACTCTTTGTTATTTGGTCGCAGGGTTGTTCAAGAGAGACCAGCTTCATCCTACACTTCCCACGGATTCATAAACCTTAGGTCATCCACTTGAGGGAAAATTGTCGCTGTCATACAGAACTCTGCGCTGGGAGGCCCAACATGAGTCTACAAGAAGAAGGTTGTGTAGTAGCCATCAAGCTCTTTTCTAGCGTCATTGCCGGGGAGGTGAGTGCTTGAAGGTATATCTTTAGATCTTGCAATTGAATCTTTTAGTTTCTTGTTTTTCACTAGTTTGGTTTTATAAAAGAAAACTACAAAAAATGGAATTGAGGTTGCCTCATATGCTTCATCTTTTTAATGTCTTTCGTGAAAATGATGGAAAGGAAAATTGTGCTCAAGTATTATAAGAAGAAGTTATTAAAATGTTTGGCACTAAATCTTTGAGTGATGAGCATGATTGAAATGTTGTTAGTATGAATTCTTTGAATATCCATAGTACTAATGATAATTGCACTAGTCATGATAAAAGGATTTCCTATAAGCATGTCAATTTTTGTGGAGTGCATAGAGCTTGTCAAGACATGCCAAAAAGGGAAGACAAATTTTGTAAGAGGCATAAGTATTTAGAAACTAAATGGTTGCAAGAGAGGCTAGATGTTTGTGCTAAAAGATTTAATACTTATCGCCGTCCTTGTGAACTTTGCAACGAATGTGGTCATTTAAATCTCCAATGCAAAAAAGATCATGATCAAATCGTGTCCAAAAATTGTGATAACTTGATTTCCCTTGCGCATCATAATGAACTTAGTTTGCTTCTGGGCTATGAAGAAATGAAATGTATAACTAGGGGTATCCCAGAATATAATCTTAAGAGATTTCTTGATTTTGATCTAAAGGAAATTTATATGTATTGTGCGGTGCATTGAGAATTCTTATATTGCCAATTACTTAAAGATAAGGAAACAAATAGAATATGAAGATAATATTAATGAAGGGGAAGAGGTTTCCCAATATCCTCCTATTTTTTCTTAGTATAAATAGGGTAACGAGGAGAAGCTTTTTATTCAACCAACCTCTTCAAAAATAAGTTTGGAGGAATTAAATAAGGCCACACATAATGTGGTGAAGAATAAGAAAATAAGGAAAAGTAAAGGGAGGTATCTCTCCCAAATAATGTTGCTCCCATTATTGATAGGCCTCACGAGAATGAATCAAAAATAGTTGTGGAATATGATACACTTGAGGATGATTTTGTTATGCATATTGCTTGTTGTGATAATTATGATTGGGAGGATAATGATGCTTCTTATAATCTTGAAAATATTTATGGCACCAACTTGGAGGATGATGATAATAATTGCTATACTATTGGTGTTATTCAGACCAGTAATGATGAGAGTGATTATGTTTATGATATACAAAGCCACAAGCTTGGGGATGGTATGTTTGATGAAAATGAAATGTTTGAGAATTTATTTGCTTCAATTAGTGTTTGTCCCAAGCTTGGGGATGATATGCTTAATGAAGATGATCTTTTTCCCTACTTTGAATGATCAAATTTGTTATAATGATTGCATGCCTCCTACTTATGATGATTATTGTGGTGATACTTATGCAATGAAAAAGAGTGATGATTGCTATTATAATACTTGTCATAATTATGAATATCCTTTTACTAAATATTACTCTTTTAGTGTGGAACCAATTTGTAGTATTCAAGTCTTTTATAATACTCCCACTATTAGTCATGAGAAGAATTTTCTTGTGTGGAGAGTAGTAAAATTTCTATGCTTGTAGATCATGAAAAGAATGCTTTATGTGCTGGTTATATTGTGGAATTCCTTCATGATGCTACTGAAAACTATTATGAGGGAGGAACATATGCTTGTAGGAATTGCAATAATACCAAGTTTCCTCTCTATGTGTTCAAGGTTTTGAAGTTATGATTGTTTTGCCTTCCTATGCAAGTTGATTCTTGTTCCCATAAATTGTTTGGTCAAAAAAGCCCTATGCATAGGAAGTGTGTTAGGCTTAAATGTTGTAGTCATATGCTTCATGATTCTCTCTTTGTGTTTCAATTCTTATCCTTTTTGTGAGCATCATTGAAATCATCATGCCTACCTAAAAGGCATTAAAGAAAAGCGCTTGTTGGGAGACAACCCAACACTTTAACTTTCTGTTTTTGTGTGTTCACATGATTAATCTATTGTATTAATCATGTTTTGTGTCTTTTATTTCAATAAAGTGCCAAGTAAAGCCTTTGGGATAGTGTGGATACTTGCTTGTTTATTCTGTGCAAAAACAGAAAGTTCTGCGTCCAGTATATGCATTCTCTGATTTTACTGGAGAGTCAAAAAATCTGAAATTTTAAAAAAAACTTTATGTGCAAATTCCTTGAGTTGTCCTACTTTTTCAGAATTTTTAGAGTCAGGGAAGTTTGGTGATCATTCAGATCTTTACAGACTGTTCTGTTTTTGACAGATTCTGTTTTGCATGCATAGTTTGCTTGTTTCAAGTGTTCCTGTAGCTTATATTGAGTAATATAAATTGTGTAAATGATGTAATACCATAGGTATCATGTGGGAACAATTATGAATCTTGTACGACAGTACCTAAGTGAATGATCTATATTTACTACACTAACCCATCTCACGAAGTTCCGTTAAGTTTTGTGTGATTGAAGTTTTCAAGTTTTGGGTGAGACACTGATATGAGGAGAATAATGAGTGACAAGAACCTAATCTTGGGGATTCCCAAGGCACCCCAAGTAAATATTTCAAGAACTCTCAAGCATCTAAGCTTGGGATGCTACGCATCCCACCTCTCTTCATCAACAATTATCGGTTAGCCTATGTTGAGCCTAAATTTTTATTCGTTCACATGATGCGTGCTATTCTTGGAGTGCTATTTTTCTTTTGCTTGCTGTTTGAATAAAATACTCAGATCATAAAATATTTATTGATGGATAGAGAGTCTTCACATAGCTACTTAATTGTTTGACTACTCATTAATCTTCACTTATACCTTTATAGAGCATGGTGGTGTTATATTTTATAGAAATTGTTGAAATCTTGTACCTCACTTATATTATTTTGAGAGTTTATTAAAACATCATGGTAACTTGTTTAGGTTATGTTTAGTCCTAATATAATGGGCATCCAAGAGGGATATAATAAAAACTTTCATATTAAGTGCATTAAAAACTATGAGAAGTTTGATTCCTTGCATATAGTTTTGAGATAAAAGAGATGGTAATATGAGAGTCATGCTAGTGAGTAGTTGTGAATTGGAAGAGATACTTGTGTTAAAGCTTGTGATTCCCTTAGCATGCATGTATGGTGAACCGTTATGTAACGAAGTCGGAGCATGATTTGATGATTGTCGACCTTTGTGTGAGGGTCGGGAGCGCGCGATGGTTAACTCCTACCAACCTCTTCCCTAGGAGCATGCGTCTAATGCTTTGTTTTATAACTAATAGACTTTTGCAATAAGTATGTGGGTTCTTTATGACTAATGTTGAGTCCATGGATTATACGCACTCTCACCCTTCCATCTTTGCTAGCCTCTCTAGTACCGCACAACTTTCGCCGGTACACCAAACCATATATTCCTCAAAACAGCCACCATACCTACCATCAAGGATAAAAAGATGGGTTTTTCATCATATTGCTTGAGTTTGTCCCTCTACATCATGTCATCTTACCTAATGCATTACTCTGTTCTTCATGAACTTAATACTCTAGATGCAGGCAGGAGTCGGTCGATGTGTGGAGTAATAGTAGTAGATGCGAAATCGTTTTGGTCTACTTGACACAGACATGATGCCTATATGCATAATAATTTCCTTGGATATATCCATAATTATTCACTTTTCTATCAATTGCTCGACAGTAATTTGTTCACCCACCGTAATACTTGCCATCATGAGAGAAGCCTCTAGTGAAACCTATGACCCTCGGGTCTACTCTCCATAATATATTTTCAGACCTATAAACCAAAAATACCAAAAATACTTTGCTACAATTTATTTATCTTTTACTTTCCATTATCGTTTACATCTATCTCTATCGGATCTAATCCTTACAAATAACCGTGAAGGGATTGACAACCCCTTTATAGCGTTGGGTGCAAGAGTTTGATTATTTGTGTAGGTACATCCATTGGTAACTTGCTTGTTCCTCCTACTAGATTGATACTTTGGTTCTCAACAACTGAGGGAAATACTTATCTACTTCGCTGCATCACCCTTTCCTCTTCAAGGGAAAACCAACACATGCTCAAGAGGTAGCAAGAAGGATTTCTGGCGCCGTTGTCCGGGAGGACATACATCAAGCCTACCAAGTATCCATCACAAACTCATCTATTGCATTTACTTTATTTGCCATTTTCCTCTTGTTTCCTCTCCCCCACTTTTAAAATGATTTTCATAAAATACCAAAAATATTTTCCTTTTTATTCGCCCTTCTTTCGTTTGCCTTTCGTTTGCTTGTGTGCTTGATTGCTTGCTTTGTCACGATGTCTGAAAATACCAAGTTGTGTGACTTTTCCAATACTAATAATAATGATTTTATAGTACTCCAATTGCTCCCGCCACTAGTGCGGAATCTTATGAAATTAATGCTGCCTTGCTAAATCTTGTTATGAAAGAACAATTTTCCGGCCTTGCTAATGAAGATGACGCATCCCATATAAATGCTTTCGTTGAGTTGTGTGATATGAAAAAGAAGAAAGATGTGGATAATTATATTGTTAAACTAAAGCTATTCCCGTTCTCACTATGAGATCGTGCTAAAACTTGGTTTTCATCTTTGCCTAAAAATAGTATTGATTCATGGAATAAGTGTAAAGATGCTTTTATTCCGAAGTACTTTCCGCCCGCTAAGATCATCTCCCTTAGGAACGATATAATTAATTTTAATCAACTTGATCATGAGCATGTTGCACAATCTTGGGAGAGGATGAAATTAATGATTAGAAATTGCCCCGCGCATGGTTTGAGTTTATGGATCATTATACAATTATTTTATGTTGGATTGAATTTTGCTTCTAGGAATCTCTTAGATTCCTCCAGAGGTGGTACTTTTATGGAAATCACATTAGGAGAAGCTACTAATCTCCTAGATAATATTATGGCAAATTACTCTCAATGGCATACCGAAAGATCTCCTACTAGTAAAAAGGTGCATGCTATTGAAGAGATTAATACTTTGAGTGAAAAGATGGATGAATTGATGAAATTGTTTGCTAGTAAGAGTGCTCCTATTGATCCTAATGATATGACTTTGTCTTCTTTGATTGGAAATAATAATGAATCTACGGGTGTGAACTTTGTTGGTAGGAACAATTTTGGTAATAACGCGTATAGAGGTAATTTCAATGCTAGGCCGTTTCCTAGTAATTCTTCTAATAATTATGGTAATTCCTACAGAAATTCTTATGGAAATTATAATAAGATTCCCTCTGATCTTGAGAATAATATTAAAGAATTTTTTAGTTCGCAAATGGGTTTCAATGCTATGATTGAAGAAAAATTGCTCAAAATTGATGATTTGGCTAGGAACATTGATAGAATTTCTTTTGAGATTGATTCTTTTAAATTAGATCTATTCCACCCAAGAATTATATTAATGAGTCCTTAAAAGCTATGAGAATTTCTATTGATGAGTGTAAGGAAAGAACTGCTAGAATACGTGCTAAGCGTGAATGGCTTGAAAAAGTGTGTTCTCGTGATAATATTGATGAAGATCTTAAAGTTATTGATGTGAAACCTATTAAATCTTTGTTTTCTAATGTTAATGTTGATAAATATGGGACTGGATATTAGTCAACTTTAGTTAAAAGGCGTCCCTATGATTCGGAGTTTATAAATCTTAATGCTAAGAATGATAAAAGTGGGATTGAAGAGGTCAAAACTTTAAATAGCAATGAACCCACTCTTTTGGATTGCAAGGACTTTAATTATGAAATTTTATATTTTATTGATTGTATTTCCTTGTTTCAATCCATGTTGAATTCTCCTCATGCTTATAACCAAAATAAAGCTTTTACTAAACATATTGTTGATGCTATAATGAAATCTTTTGAAGAAAAAGTTGAGTTGGAAGTTTCTATACCTAGAAAGCTTTATGATGAGTGGGAACCTACTATTAAGATTAAATTTAAATATTATGAGTGCCATGCTTTGTGTGATTTGGGTTCTAGCATTTCCACGATTCCAAAAACTCTATGTGATGTACTAGGTTTCCGTGAATTTGATGATTGTTCCTTAAATTTGCATCTTGCAGATTCCACTATAAAGAAACCTATGGGAAGGATTAATGATGTTATTTTTTCAAATATGAATTATGTGCCCTTATATTTCATTGTTCTTGATATAGATTGCAATCCTGCATGTCCTATTAATCTTGGTAGACCTTTCCTTAGAACGATTGGTGTAATTATTGATATGAAGGAAGGAAATATTAGATTCCAAATCCCATTAAGTAAAGGCATGGAACACTTTCCTAGAAATAAAATAAAATTACCTTATGAATCTATTATGAGAGCTACTTATGAATTGCATACCAAAGATGACAATACCTAGATCTATTGTGTTTTGCCTAGCTAGGGGCGTAAGCAATAGCGCTTGTTGGGAGGCAACCCAATTTTATTTTATTTTTATGTTTTTTTGTTTATGTTTTAGTGTGTTTTGCACATTATTACTTCTTTAATAATTGTGTTTTCTTTTTTAAATTAGTGTTTGAGCCAAGTAAGACCTTTGGGATGGTCTACGGTGTTTGCAATTTGATTTTGCTGAAAAACAGAAACTTTTGCGCTCAGTCCTGACTTTTCTAATTTTTTAATAGAGTCAAATTGATCAGAAATTTTGAAAAAATATTGATATAAAAATTTATCTGGTTGTCCTAATTTTTTAGAATTTTTATAGTTTCATAAGTATTCAAAGTCTACAGATTGCTACAGACTGTTCTGTTTTTTACAGATTCTGTTTTCTTTGTGTTGTTTGCTTATTTTGATGTATCTATGGGTTGTATCGGGGGGTATGAACCATGGTGAAGTTATAAGACAGTAATTATTACACTTATATAAATAAATAATGAGTTCACAACAGTATCTAAGTGGTGATTTATTTTCTTATACTAACGGATCTCATGAGTTTTCTGTTGAGTTTTGTGTTGTGAAGTTTTCAAGTTTTGGGTGAAGATTTGATGGACTATGGAATAAAGAGTGTAAAGAGCCAAAGCTTGGGGATGCCCAAGGCACCCCAAGACATATTCAAGGATACCAAAAATCCTAAGCTTGGGGATGCCCCGGAAGGCATACCCTCTTTCGTCTTCAATCCATCGGTAAATTTACTTGAGGCTATATTTTTATTCACCACATGATATGTGTTTTGCTTGGAGCGTCTTGTATGATATGAGTCTTTGATTTTTAGTTTGACACAATAATTCTTGCTGCACACATCTTTTTTATAGGTACACGCTGAATCGTGAATTTATTAGAATACTCTATGTGTTTCACTTATATCTTTTGAGCTAGGCAATGTTGCTCTAGTACTTCACTTATATCTTTTTTGGAGCATGGTGGTGTTATATTTTATAGAAATTGTTGAACTCTCGTACCTCACTTATATTATTTTGAGAGTTTCTTAAAAATAACAAGGTAATTTGTTTAGATTATGATTTTAGTCCTAATATAATGGGCATCCAAGAGGGATATAGTAAAAACTTTCATATTAAGTGCATTGAATACTATGAGAAATTTGATTCCATGCATATAGTTTTGAGATAATAGAGATGGTAATATGAGAGTCATGCTAGTGCGTAGTTGTGAATATGTAGAGATACTTGTGTTGAATTTTGTGATTCCCGTAGCATGCACGTATGGTGAACCATTATGTAACGAAGTCGGAGCATGATTTGTTTAATGATTGTCAACCTTTGTGTGAGGGTCGGGAGCGGGCGATGGTTAACTCCTACCAATCTCTCCACTAGGGGCATGCGTATAATGCTTTGTTTGATAACTAATATACTTTTTCAATAAGTATGTGAGTTCTTTATGACTAATGTTGAGTCCATGGATTATACGCACTCTCACCCTTCCACCTTTGCTAGCCTCTCTAGTACCGCGCAACTTTCGTTGGTACATCAAACCCACCTTCCTCAAAACAGCCACGATATATTTTCCTCAAAACAGCCACCATACCTACCTATTATGGCATTTCCATAGCCATTCCGAGATATATTTCCAGGAAACTTCCATCGTTCCGTTTTTCATGACATGCACCATCACTTTCATCCTGCATATAGAGTCATATTTTGTTCTGGGTATTGAGTTCTAATTTTCTTTTTGACTTGTAAGTAAATAGAAGTGTGATTATTTTCATTATTAGAGAATTGTCCCGTGTGAGAAAAGGATGATGGAAGCCATAACTCCCTCATAAGTTGGGATGAATATCCGGACTTTACACAAAAATAAAAGAGGCCAACGAAGCCCAAAAAGAAAAAAAAGAGGCCAAAGATGCCCACCAAAATGTTAAAAAATAAGAGAAAGAGAGAAGGAACAATTGCTACTACCTTTTTCCACACTTGTGCATCAAAGTAGCACCCTGATCTTCATGATAGAGAGTCTCCTATTTTGTCACTTCCATATAACTAGTGGAAATTCATCTTGCACGGCCACTTAGTTTTCTTTTTGAGCTTTGCATTTGTTGCATGGAAATCCCTACTCACTCACATTAATATCTATCAATGGGCATATCCATAGCCTGTTGATACGTTGATATTTGTCGAGCATGCATTGGTTTCCCGTGAAGAGGAACGGTTTGATGCAGCAAAGTAGATAAGTATTTCCCTCAGTTTTTGAGAACCAAGGTATCAATCTAGTAGGAGATAGAAGCGAGCCACCAATCGATATACCTGCACAAGGAATCAAACTCTTGCACCCAATGCTATAAAGGGGTTGTCAACCCCATCACGGTTATTTGCAAGGATGAGATCTAGTAGAGATAGATATAATAGGATGCTTGAACGGAAAGTAAAACTAAAAGTAAAAAACAATGCAACAAGTATTTTGGTGTTTTTTGGTTTTAGATCTCAAAATATAATATGGAAAATAGACCCGGGGCCATAGGTTTCACTAGATGGCTTCTCTCATGATGGCAAGTATTACGGTGGGTGAACAAATTACTACCAAGCAATTGATAGAAAAGAGAATAATTATGAAGATATACAAGGCAATGATTATGCATATAGGAATCATGTCTGTGCAAGTAGACCGAAACGATTCTGCATCTACTACTATTACTCCACACATCGATTGACTCCTGCCTGCATCTAGAGTATTAAGTTCATGAAGAACAGATTAACGCATTAGGTAAGATGACATGATGTAGAGGGATAAACTCAAGCAATATGATGAAAAACCCATCTTTTTACCCTTGATGGCAATAATACAATACATGCCTTGCTACCCCTACTATGTCATTGGGTGAGGACACCACAAGATTGAACCCAAAACTAAGCACTTCTCCTATTGCAAGAATTACCAATCTAGTTGGCCAAACCAAACCAATAACTCGAAGAGACTTGCAAAGATATGAAACCATGCATATAAGAATTCAGGAAAGACTCAAATAATATTCATGGATAATCTGAACATAAACACACCGCAAAAGAGTATTACATCGGATAGATCTCCATGAAGATCATGAAGAACAAGGTATTGAGAAGTAAAGAGAGAGAATAAGCCATCTAGCTACTAGATATGGACCCGTAGGTCTGTGGTGAAATACTCACGCATCATCGGAGGGGCAATGGAGTTGATGTAGATGCCCTACGTGATTGAATCCCCCTCTCGCAGATTACCGAAAAAGGCTCCAAGATTGGATCTCTCGGGAACGGAGGCTTCTGGCGGCGGAAAAGTGTTTTCGTGGCTCCTTATGATAATGATGGAATATTGGGTATTTATAGGCCGAAGATTAGGGTTAGAGGAGGTGCCACGGGCCCACAAGCCTGCCCGGCGCGGGTGCCCCCCTAGCTGCGGCAAGCGGTCTTGTGGCCCCGTGGCAGCTCCTCTGCCTTGGTTCTCAAGTCTCGTGGCTTCCATATTTTCCAAAAAAAATCTTTCCGGAGGTTTTATTCCGTTTGGACTCCGTTTAATATTCCTTATCTACGGAACTCAAAAACAAGGAAAAAACAGAAACTGGCACTAGGCTCTAGATTAATAGGTTAGTCACAAAAATAATATAAAATAGCATACTAATGCATATAAAACATCCAAAACAGATAATATAATAGCATTGAACAATCAAAAATTATAGATACGTTGGAGACGTATCATACGCCTAGTTGATGTGAGACTATCTTCTCCCTTTTTCCTTGCAGCCTCCACCATATTCTATTCCACCTATAGTGTTATATCCATGGCTCACGCTCATGTATTGCTTGAGAGTTGAAAAGGTTTGAGAACACCAAAAATGTGAAACAATTGCTTGACTTGTTCATCGGGGGTTGTGCATGATTTAGATACTTTGTGTGGGGAAGATGGAGCATAGCAAGACCATATGATTTTGTTGGGATAACTTTTAAGGCCATGTTATTTCGAAAGGACGCAATTGCCTTGTTGGTGTGCTCGAAGTATTATTGTTTTATGTCAATATTAGACTATTGTTTTGAATCTTACGGATCTGAATATTCATGCCACAATAAAGAATATTACATGGATAAATATGTTAGGTAGCATTCCACATCAAAAATTCTATTTTTATCATTTACCTACTCGAGGACGAGCAGGAATTAAGCTTGGGGATGCATGATACGTCTCCAACGTATCCATAATTTTTGATTGTTCCATGCTATTATATTATCTATTTTGGATGTTTTGTATGCATTAATACGCTATTTTATACTGTTTTTGGTACTAACCTATTAATCTAGAGCCTAGTGCCAGTTTTTGTTTTTCCTTGTTTTTGAGTATTGCAGGTAAGGAATATTAAACGGAGTCCAAACGGAATAAAATCTTCGGAATAATTTTTCTTGGACTAGAAGCAACCCAGAAGACTTGGATATGGTGTCGGGAGAGCCGCCGTGTGGCCACAAGCCACAGGGGCCCGCCAAGCAGGATAGGGCGCGCCCCCAGGCTTGTGGGCCCACAGCAGCTCTCCTAACCCTATTTCTCGGCCTATAAATTCAAAAATATTCCCTGTATACCTGGGGGAGCCACGAAAACATTTTTCCGTCGCCAGAAGCCTCCGTTCCCGAGAGATCCAATCTTGGAGCCTTTTCCGGTAATCTCCCGGAGGGGGATTCAACCACGGAGGGCATCTACATCAACTCCATTGCCCCTCCAATGATGCATGAGTAACTCACCACGGACCTTTGGGTCCATACCTAGTAGCTAGATGGCTTCTTCTCTCTCTTTGCTCTTCAATACCATGTTCTTCATGATCTTCATGGAGATCTATCCGATGTAATACTCTTTTGTGGTGTATTGTCGAGATCCGATGAGTTGTGGGTTTATGTTCAGATTATATATGCATATTATTTGAGTCTTTTCTGAATTATTATATGCATGATTTCATATCTTTGCAAGTCTCTTCGAGTTATTGGTTTGGTTTGGCCAACTAGATTGGTAATTCTTGCAATGGGAGAAGTGCTTAGTTTTGGGTTCAATCTTGCACTGTCCTCAACCAGTGACATAGTAGGGGTAGCGAGGCATGTATTGTATTGTTGCCATCAAGGATAAAATGATGGGGTTTTCATCATATTGCTTGAGTTTATCCCTCTACATCATGTCATCTAACCTAATGTGTTACTCTGCTCTTCATGAACTTAATACTCTAGATGCAAGCATGAGTCTGTCGATGTGTGGAGTAATAGTAGTAGATGCAGAATCGTTTCGGTCTACTTGACACGGACGTGATGCCTATATGCATAATCATTGCCTTGGATATCTCCATAATTATTCGCTTTTCTATCAATTGCTCGACAGTAATTTGTTCACCCATCGTAATACTTGCCATCATGAGAGAAGCCTCTAGTGAAACCTATGGCCCCCGGGTCTACTTTCCATAATATATTTTTCAGATCTATAAACCAAAAATACTTTGCTGCAATTTATTTACCTTTTACTTTCCGTTCTCGTTTACATCTATCTCTATCGGATCTAATCCTTGCAAATAACCGTGAAGGGATTGACTGTTGGAAATATGCCCTAGAGGCAATAATAAATTAGTTATTATCATATTTCCTTGTTCATGATAATCGTTTATTATCCAAGCTATAAATTGTATTGATCGGAGACTTAGATGCATGTGTGGGTACATAGACAAAACCATGTCTCTAGTATGCCTCTAATGGACTAGCTCGTTGATCAAAGATGGTTAAGGTTTCCTAGCCATGGACATGAGATGTCATTTGATAACGGGATCAAATCATTAGGAGAATGATGTGATGGACAAGACCCAAACTACAAACGTAGCATATGATCGTGTCAGTTTATTGCTACTGTTTTCTGCATGTCAAGTATATGTTCCTATGACCATGAGATCATGCAACTCACGGACATCGGAGGAGTGCCTTGTGTGTATCAAATGTCGCAATGTAACTGGGTGACTATAAAGATTCTCTACAGGTATCTCCAAGGGTGTGTGTTGAGTTGGCATGGATCAAGACTGAGATTTGTTACTCTGTGTGACAGAGAGGTATCTCAGGGCCCACTCGGTAATGCAACATCACAATAAGCCTTGCAAGCAATGTGACTAAGTGTTAGTCACGGGATCTTGTATTACGGAACGAGTAAAGAGACTTGCCGGTAACGAGGTTGAACTAGGTATGGAGATACCGACGATCGAATCTCGGGCAAGTAACATACCGAAGAACAAAGGGAACATCATACGGGATTAACTGAATCCTTGACATAGAGGTTCGACCGATAAAGATCTTCGTAGAATATGTAGGAACCAATGTGATCATACAGGTCCCGCCATTGGTTATTGACCGTAGAGGTGTCTCGGTCATGTCTACATAGTTCTCGAACCCGCAGGGTCTGCACACTTAAGGTTTGGTGATGTTTCGGTAGTATAGAGTTATGAATGGTGGTGACCGAAGGTAGTTCGGAGTCCCGGATGAGATCCTGGACATCATGAGGAGCTCCGAAATGGTCCGGAGGTAGATATTCATATATAGGAAGTCCTGTTTTGGACTCTGGAAAGATTTCGGGCACTTTCGGTAGCGTACCGGGAGTGACGAACGGGTCCCGGGGGTCCACCAGTGGGGCCAACCCACCCCATGGGCCAAAGTGGCGACCCACCAGCCCCTAGTGGGATGGTGGGGTCGGCCAAGGTGGCCTAGGTGCAGGAAGAGAAGGCCCAAACCGAATTGGGGTGGAGTCCTCCC
Organism: Hordeum marinum; assembly: GCA_022496015.1. Taxonomy (NCBI): domain Eukaryota; kingdom Viridiplantae; phylum Streptophyta; class Magnoliopsida; order Poales; family Poaceae; genus Hordeum; species Hordeum marinum. The sequence goes on from CM039674.1 coordinate 147,171,998, forward strand.
CAAGTTCCACCTCTCGTGTGAGAGGGGGACTCTCAGGTGGAGGAGGACTCTCCCTCCACCAGTTCGGCCAAACCAAAAGGAGAGCCCTCCTTTGGGTGCAGCCTCCTCTCCCCTCCTATATATATGAGTGGTTTTAGGGTTTTTTGGACAAGGATTTTCAGCCACGTCTAAACCCTACTTCTAGATCAAGTTCCTCTAGACTAGACTAGTTCTGCAGTGCTTAGGCGAAGCCCTGCCGGAATTGCTCCACCACCATCACCAGAGCGCCGTCACGCTGCCGGTGAACTCTTCTCCCTCTCTTCTCTCTCTTGCTGGATCAAGACGGCGGAGATCACCATCAAGATGTACGTGTGCTGAACGCGGAGGTGTCGTCCGTTCGGCGCTAGATCGGAAGGACCGTGATCGAGATCGCGAGACGGTTCGTGATGAGATCGCGGAACGGATCGTGATGAGATCGCAGAACGGATCGTGATGAGTTCGCGGGACAGATCGTGATCAAGACCATGAGACGGATCGTGATGAGATCGCGGGACGGATCGTGATGAGATCGCGGGACGGATCGTGATGAGATCGCGGGACACTCGGCGATTTGGATCGCGAAGATGTTCGACTACACCAACCGCGTTTCTTAACGCTTCCCGCTTAGCGATCTACAAGGGTATGTAGATCCACTCTCCCTCTCGTAGATGCTCATCACCATGGATAGATCTTGCGTGTGCGTAGGAAAATTTTGGTTTCCCATGCAACGTTCCCCAACAGTGGTATCAGAGCTAGGTCTATGTGTAGATGAGATCTCGAGTAGAACACAAAGAGTTTGTGGGCATTGATGCTTAGATTGCTTCCTCCCTTGGTCGTATTTTGGTTCAGCGATATTGTGAGGTGAAGCGGCCCGGACCAACATTACTTGTACGCTTACGAGAGACCGGTTCCCTCGACGCAACTTGTTGCATAGATGGCTTGCGGGTGCCAGTTTCTCTCACTTTAGTTGGATCGGATTCGACAAAGGCGGTCCTTGAGAAGGTTGAAAAGCAACTAGTGTATCACCGTTGTGGTTTTTGCGTAGATGAGTATTGTTCTTGCTAGATACCCGTAGCAGGCACGTAAAACATGCAACAACAATTAGAGGACGTCTAACTTGTTTTTGCAGGGTATGTTGTGATGTGATATGACCAATTACATGATGTGATATATGTGATGTATGAGATGATCATGTGATGTATAGAATTTCACGACTTGCATATCGATGAGTACGGCAATCGGCAGGAGCCATAGGGTTGTCTTTAATTATTGTTTGACCTGCCTATCAATCATTAAGCGCTATGTAATGCTTTACTTTATCGCTAAACGGTAGCAATAGTAGTAGAAGCATGCAGGGCGTTACAACCCCGATGGCGACACGTTGATGGAGATCAAGATGATGGAGATCATGGTGTCGTGCCGGTGACGATGGAGATCATGCCGGTGCTTTCAAGATGGAGATCTAAAGCACAAGTTCATGGCCATATCATGTCACTTATGAATTGCATGTGATGTTAATCCTTTTATGCACCTTGTTTTGCTTAGTACGACGGTAGCACTATAAGGTGATCCCTCACTTAAATTTCAAGATAAAATTGTGTTCTCCCCGAGTGTGCACCGTTGCGAAAGTTCGTCGTGTTGAGACACCACGTGATGATCGGGTGTGATAGACTCTATGTTCACATACAACGGGTGCAAGCCAGTGTTGCACATGCAGAACACTCGGGTTAAACTTGACGAGCCTAGCATGTACAGACATGGCCTCGGAACACAAGAGACCGAAAGGTCGAACATGAGTCATATAGTAGATATGATCAACATGATGATGTTCACCATTGTAACCACCTCAACTCACGTGATGATCGGACTTGAGATGGTGAATTTGGATCATGTATCACTCGGATGACCAGAGGGATGTCAATTTGAGTGGGAGTTCTTAACTGATATGATTAATTGAACTCATTATCATGAACATAGTCAGTAGTGTCTTTGCAAAATTATGTTGTAGATTACTAGCTCACACTATAGCTCCCTTGAATTTTATATGTTCCTAGAGAAATAGAGTTGAAAGATGATAGTAGCAATATTGCGGACTGGCTCCGTGATCTGAGGATTGTCCTCATTGTTGCACAGAAGGCTTATGTCCTTAATGCACCGCTCGGTGCACCAAACCCTCTAGCGTTGTTTGTAGATGTTGTGAACATTTGATAGGCACGTTTTGATAACTACTTGATAGTTTAGTGCGTCATGCATTACAGCTTAGAATTTAGGCTCCGAAACGTTTTGAACGTCATGGAACATATGAGATATTCTAAGAAGCTGAAATTAGGATCTCAGGCTCGTGCCCGTGTTGCGAGATATGAGATCTCCAACAAGATTCTTTGCCTGTAAGATGAAAGTGAATAGCTCAATCATTGAGCATGCGCTTAGATTGTCTGGGTGCTACAATCGCTTGAATCGAGTGGGAGTTGATCTTCCAGATAAGATAGTGATTGATATAGTTCTCCAAGTCACTGTCACTAAAGCTACTAGAACTTGGTGATGAACTATAAAACGCCAGGGATAGAAATAATGATCCCTGAGCTATTCGCAATGTTTGACACCGCGAAGGTAGAAATCGAGAAGGAGCGTCAAAGTGTTGATGGTTAGTTAAAACCACTAGTTTCTAGAAGGGCAAGAGCAAGGAGGGAAACTTCATGGATAGCAAGTCAGTTGCTGCTCCAGTGAAGCAACCCAAAGTTGAACTCAAACCCGAGACTGAGTGCTTCGATTATGATGAGAGCAGTCGCTGAAGCGGAACAACCCTAGATACTTGGTAGATAAGAAGGCTGGCAAACGTCAACAGAAGTATATTTGACATACGTGTTATTGATGTGTACCTTGCTAGTACTCCTAGTAGCACCTGGGTATTGGATACCGGTTCGGTTGCTAAATGTTAGTAACTCGAAATAATAGCTACGAAATAAACAGAGAACTAGCTAAGTGTGAGGTGATGATGTGTGTTGTAAATGTTTACAAGGTTGATGTGATCAACATCGCACGCTCTCTCTACCTTCGAGATTAGTGACGAACCTAAAATAAATGTTATTTGGTGTTTTTTGCGTTGAGCATGAACGTGATTAGTCATGTTCATTGCAACATGATTATTCATTTAAGTTAGAGAATAATGGTTATTCTATCTACATGAATAATACCTTCAATGGTCATGCACCCAGTAAGAATGGTTTGTTGAAACTTGATCGTAGTAATACACATGTTCGTAAAATTGATGCCAAAAAGATACAAAGTTAATAATAATAGTACCACATACTTGTGGCACTGCCACTAAAAGTCATATTGGTATAAAACGCATGAAGAAACTCCATGCTGATGGATCTTTGGACTCATTCGATTTCGAATCGGTTGAGACATGCGAACCATGCCTCTTGGTCAAGATGACTAAGGACCTCGTTTTCTGTTTTGATGAAGCGGGCAAGTGATTTATTGGAAATGATACATGTTGATGTATGCAATCCAATGAGTCTTGTAGTGTGCGGTGGATATCATTATTTTCTTACCTTCACTGATGATTTGAGTAGATATAGTGTATATTTACTTAATGAAACACAAGTCTGAATCGTTTGAAAGGTTCAAGCAAATTCAGAGTGAAGTTCAAGATCATCGTGACAAGAAGATAAATATGTTTGCGATATGATCGTGGAGGTGAATATCTAAGTTACGAGTTTGGCATACAACTTTAGACAATGTGAAAGTTGTTTCACAACTCACGCCACCTGGAACACCATAGTGTGATGGTGTGTCCGAACGTCATAGTCGTGCTCTATTGGATATGGTGCGTGCTATGATGTCTATTATCGTTTTGTTACTATAATTTTGGGGTTATGCTTTAGAGACAACAACATTCACTTTAAATAGGGCACCATCTAAATCCGTTGAGATGACACCGTGTGAACTATGGTTTGATAGAAACCTAAGCTGTCATTTCTTAATGTTTGGAGCTGCGACGCTTGTGTGGAAAATGTTTTCGCCTAATGAGCTCGAACCCAAAGCGGACAAATGCATCTTTATAGAATACCCTAAGAACAGTTGGGTGAACCTTCTATCTCAGATCCAAGCATAAAATGTTTATTGCTAAAACAGGGTCCTTTCTCGAGAAAAGGTTTCTCTTGAAAGAATTGAGTGGGAGGAGGATAGAACTTGATAAGGTTATTGAACCTCTACTTCAACCAGAAAGTAGCACATCACACAAAGATGTTTCTGTGAAGCCTACGTCAGTTGAAGAGGAAGTTAATGATGATGATCATGAAGCTTCGGATCAAGTTACTATCGACCTACGAGGAAAATAGAACTTAATGAGGTTATTGAACCTTTACTTCAACTAGAAAGTGGCGCAGCGCAGAAATATGTTTCTGTGAAGCCTACGTCAGTTGAAGAGGAAGTTAATGATGATGATCATGAAGCTTCGGATCAAGTTACTATCGAACTTCGTAGGTCGACAAGGACGTGTACTGCTACTGAGTGGTACGACAACCCTGTCTTGAAGGTCATGTTGTTGGACAACGATGAACCTACGTACTATGGAGAAGCGATGATGGGCCCGGAAACCAACAAATGGTTAGAGGCCATGAAATCCGAGAAAGGATCCATGTATGAAAACCAAGTATAGACTTTGGTGGACTTGCTCGTTGGACGGCAGGTCATTAAGTACAAATGGATTTTTAAAATGAAGACACATGCTGATGGTAAATGTTACCATTTGTAAAGCTCGACTTGTTGCAAAGTAGTTTACGACAAGTTCAAAGAGTTGACTGCGATGAGACTTTCTCACTCGTAGATGCTAAAGTCTGTTGGAATTATGTTAGCAGTTGCTGCATTTTTCAATTATGAAATCTGGCAGATGGATGCCAAAACATTGTTTCCTTCCTTAAGGAAAGGTTGTATGAGATACAACCAGAAGGTTTTGTCAGTCCTAAGGATGCTAAAAGGTGTGTGAGCTTCAGTGATTCTTCTATGAAATGAAGCAAGCATCTCGGAGTTGGAATATACACTTTGATGAGGTGATCAAAGTTTTTGAGTCTATACAAAGTTTATGAGAAACTTGTATTTACAATAAAGTGAGTGGGAGCACTATAGAGTTTCTGGTAAGCATATGTGGTTGACATATTGTTGATCGGAAATGATGTAGAATTTCTGGAAAGCATAAAAGGTTGTTTGAGAAGAGTTTTTCAAAGGAAGACCTGGATAAAGCTACCTAATTGTTGAGCATCAAAATCTATAAAGATAGATCAAGATGTTTGATAAGACTTTAAATGAGTACATACCTTGACAAGATTTTGAAAGAGTTCAAAATGGATCAGTCAAAGAAAGAGTTCTCGCCTGATTTGTAAGGTATAAAGTTGAGTAAGACTCAATGCCCAATGACTGCAGAAGATAGAGAAAAGATGAGTGTCATCCCCTATGCTTCATCCATAGGCTCTATCATGTATGCAATGCTGTGCACAAGACCCGATGTCAGCCTTGCCATAAGTATGTCCAGAAGGTTTCAAAGTGATCCTGGAATGGAGCACTGGACAGCGGTCAAGATTATCCTTAGTAACTAAAAGACTAAGGAGATGTTTCTCGATTATGGAGGTGATAAAGAGTTCGTCGTAAAGAGTTACGTCGATGCATAACTCATTGGGTGTCGTAAAGAGTTCGTCGTAAAGAGACCCGTTGACTATAAGACATCTCTCACATGCAAAGCATGATCAAGCCCCAGAACTCATTGGGTGTTAGATTCATAACAATGCGAATCACATAGTGATGTGAACTAGATTATTGACTCTACTGCAAGTGGGAGACTGTTGGAAATATGCCCTAGAGGCAATAATAAATTAGTTATTATCATATTCCCTTGTTCATGATAATCGTTTATTACCCTTGCTATAATTGTATTGATCGGAGCCTTAAATGCATGTGTGGATACATAGACAAAACCATGTCCCTAGTATGCCTCTAATGGACTAGCTCGTTGATCAAAGGATGGTTACGGTTTCCTAGCCATGGACATGAGATGTCATTTGATAACGGGATCACATCATTAGGAGAACGATGTGATGGACAAGACCCAAACTATAAACGTAGCATATGATCGTGTCAATTTATTGCTACTGTTTTCTGCATGTCAAGTATATGTTCCTATGACCATGAGATCATGCAACTCACGGACATCGAAGGAGTGCCTTGTGTGTATCAAACGTTGCAACGTAACTGGTTGACTATAAAGGTGCTCTACAGGTATCTCCGAGGGTGTCTGTTGAGTTGGCATGGATCAAGACTGGGATTTGTTACTCCGTGTGACGGAGAGGTATCTCAGGGCCCACTCGGTAATGCAACATCACAATAAGCCTTGCAAGCAATGTGACTAATTGTTAGTCACGGGATCTTGTATTACGGAACGAGTAAAGAGACTTGCCGGTAACGAGGTTGAACTAGGTATGGAGATACCGACGATCGAATCTCGGGCAAGTAACATACCGAAGAACAAAGGGAACATCATACGGGATTAACTGAATCCTTGACATAGAGGTTCGACCGATAAAGATCTTCGTAGAATATGTAGGAACCAATGTGGACATCTAGGTCCCGCCATTGGTTATTGACCGTAGAGGTGTCTCGGTCATGTCTACATAGTTCTCGAACCCGCAGGGTCTGCACACTTAAGGTTTGGTGACGTTTCGGTAGTATAGAGTTATGAATGGTGGTGACTGAAGGTAGTTTGGAGTCCCGGATGAGATCCCGGAGGTCATGAGGAGCTCCGGAATTGTCCGGAGGTAAAGATTCATATATAGGAAATCCTGTTTTGGACTCCAGAAAGATTTCGGGCACTTTCGGTAGCGTACCGGGAGTGACGAATGGGTCCCGGGGATCCACCAGTGGGGCCAACCCACCCCATGGGCCAAAGTGACGACCCACCAGCCCCTAGTGGGCTGGTGGGGTCGGCCAAGGTGGCCTAGGCGCAGGAAGAGAAGGCTCAAACCGAATTGGGGTGGAGTCCTCCCCAAGTTCCACTTCTCGTGTGAGAGGTGGACTCTCAGGTGGAGGAGGACTCTCCCTCCACCAGTTCGGCCGAACCAAAAGGAGAGCCCTCCTTTGGGAGCAGCCTCCTCTCCCCTCCTCCTATATATATGAGTGGTTTTAGGGTTTTTTGGACAAGGATTTTCAGCCTCGTCTAAACCCTACTTCTAGATCAAGTTCCTCTAGACTAGACTAGTTCCGCAGTGCTTAGGCGAAGCCCTACCGGAATTGCTCCACCACCATCACCGGAGCGCCGTCATGCTGCCGGTGAACTCTTCTCCCTCTCCGCTCTCTCTTGCTGGATCAAGACAGCGGAGATCGTCATCAAGCTATACGTGTGCTGAACGCGGAGGTGTCGTCCGTTCGGCGCTAGATCGGAAGGACCGTGATTGAGATCGCCAGACGGTTCGTGATGAGATCGCGGAACGGATCATGATGAGTTCGCGGGACAGATCGTGATCAAGATCGTGAGACAGATCGTGATGAGATCACGGGATGGATCGTGATGAGATCGCGGGACACTAGGCGATTTGGATCGCAAAGATGTTCGACTACACCAACCGTGTTTCTTAACGCTTCCCGCTTAGCGATCTACAAGGGTATGTAGATCCACTCTCCCTCTCGTAGATGCTCATCACCATGGATAGATCTTGCGTGTGCGTAGGAAAATTTTTGTTTCCCATGCAACGTTCCCCAACATTGACAACCCCTTTATAGCATTGGGTGCAAGAGTTTGATTATTTGTGTAGGTATGTCCATTGGTAACTTGCTTGTTCCTCCTACTGGATTGATACCTTGGTTCTCAACAACTGAGGGAAATACTTATCTACTTCGTTGCATCACCCTTTCCTCTTCAAGGGAAAACCAACGCATGCTCAAGAGGTAGTAGCCGGTGAACCCCGCATCCATCCTCGGCAGGGCTCCATGCCCATCAGCCGGCGGACCCCGCATCCGCCCCTGGAAGTGCCTCGCGCTCGACGGCTGGCAGACCCCGCGTCCGCCCTTGGCAGGGCTCCATGCCCATCAGCCGACGGACCCCGCATCCGCGCCCGGCAGCGCCTTGCGCTCGACAGTCGGCGGACCCCGCGTCCGCCCTTAGCAGGGCACCACGCCCATTAGCCGGCGGACCCCGCATCCGCGCCCGGCAGCGCCCCATGCTCATCCGACAGTGGACCCCGCATCTGCATCCGGCAGCGCCTCGCGCTCGACACCCGACGGATCCCACGTCCACCCCCGGCTGGGCTTCGCGCCTGTCAGCCGGCGGACCCTACGTCTGCCCCAGGCTAGGCTCCACGCCCATAAGCCAACGGACCCCGTGTCCGCGCCTGACATCCCTGACACCAATGTCCGCTTCTGCAATAGCGAAGACCCTCCGCCCAACTCTTCGAGTTGCCCAGAGGCTCGGAGGCTACACCCAGCGGGTGCGTTGGCACGCCCCCGCTAGAAACAGTCAGCCGGCGAACCCCGCATCCGTGCCCGGCAGCACCTCACGTTCGACAGCGAGCAGACCCCGTGTCCGCCTTCGGTAGAGCTCCACGCCCATCAGTCGGCGGACCCCGCATCCTCGCCCGACAGTTGACGAACCTCGCGTCCACGCCCAACGTCCTCGACGCCACCGTCTGCCTCTACAACAGCAAAGACCCTCGGCCCGACTCTTCAAGTCGCCCAGAGGCTCGGAGACTACACCCAGCGGGTGCGCTGGCGCGCCCCCGCTGGAAACCGCCAGCCGGTGGACTCCGCGTTTGCCCCAGACAGCCCCTCGCGCCCTTTAGCCGGCGGATTCCACATCCACGCCTGGCACCCTCGACGCCACCGTCTACTTTAGCAATAGCAAAGAACGTCCGCATGACTCTTGAGTTGCCCGGAGGCTAGGAGGCTACACCTAGCGGGTGCGCTGGTGCGCCCCCGCTGGAAACGAGCCGCGTCGTCTCCGACCCGCAAACGACATCATAAACAACTTCTGCAACCACGACAACAATGGTGAAAACCCTCCGCCCGACTCTCCAAGTCGCCCGAAGGCTCGGAGGCTACTATCGGGGGGATTACCCCTGGGTAGGCTCAAGGAGACGACTCAACATTTTAAAACATCGGGGGAGCCACCCCCGGTATGCCAAGCCCCATGAACCGACGAGACAAACGAAGAAGTAAAGACAGAAGGCAAAGCTACTGGCTCCTCCTAGCTGGCTCCTCCTGGCCGGCTCCTCCTATGCGGCTCCTCCTGTCCGGCTCCTCTAGTCCGGCTCCTCCTGTCCGGCTCCTCCAGTCCGGCTCCTCCTATCTGGCTGCTCCTGTCCGGTTCCTCCAGTCCGTCTCCTCTAGTGTAGCTCCTCCTGTCCGGCTCCCCCTGCCCGGCTCCTCCTGTCCGACTCCCCCTGTCCGGCTCCTCCTGTCCGGATCCTCCAGTCCGACCACTCCTGTCCGGCTCCTCCTGGACGGCTGTCGGCTACGGCCCGACAAAGTCAGATCCAGGCGTCCCCTTGGACACAAGCTGATGACACTGTAGCTGATGGACTGCAGAGCCTGTCACCCCGCTACAATCGGGCACTATTGGCGAATAATGCCCCGTTGTGCACCCGTCACGCGTCACTTCACTGCGCTCCAACAGTGACGCACTGTAGCCTGCGTCATGAGTCATATCACATGTCACCCCAAATAGTGTAATTAGGCTAGGTGGGCCACCCCTTGTCCCCTGGGCCTCCCTATATAAGAGGCACCAGGGGAGCTCACCCACGGGCGTGCAAGATCTCCTAGCTCTCCCCCATTCCTGTCATTTCCCGTCTCACTCTCACACGTGAGGCCATGGAGGGGAGCAGCCAGCTCCCTCTTCCTCCTTAGATACAGCTCCAGGAGCAACCTTGTACTACAGATACACCTCATATACAGACATGCAGGAGTAGGGGTATTATCTCTCCGAAGAGCCCCGAACCTGGGTAAACTACAGCATGCTATTTGCATACCCATCCCAGATCTCCACTGCAGCATTGCTCTCACCTCTTAAGCCATCCCATGGCATCTATCGTCCCCACGGCACCCCATCGTGAGAAAAAGACAACATTATGACACTATCAATCAAGATCAAGAATGTTTCGCCTCTAAAACTTTGGTCACTTTGGTAAATGGCAACACAACTTCCTTCTGGCATTGTTGTTAGATAGGCTCGATGACCCTTGTTCCCAAAGTTGTATAATAGATCACGACAAAAGAACAAAATGGTTTCATATGCACCGCTCAACGACACCTGGACTTATGACATGCGTTGTCATGCAAATGAGGATTTGGTCGATGAATTCATCATCCTCTGGAGAACTAACGCACCGCAAACATTGCCCTCTAACCAGACGTGTCAGATTCCATCAGTTGGAAGTTCTATTCATCAGGACAATATACTACAAGATCGGCCTATCTCATGCAATTCCATGGTTCGACGATGCCGAATTTCAAGCAATTGTTTTGGTTGACCTGGGCATCAAAAAACCGAAAATGTTCACTTGACTGCTCATGCAGGACCGTTTGTGGTGAAGCAATAGATTACAGCAAAGTGGCTGGGAAAATGGATACTTCTTCTTTTGTCCCATGTGCATCTGTCAGCTCAAATCCTATGTTCACCTTTCTAAAATTGCCCTGTTGTAGAAGAAGTATGGCAAAAGGCCTCTCGATGTCTCGGTTCCTACTCCCTGAACTTTGCTGATTGGGGAGAGGCCAACTGCTCTGTCGACCAAGCTCACATGGTGATCACCAAGCCCCGTGTTCGGGAACAAAAGTCTATTGAGACAATGTTGATCATGGTCACCTAGAAAATCTGGCAGGAGAGAAATGCCATCACTTTCAGATAAATTTGCTCCCTCATGAATTCAATGATGGCGGCCATCAAAAGGAAGAATGGGCTTTGGCGTCTGGCTGGCGTGCGCTATTTGGAGACCCAACTAGGGGACCCATGATGAGAAATTAGCTTGCTATAATTTTTATTTCTAGCTTTCCATTGTGATCTCTTTATCACACGCGGTGTTTTTCGCCCCTCTTGTGCTTATTATATGCAGGCAAAAAAAATTGTTGGATCTCTCAAAAAACGTGATATAAATCCAACTTTCTTGAGTTGCGGCTAAATTTCCGCGTGTCCAGTACAACCGCATGCGAGGGGCTCCTATCCCAACCCTAGTCGTTGTTGCCAAGGGTATCCTCCATCTCACTCCTCTCTCTTGTTAGGTGGACTTGTTGGCGGCAAGAGGAGTGCACATCAGCCCATTTCATTTGCCTTTCCATTATATTTGGTTACCTCGGCGACATGGTTGAGGTGGTATCAGTGATGGCATGTTTGAGTAAGGTCTCTTCGATCTCTCCTTACGTCAATGACATCCGATATTGGGTTGACTAATTAATTGCGAGAGTTTGTGGCATCAGGATCTGTTAGCTCCCTTCGAATCTGGACAATTTGTGTGTCTTTGGTCTCTTGTTCCATGTGTTTTAGGCATGGTCTTGATTCTTCAACTTTGTGAATTGGTGATGCTTCGACCAATGTCTTTTAATAGCTATTGCAGTCTTCAAAGTCAAGTATGACAAGGGTGTTTGCATGGTTCAGAGCATTTTTTTTCTTTTCAACGGGCAGCAATAACTCCATCTATGTTTTCTCAACATAGCCAGTCCCAAGCCCAGGGTAAAGGAGGAGGGTTGTGATAGGCTTGGCGAGCCAACGTCAAAACTCAGCCACTCTTATGGAGATGAAACCCAAAAGATTTTCGTTGGGGCGTAACCTTCTCAGCAACGCGCCACATCGCAACCCGGTGTGGTGGAAAATGGGTAAGGTCACCCCCAGGTGGCGCGCCGTATCATGATCTGGATACGGTGGCAAGTGAGCGAGGATCGGGTCGTCACATCCTTAGTGGCGCGCTACATCGATGCCTGAGTGTAGTGGAAAATGAGCTAGGGTCTTCGCATTTGACTCGACGAGTGCGAAGGGTAAGGAAGCTAGCTAAGCCTAGGAGGATTCGCTTGGGTAGCTAGAACGTAGGGTGTTTGATAGGTAAGCTTTGGGAGGTAGTTGATGTAGCGGTGAGGAGAGGCATTGATATCCTTTGCGTCCAAGAGACCAATTGGAGGGGACAGAAGGTGAATGAGGTGGAGGGTACCGGCTTCAAGCTATGGTACATGGGGCCGGTTGCAAACAGAAATGGATTAGGCATCTTGATCAGCAACAGTCTCAAGTATGGAGTGGTAGACGTCAAGAGACATGGGGACCAGATTATCCTGGTCAAGCTGGTAGTTGGGGACTTAGTTCTCAACATTATCAGCGCGTATGCCCTACAAGTAGGCCACGATGAGAACACCAAGAGGGAGTTCTAGGAAGGCTTGAAGGACATGGTTAGGAGTGTACCAATTGGCGAGAGGCTCTTCATAGGAGGAGACCTTAATGGCCACATGCATGGGGAATTTGGCTATTGCATCAGGAATCAAGAAGGAGAAGATGTCTTAAGCTTTGCACTAGCCTATGACATGATCATAGCTAACACCCTCTTTAAGAAGAGAGAATCACATCTAGTGACTTATAGTAGTGGGAAACACTCTAGCCAGATTGATTTCATCCTCTCGAGAAGAGAAGACAGACGTGCATGCCTAGACTGTAAGGTGATACCTGGAAAGAGTGTTGTCCCTCAGCATAAGCTTGTGGTTGCTGACTTTCGCTTTCGGATTTGTGTCTAGCGGGATAAGCGTGCCAAAGTCGCTAGAACGAAGTGGTGGAAGCTCAAGGGGGAGGTAGCTCAGGCGTTCAAGAAAAGGGTCATTAAGGAGGGGCCTTGGGAGGAAGGAGGTGATGCAGACAATATGTGGATGAAGATGGCGACTTGCATTCGTAAGGTGGCCTCAGAGGAGTTTGGAGTGTCCAGGGGAAGTAGAAGAGAAGCTAAAGATACCTGGTGGTGGAACGATGATGTCCAGAAGGCAATTAAGGAGAAGAAAGATTGTTTCAGACGCCTATATCTGGATAGGAGTGCAGACAACATGGAGAAGTACAAGATGGCAAAGAAGGCCGCAAAGCGAGCTGTGAGTGAAGCAAGGGGTCAGGCGTATGAGGACCTCTACCAACGATTAGACAAGAAGGAAGGCAAAAGGGACATCTATAAGATGGCCAAGATCCAAGAGAGGAAGACGAGGGATGTTGACCAAATCAAGTGCATCAAGGACGAAGCAGATCAACTTCTCGTGAAGAACAAGGAGATTAAGCATAGATGGCGGGAGTACTTTGACAGGTTGTTCAATTGGGAGAGTGAGAACTCTACCAGTGATCTGGACGACTCCTTTGATGATACTAGCAGGCGTTTTGTGTGGCGAATCCAGCAGTCGAAGGTCAAGGAGGCTTTAAATAGGATGAAAGGACGCAAGGCGATGGGTCCTGTTGTATCCCCATTGATGTGTGGAGAGGTCTCGGGGACATAGCGATAGTATGGCTAACCAAATTGTTCAACCTCATTTTTCGGGCAAACAAGATGCCGAAAGAATGGAGATGGAGTATATTAGTACCAATCTTCAAGAACAAAGGGGATGTTCAGAGTTGTACTAATTACCGTGGAATTAAACTGATGAGCCATACAATGAAGCTTTGGGAGAGAGTCATTGAGCACCGCTTAAGAAGAATGACAAGCATGACCAAAAATCAGTTTGGTTTAATGCCTGGGAGGTTGACCATGGAAGCCATTTCCTTGGTACGACAACTTATGGAGAGATATAGGGAGCAAAAGAAGGACTTGCATATGGTGTTCATTGACTTGGAGAAGGCCTATGATAAGATACCACGGAATGTTATGTGGTGGTCCTTGGAGAAACACAAAGTCCCAACAAAGTACATTACCCTCATCAAGGACATGTACGATAATGTTGTGACAAGTGTTTGAACAAGTGATGGCGACACTGATGACTTCCCGATCAAGATAGGACTGCATCAGGGGTCAGCTTTGAGCCCTTATCCTTTTGCCTTGGTGATGGATTAGATCACAAGGGATATAAAAGGAGATATCCCATGGTGTATGCTCTTTGCAGACGATGTGGTGCTAGTTGATGATAGTCAGGCGGGGGTCAACAAGAAGTTGGAGTTATGGAGGCAAACCTTGAAATCGAAAGGTTTTAGACTTAGTAGGTCTAAAACCAAGTACATGAGGTGCACTTTCAATACCACTAGGCACGAGGAGGAGGAGGATGTTAGCCTTGATGAGAGGTGGTGCCTCAAAAGGACACCTTTCGGTATTTGGGGTCAATATTGCAGAAGGATGGGGATATCGATGAAGATGTGAACCATCGAATTAAAGCCGAATGGATGAAATGGCGCCAAGCTTCTGGCATTCTTTGTGACAAGCGGGTGCCACAAAAGCTGAAAGGCAAGTTCTATAGGACGGCGGTTCAACCCACAATATTGTATGGCGCTGAGTGTTGGCCGACTAAAAGGTGACATGTGCAACAGTTAGGTGTGGCGAAGATGCGCATGTTGAGATGGATGTGTGGCCACACAAGGAAGGACCGAATCCGAAATGAGGACATGCGAGATAGAGTTGGGGTAGAGCCAATTGAACAGAAGTTTGTCCAACATCGTCTGAGATGGTTTGGGATATTCAGCGCAAACCTCCAGAAGCCCCACTGCATAACGGACGGCTAAAGCATGCTGATAATGTCAAAAGAAGCCGGGGTAGACCGAACTTGACATGGTAAGAGTCCATAAAGAGAGGTCTGAAGGATTGGAGCATCATCAAAGAACTAGCCATGGACAGGGGTGCGTGGAAGCTTGCTATCCATGTGCTAGAACCATGAGTTGGTCGCGAGATCTTATAAGTTTCACCTCTAGCCTACCCCTATTAGGAAATATGCAACTTGTATTTCCAAGAGGCCAAAGGCCTGTATATATACATGTACAGGTGTGGAATATATGCAGGAAACCCCTTATACAATAGGGTAAATACAAAGAAGGTCACATGACTATATATATAACTCTAACACCCCCCCTCAAACTCATGGTGGGTGAACAACACTGAGTTTGGAGAGATAGAAGCCGTGCTGCGCTCTAGTGTGGGCCTTCGTCAGAAAATCCGCCAACTGTAACTCGGAAGGCACATACTGAAGAGCAATAACCTAATCCTACACACCAGCGCGCACATAGAAAGCATCAACACCAATATGCTTGGTGAGCTCATGCTTCACAGGATCGCGCGCAATGCTAATAGCACTGTACTGTCGGATAAAAGCAGGGTAGGTGTAGTGACAGAAACACCAAAATCCTGAAGTAACCACCGTAACCAAGTCACCTCTACCGTCAAAAGAGCAATAACTCGTAACTCAGCCTCTACACTCGAATGGGAAACTGCAGTCTGTTTCTCCGTCTTCCAGGAAATGAGAGAACCACCAAGAAAAACACAGTAAGCAGAAAGTGAACGGCGATCATAAGGATCGCTAGCCCACGTAGCATTCGAATAGGCCTGAATCTGTAAAGAACTGGAGCTAGGAAAGAATAGACGGTGAGAGATCGTGCCCCGAAGATACCGGAGAACACGAAGGAGGTGACTATAGTGAACTGAAGTGGGAGCAGAGACAAACTGACTCAGAATATGAACCGGATAAGAGATATCTGGACCAGTGATAGCTAGATAGACAAGACTCCCAACAAGATGACGATAACGCGTCGGATCGGGCAAGGGATCACCATCAGTATCACGAAGGTGAACATTGAGCTCCATGGGAGTCCCAACAGTGCGCTCATCAGTAAGCGCAGCACGAGCAAGAAGATCCTGGATATACTTCTCCTGAGATATAAAAAAGGCATCAGAGGTAGAAGAGACTTCAATCCCAAGAAAATAGCGAAGAGGTCCAAGATCAGACATAAGAAACTGCTCACTAAGACGGGCCTTTACAAAGGCAATATACTCAGGGTCATCGCCAGTGATGATCATGCCATTGACATAGAGAAGAAGAAGAGTCCATCCACAAGGTGAAAGGTGGACAAACAATGTTGGATCATGAGCACTCGCTGAAAAACCAGCGGTAGTCACCACAGAGGCAAAATGCTCAAACCAGACACGGGGGGCTTGCTTAAGGCCATAGAGAGAGCGACAAAGACGACAGACCATGCCATCAGGAATAGAATACCCAGGTGGTGGTTGCATGTAGACCTCCTCACGTAGTTCACCATTAAGAAAAGCATTCTTAACATCAAGCTAAGATACAGACCAGTGGTGTGTAGAGGCCACTGCAAGAAGTGTACGGATAGTGGTCATATGGGCCATAGGAGCAAAAGTCTCGTCGTAATCATGACCATGCTCCTTCTGAAAGCCACGAGCCACAAGACGAGCTTTGTAACGCTCAAGATAACCATCGAAGCGAGTCTTAACCTTGTAGACCCACTTACAAGTGATGGGACGAACACCTGGAGGAAGAGAAACAAGATCCCATGTACTAGTGCGTTCAAGAGCAGCAATCTCTTCTGCCATCGCAAACTGCCACTCAGGATGAACAATAGTGTGGCGATAAGTAGTCAGCTCAAGAGCAACAACACCAGCGGTTGGAAAACCATAGCGATCAATAGGCGGAAGCGAACGAGAACGCAAGCCATAGATAGGCTGAGATGAGGAGGAGGGCACATCAGTAGATGCATCCATAGGACGTGATCGACGAGTATAATACTGAGAAAAAGATGGAAGAATACGAGGAGGAATCGTCGACGGAGAAGCAGGGGGTGGAGAAGAAGAAGGCGTCGGGCATGAAGGTGCAAAATCCAGTGACATGCGAGATGAGGAAACCGTGGGAGACGGTGGCAGCAAATCATCGGCAATAGGTGGGAAAGCAGAGTTAGCAGGACGAATAGACAAAGGCTTGGTGGGGGTGATAGGAGTGTCAGGAAAAATGAGGAAAGAGATATCCTCCACTAAAAAACTCAAGGAAGATGGACACGGATAGAAAGGACGAGACTCCTCGAAAGTCACATCCTGAGAAATGCGCATCCGATGACCAATAGGATCCCAACAACGATAGCCCTTATGCTCATCGCTATAACCTAAGAAGACACACTCTAACTGAGTGGATAGTTTGGTGCATTCGTGAGGGGCAAGAAGAACATAGCAAACACAACCAAACAAACGAAGCGTCGAATAATCAGGAAAACAATCAAAAAGACGCTCGAAAGGAACACAACCCTGTAGAGCAGCGAACGGCTGGAGATTGATGAGATAGGTGGAGGTAGAGATGGCCTCAGCCCAAAAGTGAGGCGGGAGAGAGGCGGCGATCATCAATGCACGAGCCGTCTCAAGAAGGTGACGATGCTGGCGAGCATGAGCACAAGGGCAAGAGAACTGAGAAAGAGTCCCTTGCTCAGCAAGAACGCCACGCAACATCTTGGAAATATACTCGCCAGCAGAGTCAGCACGAAACACGAATAGGCGATGAGAACTGAGTGTGAATCATGGTAGCAAAACGCTTATATATGGATAGAACTTCACTACGAGAAGTCATAAAATATAGCCACGTGTATCGAGAGAAATCATCTATAAAAATAATATAGTATCGATGACCCCCTTTCGAAGCAAAGGGATCCGGGACCCATACATCAGAGTGGACTAAATCAAAAGTACGTTGGGACACTGACTCACTAGTAGGATACGCTAACTGAATTTGTTTGCCAAGCCGACAACCCTGACGCTCTAAAGAGACATCTCTTGAGATAGACCCCAGAAGGCCTCGACGAACTAATGACGACAAACGAGAACCACAAAGATGACCAAGTCGATGATGCCACTGCTGGAAGGAGCTGGTAGCTGAAGCGACAGAAGCAGATGGACTGGCGATAGTGTTGGCAGCGGAAGGAACATGCAGCCAGTCAAGCTCCCAAAGACCCTGAGAGTCACGGCGGCGAGGGCCAGCCCCAACCAAAGTGTGCGTTCGACGATCCTGGACAAAACAAGAGTCAACGTCAAGGATGACGCGACAATCAGAATCAGCAAGTTGGCCAGCAGAAAAAAGATTCATGGTAAGTCGAGGAACATGAGCAACATCAGGAACAGAATAAGAAGTTGTGGTAAGATTGCCTTGACTAGCAACAGAAAGAGGAGTACCATCGGCAGTGAGTACATGAACAGGAAAATTTAGAGATTTAAGAGAGGACAAACTGGAAGAATGAGAAGACATATGAAAAGAAGCTCCAGAGTCCAGAACCAACGTGGATGTACCTGACTGTGTAGAGGGTGGTTGCTCAGTGCGGAAAGTATCAGTCACAGAACCTACAGTACCCGTCGAAGAAGAACCTGAAGCGGCGAGCAGACGCTTAAGTCGTAGAATATCCTGCTCAGTGAAAGCGTTGGCTGAAGATGGCGAAGAAGTCCCTGAAGCTGATGATCGCGCCTTACACAGGTGCTTCTTCTTCTGGAAGCACCTAGACTCAACATGACCATCCATATTGCAGTAGCCGCAGTGAGGACGAGGCCGACCCTGACCGCCACAGGAGTAGGCAAGAGCGGAGGAGCATTGGGGCGGGAAGAAGTCAGTGAAGCAGGCGACTGAGCAGGTACTCGAGCAGCGAGCACAGAAGGAACCTCAAGTAAACCAGCACCACGTAAGCGAGTCTCCTCAGCACGAATCTCAAAAAGCGCCTCCATGAGGGAGATTCAACCACGAGCAAATAACTGAGCACGCCGGGGCTCAAACTCCTTACGAAGCTGAGACAAGAACTCGTAGACACGGTGAAACTCCAAATTGGCCCTCACGGCCTGGCAATTACGACAACCAGCAGTGCAAAGAGAATCAAGCTGACGCCAGATAGCAGAACTCTGTGCATAGAAATCATCAACAGTAGAGTCACCCTGCTAAAGAGCATGTTCCTGGCGAACCACAGACAAATATAAGGCATCACCAGAGGGCTGATAGCGCTGACGAAGACGGGTCCACATCTCAAAGGCAGTAGGAAGGCCCAAAAACTCAGAGGCAAACTGAGGGAGAACACTAGCAGTGAGAATGGCTGTGGCACGAGCATCATCATCGAGCCACTGGGTGTAAGCAGACAGAGCCTGATGATACGTAGAAAGAGCCTCCTCATAAGTCAAAACCCGCTCATCATAAGCACTAACAGCAGCCTCATCAGCAAGCTTAGCTGCATCCTTCGCAACCTGAGTAGCATCCGCTAGAAGAACCGATGGCGTCGGCGGAGTAGGAGCCACAGGAGGAATCGGACACGACGGACTGGGGACCTCGCCAGAAAGAACACCCCAAAGACGAAGACCACGCATATGAATGCGCATGAAGCCAACAAACTCAGTGTAGTTGGTACCATCAAAGGTCAGCGGACAGCGAGGAACAGCAACATAGCCTGACGACGAAGACATTTTTTTCTTTCTTTTTTTTAGCAAGCAGCAGGACCAGAGAGAACTGCACCCAGCAATCCTTCGGGAGACCAGCGCTCGATGTAAGTCAGGAACCGGCGTTGGACGGGGCGATCGAGCAAGGGACCAACGGGGCGGCTGGCGCTAGAGCAAGGGACCCGCAAAGGGACCTGCGGGGCGGGCTGGCGCTGGAGTGGGCAGCGAGCGAGAGACCTGCAGAGCGGCTCGTACGGGAGTCCCTGGCGCGGGGGCGGCTGAGAGCTATTGTCCGACGACAGATGAGAACAGCAGCAGCCAAGTGGGAGCCGATCCAGAGTGGGGTTGCTGGCGAGGCAGCCAGATCGAGCGAGAGAACCAAGCGGGTGACGCGGATCGATCAAGGTTGGCGAAGATCGAGCAGAGGACCCAGTGGTTGAGATCGGGCAGAGAACCGGGCGGCGGAGATCGAGCAGAGAACCCGACGACTTCGATCCAATCGACGAGTGGAACCGGCGGCGGGAAGAGAATAAGCGGTGGCTCCACAGAGGATCAATAGCACGAGTTGCGGCATGCAAAAAATTGACCTAGCTCTAATACCATGTTAGGAAATATGCAACTTGTATTTTCAAAAGACCAAAGGCCAATATACATACATGTACATGTGTGGAATATATGCAGAAAACCCCTGTATAAGGTAAATACAAAGAAGGTTACATGACTATATATATAAGTCTAACAACCTCAACTTGTTTGGGACTAAAGACTTGGTTGTTGTTCAACGGGCAACAATCAAGCAGAGGAAGAAAAAGGATGTGAAACAAAGATCCAGCTCCATGGAGGCCTTTATTTTAAAACGTCAAAATTCAAACTATTCAATTTCAAAAATTCTGAAAATAAGTACACATATGCATAGATACAAAATGTACACATGTTTAAATTTTCATATCGAAACATGTTAAAATGAAAGCTACACAAAAAAAACAAATCTAAGGCTTTTTGCCATATGTACTATTCATCCTCAAAGTCTATGATATATTTTTTGTCCAGATCACAATTCAAGATATTTCATCCTCAAATTTTTCACACATACATTACATCCTTGTGTATCTTACGAAACTGGAAATTTGAAATTTGAACTTTTTAAAGACAGAGGCCTCCATGGGGCCAGGTCTCCAAAATGCCCTACTCAGAAGAAGGCTAGTACAATTTTCGATGAAATTTTTGTTTCTACTGCTCGTTCTCACTCGTTGTTCCGTCGTACTTTCCAGTATAACCATTAGATTTAAGATGCACTTTGGAGTTCTTTCCTAAATAAATAAAAAACTTCGCGCTCTCACACCACTCGCTCAGACTCAGAGATATACTATATCACAGATGCTAACAAGGCGAGCACATAAGAAACACAGCACTAGAGTCAAACGAAGCGAGTATACTCGATTACTTATGTAAACCATGCATTCCAGACACACACACCATCACCACATACACCACCATAGCACAACCTCCAGGAGGAGACCTGGATATATTCCTCACTGACTGCACAGCAAAATAAAATTATGAAGGAATTTGAGCGCTAAGCATGAGCAGATTTTGGAGCACAATGTGCCATCCAAATTGCTAGGCTGCAAGGACTATTATCACTATGAGCAGCACCACCCCGAATATAACCATCAACAGGCATATCTGCAAAGGGGAGATCAGGGGGTCACAGTTAGAGAACAGATATGGAGAACGTTAAAACCAAGTGTGGTTTACTGAATCTACCAGAGAAGAGTTCGACTTTTGGGTTTTCGCAGCTTTTGAAAGCTGGCCTTTTGCTTGTGCAGTCGCAGCAACAGAATTGTCGATATGATTGTCAATGTCATCTGCAGTACAAGGAGAAATAATACAATCAGATAATGGTGGGAAAGTAAACAGTATTGCGCTTCAACATATGGAATTGGGTATCGTCTCATCTGTCAGCTGAAAAAAGGTATCACGGACCAATCATTGCTCCTTGATCATGGACTAGCACAGCAAGATCTTTGAAGATCTCATTTACTTCAGTGATTTGGTATTGAATCTCTTGTATTCCCTGGTCCCTTTCCTCGATGATGGCCTCGTTGAACACAATCTCATTATCCAAGAAGACTAGCTCTTGTCTATGGTAGAAAAAAGGTTAAAGTTAGCACCTTAATCAAGACATAAAATTATTAAGAGTAACTTATAATCACGCGAAGGTTCGAGTTCTTGGCAATAAAAGAAATTCTTGTGCATAAAGTCACTGAGATATATGTCCCTCAAGTTTACAGCAAGAATACGGAGCCCAGAAGATACAAGATAATTAGATCAATGAAAAACACCATGTATGAATAATATTATCAACTCACCTTCTTGATTCTAGAAGCTGTGTGCGCTGCTCAGCCAACTTATCAGCACCGTTATTCATCTCGGTTGAGTTATAGCTGCAAAGAATTATTATCCTAGATCAGACCTTTGGTGGCAACTACAGAAAGAACTCGAGTAACATTTTTAGTTAGAGAAAACAATCTCCAACAGAAACATTCATAATGGCTGTTTCTATCTGGAGAAAAGACGAAAATTGAAAAGCTACCACACTACATGCAGCAGCGCACATAGCTATATTCTCAGGTGGGCAGTTATAGACATCAAGAAAAGTAGAGTAACTGAAACATAGTAAAGGAATTCATGTACTCCCTCCATAACTAAATACAAGACGTTTTTGCAGTTCAAATGGAACAGCAAAAACGTCTTATATTTGGTTACAGAAGGAGTACTATTTAAGAATGGTTATAGATTACTGAAGATGTATAGAAGCCCAAACATACGAAAATATGATAATGAAAAACTTTGTTGTAACCAGACAAAGACTTCTAGATGGTTGTTTATTATGTGAAGCTAAGAGAACAGTGAACAGATATGGAAAGACACGTTACTAGAAAACAATTCATATGCTACACTATATCAGCGTGTCAATGGAAAAAGCATGGCAAATAAGATCAAGAATGCATGTTCATCCTATAAATGCGCCAGAACACACTTTAGGTTCACCCCATGGATGTATAGCCCTCTACTGTTGCATAATTTTCAATACAATTTGTAGTCATCTGCTGAGGCATACAAGCACTGAAGAGAGCCAAAGTGGTCAGACCCTTCCTCGGACCCTGCGCAAGCGGGAGCTACATGCACCGGGCTGCCCTTTTTTTTAAGGAATGTCATGTCACAGTAATTGGACAACAAAACCGTAAACTCCTAAAAGGGGCATACAATTGCAGTTCACTTTCCAACATCAATGGGCATTATTTCATTTATTAGGCTGTCTTATTAGCAAAGGGAAACATATCTAACAACAAAATTATACATAAACTGGAATTGAACAGACTATTCTAGAATATGAGGTTAACATACTACCTAGAAGAGAGTGTACAGTGTGTCAATAACTACAAGAACTCCCCCGTTGTTTGACAGCAAAAAAATAAACAAGATAATGCATACAGCAAAAAGGTAGAGCATCTGAGTAGAATATTACCTCTGTGGTAGACCTGCTTGAGTAATAAAGGGTGCATATGCAGCTTCTCTCTCTACCGCTAATCGTTGAGCTTTCTGAAACTCTTTTAGGACTGCTTGGAAATCCTTTGCTAGCTTCGCATCAGCAATCTTTTTGGTAGCCTGTAGTTTAAAAAGTGGTCAGAATCACATTGTGTAGAAAATAAACCAGAAGCACATATGAAAGAGCAAAAGCAGCCAGAATAATAAAGCCAGAGAGGAATGAAGATGCAAAGATGGAAAACTAATACCAACTGAAACACCATATATGAGAAATTTGGGTACCACATTTGATCTTATATTCCTGATTCCAGGAATTAGTGGCAAATTTTGTCATGGAGAGTATGCCGCCATGCTAAAAACAATCATGACCACGATTGTTAAGAATGAAGGAAAACCTTATTCCCTCCGATCCATAATAAGTGTCGCAGTTTTGCTTTGGATCAGAGGGAGTATATTTACTTATCTACCAAAGGAGTCTAGTTTCCTAGCGCGTCAGTACAAGACCATTCATATTTGAATACCAAATTGTATTTGAGGATTCCTGTCAAAATACATGTATTGGAGAGGTTAATTACCATAACTAAACTCCAAAACACTGTTACTTTCTTATGTATTTGCAAACAATTTTTAAATTCAGTTGCAGGTTCTGTTTAAGGGCTTGTTCGGTTGCAAGGGGTTTGAAGGGGATTGGAGTGGATTGGAGAGGATTAAATCCCCTGCAAGTCAAATTCCACCTCAATTCCCTCAAAACTTCTTCAATCCTCTCCAAGAGAGGTTTAACCGAACAAGGCCTAAGGGACAACATTACAACATAACAGATGGTTAGAATCGGGTAGAAAAGTATTTATTTATTTAAAATTTAATTATTAATTAATCGACTAAAAGTAACATGCAAGCAAACAGTACAGAAATGCTTCTAACAATAAAGGAAATATCAAACATAAATATATAAGTACATCAAAGGGACAGACACATACACTGGCTTCAAGACGATGATCTGCCTCACTAGCTTGTTTAAGCTTCTCCGATGTATCCTTCACCAGTTGCGTTATGTGTGCTCGTGTTTTGTGTCTGCAAGCAACGGCAAAACTGATAGTGAGATGCCTATCGTAACAAATTGAACGAGCAAGTAAACACTACCAAAAGAAGGTTTATTGAACGTTTAGTATAGTTAACATATCAAGGGCTATAACACAGCACGAACAAGTTATAAATGATATAAATCACATTAATTTCAGAAGAAAGAGCGCTAAAACATTTCATTTGATGCCACTGATGACGGGTCGATTCATGTAGCACATACGGCCTCATTCAGTGATTCGCCCAATTAACCTATGCGCGAAGGTTCAGCTAAACGTAACAGAGACGAGATAACTTTAAAGGCATGGTTAATTCGACACCCTGCGCGGTAGGCGGAAAAAAATGGGGTGCAATAAGCCCTAGGCAATCTCCGACACAAAGATATTGATTGTTCGCACGCACGCATCCACCAAACAAACATAGTAACCTAAATCGGGATCAGAAATCGAACCGCAGAATTCTCCCCCAATCCCGTGCACGATTCCGAAATCGTCACAGCGGCCAGCCCGGGATTGCCAAATATCCTGGAAACGAGGGGAGGGGGGTAGGTAGGGTAAGAAGGCGGCTCACATCCTGTCGCGGAGGTCGGGCGTGTCCTTGGGCGTGCCGAGCGTGTTGACGAGGCGCTGGAAGGTGGCGACCGCCGTGTTGATCTGGAAGACGCCCGACGCGACGGCCTGCGACGCGCCCGCGCCGGCCCCCGCCGCCCGGCCGTTCCTCCGCGCCGCCCCGTGGACGCCGTTCCCGGCCTCCAGGTCCTGGAAGCTCATCCCGCCCCCGCGAATCGACCGATCGGCGACTGGCTGCCGGGGACTCGGCGAAATTCCGGGGAGAATTTGTGGGGGAAGAGGTCGCGGCCGGCCGAAAAGGGGGATATGGGGCGGGGGCTGCTCCGGTGTCACGGTTTGGTTTCGTCTCGTGGAGTTTAATTGGAGATTCCAGGATACGTACACTCGTGGGGTAGAGGGAGCCAAGGGGAGTTATCGCGGTGCTGTGCTGTGCTGGTGTTGGGGCCAGGCCAGGTCGGGAAGGGAGCTGTGGTTTGGTCGGATCGCGTACGCGGCGTGATTCGCACACGGTCGCACGCGCCGGCTAGAGGAGCGGGTGGGTGTGGCCATACACGGTCGCGGTGAATAATTTATTATTAGCGTGTTAACAATTGTAAAAAAGAGCGTGTTAACAATTGTCTTAATTGTATTTTCATGAGTTAAATTGTTTAATGCACGCGAACAGCGAACTAATCTGTGATTGAATGATTGGATGGTTAGAAAAACAATGGTATCATTAGACCATTAAGATTCAAGTGATAGACTTACAGCTGTATTCTTATTTCCTTGAATTTATTTCAGCCATTTCGACGATGTGTGTTCAGTGAAAATAGACGTTTCCGTCGATTATGAAGGTGTCTGTAACAACTTTGTCAATCGAAAGATGATATGTCATCATCCATGAAGGTGTCTAACAACTCACTCATCACAACAAAAAAGCTACGGAATTCTATTCAAACACAACCCAGCCATTTCATTGACCAGCGCCTCAAGATCCAGCTAGGAGACTCGAGATCAAATTCAGTTTCCTATTTTTTTATTGGATGGCGAAATATGAATTTTTGTTTAGATGCATGGAAACTTTTTTGAAAATAAATGTACATGGCAATTTTTTAAAAGGAATTGAACTTGTCAGATGGAGAAAGTAAACATTTAATGTGACACGTCAAGTTGTTTTGTGCCCATGGCACAAATTTAGAAACCTTTTTCTCCTCGTCCCATGGCGAATTCATAATTTTCTTTTGTCTTCTAAACATGACAATTTCAAGGTCTTTCTGTAGTGCTCCCATGGAAAGCCTTGATAAAAAAAATCACTTATTCACGGCAATTTATTGCTAGGCGCATGACATTTTAATTCTAAGAGCATGAATTACTAGAAGGGCAGTGCGTGTTTTGTCACATCGTTTATTTTCTAGGGGTTGTACATGTTTTATATAATTTTTTTGAAGTTGTGAAAAATATTTACGTATTAGTTGGTTTGGTGTATGGGGATACACTGAAGTCTATTCTTTTATCTGATATGCTACTCCTATCGACAGACTTTACGAAATCATGCTTACAGATGAATGTGCCAATTTATGGTCAAAGATTAGGGAAAAGGTGGGTCAACGATGCAAATCGGGGAAGTGATTGGTGTGCCAATGTTTGATATGACCAATCTGTAACGAATTGTTCGTCAGTTTATCATTTTTTTTATTGTGGTGTTTGGATGGATGTTTCTGATCGTGTGATTGGAGGACATCTTTTAATTATTACAAAAATATGAGAAAGATACTTACGTTGTTGGACACGTGTGTTATGCTGGTGCTAAACGTGTCATGGACGACACTTTCGTTTTGTCACTCATTCATCGAGAGATCTCACCATGAAGCCAGGGTTAACGACTCAATCAATTATGTATCCAATCCAAACTGAAGAGTTGAATGAGGGGTTTTAAAATGGGATGACTTAACGAAGTTAGAGATTTCATTGCCACAACAAAGGATTGACGGATTCAAAATCAATGATTGACGAAATAAACTTTAAAATTAGAGAGCATAGTGTACTAAGAATGAGAGATCTCATTGTGAAATTGTTGAGTTGATTGAGGGGCTTTAAAACAAGATAGCTTAATGAATTGAGAGATTTCATAGCCATAACAAAGGATTGATGGAGTCAAAATCAAGGATTGACGGGAGGAGCTTTAAATTTAGGGAGCATAGTGTATTAAAAAAATGAATGAGAGGCTCATTGTGAAATTGTTGACTCGATCAAAATTAAATGACCCAACTCCAAATTGAGACCTCAATTAATTGCAAGGCCTTAAATAATAGAGAGCTTAATGTTATAGAGGATTAAAATAATCAAGTGAAAAATTGTTGATCCGGTCAAAATCGATGACTCAATTCTAAATTGATGACCTCAGTTGAATGAGAGACATCCAATTCTAGGGTGATTAGTGATATGTGGTATATTATTATTTTAAGAGCATGGCATATTTTTTAAATTTTTATCATGGCAAATTCTTGTGTGGTATTTTTATGTTTTTGGAAATGAAAATAGAAAGCATGGCTACTTCTGAATTTTTTAACACTCAAGACATGAGCTGTATTTTTTAACAACATGGCAAATTTGAACTGGTCGTAGTAAAACTTCCGTATAAACTTTCCTTATATATTAGGGGATGGCAACTGTAGATCTATGGTTTCTCTATCTTTTTTTTATACGGAATTTTTTGTTTTCTTGTTAATGGCATTCTTCTTTTGAAAAAAATCAACTATCTGGGCCTCTAGGCCAACCGGGAGGGGGTGGGGTCGAGATGGACCCCCACTGGAGCGAGCATTCGAGCGAGAGCATTTCGTTCGCTGGTTCGATCCTCACCTAAGCGAACAAATCATTCGTTTTGGGGGAACGTCCCCAGCTGGCGACCACCAGATATTTGTGTTCTTATGTTCGTGTTTTTACAATGTAGTAATTATAATATGTAAACATGGTGCGTAAATTGATGTATAATTATAAGGAAGATACATCACTTAAGGTTATGTTTGTGTTCACCAAATAATATTAAGTACAACCACTTGAAGCATATAGGAGCGATTAAGGAAAAATGAGCGTTTTGCTTCAAGCACTGTTGTATAATTATAAGAAATCCAAGAAATAGACGTCTTTGATAAAAGCTTAATCAACTCGTCTTTATATTGACATACATATAAATATAGAAATTAAAAATCTCACTTTTACCAAAAAATGTGAAGTATTAATTAGGAGATGATAAATATAATTGAGAGCTGGCGTTCAACGCGCGACGCGCAAAAAGCGGGTTTACAACGCGTAAAAAGTTTTTTTAGCGCGCAGCCGAGCGCTAGCTTCAGCGACCGCCGCAAAATATAACGCGCGCTGCGCTCCAACAGACACGTTAAACTACAACGCGCGCGAGCAGCCGACGCTTGCAACATGCATTCTTTTGAAGACAATTTGATGGATATTTTATCAAAAATCAAAACACAAAAGACATGGGAAGTTCAAAATCATTTCACATCATCTCATCATCACATCCAACCAAGTTCAAAATCACAAGCGAAGTTCATAACGTAACAAGTTCACACAAACAAATGGCACATCATCAATCATGCCGCATCCTCATCTTCGTCCTCCTCTTCCCCCGATTCTTCTTCCTCATCCGAAATCTCATCTTCGTCCTCCTCTTCATTGTCTCCTGGAGATGCCGAAGGTATGTGAGGCACACCGGAAGACATGCGTCCACCCATGTCGCCCGGAGGTGCTCCCATGCCTCCCATGAATGTAGCAAAACTCATGCCTCCCATGCTTCCCATGGTACCTCCGAAGCCACTCATGCCTCCCATGCCGCCCATGATAGACCCGAAGCCACCCATGCCTCCCATGCCATCCATGTCTCTCATGGTAGCTCACATGCCTCCCATCCCCCATGGTAGCTCCCATGCCACCCATCCCTCCCATGATAGCTCCCATGCCTCCCGTGCCTCCCATGGTCATGGTTCTTTTTTGGACCAAGACTTCTTCACAGGCAAGATTGATGTACTCCTTTCGCTTCTCATCGAGGGTAGATGTGTACATGAAGAACAAGTACTTCTCCCATTCCAACAATTTAGTTCGCTCCTCCATAGACAAATTCTTATCCTCCAATGCCACCTTCCTCTCCTCGGCCGCCACCCTCCTATCCTCGGACGACAACCTCCTCTCCTCGGTCGCCGCATCTTGGTTCCTTGCCATCTTCCTCACCTCATTCGTTTCCTTTCTTGTGTTCACAATAGCTTCCATAACATCTTTTAGGCCATTATCTCCTTTCTTCTTCTTCTTTTTCTTCTTCTTCTTCTTCTTCTTCTTCTTCTTCTTCTTCTTCTTCTTCTTGTCTTGTCTTTCTTTCTTGTCTTCATTTGGTCTTTTTGGCTTCGAGTAGGCAACCGAGTTTGGTGTAGGGCTTCTTTTGCCGTCATCACTTGATGCCTCCTCATCATCATCATCCAAATCTATAGTTCGCATGCGTTTCTTGGTCTCCTCATCAACACCTTCACATGGCTTTCATTGCTCATCATCCTTCAACTCTTCATAGCAATGGGGCAAGGTAAATGGTCTCCCTTTATTGATCTTTCCTTTCCTGTTCTTTTTCTCCTCTCATTGAAATAAGTTTTATGCGATGGTGAGCTACACACAAAAAAACAAGTTAGCACCAAACATGGACATGGAAAAACATGAACATGAAAGAATCATGAAAGAAATGACACTTACCCTCTCGTTATCATTAGATCCACTTGGGTTTAGCGTGTCAACCGCCTTAACTACGGCCATCCATCTTTGAGAATCTTTGTTGATTGTCGACCACCAGGAGCGAAGAGATCTTTTAGTGCGGTCAATTCCACTCTTGTTGTGTAAATCAAAGTGCTCCTTCATTTGGATCCAATACGCATCTCTACTTTGATCCCTCCAACAATGGCATCCCTAGACACTTTCAACCATTTATTGCATATCAATTTGTCTTCGTTCGTGGCGTAGTTGCCTGCTCTTCCTTTCGGTGCATCGAAGATACCCTCACCATCCTCGTCCCCCTCAAACTCATCATTGTTTTGAAACCAATGAGAATTGTTGGAGCCAACATTCATAGTTGACATATAGGTCTCATCATTGAAACTACAAAGTATATACAACAAAACAAATAAGCTATCCATATGTATCCATTCATGTAAAAAACAACAACAATTTTTTTGTTGGCAAAGTCATACCTTGTTGGCATTTCATCGTACACCTTGTGGGCATCGGCCGCCGACGCAACAAGCGAGCTCACCGGTGCTTCGCTCGCCCGCGCTTCGGTCACACGCCCTGCAAGCTTCTTCCCCGACCGCCTAGAGGGGCTGTCCGCCTTCTTCTTCTTCCCGGTCACCTTCCTCGCCCTTGCCGCCGCCGCATTTGAGAGCTTCGAGATGGGGTCACGTGTCTTCACGATGGGCGTCGGCGCGACGCCACCCGCCAAGGTCGTCTGTGGCGCCATGAAGAGCCCGCGAGCGAGTCCGGTGCTTGGAGGAGCACCGATAGAGGCGAAGCCATAGCTCCCCGCGCTAGGGTTCGTGGTAGCGGCAACGGTGATGACGGCGGCGGCGAAGGGGTCACGGATGTAGGAAGGCATAAGGAGGATGTCGCCGCGGTCGTCCATCCGGCGATTTTGCCAGCGGCGGCGCGTCGGAGGAAGAGGTGGACGAGGCGCGAGTGCTCGAGTGCTTCCGTACGCGGGAGCGGACACACGAAATAAGTGGCGCACGATGCCGTTTCACTCCGCGCGCGAAAGAACTTATGCCGCGCGTGTGGTTTTTGCACGGTCGCTGGAGCGTCCGATTCCGCTGCGTGCGCGCTAAAACAGTGTTTTTTTCAGCGCGGGGCGATTTTTGGTCGCCTATTGGAGATGCTCTAAGAGTCCATAAACCATACGAGGAGGTTTAATATTTGCTTTCAACTACTGGATGCATACTTATAAAAATTGAATTGAAAGAACAATTTGGGACAAGTCATAGTGTCAAAAAGGTCTTACAATTGGAGACAGAAAGAGCCAGTGAGCTAATATTGGTATAAAAATACCAGTTTTTTTTTAAAGATGGTCCCTTAAGGCCCGATCAATTAAGATAGAAGAGAGTTATCCGGTTAATTAACGAAAATCCGAACGAAAACCGTTACAACATGCACCAACAACACACGCCGACCCAGAGGCCGCGCACCAGTCGAGCCGCCGGCTTCGTCACCCGAGCAACCCGAAGCTAACACCCTACAACCAAATCTGAAGCCGTCGCTCCGGCCTCCATGCCGACCCCCGGCCACGCACCAGGCGAGCCGTCTGCCCTGCTGTCCAAGCAACCGGAGCTGACGCCCTACATCTATCTCCCGAGCCGCCGCTCTGACGTACAGACAGTGACCACACACGCTGACCCCGAGGCCGCGCACCAGGCTAGCCGCCAGCTTCATCACTCGAGCAATCGAAGCCGACACCACACAACCATATCTGGAGCCGCCGCTCCGACATCCACGATGACCCCGAGGCCGTGCACCAGGCTGGCCAACGACACTGTCACCCACGAGACCAATGCCGAC
This sequence comes from Hordeum marinum, assembly GCA_022496015.1. Taxonomy (NCBI): domain Eukaryota; kingdom Viridiplantae; phylum Streptophyta; class Magnoliopsida; order Poales; family Poaceae; genus Hordeum; species Hordeum marinum. Next base: position 147,203,157 of record CM039674.1, read on the forward strand.
ACCCCTCCATGACGACGAGATTCGAAACCGCCGCTCCAACTTCCACACCGGCTCCAAGGCCGCACACCACCCGAGCCGATTGCCCTCGCAAACCAAGACCACTCCAAAACGAAGCCTTCAAGAAGGAACGCGACACCAGAGCGCCGCCATCGTCCGCTTCAGGAACCTGGATCAGTGGTTTCCCTCGGAGTGCGGGAGAAGAGGTCTTAGGCCCTCGTCAAAGACGCCTCCAAGAAGGTATACGGCGCCCAGAGGCGTTGCCGTCGTCGGCTCCGGCCAAGGCTAGAGCAAGGTTTTCACCTCGAGCAGCCAAAAGAAGTCTTTCCCATGAACCGGCCTACGAGAGCCACCGCCTGCCTGAACCACCACCTACCACCAGAGCCCGGAGCCACCATTCAGAACTGTCACGCCGACGCCAACTACACCGCGCAGAGTCACCAACATGACCGTCCCATCACCACCGCAGAGGCCAGATCCGAGCACGTCTGGCCAGATCCAGCACCCACCCATCAGCTCCAACAAAGCCACGGGCGAAACCAAGCGTCCCTGGTGCGGCCGAGGCCGATGCACCGCCGATGAGGACAACGTCACCGAGCTCCAGCCGTGACACTGCCCATGCAGCCATCACGACCGCCGTCTTGGAAAAGTGGTACGGGACCACCGCCCCAGTGTTCGTACACCCAAGGCCCTCCACCCGCACGCGCAACCAGCGAGAACGCCCCCGCTGTAGAGCCACCACCGCGCCTCGAAGACGCGCATCATCACCCCAGATCCACGTCGCACCGCATCACCTCGTCTTGCACACGCCACCATCCCCGCCTCATCTGTGCAGCAGGAGCCCACCGCGAGCCCGTCGTCGCAAACCGCGCCTCCCCATCCTACACGCCCGCGCCTCCCTGTGCCCAGCACGAGCTCTTCCTGCAACCGCGCCAACGGGCCACCACCGATGCGCCGCTCCACACCGCCCCGCCGCCCACCACCTTCGCGCCGGCGAGCCAGCCACCATCGACCGACCCGTCACCACCTTCGCCCCGCTGGCCACCACCTTTGCCCCGCCGCCCACCACCTTCGCTCCGTCGGCCACCATCCTCGTGCCAGCGAGCCAGCCACCACCACCCCGCCGCCGTCGACGGGCCAGCCGTCGGCGCAGGGCCCCGAGGTTGGCCTCCCAGATCCAATCGCCCCTCCTCTGGCGATGGGATGTCCGCGGAGGCCAGAGAACGCCCGGCCGCCACTTTCCCCGGAGCACGCATGGCCTTCGCCGGTGGCCTCCTCAGGTGGCGCCGAGGCGGGGGGAGGGGGGAGGAACCCGGCGACGACGCGACACGGGGGCCAGAGGAGGGGCGACGCGGGATTGGAGCACAGGTTTCTTCAATCTGCCTGTTGGTCGTTTGTCACCATGAGTACTATGGAGGAGGCTAAAAATATAAGTATGAAAGTACTAAACGATGTACTAGCATTTTCATTTGCTAATAGTTGCTCGGGGGCAAGCAGCTATTTTATTCTGCTATGGATTTGTAGTAGCTTGGTTTGATCAACAATCCATCGATGGGACAGACGGCAGCGGCGACGTGGGGGCGAAGAAACTGGAGCTTGCCGTGGAGATGGGCGGCCGGAAGTTCAGCTGTGAACGGCACGGCGACTAAGTATGATAATGCAGTCCGAGACCAGATTTGGCGTCGTGCCTCCTTCACGGACCTTTTCTTTCCAACCATCTAGACTGGGTTTTCTCGGATGGTGTCGCTTGCCCAGCTGGTCTCCGTCGCATGGACCGCCGATGGTGATGGTGGGCACTGCCGCGCAGGGCGGCGAGCAAGTGGACCCTCTCGAGTTCTCCAGAACCTTTATGAGCTCGGTGTCTCGCTCTGTCGGCGTGCCGAGCTACCTTTCGAGTGTTGACATGATGCCTTTTTCCTGATCTTAATTCTCGTGTTAGCTACCCTGCAGCTTTTAGAAGATCCTACTGGCACTGGCAGGCGCTTTCCCAGATAATCTGATGTGTGTGGGAGCATGTGTAAGGACGAACAATCGAGTAGGCGTTTTGGAGCACGGGCTTCATGAAGCCCGGATATTTTGAAAAATTCAAAATTCGTATTTTTCAGTTTCAAGAAATCTGAAAAAAATCATACAAGTAAACAAGGATATTATGTGTGTATGTAAAATTTAAGGATGAAATGCCCTAAAATACGATCTGTGTAAAAAAGACAAATTCATGGATTTTAAGGATGAATAGTATATCTACTAAAAAGCCTCAGATTTGTTCTTTTTGTGTAGCACTTATTTTAAGGTGTTTCGTCCTGAAATTTACACACATGTGCTTTATTTCTCTAAGTATGTGTGTATTTTTTTGTTTTCTTTTAAATATGAAAATTTGAATTTTACTTAAGTCAAACATGGAGCCCGAGCTCTAAAAAGCATTTTTGCAAACAATCCTACTACTCCACTATATATTGCCTGCTCCTTTTGCTGAGAAGATTAAATATTTAATTATTCTGCGTCAGAGAAGATTAAATACTAATTAGTAGTACGCCAAGTAGGCACGGATCTAGATCAGCGCCAAGAACACGCTCTATAATTAGTAGCCCAGTAGGCACGGATCTGATCGGCCCCAAAAACACGCTCGTATAGTTCTCGACAAAAAGAACACGCTCATATAGAACCATCAATCGGCAGAGTGGATGTCACATGTCACGGAAACAATAAAAGCAATAAGAGCATGTTTAATAGCACCGTTTTTTTAACATCATTTATAGTTAATTTTATAGTTAACGAATACAATAGTTAAATACAACACATGTACTATTTTATTAATACTAGCAAAAGAGCATGTGCGTTGTAACGGAAAAGAAAATACACACGCTCTTAACTAAATAACCATGACCCACGACCCTAATATGTCGGTGTCCTTTATTTTCACACGGTATCATATTTGTTTTGCCGATGGTGACCTTAATGATGACACAACGAAAACACATTTGAGTGTGGTCAGTCCTAAGGCCTCTCTCTCCCTCTCTATCTCTCGTGAGTGCACGCACGCACGCACACTCGCTCGGAATAAGATGAGAATTATGTTATTTTTTTCCATGAGGTTTTACAGAGATGTGCATGTGTGGTTATCGGTGTTTTCTTTCCTCTCAATCTGGTTTTAGTGGGTGTTTATTTGCAATTCGGATGTCACCGTTACGAAAAAAATGGACCGTGCACTATAGATTAAGTTTGCATCAAAAAAATATTTCAAAATAAATTAAGAGCTAAAAACAACATTATATTTAGATTCTACACATTTTTAATCAAATTTATAACATGTTAAAATCGAAGTTACGATTTAAAAGATATGGATAATTTTGTTTTAGATAAATCACAGATTGATTAACTAAAAAGTTAAAAGCACAATGTGATTTCTTAGTGGTTTTGATAATTCATGACAACATACATTGTCTTTTGGACTAATACTTTCATCTAGGTATTTCAGATAAAGTCCATAAAAAGATGGGTCGGCAAAAGGAGTGTGAAGAGTATCCCCATGAATAAGAAGGAGAAGGAATAGATTGGCAAAGCTTCAAGCAAGAGGACTGTACATTTTACCTTTATGAGAAATCACTTTGAGTCCACAGGAAAGCCAATACTATTAAAAGGGATAAGGTATTGTTGGTGAACAAAATGCTCATATGTGCACAAGTGATATTCACCACATAGACCCAAAAGCTCTTCCACAAAAGTCCGTCCAAAGCCAAATATCCAAAATCAATGCAACCAACACTTTTCACTCGGTGCCACCGATTCTCAGCCTCAGACAGACTCAGCCAAACCCTAGCTCTTCGGTGCAACCGATTCCATTTCGATGCCACCGAGTTTGGGTTGCCAACTTCCTATTACGCAAATTCACAAAATCGGTCCCATCGAGTTTGTTGGATCGGCGTCACCGAGTTTGGCAATCTGACCGTTGGTCACCTGATCGGTGCAACCGAGTTGTATGTATCGGTCTCCCCGAGATTCGAAAATTGCTACCTTTGAGGCAACTCGGTACCATCGAGATTAAGACATCGGTGTCACCGAGTCTGACTTATTAGGTGTAATGGTTGGATTTTTGGAGACGCCTATATATACCCCTCCACCACCACTCACTCGCAAGAAAAGCACTTAAAACTATTCCATACTTGCCCCATCTGATTTTCTGAGAGAGCCACCTACTCATGTGTTGAGATCATGCCATTCCATTCCAAGCATATGAATCTTGATATCTAGCCTCCCCAAGTTGCTTTCCACCCAATCAATCTCTTCCATCATAGCCAAATCAGTGAGAGAGTGATTGTGTGTTGAGGAGTCTATCATCTTGAAGCACAAGAGCAAGGAGTTCATTGATATTATCGAGCCTATTACCTTTTGGAGGGTGGTGCCGCCTAGATTGGTTAGGTGTCGCTTGGGAGCCTCCTACTTCGTGTTGTGGAGTGAACCAAGAAGTTTGTAAGGGCAAGGAGATCGCCTACTTCGTGAAGATCTACCCATAGTGAGGCTAGTCCTTCGTGGACGGAAGCCGTTATGGAATACTCAAGGTTGCTTCTTCGTGGAACCCTCCGTGGGTAGAGCCCTCTATGGACTCTCGCGATCGTTACCTCCCTGTGGGTTGAAGACTCCATAAACATGGACGCACAATAGCAACACCTATCGGAACCACGGGAAAAATCTTCGTGTCCTTCATGCGTTTGATCTCCCTATCTCCACTCCTTACTTCCATGTGCAATGTCTTTACTTTCCGCTGCTATACTTGATGACTTGCATGTGTAGGGTGTTCTAGACTTGCTCTAATTGCTAAAATCTGCCAACACATTAAACTTATGCTTGAGGTAGTTTTAAATTACTGCTAGTAGTCTATTCACCCCCCTCTAGACATACTCTTCTAGTGATCCCGCAATTGGTATCAGAGCAATGGTCTCCATTGCTTCGGTTTCAACACCGTGGAGGAAGATGGATGTGTCTAGTGTGGGGAGTTTGTATTGTGGAGTGCCCATTCTTGATGAAGAGTACTATAGTCAATGGAAGAATGCCATGATTGATCTATTTGACAAATTCCATTTGATAAAACATATTGAAAATCCCTACGTGCTCCCCATTGATGAATTGCATCCCACACACGAAGAGGAAATTAACATGCTTGGTAACCTTAGAACTGTCAATCTTATTGTTAGAGGCTTACCAAGATTCGTGCTTTCTCAATTGAAGAACTTTGCATGTGCTTATACTTTGTGGATTGATTCGGAGAAACGATATCCAAATCTTACATTAAGTAATCTTGATGAAATTCTTCATAAAACTGTTGCTTTTCACAAAATGAAGCCTAGTGATCCAAACTTTGATAAATGCCTATTTGAGCTCCGTGATCTCATGCGTGCTAAAGGAGATGTCACTACTGTCAACAACATTGTTTGACGGGGATATACCCCATGGTATGACCCGACCTGGCGACTCACAGGAGACCCGACCGAAGACATGACATCTTATTAATGACCCGGCCAGGCAACTCACAGGAGACCCGTTAAAGACATGACATCTTATTTATGACCCGGCAAGCGGGTCATAGGATGACCAAGCCCAAGACCCGGCGGGTGAGCCGGCACCAGGCGGCTCACAAGAGAAGGCCCACAGGAGAAGGCCCACAAGAGAGAAGGATTCCCTTAAAAGGAAATAAGACCCGGAGTAGGATTCATGAGAGACTAGTCCTACTCCTACTCCTAGTAGGACTCTATTTGTAAACCTACCCTCTCCACTTATATAAGGAGGGGTAGAGCACTCCTAGAGGGACAAATTCTCAAGAGACAGAAGTCTACAAGTTTAGACAACACAAGAGATTAGAGGCACAAGAGATTAGAGGTAGCGATTAGCACCCTTGTAACCGAGAGATCTTCATCATCATCAATACCAGACAAGCAGGACGTAGGCTTTTACCTCCATCGGAGGGGCCGAACCTGGGTAAAACTCCATGTCTTCTTGATTCCGATCAACCCCTTCAAGCCGCCACGTAGTTGCGTCTCGCCCCGAACCTAAGTCCGTTCACCCGGACATCTGACATGACAAATCCACGACAGTTGGCGCCCACCGTGGGGCCGGTGCACGGTGGTATTGTGTTATTGGAGGGAGCCCATCCAGGAATCGAGAAGTTTGTAATTAGCAGGATGAGGAAGGGCCGGCTCGGAAGATCTACATCAACTCCAATTTCAAGATCAAAAGCCAAAGAAACTTTTTGCAATGGCTATCCGGCCTCGAACAACCTATCCACTGCAGAATCAGCCGCCGGTTCCGATTACTACTACATCAAGCAATCGCCCAATCTGCCACGTTCGTGAGTTTGCCCCCACTTGTTCTATGATGACAGGACACATTGTGGGTTCCGCAGCAATCAACCACAGGTGTTGTTGCTTTTTACTATCATGCGAGGACCACAGACAGTCGAGCTACCAAGAGAAATTAGCTAGGCGCTATAACTGGAGGGATAAGAATTAGCTCACAGGGTCGTGCGCCCTAACATGGAAAATCTACAGCAACAGGGAAAACCAAAGGCAAAGTTAACCCATGAGAGATCATGTCAGAGGTAGTAATAGTCCATGACGTAAAAGCCACCTCCAAATCAGTTTTTTCAGAATAACTTATGGTTACTACTTGCCTATGGAACAATCACCAATCACCAAGGAGCACCAATTTAAAAAAAGAGGGGTATGGTTGTTCGTGAGGGACACAACCCTGGGGACCAAGTCGGACTCAACCTCGCCTTTGCCATCCGAGCTGACCCGCATGGATCCATCTCACCTTAGACGCGACTCGTCTCACCTCGAGCCAGTGCCGTCCGCCTTGCACCCGTGCCATGTTCACCTGCCTGGCAGCTTCCCCTCTAGGCGCCCCTCTCCGCTACTGGGTGTCACCTCTGAATCGCACCGGCGCCATCTTGTCAGCTTGATGGACCATGCTGGTGCAGGCCGCCACGACCTCCATCATCGTGGGCCCTTCCGCGTCCGCCGCGGCGTTACCTACCTCTACCTCCGCCTGCGGCCGCCCCTGGCTATGAGCCCGCACGCAGCCGCCGTGCCCGCGGGTGCCCCTGTGTTGCGCCGCTGTGACCCGCCCGCCTTGCTTGCATGCCGAGCCGGTGTTCTGTTCCGCTCCTCTCCAACTCAACTGCCTGCACCAGCTCCACCCTGCTCGCCTGCATCTCCGCCAGCCTGGACAAGCCGCTGTCGCAAGCACTGCCTTTTCCGTGGGCCGGCCTGGAGGAGTCGCCGCCGCCAGCTCCGCCTCAGCTGTGGGCCGGTGCCGCCGAGCCGCCGCTGCGAGCTTTGCTTCTCTCGGCCTCGCCTCATTCACTGTTCCGCTCCTTTGGGCCAATTGAGCCGCCACGACGATGCCTCTGAGCCGCCGGCCTCGCATTGCCTCCACTGGAAGTCGCCTCCACCTCGCTCTGTTTCCGCCGTGGACCGGCGCTGCCGAGCTGCATGAGCCGAGCCACCGCCGCGATCCTCGCCTCACCGCCACCATGGCACGCCCCCCCCACAGTTCCTTCGTGGCTCCGCCTCCGGCGCTGGTCGTCCTATCGGCTGGTCTCCCGCACGTCTCCGAATCGCTGCCGTTAGAGACTGGGTTGGCCCCGCCTGCCCGTTGTGGCTGTCTGCTATACGAGTAGTGGAAGAATAAGGAAAAGGGAGGGGTGGGGAGCGGTTTAAAAAGAAGAAGAAGAAGAAGAAGAGGTGACTGTATCTACTATTATCTAGTGCGGGCATCCGCATTCATCTGAGAAAATACCAGGTGATATTTATCTTAACAATTTCTCAGTATATCTTTTCATCTGAGAACAGTTACTCAGTCTTTGTAATATTTTTTACACAGGACAGTTAGTCATTGCCAAAGGGGCACTATACCACGGAGATGGAGGCGTGCCACGTCATTTCGCACAGGTGGTTGTGCGTGTCGCGTTACTCAATGAACTCGTGCACCGGTTCCAGATGCCGCGGCTTCCTCAAACGTCTGCACCGGCTTAACAACGCCACAATGACTTACCGTCCGTGATGGTTTTCAATACCATGGGCGTCTTTCACAACATCACCGGTTTACAATGACGCGGTCGTTTTCTACGTCTACATCAACATATTGGTGCAGTGCTCACCTATACGAGCCACCCAACGGAGGCGCGCAAGACGCCACCCACATTTTGATCTACATCAATATACCAATGCAGTGCTCGTCGATACGAGCCGTCCAACAGACAAGCGCATAAATTGCCGCCACTATAGTTTGGTTCACTTCAAACAAACAGCCGGAACGAACCATCGACCGGATCGTTGAAACAATTCATACGGGATCATCTATAACCCGCCACGGTCAACCTCAAACTTCCAGTGAAAATCCTCAAGCCGCCTCTTCGAGTCAACTTGAGGCTCGGGGGCTACAGACATGGCAAGACACATTTGGTCGTTTTCAATGAGAAGCCCGGGTCTTTGCAAGATGAAATTTTCCGGCTCAGAAATTTGAGTTGAAGTGGTTTGTTCGCCGTCAAAACGGCCGATCTATCATCCGGCTTTATGCACTATCAAGCGCTGTTGCAGGGAGGCTTCTTGCCTTCGGGTATAGCTTACATCTCCCTTGCACAGTCTACTTTTACGCTGTTGCAAGGAGGCTTCTTGACTTCGGGTATAGCTTACATCTCCCTTGCACAGCCGGCGTTATGCCCAATTAAGCACTGTTGCAAAGAGGCTTCTTGCCTTCGAGTATAGCTTACATCTCCTTTGCACAGTCATCTGTTATTAAACTGTTGCAAGGAGGCTTCTTGCCTTCGGGTATAGCTTACATCTCCCTTGCACAGTTGGCTTTATGCCTAGTTTGGTTACATTAAGCGCTGTTATTGATGGAGGCTTCTTACCTTTGGTATAGCTTACATGACCCTAAGACAACAGCGTGTACACCAAATTCCAGTTGCTTATCAACTGCGGCCATCGAAGGGGGCTTCTTACCGACGGGTATCACTTATCTCACCCTAGTGGCCGGCTTTATGCCACTTTCGGTTACTTATTAACTGCGGTTGTCGAAGGGGGCTTCTTACCGACGGGTTCGCTTATCTCACCCTAACAACCGGCGTTTTACGCCAAAACTCAGTTGCTTATCAACTGTAGCTGTTGAAGGAGGCTTCTTGCCTTCGGGTATAGCTTACATCTACCTTCAAACAGCCGGCTTTATGCCGTTTTAGGCTAATCATTAGCCGCGGTTGTCGATGGAGGCTTCTTGCCTTAGGGTATAGCTTACATCTCCCATCGACAGCCGGCGTCCGCGCATACAATATTCAAACGTTAACAGGAGGCTTCTTACCTTTAGGTACAACTTACATTGCCCTGCAAACAACCGGCTTTACGCCGCTTCCGGCTCATTATTAGCCGCGGTTGTCAATGGAGGCTTCTTACCTTTAGGTACAGCTTACATTACCCTACGACAACCGGTTCTCGACAAAGTTCATCTTACAAGAGCCGGGGTCATACTACTCCGGTTGACAAGTTTCAAAGTGCTCGACCGGCTCTAAATTACTGGAGAAGGCGTGACATCTTCAAAGACATGCGCCGGCTCTAGAAGTTCAAGATGGATTTATACAAAGGGGGGATCAATCAATAAAGAGCCGGCAAAACAAAAACACGGAGAGACGGAAATATATACATCCGGAGCTGCATTCAAGAAAGGCAGAATTATCCTTAAAGATATTACAAAGGTGCTCTCAAATGGGAGCTAAAAGGTGGAGCCGTGGATTATCAAGGGGGCTTCCCACCTCCAGATAACATGCCGTCTTATCAAGCTGGGTCAGAGCAAGATTATGAGAAAAGGAGCAATGTTATGAAAGGTATAAACATCTCCGGGTTGGGCTTCTTCAAGCCGCCCTTACAACAATGCAGAATATATCATGTCTTGTTTATTTCTTGCAGGTACTATCTCTTAAAAGATGAGCCGCCGTTAAGTGTTTTGCAAGAGCAAATGGATCTTTTAGTAGCCAATATGGCTGGATCTTCATGGTTTATCATAACCAGTAATAAATGATTGGAGTTTTTCAAACCAGCTCGAAGAAATTATTATTTTGCAAAGAGCTGCCTTGTCAGATATAATGCCGTATCATCTAATTGGCCGATTCTCGGATTTCTTTAATTTTGCTCTATAGTAATCTACAACACTCATGGATTTCTCAAACTTATATTTGCTGGGTTGCACCGCAACCACGAGGAGGAATTTCATGTCAAAGACAAAGGAATTATTCCAGGATATTCATTCCGGGTTATATTATGACCACGGTCAAAGATTCATTCAACAAATCATGGTGAGACGTATTATTCTCACATAGTCCCGAGTCGCCGCAGGCAGACGACCCGACACTTGGGGGCTACATTATCTAAGTCCAAGTTTATATCAATTATGCAAGTCCCATGTCGCTGCAAGCATGCACCACGACACTTGGGGGCTAATGCAAGCCGGTTTTCAAACCATTACATTGTCAGCAAGACCATATTATATCAAGGAGATGAGCCGGCCCTTCTATATTTTTCTAAAGTCCCATCCCAGTAATTCTTACTGACCCGGCACTTGGGGGCTACAGTATTCAGCTGTTCCAACAGATTAAGAGATTCAAATTGAAGACCTGGCGCATCACATTCTGATGAGCCGGCCCTTGGGGGCTACACCCGCCGAAGCTTTCTGATGAGCCGGCCCTTGGGAGCTACACCCGCCGAAGCATTATAAGATATAAGGCAATTATAAGTCCCAGGTTGCTGCAGGCAGGACAACCCGACACTTGGGGGATACACAGTCCAAAATGTTATTTGCAAAGCACCAAGTTATCATGGATAATCTCGGAGCTTGGGGGCTACAGGTAATATGGACATATCAAAAACTTTGAGGAGAATTTTCAAGATATTAAATATGGAGTTCAGTTGTTAGACCCGGCGTCACCAACACTTATGACCCGGTGTTATCAAAAGATCATAACCCGCCAGAGTTTATATAAGCCGCCCTGCTTCACAACAATGGAAGTCCGGTTCTACATCAGATGGATTTTCATCCCAATATTTATCAAGTCAGCAGGATTCTAGTTATTTAACCCGGAGTCACCAACGATAATGACCCGGCATCATCAATGATTATGACCCGGCGGAGATGACCCGCCAAGAGTATTGGAAGCCGACTCAATGGCATATGGGTGTTTTATTCTCAATATTTTTCAAAAGACATTGACAAGCAAGATGATTATCATGATGACTCATTCATATGGAGAAAAGACCCGGATTTCTGAGAAGCCATTTTATAAGCCGGCCAAAGGAGCAAGCTGGCCACTTAACATATTTGTTACTCTTATTTCAGGAGCTTACCATGAATAAATTCAAGCTAACCTGGGGGCTAATGACGGGGATATACCCCATGGTATGATCCGGCCTGGCGACTCATAGGAGACCCGGCCGAAGACATGACATCTTATTAATGACCCGGCCAGGCAACTCACAAGAGACCCGTTAAAGACATGACATCTTATTTATGACCCGGCAAGCGGGTCACAGGATGACCAAGCCCAAGACCCGGCGGGTGAGCCGGCACCAGGCGGCTCACAAGAGAAGGCCCACAGGAGAAGGCCCACAAGAGAGAAGGATTCCCTTAAAGGAAATAAGACCCGGAGTAGGATTCGTGAGAGACTAGTCCTACTCCTACTCCTAGTAGGAATCTATTTGTAAACCTACCCTCTCCACTTATATAAGTAGGGGTAGAGCACCCCTAGAGGGACAAGTTCTCAAGAGACAGAAGTCTACAAGTTTAGACAACACAAGAGATTAGAGGCACAAGAGATTAGAGGTAGCGATTAGCACCCTTGTAACCGAGAGATCTTCATCATCATCAATACCAGACAAGCAGGACGTAGGATTTTACCTCCATCGGAGGGGCCGAACCTGGGTAAAACTCCGTGTCTTCTCGATTCCGATCAACCCCTTCAAGCCGCCACGTAGTTGCGTCTCGCCCCGAACCTAAGTCCGTTCACCCGGACATCTGCCGTGACAAATCCACGACATTGTTATTGAAGCCATTCACATTCATAAACTTGAACATTGTCATGGTTACGATTCTAACGAGTCTCCTATTTTTTATGACGAGGAGATTCCACCAAATGATGACAGTGAAGAACATGGCTACTATGATGAAGATGAGTTGTTTGACATCGAGCATGAAAAGATCATGACAAATCTAAGTGTAATGGCAAACTTCAAGGATTAAATGTCCGGTGGAAAAGAGTGGATTCTCGACAGTGGATGCACGGATCACATGACTGGTGATAAAGACATGTTCGAAGAGATCACGCCTAATCAAGGTCCTCAGAGGTACATGACCTTTGGAGACAACTCTAAGGGTAAAGTACTTGGCCTTGGTAAGGTGGCCATATCTCATGATAGCTCCATTCAAAATGTGATGCTTGTTGAATCCCTTGGCTACAATCTTCTTTCCGTATCTAAAGTAGTAGACTTCGGTTTCAATGTGCTATACACCAAAGTAGATTGCCAAGTGCTTCGATTTGATAATCATAAAATTGTCTTTACAAGTATTCGTAGAGGTGATCTATACATTGTTGATTTCGCTAAAAAGGCCCAACCTCTTACTTGTCTCATTGCAAAATCCTCTAAAGGTTGGCTATGGCATAGAAGGCTTGGACATGTAGGCATGCGCAATCTTGATAAGCTTATCAAGGGCGGTCATATTCTTGGTGTTAAAGATGTTATCTTTGACAAAGATAGACTTTGTAGCGCTTGTCAAGCAGGAAAGCAAGTAGGTGGAAGTCATCCGGTCAAGAACATCATGACCACTAGGAAACCACTCGAGTTACTTCATATGGATCTTTTTGGTCCCAATGCTTACAAGAGTCTCAGTGGAGACTCTTATGGTCTAGTTGTAGTTGATGATTTTTCTAGATTTATGTGGGCATTCTTTCTTGATGATAAGTCACAGGTACAAAATATCTTCAAGAACTTTGCACGCAAAGCGCAAAATCAGTTTGAAGTGAAGATCAAGAAGGTTCGAAGCGATAACGGATCGGAGTTCAAGAACACCCATGTGGATACCTTTCTTGACAAAGAAGGTATCTCACATGAGTTCTCGGCTACGTACACGCCTCAACAAAATGGAGTCGTTGAGAGAAAGAACCGAACCCTCATTGAGATGGCAAGAACGATGCTTGACAAATACAAGATGTCAAGACACTTTTGGGCAGAAGCCGTGGAAACAACATGTCATGCCACAAACCTACTCTACTTGCACAAGCTTCTCAGTAAAACGCATACGAGCTTCTCACCGGTAACAAACCCCAAGTTGGATACTTTTGGGTATTCGGCTCTAAGTGTTATATTCTTGATAAGCATCATCATGCTAAATTTGCTCCCAAATCCCATGAAGCTTTCCTACTTGGTTATGGATTGAACTCTCACACCTACTATGCCTACAACAACTTCACTCGAAAAGTTGAAGAGACGATAGATGTGAAGGTTGATGAGTCTAATGGTTCGCAAGTCAAACAATTGCCAAATGATGTAGGTTACAAAGATCCTTCGGAAGATATCCAAGATTTTCCCATCGGCAAGATTCGTCCCATGGAGGTGAAGTAAAGTACTTCATCAACCCAAGTGGAATCTCCTACTTCGGATCAAGGCTACTGAAAAAACGACATGGAAGCATCCACAAGCGGTGCATGACAAGATGAAGAGGAGGAGGAAGTACATCATGAAGATCCACCCCAACCTCCTTCGCCACCACCTCAAGGAGATGACCACGTCGACAACAACAGAGATGAAGGAGATGATGATGAAGAAGAACCTCCACCAACTAACAAGCCAAAGCTACCCCGAGTTCGAGCACAAGTGACCAAGAACCATCACCTAAACCAAATCTTTGGTGACATACACACATGCAGGATCACTCGCTCTAAAACTCGCTTGGCTAACTTTTGTGAGCATTATTCTTTTATCTCTAGCATTGAACCCTTGAAGGTTAAACAAGCTCTTGAAGACGCGGATTGGGTGAACGCTATGCATGAAGAGCTTCACAACTTCGAGAGGAACAAAGTGTGGACACTCGTGAAGAAGCCCAAGGACGAGCAAAACATTATCGACACGAAATGGGTTTTTCGGAACAAGCAAGATGAAGACGGTCAAGTCGTTCGCAACAAGGCTCGCCTCGTAGCTCAAGGATACACGCAAGTCAAAGGTATGGACTACGGTGAGACCTTCCTCCCTGTTGCTAGACTAGAATCCATTCAAATTCTTCTTGCTTATGCAAATCACCATGATATCACACTTTACCAAATGGACATTAAAAGTGCATTTTTAAATGGTGAAACAGAAGAAGAGGTCTATGTTAAGCAACCACCTGGTTTTGTAAATCCTAAGAAACCTGACCACGTTTGCAAACTTTGCAAAGCTTTATATGGTCTTAAGCAAGCTCCTCGTGCTTGGTATAAATGCCTAACAAAGTTTCTCATTGAAAAAGGTTTTGAAATTGGTAAAATTGACACAACCTTATTCACAAAGAGAGTTAATGGTGAATTATTTGTGTGCCAAATTTATGTGGATGATATTATCTTTGGATCTACTAACCCACAATTTAGTGAGAAGTTTGGAAGGTTGATGTGAGAGAAGTATGAGATGTCTATGATGTGTGAGCTGAAATTCTTTCTTGTTCAACAAATAAAGCAAACGAGAGAAGGTACATTCATCTCTCAAACAAATTACACCAAGGACTTGTTCAAGAAGTTTAACATGCAAGAGTGCAAAGATATGAAAACCCCCATGCCCACTAGCGGACACGATGATCTTACTAAGGAGGGTGAACCGGTTGATCAAAAGCTTTATCGATCAATGATTGGTTCATTGCTTTATCTGTGTGCCTCCCGTACCGATATTGTGCTTAGTGTTTGCATGTGTGCTAGCTATCAAGTTGCACCTAAAGAATGTCATCTTAAGGCCGTGAAAGGCATTGTGAGATACTTGATACATACACCAAACTTTGGCGTTTGGTATCCCAAGGGATCTTCTTTTAATCTTGTTGGCTACACGGGCGGGCCCACTTCAATTAAAGGGTATTCAGTTGAATACCCATTATTTTTGGCAAAAAATTAGGTGTATATAGTATATATACTATGCATTTATAAGAAAAAACAAAAATGACACGTCAAAGGACCAATGTAGCCCTGCAGCACACCTCTCCTCGAGTCCAAGACTTGGCCCAGGAGCGCACCGCCTAGACGCACGCGTACATCGTTGCCCCCAAAAAATAGCCGATTGATACAATAGAATCAGACGCGGACGAACCGACAACTCCCCCTCCCTGCATCCATCGATCAGATCACGCATGATCGCCGCCATAGCCCCTCCGCCAGGTGACCGCCGGCCAGCCAGGGTTGTTGCCGTCACCTTGCCTGGTCTACGATTGCGCGTGCGCACGACGCGTCGCCACGACGAATCCATCCCTCCCGCCCTCCATCCTTTTATGTTCTGATTTCTGAACCTGAAGTAGGCAATGGTAGGAGCAACAGGCGCATTGATTCAGTTTCATAGCCACAACGATAGATTGAATTGTTTCCTGAACCTGAAGTAGGCAACGACTGGGGCAGCAGGCCTGATTAACATGAGATCGATCACCTATTTTCTTATTACCATAGTATGAAGTTGAAGCATTAATATGGCCAGCTTCAAAACTGAATTGGTTTTTTCATAGACAGTTAATTAGATGTATTAATGCTTCTGCAGGCTACACTATTGATTATGTACTAGTGCTTCTGCAAGCTAAACTGAATTGATTTCTCTTGATGTACAGGCACGGTTTTCTTCTCGCTATTCAGCAGGCTACGCTGTTGTGTTGCACTAGCAGAGTTTGAGCTCCTAAGTAAGTTAGTTTAACCACTTGTCTTTCTTATTTAATTATAATGAAATTAGACACAAGTATGTAGTCAATTATGAGTTGTTTAGACATGAGAATTTGCAATTTATTATTTCAGTTTGTAATGAGAGAATCTTTACAAATTCTGAATTTGTTAGAATGAGCAATATGTATAACAATTAGTACTCTAAAACTTGGGAAATTTTACTTTTTAGATGTAAAAGATGAAGATGAAGAATACAAATACTACTGATTTGAGAGATTTCTTGGAAAGATCTGCTGCAAAAAGAAAACACTTGAATGATTGCTTGGTCACATTCATTGAAAGGGATTTTTCTTGCAAGTTAAGGATGAGGACATCATCACTCAGTTTCAAAGCATGAAGCATCGCAAAGTTACCCTGTAATTTGTAAGGCTTTTATACCATTTACTATTTTCGATCCTCTATATATCTTAGATTTTTTCCATGTTATGTCGAACAATGTTTTACTTCCATATGTTGAACAATACCAAGTTATGATCAAATTTTGATGACTATAATATATTATGTGGTATGTTTTATATACTTTAGAGTTAGTACAATATGCTTTTATCATTGTTTATACGCCCGAAAGGAAGGCCATAGACTTGTAAAAAATGTTTTCAAAATTTGAATACACGGTCTTTTATTGCTGGGTCCGCCCCTGGTTGGCTACTCCGACTCGGAGTACACTGGTGACATGGTCGATACAAAATCCACCTCGGGTACATGTCAATTTCTTGGTAGATATCTTGTGTCTTGGTCCTCCAAGAAATAAAACTCGATATCTCTATCTACTGCCAAAGCGGAATACATAGCCGCTGGATCATGTTGTGTTCAATTGTTATGGATGACACAAACGCTTAAAGATTATGGAATCTATGTTAAAAATGTGCCATTACTATATGACAATGAAAGTGCTATTAAGATTGGTCATAATCCTATGCAACACTCTCGAACCAAGCATATTCAAGTTCGACATCGTTTCATTCATGATCATGTTGCCAAAGGAGATGTTAATCTTAAGCATGTTCGTACTAACAAGCAATTGGCAGATATCTTTACTAAGCCACTTGATGAAAAAGTGTTTTGTCATTCGAGGAGTGAGTTGAACATCATTGATGCTTCAAACTTGAGCTAAGCTCACTTGGATGCATGCAAGGGGATGAGCTTCATTATTTATTCCTTGCTACTATCTTGAATATCATATATCTTGGAATTCTATTCTCCCTTGTCTTGTATCTAACCCTTTTGTAGGTACTTGGAAGAACAACACTCCACAAGATTGCCAACAACTCATATCTTTAGCAATCTTGTCATGACCAAGTATCCACAACCTCGTTTTGATGATGTAAAGGAAGAAGACAACAAAACATATCCTTAACACATAATTCTCGATTGGCATAAACTCACAATTGGTATCAAGTCATTTGGATATATCATGTCTTTCCTCATGTGACTAACCCATGTAGGTGAAAAGTGAACGAAAACGACAAGGATTGCTCCCACCTCAAGATGATCTTCATCAACTTCGAGCATCCTAATCAAGTTCACCTACAAGCTACGTGAACACCATCACTCAAAGGTATGTACTCATATCCTTGATATAGCTTTACTCCAAGTCATGAAATAAAGCAACTCAAGCGATATGAAGACATTAAAATCCTTAATAGAAAAATGGAAACCCCATTTGCTTAACGATGCGTATGACCTATGATCAAGTATTCTTGCTTGGCTCCTAAGTCAATATACTCTAATATAGGTGACCTAGTCACTGCCCATCATCTAGTGAAGAATCTTATTTGGTTCATTCTCTATTGCAAGCTTTCTTGGAATCATTCAAATCCTCTCTAGTTTATATTCTTTGTACAAACAACTTTTAAAATTTGCAAGTTCCTCAAACTTTTCAAGTTTCTGTTTTATGCCTCGGAGCCTACGATACAAAGGACTCGGTTCTACCGATTCAGCAGATGAGCTGCATAACATTATATCAGTACCACCGACAAATTTGTCTCGGAGCCACCGGCTTTCTATTTTTTTCTCAGTTTGTGTTTGTATTTTGTAAATCTTTATAATCCTTCTATAATATTTACATTTTCTTCGATGATCCCTCTTATTTATAAAAAATGAAAGGGGGAGAAATACAATTAAGGAACCCTAACTCAAAGGAGGAGAAGTTCTGCAAATTCTCAATTAATGCCAAAGGGAGAGAAATTATTTTCAATGATTCCTTCATTTTTCTCATGATATTCATATTCTATGAATCCTACATTCTATGACCATTGTTCTCAAGGATCCCTTTCTTAATCAATGATCCCTGTATCTGACCCTACGTTTGACCTTTTTGGACATTAATGCCAAATGGGGATAAATATACAAAGAATCAAAGCTAAACAGGGAGATACATGCTTATGGAAGGGGGAGATATGATTTAGGGGGAGAGGAGGATATCAAAAGTTCATACTTATATAAACAAGGTGAGAATACCAAAGTAGGGGAGAAAATCTGCTTGCACTAAAGTTAGAATTCTCTCACCCTATCCAATCCCAATATCTACATGCTAAGATTCAGGGGGAGAGGATGTCCTACTATTTCTTATCTAGGGGAGAAATTTCTAAATGTTCTTGGAGACATATCAATCTTAAGAAATACTATCTTCGATATGTTCTCCATATCTCGGTACTTTTGAGTTTTATTGCTTTTGATTGGTAGAATACTCTTGTGTTTCCTAACATTGTTTTCTCAAGTGTATCACTACTACTAGAATGCTCAAGAACTCAAGGTAAGTATATGCATCATATCTTTGATCAAGATGATCTCTTGCTTCTTGCACATATAGTTTGCAAGAGTGAAGTCTTGAACAAGGATACATCTCATTCGTATACATTTGGTGCATATTTCCAAGATACACATGCCTTATTATATCCCTTTTACTATGTGTGTGTCCATGCATTCCAAAGCAACTATCCTTTAAAGGGATTGCATACATTTAGGGGAAGCAAGTGTAAGTCGTGTGTCTCTCAAAGTCTTCATTATATACATGCATATCTTTATTTGAAGCTTTGATTGTATGTTGTCATCAATTACCAAAAAGGGGGAGATTGAAGGCACAATGTGCTCCCTTGGTGGTTTTGATAATTCATGACAACATACATTGTCTCTTGGACTAATACTTTCATCCAGTGTACTTCAGATAAAGTCCATAGATAGATGGGTTGACAAAAGGAGTGTGGAGAGTATCCCCATGAAGAAGAAGGAGAAGGAATTGATTGGCAAACTTCAAGCAAGAGGACTCTACATTTTACCTTTGTGAGAAATCACTTTGAGTCCATAGGAAAGCCAATACTATTAAAAGGGGGTAAGGTCCTGCTACTTCTCGAGCATGCGTTGGTTTCCCGTGAAGAGGAACGGTTTGATGCAGCAAAGTAGATAAGTATTTCCCTCAGTTTTTGACAACCAAGGTATCAATCCAGTAGGAGGTACAAGCGAGTCACCAATAGATGTACCTGCACAAACAATCAATCTCTTGCACCCAATGCTATAAAGGGGTTGTCAATCCCTTCATGGTTGCTTGCAAGGATGAGATCTAATAGAGATAGATATAATAGGATGATTGAACGGAAAGTAAAACTAAAAGTAAAAATAAGGCATTTTGGTTTTAGATCTAAAAGTATAATATGGAAAATAGACTCGGGGGCCATAGGTTTCACTAGGCTTCTCTCATGATGGCAAGTATTACGGTGGGTGAACACATTACTGTCGAGCAATTGATAGAAAAGCGAATAATTATGAAGATACCCAAGGCAATGATTATGCATATAGGCACCATGTCCGTGAGAAGTAGACCGAAATGAATCTGCATCTACTACTATTACTCCACACATCGACCGACTCCTGCCTGCATCTAGAGTATTAAGTTCATGAAGAACAGAGTAATGCATTAAGTAAGATGACATGATGTAGAGGGATAAACTCAAGCAATATGAGGAAAACCCCATCTTTTTATCCTTGATGGAAACAATACAATACGTGCCTCGCTACCCCTACTTTGTCACTGGGTGAGGACACCACAAGATTGAACCCAAAACTAAGCACTTCTCCCATTGCAAGAATTACCAATCTAGTTGGCCAAACCAAACCAATAACTCGAAGAGACTTGCAAAGATATGAAATCATGCATATAAGAATTCAGGAAAGACTCAAATAATATTCATGGATAATATGAACATAAACCCACAATTCATCGGATCTCGACAAACACACCGCAAAAGAGTATTACATTGGATAGATCTCCATGAAGATCGTGAAGAACATGGTATTGAGAAGCAAAGAGAGAGAGAAGAAGCCATCTAGATACTAGCTATGGACCCATAGGTCTGTGGTGAACTACTCACGCATCATCGGAGGGGCAATGGAGTTGATGTAGATGCCCTCTGTGATCGAATCCCCCTCCGGCTATTACCGAAAAAGGCTCCAAGATTGGATCTCTCGGGAACGGAGGATTCTGGCAGTGAAAAATTGTTTTCGTGGCTCTCTTTGATAATGATGGAATGTTTGGGAATTTATAGGCCAAAGATTAGGGTTAGGGGAGCTGTCGTGGGCCCACAAGCCTGCCCGGCGCGGCCTACCCCCTGGCCGCGCCCCTAGGACTTGTAGCCCCATGGTGGCTCCTCTGCCTTGGTTCTCAAGTCTCGTAGTTTCCTTTCGTTCTAGAAAAAATCATTCCGAAGGTTTTATTCCTTTTGGACTCCGTTTAGTATTCCTTATCCGCGAAAATAAAAACACGGGAAAAACAGAAACTGGTGATACGTCCATTTTTCATCATGATTTTATATTGATATTTATTGCATTATGGGCTGTTATTACACATTTTGGCACAATACTTATGCCTTTTCTCTCTTATTTTACAAGGTTTAGATGAAGAGGGAGAATGCTGACAGCTCGAATTCTGGACTAGAAAAGGAGCAAATCTGAGATACCTATTCTGCGCAACTCCAAAAGTCCTGAAAATCTATGGAGAATTATTTTGGAATATATAAAAAATACTGGGCGAAAGAAATACATCAGGAGGCCCACCAGGGAGCCATAGGCCTGCTGGCCACGCCCCCTGGCCGTGGCTAGCGATCTTGTGGCCCACCTGGAAGCCCTCCGGTGCCCATCTTCTGCTATATGGAGGGTTTCGTCAAGGAAAAAATTATAAGAGACCTTTATGGATGAAGCAACGTCATCTCGAGGCGGAACTTGGGCAGAACCAATCTAGAGCTCCGGCAGGGCGATCCTGCCGGTGAAACTTCCCTCCGGGAGGGGGAAATCGAAGCCCTCGTCATCACCAACGATCCTCTCATCGAGAGGGGGTCAATCTCCATTAACATCTTCATCAGCACCATCTCCTCTCCAAACCCTATTCATCTCTTGTATCCGATCTTTGTCTCAAAACCTCATATTGGTACCTGTGGGTTGCTAGTAGTGTTGATTACTCCTTGTAGTTGATGCTAGTTGGTTTACTTGGTGGAAGATTATATGTTTAGATCCTTGATCATCATTAATACTCCTCTGATTATGAACATGAACATGTTTTGTGAGTAGTTACGTTTGTTCCTGAGGACATGGGATAAGTCTTGTTATAAGTAATCATGTGAATTTGGTATTCGTTCGATATTTTGATGAGATGTATGTTGTCTCTCCTCTAGTGGTGCTATGTGAACGTCGACTACATAACACTTCACCATTGTTTGGGCCTAGAGTAAGGCATTGGGAAGTAATAAGTAGATGATGGGTTGCTAGAGTGACAGAAGCTTAAATCCTAGTTTATGCGTTGCTTCGTAAGGGGCTGATTTGGATCCACATGTTTCATGCTATGGTTAGATGTATCTTAATTCTTCTTTCATAATTGCGGATGCTTGTGTGTGTGTGTGTGGGGGGGGGTAATCATAAGTGGGAGGCTTGTCCAAGTAAGGACAACACCCAAGCACTGGTCCACCCACATATCAAGTTATCAAAGTAGCGGACGTGAATCAAGTGAGCATGATGAAAACTAACTTGACATAAATTCCCATGTGTCCACGGGAGAGCTTTGATTTATATAAGAGTTTGTCCAGGCTTGTCCTTTGCTATAAAAAGGATTTGGACACCTGCTACACCTTTGTTACAATTGTTACTTGCTACCCGTTATGAATTATCTTATTGAGAACCGCTTGTCATTGTCTTCTGCTCCTCATTGGGTTCGACACTCTTACTTATCGAAAGGACTACGATAGATCCCCTATACTTGTGGGTCATCAAGACTCTTTTCTGGCACCGTTGCCGGGGAGTGAAGCGCCTTTGGTGAGTGGAACTTGGTAATGAAAAAATATATATAGTGTGCTGAAATTTACTGTCACTTGTTACTATGGAAAGTAATACCTTGAGGGGCTTGTTCGGGGTATCTTCACCTTGACTGGAAACACAAAGAGTTGTCCCTCAACTTACTAAACCTACTAAAAATATTTATTATGAAATTCCTTTGGGTACGATAGAGAAACCGGTTGAAAATGGAATTTCGTCAGAAGTTCTATCCTATGCATCTAGTTCATTGTGATCAGAATTATATTTATAATTTTTGGAATCGTGAAGGATAAATAATCGCTCAAGCTTGGGGGAGGCTTAAGTCAATGTTATATTCATTCCCCAACGATGAGCTCTCAAGAGAAATTATTATTCAGAATTTTTATGCTCGGCTTTCTCATAATGATCAATCCATGCTCGATACTTCTTGTGCTGGTTCTTTTATGAAGAAAGATATTGAATTCAAATGGAATTTATTGGAAAGAATCAAACACAACTTTGAATATTAGGAACTCGACGAAGGTAAGGAGTCAGGTATAATTATTAAGTTTCATTGTGTTAAATCCTTCATGGATGCTGATGCTTTTCGTGAATTTAGCACTAAATATGGACTTGACTCTGTGATAGTAGCTTCTTTCTATGAGTATTTTGCTACTCATGTTGACCTCCCTAAGGAGAAGTGGTTTAAATATCATCCTCCCATTGTAGTGAAAGTAGTGGAACCTATTAAAGTTGAAGAGAAAATTATTACTTACAATGCTGATCCTATTATCCCTACTGCTTACATTGAGAAACCACCTTTCCCTGTTAGGATAAAGGAACATGCTAAAGCTTTAACTGTGGTTCGTAAAAGTTGTATTAGAACACCTACACCCCCTGAACAAATTAAAGTTGAACCTAGTATTTCTATGGTTAAAGATCTCTTGGTTGATAATATTGATGGGCATGTTATTCATTTATGTGATGAAGCTACTAGAATTGCTAGACCTGATACTAAGCATAAACATAGACTAGTTGTTGGCGTGCCTATTGTTTCTGTTAAAATAGGAGATCATTGTTATCATGTCTTATGTGATATGGGTGCTAGCGTAAGTGCAATTCCCTATTCCTTATACGAAGAAATCATGCATGATATTGCACCAGTTGAACTAGAGGATATTGATGTTACTATTGAGCTTGCTAATAGAGACACTATTGCACCAATGGGGATTGTTAGAGATGTTGAAGTCTTGTGTGGGAAAGTAAAGTATCCTACTGATTTTCTTGTTCTTGGTTCCCCACAAGATAATTTTTGTCCCATTATATTTGGCAGACCCTTCTTGAATACTGTTAATGCTAAGATTGATTGTGAGAAAGAAATAGTTACTGTGAGCTTTGGGGATGTGTCTCATGAGTTTAATTTCTCTAAATTTCGTAGACAACCCTTAGAACAATATTTGCTAGATCATGAAAATGATGTGCATATGAATGAGAGGAATGAAATAGATGCAATTTTCTTTGAGCAACAGGCTATTTTGAAACATAAATTACCTATTGAAATACTTGGGGATCCTCCTCCACCCTAGGGTGATCCCATGTTTGAGCTCAAGCAATTACCCGATACGTTGAAATATGCTTATATTGATGAAAAAGAGATATATCCTGCTATTATTAGTGCTAACCTTTCAGCGCATGAAGAAAATAGATTATTGAAAACTTCGAGGAAGTACCGTGCTGCTATTGGCTATACTCTTGATGATCTTAAGGGCATTAGTCCCACTCTATGCCAGCATAAAATTAATATGGAGCCTGATGCCAAACCAGTTATTGATCACCAACGACGATTGAACCCTAAGATGAAAGAAGTGGTAAGAAAAGAAGTACTAAAGCTTCTGGAGGCAGGTATAATTTATCTTGTTGCTGATAGTAGATGGGTTAGTCCCGTCCATTGCATCCCTAAGAAGGGAGGTATTACCATTGTTCCTAATGATAAAAATGAATTGATCCCGCAAAGAATTGTTACATGTTATAGAATGGTAATTGATTTCAGGAAATTAAATAAAGCTACTAAGAAAGATCATTACCCTTTACCTTTTATTGATCAAATGGTAGAAAGATTATCCATACATACTCATTTTTGCTTTCTAGATGGTTACTCCGGTTTCTCTCAAATACCTGTATCAAGCCAGGATCAAGAAAAAACCACTTTTACTTGCCCTTTCGGTACCTTTTCTTATAGACGTATGCCTTTTGGTTTATGCAATGCACCCGCTACCTTTCAAAGATGTATGATGGCTATATTCTCTGACTTTTGTGAAAATATTTTTGAGGCTTTCATGGATGATTCCGTTTATGGAACTTCATTTCATGATTGTTTGAGCAACCTTGATCAAGTTTTACAAAGATGTTAAGAAACTAATCTTTTCTTGAATTGGGAAAAGTGCCACTTTATGGTTAATGAAGGTATTGTCTTGGGGCATAAGATCTCCGAAAGAGGTATTGAAGTTGATAAAGATAAAGTTGATGCTATTGAAAAAATGTCGTGCCCTACGGATATCAAAGGTATAAGAAGTTTCCTTGGTCATGCTGGTTTCTATAGGAGGTTTATCAAAGATTTCTCTAAGATTTCTAGGCCTCTCACAAACCTTCTGCAAAAAGATGTTCCATTTGTTTTTGATGATGATAGCGTAGAAGCATTTGACATTCTTAAGAATGTCTTGATTACCACACCTGTTGTTCAACCACCCGATTGGAACCTACCTTTTGAAATTATGTGTGATGCTAGTGATTATGCTGTTGGTGCTGTTCTAGGACAAAGAGTTGATAAGAAATTAAATATTATCCATTATGCTAGTAAAACTCTAGATAGTGCTCAAAGAAACTATGCTACTACTGAAAAGGAATTTCTAGCAGTTGTGTTTGCTTGTGATAAGTTTAGACCTTATATTGTTGATTCCAAAGTAACTATTCACACCAATCATGCTGCTATTAAATACCTTATGGAGAAGAAAGATGCTAAACCTAGACTTATTAGGTGGGTCCTTCTGCTACAAGAATTTGATTTGCATATCATTGATAGAAAGGGTGCTGACAACCCTGTAGCAGATAACTTGTCTAGGTTAGAAAATGTTCTTGATGACCCACTACCTATTGATGATAGCTTTCCTGATGAACAAATAGCTATCGTGAATACTTCACATAATGCTCCTTGGTATGCTGATTACGCCAATTACATTGTTGCTAAATTTATACCTCCTAGTTTCACATACCAACAAAAGAAAAAGTTCTTCTGTGATTTAAGGCATTACTTTTGGGATGACCCGCATATTTATAAAGAAGGAGTAGATGGTATTATTAGACATTGTGTACCTGAGCATGAACTGGAACAAATCTTACACAAGTGTCACTCCGAAGCCTACGGAGGACATCACGCTGGAGATAGAACTGCACACAAGGTACTACAATCTGGGTTTTATTGGCCTACTCTCTTCAAGGATGCTCGTAAGTTTGTCCTATCCTGCGATGAATGTCAAAGAATTGGTAATATTAGTAGACGTTAGGTAATGCCTATGAAATACTCTCTTGTTATCGAACCATTTGATGTTTGGGGCTTTGATTATATGGGGCCTTTTCCACAATCTAACGGGTATACTCATATTCTAGTTGATGTTGATTATGTCACTAAGTGGGTAGAAGCTATTCCAGCTAGTAGCGCCGATCATCACACTTCTATTAAAATGCTTAAAGAAGTTATTTTCCCTAGGTTTGGAGTCCCTAGATATTTGACGACTGATGGTGGTTCACATTTTATTCATGGTGCTTTCCGTAAATTGCTTGCTAATATGATGTTAATCATAGAGTTGCATCTCCTTATCATCCTTAGTCTAGTGGTCAAGTAGAATTGAGCAATAGAGAGATTAAATTGATTTTGCAAAAGACTATTAATAGATCTAGGAAGAATTGGTCTAAGAAACATGACGATGCATTGTGGGCTTATAGAACCTCTTACAAAAATCCTATGGGTATGTATTCGTATAAGATGGTTTATGGTAAGGCATGTCACTTACCTCTAGAGCTAGAACATAAGGCTTATTGGGCAATCAAAGAGTTCAATTATGATTTCAAACTTGCGGGTGAGAAGAGGTTATTTGATATTAGCTCACCTCATGAATGGAGAACCCAAGCCTATGAGAATGCTAAGTTGTTTAAAGAAAAGGTTAAGAGATGGCATGATAGGAGGATACAAAAGCGTGAATTTAATGTAGGTGATCATGTCTTGCTATACAATTCTCATTTAGGATTTTTTGCAGGAAAACTTCTCTCTAAATGGGAAGGTCCTTACGTCATCGAAGAGGTATACCTTTCCGGTACCATCAAGATTAACAATGCCGAAGACACAAACCCGAAGGTGGTGAACGGTAAAAGAATCAAACATTATATCTCAGGTACTCCCATAAATGTTGAAACCAATATCATCAATACCATAACTCCGGAGGAGTACATAAGGGAGACTTAGCAGAACGTTTCATACTCTGAAAAGGAATAGGTACATGGTATGGTAAGTAAAAAGACTTCAAAACTTTTTCTATTGCAATTTTCATCTGTTTTGGAATATTTAAAATTTAGGAAAATTTAAAGTTAGTCTGAATAGTGCATGAGGTGGCGACAAGCCTGCTCGGCGCGGCCACCACCCTGGTCGCGCCCCTAGGGCTTGTGGCTACCTCATGCACCACCCGGACTCCGTTTTCTTGTGGCATACTCCTTCGGATTGGTAAAAATTCATTATATAATCTCCCGAAGGTTTTGACTCTCGTATCATGACAATACCTCCCATTTTCTCTTTTGAGCTGTTTCTGCAACAGATTTAGGTCAACTTGGCGTCCCCAAGTGTTTCAAAGGACAAGCTCTCTGAGAAGGCCATCAGCCCCTACCTTGCGGAGGTGCTGCAACACCCTCAAACCATTGAGGTGCGTGAGGGGGTGCTACACATCCATGATGTGGAGGGCCCAAAGAAAACCAGAAGTGTGGAGACAAGGATCGAAGCAAATAGCAGGTCTTCAAGTGCCAAGGGATGGTGGAACGGGGACTTGATGCTAATAAAATGATGATCGCGAAGTTTACCCATAAACATAAGCTAGACACCAATGATGTTGCGGATCACATCTTCAAGCTTTACGAGAGAATCGAGCACCTTCAAGCCTAGATATACGACCTGCAAAACCAAAACTATGAGTATGAATACGGATTTAAGAGAATGAGTTTGGCTGCAGATTTGAGGATTTGAGACTCATTCATCCTTTTATGATGGTGAGCCTATGACTTGGAAGATGGAGGACAAGCTTCCAACCTCATCAACAACTCCCACATCATCACCTTCGAAGCCAGACAACTAAACACATGGGTATGGGCACTCCCCTTGGCTTGTGCCAAGCTTGGGGGAGGTGCCCCGGTATCGTATCACCACCACATCTTTTGTTTTTATTTTTATTTTTATTTTTATTTTCATCATCTTTTCTTAGTTCAATCCTTTTGGTTAGGTCTTGATCTAGTAGAATAAAGTTTTCGTGTGATCTAGCTTTGAGTCTTTGCTTTGTGATTCCCCCTATGTAAGCAAGTCCGTGAGTTATATAATGAGAAGTGATTTTGTGTTGAGGGCCTTGCTTGGTTTGATTTTGTTCTTGAGAAAGATGAAGTAGAAAGAAGTATAGAATAAACGCAAAAGAGTACATATGAAAATCTTATGGGGAGTGGACTTCACATATAGAAAGTATGTCGACTGAAACCTGTTGTGGCTTGACAAACATAGCTGTTGGTCATTGGGGCAATTAAAAGGAAGTGATAAAGAAAGAGAGGTTCACATATAAATATATTATGTTGGACATCTTTTATGATTGTGATCACTCATTAAAATATTATATGCTAAGAAGTTGACGTTGGACAAGAAAGACAACATAATGGTTTATGTTTGCTTATTTCCAAATAGAAGTTATATTGTTATAGACCCCTCAACATGTGACGCTTGCTTCCACCTCATATCAGCCAAAACTTCCGCACCAAGTAGAGATACTACTTGTGCATCCAAAAACCCTTAACCCAGTTTTGCCATGAGAGACCACCATACCTACCTAAGGATAGAATAAGATCCTTCAAGTAAGTTTTCATCGGTGCAAGCAATAAAAATTGCTCCCTAAATATGTGTGATCTATTAGTCTGAGAAAAATAAACTTTATACGAACTTGTGATAGAGAAGGCATAAAGGTGATGGACTGCATAATAAAGTTCTCTATCACAAGGGGCAATATAAAGTGATGTTATTTTGCATTAATAGATTGTGCATCCAATTATAAAAGCGCATGACAACCTGTGCTTCCCTCTGCGAAGGGCCTATCTGTAACTTTTATTTTCTAGTACTTACCTATATGCAAGAGTCGTGGTGATCTCAGTCACCTTCGTTATTTTCGCCTTTATCTTCTGGCAAGTGCCACATGATGGGGAATGATCTAGACACATATATCCACTCGGAAGTGGGTGAGCATGAGTTATTACTGTTGACGTTAGCCTTGAGGTAAATAGTTGGTTGGAAACACTATGAGCCCCTATCTTTCTCTGTGTCCGATTGAAACTTTGAACTCATAGGTACCGAGTGAGTGTTAGCAATTGTGAAAGGCTAAACGACGATTGAGTATGTGGATTTTATTTACAAGCTCTTATATTGACTCCTTCCTATGTTATGATAAATTGGAATTGCTTCGATGACTGAGATCATAGTTTGCCAGTTCTCAATAGAGTTCTTGATTCATACTTTGCCATTGTGAACGAATTGTTACTTTAGCATAAGAAATTATATGTAAAAATATATTGCTATTCCAAAAATGATCATTAAGCCTTCATGTCCGTATTCCAAAAATCACAAAACTATCTATTACCGAATAATTCAGTGCTTGCACAGAATACCTTACTGAAAACCGCTTGTCATTTCCTTCTTCTCCTCGTTGGGTTCGACACTCTTACTTATCGAAAGGACTATGATAGATACCCTATACTTGTGGGTCATCAAGACTCTTTTCTGGCGCTGTTGCCAGGGAGTGAAGCGCCTCTGGTGAGTGGAATTTGGTAAGGAAATAATTTATATATTGTGTTGAAATTTATTGTCACTTGCTACTATGGAAAATAATCCTTTGAGGGGCTTGTCTGGGGTATCTTCACCTTGACCGGAAGCACAAAGAGTTGCTCCTCAACCTACTGAACCTACTGAAAATATTAATTATGAAATTCCTTCGGGTATGATAGAGAAATTGCTAGCTAATCTTTATACAAGAGATGGAACACTAAATCCTGATTTGCATCTAATCTATGTGGATGAAGTTTCAGGATTATTTAAGCTTTCAGGTTTGCCCGAGGATGATGTCAAGAAGAAGGTTTTTCCTTTATCTTTGAAGGAGAAGGCATTGACATGGTATAGTCTATGTGATGATATTGGATAATGGAACTACAACCGATTGAAATTGGAATTTCATCAGAAGTTTTATCCTATGCATCTGGTTCATCATGATCGGAATTATATCTATATTTTTTGGCCTTGTGAAGGAGAAAGTATCGCTCAAGCTTGGCACCTTTGTTACATTTATTACTTGCTACCCGTTACGAATTACCTTATCACAAAACTATATGTTACCGATAATTTCAGTGCTTGTAGAGAATACCTTACTAAGAACCGCTTATCATTTCCTTCTGCTCCTCGTTGGGTTCGACACTCTTACTTATCGAAAGGACTACGATAGATCCCCTATACTTGTGGGTCATCAACTGGCACTAGACTCTAGATTAATAGGTTCGTCCAAAAAATAATATAAAATAGCATATTAATGCATATAAAACATCGAAAACAGATAATATAATAGCATGGAACAATTAAAAATTATAGATATGTTAGAGACGTATCAGCATCCCCAAGCTTAATTCCTGCTCGTCCTCGAGTAGGTAAATGATAAAAACATAATTTTTGATGTGGAATGCTACCTAACATATTTATCCATGTAATATTATTTATTGTGGCATGAATATTCAGATCCTTAATATTCAAAACAATAGTCTAATATTTACATAAAAACAGTAATACTTCTAGCACACCAACAAGGTAGTCGTGTTCTTTCGAAATAACATGGCCTGTGAAAGTCATCCCTACAAAATCATATGGTCTGGCTATGCTCCATCTTTCCCACACAAAGTATCTAAATCATGCACAACGCCGATGAAAAAGTCAAGCAATTGTTTCACACTTTTGGTGTTCTCAAACCTTTTCAACTCTCACGCAATACATGAGCGTGAGCCATGGATATAGCATTATAGGTGGAACAGAATATGGAGGAGGTGCAAGGGGAAAAAGGAGAAGATAGTCTCACATCAACTAGGCGTATCAACAGGCTATGGAGATGCCCGTCAATAGATATCAATGTGAGTGAGTAGGGATTGCCATGCAACAAATGCACTTAGAGATATAAGTGTATGAAAGCTCAAAAATAAAACTAAGTGGTCATGCATAATGAATATCCACTAGTTATATGAAAGTGACAAAATAGGAGACTCCCTATCATGAAGATCATGGTGCTACTTTGAAGCACAAGTGTGGGAAAAGGTAGTAGCAATTTTCCCTTCTCTCTTTCTCTCATTTTTTTGTGGGCTTCTTTGGCCTCCTTTATTATTTTTTTGTTTGGGCTTCGCTGGCCTCTTTTATTTCTTGTAAAGTCCGGATACTCATCCCAACTTGTGAGGGAGTCATAGCCTCCATCATCCTTTTGTCTCACGGAACAATGCTCTAGTAATGAAAAATCATCACACTTTTATTTACTTATAACTCAAAGAAAAACAAAATTACAACTCGATTCCTATGACAAAATATGACTCTATATGCAATATGAAGTGATGATGCAAGTCATAGAAAAACCACATGGTGGAAGTTGCATGGCAATATATCTCGGAATGGCTATGGAAATGCCATAATAGGTAGGTATGGTGGCTGTTTTGAGGAATATATGGTGGCTGTTTTGAGGAAGGAGGGTTTGGTGTACCGGCGAAAGTTGCGCGGTACTAGAGAGGCTAGCAAAGGTGGAAGGGTGAGAGTGCGTATAATCCATGGACTCAACATTAGTCATAAAGAACTCACACAATTATTGCAAAAGTCTATTAGTTATCAAACAAAGCATTAGACGCATGCTCCTAGGGGAGAGGTTGGTAGGAGTTAACCATCGTGCGTTCCCGACCCTCACACAAAGGTCGACAATCATTGAACAAATCATGCTCCGACTTCGTTACATGATGGTTCACCATACGTGCATGTTACGGGAATCACAAGCTTTAACACACATATAACTTACAATTCAAAACAACTCACTAGCGTGACTCATATTACCATCCCTATTATCTCAAAACTATATGCAAGGAATCAAACTTCTCATAGTTTTTAATGCACTTAATATGAAAGTTTTTATTATATCCCTCTTGGATGCCCATTATATTAGGACTAAAAAATTACCATGCTGTTTTAATAAACTCTCAAAATAATATAAGTGAGGAGCGAGAGTTTAATAATTTCTATAAAATATAACACCACCATGCTCTATAAAGATATAAGTGAAGCACTAGAGCAACATTGCCTAGCTCAAAAGATATAAGTGAAGCACATAGAGTATTCTAAAAAATTCACGATTCAGCATGTCTCTCTCAAAAGATGTGTGCAGCAAGTGTGATTGTGGCAAACTAAAAGGCAAAGACTCATATCATACAAGACGCTCCAAGCAAAACACGTATCATGTGGTGAATAAAAATATAGCCTTAAGTAAATTTACCGATGGATTGAAGACGAAAGAGGGGATGCCTTCTGGGGCATCCCCAAGCTTAGGCTTTTTGGTATCCTTAAATATGACTTGGGGTGCCTTGAGCATCCCCAATCTTAGGCTCTTGCCACTCTTTATTCCATAGTCCATCAAATCTTCACCCAAAACTTGAAAACTTCACAACACAAAACTCAACAGAAAACTCATGAGATCCGTTAGTATAAGAAAAATAAACCACCACTTTAGGTACTATTGTGAACTCCTTATTTAATTGTATTTGTGTAATACCTACTGTATACTAACTTTTCCATGACTCATACCCCCCGATACGACCCATAGATGCATCAAAATAAGCAAACAACACAAAGAAAACAGAATCTGTCAAAAACAGAACAGTCTGTAGCAATCTGTAAACTTAGAATACTTATGGAACTCTTACAATTCTTAAAAAATATGAAAATAAGGAAAATTTGTATATCAATGTTGTGTAAAAATTTCAGATCAATTCGATACTATTAAAAATTTATAAAGTTCCTGGACTAAGCACAAAAGTTTCTGTTTTTCAGCAAGATCAAATCAACAAAAAGGTTTTACTTGGCTCAGATACTTATGGACCGGCTCGGCAGCCTCCACCCGTCCAGCTCGGCGGCCTCCATCCGTACGGCTTGGCAGCCTCCACCCGTCCGGCTCGGTAGCCTCCACCCGTCTGGCTCGGCAGCCTCCACCCGTCCGGCTCGGCAGCCTACGCCCGTCCGGCTCCTCGTGTCCGGCTCCCCCTGTCCGGCTCCTCATGTCTGGCTCCTCCTATCCAGCTGTGGCCTGACGAAGTCAGCTCTCGACATCCCAACGGACATAGCGGACCATACTGCCATATCTCATGGCGGTGCACTATTGGTGAGTAGGAGCACACTGTACGCGCGTCATGTAGTACTCTCTACAGTGTAACCTGCCCCCTGGATATTGACTTATAAAGTGCACCAGGGGACAAACATAGCTTAGTCTACAAGCTACATGTGGCTTGACTTGTAAGCTACCCATGGTAGCTTACACCCCAAGCTGCTTGGGATGTAAGCTACCCACTATGGCTTACATCCCAAGCTACCCATCCATGCCCATATAAAGGCCCCCTCTCACCCTCTCAAGGGGGGCTAGCTTCCCTCACATCCTCTCATCCCCATTCTCACACTCATGTGTAAGGCAAGAAGCCTCATGGCTCTCCTCCCCAAACAGCTCCAGGAGCAACTATGTACCAAATGTACCTCAGTTATACAGATATGCAGGAGTAGGGGTATTATCTCTCCGGATAGCCCCGAACCTTGGTAAACCACTGCGTGCTATTCTCATACCCATCCCGGATCATCCACGACAGCCTTGCCCTCACCTTGATAAGCCACCCCATGGCATCTACCGTCTCGCGTGACCCCCCCGTGAGAAAATGACGATAATTTAGCTTCACTCACATCCTCTCATCCCCATTCTCACACTCATGTGTAAGGCAAGAAGCCTCATGGCTCTCCTCCCCAAACAACTCCAGGAGCAACCGTGTACCAAATGTACCTCAGTTATATAGATATGCAGGAGTAGGGGTATTATCTCCCTAGAGAGCCCCAAACATGGGTAATCCACTGTGTGATTTTCGCATACCTGTCTCGGATCATCCACGACAGCCTTGCCCTCACCTTGATAAGCCACCCCATGGCATCTGATGTCTCGCGTGACCCCTCGTGAGAAAACGACGACAGTTTAGCTTCCCTCACATCCTCTCATCCCCATTCTCACACTCATGTGTAAGGCAAGAGGCCTCATGGCTCTCCTCCCCAAATAGCTCCAGGAGCAACCATGTACCAAATGTACCTTAGTTATACAGATATGCAGGAGTAGGGGTATTATCTCTCCGGAGAGCCCTGAACCTGGGTAAACCACTGCGTGCTACTCGCATACCCGTCTTGGATCATCCACGACAGCCTTTCCCCCACTTGCCGTCTCGCATGACCCCCCATGAGAAAACGACGACAATAAGTATTAAATAAATTATCAAGATCATAAGAAGTATTATCACCCCAATCATGATCATTGCAATAAGTAGTGGTCATGGCAAACTCATCAAATATAGCATCCCAAAGCTTGTAGTTTTGCATATCATTTACATAACTGACATTAATAAAATTTATAACAATATCATTGCAATCATGCTTTTCATTCAAGGAACTATCATAAATCTCCTTACAAATTTCTTCTTTCCACACTTCATCAAGATTTTCAGATTCATGATTTTCAAACAAAACTTCATAGAGATAACAAGTGCACTCAACTCACTAGCAATTGGTTCATCATAATTTAGTCTTTTGAAAAGATTAGCAAGTGGATGAGGATCCATATCAATAGATTTTTAGCAAGCGAAGATGCAAGCAGATAGAAGGCACATGGCAACACAAGAAAACATAGCAACAAAAAGGCGAACGGAAGAAGGGCGA
Source organism: Hordeum marinum (assembly GCA_022496015.1). Classification (NCBI taxonomy): domain Eukaryota; kingdom Viridiplantae; phylum Streptophyta; class Magnoliopsida; order Poales; family Poaceae; genus Hordeum; species Hordeum marinum. The sequence continues at coordinate 147,237,704 of CM039674.1, forward strand.
ATAAAAAGGCAAATATGTTTGGTATTTTCTGAAAATCATTTTAGATGTGGGGGAGAGGAAAATGAGAGGCAAATGGCAAATAAAGTAAATGCAAGAGATGAGTTTGTGATGGGTACTTGGTAGGCTTGATGTAGATCTCCCCGCAACCAAACAAGAAATTGGAAAGTTGAAGAGAGAGTTCTTATCTTGACTTGCTATGTATCTCCCCGGCAACGGCGCCATAAATCCTTCTTGCTACTTCTCTAGCATGCGTAGGTTTCCCGTGAAGAGGAACGGTTTGATGCAGCACAGTAGATAAGTATTTTCCCTCAGTTTTTGAGAACCAATGTATCAATCCAGTAGGAGATACAAGCGAGTCACCAATAGATGTACCTGCACAAAGAATCAAACTCTTGCACCCAACGCTATAAAGGGGATGTCAATCCCTTCACGATTACTTGCAAGGATGAAATCTAATAGAGATAGATATAATAGGATGCTTGAATGGAAAGTAAAACTAAAAGTAAAAAAAAGGTAGCAAGTATTTTTGGTATTTTTGGTTTTAGATCTAAAAGTATAATATGGAAAATAGACCAGGGGGCCATATGTTTCACTACATGGCTTCTCTCATGATGGCAAGTATTACGATGGGTGAACAAATTATTGTCGAGCAATTGATAGAAAAGCGAATAATTATGAAGATATCCAAGGCAATGATTATTCATATAGGCATCACGTTCGTGGCAAGTAGACCGAAATGATTCTGCATCTACTACTATTACTCCACACATCGACCGACTCATGCCTACATCTAGAGTATTAAGTTCATGAAGAATAGAGTAACACATTAAGTAAGATGACATGATGTAGAGGGATAAACTCAAGCAATATGATGAAAACCCCATCTTTTTATCCTTGATGGAGATAATACAATACATGCCTCTCTACCCCTACTTTGTCACTTAGTGAGGACACCGCAAGATTGAACCCAAAACTAAGCACTTCTCCCATTGCAAGAATTACCAATCTAGTTGGCCAAACCAAACCAATAACTCGAAGAGACTTGCAAAGATATGAAATCATGCATATAAGAATTCAGGAAAGACTCAAATAATATTCATGTATAATCTAAACATAAACCCACAATTCATCGGATCTCGACAAACACACCGCAAAAGAGTATTACATCGGGTAGATCTCCATGAAGATCATGAAGAACATGGTATTGAGAAGCAAAGAGAGATAAGAAGCCACCTAGCTACTAGCTATGGTCCCGTAGGTCTGTGGTGAACTACTCACGTGTCATCGGAGGGGCAATGGATTTGATGTAGATGCCCTCCGTGATCGAATCCCCCTCTGGCAGATTACCAGAAAAGGCTCCAAGATTGGATCTCTCGGGAACAAAGGCTTCTGGCGGCGGAAAAGTGTTTTCGTGGCTCTCTTTGATAATGATGGAATATTTGGGAATTTACAGGCTGAATATTAGGGTTAGGGGAGCTGCCATGAGCCTACAAGCCTGCCCGACGTGCCCTACCCCCTGGCCGTGCCCCTAGGGCTTTTGGCCCCACGGTGGCTCCTCTGCCTTGGTTCTCAAGTCTCGTAGTTTCCTTTCGTTCCAGAAAAATCATTCCAAAGGTTTTATTCCGTTTGGACTCTGTTTAATATTCCTTATCTGCAAAACTCAAAAACAAGGAAAAACAAAAACTGGCACTAGGCTCTAGATTAATAGGTTAGTCCAAAAAATAATATAAAATAGCATATTAATGCATATAAAACATCCAAAACAGATAATATAATAGCATGGAACAATAAAAAATTATAGATACGTTGGAGACGTATCAGATACTGTTGGTGAACAAAATGCTCATACGTGCACAAGTCATAGTCACCACATACACCCACAAGCTCTTCCACAAAAGTTTGTCCAAAGCCAAATATCCAAAATCGGTGCAACCAACACTTTCCACTCGGTGCCACCGATTCTCACCCTCAGACAGACTCAGCCAAACCCTAGCTCTTCGGTGCAACCGATTCCATTTTGGTGCCACCGAGTTTGGGTTGCCAACTTACTGTTACTCAAATTCACAAAATCAGTCCCACCGAGTTTGTTGGATCGACATCACCAAGTTTGGCAATGTGACCGTTGGTCACCTGATTGGTGCAACCGAGTTGTATGTATCGGTCTCACTGAGATTGAAAAGTTGCTACCTTTGAGGAAACTCGGTACCACCGAGATTAACACATCGGTGTCACCGAGTCTGGCTTATTAGGTGTAATGGTTGGATCTTTGGAGATGCCTATATATACCCTCCACCACCACTCACTCGCAAGAGAAGCACTCATAACTATTCCATACTTGCCCGATCTGATTTTCGGAGAGAGAGACACCTACTCATGTGTTGAGATCATGCCATTCCATTCCAACCATATGAATCTTGATCTCTAGCCTCCCCAAGTTGCTTTCCATCCAATCAATATCTTCCACCACAGCCAAATCAGTGAGAGAGTGATTGTGTGTTGAGGAGTCTATCATCTTGAAGCACAAGAGCAAGGAGTTCATCGATATTATTGGGCCTATTACCTTTTGGAGGGTGGTGCCTCCTAGATTGGTTAGGTGTCGCTTGGGAGCCTCCTACTTCGTGTTGTGGAGTGAACCAAGAAGTTTGTAAGGGTAAGGAGATCGCCTACTTCGTGAAGATCTACCCATAGTGTGGCTAGTCCTTCATGGACGGAAGCCGTTATGGAATAGTCAAGGTTGCTTCTTCGTGGAACCCTTCATTGGTAGAGCCCTCTATGGACTCTTGTGACCGTTACCCTTCGTGGGTTGAAGACTCCATAAACGTGGACGTATGATAGCACCACCTATCAGAACCATGGGAAAAATCTTCATGTCCTTCTTGCGTTTGATCTCCCTATCTCTACTCCTTACTTCCATGTGCAATGTCTTTACTTTCCGCTGCTATACTTGATGACTTGCATGTGTAGGGTGTTCTAGACTTGCTCTAATTGCTAAAATCTGCCAACACATTAAACTTATGCTTGAGGTAGTTTTAAATTACTGCTAGCAGCTATTTACCCCCCTCTAGACCTACTCTTCTAGTGACCTTGCAAAAGTCGAGGGGTTTTCTGTTAAAACAAAAAAAGATTCGGCTGACTTAAAGGCGAGCTGATAGGTCAGGTTTGTTTTTTGAGAAAATGCCCGCTACAATTGTTCGTGAATTTCCTGGCGTGGTCCTATCACACTTTTGCGTGTGACGAATGCAAAAGTGTTTGCAAGGTACTAATTCCCGCACAAATAGAACCATTCAAATTAATAGGTTCTTGATTGTCCTGGAAGTGCATTCACATTTGAAAATTGGAGATGCCGGTATACTCATGCTCTATGAAGGCAGTGAAGGGATCTTCCTTTCCATTGATGAGATGCCGAAATGTCGTGATCAAGCTGCTTCAGTGTATAGTTGTGCTTGTTGGCCCCGTGCTTCATAAAATGCGCTTGTTTTTACTATCTTAAGTATGTATATATGGACCATATGGTTGTCAAGATCGCTAATATCGGTATTGTTAAGTACAGTGTTAACCTGCATACAATCAAATTTTGTTTGTTCTGTTCTTATTTTTTCATAGAAAGTATTAGTTTCTCACAAAGTTCATTCAGTTTAAGCACGTGCTGGTTAGAGTAGAGGATATCCATGTGTTTCCAAGTGGGAATCAATGCCGATTTCCAGAAGGCATTTATCATATTACGAAAATGAGATAAAATATAGATTGGCCAACACATATAATTGACATATTTGGCACACATGAACAAATCAATCGAGCATTTACATGCTCAAATTGGTCCAATACCTAGTTGATGGAGTAATTAACAAATCACTAGTTCACTAATTTACATAAATATTATATATGAACTGCGCGCGCACAAAAGAGCTACTGCCCCTAACGCCGGCCCAGCACACACAACTACCATCGTCCATTTTGTCGTTCCTTGGCTCATGAGGACATGAGATTGGCAAAGCCGATAACCTTGATGACCCACAAGTGTAGGGGGTCAATTGTAGTCCTTCCGATAAGTAAGAGTGTCGAAAAAACGAGGAGCAGAAGGAAATGACAAGCGGTTTTTAGCAAGGTAGTTTCTGCAAGCACTAAAACTGTAGGTAACAGGTAGTTTGATAGCAAGATAATTGGTAATGAGCAAGAAACGGTAATGGTAAATAAAGTGCAGAAAGGTAGCCCAATGTTTTGTAGCAAAGGACAGGCCAAAACAATCTCTTATAATAAGCAAAGTGTTCTTGAGGGTACACGGGAATTTCATGTAGTCACTTTCATCATGTTGGTTTGATTCATGTTCGCTACTTTGATAATTTGATATGTAGATGGACTGGTGCTTGGGTGTTGTTCTTACTTCAACAATTTCCCACTTATGATTAACCCCCTCGCAAGCATCCGCAACTACGAGAAAAGTATTAAGATAACATCTAACCATAGCATTAAACATGTGGATCCAAATTAGCCCCTTACAAAGTAGCTCATAAACTAGGGTTTAAGCTTTTGTCACTCTAGCAACCCATCATCTAATAACTACTCCACAATGCAATCCCTTAGGCCCAAGGATTGTGAAGTGTCATGTAGTCGACATTCACATGACACCACTAAGGGAATCACAACATACATATCATCAAAAAACGAACACATATCAAATTCACATGATTACTTGCAACATGACTTCTCTCATGACCTCAAGAACAAAGGTAACTACTCACAAATAATATGCATGCTCAAGACTAGATGAGTATTGAATAGCATAATGGATCTGAACATATAATTTTCCACCAAATAAACCATATAGTAATCAACTACACAAGGTAATCAACACTACTAGTCACCCATATGTACCAATTTGAGGTTCCGATACAAAGATTGAACACAAGAGATGAACTAGGGTTTGAGACGAGATGGTGTTGTTGAAGATGTTGATGAAGGATCTCCCAAATATGAGAGGGTTGTTGTTGATGACGACGGCTTCGATTCCCCCTTCGAGAGGGAAGTTCCCCCGATGGAATCACTCCACCGGAGGGTAAAAGTGCTCCTGCCCAAGTCCCGCCTCGAGATGGCGGAGTTCTGCCCCGAAAGTCCTCTCCTAATTTTTTCTAGGTCAAAACACCTTATATACCAGAATATGGGCGCCGAAGGTGGGCCACGCCGAGCACAACCCACCAAGGCGCTCTTGGGGGGCCTGGCGTGCCCTGGTGTCTTGTGCTCACCAGGTTGGCCCCCTCCGGCAGTTATTTGCTCCGATATTTCTTATATATTCCATAAAAAATCCCCGTGAAGTTTCAGCTCATTTGAAGATGTGCATTATAGGTATCTCCGGTATGCTTTCCTAGGTCAAGATTTCCAGCTCCTGGTATTCTCCCTCTTTGTGCAAACCTTGTAAATTATGAGAGAAAGGGCATTAGAATTACTCCATGAACTATTATTATGCATAAGAACATTGTAAATAACACTAGGAAATCATGATGCAAAATGTATGTATCAACTCCCCCAAGCTTAGACCTTGCTTGTCCTCAAGCAAAAGCTAGTATCGAAAAACATGTCCACATGGTTTGAGAGAGAGGTGTCAATAAAAACAAAATACGTACATAGTAGCATCATGCTCATTATCATAACAACAACAAAGTTTATCATAAAACTCTTTCATAAAACTTTTATTTTATAACAACATCATATAACTTCCCATGAACAAGTAACAATTCATCACAACATAGAAGTATAAAGCATAAACCTTATTGGAAACCAACAAACTATGTTCTCAGTCAACCATGCAACTAAAATTCATCATATTTTCAGGAAGGGTCTTGTGTTGGAGCCTTTTGGCAAGTCCACATACTCAACCATAATTTAGTCTTCTATGATTTCTAACACTCACATCATACCCATGAGCAAAAAGTTTCAACCGGACACATAGGAAGATAGGGGCTTATAGTTTCGCCTCCCAACGTATTCACCTCAAGGGTGATGTCAACAATAATAACTCATGCTCACTCATATCCAACTGGATATATGTGCCTAGATCTGTCCTCAGCACATGATGTTTGCAAAAAGAGAAAAGTAAAAAGGAATAGAGAAGAATACTTTGAGTCTTGCATAAAAGTAAATACATAAAGGTAAAAGATAGGCCCTTCATAGAGGGAATCAGAGGTTGTCATGCGCCTTTTAGTTTGTATGCCAAATCCCTTAGTGCAAAAGAATGTCACGTTATATTGCCCCATATGATAGCAACCTTTATTATGCAGTCCGTCGCTGTTATTACTTTGCCATCATAAGTTCGTATAATGCTCAATTTTCTCTTAGACTAATTGATCCAACACTTTTAGAAGCAATTTTTATTGCCTTAGTGTACCGATGGCAACTTACTTGAATTATATCATTCAATCCGTAGGTAGGTATGGTGGACTCTCTGAACATGAGTTTGGGTTTGGGTTTTTTGGATGCACAAGTAGTATCTCTACTTAGTGCGGAATTTTTGGATAACAAAGATATTGGGCAAGCACCGCATGTTGAAGGATCTATGACAATATACCTTCTATGTGAATATGAACAAACATAAATCATTACGTTGTCTCCCTTGTCCAACGTCAACAATTTTGGCATATAATATTTAATGGGGGATCACAATCATAGAAGATGTCCAAGATAGTATATTTGCATGTGAATCTTTGCTTCCCTAATTAATTCTTTCATGACTTGCATCATTGACTAATGATATATTTGTCAATCTCCAATAAATTTTACCACTTATACTTTTCCTTATGCGTTGTCATTACTCACCATATGATTAACATATGATCTTTTTCATTTATTTTCTTTTATTATGATTGCAACAAAAAGGTAAAGAAGCAAAAGCTCAAAGAAAAATTTATTATATAACTCTCACTTGATTACATAGATAGATGGATCACGAAACTAGCACTCAAAAATAGATCACACTCAACTTTTATTCAACTAAATCACGAAAGAGGCTAAAGATCGAAATACAAGGTAAAGGTAAAAAGTGATGGTGATACGATACCGTGGCATATCCCCCAAGCTTGGCTCAAGCCAAGGGGAGTGACCATACCCGTATACTCAAGTCTCCTTTGGTGGTGAAGATGATGAAGGTGGTGGTGATGAAGAAGTAGTAGGGTTGTCCTCTGGCTTCCAGGGCAAGGGTTCACCATCAAAAGTTGATGCACGAGACCCCTGAGTCATGCAAAAGGCAGCTAAACTCATACCTTTAAATATTGCTTCATATTTAAAAACTTGATTTTAAAGATCACAAATTTGATTTGCTCACTGAAGGTGAAGATGATGTCCTTCATGGACTTTCTATCCACCATGTGGTCACGGGTGAATTCCATGATCATGGAGTGATTGGCACTAAGTCCATGCTCTACCATCCCTTTTAACTTGATGATGTCTTGTTCCACTGCTTCAAGCCCGGCCTCCACACTTCTGTAGGATCGAAAGTAGGTCTAGAGGGGGGGGGTGATTAGACTACTTGATGAAATAAAAGTTTTACCCTTTCCCAATTTTAGTTGTGGTGAGATTTTAGCAATGATTGCAAGTCAAGCACACCCTACACATGCATGTCTACGAGTATAGCAGTGGAAAGTAAAGACAAGCACATGTAATAGAGGTAAGGGTTAGAAGATCAAACACAATTGTAGACACGAAGATTTTTCCCATGGTTCCGATAGGTGTCGTTATCGTACATCCACGTTTATGGAGTCTTCAACCCACGAAGGGTAACTGTCGTGAGAGTCCATGGATGGCTCCACCCATAAGGGTCCATGAAGTAGCAACCTTGACTATTCCATAATGGCTTCCGTCCATGAAGGACTAGCCTCACTATGGGTAGATCTTCACGAAGTAGGTGATCTCCTTGCCCATACAAACTTCTTGGTTCAACTCCACAACACGAAGTAGGAGGCTCCCATGCAACATGTAACCAATCTAGGAGGCACCACCCTCCAAAAGGTAATAGGCTTGATAATGGTGATGAACTCCTTGCTCTTGAGCTTCAAGATGATAGACTCCTCAACACTCAATCACTCTCTCATAGATTTTTCTTGGTAGAAGAGGTTGATTGGGTGGAAAGCAACTTGGGGAGGCTTGAAATTCAGATCCATATGGTTGGAGTGGATGATCTTGATCTCAACACAAGGGTAGGTGGTTCTCTCTCAGAAATTTGGATATGGGAAGTGGGGAACTGTTCTGAGTGCTTCCCTTGAGAGTGGGATATGGTGGAGGGCTATGTATAGGCATATCCAAAAATCCAACCGTTACAACATTATTGACCATGTCATTGAAACCGATGCAAAACTCGGTTGTACCGATCTGTTCAAAATGTGGTAACTTTCGGAATCTCGGTGAGACTGATATAGGAAACTCAATGGTACCGAAGTCAGTGGCCGAGGCATTTTCCAAAACTCGGTGAGACCGAAGCATAAACTCGGAAATTACGATTCTATGAAAACAGCCAACTGAATCGTGGTCACTAATTCTCGGTTGCACTGATGCAAACTTGGTTGCACCGAAGATCTAGGGTTTGGCGAGGGTTTTGTCTTGGGTGAGAAATCAGTAGAGCCGAATGGAAGCTTGGTGGCTTCGATTTTGTGAAGTTGGGTTTAGATAGAGTATTTGTGAGAGAGCTTGTGGGTGTTTTTGGTGGCTAGCACTTGTGCACGTGGAGCAACTTGTTCACCAACAATGCCTTACCCCTTTTAATAGTATTGGATTTCCTATGGACTCAAAGTGATTTCTCACAAAGTAAAGAGGGAGTCTTCTAGCTTGAAGGTTTGCCAATCAATTACTTGCATCTTGGGGTATCTCCTCACAATTTATAGCCATCCCATCATTGGACTTTTCCTAAAATATGCTTAGTGAAAACATGAGTCCAATGACATATATGTTCTTATTAGTTACCAAAACCACCAAGGGAGCAAATGTGCTTTCAATCTCCCCTTTTTTGGTATTTGATGACAACATATAGATCAAAGCTTCGACATATGGTATAATCAATGAATTGAGTCATCGCTTTGAGAAGTATGTGATAAGATAGAGGCCCCCCTAAATTTGTGTATTATTTTCAATTTGCATTTGAATGCATATGCATAATCGATTAGGCTCATGGGGCACTCTTCCATGTCACATACAACTTGGTGGTGTGCTAGAATAATATGAATGAATAACATAGCACAACCCATCAAGCAAGAAGTGAATGATCATCTCATAAGCATCTCAAAAGATAGGACATAGTAGCAACACATGAGAAGCGCATGATGAAACACCAACAAGTTTAACACAAACAAATAACCAAAAGATTTTAAAGTTTTGGAGAGTTATAAAAAGCAACACACACTCTCTCTCGAAGGCCTATTGATCTATACAACTTCTCCCCCTTAGGCAACAAGTTACCAAAAAGTTCAAAGGTATATGACTAATCGTCTCTCTAGGGCCTATCTCCTCCAGTTGTTGATGTTGGAGTCGATAGAACCGCATCTACGAAGACTTCTACCGATGTCATGGAAGGGGTTGGTGTAGAAACTGTAGGTGTTGATGGAGCTGGTGGGACCGAAGGAGCTGTAGCAGTAGCTGATGTAGATGGTCTCTTCTCAGAATCTGGCACTGACAAGGATCTGGCCTATGTCTTGAACTATGTGCTAGGCTGGAGAGGGTGACCTGCATCTTCATCATCATCCCCTGAGGTATGGGGAAGAGGTACTGAGTCCACCTCCTTCCTGAGCTCATCAACTGTCTTAGTCAGCCCATCCACCTTGTTGTTCAAAGTATGAAACTTGTCTTCAATAATCCTTCCCAGGCTCTTTTGGTTCTTAAGAATCTCCGTTTTGTCATTCTGCATGCCTTGGATGGAGCTAAGAATGAGATTCATATGCTCATTCCTTGTCTTTGGCACTGGAGCACTAGTGGCTCTGGCTGCCTCAGCTGCTGGCTGTGCAGTAGATGAAGTGGGATGATCTGGGTCCATCTCCACTACATTGTCCTCAAACTCAGGCTAGAGAGGCATGTGGGGGTCTATCAAGAGCAAATACATTCTTCTCAAGCTTGGAATTGATGAGCATGTGGATGTATGGAGCATATCTACATGACCTCTTTTGGTTAGCAACTCTCCTCTTCACAGTCTCTACAATCAAGTCCATGACTCTGAATCTGGTGTGAAGGTCAATGTGATGCAGCATGTTGATGGAGAATCCTATGATCATCTTCTCATCTCCTGACTTGGGCATCAAGGTGTACCTCAGAATGGTGTTGGTGGTTTGCAAGCCTGCCTGTAGATAGTACACTAAGCCAAACTTATGTGAATGCACACAGTCAACATGGATCGCCTTGTACATACTGTCCATGGAATTGTTATTCATATTGGCCTCTGAGTACACATCCAAGTCACCATCCTGTACTAGTGGAGCTCCTAAGATGGTAGCCCACTCTTACACCGAAGATTCATATCTGGTGCCCTTAGTCATCCAAACTATCCTCCCATCTGGATAGAAGCGTGAAGTGGAATAGAACTACATGATCATCTCATCATTCCAGGGGGGTCATCTTCCTGCCAACAAAAGCATCAATACCAACAACCTTCAAGTTATCTAGCACATGGGGAAGTAATCCTCATTTTCCTTAATGTAGCCCAATCTACATATCTCATGTTACTGACAACAGGGCTCTTATCAAGCAAAAATGTCTCATAGAAATCCTACTGCTCCTTACTATAGAATTTATAATCTACACCTGTCTTCCTCCTCTGGGAATAAGGATCTATGGGTCTCCACTCTCTCAGCCCTGAATCCTTCCTCTTCTTCATATCCTCAGAAAGTGGATAGTTTTCATTGTGTTGTCGGAGGTGAGGTCTAAGCTTCCTCAAGACAGACATATCCTCATCTTCAGCAGCAGCTCTAGAGGAGGTTCCCTTATTCTTCTACAGCTGAAATATCTCTTATAGTCCTCTTGGACTTAGGAGATATGGACTTCTTGGGAGGAGGAGATGCCTTGCCTTTGGGAGGGGCCTCAGAAGTCATGGCATCAGGAAGTAGCTTATTCTTCTTCTTCTTAAGAGGAACCTGAGCAGCTGGCTCTTCCTCTCCCTCTACATCTCCTAGATCTTCATACATGGAAGTTGGTCTTCCAACAGTATGCACTATTCTCTTCCTGCTTCTCTTCTTCTCAGCAGGCTTCTTGGGCATAGAGCTTCTGGCTGGCTCTATTTGCATGGAAGCCCTAGCACTCTCTCGTGCTCTCATAGCCTCTGAGCTGGCATACTCCTTCCTGACAGGTCTTCTAGATGAGGTGGCCTCAGATGCAGACTTCTTGGCAACCTTGTCTACTTTGTCCTGCTTTGGCTTGGCATGGACCTCATCTGGCACAAAGTCGGAGTCCTCTTCATCTGAGTTCAACTTCCTCCTGGCTCTAGTTGCAGCCTTGGGCAAACCACGGGAACTAGGGGTGCCTGGATCTTTTGAGGAAGATAAGCTTGGGTCAGGACTAGTGCCTGGATCTACATCAATGCTAGGCTCTATGGAGTTATTCTGACTATCACCTGAAGCTGACATACTGTCCGTGTGAATGGAGTATAGAAGAGAAGAAAAGTTGAGTATCCTAAAACATAGAAATTTTCAAAAATAAACTCAGATACTATGGGTATGAACTACTTCAAGATAGATTTCGGTAGCACCAGGTTGTTGTTTTCGGAGTCACCGAGACTGACCATTGCCTTAACAGAAACTTGGCAGTCCTTTTCGGTGGAACCGAAAAAGACTACTCGGTCTCACCGAAGTGGTTCTCAAGAACCCTAAACACATAATCGGTGGAACTGATTCTTCCAACTCGGTGTCACCAAGATGCATTCTGCGGGAGTTTAGATCCAAAATTTTGTTGTTTTCTAATCTATGGATTGTTTTTTTTGGGATAGGAAGTTTGCACATGGTGGAACAATACGAAATGATCTCAATGCGTTAGAATCGGAAGGGGAACATGTGGAGAAATTCGGAGCCATACCCTAACTTGGCGGTGGTCCGACTACAGCGGCGACGACGGAGAAGATTCCTGTCGGCGGTGTGATTCCCAACTGTAGAGGCGCTCGGGGAGGCAGAGGCAACGACAAGGGGGTCTAGTTTTGGTAGCTTAGGGTTGAGGGCAAGACGTTTGAAGATAGAAATTCAAAGCATTGGGTCCGCCGACTTAAGTACCCTTCACTGTCGGTGTCATCGAGACTGAATTTCGGTGTCACCGAGTTCCTCTACTGTCAGTTGATAGGGAAACTCAGTGCAACCGAGATTATGGTATCGGTGGTACTGAGGTGCAAAAACAGATCAACCCTAGGCATTCAGTGGAACCGAGATTTTTTGATTGGTCACACCGAGTTGCACTTTAGGGAGGTTTTGGAGGTCATCCTTGACGAAACGGTACTCCGAGTGCTCCTCACACAATGGGTTCGTCAAATGCTTGTTCAAGTTTTTGTGATATAGCATGAATAAAACTTGAGGTGAGAAAGCATAGGTAGCTAGAGAAGGTTCCTAGGCATTCTTGTATATCCAGTTGGCAAAAAAGAAAAAAGAAAAGCCAAATAGCTACAATTGGATATCCTCCAATGAGTAGAGATATGCAGACCAACATGCTGACATAATAAGATATCAAATAGAATCATGACAAACATGCACAAATATTCTAGCATCTATTAAGAACTTTGGTGATGAGGTAGTCATCTATATATGAGTATATTGACTTAGGAGCCAAGTAAGAATACTTGATCATAGGTCATACTCATCGTTTGAACACAAGTGGGGTTACCAATTTTACATAAGGCTTGTAAATGTTGTCACATTCTAAGAGATAATTTGACGCAAGTCTTAGAGTAAAGCTCCCATTGATGTGACATCCCCCCTAAGAGGGATAAACTAACCTTGGGTCTTGTCGTAGAAGACTTCATGTGGGTGATGTAGTAGTGGATGCTCATAGTTGATGAAGATCATCTTGAGTTGTGAGCAATCCTTTTTGTTTCTTACTCTCCTCACCTACATGGGTTAGTCCCGAACACAAGAGACAAATACAAGGATATCTATGGACATGGAGTGCAAAGCATACATGATGATGTCCATGGATTCATTAATTACCTTGTCCCTTTCTTACCTATGAGGGAATGTGTGACTCCTTGAACTATTGCATAATCTTAATGTTGATTGCAACTAGTTCTTGCCAATAATGAACATGATTGGATTTCATTGGTGGGGTCACCCCTCAGGAACATCTCTAGTTCTTCTTCTCGGGGACCCACATCAAGTTGATGAGAATCCTGGGTGTTGAAGTGGCACTTGTAGAATTTGAGCTCGTAGAAGTCTTGGGAACCCACTTGACCAAAGCTTGGGATTCATCTTCATATGAGTCAATCTCCTCTGGAAGCTTGTCCTTGCCCTTGAGCTTGTGATCTTGTGGTGGAAGGTCATCTTGAGATTTTGCTCCCTTGGGAAGAGTATGTTCATACTTCTCCCTTTGAGGAACAAACCTGGGCTTGGGGTATGGACCTTCTTCCTATTCAACTCCATTCGCGTTGAAGTAGCCAATTCCATGGTTCTTCCGGTATCCTCCGTGCTTGCGTACAATTTCCTCAAATTGCTTACGCCCGGCAAGACTTTTGTAGATACCTTTCTCTATAATCCCTTTCAATAGTTCATTTTTTGCTCAAGTGTAACTTGCTAAGAGAGTCATTAGTGGGATCAATAGAACTACTAGAAGCAATATCGTTAAAATTATTATTTTATTCCTACTAGTTGAAGAAGCTTTCTTGGCTTTGTTACTAGTTTGCTTAGCCTTAACTTGTGGAATGAATGTAGACAAGATAAGTCATTTGGCTAGATAAGAGGAAGTCTTCTTTCGAAGATCGTCATTCATAGCTTTAAGGAATTCATGCTATTGCTCCAAATTGATCTTCTCGAAGCGGAGCTTCTCATGTGTCCTTACAAGCTCTCTATGATCTTTTAGAGTAGACTCGTGGGCTAACTTAAGAGTGTTTAGTTCTTGAGTTCGTCGCTCTATTTCCAACTTATCATCATCACACGACTTATCTTGACTAAAGTGATTACTAACAAGTCCATATTGACTAGTATCACTAGATTTGTCAAATAGCAAGTCATCATCTCCTAGTAGGTCATCCTCATTACTATTGAAATCAAGATACTCCGGGTGTGATACCTTGAGGCACTTAGTGTAACATCCCAAATTTTGGAATGTTATAATAAATATTAGAATGATTGTTTGTTTGATTTAGTGATTGAAATTGAGTGAAAATTTGAAACTTTTGAAAACTTTTGAATGAGAGGGAATAAAATGACTTTCCCCTTTGTCTTTGATTTCAAATTCAATTCCATTTCAAATCAGTGAGAGAAGATGACATGACTTCTTCAATATAAAAAGATTTGAAAACTAAGTGAAAATTTCCTGATATGGAGTTCTTTTCATATTTGATTTTCCAATTTGAAGTTTGAAAGAATTCAAACCCTTAACAAAAAATTGAGAGGAGCAATATGACACTCCACACCAGGGTTATTTTTGTGAAATATTTGAACCATAAAACCCAGGGGGTTATTTGAAAATTATTTGCAAAAGAATTTAAAATCAATTTAGGCATTTTGTGAAAATAATTTTTTTAAAGTATTTATTTTGGCCGTGGAAAAATGTTCATTAAATTGCATTAATTCCCCTGGTCATTTTGGTATACAAGTCTTCATTTGTTGAAAACATATTGACGGGCATAAAGGAGTTTTCCTTTCTTCGTTATTCTATAAAAGGAAAATCTTTTATATTTGGAAAGCCCACCGCGGCCCACCTCCTTCGAACCGGCCATCGACGCCACCCTCTCTCCCTCTCTCTTGCTGACAGTGGACCCCACCGACTGCCAGCGAAATCCCCACGGTCACCTTCCTTCTCCCGCTCCCTCCATTCACTCCCGAGCAGATCTCGCCGGAGCCCCCGCGATCTCCCTCTCCCTTTCGTTTCGGACGACCACGAGGCCGCCTATAATACCCCAGCCCCTCCTCGACCCCGTTCCGCCCTAATACCCCGACCCCGACCCTCTCCTATCGTGGCTGTTGCTCGCCGGAGTTCGACCGAGCCACCGCGCCATTGCCGACCCCGTCCACGCCCTAGCCTCTCCCCTCGCTACCTAAGCACACCATCTGCTCCACCACCCTCGCCCGCAACTCCCCGTGCACTCGCCCGAGCCCTACACCCACCAGAGCCCCTCTCCTCATCGACACCCGAGTGCCGCCGCCACCTCCGAGCTCACCGTCGTTGCCATCGTCGCCCCCGAGCTCCGCTGACGCCACCTACCTCGTCGTCGTGCTCGTTCACATCACTTGGTGCTGACGCCATCGCCGGAGGACCATCGGAGACGCCTCCACATCGACCCTGCCTCCTTTGCCTCGTCGGAGCTTCGCCGGAGTTGACCTCCACCGCGGTAAGTCGTCGGAGCCCTCTCCCCACCGTCAGATCTTAGAGGAACGGCCCCGATTAGATCGTGCGTACCTCTTCGGTTTAGATAAATAAACCGACCGGTTTTTCTGTTTAGTTAAGTTAGACCGAATCGTTTTCCTTAAGTACCAGTCGTTCTCTCGTTAGCATCTAGCGTGCACCCCCTTTAGCCAATCAGAAGCCGCCACGTAGCACCCTGTCCGTTAGTTAGATTTTTTCTTTTTTTGTTTTCTGTTTTTAAAACAGAATAGTTCTGTTTTTGTTTCCTTTATATATTTTATGTTTTTAATCGTTTTAATTTGATTGTTTTTGCATTGTGTCACAAATTTTATCTAGTTTCTGTAGATATAAAGTTTGACCATATTTGAAAATTTTAAAATTGAATTCAAACAGATTTGATTCAAATTTTATTTTCTGAATATCTTGAGTTTAAAAATTTATTTTGAGTTGATTCTTTTTGCTACTTGTCACTAGTGACCTTAGTTATCAGTAGATAGAACTTGGAATTTTAGAATAGTTTAAATTAGGGTTTCTTGCAAAACAGATTCTGTTTTAGTTCTTTTTAGGTTTATTCATATTTCCTTTGTTTTAAATTGTTTTAATTTATTTTCTTTTATATTAGTTGACAGATTTTATAAACTTTTCTGTTAGATAACAGTAGCCCTTGAAACAAATATTATTTTATTAATTTATTGCATGAAAATCAGTTCTAGTTAATTATAACTTGTAATTGATTTCCATTGCTAGTTTGATTTGCTATTTGAAAATACCTTTAATAAAATTGTTTTATAAAATATACTTTCTGTTACCTTAGTTGTTAAATATTTTGTTTTCTGTTATTTTAACATTTCATTTGTTTTCTTATTGTTAAGTTTATTAGGAAAAACCTATGTTGTTTAGAATGTTGGTTTCATAATTATTACTTGTTTTTTTAAAAGTAATTCTTTTGCTAAGTAATATTTACTAAAATACTTTTGTCATACTTTACTTTGTTTTTGTTTTGTGTTTTACTTTTGAAAATATGATTTAACTGTAGAGAAAACCACCTTTGGTTGATTTGATGAAGTTTTGTTGATTTTAACTTTTGTCTTAAGTATTTCCTTCATCAACCCTTTTGTGTTTGGTTTTGTATTTCTTGTTGATTGTTAGTATTGATTGCTAGTATGATTGCTTATATGAATGCAATGTTTGATTATATAGATTTTCCTCGGAGAGTAACGAATAGTTTATCAAGTTATTTCTGAGAGCGATATTATTCTTCATCAACAGTACAGGAAAGTTCACTTTGACCATCTATTTCATACCTATGTTTTATTGCATGTAGTGATATCATTCAACAAATCCCTCCCGTAGTGTTATTGAAATTCTTGTAGTTGAGTAGAATGCATGAGGTAGGAACCCACCACTTGTTACTAAAGCCCCGGGAACGTTAGTTATTTTTTTGCTATGCTAAAGTAGACGGGGTTGGTATGAGTGTTTCATGAGTGGTGTGAGAAGGAGGACTCTACGACAAGACGACAAGTTCAAGTCGTGCATCTTCAAGACCTCAAGACTTCAAGACTCGAGAAACAAGTTTGCAATACACACTACTAGGTGAAGGATGGTTGATTGGGCATCCCTGGAGTAACCAGTGGATGGCCGGGATGCATGGAGAAGTGCCATGACATCTTGCGGAAAGCTTCACCCAGACTCAAAGTGATGGATGAATACTTCATGCCCGGAAGCTTACCTGTGTAGCCACAAGTCATTATGGGCTCTGGCTTAGTTGATCTTTGTTGTGACTCTGGGTGGGCAGTGCTACGAGATGTAGTCGACGCTAGGAATGGATGGGCAATAACAGTAGTCAGGGAAACACTCTGAAAGACCATGTTTCGTTCATCCTATTCTCAAACACCCGGCAGTGCGAGGACTTACCAGGAGGGAACGAATCTTGTGGGTAAAGTACACAACACTCTGCAGAGTTAAACCTAATTGATTAGCCGTGTCCCCGGTTACGGACAATTTGAGCCTCTGGACTTCGATCTATCTCTGAATTCTCAACACTGGACATATAATTAATTGTGGGCAACTTATGATACTTGTGTTGGCGGAACCATGTCATGTTAGGTAACTCTGTAGTGAAAACTCCATGATATTCCTTTGTTGTAGGAAAAGAAAATAAAATCAGCTTTTATGCAAAAACTCAGACACAGAGCCACAAAGCCTTACTGCATATAGAATAGTTTTTATCTTCTGTTCTGCTATGGTGATCTTGCCGATACATTCAATGTGCTAACCTACACGGCTGCAACGTCTTATGTTGCAGATAAGCTCTACGATGGGTAAGAGTACGATTCAGGGTTACGGTCTGCACTCAACCTACCGTTGGTGTTATTGGGACTCCACTCCCGTTGACTGTTTCTGCTAAGATTTTAAGGTATATATCAGTTTTACGTTAATTACATGTGATTGCACTTTGATATATACATTGATGTACTCTGTGTGCCAGCATACTGATCCAGGGATGGCACAGAACACACAGAGGCTTGACTCGTTGTGTCGGGTCGCTATAGAAATGGTATCAGAGCACATGTTGACTGTAGGACATGACCCTAGAAACTGGAAAGCCCCTAGGAAACGATTTCTCGAAAAACTTTGTTTTCAAAAGACCCTTTACTTCTCATTTGAGCTTTATCAAATGATCTCTCTTACCTCAAATAGTTAGAAAATACCCTTTCCCCTTTGGCCACACTAAGGATCAACTGAGACCACTTCGAGAAGGACAAGATATCGAAACAACTGATGGTCACTTCAAAGTAAAGAAGATTTCACCATGCATTAGAAGAGTTGAAGCTACACGAGTTGAAGACTGTGTAGACCCGAAGAAATTGAAGACCATGAAGAATTTCCAAGATATTATGCCCTAGAAGACCAAACCCCTATTGTATACTTACGTTAGATACGATGATTTGTGAGCTGTCATTTGTGTGTAATTTTTTTTTCGACAGCCACAAACAAATCCCTTTTTCAAAACTATATTGTTTGTATTGTGTGTATCTCTCTCGATCCCTCTCTTGTATCTCATCCCAAGCCCTTGGACCCAATAGATGCTGAATGAAGCTAGACTCGTGTATTCCGGATCGATGACTCGATTAGAGACAGAAGAATGGATTCAGAACATGGAGGATCATCTAAGGAGCAACCTTGTTGCAAGGAACAAGATGGTCCAATATGTTTTTTCGGTACTTTGCAGAAGGTGCTGCACATTGGTGGAAGATGCATGAAGCTAACCATGATACGCAAGCAACAATCACTTGGGAAGAATTCAAGATGACTCTGCAAAAACCTCATGTTGTCACCAACACCCAGAAGCCCCGTCTCAAATATGTGAAGAAGATTTGCGCATGCAAGATATGTGGAGAGATAGGACACACCCAGGAACAACACAAGGATGGATGTACTTATTGTGAAGAAAATCACCCTGCTGAGGAATGCCCAACTAGGCAGGTGACATGTTTCTTGTGTGAAGGAACTACGCATTACCCGGCTCAATGCCAAATGTACCCCAAGGTACAAGAAGTCATCAAGCAGCAGAAGGAAGCCATGAAGGAAGCCTTCAGAGAAAAATTAGGAGAACTTGTGATGAAGGAAGATGTTGAAGACCCTAATGAAGAAGGCCTAACCAGATTTTACTCCAATGCCTGCTATTCATGTGGAGAAGAAGGACATTTCTCACAGGACTGTACGAAGGAAAGAAAAGAGTATCTAGGAAACTTTCCGACAGAAGAAGTGGAGTTTGATCCACAGGAAATTGAAAGTTTGATCGGAACAAAGAAGCCCCGGAAGAGAAACCGAAGACATTCTCAAAACAACTCAATTTCTGCAAAGAAGGATCTGAGTCAGATCATGTGTTTCTGGTGCAAGAATTTAGGCCACTATGTTGATAAATGCCCAGAGAAGAAGGTTAAACATGAGTAGTTGTAGTTTTGGATTTTGGAAGTAATAAATGTAATAGGTAGCACTCTTACCATTTTGAAGTTGTGTAACGGAAGTCTCGGAGTTTGTTATAATATTCATGAGATCAATGGAATTTATGATGTCATGATTCTCCTGTGTTGAATTATATGAGTTGCCACTCTAAGAACAAAGATCTCTGACCAATTTTAGAGGATATGAGAAAATATGGTCTATTCAGGCATGCGTGCATTTCATTTTAAGTGTGGTAGCAACCACAGGGACAAATGAATGAAGAAAATACCATTCATGTTAAGGAGTTTGGATAAGTGAATACAGGTGAAGAGAATGTGGAACCATATCCAAACTATGTGGATGATAACCTTTGTGACAACGTGTCTTTGAAGTGGAATATTGAGAAAAGGAATGATTGTGATGAAACCATACCCAAGGTTAAACAGACCAATGGAAATGAAAATGAATTCCAGAGAGTGGAATCTAGGCAATAATAAGTCTGTGAATTGTTACCTCAAGGGTATGGTATAGTGAACTAAAGGTAATGCTGGAACATGAAACGATAGTAACCGCAAGAGTGAGTTAAAGTTGTTCAAGTATTCAAGTGAACCCACAACTCACTAACCTCAGGATTGATAAAGATCAAGCCTTACCTTTGTGAAGGAAGAAATTTGGAAGAAGTTGTGATTGGATCAACCCACGTTCTCTTAGGAGTACACGAAAACCTGAGAGTTGTGAAGAAACGGTAGATGTTTTTTGTTTGGCTTGCAGAATAAAAGGATTTATCCGAACCTCGTTTGTTGACAAGATAAATTTTCTGCAACGCTTGTGAGGAATCCCAAGTGCTAGAATACAAGATTCACTAAACCTTATACAAGGTAATGATTTCAGTGCGACATGGCTTGGCCACCATGACGACTTACTCTTATCATTCTCTTGCTATTCGGAATGGTGAATCTGAGTGACTTACCCATAGTATAGAGACGACGTTCTTTCAAGCTTTTGTTTAAGCCATAGAATGGTATGAAGAAAACCCTTGTACATGGCAGTTGCTGTCACACGTAGGAATTTTTACGGTGAGGAATGAAGCCAATACCCATTTCACTGCAGGATAACCACTAATGGTAAACTACCATGAGATCTTCGATAGGTTATTTAGAATGATCACGAGACCTGTCAGTTAAGAAAACCTAGTATCGGAGGAAATACATTTTTGTTATGAGAACACAAGATTTTGATTTAAAAGGAAGAGCATCATCGAAGGAGCTATCATAAAGTATATGGACAGACAGATGCACCCAGAGGACTGTCGTGATTTTTGAGGGACCAGTAACTCCCCTTTTAAGTGTGGTAGACCCCACACCTTCCAGAACAATGGATTTTGTTAGAAGACCCCAAACCCTAACCTTTTCTTTCTAGCCCTTTCGAATCTCGAGGACGAGATTCATTTTAAGTGTGGTAGGTTTATAACATCCCAAATTTTGGAATGTTATAATAAATATTAGAATGATTGTTTGTTTGATTGAGTGATTGAAATTGAGTGAAAATTTGAAACTTTTGAAAACTTTTGAATGAGAGGGAATAAAATGACTTTCCCCGTTGTCTTTGATTTCAAATTCAATTCCATTTCAAATCAGTGAGAGAAGATGACATGACTTCTTCAATATAAAAAGATTTGAAAAGTGAATTTGAAAACTAAGTGAAAATTTCCTGATATGGAGTTCTTTTCATATTTGATTTTCCAATTTGAAGTTTGAAAGAATCCAAACCCTTGACAAAAAATTGAGAGGAGCAATATGACACTCCACACCAGGGTTATTTTTGTGAAATATGTGAACCATAAAACCCAGGGGGTTATTTGAAAATTATTTGCAAAAGAATTTAAAATCAATTTAGGCATTTTCTGAAAATAATTTTTTTAAAGTATTTATTTTGGCCGTGGAAAAATGTTCATTAAATTGCATTAATTCCCCTGGTGATTTTGGTATACAAATCTTTATTCTTTGAAAATGTATTGATGGCCATAAAGGAGTTTTACTTTCTCTATTATTCTATCAAAGGAAAATCTTTTATATTTGGAAAGCCCACTGCGGCCCACCTCCTTCGAACCGGCCACCGACGCCACCCTCTCTCCCTCTCTCTCGCTGACAGTGGACCCCACCGACTACCAGCAAAATCCCCGCGGTCACCTTCCTCCTCCCGCTCCCTCCATTCACTCCCGAGCAGATCTCGCTGGAGCCGCTGCGATCTCCCTTGCCCTTTCCTTTCGAACGACCATGAGGCCGCCTATAAAACCCCAACCCCTCCTCGACCCCGTTCCGCCCTAAAACCCCGACCCCTCTCCTCTCCTCTCGCGGTTGTTGCTCACCGGAGTTCGACCGAGCTGCCGCGCCATTGCCGACCCCGTGCACGCCCTAGCCTCTCCCCTCGCTACCTGAGCACACCATCCGCTCCACCACCCTCGCCCGCACCTCCCCGTGCACTCGCCCGAGCCCCGCACCCACCAGAGCCCCTCTCCCCGTCGACACCCGAGCGCCGTCGCCACCTCCGAGCTCACCGTCATCGCCATCGTCGCCCCCGAGCCCCGCTGACGCCACCTACCTCGTCGTCGTGCTCGTTCACATCACCTGGTGCTAACGCCGTCGCCGGAGGACCACCGGAGATGCCTCCACATCGACCCCGCCTCCTCTGCCTCGCCGGAGCTTCGCCGGAGTTGACCTCCACCGCGGTAAGTCATCGGAGCCCTCTCCCCACCGTCAGATCTTAGAGGAACGACCCCGATTAGATCGTGCGTACCTCTTTGGTTTAGATAAATAAACTGACCGGTTTTTCTGTTTAGTTAAGTTAGACCGAATCGTTTTCCTTAAGTACCGGTAGTTTGCTCGTTAGCATCTAGCACACACCCCCTTTAGCCAATCAGAAGCCGCCACGTAGCACCCTGTCCGTTAGTTAGAATTTTTCTTCTGTTTTCTGTTTTTAAAACAGAATAGTTCTATTTTGTTTCCTTTATATCTTGTATGTTTTCAATCGTTTTAATTTGATTCTTTTTGCATTGTGTCACAAATTTTATCTAGTTTCCGTAGATATAAACTTTGACCATATTTGAAAATTTGAAAATTGAATTCAAATAGATTTGATTCAAATCTTATTTTCTGAATATCTTGCGTTTAAAAATTTATTTTGAGTTGATTCTTTTTCCTACTTGTCACTAGTGACCTTAGTTATCAGTGGATAGAATTTGGGAATTTTTAGAATAGTTTAAATTAGGGTTTCATGCAAAACAGATTCTGTTTTAGTTCTTTTTAGGTTTATTCATATTTCCTTTGTTTTAAATTGTTTTAATTTATTTTCTTTTATATTAGTTGACAGATTTTATAAAATTTTATGGTAGATAACAGTAGCCCTTCAAACAAATATTATTTTATTAATTGATTGCATGAAAATCAATTCTAGTTAATTATAACTTGTAATTGATTTCCATTGCTAGTTTGATTTGCTATTTGAAAATACCTTTAATAAAATTGTTTTATAAAATATACTTTATGTTACCTTAGTTGTTAAATATTTTGTTTTCTGTTATTTTAACGTTTCATTTGTTTTCTTATTGTTAAGTTTATTAGGCAAAAACCTATGTTGTTTAGAATGTTGGTTTCATAATTTTTACTTGTTTTTTAAAAGTAATTCTTTTGCTAAGTAAAATATTTACTAAAATACTTGTGTCATACTTTACTTTGTTTTTGTTTTGTGTTTTACTTTTGAAAATATGATTTAACTTTAGAGAAAACCACCTATGGTTGATTTGATGAAGTTTTGTTGATTTTAACTTTTGTCTTAAGTATTTCCTTCATCAACCCTTTTGTGTTTGGTTTTTTTATTACTTGTTGATTGTTAGTATTGATTGCTAGTATGATTGCTTATATGAATGCAATGTTTGATTATATAGATTTTCCTTGGAGAGTGACAAATAGTTTATCAAGTTATTTCTGAGAGCGATATTATTCTTCATCAATAGTACAGGAAAGTTCACTTTGACCATCTATTTCATACCTATGTTTTATTGCATGTAGTGATATCATTCAACAAATCCCTCCCATAGTGTTATTGAAATTCTTGTAGTTGAGTAGAATGCATGAGGTAGGAACCCACCACTTGTTACTAAAGCCCCGGGAACGTTAGTTATTTTTATGCTATGCTAAAGTAGACGGGGTTTGGTATGAGTGTTTCGTGAGTGGTGTGAGAAGGAGGACTCTACGACAAGACGACAACTTCAAGTCCTGCATCTTCAAGACCTCAAGACTTCAAGACTCGAGAAACAAGTTTTCAATACACACTACTAGGTGAAGGATGGTTGATTGGGCATCCCTGGAGTAACCAGTGGATGGCCGGGATGCATGGAGAAGCGCCATGACATCTTGCGGAAAGCTTCACCCAGACTCAAAGAGACAGATGAATACTTCATGCCCGGAAGCTTACCTGTGTAGCCACAAGTCATTATGGGCTCTGGCTTAGTTGATCTTTGTTGTGACTCTAGCTGGGCAGTGCTACGAGATGTAGTCGACGCTAGGAATGGATGGGCACTAATAGTAGTCAGGGAAACACTCTGAAAGACCATGTTTCGTTGATCCTGTTCTCAAACAACCGACAGTGCGAGGACTTACCAGGAGGGAACGAATCTTGTGTGTAAAGTACACAACACTCTGTAGAGTTAAACCTAATCGATTAGCCGTGTCCCCGGTTACGGACAATTTGAGCCTCTAGACTTGGATCTATCTCTGAACTCTCAACACTGGACTGATAATTAATTGTGGGCAACTTATGATACTTGTGGGCATTAAGACATCGGTTGGCAGAACTATGTCATGTTAGGTCCTTTGTTGTAGGAAAATAAAATAAAATCAGCTTTTATGCAAAAACTCAGACACAGAGCCACAAAGCCTTACTGCATATAGAATAGTTTTTATCTTCTGTTCTGCTGTGGTGATCTTGCCGGTACATTCAATGTACTGACCTACACGGCTGCAACGTCTTATGTTGCAGATAAGCTCTACGACGGGTAAGAGTACGATTCAGGGTTACGGTCTGCACTCAGCCTGCCGTTGGTGTTATTGGGACTCCACTCCCGTTGACTGTTTCCGCTGAGATTTTAAGGTATATATCAGTTTTACGTTAGTTACATGTGATTGCACTTTGATATATACATTGATGTACTGTGTGTGCTAGCATACTGATCCAGGGATGGCACATAACACACAGAGGCTTGACTCGTTGAGTCGGGTCGCTACACTTAGCCATGAAGAAATTTACACTCCCTTCATTTGGTGAATCAAATATGTCATAGGAGTTGGAGGAAACGAGTGCAAGTCCGGCAACACCTTCATCTTGACTATATTCGGAGTCGGAGTGATAGCTTCTCTCGGAGTGGTGGTCAGATTTGGAGCCGAAAACCCATTCACCAACATGAGCTTGATGTCTTCTTATTGAGTAGCTCTTGGTGTACTTGTCCTTCTTCTCCGAGTCCCTACTTCTCCTTGAGGGTCTTCATTCATAACGATCATCTCTACTCCTTCTCTCTCTCCGAGGTGACTCATCTATTGAGCTCTTTATTCTAGGTGACTCTTCCCTTGTTTTGTGTGTGTGTGGGGGGGGGGGGGGTCGTGCACTAATTTGAGTAGTGTCCGGGCATTCCACAATTGTAACAATTCCGGTCATGACTAGATGAACGCTTTTCTTCATATCTTGAGTTAGAGTTCCTCTTTGCCTCTACTCTTGTAGAACTTGTTGAATTTCTTGATCATGAGGCTTATCTATTCATTGGTGACAAGGTTGTCGCTTAAAGTAGCGGGGCATCACTTGTGGCTTTGTAAGCACCGCAAGACTTGTTGTGAAGCTCTTCCTTGTCTTTGAGTGACATCTCATGAGCAACAATTCTTCAATCACTTCTGTAGGCTTGAGATCTTTGTAGTTTGGCATCATTTGGATTAAGGTGCACACTGTGTCATACTTTTTTTCCAAAGCTCTAAGTATCTTCTTGATGATGAATTTGTCGGTCATTTCTTTGCTTCCTAAGCCGGCAATCTCATTAGTAATGAGAGCTAGCCTAGAGTACATCTCTACAACTCCTGCACCATCCTTCATCTTGAATTTGTCAAGCTGACTTTGAAGCACATCCAACTTAGATTCTCTGAAGGAATCGGCACCTTCATGAATATCAACCAAAGTATCCTAAATTTCCTTATCATTCTCAAGATGGCTGGCTTTGTTGAATTCTTCGGGGCATGGGCGGTTGAAAAGAATGTCACATGCTTGAGAATTCTATTGCAACATATTCAACTCTTTTGCTGTCGCTTCACGATCTTGTTCCTTTCCATCACCAAAGAATTCACCTTGCAAGCCAACACGAACAACAACCCAAATGGTGGGGTTATGACCAATAATATGCATTTTCATCTTATGCTTCTGAGGGAGTCCTGGTTTAAGGGGTCCTCGAATGGCCGACCTGTTTCTCATGGGCCGGACTATGTGGACCGCTTGATAAGCATTGGATGATCAAAAGCCCCGTCGCCAGGGTACAATCTTCGAGAAGTCAAGGCGTGTCCTCCAAGATTTTGACAGTAGATAGGCATGTTTTTTCCTTCGATGTGCAACCGACCATGTGTAAACCCTAGTACCCCCCGGTGTCTATAAAAGTCAGAGGGTTTTAGATTGTAGACCACAGAACAACTCATCTAGGGTTTAGCTATTCGATCTCGAGGTAGATCAACTCTGTAACCTACATATTATAAATATAATCAAGCAGGACATAGGGTTTTACCTCCATAGGAGGGTCCGAACCTGGGTAAACATCGTCTCCTTTGTCCCCTGTTATCATCGATCCTAGTCTCACACCTCAGGACCCCCTACCCGAGATCCGCTAGTTTCGACACCGACATTGGTGCTTTCATTGAGAGTTCCGCTGTGATAGCCAAAGGAATCGATGGATCGCCTTGTCACAAGCAACAAGATATGCAACCAGGGTATTCTCATCCCTGATCAGATCTTCACAGGCGACAACCTCTTGTCGCACGTCGACCCGATCGGCCACCCTGCCCAGATCGGAAGCTGCTCCCCCGATCAGGGGATTAGATTCGGAACCTTAGAGTTCGTCGCTGATTCATGGGGAGAACTTGTCTTGATAGGACCCTCAAATATTATGGAGCCCGCAGATCCTGACGCCTCGACGCCGGAGACAACAGGCCCCACCTCTGAGGAGGCTATCACCCTCGGGCTATCTAGAACGCCCAATCCACCCGTTGTGACCGAGTCCACTATGGCAAACAAGACCCGAATCCACTTTTGTGCGACTCCAGAATTGCGACGCCGCACATCGACCCCAGTCGCTTCAGCGACACGCATCCTACAGGTGCCTCATTTCTAAACGAGCTATTTGGTCGGATTTAGACCATGCACATGACTGACGACCAGACCCCGGTCTATGACTGGCTCGGGCTTAAACCTGACGACAGGGAGATTCTCACCCCCACAGTCACCCACTTAGTCGCCACCATCGAGTGTCCAGCTGGGGGCTTGTCCCCCCAGCAACCGAAATTAAAAATGGTTTATACCCCAATCTCTGATCATCGAGACCTCGCTGGCAACCTAGACTGTGGAGTTCACTCCGAAGACAGACCGGTATCGGTCCTTGATCTAGCACACAATTCGGAACCCGTAATTCCGGACTCACATCATGCTGTGGAGTCAAAAAATTTCCCACCCACCACCCAAGCTGATCACTCAAGCATCACAATGGAGTCCAAGTCTTCGGACTTACGAGATGTTAAATAGTTACCAGGAGAGTCAATTCATCATTTTTGGGCTAGACTCCTCCTCGCTAGAAACAAAGTACAAGGCCTTAGTGATCAGGAGATAATGGAAACCTTCAATTGCAATTTCCATGATGAAGGGATTCTCAACGCCCTGGCTCGTCGACACATTCATGACTTCACTGAGCTGTCAGACTTGGTACAAAAATATTGTGCCATGGAAAGCGCCTGGCAAGCTGAACGGTTATTTTTGGAACCAACCTTTACCGAGTACCCTAGAGGAGATCGGAAAAAGAGGATACCTCCAAAGCGGCCGGCAAAACTCGAACACACCGGAAAGAGAAATAGGCCCCTTACAGGGGTTAGTACTATCCTTGAGGGGCTATTGGATAAACCATGCCCTATACATTCCCTATTGCTGAACACAAGCCCGACTCACAACCTTCGAGCTTGCTGGGTCGTCAGGTAGGTCGCAAAAATCAGTGAAGCCATTCTTAAGGCACTACCATCGAATAGGTGCTCCAGATCGCCACCAGAATATAATGCCGAAGTCCTGACGATCTACGAAACGTTCCCCTCAAGGAACAGAAGGAAAAGAGCTCTTAGAGAACTCAAACACATCTATCATGTGGCAGCAACAAGTGCATGGGCAGACATACATAGTACCTTCGGAGACATTGACCGACTAGCCATTCTTCCCAGTCATACACCGGTCACACTGGTCCTAAACCCCATCGTCGATGGCTTCAAGTTACAGAAAGTGCTAATGGATGGCGGTAGTGGTTTAAACCTTATCTACGAAGATACCCTGGAAAAAATGCAGTTTGACCGATCTCGCATCGAGCATAGCAACATGACATTTCGGGGAATCATTCCGGGGAAAGAGGCGCGTTGTTCAGGACGTATCGCCCCGGACATAGTGTTCGGCACGCCCGAAACTACCGATCCGAAGAACTCCTCTTCCATATCGTGCCCTTCCCCAATGGCTACCACGCCCTGCTGGGACGTGACACCTTCACAAAATTCCATTCTATACCACATTATGGGTATATGAAACTCAAGATGCCGGGACCAAACAGGGTGATCACAATCGCTAGTGATCCGAATATAGCCCTTCGATCTGGAAACAAAATAGCAACGCTCGCCCTCGAGGCACTAGCTGAGACCTTTCTTGCAGAAGAACTGACCACACTTCGGTCAACAGTAGACAAGGATGATGTGATCCTTAGCAAAAGACCCAAACCAACGTCATTTAAACCTGTAGATAAGATCGTTAAATTCTAGGTGCACCCGACGGACACCAACAAGACAACGTCCATCGGAGCTCAGCTGGACCCCATAGTGGACGAAGCACTGCGAACATTCTTACGAGAAAACTAGGACATCTTCGCCTGGCATCCTTCCGATATGCCCAGAATCCCACGGCGGCTGGCAGAACATAGTCTGAACATCATCATAGGCTTTAAGCCCGTTAACCAGACTCCGCGCTGCTTTTCCGAGCCCAAACGACAAGTTATGGGTGAAGAATTAGCCAAACTGCTAGAGGCCGGATTCATTCGGAGAATTAAGCACCCCAAATGGTTGGCAAACCTGGTGATGGTACCAAAGAAAGACAAATCCTGGCGGCTGTGCATCGACTTTAAAGACCTCAACAAGGTCTGCCCTAAGGACCCTTTCCCCTTACCATGCATAGACCAAATTACTGAGGCCACATCCGGACATGACTCATTGTGTTTCCTCGATGCTTATTCCGGATACCATCAAATTAAAATGAAGGAATCTGACCAAGCTGCAACCACATTCATCACCACTTATGGGCCATTCTGCTTCAACATGATGCCCTTTGGGCTAAAAGCCGCTGGGGCTACGTACCAGCTCATGATCCAGACTTGTCTCGCAAAACAAGTCGGTAAAACAGTCGAGGCCTACGTGGATGACATGGTAATCAAAACCAAACACGTTAGCCAGTTGATTGATGACCTAAGGCAAACCTTTGCCAGCCTACGTGAGTACGATATATGAATCAATCCGGAGAAATGTGTATTCGGAGTTCTCGCTGGTAAACTGCTCGGATTCATCGTTTCCCCATAGAGGAATAGAAGCAAATCCGCTAAGATTCGTGCCCTATCATAACTTGCAATTTCCACAGAGCTAAAGCATGTCCAAAGGTTGGATGGTTGTGTGGCGGCACTAAGCCGCTTTATCTCCCGCCTTGGGGAAAAGGCTTTACCGCTCTATAGACTGCTAAAATGAACCAACAATTTCAGATTGACCGACGAAGCAGCGGCTGCATTAGAAGAAATTAAAACACTGCTGGCAAGCAATCCCATACTCACAATACCAGGCACTAGTGAACCCATGTTATTATACATATCGGCTACCAACCAAGTCGTTAGCGTAGTGCTTGTCATCGAACGAGAGGAGGTGGGACACAAATTCCGGATACGGAAACCGGTCTATTACGTGTCAGAAATACTAATGCAGTGCAAGTCCAGATACCCACACTAACAGAAGATAGACTATATAGTGTTTATGGCATCACGGAAACTCGGACACTACTTTCAAGAGTGTTCGGTTACGGTGGCATCCGAAGTACCACTAAACAATATAATCAACAACAGGGACGCCACCAGCCGCATAGCCAAATGGGCTATTGAGCTCCCTCCCTTTGAAATCACCTACAAGCCACGACGAGCTATCAAATCTCAGGTGCTGGAAGATTTCCTCGCTAAATGGACAGAGGCCGAGCTCCCCTGGGAATATAGTACATACTCCTATTGGACGATGTACTTTGAGGGATCTAAAACTTTGGCCAGACTGGGGGCTGGAGTTAGCGTCACATCCCTCATAGGCGACAACGTCCGATATGTGTTGCAAATCATGTATGCCTACTCCAACAATGTAGCCGGATACGAAGCACTCTTGCACGGTCTTTGGATAGCAGCATCAATGGGCATGCGACGGCTGGAGGTATGGGGAGACCCCAACTTGGCCATCTCCCAAATCAACGGCGAATTCGATGCCAAAAACCCAAAGATGATGGCATACAAAAACATTGTCCTCAAGGTATCCGCACGGTTCGAGGGGTTAGAATTTCACCACGTCACTAGAGACAACTACCAAGCCGCCGACGTACTGGCCCGCATGGGGGCCAAACGCGACCCTGTCCCAAAAAAATACTTTCCTAGAACAGCTCTTTAAGCCATCAGTGGTTTGGCAGGACGATCATAAGGGTGCCGGTCTAACCAGCGTAGAAGAGGTTGTTCCCCTATAAATGAACCAAACGACCAAATCATCGGCGACTCCGTAATGGACAAAACGCCTTTAGCTCATGAGGTTATGGCAGTAATCGTGCCATGGACCGAGCCCTTCCTCGCCTACCTTCTTCGCAAAGAACTCCTCGACGATCAGACGGAGGCACGACACATAATTTAGTGATCCAAAACCTATAAAGTCCACGAGGGTGAATTATACAAGAAAAGCACCACCAGAATACTACAGCGGTGCATATCTGAGGAAGAAGGACGACAACTCTTAGCCAAAGTCCACACAGGGATGGCCAGCCATCACGCTACAACAAGAGCCTTAGTTAGCAAGGCCTTTCGGGCTGGTTTCCTGTGGCCCACTTCTCGAGCAGACGCCTAGTCACTTGTCAAACACTGCATGGGGTGTCAACTTTTTGCAAATCAAAGTCACATGCCCCCAACAACTCTTCGGACTATTTTGATCACCTGGCCTTTCGCGGTTTGTGGGCTAGATATGGCCGGACCACTTAAAGGGGGGACCAAGAAGTATAAATACCTACTAGTCATGGTTGACAAGTTTACCAAATGGATAGAGGCAGAACCTGTCAAATCAGCCAAGTCTTGACCAGTAATCGACTTTATATCCGGTGTGGTACACCATTACGGCATCCCGCACAGTATAATAACGGACAATGGATCCAACTTCACAGCCCAAGAGGTGAAAGACTGGTGTGCAAAAATGGGCATCAACCTCGATTACGCATTGGTGTATCATCCACAGACCAATGGACAAGTCGAACGAGCAAACAGCCTCATCATGGGCAGCATTAAGCCACGTTTGGTCCGATCTTTTCATGAGTCCTACTGTCATTGGGTGAAGGAGCTTGACTCCGTTCTATGGGGCCTACGCACCACCCCGAACAGATCAACAGGATACACAACATTCTTTATGGTCTATGAGGGTAGAAGCAGTCCTCCCTTGTGACATTATTCACGATGCACTAAGGGTGCGCATGTATGAGGAAAAGGAAGCCGAGTTAGATTGGCAGGATGACCTGGACGCCTTAGAAGGAGAGCGCGACATAGCTCGGGCTTGTTCTACTTTTTATCAACAACATGCCCGACGTTACCAGAGTAGGGAGGTCAGGGCAAAAGCGTATAATGGTTCAAGGTGAATTTGTCTTGCGGCTCTCGGAGAAGCAGAAGCATAAACTCAACCCCAAATGGGAGGGCCCCTTCATAATCGACGAAGTACTCACGGGAGGGGCTTACCGTCTTCGAAACCCGTCGGGCAACCGCCTTGAACCAAACCCATGGAACGCAGCTCGTCTTTGGTGCTTTTATGGATAAACTGGTGCCGTCATACTCTCTACCTTTTACCTCCTTTTACTTTTATTTTTCTTTATTTCTTTTTCCTTTCCCCCCACCTTGATTTTTGGGCAGGTTTGAATTTTTTTCCTTTTCTCCCCAAATCTATGTTCGATTCAACCAATCTTGTATTAAGATTTTCGGCTTACAACCTTAATTGTTAAATCCGAACACAACACGTGGGGGCTTCTTCCCGTAGCCTATGCTTTTATACTCTAAGCATCTATTCATATATATTGTGCATGCATGTTTCCCTTATCGATTTTAAGCCATTATATGGATCAATTCGAACTAAGATTTTTGCCAAGCTGGGTTGCCTCGCTCCTGTGCTTACCCTCTATGTTCCCGATTGTTCGGATAGAGGGTAAAGGAAGAACCTCTACGATTGTTACGACCGGGTCATACAAATATGTATCTCAGAAGGGTGAAGCAAAAAGCTAGCTATCTTTAGCAGACAATTGGTCGACTACGATGGAAGCAACAAATGAGACTATGGTCGTTAGCACCATTACTCGGGCTTCTTCTCTCACAAAAGCCATTAGTCACATACTAGCAGTATATGGCCCAACTACCTACGATTTACGTAGCACCCTAAATAAAGGTATCAATAGAGGTACTATTTTCTTCGGAAGATGTTTCTTACGCTAAGCAGTAATATAACATATCTCCCTGTGTGCTTTCTATCTGTTCGCACCAAATGGACGGATTGCCTGGTTCCCCGAACATAACTCACTCTTCTCGAGTGATATTTTATAAGGAACACTCCCAAGCTCTTAGCACGGGAGGTCGAAGCCGATGGATGGTTAAGATAAAGTTTACAATATAGACAGAGCAATTTCTTGATTATTAGTACATAGTTACATATAATCATACATCTGGCTGCTGATCGAGATTGTCTATTAAGGTATATAGGGAGCAATCTTCTTGTGAGAGACGGGCGGCGGGCATCACTTGGTCGTACACCAAGTGAAGCGGCACTTATTTCCCATCTGACCCTACCGGCCCAACCCGAGCCATACGCTCAGGGTTATGGCCTATATAACGGGTCATGATCATCGCCCACGCCTCTTGTGCTCCCTCTCGGCAAGCCGATGCTTCCATAGCTCAAACCTACTTCGGGCTCCCTTGAATCGATCAACCAGTTCGGTCATCTCCTCCGGTGGTTGCTCGACAGGCCATAGCGCTTTTACAATGCTCTTGATGGCCTTTCGAGCCCGCTCATGAAGGGCGGACAACTCCTTCAGAAGGCTTCCTCGATAGGATCCGATCTCTTCTTCGGCCTACCCGGACAGGGTACCTATACATGAATCAAGGCATGCCCATTAAACTTCATATATAAGAATTATTGTCCGATGTTAGAATCACACTTACCGAACATGCCCCTCTGTAATGTCTGGTTCTCTTCTTGGGCCAGGGCCAATTGAGTATTTAAGCTCTCAATTTCTTCGGCCTACTACTTGTTTTCTGCCCGAAGGCGGTTCTTCTCCTCAAGGTTTCATTGGAAAATACGATAGCCGACCTCATGCTGGGACTCAAAGTACTGCTGAGATTCTCGGGCTGCATCTAAATCTCTTTGCAATTGCCTTATTGATCCAGCTGCTACAAAGTACCCTTGTGTTAGCATCGGAATATATACTAAGATCAGCAAAACAGGTATGCTCACCATGTGCCTTCCGGGTAAAACTCTTCACATGATCCAATTCGGCCTTCACGGTTTCCACATGTATTCGGCTTGCCTCCAGTTCCTTGACCAGTTGCTCGCTTTGCTGCCTCGAGGCCTGCATTAGTAGTAAGACAATACGAGGACCCTTAATTCGGTCGTTTTGACCAATTTAAGTCCTGAGGGCTACTGGGTTTACACGGGTATTCGGACTCTTATAGCCGATTATTCACCTACAGGCTAGACGATATCAGTTTCATGGCCTACCCAAACCCAACTCGGGCAGCTCCGATGTGTGCGTCCGCCGAGCGTAGAGCATTGATCTCTTGTTCGGAAAGCATTGGGTGGCGTAGGGCTTCTAGTCGCTGCCGATGATTCATGGTGCTCTCTACCTCGGATTTGGTAACTGACATCACGTCCCCATAGTCTTTGGGGGCCTGATTGACCATAGGGACCTCCGCAGTGGTTTCGACATGAGCAGAAGATCTGGAATTTTGAGCACCGCCACACACCCTGACAACATCCTCGGTAGAAGTTGGCTGAACTCTTTGCCTGGGTATTTTGACATAAGGTTTCTTGTGAGGCTTTATTGGTCATGATAATAACTTAAAGAGCCGAACAAAGTACCTTTGAGTTGAACAAGTGGGCGGGCTTGTCCCCATGGCCGGCTCATTTGACGGATCCCTATTGCTTTCCGGTCCAGGCATTGCCGCCATAGCCGATGTATGTCATGCCGACCGACGATGCATGGGAGTAGGAGCTGGCACGTTTGGGTCGTTGGAGGATGCTTGCCTTTTGCGGGATGAGTTATTCTTCTTCTTGCATATAGCAGGCGAAGGGAATGATCCGAGGTAATCGGCTATGATAGCCACCTTGGAGCTGCCGAGGCTCTCCTAGTAGAAAACTCCATCTTCGAGCTCAATTGACAAATCTGGGTCGTCAAGAAAGCCCGGATCATCATCACGAGAACAATCCTCGGGTTGGGGGCCCGGACAGTTAACTGTCTCGATGAAGCTCCTCCATTCCTGTTCACATAAGTTAAAGGCTTCGGTCAAAAAGGGACAAATTAAAAACCCGAATTCTGGTCACGGAGTTGAAATGCTCACCCATTCGATGGGATTGTGACTTGAGTAGCCCTCCTTGGTTGGTAGCCGAATAAATTTTCTTGCTCCCCTTTGTATAGGTTGGCAAGTGAGGTAGCTAATGCCATTTGATCGGCAGGGCCTAGTCTTCGGGAGCAAGTGGTGTCGCTTGTCCCGTTGTAACGCCACAAAGGATGTATTCTCTGCTGAAGAGGCTGAACGCATCGGGTGATGGCAGCAGCCATGACGTCTATCATGGTCAACTTGTGATGGGCTAGCAACCTCACATGGGCTGCCAAGCGTTGCACTTCAATGATGTCCTCTTGGGATGAACTCTTCGGTCGCCAGTTGTACCCTTTCTTCAAGGGGGCGTCAAAGTATTCGGGCAGACCCCTCCGAGCTGGATCAAATAAGGGGACGTCATCGATCTAGAACCATTCCGAAGACCATTCTTGGGACTCATTTGGTGTTCCCACTAGATACCCCATCCCCGCTATGCGGCATATTTCGGCTCCTCCGACCTCTAAAATTGTCTTGTCCCGAGTACGAGGGACGAGGCAGAAGTACTTCCTCCACAATTCAAAGTATGCCTCGCAGCCCAGGAACATCTCGCAAAGGGCGACGAAGCCCAAGATGTGCAGAATAGACCCTGGGGGTGAGATTATGGAGTTGGATCCCATAGAACTCCAATAACCCCCTCACGAATGGATGAATGGGGAACCTGAGACCCCGCAAGAGGAAGGGCATGAAGAATACATGCTCCCCTTTTGCGGATTGGGGAAATTTTCTGCAAAGGCTTCATCGTTGAATGAAGTCAAACCAACGCGGGTAACCGCTAGATCCGAGGAAGGAAGATACCCTTGGGTCTTGAGGTTGCGTAGTCAAAGGAGGGATACTAAGCAGCTTGTCCAATCCCCGGGACGGGAGCCGTAAGGGCCTGATGAAGAGCTGGGAGTGCTCGCCATGTTCTTGTGGTGATCTCTTGCTGAAGGTTTTTCCGATGGGGAGGAACAAGAGGATGTGGCCTAGACCACGATTTCGTTTGTTAAAAGGAGTGGTGCCTCCTTTGTGGGAGGGGCAGTCTTGTAAAAAGCTACTGAACCGCTCGTCTCCCCTCGGCGCATGAGGATCGAGAAGCGCTGACGGTTATTACAATGGACCTTGCATGTTCATGACGCTTGGGATTTCACCGATGATAGGATGGTTGCCGAACAAGAAGGGATAGAGGGACTTGCCCCGCAAGCCGAAGACTTCGACGTGCAAGATTGTCCGGATATACCTCGGCGTTGGAGGTTAGTCCGGGGGCTACTGAGGGAGTCCTGGTGTAAGGGGTCCTTGGATGGCCGACCTGTTTCTCATGGGCCAGACTATGTGGGCTGCTTGATAAGCATTGGATGATCAAAAGCCCCGTCGCCAGGGTGGAAGCTTCGAGAAGTCAAGGCGTATCCTCCAAGATTTTGACAGTAGATAGGCATGTTTTTCCTTCGATGTGCAACCGACCATGTGTAAACCCTAGTAACCCCCTAGTGTCTATATAAGCCAGAGGGATTTAGATTGTAGATGAGAGAACAACTCATCTAGGGTTTAGCTATTCGATCTCGAGGTAGATCAACTCTGTAACCTACATACCATCAATATAAACAACCATGATGTAGGGTTTTACCTCCATAGGAGGTCCCGAACCTGGGTAAACATCGTCTCCTTTGTCCCTTGTTACCATCGATCCTAGCCTCACAGCTTGGGACACCCTACCCGAGATCAGCCGGTTTCGACACCGACAGCTTCCAACTAGCAAA
Source organism: Hordeum marinum (assembly GCA_022496015.1). Taxonomy (NCBI): domain Eukaryota; kingdom Viridiplantae; phylum Streptophyta; class Magnoliopsida; order Poales; family Poaceae; genus Hordeum; species Hordeum marinum. The sequence goes on from CM039674.1 coordinate 147,274,100, forward strand.
ATTTGTACCATCAAAGTAAGGACCTCTACGGCGATAATTTCTCTCGCTAGACGCCATACTCTCCTAGGTTGTGAAACCAATGCAATCGAGACCAAAGTTTTGATACCACTTGTAGGATCGAAAGTAGGTCTAGAGGGGGGGTTTGATTAGACTACTTGACCAAATAAAAGTTCTTCCTTTTCCCATTTTTAGTTGTGGGCATATTTTAGCAATGATAGTAAGTCAAGCACACCCTAAACATGCATGTCTACGAGTATAACAGTGGAAAGTAAAGACAAGCACATGCAATAGAGGTAAGGTTTAGAAGATCAAACACAATTGTAGACACGAAGATGTTTCCCGTGGTTCCAATAGGTGGCTCTATCGTACATGCACGTTTATGGAGTCTTCAACCCACAAAGGGTAATGGTCGCGAGAGTCCACGGAGGGCTCCACCCATAAGGGTCCATGAAGTAGAAACCTTGACTATTCCATAACGGCTTCCATCTAGGAAGGACTAGCCTCACTATGTGTAGATCTTCACGAAGTAGGCGATCTCCTTGCCCGTACAAACTTCTTGGTTCAACTCCATAATGCAAAGTAGGAAGATCCCAAGCAACACCTAACTAATCTAGGAGGCACCACCCTCCAAAAGGTAATAGGCTTGATAATGGTGATGAACTCCTTGCTCTTGTGCTTCAAGATGATAGACTCCTTGACACTCAATCACCCTCTCATAGATTTGGCTTGGTAGAAGAGGTTGATTGGCTGGAAAGAAACTTCGGGAGGCTAGAAATATGATCCATATGGTTGGAGTGGATGATCTTGTTCTCAACACAAGGGTAGGTGGTTCTCTCTCAGAAATTTGGATATGGGAAGTGGGGAACTGTTCCGAGTGCTTCTCTTGCGAGTGGGATGTGGTGGAGGGGTATATATAGGCATCTCCAAAAATCCAACCGTTACAACATTATTGACCATGTCGGGGAAACCGATGCAAAACTCGGTTGTAACGATCTGTTCAAAATGTGGCAACTTTCAGAATCTCGGTGAGACTGATATAGGAAACTCGGTGGTACCTAAGCCACTGGCCGAGGCAGTTTCCAAAACTCGGTGAGACTGAAGCATAAACTCAGAAATTCCGATTCTATGAAAACACCCAACCTAATTGTGGTCACTAATTCTCGATTGCACCGATGCAAACTCGATTGCATCGAAGAGCTAGGGTGGGAGAAGCCGAATGGAAGCTTGGAGGAACCGATTTTGTGAAGTTGGGTTTAGATAGAGTATTTGTGAGAGGGCTTGTGGGTGTTTTTGGTGGCTAGCACCTGTGCACGTGGAGCAACTTGTTCATTGATACGTCCATTTTGCATCATGCTTTTATATTGATATTTATTGCATCATGGGCTGTTATTACACATTTTGGTACAATACTTATTCCTTTTCTCTCTTATTTTACAAGGTATACATGAAGAGGGAGAATGCTGGCAGCTGGAATTCTGGACTGGAAAAGGAGCAAATATGAGAGACCTATTCTGCACAACCCATGCAACACCACAAGGGACCCACCAGGAGGTCACAAGCCTGGGGGCACGACCTACCCCCTGGTCATGCCCCTGTGGCTTGTGGGCCCCCTGGCAACCCTCCGGTGCCCATCTTTTGCTATATGATGTGTTTTGACCTGGAAAAAATCATAAGAGAGCTTTCGGGACGAAGCACCACTATCTCGAGGCGGAACTTGCGTAGAACCAATCTAGGGCTCCAGTGGAGCTGCTCTGGTGGGGAAACTTCCCTCTTGGAGGGGAAATCGAAACAATCATCATCAACAACAATCCTCTCATAGAGAGGGGGTCAATCTCCATCAACATCTTCATTGTCGTGGGAATGAGCCTGCAGTAGAAGGTAGGGGTACGAAAGGAGAGGGCGGAGTGCTAGCTACGATGAGGATGTACACACGAATGTATGAGTTCAGGCCCCTCTCGTGGAGGTAACGGCCCTACGTCTTAGTGCTCGGGAGCTTTTTCGTGTGGAATGTTGAGATTACAGTGGTTGCGAATGTTGGAAATAGGCCCTAGAGGCAATAATAAATTGGTTATTATCATATTTCCTTGTTCATGATAATCGTTTATTATCCATGCTATAATTGTGTTGATCGGAAACTCAGATACATGTGTGGATACATAGACAACACCATGTCCCTAGTATGCCTCTAATAGACAAGCTCATTGATCAAAGATGTCTATGGTTTCCTAGTCATGGACATGAGATGTCATTTGATAACGGGATCACATCATTAGGAGAATGTTGTGATGGACACGACCCAAACTACAAACATAGCATATGATCGTGTCAGTTTATTGCTACAGTTTCTGCATGTAAAGTATCTGTTCCTATGACCATGAGATCATGCAACTCACTAACACCGGATGAGTACCTTGTGTGTATCAAACATCGCAACATAACTGGGTGACTATAAAGGTTCTCTATAGGTATCTTCGAGGGTGTCTATTGGGTTGGCATGGATCAAGACTGGGATTTGTTACTCCGTGTGACGGAGAGGTATCTCAGGGCCCAACCGGTAGTACAACATCACAACAAGCCTTGCAAGCTATGTGACTAAAGTGTTAGCCACAGGATCTTGTATTACGGAACGAGTAAAGAGACTTGCCGGTAACGAGGTTGAACTAGGTATACAGATACCGACGATCGAATCTCGGGCAAGTAACATACCGAAGAACAAAGGGAACAACATACGACATTAACTAAATCCTTGACATAGAGGTTCGACCGATAAAGTTCTTCGTAGAATATGTAGGAACCAATATGGGCATCCAGGTCCCGGTATTGGTTATTGACCGTAGAGGTGCCTCGGTCATGTCTACATAGTTCTCGAACCCGCAGGGTCTGCACACTCAAGGTTCAGTGACATTTTGGTAGTATAGAGTTATGTATGGTGGTGACCTAAGGTTGTTTATAGTTCCAGATGAGATCCCTGACGTCACGAGGAGCTCCGGAATGGTCCGGAGGTAAAGATTGATATATGGGATAATAGTGTTTGCTCTCCGGTAGGGTTCCCGAATTCACCGGAAATAGTTTCGGATGTTTCCCGAAATGTTCGGGGTACAAGGACACTTTATTTGGGCCAAGGGGTAAAGCCCATGAGTCTTTAGGAAGGTGCAAAAGATGTTTTGCGGAGGCCAGGGGCCAGACGCCAGGGACCTTGGCGTCTGGGGCCAGACGCCGAGGACCTTGGTGTCTGGTCCTGGAGTCCGAGGAGGACTCTTGCCTTGCGGGCAAACCGACCTTGAGGAGGATTTTTCGCCAAGTTTCGACCCCAAGGCTTAGCATATAAATAAAGGGGCAGGTCTAGCACTTGGAACACATCTAAAAACCCTAAGCCACATGCTGCCTCTCCTCTAGTTTGTAGTTTCTCCTCTAGATCAGTTTCAGCGGTGCTTAGGCAAAGCCCAGCTGGAATTGCTCCACCACCATCGCCACAACGCCGTCACGCTGCCGGAGAACTCGTCTACCTCTCCGCTCCCTATTGCTAGATCAAGAAGGCATAGATAATCATCGAGCTGTCCGTGTGCTGAGTGCGGAGGTGCCGTCCGTTCGGCGCTAGATCGGAAGGACCGTGATCAAGATCGCGAGATGATTCGTGATTGGATCGTGGGATGGATCGTGATGAGATCGCGGGATGGATCGTGATTGGATCGCGAGACGGATCGTGATGGGATCAGGGGACGCTCGGCGGTCTGGATCATGAAGACGTTCGACTACATCAACCGCGTTTCTTAACGCTTCCCGCTTAGCGATCTACAAGGGTATGTAGATCCACTCTCCCTCTCATAGATGCTCATCACCATGGATAGATCTTGCATGTGCGTAGGAATTTTTTTGTTGCCCATGCAATGTTCTCCAACAGTTGTTGGAAATATGCCCTAGAGGCAATAATAAATTAGTTATTATCATATTTCCTTGTTCATGATAATCGTTTATTATTCATGCTATAATTGTATTGATTGGAGACTTAGATGGATGTGTGGATACATAGACAAAACCATGTCCCTAGTATGCCTCTAATGGACTAGCTCGTTGATCAAAGATGGTTAAGGTTTCCTAGACATGGACATGAGATGTCATTTGATAAACGGGATCACATCATTATGAGAATGGTGTGATGGACAAGACTCAAACTACAAACATATCATATGATCGTGTTAGTTTATTGCTACTGTTTTCTGCATGTCAAGTAGATGTTCCTATGACCATGAGATCATGCATCTCACGGATATCAGAGGAGTGCCTTGTGTGTATCAAACGTCGCAACGTAACTGGGTGACTATAAAGGTGCTCTATAGGTATCTCCGAGGGTGTCTGTTGAGTTGGCATGGATCAAGACTGGGATTTGTTACTCCATGTGACGGAGAGGTATCTCAGGGCCCACTCGGTAATACAACATCACAATAAGCCTTGCAAGCAATGTGACTAAGTGTTAGTCACGGGATCTTGTATTACAGAACGAGTAAAGAGACTTGCCGGTAACAAGGTTGAACTAGGTATGGAGATACCGAAGATTGAATCTCGGGCAAGTAACATACCGAAGAACAAAGGGAACGTTATACGAGATTGACTGAATCCTTGACATAGAGGTTCGACCGATAAAGATCTTCGTAGAATATGTAGGAACCAATATGGTCATCCAGGGCCCGCTATTGGTTATTGACCGTAGAGGTGTCTCTGTCATGTCTACATAGTTCTCGAACCCGCAGGGTCTGCACACTTAAGGTTCGGTGACGTTTCGGTAGTATAGAGTTATGTATGGTGGTGACCGAAGGTTGTTTGTAGTTCCAGATGAGATCCCTGACGTCACGAGGAGCTCCGGAATGGTCCGAAGGTAAAGATTGATATATGGGATAATAGTGTTTGCTCTCTGGTAGGGTTCCCGAATTCATCGGAAATAGTTTCGGATGTTTCCCGAAATGTACCGGGAGTGCCGGTAGTGTACCGGGAGACCACCGTGAGGGGTATTTCGACCCAAGAGGTTTCATGGGCTGTGGGAGAGTAAATATCAGCCTTTTGTGGGCTGGTGGAAGTCCCACACAAGGCCCATGCGGCTGGGAGAAAAATCCCAAAGGGAAAAAGGTGGAAAAAGGCCAAAAAAAGGAGGAATCCTAGTCCTACTAGGATTGGAGGAGGAGTCCTCCTCTCCTCCCCTCTTTGGTCGACCCAAGGGATGGATTTTTGGCAGCCAAGACTCCTCCTCCTCTCCTCCTATATATACTTATGATTTTCATGTGATGTTAATACTTTTTATGCACCTTGTTTTGCTTAGGACAACGCTAGCATTATAAGGTGATCCCTCAATTAATTTCAAGATAAATTGTGTTCTCCCCGAGTGTGCCTCGTTGCGAAAGTTTGTCGTGTTGAGACACCACGTGATGATCAGGTGTGATAGACTCTACGTTCACATATAACGGGTGCAAGCCAGTGTTGCAAGCGCAGAACACTCGGGTTAAACTTGACGAGCCTAGCATGTATAGACATAGCCTCGAAACACAAGAGACCAAAAGGTCGAACATGAGTCATATAGTAGATATGATCAACATGATGATGTTCACCATTGTAACCATCTCAACTCACTTGATGATCGAACTTGAGTTGGTGAATTTGGATCATGTATCACTCGAATGACCAGGGGATGTCAATTTGAGTGGGAGTTCTTAAGTAATATGATTGACACCATGAAGGTAGAAATCAAGAAGGAGCATCAAGTGTTGAATGATCCTTGAGCTGTCCGTGATGTTTGACACCATGAAGGTAGAAATCAAGAAGGAGCATCAAGTGTTGATGGTTAGTAAAACCACTAGTTTTGAGAAGGGCAAGGGCAAGGAGGGAAAATTCATGGATGACAAGTCAGTTGTTGCTCCAGTGAAGCAACCCAAAGTTGAACCCAAACCCGAGACTAAGTGCTTCTTTATGAGGAGAGCGGTCACTAAAGCGGAACAACCCTAGATACTTGGTAGATAAGAAGGCTGGCAACGTCGACAGAAGTATATTTGATATACGTGTTATTGGTCTATACCTTGCTAGTAGTCCTAGTAGCACCTGGGTATTGGATACCGGTTTGGTTACTAAATGTTAGTAACTAAAAATAAAAAGTACGGAATAATAGGAGAACTAGCTAAGGGTGAGGTGACGATGTGTGTTGGAAATGTTTCCAAAGGTTGATCTGATCAACATCGCACACTCTCTCTACCTTCAGGATTAGTGACGAACCTAAATAAATGTTATTTGGTGTTTTGCATTGAGCATGAACGTGATTAGATCGTGTTTATTGCAACACGATTATTCATTTAAGTTAGAGAATAATGGTTATTCTGTTTACATGATAATACCTTCAATGGTCATGCACCCAGTGAGAATGGTTTGTTGAATCTTGATCGTAGTAATACATATGTTCATAACATTGATGCAAAATATACAAAGTTACTAATGATAGTACCACATACTTGTGGCACTGTCGTTAAATGTCATATTGGTATAAATCACATGAAGAAACTCCATGTTGATGGATCTTTGGACTCATTCGATTTCGAATCGATTGAGACATGTGAACCATGCCTCTTGGGCAAGATGACTAAGGACCCCGTTTTCCGGTTTGATGGAGCGGGCAAGTGATTTATTGGAAATAATACATGTTGATGTATGAAATCCAATGAGTCTTGTAGCGTGCGGTGGATATCGTTATTTTCTTACCTTCGCTGATGATTTGAGTAGATATGGTGTATATTTACTTAATGAAACACAAGTCTGAATCATTTGAAAAGTTCAAGCAAATTCAGAGTGAGGTTTAAGATCATCGTGACAAGAAGATAAAAATGTCTGCGATATGATCATGGAGATGAATATCTGACTTACGAGTTTGGCATACAACTTTAGACAATGTGAAAGTTGTTTCACAACTCACGCCACCTAGAACACCATAGTGTGATGGTGTGTCCGAGCGTCATAGTCGTGCTCTATTGGATATGGTGCGTGCTATGATGTCTATTATCGTTTTGTTACTATAATTTTGGGGTTATGCATGAGAGACAACTACATTAACTTTAAATAGGGCACCATCTAAATCCGTTGAGATGACACCGTGTGAATTATGGTTTGATAGAAACCTAAGCTGTCATTTCTTAATGTTTGGGGCTTCGACGCTTGTGTGGAAAATGTTTTCACCTAATGAGCTTGAACCCAAAGCGGACAAATGCATCTTCATAGAATACCCTAAGAACAGTTGGGTGAACCTTCTATCTCAGATCCAAGCATAAAATGTTTGTTGCTAAAACTGGGTCCTTTCTTGAGAAAAGGTTTCTCTTGAAAGAATTGAGTGGGAGGAGGATAGAACTTGATGAGGTTATTGAACCTCTACTTCAACCAGAAAGTAGCGCAATGCAGAAAGATGTTTCTGTGAAGCCTACGTCAGTTGAAGAGGAAGTTAATGATGATGATCATGAAGCTTCGGATCAAGTTACTATCGACCTACGAGGAAAATAGAACTTGATGAGGTTACTGAACCTTCACTTCAACCAGAAAGTGGCGTAGCGCAGAAAGATGTTTCTGTGAAGCCTACTTCAGTTGAAGAGGAAGTTAATGATGATGATCATGAAGCTTCGGATCAAGTTACTATCGAACTTCGTAGGTCGACAAGGATTTGTACTGCTACTGAGCGGTATGACAACCCTGTCTTGCAGGTCATGTTGTTGGACAACGATGAACCTACGAACTATGGAGAAGCGATAATGGGCCCGGAAACCAACAAATGGTTAGAGGCCATGAAATCCGAGAAAGGATCCATGTATGAAAACCAAGTATAGACTTTGGTGGACTTGCTCATTGGACGGCAGGTCTAATGGACTAGCTCGTTGATCAAAGATGGTTAAGGTTTCCTAGCCATGGACATGAGATGTCATTTGATAAACGGGATCACATCATTAGGAGAATGGTGTGATGGACAAGACCCAAACTACAAACATAGCATATGATCGTGTCAGTTTATTGCTACTGTTTTATGCATGTCAAGTATATGTTCCTATGACCATGAGATCATGCAACACACGGACATCGGAGGAGTGCTTTGTGTGTATCAAACGTCGCAACGTAACTGGGTGACTATAAAGGTGCTCTACAGGTATCTCCGAGGGTGTCTGTTGAGTTGGCATGGATCAAGACTAGGATTTGTTACTCCGTGTGACGGAGAGGTATCTCAGGGCCCACTCGGTAATACAACATCACAATAAGCCTTGCAAGCAATGTGACTAAGTGTTAGTCACAGGATCTTGTATTACAAAACGAGTAAAGAGACTTGCCGGTAACGAGGTTGAACTAGGTATGGAGATACCGACGATCGAATCTCGGGCAAGTAACATAGCGAAGAACAAAGGGAACGTTATACGAGATTGACTGAATCCTTGACATAGAGGTTCGACCAATAAAGATCTTCGTAGAATATGCAGGAACCAATATGGTCATCCAGGGCCCGCTATTGGTTATTTACCATAAAGGTGTCTCGGTCATGTCTACATATTTCTCGAACCCACAGGGTCTACACACTTAAGGTTCGGTGACGTTTCGGTAGTATAGAGTTATGTATGGTGGTGACCGTAGGTTGTTCAGAGTCCCGGATGAGATCCCGGACGTCACGAGGAGCTCTGGAATGGTCTGGAGGTAAAGATTGATATATAGGAAGTCCCATTTTACTCGCCGGAAAAGTTTCAGGCTAATCGGTAATGTACCGGGAGTGCCGGTAGTGTACCGGGAGACCACCGTGAGGGGTATTTCGACCCAAGAGGCTTCATGGGCTGTGGGAGAGTAAATACCAGCCTTTTTTGGGCTGGTGGAAGTCCCACACAAGGCCCATGCGGCTGGGAGAAAAATCCCAAAGGGAAAAAGGTGGAAAAAGGCCAAAAAAAGGAGGAATCCTAGTCCTACTAGGATTGGAGGAGGAGTCCTCCTCTCCTCCCCACTTTGGTCGACCCAAGGGCTGGATTTTTGGAGGCCAAGACTCCTCCTCCTCTCCTCCTATATATACTAGAGGATTTTAGGGTTTTGGCACAGAATTTTCAGCCATGTGCTACCTGTTCCTCTAGTGCATAGTTTCTCCTCTAGATCGGTTTTCTGCAGTGCTTAGGCGAAGCCCTGCCGGAATTGCTCCACCACCATCGCCGGAGCGCCGTCACGCTGTCGATCGGAAGGACCGTGAACAAGATCGCGAGATGGATCGTGATGAGATCGCGGGACGAATCGTGATGAGATCGCGGGACGGATCGTGATGAGTTCGCGGGACGGATCGTGATTGGATCGCGGGACGGATCGTGATGTGATCGCGGGACGCTCGGCGATTTGGATCGCTAAGATGTTTGACTACACCAACCGCGTTTCTTAACGCTTCCAGGTTAGCGATGTACAAGGGTATGTAGATCCACTCTCCCTCTCGTAGATGCTCATCACCATGGATAGATCTTGCGTGTGCGTAGGAAATTTTTTGTTTCCCATGCAACGTTCCCCAACAATAGTGGTATCAGAGCTAGGTCTATGTGTAGATGAGATCTATAGTAGAATACAAAGAGTTTGTGGGTGTTGATGCTTAGATTGCGTCCTCCCTTGGCCGTGTTTTGGTTCAGCGGTATTGTGGGATGAAGCGGCCCGAACCAACCTTACTCGTACGCTTATGAGAGACCGGTTCCATCGACTCACGTGTAGCCTTGTTCCACAAAGATGGCTGGCGGGTGTTTGTTTCTCCTACTATAGTTGGATCGGATTCGACAAAGGCGGTCCTTGAGAAGGTTGAATAGCAATTTATGTATCACCGTTGTGGTTTTTGCGTAGGTGAGAATTGTTCTTGCTAGATACCCGTAGCAGCCATGTAAAACATGCAACAACAATTAGAGGATGTCTAACTTGTTTTTGCAGGGTATGTTGTGATGTGATATGGCCAATTACATGATGAGATATATGTGATGTATGAGATGATCATGTGTTGTATAGAATATCACGACTTGCATGTCGGTGAGTACAACAACCGGCAGGAGCCATAGGGTTGTCTTTAATTATTGTATGACCTGCATGTCAATCATTAAGCGCTATGTAATGCTTTACTTTATCGCTAAATGGTAGAAATAGTAGTAGAATCATGGTGGGAGCAACAACCCCGATGGCGACACGTTGATGGAGATCAAGATGATGGAGATCATGGTGTCATGCCAGTGACGATGGAGATCATGCCGGTGCTTTCAAGATGGAGATCAAAAGCACAAGTTCATGGCCATATCATGTCACTTATGATTTTCGTGTGATGTTAATACTTTTATGCACCTTGTTTTGCTTAGGACGACGGTAGCATTATAAGGTGATCCCTCACTTAAATTTCAAGATAAATCTTGTTCTCCCCGGGTGTGCCTCGTTGCGAAAGTTCATTGTGTCGAGACACCACGTGATGATCGGGTGTGATAGACTCTACGTTCACATACAATGGGTGCAAGCCAGTGTTGCACATGCAGAATACTCGGGTTAAACTTGATGAGACTAGCATGTACAAACATGGCCTCGGAACACAAGAGACCAAAAGGTCGAACATGAGTCATATAGTATATATGATCAACATCATGATATTCACCATTGAAACCATCTCAACTCACTTGATGATCGAACTTGAGTTGGTGAATTTGGATCATGTATCACTCGAATGACCAGGGGATGTCAATTTGAGTGGGAGTTCTTAAGTAATATGATTAATTGAACTCATTATCATGAACATAGTCAGTAGTGTCTTTGCAAATTATGTTGTAGATTACTAGCTCACGCTGTAGCTCCCTTGAATTTTTATATGTTCCTAGAGAAATAGAGTTGAAAGATGATGGTAGCAATATTGCGGATTGGGTCCGTGATCTGAGGATTGTCCTCATTGCTGCACAGAAGGCTTATGTCCTTAATGCACCACTCGGTTCGCCACCCCCTCTAGCATCGTTTGTAGATGTTGTGAACATCTGACAAGCACGTTCCGATGACTACTTGATAGTTTAGTGCGTCATGCATTAGGGCTTAGAATTGAGGCTCCAAAAACATTGTGAACGTCATGGGACATATGAGATGTTCTAAGAGCTGAAATTGGATCTCAGGCTCATGCCCGTGTTGTGAGATATGAGATCTTCAACAAGATTCTTTGCCTGCAAGATGAAGGAGAATAGCTCAATCGTTGAGCATGTGCTTAGATTGTCTGGGTGCTACAATCGCTTGAATCGAGTGGGAGTTGATCTTCTAGATAAGATAGTGATTGATATAGTTCTCTAAGTCACTATCACTAAGCTACTAGAACTTCGTGATGAACTATAATTATGCCAGGGATGGAAATGATGATCCTTGAGCTGTCCGTGATGTTTGACACCATGAAGGTAGAAATCAAGAAGGAGCATCAAGTGTTGATGGTTAGTAAAACCACTAGTTTTGAGAAGGGCAAGGGCAAGGAGGGAAAATTCATGGATGACAAGTCAGTTGTTGCTCCAGTGAAGCAACCCAAAGTTGAACCCAAACCCGAGACTAAGTGCTTCTTTATGAGGAGAGCGGTCACTAAAGCGGAGCAACCCTAGATACTTGGTAGATAAGAAGGCTGGCAACGTCGACAGAAGTATATTTGATATACGTGTTATTGGTCTATACCTTGCTAGTAGTCCTAGTAGCACCTGGGTATTGGATACCGGTTTGGTTACTAAATGTTAGTAACTAAAAATAAAAAGTACGGAATAATAGGAGAACTAGCTAAGGGTGAGGTGATGATGTGTGTTGGAAATGTTTCCAAAGGTTGATCTGATCAACATCGCACACTCTCTCTACCTTCAGGATTAGTGACGAACCTAAATAAATGTTATTTGGTGTTTTGCATTGAGCATGAACGTGATTAGATCGTGTTTATTGCAACACGATTATTCATTTAAGTTAGAGAATAATGGTTATTCTGTTTACATGATAATACCTTCAATGGTCATGCACCCAGTGAGAATGGTTTGTTGAATCTTGATCGTAGTAATACACATGTTCATAACATTGATGCAAAAGATACAAAGTTACTAATGATAGTACCACATACTTGTGGCACTGCCGTTAAATGTCATATTGGTATAAATCACATGAAGAAACTCCATGTTGATGGATCTTTGGACTCATTCGATTTCGAATCGATTGAGACATGTGAACCATGCCTCTTGGGCAAGATGACTAAGGACCCCGTTTTCCGGTTTGATGGAGCGGGCAAGTGATTTATTGGAAATAATACATGTTGATGTATGAAATCCAATGAGTCTTGTAGCGTGCGATGGATATCGTTATTTTCTTACCTTCGCTGATGATTTGAGTAGATATGGTGTATATTTACTTAATGAAACACAAGTTTGAATCATTTGAAAAGTTCAAGCAAATTCAGAGTGAGGTTTAAGATCATCGTGACAAGAAGATAAAAATGTCTGCGATATGATCGTGGAGATGAATATCTGAGTTACGAGTTTGGCATACAACTTTAGACAATGTGAAAGTTGTTTCACAACTCATGCCACGTGGAATACCATAGTGTGATGGTGTGTCTGAATGTCATAGTCATGCTCTATTGGATATGGTGCGTACTATGATGTCTCTTATCGTTTTACTACTATAGTTTTGGGGTTATGCATTAGAGACAACTACATTCACTTTAAATGGGGCACCATCTAAATCCATTGAGATGAAACCGTGTGAATTATGGTTTGATGGAAACCTAAGATGTCATTTCTTAATGTTTGGGGCTGCGACGCTTGTGTGAAAAATTGTTTTCACCTAATGAGCTCGAACCCAAAGCGGACAAATGCATCTTCATAGAATACCCTAAGAACTGTTGGGTAAACCTTCTATCTCAGATCCAAGCATAAAGTGTTTGTTGCTAAAACTGGGTCCTTTCTCGAGAAAAAGTTTCTCTCGAAAGAATTGTGTGGGAGGAAGATATAACTTGATGAGGTTGTTGAACCTTTGTTCAACCAAAGAGTAGCGCAGCATAGAAAGATGTTTCCGTGGAGCCTACGTTAGTTGAAGAGGAAGTTAATGATGATGATCATGAAGCTTCAGATCAAGTTACTATCGAACCTCGTAGGTCGACAAGGATACGTACTGCTTCCTGAGTGGTACGACAACCCTGTCTTGGAGGTCATGTTGTTGGACAACGATGAACCTTCGAGATATGGAGAAGCAATGATGGGATCGGATTCTGACAAATGGTTAGAGGCCATGAAATCCGAGAAAGGATCCATGTATGAAAACCAAGTATAGACTTTGGTAGATTTGCTCGTTGGATGGTAGGTTGTGGAGTACAAATGGATCTTTAAAATGAAGACAGACGTTGATGTTGAATGTCACCATTTATAAAGCTTGACTTGTCGTAAAGAAGTTTTCGACAAGTTCAAGGAGTTGACTGCGATGAGACTTTCTCACTCGTAGCGATGCTAAAATCTGTTGGAATTATGTTAGCAGTTGCTGCATTTTTCAATTATGAAATCTGGCAGATGGATGTCAAAACATCGTTTCCTTAACGGTTTACTTGAGGAAAGGCAGAAGGTTTTGTCTGTCCTAAGGATGCTAAAAGGTGTGCAAGCTCTAGTTATCCTTCTATGGACTGGAGCAAGCATCCCGGAGTTGGAATATACGCTTTGATGAGGTGATCAAAGTTTTGAGTCTATACAAAGTTTATGAGAAACTTGTATTTACAATAAAGTGAGTGGGAGCACTATAGAGTTTCTGATAAGCATATGTGGATAACATGTTGTTGATCAGAAATGATGTAGAATTTCTGGAAAGCATAAAGGGTTGTTTGAAAAGAGTTTTTCAAAGGAAGACCTAGATAAAGCTACCTAATTGTTGGGCATCAAGATCTATAGATATAGATCAAGATTCTTGATGAAACTTTCAATGCGTACATACCTAGACAAGATTTTGAAAGAGTTCAAAATGGATCAGACAAAGAAGGAGTTGTTGCCTGATTTGTGAGGTGTGGAGTTGAGTGAGACTCAAAGCTCGACCATGTCAGAAGAAAGAGAAAGGACGAAGGTCGTCCCCTGTGCCTTGTCCATAGGCTCTGTATAGTATGCCATGTTGTGTACCGCACCTGTGTGTGCCTTGCCATGAGTCCCTCAAGGGGTACACGAGTGATCCAAGAGTGGATCACTGGACAATGGTCAAAATTATACTTAGCAACTAGACGACTAAGGAAATGTTTCTCGATTATGGAGGCGATAAAGAGTTCGTCGTAAAGAGTTACGTCGATGCAAGCTTTAATACCAATTCGGATGACTCTTAGTAGCAATCCAGATACATATAATGGAGCAGCCATTTGGAATAGCTCCAAGTGGAGTGTGCTAGCAGTGTCTACAGTATGACATAGAGATTTGCAAAGTACACACGAATATGAATGTCCCAGACCCATTGACTAAAAGACCTCTCTCACATGCAAAGCATGATCGAGCCCCAGAACTCATTGGGTGTTAGATTCATAACAATGTGAATCACATGGTGATGTGAACAAGATTATTGGCTCTAGTGCAAGTGGGAGACTGTTGGAAATATGCCCTAGAGGCAATAATAAATTGGTTATTATCATATTTCCTTGTTCATGATAATCGTTTATTGTCCATGCTATAATTGTGTTGATCGGAAACTCAGATACATATGTGGATACATAGACAACACCATGTCCCTAGTATGCCTCTAATAGACTAGCTCATTGATCAAAGATGGCTATGGTTTCCTATTCATGGACATGAGATGTCATTTGATAACGAGATCACATCATTAGGAGAATGATGTGATGGACAAGACCCAAACTACAAACATAGCATATGATCGTGTCAGTTTACTGCTACAGTTTTCTGCATGTCAAGTATCTGTTCCTATGACCATGAAATCATGCAACTCACTAACACCGGAGGAGTACCTTGTGTGTATCAAACATCGCAATGTAACTGGGTGACTATAAAGGTGCTCTACAGGTATCTCCGAGGGTGTCTGTTAGGTTGGCATTGATCAAGACTGGGATTTGTTACTCTGTGTGACGGAGAGGTATCTCAGGGCCCACTCGGTAATACAACATCACAACAAGCCTTGCATGCAATGTGAATAAAGTGTTAGCCACGGGATCTTGTATTACGGAACGAATAAAGAGACTTACTAGTAACGAGGTTGAACTAGGTATAATAATACCGACGATCGAATCTTGGGCAAGTAACATACCGAAGAACAAAGGGAACAACATAGGCGATTAACTGAATCCTTGGCATAGAGGTTCGACTGATAAAGATCTTCGTACAATATGTAGGAACAAATATGGGCATCTAGGTCCCGCTACTGGTTATTGACCGTAGAGGTGTCTCGGTCATGTCTACATAGTTCTCGAACTTGCAGGGTCTGCACACTTAAGGTTCAATGACGTTTCAGTAGTATAGAGTTATGTATGGTGGTGACCGAAGGTTGTTAGGAGTCCCGTATGAGATCCCGGACGTCACGAGGAGTTCTGGAATGGTTCGGAGGTAAAGATTGATATATGGGATAATAGTGTTGGGTCTCCAGGAGGGTTCGAGAATTCATCGGAAATAGTTTCGGAGGTTTCCCGAAATGTTCGGGGTACAAGGACACTTTCTTTGGGCCAAGGGTTAAAGCCCATGAGGCTTTAGGAAGGTGCAAAAGATGTTTTGCAGAGGCCAGGGGCCAGACGCCAGGGACCCTGGCGTCTGGTCCTGGAGTCCGAGGAGGACTCTTGCCTTGCGGGCAAACCGACCTTGAGGAGGATTTTTCTCCAAGTTTCGACCCCAAGGCTCAGCATATAAATAAAGGGGCGGGGCTAGCACTTGGAACACATCAAGAAACCCTAAGCCACGTGTTGCCTCTCCTCTAGTTCAATGTTTCTCCTCTAGATCGGTTTTAGTGGTGCTTAGGCGAAGCCCTGCTGGAATTGCTCCACCACCATCGCCACAATGCCGCCGTGCTGCCGGAGAACTCGTCTACCTCTCTGCTCCCTCTTGCTGGATCAAGAAGGCGGATATCGTCATCGAGATGTACGTGTGCTGAATGCGGAGGTGCCATCCATTCGGCGCTAGATCGGAAGGATCGTGAACAAGATAGCGAGACGATTCGTGATTGGATCGCAGGACGGACCGTGATCAGATCGCGGGACGGATCGTGATTGGATCGTGGGGCGGATCGTGATGGGATCGTGGGACACTTGGCAATTTGGATCGCGAAGATGTTCAACTACATCAACCGCATTTCTTAATGTTTCCCTCTTAGCGATCTACAAGGGTATGTAGATCCACTCTCCCTCTCGTAGATTCTCATCACGACGGATAGATCTTGCGTGTGCTAAAGAAATTTTTTGTTTCCCATGCAACGTTCCCCAACAGTGAACCCTTGTGCCAGAGGGGAGGGGCGGCTTATGTAGAGTTTGCTGCCCCTCATAATTACCCGATATCCAAAGGTCCGATCGTGGTTTTAAAGACTAGCGTTACTAGTAACGTACATAATAAAAGCTACAAATGCTGAAAGGCATAACGCCTGCATGTTGGCCTCCTGGGGGTGGCTTTTGGTCCTCTGTCGTCGACTGGAAATGAGGTCTTCCGAGTGACAGACGACTATCGAGTGGAGAAAGAAGTCCCCGAGTGGATTGCTTGTCGAGTGGCTTGAACTTCACAGAGAATCCAGTCGGAAGCTTACTTATGATCTTCAAGTCCTCCAATGCACTGTCTTTAGGTAGGGTATGTAGGTCAGGCCTAGGACGCTACCTTAGGTACGTATCCTCGTCATAAGCCCCCGAATGGATCAGGGTTCGAGTGGTGAATGGGTGATATTGATGTCAGTTCAGAACAAGACACCAAATCTTCCAAATGATATTCGGGGCTTCAACGAAACTTGCATCGACTGAACTCTTCATCATTCGCTCGGATCAATTCAGCCTTGAAAGTGCCCGAGTGAATGTTCATTGCCAATTTTGTTCCGAGTGACCTAAAGGAATCTTTGGAGTTGACGGGTCGGTCTGTTAGACCCGGATCTTGCGGGATATGAAAATTTGGGAAATGCGTGCGCCAGCGACGATGACGCCACGATCGGGGCAAGTGGGGGCATGACACCTCGATTCTCGTGCCGGTCATTTTGCCACGTATAGGATGTATCAGCGGTTGGCGTGTGCGGTGATCTCGCGGGCCCACCCGCCAGTGAGGCACTCGGCGGGGTATAAATCCCGAAGCGCCGTGGATTGCACAGCAATCTTCCCCAATCTTCCTCTCTTCCTCCGCCTCCTCTGTCTTCAGCGCAACACTCTGCTCTTCTCTGACGAGCGTAGCCACCGCGATGACGAAGGGTACGATGGAGAAGTTAGAGCATGCCAAGAAGGGGGCGGTGAAAAGCAAAGGCAAGAAGACCTCGACCGCTCGGTTCACCCCGCTGCCGGAATGGATCCAGGGAGACTTCTTCCCATCGGTGGTCACTCAAGCGGACATCGATGTCCTGGTTGACGACGAGCTTGTGGCGAAAGGCGCCTGGAGGTTGTCGGTGGGAGAGAGCGAGCCAGAGCCACGCGAAGGAGAGCGGGTTCTCCTTCTCTCCCACGTGAAAGATGTTTTTCTATGCCTCCCCACCCATTCATTAGAGGGTTTTTGAACTTCTTTGGTGCTCAGATCCACCACTTCCCGCCGAGTGCAATTTCCTACTTGTCCGCTTTCATCACTTTGTGCGAGTGCTTCCTGGGTTGCCCTCCTCACTGGGGGCTATTCAATCACATCTTCAGGTTAGATCTTAGACTATAAAGAAATCCCTCCCTGAGGATGGGAAAACTCATGTACTGTAGCAGTGTGGGGGTCTAGGACTTCAAAGGAGAGCTATTAGTTCTTTCCCTTCTATGACCTTTCCTAAATCTGTTAGAGGCTGGCAGTCGACATGGTTTTATTGCAAAGATGTAGCTTCTCCCAACATGTCGACTGGTCTTTCCCCTTTCACATCCGATCGTCCACCCATCCCCAAGTCCCTAAAGGTGTCTGAAGAAGAACAAGTCCAAGTGGGAATCTTGGTGGATGCCGTGGTGAAACTTATTCAGGGCGGAGTGACCGGCATGGATCTCTTGGAAACATTCCTCAGTCGACAGATCTAGCCGCTCCAGGCCAGGGATCACACCATGTGGCACTATGCAGGGCCTTAGGATTTGACCAGGACGCACCCAGAAGAGGTTCCACAAAAGATTGTCGAGCAATGGCTTCTCAGTATCACCAGGGCATGCAACAATCCTTTAGGAGCCAAGAGGATCGGACCTTACTCGGCCAAAAACCCGCCGAAGAATCTAGTAAGTTGAACTTTGTCGACTGAAGTACTTGTACTGTCGAGTGATCGATTGATTTATTGACTGACTTCCTTGTTTGAGTCATGCAGGAATGGACGCATATGTATTCGCCTGTACCAATGGGAACCAACCTAAAGATGGAGGAGTGAGCGAGGGCGGCAGTGTGGACGCCGTCGGCTCTTCTGAATCTGAAGACGAAGGTGAAGACTCAGGTGAGAACGAGGAGGAAGTCGAGTCTCGTCCTCGTGTCGAACGCCGTTCTAAGTCTCCCCTAGACCCTGTGACTGCTGAGGACAAGGCCCCAGGCCCAAGTGAGAAGAACCCGAAGCGGAGCCGACCTTCGACCGTCGAGTCAAGTGAGCGATCGACAAAGCAACCAGGCCGAATGTAACCAAACCTCACAAAGCATTGCCTCGCATGAGGATGGTTGTGCCTATCGTCTCGACATGAGTATTTACTTTCGAATTCTCAGTGTCGATTTTGACTTTGAATCCTTGTTGACCGAGTGTTATTTGATCCATCAGAGCTGCTACTTCAGTGATGTCGCCTCAACATGACGAAGGGGAAGCAATGGACGTAGACACTGCCAATGCAGCCACTTCTCACAGAGGTAACCGAATCTTCAGTTCTGCTTCTTGAATGCGGTTTGTCCATTGTAAAAGCTAATATTGCTGATTGATAACTGCAGAAATCATCCAGTTGGAAGATGACGAAGAACACCTTGGGGGCACGGGAGGCAGAAGCGAGACCCTAGGCATCCTGCGCATACGTGCTCGAAGAACGTCATCTGTGCAGACGCCTTAGCGGTCGACTGCCGAATCTTCCCTGGGGATAAGCGACTCGACACGGGTCAGAGCTGACCCCGTAATGCCTCTGTCGAGTGCCCCACCAGCTGCTTTGAGTATCGTGACATCAACTCCAACCAAACCTGCTCGCACCACCTTGACTGCCCCAACCATTAGGCCGATCCCGCCAGTGATGGCTTTTCCTCTGCATCGCGTTCCAGAAGACCAGACCGGAGCTGGAAGGATGCCATGATCTAGGCGGAGCAGACGACACTATGCACCAAGGAAGCGTACGAGGCCAGCAAGTTGGCCTATGATGCTAGCACAGCGCTTCGCACCAATGTCCTAGTAAGTTCGATTGTAAGTACATTTCCGATTGAATTCCCTTCTTCTTTGGTTGTACACCCATTGGGTGTTTGTTTTCTACACTTAGAATGTTTCAAGATTCTCCACTCAAATAGATCAGGTCTTTAATCGAGTAGGATTTGGTCCAGTGGGGGTACTCCGAGTGCACCCACTGGGTGTAGTCCCCGAGACCGTTGTCGAATGCTTGCACCGGCAGAGGTCTTAGAGTTTGTCGTATACGGGATAGGTTTGCCCTTGATCACACCACTCTGAAGCTACTTCGTAGGTTTCATGGATATCATTGATCAACCATGATATGACGCTACATAAGGATAGACTGCACTTCACGGTTGTCAGTGCGAATGTTTCCAAGGGTGCGGAGTGGGGTGACATGTCACTCGACAGAACGAGTGATGGATGTTCCAATGATGGATACTTTCTGCCACTCGACAGGTCGAGAGTTGGCCGATCTAGTGGGGGCATTCTAAGTGCACCCACTGGGTGTAGTCCCCGAGATCCCCGTCGGGTGCTTGCACCGGCGGGGGTCTGATAGAGACCGTTGAATGTTCTGAAAGGGCACACCTTGTCGACTATTTAAAAACCAGTGGGGGCACGCTAAGTGCACCCACCGGGTGTAGTCCCCAAGGCTACTGTTGATCGCAGGCGATGAGCAGTAGTCTTGAAAATTTCAAATCGGAATTTTTGTTGTACGCAGAGTACGGTTGTCACTCGACATGTCGAGTGTATTTTTTTTCTTGGCCGTCCCGCACCGAAGCTATCCTGTAGGTTTTATGGACATCATTTGATCAACCATTATATGATGCCGCTTCAAAGGTGTGGAACAGGGTCGACGGATCACTCGACAGATCGAGTGTTAACCGTTCCAGTGGGGGCACTCCGAGTGCACCCACTGGGTGTAGTCCTCTAGACCGCCGTTGAGTACTTGCACTGGCGGGGGGGGGGGTCTGATAGAGACTGTCTTGAATTTGTTTACAGTACGCGGAGTACACGAGCCACTCGACATGTCGAGTGTACTTTTGGTTGAATTCTCCTTCCCCTGGACACAGGTTTCATGGATATCATTGATCAACCATGATATGACGCTATTCCGGGATAATGGGGCGGGGCGGTGCGCGCCGCCCAGTCGACCGTCTTTGGTCTTCTGCACTTCAGAGTGCTGGTATTTCTTATCGATTGAATTTCTTTCTTTGTTGGTTTCAGAGGGCTTGTGAACTTGGCATGCGGTACAAGGACCTTGAAGATGAAAGGAACCGGCTACGCGTGGACTTGGAGGCCTCCAACAATGCTTTGGAGTGTGTGCGGATCGAGCTGAAAACTCTGGGAGGTAACTTATGTCGACCCACTGCATTCTCATCCTCACTTTCCATGCTTTGAACTGAGTGCTTTCACTCGAACAAACGTATGCAATGAAAATCGTCGACTCCAAGCGCGACTCAACAATGCTATTTCTTTAGATACCATGAAGAAAGCGCTGGAGGACAAGGACAAAGCGCTTGCTGATGCCCAACGGGTGGCGAAGGAGAAAACTGAAGCTGCTGACCAAAAGCTGACTGCTGCCAACAAGATGGAGGAGGAAAAGTCGAAACTGAAGCAGGAGCGTGTGGGCCTCATCAAGAGAACTGAGCAGCTAACCAAGAGGAGCAATGACCTGGAGAAGCACTTGGGGGAGTTCTCGAGGAAGATGTACATGATGCTCGACGATGAGTATCTCTGTCGACTGAACTTTATAAAATCTTTGATGACTTATCTCATCCATCATCCTCCCATTCTTTCTTCCCAATAGAATTCTGCCAAGACTTTGAAAAAGAGACTAAGGAGATCGAGCCCAGTTTGGATCTCACCAAATCACCTGTTGGAGATACGGTGGCCATGAACATGCTCAGACTCAACTTCAGGCTCCAGGGTGTTCAAGCATATGTCATCCGACTAAAATCTACGATGGAGAGAATCGACAAGGAACTGTGGCCTAAAGACACTCTTCACATCGACCTCACATCTATGATGGCATGCCTGAATGACCTCCCCAGTCGAGTGCAGGCCTGGAAGAAATCTGCTGCTTGCTGCGGCGCTGACGTGGCACTCTCCCTTGTCAGGGTCCATTGTAGGGATGCAAGGGAAGACAAGTTGAAGGAGCTCCGAGTGGTTAACACGAAGAAACTTCAGTGTGAAGATTTTCATGGAGACTTTCATCGACACAGCCACCAGGATCGTGGACAACATTGATTTGGACACGTTCGTCGAGCCAGCCAGCCCGTCGGGTGCTCGAAAAACTTGATCTTTGAGAGAAAAACTTTATTTGCCTTGGTATGCCGAGTGGAATTGTATCAGCTTTAAAACTTCATTCAGGCCTTAAGCCTGAGCACGTTTGCTTTCTCGCGAAACTTTATCTGCGATTAAATCTTTGGATTTATCCGCATTTGGCTTTCAATGGCTTGTTCGAGTGAATTTGTTTTCTGACTTAGGCGAAATCTGGTTCATAGTTAAGCTCTCGGGTGTGAGGATTACCCAACACTGGAGGAAATTTTTAAGCCTAGGAAAAGACTTATTCGCAACTAGGATGTCGAGTGGATGGATTACTACCCACTCGGCAGGGATTCTAGCTTAGGCGAAAGCATGTTTGTAGCTAAGCCCCCGAGCGTGAGGATTGCTCAACACTCGGAGTATCTTTGAACCTAGGCGAAGACTTATTCGCAGCTAGGATGTCGAGTGGATGGGTTACTATCTGCTCGGCGGCGATTTTAACTTAGGCGAAAGCATATTCGCAGCTAAGCCTCCGAGTGTGAGGACTGCTCAAGACTCGGAGTATCTTTGAACCTAGGCAAAGACTGATTCGCAAATAGGTCGTCAAGTGGATGGGTTACTATCCACTCGACGGGGATTTTAACTTAGGCGAAAGCATGTTCACAGCTAAGCCCTCGAGTGTGAGGATTGTTCAACACTCGGAGTATCTTTGAACTTAGACGAAGGCTGGTTCGTAACTAAGTCGTCGAGTGAATGGACTGCTATCCACCCGACAGGGTTTTTAACTTAGGTGAAAGCATGTTCTCAGCTAAGCCCCCGAGTGTAAGGATTGCTCAACACTCGGAGAAGAAATTTGAACTTAGACAAAGGCTGGTTTGTAACTAAGTCATCAAGTGAATGGACTGCTATCCACCCAACATGGTTTTTAACTTAGGCGAAAGCATGTTCGCAGCTAAGCCCCCGAGTGTGAGGATTTCTCAACACTTAGAGAAGAATTTTGAACTTAGACGAAGGCTGGTTTGTAACTAAGTCATCGAGTGAATGGACTGCTATCCACCCGACAGGGTTTTTAACTTAGGCGAAAGAATGTTCACAGCTAAGCCCCCGAGTGTGAGGATTGCTGGACACTCGGAGAATTCCCAAGTGTGAAACTGTACGATTGGAATCGACAATAAACTGTGGAAGTCTGATTTGCATAGATGAAGTATTTTTATTACATCAAAACCTCTTCTGTCTCTAAGTATAAAAGCATCGGAGCATATCTACATTCCAGGCCCGTGGCTCGTCTATCTGTTTCTTGAGGTTGTACAGGTGATAGGCTCCGTTGTTCAACACTTTGGTGATGACGAAGGGACCTTCCCACGCTGGAGCAAGCTTATGAGGTCGTTGTTGATCCATTCGGAGTACCAAGTCTCCCTCATGAAACGGCCGACTCTTGACATTCTTCGCATGGAAACGCCACGGATCTTGCTGATAAGTCCGGATCAGAGGCATTTCTCGCTCTTCCTCCAAGAGATCGACACCATCCTGCCTGGCTTGTTCATCTTCAACTTCAGAATAAAGTTCCACTCGAGGAGAATTGTGAAACAAGTCACTCGGCAGGATAGCCTCGGCTCCATAGACCAGGAAAAAAGGAGTCCATCCAATCGACCGATTAGGTGTCGTTCTCAGGCCCCATAAAACAGACGGTAGCTCAGTTACCCAGGCACCGATGGCATGATCTAAATTGCTCATGGGACGAGGCTTCAAACCTTGTAGGATGAGGTCATTAGCTCGCTCGACTTGTCCATTGGTTTGAGGATGTGCAACAGATGCATAGTCCACCTGAGTGCCTTGGGAGGTGCAAAAGTTTCTGAATTCTTCCGAGTCAAAGTTGGTGCCGTTATCCGTGATAATGCTGTGAGGAATGCCGTATCGAAAAATTATTTCCCTAATGAATGTGACAGTCGTGCGGGATTTCAATTTCTTGATGGGCTTGACTTTGTAAACTTGTCAACTGCAACCAGCAAATGAGTGAATCCGCCTTTTCTGGTCCGAAAGGGACCAACCATGTCGAGTCCCCAAACAGCAAACGGTTCGGCGAGGGGAATTGTCTTCAGAGTAGAGGCCAGCTTATGTGACAAGTTTGCATAGAACTGGCATCCGTCGCAATGATCGATAATGTCTTTAGCCATCTCATTGGCCTGAGGCCAAAAGAAACCAACTCGGTATGCTTTATTGACAATTGTTCGTGAGGACGCATGATGGCCGCAAGTTCCCGAGTGGATTTCATCCATAATCACTCGACCTTCTTCCAGGGAGATGCAACGCTGCGTGACACCAGTCGCGCTTTCTCTGAACAGCTGATCTCCAATCATAGTAAAGGCTTTCGACCTACGCACGATCTGTCGAGCTTCAGTCTCATCTTCAGGGAGTTATTGTCTGAGGATATAGGCAATGTAGGGCACCGTCCAATCGGGAATGACGACCAGAATCTCCATGACCAAATCAATTACCGTTGGGACATCGACTTCAGTCAGATCGGTGGAGCTCATAGCTTGTGGGGGATGTTTGGTGCAAGGATCCTCTTGCACTGAAGGAGTATGCAGGTGCTCTAAAAACACATTACTGGGAATGGGCCGTCGAGTGTACCCAATCCTTGCTACTTTGTCGGCTGCTTGATTCTTGAGTCAGGGAACATGATGAAGTTCTAGGCCTTCGAATTTCTTTTCCAACTTTCTAACAGCACTGCAGTACCCAGTCATAGCAGGGTTTCGAACATCCCACTCTTTCATCACCTGATTTACCACCAAATCCGAGTCACCATAAACCATCAGGCGCTTGATGCCGAGTGAGATAGCCATGCGCAACCCATACAAAAGTGCTTCATACTCTGCTTCATTGTTGGAGGAATCAAAGTGAATTTGTAAGATGTAACTGAGCTTGTCAGCTTTTGGAGATATAAGGACAACACCAGCGCCAGACCCATTCAACATTTTAGAGCCGTCAAAGAACATGGTCAGTGTGCCGAGTGAATCTGGGTTGGCTATTGCTGTTCAATCCACTCGGCAATAAAATCAAGTGCCTGAGACTTGATTGCTTTCTTGGCTTCGAACTTAATATCAAAGTATAAGAGTTTGATTGCCCACTTAGCCACTTGACCGGATGCATCTCGATTGTTGAGAATCTTGGATAACGGAGCATCACTGCCGACTGAAATCGAGTGGTCTTGAAAATAATGTGCCACCTTCTTCGCTGATAGGTAAATACAATAAACCAGCTTCTGGTAGTGTGGATATCTTTGCTTCGAGGGAGATAGAACTTCAGAAACATAATAAACTAGTCGTTGGACTTTATAAGCTTTACCCTCTTCTTCCCGCTCGACAGTTAACACCGTAATGACGACCTGATTAGTGGCCGCGATGTACAAGAGCAAGGTCTCTTTGCTGTGAGGAGCGGCGAGCATCGGCTAGGTGGAGAGCAGGGCTTTGAGTTCAACAAATGCTGTTTCGGCTTCACGAGTCCACTCGAACGTGTCGGACTTCTTCATCAATCGGTACTAAGGTAGTGCCTTCTCACCGAGACGAGAAATGAATCGACTCAATGCTGCCAAGCAACCTGTGAGTTTCTAAACATTATGCTCTCGCACGGGAGTCTTCATTCGGTTAATGGCGCTGATTTTCTCTAGGTTGACGTTGATCCCTCATTCGGAAACGAGAAAACCGAGTAACTTGCCGCCAGGGACGCCGAAAGTACACTTGGCTGGCTTCAGCTTTATATCGTATCTCCTTAGATTGGCAAATGTTTCGGCCAAGTCAGCCAGCAGGTCGGAACCTTTGTGGGACTTGACAACTATATCATCTATGTACGCCTCGACATTCTGAGGGATCTGATCGAGTAAACACTTCTGAATCATGCGCATGAAAGTAGCTCCGACATTTTTCAGACCGAATGGCATAGTGATGTAGCAAAAATACCCGAATGGGGTGATGAAGGCTATCTTTATTTCATCTGGGCCATACAGACATATCTGATGGTACCCAGAGTAAGCATCTAGAAATGATAAACACTCACATCCCGCAATCGAGTCAACAATCTGATCTATGCGGGGGAGCGGAAAATGATCCTTTGGGCAGACCCGATTGATATGATTGAAGTCAATGCACATACGCAACGACTTATCTTCATTGGGAACCATAACAACATTCGAGAGCCACTCAGAGTGGTAAATCTCCCGAATGAACTTGGCTTGCAAGAGACGGGCCACTTCTTCACTCATTGCTTTATGCGTCTCCGCCGCCGATCGACGCAAATGCTCCCTGACGGGTTTAGCTTTTGGATGAACTCTCAGACGATGCTCAGCCAGTCCCCTGGGAACCCCCGGCATGTCAGCAGGCTTCCATGCGAAGATATCCCAGTTCTCACGGAGGAACTGGATGACCTCGACTTCCTATTTACTGTCGAGTGTTGATGATATATTGGTCGAGGCAGTAGTTGGATCCGTCGGGTGGATGTGCACTTTCTTCACTTCCCCTGCCGACTGAAATGCCGACTCAAAAGCGGGCTTCTTTGCGTGGAGCAATTCAGCAGGGTCAACACTCTTCTTGTATTCTTCCAGCTCGACCATAGCCATCTGACGATCGACAATCTTGGAGCCTTGTTGGAGGCACTCTTTGGCCCGTTGTCGATTGCTAGTGACCGTGATCACACCCTTAGGGCCCGACATCTTCAACTTGAGATATACGTAACATGGACAGGCCATGAAACGATCATACGCGAGTCGACCCAAAATGATATGATATGCACTCTAGAAATCCACGACTTCAAACGTCAACTTTTCCTTTCGAAAATTCTTATCGTTCCCGAATGTCATGTGCAATGCAATCTCGCCGACTGACTTGGCCTTCTTCCCTAGGATGACTCCATAAAATTGCATGTTGCTTTCACACAATCGGTACATCGGAATGCCCATCCCCTCAAGCGTATCTGCATAGAGAATGTTCAGGCCACTGCCACTGTCCATGAGGACCTTTCGGAGTCGAGTGCCCCCCACCACCGGATCGACCACCAGAGCTTGTTGACCGGAGTGGCCACATGAGTAGGATGATCTATTTGGTCGAATGTGATGGCATACTGGGACCACTTGAGGTAGGTGGGGGTGGTAGGAACAACCATGTTGACTTCCCTATTGATAACCTTCAGTCAACTCTAGCTTTCTACATCAGTGAAATTCATAAGCGTAGCGGTGACATCCGAGAATGTTTCTTTATCTTCATCTTCATCCTTCTTAGGAGTCTTATCACTCAGCGGAGTCCCTTTGAACTGCTGGATAAGCGTCTGACACTGCCGAGTGGTGTGCTTGGGCAAAATCACATTGCCCTCCTCATCTTTCCTCGTGTGGATTACACATGACTGATCCATCACTTCAGCCCCTGACTGATTCTTGCCTTTCTTAGGGGCAAACTATCCTTTAGCTTTCCCCTTATTCTTTGCCTGAGTCGCCAGTGCGGCTGCCTTTGCCTGGACCGGACCATCAACTTTCTGCTTTTATTTCCGATTGGAATTACTGCGAGCATCACTAAGGACTGCTTTTCCCTTGCTGCTACGGAGGCGGTCTTCTTCCTCGCCATTGGCGTACTGAGTGGCGATCTCCATCATCTTGCTGAGTGATATGTCACCCGTTCGACCGAACTTCAAGTAAAGCTCTTTATATTTCACTCCAGCCTTGAAGGCACACACAACGTGGTGTTCATAAACATTCTCCACTATGTGATGCAGAGTGGACCAACGCTGAATGTAATCCCTCAAGGTCTCATTGGGCTTCTGGACACAATGTAGTAAGTCGACCAGCCCGGCAGGACGCTTGCAAGTTCCCTCGAAGGTTCGGATGAACACTCGGGCAAGATCCTCCCAGCAATATATACTGGATGGAGCCAAGCGATTCAACCAAGCACGAGCTGAAGCATCCAACATCAAGGACAGGTGTTTCATCTCGACATTATCATTGCTGCCACCAATTTGTACAGCCACTCGGTAATCATCTAACCAAGTCTTTGGCTTTGACTCGCCAGAAAACTTCCTGATCTCAGTCGCCAACCTGAAGTTTGAGGGAACCTCTACAGAACGGATGGCCCTGCTAAAACACTCAGTACCAGAAATCACAGCTGAGCTGCCACTCAGAAAATCTATGTCTTGTCCTTCTCTATGGGCTCTGCCCCTGTCGATCCGCATCTGAGTGAGGAGATCACGAGCATCAAACTCCGCATTCCGCTCGTCATCGAACGAGAACCTTTCGTCCGGGTGCCAGCGCACGCGTGGACCACCCTGCAGAGGAGTGGGCACTCGACGATGGTCTTTGCGGTGAAACTAATCTCTGACCTGATCCTCACGAAAGCCTCCACCCCTTTGGTGCAAGGGCGATCCAGAGCGGTGTGACGACTAAACGGTTTCTGCTCTGGGTGAGTTGCTGTGTATATTGTTACGCAGCTATGAAACGACAGAATTCTAACGCTGCGCTGCATCTGGCAAAGCTCCGATTTGTATCAGCCCTATTCCAGCCTCTGACCATGATGGCTGAATGGAATCTGCTATCCTAGCAGCAGCTGCAACATTTAACACAGGGGTACGATATACCTCAATGTTGTTGTGAGATCCAGTTGGAAACAGCTGTCGCTGTCGTCGATCAGAAACTGGTGGGCGCTGGCGAGCACGCTCATCGAGTTCCCTCTGGAGCTTTTCTAGCCGAGTACGCATGGCCTCCAAGGCCTGGGCCTTGGCGGTCATACAAACGATGAGAGTATGAAGGGATTCACTATCACGACGCGGCTATTCACTCGACGGGTGGCCAACCTCCCGCTTGCTGTGGCCAAAGCCTGGCGGCGGGCTTTGATGGGAACCCGCCATTAGGACCTCCGAAGTAGGATCGCAGCTCTCGTACTCGGAAGGAACATCGTACGGATTGGAATCGGACTCGAACACACCATGAAGGGACTCGGCGGGCTCGAGCGCTGCAATCTACGGAGAACTTTGGCGTGCCGCTGCATGCCTGACCAAGCGCTAGAGTCGTGAGCGACCAGATTGCTTGCGACGACGACCAGCGAGGGGAGTCGACGAGTATGGAGTCGATGGTTGACGCAGCAGCATGCCGTAGGGACTCGCACGGAAATTTGCTGCCCCGCGGACTGGGAGTGCCTCGACGCCGAGAGGCGCTTCCTGAAGCCATACCGAATCATCGGCGATGAAGGTGAGCACTCCGAAATGGATCTCATGGCCCAGAGCGAAAGCATCGTCGGAAGACATGTCGAAGGATGAAAAACGCAACCTTGCCGGAAGTTACTTAGATGCAAGCCCCATGGTGGGTGCCAATTGACGTGGGAATGAGCCCGACAGTAGAAGGTAGGGGTACAAAAGGAGATGGCAGACTCCTAGCTACAGCGAGGATGTACACATGGATGTATGAGTTCAGGCCCCTCTCGTGGAGGTAACAGCCCTACGTCTCGTTGCTCGGGAGCTTTGTCATTTGGAATGCTGAGATTACAATGGTTGCGAACCCTTGTGCCAGAGGGAAGGGGCAGCTTATATAGAGTTTGCTGCCCCTCATAATTACCTAGCATCCAAGGGTCCGATCGAGGGTTTAAAGACTAGCGTTACTGGTAACGTACATAATAAAAGCAACTAATGGCGAAAGGCCTAATGCCTGCCCGTTGGCCTCCTGGGGGTGGCTTCTGGTCCTCTGGCGTCGACTGGAAATGAGGTCTTCCGAGTGACAGGCGACTGTCGAGTGGAGAAAGAAGTCCCCAAGTGGATTGCTTGTCCAGTAACTTGAACGTCACCGGGAATCCAGTCGGAAGCTTAGTTGTGATCTTCAAGTCCTCCAATGCAGTGTCTTTAGGTAGGGTATGTAGGTCAGGCCTAGGACCCTACCCTAGGTACGTATACTCGTCATTCATTAACACCATCTCCTCTCCAAACCCTAGTCCATCTCTTGTATCCGATATTTGTCTCAAAACCTCAGATTGGTACCTGTGGGTTGCTAGTAGTGTTGATTACTGCTTGTAGTTGATGCTAGTTGGTTTACTTGGTGGCAGATCATATGTTCAGATCCTTAATGATAATTAATACTCCTCTGATTATGAACATTAATATGCTTTGTGAGTAGTTACGTTTGTTCCTGAGGACATGGGATAAGTCTTGTTATAAGTAATCATGTGAATTTGGTATTCGTTCGTATTTTGATGAAATGTATGTTCTCTCTCCTCTAGTGGTGTTATGTGAACGTACACTACATAACACTTCACCATTATTTGGGCCTAGGGGAAGGCATTGGGAAGTAATAAGTAGTTGATGGGTTGCTAGAGTGAGAGAAGCTTAAACCCCAGTTTATGTGTTGCTTCGTAAGGGGCCGATTTGGATCCATATGTTTCATGTTATGGTTAGATTTATCTTAATTCTTCTTTCATAGTTGCCGATGCTTGCGAGAGAGGTTAATCATAAGTGGGAGGTTTTTCCAAGTAAGGGCAGCACCCAAGCACCGGTCCACGCACATATCAAATTATCAAAGTAACGAACGTGAATCAAATGGGCGTGATGAAAACTGGCTTGACAGAAATTCCCATGTGTCCTCGGGAGCGCTTTGCTTTATATAAGAGTTTGTCCAGGCTTGTCCTTCGCTACGAAAAGGATTGGGCCAGCTTGGTGCACCTTTGCTACATTTATTACTTGCTACCCGTTACGAATTACCTCATCACAAAACTATCTGTTACCGAATAATTCAATGCTTGCACAGAATACCTTACTGAAAACTGCTTGTCATTTCCTTCTACTCCTCGTTGGGTTCGACACTCTTACTCATCGAAAGGACTACGATAGATACCCTATACTTGTGGGTCATCAAGAATCTTTTCTGGCGCCGTTTCCGGGGAGTGAATCGTCTCTGGTGAGTGGAATTTGGTAAGGAAATAGTTTATATAGTGTGTTGAAATTTACTGTCACTTGCTACTATGGAAAATAATCCTTTGAGGGGCTTGTTCGGGGTATCTTCACCTTGAACGGAAGCACAAAGAGTTGCTCCTCAACCTACTGAACCTACTGAAAATATTAATTATGAAATTCCTTCGGGTATGATAGAGAAATTGCTAGCTAATCTTTATGTAGGAGATGGAACACTAAATCCTGATTTGCATCTAATCTATGTGGATGAAGTTTGTGGATTATTTAAGCTTGCAGGTTTGCCCGAGGATGATGTCAAGAAGAAGGTTTTTCCTTTATATTTGAAGGAGAAGGCATTGACATGGTATAGTCTATGTGATGATATTGGATAATGGAACTACAAACGATTGAAATTGGAATTTGATACAAAGTTTTATCCTATGCATCTGGTTCATCGTGATCGGAATTATATCTATAATTTTTGGCCTCATGAAGGAGAAAGTATCGCTCAAGCTTGGGGGAGTCTTAAGTCAATGTTATATTCATGCCCAATCATGAGCTCTCAAGAGAAATTATTATTCAAAAAATTTATGCTCGGCTTTCTCGTAATGATCAATCCGTGCTCGATGCTTCTTGTACTGGTTCCTTTATGAAGAAAATATTGAATTCAAATGGGATTTATTGGAAAGAATTAAATGCAACTCTGAAGATTGGGAACTCGACGAAGGTAAGGAGTCAACCTTAAGTTTGATTGTGTTAAATCCTTTATTGACACCGATGCTTTTCGTGAATTTAGCACTAAATATGGATTTGACTCTGAGATAGTAGCTTCTTTCTGTGAATCATTTGCTACTCATGTTGATCTCCCTAAGGAGAAGTGGTTTAAATATCATCCTCCCATTGGAGTTAAAGTAGTTGAACCTATTAAAGTTGAAGAAGAAACTATTACTTATAATGTTGATCTTGTTATTCCTGCTTATATTGAGAAACCACCTTTCCCTGTTAGAATAAAGGAACATGCTAAAGCTTCAACTGTGGTTCGTAAGAGCTATGTTAGAACACCTACAACCCCTGAACAAATTAAAGTTGAACCTAGTATTTCTATGTTTAAAGATCTATTGGTTGATAATATTGATGGCATGTTATTCATTTCTGTGATGAAGCTGCTAGAATTGCTAGTCCTAATACTATAGATAAACATAGACCTATAGTTAGCATGCTTGTTGTTTTTATTAAAATAGGAGATCATTTTTATCATTGCCTATGTGATGTGGGCAGGGACGGAGCCAGGATACACTCATAGAGGGGGCGAGCTTGCTCATGGAGGGGGCAAAGTACTTATGGAGTTAGAAAATTTGACATCAGCTACCATTACTAATGAAGAAGAATCAGCTCGTTGAGGGGGGTCTATCCCCCCTCGCCCCCCCTTAAATTCGTCCCTGGATGTGGGTGCTAGTGTGAGTGCAATTCCCTTAAGCTTATATCAAGAAATTATGAATGATATTGCACTAGCTGAATTAGAAGAAATTGATGTCACCATTAAGCTTGCTAATGGAGATACTATAACACCAGTTGGGATTGTTAGAAATGTTGAAGTCTTGTGTGGGAATATAAAATATCCTAATAATTTTCTTGTTCTTGGTTCCTCGCAAGATAATTTTTGTCCCATTATATTTGGTAGGCCTTTCTTGAATACTGTTAATGCTAAGATAAATTGTGAGAAAGATAATGTTACTGTGAGTTTTGGGGATGTGTCCCATGAGTTTAATTTATCTAAATTTCGTAGACAACCCCATGATAAAGAATTGCCTAGTAAGGATGAAATTATTGGTCTTGCTTCTATTGTTGTGCCTCCTACTCATCCCTTAGAATAATATTTGCTAGACCATGAAAACGATATGCATATGAATGAAAGGAATGAAATAGATAGGATTTTCTTTGATCAACATCCTATTTTGAAACACAACTTGCATGTTGAAATACTTGGGGATCCTCCTCCACCCAAGGGTGATCCCGTGTTTGGGCTTAAACAATTACCGGATACTCTGAAATATGCTCATCTTGATGAAAAGAAGATATATCCTATTACTATTAATGCTAACCTTTCAGAGCATGAAGAAATGAGATTATTGGAAACTCTGAAGAAGAACTGTGATGCTATTGGATATACTCTTGATGATCTTAAGGGCAGTAGTCCCACTCTATGTCAGCATAAAATTAATATGGAACCTGATGCTAAACCAGTTGTTGATCAACAATGACGGTTAAACCTAAAATGAAAGAAGTGGTAAGAAATGAAATCTTAAAGCTTCTGGAGGCAAGTATAATTTATCCTATTGCTGATAATAGGTGGCTTAGTCCTGTTCATTGTGTCCCTAAGAAGGGAGGTATTACTGCTATTCCTAAATGAATTGGACTAACCCACCTATTGCTGATAATAGGTGGGTTAGTCCTGTTCATTGTGTCCCTAAGAAGGGAGGTATTACTGCTGTTCCTAATGATAAAAATGAATTGATCCTGCAAAGAATTGTTACAGGATATAGGATGGTAATTGATTTTAGGAAATTAAATAAAGCTACTAGGAAAGATCATTACCCTCTACCTTTTATTGATCAAATGCTAGAAAGACTATCTAAACACACACACTTCTACTTACTAGATGGTTATTCTGGTTTCTCTCAAATACCTGTGTCAAAAGAGGATCAAGAAAAGACAACTTTTACTTGCCCTTTAGGTACCTTTGCTTATAGATGTATGCCTTTTGGTTTATGCAATGCGCCTGCTACCTTTCAAACATGTATGACTGCTATATTCTCTGACTTTTGTGAAAAGATTGTTGAGGTTTTCATGGATGATTTCTCCATTTACAGAACTGTTTTGATGATTGCTTGAGCAACCTTGATCGAGTTTCGCTTTTGATGACTTCTTGTGAGGTATTGAGGTGGATAAAGCTAAAGTAGATGCTATTGAAAAAATGTCGTGTCCCACGAATATCAAAGGTATAAGAAGTTTGCTTGGTCATGCTGGTTTCTATAGGAGATTTATTAAAGACTTCTCTAAAATTTCCTGGCCTCTCACTAATCTCTTGCAAAAATATGTTCCTTTTGTTTTTGATGGTGATTGTATAGAAGCATTCGAAATTCTTAAGAAAGCCTTGATTTTGACACATGTTGTTCAACCACCTGACTGGAACCTACCCTTTGAAATTATGTGTGATGCTAGTGATTATGCCGTTGGTGCTGTTCTAGGACAAAGAGTTGATAAGAAATTGAATGTTATCCATAATGCTAGTAAAACTCTAGAAAATGCTCAAAGAAACTATGCTACCACTGAAAAGGAATTTTTAGCAGTTGTGTTTGCTTGTGACAAGTTTAGACCTTATATTGTTGATTCGAAAGTAACTGTTCACACTGATCATGCTGCTATTAAATATCTTATGAAAAAGGAATATGCTAAACCAAGACTTATTAGATGGGTTCTTCTGCTACAAGAATTTGATTTGCATATTATGGATAGAAAGGGTGTTGAGAACCCCATAGCAGATAACTTGTCTAGGTTAGAGAATGTTCTTGATGACCCACTACCTATTGATGATAGCTTTCCTGATGAAAAATTAGCTGTTATAAATGCTTCGTGTAATGCTTCGTGGTATGCTGATTATGCTAATTACATTGTTGCTAAATTTATACCGCCTAGTTTCACATACCAACAAAATAAAAAGTTCTTATATGATTTAAGACATTACTTTTGGGATGATCCACACCTTTATAAAGAAGGGGTAGATGTTGTTATTAGACGTTGTGTACCTGAGCATGAACAGAAACATATCCTACACAAGTGTCATTCTGAGGCCTACGGAGGACACTACACTGGAGATAGAATTGCACACAAGGTATTACAATCCGGTTTTTATTGGCCTACTCTCTTCAAGGATGCTCATAAGTTTATCTTGTCTTGCGATGAATGCCAAAGAATTGGTAATATTAGTAGACGTCGGGAAATGCCTATGAATTACTCACTTGTTATTCAACATTTTGATGCTTGGGGTTTTGATTATATGGGACCTTTTCCAAAGTCCAACGGGTATACTCATATTCTAGTTGCTCTTGATTATGTTACTAGGTGGGTAGAAGCTATACCAACTACTAGTGCCAATCATAACACTTCTATTAAAATGCTTAATGAAGTTATTTCCCCTAGATTTGGAGTCCCTGGATATTTAATGACGGATGCTGGTTCACACTTTATTCATGGTGCTTTCTGTAAATTGCTTGCTAAGTATGAGGTTAATCATAGAATTGCATCTCCATATCATCCTCGGTCTAGTGGTCAAGTAGAATTAAGCAATAGAGAAATTAAATTGATCTTGCAAAAGACTGTTAATAGATCTAGAAAGAGTTGGTCTAAGAAACTTGATGATGCATTATGGGCTTATAGAACTGCTTACAAAAACCCTATGGGTATGCCTCCGTATTAAATTGTTTATGGTAAAGCATGTCACTTACCTCTTGAACAAGAACATAAGGCTTATTTGGAATTAAAGAGCTCAACTATGATTATAAACTTGCTGGTGAGAAGAGGTTATTTGACATTATCTCACTTGATGAATCGAGAACCCATGCCTATGAGAATGCTAAGTTGTTTAAAGAAAAGGTTAAGAGATGGCATGATAAAAGGATACAAAAGTGTGAATTCAATGTAGGTGACCATGTCTTGCTAAACATTTCTTGTTTAATATTTTTTGCAGGAAAACTTCTCCCTAAATGGGAAGGGCCCTACATTGTCAAGGAAGTATATCATTTCGGTGCCATCAAGATCAACAACGCCGAAGGCACTAACCCGAAGGTGGTAAACGGGAAAAGAATCAAACATTATATCTGAGGTACCCCCATAAATGTTGAAACCCATATTATCAATACCATAACTCCGAAGGAGTACATTAGGGAGACCCACCAGAACGTTTCAACCTCCAAAAAGGAATAGGTATGTGGTAAGCAAACCAACTTCAAAACTTTTCCAATAGCAAATTTTCTCCGTTTTGGAATGTTTAATAAATTAGGAAAATCTAAAGTAAAAATTCTTCGAACTTGTGGCCACCTCGTGCACCCTCCGGACTCTGTTTTCTTCTAGAATACTCCTGTTGGTCGGTAAAAATTCATTATATAATCTCCCGAAGGTTTTGATCTTCGTATCACAACAATATCTCCTGTTTTTGTTTCGATTTGTTTTCCAGACAGATTTAGATTGCCATGATGTCCCCAAGTGCTTCGAAGGACAAGTTCTTCGAGAAGTTCATCAACCCCTATCTTGCGAACGTGCTGCGACACCCTCAAACCATTGAGATGCGTGAGGGGGTATTGGCTTTCCTATGGACTGAAAGTGATTTCTCACAAAGTAAAGAGAGAGTCTTGTAGCTTGAAGCTTTGCCAATCCATTTCTTGCATCTTGGGGTATCTCCTCACAATATATAGACATCCATCATTGGACTTTTCCTGAAATATGCTTAGTGAAAACATGAGTCCAATGGCATATATGTTGTTATTAATTACCAAAACCACCAAGGGAGCAAATGTGATACCATCTTCCGGTCTTCTTAGGCCCTTGAACATCACGGATGTGGAGCACCCCCTCACTCATCTCAATGGTTTGAGGGTGCTTCATCACCTCCGACAGGTACGAATTGATAACCTTCTCGAAGAACTTATCCTTGGGTGAACTTGGTGGAGCCATGGAGATCTAGATCTGACAAGAAAACAACACGAAACAAGAACAAATAATATTTCCGCAATGCGGTGGTGAAAACAATCGAGGGTACATATAGAGAATTTTTATTCGTCGAAAGAAATCGAACGGAAGGAAAATGGATTCGGGAAGGTTCCCGAGGTGGGCACAACCCACCAGGGCACGCCCGGAAGGGCAGGCGCGCCCTGGTGTATCGTGCTCACCTCGATTGCTTTCTCGTTCATTTCTTATTTTCCCAATTTTTGTAATGTTACAAAAATGAAAGAAAATATTTTTGGATATCTTTCGGAGTCCGTTCACTTACCGTATCACATACCTCTTCTTTTTCACAATTCTAGAATGTTCTGGAAGGTTTCTCTTATGTGTTCCTCTGGTGTCATGGTTTGGATAACATTGCTTTCAACATTAATAGGCGTACTTGAGATATAGTGTTTAATTCTTTATCCATTGACCACCTTCGGATTATTAGTACCTTCGGCATTATTAATCTTGATAGCTCCACAGCAATAAACGTCTTAGATAACATATGGTCCTTCCCATTTGGAGAGAAGTTTTCCTGCAAAAAAATCCGAAACGAGAATTGTACAAATGAACATATTCTCCAACTTTGAATTCCCACTTCTGGATTCTTTTGCCATGCCATTGATACATCTCCAACGTATCTATAATTTTTGATTGTTCTTGCTATTATATTATCTGTTTTGGATGTTTTATATGCATTAATATGTCATTTTATATTATTTTTGGGACTAACCTATTAATCTAGAGCCTAGTGCCAGTTTCTGTTTTTTCCTTGTTTTTGAGTTTCACAGATAAGGAATATTAAATGGATTCCAAATGGAATAAAACCTCCAGAATGATTTTTTCTAGAAAATAAGGAAGCCACGAGACTTGAGAACCAAGGCAGAGGAGCTGCCATGGGGCCACAAGCCCGCTTGCTGCGGCCAGGGGGGCCACCTGCACCGGGCAGGCTTGTGGGCCCCTGACAACTCCCCTAACCCTAATCTTAGGCCTATAAAAATACCCAAATATTCCAGCATTATCAAAACGAGCCACAAAAACACTTTTCCGTCGCCAAAAGCCTCCGTTCCTGAGAGATCCAATCTTGGAGCCTTTCCGGTAATCTGCCGGAGGGGGATCCGATCACGGAGGGCATCTCCATGACCTCCATTGCCCCTATGATGATGCGTGATTAGTTCACCACAGACCTCCGGGTCCATAGCTAGTAGCTAGATGGATTCTTCTCTCTCTCTTTGCTTCTCAATACCATGTTCTTCATGATCTTCATGGAGATCTATTCGATGTAATACTCTTTTGCGGTGTTTTTGTCGAGATTCGATGAATTGTGGGTTTATGTTCAGATTATCCATGAATATTATTCGAGTCTTTCCTGAATTCTTATATGCATGATTTTGTTGGGGAACATCGCAAGGGAAACAAAAAAAATTCCTACGCACACGCAAGATCTATCCATGGTGATGAGCATCTACGAGAGGGAGAGTGGATCCACATACCCTTGTAGATCGCTAAGCGAGAAGCATTAAGAAACGCGGTTGGTGTAGTCGAACGTCTTCACGATCCAAATCGCCGAGCGTCCCGCGATCTCATCACGATCCGTCCCGCGATCCAATCACGATTTGTCCCGCGAACTCATCACGATCCGTCCTGCGATCCAATCACGACCCGTCCCGCGAACTCATCATGATCCGTCCCGTGAACTCATCATGATCCGTCCCACGAACTCATCACGATCCGTCCCGCAAACTCATCACGATCCGTCTCGCGATCTTGATCATGGTCCTTCCGATCTAGCGCCGAACGGTCGGCACCTCCGCATTCAGCACACGTATAGCTCGATGACGATCTCCGCCTTGTTGGTCCAGCAAGAGGGAGCGGATAGGTAGACGAGTTCACTGGCAGCGTGATGGCGCCACTGTGATGGTGGTGGAGCAATTCCGGCAGGGCTTCGCCTAAGCACTGCAGAAATCCGATCTAGAGGAGAAACTATGCACTAGAGGAACGGGCAGCACGTGGCTAAAAAAATGTCCAAAAACCCTAAAACCTCTAGTATATATAAGATGAAGAGAGGAGGAGGATTGTCCCAAGGGACAAGCCTCTAGGAGTCGGCCGAACCAAGGGGAGGAGGTGGAATCCACCTCCAATCCTAGTAGGACTAGGATTCACCCTATTTTTGCCTTTTTCCACCTTTTCTCTTTGGGCTTTTTCTCCCTAGCCGCATGGGATTTGTGTGGGACTTCCACCAGCCCACTAAGGGCTGGTATTCACTCTCCCACAGCCCATGTAGCCTCTTGGGTCGAAATAACCCTCCCGATGGTCTCCCAGTACACTACCGGCACTCCCGGTACATTACCGATTAGCCCGAAACTTTTCCGACGACCAAAATAGGACTTCCTATGTATCAATCTTTACCTACGGACCATTCCGGAGCTCCTTGTGACGTCTGGGATCTCATCCGGGACTCTGAACAACCTTCGGTCACCACCATACATAACTCTATACTATCGAAACATCACCGAACCTTAAGTGTGTAGAC
The DNA here is from genome assembly GCA_022496015.1 of Hordeum marinum. Taxonomy (NCBI): domain Eukaryota; kingdom Viridiplantae; phylum Streptophyta; class Magnoliopsida; order Poales; family Poaceae; genus Hordeum; species Hordeum marinum. The sequence goes on from CM039674.1 coordinate 147,313,053, forward strand.
CCTGCGGGTTCGAGAACTATGTAGACATGACCGAGACACCTCTACGGTCAATAACCAATAGCAGGACCTGGATGCCCATATTGGTTTCTACATATTCTATGAAGATCTTTATCGGTCAAACCTCTATGTCAAGGATTCGGTTAATTCCGTATGATGTTCCCTTTGTTATTCGGTATGTTACTTGCCCGAGATTCGATCGTCGGTATCTCCATACCTAGTTCAACCTCGTTACCGGCAAGTCTCTTTACTCGTTCCGTAATACAAGATCCCATGACTAACACTTAGTCACATTGCTTGCAAGGCTTGTTGTGATGTTGTATTACCGAGTGGGCCCTGAGATACCTCTCCGTCACACGGAGTAACAAATCCCAGTCTTGATCCATGCCAACTCAACAAACACCCTCGGAGATACCTATAGAGTACCTTTATAGTCACCCAGTTACGTTGTGACGTTTGATACACACAAGTCTCTCCTCCGGTGTCCGTGAGTTGCATGATCTCATGGTCATAGGAACATATACTTGACATGCAGAAAATAGTAGCAATAAACTGACACGATCATATGCTATGTTTGTAGTTTGGGTCTTGTCCATCACACCATTCTCCTAATGATGTGATCCTGTTATCAAATGACATCTCATGTCCATGGCTAGGAAACCTTAACCATCTTTGATCAACACGCTAGTCTATTAGAGGCATACTAGGGACATGGTTTTGTCTATGTATCCACACATGCATCTAAGTCTCCGGTCAATACAATTATAGCATGGATAATAAACGATTATCATGAACAAGGAAATATGATAATAACTAATTTATTATTGCCTCTAGGGCATATTTCCAACAAATTTCATATCTTTGCAAGTCTCTTTGAGTTATTGGTTTGGTTTGGCCAACTAGATTGGTAATTCTTGCAATAGGAGAAGTGCTTAGTTTTGGGTTCAATCTTACGGTGTACTCACCCAGTGAAAAAGTAGGGGAAGTGAGGCACGTATTGTATTGTTGCCATCAAGGGTAAAAATATGGGGTTTTCATCATATTTCTTGAGTTTATCCCTCTACATCATGTCATCTTACTTAATGTGTTACTCTGTTCTTCATGAACTTAATACTCTAGGTGCAGGCAGGAGTTGGTCGATGTGTGGAGTAATAGTAGTAGATGCAGGATCGTTTCGGTCTACTTGTCACGGCCGTGATGCCTATATGCATAATCATTGCCTTGGATATCTTCATAATTATTCGCTTTTCTATCAATTGCTCGACAGTAATTTGTTCACCCACTATAATACTTTCCATCATGAGAGAAGCTATCTAGTGAAATCTATGGCCCCCGGGTCTATTTTCCATGTTATACTTTCTGATCTAAAACCAAAAACACCAAAAATACTTTCTGCCCTATTTTTTCTTTTAGTTTTACTTTCCGTTCAAGCATCCTATTATATCTATCTCTACTAGATCTCATCCTTCCATATAACCATGAAGGGATTGACAACCCCTTTATAGCGTTGGGTGAAAGAGTTTGATTCCTTGTGCAGGTACATCTATTGGTGGCTCGCTTGTATATCCTACTGGATTGATACCTTGGTTCTCAAAAATTGAGGGAAATACTTATCTATTTTGCTGCATCAAACCGTTCCTCTTCACGGGAAACTAACGCATGCTCGAGAAGTAGCAAGATGGATTTCTGGCGCCGTTGTCGGGGAGATACATAGCAAGTCAGGATAAGAACTCTCTTGTCTGCCAATTTCTGGTTTGGTTGCCGAAGAGATCTACATCAAGCCTACCAAGTACCCATCACAAACTCATCTCTTGCATTTACATTATTTGCCATTTGCCTCTCGTTTTCATCTCCTCCACTTCACAAATTTTCTATTTTATTCGCCCTCTCTTTTTCGTTTGCCTTTTTCTCGTCGGATCCCTTGTTTGTTATGTTTGCTTGTGTTGCCATGTGCCTTCTATTTTCTTGCATCTTCGCTTGCTAAAAATCTATTGATATGGATCCTCATCCACTTTCTAATCTTTTCAAAAGACCAAATTATGATGAACCAATTGCTAGTGAGTTGAGTGCACTTGATTATCTCTATGAAGTTTTGTTTGAAAATCATGAATCTGAAAATTTTGATGAAGTATTGAAAGAAGAAATTTGTAAGGAGATCCATGATGTTTCCTTGAATGAAAAGCATGATTGCAATGATATTGTTATAAATTTTATTAATGTCAATTATGTTAATGATATGCAAAACTACAAGCTTGGGGATGCTATATTTGATGAGTTTGCCATGACCACTTCTTATAGCAATGATCATGATTGGGGTGATAATGCTTCTTATGATATTGATAATTTATTTAATACTCATGATTAATATGATATTTAAAGTGGGTTTGGAAGAGTGTCAACTTTGGGCATTACTGACCCCACTATTTTGGAGAGTGTTCAATCTTATGAATTTTTTGATAAAAATGGGTTTGGAGAGGTCATGACTTTAGTTAATGATAATCCCACTATTTTACATATTATACTTTCTAATCTAAAACCAAAAACACCAATAACACTTTCTGCCCTATTTTTACTTTTACTTTTACTTTCTGTTCAAGCATCCTATTATATCTATCTCTACTAGATCTCATCCTTGCAAATAACTGTGAAGGGATTGACAACCCCTTTATAACGTTGGGTGCAAGAGTTTGATTCCTTGTGCAGGTATATCTATTGGTGGCTCACTTGTATCTCCTACTAGATTGATACCTTGGTTCTCAAAAACCGAGGGAAATACTTATCTACTTTGTTGCATCAAACCGTTCCTCTTCAGGGGAAACCAACGCATGCGCGAGAAGTAGCAGCCATCTTTTAACTTTTTCTTTGAATAGTTTGGCTTTTTCATAAGCTTGGGTTCTCCATTCCTCTAGTCAGCTAATGTCAAATAACCTTATTTCACCGGCAAGTTTGAAAATCATAGTTAATTTCTTTAATTGCCCAAAATGCTTTGTGTTCTAACTCTAGGGGCAACTGACAAGCTTTCCCACATATCATTTTGTATTGAGACATACCCATAGGATTTTTATAAGCTGTTCTATAGGCCCAAAGTGCATCATCTAGTTTCTTAGACCAATTCTTTAGGGACATATTGACAGTTTTTTGTAATATTAATTTTATTTCTCTATTGCTAAGTTCAACGTTACCACTAGATTCAGGATGATAGGGTGATGCAATTCTATTGTTAACATCATATTTAGCAAGCGTTTTACGGAATGCACCATGAATAAAGTGTGAACCACCATCGGTCATTAAATATCTAGGGACTCCAAACCTCGGGAAGATAAATTCTTTAAGCATTGTAATGGAGGTGTTATGTTCAACACTACTAGCTGGAATAGCTTCTACTCACTTAGTAACATAATCAACAACAACCAAAATATGAGTATACCCATTAGAGGAAGGAAAAGGTCCCATATAATCAAAACCCCAAACAACAAATGGTTCAACAACAAGTGAATAATTCATAGGCATTTCCTGACGCTTACCGATATTACCAATTCTTTGGCATTCATCACAAGACAAGAAAAACTTACGGGCATCCTTGAAGAGAGTAGGCCAATAAAACCAGATTGCAAGACCTTATGAGTAGTTCTATCTCCTGCATGATGTCCTACATAAGCTTCAGAATGAAATTTTCATAGGATTTGTTCTGTTCATGCTTAGGTACACAATGTCTAATAATACCATCTACTCTTTCTTTATAAAGATGAGGGTCATCCCAAAAGTAATGTCTTAAATCATAGAAGATTTTTTTCTTTTCTTGGTATATGAAACTAGGTGGTATAAATTTATCAAAAATGTAGTTAGCATAATCAGAATACCAAGGAGTGTTTTGAGAAACATTTATTATAGCTAACTGTTCATCAGGAAAACTATCATCAATAGGTAGTGGGTCATCAAGAATATTTTCTAACTAGACAAGTTATCAGCTACGGGGTTCTCAGCTCCTTTCCTATTAGCGATATGTAATCAAATTCTTGAAGTAAGAGAATCCACCTAATGAGTCTAGGTTTAGCATCTTTCTTTTCCATTATATATTTTATAGCAGCATGGTCGGTGTGAATAATAACTTTGGAAACAACAATATAAGATCTAAATTTATCACAAGCAAATACAATTGCTAAAAATTCTTTTTCAGTAGTAGCATAATTTCTTTGGGCATTGTCTAGAGTTTTGCTAGCATAATGGATAACATTTAATTTCTTATCAACTCTTTATCCTAGAACAACACCAACAACATAATCACTAGCATCACACATAATTTCAAAAGTCAAGTTCCAGTCAGGTGGTTGAACAATAGGTGCAGTGGTTAAGGCTTTCTTAAGTATTTCAAAGGCTTATACACAATCGTCCTAGAAAACAAAGGGAATATCCTTTTGTAAAATATTAGTAAGAGGCCTAGAAATTTTGTAGAAGTCTTTAATAAACCTCCTATAGAAATGCACCATGACCAAGGAAGCTCCTACCTTTGATATCTTTAGGACATGTCATTTTCTCAATTGCATCAACTTTAGCTGATCCACCTCAATACCTTGTTCGTAAATTTTATGCCCCAAGACAATGCTTTCATTAATCATAAAGTGGTGCTTTTCCCAATTCAAGATGATATTAGTTTGTTCACATCTCTGCAAAACTCAATCAAGGTTGTTTAAGCAATCATCAAAAGAAGTTCCGTAAATAGAAAAATCATCCATGAAAACTTCCACAATGTTTTCACGAAAATCAGAGAATATAGCAGTCATACATCTTTGAAAGGTAGCAGGTGCATTGCATAAATCAAAAGGAATACATCTATCAGCATAGGTTCTAAAAGGGCAAGTAAATGTGGTTTTCTCTTGATCATATTGTGACACATATATTTGACAGAAACCAGAATATCCATCGAGGAAACAAAAGTGTGTGTGCTTAGATAATCATTCTAGCATTTGATCAATGGAAGGCAGAGGGTAATGATCTTTTCTAGTAGCTTTGTTTAGTTTTCTAAAATCAATTACCATTCTATAGCCAGTGACAATTCTCTGTGGGATAAGTTCATTTTTATCATTAGGAACAATAGTAATACCTCCCTTCTTAGGGACACAATGAATGGCACTTACCCATCTACTATCAGATATGGTATAAATTACCTGCTTCCAGAAGCTTTAATATTACAGTTCTTACCACTTCTTTCATCTTAGGATTCAATCATCATTGGTGATCAACAACGGGTTTAACATCAGGTTCCATATTAATTTTGTGCTGACATAGAGTGGGACTAATGCCCTTAAGATCATCAAGTGTATATCCAATAGTTGCCTTGTGCTTCGTTATAATTTCCAACAATCCTTCTTCTTCATGTTCTGAAAGGTTAGCACTAATAATAACAAGATATATCTTTTTCTCATCAAGATAAGCATACTTCAAAGTGTCACGCAATTGTTTTAATTCAAACACAGGATCACCTTTAGGTGGAGGAGGACCTCTAGAGTTTCAATAGGCAAATTGTGTTTTAGTAGAGTTTGTTGTTCAAAGAAAAAATTATGTATTTCATTTCTTTCATGCAAGTGCATATAATTTTCATGGTCTAGCAGATATTGTTCTAGTGGATCAGTAGGGGGAACAACAATAGAAGCAAGACCAATTATTTCATCCTTACTAGATAATTCTTTATCACGAGGTTGTCTACTAAACTTGGAAAAATTAAACTCATGAGACACATCACCAAACTTAACATTAATGGTTTCTTTTTGAAAATCTATCTTAGCATTAACAGTTTTCAAGAAAGGTCTATCAAAGATAATAGGACAAAAGTCATCTTGTGGGGAACCAAGAACTAGAAAATCAGTAGGATATTTTATTTTCCCACACAAGACTTCAGCATATCTAACAACCCCAAGTGGTGTGATGGTGTCTCTACTAGAAATTTTAATAATAACATCAATGTCTTGTATTTTAGTAGGTTCTATGTCATTAATAATTTCTTGGTATAAGGTAAAAGGAATAGCACTCACACTAGCACCCATATCACACACGCCATGATAGCAATGATCTCCTATTTTAACTGAGACAACAGGCATGACAACTATGGGTCTATGTTTATCTTTTTCATCGGGTTTAACATTTCTAGCAGCTTCATCCACAAAAGTAAATAACATGCCCATCAATATTTTCTACCAAGGGTTCTTTAACCATAGCAACACCAGGTTCTACATTAATTTGTTCAAAGGCTTAGGTGCTTTATTATTACTCTTGCGAACCACAGTTGATACCTTAGCATGTTCCTTTATCCTAACAGGGAAAGGTGGTTTGTCAGTACAAGTAGTAGGCACAATTGGATCAACATTGTAAATGATAGTTTCTTCTTTAGCTATGACCAGTTCTTTGATTTATTTTTTAATAGGGGGATGATATTTAAACCACTTCTCCTTAGGGAGATCAACATGAGTGGCAAATCATTCACAAAAGGAGGCTACTATCTCAGAGTCAAGTCCATATTTAGTGCTAAACTTTTGAAAAGCATCGGTATTCATAAAAGATTTAACACAATCAAACTCAAGCTTAATACCTGACTCATTACCTTCGTCGAGTTCCCAATCTTCAGAGTTCCATTTAATTCTTTCTAAAAGATCCCACTTGAATTCAATAGTCTTCTTCACAAAAGAACCATTACAAGAAGTATCGAGCATAGATCGGTCACTATGGGAAAGCCGAGCATAATTTTTTTGAATAATAATTTCTATCGATCTAGAGCGATGCTTTTTCCTTGATTGGGGCATGAATATAACATTGAATTAAGCCTCCCCCAATCTAGAGCGATGCTTTTTCCCTCATGAGGCCAAAAGTTATATATATAATTCCGATCACGATGAACTAGATGCATAGGATAAAACTTTTGGTGGAATTCCAATTTCAATCGATTCTAGTTCCATGATGCAATATCATCACATAGCATATACCATGTCAATTCTTTTACCTGAAAATATAAAGGGAAAACCTTCTTCTTGACTTCATCTCTGGATAAACCTGCAAGCTTAAATAATCCACAAATTTTATCCACATGTATAGGTGTATATCGGGATGTTCGGTTCCATTTCCTGCATAAGGATTAGCTAGCAGTTGTTCTATCATACCAAATGAATTTCATAACCAATATTTTCAGTAGGTGCAGTAGGTTGAGGGGCAACTAATTGTCGTTCCGGTCTAGGTGAAGATACCCCGAACAAACCCCTCAAAGGTTTGTTCTCCATAGTAACAAGTGACAATAAATTTCAGCAAGTAGTATAAGTTTTTGCTTACCAATTTCCACTTACCAAGAGCGCTTAACTCCCCGACAATGGTGCCAGAAAAGAGTCTTGATGACCCACAAGCGTAGGGGGTCAATCTTAGTCCTTTCGATAAGTAAGAGTGTCGAACCCAACGAGGAGCAGAAGGAAATGACAAGCGGTTTTTAGCAAGGTAGTTTCTGCAAGCACTAAAATTGTAGGTAACAAGTAGCTTTATAGCAACATAATTGGTAACGAGCAAGAAACGGTAATGGTAAATAAAGTGCAGCAAGGTAGCCCAATGTTTTGTGGCAAAGGACATGCCAAAACGATCTCTTATAATAAGCAAAGTGTTCTTGAGGGTACACGGGGATTTCATCTAGTCACTTTCATCATGTTGGTTTGATTCGTGTTTGCTACTTTGATAATTTGATATGTGGATGGACCGGTGCTTGGGTGTTGTTCTTAATTGAACAAGCTCCCACTTATGATTAACCCCCCCGCAAGCATCCGCAACTATGAGAAAAGTATTAAGATAACATCTAACCATAGCATTAAACATGTGGATCCAAATCATCCCCTTACGAAGTAGCGCATAAACTAGGGTTTAAGCTTCTATCACTCTAGAAATCCATCATCTAATAACTACTATACAATACAATCCCTTAGGCCCAAGGATGGTGAAGTGTCATGTAGTCGACGTTCACATGATACCACTAAGGTAATCACAACATATGTATCATCAAAATATCGAACAGATATCAAATTGACATGATTACTTGCAACATGACTTCTTCTGTAACCTCAAGAAAAAAGGTAACTAGTCACACATAATATGCTTTCTCAAGATCAAAGGAGTATTGAATAGCATAATGGATCTGAACATATAATCTTCCACCAAATAAACCATATAGTAATCAACTACACAAGGTAATCAACACTACCAGTCACCCACAGGTACCAATCTGAGGTTTTGGTACAAAGATTAAACACAAGAGATGAACTAGGGTTGAGAGGAGGAGGTGTTGTTGAAGGATGGTCTCCCAAAGATGAGAGGGTTATTGGTGATGACAATGGCTTTGATTTCCCCCTCCGAGAGGGAAGTTCCCTCGGCAAAATCGCTCCACCGGAGGGCAAAAGTGCTCTTGCCCAAGTTCTGCCTCGAGGCGGCGGCGTTTCATCCTAAAAACCCTTTCCTGATTTTTTTCTAGGTCAAAACACCTTATATACCAGTAGATGGGCTCCAGAGGTGGGCTGTGTTGAGCACAACCCACCAAGGTGTGCCTAAGGGGCCTGGCATGCCCTAGTGTCTTGTGATCACTAGGGTGGCCCCCTCTGGTTGTTATTTTCTCTAATATTTCTTATATATTCCATAAAAAAACCCTGTGAAGTTTTAGCTCATTTGAAGATGTGCAGAATAGGTATTTATGGTATGCTTTTTTAGGTCCAGATTTCCACCTGCCAGTATTCTCCCTCCTTTTGCAAACCTTGTAAATTATGAGAGAAAAGGCATTAGAATTACTCCATGAAGCATTATTATGCATAAAAAATTATAAATAACAGTAGTAAATCATGATGCAAAATGAACGTATCAGACCTACACCTTGATTGATCGATGCCGAGGCTACCACGACATTGACGATCGCCGATAATGCCTCGAGCGCAGCTCTCACCGGGGCTGTCGCGTCCACCGAGTCTCCATACATGGTCCCGACAGCTGGCGAGACATTGGCTCTCGCCAGGACTGCAGCCACCGCTGCCAGGCCTCCCCCAGCATGCGTAGCTCCATGCTCCTCCATCTAGGACATAAACTCATGATACTTGTGATCTACGTTGGGTTTTTCGTGAACAGGAACGGGTGATGCGACACAATATAGATAAGTATTTCCCTTAGTTGAGAACCAAGGTTTATCGAACCAATAGAAGTAGCACGCAACCCCCATCTTAAGCAACTGCACACAAAGAAGCAAACACTTGCACCCAACGCGGGCAAGAGGGTTGTCAATCCCCTTGGACTCCTTATTTGCAAGCTAGTGAAGTATGTAGATGAAAGTTGAATATTGTAAATTGCAAAATAAAATAAAATACAAATAATGGAAGCAAGGTGTTGAAAGCTTTTGTAAATATATAAGTGAATAGACCCGGGGGCCGTAGTGTTCTCCAGTGGCATCTCTCATGTAGTAGGCATATAGTGGGTAAATAAATTATTGTTGGGCAATTGATAGAAAAGTGCATAGTTATGCAATATTTATTCATGGCAATGATCATGTGTATATAGGCATCACATCCATAAACAAATAGGTCGACTCCTATCTGCACCTATTACTAGTACTCCACGTCGAGAGCGCTTCTATGCTTGCCTCTCTAAGTATTAAGTTCATGACAAACAGAGTAACGCTTGGAGAACGATGACACGATGTAGACAAAGAGAATTCAATCAATATGAATCAACCCCATTGTTTTACACTTAGCGGAAATAAAACAAAGACGTATCTTCTCCCCTTCTTTCATTACGATATAGAAATTTGCCAGCCTGAACCCACTACAACACACCCCTCTCACTGAAGAAATATCAATCTAGTTGGTCAAACTATTTCAATAGATCAAAGAGAATTACGAAGCTATAATAATCATGCAAATAAGAATCATAATAGAAATCAAATAAGATGCAAATATCTTTCATGAATAATCTAAAAATAAACCCACAATTCATCAGATCCCAACAAAAGCACCACCCAAAGTGATTACATCGAATAGATCACCACGAAGATGTGGTGAACTTTGTATTGGAGATCAAGAGAGAGAGATGACCATCTAGGTACTATCTACGGAGCCGTAGGTCTGTAGGGAACTACTCACACATCACCATGGGAGTAGCAAGGTTGATGTAGAGGCCCTTCGTGATTGGTCCCCCTTCGATAAGGCATGGGAACATGTTTCCAGATGGGCACATGGCGGAACAGAAACTTGCGGTGGAGGAAAAAGTGTTTCGGGAGGCTCTCTAGCATTTTTGGGATTTATTAGAATTTAGAAGCGAGAGAGGGGCGCCAGGGGCCACCCGAGAGGCAGCACGTAACACCGCGTGGCCACACACCCAGGCGCGCCCCGTTGTGTGCTCCTTACCTCGTGCGGTCTCCGGCCTCTTCCTGAAGCTTCTAGGTGTTCTTTTGGTCTAGAAAAAACATAAAAAAATCATGGAAATTGGACTTCGTTTGGTACTGTAAACTTGAGAAGTCAAAAACATGCAGAGAACAACAACTGGTACTGGGCAGTGGCTTAATAGATTGGTGCTCAAAAATAATATGAATTGGTAAATAATCACCCAAAAGCATCCTAGAATGCTAATATTATAGCATGGAACAATCAAAAATTACAGATCATTGGAGACATATTAGCATCCCCAAGCTTAATTTCTAATCGTCCTCGAGTAGGTAAATGAAAAAAACAGAATTTTTGATGTGACATGCTACCCAACATGTAATATATTGCAAGTACGATCATTGAGAAACGATGAATTAACAAACATTAACATAGTAACACTTATAAACATAAGGAACATAATCATAAAGTTTCAAAATATACGATCCTTAAAGAATGTTCACCCCTATTCATTTTATCATATAAGAATAGCATGGCTCCGTCTTCACCACATAAATACAAATGTTAAGCACCACGGTGTCAAAGTCAGGCAATTGGGTCATACTTCTTAACTCACTTCATCTTTTGATTACATACGCAATATATGAGCGTGAACCATGGATATAGCATAACGGCGGACTAGAATATGGTGGAAGGTTTCAAAGGGGTAAAAGTGGAGAATAAAGTCTCGCATCAACTAGGTGCATAAACAGGCTATGGAAATGCCCATCAATAGATATCAATGCGAGGAGTATGTATTGCCATGCAAGGGATGCACTAGAGCTATAAGTGTATGAAAGCTCAAAAGAAGCTAAGTGGGTGTGCATCCAACTTGCTTGCTCATGAAGACCTCGGGTATTTGAGGAAGCCCATCATCGGAATATACAATCCAAGTTCTATAATGAAAAATTCCCACTAGCATATGAAAGTGATAAACAAGAGACTCTCTATATGAAGAACATGGTGCCACTTCGAGGCACAAGTGTGGAAAAAGAGGTAGTAGCACTATCCCTTCTATCTTTTCTCTCATTTATTAGCCATATAACACTATTGTAGGATGGTCCAAAGACGACACATCAATCAGAGACCTTTCGATGAAACTGTGTGTGATGCATGAATCACAACGGTATAGTTCAAGCTCCGTCGCCAATGTCACAAATTGTGTGCGATGGTGGATCCATCAAAAACAGTTCAGAAAATAGTCGTGTGTGCGATCCACGGCAGACAGTTTGTTCTTACGAACTTTTTGGGATTAGCCAAGATAATAGAAACAGTTAACAAAACTACGTATGTGTGCGAAGTACGACATACATTTTACTCGGATAATCTGTTTGCGCTGATCTAGTAGAACACAAACGGGTTAGCATATGAAGGTGTTTGTGATATGCAGCAAATGGTTCATTCATTAGAATTGTGTGGGAAGACCAATAATAATCGATATGATTCATGTGGACAAGGTGTTTGTGTGTGTGTGTGTTGTGGGAAGAAGGTTGCTGCCAAACAATTGTTAGCGATTGATGAAATCATTACCGACGGTACGTACAGTAGTGCCTTTTGCCCGTATTAATATCGCAGATGTTTTATTATTATTACCAGTGTGACTACGCACACTACTGTAGGATACTGCTAACACAACACATCATTCAGAGGCCCTTTGATAAAACTATGTGCGATCCACCAATCGCAAACGATATTGTTCAACCTCTGTCGTCAATGGCATGAACCGTGTGCGATGGCGTATCAATCAAATACGATTCAAAAAGTGGTTGCGTGTGTGTTCCACGGCTGATAGTTTATTCTTATGAACTGTTTGGGATTAGTTAAGATAACAAAAACAGTTAACAAAACTATGTACGTGTGCGAAGTACGGCACACAGTTCACTCAGATAAACTGTTTGCGCTGATCCAGCAAAACACAAACGGGTTAGCGTATAAAGGTGTGTGTGATCTGCACCAATCGGTTCATTCAACAGAATTGTGTGGGAAGACCAATAATAGCCGAAACGATTCATCTGGACAAGTTGTGTATGTTGTGGGCACACGGTTGCTTTCAAACAATTGTCAGCAATTGATGAAATCATTACCGACGGTATGTACGAAAGTGTTGTTTGCCCATATTAATACCGCGGATGTTTTATTATTATTACCCATCTAACTGCGCGTCACCCCTTCTTTCTCTCTCACGTCTTGTCACCGCATTTTTGCCCGAGCATTCCAATGCACGCTTCAGCACCGCAGCAGCGTTTCTTTTGGCCACGTTCCCGTGCGAAACCGCGCATGTTCCCATGCAAGTTTCCCCATCAGTTTCCCGCTAGAAGATAATGCGCATAAGAGCCTATGCGCACGTTCACACGCAGATTCACATGTAGTGTAGCCTAGCCCATCTACGAATCATGCCAACCCGACTAAGCTCCCATTCTGCCATCAACCTCCTTGATGACGGAAACGATCTGTTGCAGGCGCAACGACCTGTCGAGGCCGATGGCGTGTCCGGCGACACGCTTGACAACGTTGTGTTGCGTGTCATCGCAAGGTTTGAGTAGACGCTTGGAGCCAGGCGCGGCAGAGCGATCGAGCAACATAGCCGCCTCACCGCCGAGAGGCTGCAGCGCGTCGCACAAGAACATCGATGGTGCTCCGTAGAGCAAAACATCCGCGTCTGCGCCGAGAGGACAAGGCACGCCACATAGTAAGACCGATGGAGGGCCGCAGAGCGAGAGGTGCGGTGCGTGGCAGAGCAAGAGCGATTCCATCCCCGCTTGCCTGCTATCCCACCCATCATGATGTTGCACTTGTGTCCAAGGCACGTGAGTAGCCCTATTTCTTGCCTGAATGGACAGCGGCGGTCTGTGCCGTATTTGCACCAGAGCCCGGCCACACCGTGCTTGCCCCGGACGCGGACCGCGCCCTTCGCATGGGTCGTGCCGTTCGCCTTGTCCATGGCCCCTCGATGCTGACGGAGTCCTCGGTAGGCTAGAGTGCTTCCTTGCCCCGGGTGTCCAGCGGGGAGCGATAGAAGAAAATGGCCGTCGCATCCTCGAGATGGTAATGTCCAATGAAATAGCCAGCTTGGACCTCAAGATCGAGCTCCAGCTGTATCGCGAGTGTGTAAACCGCATGTACGAACGCCTGACCGAGTTCAGGCACAACCAAGAGCTTTCGTAGGATAGGGTGTAGTCAACTAGTCATGGACGCGTTTTATTTTGTTAAACTGTTTAGATGTCGATCCCAATGTCTGGACAACAATCACAATATTGATATGTTTCGATGTGTGAACGATTTATGTTTTATTGTTATGTTTCAATATGTGTAAAAGGCTAACAGTTAGTGCTAGAAAATTAGTATGAAAACAGATATATAGAAATGTGAAACTAATAATATATATTATGTGTTGAATAGCTCATTGAAGACATGATACATATACAGTATATATCATCACATATACGTGATGGTAGTACTTAACTAATACGTGCAATGAATAAAAAGTAAACTAATAATAACCCCTCCTTGAGCGGGGAGCGGTAAAATGGCAGCCTCTCGCCAATAGCTCCCTGGTGTGTGCTGGCTTCCCGATGTGCAGGGAGTTCGCCGCCTCCTCCGCCTCGCAATGTTCGACGTGTTGATCAGCCTCTTGTTGGCAGAGGTGCGCGACCATGTAGGACGGTTCATTGGGCGCCCACTAGAGCTCTTTGGCGGTGGCATGCCCGAGCTTATCGGCCAACGCCCACACAGCGGTGAGGCACCTAGCGCCTATGGCTTTCATTGCGTGGTACCGGCCGTCTTCGTACACCTCGACCGCTCATCGACTCACCCATCGCCAAAGTTGTAGCTCCTCCTTTTCCCTTGCGACACTAAGGGCATTCTAGGCCGCGAGGTTCCTGGCGTGCTCCTTAGCACACTCCTTCTTGAACGCCACCTGCTTGGCTCTCTCACCCGACGACATCGCCTTCCACAAAAGCCAGATTGTACTGGCCCCAAAACCAATCTTCAGTTGGGGGGTCTGGCGCGACCTTGTCTAGGGGCGCGAAGGGGTCCTCCTCATCACTGCATTCCGCCATGTACTCGTGGGGTGGCGCCTCCTCCTCTGCTTGTGCACAGACTGGTCGTGCCATGGTGGAGTTTTGTGCAAGGGGTGGGATAGGGAGACGAGAGAATGCAGGTGGGATGACAATCACGAGGGGCATCATTTATAGGCATGTGCAATCTTGACTGATGCTAGCAGTGATTGCACACGATTTCCTACCCAACAACCGTGTGTGAATTAACATCACCGACGGTTCCCAATGCATGACCGCATGTGATTAATAGCCAGCGAACATTGGCTTTCACAACTAAAAATGCGAAATAGGCCGCCAATCAGTCGTTTGTTTTGCCAAATATTTACATTTTCTATCCAAATGTAATGCATACATGCCATTTGTGTTACGGAAGCAAGTCCGAGAGCAGTAACCATGACATCTTGGCCCCATGGCGGGAAATCATGCATATTTTCATGTACTTCAGAAATCAGAGAATTTACTATTATTATTATTATTGAATTTAGAACCTACATTCTTAATGCTTTTGTGTCCAAACCGTCACTCAAGATGTTTGGAACTCCTTCAAAGTATTTCATGTTGCATATATATATATATAGGCAAGTAGTACATAAATATGATTTTCGAGCGGTTTTTGCTTCATCTAGTTTGTTCATGTGTTTCAGTTTTGAAGTATGGACATTAAATTTCTATAAACTAACTTAATGTATAAAATTGTCAATAGAACACCATTGAAAAATAGGATGCCCATCGTTTTCGTGCATTGTATCGATAAAAAAAACTAGGTCGAATGAGACAGTGGTTGTCGGTTTGTCATCACAAATGCCCCACGTCCCCCCTCGGAACCACGTGCCTTCGTGTGATGCTCCGTTTTGTGAGAGGCTTGTGTCTAAAGCTGGGGATTTCTTAGGTGAGTATTGGAGTTCCATCTCCATCCCCATGCCCGCCCTCCCATCCCCGTCCCTGTCTACGTATGCGTGTGCGGGGATAAAAAATACCCTCCATCTCCCCACCGTATTCTTTATCACCGTGGGGAAACTCACACATTCATTTAAGAAAAACTTTTGCATATTTCAATACAAAAATAGTATTTCAACGCAAAAAAACAATATGTTGTGGCTAGGTTTGTGATTTCTTAGGGAATTTTGGGCCAAAGGGGTAGGATGTGTGTAAATTTGGGTCACCAACGGGCCCAAATTACATGGGGTATACTAATTTCAGATCCCACACATGTAAGTACTCTTCCTCTGTTTCGGTGTATAAGTCATCTTAGATTGTGCACCTTGACCAAGACGGAGAAGAAAACGAGAGAATTTAATGTTAATTTGCTAATTAATATCATTGCATGCAATGAATTGACCACTGCATGTTGTGCTAGTTAGTATCAAGTCATTTAAAAAAACATGCCCCATGTCTCTTATTGGTCGATTACTTTATTCATGTCAAAAAACAAGAAAGGAGGTGAAAGATAATGCATCACGCCTATGTGTTTTGGTACTATTTGGTTTTCGTAAGATGACTTATACACCGAGACGAAGGGAGTACTTCAATTCATGGGTAAGGCGGGTAATGCTATCCCATCCTCATCCCTGTCCTACACGCTCGGTACATAAGGTATTTGACCGACCAACTTCCATATGGGCATTCAATCTCGCACCCGTGCCCTAATAGAGTAATTACCCATGGGGACGCATGTAACAGTTAACCATGCATTGCTAGCTTTGACATGTGTCAAAGCTTATCTCGAACAAGCCGTTACTTTTATCACGACATCTTGGCCCCTTGTCGGGAAATCATGCATATTTTCATGTACTTCGGAGCATTTTTCAACTTTTGACTTTAAAAACCTAGATTCCCATTACTTTTGTGTCAAAACCGTCACTCAAGATGTTTGGAACACTCCTTCAAATTTATTGCATGCGGCATATATACGGAAGCAAGTAGTACATAAATATGATTTTCTAGCAGTGCTTTATCTTGCTTGTTAAACTGTTTCAGTTTTGAACTATGGCAATTAAATTTCTGGAAACTAACTTCATGTATAAAAATGCCAATTGAATGCCGTATTTTTTTCAGATTTCAGGATGACGGTCGTATTCGTACATTGCATCGATGAAAAAAAGTAGGCCGAATGAGGCAGCGATCCATTTCGTCATCACACAATACCCCCACGTCCCTTCTTGGAACTATACGAGCATGCTCATGGTGCTCTGGTTTGTGAGAGGCATGTGTCAAAGCTTATCTCGAACAAGCCGTCACTTTAACCACGACATCTTTGCCCCATGTTGGGAAATCACGCTGATTTTCATGTACTTCATAGCATTTTTTAAATATAAAAATCTAGAAAGTTCTCAATACTTATGTCCAAACCGTTACTCAAGATGTCTGGAACTCCTTCAAATTTATTGCATACGACATATAGACGGAAGCACTAGTACAAATATAAAAAAGATATCTCCTGTAGTTTTTGCTTCATCTTGAACATATCCATGTGTTTTAGTTTTGAATTATGGCCACTAGATATCTAGAAACTAACTTCATGTAAAAATGCTCATTGAACCCCGAAAATGTCCAAATTTCAGGTTGTCGGACGTATTCGTGCATTGTAACGAATTCAAAAAAGGTAGGCCAAATGAGACAACGACTAGCGGCTCGTCATCAAACAAAGCTCATGTCCCCTCTCAGAACCACGCCCTTCGTGTGATGCTATGTTTTGTGAGAGGCATGTCTCAAAGCTTATCTCGAACAAGCCGTTACTTTGACCACGACATCTTGGCCCCATGTCGGGAAATCATGCACATTATTATCATGTACTTCGGAGCATTTTTCATTTTTAGAATTTTAAAACCTAGATCCCCAATGCGTGCATGTGTGTCCAAAGCGTTGCCCAAGACGTTTGGAACTCCTTAAAATTTATTGCAAGCGGCATATATAGGGAAGCACGTAGTACATAAATATGATTTTTCCAGCAGTTTTTGCTTCATCTTGATGTTCATGTGTTACAAATTTGAATTATGGTCGTAAAATCTGTACATAAATATGGAACCGTGCATTACTAATGTATAAAAATGCCAATTGTATGCCAAATATTTCCTAATTTTAGGATGCCATCGGTGGATTTTGATGGTAGGGATATTTTTCTTACAAATAAAACAATATCCGTTACTGCTGTACCCAAAAATACTTTTACAATTCAATACAAAAAGTGAACTATGTACACACGGTTCCGTACGGAAACCATTTGCGATGAAAATTCACGGATCTATTTATGTCTTACAAGGGAAGCTTCGTCGGCTTCGTCTAGCTCAGATTCCATTCACCCTCGACCCCATTCCCTAACAAACCCTCCGTGCAAAGAACGACGTCGTGGGAACGCTTCGTAAGGGTGTGTACGACCGCCCCCTCGGCTCCGAGCGCTCTCGCCTCTACCGAGAACGCGGTTGCCTCGATGGAGAGCGCAGCCACATCCTCCTTAAGCATGGCCGCATCCGCCTTAAGCACGTCCACATCTGCCGAAAGGGCCTCTGTGGCGGCCGACAGGGCTTCTGTGACGGCCTCAAGGGCGTTTGTAGCCACGGAGATGGCAGCTGCAGCTGCTAAGACGGCGGCTGCAAACGCCAAGAGCGCTCGAGCAACGTGCCGTGTCGTGGAGGCCACCTTGGCCCGGGTCGAGGCCATCCGGGCCTATATCATTGAGAACGCTAACGCCAAGATACTCAAGCTTCACCGGAATCCAGCATGCACCACATGTCTGAAGAGGTGGCTTTTGTGGATGCCGAGATGAATGTCGACGATGCGGCGACGGAGGCCATGGAGCCCCTTCCATAGGAGATCTCTGAGCGAGAGCTGGAGATGCGGGAGCTATCCGAGAGCGCCGAGTGTTGGGAGTAGTTGCGCGTGGCTCAGGAGGAGGTCAAGAAGCGCCTGTTCATCAAGGAATTGGTGGTGGAGTACCAACGCGAGCTATGGTGGTGCCACTACTACGAGTACTACGAAGATGAGGGCGACGCCGATGACGAGGACAACACCGAGGATGAGTACGTCACCGTGGTCGAAGTCAATCAGGGGGACACGGAGTCCAGCACCGGCAGAATGCTGCCCGGACAAGTCATCGACATCTCATCGAACAAGGGCAAGGCATAGGGTGGCTGCTCGTAGGTGTCTTTGTTAAAATTATGTGTATTACTAATAGCCTTCGTTCAGAGAGCCGGTCTTTTGTAAGAGCTATGTCTAGTTCAAGCAGCTTGATTATTTAGTGAACTTGCTCGGTTTAGTAACTGTGCGCTATGTGTGTCCGCTATTTTCAATACCCAAGTTAGCAGTTGATGTTACATTATGCAATGACGTGGATGTGCACTATAACCAGGGAATACATGGGGAGGGGCGAATTTTTGTATGTTCTGTATCGTCGCACATGATAAAAGATGAAAGACCATGTTTGATGAATCTTTGCACGCCAAGATTCCCTGCAACGAGCGAAAAATTTCGCCGACCGCCGAAATATCTGCCTCCCCCTACCAAAGGGCCACATTTCCCCTGCAACCCCTCCACTACTCCCCCTCACCAAAGGGCCACATTTCCCCTGCAACCCCTCCACTCCTCCCCCTCACCAAAGGGCCACATTTCCCCTGCAACCCCTCCACCCCCACCCCCCTCTGCCGCCCACATCTCTCCCTCTAGCATCCGTCCACTGCATACACGCCATGGTCTCCTTGAGTGACCACTCAAGCGGTATCTCCGACAACGATGAATCTCTCACTAGCCAGGTATTCGTCTCTCTTCTCTCTGGCTCAACTAGGCTTAGGGTTTTGTTTCGGAATTGAGGATTTTAATGCGACAAGTCCATTTGCGCCATTTCTTTCTCTTGTAGCTCCCTAGGAAAATCACTTCCAACAAATGGAGAGGGGTAGCTGAAGACCTTCCTATTCATGGTCAACATCAATTTCCATCCGTGAAGTTATGAGCTTTTGAATCTGGGTACAGTGGGAGGAAGTTTCTGCGACGTGCAAAGAAGGTAATCCTAACTCTCCTTGTTAGAAATCATTTGTTATATTAGTTGTGATTCAGGCTTCTCATGTGCTATTTGATTTTGGATGTGATTAAGACACCGTCATAGTTTTAACCTGAAGGCATATTGACAGCAAGAAAACTATATGCGACATGACTTATCATTGCATGAAAAATTACTGAAAGGTAGTACACATGAAACATTTCATTTCATTCAACATGAGCAAGGTCTAATTATGCACAGAAATATGGCTAGCATCAACACAACATGGCAATCTGAAATAAACAGATTCTTAGACCTAGTGAAAAAACATGGTGCAAGACAGTAGTTTTTAACAGATTGGAATGTTTGACAGCAGAATGTACATAGCTGTCACTATTCATTTGTTTTCATTCAAACACTGCCAATGTGCGTCCTATACTACAAAGAATGTTGCATTTATTACCCATGACAGAAACAGAGGAGGGACGAGTACCAAAGCATGCTACTACGAAAACTCTTCGAGTAGAACCTTGGCATTGCCGATGAAGACCCATGTAATCCTGGTTCTGATGCAGACCCATTTGAAGCACACAAGTACAAGCATGGCTAGCCATTTCTTGTTGGCGAATACTTTGATGAGTGCAGTTCTAGTTGTCGCAAGTTACATAAATATTGCACGGACATAATGTCAAAAGGAGAAGATCATAACATTGTAATTGCAGTCAGACCGTCATCATTTTTGTCACGTTCCTGGTACCATAAGTGTGGAATTCGAGGAATTTCATCTCTTCTTCAACTTCGATGAGCTTGCTACCACTCTTATCAAATGCTTGATGTTGTAAGTACTTCACAAACTCTGATCAACTTCTCCATATAACGCTATAAATCACAAAAAAGCTAACTGAAGTGTATTCCTCTCAAGGGATTGACGACGCGGAGAAAACGAAGGACGCATGCACATTTCATAGATCCTGATTTAGCAAACGGTGGTTTGTTAAAAAATAATTGCTCACACAAGGCTTCCATTGATTGTGTCACCAAGATCTTGTTTGACTTACAGATAGGAGAATTCTTCATGTGGCCATATTATGAAGAGCAAGTTAAATATAAAACCATGCATATATTGATCGTCTTTCAGTTTTAGACATAGTTTGTACATTCATGGTTTTCTTAAACTGTATGGATCAATCCCTCTAAAGATGACAAAGATTTCTGGAATCAAATCTCGTAAAAATAAGTACGCATTCATAGTGTTATCACCTAAATATAATCGCATGGATGCATTATTTTCCATGTGCTCATGTCTTCGTATTTCGTACACTATGATTATGTACTGGATATTTCGGTTAAAGAGCTATGGAATTTAGCTAGCATTTTCTCAGTTGCATATTTTCATGAATTATGATGAATCCTCTGCTTGTGGATACTATTCGTTCAATTGCATATTATGGCGAATTATGATGAACGTTCTTCATGCGAACACTATTTGTTCATTGCATATTGTGGCGAATTTGCTATTTGCATGGTGAATTTAATGGGATATTTTATAATAACCTGGCAATTTCAGCGCACTAAGCGTGTGCGGTCCAGAATGGAAAGCACACACAACTCGTAGCGCAACCGCGTGTGATACACAGGAAAAGGACACGAGATATAATCTAAAACGTTGGTGATACGTAAGAAATCGCGAACGGTTTGAAACACTTCTACATGTTCGTAGGAGCTACTCAATCGTGTGCGTAGGAGCTACTCAATTCGTTTGCAATAGCACCGTATCTCACACGTCAGCCAACAGGAAACCGTGGCCAATGCAAATACCATCCCACGCGTACATTTTTTCGGAAACGTGTCCGATGATGTTATACATGTACATTTTTCTGGTAACGTTTCGCAAACGGTGAAAGGTCAAACTCTGTTTGTTTTCCATCAGCAATTAGACGCGTTTCACTCATCTTGGACGTGTGTGATTGATCCCAAATTCCACACGTATGCCCAAAAGATTATGTGTGCGATCTGTTCCTACACCGCACACGATTATATTTGCAGATCGTTTGCGTTCGTTGGCCACCATCGCCGACGGGTTTGCAGTTTCATGTGGGATGAACCTCCTTATCGCCCACACATGCAAGGCGACAGTTTGGAACTACGTCGCCAAAAGGGGTTAAAAACCATTTGTATAGCACGTCGCTGCACCAGTGGCATCACCTCTTCTTCCTCTCTCATGTCTTGTCACCGCATTTTTGCCCAAGATTCTAGTGCATGCTTCGGCACCAAACCGGTGTTTCTTTTGGGTAGGTTCCCGCACGGAATCGTGCATGTTCTCGTGCAAACTTCCCCATCGGCTCCCACCAGAAGAGAATGAGCATAAGAGCCAGCACATGACACACACGGATGCACACCTAGTGCAGCCTAGCCCATCTACGAAGCATGCCAACCCGACCAAGCACCACCTCTACCATCAACCTCCCCGACAGCAAAAACAATCTAGTGCAGGCACAACGGACTATCGAGGCTGATGGCGTGTCTGGCGACACGTCAAGCAACACAGTGTTGCGTGTCATCGCAAGGGTTGAGCGGACCCTTGGCGCAGGGCGCGATAGCGCCGCCGAGCAACATAGCCGCCTCACCGCCGAGAGGCTACAACATGCCACACAAGAAGATCATCAGTGGTGCTTCATATTGCAAAACATGCGCTTCCACGCCAAGAGGGCAAGGCACGCCGCACATCAACACCGATGGAGGGCCGCAGAGCGAGAGGCGCAGCGCTTGACAGAGCAAGAGCGGTTCCATCCCCGCTTGCCTGCTATCTCACCCGACATGACATTCCAGTTGTGTGTCCAAGGCACGTCAGTAGCGCTATTTCTCGCTAGGAATGGGCAGCGGCCATTTGCGTCGTACTTGCACCAGAGCCTGACTGCACCATACTTGCACCGGACGCCAGCCGCGCCGTTTGCAGGGGTCGTGCCGTTCGCCTTGTCCGCGGCCCCTTCGATGCCGACGGGCTCGTCGGTAGGCTCGAGCGCTTCCTTAGCCCAGGTGTCCAACGG
Organism: Hordeum marinum; assembly: GCA_022496015.1. Lineage (NCBI taxonomy): Eukaryota > Viridiplantae > Streptophyta > Magnoliopsida > Poales > Poaceae > Hordeum > Hordeum marinum. Next base: position 147,335,542 of record CM039674.1, read on the forward strand.
GGAACAGTAGAAGAAAATGGTTGTCGCATCCTCGAGATGGTAATCTCCTATGAAATAGCCAACTTGGAGCTCGAGATCGCGCTCTAGCTATACCACGAGCGTGTAAACCGCATGGACGAACGCCTGACCGAGTTCAGGCACAACCAAGACCTCCCATAGGTTAGGGTGTGTCATGGATGTGTTTTATTTTGTTGATTCGTTATGGTGTCGATCCCAATGTCGGACAACAATCAGAATATTGGTATGTTTCGATGTGTGAATGATTTATGTTCTAGTGTTATGTTTCATTATGTGTAAAAGGCTAACAACTAGAGCCAGAAAATCAGTATGAAAATAGATAGAAATGTCAAGCCAATTAATAATATATATTAATTATTGAATAAAAACTTAACTAATATGTACAATGAATAAAAACTAAACTAATAATAAACCATCCTTGAGCGGTGAGCAGTATAGCGGCAGCCTCTCACCAGCAGCTCCTTGGTGCGCGGTGGCTTCCCAAGGGGAAGGAGTTCTGCTCCTCCTCCACCTCGCAGCGCTTGACGTGCTGATCAGCCTCTTGCTGGCGGAGGCATGCGACCATGTAGGACATTTCATTGGGCGCCCACTGGAGCTCTTTGGCGGTGGCACGCTCGAGCTTATCGGTCCACGCCCACGCAACGGTGAGGTGCCTAGCGCCTCTTGCTTTCATTGCGTGGTACCAACCATCTTCATACACATCCACCACTCCTCGACTCGCCCGTCGCCAAAGTTTTAGCTCCTCCTTTTCCATTGCGACACTAAGGGCATTCCAGGCCATGAGGTTCCTAGTGTGCTCCTGAGCCTTCTCCCTTTTGAACGCCACCTGCCTGGCTCTCTCACCCGGCGGCAGCGCCTTCCACAAAAGCCAGATTGTACTCGCCCCAAAACCAATATTCAGTTGAGGGGTCTAGCGCGACCTCGTCTGGGAGCGCGAAGGGATCCTCCTCGTTGCTGCATTTTGCCCCGTACTCGTGGGGTGGCGCCTCCTTTGCTTGTGCACAGACCGGCCATGCAATGGCAGAGTTTTGTGCGAGGGATGGGATAGAGAGACGAGAGAATGCAGGTTGGATGATGTCTTGAGGGGCAACATTTATAAGCGGCTGGAATCTTTATCAATGCCAACTGTAATTGCAAATGGTTTCCTAGTCAACAGTCGTGTGTGACTTAACATCACCGATGGTTCCCAATGCATGACTGCACATGATTAATAGCCCGCAAAAAATTGGCTTCCAAAACGCGAAACGCTAAATAGAGTGCCAATCACGTGGGAACCGTTTGTCTTGCCAAATATTTACATTTTCTATCCAAATGTAATGCATGCATTCCATTTGTGTTACGGAAGCAAGTCCGAGAGCAGTAGCCACGACATCTTGACCCCATGGCGGGATATCATGCATATTTCATGTACTTGAGAGCTTTTTTCTAATTTATAAACCTAGATTCTCAATACTTTTGTATACAGACCGTCCCTCGAGATATTTGGAACTCCTTCAAATTCATTGCACGTCGCATATATACGTAATTATGTAGTACATAAATATGATTTTCTAGCGGTTTTTGCTTCATCTAGCTTGTTCATGTGTTTTCTTGTTGAACTATGGCCATTAAATTTCTAGAAACTAACTTAATGTATAAAAATTCCAATAGAATGCCATTCTTTAAAAAAATAGGATGTCGGTCATATTTGTGCATTGTATTGATGAAAAAAACTAAGTCGAATGAGACAGAGATTAGCAGTTCTTCATCACACATGGCCCCACATTCCCTCTCGGAACCACGCACCTTCGTGTGATGCTCCGGTTTGTGAGAGGCATGTGTCTCAAGCTGGGGACATCTGTCAAAGCTTTTCTGAGGGACATGTGTCCAACCTTATCTTGAACATGCCATTACTTCGACCATGACATCTTGACCCCATGTCGGGTAATCATGCAGATTTTTATCATGTACTCCCTCTGTTTTTTTATATAAGGTGTATTTGTTTTCTAAAAAATCAAACGAGGTCATCTTTGACCGAGTTTTTAGAAAAATATATCAATATCCACAACACCAAATTTATACGATTTGATCCGTCGTGAAAATTAGTTTCATATTTTATCTATTTGGTATTATAGATGTGGTTAGTTTATTCTATAATCTTGGTCAAACATTCAAATGGTTGACTTGCACGGAAAACAATACACCTTATATTCTGGAACGGAGGGAGTCCTTCATAGCATTTTTTTCAATTCATATTTTGAGTTTTAAAATCTAGATTCCCAATGTGTGCGCGTGTGTCCAAACCGTTACCCAAGATATTTGGAACTCCTTAAAATTTATTGTAAGTGGCATCTATAGGGAAGCAAGTAGTGCATAATTATGAATTTTCCAGCAATTTTTGCTTCATCTTGCAAGTTCGTGTGTTACAGTTTTGAATTATGGCCGTAATTTTTTTAGAAACTAACTTAATGTATAAAATGCCAATTGAACCCCTAATATTTCCTCATTTTAGGATGCAGTTAGTGGATTTTGACAATAGGGATATTTTTCTTACAATTAAAACAATATCCATTACCATTGTACCCCAAAATAGTTTTACAATTCCATACAAGAGCTATATTGAGCGTGAGCTTTGGCGGCACCACTACTACGAGTACTGCAAAGATGAGCGCAATGCCGATGACGAGGGCAATGACGAGGATGAGCATGTCGCCATGGTCGAAGTCAGCGTGGGGGACACGGAGTCCAGCATCGGCGGAATGTCGTCCGGACAAATCATCGACATCTCATTGAACAGCGGCGAGGCATAGGACAGTGGCTCATCGGCGTCTTTGTTAGAATTATGTGTATTACTAATAGCCTTTGTTCAGAGAGCCGGTCTTTTGTAAGAGCTATGTCTAGTTCAAGCTGCTTGATTATTTAGTGAACTTGCTCGGTTTAGTAATTGTGAGCTATGTGTGTCCACTAATTTGTATACCCAGGTTAGCAGTTGATGCTAAATTATGCAATGACGTGGTGTGCACTATAACCAGGGAATACGTGGGGAGGGGCAAAATTTTGTATGTTCCGTATCATCGATAAAAGAAGAAACACCGTGTGTGATGAATCATTGCACGCAAAGTTTGCGTGCAACGAGTGAAAAATTTCGCCGACCGTCGAAATATTTACCGCTCCTCCCCCAAGGGACACATTTCCCCTACACCCCCCCCCGCATGCACCGCCGCCCACATCTCTCCCTCTAGCATCCGACCATCACGGACATGCCATGGTCTCCTCGAGTGACACCTCAAGCGGTATCTTCGACTACGACGAATATCTCACCAGCCAGGTATTCGTCTCTCTTCTCTCTAGCTCAACTAGGCTTTGGTTTTGTTTTGGAATTGGGGATTTTAAAGCGATAGGCCAATTTGCACCATTTGTTTCTCTTGTAGCTCCCTAGGACAATCACTTCGAAGGAATGGATACGGGTAGCTGAAGATTTGCATGTTCATGGTCAACATCAATTTCCATCCGTGAAATTACGAGGTTTTGAATCTGGGTATTGTGCGAGGATGTTTCTGGGACGTGCAAAGAAGGTAAGCCTAACTCTCGTTGTTAGAAATCATTTGTTATACTAGGTGTGATTCAAACACTTCCCGTTTGCTATTTGATTCTGGATGTGATTAAGACACTATCATAGTTTTAACCTGAAGGCATATGTTGATAGCAAGAAAACTATATGCTATATGAGTTATCATTGCATGAAAATTTACAACAAGGTAGTACACATGAAGCACTTGATTTCATTCAACACGAGCAAGGTCTAATTATGCACAGAAACATGGCTAGCATCAAGACGACATGACAATCTGAAATAAATAGATTCTCAGACTTAGTGAAAAAAATAGGGTGCATGGTAGAAGTTGTTAACAAATTTGAATGTTTGGTAGCAGAATGTACATACTGGTCACAATTAATTTGATTTCTTTCAAACACTACATCCTGTACTACAAAGACGGTTGCATTTATATTTAGCTTCCTGGTAAAATTGGCAATTTGTTATTACACATGACAGAAATAGAGGAGGGGTGAGTACTAAAGCATCCTACTATGAAGACTCTTCGAGCAGAACCATGGCATGGCTGATGAAGACCCATGTAATCCCGGTTCTAACAAAATTTCTGAAGCAGAATTTGAAAAGCTACTCTCTAGTCAGATAGTAGACCCATTTTAAGCACACAAGTACAAACATGGCCATCCATTTCTTGTTGGTGAATACTTTGATGAGTGTAGTTCTAGTTGTGACAAGTTACATAAATATTGCGGTCATAATGTCAAAAGGAGAAGATCACATTATGGAATTGCACTATGACTGTCATCATTTCTGTCACGATGTAGGTACCATCAGTGTGGAATTCGAGGACTTTCATCTCTTCTTCAACTTCGATAAGCTTGCTGCCAATCTTGTCAAATGCTTGATGTTGTAAGTACTTCACAAACTCTGATTAACTTCTCCATACAAGGTTGTAATGAAAAAATAGCTAATTGTATTGTATTCCTCCCAGGTGACTGATGGCGCAGAGATCGATAAGGGTGCATGCGCATTTCATAGATCCTGATTTAGCAAACAACATTTTGTTATGGAGAAATATGACATGCGAGGCCTCCATCTTGCGTATTTCCATGATCTTGTGGGAGTTATAGATAGGAGAATCCTCAATGTGGTCGTATCATGAAGGGTATGTTAAATATACAACCATGCATACATTGATCATCTTTTAGTTTTCTACATAGTTTGTTAGTTCAGGGTTTTCTTAATGTGTAGAGATCACTAGATCTTGGTGGTCATTGTTCCAAAATGCAACACATTTTACTACCTGGATTCTCCAAGAGAGTCAAATGTGCCTCAGGATCTAAGTCATCTTCAAGATTTTATGGATAGGTATTGAATTCTTTGATGTTAATATATTTTGTGCATATCTGGTTCAAGAAATAAGTATGTGAAAATTCATCTTCATTTTCAGTGTATTTTCAAGGAAAATAACTTTTGGAAGGAGACGTTGCCACCCCCAACTACATTGGCAGCATGTGATCGTTTCTCTAGTGAGAGAACAAAATCCGTTATTTTCATAAAATGATAGTCATAGTTCAAGTTTCTAAGTAAACCTATTTCTATTTCTCTAAAGAAAATAAAAGAAACAACTTGCACCGGTTAGGTTGTTCCTAACAGGGCAAATACATGACAAAAATGTACAAAAATTGCAGTGTCCTCAACAACAAGAAGGGACCAACCTATGTGGATACTATGTTTGCACACACAAGATGAACCTATGCAGACATGTTGAATGTGGTGCCGATGCTGACAAAATAGAACCAGTAACTTTATTTCTTAATTACTATCTTCTACTCCACATGTATGTCACCTTCTGATCTAAAAGTCATGTAGTTGATCTTCGGACCGATGACCTCTGAACCACTCGGCGCGGATGAATTGTTGTTAGGAAATTTATTAGCACCTTATTTGTGAAACACTGTATCAAGCACTCTAAAGATGTCAAAGATTTCAGGATTACTATCCCCCGGTATTAAGTACGCATTCATATAGTGTTATCAGCTAAACATATATGCATGGATGCATTGTTTTCCACATGATCATGTCTTCGTATTTCATACACTATGATTATGTACTACATATTGTGGCGAATTATGATGAATGTTCTTCATGTGGATACTATTGTCGATTGCATATTGTGGCAAATTTGCTATTCACGGGGTGATTCAAATGCGTTATTTTACAAAACCTGGCTATTTCAGCACATACGATTCAGGAAACTAAGCGTGTGTGATCCAGAACGGAAAGCACACACAACTCATAGACGGCCCCATGCATAAATTTTTCGGGAAATGTGTCTGATGATATCATGCATGACAGACGGTTGCCAGGGAAATCTCGTGTGCGATGATGAATATATCACACACAATTTATACCATGGCCCGTGTGGGTTAGGTAACATTTCGCAAACGGCAAAATATCAAACACCATTTGTTTTCCATGAGCAATTAGACACGTTTGACTCATGTTAGACGTGTGTGATTGATCCCAAATCCCACACATATGCCCAAAATATTGTGTGTGCAATATCTTGTTGCACTGCACATAATTATGTTTGTAGATCGTTTGCATTTGTTGGCCGCCCCCATTGCCGACGATTTTTCTGTGCCGTGTGGTATCGACCCCCCTATCGCCCACACATGCAAGGTGATGGTTTAAAACTACGTCGCGGAAAGGGGTTCAAGACCATTTGTATAACATGTCGCTGCACCAGTTTAGGTACTAACTACGGACCCGTAGGTCCATAGGGAACCACTCACACATCACCATGGGAGCAGCAAGGTTGATGTAGAGGCCCTTTGTAATCGATCCCCCTCCAACAGGGCACCGGAACAGGGCTCCAGATGGGCACGTGGCAGAACAGAGACTTGCAGCAGCGTAAAAGTATTTCGGTAGGCTCTCTAGGGTTTTCAGGATTTATTAGAGGTTATAGGCCACAAAGGAGCATCGGGGGCCACCCGAAGGAGGCAACACACAACAGGGCGCGCCCTGTTGTATGATCCTTCCCTTTTGCGACCACCGGCCGCCTCCCGAAGCTTCCAGGCCTTCTTTTGGTCCAGAAAAAATCATAAAAAAGTTTCATGGCAACTAGACTTCGTTTGATACTATAAATGTGAAAGTCAAAAACATACAGAAAACAACAACTCACACAAGGCACTGGGTTAATAAGTTAGTGCTAAAAAATAATATGAATTGGTAAATTATCACCCAAAGCATCCTTGAATGGTAATATTATAGCATGGAACAATTAAAAAAATTATAGATACATTGGAGACATATCAGTCTCCGCCTCGTGCGACCACCACTACCGCAGTTGTTCGTGCGTCGTCGCGGTTCCTACTCAGCCGAGTAAACCATTTGGTGCACTCTGTACCGAGTCCGAAATTGTGCCCACTGGCGACCCCTAGCTTCTTTCAGCATGACCCTAGCTAACTAGGTGGCTTCCTCGTATCATGCTTACTGCCTCCTCATGTTGTCATCGAGAGAGGCGGTGGTATGGTCGTCGACTTCCAAGCCGACCATCATGCCGGCAGCCTCGATACTGCCGTCGTCCAACTCCACTCTATCGTCGACTAGTGGGGGTTTGACGGTATATGTGTGGGGGTACCTAGCTAAGGGATCAGTGAGTTGCCGCCTCCGTTCATCATTGTGGTTATTTATAGCTAGCAGCTGACCAATGGATTGGGGTTTTTACAATTTACTGTTGTGATCGGGGCTTGCACGAGAAGCCTTGTTTGGAGCGTGGGAAGACTAAATGGAACCCGTGAGCGATGACCAGCCAACATTGGTGAGGGTAGGCGGCGACGGGCGGCGAGTCGTGGCGCGCAGTTTTTACTTTTCACCTATGTGTGGTTGCATGACTCATTGAAGGCGCTTCATATTTTACACCCGGATGTGATATAACTATTCTGCATGGCACATAGTTTGGGGGACATGTGTATAACAACATTAATTCCTGCATCAGGCCGTCAGGGTCCGTTTCTGGGTAGCACACGGCTTGTTCCATCAACCATGCGTGCTTTTTATTAATATTGCCTATGGCTCTTTTACTTACATTGTGTTCCCGTTAGATCACACAATACCCTACACACATAATGGCACAGAGAAACATTGTAGCAACTGTCTGCAATCGCACAGGGACACAAATAAATATCCTCTATTCACTCTCCATCGTCTCTTTCCTCTCTCCCGACCCCCAAATCTAGCCTTCTTCTCCCCATTATCTTCGCCTCCACAAAATCATCAACATTACACATGTCCTCAGAATCTGGAACCCACCTCTCCATCATGGAAGATGGGGGGTTGAGGCAGCTCATACGTGCGCAGGTGGCCCGGGCGGCGGCAATGGTACGTGTCGTTGAGGGTGCGGAGGCCTTGGCGGCAAGCATGGAAGAGATGGAGGTTGCAGTAGATCTGTTGGGGGCACGCGATGTTCTATACGCGGAACACACGGTTGAGTATGCGACCAGCATAACACACGCCGATGGGGTCACCGTTCCCTTGGCGGCAAGCGCGGATTTTGGTTGTGGTAAGGGCAGCAACCTTGTTAGAGTCTGCTAGAGCACTAGCAGTGCGCCCAGCTGATGCCTTTGTTGTTTACGACTGCTTGGAAAATGTTTGTCAAGGCAATGTTGCACGCACATGTTTGGCCATGGATAGGATTTTCCATGAGACCGGAGCTACTGTGATGGAGTAGGAGTAGAGGAATGGCCAGACCTATGAAGTGTTCAAGGACATGGTCATCACCAACCCAAATCTAGACCCTTCCTTCCAAGAGAGGATGTTGCATGAGTACAGACAATATTTCAACATAGTCGCATCAACAGGCCAGTCCGGCAACAACGCCGATGAGTAGCTGTTTCTATTTGTTGTTTTCTCAACCTTGCTGATATGTAATGTCGCTATTATGTTATTTAGTTGATTATGTAAGAGTATGAACGATAATTTGTGCAAACATTTTCTAAATCAGGTGCTTATTAACAGAAATTGTCTTTGTTACTATTGGTCTGTGTTATTTTTAGTCTTCCAACACAATTCAGATTATTGACTTGTTTGTTGGGTATCACACACACCTTGTTACGCTGAATTGTTTGTGATATTTTGGCACATCGCGCACAGTTGATCCAAGTGAACTGTATGATGTATGTCGCACACATCTTAATCTTTGTAACCGTTTATGTTATTTTGGCTCATCGCAAATAGTTCACCCGAGTGACTTGTATGCAGTCTATCGCACACATCTTGATCTGGGTAATTGTTTGTGTCCATTTTTCTCATTACAAACAATTCATCCGAGTGACATGTGTACTATATATCTGGCACATAATGATCTACGTAATCGTGTGTGTTATCTTGGATCATTGCAAACAATTTATCTTAGTTAATTGTATGTCATACATCGCACACATTATTATTTCGTCAGCCATTTGTGTTATTTTCCCTCATCGCAAACATTTCGTATATGTCAATTGTGTGCCACGTATCGCACACACACACCTTTTATCTGAGTCGTGCTTGATGGGCCACCCATCGCACAAAGTTCGCATTCTTGACAACGAAGCTAGAACTATACCATTTTCTATTCATGCATCACACACAATTTCGTCGAAGGGTCTCTGGTTGATGTACCGTCTTAGATCCTTCCAGGAGTAGTACTAGTACATCATTTAATATGATTCATTATCATACCATGATACACAGTCCTCTCTCTACTCTTTTAGTTGTGTATTATCTCAATACAGATGTATAGTTGACATACATAATATCTCTCTGTAACAAAATATAATATGATTTCTATGTAGTTGGCTAAAATGGTGTTACATTTTGTTAGGCTAACACCAACGCACGACCGCAAATAGATGTGGATTTTGTCTGGTTTCTGTCCGTTTGCATTGGACAAATGGGTGGCGTTCGACCGTGTCTGGGAAAATCTATTTGGTACGTCCAATAGACCGACGCATTTTGCGTGCGCACCCTAACTATTTGCATGCAATAAATCTAAATTCATGACCAGCGACCATAGTTCATGCCAGCTTCCAGCGCATGTTCCAGCAGCCGACATACATGCATACAAACAGAATATGTTGCAATTCATATTGGTACACTTTCCAACACACAAAAGGGACAGAGTTCATGCATCTCGGCCGTCATACTAGCACACATGCCGTCATACAAAAATGATGGCGTGCTCAGCCATACTTCATCCATCTTGCTTGAGCAATTTGTTTTGCTTCTTCTTGAACCAAACCATTATCCTTGGGGGACTGATACGTCTCCAACGTATGTATAATTTTTGATTATTCCATGCTATTATATTATCATTCCAGGATACTTTTTGTTCTTTGTTTACCAATTAATATTATTTTTGAGCACTAACTAATTAACCCAGTGCCCAGTGCCAGTTGTAGTTTTCTGCATGTTTTTGCCTTTTCACATTTACAGTACTAAACGAAATCCAATTGCCACGAAACTTTAATATGTTTTTCTGGACCAAAAGAAGACCTAGAAGCTTCGGAAGGAGGTCGAGGGATCCATGAGGGAGGCACAAGCCAACAGGGAGCGCCCTGGGGGTGGGTCGCGCCCTGTTGCCTCATGCCCCCTCGGGCGTACCCCGTTGCCCCTCTTCACTCTACAAATCATCTCAAATCACAAAAACTCTAGAGAGCCTCCCGAAGCACTTTTTCCGCCACCGCAAGTCTCTGTTTTGCCTTGTGCACATCTGGACCCTGTTTTGGTGCCCTGTCGGAGGGAGGATTGATCACGGAGGGCATCTACATCATCCTTATTGCTTCCATGGTGATGTGTGAGTAGTTCACCACAGACCTGCAGGGACGTAGTTAGTACCTAGATGGCTCTCTCTCTCTCTTGATCTTCAATACAATGATCATCGCATCTTTGCTTTGATCTATCCGATGTAATTCTTTTGTGCGGTGCGTTTGTTGGAATCCGATGAATTGTGGGTTTATGTTCAGATTATTCATGAAAAAGATTTGAGTCTTCCCTGAAATTTATTATGATACTTAGTTGCATGATCATTTTAGCTTCGTAAATCTCTCTCATCTATTGAAAGAATTTGGCCAACTAGACTGATATTTCTTCAGTGAGAGGGGTGCGTTGTAGTGGGTTCAATCTGGCGGTGCTCTATACCCCAATGACAGAAAGGGATAAGACACGTCTTTGTATTGTTGCCACTAAGGATAAAACGATGGGGTTAGTTCCTATCAATTGAATTCTCTTTATCTATATCATGTTATCGTTCTCCAAGCATTACCATGTTTTACTTAATACTCTAGATGCATGCTGGATAGTGGTTGATGGGTGGAGTAATAGTAACAGGTGCAGGCAGGAGTCGGCCTATTTGCTTATGAATTTGATTCCTATATATACATGATCATTGTCGTGAATAAAGATTCCATAACTATGCGCTTTTCTATCAATTGCCCAACACTAATTCATTTACCCACCATATGCTTACTATATGAGAGATGCCACCAGGGAAACTATGGCCCCGGGTCTACTCACTTATAAATTCACAAAATCTTTCAATACCTTGATGTCATTTATTATATTACATTTTATTTTGCAATTTACAATTATCTACTATCATCTACACACTTCATTTGCTTGCAAATAAAGAGACCAAGGGGATTGACAACCCTCTTGCCGCGTTGGGTGCAAGTGTTTGCTATTTTGTGTGCAGTAGCTGAAGATGGTGGTTGACCGTTACTCCTATTGGTTCGATAAAATTTGGTTTTCTATTTAGGGAAATACTTATCCATATTGTGTTGCATCACCCATTCATGTTCACGAAAAACCCAACGTAGATCACAAATATGAGGAAGGATTTCTGGCGTGCTTGCCAGGGAGTATCATCAACCAACTATCAAGTAACTTAGCACAAATTATCATTCACGTGTTCTTCTTTTTATTTGCTGTTATATTTAGTTTTCTTCAGAAAAAACAAAAATACAAAAATATTTATCTTTGCTTCTTGCTAGTGTACTTGTTTGCTTGTTTCACTTGCTTGAAAGTTGCAAGCATGTCTGAGTTTGAAACTAGTGATACTTCCGCCTCTACTACAGAAGCCTTAGAATATTCAACGTCACCTCTCAACGGTAACGCTAATTTTTTTTATGAAGTTGCTAAGGAAAAACTTGATAACCTTGCGGATGATGATCCTTCTAAAGTAAAACCTACCATGCAAACAAACAAATTCCGTATTGGTAGTGGTAATATTATTGGAAAAGTGTGATCCAAGACTTTTTCACTTGTGTTGGCTCGTTACCCCTTTTTCAGGAAAATTGTAAGGGAAGCCCCCACATCGACATTTTTTTAAATAATAAGACCCCAAATTCGCGTTCGTGAGGACTTGAACCTGGGTGGCTGGGTTGTACATCCACTCCACTAGCCAAGTGAGCTAGGCTCACTTCTTTGGCTCGTTACCCTTGATAGGAGGATCTATTCTTGCTAGAACCACTAGTTATGCAGATTCCATATATTTTCTCATAGTTCAATTTGAAAGACAATTCGTTCATATGCACCCTTCCATACAATGGTTGTTTCTAGGGTTCTCTAACATTCAACATGCTCCTACTAAACGGTTTCCTACAATATTTACTGTTCATGAATTTAATCATATTATTCAGCAAGAAAGAGAAATATTTTCTAATTATAGGATCAATGGTGAGTGCCCACCAATAGAGGGAATTCTCTATGAGTTCGGAGAAATAAGGATATTGCTTATAACGAAAACCTCAGGAGAAAGGTTCCACCTAATGTCTTGATTGATGAAATTTCCTAATGCAATGATAAAATTATTGTTACAAATATTTTATTGGATTATGATCTTGAGATGAAATTAAGGAAAAATCTTTATCGGAACCTATACAATGGAGAATTCACTATAACTTATGAGAAGTCTAAGAAGGAACCTCCTTCCCCTCCGGAAATAGAACTCACGGATCCTTGTGCTGTGAAATTTAGTCCCTTTAACTATTTTTGCTGCCCATTAGGAAACTTGTTGTCGAGAGAAAGGAATATGATTATAAGAGGATGAATCTTTCCCATGATTATGACAACACTTGAAACTATGTATTATGCCTAGCTAGGGGTGTAAAACAATAGCGCTAGTTGGGAGGCAACCCAATAGTTATATTTATTTTTTATTTTTACTTTATGTTTGTGTGTGATAACATGATTATTTCCTCTTAATGATTGTGTTTTTATGTTTAAATTAGTGTTTGTGCCAAGTAAAGCCTTTGGTATGACTTACAAGATAAGTAGAATTGATATGGTGCAAAAATAGAAACTTTAGCGTTCAGTGCAAAATTTCTTTGATCTTACTGGAACGACTTTTTGATATGAAATTTCTACACAGTATTCTATAAAAAATCTTCAGGTTTTCCTAATTTGTCAGAATTTTTGGAGATATATAAGTATGGTTTCTTTAAAGATCTTTACAGGTTGTTCTGTTTTAGACAGATTCTATTTTTGCTTGTATAGTTTGCTTGTTTTGATGACGCTATGGATTATATCGGGGGGTATAAGTCAGGAAGAAGTTAGAATACAGTACCTTATGAAAAAAATATAAATTAATTTTTAACAATACCTAAAGTATTTGATATATCTTATTATACTAACTGATCTCATGAGTTTTTGGTTGAGTTTTGTGTGCTGAAGTTTTCAAGTTTTGGGTACTATCGCGATGGACAAAGGAATAAGGAGCAGCAAGATCCTAAGCTTGGGGATTCCCAAGGCATCCCATGGTAATATTCTAGGAAGACTCAAGCATCTAAGCTTGGGGATGCCCCGGAAGGCATCCCCTCTTTCGTCTCAATCCATCGGTATGTCACTTGGAGCTATATTTTAGTCATCACATGATATGAGTTTTGCTTGGAGTGTCGCTTGCTTTAGTTTGATTTTTTGTTTAAGTTTCCACAATCATTGTTTGCTGCACACACACCCTCTTGAGAGAGAGACACTATCACTATGATTTATTAGAATACTCTTTGTGCTTCACTTATATCTTTTGAGCTTAGCAGGTTCTCTAGTACTTCACATATATCTTTTAGAGTGTGGTGGCGTGTAGATTTTGTAGAAATAATTGCACTCTCGTTCTTCACTTATATTTGTTTGAGAGTTAATAAATAGCGATGGTAATTTGCATGGGTTATAAAACTAGTCCAAAAATAATAGGTATCCAATGAGTGCATAATCAAAACCACGTAGCACACAAAAGAGAAAGCATGCTTCATGGTATTAATGTGGTAATGTGAGAGCATGAGTGCATGATTGTTGGTTAATAAGAGTATCATGAATTAGAGGTGGTTAACTTCCTATTCATCCAAGTATTTTTATAGCATGGTGATGACTTTTGAGCATACTTATTCATCATTCAAATACTAGTGTTATTTAGGTCGAAGGCGCACGATGGTTAACTCCTTCCAACCTCCTCCCTAGGGGCATGCGAGTAGTGCTTTGCTTCGAGAGAGCTAATAAAATTTTGCAATAAGTATGTTCTTTATGACTAATGTGAAACCATGGATATACGTACTCTCACCTCCACATATTATCTAGCCTCTTTGGTACCGTGCATTATTCTCACCTCGAGGATCAATGCAACCTTCTTCAGTGCATCCAAACCCTATGACATTACATGCTTTGTTGCACATAAGCCTCATTATATCTTCCTCAAAACAGACACCATACCTACCTATCATGGCATTTCCATAACCATTCCGAGATAAATTTCCATGCAACTTCCACCGTCACATCATATGACTTGTACTTTTGTTGTCATATTGCTTTGCATGATCATATAAGCTGACATAGTATTAGTGGCAAAGCCACCGTTCCTCAGTTTTTTATACGTGTTACTGATATGTCCATTTTGCATCATGATTTATTATTGATATTTATGTTATCATTGTCCATTATTACTCATTTTCATAGAATTCTTATGTCTTTTCTCTCTGAATATGTAAGGTACATCACAAAGAGGGACATCTATGGAAACATGAATTCTGGACTCGGAAACCATGAAAAAGACAAAAAAAATCACAAGACTCAAAATGACCTGAAACTTAACAAAGAATTTTTATGGAATATTTAAGAATTATTGGGACAAAAATATACCCGAGGGGGCCACCTGTAGGCCACAAGCCAACAGGGCGCTCCCACCCCCTAGGTGCGCCCTGATGTCTTGTGGGGGCCCAGCAGGTCTCCCGACCCCCCTCTTCTCCTATATGATGTGTTTTACCTAAGAAAAAATCATAAGAAATATTTTGGAATGAAGCGCTTCCGTATCAAGGCAGAAACCTGGCTAGAGGCTCTTTTGCACTCCGGCAGGCTGATTCTGCAGGGGAAACTTCTCACGAGGAGGGGGGATCGAAGCCATCGTCGTCACCAATGCTTCCTCGTTCATGGGAGGACCAATATTCATCAACATCTTCATCATCACCATCTCATCTCCAATCCTAGTTTATCTCCTGTATTTAATCTTTGTCCCAAAACCTCGGATTGATACATGTGGGTTACTAGTAGTGTTGATTACATCGCGTAGTTGATGCTTGTTGGTTTACTTGGTGGAAGCTATTGTGTTCAGATCCTTGATCTCCATTATTACACCTATGATTTTGAACATGTTGATGATGTGTGAGTAGTTACTTTTGTTCCTGAGGACATGGGAGAACTCTTGTTATAAGTAATCATGCGAAGTTGGTATTCGTTTGATATTTTGATGATATGTATGTTGTTACTTCTCTTAGTGGTGTGATGTGAATGTCGACTACATGACACTTCACCATGTTATGGGCCTAATGGAAGTCATTGTGGAGTAACACGTAGATGATGGGTTGCGAGAGTGATAGAAGCTTAAACCTCAGTTTATGCGTTGCTTCATAAGTGGCTGATTTGGATCCACATGTTTCATGCTATGGTTAGATTTATCTTAATTCTTATTTCGTAGTTGCAGATGCTTGCCAGAGGCGGTAATCATAAGTGGGTTGTTTTTCAAGTAATAACAACACCTTAGCACCGGTCCACCCAAATATCAAATTATCAAAGTAGAAAACGTGAATCAACTCAACATGATGAACATGACTAGATGATACTCATGATCTGCGTTGGGTTTTCTGTGAAGAGGCATGGGTAATCGCAGCACAAAGTGGGTAAGTATTTCCCTCAGTTATGACACCAAAGTTTATCGAACCAATAGGAATAGCAACCCTCAACTGTGTTCAGCGGCTGCACACAAAAGAACAAGCAACATGCACCCAACGCCGGCAAGAGGGTTGTCAATCCCCTTGATCTCGTTATTTGCAAGCAAGTGAGTTGTGTAGATAATTGTATATAGTAGTGAAGTTCAAAATAAAATAGAAGGTAATAAATAACAGAAAAGTAATAATAGCGTTTGCAAACGTATAAGTGAATAGAACCGGAGGCCGTAGAGTTCTCTAGTGGCATCTCTCATAAGCAAAGCATATGGTGGGTAAACAAATTATTGTTGGGCAATTGATAGAAAAGCGGATAATTATGCGATGTTCACGACAATGATCATGTGTATATAGGCATCATGTCCATAAGAAAATAGGCCGACTCTTGCCTGCACCTACTACTATTACTCCACTTCAAGAGTGCTTCTATGCTTGCCTCTCTACGTATTAAGTTCATGCCAAGTGGAGTAATGCTTGGAGAACGATTACATGATGTAGACAAAGTAAACTCAAGTAATATGAATAAACCCCATCATTTTATCCTTAGTAGAAACAACACAAAGACGCAACTTGTACCCTTCTATCACTGGGATATAGAAACTCGTCAGGTTGAACCTACTAAAACGCACCACTCCCACCGAAGAAATATCAATCTAATTTTCCAAACTATCTCAATAGATCGGAGAGCATTACGAAGCTATGATGATCATGCAAATAAGAATCATGGTAATCAGGTTTGACTCAAATACTTTTCATGAATAATCTGAACATAAACTCACAATTCATCGGATACCAACAAAGATACCATACAACGGGATTACATCGGATAGATCAAGGCAAAGATACGATGAACATTGTATTAAGATCAAGAGAGAGAGAAAGAGAGAGATATTGCCATCTTGGTACTACATATGGACCTGAAGGTCTGTAGTGAACTACTCACACATCATGGTGAGGGCGGCAAGGTTGATGAAGAGGCCCTATGTGATCAATCTCCCCTTTGGCAGGGTGCTGAAATGGAGGTGTAGATGGCCTTCCGATGGAAGAGAGGCTTGCAGCGGCAGAAAAAGTTTTTCGGAAGCACTTCTGATGTTTTTAGGGTAGATGTGAATTTATAGGCCAGAGAACAACATTAGGGGACACTCTAGGGGGACCACATATCTGGACGCACCCCCCTAGGGGGCGCGGCTGGATATGTGGTGGGACCCTGGTGCATCGCTTGGCCCTCCTGCGAAGCTTCTATGTCTTGTATTGGTCCAAAAAATTCACCAAAAAGTTTCGTGGCAACTGGACTCCGTTTGGTATTGTAACTCTAAAAAGGCAAAAACACATAGAAAACGGGAACTAGCACTGGGCACTGCGTCAATCGGTTAGTTCTAAAAATATTATAAATTAGTAAATAAATACCCAAAAGTATCCTAGAATGATAATATATCAGCATGGGACAACAAAATATTATAGATACATTGGAGACGTACCACTAGACAGTAATTCCCATGTGTCCTCGAGAGCACTTGTTTAATATAAGAATACTTTCTGGCCTCACCTTTGCTATGAAAAGGATTGGGCTATCTTGCTGCACCTTAGTTACTATTGTTACTTGTCACTTGCTACAAATTATCTTGCCACAAAACTATCTACTATTCTTACTGGAAACACTTGCAGAGAATACCTTGCTAGAAATTTCTTATCATTTCCTTCTACTCCTCGTTGGGTTCAACACTCTTACTTATCGAAAGGACTACGATTGATCCCCTATACTTGTGGCTCATCAAGACTCTTTTCTGGCGCCATAGCCGGGGAGTGAAGCGCCTCTGGTAAGTGGAAATTGGTAAGGAAACATTTTCGGTACATGCTAAAATTTAATGTTGCTTGTTACTATGGACGGTCACCCTTTGAGTGGCTTGTTTGGGGCATCTTTGCCTCGAACGGAAGTTGAAAAGGCTGCTCCTCTTGACCTACTAAACCTACTGAAAATATTGATTATAAGATTGCTTCAGGTATGATAGAGAAACTCCTAGCTAGTCCGTATGATGGTATGACTCATCCGATTACCATTTGATATTTGTCGTTGAGGTTTGTGGATTATTTAAGCTTACAGGTTGGTCTGGAGGCAAATTTAAGAAGATGGTTTTCCCTTTATCTTTGGAGGGAAAGGCATTGATGTGGTACCTGCTATTGGATGATATTGGATCATGGGACAAGAATCGTGTGAAGCTGGAATTTCATGAGAAGTTTTATCGTATGCATCTAGTCCATCGTGATCGAAACATTATTTATAATTGCTGGCCTCGTGAAGGAGAAAGTATCGCTCAAGCTCGGGGGAGGCTTAAATCTATGATTCACACTTGCCCCCAATCATGATATCTCAAGAGAAATGATTATACAAAAAAGTTATGCTCGGCTTTCTCATGATGATCAAGTATTACTCGATTCTTCTTCTACTAGTTCCTATATGAAGAGGCCTATTGAATTCAAATGGGATATTCTAGAAAGAATTAAATGAAACTCTGAGGATTGGGATCTCGACAAAGGTAAAGAGTCCGATATAAAGCTTGAGTTTGATAGAAACTAATGTTTTGCATGATTTTAGTAATAAATATGGTCTTGAATCAGAGATAGTAGCTACTTTCTGTGAATTTGATATCCCTAAGGATAAGTGGTTTAAATATCATCCACCCATTGAAAAACCATTGGAGGAACCTGTTAAAATTAAGAATGAAGAAATAATTGTGAGCCACTTTGATCAAATTGTTCCTACAGCTTAAACTGAGAAACCACCCTTCCTATTAGAATTAGGGAACATGCTAAAGATACTACTATGGTTAATAAAAGCTATGTTAGAACACCTAAACCTTATGAACAAATAAATATTGAGCTTAGTGTTTCAATGGTTAAAGATCTCCTCGTTATTAATACTGATGGTCAGGTTATTTACTTCTATGATGAAGCTGCTAGAATTGCAAAACCTGTTAGAAACAAGTGGGATGAGCTAGATAAAAACAAACCAGTTGTTGGCATGACTGTTGCTTCAGTTAAAATTGGACATCATTGTAGATTGAAGATATTGATGTCCGTAATAGTATCTCTGTTGTTTCTTGTAGTAGTATCTCTGTTTGCCAACAACTCCTCAAACTACGGTCATCACTGCGAGGTATCCCAAATATTGTCACTATGGGGTTGACGGATCATAACATGTAATAGGTACATATGACTAGGCGACATCGGATCAAGAACATAGATATAATGATGATAACATAAAATGGTTATGATCTAAAATCATGGCACTCGGGCCCTAGTGACAAGCACTAAGCATGGCAAAGTCATAGCAACATCAATCTTAGAACATAGTGGATACTAGGGATCAAGCCCTAACAAAACTAACTCAATTACATGATGAATCTCATCCAACTCCTCACCGACTAGCAATCCTATGAAGGAATTAATCACTCCTGATGCGGTGGGGAGCACCATGGAATTGGCGATGGAGAAAGGTTAGTGATGACAAAGATCGAAGATTCCCCTCTCCAGAGCCCCAAACAGACTCTAGATCTGGCCTCCCAATGAAGAATAGGAGGTGGCGGTGGCTCCTCTCGTGAAACGAAATAATTCTTTTTTCTCTGATTTTTTCTCCAAATTTAGGAGTTTATAATGGTGGAGGTAAGGCAAGTGGGGACCCGAGCTGAGCACAACCCACCAGGGTGCGACCAGGGGTGCCTCACGCACCCTGGTGTATTGTGCCCAGCCTGAGCCCCCTCCCTGGTGGTTTCTGGCTCCGGTATTTTTTATATTTTCCAAAATAAATCTCCAAAAAGTTTCTTTCCATTCCAAAAACTTTTATTTCTGCACAAAAACAACACCATGGTAGTTCTGCTGAAAAAGCGTCAGTCCGGGTTAGTTCCATGCAAATCATGCAAATTCGAGTCCAAAACAAGGGAAAAAGAGTGAGGAAAAGTAGATACGTTGGAGAAGTATCAACTCCCCCAAGCTTAAACTTTTGCTTGTCCTCAAGAAATTCAATTGACAAACTGAAAGTGATAAAGAAAAACTTTTATGAACTCTTTTGTTCTTGTTTACAAATATATGCTTAAGTAGCACCTAGGTTTTCAACAAAGATTATGACTAACCATGTCAACAATAACTCTTAGGAGTTATATTCATTCATAAAAATAACATAAGCAATGTAATAACCCAAACTTTGGAATGTTGTAATAAATATTAGAATGATTGTTTGTTTGATTGAGTGATTGAAATTGAGTGAAAAATTTGAAACTTTTTGAAAACTTTTGAATGAGAGGGAATGACATGACTTTCCCATATGCTTTTGGAATTCAAATTCCTACATTTCAAATCAGTTAGAGAAGATGATATGACTTCTTCAATATAAAAAGATTTGAAGAGTGAATTTGAAAGCATTTAAAATTTTCTGATATGGAATTCATTTCATATTTGGTTCCATTTTCAATTTGAAAGAATTCAAACCCCCTTGACAAAAATTTGAGAGGAGTAATGTGACACTCCAAACCAGGGGGTATTTTGTGAAGTTTTTGAATCATAAAACCTAGGGGGTTATTTGAAAATTTATTTCAAAAGAATTTAAAACCAATTTAGGCATTTTCTGAAAATAATTTTTTTAAAGTAATTAATTTGGCCGTGGAAAAATGTTCATTAAATGGCATTTATTTCCTTGATCATTTAGGTATATAATACTTTTTTTGAATGTTTTGATGGCCATAAAAGAGATTTCAATGCTCTGGCAATTAATAAAAGAAATAGAGTTAACGTGTATTAAAGCCCACCGGCCCACCTGCATTTACCCCTCCCCGAAACCCCTCCGTATCGAACGCCCGACGCCGCGCTCTCTCTCTCCCTCTCTCTGACGTGCAGGCCCCACCGACCGCTCGCTCATCTCCCCTCCACCGCGCCCCTGACCTTGCCGGAGATCCTTCCCGCGACGGTTTCGCCTCCACCTGCCTTTTCTCGACCACCCGCGGCCCTATAAATACCCCGGCCTCCCTCCGCGCCCCATTTCACCCTGAAACCCCCTCTGCTCTTGCCAGAACCACCCCGCACGAGCTCGCTGGAGTTCTGCATCCCCACCGAAGCATCCAAAGCACCTGTCCGTTGCTCCACTCACCCCACCCCCTTCGACACCACCAAAGCACGCCGGAGAGTCTCCGCCGCCGTTTCAAGCCCTCGGACGCCGCCCTCGACCACCGCAGCACCGTCTCCGAACGCCTCCGACTTCCGGCCGTCGTCGACCTCGTCGGAACCCCGACCCCCCTCCTCTGTAAGCCCCATCCCCTCCCGTAGCCGTCGGATTTGTAGTCAACGTATCAGATTAGAAGTGTTATAAAGTGAACCGGTACGTGCTAGGCTTAGGTCACCCGCCCGCAAACGCCCGCACGTACACGGCATCGGCCAACCATAACCCGCCACGTAGCCCCTGTCCGATAAGATCCATTTTCCCTTTTTCTCATTTTGTTTTAGAAAACAGATTGATTTCTAATTTTGTTTTTGTTATATATTTAAAAATAATTATTTTTTTTAATTGATTCTTTTTTGCATTGTGTCAAAAATTTCATGTAGTTTCTGTAGATACCAAGTTTCACCATATTTGAAAATTTTAAAATTAAATTCAAACAGATTTGATTCAAATCTTGTTTTCTGAATAACTTGAGTTTAGAAATTTATTTTTGAGTGATTCTTTTTGCCACTATTTTGTATTAGTTAGGTTTATCATCCAGCACTGTTTAAGAATTTTTAGGATAATTTAGATTAGGGTTTTTAACTAAAAACAGAATCTGTTTAGTACCTAATAGGATTTAGTTAGTTTAATTTTTCTTAGTTTATTTTTAAATCTGAATTAGATTAACTTTTGTTTTAGTTTTCTTTAGTTTTGTTGTCCAATATTAGGTGACTTATTTTCTCATAATAAAAATAGTTTCGTTTTGTTTTATATCCTAATGATATAGGAAAATATATTCTTCTTCATTAGGAAATGTTTTATAAAACAATTTAGTTTTAGTAGTATTTCTTTTCACAAATGTTTTAGAGGATTTAATTCTGTTTTTCTAAATAAAAATTATTTTAGTATTCTTTTCTGTTAAGGATTGTTTTGTTACTAAAAATAGTTTTGCCTTCTTTTATATTCGTAGTAGTTTAGCCACCAAAATTTAGAGCCCATTACTTTGTTTTTTTGTTGTATTGCTCTAGTATTGCTAGTTGATTTCTTATTTGAAAATATTTTTTTTCTGTTATTTTACTATTTTAATTGTTTTATTTGTTTGCTTGTTGTTAAGTTTATTAGGCTAAAACCTATGTTGTTTTGAGTGTTGTTTAGAGTGTTGTTTTTCATAATTCTTAGTTGTTCTTCAAAAGTAAAAAAATTTTGCTAGTAAAATATTCGCAAAAATACTTTTGTTATATTTTACTTTGTTTTTATCTGTTACTTTTGAAAATAGGATTTATTTGTAGAGAAAACCAACCCTTGGTTGTGTTGATGAAATTTTGTTGATTTGAGTTTTGTCTTAAGTATTTCCTTCATCACAACTTTGTTGGTTTTAGTTTTGTGTTGTCTATTGATGGTTAGTATTGATTGCTAGAAGTGTTTGCTTATGAATGCAATGTTTGATTGTATAGATTTTCACCGGAGAGTGATGAATAGTTTATCAAGTTATTTCTGAGAGCGATATTATTCTTCATCAACAGTATAGGCAAGTTCACTTTGACCATTTTGTTCATACATATGTTTTATTGCATGTAGTGACATCATTCAACAAATCCCTCCCGTAGTGTTATTGAAATTCTTGTAGTTGAGTAGAATTCATGAGGTAGGAACCCACCACTTGTTACTAAAGCCCCGGGAACGTTAGTTATTTTTATGCTATGCTATGGGGGTTGGTATGAGTGTTCGTGAGTGGTGTGAGAAGGAGGACTCTATGTCAAGACGACAATTTCACGAAGGCATCTTCAAGTCCTGCATCTTGAAGACCTCAAGACTTCGAGACTCAAGAAACAAGTTTTTCAATACACGCTACTGGGTGAAGGGTGGTTGATTAGGCATCCCTGGAGTAACCAGTGGATGGCCGGGATGCATGGAGAAGCGCCATGACGTCTTGCAGAAAGCTTCACCCATACTCAAAGAGACGGATGATTACTTCATGCCTGGAAGCTTACCTGTGTAGCCACAAGTCATTTTGGGCTCTGGCTTGGTTGATCTTTGTTGTGACTCTGGCTGGGCAGTGCTACTAGATGTAGTCGACGTTAGGAATGGATGGGCACTGACAGTAGTCAGGGAAACACTCTGAAAGACCATGTTTCGTTCATCCTATTCTCAAACACCATGCAGTGCGAGGACTTACCAAGAGGGAACGAATCTTGTGGGTAAAGTACACAACACTCTACATTGTTAAACCTAATCGATTAGCTGTGTCCCCGGTTACGGACAATTTGAGCCTCTGGACTTGGATCTATCTCTGAACTCTCAACACTGGACTGATAATTAATTGTGGGCAACTTATGATACTTGTGGGAATTAAGACATCGGTTGGCGGAACCATGTCAAGTTAGGTAACTCTATAGTGAAAACTCCATGATATTCCTTTGTTGTAGGAAAACAAAATAAAATTAGCTTTTATGCAAAAACTCAGACACAGAGCCACAAAGCCTTTGCATATAGAATAGTATTTATCTTCTATTTCTGCTATGGTGATCTTGCCGGTACATTCAATGTACTGACCTACACGGTTGCAACGTCTTATGTTGCAGATAAGCTCTACGACGGGGTAAGAGTACGATTCAGGGTTACGGTCTGCACTCAACCTGCCATTTGTGTTATTGGGACTCCACTCCTGTTGACTGTTTTCGCTGAGGTTTTAAGGTATATATCAGTTTTACGTTAATTACATGTGATTGCACTTTGATATATACATTGATGTACTCTGTGTGCCAGCATACTGATCCAGGGATGGCACAGAACACATAGAGGCTTGACTCGTTGAGTCAGGTCGCTACAAGCAACTAGCGAGCACTTATCTCAAGCGCCAACACTTTGTCAAAACAATCATGATACAACATGACAATAGTGGTATCTCGCTAGCCCTTTCTGAGGCCGCAAAACATAAATGCAGAGCACCTCCAAAGTTCAAGTAGTGCCTAAATATTGTAATTCATGGTATAAAAGATCCATTCATGCTGCACCCAACATCAACTATACACAATGCATGAGGATGACAATAGTGCTCTTAGGTCTCGCGCTTATTTGAGAAGGTGATTGGTCAACATAAAAGTAAATATATAGTCCCTTCGCGGGGGGAAGCATGGATTTGCAGCAGTCCGAGAACTCGAAATTTAAAACAGGGATAGATATAGTTTTGAGAGGTACGCCCTTCCTGTCACGTCACGACCAAGAGTTATCAACATCTTCCATGCTAAACAAATTAGCAGCGGTTCCCAAGCAGTAAAAGTAAAGGTTTACTCCCCCTCCACCAACAATCACACTCAATGGCGAGTTATATCCACGGGTACCATCCAAACCAACAACATTCCAAGGGGACTTTTTTTTAATTATTTTTGAGTTTTGATTTCGGGACTGGGAATCCCTATTACCACCCCTCTCGTGTAAGGACAAGTGAATAAACACTCGTCATGAGAATAACCCACTTAGCATGGAAGATACTGACCGCCTCCTGTCGCTTCATGAGCGGTCCTAGCACATAAAATAGATGTTCATTCGAATTTTTAGACGTGGCACATGCAAATTTACTTTGGAACGGTAGGGTAATAACGCATATAGGTAGCTGATAACCGACAAGTATAGGGGATCGCAACAGTTTTTGAGGGTAGAGTATTCAACCCAAATTTATTGATTCGACACAAGGGGAGCCAAAGAATATTCTCGAGTATTCGCAGCTGAGTTGTCAATTCAACCACACCTGAAAGATTTAATATCTGCAACAAAGTATTCAGTAGCAAAGTAGTATGGAAGTAACGGTGACGATAGCAAAAGTAACAGTAACAGTTTTGTAGTGATTGTAACAGTAGCAACGGAGAAGTAACTTAGCAAGGATCAATATGTGGAAAGCACATAGGCAATGGATTGGTGATGGATAATTATGTCAGATGGCATTCATCATGCAACAGTTATAACATAGGGTGACACAGAACTAGCTCCAATTCATCAATGTAATGTAGGCATGTATTCCATATATAGTTATACGTGCTTAAGGAAAAGAACTTGCATGGCATCTTTTGTCCTACCCTCCCGTGGCAGGGGGGTCCTAATGGAAACTAAGGGATATTAAGGCCTCCTTTTAATAGAGAACCAGACCAAATCATTAGAACTTAGTGAATACATGAACTCCTCAACCTACGGTAATCACCAGCAAGAATCCCGGTTATTGTCACCCTGGGGGATGCGGATCATAACTCGTAATAGGTGTCTACAACTTGCAAGATAGGATCAAGAACACATATATATTCATGAAAACATAATAGGTTCAGATCGGAAATCATGGCACTCGGGCCCTAGTGATAAGAATTAAGCATAGCAAAGTCATAGCAACATCAATCTCAGAACATAGTGGATACTGGGGATCAAACCCTAACAAAACTAACTCGATTACATGATATATTTCATCCAACCCATCACCGTCCAGCAAGCCTACGATGGAATTACTCACGAACAGCGGAGAGCGTCATGGAATTGGTGATGAAGGATGGTTGGTGATGACCATGGCATCGGTTTCCCCTCTCTGAAGCCCAAAAAGGACTCCAGATCCGGTCTCCCGAGGAAGAACAGGAGGTGGCGGCAGCTCCGTATCGTGAAATGCGATGAACTCTTCTCCTTGATTTTTTCTCGGCAAATAGGAATAAATAGGAGTGGAATTGAGGTCGGTGGAGCAGCAGGGGCCCCACAAGCCGGCTAGGCGCGACTAGGGGGTGGCCGCGCGTGGCAGGCTTGTCACCTGTGGGTGGCCCCCCTCTGGTTGATTCTTTCGACATTATTTTTTATTAAATCCAAAAATATTCTCCGTAAATTTTTAGATCAATCCGAGAACTTTTATTTCTGCACAAAATAACACCAAGGCAATTCTGTTGAAAATAGTGTCAGTCCGGGTTAGTTTCATTCAAATCATGCAAATTAGAGTCCAAAACAAGGGCAAAAGAGTTTGGAAAAGTAGATACGATGGAGATGTATCAACTCCCCCAAGCTTAAACCATTGCTTGTCCTCAAGCAATTCAGTTGATAAACTGAAAGTGATAAAGAAAAACTTTTACAAACTCTGTTTGATCTTGTTGTTGTTAATACGTCTAACTGATGTTCAGATTTTCAACAAAGATCATGAACTAACCACGTTCACAATAACATTTTGGTCTCGCATTTACTCATATCAATGACATAATCAACTAGCGAGTAATAATAATAACTATTAGATGACAACACTCATCAAAACAACCATGATACAATATGACAAAATGGTATCTCGCTAGCCCTTTGTGAGACCGCAAAACATAAATGCAGAGCACCTCTAAAGAACAAGGGCTGACTAGATTTTGTAATTCACGATGAAAGAGATCCAGTCATGCTCATACTCAATATCAATTAATAGCAAAGCATACAAATGACGATGGTGCTCTCTAACTGGTGCATTTTATGATAATGGAATTACTCAACAATAAAGTAAATGGAAAGGCCCTTCGCAGAGGGAAGCATTGATTTGCATAGGTGCCAGAGCTTGAGTTTTTAAACAAAGATGAATAATAATTTTGGAGCGGTATGCTTTCATTGCTCACATAACGACCAAGAGGTTTTCAACATCTTCCATGCTAGATACACTATAGGCAGTTCCCAAATAGAATGATAAAGTTTCTACTCCCCATCCACCAATCAATCACACTCCACGGCGAGCCGAATCCATGGGTACCATCCATACAAACACAATCCTGGGGGAGTTTTGTTTAATTATATTTTGCTTTTATTTCGAGCATGGAACGGGCATCCCGATTACCATCCACTTTCTCGTGAATGATAGTGAATCAACACATATCGTGAGAATAACCCACCTAGCATGGAAGATATTGATAGTTCCCAGTCGCCACATGAGCGATTTGGGCATACAAAATAGAATGTTTATTTGAAGGTTTAGAGTTTGGCACATGCTAATTTACTTGGACCGGCGGGTAAATACCGCATATAGCGCTTAGTACAAGTGAAGGCCAGCAAAAGACAGGGGAGCGACCAACTAGAGAGCGACATAGTCATCAACATTCTTTGAGATTAACCAACATTGAATGCAAGAATGAGTAGGATATAGATTACCATGAACATAAATATCGTATAGGCTATGTTGATTTTGTTTCAACTACATGCATGAACATGTGCCAAGTCGAGCCACTTGAATCATTCAGAGGAGGATACCATCCCATCATACTACATCACAACCATTTTAATATGCATGTTGGCACCCAAAACAAATCATTATCCACTCTTAGCTAATTAAGCATGGCATGAGTAACTATAATCTCTAATTGTCATTGCAAATATGTTTCACTCATAATGAACTGAATTCGGAATGGTGAGCTAATCATATTTAAAAAAGCAAGATATGTCGAGTTCATACCAGATTTTCTCCATCTCAATCTTTTCATCAAATATCGTCATTATTGCCTTTCACTTGCACGACCGAACGGTCTGGATAATAATAAGAGTGCATGTGCATTGGACTAAGCTGGAATCTGCAAACAATAACTCAAAGGAGAAGACAAGGTAACATTGGCTCTCTAATAGGGAAACAATAGTTCATATGAGAGCCACTCAACATTTTCATTGTTGTCTTCTCCTTAAGACCCAAAGAGAGAGAAATCTAAACAACGAGAAAAACTATTTACACACGAAAGCTCCCAACAAGCAAAAGAAGAACGAAAAATCTTTTTGGGTTTTCTTTTAATGCTCCAGCTAAGCAACTAGAAGGTAAATCTAGTTTTTTTTATTTTTCTCAAAGTTAATTCAACACACAAGAACAAAGCGAAACAAGGAAATAAACTACCATGGATAGTACAATGAAAAAGTATGAACACCAACTACTTAAGATGGATGTGTGAACATGAATGTAAAGTTGGTGAGAAATAAGTACTCCCCCAAGCTTAGGCTTTTGACCTAAGTTGGTCTATAGCCATGGATGGCTCAGGTAATATTCGAAGTCATAGTCGGGGTTGTGCTGGGCTGTGGCAGCCACCGCCTGAACGACTGCAACATGAAGGCGAGCTACTTCCACATTTCTCTCATACTTGTTTGCCACCTCTCTGGTTATAAAGTTTCTCTGTTTTTAAAGAAAGCAGGAGCAGGAAGGGTAACATGGACAGCGCGCTATCTATCAAAAATTAGTCGGTACTGGAGGGATTGTTCGTTCCTTTCAAGAACCTGATAACATACCAAAGCCTCGAAATCAAGAAAAACAGGTGGTAACTCAATATCATTTCCCCGTATGGGTACCCCAAGATAGTTGGCTACACGAGTGGCATAAATCCCACCAAAGAAATCTCCATCCTTAGCATTATTATGCAACCTTCTAGCAATAATGGCTCCTACGTTATATCGCCTCTCACCCATTACTGCACTCTTAAGAATAATGAGATCGGTTGCACAAAGGTGGCTATGCTCAGTTTTACCGTTAATACATCTAATGTATAGCAGGAAAATGAATGCTCCCCATGGTAGCGTGTGTAATGTTTCTAGTTTCTCCGACAATGATGCTAGCAAGAAAATCATTATATTAAGTTTTGTGCGCATCACTATAGCTGCCCCATTATGGAATTTTGCATGCATGATTGAAATCCTCTATGTGCAAAGTATATGATTTTTCATAAAGGTCAAATAGGACGGAAGGTTTGTTACGATTGAGCGAAATTCAAACCTTCGCACGAAAGAATCCGTGAGTTGATAGTATTGCTTGCATTTTTCCGAAACGACTTCCTCAAGGCCATCATTTCTTGTGTATGCGTATAATTCTTCCTTGAAACCGGCATCACTCATAAATTGATCTGATGGCCATTCACAAGGTCATACTTGTGCTTCCCTTGGTGGTTCAAGGTCGGGTTCACGTATCGCGAGTCTCGCGGCCTTCTTGCTTGAGGGACCCCCTTGAAACACCCTCCTCAACATCTGTCTTTTTCTGAAAAATTCTGAAATTTTTAGTGACTCAAAATAAAGGTGAACAAAACTCAACAAAAACTCATAGAAACTACTCCCACAAGTGCCTAGTGTTGGGGAACGTTGCATGGGAAACAAAAAATTTCCTACACACACGCAAGATCTATCCATGGTGATGAGCATCTACGAGAGGGAGAGTGGATCTACATACCCTTGTAGATCGCTAAGCGGGAAGCGTTAAGAAACGCGGTTGGTGTAGTCGAACGTCTTCGCGATCCAAATTGCCGAGCGTCCCGCGATCTCATCACGATCCGTCCCGTGATCCAATCACGATCCGTCCCGCGAACTCATCATGATCCGTCCCGCGATCTCATCACGATCCGTCCCACAAACTCATCACGATCCGTCCCGCGATCTCATCACGATCCGTCCCGTGGTCTCTTCATGATCCATCCCGCAATCTTGATCACGGTCCTTCCAATCTAGCACCGAACGGACGACACCTCCACGTTCAGCACACGTACAGCTTGATGACGATCTCCGCCTTCTTGATCCAGCAAGAGGGAGCGGAGAGGTAGAAGAGTTCTCCGGCAGCGTGATGGCGCTGTGGCGATGGTGGTGGAGCTATTCCAGTAGGGCTTTGCCTAAGCATTGCAGAAAACCGATCTAGAGGAGAAACTATGCACTAGAGGAACAGGTAGCACGTGGCTGAATATTCTGTGTCAAAACCCTAAAATACTCTAGTATATATAGGAGGAGAGGAGGAGGAGGCTTGGCTGCCAAAAAGCCAGCCCTTGGGTCGGCCAAAGTGGGGAGGAGAGGAGGACTCCTCCTCCAATCCTAGTAGGACAAGGATTCCTCCTTTTTTGGCCTTTATCCACCTTTTTCCCTTTGGGCTTTTTCTCCCAGCCGCATGGGCCTTGTGTGGGACTTACACCAGCCCACAAAAGGCTGGTATTTACTCTCCCACAGCCCATGAAGCCTCTTGGGTCAAAATACCCCTCCCAGTGGTCTCCCGGTACACTACCGGCACTCCCGGTACATTATCGATTAGCCCGAAACTTTTCCGGCGACCAAAATGGGACTTCCTATATATCAATATTTACCTCCAGACCATTACGGAGCTCCTCGTGAGGTCCGGGATATCATCTGGGACTCCAAACAACCTTCAGTCACCACCATACATAACTCTATACTACCGAAATGTCACTGAACCTTAAGTGTGCAGACCCTGCGGGTTCGAGAACTATGTAGACATGACCGAGACAACTCTACGGTCAATAACAAATGGATGGACCTGGATGCCCATATTGGTTCCTACATATTCTACGAAGATCTTTATCGGTCGAACCTCTATGTCAAGGATTCAGTTAATCCCGTATGATGTTCCCTTTGTTCTTTGGTATGTTACTTGCCCGAGATTCGATCGTTGGTATCTCCGTACCTAGTTCAACCTCATTACCGGCAAGTCTCTTTACTCGTTCCGTAATACAAGATCTCGTGGCTAACACTTAGTCACAGTGCTTGCAAGGCTTGTTGTGATGTTGTATTACCGAGTGGGCCCTGAGATACCTCTCCGTCACACGGAGTAACAAATCCCAGTCTTGATCCATGCCAACCCAACAGACACCCTCGGAGATACCTGTAGAGTACCTTTATAGTCACCTAGTTACGTTGCGACATTTGATACACACAAGGCACTCCTCCGGTGTCAATGAGCTGCATGATCTCATGGTCATAGGAACAGATACTTGACATGCAGAAAACAGTAGCATTAAACTAACACAATCATATGCTACGTTTGTAGTTTGGGTCTTGTCCATCCCATCATTCTCCTAATGATGTGATCCCGTTATCAAATGACATCTCATGTCAATGGCTCGAAAACCTTAACCATCTTTGATCAACAAGCTAGTCTATTAGAGGCATACTAGGGACATGGTTTTGTCTATGTATCCACACATGCATCTAAGTCTCCGATCAATACAATTATAGCATGGATAATAAATGATTATCATGAACAAGGAAATATGATAATAACTAATTTATTATTGCCTCTAGGGCATATTTCCAACAGTCTCCCACTTGCACTAGAGTCAATAATCTAGTTCACATCACCGTGTGATTTGCATTGTTATGAATCTAACACCCAATGAGTTCTGGGGCTTGATCATGCTTTGCATGTGAGAGAGGTCTTATAGTCAACGGGTCTGCGACATTCAGATCCGTGTGTACTTTGCAAATTTCTATGTCAAACCGTAAACACTGCTACCACACTCCACGTGGTACTATTCCAAATGGCTCCTCCACTATACGTATCAAGATTGCTACTACGAGTCATTCGGATTGGTTTTAAGGCTGCATCGACGTGACTCTTTACGACGAACTCTTTATCACCTCCATAATTGAGAAACATCTCCTTAGTCTTTTAGTTACTAAGGATAATCTTAACCGTTGTCCAGTGCTCCATTCCAGGATCACTTTGAAACTTTCAGGCCATACTTATGGCAAGGCTGACATCGGATCTTGTGCACAACATTGCATACATGATAGAGCCTATGGCTGAAGCATAGGGGATTACACTCATCTTTTCTCTATCTTCTGCAGTCACTGGGCATTGAGTCTTACTCAACTTTATACCTTACAAATCAGGCGAGAACTCTTTCTCTGACTGTTCTATTTTGAACTCTTTCAAAATCTTGTCAAGGTATGTACTCATTGAAAGTCTCATCAAGTATCTTGATCTATCGCTATAGATCTTGATACTCGACAATTAGGTAGCTTTATCCAGGTCTTCCTTTGAAAAAATCTTTTCAAACAACCCTTTATGCATTCCAAAAATTCTATATCATTTCCGATCAACAATATGTCAACCACATATGCTTATCAGAAACTCTACAGTGCTCACACTCACTTTATTGTAAATACAAGTTTCTCGTAAACTTTGTATAGACTCAAAAAATTTAATCACCTCATCAAAGTGTACATTCCAACTCCGAGATGCTTGCTTCAGTTCATAGAAGGATCACTGAAGCTTGCACACCTTTTAGCATCCTTAGGACTGACAAAACCTTCTGGTTGTATCACATACAACCTTTCCTCAAGAAAGGAAACGATGTTTTGGCATCCATCTGCCAGATTTCATAATTGAAAAATGCAACAACTGCTAACATAATTCTAACAGACTTTAGCATCGCTACGAGAGAAAGTCTCATCGCAGTCAACTCCTTGAACTTGCCGGAAACTTCTTTGCGACAAGTCGAGCTTTATAAATGGTGACATTCACCATCAGCATCTATCTTCATTTTAAAGATCCATTTGTACTCAACGACCTGCCGTCTAACGAGCAAGTCTACCAAAGTCTATACTTGGTTTTCATATATGGATCCTTTCTCGGATTTCATGGCCCCTAACCATTTGTCGGAATCCGGGCCCATCATCGCTTCTCCACAGCTCGTAGGTTCATTGTTGTCCAACAACATGACCAACAAGACAGGGTTGTCGTACCGCTCAGGAGCAGTACACATCCTTGTCGACCTACGAGGTTTGATAGTAATTTGATCCTAAGCTTCATGATCATCATCATTTACTTCCTCTTCAACTGACGTAGGTTCCACAGAAAC
Source organism: Hordeum marinum (assembly GCA_022496015.1). Classification (NCBI taxonomy): domain Eukaryota; kingdom Viridiplantae; phylum Streptophyta; class Magnoliopsida; order Poales; family Poaceae; genus Hordeum; species Hordeum marinum. The sequence goes on from CM039674.1 coordinate 147,368,119, forward strand.
ATCTTTCTGCGCTGCGCTACTCTCTGGTTGAAACAAAGGTTCAACAACCTCATCAAGTTATATCTTCCTCCCACTCAATTCTTTCGAGAGAAACTTTTTCTCGGCAAAGGACCCGTTTTAGCAACAAACACTTTATGCTTGGATCTGAGATAGAAGGTTCACCCAACTATTCTTAGGGTATTCTATGAAGATGCATTTGTCCGCTTTGGTTTCGAGCTCATTAGGTGAAAACATTTTCCACACAAGCGTCGCAGCCCCAAACATCAAGAAATGACAGCTTAGGTTTCTATCAAACCATAATTCACACGGTGTCATCTCAACGGATTTAGATGGTGACCTATTTAAAGTGAATGTAGTTGTCTCTAATGCACAACCCCTAAATTATAGTAGCAAAACGAAAAGAGACATCATAACATGCACCATATCCAATAGATCATGACTATGACGTTCGGACATACCATCACACTATGGTGTTCCAGGTGGCATGTGTTGTGAAACAACTTTCACATTGTCTAAAGTTGTATGCCAAACTCGTAACTTAGATATTCACCTCCACGATCATATCGCAGATATTTTTATCTTCTTGTCACAATGATCTTAAACTTCACTCTGAATTTGCTTGAACTTTTCAAATGATTCAGACTTTTGTTTCATTAAGTAAACATACACTATATCTACCCAAATCATCAGTGAAGGTAAGAAAATAACGATATCCACCGCACGCTACAAGACTCATTGGATTGCATACATCAACATGTATCATTTCCAATAAATCACTTGCCGCTCCGTCAAACTAGAAAACGGGGTCCTTAGTCATCTTTGACCAAGAGGCATGGTTCGCATGTCTCAACCGATTCGAAATCGAATGAGTCCAAAGATGCATTAGCATGGAGTTTCTTCATGCGTTTTATACCAATATGACATTTAGCGGCAGTGCCACAAGTATGTGGTACTATCATTATTAACTTTGCGCATCAATGTTATGAACATGTGTATTACTAAGATCAAGATTCAACAAACCATTCTCACTGGGTGCATGACCATTGAAGGTATTATTCATGTAAACAGAATAACCATTGTTCTCTAACTTAAATGAATAACCGTGTTGCATTAAACACGATCTAATCACGTTCATGCTCAACGCAAAACACCAAATAACACTTATTTAGGTTTGTTACTAATCCCGAAGGTAGAGAGAGCATGCGACGTCGATCACATCAACCTTGGAAACACTTCCAACACACAACGTCACCTCACCCTTAGCTAGTTCTCCGTTTATTTCGTAGCTTTTATTTCGAGTACTAACATTTAGCAACCAAACCGGTATCCAATACCTAGGTGCTACTAGGAGTACTAGCAAGGTACACATCAATAACACGTATATCAAATATACTTCTATTGACGTTGCCAGCCTTCTTATCTACCAAGTATCTAGGGTTGTTCCGCTTCAGCGACCGCTCTCCTCATAATCGAAGCACTTAGTCTCGGGTTTGAGTTCAACTTTGGGTTGCTTCACTGGAGCAGCAACTGACTTGCCATCCATGAAGTTTCCCTCCTTACTCTTCTCGAAACTAGTGGTTTTACAAACCATCAACACTTGACGCTCCTTGATTTCTACCTTCGCGGTGTCAAACATCACGAACAGCTCAGGGATCATTATTTCTATCCCTCGTGTTTTATAGTTCATCACCAAGTTCTAGTAGCTTAGTGACAGTGACTTGGAGAACTATATCAATCACTATCTTATCTGGAATATCAACTCCCACTCGATTCAAGCGATTGTAGCACCCAGACAATCTGAGCACATGCTCAACGATTGAGCTATTCTCCTTCATCTTGCAGGCAAAGAATCTTGTTGGAGATCTCATATCTCGCAACATGGGCACGAGCCTGAGATCCTAATTTCAGCTCTTAGAACATCTCATATGTTCTGTGACGTTCAAAACGTTTCGGAGCCTCAATTCTAAGTCGTAATGCATGACGCACTAAACTATCAAGTAGTCATCAGAACGTGCCTGTCAGATGTTCACAACATCTACAAACGATGCTAGAGGGGTTGGCGCACTGAGCGGTGCATTAAGGACATAAGCCTTCTGTGCAGCAATGAGGACAATCCTTAGATCATGGACCCAGTCCGCAATATTGCTACCAACATCTTTCAACTCTATTTCTCTAGGAACATATAAAAATTAAAGGGAGCTACAGCGCGAGCAAGTAATCTACAACATAATTTGCACAGACACTATTGACTATGTTCATGATAATGAGTTCAATTAATCATATTACTTAAGAACTCCCACTCAAATTGACATCCCTCCAGTCATTTGAGTGATACATGATCCAAATTCATCAACTCAAGTCCGATCATCACGTGAGTTGAGGTGGTTTCAATGGTGAACATCATCATGTTGATCATATCTACTATATGACTCATGTTTGACCTTTCGGTCTCTTGTGTTTCGAGGCCATGTATGTACATGCTAGGCCCGTCAAGTTTAACCCGAGTGTTCTGCATGTGCAACACTGGCTTGCACCCGTTGTATGTGAACGTAGAGTCTATCACACCCGATCATCACGTGGTGTCTCGACACGAAGAACTTTCGCAACGGTGCACACTCGGGGAGAACACAATTTATCTTGAAATTAAGTGAGGGATCACCTTATAATGCTACCGTCGTCCTAAGAAAAACAAGGTGCATAAAAGTATTAACATCACATGCAAATCATAAGTGACATGATATGGCCCTCAACTTGTGCTTTTGATCTCCATCCTGAAAGCACCGGCATGATCTCCATCGTCACCGGCACGACACCATGATCTCCATCAACGTGTCGCCGTCGGGGTTGTCACGCCCAACATGCTTCTAGTACTATTGCTACCGTTTAGCGATAAAGTAAAGCATTACATAGCGCTTAATGATTGACACGCAGGTCATACAATAATTAAAGACAACCCTATGGCTCTTGCCGGTTGCCGTACTCATCAACATGCAAGTCGTGATAATCTATACATCACATGATCATCTCATACATCACATATATCACATCATGTAATTGGCCATATCATATCACAACATACCCTGCAAAAACAAGTTAGACGTCCTCTAATTGTTGTTGCATGTTTTACGTGGCTGCTACGGGTATCTAGCAAGAACAATTCTCATCTACGAAAAAACCACAACGGTGATACACTAGTTGCTTTTCAACCTTCTCAAGGACCGCCTTTGTCGAAACCGATGCAACTAAAGTGAGAGAAACTGACACCCGCAGGCCATCTATGCAACAAGTTGCGGTCGAGGGAACCGGTCTCTCGTAAGCGTACGAGTAATGTTGGTCCGGGCCGCTTCATCTCACAATACCGCTGAACCAAAATCCGACCAAGGGAGGAAGCAATCTAAGCATCAACGCCCACAAACTCTTTGTGTTCTACTCGAGATCTCATCTACACATAGACCTAGCTCTGATACCACTGTTGGGGAACGTTGCATGGGAAACAAAAACTTTCCTACGCACATGCAAGATCTATCCATGGTTATGAGCATCTACGAGAGGGAGAGTGGATCTACATACCCTGGTAGATCGCTAAGCGGGAAGCGTTAAGAAACGCGGTTGGTGTAGTCGAACGTCGTCGCGATCCAAATCGCCGAGCGTCCCGCGATCTCATCACGATCCGTCCCGTGATCCAATCACGATCCGTCCCGCGAACTCATCACGATCCGTCCCGCGATCTCATCACTATCCGTCCCAAGAACTCAACACAATCCGTCCCGCGATCTCATCATGATCCGTCCCGCGATCTCGTCACGATCCGTCTCGCAATCTTTATCACGGTCCTTCCGATCTAGCGCCAAACGGACGTCACCTCCGCGTTCAGCACACGTACAGCTTGATGACGATCTCCGCCTTCTTGATCCAGCAAGAGGGAGCGGAGAGGTAGAAGAGTTCTCTGGCAGCGTGACGGCGCTACGGCGATGGTGGTGGAGCTATTCCGACAGGGCTTTGCCTAAGCACTGTAGAAAACCGATCTAGAGGAGAAACTATGCACTAGAGGAACAGGTAGCACGTGGCTGAAAATTCTGTGCCAAAACCCTAAAATACTCTATTATATATAGGAGGAGAGGAGGAGGAGGCTTGGCTTCCAAAAAGCCAGCCCTTGGGTCGGCCAAAGTGGGGAGCAGAGGAGGACTCCTCCTCCAGTCCTAGTAGGACTAGGATTCCTCCTTTTTTGGCCTTTTTCCACCTTTTTCCCTTGGGGCTTTTTCTCCCAGCCGCATGGGCCTTGTGTGGGACTTCCACCATCCCACAAAAGGCTGGTATTTACTCTCCCACAGCCCATGAAGCCTCTTGGGTCAAAATGCCCCTCCCGGTGGTCTCCCGGTACACTACCGGCACTCCCGGTACATTACCGATTAGCCCGAAACTTTTTCGGCGACCAAAATGGGACTTCCTATATATCAATCTTTACCTCCGGACCATTACGGAGCTCCTCGTGACGTCCGAGATCTCATCCGGGACTCCAAACAACCTTCGTTCACCACCATACATAACTCTATACTACCAAAACGTTACCGAACCTTAAGTGTGCAGACCCTGCGTGTTCGAGAACTATGTAGACATGACCGAGACACCTCTACGGTCAATAACCAATAGAGGGACCTGGATGCCCATATTAGTTCCTACATATTCTACGAAGATCTTTATCGGTCGAAACTCTATGTCAAGGATTCAGTTAATCCTGTATGATGTTCCCTTTGTTCTTCGGTATGTTACTTGCCCAAGATTTGATCATCGGTATCTCCATACCTAGTTCAACCTCGTTACCGGCAAGTCTCTTTACTCGTTTCGTAATACAAGATCTCGTGACTAGCACTTAGTCACATTGCTTGCAAGGCTTGTTGTGATGGTGTATTACCGAGTGGGCCCTGAGATACCTCTCCGTCACACGGAGTAACAAATCCCAGTCTTGATCCATGCCAACCCAACAGACACCCTCGGAGATACCTGTAGAGTACCTTTATAGTCACCCAGTTACGTTGCGACGTTTGACACACACAAGGCACTCCTCCGGTGTCAATGAGTTGCATGATCTCATGGTCATAGGAACAGATACTTGACATGTAGAAAATAGTAGCATTAAACTGACACGATCATATGCTACGTTTGTAGTTTGGGTCTTGTCCATCCCATCATTCTCCTAATGATGTGATCCCGTTATCAAATGACATCTCATGTCAATGGCTAGGAAACCTTAACCATCTTTGATCGACAAGCTAGTCTATTAGAGGCATACTAGGGACATGGTTTTGTCTATGTATCCACACATGCATCTAAGTCTCCGATCAATACAATTATAGCATGGATAATAAACGATTATCATGAACAAGGAAATATGATAATAACTAATTTATTATTGCCTCTAGGGCATATTTCCAACACCTAGAGGCTATATCAAGCAACAAAACTACTTGGGACCATACAAATTCTACATGCAAGCTCAAGAACAAGGTCAAGACGGCAGCAAAAATTTGTAATATATAAAGCACTAGAACGAAAACTAATTGGACCATTGGAGGAGTCACATACCGTAGAACAATCTCCCAAAACAGTTTTGCGAATGAAGCTTTGCACAAGGAGATCGAAAATGGCAGCAAAATGATCTAGAACACGGGTTTGAGAATGGTGGGATTATTTTTTGGAGGAAGATGAAGTGGATGGGTGCTGGAATAAATGAAGGGGGGCCACGTGGGACCCACAAGCCTGCAAGGCGCGGCTAGGGGGTGGCCGCGCCTTGTGGGCTTGTGACCCACTGGTGCAGCCCCTTGTAGTGTGCTCAGTGCCAGATATTTTTAAATATTCCAGAAAAAATCATACTACATTTTTGGGCATTTGAAGAACTTTTATTTTTAGGTCATTTTTCTATTGCATGGAAAACTCAGAAAACAGGAAAATAATAGCATTTTTACTTTATTCACTCTAACTAGCGGAAGGTAAAGGTTGGGGTTGTGCTTTCTAAATTCATCTATCTCATGCTCATCAAAAGGAATCCATCAATAAGGTTGATGAAGTCTTATTAACAAACTTCTTTTGAATAACATGAAACCGAAGAATTTTCAAATAACACTAAGTTACCTCAATGGGGATATGCATGCCCCCAACAATAAGTATATCATATTTATTCTTGACATTAGGAAGAGGGAATTCAAAGTCTCCAATAATAATCATTGGAATTTTTTCAATGGAGTTGATACAATGAACTTGAGGTTGTTTCTTTGGAAAGTGTACCATATGCTCATTACCATTAATATGAAAAGTGACATTGCCCATGTTGCAATCAATAACAGCCCATGCAATATTCAAAAAGGGTCTACCAAGGATGATAGACATGCTGTCGTCCTCGGTTATATCAAGAATAACACGGTTCGTTAAAATAGTAGCATTTGCAACTACGACATGTACATCCTCACAAATACTGATAGGTAGAGCAATTGATTTATCAGCCATTTGCAAAGAGATTTCAGTAGGTGTCAACTTATTCAAATCAAGTCTACGATATAAAGAGAAAGGCATAACACTAACACCATCTCCCAAATCACAAAAAGCAGTTTTAACACAATTCCCTTTTATAGAGCACGGTATAGTTGGTATTCCTAGATCTCCTAATTTCTTTGGTACTCCATCCTTAAAAGTATAATTAGCAATCATGGTGGAAATTTCAGCTTCCGGTATCTTCCTTTTATTAGTCAAAATATATTTCATATACTTAGCATAAGGAGACATTTTTAGAATATCAGTCAAGCGCATACGCAAAAAGACAGGTCTAAGCATTTCAACAAAGTGCTCAAAATCCTCATCATCCGTTTTCTTGGATGGTTTAGGAGGAAAGGGCATGGGTTTCTGAACCCATGGTTCTCTTTCTTTACCATGCTTCCTAGCAATAAAATCTCTTTTGTCATATCTTTTATTCTTAGGTTGTGGGTTATCAAGATCAACAACAGGTTCAATCTCCACATCATTATCATTACTAGGTTAAGCATCAACATGAACATCATCATTAATATTATCACTACACTCATGTTCATCACCAGATTGTGTCTCAACATCAGAAACATAAATATCATTTGGGTTTTCAGGTGTATCAATAACAGGTTCACTAGGAGCAAGCAAGGTTCTATCATCATCCTTATTCCTCTTATTATTGGAATGACTAGGTGCATCAATATTACTCCTTTGATAATCTTGCTCAATTCTCTTAGGATGGTCCTCAGGATACAAAGGTTCCCGAGTCATTCTTCCACCTCTAGTCACAACCTTAACAGAATGATCGTTGTTCTTACTATTCATCTCATTAAACAAATCATTCTGAGCTTTGAGTACTTGTTCTACTTGAGTAGTTACCATGAAAGCATGTTTACTAATTAGTTTAAGATCATTGATAGTTCTACTCATATAATCATTTAAGCGATCAAGCATGAAAGCATTATGTTTCAATTGTCTACTAACATAAGTATTACAATTTTCTTGCTTAACAACAAAATCATCAAACTCATCCAAGCATTGACTAGCAGATTTATTGTAAGGAATATCGCTTTCGTCAAATATGCAAAGAGAATTTACCTCTACTACCTTTGTCGGGTTATTAAGACCATGTATTTCTTCAATAGGTGGTGGATTCTTAACATCTTCAACTTTAATACCTTTTTCTTTCATAGATTTCTTTGCCTCTTGCATATCTTCAGGACTTAGAAATAGAATACCTCTTTTCTTTGGAGTTGGCTTCGGAGGTGGTTCGGGAATAGACCAATCATTATCATTGCTCAATATATTATTCAATAGTATTTCAGCTTGTTCAATAGTTTGTTCCCTAAAAACACAACCGGCACAACTATCTATGTGGTCCCTAGAAGCATCGGTTAGTCCATTATAAAAGATATCAAGTATTTCATTTTTCTTGAGAGGGTGATCAGGCAAAGAATTTAGTAATTGGAGAAGCCCCCCCCCCCAAGCTTGTGGGAGACTCCCTTCTTAGATTTGCACAAAGTTAAATATTTCCTGCAAGGCAGCTTGTTTATTATGGGCAGGAAAATATTTTTTAGAGAAGTGATATATCATGTCCTAGGGGCTATGCACACAACCAGGAGCAAGAGAATTGAACCATATCTTAGCATCACCCTTTAATGAGAAAGGAAACAACTTAAGGATATAGTAATAACGAATTTTTTCCTCATGAGTAAATAGGGTGGCTATGTCATTCAATTTAGTGAGATGTGCCATTGCAGTTTCAGATTTATAACCATGGAAAGGGTCAGATTCAACCAAAGTAATTAACTCAGGATCCATAGAGAATTCATAATCCTCATCAGTAACAAAGATAGGTGAAGTAGCAAACTTGGGATCATATTTCATTCTAGCATTCAAAGATTTTTCTTTCCATTTGAATAGTAGTTTCTTAAGATCATCTCTATCCTTACAAGCAAGAAAGTCCCTAGCTACCTATCCTTCCATAACATAACCCTCAGGAATATCAGGCAATTCCTATCTAGGAGAGCTAGGTCTAGCAGGTGTCTCAGAGTGTTCAGTATCAATAATTTCTTCAGTTTTAGAAGTATCATAATTTTAAGCATTGGCTCTAGCAATTTCTTAATCAAGAAATTCACCTAGTGGAACGGTATTATCAAGCAAAGTATCAACATAAGCATCATGCATAGCAGAAGTGGCATCATCAGTTACTTGTGACATATTAGAATTACTAGCAGGTGGTGGTGTCACAAACTTACTCATAACAGAAGGTGAATCAAGTGCAGAGCTAGATGGCAGTTCCTTACCTCCCCTCATAGTAGAGGGATAGCTTTTGATTTTTGGATCTTTCGGATTCTTCATAGTGATCAACAGATATAAATCCCAAATGATCAGAGAATAGAGCTATGCTCCCCGGCAACGGCGCTAGAAAAAGGTCTTGATAACCCACAAGTATAGGGGATCGCAACAGTTTTTGAGGGTAGATTATTCAACCCAAATTTATTGATTCGACACAAGGGGAGCCAAAGAATATTCTTGAGTATTCGTAGCTGAGTTTTCAATTCAACCACACCTGAAAGACTTAATATCTGCAACAAAGTATTTAGTAGCAAAGTAGTATGGAAGTAACGGTGACGATAGCAAAAGTAATAGTAGCAGTTTTGTAGTGATTGTAACAGTAGCAACGGAGAAGTAACTTAGCAAGGATCAATATGTGGAAAGCTCGTAGGCAATGGATTGGTGATGGATAATTATGTCGGATGGCATTCATCATGCAACAGTTATAACATAGGGTGACACAGAACTAGCTCGAATTCATCAATGTAATTTACGCATGTATTCCATATATAGTCATACATGCTTATGGAAAAGAACTTGCATGACATCTTTTGTCCTACCCTCCATGGCCGTGGGGTCCTAATGGAAACTAAGTGATATTATGGCCTCCTTTTAATAGAGAACCATACCAAAGCAATAGCACTTAGTGAATACATAAACTCCTCAAACTACGGTAATCACCAGAAAGCATCCCAGTTATTGTCACCCTGGGGGATGCGGATCATAACTCATAATAGGTGTCTAAAACTTGCAAGATAGGATCAAGAACACATATATATTCATGAAAACATAATAGGTTCAGATCTGAAATTGTGGCACTCGGGCCCTAGTGACAAGCATTAAGCATATCAAAGTCGTAGCAACATCAATCTCAGAACATAGTGGATACTAGGGATCAAACCCTAACAAAACTAACTCGATTAAATGATAGATCTCATCCAACCCATCACCGTCCAGCAAGCCTACGATGGAATTACTCACGAACGGCGGAGAGCATCATGGAATTGGTGATGAAGGATGGTTGGTGATGACGATGCCATCAATTTCCCCTCTCCGGAGCCCAAAACGGACTCCAGATCGGGTCTCTCGAGGAAGAACATGAGGTGGCGGTGGCTTCGTACCGTGAAACGCGATGAAATCTTCTCCTCGATTTTTCTCTCTTCAAATAGGTATGAATAGGAGCGGAATTGAGGTCGGTGGAGCAGCAGGGGCCCCACAAGCCTGCTAGGCGGCTAGGGGGTGGAGCGCCTGGCAGGCTTGTCACCTGTGGGTGGCCCCCCTCTGGTTGATTATTTCACCAATATTATTTATTAAATCCAAAAATATTCTTCGTAAATTTTCAGATCAATCCAAGAACTTTTATTTCTACACAAAAATAACACCAAGGTAATTCTGCTGAAAACAGCGTCAGTCCGGATTAGTTCCATTCAAATCATGCAAATTAGAGTCCAAAACAAGGGCAAAAGAGTTTGTAAAAGTAGATGTGATGTAGACATATTAGTAGATATTGTGGACTCATCTGGCATAACTTGGTTTAAGGTTTTTGATGCACAAGCAGTATTCCCGCTTAGTATAGGCGAATGCTAGCAATTAGATTGAGAAGCGGCCAGCTAGAGAGCGAAGATGGTAAAGAACATGCATTACATATAATCAACATTGAATACTAACATTAGTAGGATATGGACACCATGAACATAAATAGCATGAAGGCTATCTTGGTTTTGATTCAACTACATGCGTGAACATGTGCCAAGTCAAGCCACTTGAAACATTCAGAGGAGGATACCATATCATCATACCGCATCACAACTATTTTAATGCATGTTGACACCCAAGATAAATCATTATCCACTCCTAGCTACTTAAGCATGGCATGAACAACTATAATCTCTAATGGTCATTGCAAACATCTTTGATCATAATGAGCTGAATCAAGGGATACTAGGTTAAACATATTTACAAAAACAAAAACAAGTTGAGTCCATACCCGCTTTTTGTTGGGGAACGTTGCATGGGAAACAAAAAAAATCCTACGCACACGAGATCTATCCATGGTGATGAGCATCTACGAGAGGGAGAGTGGATCTACATACCCTTGTAGATCGCTAAGTGGGAAGCGTTAAGAAACGCGGTTGGTGTAGCCGAACATCTTCGCGATCCAAATCGCCGTGCATCCCGCAATCCAATCACGATCTGTCCCGCGATCCAATCACGATCCGTCCCACGATCTGATCATGATCCATCCCACGAACTTGATCACGATCCGTCTCACGAACTTGATCACGATCCTTCCAATCTAGCACCGAACGAACGGCACCTCCGCGTTCAGCACACATACAGCTTGATGACGATCTCCACCGTCTTGATCCAGCAAGAAGGAGTGGAGAGGAAGAAGAGTTCTCCGGTAGCCTGACGGCGCTCCGGTGATGGTGGTCGAGCAATTCTGGCAGGGCTTCGCCTAAGCACTGCAGAAAACCGATCTAGAGGAGAAACTATGCACTGGAGGAACCGGTAGCACGTGGCTGAAAATCTAGTGCAAAAACCCTCAATACCACCAGTATATATAGGAGGAGAGGAGGAGAGGAGGCAGCTTGGCCTCCAAGCCTCCTAGGCTTCGGCCGAACTAGGAGAGGAGGAGTCCACCTCCTCCACTCCTAGTAGGATTAGGATTCATCCTTTTTTTTCCTTTTTTCCTTTTTCCACCTTTTTCCTTTTGGGTTTTCTTCTCCAGCCACATGGGCCTTGTGTGGGAGTTTCCACCAGCCCACTAAGGGCTGATATTCACTCTCCCACAGCCCATGAAGCCTCTTGGGTCGAAATATCCCTCCCGGAGGTCTCCCGGTACACTACCGGCACTCCCGGTACACTACCGATAAGCCCAGAACTTTTTCGGCGACCAAAACAGGACTTCCTATATATGAATATTTACCTCTGGACCATTCCGGAGTGCCTCGTGACGTCCAGGATCTCATCCGGGACTCTGAACGAACTTCGGTCACCACCATACATAACTCTATACTACCGAAACGTCACCAAACCTTAAGTGTGCAGACCCTGCGGGAACAACTATGTAGACATGACCGAGACACCTCTACGGTCAATAACCAATGGCGGGACCTGGATGTCCACACTGGTTCCTACATATTCTACGAAGATCTTTATCGGTCGAACCCCTATGTCAAGGATTCAGTTAATCCCGTATGATGTTCCCTTTGTTCTTCGGTATGTTACTTGCCCGAGATTCGATCGTCGGTATCTCCATACCTAGTTCAACCTCGTTACTGGCAAGTCTCTTTACTCATTCCGTAATACAAGATCCCATGACTAACACTTAGTCACATTGCTTGCAAGGCTTATTGTGATGTTGTATTACCGAGTGGGCCCTGAGATACCTCTCCATCACACGGAGTAACAAATCCCAGTCTTGATCCATGCCAACTCAACAGACACCCTCAGAGACACCTGTTGAGCACCTTTATAGTCACCCGGTTACGTTGTGACGTTTGATACACACAAGGAACTCCTCCGATATCTATGAGTTGCATGATCTCATGGTCATAGGAACATATACTTGACATGCAGAAAACAGTAGCAATAAACTGACACGATCATAAGCTACGTTTGTACTTTGGGTCTTTTCCATCACATCATTCTCCGAATGATGTGATCCTGTTATCAAATGACATCTCATGTCCATGGCTAGGAAACCTTAACCATCTTTCAATCAACGAGCTAGTTCACTAGAGGCATACTAGGGACATTGTGTTTGTCTATGTATCCACACATGTATCCATGTCTCCAATTAATACAATTATAGCATGGATAATAAATGATTATCATGAACAAGGAAATACAATAATAAACACTTTATTTATTGCCTCTAGGGCATATTTCCAACAGTCTCCCACTTGCACTAGAGTCAATAATCTAGTTCACATCACTATGTGATTTACATTGTAATGAATCGAACACCCATGCGGTTCTGGTGTTGATCATGTTTAGCCCTTGGAAGAGGTTTAGTTAACGGGTCTGCAACATTTAGATCTGTGTGCACTTTGCAAATATTTATGTCTTTCTCCAAGATGTAATTGCGGATGGAGTTGAAGCATCGCTTTATGTGTCTGGTCCTCTTGTGAAAGCTTGGTTCCTTGGCCAGAGCAATGGCACCAGTGTTATCACACAACAGGTTCATTGGATTCAGTGCACTGGGCACTACTCCAAGATCTGCCATGAACTGCTTCATCCAGACACCTTCCTTCGCCGCCTCTGAGGCTGCGATGTATTCCGCTTCGCACGTAGAATCAGCTACTACGCTTTGCTTGGAACTGCACTAGCTTAACGCTCCCCCGTTAAAATGAATACGTATCCGGTTTGCGACTTAGAGTTGTCCGGATCAGTGTCAAAGCTTGCATCGACGTAACCCTTTACATCGAGCTCTTCATCACCTCCATAAACGAGAAACATTTCCTTAGTCCTTCTCAGGTACTTAAGGATATTCTTCACCGCTTGCCAGTGCTCCATTCCAGGATCACTTTGAAACCTTCCGGCCATACTTATGGCAAGGCTGACATCGGGTCTTGTGCATAGCATTGCACACATGATAGAGCCTATGGATGAAGCATAGGGGATGACACTCATCTTTTCTCTATCTTCTGCGGTTACTGGGCATTGAGTCTTACTCAACTTCACACCTTGTAATACACGCAAGAACCCCTTCTTGGACTGTTCCATTTTGAACTTCTTCAAAACTTTATCAAGGTATGTGCTCTGTGAAAGTGCTATTAAGCGTCTCGATCTATCTCTATAGATCTTAATGCCTAATATGAAAGCAGCTTCTCCTAGGTCCTTCATTGAAAAACTCTTGTTCAAATATTCCTTCATGCTTTCCAGCATTTCTATATTGTTTCCAATCAGCAATATGTCATCCACATATAATACTAGAAACGCTATAGAGCTCCCACTCACTTTCTTGTAAATACAAGCTTCTCCGTAAACTTGTATAAACTCAAATGCTTTGATCACCTCATCAAAGCGCTTATTCCAACTCCGAGATGCTTGCACCAGTCCATAAATGGATCGCTGGAGTTTGCAAACTTTGTCAGCATTCTCTGGATCGACAAAACCTTCGGGTTGCATCATATACAACTCTTCCTCAAGGAAAATGTTGAGGAACGTTGTTTTTACATCCATCTACCAAATTTCATAGTCGAAATAGGCAGCTATTGCTAACATGATTCTGACAGACTTAAGCATCGCTACGGGTGAGAAAGTCTCATCGTAGTCAACTCCTTGAACATATGAAAAACCCTTTGCCACAAGTCGAGCTTTATAGACGGTGACATTACCGTCCGCGTCTGTTTTCTTCTTAAAGATCCATTTGTTCTGAATGGCCTTTCGCCCTTTAGGTAATACTTCCAAAGTCCATACTTTGTTTTCATACATGGATCCCATCTCGGATTTCATGGCCTCTAACCATTTCTTGGAACCCGGGCCCATCACTGCTCCTCCATAGCTCGTAGGTTCATTGTTTTCCAACAACATGACCTCCAAGACAGGGTTGACATACCACTCAGGGTTAGTACGCGGCCTTGTCGACCTACGAGGTTCAATAGCTGCTTGATCCGAAGCTTCATGATCATCATCATTAACTTCCTCTTCTACCGTCATAGGTTCCACAGAAACATCTTTCTGCGCTGCACTACTTTGTGGTTGAAGTAAAGGTTCAATAACCTCATCAAGCTCTATTTTCCTCCCACTCAATTCTTTCGAGAGAAACTCTTTCTGAAGAAATGTTCCGTTTTTAGCGACAAACACTTTGCCTTCGGATCTGAGATAGAAGGTATACCCGACTATCTCTTTCGGGTATCCTATGAAGACACATTTCTTTGCTTTGGGTTCCAGCTTTTCAGGCTGAAGCTTTTTGACATAAGCATCACATCCCCAAACTTTAAGAAATGACAACTTTGGCTTCTTGCCAAACCACAGTTCATACCCGCTTTTCTAGCAAAAACAAGTTGAGTCCATACCCGCTTTTCTCTGCCACAGTCAATTCATCAAATGTCGCCATCATTATCTTTCACTTGCATGACCGAACGATAAGAAGATAATAATAGTGCAAGAGTGTTGCGGACTAAGCTGGAATCTACAAACATTTTATTCAAGAGGAGAAGACAAAGTAACATGGGCTCTTTGTTAGATGAACAATAATGCAGATGAGAACCACTCAACAATTTCATTGTGGTCTTCTCCTCGGTACGACTCAAGTAAAGAGAAAAGAATTTCAGAGAAACACTGAAATATTTTTAGAGTTTTTGATTTTTCATGAAACAAGCAATTTAAAGAAAACAAAAATGAGAAAAACTATTTACACGGGAAAGCTCCCAACAAATAAAAGAAGAAGCGAGAAATCTTTTTGGGTTTTCTTTTGATGCTACAATTAAACTAAGCTAGGAAGAAAAACTAAAAAATAAGTAGGAAATATTTTTGGGTTTTGTCAAAGTTTTTCAAACACGCAAGAAGAATGCAAGAAAACAAATCAAGCATGGATAATACAATGAAAACGTGTGAACACCGACAACTGGAATGAAATGTGTGAACATGAATGTAATGTCGGTGGAAATACATACTCCCCTGAGCTTAGGCTTTTGGCCTAGCTTGGAAATCACCATCCCTAGTAGCCATCCGGTCCCAAGTCATAGTGAGGTGGAGGTGGCACCTGAGCATCCCACCCCTGGCGCTCCTCATCAACAGCTGCTAGGTTGTTCTGGTAAGCTATAATGGTATCTGGCATAATCCTGTATCCGTTCCTAGCAATAGGATCAAACAAAGCCGGTATAGGCAATGGAATAACATCATGTGTCTCCTGACTAAATACTAAGTTATAATGAATATCACGGGAAGACTCAGTTACCTCAAGGAATTGGTGAGCCTGCAATGTCTTATGATCAAGGTAAACTCGAGGTAAAAGATAATCATGGGGGCGAAATGGGATTCTAAAGTGATCTACCAAACGAGTAGCATAAATACCACCATGTATCTTTCCCTTGGTTTTGTTAAGATGTAAGGGTCAAGCAATAATAGCTCCCACACCAATGGTGTGATCATCATAAAGTGCATGACGTAAAATAGCAAGGTCAGGAGCACTGAGTGCGCCGACCTTCTCCCTAGCAGTTAAACACTTAGTGATGACCAAAGCGAAATAATGCACTGAGGAAAAGTGTAAACTAATAGCAGTGGTGCTCGACACGCCTCTATCATCACCCACTGTTAACGTGAGGAGAAAATCCTCAAATTCAGATGGGCTAGGTTCCCTCAAACCCCCATCAGAAGGAATCAAGTATATATTACAAAAATCGGTTAGCAACATTCTGTGAGTTTAAGCATAAAGATTAAATTCCACTTTTGGAGGAGTGTTCCTCCCTAGATAATTAAAGCTTTTCACAAAGGAATTCATAAGGATGTGATATTGGTCACACCTAGCCGCGAGGAACTCGGTTAATCCGGCATTTGCGACAAACTGAGCAAACTCTTGATGGAACCCGGCCTCCTCTATGAAGGCATCATGTGGCCATTCCCACGACCGCACCTCCACCTTTCTTGGAATATGAAGGTCACTATCTGATGATTCTCCAATGACTCCCTTGGAATTTTTCTTCGAGGAAAGCTTCATAAAGATTTGCATTTTATTCCTATAAAATTTCTAAAAAAAATAGTCCACAAAATTTTTGTCAACAAAACTTTGTAAGATTGTTAGCTACACTCCCAAGCATGAATAGGGGGCATATTGAGCATTCTACTTAGAACTCTAAGAATTCAACATGCAAGACCATCTACAACAACACCAAGAGTAGCTAATTACTCTAAAAATAAATCACTAAAACTAAAACTAATTGGAGCAATGGAGGAGTCACATACTAGAAAGTAATCCCACAAAACAGTTTCAAAAATGGAGCTCGAGCAAAGAGATCGAAATCCGTGGGTTTGAGAGCAAGAACACAAAAATGGTGGTTGTGGTGATTTTTTGCTGAAGGTAGGTGACAATGTGCGCTAAAGAGATAAGTGAGGGGACCCACATGGGGGCCACAACCCACCAGGGCACAGCCTGGGGGTGCTGGCACGCCTTGGTGTCTTGTGGGCACCAGGGGCTCCCCCCTCAGGTGTTATTTGCACCAGAAATTCTTAAATATTCAGAAAAAATCGTGTTAGATTTTCAAGGCATTCTGAGAATTTTTATTTTGGGGTCATTTTTTTATTGCACGGAGAAAACAAAAAATAGGATAAACATGGCATTTTATTTTATTCTACTAACTAAAACAGAAAACTAAAAGGTGGAAACAGAGAGTTGTGTCTACTAAATTCATCAACTTCATACCTCTCGAAAACGATTCATTAATAAGGTTGATCAAGTCTTATTAACAAGCACTTCCGATTAGCATGAAATCGAAGAACTTTCGTAAAACACTAGGTTACCTCAATGGGGATAGGCATATCCCCAACCATAATAATATCATATTTATTTTTGACAGTAGGTAGAGGTAATCGAAACCTTCCAATAGTGAGTGTCGGAGAATTTTCAATAACATTGACTTGGAATTGCTTCTTCGGAAAATGCACCGTACACTCATTACCATTGATATGAAAGGTGACTTTGCATTCATTGCAATCAATAACAGCCTTGCAGTATTCAAAAAGGGTCTACCAAGGATAATCGACATGTTGTCGTCCTCTAGCATCTCAAGAATAACAAAGTTTGTTAAGATACTAACATTTGGAACAACGATGGGCACGTCCTCACAAATACCAATAGGTACGGCCATTGATTTACCAGCCATTTGCAAAGATATCTCAGTAGGTGTGAGTTTATTCAAATCAAGTCTTTTATATAAGGAGAACGGCATAACACTAACACCGGCTCCCAAATCACACAAAGCAGTTTTGACATAATTTCTTTTAATGGAGCAAGGTATAGTTGGTATTCCCGCATCTCCAAGTTTTTTAGGTACTCCATCCTTAAAGGAATAATTAGCAAGCATGGTGGAGATTTCAATTTCCGGTATCTTTCTTTTATTAGTGATGATGTCTTTCATATACTTAGCATAAGGGGCCATCTTCAAAATATTAGTTAAGCGGGTACGCAAAAAGACTGGCCTAATCATTTCAGCAAAGCGTTCAAATTCTTCATCATATTTTTTCTTAGATGGTTTAGGTGGGAAAGGCATGGGTTTTTGAACCCATGGCTCTCTTTCTTTGCCATGTTTTCTAGCCACAAAGCCTTTTTTACCATAACATTTATTTTGGGGTTGTGGGTTATCAAGATCAACATCACGTGCTATTTCTACATCATTAGCTTGTTCTTTATCATTACTAGGTTGAGTATCCTCATGAACATCACCATTATAATTTTCATTATCACTAGGTGAGTGTTCAGTACCAGACTCAGTTTCAGCATCAGAAATAGAGACATCATTACTATCAGGAGGTTATTGTGTCTCAGGTTCACTAGAGGTATGCAAAGTCCTGTCATTTTTCTATTTCTTTTTCTTCTTAGAAGGACAAGGTGCATCACTATTAATTTTCTGAGGATCTTGTTCAATTCTTTTAGGATGACCCTCAGGATAGAATGGTTCTTGGGTCATCCTACCTCCTCTAGTTACTACTCTAGCAGCAAAATCATGTATATTACTATTCATTTCATCTAGCAATTCTTTTTGAGACTTAACAACTTGTTCTAACTGAGTTTGAACCATATAGGCATGCTTTCCTACACCTCTAACATCATTACTGATTCTAAATAGCCAGTCACTCAAGCGAGCAATCATGTCAGAATTGTATTTCAATTGTTTCAGAACATTTGCATTGAAGTGCTCTTATTTCATAATGTAGTTATCAAACTCATATAAGCATTGACTAGGATGTTTATTGTAAGGGATATCACCTTCATCAAACTTTAATAAAGAATTTACCTCTACCACCTGTGTAGGTGGTGGTGTGTCAAGGCCATGTATTTCTTCAATAGGTGGCAAATTCTTAACATCCTCGGCCTTAATACCTTTTTCCTTCATAGATTTCTTTGCCTCTTACATATCTTCAGGACAGAGAAATAGGATACTTCTCTTCTTCGAAGTGGGTTTAGGCGATGGTTCAGGAAGAGTCTAATCATCATAGTTATTCAATATGTTATTCAATAATTCCTCAGATTGTTCAACAGTTCGTTCCCTGGAAACACAACTAGCACAACTATCTAGGAAGACCCTAGAAGCATCGGTTAGTCCATTATAAAAGATATCAAGTATTTCATTTTATTGAGTGGGTGATCAGGCTAAGCATTAAGCAATTGGAGAAGACTCCCCCAAGCTTGTGGGAGACTCTCTTCTTCAATTTGCACAAAGTTAAATATTTCCTGTAAGGTAGATTGTTTCTTGTGAATAGGAAAATATTTTTCAGAGAAGTAGTAGATCATATTCTGGGGACTACACACACAACCAGGAGCAAGGGTATTGTACCATGTCTTAGCATCACCCTTTAATGAGAACGTAAATAACTTAAGGATATAATAGTAGCGAATCTTCTCATCATGAGCAAAGAGGGTGGCTATATCATTCAGCTTAGTAAGGTGTGCTACCATAGTTTCAGTTTCATACCATGGAAAGGATCAGATTCAACCAAAGTAATTAACTCTTGCTCGACATAGAATTTATAATCCTCATTGGTAACACAGATAGGTGAAGTAGCAAACTTAGGATCACATTTCATTCTAGCATTCAAAGTCTTTTCCTTATACTTGCATAGTAGTTTCTTAACATCATCTCTATCCTTACAGGCAAGAATCTCTCTAGCTATTTCTCCATCCAAAGCATAACCTTCAAGTATCTTAGGCATTTCAAATCTAGGAGAGCTAGACCTATTAGGTGTTTCATAATCATCAATTTCAAAGTTCTCATCAGTTCAGCAGTTTCAATGATTTCATTCTCTCTAGCTCAAGCAATTTGTTGATCAAGAAATCCACCTAGCGGCACAGTATCATCAACCATGGTACTAGTATCATCATAAGCATCATTCATAGCAGAAGTATCATCATCAATATCAGGATTAATAGCATGTGGTGGTGGTGCAAACTTACTCATAACAGAAGGTGAATCAAGTGCAGAGCTAGATGTTAGTTCCTTACCTCCCCTCGTATAGAGGAAAAATCTTGGTCTTAGTATCCTTTATATTCTTCATAGTGATAGATTTATATAAATCCCAAGTGAATCAACAAATATTGCTATGCTCCCCGGCAATAGCACCAGAAAAAGGTCTTGATAAGCCACAAGTATACGGGATCGCAACCGTTTTCGAGGGTAAAGTATTCAACCTATATTTATAGATTCGACACAATGGGAGCCAAAGAATACTTGAGAGTATTAGTAGTTGAGTTGTCAATTCAACCACCTGGTGTAAATATCTGCAGCAATGTGGTCCGTAGCACAGTAATATGATAGGTTTGATTGTAGTAGCAATGGTTTTGTAGCAGTTGGAACAGCAGCAACAGCAGTAGTAACTTAGCAAGAATGATGAATGGAAAGTTCATAGGCACTGGATCGGTAACTCGTTAGATGATATTCAACATGTGACAGTTATAACCTAGGGCGATACAGAACTAGCTCCAGTTCATCAATGTAATGTAGGCATGTATTCCATAGATAGTCATACGTGCTTATGGAAAAAAACCTCCCATGACAGCGGGGTCCATAAGGAAACTAAGGGATATTGAGGCCTCCTTTTAATAGAGAACCGAAACAAAGCATTAAGACATGGTGAATACATGAACTCCTCAAACTACGGTCATCACCGCAAGGTATCCCAAATATTGTCACTATGGGGTTGACGGATCATAACACATAATAGGTGCATATGACTAGGCAAGACTGGATCAAGAATATAGAAATAATGATGATAACGTAAACCTTTTAGGTCTGAAATCATGGCACTCGGGCCCTAGTGACAAGCATTAAGCATGGCAAAGTCATATCGACATCAATCTTAGAACATAGTGGATACTAGGGATCAAGCCCTAACAAAACTAACTCGATTACATGATGAATCTCATCCAACTCCTCACCGACCAGCAAGCCTACGAAGGAATTACTCACTCCCTATGGGGAGCATCATGGAATTGACAATGGAGAAAGGGTGATGATGACGAAGATTGAAGATTCCCCTCTCCGGAGCCCCAAACGGACTCCAGATCTAGCCTGCCGATGAAGAATAGGAGGTGGCGGTGGCTCCGTCTCGTGAAACTCAATAATTCTTTTTTCTCTGATTTCTCTCTCCAAATTTAGGAATTTATAGTGGCGGAGGTAGGGAAAGTGGGGCCCCGAGGTGATCACAACCCACGAGGGCGCGGCCAAGGGTGCCTGGTGCGCCCTAGTGTATTGTGCCCAGCTCGGGCCCCCTCTCCAGTGGTTTTTGGCTCTGGTATTTTTTATATTTTCCAAAATAAATCTCCAAAAAGTTTCTTTCCATTCCGAGAACTTTTATTTCTACACAAAAACAACACCATGGTAGTTCTACTGAAAACAGCGTCAGTCCGGGTTAGTTCCATTCAAATCATGCAAATTAGAGTCCAAAACAAGGGCAAAAGAGTGAGGAAAAGTAGATATGTTGGAGACGTATCACTTACCAGATGATATTTTAGGGGATCCTCCTCCACCCAAGGGAGATCCCGTGTTTGAGCTAAAGACATGACCTATTACTCTGAAATATGCTTATCTTGATGAAAAGAAGATATATCATGTCATTACCAGTGCTAACCTTTCAGAGCTTGAAGAAAAGAGATTACTTAAAACTCTGAAGAAGCACACAAGTGCTATTGGATATACTCTTGATGATCTTAAGGGCATAAGCCCCACTCTATGTCAGCACAAGATTAATATGGAACCGGATGCTAAACCTGTCGTTGATCATCAACGTCGTTTAAATCCTAAGATGAAGGAGGTGGTAAGAACTGAAATACTAAAGCTTCTGGAGGCAGGTATAATTTATCCCATAGATGATAGTAGATGGGTAAGTCCCATTTACTGTGTTCCTAAGAAACGAGGTATAACAGTTGTCCCTGGTGATAAAAATGAACTTATTCCACAAAGAATCATAACTGGTTATCGGATGATAATTGATTTCAGGAAATTAAATAAAGCTACAAGGAAAGATAATGATTGTTGCCTTTTACTGATCAAATGTTATAAGGAATATCTAAGCTCACACACTTTTGTTTTCTTGATGGATATTCTGGTTTCTCTCAAATACGTGTGTGAAAATAGGACCAAGAGCAAACTACCTTTACATGCCCTTCTGGAACTTATCCTTACAGACGTATGCCTTTCGGTTTATGCAATGCACGTGCTACCTTTCAAAGATGTATGACTTCTATATTCTCTGACTTTTGTGAAAAGATTGTCAAGGTTTTCATGGATGACTTTTCAGTTTATGAGACTTCTTTTGATGATTGCTTGAGCAACCTTGATCGAGTTTTCCAGAGATGTGAAGAAACTAATCTTGTCTTGAATTGGGAGAAGTGCCATTTATGGTGAATCAAGGTATAGTACTCGGGCATAAAATTTCTGAATGAGGCATTGAAGTAGACAAAGCTAAAGTTTATGCAGTAGAGAAAATAACATGTCCAAAAGACATCAAAGGTATAAGAAGTTTCCTTGGCCATGCTGGTTTTTATAGGCGTTTTATTAAAGATTTCTCCAAGATTTCTAGGCCACTAACTAATCTTCTTCAAAAACATATTCCATTTGGTTTTATGATGATTGTGTAGAAGCCTTTGAAATACTTAAGAAAACATTGATTTTTGCACCTATTGTCCAACAACCTGATTGGAATCTACCATTTGAAATTATGCGTGATGCTAGTGATTATGCTGCTGGTGCCATTATAGGGCAAAGAGTAGATAAGAAATTGAATGTTATCCATTATGCTAGTAAGACCTTAGACACTGCTCAAAGAAATTATGCTACTACTGAGAAAGAATTTTTGGCATTTGTGCCATGTGATAAGTTTAGACCTTATACTGTTGATTCCAAAGTAACTATCCACACTGATCATGCTGCTATTAAATACCTTATGAAAAATAAAGATGCTAAGCCTAGACTTATTAGGTGGGTGCTTTTACTTCAAGAATTTGATTTGCATATTGTTGATAAGAAGGGAGTCGAAAACCCTATAGCAGATAACTTGTCTAGGATGGAAAGTAGTCTTGATGACCCAGTGCCTATTGATGATAATTTTCTTGATGAGAAACTTGCTGCTATAAACAATTCACATAGTACTCCTTGGTATGTGCATTATTCTAATTACATTTTCGCTAAATTATACCACCTAGCTTCACCTATCAACAAAAGAAAAAATCTTTTATGATTTACGACATTACTTTTGGGATGACCCACATCTTTATAAAGAAGGAGTAGATGGTGTTATTAGACATTGTGTACCTGAGCATGAATAGGGACATATCCTACGGAAGTGTCACTCTAAGGCCTACGGAGGACACCATGCTGGTAACAGAACTCCACACAAGGTACTACGGTATGGTTTTTATTGGCCTACTCATTTCAAAGATGCGCATAAGTATGTTCTTTCTTGTGATGAGTGTCAAAGAATTGGTAACATTGGTAGACGTCAGGTAATGCCTATGAATTATTCACATGCTATTGAACCATTTCATGTCTAGAGTGTTGATTATATGGGACCTTTTCCTTCCTCTAATGGGTATACTCATATTCTAGTTGATGTTGATTACGTTACTAAGTGGGTAGAAGCTATTCCAACTTGTAGTGTTGATCATAACACCTCTATTTAAATGCTTAAAGATATTACTTTCCCGAGGTTTGGAGTCCCTAGATATTTGACGACTGATAGTGGTTCACATTTTATTCATGGTACTTTCCATAAACTTCTAGCTAAATACGATGTTAACCATAAAATGGAACTTGAACGAGAAGGATCTGAGGAATTATCTCGGGAGAGGAACATATGGACACTATGGAAGTGCATCCTCCTGCCTCTGAACGCGGGACCCTAGCCGGCATCTCCACTTCTCCTAAGCCTTGCCCACTAATGGGGAGGAGATCCCAGCTAGCTCAGGAAGCGCAAGGTGAATCTACCCCGAGGAGGCCCTACGATAGGTTACATGCAAAACAAATTCACAATGACCCACAATTACAGAGTTGAGAATATTTCTCGCTCACATATACCATCCAATTGGGACATCTCTCGTCCAAGTGAAAGTGATGCAGGAAAAGGCTCTTCATGGCCAGGGAATAAGCATATTATGGTGGAAGTGCAAAAGAACACTCCAATGATTCAACAGCTACTCAATGATATGAGGGAGTTGAGGACCCTCATGCTAACTATTGCAAGAGACAAGCCTACTACATCATCACCACCATCACCCAAGAAGGATGCTTGAGTACATGGGTATGTGCACCACCCTTAGCTTGTTACAAGCTTGGGGGAGGTGCCCCGGTATCATATCACCATCACCTTTTTACCATTAGCATATATCTTACTTTGATCCTTGGTATTTCATGATTTAGATAAATACAATTTCAGATTTGCTTTGCGTAGAATTTTTGCTTTGAGATCTATCTATCCTCTTAATCGAGTGTGGGATTTATATAATAAAGATTAGTTGAGTTTGTGTGCTTTACTCTCATTGACCCATCATCATAGCATGGCAATAAAAGAAATAGATAGATCAAATGCTAACCCATGGGGCGTAATAACTTCACATAAGAAAAAGTATAAGTGATAAAAGTTGTTGAGAATAAACAAATATAACATTAATAATTGATATAATATGTGCAAGATTATGATAGAGAAGAGGAGATTCACATATAAATACACTATCTTGGACACCTTCTATGATTGTGAGCCCCCATCAAATATTATATAATGATTGAGTGTTGATGTTGGACATAGAAGACAACATATTGATCATGATTGTTTACATTTGCATAGAAGTTATATTTTAGTGGTCCTTTAACATGTGGTGCTTGCTTTAGATCTTTCGCTAGCCAAGAATTTTCTACACTTAGTAGAGATACTACTTGTGCATCAAATCATCCCCATCTTCCTATGTGTTTGACGGAAACATTAGCTCCAAAAATACGCAATGAGTGTAAATAATCATAGAAGGCTAAATGATAGTTGAGTCTATGAACTTGCTAGAATAAAAGCTCTTACATAGACTCTTCTCTTGAATATGATGAGTTATGATTATCTCAATGACTAATAGCATCGTTTGTTGGTTGTCAATACAGTTTATGCTTCATACTTCAAGTGAATAGATTGTTACCTGTTTATGAGAAGCTATATGATGGAAAACTTGCTGCTATGTTAATATTCATGATGCTCTCATGTTTGTATTATGTTTTTATTGACTTTCCTCTCTCTCTCAAATCATGTGCTCATTATTTTCGAGTTCGTTTTTTGCTTGAGGTCAAGCGAGGTCTAAGCTTGGGGAGTTGATACGTCCATTTTGCATCATGATTTTTGATTGATATTTATGTTATTCTTGTCCATTATTCTTTATTGTCATACAATTCTTTTGTCTTTTCTCTCTGGATATTCAAGGTACATCACAAAGAGGGAAATCTCTCGAAACCGGAATTCTGGACCGGGAAACCAAGAAAAAGGGAGAAAATCATCAGAATCCAAATGGCCTGAACCTGCATGGAGAATTTTGATGGAATATTTAAGAATTATTGGGCAAACATATACTCGAGGGGGCCACATGCTGGCTACAAGCCAACAGGGCATGCCCTGATGGCTTGTGGGGCCCCAGCAGGTCTCCCGGTGCCTCTCTTCTCATATATGATGTGTTTTGCCCTAGAAAAAATCATAAGCAATCTTTCGGGACAAAGCGCCGCCGTCTCGAGGTGAAAACCTGGGCAAAGGCCCTTTTGCACTCTGGCAGGCTGATTCTGCCGGGGAAACTTCTCTCCGGGAAGGGGAGATCGAAGCCATCGTCATCACCAACGGTTCCTCCTTTGTGGGAGGACCAATCTTCATCAACATATTCACCAACACTATCTCATGTCAAACCCTGGTTCATCTCTTGTATTCAATCTTCGTCCCAAAACCTCAGATTGGTACTTGTGGGTTACTAGTAGTGTTGATTACATCTCATAGTTGATGCTTGTTGGTTTACTTGGTGGAAGATATTGTGTTCAGAACTTCAGATCCTTGATCTCCATTATTACACCTCTGATCTTGAACATGTTGATGATGTGTGAGTAGTTACTTTTGTTCCTGGGGACATGGGAGAAGTCTTGTTATAAGTAATCATGTGAAGTTGGTATTCATTCGATATTTTGATGATATGTATGTTGTTGCTTATCTTAGTGGTGTCACATGAACGTCGACTACATGACACTTAACCATGTTATGGGCCTAAAATAAGTCATTATGGAGTAACAAGTAGATCATGGGTTGCGAGAGTGACAGAAGCTTAAACCTTGGTTTATGCGTTTCTTCATGAGGGGTTGATTTGAATCCACACGTTTCATGCTATGATTAGATTCATCTTAATTCTTCTTTCATAGTTGAAGATGCTTTCAAGATGGGCTAATCAAAAGTGGGTTGTTTGTTCAAGTAAGAACAACACCTTAGCACCGGTCCACCCACATATTAAATTATCAAAATAGCGAACGCGAATCAACTCAACATGGTGAACATGACTAGACAGTAATTCCCATGTGTCCTTGGGAGCCCTTGCTTAATATAACAATACTTTCTGGCATGTCCTTTCCTATAAAAAGGATTGGGCTATCTTGTTGCACCTTAGTTACTAGTGTTACTTGTCACTTGTTACGAATTATCTTGCTACAAA
Source organism: Hordeum marinum (assembly GCA_022496015.1). Classification (NCBI taxonomy): domain Eukaryota; kingdom Viridiplantae; phylum Streptophyta; class Magnoliopsida; order Poales; family Poaceae; genus Hordeum; species Hordeum marinum. The sequence continues at coordinate 147,394,847 of CM039674.1, forward strand.
ACTATCTACTATTGTTACTCACAACACTTGCACATAATACCTTGCTCAAAACTACTTATCATTTCCTTCCGCTCCTCGTTGGGTTTGACACTCTTACTTATAGAAAGGACTACGATTGATCCCCTATACTTGTGGGTCATCGGTTACACTTGATCATTGAACATCCTGGTACATTGCGAGAGGTATTCATATAGTCATACAATTTTTCATGTTGAGTTGTAAGTAAATAAAAGTGTGATGATCATCATTATTAGGGCATTGTCTTGGTGAGGAAAGGATGATAGAGACAATGATTCCCACACAAGTCGGGATGACACTCCGAACTAAAAATAAAATAAAAAGAACAAAGAAATAAAAAGACAAAAAAGACCAAAATAATAAATAAATAAATGAGAGAAAAGAGAGAAGGGACAATGCTACTACCTCCTATTGCACACTTGTGCCTCAAAGTGGCACCATGTTCTTCATATAGAGAGTCTCTTGTTTTGTCACTTCCATATGCTAGTGGGAATTTTTCATTATATAGAACTTGGCTTGTATATTCCGATGACGGGCTTCCTCAAATGCCCGAGGTCTTCATGAGCAAGCAAGTTGGATGCACACCCACTTAGTTTTAGTTGAGCTTTCATACACTTATAACTTCAGTGCACCCATTTCATGGCAATCCCTACTCCTCACAATGATATCTATTGATGGACATTTCCATAGCCTGTTGATATGCCTAGTTGATGCGAGACATTCTTCTCCACTTTTCACCCCTTTGAAACCTACCACCATATTCTATTCCACCTCTATGCTATATCCATGGTTCACACTCATATATTGTGCGAGTAATAAAAAGCTGAAGCGCGTTAAAAAGTACGATCCAATTGCCTGACTTGACACTGTGGTGCTTGACATTTGTATTTATATGGTGATGACGGAGCCATGCTATTCTTATATGATAAAATGACTTGGGGGTAAACACTCTTTTTGGTGAAACTTGATGATTATGTTTCTTATGTTTATAAATATTACCATGGTGATGTTTATTAATTCATCATTTTTCAATGATCAAACCAGCAGTGGATTACATCTTGGGTAGCATGTCACATCAAAAATTCTGTTTTTATTGTTTACCTACTCGAGGATGAGAAGGAATTAAGTTTGGGGGTGCTGATACGTCTCCAACGTATTTGTAATTTTTGATTGTTCCATGCTATTATATTATCATTCTAGGATACTTTTGGGGGTGTTTATTTACAAATTAATATTATTTTTGAGCACTAACTTATTAACCCAGTGTCCAGTCCAGTTGCTATTTTCTCCATGTTTTTGGCTTTTCAGGTTACAATACCAAACGAAGTCCAATTGGCATGAAACTTTAATATGATTTTCTGGACCAAAAGAAGACTTGTAATCTTCGTAAGGATACTGGTGGCTCCACGAGGGAGGCACAAGCCAACAGGGTGCGCCTTCGGGGTTGGTCGTGCCCTGTTCCCGCGTGCCCCCCGCGGGCGTCCCCCGGTGCCCCTCTTTGTTTTATAAATCATGAAAGTCTCTGTTCCGCCGTGCGCCTATCTGGAGCCCTGTTCTGGTGCCCTGTCAAAGGGGGAGTCGACCTATTTGCTTATGGACGTGATGCATATATAGACACGATCATTGTCATGAATAAAGATTGCATAACTATGTGCTTTTCTATCAATTGCCCAACCTTAATTTGTCTATCCACCGTATGCTTACTATATGAGAGATGTCACTAGGGAAAACTATGCCCTCGGGGTCTATTCACTTATAAATTCACAAAAGCTTTCAATACCTTGATGTCATTTATTTTATTTTATTTTATTTTGCAATATACAATTATCTACTATCATCTACACACTTCATTTGCTTGCAAATAACGAGACAAAGGGGATTGACAACCCTCTTGCTGCGTTGGGTGCAAGTGCTTGCCCTTTTGTGTGCAGTCACTGAAGACGGTGGTTGACTATTAGTCCTATTGGTTCGATAAATCTTAGTTCTCTATTGAGGGAAATACTTATCCATATTGTGTTGTATCACCCATTCCTCTTCACGGAAAACTCAATGCAGATCACAAGTATCATGGACACCTTGCTCAAGTCGGCCATCATGATCTCCACTTCCTTTGCCATGAATGCGAGTGTCACCTTGTTCGATTTTGTCTTTGCAAAACCCGCCTTGATCTCGAGCTTCTTGATTTGGGTGTTCTCCTTGATCTCGAGCTTCTTATTTTGTATCTCGATGTAGGCCATCATTTGCCCCCTTCTCTTGGAGCTTCCTCTTCTCCCTTGCATCCTTTTGGGTCAAGAACCCTTGCGAAGTTTCTTCCAAGGAGAGTGTCGCAACATCATGCTTGTCGCCCACCTTGGAGTTTGTCTTCTCCGTTGTCCGCTTCTCTCCTTCATGCTCAACGATGATTGCCTACCCTCCATTCTTATTTAGGGTGGCATATTGCTCCTTGAACTTAGGAAAATTACAAATGATCGTCCAACAATGGGTGAGGGTGAGTGACTTGCTCCCATGTTGGGCCTTGAAAGGCTTCCAAAGTTTGGAATGCCTACAAATAGAAAAGGAGGCCACAATGTACATTCATATGCAATGAACAAGAAAGCATCAATCAACAAGGCACACGCATATGAAGAACACAAAGAAATTGTATACCGTGTCTTTGATGCCTAGGCCACTCACGGGATGGCCTTTGGTTCTGTCAAGGGATGCACAAAACTTGTTGCATTCTTGTAGGATGACCCCCACCTATTTTGGATTGAGCGATGACACATTTTCTCTCAAACTTGTAGGGCAAGAAATTCCTATGTTCATGGAAGTTTGCATGAACCCTCGCCCAAAATGGTGATCCTTTTTGCTCGGCGTCGATCTTGGGATCTTGCCCAATTTCCTTCCACCCTTCACAAATCAACTTGCCTTCATATTTGGTGTATGCTCCCAGCTGAATGCTTTGGCGCCTCCTTTTTTGTGAATTGTCTTAATGAGAGACCTCATCGGTAAACAATGGCTCCTCCTCAATGTCCACACCATCCTCTTCCTCTTTGCATTTTGCTGCCATTAGTTGCCTTGGTCGCGTCGTCTTGGCTTTGGGTCTCCTCGCCATCATAATCTTGGCCACCCACGACATGGTATTCTTCGTTTTGGGTCTCATATCCATCGTAGACTTAGCCACCTCGATGATGATATTCTCCATGAACTCCTGGTAGTAGGTCGGGTCATCATGCGCTGGCGGCGAGTCTGGTGCTTCATCAGGTTACAGGTGGTGGGAAGGTTGGACATTGGAATTGCCGTAGGCCACTTCTTTTGCATCTCGATAGACGACTCGTTGGCACCAGCCATAGGGGTGGCAGTAAGGTCGATGGCCATGGGTGGGTGGCTAACGCGACCACACTCACTTTCAACGAGTTGTCCCCTTGCAAGGTGGAGAGGCGGGTCACTGCTGGGTCGTGTGGGCGTTGGAGCCCCGACATCTGCGACGTTGTGGACCTATACGCTGACTCCGACGGTGAAGGGCCAACAACCAATGAGCTCGTGCTCATTGCGGCCATGATGGCAGCGGTAAGAATCACCATCATGGGGCGACTGGACGCTTTCATGAGGAGGGCTTTCCACGTGGCCTTGGCGATCATGGTCTCGTTCTCCTCAACGGCGGCCTTCTGTTGTGCGGTCGCGGCTTGGACGACGACAGTGGTGGCGGCTTTTCTCGCTGCATTTTTGGCCCTTCGACCAACCCTCTTCTCTCACTCTCGGGCCCTCTGCTCTGACGTGAGCTCCTTCTTGGGCTTGTTCTTCTTCTTTGCGGGGCGGACGAGGACGCCATCGACAATGGCGGCCAAAAAGGCAGCGACAAGGTTTGGCGTGTTGGCCATGGCGAGTGGGAGGGTTTTAGGATGGAGAGGGGAATGGAATGGACATGCCACCAATGTGCGGGTAAGGGGAGGACAAAAACGGACGTCTTGTGCACACCCGTGTCCTGTTCGCGTTGACGCAAACTTCGTCCAAATTTAGACCGAGAAAATATCATGATGACAAAAAAAGGACAATCGTGTGTTTGGCAATTTGCGTTCGTTTCAACTCAACACGGACCAAATCCGCATGCGTTGGAGTTGGCCGTACCAGCCGCACATCACAGCAGGTTAGCAGAGTGCCCCCACGCGTCACTCTTCAAGTCTTCAAACGACGGGGAAAGCAAGCCGCAGCACCCAGTCCAGTTCAGTCCAGTCCAATCCAAGTCCAAGGCGTGTGAAATTTCGGCAAGCTGCCAAAAACTCCTCTTGCCGGCGCCCGTCCGGCCGCCCCCACAACCACGAAATTCTCGCCTGTTTATTATGCACACGCCAACGACCGGCGACACACCCGAAGCAGAGTGCGCATGCTACCCCAAAACCAGCTAATTTTTTTTAAATATTAATTTTTTTAGAAATATTGTGCGAACAAAAAAAATTCAAATATGTGATCCCATCGGCTACACCCTGGCCGATTAGTTCCAGCCGGCCACCTCTAGGCCGATTAGTCCCAGTCGGACTAGGTGTAGCCGATAGGCCTGTCGGCCCCTGGTGTTGAGCACTAATCGGCCACCAGTAAGCCGATTAGTACTAATCGGCCTAGGTGTAGCCGATTAGTACTAATCGGCCTACTCGTGGCCAATTAGTACTAATAAGCCACAGTTGTACCATCTGGTGCATGCCCTTGTTTTTTTCTCGCCAAATGTTCCGAGCCATGTTTTCCCGCCCGATTTCCCGCCAAGTGTTCCCGCCAAATGTTCCCGGCCATGTTTTCCCGCCAAGTCTTCCCACCAAATTATCCCGGCCATGTTTTCCCGCCCGATTTCCCGCCAATTATTCCCACCAAATTTTCCCGGCCATGTTTTCCTGCCACTTTTTGCCGCCAAATTTTCCCGCCCAATTTCCCGCCATTGCTATTGTCGTCTGCCTATAAAAGGAGGCATTGTAACTGCCTTCCTCCATCGGCCAGCAACACTCGAAGAAACCAGCACGGTAGTCATTATGAGTTTGCCTTGTTCAGATCAAAGCATTAGGCCTAGCAAATGGAAGAGTGCGAAGTTGCCTCGGGGGGGTGGAACCAGCTCATTGTTAGTGCGGGGATCTCTGAAAGGTGAAGGAGGTGACGGATTTTTTAGATTGGTTGGGCATGAAGTTTTTCATGTGCGCTAATTATAAGGAAGATCCACCCGTTGTTCCTTCACCGTACATCACGCCTCCGGTATGTTTCAGTCACCCAGAATAAACACATTGTTGATATTTTTGTTGATTTGATTTTTATATTTCGGTTTCTTTTGTAGTCTCCTCCGCCCTTGTGCCAGTACTATCGTTGGATAGACACGAAAATGTCGGACTGGGTGGTGACTTAGATTCCTAAAAGAGGTCGTCGTGCATGGGCAAGTTTCGACTTGGAGGAGCGCCGCGAGAAGGCGGCAGCTGAGGAGAAAGCAGAGTAGGAGAGAGCGTGGCAAGATTAGGGTGTGGAGCAGAGGGCTTTTCTTGCTGAGATGAAGAAGAAAAACCAAGAAAACCAACTTCGACTGGCGGAGGTCTACCGGCAGCGAGAGGAGGCCCGTGAGGCTGAGAGGCAGAGAAAGAAAGAAAGGGCTCGTGCAGCCCAGGCAGCAGAAGAAGCTAGAGATGGAAAAGGAAAATATCCACGTTGGACTTAGTAGATTTATATTCTTGTAACTCAATTTCAGCAAGTTGTATCTTAATTTTGGCAAGTTGTATCTTAATTTCAGCAAATTGTATCTTAATTTCAGCACCTATAAAACCCCTGTGGTATGTCTGAATGTCTTCTACATTGAAATAGAACATGAATACATCTCACACATAGAATAGACATATGTCTGATACATAATTAGATAGAGGTTTCTCTACTGATAGATAGAGGTGTCACTAACAACGTCTGGGAAGGCGCTCAGGGGGTGTGCTAGGCGTACTCCAGCCAAACCTGTGGGGGGGACTAATGTTATGAGGAGGAATCTCGGACCCATCCTGGTCATACTGTGTATCCTGGGTGGGCCATGGTGGAGGAGTCAAGAAGACATCCATCCACGCGTTCTGCTGTGATAGGACATCTCCTTCCTCACCCGTGAACCCGGATCCGGACGCCGAAGCCTCCTGATATGCATAGGATCCTGCAGGAGGATCATCATTACTGAATAAATGGGCAGTCGCAGTTACTAAAAAGAGTGAATATGAAGAGACATACCAACTGGCTTATATTCCGATGGCGACCGAAACATGAAACCTGTTGTGGGACTTTGTTGTACCAGTGGAGGCCGAAACCCGAAGCTCGAAGAGGGAGCATGGTATTGTGGGTGCTGTGGGTGTTGCCACGTCGAACTGCCAGCCTGGTCAGGAGGGGGTGGATGGGGCGTCTGCTGCCAAGCCGCACTGCTAGCCTGGTCAGGAGGGGGTGGAGGTAGCGTCAGCTGTTGTTCTAGGTGTGGCCTCGGTTGCTATCGTTGTGTTGAGTGACGCGGCTGCTGGTGCACAACGTCTGAGTTGCGTGTGCACGTTATAGCCATGTAGATATTTCGCACCTTCTGTTCAATGCGCTGTAACAATGGCTGCACTTGTGACCTAGGTACTAGCAGAGGTCCACACGATAGTGAACGTCCATAGGCCACGACTTCATTATGAAGACCATAAGCCAACTCGGCCTGCAATTGTGAGATTGATTGTTAAATATGGATGATAAATTATGTAACAGAAAGATTAATGAGATAAAGACAATAGATGTTACCGCGTATTGCCTGGAGCCCGTAGTGTCATAACTCGGGTACGTATCCGACGTAACAGGGGCCGGTATCTCCTTTGCATTCAAGTGCTCAATGATGCGTAATCGTGTCCCTGTCATGTAGTTCTCCAAGTAGGCATTGAATGCAACGAGATCAAATGCGACATTCTCATCCCAGAGACGTGTCATCGCAGTATCCCATTCTAAAACATACGGGAGGAGCCTTTGGAGCCACTGCTCTCTCAAGCCTTCTCCTAGTACCAGGAGGGTCAAATCCTGGTAAGTCACAAAGCCCAACAGGCTCTTCCTCCATAGCAGCTGATCCGATAGCTAATTGTGCAGCTACAACTTCAACGTGTGCCCTCACAGCTACATCTCTTGCAGCTCTTCTGTCCCTCACATGTCTCAGTGTGCATAAATTAAGTGCGTTACGGATTAATTCGTACTTCCATTGCTGGTTCTGCTTGCAGAGTTTCTTGAATAGATTCATGAGGTTATTATTTCTGAATTGCGAGAAGAAGTTGGCCCCAACATGGCGCATGCACCAACGGCTCTGCAAGTCCTGCCATGGAGTTTGTTCATCGGGGCCAGGGTTCGACAATGTCTTCACTGCACTGAGTATACCAGCATGCCTGTCAGGAAGAATGCACACATTTGGCTTATCATGCACAACTGCAATTTTTAATTGCCTGAAGAACCATGTCCAACTGTCAATGTTCTCACTCTCCACAAAAGCAAATGCCAGTGGGACGACTTGATGTTGGCCATCTTGTCCAATGGTGGTAAGGATCTGACCCTTGTACTTGCTAGTGAGAAATGTTCCGTCAACACAGATCACCGGCCGACAATGTCTGAAAGCTTCAATACAAACATCGAAAGAGAAGAATAATCGATGCAACACCCTCACAATAGGAAACTCTGGCATGAACATGTCTTGGATGTCGACATACGTGCCTGGATTTCAGTCCTGGAGTGTGTGTAGGAGCCGAACAACAGAGTCATATGCATCGAAATACGAACCAAATCTGGTCTTAAGTGCCCTCTGCTTAGCCCTCCAAGCCTTACCATAAGATATTTTGCACTTGAACCTGACAAAGACTTTTGTCTGGATAGCCTTAACTTCCATCGCTTTGCCCTCCACTATCTCGCTGTAAAGCAACCGAGCAAGGACTGATGATGACAGGTTCGGATGATCTTGAGGGATACAAGGAATAACACAAGTGTGGTGAACTAAGTCACTGATGACCCAACTTGAGCCATACTTAGGCAGATAGCCATGCACCCTGGCGGGACAACCCTGGTTTCTACATACCATTGTCAAGTTTTTCGGGCTTGACACATCAGCTACAAAAACCTTTGGGTGGACAATGCCCAACCAATAATTGCATCCCGCAGAGCTTGTTTGTTTGGATACAAGGCACCTAACGCAATGTTGTTCTGATGGTACTGCCAGGCAGAATCATGACCATCATTCACGATCATTGCAGATGAGAAGTCTTGATTCCATGCTGCGGGAATAGGCACTTCATGTGCGTTCTCTTCTTCCTCTGACTCAGCAGAATCATCGAGAATATCACCATCTCTATCTTCATTCTCCATCTGGTTTTGCATGTGCCCATCTATCTCGTCAGCATCCACCTGGCCACTTACATAATCATTGGCATTTACTTCTTCTGCATGACTGCTCTGCCCTGATTCGTTAACGTCATCTTTTGCATGGGGCGTGTAATTTGGTAGTGAATCATGCATCCCTTCACCGCCCTGCCCAATATCGTAGCTTGGTCTGGCTTCTGGTGCACTAACATGCTTCAGCACAGGGAGCAATAAGGCCACAAGATTACATCCCCTACTCACGCAAGCTTGTAACCAGCGTACCCACTTTGAGTCCCGGTCTATTGGCTTCAAATAATAGTAAATATTTGAACTTGATCGGGTCCATAATGCGTGAACACCGACGGTGTGTATTTCAGTATTGAACCCACAGCATCCGGCTAGCCATTCGATCAACTGACTAACAGTCCAAGTTTCAGGGCAAGTAACAGGCACCTCAACGTACTGAAATTCACTCAGATCAGCTCCCATCTCATTTGTGCGGACGCTACCAGGACCGTTGTAAAAACCTAACTTCACTACATCAGACATCTTCGCTTACCTAAAAAATTGTTCAACATGGTCACATATCAAGCAGAATGAGATACTATAATTATTTCCACCTAAACTACAAATTTGCACATCTAAATATATTTACCACAGCTAAATATATTTACCACACCTAAATAAATCAAAACACCTAGATATGCACAACTAAATATATTTTCCGAGGCTACCGGAGTACCTAAAAATATCCTAACACCGAAATATATCTTACAAAGCTATCGAAGCACCTAAATATGAAATCTTACCCTTGAATCGTATGAAGATACGACGAACGCCGCAGCCTGCAGCACCACCACCAGCACCTCCACCTCCTCCACTAGCACCTTCACCTCCTCCTCCACCACCACCACCACCTCCTCCACCTCCACAAAAATGGTCAAAAGCACCACCACAAACTACCCCATCGCAAGATCGACGGTTCTTCTCACTCCCCTAACCATCTAGAACTACGGTGAGGGAAAAGGGGAATGGTGGAGAAGCAAAGAAGAGAAGAAGAATGGAAGGGGAAGAAGAGGGAAAGAAGGAAGAAAACGAAGGGAGGAAGAAGAGAAGAGCCCGTGGGGCGACTGGCCAGCCTCTAAACAACTTCGGCATGACTGAAAGCCCATTCGGCTGCGACGCGACCGACAACACGCCAGGCTGGGCCGACTGGACGGGAACGACGTGGCCCGGCCACTAATCGACATTCACGTGGCCGACTGGACACTAATCGGCTACGCCGTAGCCGACAGGATCCAGTCGGTTAAAAATTTAGCCCCAAACCACCGGATAATAAATCCTTGCGCGGGCCACGAGCGCGAGGGAAGCAGCGGCAGCGATGGAGCCGGAGGGGGTGCGGCACCGGATGGTGGAGGTGGCGAAGGGGGTGCGGCTGCACGTGGCCGAGGCGGGGCCCGAGGACGGCCCCGCGGTGCTGCTCGTGCACGGCTTCCCGGACCTCTGGTACGGCTGGCGCCACCAGATGGCCGCCCTGGCGGCCCGGGGCTTCCGCGCCGTCGCGCCCGACATGCGCGGGTACGGCAACTCCGACGCCCCGCCCTCCGCGGCCTCCTACACCACCTTCCACCTCGTCGGCGACCTCGTCGCCCTCATCGCCGACCTCGCTCAGCCCCAGGTTTTAGTGCATCGAACCCGTTCGCCCTTCTAAGATCCCTCGCTCCGGCGATGCTCCTTGCTAAGATTGCTGTTCAATCCTCGGGCTCGCGTGGCAGGTGTTCGTGGTTGGGCACGACTGGGGCGCAAACGTGGCATGGCAGCTCTGCCTGCTCCGGCCGGACCTTGTGCGGGCGCTCGTTAACCTCAGCGTGGCGTACCACCCGCGCCGTTCCGAGGGGAGTCCGCTCCAGGCCATCAGGGCCTTGTGCGGGGAAGACCACTACATGTGCCGTTTCCAGGTGAAGCCAGTCATCCCCTTTCTGTCCTGGTTGTGGCAGACAGAATCAATGTCATTATGAGTTGCGTTCCTCTGTCCTGATGACTTTATTGCATACGGGTCTGTTCACTAGTCGTGGCAAAACAATTGAACCGGTTCATAGTTGTTGGCATAATTTCGTATGTTAGACGATTGTCTTCATGGTGGGCTTCTCGTGATGCTTAGGGCTGCTGCACGGACCAAACTAGATTATTTGGAAGCAGCTAACTGATACTGTCAGTCATGGACTTCTTAGCTTCGGATAGATAACGATGGAGAAATGGCTAATAAACAAGAAAATTCGGTACATTCCATTGGAGGTTGAGTATGTTTTTCAGTAAGGGATTTGAGTTATTGGTTCAATTGAAATTGGATACTTTGTATTGTCTTTTTTGAAGCTGGAAACTTAACGTTATGGCATTCCTGAGATACAAAGTAGGTAAAAGCATTGTTTCTTGAAGCATGCCATGTTTACTTGTTGCAGCTTTATTTGCTGTACAATTGCACCTATGCCCTTATCGGGTTAAGAACCTGAGTACCTTAAGTACTATAAATCTTCAGTAAGAAACTTTAGTTCTTATTGACATTGTGCTTTTGTTGAAACCAAAAATTTACAATATCGCATTTTCAAGATATGGAGTGTGCAAGGGTCCAAGTAAAATCATTTTCTTGAAAGACACCATGCTTTGCAATTTTGCATTGAAGCTTTATTTGCCCCACAACAACACAGATCTTTATATTTTCTCTTACAAAGATTGCACTCGGTGATTGCGGTCTGGTCACTTTCAGGCCACATCACATGTTTCACATGACAAACGCCTGATATGTGAGCAGATGTAGATGATTTGGTCTTGCTTTAATCCATTTTGATCTGTAGCAACACAGGGAATTGTGTGTGTATCCTTAAGTATAAGGTAAAACATTTCAGTACAAGGCAGCAAAAATTTCAGGGAACACGCAACATCACTTTTGCAGAGCTGTAAAAGTTAACAACATGGAGTATTACAGTGATTGCAGTTAACCTTAAAAACATTTAACTGACTCCTGTCTTAGAATATGATTGTCTATCCTGTAATCGCCTGGTTTTCTTTTCCGAGTACAGTACTTCAACAATTCCTACCTGCAGACTCGGGTTGAAAAGTATCTCCTGGTGCAGTATTAGATATTGCTGTTTAATTGCTTATTCTTAATTATAGTTTTCCTCTGCACCAACATCGCTTCAGATTTGGTTTGTCAGAAACAGTCGTTCATATACATTACTGAATAATGCATTCAGGAGCCTGGAGTCGCTGAAGCTGAATTTGCTCTTTACGACATGAGTCATAAGTTTAAGACGGTCTTTGGAATGCGCAAACCAGCTCCTCCTATTCTATCCAAGGACAAGACCTTCTTTGACTCACTTGATTCGGATGGTACTTGCCCTCCATGGTTGTCTGAAGAAGATATTTCCTACTACGCAGAAAAATTTGAGAAGACAGGGTTTACAGGGGGGCTTAACTACTACAGATGCATGGACTTGTATGTCACCTACGGCCCATTCTCACTGTCTTGGTTTTACAAGTTACTGCTTTATTTACTGTTGTTACCAGGAAAGTTACTTCGTTTCAATTGGATACTGATGATATACTCTGTACTGCGTAAATTTATGCTTTCGAGTTATCAGATGAGGGGAATTGCATCCTAAATGTAGTTGTCCTAATCTACAAAGACTAGGAACCTAGTGGCAAAACGTACTGAAACATGCTCTTTCTTAGCAATTTTGAATTGATATATACATATGTCTGAACTACATATCCGATTGTGCCAACTTCAGTTCGAAAGTTTATGGATGAAGGCATTTTACTAGAGTTAACGCAGGCATTAGATCTGGCTCAACTTACTTTTGTGTTGATGCAGGAATTGGGAGCTTTCTGCGCCATGGACTGGAGCTCCAATAAAAGTAGCGACAAAGTTTATCGTTGGGGACCTGGACGTGACATACAACGTACCGGGGGTGAAAGACTACATTCACAAGGGTGGCTTGAAAGCGAGCGTGCCGAATCTGGAGGATGTGGTTGTAATGGAGGGAGTGAGCCACTTCTGCAACCAGGAGAAGCCTAATGAGGTTTCAGATCACATCTGCGAGTTCTTTGGCAAGTTCTGATTATATAAAGAGAGTCTCGGTGAACCTACTTGTTTTGGTGGTGTTTATGTGGTTATAAGTTGCCGATTACACTCGCCATGATACTGAATTTTCTCTAAATAAAATCATGGTTTGATTTTCACAGCAGAATTTCTGTGAACTCTCAGGTCGTCCTGTTTCTGTGCACAGGATCAAAATGTAACCTGTGGGCAGAAGTGAAATCTTAGTACTCCGTCCGATTCATATTAACTGTCTCAACTTTATTACACTTTTAGAGTGAGTAGCTGAAACCGGTAGAAAACACCACCAGATTACCATTTCTTCTTTATCTAGGTCTGTATCTTGAACGTCTTTTTTCTTTTGCTTAGGTTCATACTGAGGTAGTGGACAACCAGATGGGAAGAATATGGGCGGGGCAAATTTCCTGTTATTGTGGGCAAAATAGAATTGCTTGACTTGTTCAATTAAGTTCAGCGTCAAACTTGCAAAAATATTGCAAAGATAACGTAAGCGCTTCCATTGAAGGGTTGTGTTTTCCTTTTAGGCTAGTTGAAACAGTTGTGCATGCATACCTGGCCAAACGGGCCGTGCCTAACGGGCCGGCCCGAAAGCACGAGGCGCCGGCACGGCACCCGGCACGAGCTAAACGGGCCGTACCAGGCCCGGGGCCCGCCTCGGGCTGTGCCTGGGCCGCCCCCCGCACGCGGGCCGGCACGGCACGGTCCGATTAGCCTTTTTTTTATATGGCTCAATAAGTAAAAATAGACTAAAAAACGCTCAATGCGTCAAATAGTAGGCATTTTAGCGGGCCTCGCGTACCGACAGGCCGGCCCGATTAGCAAACGGGCCGTGTCCGGGCCGGCACCCCGAGCACGCGGGCCGGCACGGCATGGCCCGGTTAGTAATCGTGCCGCGGCGGGCCGGGCCGTGCCGGGCACGATTACCAGCGGGCCGTGCCGGCCCGACCCGTTTGGCCAGGTATGTGTGCATGTAAGATGTTGTGAAACACCTCTGGCTCTTGGGTAGCTGAGTTTTGCAGTCAGTATCTTGAAAGGGATGTACGGCTCTGGAACTCAAGGGTTTGTTTGATTACCTTCCCCGTGAAGCGTGCTCAACGGAGTCTGGTTAAGAGAAAACAGGCAAAAAGCTAACATCTGCACATTGGTCGTCCGCATCTACGCCTCTTGCATTAGGGGAGTAATTTTGGTATAGCGTTTGGTGTCTTGCATTGATTCGGATCATGCAATTGCACGGTGTTTGGTTGTATGCATGGAACATGATTAAGAGCTAATACTTATACTTAACACACACAATTACATTGTGCCTCGCGACTGCGGTGGATGGTGACCGCTGCGTTGCGTCTGACACGACGAACATGGAGTCTCGGGCATCGCAGAGAAAAGTCCGTGTGAAGGAGCGCTGAGGCAGAGGACGGGAGAGGAGAAATGCAGTGTGTGTTGAACCATGACGATTGCGGTGGACGGTGGCTGTGGCGCCGAGTCCAACACGACAAGCACGGAGTCGTGGACGAGCAACCACGTTGGCGGCATGGTGAGCTAATTGCTAGCATGTCGCCGTAGAGAAGGTCTGCACGAAGACATAAGACAAAAGAGGAGAAACCCAGTGCGAGTGCCATGACAGCGTCAGACTAGTAGGGTGAGAGAGAGGAGGACTAGATCAACGACGCTGGAAACGACTCCAGTATAGTAGGACACGGGCTAGGAGGTCAAGAGGAACGGCGTCGGTGTCGAGGGGGACGAATATGAGGGCTTGGAGGCAGAGAACAAAGGAGAAGGCATACGGTGTGGGCGTCATGGCGGCGTCAATGCAGTAGGATCCAAGAGAGTAGGCCGAGATAAATGACGACAAGGATGACGCTACTACATCAAGATGTGATGGAGGAGATCGAGAGCAACCACGTCAGCCTAGAGGAATGGTTAAGTAGTGTTTTAAATCAGACCATACATGCATATGTAAAATCAAGAGGAATATGTAGATCTTCTCGTCTACGATCATCGAAACAGAAAACTTGCAACACGAAAGTTGTGGAACTGTGAGATTAGGCTACTGGTCAATGGAAATTTCAACGGTCGATCGTGCGTGAACCGTAACATCAATGTGCATCTTTTTCGTGTAGAGCTTATGTTAGGGTATATTTCTTCCTTAGTGTTTTTGATGATTAATGGCAATGCATTAGCAGACTAATCATGTGCATTAAGCTTTTCACATAATCCACCATATGGCATAAGCTGATTCTAGCCCCTCGGTGGATAATAGTGAATACGGTTTTCTTTCCCACGTTTCATTTCGGTGGAATTGAGTCGTAGAAGAATCGTACTATTAAGAGGAAGCCCGCATCGAAAAGGTTTGGGTGGAATCAACACGTACACTTTCATTTGCACCCTTGTTCCTTTCCCACATCAATGGAGTTGCTCCACTATGCCCCTTGTCCTGGTCCTGAAGGAAACAAGCGGCAGTACCGCGCAAGCAAGCGGTAGTACCGCCTACTATAAGCGGCAGTACCGCCCCCGGGCAGTAGTACCACTGTCCAGTGTCGCGCGTCGTACCGCTGGCCCTGGAATCTCCAATTTTCGTGTTGCACTGAGCGGTTGTTCGACGCGGTAGTACCGCTTATAAACGGTAGCACCGCCTATTACTACTTCCCTACCTTCTCGAATCTAAACTCTCAGCAAACTCTGGGTGGTGGTAGGGCGAGGCACTACCGCCTATAAGCAGTAGTACCTGTCGGCCCTCTCAGACTGGGGGTATCCAGGCCCGTCTGCCTACGGCCCAGGAAGAAAGGGCTGCCTTGG
This sequence comes from Hordeum marinum, assembly GCA_022496015.1. Classification (NCBI taxonomy): domain Eukaryota; kingdom Viridiplantae; phylum Streptophyta; class Magnoliopsida; order Poales; family Poaceae; genus Hordeum; species Hordeum marinum. Next base: position 147,410,109 of record CM039674.1, read on the forward strand.
GCGCCAGGTGGCCCACCTATAGGCTTCAAGAGCAAGGCCCCCGCGAGGGGTCACGCCTCACGAGGCACGCGGAGTCATCACCAACAAGGGTTGTGTGAGGACTCCCTGAAGAGTAGGCCCGACGCCCTCGAGAGGCAGAACCACCTGAAACGGGCCCGGCGAGGCCTCGCGACCCAGAGCCTACACATGGGTGACGTTCACCGTGCCAAACGGTGCCAGGGGCCGCGCTAGCGGGTGCAGATAGAGAGGTTTTCCTCTTTGGTGTTGGAGGAGCAGCGCCGGCTGGCGAGTTCCCAAAGCAACCCCAAAGGTTGCCCTTCTGGTGCAAGACGACCAAGACCAAAGGCTTGGCAGGAAGGAGGTCCTCCTTGAGCCCATCGGCGTTTCACGGGGAGGAGCTTTAGCAGGCGAAGACCACCTTTTGTCAGGATAGGCTGCAATCATGTCCCTCTTCAAACTGGTCGTTGTGGCAACCCTTCCCGCGTGATGTTTTTGGGGGAAGAGGACCGAGGCCAATATAAGGAAGGGGCCGACCACCATAAAGATGGACAAGTTTCAGGCTGACGAGAACACGCCTTGTACTCATATTCTTCCTCAAGCAATCCACCAAGCAGGAGTACGGTTTTACACCGTGAGGTGGCCCGGACCTGGGTAAACTGTGTGTATCCTTATCCGTTTTCCTTAGCTTGAACCGTCGGAGAGTCACCGTGAAGCTGTGAGGATGGCTAGGGTTGGAGAGTGAGCGCACCCTAGTGTTCGAACCTTTCTTGGGTCTGTGGAGCCCCGATTCCGACATTTGGCGCACCAGGTAGGGGGCGTAGGCCGCTTTCCAGCTTCTCCTTGGCTTCGTCCGCTGTCGTGGTTTTATCACGGCAGATGTCCGGGTAAACAGACTTGGATTCGAGGCCATAGCTAACGTGACGGACTCAAAGGGGTTGATCGGGACGAAGGACACGAGTTTACCCAGCTTCGGCCCCTCAAGTCGAGGTAATAGCCTACGTCCTGCTTGTTCTTGTATTGCTTGTTGTATCGATTACAAGGGAGCTAAGGCTTGACCTAATTCTCGATCCCCTCTCTCTAAGTCGCCCTGGGTCTGCCTTTATATAAGAGGTCAGGACCACGGGTCTTTACAGTTGTCTAACTGAGTCTCATTGTCTATCCTAGTCTTACTCTATCTTCTTGTCCAAACTGTCCCCGAGCGGCTCACACGCCCGGGTCTTCTCAGTCCGGGCCACCTTGCGGGCCACACCATGAGCCGTCTATCTTCATGGGCCGTAGGCTTTACGGCTCACCCTCGGGCCGGCTCACGAGCCATCAATATGACCCGGAGCCTTCAAGGGCGGGTCATATTGCAGGGTTATATCCCCAACATTAGGCCCCAGGTTGAATTGAGATTGCTCACTTCATCCTTCTCTTCTTCTCTTTGGCAAGTCGCCCGGTGATGACCCGGCGTGACATCACGAGATCTGCTGACGTACCACCGAATCTTTTATTAAATGGTCAGCCCGAAAATGGAGGCGTCCGCCTCGGTCAAATGGTTTCCGTCGCCTAGATTTTCGCGCCTGCCTCGTCTTCTCTTTAAATAAGACCTGTTGTGGGGGGAAACTTTCCTTATCCCACTCTCCCTTCGTCTTCTTCCCTTCATCGTCTCTGCTCCAGCGCTCCCTGCTCCGGCGCCGTCTTCTCATCGTTGTCAAACCAGACCGCTGCATCAACCTGAGTCGTACCAGAATCTCTTCCACGTCCGCCGCTCCATCATCGGTAAGTCCAAGCTCCCTCTAGATCCATCGCCGCCATAGTAGGGTTCGCGGGAAGCTCTACCGCCGCCGCTCGGGCTCCTCCATCGCCACCGTTAGGGTATTCCGACGCCGTCGACGTCTTTAGCATGCGTCCCCGCCGTGCCGCCGCGTACAAGGCAGCCGTGCGCAATGCGCGGACCGTCACGACTCTGTTTCATTCTTCTCTGTTCTGCCTATTCTTCGCTAGGTCTAGAAATAAGAACCTATTTTCCTGTTTTTATAGATCCATAATTGCAGCGGTAGTTTGTGAAACCTGTTTTTCAGGACTTAGCCGATTTTCGCTCCTCCTTTCTTTGTTGAAACCGCCAGACCTCTCCGGCTCTCATCAGCCGGACTATGGCGTAGTATTTGTAGAGCCCTTAAAATTTTAAGCCGTCACAGATATTGCTTGCTCCTAACTCACCGCATATTTAATTTTGCACAGTCTTTAAGCCGCCGCCATGTCCCGCGCTTCCAACTCATGCAACTGGGTCAGATCTTGCGTCACAGAAGAGTACTTAATGGATTTTGTTGACGCGGGCACTCTTCCTTCCAAGGAGGTCCTTCACTGGCGGGTTCCAGGTGACGAGACTCGGACCTCTCCCCAAAAAGGAGAGGTAGTAGTTTTCTCTAACCATATCGAGTGAGGGTTCGTGCCGCCCGGCTCTAAATTCTTCCGTGACGTTCTCCATTTGTACAAGCTTCACCCTCAAGACTTGGCCCCCCAACTCCGTTTCAAACATATGTAATTTCCAAGTGCTCTGCGAAGTCTACCTGCAAATCAAGCCGTCTGTGGGGTTGTTTCGAGAGTTCTTCTATGCCAACCGCCAAACCGAAATGAAAGGCGGTCCAAGTCTGGAACTTGGCGGTATTTCCATTCAATGACGTAGAGACATCATCTTTCCGGCTACGCAGATGCCGAGTCATCCAAAGGATTGGAACAAGACTTGGTTCTACTGCAAGGACACCTCTCCTGAAAATGAGCGCCCATTGCCGGGTTATCGTCCCTCCCGACTCAGGACAGATTCAGAGCTTCCTGGCCAGCTCTCGGTTTCAGAGCGTGCCAGGTATGAGCCGGATCACACCAAAATCAAGGCACTCATGGCCAACGGTTTGACCGGACTGGATTTGATTCGCTGCTGGATTTCATGGCGGATCATGCCGTTAAGCCATAGAAGCCGGCTTATGTGTGAATATGAAGGCAAGTATGACAGCTCCTTGTGCTTCAGTCAATCAACCCTGACAGAGGATGACATCACCACTGTCATCCGAAGCCTTGTTCATGAAGCCTCCGGCTCATGCAGCGCCATTGGCCTGACGCCTTTTAGCGTCAACAATCCGGCTCCAGATGTAAGTCAATTTCTTTCCATTCATCTCTTGGATTTTTGTTTGTACCTTGCTGATCTATTACTCTTCCCCGGTTTATTTTCGCAGGCCGACTCTGATTTCTGGAAGAAGGAGTACGTCCCTCCTCCGAAGAAGCTCAAGAAGAAGGCCCCAGCCAAGAAGCCAAAGAAAGACGCCCCGCGAGAGGAATGGTTCGACCCGCCACCGTCATCCAGCTCAGAGGTAAAATTTTAGTTGTTTGCTTGATTTTTTGCCTTCTTGTTTTACCAATGCTTGTTTTACTCACAGGATGATGTGGAGACCAGTCGCGCCAATGCCCCTGAGGTAAACTATGTTTCTTCCGGCTCAGAGTATTTTGTCCCCCGAAAGCCGCGGTGGGTTACCAGAAAAGTTCCTCTTTCTCATCCTCTTGCTTACCTGGCTCCCGACTTTCTTTTGAAAAAGCAACAACAGGCTGAATGTTGCCAGACCCGGAGCGCCAGCTCCACTGAGCTTATGTCCGGCTTGCCGAACTCGCCGGCTCCGAAGAAACGCCCCGCAGAGGTATGTGTTCCTATTTGATTCATCTCTCTTTATAACCTTGGTACTGTCTCATCTTTCTTAAATTTCATCTCAGAAATCGCCCTCTTCCGATGACTCTTCGGCGACCGCTGCCGCCTCCCAAGATCAACCCACTGTTAGTGTTTTTCTACTATAACATCCGGTTCTTTGTAGGGTAGTAATATCCTTTGGATTCTGATCTTTCTATCTTGCAGTGCTCAAGCCAAGCGTCGGAAGATCAACAAGCCCTCCCCCGGCCCTACTGCTCAAGAGCTGGAGCAAGAACAACCGGAGGAGGCACAACCGGATGTAGATCCGCCAATTGCCTCCACCGAGACGGCTGCTGAAGATATTATCCCGAAGAGCCCTCTAAGGGGTCCTTCGAAACCGCCAAGCCCTGCCAAGCCCACTACAACTCCGGAAGTCGCGATCACCGGTTCTGCTCCTCAGTCTCCTCCGGCTCACGTGCTGACCAGGCATAAAGAGTCGGTCGAGGCCTCCAAGAAGCTTCGACTCTTCTTTTGAGAAGATGACGGCCGAAGAACTCCATGCCGGGTATACGAACCGGCTTTCCACCAGTCGAGATCTAGAACTTCGGTTGGTCAACTTGACGAAGCTAAAATGTGAGGTACTCCTCCTCTTGCTATAACCTTACTTAGCCCCCAAGGGCCGGTTCAATTCTAGCTTAAGAGTTGAACCGGGTCTTTTCTGATCCTCTGTTACAAAATCCAAATCCATTGCCCCCAAGGGCCGACTCAAACTTGATAAAGTTGAGTCGGAGCTTTAATGTAGATAGCCTGAAGAACCACTTGTAACCCCCAAGGGCCGACTCAAACTTGATAACGTTGAGTCAGAGCTTTTAGTATAAGTCAATTTGAAGAGCCATATTGTAGCCCCCAAGTTCCGGATTAACTTTGATGAAGATGAGCCGGAACTGTACTGATTTCTCAAAGATCAAATACACATTAGCCCCCAAGTGTCAAACATATTGCTTGCAATCTGCTTGAGACTTGTATAACTTTGTCTTTAACCTTCATCATTTGATAGGATTTCCATTCTGGCGACTTATTCTGTTTTCTGATATGTCACAAGAAGCCTTAAATGAAGTCAGGTCGCAGTTGATGGACCTGAAGACCAACCTGGCGGCTCAACAAGAAGCCCGCAGCATCGCCGATGAAAAGTGTCGGCTTCTCTCTGAAGAGCTGGCCACAATCAAGGCCGATTTTGCTGCCCTTAAGGAGTCAGCTGAATCTAAGAAGACCGCCTTGACCTAACGGGTGGATGATGCCGACCAGCGGCTGATAGCTGTGGCGGATGAACTCCAAGGCTTGATGCGCCACATAAGCAAAATGTCAACCGCCCTCTTTGGTAAGCTTCTGACAACTTTGTGTTTCAAATGGCTTCATCTTTACTTAGACTAGCGATTCATCTGAATTGTCTGGTTTATACAGGTCCTAGGAGCCGGCAGTTGGCTTCTGATAGCCTGCTGCCGTTGAAGGCCATCTATACCTTAACTGAGTAGTTGTACTATGGTGCAATCTGCACTATCAAGGCTGTGCAATATAAGGATAAAATTCCAACGACTCTCAGGGGTGTCTTAGAGCTCTTCTCCACCATGCCGAAACAGTTCGCCAAACTCAAGAACTCAGCTGCCCGCCAAGGGGCCATTGCGGGCATCAGCCGGGCTTTGGCCTTTGCTCGGGGCCTAACAGCCGCCGAGATGATGGAGGGCTTCCCTTCAAGAAAAGATGACGACTCGAAGTTTACTGACGCTGACTACAGCCGATGCATGAAGGAGTCCTGGGTGTTAGCTTCTGTCTTGGTGGAGGAGGTTGATCTGTCAACTTATCAAGCAGCCTATGACCCGAAGCAGAAGAGAGTCCGCGGTCCTTTGTACGAGTGCAAAGACTTGACGCCTGCTCGGAGTAAGGACCTCTTTGCTCCAGATCTTGACCCGTCACCTTATTTTGAAGGCTCTTTTGCGACTCTAACAAACTGCAATTGGGATTTGGACAACATCCAGATCGTGGCCACAGAAGAGCCGGCGCAGGATGACCCGTCAGCTAATTAACTTCTGGTTTAAGAACTTGTATCAGCTTGACCCGTCATGTGGCGACTGAAAAACTTGTCTGAAATTTTGATCTCCTCTGGGAGTGTAATAGCTAGATGAAACTTGTCTGAAACTTGTCATGATGTTTTTATAAGATGATCCGGTTTTTGGCTGCCATTTGTCCTTGTATGCTTTGAATCATTTAGACTTGCCTTGTCATCATAGAAGACACCTGCAGCCAAGATTAGGCAAGCTACACCTGAAGGTGGTGACTCCCTTTTTGGTAATTATGGCTAATCTGGTCAGCTGGAGATGGCATAACGCCTGGACGATAAGGCCTTTTAGAAAATACACCCAGAGGTAATAATATGGCGTAAATGCCGGCAGATAAGCATTAGAAGTTGTACCCGAAGGTAAGAAGCCGCCCTCGCCGCGGCTAATTTTCCTTAGCCGGATTTTTATAAGAACAACTAATAGGCGTTAGAAGCTGTACCCGAAGGTAAGAAGCTGCCGTTCACCGCAGCTAAATTCCTTAGCTGTTTTTACATGGCCTTACGCCGGCTAATAGGCATTAGAAGCTGTACCCGGAGGTAAGAAGCCGCCGTTCGCGGGTCATGAGATGTTAGCTACCCGTCGGTAAAAAACCTCTCATAACCGCGGCTAAACTGGTTAGCCGGAGATGGCATAAAGCCGGCTAATAGGGTGTTAGAAGCGGTACCCGTCGGTAAGAAGCCCCCCTCAGCAATTACGGTGTGACCCGCCGGCGGATAGGCGTTAGAAGCTGTACCCGGAGGTAAGAAGCTGCCCTCACCATGACTCATTTTCCTGAGCCGGTTTTTGTTTTATAGCCTAAAGCCTGGTGCCGCGGCTCATTTTCCTGAGCCGGGATTTTTTGGCATAACGCCTGGTGTCGTGACTCATTTTCCTGAGCCAGGATTTTGTGGCATAACGCCTGGTGCCGCGACTCATTTTCCTGAGCCGGGATTTTGTGGCATAACGCCTGGCTGATAGGCATCTACTGTCGTTTGCCAATCTTAGTTGATGCATCAACCGGAATACTGTGTAATCTTTTCCCATATGAAGATGCGTGCAACAGCAGAGGCTTCTTTATTTATACATCTATGATATGTACAATGATAGTGTACAATGGTGGGTCTCGATACCCTTTAAGTGAAATAGGGCCGGAGATGCACGATGTTCCATGGCCGACGGGTCTCCTGACCCGCCGTATCTGAGTCGTTTCGAATATAAATGAGATAATATGACCCGTTGTTGAGATTTCTGCTGACCACAAAGGGTCCTTCCCATGGAGGTGACAGCTTATGCATATTTGTCTGGTCTTGAATCAGCCGGAGCACCAACTCGCCCTCCTCGAATGTCCGGGTCTTAACCCTGCGGCTGTGATAGCGGCGCATGTCTTGTTGATAAATCGCCAATCGGGCCGCTGCTAACTCTCGTGCCTCTTCCAAAGCATCTAATGCGTCTTGGCGTGCCGTCTTGTTGTCTGTCTCAACATAAGCCGCTACCCTTGGCGAGTCATGCCGGATGTCACTGGGTAAGACGGCCTCGGCGCCATACACCATAAAGAAGGGCGTGAAACCCTGTTAGGGGTGGTTCTGATGCTCCATAAGACGGAGGGTAATTCTTCGACCCAACACCCGGGCGTTGGCTGCAAAGGAACCATAAGCCGCGGTTTAATCCCTCTTAGAATTTCCTGATTGGCGCGCTCCGCCTGACCATTGGATTGTGGATGTGCCATGACTGAAATGTCAAGCCGGATATGCTCTTCGTCACAGAATTTCTTCATAGCCCCCTTGGATAGATTTGTACCATTGTTAGTAATGATGCTGTGCGGGTAACCAAAATGGTAGATCAGTTTCTTAATGAATAGAACCGCTGTAGCCGCATCACATTTGCCGACCGGCTCTGCCTCTACCCACTTGGTAAATTTGTCACCCGCCACCAGGAGGTGCGTTTTCTTGTCCTTGGATCTCTTGAAGGGCCCGACCATGTCCAGCCCCCAGACCGCAAATGGCCAAGTGATTGGTATCATCCTTAGTTCTTGAGCCGGAACATGAGCACGCCGACCAAATTTCTGACAGCCGTCACACTTGCAGACTAAACCCTTTGCATCCTTGTGAGCCGTTAACCAGAAGAACTCGTGCCGGAAAGCCTTGGCCACCAAAGATTTCGAGTCGGCGTGGTGTCCACAATCACCAGCATGAATTTCATTCAAGATCTGCCAGCCCTCCTCTGGTGAAACACAACGTTGAAAAAACCCTGTTACACTGTGTTTATGCAACTCACCATTAACTATCGTCATGGACTTAGAGCGACGGGTGATCTCTCTGGCCAGGTCTTTATCCTCAGGTAACTTGCCACGGGTCAAATAGGCCAAATAAGGAATCGTCCAATCGGGGATAGCGTGCAGAGCCGCCATCAATCCTGCCTCCTGGTCAGGAATAGCCAAATCTTCCTCTGAAGGTATCATGACAGTCGGACGGTGTAAGACGTCCAGAAAGACATTAGGCGGCACCGGCTTACGTTGGGAACCTAGGCATGATAAAGCATCAGCCGCCTCGTTCTTGCGACGATCAATGTGATCTACCCGATACCCTTTGAAGTGACTCGCAATAATATCAACCGCGTGCTTATAAGCCGCCATCCGCGGGTCTTTGGAGTCCCAAGTGCCAGAAACTTGCTGAGCCACTAGATCTGAGTCACCCAAACACCTGACCCGGCTCAAATTCATCTCCTTGGCTAATCTAAGACCATGAAGCAAAGCCTCATACTCAGCCGCATTGTTAGTGCAGGGGAACATCAGCCGGAGCACATAACAAAACTTATCACCCTTGGGGGATGTCAGAACAACCCCCGCTCCAGACCCCTCTAACTGCTTGGATCCATGAAAGTGTATAGTCCAGTATGTGTTATCTGGCTTTTCTTCGTGAGCTTGACACTCTGTCCAATCATTTATGAAATCTACCAAAGCTTGGGATTTGATCGCCGTGCGAGGAACATACTTTAAATTAAGAGGCCCCAGCTCTAACGCCCATTTAGCAATCCTTCATGTGGCTTCTTTGTTCTGGATAATATCCCCCAATGGAGTAGAACTGACCACAGTTATCTGGTGCCCTAGAAAGTAGTGTTTTAACTTGCGGTTGGCCATAAAAACTTCGTATACCAGCTTCTACCAATGCGGATATCTTTGCTTAGATTTTGCTAGGACCTCGCTGATATAATAAACCGGCCTTTGCATGGGATACTCCTTCCCAGCCTCCTTGCGCTCGACCACAATTGCAACGCTGACTGCCCTGTTGTTAGCTGCCACATAAAGGAGCAACGGTTCTTTCTCAGCCGGAGTGGCTAACATTGGCGGCTCAGTCAGCTGTCTCTTAAGCACCTCAAGTGCTTCGCCCGCCGCTTTGCTCCAGACAAACTTGTCTATCTTCTTCATCATCTGATATAAAGGAATAGCCTTCTCTCCAAGGCGGCTTATGAACCGGCTCAACGCAGCAATCCGCCCTGCCAGGCGCTAAACATCATTAATGCACGTTGACTCTCCTAGAGAAGTAATAGCCTTGATTTTATCCGGGTTAGCCTCGATGCCACGCTCAGAGACCAAGAAACCCAGAAGCTTTCCTGCTGGAACCCCAAAGACACACTTGGTCGGGTTAAGCATCATCTTGTAGACCCGGAGATTGTCAAAGGTTTCCTCTAGGTCCTCCAAAAGAGTCTCCTTCTTTCTAGATTTGACTACGATGTCGTCCACATAAGCATGAACATTACGACCAATTTGACTATGAAGGCAGTTCTGTACGCACCGTTGATAAGTCGCCTGGGCACTCTTGAGCCCGAAAGGCATAGAGACATAACAGAACGCCCCAAAGGGTGTAATGAACACCGTCTTCTCCTAGTCTTTCACTGCCATCTTGATCTGATGATAATCGGAATAAGCGTCCAGGAAGCATAAGCTTTCACATCCTGCTGTAGCATCAATGATCTGATCAATACGTGGGAGGGCAAAGGGATCAGCCGGACAAGCCTTATTAAGGTCCGTGTAATCCACACACAGACGCCATTGCCATTCTTTTTAAGCACCAGCACTAGGTTAGCCAACCATTCTGGGTGAAAAACTTCAACAATAAAACCTGCAGCCAAGAGCCGGGCAACTTCTTCCCCAATAGCCTTGCGCCTCTCCTCGTTGAACCGCCGCAGAAACTGTTTGATCAGCTTAAACTTTGGATCCACATTAAGGTTGTGCTTAGCGAATTCTCTCGGTACACCTGGCATGTCAGAGGGCTTCCATGCAAAGATGTCCTGATTCTCACAGATGAATTCGATGAGCGCGCTTTCCTATTTGTGATCCATATGAGCTCCAATGATGAACTGCTTAGATGAGTCGCCCGGATTGAAATCTACTGCCTTGGTATCATCTGCTGAAAACTTGAGGGGCGGCTCAACCTCCGTGGTTGGCTTTTTCAGGGGGGTCATATCCCCCGGATCAACATTCTCCTTATAAAACTTAAGCTCCTCCTGGGCGCAACTGGACTCTGCGTAAGTCGCATCTCCTTCTTCACACTCAATAGCCATGTTTCGATTACCATGAACGGTGATGGTACCATTTAAGCCGGGCATCTTGAGCTGTAAGTAAACATAGCAGGGCCGAGCCATGAACTTAGCATAAGTCGGCCGTCCAAACAAGGCATGATAAGGGCTCTTGATCTTCACCACCTCAAACCATAAGGACTCCACTCTGTAGTTGTATTCATCGCCAAGAGTCTCTTCCAAAGAAATCCTGCCCACCGGATGCGCCGACTTACCCGGCACCACACCATGAAAAATAGTGGACGAAGGTTTTAAGTCCTTGTCGAGCAACTTCATCCGCCGGAAGGTGTCATAGTAAAGGATGTTTATGTTGCTGCCGCCATCCATGAGCGCCTTGTTCAACATATATCCACCCACTTGGGGGGCACAACCAAAGCCAACCGCCCTGGGTCATCAACGCGTGGCGGGTGATCCTCACGGCTCCATGTTATGTCATATTCAGACCATTTTAGATACCGTGGAAGAGCCGGCATAACCGCATTGACCGCCCGTTTTTGCAACTTCTGGTCCCATCTATTGAGACTAGTCGTGAAGACGTGGTACTGCCCGGAGCTAAGCTGCTTTGGGTTACTCTGAAAACCGGACTGATTCCGTTGTTGCTACTGTTGCTGATTATTATTACGAGAGTGCGGCTGCTGTCCCCCGTGGGTATCTTGACCCGGATGACCGGATGCTGAACCGCCAGAACCAAACCAGCTCCTGACCCGCCATGTCCTGGGCCGCCTGGCGGGCCGCCACCGCGATGGTTAGGTTGTGTGACATATCGCTTGAACTTCTGCATAAAAGAACAACTCTCCCATGTATGATTTGCCAGCCTATCAGGCAAACTGTGAGTCGGACAAGGTCGCTTAAGCAACTCTTCCATGTTCGAGGAAAAATTATCCCTGCCTGAGGTCGGTCCAAACCTCCTGTTGCCCTTGGGATGATTCTGCTGGGCATTTGTGTTGGCCACCAACTCTGATCCTGCTTCTGGATTCTTACTCTTACTCTGGCTACCATTGTTTACCGCACCGTTGCCTTGGTTGCCCTTCTTGCCTTGACTAGCCTTTTCCTCATCGGAACCCGGATCCTTCATGTTGTTTGAGTCGGCATATTTCATGAGAGACGTCATGAGCTCTCCCATGTCCTGGCACGTACGCTTGAGCCGGCCAAGTTTCTGCTTTAGAGGAATAAAATGGCAGTTCTTCTCTAAGATCAACACCGCTTGAGCCGTCGTGATCTGCTTTGATGAGTGAATAATTGTCGAGACCCGCCGCACCCAATGATGAGCCGACTCACTCTCCTGTTGGACATAGTGATCGAGATCCACAATAGTCATAGGCTGCTTGCACGTCCCTTGAAAGTTTTTAATGAATCGAGCCCTGAGCTCTGCCCATGAATTGATGGTATTAGGTGGTAACCCCTTTAGCCATGTACGAGCCGGGCCTTCAAGCATCATGACGAAATGCTTGGCACAAACCGCCTCACTAACATCCAACATCTCCATGGCCAGTTCATAGCTTTCTACCCAGGCCTCTGGGGTAAATCAGCGATGTAATTTGGGACCTTGCGGGGACCTTTGAAGTCTTTTGGCAACCGCTCGCTCCGGAGAGCCGATGATAAACACGGCAGCCCTCCCGTCCTGGGGGTTACTCCTGCCCCTACGGAAACGGAAAGCCCGGGCTCTTGGTAAGCCGGCCTAGCTGGCGCCTCTTGCGGGCTTCCCGCACGGTTTACACATGCATGTGTATTTCTTCGTGGTCGGTGACCCGTTGGAATCTCTCTGTGATGGTTGTTGCTGGAGCCTACTGGTGATTCATAGTGCCGGCTGAAACTATGGCTAGGAAGAGGGGTTGAATGGACGCGGCTCCGGCTATGTGCCTATGTCTCTTGCTGGGCCATGGCCGTCTGCAAGTACCCGATGGCGTTCCGCACATCCTCTGCAAAGGGTGCTTCATCCGAGATAGGGATCGTCTTGAGCCGGGTGGCAGCCGCTACCATATTCTCGGTTGGGTTAGAATAATGACCTGCCGGTATTGGAAAGCCCCCAGGTGAAGCTTGGTTATGTTGGGCCGGATGAGTCGCCGGCCGTTCCATTGGGCGGCTCTCGGGCGCGCCCGCGGGTCGCCCTGCGCCAGGGGTATTAAAGAGATCCCTCGCTTCATAACGCTCTGGTAGAGGGGACTGATGCCTCCTCCGGTGTACCACCGCTGTGGACATTTGCTCTAGACCTAGAAAGAAAGCATCTGTCTTGATACGTTCTGCCTCTTCTTCCATCTGGACCTTCAGCTCAGCCATCCTTTGCCGTTCCTCTGCCATCCGACCCTTGATCCTTGCAATCTCTAGATTCCAAGCTGCTTGATTATCTAGTGTGACTTCAGTGGCCATGAGAGCCGCGAGTTCATCTATCAGCTCCACAAGAACTTGAGCCAGCGGCGGCGGGTTATCACCCGAAGTGGCGGCTCTCGGGGCTGCGTTACTTGCGGCTGGGGTCGATCCTGCCATGAACACCGCCGCATGAACCGGAGGTTTCATAACATCCGACTCAAAGCCATCCGACTCAGGGTATGCATTGTAGTAGCCCCCAAGGCCACCGTTGCGGAGCTGGTACACTGATTCTGTTTCTCCACTTGAAGATTCATCTTCTGAATAAGCAAGGGTTTCCTGTGATCCGGATGCTTCCAGATCCATACCTTGAGTGAAGCCTACAAAGACACGCTTCTGACCCGGATTGGCATGGGTAGGCCACACGTTACTTGTAGATTGGAGACGCCGAGCCGGCTCGACGATGTTGGTGCAAACACCTGGCCCGGGCGTAGATCCATCAGCTCTTCCGATGAAAACGTGGATCCCGTCGAACGGGACCCGAAACCCATACTCCATGGAGTCGGTGTCAAGCCCCCAGCCGGCATCGTCAATGTAGAACCGACCGCGGTGACTCTTTCTCATCCTTCCGACCACGTATCCCTCGAGCCCTGGGAGAGAGCCCTTTGAGAACTCAACACCACCAAGCGCATGCCCCACAGTGGGTGCCAACTGTCGTGGTTTTATCACGGCAGATGTCCGGGTAAACGGACTTGGATTCGAGGCCATCACTAACATGACGGACTCAAAGGGGTTGATCGGGACGAAGGACACGAGTTTACCCAGGTTCGGCCCCTCAAGTCGAGGTAATAGCCTACATCCTGCTTGTTCTTGTATTGCTTGTTGTATCGATTACAAGGGAGCTAAGGCTTGACCTAATTCTCGATCCCCTCTCTCTAAGTCACCCCGGGTCTACCTTTATATAAGAGGTCAGGACCATAGGTCTTTACAATTGTCTAACCGAGTCTCATTGTCTATCCGAGTCTTACTCTATCTTCTTGTCCAACCTGTCCCCGAGCGGCTCACACGCCCGGGTCTTCTCAGTCCGGGCCACCTTGCGGGCCACACTATGAGCCGCCTATCTTCATGGGCTGTAGGCTTTATGGCTCACCCTCGGGCCGGCTCATGAGCCATCAATATGACCCGGAGCCTTCAAGGGCGGGTCATATTGCGGGGTTATATCCCCAACACCCACGCCGACTTAATGCTTGACACCCGCCGCACACGCGTCGAGCGCCCGGCGCCGGGCGGTCGTGGTGGTCCCGCCAGTAGCGTGGTCGTTGCCATTATACACCGTGCCGCCCTCGAGCAGCAGGACTCCTCATGGCCCCCGGCACAGCGGGGCATCCGCCCCGTCGCACCTTCTTTGGCTTGCGTGCACGTGGGGGACCTGAACACATAGGACGCGTTGCTCATGGTGAGCGAGCTGCTCCGCCACCGCCCGACAGACGGGGGCTACGACTCTTGGGCACACCACATCACCGAGCTTGTCACCATCGCCAAAAGGGCTTCGGCTTCTTACCGCTCGCTTCGGCCCCCGGTGCTGGAGGCAGGGGGCACGGGCGGCGGGTCGCCACCGCCGCCAGGCGATGTACCCGTCGGGCCGCAGCCCAACGGGTCCGAGCAAGGTTCGCCTCATGTTGTCTCCCTCCTTCCTCGGGTCCCGGTGTCTGGTTTCGGTCCACCACCCGGTCCTGGTGGCGCCGCACCCAGAGGGGGCGGGGGAATGTTCTGCATCCACCACAACATACGCTCCCAAGACACGGGATACTGTCGGGCGTTCGGGCCCTCCCTCAACGAGCATGCCGACCGGTTCCCGGGTAGCGTCTTCCGCGTCGCCGGGCATGAAGGAGGCCACGACAGCGACAGAAGGGCCAACCAAGGTAACGACGCCCACCAAGGCCAGTGCAAGCGACCTCGCGATGACAGCGGGCATGGACGGACCTAGGAGGACGTTCAACCTGGACGGCCTCACAGAGCATGCATGCAAGACGGTGCGGCCTCGCCACCTAGTCACGGCCGCCCAGGGGGAGTGCTAGTGGCTTGGGCGACAAAGGGCTTGGAGGCGGACAAGGGCCTTGCATGGTGGCCTACATCCTTGGCGGATCCCAAGCCTTCTTGTTAGGCCACCGACCCGGGCACCTCCCTGGTCTGGCGGGTGGCACCCTCGAGGGCCAGAGGTCGTGCGGTCTCCTCGAGGGACTCAGCGCATCGTCTCCTTCGACTCCTGGGACGGCACGGAGTTCACAACCCCCGCGGTGTGCTCCCCCTGTTATGTACTCCCATCATCTATGACATCTCCGTCACCAAGACCCTCCAGGTGCTCTACAGTCAGCTCGCACTCGTCGAGCCATTCTACGACCGAGGGAGTCCAGGATTAAGGGGTCCTCGAACTGCCGGCCTATTTCTTATGGGCCGGACTCATGGGCCGCTAGCTAAGGATTGGACCGATCGAAGGCCCCGTCGCTAGGGAGGAGACCTTAGGAGCCGTGGAGTGTCTTTCAAGTTTAAGATAGTAGAATAGGCATGTTTTTCCCTCCGGTGGGCAACCGACTATGTGTAACCCTAGGGACCCCTGGCGTCTATATAAGTCGGAGGGTTTTAGGTTGTATGGCAGAGAAACTCATCTAGGGTTTTAGCTAACTGATCTCGTGGTAGATCCACTCTGTAACCTTCATACACATCAATATAATCGAGCAGGACGTAGGGTTTTACCTCCATAGGAGGGCCTGAACTTGGGTAAACATCATCTCCTTCGTCCCCTGTTACCATCGATCCTAGACTCACAGCTCGGGACCCCCTACCGAGATCCGCCGCTTCTGACACCAACATTGGTTCTTTCATTGAAAGTTCTGCTGTTATCGCCAAAGGAATCGATGGCTCACCTTATCATAAGCAATGAAATATGTAGAAAGGATGTCTCTATCCCTGGTCAGATCTCCGCAGGTGGCAACATCCTATCGCGTGCCGATCCAACTAACCATCTTGGCCAGATTGGAAGTTTCCTCCCCTATCAAGAAATCAGATTCAGAACCCTAGAGTTTGTCGCTGATTCACGGGGAGAACTTGTTTTGATGAAGCCCTCAGCTCTCATGGAGGAGCCCGCAGATCTCGACGCCTTGACGCCGGGAGCATCGAGCCCCACCTTTGAGGTGGCCTCTACCCTCGGGCTGCCTAGAGCGCCCAACCCAGTCGATGTGCCCGGATCTGCCGCAGCCGAACACTAGATTTGCCGTCGAGCGACCTTCGAACAATGGCGCCGCAGACCGGCCCTGTGCGCTTCAGCGACGCGTGCCCCACCGATGTCTCGTCCCTAAACTATCTACTTGATCGGATCCAGACCATGGGCATGTCCGACGACCAGACCCCAGTCTATGACCGGATCGGGCTTAAACCAGATGATAGGGAGATTCGCACCCCCTCAATCACTCACTTAGTCGCCACCGTCGAGTGTCCGGCTGGAGGTTCATCCTCCCAATAGCCGGAATTAAAGACGATTCATATCCCAGTTTCCGATCATCAAGATCTCTCATATAACCCGGACAATGGAGTTCACTCCGGAAACAGTTCGGGATCGATCCCCAATCTAGCGCGCAACTCGAACCCTGGGCGGAAGGGTCCTATAGACAATACAGACTCCAACTCCCCCGCACCGAACCCCATGATTCCGGACCCATATCATGGCATGGAACCAAAAAATTTCCCACCCACCTCCCAAGTCGAGCATTCAAGCATCACAGGAGAGTCCAAGTCTTTGGACTTATGGGATGTCAAACAACTGCCAGGGGAGTCAGTTCATCATTTTTGGGCTGGACTCCTCCTTGTTAGAGACAGAGTACCAGGCTCTAGTGACTAGGATACAATGGCAACCTTCAGTCGCAATTGTCATGATCAAGGGATCCTCAACGCTCTAGCCCGTCGACACATTCACGACTTCACCAAGCTATTGCACCTGGTGCAAAAATACTGTGCCATGGAGAGCACCTGGCAAGTCGAACGATTACTTTCGGAACCAGTCTTTGTCGAATACCCTAGAGGAGATCGGAAAAAGCGTATACCTCTGAAGCGGGTGGCCGAACATGAACACACCGAAAAAAGAAATAGAACGCCCACGGGAGTTAGAACTGTCCTTGACGGACTATTGGACAAGCCATGCCCTATACATTTTGTCTTGCTAAACACAAGACCGACACACAACATTAGATCTTGCAGGGTCGTCAGGCAGGTCGCAAAAAGTGGAGAGGCCATCCTCGTGGCACTACCTCCGAACAGGCATTCAACAATGCCACCAGAATACAACGCTGAAGTCCTCATGATCTACGAAACGTTTCCCTCCAGGAACAGGAGGAAAAGAGCTCTTAGAGAACTCGAACAGGTCTACCATGTGGCGGCAACAAGTTCATGATCATACATACCTATCGACTTCGGATAAACTGACCAACCAACCGCCCGCATCGGTCGAACACTGGCCGCACTAGTCCTAAACCCCATCGTCGATGGTTTTAGGTTACAGAAGGTGCTAATGGACGGCGGTAGTGGTTTAAACCTCATCTGCTAGGACACATTGGAAAAAATGCAATTTGACTGATCTCGCATCGAACATAGCAACACAACCTTCCGGGGTATCATCCCTAGGAAAGAGGTGCGTTGTTCCGGACGCATCATCCTAGATGTGGTGTTCGGCACGCCCGAAAACTACCGATCTGAAGAACTTCTCTTCCATATCATGCCTTTCCCCAGTGGCTAGCATGCCCTGTTGGGGCGTGACGCCTTCACAAAATTTCAGGCTATACCACATTACGGGTATATGAAGCTCAAGATGCCAATCCCAAACGGGGTAATCACAATCACCAGTGACCCGAATATAGACCTTCGAGCCAAGAACAAAACAACAATGCTCGCCCTCAAGGCACTAGCCGAGACCTTCGCTGCAGAGGAATTGACAGCACTCTGGTCAATAGTGGACAAAGACGATGTGATCCTTAGTAAAAGGCCCAAAGCCACGTGCTTTAAACCTGTAAAAGAAATTGTTAAATTTCAGGCACACCCAATGGACCACAATAAAACAACATCCATCGGAGCTCAGCTGGACCCCATGGTGGATGAGGCACTGCGAGCATTCTTATGAGAAAACTGGGACATCTTTGCCTGGCATCCTTCTGATATGCCAGGAATCCCACTGCGGCTAGCAGAACATAGTCTGAACATAATCGCAGGCTTCAAGCCCGTCAAACAAACCCTACGCCACTTTTCCGAGCCCAAACGACAAGCTATAGGCGAAGAACCAGCCAAATTGCTAGAGGACAGATTCATATGGGAAATCAAGCACCCCGAATGGCTGACAAACCTGGTGATGGTACCGAAGAAAGATAAATCCTGGCGGCTGTGCATCGACTTCAAAGACCTTAATAAGGCCTACCCTAAGGGCCGTTTCCCCTTACCACGCATAGACCATATTATTGATGCCACAGTCGGACACGACTCATTGTGCTTCCTCGACGCTTATTTCGGATACCACCAGATCAAAATGAAGGAATCCGATCAAGCTGCAACCGCATTCATCACCCCCTACGGGCCATTCTACTTCATAATAATGACTTTAGGGCTAAAAATAGCAGGGGCTACATACCAGCGCATGATCCAGACATGTCTTGAGAAAGAGGTCAGTAAAATAGTCGAGGCATACGTGGACGATGTGGTCATCAAAACCAAACACGTTAGCCAGTTGATTAATGACCTAAGGCAAACCTTTGCTAGCCTACGTGGATATGATATATTTCTCAATCTGGAGAAATGTGTCTTCGGAGTTCCCGCTGGAAAACTACTCGGATTCATTGTTGCCCATAGAGGAATAGAAGCCAATCCGGCTAAGATCCGCGCCCTATCGGAACTTGTGATTCCTATAGAGCTAAAGCATGTCCAAAAGTTGGCGGGCTGCATGGCGGCATTAAGTCACTTTATTTACTACCTCGGTGAAAAGGCTTTACCGCTCTACAGGTTGCTGAAACGGACCAACAATTTCGAGTGGACCAATGAAGCAGCGACTGCGTTAGAGGAAATCAAAACACTGCTGGCAAGCAACCCCATACTCACAGCACCAGGCACCAGTGAACCAATGTTATTGTACATATCAGCCACCAATCAAGTGGTTAGCGCAGTACTCGTCGTCGAATGAGAGGAGGAGGGTCACAAATTCCGGATACAGAAGCCGGTCTACTATGTGTCAGAAGTGCTAACGCAATGCAAGTCCAGATACCCGCATTACCAGAAGATAGCCTATACAGTGTTTATGGCATCACAGAAGCTCAGACACTACTTTCAAGAGTGTTCGTCGCGGTGGCATCCGAAGTACCCCTGAACGATATAATCAATAACAGGGACGCCACCGTCTGCATAGCCAAATGGGACATTGAAATCCTTCCTTTCAAAATCGTCTATAAGCCACGACGTGCTATTAAATCTTAGGTGTTGGCAGATTTCCTCACCGAATGGACAGAGGCCGAGCTCCCTAGGGAATATAGTACATACTCCCATTGGACGATGTACTTTGACGGATCCAAAACATTGGCCGGACTGGGGGCTGGAGTTATTCTCACATCTCCCACAGGTGACAACATACGATACGTGTTGCAAATAATGTATGCCGATTCCAATAACGCAGCCGAATATGAAGCACTTTTGCACGGTCTTCGGATGGCAGCATCAGTGGGCATACAACGGCTGGAGGTACTAGGAGACTCCAACCTAGCCATCTCAAATCAAGGGTGATTTCGATGCCAAAAACCTGAGGACGGCGGCACATAGAAACGTCGTCCTTAAAATATCCGCACATTTCGAGGGGCTGGAATTCCATCATGTCACTAGAGACAACAACCAAGCCGCTGACATACTGGCCCGCATGGGGGCCAACGTGACCCTGTCCCGGGAAACACCTTCCTTGAACGGCTCTACAAGCCGTTGGTGGTTTGGCAGGATGAGAATAAGGGCGTCGGATCCATCAGTGCAGAAGAGGTTGTGCCCCCTACAAATGAACCAGACGACCAAATCATCGGCGACTCCATAATGGACGAAACGCCTTCGGCTCATGAGGTCATGGCAGTAATCGCACCATGGACCGAGCCCTTCCTCACTTAACTTCTTTGCCAAGAACTCCCCGATGATCAGACAGAGGCTAGATGCATAATTTGGCGATCCAAGGCTTATAAAGTCCACAAGGGTGAGTTATACAATAAAAGCACCATCGAAATACTCTAGCGATGCATATCTGAGGAAGAAGGAAGGCAGATCTTGGCCGAAGCCCATGCAGGAATGGGCGTCCACCATGCCAAAGCAAGGGCCTTAGTAAGCAAGGCCTTTCGGGCTGGTTTCTTCTGGCCCACCGCTCGAGCAAATGCCCAGACACTTGTCCATCATTGTGTGGGATGTCAACTATTTGCAAATCAAAGCCACATGCCCCCAAAAGCTCTTCGGACTATTCCGATTACCTGGCCTTTTGCGGTTTGGGGGGTGGATATGGTCAGACCACTTAAAGGGGGGACCAAGAATAATAAATATCTACTAGTCATGGTTGACAAGTTCACCAAATGGATCGAAGCAAAACCTGTCAAATCAGCCAAGTCTGGAGCAATAGTCGACTTTATATCTGGCATGGCACACCATTACAGTGTCCCGCACAGTATAATAATGGACAATCGATCCAATTTCACCGCCCAAGAGGTAAAGGATTGGTGCGCAAACATGGGCATCAAGCTCAATTACACATTGGTGTATCACCCACAGACCAATGGACAAGTCGAACAGGCCAACGGTATCATCATGAGTGGTATTAAACACGTCTGTTCCAGTCTCTTCATGAATCCGGCTGCAATTGGGAAGAGGAGCTTGACTCCATTTCGTGGGGTCTGCGTACCACCCCGAATCGATAAACAGGATACACACCGTTCTTTATGGTCTACGGGGCAGAAGTAGTGCTTCCCTATGATATTGTTCACGACGCACCAAGGGTGCACATGTATGAAGAAAAGGAGTCCGAGTTAGATCGGTAGGACAACCTGGATGCCTTAGAAGGAGATCGTGACATAGCTCGGGCTCACTCTACTTTTTATCAACAGCAGGCTCGGCTTACCAAAGCAGGGAGGTCAGGGCAAAGGCGTATAATGTGGGCAAACTCGTCTTACGACTCCTGGAGAAGCAGAAGCATAAGCTCAATCCCAAATGGGAGGGGGCCTTCATAATTGACGAAGTACTCACACGAGGGGCTTATCGTCTTCGCAACCCGCCCGATGACCGCCTCGAACCAAACTCATGGAACGCGGCTCGTCTTCGGCACTTTTACGGCTAGACCGGTGTCGTCATACTTTTTACCTTCCTTTTCCCTTTATTTCTTTCCTTTCATATTTCTTTCCCTTCCACCTTGATTTTGCAGGTTCGGATTTCTTTTCCCAAGTCTATGTTTGGTTAAACCGAGCTCGTGTTAAGTTTTTCGTCATACATCCTCAGATGTTAAACCCGAACAAAACACATGGGGCTTCTTCCCCAAGCCGATGATTATATTTTTAGCATCTATTCACATTTATTGTGTATGCATGTTTCCCTTGTCGATTTTTAAGCCATTATATGCATCAATTAGAACTAAGATTTTTGTCAAGTTGGGTTGCCTCGCTCCTGTGTTTACCCTCTACGTTCCCGATTGTTCGGCTAGAGGGTAAAGGGAGCACCTCTGCGATTGTTATGACCGGATCACCCTGATACGTACCTCGGATGGGTGAAGCCAAAATCTAGGTATCTTTAGTAGGCAATTGGTCGGCTATGACGGAAGCAACAAATAAAAATTATGGTTGTTATCACCATTACTTGGGCTTCTTTTCTCAAAAAAGCCATTAGTCGCATACTAGCAGTATACGACCTTACTATCTATGATTTACGTAGCAGCCTGAAGGAAGGTACCGATAGAGGTACTATTTTCTTTGGAAGATGTTTCTTACGCTAACTAGTAATATAACATATCTCCATGTGCATTTTCTGTCTGTTCGCACCAAATGGCCGGATTGCCTGGTTCCGTGAAAGAATTCCCTATTATCAAAGGATATTTGATAAGGAACTGTGGGGACCCCGACTCATAAGTCGTGATCACCGAATGTACGTGCACAATGATCCTAGAGATCAATGCTGACTGAACACACAGAAACTGAATAACAAGTGGCTTACATCCATTACATAATGTTTTACCCAAATATGGCCTTTATGGACAAGTCTTCATATATTTGCAACAGAAATCTTCAGCGATAGCTTGAACCCATTGCCATCTGCCTTAACCCTACATGCATTCTCACTGGAAGCATCCTAGCTCGCACGTACGTCACCATGGTAATCTTCATCACAACCTGGTGTTTCATGCCTGGCCAATAATATAACCAGTGGAAAGCCAATGAGTACTTTGAATGTAGTCGCAAGTAACCCATGTTTGGAACAAGGCAATAACAACGCATGATATAGCACTAAGTAGGTAAGTTTTGCAGAAAGATAGTTTTGAGTGCAATGACATGATCAAGTAACTTGCGTGAGCATGCATCAACAATTGGGAGATATCCATATGAAAAGATACAGATATCGACATAAGCAAGGGGTTGAACATCTCATGTTAAGCTATTTCATTCAAGTCGTCTGACTTAGCTCAAGTACCACCTCAACACCTCGTGTTCAGCCATCATGTCAAGTCACCCGACTCAACCCAAGTGTCATCTTTGTCACCAACTCACACCAGTTTGTGAAAACATTGGACGTAGCTTAAGCAGCACCACCCAACTGTCCTTGACTATGGACGTAGCTATTTGAATAGTTTTACACTCTACAGAGGTTGCACACTTTACCCACAAGACTCGGGGAAGTTCCGTGTCATCCACGACTCGCGGTATATCACATACCCGAGGTAAGCACCCGAAAATTGCCTTTCCCATGGTGATACTAAACAAAGAGTCCACTCGTTTGTGCCATCCCTCATGATATACATCACACGTATTATCCATTAGGGCATGCAACGGTGTGCCCGGTGCCTGTAAAGACAGCGCATGATCGCCCATTCTGGTATGACCCCGTATCGAGAGTGACCACTTCACTCCCGCCACTAGTAATGCGGGCTCTCTACTAGAACCAACCATAGTAATCAACAAAGCCCTGTCCCATATGGGGTATCGTGGTCGTACATTTAAGGTTGGGACGGTCGACAAATCTTAAACCCTCCGTTTTCAAGAACACACACATCCTGTTCCGGTACAACACTTCTTTCCCAAGTGGTTACCTAGTCCATCATCATCTCCCTCGGGCATTAGTGGCACCCGATGGGGTTTTCAAAAAGTATTTGAAATCGTTTTTTTCCATCACCATGCATATTCCCGTCCCACTTGCATAGCATCTACTAAGAATCCTATCTACTCCCACCCGCACAACCCTCATAAGGAGGTAGGGTCATGCACGATGCAAGTATCAACAAGAAAGTATCGGAGGCAAACCCACCGAAGTGGTCACTACATCAACATGATCAACACCACAGAAATAAGTGTTATATGCCACGCAAAATAAAAGGGTTCATAGTCATGGTCAAAGGGCTGCTTGCCTGGCTTAGCAACGTCTTCGAGGTCTTCACACACTTCTCGTCCACTCCGAGCACTTCGTCTACTTCGTCAACTAACGCCGGAAACAACCGCAATAAGCAACATAGTAAGCACACAATGTAAGTGCTTTGTAAATAGGAGTTTAATTTTTCTTAGATACCACTGATCATAACAGAAATAACCAAGAGGTTTCATTAGATGTGGATCAAAGGTATTTTTTTGAATGGTGGAAATAGAGGCATTATTGATCCTATAGGAAATCTACAGAAAATATTTTGTTAAAAATGAGTGGATACACCCAACAAATAGGGCACAATTTTAGAAACATTTGGGAAGTGTTTTCACTGGATTTGAAGTTGTCATGATTTTCCTAGGGATTTTCAAAGTGGATCATACATGAAGAAATGGTCCAACATTTGTCATAGCAGAATAAGTGTAAGGAAAAATGTTCACAACTCATTGAATGAATTTAGATACACCTAGGAACTTGAATCACTCCATTTGGTGTTCATAAGAATTCCCCAGGAATTTGCAAAGTGGGGTTCTACATGGTTGAAATTCAAATTTGAATTTGAACTTAACAGAAAAGTTTCCTGTAAATATGTGCAATGCACATATTTGGTTAGGAAATAATTTTAGGAATTTGTAGGAATTTGAATCACTAAATTTGAGCTTGGAATGATTGTATTATAGATTTTACAAGTTTCTGTAAAAATAGAAGAAGAGAATATATATATATACCTAAGCGCTATATTGCGCACAGGGCAAAGATCAACAAATGGGCTGGCCCAACAGGTCGGCTGCGTGCGCAAGGCCATGCCAAAGACGTATTTCATGGAATATGCTTTCCTGGTAGGAAGGCAGTCTCGGGCATAGCCCGTTTCCACTTAGCTAGGTGGGGCCTGGGGCCTTAGCCACTGGTCGACGGACCCCGTGGTCAGGTCCTCCCCCATCCTCCCGCCAGAGCAGGGGGAGGCAAGGGAGCACGACCGAGCACCAGCCGATGCCCACCCCGGTGGCTTCGGTGACCTGTAGGCTCGGGGCGGCCTGCCACACCCGCCTGAGAGGTCTTTGACCCTGGGGAAGACCGGGCCCGAGCGCAGCACCGACCCGGCGGAGGAGGTCGACAATGACGACAGACACGTCGCCACAGCCGCGGAGGAGAGAAAATGAGGAGCGGGGAGGGCTACGCGGTGGAGTTGGGCGCACAAGTGGAGCTCATAGGGAAGGAGGGAGTCGGGGCAGCACGAATTTGTCGAAGGACGAGGCGGCACCATGGCAGCCAGGGGGGAAGAAACCGAGGCCTGGAGCTCAAGTGACTTAGCCAGGAAGGCTCTAGGAGTGAGGGGAGAGGCATGGCGCATGAGAGAGAGCTCGGGGAGGGGTATATGCAATAGGGGAACGAGGGGAAAGCGTGGATTCTCCTTGGACGCTCTGGACGCGGAGAGCACGTGCGACAGAGGGGCCTTGGAGGCTTGCTGGTGTCGGGGAGAGGCATGGGAGGCTAAGAGGGGAATCATGGTGCGCGTGGGCATCCTACCGTTGCCACACATGAGCTACCCGATGATAACAAGTGGCAGGGTGCCGGTTTTGCATGTCGGCTGCGTGGTCACCATGCTAAGGCATGTCCAGGGCATCTTTTTGGTCGGGAACAGTTGTCTGACATGTGAGGCATGAATGCAGTAGAGTGTTGGAAGAATTTCAAGGTAAATGGAGCTAGCTAGATGGGGCTTTGTTTAGGGGTAAGTTTGAAGTAGAAAACTGAAGGCTCATCTAAGGGTTGGTAATGGAGGGCACTCGGGATAAAACTTTGTCTACTGGCCTTGGTTATGGAAGGACTACATGTCCACCAATTTCCGGATCAAAGAGATAAATATATAGGGCACTTGTAGTACAAAGCGGCATTTATTGCCATAATCTGGTTTCAGATGATTTGCTCATATTTTCCACATGAGCATGCCATCTTTGGGTTTGGTTTGATGTGTTAACATGGAAATGGTGTTTTAGAAACGTTTGGGGGCATTTGCATGAATAGAATAGTGTGAGAGAGGAAGAAGAGGCCTTGCCATGGTAAAAATAGAAAGGAAATGAGGAAGTTACCCCCCAATAATTGATCAGAAGCCCTGGAAAAGTTACTAGAGGTAATTTGGGGTTATAATATACTGTGGTAAAAAGTTGGAGGCATGGGGAATCTTTTTGGGTCAACTTCCCTTGTCCTCAAGCTTATGCCTGAAGGTGTTTGTGTTGTGGTTGGCCTAGGTAGAGGGATCCTATTGCCTTGAGGTTCACCAGGGGTAAATGGCAACTCCATTTGGTCCCGATCACAAGTTTTAGGCTTAAATGAAGAAAGTTGATAATGCAAACTTGGTAAACCCTAGAAATGGACAGAAATGGGTTTCATTGTATCTAGCTATGCAAATCAATTCTCCTTGATTCACCACTTGGTGTCTATGCATGATTTGAGTATTACAATATGCACTCAAAGTTTGAGATAAATAGGATAAACTTCACAATGTAAAGTTGTTCAAATTGGAATCTGGACATGAATGGTTTTGCAATAATTCGGTGAACCAAATCAACTGGTATTGAGATGAAACTTTCCAAGGTGATCACATATATCATATGTGACATGCTAGAATTTTCCTGGATTTATTTGAGAATATTTCTTATAGAAATATTTCAAATGCTTGAGATAGTAAGAAATGGGTTTGAAGGGTTTTGTCCAATATTTTGAACATGACCATGTGTTTAAACTCTTATATATGGACAATATATGTCTAGTGAGTTTTCCTAATTTTTCTCAAATATTTTGAAATCATAAAAATAATTTTTCCCTATAAAAGACCATTTCGAAAAATCCTTTAAATAAAATAGGAAAATAAGTTGTAAAAATAATATTTAGTGGTTTTGGGAAGTCATATATATAATAAAACCTTTGTTGCAAAACAATCCACCTAATTCGAGGACTTGTAGTTCAAACCTCAATTCAAGGGTTTTGGAAAACCTGATTTGAATAAATCCATTTTGGCCAAAATAATATTTTATAAAAAATAGTTTTATGTCCTATACACATGGCATGATCATTGGGCAATATTTGGAGTAAGGATATGAGTTTTGAGAGCAGGAGGGTTTTTATGAATATAGAGCACAAGAAAGCAAACAAGCAATCAACAATCAAGTTAAGCATCACAAGCATAGAAAAAGTTTTTGATTGGCCCTAATTTTTGAGTCATGTTAACTTAGTCATGAGACAAAACACAGGGTGTGACATACCTACCCCCCTTACAAGAATCCCGTCCTCGAGATTCCTATGCTAGGCATAGAAGAGATGCGGAAATTCATGGTTGAGATAGTCTTCACGTTCCCATGTGGCTTCTTAACCCATGTGGTTGCTCCATTGGATCTTGAAGTACCTGATGATACGTATTCGATTGCATCATTGACTTGGTATAAGGGTGAACGGGGTTCGAGCATGGGTCTGGCTTGCGTGTGTGTTCCAAAGTCAGAATACGTGGCAAAGTAGTGTGCCAATGGGATGGTACCGGGTTTACGCACGTTGGTTAGTGAAATCAAGATGTCTTGGGTTAGAATAGAAGGGTCGAGTCTTGGTGTAGCTCTCACTGACGGGGAAGTCCTCGAGTCCCTTAAGGCATGTGATCTTCAGTCGTAGGTGTCTTCATCATCGAGAACGTTGAGGCGCCTCATTGCAGGCACATCGTTGTGATCTTCTGCTTGAGTAAGCTGCCAGGGTGTGTTCTTCATTCATCTTTGGCCATTTGTTTTCGTCGTTACAAACGCGCGTTTCTGGCGAGTCTTTGAGTGTCTGGTCTACTAGTCTCTCCGTAGCCATCATGGGAAGGTTGGTTGAATCTCGTCCCTAAGACTAAGCTTAGAGGCTTGACGGCAAAATGGGTTCTATCATGTGGGGAGGGTTTCTAAGGGGTTCTAAATAAGGTGACTATCTAGAGGTATAGAACAGCCATCTAGTCCCCAAGGTCTGAGCCTTGGCAAGCAGGGTGAACTACCTCTGTCAGGTGATTCAGCATGATCCAGTAAAGATCGCGTCCTTGATTGGACTAAAAAGGGGCTAATAATGAAGTCATGATAGTCGTTTCACTCTGTTGCAGATGTCTAAAGAGAGTAGGGACGTCATGTTCATCATACATCATCAAAGCGGTGAGGGGTGCTATCAACTTCTCGGTTCCTTCCTAGTCAGGAACTGATAGGTGACTACTTAAAACAAGGGGCTTCATAAGCCTCTTGATGTCCAAGGGCTTCATCGTGCTTGAACGTCGGTGCTTCTTGATATAGTCTAGTGGATGTAGCCGTCAGAGGAGCGGTGGTTGACTTATTTTGCTTCTTCTTCTTTGTCATGGTCTTCCGACCGTAGTGGTTCTTCATCTTTCTTGGGTAAGAATGTCCTTTGCTGAACGCTTCGAGGAGTCCGACTTTTTCAAGGTGGAACCTTATACTTGAGAGGCATGGTAAGGGGTGGTCCTGGGGATGGTCCAAACAGGACTAAGGTGTTCCTTCCTCTCATTGGGTAAATAAGTATGTCATCCGTGAGGATAACAACATATTCCTCCCAATACCTCATAAACACATTGCTCATGGGAGAGGCGGTTGTTTTTTCTGGGTGGTCACTTGTCCATGGGTTTGTGGTCAACCTAATAGAGGTCCTTGTGGCCACCTTCCATATGAACATGTCTGGTGGAGGTCGGGGTGGAGTATCGGCCATAGTATAATGACTTAGAGCCAAGACCTATGGTCATAATCCGATCATATTGTGGCTCATTAAATCTTTGGGGTTTCAAGAAGCTTAGGATATGAGTGAACGTCTAACATCTTATCCTGAGCATAGCTCTAAGATGCCAATAGTCCTACCTATTACTTCGGACAAAACCACCCTATATCACCGAGGGTATCATCTCTTATAGGTCAACTCCAATGTCACTCATGCTACTCATATCCCCATGGTTCGGGAGAAGGACTAGACCAAAATCACATACGTATATTGTAGCCTACTCAACTATATCCCTATGTAAAAATCCTCGGGAAGCATACAAGCTTCTAAGCTTGATTGTGATACTACAACCCCAAATATTCAGTGAATATATCCAAGGTCTAAGGTGTTGCATCTCTATGCTAAGGAAACACATAATATACAAATCCAAGTTCTTGTTTCCTTCCTAATGAATCCGGTTTAATCGATCCACGAATACCATTCAATACCACCTGATCCATTACTGCTACATAATCAATACCAAAGATTTCTCCAGATATCTCCTAGATCTCCTAAAATCCCCAAATTCTAGAAGGAACTATCTCATCTTAGTTCAACCAGCAATTCCCATCATGATGATCTAGTAATCTAGTAAACTCCGATGTTAGGTGCATATGTATCCTTGAATCAATTCTGACAACCATCTAATGTCCCTAGTTTGTCTCCCACCGAGAAACATGGTATCAAGATCAAGATCATCGGACTAAATCCAAATTACTCTGAACCATGTAGTTTCATTGATCTCGAGCACCTAGTAAAATCACCTACTTAAATCCAGGTTTTACATCTAGTGAGAATTCCCTACTAGTTACTCCAGTTACTATTGTAACATCATCAATCCACTATCAATATTTCTTGCCAAATTCAAGTCATTTATCCACCAAGAATTTTAGCTTGTGGTCATATTTGTCCTACTAAATCCAAGTTACTCAAGTGAGAAACAAGTTATGCTACTCTATCAACTTGATCCACCAATCTCCTGATCATTCTGAAATCTCGCAATCCACCAAAGGGTCTCAACCACTTCCTCGGGTCATCTACTCTATCCTCGTCAAGTGATTAGTCTACTAATCATTTATCCTCAAGATGATCTATCCCATGGCATCATTAGTTCAAGTGCTAGCTTAAGGATGAAAGGTGTTTGTTCACTATGATCACCAGTCACATAACAAACCCAGTGGTAAGCAGGGGTTATTGATGCTAAACGAGTGCTCTAGCAAACCCGTTTATCTAGCACGTGATCAAAGTTTGAGTTGGGGTAGCTTGTGAGGTCTAGGCTAGTCTAGGCAGGGGTTTCTAGTCTTGAGGAAAAAGCATAACTCTGCGGGTTGCGTCTGCTTGATTACATTGTAGTCGTCATCTTCAATGCTAGTTGTCCATCGAGGTGGATCCTTGGTGCATATTGTCTTGTGGGTCTTTAGTTGACGAGCAAGGTGAGAGGGGGGTAGCATAGAGAGGAGTGCCTAAGGGGGTGGTATAGTGCAAGTGTAATCAAACAGGTGCCGAAAAGGCCAAACACAAACATCAAAGTAAGGTAGGTGATATTGTCGCGTACTTGTTGCCTATGGAAAAAGTGTGAATTTCACCAAAGCACAACAATCTAAACAAGCAACACACATCATGGTTCCATTTGAACCATCATACGGACTCGACTTCGCATAGGGGACACACGACCTATCCTACCCTAGGGGTCCTCGGACTCATTAGTCATGCTTGCTTCGTGTCTTGGAGAGGAGTCCGCTCGGTCTTCTAGGTCTTCTTCAGGTGTTTCTATGCCTCTGGTTAACTTCGTTGAAACGATCCTAGTTGCCCCTGAAGAGTCCTTGATGACTTCGGGTCTGGTAAGTTGACGACGAGGGTGATTCTTCATAGCTGTTGTTGACAGGGTCTTCTGGTGTCTTCGTAATCATGACAATGCCTTCTTGTCTTCTGAGACGTCGAGGGTTCCAGGTAGGCAATCTTTTATGCAATGACATTAACAAGCCATGGTAGAGTTGTACCCTTCCGGTCACGTTGACGATATTATCGGCACCAAGAGCGGGGGATGATGAGAACCATTTTGCTGCTCACTATAGTGAGGCAAACCAAATGGCGAGGTTCTCATCCACCGATGGTTACCGACACAACAACGGTAATGACAGGATTGCTCTATTAGAGATGCATATAATGACCTTGCATTTCTTACACCCTAATTATCATAGGCCAAGGTTGCATCATCCCGGGCAGTCTCGAGGGTGTCACCATCTTCCTAGTCGTGATGCCTCCATCCCTCGAGAAGGTTGCCTTTGGGGGTATAGTCTTGTCGTGGTCTCATCCAACTTGTGTGAAAGTATGGCAAGGTGGCTTCCTTCCAGGTTACCCATGAGGATCTCAAGGAATCCAGTGGTCAGGGGCACAAGGGTAGTAACGACCGTTTGTAAAGTTTCAAAAAGCAGATGAGGAGAGCTAAGAGAAAAATGGTGGAAGTGCTAAGGCAAAAACCATTGCTTCCTTCGAAATTTCAGGAGAGGTGGGAATTATAGTGGTTTTGTAAATAATGTTGAAGGGTCTGGAAAAATAGTTTTGTCCTAACTAACTCCATGCTAACTAAGGGCTTCCTACAGTCAGGATGGCTCTGATACCAGCTCTATGGGGACCCCCCAACTCATAAGTCGTGATCACCGAATGTACGTGCATAGTGATCCCAGAGACAAATGCTCACTGAACACACATAAACTGAATAACAAGTATCTTACATCCATTACATACTGTTTTACCCAAATATGGCCTTTATGGCCAAGTCTTCATATATTTGCAGCAGAAATCTTCAATGATAGCGTGAACCCATTGCCATCTGCCTTAACCCTATAGGCATTCTGACTGGGAAGCATCCTAGCTTGCACGTACGTGACCATGGTAATCTTCATCACAACCTGGTATTTCATGCCTGGCCAATAAAATAACTAGTTACTTTGAATGTACTCGCAAGCAACCCATGTTTGGAACAAGGCAATAACAAAGCATGATATAGCAATAAGTAGGTAATTTTTGGAGAAAGCTAGTTTTGAGTGCAATTACATGATCAAGTAACTTGCGTGAGCATGCATAAATAGTTGGCAGATATCCATATGAAAATATACAGATATCGACATAAGCAAGGGGTTGAATATCTCATGTTCACCTATTTCATTCAAGTCGTTTGACTTAGCTCAAGTACCACCTGAACACCTCGTGTTTAGTCATCATGTCAAGTCACCCGACTCAACCCAAGTGTCATCTTTGTCACCAACTCACACTAGTTTGTAAAAACACTGAACGTAGCTTAAGCAGCACCACCCAATTGTCCTTGACCATGGACGCGACTATTCAAATAGTTTTACACTCTCCAGAGGTTGCACGCTTTACTCACATGACTCAGGGAAGTTCCGTGTCATCCACGATTCACGGTATATCACATACCCAAGGTAAGCACCCTAACAATGCCTTTCCCATGGTGATACTAAACAAAGAGTCCACGTGTTGGTGCCATCCCTCATGATACATCACACGTATTATCCATGAGGGCACACAACGGTGTGCCCGGTGCCTGTCAAGACAACGCATGATCGCCCATTCTGGTACGACCCCGTCTCGAGAGTGACCACTTCACTCCCATCACTAGTAATGCGGGCTCTCTGCTAGCACCAACCATAGTAATAAACAAAGCCCCGTCCCATAAGGGGTATCATGGTCGCACATGTAAGGTTGGGATGGTCGACAAACCTTAAACCCTCCATTTTCGAAAACACACATGCATCCTTTGTCGGAACACCACTTCTTTCCCAAGTGGTTACCTAGTCCATCATCATCTCCCTCGGGCATTAGTGGCACCGACGGGGTTTTAAAAAAGTCTTTGAAATCGTTTTAGTTTCTATCACCATGCATATTCCCGTCCCACTTGCATAGCATCTACTAAGCATCCTATCTACTCCCACCCACACAACCCTCATAAGGAGGTAGGGTCATGCACGATGCAAGTACCAACAAGAAAGTATCAGAGGCAAACTCACCAAATTGGTCACCACATCAACATGATCAACATCACTGAAATAAATTCTATATACCATGCAAATAAAAGGGTTCATAGTCATGGTCAAAGAGCTCCTTGCCTGGCTTAGCAACGTCTTCGAGGTCTTTACACGCTTCTCGTCCACTCCGAGCACTTCCTCTACTTCGTCAATTATCGTTGGAAACAACCGCAATAAGAAACACAATAAGAAAACAATGAAAGTGCTCTATAAATAGGAGTTTAATTTTTCTTGGACACCACTGGTCATAAGATAAATAACCAAGGAGGTTTCATTGGATGTGGATCAAAGGGGCGTTTTTGAATGGTGGAAATAGAGGCATTACTGATCCTATAGGAAATCTATAGAAAATATTTTATTAAAAATGAGTGGATGCACCCAACAAACAGGGCACATTTTTAGAAACATTTGCAAAGTGGTTACACTAGATTTGGAGTTGGTGTGATTTTCCTATGGATTTTCAAAGTGGATCATACATGAAGAAATGGTCCAATATTTGTCATAACAAAATAAGTGTAAGGCAAAATGTTCACAACTCATTGAATGAATTTAGATACACCTAGGAACTTGAATCACTCCATTTGGAGTTCATAAGAATTCCTTAGGAATTTGCAAAGTGGGGTTCTACATGGTTCAAATTCAAATTTGAATTTGAACTTAACAGAAAAGTTTCCTAGAAAAATCTGCAATGCACCTATTTGGTTAGTAAATAATTTTAGTAATCTGTAGGAATTTGAATCACTAAATTTGAGCTTGAAATGATTTTACTAGAGATTTTACATTTTTTTGTAAAAAAGAAGAAGAAGAAATATATATACCTGAGGGCTATATTGCGCACACGACGCAGATCAGCAAATGGGCTAGCCCAGCAGGTCGGCTGCGTGCGCAAGGCCATGTCAAAGGCATATTTTGTGGAATACGCTTTCCTGGCGGGAAGGCGGCCTCAGGCATAGCCCGTTTCCACTTAACCAGGCGGGGCCCGGGGCCTTAGCCACTGACTGGCGGACCCCGCGGTCAGGTCCTCCCCATCCTCCTGCCAAAGCAGGGGAGAGGCAGGGGAGCTCGGCCGATGCCCGCCTAAGCACCGGCCGGCGCCCACCTCGGTGGCTTCGGCCACCTCCGGCGACGCTCCGGCCAGCGATGGGATCGGGACGGCCTGCCGCACCCGCTTGAGAGGTCTTTGACCCCGGGGAAGACTGGGCTCGAGCGTAGCACCGCCCCGGCGGAGGAGGCCGACGGTGGCAACGGACACGTCGCCACAACCGCGGAGGAGAGAAAATGAGTGGGGAGGGCTATGCGGTGGAGTTGGGGCCCGCAGGTGGAGCTCAGAAGGAAGGAGGGAGGCAGGGCAACGCGAATTTGCCGAAGGACGATGCGGCGCCATGGCGTCCATGGGGGCAGAAATCGAGCTCTAGAGCTCAAGTGACTTAGCCAGGGAGGCTCTCGGAGTGAGGGGAGAGGCATGGCGCGCGAGAGTTCTCGAGGAGGGGTATATGCAAGAGGGCAACGAGGGGGAAGCTTGGATCCGCCTTGGATGCTCTGGGTGCGGAGAGCACGCGCGATAGAGGGGCCTTGAAGGCTTGCTGGTGTCGGGGAGAGGCGTGGGAGGCCGTGAGGGGAATAATGTCGCGCGTGAGTGTCCTACCGCTACCGGACATGAGCTACCCGACAATGACAAGTGGCAGGGCACTGGTTTTGCATGTCGGCTGCGTGGTCACCACGCTAAGGCATGCCCAGTGCATCTTTTTGGTCGGGAACAGTTGTCTGACGTGTGAGGCACGCATGTAGTAGAGTGTTGGAAAAATTTCAAGGTAAATGGAGCTAGTTAGGTGGGGTTTTCTCTGGGGGTAAGTTTGCAGTAGAAAACTAAAGGCTCATCTAAGGGGTTGGTAATGGAGGGCATTGGGGATAAGACTTTGTCTAGTGGCCTTGGTTATGGAAGGACTACATGTCCACCAATTTAAAGATCAGAGAGATAAATATATAGGGCACTTGTAGTACAAAGCTGCATTTACTGCCATAATCTGGTTTCAGATGATTTGCTCATATTTTCCACATGAGCATGACATCTTTGGGTTTGGTTTGATGTGTTAACATGCAAATGGTGTTTTAGAAACGTTTGGGGGCATTTGCATGAATAGAATAGTGTGAGAGAGGAAGAAGAGGCCTTGCCATGGTAAAAATAGAAAGGAAATGAGGAAGTTACCCCCCAATAATTGATCAGAAGCCCTGGAAAAGTTACTAGAGGTAATTTGGGGTTATAATATACTGTGGTAAAAAGGTGGAGGCATGGGGAATCTTTTTGGGTCAACTTCCCTTGTCCTCAAGCTTATGCCTGAAGGTGTTTGTGCTGTGGTTGGGCTAGGTAGAGGGATCCTATGGACCTGATATTCACCAGGGGTAAATGGCAACTCCATTTGGTCCTGATCACAAGTTTTAGGCTTAAATGAAGAAAGTTGATAATGCAAACTTGGTAAACCCTAGAAATGGACAGAAATGGGTTTCAATGTATCTAGCTATGCAAATAAATTCTCCTTGATTCACCACTTGGTGTGTATGCATGATTTGAGTATTAGAGTGTGCACACAAAGTTTGAGATCAATAGGATAAACTTCACAATGTAAAGTTGTTCAAATTGGAATTTGGACATGACTGGTTTTGGAATAATTTGGTGAACCAAATCAACTGGTATTGAGATGAAACTTTCCAAGGTGATCACATATATCATATGTGACACGCTAGAATTTTCCTGGATTTATTTGAGAATATTTCTTATAGAAATATTTCAAATGCTTGAGATGGGAAGAAATGGTTTTGAAGGGTTGTGTCCAATATTTTGAACATGGCCATGTGTTTAAACTCTTATATATGGACAATATATGTCCACTGAGTTTTCCTATTTTTTCTCAAATATTTTGAAAGCATAAAAATAATTTTCCCTATAAAAGACCATTTTTGTTCTTAAGAAAAATCCTTTAAATAAAATACAAAGATAAGTTGTAAAAATAATATTTAGTGGTTTTAGGAAGTCATATATATAGTGGGTTTCAAATAAAACCTTTGTTCCAAAACAATCCACCTAATTCGAGGACTTGTAGTACAAACCTCAATTTAGGGGTTTTGGAAAACCTGATTTGAATAAATCCATTTTTGCCAAGTCTAATATTTTATAAAAGATAGTTTTATGTCCTGTACACATGGCCTGATCATTGGGCGATATTTGGAGCAAGGATATGAGTTTTGAGAGTAGGAGGGTTTTTATGAATATAGAGCACAAGAAAGCAAACAAGCAATCAATAATCAAGTCAAGCATCACAAGCACAGAAAAAGTTTTAATTGGCCCTAATTTTTTAGTCACGTTAACTTAGTCATGAGGCAAAACACAGGGTGTGATAGGAACACTCCCAAGCTCTTAGCAAGGGATATAGAAGCCGATGGCCGGCTATGGCAAAGTTTACAACGTAGACGGAGCAATTTTTGATTTAAAGTACATAGTTACACGAAATCACACATTTGGCTGTTGGTCAAGATCATCTATTAAGACATCCTGGGTGCAATCTTCTTGTGAGAGACGAGCGGCGGGCATCACTTGGTCGTACACCAAATGAAGTGGCACCTCTTGGCCATCCAGCCCTGCCGGCCCAACCCGAGCCATATGCTCGGGGTTAAGACCGGTATAATGTGTCTTGATCATCGCCCACGCCTCTCGTGCTCCCTCCTAGCAGGCCAATGTCTTCCATAACTCGAAACGATGCTGGGCTCCCTTGAACCGGTCAGCCAGTTCGCCCATCCCCTCTGGAGGCTTCTCGGCAGGTGATAGCGCTTTCATCATGCTCCTCATAGCCTTCCGAGTCTGCTCATGTACGGCAGACAGTTCCTTCAGAAGGTTCCCTCTGTAGGATCCGATCTCTTCTTTAGGCCGCCCGGTCAGGAGACCTATACACGAGACGAAGCATGTCCATTACACATCATGTATTAGAGGTACCCTTCGATGTTATGATCGCACTTACCGAACATGCCCCTCTATAATTTCTGGTTCTCTTTTTGGGTTTGAGCGAATTGAGTTTTCAAACTCTCAATTTCTTCGGCCTGCTGCGGTTTTCCGCCTGGAGGCGGTTCTTCTCCTCAAGATTTCATAGCAACAAAAGACAGCAGACCTCATGTTGGGACTCGACGTACCTCTGGGATTCTCGGGCCGCATCTAAATCTTTTTGTAGCTGCCCTATACACTTAGCTGCTACAAAGTACCCTTACATTAGCACGGGACTATATACTAAGATCGGCAAAATGGACATACTCACCATGCGCCTCTCGGGTAAAATTCTTCACTTGTTCAAGTTTGGCCTTCACGGCTTGCACCTGTGTTCGGCTCGCCTCCAGGTCACTGGCCAATTGCTCATTCTGCTACCTTGAAGCCTACATCCTCAATAAAACAATATGCGGATCCTTCATTTGGTCGTCCCGACCAATTCAAGGCTCAGGGGCCACTGGGTTAATATGTGTGTCTGGATTATTAAAACCGATCACTCACCTCCAGGCTAGACGATATCAGTTTCACGACTTCCCCAAGACCAGCTCGGGAAGCTCCGATGTACGCGTCTACCGAACATAGAGCATTAAAATCTTGTCCGGAAAACACCTGGTGGCGTAGGGCTTCTTTTCGCCGCCGGTGGTTCATCGCACTCTCTACCTCGAAGTTAGTGACTGATATGCCCCCAAAAACTTCAGGGGCCTCCGCGGCAGGTTTAGCATGAGCAGAAGACCTCGATTCATGAGTGTTGCGAGGCACCCTAGCAACATTCGCGGCAGAAGATGGTTGTCCTCGTTTCCTGAGTATTTCGACATGAGATCTTCTATGAATACCCATCGATTATGTTAACAACAGATTAAGCGGCCAAATGAAGTACCTTTTGGTTGGACGAGTGGTCAGGGTCATCCCCGCGATAGGCTCACATGAAGGATTCCTGTTGTTGTTCGGTCCGGGCATTGTTGTCCTAGAAGGCGTTCATCGCATGTACCGATGACCCTTGGGAGTAGAAACCGACACATTTGGGTCGACGGAGGTCGCTTGCCTTTTACGAGAAGAAAATTTCTTTTTGCCTGTAGAAGGGGAAAGGAGTGATCCGGGGTGATCGGCTATGATGGCCACCTTGGAACCATCAAGGCTCTCTTGGTAAAAGACCTCATCTTTGTACTCGATTGACAGCTATAGATCATTGTGGAATCATGGATCATCATCATGAGAGTAGTTCTCTGGTTAAGGGGACGGACAGTTGACTGTCTCGACAAACCACCTCCAATCCTATTCGCACAGATTGAAAGCTTTGGTCAAAAGGGGCAAGTAAAAACACCGAACTCAGGTCACAAAGTCGAAAGACTTACCCATTCGATGGGCTTATAACCCAAGTAGCCCTCCTTAACTGGTAGCCAAACAAAGTCTTCTTCTTCCCCTTTGAACAGGTCGGCAAGTGCGGCCTCCATCGCCGCTTGATTGGCAGGGCCCAACCGTCAGGAACGAGTGGTGTCACTTGTTCTGTTATACCGCCACAAAAGGGTGTATCCTTTGCTGAAGGGGTTGAACGCATCGAGTGATGGCGACATCCATCACATCAATAATGGCGAGCTTGTGATGAGCTAGCAGCCATACTTGGGCAGCCAGGCATTGCACTTCGACACTTTCCTCTTGGTATGAACTCTTCGGTTGCTAGTTATACCTTTTCTTCAAAGGGGCATCGGAGTATTCGGGAAAACCCCTCCGAGTTGGATCGAACAAGGGAACATCCTCAATATAGAACCACTTAGAGGACCATTCTTCGGACCCCTTCTTCACAGTCCCCACTGGATACCCCATCCCGGCTATACGCCATACTTTGGCTCCTCCGACTTCCCAAACTGTCTCACCCTGAGTGCGGGGGACGAGGCAGAAGTACTTCCTCCATAATCCAAAGTGGGCCTTGCAGCCCAGAAACATCTCGCAAAGAGCGACAAAGCCCGAGATGTGCAGAATAGATCTAGGGGTAAGATGATGGAGCTAGATCCCGTAGAATTCCTATAGTCCCCTCAAGAAGGGATGAAGGGAGAACACTAGGCCCCGCAAGAGGAAAGGCACGAAGCATACCCGCTCTCCTTTGTGTGGAGCAGGGAAGTTCTCTGCAAAGACCTCATTACCAAAAGAAGTTAATCTGGCGTGGGTAGTTGCCAGATCCAAGGAGGGAAGATAACCTTGGGTCTCGAGGTCACGTAGTCAAAGGAGGGATATAGAGAAACTTGCCCAATCCCTGGGAAGGGTTCCGTAAGTACGCGAGGAAGAGCCAGGGACACTCGCCATGTTTTTTGGCGATCTTTCGTTTGAAGCTTTTTCTAATGGGGAAGAAGAGGAAAGGGTGGCCCAGACCACGATTCAACCTATTTAAATGGGTGGTGCTTCCCTTGTGGGAAGGGTAGTCTTGTACAAAGATGCTGGGACGCCCGTCTCCCCTCGGTGCACAAGGAT
This sequence comes from Hordeum marinum, assembly GCA_022496015.1. Classification (NCBI taxonomy): domain Eukaryota; kingdom Viridiplantae; phylum Streptophyta; class Magnoliopsida; order Poales; family Poaceae; genus Hordeum; species Hordeum marinum. The sequence goes on from CM039674.1 coordinate 147,448,707, forward strand.
CAAGGGGCGTCGAAGTTACTACAATGGGTCCCGCAAGTTCTCAACGATCGAGAGATCACCGATGACGGGATTGTTGCCAAACAAGAAGGGGTAGAGGGACTCTCCTTGCAAGACGAAGACTTTGACACGTAACACTGTTCGGATAATATACCTCGGCATTGGAGGCTACTCCGGGGGCTACTGAGGGAATCCGGGATTAAGGAGTCCTCGGACTGCCGGCCTATTTCTTATGGGCCAGACTCATGGGCCGCTCGTTGAGGATTGGACTGATCGAAGGCCCCGTCGCTAGGGAGGAGACCTCAGGAGCTATGGCATGCCTTTCAAGTTTAAGATAGTAGAATATGCATGTTTCCCTCCGGTGGGCAATCGATTATGTGTAACCCTAGAGACCCGTGGCATCTATATAAGCCGGAGGGTTTTAGATTGTAAGGCAGAGAAACTCATCCAGGGTTTTAGCTAACTGATTGCATGGTAGATCAACTATGTAAACTTCATACACATCAATATAATCGAGAAGGACGTAGGGTTTTACCTCCATAGGAGGGTTCGAACCTGGCTAAACTTCGTCTCCTTCGTCCCCTGTTACCATCAATCCTAGACTCACAGCTCGGGACCCCCTACCCAAGATCCACCGGTTTTGACAACGACAACTCCGCCGCCGGACATCTTACTATTCCCCCAAGGAAGGTCCACCTCCCTGTCACCTTTGGCATGCGCGACAACTACCGCACAGAGATCATCGACTTCAATGTGGCGCACATTGGGCCCCCATACAACACGATCTTGGGTTACCCCGCGCTCACTAAGTTCCCGGCGGCGATCCACCATGGTTAGAATGTCCTCAAGATTCCAGGTCCTAGCGGTGTCATCTTGCGACGAAGGCAACACGGGGCCTCATGAGGCCGCTCGCCTGAGGAGGTGGCGGTTGTTACCCACTCCAGCTCCAGTCATGGCAGAGAACGTGCTGCCAAGCACTGGTGGCACGGACCGCGTGCTAGGTGCCAACGCGGTCTCCACTTGGCGTAGGGAGGTGCGCCCTGTGCCCCCCATTAGGTTGGTCCCAAGGGCTCCCACCCGGGGAGCGCCTGGCCCAGCCTATGAGATGAGGGGAGCATACGGGCCCTGCTCGCGGGAGCTCATCATTAGGAAAGCGTTAGGATGCGTGAAGACATGGATCTCGCGGGCTTCAACGACACTGAGCTCGAGGGTTGGCTCGGTTCGCGACAACACCCTGCGAGGCGTCGGGACCCCGTGAGTCCTCGGGACCTCGGGAGTTGACCAGCCCTTGAGGGGTTGACCCTCGCGGCATGTCTCAACGAGCGGCTCAAAGTTTTCGCAACATCATGGCTGCCAGGTGATTTTTGGTTTGTTCGGGTCAAGCGGCCCTCCACCCCTCATGTATTTTGCATTCCCCCGAAGTCGAGACTCTTCACGATGTAATGGACATGCTTAACCTTTGTCTTGAGATTGTGATGTTTGTTCAAGCTTTAAGCGCCTTGTCGTCGCCTGGGATCTTCGCGCCCCCACAGCCGCCCCTAGGATGGTTCCGTACGAGAGGGTTGGACACGGCGTTTACGCCGGGATTCGTCCCCGTAGCACCGAGAAATCAAAGTGACCAAGATCTGGCTCACGGGATCCCCCCGTCTCAGCCATCTCTCCAAGGTCCTTGGTGTCCCACCCTCCCGAAGAACCGTCACGGGCGGGTAGTGGGGATACGATGCAACTCGTGCGGCTGTCGGGGAGGCGCCTTGTCGCCCTTGACGTCCAGCCCTGGCAGCTGTGCGGTGCACTCCGCACCCATGTTATGGGTTGTGGGGGCACGGTCGCACCCTAAGCTCGGTGTAAAACTACCAAGAGATTGGGGGAGGGTTTCCCAAGGCAGGTGCTTGGGATGCCCGACCCCTCCTTTGTTGCTGCCCATGACACTCTCACGTAATAATGTGTTTGGGGTTGTACACGCCCCGGAGCCTCCTGCTTGAGCCGCCCCTCGGCCATAGGAGGACCCCTACCCATGCCCAAGTAGAAGCCCCTTGCTCCGCACTAGCGGAATAACTGTCGAACCGTGACTATGCCCATGCCTAGTGGAAGCCCCATGTTCCGCAATGGGAGAGAAGACAAAACAAAGAGCTCCCCTAGAGGGCTGCAGTGACCTTTAAGGTGAGCGGCCCTCACCTTGGAAGCCGCTCCCCCTCCCTTCGCGGCACGCGCCCACCGGCTCTCCCTTGGGCCTCATGCATGCGGGGGTTGGGCATGGCGCATGTGCTCGGGCCTGTCTAGCAGCGCTGGAACCTAGAGGACTGGGTTCTCGGGCATAAATATGCCGACATGCTCTTCACCTCACCAGGGACGTTGGTGCCTATTTTCCTCGCGCGACGCCCAAGGGAAAGTCGGTAAGCATGTACCTCCCTAGGACTAAGTGCTTTCGTGTAGGAGCTCTCCCCCTGGGGCGATTTCTCCCAAGTGGCTCCACGAGGTGAGCCCAAGCAACCCACGAAGCATCACGCATCAGGACCTCTCACGCCAACAATGGTTGGGGCGCAACCAGGAGGCTGAACCCCAGCACTGCAGAGCATCGGGGTGGCCTCGGAAAAGGGGTACAAGCCTCGCGAGGAGTGGTGTAAAGAAAATTGTTTTCAATCCAAACTAGCATTCAATTCAAAGCATGAGAAATAATATAACCCCTCCTCTACATACCCCAACAGGTGCAACTTGGTTTGTTAAAGGAAAGCAAGGATGACTTGAATAGAAGGGGGGCCAAGCTCTCGCGGCGTTCCCTTTGGAGGCCCAGGCTTTGACGCCACTACACCTAGTCGGAGTCCTCCTCCTTGATGCAGGCGCCCGGGGAGCCATCAGACTCACTGCTTCTCTTGCTTCCCCTAGAGGAGGAGCTTCCGCTGGCTCTGCTGGCGTTCTCCATGCAGCAGCCTAGGCAGTCGCCGGCCTTCCCAAAGGCCTTCACGAAGAGTTTGGAGGCCCCGTCAAACATGAAGTGGAGGACGTGCCCGTCCTGCAAGCCGCGATGAAGGGCAAACGACTTCCACCCGTGATCCAAAAACATGAAGCCGAGGGGGTTGAACTCTGTCGCCACCCAAGAAAACCCATTGCAGTAGCCATCTGGCGGTAGCCACAAACCCAAGGGCGCACGCCCCCCATCTCCCTCGCGAAGGAATCGGGGAGCCGGAGCCAAGTGTGAGGCCTGACCTCCATCCTCACGATGAACTCGTGAGCGGCATCAACGGAGTGGCCCCATGGACGGGGCGACCGGATGGGGCCAGCCCGCGGCCGCCTCGTCCGTCGCGCCCGTGACCGTAGGAAGATCCTCTTCCGCGGATGCTTGGGCCGATGTGGGCCACCAACGGGAGTGGCACTCGCCCTCGAGGAGCTGCCTCAAGCATGGCGACGGATGTGCGGGGACGCATGTTGCACCTAACTACCCTCGACGAGCCCGCCTCGCCGGTCACCGCCTTCCCCTTATCAACGGCGAAGAACTTCCTCACAGGCGCCATTGCTACTACAAGGGTGGATGGCGATGGAGGTCGAGAGATGGGAGGATGAGGCAAGGGACTTCTCCTCTCTCCCTTATATAAAGTCCTGATGGACGCCTACCTGCGCCCGTGCCTCCGTTGGATTGGTGTGGGGTTAAGGGGAGTCATGATGACCCCGCATCGCGCTCAGACTTTATGACAACACTTGGTAGTTACCAAGGCGTCATGGGGAGTGGTGGGGTCCACACGTCTCGTCATGCATCACGCGCCACGCTTGACTCCCAGGCAATGAGACCCGCACCATTTTGATCTCCACCATCTGGAGAGGCTCTAGCCACCATGTGCCCGCAGAGCGCATCGCCAGACCTGGGCAGGGGTACAAGCCCAGATGTCGATGACCCACAGCACTGCACGTGTCACAGGTTGGGCCTGGCCCCTTGCAAGCTCCGTGGAGTGCGCCAAGGTGCAGCACACATCCCCACTCATGTCAAAGACGTCTCATCACCTCGCGAGGGACTCGGGCGATGAACTTCCTTGCACGGAACCCAAGCGTGGGCTGACAAGCGAAGGGGATCCCCGGCAGAACGACTTGCGGGAGGGGTCCTCAAGGAAGGACAAGCGAAGGACGATGGCCTAGCAAGGCACGATCTAGATACTACAAGCCTCGGGGGCTGTCGTTCGGGGTCACATCACGCATCAAGGGCAAAACCGTGGGCGCTGCATGACACAGGCCTTCACCGACCTCACGGATCCCTACCCACTGGCATGGGGGCTCGTGTTGGGAGGAACCTAGTCAACAACGCAAGGCTTGCCGCGGGCGCGGCCCCTAGCCGGCTAGGGCATGGAGGCTGCATAAAAGAAGATAGAAGACCCCGCGAGGGGAGCAAGGGCGTCCAAATCACGATAAGTAACTGCCGGTTAAGAAAAAGTAACTTGCAACATCTTACGCCCGCACGGGGCCTGGTGGTTCATAACATTACAGGAAGGAAACATAAAAACTTAGGTGAAGAAGGCGTCTTCTCCGTCATGGCCATCGGAGGACGCGGCGCTGAGGCTCCCGCTACCCTCAGGAGGTGCGTCCTGGGCGAATCGCCCAACAAGCGACTCCACGTGCTCACGCACCTCCTACCTGAGGGGACGACGGAGCTTCTCGGGCACCGAGTCCATCAATCTGGAGAGGTCGAAGGTAGGGTCATGGCCACGCAGGTTGGAGAAGACACGCGTCAGCACACAGTCTAGGAGGTTGCGCGCATTGGAACCGATGTGCTCCTCCACCTTGGAGACGCCCGTCTCCAGCGCCTCCACCACCTTCGAGAAGAAATCGAGGTAGCCCCATCTCTGTGCGTGAACGGCGGCTCTGAGATGTCCTCAACAAAGCGATAGAGCATGCCGCCCACGCAGCGTGCGAGGCCTAGGAACTGACCCATGCATTGTGCCTCCATCATGCGCGCTCATGCCGTGTTGTCTTGGGCCATCTGCACGGCGTCAACAACTTCATTGACCTAAGCCTACAGTGACATTAGCTCTGCCTTGACGTCCTCCTTGCTCGCGAGGGAACCCTGGAACTCGACCTTGACGCCCTGCAGCTGGGCTCGAAGCGCATTCACCTCCCCTGGAGCGCATCACAGCGGAGCTGGAGGCGGACTTCCTGTCGGGCCAGCTCGCCTTGGTACTCCGTGAGGGCGGCTTCCCAATCCCGATCAACCCATGCATCGATGTCAGCACGGGCCTCCTCCTGCACCGCCACAAGGGTGGCCGTAGGCAAGGACCCGACCGTCCACGGTCTCAAGGCGTTCGCGCTCTGCCTCTTGGTCGAAGGCGATCCGATTGGCCTCCCGCTCGCGTAGAGCCACATAGGCCTCCCACTCGGCGATAACTGCTTTTTGGCGGGTCAGCTCCGCTTCATGCTCGGAACTGGGTGTCGCGTGGGTGGCGATGCAAGTCGCATGCTCTCCACGCCCCGCCAGGCCAAGCGCGAGGGCGGGGGCCTCACGGGCAGGCAGCGCATGGGAGGAGGCCCCATGCGAGGCTTCCCTCTGCCTCTTGAGCGTACACGCCCTATGAATCTTGGCGATCAGGATCACCTACTAGGATGAGAATGCAAGAGGAGGCTCGGGTAGCTAAAACACTTACTCATCATTAGCAGCCTAGCGCCGCCGTGCTGGAGCCGATGACGAAGGCCCCGCTTGCACCCCAGCACTCGAGGTGTCCCTCTTCGCCGCCATGAAGGAGTGTAGGGGGATGGAGGCAGTGTTCGCATGAAGAAGCAGAGACGGCAATGGGAGATGAGCGAGGAACTGCTTATTGGTGGTTCTATCGTTGGGGATGAGGATTTTCTAGGCGGAGGCGCGGTTCTCGAGGTGTCGTGGGGAAGTGGAGGCGACGTGCGACTCACCTCATGCCGCGTGTCCAGCCTGAGCCACAGGCTGTAACATCCCAAAATTTAATTTTGGAATGTTATGAAATATAGCTATGCATCATCATCACTTTGTTTGAATGAAATGAATTGTTGAAGTTTTCTTTTGGAATTCTGAAAGGCCATTTCAATTTCTTCTTATACTTGTTTCCTCCCATTTGAAAACCCTTGGAATATTCATAAAAAGAGAGGAGTAATATGACACTCCACACCAGGGGCATCTTGGTGAGTTATTTGCACAATAAAACCAGGGGGTTATTTGAAAGTTTAGCTCAAAAGAATTTAAAATCAATTAGGCATTTTCTGGAAAAAATAAATTTTTAAAGTATTCATTTTGACAGAGGAAAAATGTTCATTAAATAGAATTTATTCCCCTTATCATTTTGATATATATATTCCCTATGTTTGGAAATGAATTGAATGCTTTAAATAGTTTTAAACGCTCTGGAAAATAGAAAAGGAAACAGATTTAAAGCGTTTAATTAGAAAACCGACCGGCCCACAGCCTTTAAACCCCGAGATCCCTCCAGATCGGTCAACCGACGCGCTAACCTCGCCATCTCTCTCACTGACACACGGGACCCACTGTCCGACGGCATCATCCGCGTGCCCGTCTTCTTCCTCGCGCGCGCCACCTCGCTCGAGATCTCTCCTCTTCGGATCTCCCTCCTCTCTCCCTCTCCCGACCCCGCACCTGGCCTATAAAAAGCCCTGGCCTCGCCGCTCTCCGTTCCACCCTGCTACCCCTTCTACCCTTGCCAGAACGCCACCACGCCACCTCGCCAGAGTTCTAACTCCACCCGAAACCCCCCTGAGCTCCTGGCCGTCGCCACACTCACCCCCACTCTCTTCTGACACCGCCATTCGACGTTGTATCTTCACCGCCATCGCCTGAGCATTTCGGATGCCGCCCTCGACCACCGCAACACCCTCTCCCAGCATCTCCGACCTCCGGCCATCGTCGACGTCGCCGGAACTCCGACCCCCTCCTCTGTAAGCCGCCACCTCCACCCGCATCCGTTAGATCTAGGATCTACGCTCTGGATTAGAAAGTTTATAAAAACGAACCGGTACGCGTTAGTTTTCGGTTGTCCGCCGCAAACACCTGCACGCTCACGACCTCAGCAAATCACAGCACGCCACGTAGCCCTGTCCGTTCGCTAGGAAATTGTTCTTTTCTGTTTCGTTTTAGAAAACAGAATGTTTTCTGTTTTTGTTTTAGTTGTAACTTTTAAACTAATTAGTGTTTTTAATTGATTCTTTTTGCATTAGGTCACAAATTTCATGTAGTTTCATCCTGTAGTCTTAGATTTCAAATTTGAACTTTTAAATTTGAATCTAACCAAATTTGCTCAAATTACTAAAATCTGTATAACTAGAGTTTAAAAATAATTGTTTAATTTTATACCTTATTGTTATAGGAAATCTTCATTCCTTTCCATTAGGTATAGTTTTATAAAGCAATTTAGTTTTACTTTTCACAAAACATTTAGGAGATTTAATTTTGTCATCTAATAAAGAATTTCAGTAATTCTTTTCTGTTAAGTGATGTTCTGTTTATAATAATAATAATAATAATAATTTTGTCTCATACTCAAATACTATAGGAACTCTAATATCTACATTAAGTGGTGTTTTATAAAAAAATATAATTTTAGTAGCATTTCTTCTCACTAAAGTTTTAGTGGATTTAATTATGTTTACCAAATATAATTTTTTTATTTCTTTCCTCTTGACTATTGTTTTGTTATTAAAAATAGTTGATTGGTCTTATTTCTTTTGTAGTTTTGACACAACAAAATTTTGTGAGACAAATATTGGTTTTGAATTTCTTCATTTTGATTGATACTATTGAATTGTTTTATTTTAATCTTGCTGATTGTGTGAGTTGTATTATTAGTTGAATGCTTATTGTGTGTTTTGTTTGATTCGTTAGATCATCCGGAGTGCGAAGCTTGTTATCTAGAGTCACTTGAGTACGAGGATCGTCAACAAGGCAAGTCACTTTGATCATGATTACCCATGTTTTTATTGCATTAGTTCTACCATCTCCCCAATTGCATGAAAAGTAGGTAATTTGGAAACTTGGTTACTTCATGTAGTATCATGTGGTAGGCACCCCTCAACCCTTCGACACATTGGCCCCGGGAAACGTTGATTTAATTTTGCTACGCTATTAGTAGACGGGGTTGGTTGTGTGATTCATGAGAGTTGTGAGTTAATAATTTCAAGACCTACAAGATGATCAAGACTTCAAGACTCCGAGTTTTCAACATACCTCTGGGTGGATGATGGTTGAACGGCGCCCTGGAGAAACCAGTGGTTAGCCTAGATGTTGCTGGAGAAGTGCTAGTATTCATGCGGAAAGGTCCACCCAGGCACGAAGAGATGGATGGATGCTTCAAGACCCAAGGCTTACTGTAACATCCCAAAATTTCATTTTGGAATGTTATGAATATAGCTATGCATCCATCATCATCATTGCTTGATTTTATGAAATAGTTGAAATGCCTTTTCTGACTTTCTGAAAGTCCTTTCTATTTTTTTCCTAAGTTGTTTCACCTATTTGAAATTTTGGTTAAAAGTTCAAATAAGAGAGGAGGAACATGACACTCCACACCAGGGACTAATTTGTGATATATTTGAACAATAATAACCAGGGGTTATTTTGAAAATATTTGCAAAAAGGGTTTAAAAACAATTAGGCAATTTTTGAAAATATTATTTTTTTCAAAGTGTTCAAATGACAGAATAGAAATGTTCATTCAATAGAATTTATTATTCTGTTAATTTTGATATATAATACCCCTATATTTATAAACGGTTTGAATGCTTTAAAATCTTTTGAATGTCTCTGGAAAATTATTAAAAGGAAACGGTAACCGTTTCCGGTATTAAACGGGCCGGCCCACGAGCAGTTACTCGCGAATAGATTAAAAGCCGGCCGACCGACGCGCATTAATATCTCTCTCTCTCACTGACGCTGGACCCCACCTCGTTCGCTCGTAATGACCGAGCGGTCATCTTCTCCCCCCCGCGCGCGCCGGACTCGACGCCGGCCGTTTCTTTCCCCCTCCCGGATCTCTCTCCTCTCTCCTCCCCCCGCACTCCCCAGCACCCCTATATAAGTCGGACACCCTCCGCACTCCGTTCCTCCCCGAGCCCCCTCTCTTCCGTCGCCGAGACGCTGTCAATTCCTCGCCGGAGCCCTGCCACCACCGGAGCTCCCATTGCTCGTGCCCGTCGCTCCACTCTTCCCCTCGCCCCTCCGACCTCACCATTCGACGCAGGACGTCCGTCGCCGTCTCCCGGACCACTTCCCCGTCTTCCCCGACCACCGGAGCACCAACGCCGTCGTCTTTGCCGTTCCGGACTCGCCGGAGATCTCCGACGCCGGCGACTTTTCCCCGTAAGCTTCCCTCGACCATCGGATCCTGAATCAACGACCGAGATTAGAACGGATTTAAATCCGAACCGGTATCCTCTACCGACCGGTCGCCCGCTCTAAATCACCTACCGCACGCGCTCGCTAGCCAATAGGATCGCGCCACGTAGCCCCCTGGCCGTTGCAAAGTCAGGTTTCTTTTTCAGTTTTGTTTTAATTAACAAAATGTTTTCAAAATTTGTTTTAGCTATATCTTTTAATCAATTTAGTGTTTTGAGTTGATTCTTTTTGCAATAGCTCACATTTTTCATGTAGTTTCACCCTGTACTTTTAAATTTCAAATTTGAACTATAAAATTTGAATTTAATCAAATTTTCTCAAAATCTTCAAATCTGAATAACTAGAGTTTAAAAATAGATTTTGATATGATTCTTTTTGCTACTGTTTGATATTGGTTAGGAATATATCCATGTTTAGTTTGAGGATTTTTAGGATGATTTTGAATAGTGTTTTAGCTATAAACAGAATCTGCTTAGTATTATAATATAGTTTTATAAACTCAATTTTAATTAGTTTGATTTAGAATTGGTTTTATTTGTTTATTAGGTTCTGTTAGTAAACATTTAGTCTTTTCACTCACTGATAATAAAAATATAAATTTGCTTAGTTTAATTTTATTTAACATAGGAATCACAACTTCTTTTCAAATAGGCATAATTTGATTAAAACAACTAACTAGTAATAGTTTTGTTTTCAAACAAAGTTTTGTATATTTTAATTCTGTTTTCTAAGACAGATTTAATTGTAAATTATTTTCTGTTAAGAACATGTTCTACAAATAAATAATAAGTTTAGTTTTTCATTCTTTTGTTAATATAACTATAGTTGATTCATATAGTGTTTATCACAAACTTGTATAAACTTTACTAAACTTTTCCCAACAAACTTAAATTGATTTTATTCTGTTTATTAATAAAATATTCTATTGTTTCCTTGCTGACAACAATTGTTTTGTTATTACAAAATAGTTTTATTATGATAGTAGTGTTTTATCAATCACCTCCTAGTAAACAAAACTTTGTGTGTTTTCTTACTTGAGATTTGTGCATTGTTTTGTCTTGATTGTTTACTAGTTCTTGGTTGATGTTTGCGAGTTACAATATTTTGTTGTATGCTTATTGAGTGTTTGTTTGCTTCGTTAGATTATCCGGAGTGCGAAGGTTGTTACTTAGAGTCACTCACGTACGAAGATCATCAATCAGGCAAGTCACTTTGACCATGTTTACCCATGTTTTATATGCATTAGTTCTACCATCTCCCCAATTGCATGCAAGATAGGTTAGTTGGAAACTTGGTTACATTGTAGTAGTATCATGTGGTAGGTACCCCCCTCAACCTCTTTGACACATTGGCCCCGGGAAACGTTGTTTTACCTTTTTTCTATGCTATTAGTAGACGGGGTTGGTTGTGTGATTCATGAGAGTTGAGAGAGTTAATAATTTCAAGACCTACATAAAGATCAAGATTTTCAAGACTCCGAGTTTTCAACATACCTCTGGGTGGATGATGGTTGAACGGCACCCTGGAGAAACCAGTGGATTTGCCTAGGTGATGCTAGAGATGGCCAGTATTCACGCGGAAAGGTCCACCCAGGCACAAAGAGATGGATGGATGCTTTAAAACCCAAGGCTTACCTGCCCAGCCACAAGTCATTATGGGCTCTGGCTTGGTTGGATATCGTGGTGACCCTAGACAGGCGGTGCTATGAGAGGTAGAAGAACGGTAGGAAAGGATGGGCACCGACAGAGTCGCAGGGAAACCCTTTGGAAGACCATGTTTTGATCATCCGTTTCTCAAACACCCTGAAGTGCGAGAAATAAAACGGAGGCGACCAAATCTTGTGGGGAACGTGTGCAAAACTCTGTAGAGTACAAAACCTAATCGATTAGCCGTGTCCACGGTCATGGACGACTCGAGCCAAAGGAATTGAAACTTCCGGAACTCTCAACACAATTAATATGATGATGTGGGTATTTAATAATTTTGGGTATGAGAAATGGTTGGTGGAACCATCTCATTAATCAACCAACTTAGTAATATTTTGCTTAGCCCCTCTCTTGATGTAGGAAAAACTTGGCTTTAGGCAAAAACTTACCCCCACCTGCCATATATGCATATAGACTAGATGATTTTCTTTTCACCCTTCTCTTGTGACTTTGCCGGCATATTCCATATGCTGACCTACATGGCTGCAACGTATCATGTTGCAGAGTATTTTTCCGACCAGGAGTGAGGACACGTTCTATGCTCAGTGATATTGCCCTTGGAGTCAGATGGACTCATCTACTTTCGACGCTTCCGCAAGATTTAGATATACTCATGAGTTGGCCTTTGGCCACTTTATTGTAATCTTTATTGTAATAAAGGACTCGATATGAGATTTCGATTAATAAAATGCTGTGTGATTTCCCTTTGATATATACATTGATGTACCGTGTGTGTACCAGCATGATCTTGGGATGGTACGGAAACACCGGAGACTTGACCTTTCAGGTCGGGTCGCTACACTTACCTACACAGCCACAAGCCATTATGGGCTCTGGCTTGGTTGGATATCGTGGTGACCCTGGACAGGCGGTGCTACGAGATGTAGACGAACGGTAGGAAAGGATGGGCACCGACAGAGTCTCGGGGAAACCCTTTAGAAGACCATGTTTTGGTCATCCGTTTCTCAAACCCCCTGAAGTGCGAGAAATCCAACGAAGGCGATCAAATCTTGTGGGGAACATGTGCAAAACTCTGTAGAGTACCCAAACCTAATCGATTAGCCGTGTCCACGGTCATGGACAGCTTGAGCCAAAGGAACTGAACTATCTAGAACTCTCAACACAATTAAGTATATGGATGTGGGTTTTTAATGACAACTTGGGTATGAGAATTGGTTGGTGGAACCATCTCATTAATCAACCAACATTGTAGTAATAACTTTTGCCCTCTCTTGTTGTAGGAAAAAATTGGCTTTATGCAAAACTTACTACCACACGTGCCATATATGCATATAGAATAGATGATTGCTTTACACCCCTCTTTTGTGACATTGCCGACATATTCAATATGCTGACCTACATGGCTGCAATGTATCATGTTGTAGAGTACTTTTCCGACCAGGAGTGAGGATACGCTCTAAGCTCGGTGAGATGCCCTTGGAGTCAGATGGACTCAACTACCTTTGAAGCTTCCGCAAGATTAGTTATTCTCATGAGTTGGCCTTTAGCCACTTTATTGTAATTCTTCTTGTAATAAAGGACTCGATATGAGATTTTTCGATTATTAAAGCTGTGTGATTTCACTTTGATATATACATTGATGTACCGTGTGTGTACCAGCATGATCTTGGGATGGTACAGAAACACCGGAGATTCGACCTTTCAGGTCGGGTCATTACACAAGCAGTTAGAGCCCGTGTCACTTCACCTCCCAACAGGCCGTGTTGTGCGCATCGCGGGCCCGGGGGCTACTTTCGGGCCTCTAGGACTGGGTGTACCCAGGCCCGTCTACCTACGAGCCAAGAAGAAAGGGTTGCCTTGGGCACGAGGTGGCCCACCTATAGGCTTCAAGAGCAAGGCCCTCGCGAGGGGCCACATCTCATGAGGCGCGCGGCGTTATCACTGATACGTCTCCGTCATATCTATAATTTTTGATTGTTTCATGCCAATATTCTACAACTTTCATATACTTTTGGCACTAACATAATGATCCAGTGCCTAGTGCGAGTTCCTGTTTGTTGCATGTTTTTTGTTTCGCAAAAAATCCATATCAAACGAAGTCCAAACGGGATAAAAAATTACGGAGATTTGTTTTGGAAATATGTGAATTTTGGGAAGTGGAATCAACAGAAGGCGGTGCCTGAGGGGCCCACAAGCCAGGAGGGCGCGCCAAGGGGGGTAGGGTGCGCCCTGAGGGTTTGTGGCCACCCCTTAGGTAGGTTGGACATGTCCTTTGGACACAAGAAAGATAATTTTTGGATAAAGATCCCCTCAAAATTTCAGCCCTATCGGAGTTACGGATCTCCGGGAATATAAGAAACGATGAAAGGCCAGAATCTGGGAGCGCAGAAATAGAAGGAAACAGAGAGAGATCCAATCTCGGAGGGGCTATCGCCCCTCCACCGCCATGGAGGCCAAGGACCAGAGGGGAAACCCTCCTCCCATCTAGGGAGGAGGTCAAGGAAGAATAAGAAGGAGGGGGTCTCTCTCCCCCTCTCTCCCAGTGGCAACGAAACACTGTCGGGGCCATCATCTTGATGGCGATCCACTCCAACAACTCCGTCATCTTAATCAAAACCTCCATCACCTTCCCCCATCTATCTCTAGCGGTCCACTCTCCCACAACCCGCTGTACCCTTTTCTTGAACATGGTGCTTTATGCTTCATATTATTATCCAATGATGTCTGAGTAGATTTTTGTTGTCCTATGGGTTGATTGATGATCATGATTGGTTTGAGTTGCATGTTTTATTATTGGTGTTGTCCTATGGTGCTCTCCGTGCCGCGCAAGTGCGAGGGATCCCCGTTGTAGCGTTTGTAATATGTTTATGATTCGCTTATGGTGGGTGGCGTGAGTAACAGAAGCACAGACTCGAGTAAGTAGGTTGTTTGCGTATGGGAATAAAGAGTACTTGATACCTTATAATGCTATGGTTGGGTTTTACCTTAATGATCTTTAGTAGTTGTGGATGCTTGCTAGAGTTCCAATCATAAGTGCATATGATCCAAGTAGAGAAAGTATGTTAGCTTATGCCTCTCCCTCATATAAAATTGCAATAATGATTACCAGTCTAGTTATCAATTGCCTAGGGACAATTCCGCAACTCCTACCACCACTTTTCCACACTCGTTAAACTAACTTAGTTGTTTCTTTATATTAGCATCCCCTAGTTTTTATTTACGTGTTCTTTATTATCTTGCAAACCTATCCTATCACACCTACAAAGTACTTCTAGTTTCATACTTGTTCTAGGTAAAGCGAATGTTAAGCGTGCGTGGAGTTGTATCGGTGGTCGATAGAACTTGAGGGAATATTTGTTCTACCTTTAGCTCCTCATTGGGTTCGACACTCTTACTTATCGAGAAAGGCTACAATTAATCCCCTATACTTGTGGGTTATCAAGACCTTTTTCTGGCACTGTTGCCGGGTAGCAATAGCGTGGGGTGATTATTCTCGTGTGTGCTTGTTTGCTTTATCACTAAGTAGATTTTATTTGATGTTCTAAGTTGTTCTCTATCTTTAGCTATGGATATGGAACAGGAAATACCAAAAAAATTAGGTGTACTTGCTACTCATGGAGATGGGGAACCTCCTAAAACCCTCGATGCTCGTTATGTGAAAGATATTATGCACTACTTTAATAATCCTGAGAAAACCCCATTCAATTATATAATGGGAGACACGTTGGATCAACGTGAATACTTTAGGGGTTATCGCTTTACTCAAAAAGGGAAACTGTTATGGGATCAGATTTATATGGTGAAATGGTATGGTTGGAATCTATGCCAGAGATATGATTATACTTGTTGCTCTAGGATGAAGGCTTAACACCTTCCTTTTTCATGTAAATTTAATGATAATGAAACCTTGTCTTCTTATGCTAAAGGTATTTATGATTACTATGATGTGGAACGAATAGAAGAATTCGTTGCTTTTAAGGGTGCTTATGAAATTGAATCTTTGTTTGAGAAGTGTGAAAATTATGATGATGCTGTTTATAGACCTGAAAATTTTGCTATACTTCAATATTTCTATGAGAATTATGAATATAATTCCGATACCGATACATTTATTGAGAGAATATATTCTGCCTTGGAAGAGACTAATATTTTGCAGGAATCTATGGAAGAAGAAATTGATGACACTATGAGCTCATTAGATGAAAAAGATGAGTAGGAGAGCGAAGAACAAAAGGAGGAAGAGCGGATTAGCTACCCGTGCCCACCTTCTAGTGAGAGTAACTCTTCAACTCATATATTTTTTAATTTCCCTCCGTTCTTACCGAAGGATGAATGCTATGATAGTTGCTATGATCCCTTGGATTCATTTGAAATATCCCTTTTTGATGAACTTGATGCTTGCTATGCTTGTGGCCATGATGCCAATATGAAAGATGCTTATGGAGATGAACTTTCTATATTTCCTTATGTTAAGAATGAAATTTTTGCTATTTCACCCACACATGATAGTCCTATTATCTTTTTGAATTCTCCCAACTACACTATATCGGAGAAGTTTGCACTTATTAAGGATTATATAGATGGGTTGCCTTTTACTATTACACATGATGATTTTGATAGATATAATATGCATGTGCTTGATGCTCATACTTGCAATTATTATGAGAGAGTAACTACATCTCCACCTCTCTATGTTTCCAATATGATAAAATTGCAAGAAACCGTTTATAATATGCATTGGCCTTTACTTTGTGTGCATGAATTATTCTTTTATGACATGCCGATGCATAAGAAGAGAGTTAGAATTCGTTGTTGCATGATATATGTTACTTTTTACTCAATACTAAATTAAAAATCATTGTTAATTAAAATTGGCTTTGATATACCTTGGGATCCGGGTGGATCCATTACTTGAGCACTATATGCCTAGCTTAATGGCTTTAAAGAAACCGCTGCCAGGGAGACAACCCGGAAGTTTTAGAGAGTCATTTTATTCTGTTGTGTGCTTTTATAAAGTTTAAAAACAAAAAAAATAAAGAGGGGAACCTAAAACTTTTTCAAAAAGAGAAGTGAAAGTAAGAAGGACGAGCACCGTTGAAGTGGGGGAGATCCTTGAACTTTGTTCATGCCCATGGAAACTTTGCAAATCTTAATTACATAAAATTTCTAACAAAAATAATTATCCCCTTGTATAAATCCATTGTATTATAAAAATAACGTGCCAAGATTTGCCTTTAGGATGATTAGATTGCTTGTTTGGTGTGTGCAGTGCAAAAATAGAAACTTTGGCTGTAGTGCGTGAATTTACATTTTTTACTGGAATGTCAAAAGTTTTTATGAAACTTCTACAAAGTACTTCTATGAAAATTGTTTATCTTGTCCTAATGTTTCAGAATTTTTAGAGTTACAAAAGTATGGTGAATGTCCAGATTACTACAGACTATCTTGTTTAAGACAAATTCTGTTTTTTAAGCATTATTTTGCTTGTTTTGATGAAACTATCGATTGTATCGGTGGTATAAGACATGGAAAAATTATAATACAATATATAAAATGCAAAAATAAAATACGAATTGTTTGGCAACAGTACATGAAGTTGTGATTTGATTTATTATACTAACGGATCTCACGAGGGTTTTGTTGAGTTTAATGTGATTGAAGTTTTCAAGTTTTGGGTGAATCACGATGGTCGAAGGAATAAGGAGTGGAAAGAGACTAAGCTTGGGGATGCCCGAGGCACCCCAAGGTAATATTCAAGGACTCCCAAGAAACTAAGCTTGGGGATTCCCCAGAAGGCTTCCCCTCTTTCTTCTAACAACAATCGGTAATTTTACTTGGAGTTATATTTTTATTCATCACATGATATGCGTAAATCTTGGAGCGTCGTGTGCTTTTTTTTCTTTTAATAATTCACCATGCTAGTATGAGAAAGTCCCTTGGTTGATTTATAGAAGGCTCTTTGCACCTCACTTATATCTTTTGAGTATGGCTTTATAAAATGCTTCATGTGCTTCACTTATATCATTCGAAGTTTGGATTGCCTGTTTCTCTACACATAGAAAACCGCCATTTGTAGAAGGATCTTTTGCTTCACTTATATTTGTTAGAGCATCGGCATATCTTTTGTAGAAAGAATTAAACTCTCATGCTTCACTTATATCTATTTAGAGAGTTAACAGGAGTTGGTCATTCACATGGTTAGTCATAAAATCCTACATAAAACTTGTAGATCACTGAATATGATATGTTTGATTCCTTGCTATAGTTTTGCGATATAAAGGTGGTGATACTAGAGTCATGCTAGTGAGTAATTGTGGATTGGAAAAATACTTGTGTTGAAGTTTGTGATTCCCGTAGCATGCACGTATGGTGAACCGTTATGTAACGAAGTTGGAGCATGATTTGTTTGATGATTTTCACCCTTTGTGTGAGGGTCGAGAGCGCGCGATGGTTAACTCCTACCAACCTCTCCCCTAGGAGCACGCATCTAATACTTTGCTTTGATAACTAATAGACTTTTGCAATAAGTATGTGAGTTCTTTATGACTAATGTTGAGTCCATGGATTATACGCACTCTCACCCTTCCACCTTTGCTAGCCTCTCTAGTACCGCACAATTTTTGTCGGTGCATTAAACCCTCCTTCCTCAAAATAGCCACCATATATCCTTCCTCAAAACAGCCACCATAAGTACCTATTATGGCATTTCCATAGCCATTCTGAGATATATTTCCATGCAACTTCCACCGTTCTATTTAGTATGACACGCACCATCATTTTCTTATTGCTTTGCATGATCGTAAGACAGCTTGCATGATGTTTTCATTAATGTCATTTGCTAGGCTAGATCATTGCACATCCTGGTATTCTACCGGAAGCATTCATATAGAGTCATATCTTTGTTTTAGGTATCGAGTTGTAATTAAATAAAAGTGTGATGATCTTCATTATTAGAGCATTGTCTCGTGTGAGAAAAGGATGATGGAAGCTATGATTCCCTTAGAAGTTTGGAGGAGTCTTCAGACTTTATAAATGATAAAAGAGGCCAATGAAGCCCAAATAAAAAAAGAGGCCAAAGATGCCCACCAAAAAATAAAAAAGAAAGAAGAAAATGAGAGAAAGAGATAAGGGGCAATGCTACTATCTTTTTCCACACTTGTGCTTCAAAGTAGTACCATGATCGTTAGGATAGAGAGTCTCCTATTTTGTCACTTTCATATAGCTAGTGGAATTTTTCGTTATGATGCACGTCCACTTAGTTTCTTTTTGATCTTTCATACACTTATAGCTCTAGTGCATTCATTGATATGTATTGATGGACATCTCCATAGCCTGTTGATACGCCTTGTTGATGTGAGACTATCTTTTCCTTTTCCTTGCAACCTCCACCATATTCTATTCCACCTATAATGCTATATCTATGGCTCACACTCATGTATTGCGTGAGAGTTGAAAAGTTTTGAGAACATAAAAAGTGTGAAACAATTGCTTGACTTGTCATCGGGGTTGTGCATGATTTAGATACTTTGTGTGGGGAAGATGGAGCATCGCCAGACCATATGATTTTGTAGGGATAACTTTCTAAGGCCATGTTATTTTGAAAGGACACGATTGCATTGTTGGTGTGCTCGAAGTATTAGTTTTTTATGTCAATATAGACTATTGCTTTGAATCACTCATATCTTAATATTCATTCCATGATTAAATTATATGATCAAGATTATGCTAGGTAGCATTCCACATCAAAAACTATCTTTTTTATCATTTACCTACTCGAGGACGACAAGGAATTAAGCTTGGGGATGCTGATACGTCTCCATCGTATCTATAATTTTTGATTGTTTCATGTCAATAATCTACAACTTTCATATATTTTTTGGCAACTTTTTATACTATTTTTGGCACTAACATATCGATCCAGTGCCCAGTGCCAGTTCCTGTTTGTTGCATGCTTTTTTGTTTCGAAGAAAATCCATATCAAACGAAGTCCAAACGGGATAAAAACTTACGGAGATTTTTTTTGGAATATATGTGAATTTGGGGAAGTGGAATCAACAGAAGGCGGTGCCTGAGGGGCCCACAAGCCAGGAGGGCGCGCTCTGGGGGGTAGGGCGCGCCCTAAGGGCGTGTGGCCACCCATTAGGTCGGTTGGAGCTGTCCTTTGACCGCAATAAAGCTAATTTTTGGATAAAGATCCCCTCAAAATTTCAGCCCGATTGGAGTTACGGATCTCCGGGAATATAAGAAACAGTGAAAGGCCAGAATCTGGGAGCGCAGAAATAGAAGGAAACAGAGAGAGAGAGAGAGAGATCCAATCTTGGAGGGGCTCTCGCCCCTCCACCTCCATGGAGGCCAAGGACCAGAGGGGAAACCCTCCTCCCATCTAGGGAGGAGGTCAATGAAGAAGAAGGAGGGGGGCTCTCTCTCCCTCTCTCTCGGTGGCACCGGAACGCTGCCGGGGCCATCATCATGACGACGATCCACTCCAACAACTCCGTCATCTTGATCAACACCTCCATCACCTTCCCCCATCTATCTATAGTGGTCCACTCTCCCGCAACCCGCTGTACCCTCTACTTGAACATGGTGCTTTACGCTTCATATTATTATCCAATGATGTGTTGCCATCCTATGATGTCTGAGTAGATTTTTGTTGTCCTGTGGGTTGATTGATGACCATGATTGGTTTGAGTTGCATTTTTAATTATTGGTGCTGTCCTATGGTGTTCTCCGTGTCACGCAAGCGTGAGGGAACCCTGCTGTAGGGTTTGGAATATGTTTATGATTCGCTTGTGGTGGGTGGCGTGAGTGACAGAAGCATAGACCCGAGTAAGTAGGTTGTTTGCGTATGGGAATAAAGAGGACTTGATACCTTATAATGCTATGGTTGGGTTTTACCTTAATGATCTTTAGTAGTTGCGGATGCTTGCTAGAGTTCCAATCATAAGTGCATATGATCCAAGTAGAGAAAGTATGTTAGCTTATGCCTCTCCCTCATATAAAATTGCAATAATGATTACCGGTCTAATTATCAATTGCCTAGGGACAATTCCGCAACTCCTACCACCACTTTTCCAGACTCGTTAAACTAACTTAGTTGTTTATTTATCTTAGCAGCCCCTTGTTTTTTTACGTGTTCTTTATTATCTTGCAAACCTGTCCTATCACACCTACAAAGTACTTCTAGTTTCATACTTGTTCTAGGTAAAGAGAACGTTAAGCATGCATAGAGTTGTATTGGTGATCGATAGAACTTGAGGGGATATTTGTTCTACCTTTAGCTCCTCGTTGGGTTAGACACTCTTACTTATCAAGAAAGGCTACAATTGATCCCCTATACTTGTGGGTTATCAATCACCAACAAGGGCTCCATGAGGACTCCCTAAAGAGCAAGCCCGACGTCCTTGAGAGGCAGAACCACCTGGAGCGGGCCCAGTAGGCCTCATGGTCCGGAGCCCGCATATGGGTGATTTGCACCATGCCAAACGGTATCAGGGGCCGTGACAGCGGGTGCGGACATAAAGGTTTTCCTCTTTGGTGTTGGAGGATCAGCGTCGACTGGCGGGTTCCCAAAGCAACCCCAAAGGTTGCCCTTCTGGTGCAAGATAACCAAGACCAAAGGCTCGACAAGAGGGAGGTCATCCCCGAGCCCACTGGCGTGTCCCGGCGAGGAGCTTTAGCAGGCGAAGACCACCTTTTGTCAGGATAGGAAAGACGACTTGTGGCAACCCCCTTCAAACTGGCCGTTGTGGCAACCCTTCAAACTGTCCGTTGTGGCAACCCTTCCCGCTTGATATTTTCAAGGGAAGAGGACCGAGGCCAATATAAGGAAGGGGCTGAACACTGTAAAGAGGGACAAGTTTTGGGCTGGCAATAACACGCCTTGTACTCATCTTCTTCCTCAAGCAATCCACCAAGCAGGAGTAGGGTTTTACACCGCGAGGTGGCCCGAACCTGGGTAAGTTATGTGTGTCCTTGTCCGTTTTCCTTATCTTAATCCACCAGATAGTTGTTGTGAAGCTGTGAGGATGGGTAGGGCTGGAGAGAAATTGTAACCTAGTGTTCGAACCTTTCTTGGGTCTGCGGAGCCCCGATTCCGACAGTACCACTCTTGTGAGCGGAAGTACCGCTTCAACGGTACTGCCTCCACTCCTGCCTGTGTCGTGCGTTCGAGGGCCTCTGCACTACAACCCCAGCGGTAGTACCGCTAGGGCAAGCGGGGCGAGCAATAGTACCACTCCGGCAGCACTACCGGCTCGTGGCCTTGTGCCATTGCCTTGTGTAGCTGGCACAACCGCTCAAGCGGTAGTACCGCTTGTGTGCAGACTGAGAGGGGGTAACAGTTGGATTTGTTCCCCCTCTATATAAAGGGCGTGTTCTTCACCAAGAATACCACCTCTTCCATTCTTAAGCTCCATTGTTGTGAAAGCTTTACTTGTGTTGTATCCTTTACTTGCTTGTATTGTTGTTGTTGCTATCTTCATGTATGTTGTTCACCTAGTTGCATATCTAGACAACCTATTTGTTGCTAAACCTAATTTGTTAAGAAAGCTAAAAATTGGTAGTTGCCTATTCAACCCCTCCTCCTCTAGGCAATCATATCTATCCTTTTCAGCTTATCTTGAATCGAAGCATCATTGTGTAGATTAGAATGGAGAAGAAAGAAAGTAGATTAGGAAGGAACTTCATGGAGGTAGAATAAGATAACACATACAGGATGTGTACTGCTCGCACCTTCCAGCCTCTTCTCGTGCAAGGGCCCACCCATGAGCTTTGTTGGGGCTCACCTCAGCCTGGCTCGCTGGAAATTACCGACCCGAGGACGTGTTTGGTTGCCTGCATAAGGCCCAACCAGACCTAGTTGGGCCATGAAATGTGCATTTGGTTGCGAACAAGGTGGGTTGTCTCGCATCTGCATGAAGCTCAAATAAGCCCTCGGTATGGCTCTGTAGAACTGCCGAATCGACGGTTTCTAGCGAGCCAGGCTGAGGGCGGTGCAAGCTCGCATGCGGAGGGGAGCGAGTGACGGGATATGAAAATCGGGCACGGCGGGACGACCCCAAATCTAGGCTCACCTTCCAACCCATTTACTCGGTCACCACTACCTCTATGATAGCCTCTTCCTCTATTCTCACCACCACGGGCGGCGGTGACTGAGATCTGTGCAGCATGCGGTGGCGGCATATCTGTCAGTAGGAGCTGCTACATATACAACTACAACGACATGAAGGCTCTATGGATGCTTAGAATGAAAATAGTCCCCTTTTCCAGACTTGTGCAGATGTTCAGGAGTAGGGGGCTGCTAGAATATAGCATCCACACCAATGTGGAAGAGCAAGTGGCCATGTTCCTTCATGTTGTTGGTCATAACCAAAGAAGGGTTATCCATAACATGTTCAGGAGATCAATGAAGACCATCTCAAGGTACTTCAAGCAAGTGTTGTATGTTGTTGGGGAGCTCAAAGGAGAGACGGTCAAGTCACGAACTGGCCGGACTCCTACCAAGATTCACACTACCCAAGATGGTATCCATACTTCAAGGTGAGCACTATAGTATGTAGTTCATTGCTTTATATGCTTGGATTGTTCAAGGTGAGCACTAAGACAATCTTGCATTGCCATTTCAGGATTGCATTGGTGCAATAAATGGAACTCATGTCACTTCCTGAGTGCCGAGGTCACAAGTTGCATATAGGGGGAGGAAGCACTACACAAGTCAGAATGTGCTTGCTCCTATTGAGTTCGATATGAAGCTGACCTATGTGCTGGCTTACTAGGAAGGGTCAGCATACAATGCTAACATACTCAGTGACAGCATGATTTGCCCCAATGGCATCAACTGTTGGGGAACGTCGCATAGGAAACAAAAAATTTCCTACGCACACACAAGATCTATCCATGGTGATGAGCATCTACGAGAGGGAGAGTGGATCTACATACCCTTGTAGATCGCTAAGCGGGAAGCGTTAAGAAACACAATTGATGTAGTCGAACGTCTTCGCGATCCAAAATGCAAGTCGTCCCGCGATCCAATCACGATCCGTCCCGCAATCCAATCACGGGCCTTTCGATCTAGCGCCGAACAGACGACACCTCCGCGTTTAGCACATGTACAGCTCGATGACGTCTCCGCCTTCTTGATCCAGCAAGCGGGGGGCAGAGAGGTAGATGAGTTCTCCGACAACGGTGTGGCGACGATGGTGGTGGTGCTATCCTGGCAGGGCTACGCCTAGCGCTACCGAAACTGCAAACGAAGGAGAAAACGATCTAGGGAGAGAGAGGGGCGCCAAGGGCTTCGTGTGTGCTCTTAGGGTGCCCCCAACCCTCTATAAATAGGTGGAGGGGTGTGTAGATCAGCCCTTCCAAGCCCTAGGACCAGCCAAGGGGGAGGATTTCGACTCCTAGTCCAATTCCCTCCCTTTCCAAAACCAAGTGTACTTTCCACCTCTCCCAAGCCACATGGGCCTTGAGGGACTTGTGTGCCTGGCCCAATAAGGCCATGGAGCCTCCCCTCAGCCCATTCAAACCCTTGGGACATGATGGAACCCTTGGTGGACTTCCGAACTCCTTTGAAAGTTTCTGGAACCTTCTAGAAGCTTCCCGGTACAATACCGGAAAACCCTGAACTTTTCCAGTAGCCAAAATATGACTTCACATATATAAATCTTTACCTCCGGACCATTCTGGAGCTCCTCGTGATGTCCGAGATCTCATACGGGGCTCCTAACAACCTTCGTTCACCAACATACATAACTCAATAATACCAAATCGTCATCGAACGTTAAGTGTGCAGACCCTGCGTGTTCGAGAACTATGTAGATATGACCGAGACAACTCTACGATCAATAACCAATAGCGGGACCTGGATGACCATATTGGTTCCTACATATTCTACGAAGATCTTTACCGGTTGAACCACGATGTTAAGGATTCAGACAATCCCATATGAAGTTCCCTTTGTCCATCGATATGTTACTTGCCCGAGATTCGATCGTCGGTATCTCCATACCTAGTCCAATCTCGTTACCGACAAGTCTCTTTACTCGTTCCGTAATACAAGATCCCGTGACTAACTCCTTAGTCACATTGCTTGCAAGCTTCTTATGATGTTGTATTACTGAGCGGGCCCAGAGGTACTCCTCCATCATACGGAGTGACAAATCCCAGTCTCGATCCACACCAACCCAAGAGACACCCTCGGAGATAGCTGTAGAGCACCTTTATAGTCACCCGGTTACGTTGTGACGTTTGATACACACAAGGCATTCCTCCGGTGTCAGGGAGTTGCGTGATCTCATGGTCGTAGGGACATATACTTGACATGGATAAAACAATAGCAATAAACTGACACGATCAACTACTATGCTTACGGTTGGGTATTGTACATCACATCATTCTCCTAATGATGCGATCCCGTTATCAAATGACAACTCATGTCTATGGTCAGGAAACCTTGACCATCTTTGATCAACGAGCTAGTCTAGTAGAGGCTCACTAGGGACATGGGGGTGTCTATGTATCCACACATGCATTTGAGTTTCCGATCAATACAATTCTAGCATGGATAATAGACGTTTATCATAAACAAGGAAATATGATAATAACCAATTTATTATTGCCTCTAGGGCATATTTCCAACATCAACATCCCTATGTCAAGTTCTACCTAGGAAATGTTGGCTATGCATATCGTCCAAATGTTCTTCCACCCTTCAGGAAGACCAAATACCATCTGAACGAGTTCTCAGGTAGGAACCACCCTAGGACTCCACAAGAGACGTTCAATCTCAGACACTCCGGCCTTAGAGTAACTATTGAGAGCACATTTGGAGATTCGAAGTAGAGGTTCAAGATCGTGGATCAAAAGCCATTCCACCCTTACCCCACCCAGGTTAAGCTTGTTCTTGCATGTTGCATTCTGCATAACTGAATCCTGCAATTCATAAAATGTTTGGATCTTCAAAAAATTACATTTTAAAAATTTCTTTCCAATTCCAAATATGTTTAGATTTTTTTTTAAAAAAACAGGTTTTTCAATAAATGACGGTGTATTCAATAAAAAGTCCAGATTTTCCAACAAATGTCAGTGTATTTAATAAAAAAATCACAATTTCTAAAAAAACATTTTTTTTGGAACCGAGTGTTATTTTAGTACAACCGAGAAAATCTCATGCTACAGCAGTAGCTACAGTAAACTCAGGTATGGGCTGATCCCTGCGTGCTTCAACTATGCAGCCCATTACCTCTCCAACTTTTTTTTTGTCCGCGCATTCCGCTTCCTAGCTTCCGCCAGAAGGCCCGGTCTCCCGTACAATGATGAAGCAGCACGGCAGCAGCCACCACCACCGTCGGCTTTGAAAAGGGCGGAGTGGAGAAAGGAATCGCTGAGAGAGCTCCTCCATCCAACTGCTTCCACCACAAGCCAAGCCACACTGCCTTCCAGCTCCAGCCTCCCCTCCCACCGCAACCCAGGTGCGTTGTGGCCCGCCACCCCAGAGATTCGCAGCCATGTCCGACGAGCTCAAGCGCGGGATCGCGGGCGCCGCCGCCGTGGCCGCCTCCCACCCGGCGTCCTACGCCGCGACGCGGGCCCCGGCCGACGCCGACCGCAGGCTCGCCGCCTCCGCCACCGCCGCGCTGGGATCCCCGCCGCCGGCCGCCGCCGCGTCGCCCACCGCGCACAAGATCACGCTCAAGAGCGCCGACATGAAGGAGGAGATGCAGAAGGAGGCGTTCGACATCTCCCGCGTCGTAATCCCCCTTTCCCCCCTTGCACATTGGATTCTCGATTTAGTCCCGCCGCGCTGTCCCCGCGTGGCTGACGGGGCCGTTTGGTGTGGGGAATTTATTTATTTGTTCGTTCTGCGTACTAGGCGTTCGAGAAGCACACCATGGAGAAGGACATCGCGGAGTACATCAAGAAGGAGTTCGACAAGAACCACGGACCCACCTGGCACTGCATCGTGGGCCGCAACTTCGGTAATCCACTCCCTTGCCCCCATTCCTTTTCGAAGTAGCTTTGTACGGAGGGTGGATGTGCTTTGGGGTGATTTGGCTAGCTTGAGTGTGGCCATTTTCTTCTCTTCCGAGGATGGTTCCAGGTGACAATAAACTTTTTGTTGATGAATATATCTCCTAGGGGAGCAGTGACTGAGGCATTATTCTGTGGATGTCAGATGGAGCAATAGAATGTTGTGTTAACTGCATAAGTCATAAGTGACCCTTTAGGTTATGCATTTCAGAAGTACTTACAAGGTCAAATAATAATAGAAGTGCCATAAGGATAAATAGTCTGCTGTCTTTAGGTTAACGCGAAAGCAAGTTGCCACATACTCCCTCCGTCCCAAAATAAGTGTCTTAAGCGTAGTACAACTTTGAACTAGAGCTAATACAAAGTTGAGACAGTTATTTTGGTACGGAGGGAGTAGGAAATAGGATATGCTAAAGAAGTGTGATTCCTTGCTCACAGGGCTCATTGTTTGGATGTTAATTTTTCTACCGATGCAAGTATTTCTCCAAGCTTGATTCGGGCAGCTTGTCTACAGATTAGGTTCTGGCTGGTATCAACCAGATCCAACTTTCAGTAAAGTTTGGGGACCTCAAATGCAATTAGCTCAGCCAAATGGTGAAGTGGTTCTAGAAGAACAACAGATTAATCAAATGCCTTCGATATATACAGATAGTTGCATGTTGCTGTTAATTATACATTTTCCACTCCGTCCTCTACAAAAAAGGGTTATCTTACTTGAGGTAACCATTTATTTCATTTCACCAGATTTCTTAGAGTTTGTCGACACTATTTATTTGCAAGCTAGATCATAGAAAGTCGCATCAGGAATACAGATCATCAATAAGTTATCACACGCATGGTCGATATGCATGAGCATTTTTTTTCTTTAGCTGGCAATAACCAAACAACAATCATAGCCACTAGGCCCATTACACGAGAGTGCTCTCATTTTTATTTGCTGTGATTATCGGAATTCCGCATCTTATTGCCAATCGTTGTTTCCTTTGTATTACAATATTATTTTCTTCATGTTTGTTAATCTAAACTTTAGCAACACGTCAAATTTCCTTTTCCAATAAACAGAAAGGGGAGCCAAGGGAACCATATGGCTCTTCCTTTGTTATATTGACTGTTATTGCTTGCTACGCTCCTCACCCTGAAAGGAGCTAGGCCTATTTGATTGGCCACTATGGTTGCCTCAGTTCACCACCATTCGAGTAAGGCTGATCTGATCAAGGTAGACGAGTGTTTGGTTTTTGACCACACCTCAGGCAAGATTCATTTTCTGATAGTTGTCTCCATACACCACTGAGTAAAAAAAAGTGTTGCAAGGTTGCCTTAGGCATGCTGAAGCGTGACACTGGCGCCTATTTTGTTGGACTAACTTCACATTAGTTTGGCAAGAAATACATGATAAAGTGTAGTTGTGAAAACTTACAGTTTTAGTCTTGCAATTGCTTTGGAAATTTACAGTGTCGTGAATATCTAATACTCTTTTAGTCAGTTATGGTGCTTCATTTGACACAACACCAGCTGTTAAATGCCATATCCCATGACCTTTAGATGATCTCGTGGTTCCATGTTGTGTTGATGATTCTGTCCCAAAAACTAAATTCTAAAGTGAAAGAACAAACTTTGTTAATATTAGGCTCTCTAGTTGACTGTACAGGTGCTAGAGAAAGTGTACCTTTTATTCTCACAGTCTTGTAGAAAGTGTAGAAAGATTTTGATTCACAAATTTCATCAGTCAATCTAAGTATAATTGAGTGAATTGCTCATAGTGGGTCCATTTTTTGGTGTCTATTTGCTAAATTCCTAAGGTTTAGCTTGTGTGTTGTACTGGCTTGCTTTGCTTTGCGGACCTGATTAGAGGGGTCATCTTCTTAAACCAGTCAGAGGATCCTCAACACTTTCTTAGTCCTACTGGAGTTATAGGGGCTGTTTGGATTGTGACTATCTTTGCCATCTATTGCCACATTAAGACTTAAGAGGTTAGTGGTGTATTTTGTTACTTCATGTTATTGAGTTTCATTTGTTGATCCTGGGTCATAAATTATTGCCCCCATACCTGGTTGCTGGTTTGCCCGGAGATCCTTATGAGGAGTTCAAATGGTGGAATGAGTGCATGACCTGAAGCAATATTTATTTATAGTTATAATAATATACAGCACTTCTCTAATAATCTTGGACCCTTTTGCTATCTACACGAGATACACATGAGTGCAAACGATGTTGCTAAGTACTTTTCAATGCTTTTGCAGGTTCATATGTGACGCATGAGACGAACTACTTTGTGTATTTCTACGTTGATTCTAAAGCTGTCTTGCTGTTCAAGTCTGGGTGATGGGTGCATCTGATTCCTCTCTCCCCTGGCGTCAGTCTCATGTGTGCCCACTCTTTCATCTGCATCTGCCACGAAACTGGAAATCAGAAATTTGGAAGAGCCTCCATGTTGGTGTGAGATTTTAGATCGTGTCTCTCTATTTCTTTGATGCAGCTAGGTCTTGTTGACGTAATTTGGAAGAAAAGTCATCATAAACAATGTACGAAAAACTGTCTGATCTACTGACTAGTTGCTAAGTGTCTTCGTCTCATTGGATGATCAAATTCAGAATTGCATTTTGGTCGTATAGTCGTATGTGATTCATAGGGCCCTGCAGTGTGGAGCCTGGAAAGCCT
Source organism: Hordeum marinum (assembly GCA_022496015.1). Lineage (NCBI taxonomy): Eukaryota > Viridiplantae > Streptophyta > Magnoliopsida > Poales > Poaceae > Hordeum > Hordeum marinum. The sequence continues at coordinate 147,477,408 of CM039674.1, forward strand.
GCACTAGTTGTGTGCTCATATCACTCTAAAAAACAGAGTGCTATAGTGCCGTTGATAGCATGCTACATATAGTGCCGTTAATACCATGCTACAACGTCATAAGCAATGTCTTGTTAAATAAATTAGTGGAGTATATCATATCTTGTACTGTAGCATGCTAATAGCGGAAAGCACTCTTATGCTCCTGAGCTCTGGATGAACAGTAAAATTAAGTAAAATCTGTATTTCTTGTGGGCCAAAACATTGTCAAATGTTATGTGTGCTTCATCAATTTCAGCACGAAATGACATTCATGGAAGTCATGAAGACAGAAAAACACTCCAAAAATTTGGAACATTTCTTTTTCTCGTGACTCTCATGATTGTCATTTCTTGATAATTTTTTGCACGCAACACAATACATTTGTCAAAGTTTAGCACAGAACAATTTCAGTTTTCTTTTTTTACTATTTTTGTATTTCATCAGCCAACATTTGTGCTCGGGAGTAGACACTTTGCTATTAGCTTATTTTAAGGATGACACTATCTAGTTATGTCACGCTATATTTTTCATTTATTCATGTCTAGTCTACGCATTCTTTTGGCAAAAAGGATCAGATCTATTATAGAATTTTAACGGTAGCACAAAGCATCTCAAACTTAATAAAAATTACTTCCTTCGTTCTTGAACTATCAAAACGTCATTAAGATTCTAAGACCATCAAACAACCATTACTGCCGTCAAATGAGCTGTCGATGCGTTGTTGTCGTTGCTCCCCTACTGGAGTCGACTTGAGTCGTTGACAGCCCGAGAAGAATTGTGCACATACCTTAAGGCCTGACGCATAAATTCATAGTTGTTGCACCTTTCATAGATTCGAAGTACGTGACATCAAATACCATCACATGACGAGAAACAAGAACCTCATCGCCCAAAGAAGACGGCAAGAATCTACGCCAGAGCTCTGTCAACTATGTTTAATGAACTAGAGGAGGATCGAAGCCTAGAAGACAAACTCAAAGAAGAAATGACGAAGCTTGAAAGATAAACTCAAAGAAGAAACATTGTCATCCATCCAAGCGTCGCACCTACGAGGATTAGAAAAACACAACCTATAAACTACTAATCAGATTAAGTGCACCGGGATTTTCTTTTCCACTAGCAGCCGTCGGAACGGCAGGCAAAGGAGGAGGCAAATTCACGAACTCGTTGGTGAAGCCTGGAAGAGTTTGATCTAACCGTCTAGGTTAGGTTAGGGGAGTAAAACTAGAATAAGTTTAAGATACTTTCTCCATACATTTTCCAGTCAGCATCCAAAATAGTAAATGTAAGCTGTTCAAAACGTCTTATAAAAATGAATAGAGAGAGTACTACACTGCTAATCGGAGATTTTTGGCTGTTTCCCGTGCAAGATCTCGTCGATCTAAGGCTCCTGGTGGCCAATCATGTGAGCACGGTGTGTCTTCTCGTGAATTGGGTTCTCCACGCGTAGGATACTGTTTTCTGGTCAGCTATGCTAAAACCCGTCGTATCTGATGAAGGATCATTTTTCTTTTTTCAAACGGAAAAAAGATCAATGGATTTGACGCAGAGTTGACAGCAACTCTGAGACGTTTTTGGCATGACGAAGTTCACAGATGAGTAAACGCACTCGAGCCCCCGACGTCGACGCGCGGCCGGTGCGGTGAGATGCGATGCTTTCCTTTCCGGTCGCCGTCGTGGGTGCAAGGCGACGCCCGTCCGATCGAAGCGACCTGATTCCATGCCGCCCGCGCGCAGCAATGTGCACGTTGCCCCGGCAGCGCGAAGAAGTGTTCACGGACAGCGACGCCGCGCGACCTAATAATTGACCTACAGACGCGCACCTACCTAATATAGTGCTTTAGAAATTTCAAAAAATAAATATATAATGCTTTAGAGACAGACGATGTGTCACGGCGTTGCGCGTTTGAGGCAGCAGCGCATGCCGTCCGACGTCCGCGACACCGGAACATTTCACCGCGTCCCTCCCGACGCGTAGCCAGCGTCTCGTCGCGTGCACACGGTTGCTGTACGGTGGCTCGAGCTGTATGGTGGACTGCCGGAGCTTCATTTGCAGGACAACCGATAAATGATTTAGATTTCCTTTTTCTTTGAGTAAAAAAAGAGGGTTTCCTTTCCGATTTCATTTAAAGAAACCAAGGAGCCAGACCAGATTCAGTAGCAGTGCAATGTCTGACGCAAAAGGAAATCTAAACTAAGCCTAATCATCTAGATTTATATATAGTTAGCTAGAAAAATCTACAGCTGAGCAACAGGAAACTAGAACAGCAACAAGAGTCATCGGGGCATCACACCATACTTCCGTCAACATAAACCAAAAGCTATCTAAAGCCACTCCTCATGGAACTTCATGCACGCACCAAAAGGATTGTAGCCATTTTTCTTCTCCAGCAACTAAGTCGTCTCACCCCAGGTCTCCACCCTTGCGACGCACGATATACTTTACTTGCTACCTGTTCGAATAATCTTGCCCCAGCGTTAACATTTTTTCCTTCGATGTTTTTATCTGCAAAACAGCTCAATCCAAGATCCATTTGCACATTAGCAAAATACCATTTATTGGATCACAATTTTCTCTCTCTCAAATATAACACCGTTTCTGCATTTCCAGATAGCCCAGAAAAGAACAGGAATACCAACCAAAACCAATTCCTCATCATTTTTAGGAAACAACTTCAACCATCTACCAGAGCAATCTTGTAGATGAGTAGGTAAAGAATTTAGATCAAAAGCACATTTTAACAAGCTCCACACGAGCCTAGCAGTCGAACATGAGAAGAATAAGTGGTCAATGCTTTCATCTTGACCACAAAACACACAACATTTATCCCCTTTCCAACCCCTTCCGAGGAGGTTATCTCGAGTAAGAATGCTTTTTCTGTTAAGCAACCACAAAAAGAATTTGATCTTAGCAGGCACCTTGATCTTCCATAGAAACTTCTGTGGAAAGCCAATATCGTTTTTGATCAAATGAAGATATAAGGATCTGACTGTGAATTTTCTATCAGAAGTTAGCATCCAAAGGGGGACATCTTTTCCTCCATACATCCTAACTTCCTCACATCTTCTTTTCAAAGAATTTCAGAACTCAATCAGATCTCCATATAGATCTCTCCTAAAGGTAAACTGATGTCATCCCAAATCAATAGCACCAGCTACAGAAATATTATGATTGTTATTGATAAAACATAAACTAGGGTAGGCTTCCTTTAAAGGTTTGTCTCCCACCCACTAATCTTCCTAGAATCTAGTGTTTTTTTCCATCTCCTAACTTTTTTTAACATGTTGATAGTATAAGTCTCTGACGTGCAAAATACTGGACCAGAAGTGGGAATCCTAGGTTTGTGTTTAATCCTAGAGATGCACCTTCCTTTCACATATTTGGTCAGCGGAATGTATTGCCATAATCCACTTTCACTTTCTAGTTTTCAAATCCATTTGGCCAAAAGAGATTTATTAAATAAATCAATATTTAAAACCCCCAAGCCCCATGTTGTTTAGGCATACAGCAGGTCCTCCAGTTCACCAAGTGATATTTTTTTTGACCTCATCAGCTTGCCAGACTAGACTAGCTCTAAAAAAATCAACTTTTTTTACCCACACGCATAAGATAAAAGGACATCACATATATATTGGGATGTTAGTTAGGCAGGATTGAACCAAGGTTACGTTCCCAACAATATTGAGGAGTCTCCCCTGCCAACATGCACACGTTTTCTCAATTTTTTCACTCATGCATTTCTAGAAACTATTTTGAAGCCTCACATCAGTGACCGGCAATCCCAAGTATTTTATAGGTAAAGATCCTAAACCTCTCTAAAGATTTCTTGATAAATGTTGGATTTATTTCTAGCTTCCCCCAAAAGGTAGAGTTCATCTTATGAAAAATAATAGTTAAACCTGACGTCTGATCAGAGGCAGTTATGATAAATTTCAGATGTCTGGCACTTTTCTCATCATCTTGAAGGAGGAAAATGGTATCATCTGCATATTGTAACATATTCACCCCTACCTCAACATGTTAAAAAAGGACCCCTTTGATGAAACCTTCCTTTTTATCTTTATCCAAGATGATAGCTAATGCAACAACAACTAGTCAAAGAGCAAGGGGGACAGGGAATCTCCCTGCCTAAGCCCTTTGAAGGTCTTAAAGTATTTACCAATCTGGTCATTAACTTTAATCCCAACCTACCCTCTAATCATGGTGTGCATGATCGAGTCACACCATATATTTGTAATATTTTTGAGGGTCAACATCCTATGAACAAAAGGCCACTTAATTTTGTCATAACTTCTTCAAAATCAACTTTACAAAGCATAACACTATGTTTTTGTAACATGAATTGTATTAAGGGCTTCATGCATAATCATTATCCCCTCCATTATATATCTCCCCTTCACAAAGGTTGTTTGGGTACGAGATATAACAAGGGCTACCACCTCACTAAGTATGTTCATTAGCACCTTTGTAATAATTTTGAAACTAACATTCAACACGCAAATGGGCCTAAATTTTTGGATTTGTTTGACATCTTTAGTTTTAGGGACCAAAGTGATAATCACATAATTAATTCTATATACATCAATTTTCCCTTCATGGAAATCATCAAGCATAGCCTTGAGATCCCATTTAATCACTTCCTAGAAATGTTCATAAAAGTCAACAAAAAGCCATCTGGGCCAGGGCTCTTACTTTTTCCCATAGAAAACACCACTTTATGTAGTTCTTCCATGGAGAAAGGAGCAGTAAGCTTAACCACCTATAAATTTGATATGGTGTTGGCCTCTGGTATGTCTAGATATATATATTCTACGGTTCAGCTTCCCTAGACAGTTTTTTATAGAATTTTTTTTAATATACTCCATAAGCCTGTCTTCCCCTTCAATAGTCCCTTCCTCTTATTCCAAAGATAATATCCTATTTTTTCTTATTCTCCCATTCACTTTTGCATGGTAATACCTTGAGTTAGAGTCTCCCTATCTAATTTCTTTATCTTTATATCTTTGAAGTCACTTAAGTTCTTCTTGTGTGAGAAACTCATTAATTGTGCTCTTAGATTTTTTTGGAGATCTCTATCACTCATACTTATCCCCACTTGTTCAGCTTTTTTATCAATCACATCTAACTGAGTCAATAATTCCTTCTTCTTATTCTATAAGTAGCATTAGCATTCAATATCTATCCCTTCACTTTTTTCTTAAGTAATCTCATTTTCTATTGCCATCTATCTATATTGGAGCTCATACAATGAATATTCTAGTTTTTACTAGAAAAAACTTTAAAACCCTCTATGAACATCCAGGAATTTTCAAACTTGAAAATAGGGGAGCAGGAGAACTGGACCCCAGTGTCAAGAATGAGGGGAATGTGATCAGATATCTCCTTTTAGGGCTTGTACAATGGCCAGGGGATATATTTTCTCCCAGTCAGGGCAATTAAAATTCTATCCAATTTCTCATAAGTAGGTTTAGGAATGTTATTTGCCTAGGTGAACTTCCTCCCATTAAGTGGGAGCTCACACACCCTAGCATGTTCAATGATTGCATCAAAGACAAAACTCCAATGATCAGTGTTGGTGGTTTTCTTCTTATCAGCATTGGATCTGGTTATGTTGAAGTATCCCCCAATCACACATGAAATGGGGTTGTCATGATAAATTCTAGATAATTTAGCTAAATAAGCTGCTTTACCATCATTTTGTGCATATCCATAAATAGTGACCAAATTCTAGTGGAATTTAGCAAGTTTATCAAAGACCATCACTTTAACACAATATGTCCCTTTTTCAACCTGGATCACATCAAAAACATCATTATTCACCCCTACAAAATTGCCTCCAGACATGCCTCTAGGAGCAATCCATTCCCAAGCAAAATATCTTCCAGCACTAAGTGTATGGAGTTATCAGATTTAGTAGTTTCCCGTAAACCAATAAAGTCAACCTTCTTGTCTACAACCATCTCCCTAACAAATCTCGTTTTGATATCTTTCCCTATCCCTCTCACATTTCAGAACATTCCTATCATTTTTCTTTATATTTTATTTTCCCAACCCCACCAATAGAGACAATGTGTTTTGTTTTACACAACTGAGTGCTAGTGAACCACTTCCCTTTTTTTGGCCACTCGAGAAGATTTTCTTCAGATGGTCATAATAGTCATTTTCAGTCTCTGCATCAGAGTGCTCTCCATCTGAGCAAAGCTCATTTATTGAAGCATCTCTGGTGTCAATAAGACCTTAAGAGCTAGACTCTTGTCCTTGTTTATCATTCTTTATGCTTTGGAAATAAAATTCTCTCTTGGCTTGTTCCATTTTGGAAATCAAGTCCAAGTTCTGGTCAATTAGAGCAATAGAAAAACCTAGATTCACTCCAATTAAACTAGACATATTAAGAAGGGATTTTTTCTGGGAATAGAGAATCCGCCTTACCATATTTGTCTTTATGTGCAGCTCTCCCCTTGGCCAAGTCTTCAATTTTGATATCTTTTTTGTCTAAATTTATTACACTTCTCCTAGCAAGCCCCTCTTTATCTTTGTCCTTAGCAGTCTCTCCATCATGTTTGATTCCCAACTTAGATCCAAATGACTCAACTGATTCTTGACTAGCAGAATAGTCAACAAATTCCACATATGTGTCATTATTGTCAGGTGATTTTTAAACATTTCCTTCCTGAATAAATTCCTCCTATTGAATCTCCTCCAACACCTTTAATTGTTCTTGCTCGCTGGTCTCCATTTGTTCAATCTTTTGCATACACCTAACAATCAAATCTTGTTGTTTATTAATCATTTCAGCTAAACTCAGCCTGTCTTGTTCCACTGTCATAATTTTATTCTCCTCCACCATCTCTAAAGCCTTTTGTCTAGCTCTTTCCCTCTTTAAAAGAATTTAATTTGTTTATTAATAATGTCTACTATGCAACTTTATTCTTGTAGAGTTTGTTGGGCCTCTAAGCGCAAAGTTTTGTAGGACAGTAGCAATTCCCCTAAGGTTTATCAATTAGTAGGAGGTGTAGGATGTAGACGGTCTCTCTCAAACAACCCTGCAATCAAATACAAGAAATCTCTTCTATCCCCAACACACCCAATACAATGGCAAATTGTATAGGCGCACTAGTTCAGTGAAGAGATGGTGGTACAAGTGCAATATGGATAGTAAATATAGGTTTTTGTAATCTAAAAATATAAAAAACAACAAGGTAGCAAGTGGAAAATAGCAAGCAAAACCTTGTATAAATGCTTGGAAATAAGCCCTACGGTTCATACATTCACTAATGCAATCTCTAAATAATGGTAACATAATAGAATCATATGATCATACCTCAACTGCGCAAAGAATCACTCCAAAGTTCATATCTAGTAGAGAACATAAGATGAAAATGTTGTAGGTAGTAGAAACACATCAAAGTTATTCTTTCTGATCAATCTTTTGAGCTATTCCTATAAATGTCAAAAACATCCCTAGAGTTCGTAGTAAAATAACACCTATGATACATATCAATCAACCCTAATGTCACCTAGATACTCCAATGTCACCTCAAGTATCCGTGGGTTAATTATATGACATGCATCAAAGAATTTCAGATTCATCATATTCAATCCAACACAAAGAACTTCGAAGAGCACCCCAAGATTTCTATCGAAGTAAGTAGGACGAGAACTTGTATCAACCCTATGCATAGATTACCCCATTGTCACCATGGGAATCCACAAGTTGAGTACCAAAACATATATCAAGTGAATCAATAGAACACCCCATTGTCACCATGGGTATACACATGCAAGACATACATCAAGTGATCTCAAATCCAATATTCAATCCGATGTAACAAAGTCTCAAAGGGAAAGATTCAATTCATCACAATGAGGTAGCAAGGAAATAACATCATATGATCCAACTATATTAACAAAGCTCATGATACATCAAGATCGTGACATCTCAAGAACACGAGAGAGGGGTCAATCACATAGCTACTGGTGCATACCCTCAGCCCCGATGGCGAACTACTCCCTCCCCGTCATGGACATCGCGGGTTGATGAAGATGGCCTCCGGTGATGACCCCCCCTCCGGCAGGGTGCCGGAATAGGGCTCTGGATGAATTTATTTGGTATAGAGGCTTGCGACGGTGGAGGGTAAGTTCTAGGTTTATTTCTGAGGTTTCTGTATATATCTAATTTTTCGGCGTTGTAATCATGTCAACCAGAGCCATGAGGTGGTCCTAAGCCATCAGGGCACGCCCAACGGGGTGGGCACGTCCTGTTGGCTTGGCAGCAACATGTGGCCCCCCTCCAGTGGTTCCTCGCTATGGTATTTCTTATTTTCTTGTCAAAAAGTTCCAGGCAATTTCGAGAACTTTTGTTTTCTACACAAGGAACACCACCACGGTAATTCTGCTGAAAACAACGTAAGTTCGGGTTAGTTCTAATTAAATCACATAAAAGCATCCTAAAGTATTGTAAACATAGGTAAATATGGCATGAGTACTTCATAAATTATCGATACGTTGGAGACGTATCAACATCCCCAAGCTTAATTCCTACTCATCCTCGTAAAAGAATTTATGAAGTATGAATGCTAGCATAGTATATAAGTTTGATCAATGATAATTCCAATCACTTTTTCTAGCATTATAAACAACAACTCTTTTCTCATAAAACTTCTCATGATCAAGTAGAAGTCTATCCACATGTTAAAGTATAGACCATAAACTTTCTTGAAAACCAACAAACTATGCTCTTAGTCATCAAAAAATTACAATTCATCATATTTTCAGGAAGGGTCTATGTAAGAGCTTTGATTTAGCAAATTCCACATACTCAACTATCATTTAGCCTTCCATGATTGTTGACACTCAAAACATATTTTTAGAACAAACAGTTTCTGTCGAACACATAGGAAGATAGGGTCTTAATATTTCGCCTCCCAAATTTATTTATCTCAGGGATAATGTCAACAATAATGAATCATGATCACCTATATTCAACTGGATATATGTGCCTCGATCTTTCCCCACCACATCATGCTTGCAACTAAAGAATTAATAGATTGGAATAGGGATGAACATTATTGACTCTTGTATAAAAGTAAATATAGAAAGGTAATTACATAAAAGTAAAAGAAATGCCCTTGGTAGAGGGGAGCAGAGGTTGTCATGCGCTTTTTATTTTTGGATGTGCGAGTGATACGTCTCCAACGTATCTATAATTTTTGATTGTTCCATGCTGATATATTATCATTCTAAGAAACTTTTTGGGCATTTGTTTACCAATTTATAATATTTTTTAGCACTAACCTATTGACCCAATGCCCAGTGTCAGTTGCTGTTTTTTGCGTGTTTTTGGCTTTTCAGGTTTACAGTATCAAACGAAGTCCAATTGCCACGAAATTTTTTGATGATTTTTTCTGGACCAAAAGAAGAAGTGGAAGCTTTGGGAGGAGGCCAAGAGGCACAAGAGGGCCCCACCACACATGAGTGCGTGCCTTGGGGGGCTGAAATGTGGTGGCCCCCTCGGGCATCTACCAACGTCCCTCTCTGGCCTATAAATTCTCTAATAATCCAAAAACCCTAAGGGACCTCACAAAACACTTTTTCCACCACCACAAGTCTCTATTTCGACCGGAACCCATCTAGAGCTCCGTTCCGGCACCCTACCGGAGAGGGGATCGATCACGGATGACCTCTTCATCAACCTTGCTGCCCTCATGATGATGAGTGAGTAGTTCAACATAGACCTACGGGTCTATAGTTAGTACCTAGATGGAAATCTCTCTCTTGATCTTCAATACAATGTTCATTGCATCATTGCCTTGATCTATCCGACGTAATCTCTTTGTATGGTGCGTTTGTTGGGATCCGATGAATTGTGAGTTTATGTTCAGATTATTCATGAAAAGTATTTGAGTCAAACCCGAATACTAAGATTCTTATTTTCATGATCATTATAGCTTCGTAATGCTCTCCGATCTATTGAGATAGTTTGGCCAACTAGACTGATATTTCTTGGTGGGAGTGGTGCCTTGTGGTAGGTTCAACCTGGCGAGTTTCTATATCCCAGTGACAAAGTAGGGGAAAGATACATCTTTGTGTTGCTGCTACTAAGGATAAAATGATGGGGTTGATTCATATTGATTGAGTTTACTTTGTCTACATCATGTCGCCGTTCTCCAAGCATTACTCTGTTTTACTTAATACTCTAGATGCATGCTGGATAGCGGTTGATGGGTGGAGTAATAGTAATAGGTGCATGTAGGAGTCAACCTATTTGCTTATGGACGTGATGCCTATATACACATGATCATTGATGGGGGGATAACCCCGGGGTAGCCTCAGCCGGCCTTTTACTCCAAGTTTTCGAAACGACTACACATCGAGCCGCCTCCCCCTGTAGTCCGACTTCGCGCTGCCGTCTGCGACGGGCCGGTCGGCTGTAGGCGGAGACGCCTTGCTCTCTACTCGTACATGCCTTGGATACCGCGGTCAGGGCACGCGTGGCTATAGTGTCCCCCCCGTCGCGTCGGGGGTCAACGCCCGCATGGCTATAGTGGGGGCGACAATGCCTCTGACTCTGGCCGACTGCGACTGCGCATTCGGCACAATGCCGGCACACCGTCAACCACTCCATTACCTGCCTCGGCATGGCTACAGCGTGGCCGGCCGTACCTCTGACCGTGGCCGGCTGCCACAAGACGACGCCCCGAAGGATGACCCGTGCCTCGATGCGACGGCCATGGGGGCCTACCGGGTGGGTCCCCTCCGGCTCCCGACGGGACCCCGCAGCTGACGGGACCCCGCATTCGACGGGCCCTACCAGCGACAAGACCCTTCAGTTAGGGGCCCCATGTCCGACTAGAGAGACCGCCAGCTGGGGCCCTCCGGCACCCTCTACTCATATTGTATTCCAGGGGGTTGGCCTATAAAACCCCCTGGAGCTCCCTCATGCACGGGGGCGATCACTTGACATGCATTCACACACACACTCCCACGTAGTGAGGTAGAGAAGGCAAGCTAGATCCTTCTTCCTCCTCTATCCATACAGCTCAAGGAGCACCATTGTAGCTCCCTTTGGTTCATCAACCAGACTAGCAGGACTAGGGGTGTTACCTCCCATGGAGGGCCCCGAACCTGGGTACCTCGCGTGTCCCACACCGTTTGTCCCCAATCCTGCTCCCGGAGTCCACCAGCATCCATCGGCCCCAACCATGCTCTATAAGCCTCCCCATGACATTTGCTGTGAGAAAATGACGACATTTTGCGCCCACCGTGGGGCCAAACGCGGCGCCGGCCAGAGTCATACTCAGTGTAGGAACACTCGCCAACTCCGTCGGGCGTCTCATGTCCAGGCTGATCAACATGCCCGTGAGGTCCGCCCTCGTGGAAGCACCCACGGCTCCTAGCCGCGCTTCTACCGACCTCACGGGCGGAGTTGCCGTCTCCTCCCCGATCTGAGCTGTGCCTACACCCCGCTCGACATCAGCGGCCTCCGCATGCTCTACGCCAGGCTACGTCTCGTAGACATGCCCACACAAGATGAGTACCCCAACATGGTGCGCAACTGTTGTGACCCGCCCCCGTGCACGGGCGTAACTGCCACTGGTGACGCGCGCAACTTCCGCGTCATCACGGGGGTATTGACCACCGGCTCCTCCATAACTTCTGGCCGTGTCAGGGCGGACACGCTGGCGTCCTTCATTGCCGCTGGCGCTGGTGTCTCTGGCCCCATCGGCTCCGCCCTTCGAGGCCTGAGCACCCCCATCGTGCCGACGGCCAACTCGGCTATGACTACGAACGAGCTGGAGGCGACATGCCAGCTGTTATTCTCAGAAGCCACCGCCCTTGCTACGGCCAAGCACTGGATGGAGTCCGCGGAGCAGGAGTATAACTCCGCCTACGGCCTCATGCCGGCTTGCACCGAGCCTACCCGGCGGAACGACGTTCGCGGCCGTGGCGGCGTGGTCATGGAAATCCTTGGTGGCAGGCTGTGCACCTACGATACACCGGCGGCTAACATGAGGGCCGCCCAGGTGACTTATGCCAACCTGGCCGGCTTGGGGGGCAAGGAGCGCGCCCTGCAGGACCAACACATCCAGGACCTCATCAACACCGCCAACGCGCAGCAGGCCCGGCTCGACCACATAAACCTCGGCTCCGAGGTCCCGCCTCCCGAGGGAGCCGGCGCGCTGGCTATCGGCCTGCGTCGTCCGGTCCAACAAGCCTCTTCCCCCTGTGGCTCCGCCAAGCGTGGCGGAGGCTCCCGTGGCACGTGCTCTCAGCACGCAAACGAGCCGTCGGCTGTCCCTAGTCGACGCATCCACGGCCCGGAAGAGGACAGACAATGCCCGTGCGTCCACACCCCGCCCCCACGGTGGGAACGCCCCGAGCTCGCGGCTCGCCTTGGCACGTGCGTCCTCTGGAGTGAGAACGATGCCCGAACCGCATCGACCAGCTAGCATAGTCGGCCCTCCTCGAGGAGGAGGGCTCAATCGGCCCGCCATGTTTCGCCCCAGATCCGCAACAAGTCGTTCCCGGCCGGCTTCACTCTCCCTCGCGACACGCCGAAGTACAACTGCATCGCCAAGCCAGAGGACTGGTTGATCGACTACACCACCGCTATTTGCATCGCCAGGGGGAACAAGCGCGTAGTCGTGCGCTACGGCCCCTCATGTTGATCGGCTCGGCTCGGGCATGCTCAACAGCCTGTCCGCCAACAGTATCAACACCTGGACGTACTTCGAGGAGGCATTCGTCCGCAACTTCACTGGCACCTACAAGGGGCCTGGCCGTCACCACGAGCTAGCCATGTGCATCCAGGGCCCGGACGACGCCCTCCGCGACTACCTCACCCGATGAACCAAGCTCCGCAACTCCTGTGAGGGAGTGTACGAGGTGCAGGTCATCCAGTACTTCATCGAGGGCTACCGCAACGACACTCACCTCAGGCACAAGCTCCTGTGCTCCGAGCCGGCTACCATGGCGGACCTCATGGCCAAGGCGGACAAGTTCGCCACGGCCGACTCCGCCATGTGGGTCAAGGTGACCACACCTGCCAAACCGACCCCATCGTCCGCCGCACCAGGGCTGGCTGCCGACAACCGGCAGCAGCAGAACAACAAGCGCAAACCCGACCAGCCGGATCCCCGCTACGGGAACCGGCAGATCGCCACCGCTGAAGAGGAGCAACTGGCTGCCCAGGCTCCCAGCCAACATCAGCACACCGGCAAGGCCGCCGGCAACCCAAGCTTACTTTCGAGCAAATGCTCAGCACGCCCTGCAAGATGCACTCCGGAGCCAAGCCGGCTACGTACACGCTCTGGCAGTGTAGCTTCTCGCAGCGGCTGGCCCGTGGCAAGGGCCTTCCGAACCCTTTGCTGCCTCCGCCCCGAGCTCCGTCTCCGTCTCCGACGCCAGCCCCAGCACTAGTTCCGGCCCCACACGACGGTCGCCTCCATGACTAGTTCCCCGACAAGACGGGGCCTACGTCATCTTCATCAGTGAAGAGACGGACAAGCATACCTAGCGCCGGCTCCAGCGTGAGATGAACACCACCGTTCCCTCGACTCCCCAGTTCATGCACTGGTCCGAGAAGCCGGTCACCTGAAGCCAGATGGACCACCCGACAATGATGCCGAACCGAGGCAGCTACGCCCTCGTCCTCGATCCCACCATCCTCTCCGAAAGACGCACCTATCGCTTCTCGTAGGTGTTGATAGATGGCGGTAGCAGCATCAACATTCTCTACCGTGACACATTGCTCAAGCTGGGGCTCAAGGGGAAGGACATGCAGTCGAGCCGAACGGTCTTCCACGGCATCGTGCCAGGGCAATCTTGCTCCCCATCGGCAAGATCTGGCTCGACGTCCTCTTTGGCGGCAAGCATCACTTCCGCCGCGAGCCGATATGGTTCGAGGTGGTGGACCTCAGCAACACCTACCACGCGCGGCTGGGTGGCCGGCGCTCGTCAAGTTCATGGCGGTTCCCCACTATGCCTACCTCAAGCTCAAGATGTCATGTCTCAAGGGCATCATCACCGCTGTCGATGACTACAAGAAGTCAATCGAGTGCACGCGCGACGACAGTCAGCTGGCTGAAGCTCTGGTGGTCACGGAGGAGAGACGACAATTCGACCAGCTCGTGGTTCATGCCACCAAGCAGCCGGCAATGCGGGCTCCCCCATCCCAGACGGTCGGCGAGGCATCTTTTGAGCGATCCAAGGACACCAAGAAGTTGTCGCTCGACCCGGTTAACCCCAAGAAGTGCATCACCATCGGCGCCAACGTCAGCAGCAAATAGGAAGGCGAGCTCGTCGACTTCCTCCATGAGAATCGGGACATCTTTGCATGGTCTCCCAAAGACATGTCGGGTGTTCCGAGGAAGTACGCGGAGCACAAACTTCATGTGTGGCCGAACGTGATGCCGGTCAAACAACCCCTACACCGTTTCTCCGAGGAGAAGTAGGATACTATAGGAGAAGAAATAGCCCAGCTGCTCGCAGCCGGCTTCATCATGGAAGTGTTCCACCCGGACTGGCTGGCCAACCCTGTCCTGGTTCTGAAGAAAAACAAGACTTCGTGCATTTATATCGACTACACTAGCCTGAACATGGCGTGTCCCAAGGACCCGTTCGCCATGCCGCGAATCGATCAAGTCATCGACTCCACGGCCGGCTGCGATCTACTCTTCTTCCTTTACACCTACTTAGGCTACCACCAGATCAAGCTGGATCCAGCCTATCGGCTGAAGACCTCCTTCATCACCCCTTTTGGGGCCTACTGTTACATGACCATGCCCTTCGGCTTGAGGAATGCAGGTGCGACCTTCCAGTGCTACATGCAGAAATGTCTCCTGCCGTAGATCGGCAGGAACGTCCATGTCTACATTGACAACATCGTCGTCAAAATCAAGAAGCACTTAAGCCTCCTTGATGACCTTTGGGAGACCTTTGCCAACCTGTGTGAATACAAGGTCAAGCTCAACCCAGAGAAGTGTGTTTTCAGTGTCCCCGCCGGCTAACTCCTGGGTTTCTTCGTGTCCGCTCGCGACATCGAAGCTAAGCCAGAGAAGATCAGGGTGATCGAGCATATGCCCAAGCCGCCCTGGCCCCTTGACGTCCAAAAGTTCACCGGCTTCCTCACCTCGCTCAGCCGGTTCGTCAGGCAGCTGGGGGAGAAGGCCCTACCCCTCTACCATCTCATGAGGAAGACGACGCTTATCGAGCCGGACACTGACTCTGCCCGGAAGCCGGCCAAGTTCAAGTCGACCGACCAAGCAGACGAGGCGTTCCGCGACCTCAAACAAGTCCTCACCATCGTGCCCATCCTGGCCACGCCAGCTGAGGAGTCCCTGCTCGCATACATTGCGGCGACGACACACGTCATCAACGTCGTCCTGGTGGTGGAGCAGACAAAGGAGGGCAGGGTGCTGCTAGTCCAACATCCCGTCTACTACCTTAGCGAGGTCCTCTCCGCCTCCAAGCAAAACTACCCCTAGTACCAGAAGATGTGCTACGGCATATACTTCGCCGCCCAGAAGATCAAGCAGTACTTCCAAGAGCATACCATCACCGTCATGAACACAACGCCGCTGGGCGAGATCATGAGCGGCCGGGATGCCACCGGGCGGATTGCCAAATGGGACATCTCCATCGCCGACTACGAGTTCCGGCAAGAGCTGCGCACCACCATCAAATCGCAGGCCATGGCTGACTTCCTCGTTGACTGGGACGAGACCCAGTTCGTGCTGCCTCCCTCGGACTCTACGCACTAGCGCATGCACTTTGACGGCTGGAAGATGCGGAGCGGCTTGGGAGCTGGCATCGTCCTGTCATCTCCAAAGGGAGACTAGATCAAGTACGCGCTCCAGATCCACTTTGTCGCCTCCAACAACATGGCCGAGTACGAGGCGCTCGTCCATGGCCTCCGGCTCGCCAAAGAAATTGGCATCCGACGCATCTTATGCTTCGGCGACTCTGACCTCGTGGTGTAGCAAGTCTTTGGCGAATAGGACACTTGGGACGCCAACATGACCAGCTACGGACGAAATCAAACGGTAAAATGACATGCACCCTTTCTATCCCAGGCTACCGCCTGGAACCCATCCAAGATTGATGAAGAAGAAGAAGAACTCCAAAACAAATCAAGCAACGCGCTCACGTCAAATCATCACATTATCTGTACCTGCAACTATTGTAGTAAACTGTGAGCCACAGGGACTTAGCAATCTCGTTTCCAAGGGTATCAAGACTATTAAAGCTTAATAGGTAAGGTATGGTTAAGTGGTGAGGCTGCAGCAAGCGACTAAGCATTTATTTGAGTGGCTAACTTACGAGTACAGAAAGTAAAGTATGGTGGTCTACGCATAACGGGTGAGAACTAGTAATTATCACTAACTGATCCTGAAGACCTACTTACGTCAACCATAACCCCATCGTGTTCTCTTTCGGATAAGGACTCACGAGAAGAGACAGTCACGGTTACGCACACAGTTGGTGTGTTTTATTAGAGTTTACTTCAAGTTTGCTATGAGCGGGTGTTAAACAAAGTATACAAGTTTGCCACATAACCGCGGGCACGGCTTCTCGAAAAGATTTAACCCTGCAGGGGTGCTCCAACTCATCCATCACAAATTAACCACACACAGCGGGAATAACCTCAACCAGGGATCTCGTGATCATCCTAGGCAATTCCAAAGGAAATCTGACACCTCGAGATAGCCCGAAGAAGATCAGAGTTCCTCACTCAAGACGTTCGAGACAGGTAAAACAAATCCAGCAAGGCCTCCCACAGTGCCGACAATCCCGATAGGAGCCACGTATCTCGTTCTCAGGGCATGGCAGATGAGCTACGCATATAGTGGCCTGATAGAAATCTCCCAAGTTTCCCCGGGTTGGCCCCGCACAGTGCTCTAGTTTGGACCAACACTCATGAGGAGCACTGGCCCGGGGGGTTGATTAATTATCCACGGGGTCCGGAAAGCCCTATGCAAGTTCATTAGTTATTAGGCAAATGTAGTACCAATGTTGGGCCTTGCCAGACAAGTTTTATTCTAACCCGAAAATCCAGGGGGTCCCCATAACAACCCTGAGCATGTTAGGAGCGCTCAATTATGGAACATAACACCGGTTCACAAGTAACTAGGGCGGCAAGAGTGGAACAAAACACCGAGCAAAAGGCCAAGCCTTCCACCCTTTACCAAGTGTATAAGTGCATTAAATTAATTAGCAGCAATATTGTGATATAACAAAAGAATGTCCATGTTGACACATGGAAGCAATTGCACCTGCAACTAGAAATGCTATAAGAAGGGCTGAGCAAGCGGTAACATAGCCAAAACAAAGGTTTGCTGGGATTTGGAGGGGTTAGAGGCTTATCATGGCAATATTGAGAGGCTTGACAAACAAGTGGTAGGTAGCGCAACATAGCGATATAAAGACGAGACAACTAGCATGGCAATGATAGTAATGGTATCCAAGGAAATGAGTCATCTTGCCTGAGATCCCGCTCGGAAGAAGACCGAGTCCATGAAGAAGACGAGCCAACGTAGTCGAACGAATCCTCACACTCCGAACGCTTTCGGAACTCTATCGAGAAGAAGAAATCCAAAACAAACAATCAACACAAGATACACCACAACATATGCATGACACAATGCACAAACAATTATGATGCATGACCGGTTTAATATGCAATGCATGTCAAATCACAACAACCAAATACTACACATTAAGTGAAGCTCAATATGCAACGAGTTGCATATTGACGAAACTCCCCATTTGAATTATTTAGTTCACTCCCGTTAGGTACACGACAATATAAATGTTGTTAAACATGGCAAGAGGTGAAGCATAAGTAAACTAACTATCTACGCATCTTAAATGAGGCCGGAAACAACTTATAGCATTTCCAAAATGACCCCATATGTTAATTTCGAAATTGGTCCAGGTCTGAACTAATCATATTTTATATTTGGTAGACAGCAAAATAAATGTGACCATGTTATTATACACGTCATTCTAGTCGATTTACATATATGGAACATCTCAAACGGAGCTACGGTCTAAAAGATATGAGCAACACAAGATGCACATGCCATGAATGCAAATGCATGGGAAATACAATCCTCAAACATTTCAAAACATGAATGCAGCAAGTTATTATGATACTACATGAGATTCTAAGCAAGTTTCATATGCAACATGTCCAAAACGGAGCTACGGTTCAACCACAATCAACAAAACGAGTTTTAGTTAAAATCTGCCCAAAACAGCAAGATAGCATTTTGCACACATGAAAAAAAACAAGCTACAATATTCTAAAATGCACAAACTAAGCATGGGGCAGTAGCATACAACATCCACTTCATTTCATCTTCACATATCATATTCAAAACATGCATGGATCACATGGTAGGAAGCTCACAAGGTGGCTACTTGAAAACAGTTTCAGACTTAGTGAAAATAGCAGTTTTTGACAGTGCAGTTTTAACACAAAGGCATATTGACAGCAGTAAAACTATATGCTACAGGTCATATAATGGCATGAAACTTAACAGCATACTATAGGGCGATATCAACTACAAATAACTCCATTACACCTACCACAAAAGGGTTCTAAAAACACTAGCAAATCACATGGCAAGACAACAACAAAATGTCACAGATCCCAGACCTAGAAATATTTTGGACCCTCAAAATAGCAGAATTTTATAGCAAGTTTACAACAACGAAATAACACCTAAACATGTATTTGTAAAGCAAACAAAATGTCCAGGGGCTAGGACACATATCAAAGGGCATATCTCATGTTCAAAACTATTCATATCATGCACGAATTAAATCCCACGAAATGACAAAAGGTCTACACGGCATAAATGACATGCACACAAAATGCTCAAATGACAAAACTAAATGCACAGCTAAATTACATGGATTTTTCTACCCCGAAAACATATAAATATGCATAGGTTCATGTGGAAACTTAATCACAATTAAATATGCGAGTATTAGGCCTAATCACCTTACAACACTTCATTAATGCAAATAAAATGCAAACATGATGCCAACATTTTTATCATGCATGAAAATGCGATGTCAATGAGATGAACATTTTTAATATGTGATTTGATTAATGTCGATGCACGGTTAAATAATGATGATAATGCAATTAAATGGCAATTATGCAAAATGACAAGTTAAATACTTTAGTCATGGATGCAAATGACATACTATTAACCTACATTTTATTCTAAGCATTTTACATATTAAAATATTTAAACACGATGCACGAATAATTTTATATTAGCAGTTTTAAAAGCAAAAAGAGACTACACATATAAATAAATAAAAACGCAGGGGAGGGGCTGGGCTCACCCTGGCCTCATGGGCCGGCTGGGCCGAAGGGAGCTGGTGGGCCGCTAGCCCCTGCGCTGGGGTCAACGCGAGCACTGGGACGAGCGCTCGTCGCGCTGCTCTCCGCTCCCGAGCGGGCAACCGGCAGCGGCGGTCAACGGCAATGCAGGGCGGCGACTAGGCGAGGCGGCGAGGGTGCTAGGGGCAGGGCGACAGCGGATCCGGGGCTGGGCTCTCCATTCCCGGCGGCGAGGGGTCCGGCGGTGCTGGAGCTAGGAGATCGGCGGCGGCGCGGTTCGTGCGGGAGAGAGGCCGACGGGATTAGAGGGAGAGAGAGTACCGGAGGGAGAGGAGAAGGTCCGGTGGTGTCGTGGGTTTATCACGGCAGAGTTCCGGGTGAACGGACTTGGATTCGAGGCCATTGCTAACGGGGTGGACTCAAAGGAGTTATTCAGGACGAAAGACATGGATTTACCCAGGTTCGGCCCCTCAAGTCGAGGTAATAGCCGACGTCCTGCTTGTGTTTGTATTGCTTGTATATCGATTACAAGGGGCTAGAAGCTTGACCTAGTTCTCGATCACCTCTCCCCTAAGTCGCCCCGGGTCTGCCTTTATATAAGAGGTCAGGACCATCGGGTCGTTACAATTGCTAACCGAGTCTTACTGTATATCCGAGTCTCTCTCTATCTTGTCCAAGCTGTCTTTGAGACGGCTTACACGCCCGGGTCTTCTCTGTCTGGGCCGTCATACGGCCCACACCTTGAGCCGCCTATCTTCCTAGGCCACCAGTCTTTATGGCTCACCCTTAGGCCGGCTCACGAGCCAGCAACATGACCCGGAGCCTCCAGGGCGGGTCATATCGTGGGGTTATATCCCCAACATTAGGCCCCAGGTTGAATTGAGCTTGCTCACTTCATCCTTCTCTTCTGATTTTGGCGAGTCGCCCGGAAATGACCCGGCGTGACGTCATGAGATCTGCTGACGTACTACCGAATCTTTCATTAACTGTCATCCCGAGAATCGAGGCGTCCGCCTCGGTCAAACGGTGTCATCGCCTGGATTTTCGCGCCTTCCTTATTCCCTTTTTAAATACGACCCGTGCGGGTCGGAGCTTTTCATCCTCCCGCTCGTGCCTCTTCTTCTTCTTCCTGTCGTCGCCGCTCAAGCGTCCTCGTCGTCCGGCGTCGTCTTCGCATCTACACCGACCGGGCCGCTGCATCACCCTGATACGTACCAGAAATCTTCCGCCGCCACCGCAACATCTCCGGTGAGTTCTCCTTCTTCTTAGATCGCCTACCACCGTAGTAGGGTTCCACTGGGGGCTTCGCCGCCGCCGCTCGGGCTCCGGCACCGCCACCACGAGCATATCTCGACTCCTTTTGACGCCTTTAGATCGCGCTCTCGCCTCGCCGCCGCGCGCGGGCCGGCCACGCGTAATGCGCAGACCGCGATGGCTCCGCTCCATGTTCTTTCCTTCCACTGTTCATCGCTCAGTCAGGATTAAAATCCTTTTTCTCCGCTTTTGTAGATCCATAGACATAGTAGTAGTTTACGGAAATCTGTTTTTAGGACTTAGCCGATTTCAATCTTCCTTTCCTCTGTTGAGTCGCTAAGCTTCTCTGGCTCTCATCAACCGGGTCTTTCCACATTACCCATAGAACCCTTAAACCTTTAAACCGTCATAAATATTTGCTTGCACTTTGACTCATCACGCCTTTTACCTTGCACAGTACTTAAGCCGCCAATATGTCTCGTGCGTCCAACTCATGCAACTGGGTTGGTTCTTGCATTACGGAGGAGTACTTAGCAGGTTATGTTGAAGCGGGTACTCTCCCTCCCAAAGAGGTCCTTAATTGGCGGGTTCCCGGTAATGAGACCCGACCTTCTCCTCAGAAAGGAGAGATAGTGGTCTTCACTGATCACATCGAGCGAGGGTTCACGTCGCCCAACTCTAAGTTTTTCCGAGATGTTCTTCATTTCTACAAGCTGCATCCTCAAGACTTGGCACCCAACTCCTTCTCAAACATCTGCAACTTCCAAGTTCTCTGCGAGGCTTATCTGCAAACTAAGCCGTCCGTGGGGTTCTTTCGAGAGTTCTTCTACGCCAACTGCCAAACGGAAATGAAGGGTGGTCCGAGTCTGGAGTTGGGCGGCATCTCTATTCAACGCCGTCGAGACATCATCTTTCCTGCCACTCCAATGCAAAGTCACCCAAAGGATTGGAATAAGACGTGGTTCTACTGCCAAGAGACCTCTCCTGAGAAAGAGCACTCGTTGGCGGGTTACCGCCCCTCCCGTCTTAGGACAGACACTGAGCTTCCCGGCCGGCTCTCAGCCTCGGAGCGTGCCAGAGACGAGCCGTTCCACACCAAGATCAAAGCGCTCCTGGACAACGGTTTAATAGGATTGGATTTGATCTGCTGCTGGATTTCCTGGCGGATCATGCCTTTAAGCCGCAGAGGTCGGCTTATGTGCGAGTATGACGACAAATATGACAGCTCGTTGTGCTTCAGCGAATCAACACTGACAGAGGATGATATTACCACTACCATCCGGAGCCTTGTCCACGAGGCCTCCGGCTCATGCAGTGCCATCGGCTGACGCCTTTCTGCGTCAATAATCCGGCTCCCGATGTAAGTTAATCTCTTCCCATCTGTCTCTTAGATGTTGCTTGTACTTTGTTGATTTGTTATTCATTTTCTGGGTCATTCCTATAGGCCGACTCAAACTTCTGGAAGAAGGAATATGTTGCCCCTCCAAAGAAATCCAGGAAGAAGGTCGTGACTAAGAGGGCTAAAAAAGATGCCCCGCAAGAGAATTTGCTTGACCCGCCACCATCATCCAGCTCAGAGGTAATACTTTAACTGCTTTGTTTGATCTTTTACCTTCCTGCTTTATTAATGCTTGTTTTACTCGCAGGATGAAGTGGAAACCAGCCGCACCAATGCTCCTGAGGTAAATTATGTTTCTTCCGGCTCAGAATGTTTCGTCCCCCGAAAGCCGCGGCGGGTTATCAGAAAAGTTCCTCTTTCTCACCCTCTTGCTTACCTGGCTCCCGATTTTCTCTTGAAAAAGCAACAGCAGGCCGAGCGTCGACAGACTCGAAGCACTAGCTCTACTGAGCTCGTTTCTGGGTTGCCAAATTCTCCGGCTCCAAAGAAACGCCCCGCTGAGGTTTATGTCTCTACTTTTCCTTTGACTTTCCTTTGTAAACTTGACACTTTCTTCATCTTTCTGTTTTATTCTTTTTAGAAATCACCTTCCTCCGGCGACTCTTCGGCGTCAATTCTACCACCGCCCAAGATCAATCCGCTGTAAGCATTCCTTACTATGATATCCGGACATCCAGCTCTTAATATGATAGCAACATCTTTCAACTGCTGATCCTTCTATTTTGCAGAGCTCAAGCTAAGCGTCGCAAGACCAACAAACCCACCTCTGGCCCCGTTATCCAAGAGCTGGAGCCCGAACAACCGGAGGAGGCTGAAGCAGAAGAAAATCCACCAGCTGCCTCCACAGAACCGACAGCTGTTGATATCATCATGGAGAGCCCTCCAAGGGCTCCTTCAAAACCAGCGACTCCTGCCAAGACCCCTGAAACTCCAGATGTTGTTATCACCGGGTCTGGTCATCAAACTCCTCTGGCTCATGTGTTGACCAAGCATACAGAGCCGGTCAAGGCCTTGAAGAAGCTGAACTTTGACTCTTTGTACGAGAAGATGACAGCCGAAGAGCTCCACGCTGGGTATATAAACCGGGCTACCACCAGCCGGGATCTGGAACTTCGGTTGGTCTCTTTAATGAAGACAAAATACGAGGTACCTTTCCTTCTTACCATATCCTTTCTTAGCCCCCAAGAGCCGGTTTAATGTACTCAATCGTTGAACCGGGTCTTTGTTTAAATTTGTGTTAGAACAAATTCATAGTCATTGTCCCCTAGAGTCATCTTAACTTGCCAAAATTGAGTCAGATCTTTCTTTAAATAACTTAAACCGCCAGTCGTAGCCCCCAAGGGCCGGCTCAAGCTTGATGAAGTTGAGTCGGATCTTCTATTAGAAGTAAATTTAAGAGCCATAGTGTAGTCCCCAAGTTCCGGTTTAACTTCGAAGAAGATGAGCCGGAATTGCGCTGCATGCTGAAAGATGAAATATACATTAGCCCCCAAGTGTCAAATATATTGCTTGCAATCTGTTTGAGACTTGCATAAATTTGCTTTTAATACTCGTCCTGTATTTTGGTGACTTATCCTGTATTTTGATGTATTGTAGGAAGCTTTAAACGAAGCCAGCTCTCAATTGTCTGATATGAAGGCAAACTTAGCGGCTCAACAAGAGGCCCGCAGCGTCTCTGACGAAAAGTGTCGGCTGCTGTCTGAAGAGCTGGTCCATATTAAGGCGGTGCTTGCTTCTCTAAAGGAATCTACTGAGTTGGAGAAAGCTGCGTTGACTAAGCGAGCGGATGACGCCGACCAGCGGCTGATAGCCGTGGCGGATGAGCTTCAAGGCCTAAAGTGTCATATAACCAAGATGGTAGCCGCTCTCTTTGGTAAGTTCTTACTCACTTCATGTTTCCAGTATGTTTCATTCATCTGTTGTGATGGCGACTCATCTTGCTTTGTTTGACCTATGCAGGCCCCAAAAGCCGGCAATTGGTTTCAGATAGCCTTTTACCCCTGAAGGCTATTTACACCTTTGCAGAACAGCTTTATTGCGGCGCTATTTTCACAATTAAGACGGTTCAATACAAGGAGAAGATCCCCACCACTCTGAAAGGTGTCTTGGAACTCTTCTCCACAATGCCCAAGCAAATAGAGGAGCTGAAGAAGTCCGCCTTTTGCCAAGGAGCCGTCGCTGGATTGAGCCGGGCTCTGGCCTTCGCCCCCGAGCTAACGCAGGACGAAATGATGGATGGTTATCCGTCCAAAAAAGATGATGGCTCAGAATCACCGAAGAAGATTACGTCCGGTGTGTCAAAGAGTCGCGTTATCTGGCCTCTGTACTGGCGGATGAAGCTGACTTGAGCACTTATCAGGCGGCTTATGACGTAGAGGAGAAGAGGATCCGCGGGCCTCTCTACGAGTGGAAGGATCTGACACCCGCCCGCAGTAAGGATCTCTTCCCTTGTGAGCTTGACGCGTCCCCTTTCCTTGAAGGGTCTTTCGCTGCTCTGGCTGACTGTAATTGGTAACTGGGAAATCTCCAGATAAAGCCAGCGGAAGAACCGGAGCGGGATGAGCTGGCCAATAACTGAAATTTGTTCTTTTAACCTTTCTGAGCACAAACTCATGTAATGACCTGCCATGAGCGGTTGAAACTTGGCAATGCTCCTTCTGAGAGTAGTTTTTGTAACAGTGTAAGCATGACCCTGCCATTGCCGGCTGTATATATTTTCATCTCTCTGTGTGCACTTTCCTTCTCTCCGTGCTTCAATTTGATGTGTTGCCGGCTCTCCATTGATTGCTCGTTCCTTTGCATAAATATACCTTGAGCTTTTCTGATGAGGGGTGTTTGTCTTTGAAGACGTCATTCCTTCTCCAGAAGATTAGAGCCGGATAATATCTTTCAAAACTCAAATTTTGTCAACCGGAGCAACATGGCTCTGGTTCTTGTCGGAGGAATCCATTAAGGAGCCGGTTGTCTTAGGATAATGTAAGCTATACCTGATGGTAAGAAGCCTCTATCGACAACTGTGGCTATTGATGAACCGGAAGCGGCTTAAAGCCGGCTGTATGAACGGTAATGTAAGCTATACCTGACGGTAAGAAGCCTCCTTTTAACAGCAAATGTTTTATGTGCGAATGCCGGCTGTTGATGGGAGATGTAATCTATACCCTAAGGCAAGAAGCCTCCATCGACAGCCGCGGCTAATAATCAGCCTGAGACGGCATAAAGCCGGCTGTTTGAAAGGAGATGTAAGCTATACCTGAAGGCAAGAAGCCTCTTTCAACAGCTACAGTTGGTAAGCAACTAAGGTTTGGCGTAAACGCCGGTTGTTAGGGTGAGATAAGCGATTCCGGATAAGCGATGCCAGTTGGTAAGAAGCTCCCTTCAACAACCGCGGTTAATAAGTAACCGGAAGTGGCATAAAGCTAGCCATTAGGGTGAGATAAGCGATTCCCGTCGGTAAGAAGCCTCCTTCGATGGCCGCAGTTGATAAGCAACTGGAATTTGGTGTACACGCTGTTGTCTTAGGGTCATGTAAGCTATACCAAAGGTAAGAAGCCTCCATCAACAACAACGCTTAATGTAACCAAACTAGGCATAAAGCCAACTGTGCAAGGATGTAAGCTATACCCGAATGCAAGAAGCCTCCTTGCAACAGTTTAATAACAGCTGGCTACGCAAAGGAGATGTAAGCTATACCCGAAGGCAAGAAGCCTCTTTGCAACAGTGCTTAATTGGGCATAACGTCGGCTATGCAAGGGAGATGTGAGATATACCCGAAGGCAAGAAGCCTCCTTGTAACAGTGTAAAAGCAGACTGTGCAGGGGAGATGTAAGCTATACCCGAAGGCAAGAAGCCTCCCTGCAACAGCGCTTGATAGGGCATAAAGCCGGATCAGCCGTTTTAACGGCAAACAGAACCACTTTAACTCAAATTTTTGAGCCGGAAAATTTTCATCTTGATTGCACAAAGGTATACATAAGAGCAGAGGCCCCAGTCTTTGCGGTGATGCTAGCTTTTACTCATGTAAGCATGATATATACAATGATAGCGGCTTTCAACGCCTGCTAAGTAAAGTATGGCTGCAAATGTGTGATATTCCATGGCCGCAATGTCTCTTGACCTGCGGTTTCCAACTCATCTTGGATATCAATGAGGTAATATGACCCATTGTTAAGGTTTCTGCTGATCACAAAAGGCCCCTCCCATGGTGGAGATAACTTATGCATTCCAGATTGGTCTTGAATCAACCGGAGCACCAGGTCACCCTCCTGGAACGTCCGGGTCTTCACCCTGCGGCTATGATAGCATCGCAGGTCTTGTTGATAAATTGCCGACCTGGCTGCTGCTAACTCTCGTGCTTCATCCAAGGCGTCCAACGCATCTTGGCGTGCTACCTCATTGTCCCTCTCAACATAAGCCGCCACCCTTGGTGAGTCATGCCGGATATCGCTGGGTAGAACCGCCTCAGCACTATACACCATGAAGAAAGGCGTGAAACATGTAGATCTGTTAGGGGTAGTTTTGATGCTCCATAAGACGGAAGGCAACTCCTCAACCCAACATTCGGGTGTCCGCTTCAAAGGAACCATGAGCCGTGGTTTGACTCTTAAAATTTTCTGATTGGCTCGCTCCGCCTGATCATTAGACTGTGGATGTGCCATGGCTAAAACATCAAGCCGGATATGCTCCTTCTCACAGAACACTTTCATAGTTCCTTTGGATAGATTTGCTCCATTGTCTATAATGATACTGTGCGGATAACCAAAGCGATAGATCAGCTTCTTAATAAATTGAACCGCTGTAACCGCGTCACATTTACTGATCGGCTCTGCCTCCACCCACTTAGTAAATTTATCAATTGCCACCAGAAGGTGTGTTTTCTTATCCTTGGATCTCTTGAAAGGTCCTACCATATCAAGCCCCCAGACCACAAACGGCCAAGTGATTGGTATCATCCTCAACTCTTGAGCCAGAACGTGAGCACGCCGGCCAAACTTCTAACAGTTGTCACACTTACGGACTAAGTCTTCTGCATCCTTGTGAGCCGTCAACCAGAATAATCCATGTCGAAAAGCCTTGGCCACTAAATATTTTGACCCGACATGATGTCCACAGTCGCCAGCATGAATTTCACTCAAGATCTGTCGGCCCTCCTCTGGTGAGACGCAGCGCTGAAAGACACCCGTCACACTACACTTATGTAACTCACCATTGATAATCGTCATAGACTTAGAATGCCGGGTGATCTTCCTGGCCAGACCCTCCTCCTGAGGTAACTTGCCGCGTGTCAAATACGCCAAATAAGGAATAGTCCAGTCTGGGATGGCATGTAGATCCGCCACCAATTCCGCTTTCGGGTCAGGAATAGCCACATCCTCCTCAGAGGGTATCTTAACAGTCGGATGATGCAATACGTCCAGAAAAACATTAGGTGGTACCGGCTTTCATTGAGAACCTAACCGTGATAAGGCATCAGCCGCCTCATTCCTGCGACGATCAATATGATCCACCTGGTACCCCTTGAAGTGACCGGCAATGATATCAACCGCCTATCGATAAGCCGCCATCCGCGGATCCTTGGAGTCCCAAGTACCTGAAACTTGCTGAGCCACAAGATCTGAGTTGCCTAAACATCTGATCCGGCTTAAGTTCATCTCTTTAGCGACTCTGAGACCATGGAGCAGTGCCTCATACTCAGCTGCATTATTAGTACAAGGAAACATTAACCGGAGCACGTAACAAAACTTGTCACCCTTGGGGGAGGTGAGAACAACCCCTGCACCGGACCCCTCTAGCTGCTTGGACCCATCAAAGTGTATAGTCCAATATGTGTTATCCGGCTTCTCTTCGGGAGCTTGACATTCTGTCCAATCATTTATGAAATCCACCAAAGCTTGAGATTTTATTGTTGTACGAGGAACATATTTGATGTTAAGAGGACCCAACTCTAAGGCCCACTTGGCAATCCTCCCTGTAGCTTCTCTATTTTGAATGGTATCTCCCAACGGGGCAGAACTGACCACTGTTATCTAGTGCCCCAAAAAGTAGTGTTTTAACTTGCGGTTAGCCATGAAAACTCCATATACTAACTTCTGCCAATGCGGATACCTCTGCTTAGACTCTGCCAAAACTTCACTGATGTAATAAACCGGCCTTTGCACAGGATACTCCTTCCCTACCTCCTTGCGCTCAACCACAATTGCTACACTGACTGCTCTGTTGTTAGCCGCCACATAAAGGAGCAACGACTCTTTCTCAACCGGAGCGGCTAACACTGGCAGCTCAGTCAACTGTTTTTTAAGAGCTTCAAGTGCTTCAGCCGCTGCTTTGCTCCACTTAAACTTGTCTATCTTTTTCATCATCTGGTATAAGGGAATGGCTTTCTCCCCAAGCCGGCTTATGAAGCGGCTCAATGCAGCAA
The DNA here is from genome assembly GCA_022496015.1 of Hordeum marinum. Taxonomy (NCBI): domain Eukaryota; kingdom Viridiplantae; phylum Streptophyta; class Magnoliopsida; order Poales; family Poaceae; genus Hordeum; species Hordeum marinum. Next base: position 147,505,858 of record CM039674.1, read on the forward strand.
TCCATCCTGCAAGGCACTGAACGTCATTAATGCACGTCGGCTCTCCTAAAGAGGTGATAGCCTTAATTTTATCTGGGTTAGCCTCGATGCCCCGCTTAGAGACCAAGAAACCCAAAAGCTTTCCTACTAGAACACCAAAGACACACTTCGTCGGGTTAAGCATCATCTTGTAGACTCGGAGATTGTCAAAGGTTTCTTTCAGATCCTCTAGGAGAGTTTCCTTCTTTCTGGATTTAACCACGATGTCGTCTACGTAACCATGAACATTTCGGCCAATCAGATTGGGAAGGCAGTTCTGCACACACCGTTGGTAAGTCGCCAGGGCACTCTTGAGCCCGAAAGGCATGGAGACATAGCAGAACGCCCCAAAAGGTGTAATAAATGTCATCTTCTCCTGATCTTTTGTTGCCATCTTGATCTGATGATAACCTGAATATGCATCTAGGAAGCATAAACTTTCACATCCGGCTGTAGCATCAATAATCTGATCAATACGAGGGAGTGCAAAAGGGTCAGCCGGGCAAGCCTTGTTAAGGTCCATGTAATCTATACACATACGCCAGGTGCCATTCTTTTTTAGCACTAGCACTGGGTTAGCCAACCATTCTGGGTGAAAAACTTCCACTATAAGGTTGAACCGTCGTAGAAACTGTTTGATCGGCTTAAACTTTGGATCCACATCAAGGTTGTGCTTAGGGAACTCTCTCGGTACATCTGGCATGTCAGAAGGCTTCCATGCAAAGATGTCCCGGTTCTCACGGATGAATTCGATGAGCGCGCTTTCCTATTTGGGACCCATGTGAGCCCCAATGATGAACTGCTTGGATGAGTTTCCCGGATTGAAATCTACTGCCTTGGTATCATCCGCTGAAAACTTGAGTGGCGGCTCAACTTCCGTAGTAGGCTTCTTTAGCAGGGTCATATCCTCCAGGTCAATGTTCTCCTTATAGAACTTCAGCTCCTCCTGGGCACAACTAGACTCTGCATACGCCGTATCTCCTTCCTCACACTCGAGAGCCGTTTTCCGATTGCCGTGAACATTAATTTACCATTTAAGCCGGGCATTTTGAGTTGTAAATAAACATAGCAATGCCTAGCCATAAATTTGGTATAAGCCGGCCTCCCAAACAACGCATTATAGGGACTTTTGATTTTAACCACCTCGAACCACAAGGACTCCACCCTGTAATTATACTCATCGCCAAAAGCCACTTCCAATGAAATCCGGCCCACCGGGTATGCCGACTTACCCGGAACCACACCATGAAAGACGGTGGAGGAAGGTTTAAGGTCTTTGTCAAGAAACTTCATCCGTCGGAAAGTGTCATAATAAAGGATGTTGATGCTGCTACCTCCGTCCATGAGCACTTTATTCACCATATAGCCATTCACCTGAGGGGCGACAACTAGAGCCAGCCGGCCCGGGTCATCTACCCGCGGCGGGTGATCCTCTCGGCTCCACATTATGTCATGCTCAGACCACGGTAAGTACCGCGGGAGAGCCGGAGCAACCGCATTAACCGCTCGCCTCCGCAACTTCTCGTCTCGTTTATTGTGACCGGTCGTGAATACATGATACTGTCCAGAACTGAGCTGCTTTGGGTTACTCTGAAACCCGGACTGATTGCGCTGCTGCTGATTGTTGTTATTACTGTTGTTGCCAGGATGCTGTTGGTGCCCCCCTTGGTTATTCTGACCCGGATGCCCGGTTCTGAACCGCCGGTGCTGAATCCAACCCCTGATCCGCCGTGCCCTGAGCCGCCAGGCGGGCCACCGCCCTGGTTATTACGCGGTTGGGAATGCTAGTTTTTGAATCTCTGCATGATAAAGCAATCACCCCACGCATGCAACGCCGGCTTGTCAGGCGTGCTGTGCTCCGGACAAGGCTTCCTAAGCGCTTCTTCTAAATTGAAAGGGCCTCTATTCCTTTGGTGAAACGGCCTGAATTTTCCATTCCCCTTGGGATGGTTTTGTCCTGTGTTGGTGTTTGCCACTAGCTCTGACCCGCCATTAACGCTCTTCCCCTTATTCTGATTCCCATTGTTCACAAAGCCTTTTCCTTGATTTTTCTTCTTCCCTTGATTGGCTTTCTCATCATCCGAGCCTGGATCCTTGGTGTTATCTGAGTCGGCATACTTTGTCAGGGCCGTCATGAGCTCTCCCATATCCTGACAAAATGACAGTTCTTTTCCAGAATAAGCACCGCTTGAGCCGTCGTGATCTGCTCCGAAGAGTGAATAATGGTCGACACCCGCCGGACCCAATGATGGGCCGACTCATTCTCCGCCGCACTAACGTCCAGCATCTCCATGGCCAGCTCATAACTCTCAACCCACGCCTCAGGGGGTAGATCAGCTGTGTAATTTGGAACCTTTCGAGGCCCCTTGAAATCTTTTGGTAGTCGTTCACTTCTCAGAGCCAGAGTTAAACATGGCACCCCTACGGCTCTGGTACTAACTACTCCCATTGAGACGGAAAGCGCCGGCTCTGGACAGGTTGCCGCTATCTTCGCCTCTTGCCTGTTCCTTGCCTGGTCCGCGAGGGCTTGTGCATCTAGAGCTGCCTGCTCGTCTTCCGGTGGTCCATGACGTGGATGACTACTGGAACACGCCGGCGATTCGTAGCTTCGGCTGAAACTTCGACTGGGGAGGGGGGTAGAGTGAACCTAGCTCCGGCTGTGAGCATATCTCTCTTGCTGGGCCATGGCCGTCTGTAAATATCCAATGGCGTTTCGCACGTCCTCCGCAAAGGGTGCTTCATCTGGGATGGGAATCGTCTCAAGCCGCGCGGCCGCCGCCACCATGTTCTCGGCCGGGTTAGAGTAATGACCCGCCGGTGTTGGAAAAGCTCTAGGTGAGATTTGGTTATGCTGGGGTGGATGAGTTGCCGGGCGTTCCATCGGGCGGCTTTCCGGCGTGCCCGTAACCCGCTCCGCACCAGGGGTGTTAAACAGGTTCCTCGCTTCGTAACGTTCTGGCAGACGGGATTGATGCCTCCTCCGGTGCACCGCGGCTGCTGACCTTTGTTCCAGCTCCAGATGGAAAGCATCTGCCTTGATACGCTCCGCTTCTTCCTCCATTCGGATCTTCAGCTCAGCCATCCTTGGTCGTTCCTCTGCCATCCGGCCCTTGATCTGTGCCACCTCTAGATTCCTGGCTGCTTGATTATCCGGTGTTACTTCCGTGGCCATGAGAGTTGTAAGTTCGTCCATTAATTCCACTAGAACCCGAGCTGGCGGCGGCGGGCTATCACCCGCGGCAGTGGCCCCCGCAGCTGTGTCACCAGCGGCTGGAGCCGATCCTGCCATGAACACCGCCGCATGAACCGGGGGTCTCGGAGCATCTAACTCAAAGCCCTCTACCTCAGAATAGGGGTCATAGTAGCCCCCAAGGCCACTGTTACTAAGCCGATATACTGACTCTGTCTCCCCATTGGAGGACTCATCTTCCGAGCAGACAAGAGTTCCCTATGACCCGGACGCTTCTAGGTCCATACCTTGAGTAAAGCCTATGAGAACCTGCCTTTGACCTGGATAGGCACGGGCAGGCCGCACACCACTCGCAGATTGGAGACGCCAAGACGGCTCGACGATGTTGGTGAAGGTGTCCGACCCGGGTGTAGATCCATCAACCTTTCCAATGAAAACCTGGATCCCGCCAAACGGAACCCGAAATTCATACTCCACAGAATCAACATCAAGCCCCCAGCCGGCGTCGTCGATGTAGAGCCGACTGCGGTGACTCTTGCTCATCCTTCCAACCACGTATCCTTCGAGCCCTGGGAGAGAGCCCTTTGAGAACTCAACACCACCAAGCGCTAGCCCCACGGTGGGAGCCAACTACCGTGGGTTTATCACGACAGATGTCCGGGTGAACGGACTTGGATTCGAGGCCATCGCTAACGGGGTGGACTCAAAGGGGTTATTCGGGACGAAAGACACGGATTTACCCAGGTTCGTCCCCTCAAGTCGAGGTAATAGCTTATGTCCTACTTGTGTTTGTATTGCTTGTATATCGATTACAAGGGGCTAGAAGCTTGACCTATTTCTCGATCACCTCTCCCCTAAGTCGCCCCGGGTCTGCCTTTATATAAGAGGTCAGGACCACCGGGTTGTTACAATTGCTAACCGAGTCTTACTTTATGTCCGAGTCTCTCTCTATCTTCTTGTCCAAGCTGTCTTTGAGACGGCTTACAGGCCTAGGTCTTCTCTGTCTGGGCCGTCATATGGCCCACAACTTGAGCCGGCTATCTTCTTGGGCCACCAGTCTTTACGGCTCACCCTTGGGCCGGCTCACGAGCCAGCAACATGACCCGGAGCCTCCAGGGCGGGTCATATCGTGGGGTTATATCCCCAACAGGCGGGGCAGCAGGTCCGGCGAGGGCGGCGGCAACCCGCGCCCACGGGAAGCTGCGCTGCGGGAGGAGCTCGGGCAGCCATGGGAGGCACGGGAGGAGCTCGGGGACGGGCCTAGATGGGCTTCCCCGAGCTCAGATGGGCTTGGGCGGGCCTAATGGCTAGAGGAGGGAGAAGCTGGGGTTTGGCACGGGATTCGAGGATGGATTAGGGTTGGCTGCCCAATTAGGAAGGGGTGGGGTCTATTTATAGGTTTTGAGGCTAGGGATGACGGTCTCTGTCCATTTTTGGACCGCCGGATGTCAATTCGACGGTCCGGAAGCGGAGCGGGGCTATGCGGCTGTGCAGAAGGGCTAAGAGGGGAAGAGAGGGAAGTTTGCGGCCCGTGACACGAAGTTTATAAAACGCCGACAACATCCGATAATAAACTAATAATCACACTGCTACGACTGTCCGACGGGGCATCAAACAAACTCGGATTGCGACGAAAATCGACAGGCGGTCTACCTACGATATGACAATACCGCATGCCAAGTTTCGACCCAATCCAAGAATATTTTTTGCGCGCACCTAAAAACGGTTTTACAGGCGCGTGCATGTGCGGTTGGTCTCGAACGAGCAACGACATGAACGGGGAGAACCGGCAACTACGAACGGATGCAAGTTTTCAAAAACGGGTGACGATGCTATGCAGATGATGCGAATGATGCGATGATGAATGCAACAGTCAGACGAACCACAAACGAGAACTGAAATAAAAGGGGAACCTTTTGAAATCTTCTGGAGTGACGGTCCCGGTCTGTCACAACTCTCCTCCACTACACGAGGATCTCGTCCCAAGATCTAGAATGAAAAGGGGGAAGAGAAAAAGAAAAAGGTAAAACTTAGTTGCTTCTCTAACAACCGAGTGAAACCACATGAACTTGAAGAATGCAAAGAGACGAAGAATGACACGGAAACAAGCAAGAATTCACAAGAAATTTCGACAGCACTTCGGTAGGAAAGGGGACAAAATTTGATATGATGGAAACAAATTGAAAGAGAGGCACCAAACTTCAGTTGGAATAGAATCAAACTTTCATAAGATGGAAGGAACATGAAAAGATTTGACAGCACTCCGGTTAAATGAATAAGCAAAGAAAGAACATGATCTAGATAAACAAGACGATGGATTGAAGAGAGCAACAACACAAGGCCTCCGGAACAAAAGAATAGAAGTTAGATCCTTGGGAAGAAGAGAACTAAGAACAAAATGACAACTTCTAGCACCAATGAATTTGAGAAGCATTGTTGAACAGAGTTGATGGAGAATCAACAAAGAAAGAAAGGCTTGTTGTGGGCTTAAAGACAACATCGCCAAATTATGAGGTGACAACCTGCCACAACAGAATCAATTGAATGCTTGAGAGCAACAAGGATTTGCAAAACTTCTTTCACCAAGAAGAGGAGGAGAAAACTTGAATCATCTATGACACCATGATAGCAACAATCCTTAGGAAATGCTTTAGGTGATATCCAACCCAAGAGAACTCCAAGAATAGAAGATGGGTTTACTTATCTTATTCTTGACAATCTCCCTTCGAGACTCCTTATAATCCAGAATTTAATAACACCATCTCAAAAGACAATGGAGAAGGAATTGAACTTAGACATCCAAGACAAAGAACACTTGAGCACCTCTAACAAGAATCTTGATGAACACTTGAAAATTAAGAAATCTTGATGAATCACCATGAAGAACCTTCGGAAGAACTCTGAAACGAAAGGATGATAGAAAGAATTGAAGATGCAAAAAGAACAAGACTGAGGCCTTCCAATAATTAGATGATGCTTCGGTGCAAGATACTTGAGCAAAACTAGGAACTCCGGAAAAGAAAGATGCCACTTGGGATGAGGAATTAGATATCCTGAACCACTCCGGAAGAAGGATTGAAATCACTTGGATGAAACAAGAATAAGAATTATGATATGATTATCCTTCATCAAGTTAAATTGATGACAAGCAATGGATTTCACACACCACTTATTCTTGTTGCAAATAATTGAAGAGAAAGAGATCACAACCTTAAAGAAGTCTTGCACGAGAACACCGGTAAGAATTCAAAATGAAAGAGGATAATGCAATTGAATGATATAACATGACAACGAAGAGAGCATGATCCACCGAATAGAAAACTTCAACGAAGCACCGGAAAGAATTCGAAGCTAAAGAGGACACATGAGAATGAAGAGATTAAGATTTGCCTAATAGAAACTGAAAAAGACACCGAAATAATTTATACAAACGAACAAACAACAATTGAGAAGAATTGAGAACGAAAGCTGAAAGCTGAGAACGAAGAAATCTTCTGAAATGATGGCCTTCGGGAGGATCGAGAAATGAAAACAACCCTGAATGCACCAGATAGATATGGGAGAAATAACTGATGATCGAAACAATTGAGATGATAGCAACAAGCTAAAACCATGAATCTTTGGAAGAACGAACAACAATTTAAGAGAAACTCTCCTTCGGTCTTCAATGCAGAGAATGATGACGAGAAACACCACCACGAATTACTAAGACACTCCACAGCAATGGATAAAGAAAAGGTTGAGCCAACCATGAAAATGATTTAGAATCGATCATGGGAGAGGAATATGACTGATGAAATCATTCTTACATCATATTGAAAAGAACTTGAGGACATCTCTGGAAAGATTAGAAGAGTCAGGTAGGATCCTGGGAAAAGACCTATGGTTATGGGCCCACTCAAAAGAAACCACCGTTGAAACAATTGATTTAAGAGAAATTGCACCGGTACAAATTAAGAACTTGATGATAAGAGACCCTTGAAATAATTTAAGAGGACAAGAATGAAAATGAATGTCTACTAAGATATCTTCAACACTCCGGATAGAATAGAGAGACATGAGTAGACAAGAGAGGCTAAATAGGAATTCCAACATGGGAGAGCAAATAGAGAATGAAAATGATATGATGAACACCAAGAACTTGAATTGAATCCACCGGAAAAGAAAACAAAGATGAATACTAATAAATGATAACTTGAGCACTGAGCATCTTCATAAAGGATCGCCGGAGAAGAATAACAAGAAGAACAAGAAATAAGAGGATAGATCTCAAAATTGAAACTCCTGAGAATGTCCAGAAGAAATCACCGGAAACAAGATAGAAGAGAAGATAGAGGAAGCATTACATGAATACAAAGACACTTGGATGAGAATTAATCATTGAAGAAAAAGGGTGGGAGGGCGGGAAAAACAAAGAAAACTTGGGACACATGAGACAACTCCGGGAAAGAATAAGAGGATAGATCCTGCAAAAATTGGAGATGATAGAATATCTTGAAGAGAAGCACACCGGTAGGAAAAGAATTGATATGATAACTTGATTGGGCAAAAGAATTAGCATTCCCACAGAAATAAGAGAACACTACTTAGCAAGATATGAAATCACCACTTGACATCGAAGCAACTTGAATTACCATATTCAAAACAAAACGAAGGATAAGGCTTACGAAACAAGCCAGAAACAAATACATACCCACTATGCACTTGTTGGAAAGATAATTCTAGGTAACTACTTGAATTCCCACCTAAGAACTTCTGAAAACTTTCTTGTTTATGTGATTCGGGTTGCGGACCCAGGAACCTACCCTAGGTAATCAGTTACAACTGTACCCGCAACCTTCCACACCATAATTCAAGAAACTTCGCAAACTCGTCTAATATCGAATCCTCGAACTCACAACGATACTAAACCATGGTGGTACCCCAGACGCCTCCCCAGTACTGGGTGACTCCAATCTTATCTCACCATGATAAGTATTGAAGCAATTTCGAACATCCTCCGTCCTGAGATTCTAAGAAAACTGAATGATAACGATGTGCCAAGAATTCCTCGGAGCTCAACTCCCCGGAAGAAATATGGTCAGACAGGAGGCACCAAGAAAGAACTCTGTCACATCGGCATCATATAGTTTCCAAAATACCTGCGTGATCCTAAAAAAAATTTGAGCGAGAAGAGGAGTAGAATCACAATTCCTAAGTCGAATACCTCACTAGAGCATAGAAGAGGAGTAAAAAGAATCCGACCCTCCGATATAACTAGACTCAAAATAGTTTTTCACTAGACTTGACTCGGCCAAGTTCGATCAATCAAGGGGGCTCCTAGGTCGGAACAGGCTCTGGTACCAACTTGTCACGCCCAAGATGCGGTCCTATCCTTATTTTGGCACGAGGGCCTCGACGGGGATAGAAGCGCATCTCGATGCATTCGCAAGAATGGATATAATTACAAGTACATGTACATAAGAGATGAGTATATGGAATTGGCTCACACTCGCCACAAGTTACATCAGAGTCACATCAATACGATAACATATTCAAACATCATACATAAGAGCAGGGTCTGGCTACGAACGAAATCAAACGGTAAAATGACATCCACCCTTGCTATCCCAGGCTACCGCCTGGAACCCATCCAAGAGTGATGATGAAGAAGAAGAACTCCAACACAAATCAAGCAACACGCTCACGTCAAATCATCACATTACCTGTACCTGCAACTATTGTAGTAAACTCTGAGCCACAGGGACTTAGCAATCTCGTTTCCAAGGGTATCAAGACTATTAAAGCTTAATAGGTAAGGTACGGTCAAGTGGTGAGGCTGTAGCAAGCGACTAAGCATTTATTTGAGTGGCTAACTTATGAGTACAAAAAGTAAAGTATGGTGGTCTACGCATAACGGGTGAGAACTAGTAATGATCACTAACTGATCCTGAAGACCTACTTACGTCAACCATAACCCCATCGTGTTCTCTTTCGGATAAGGACTCACGAGAAGAGAGAGTCACGGTTACGCACACAGTTGGTGTGTTTTATTAGAGTTTACTTCAAGTTTGCTATGACCGGGTGTTAAACAAAGTATCCAAGTTTGCCACATAACTGCGGGCACGGCTTCTCGAAAAGATTTAACCCTGCAGGGGTGCTCCAACTCATCCATCACAAATTAACCACACACTGCGGGAATAACCTCAACCACGGATCTCGTGATCATCCTAGGCAATTCCAAAGCAAATCTGACACCTCGAGATAGCCCGAAGAAGATCAGAGTTCCTCACTCAAGATATTCGAGACAAGTAAAACAAATCCAGCAAGGCCTCCCACCGTGCCGACAATCCCGATAGGAGCCGCGTATCTCGTTCTCAGGGCATGGCAGATGAGCTACGCATATAGTGGCCTGATAGAAATCTCCCAAGTTGCCCCGGGTTGGCCCCACACAGTGCTCTAGTTTGGACCAACACTCATGAGGAGCACTGGCCCGGGGGGTTGATTAATTATCCACGGGGTCTGGAAAGCCCTATGCAAGTTCATTAGTTATTAGGCAAATGTAGTACCAATGTTGGGCCTTGCCAGACAAGTTTTATTCTAACCCGAAAATCAAGGGGGTCCCCATAACAACCCCGAGCATGTTAGGAGCGCTCAATTATGGAACATAACATCGGTTCACAAGTAACTAGGGCGGCAAGAGTGGAACAAAACACCGAGCAAAAGGCCAAGCCTTCCACCCTTTACCAAGTGTATAAGTGCATTAAATTAATTAGCAGCGATATTGTGATATAACAAAAGAATGTCCATGTTGACACATGGAAGCAATTGCACCTGCAACTAGAAATGCTATAAGAAGGGCTGAGCAAGCGGTAACATAGCCAAAACAAAGGTTTGCTGGGATTTGGAGGGGTTAGAAGCTTATCATGGCAATGTTGGGAGGCTTGACAAAAAAGTGGTAGGTAGCGCGACATAGCGATATAAAGACGAGACAACTAGCATGGCAATGATAGTAATGGTATCCAAGGAAATGAGTCATCTTGCCTGAGATCCTGCTTGGAAGAAGACCGAGTCCATGAAGAAGACGAGCCAACGTAGTCGAACGAATCCTCACACTTCGAACGCTTTCGGAACTCTATCGAGAAGAAGCAATCCAAAACAAACAATCAACACAAGATACACCACAACATATGCATGACACGATGCACAAACAATTATGATGCATGACCGGTTTAATATGCAATGCATGTCAAATCACAATAATCAAATACTACACATTAAGTGAAGCTCAATATGCAACGAGTTGCATATTGACGAAACTCCCCATTCGACTTATTTAGTTCACTCCCGTTAGGTACACGACAATATAAATGCTGTTAAACATGACAAGAGGTGAAACATAAGTAAGCTAACTACCTAGGCATCTTAAATGAGGCCGGAAACAACTTATAGCATTTCCAAAATGACCCCATATGTTAATTTCGAAATTGGTCCAGATCTGAACTAATCATGTTTTATATTTTGTAGACAGCAAAATAAATGTCACCGTGTTATTCTACACGTCATTCTAGTCGATTTACATATATGGAACATCTCAAACGGATCTACGGTCTAAAAGATATGAGCAACACAAGATGCACATGCCATGAATGCAAATGCATGGGAAATACAATCCTCAAACATTTCAAAACATGAATGCAGCAAGTTATTGTGATACTACATGAGATTCTAAGCAAGTTTCATATGCAACATGTCCAAAACGGAGCTACGGTTCAACCAAATCAACAAAACGAGTTTTAGTTGAAATCTGCCCAAAACAGTAAGATAGCATTTTGCACACATGAAAACAACAAGCTACATTATTCTAAAATGCACAAACTAAGCATGGGGCAGTAGCATAAAACATCCACTTCATTTCATCTTCACATATCATATTCAAAACATGCGTGGATCACATGGTAGGAATCTCACAAGGTGGCTACTTGAAAACAGTTTCAGACTTAGTAAAAATAGCAGTTTTTGACAGTGCAGTTTTAACACAAAGGCATATTGACAGCAGTAAAACTATATGCTACAGGTCATATAATGGCATGAAACTTAACATCATACTAGAGGGCAATATCAACTACAAATAACTCCATTACACCAACCACAAAAGGGTTCTAGAACACTAGCAAATCACATGGCAAGACAACAACAAAATGTCACAGATCCCAGAGTTAGAAATATTTTGGACCCTCAAAATAGCAGAATTTTATAGCAAGTTGACAACAACGAAATAACACCTAAACATGCATTTCTAAGGCAAACAAAATGTCCAGGGGCTAGGACACATATCAAAGGGCATATCTCATGTTCAAAACTATTCATATCATGCACGAATTAAATCTCACAAAAATGACAAAAGGGCTACATGGCATAAATGACATGCACACAAAATGCTCAAATGACAAAACTAAATGCACAGCTAAATCACATGGATTTTTCTACCCCGAAAACATATAAATATGCATAGGTTCATGTGGAAACTTAATCACAATTAAATATGCGAGTATTAGGCCTAACCACCTTATAGCACTTCATTAATGCAAATAAAATGCAAACATGATGCCAACATTTTTATCACGCATGAAAATGCGATGTCAATGAGGTGAACATTTTTAATATGTGATTTGATTAATGTCGATGCACGGTTAAATAATGATGATAATGCAATTAAATGGCAATTATGCAAAATGACAAGTTAAATACTTTAGTCATGGATGCAAATGACATACTATTAACCTATATTTTATTCTAAGCATTTTACATATTAAAATATTTAATCACGATGCACGGATAATTTTATATTAGCAGTTTTAAAAGCAAAAGAGACTACACATATAAATAAATAAAAACACAGGGGAGGGGCTGGGCTCACCCTGGCCTCATGGGCCGGCTGGCAGGGGCTGGCTGGGCCGAAGGTAGCTGGTGGGCCGCTGGCCCCTATGCTGGGGTCAACGCGAGCGCTGGGACGAGCGCTCGTCGCGCTGCTCCCCGCTCCCGAGCGGGCAACCGGCCGCAACGGTCAACGGCGATGCAGGGCGGCGGCTAGGCGAGGCGGCGAGGGCGCTAGGGGCAGGGCAGCGGCAAATCCGGGGCTGGGCTCTCCGTTCCTAGCGGCGAGGGGTCCGGCGGCGTTGGAGCTAGAAGATCGGCGGCGGCGCGGTTCCTGTGCGACAGAGGCCGACGGGATTAGAGGGAGAGAGAGAACCGGAGAGAGAGGAGAGGAAGGAGGGAAAGGAGGAAAGGAGATGGTCCGGCGGGGCAGCAGGTCCGGCGAGGGTGGCGGCGACTCACGCCCATGGGAAGCTGCGCTGTGAGAGGAGCTCGGGCAGCCATGGGAGGCACGGGAGGAGCTCGGGGACGGGCCCAGATGGGCTTCCTCGGGCTCAGATGGGCTCGGGTGGGCCTGACGGCTGGAGGAGGGAGAAGCTAGGGTTTGGCACGGGATTCGAGGAGGGATTAGGGTTGGCTGCCCAATTAGGAAGGGGAGGGGTCTATTTATAGGTTTCGAGGCTATGGATGACGGTCTCTGTCCGTTTTCGGACCGTCGGATGTCGATTCGACGGTCCGGAAGCGGAGTGGGGCTACGCGGCTGTGCAGAAGGGCTAAGAGGGGAAGAGAGGGAAGTTTGCGGCCCGTGACACGAAGTTTATAAAACACCGACAACGTCCGATAATAAACCGATAACCTCACTGCTACGACTGTCCGACGGGGCATCAAACGAACTCGGATCGCGATGAAAATCGACAGGCGGTCTACCTATGACATAACAAGACCGCATGCCAAGTTTCGACCGAATCCAAGAATATGTCTCGAAGGATATTATTAAAATGGTGCCGCGGGAGCGTGCGTGTGCGGTTGGTCTCGAACGGGCAACGGCAAGAAGGGGGGAACCGGCAACTACGAACGGATGCAAGTTTTCGAAAACGGGTGACGATGCTATGCAGATGATATGGATGATGCGATGATGAATGCAACAGTCAAACAAACCACAGACGAGAACGGAAATAAAAGGGGAACCTTCTGAAATCTTCTAGAGCGATGGTCCCGGGCTGTCACAATATCCTCCGAGACATCCAGAAGGGAGAGTGCAGGCATCACACCACCTCGAGGACCCTGGTAGCCAAGGCATTCCGCCATGGCTTTTACTGGCCGACTACGCTAGAGGAGGCGACACAACTCGTCGACACGTGCGAGGGGTGCCAACGTTTCTGCCCACAAAGCCACCTGCCGGCTGCGGCGCTCAAGACCATCCCGCTATCATGGCCCTTTGTCGTGTGGGGGCTCGACATGGTGGGACCATTCAAGACTGCTCGGGGTGGCATGACACATCTGCTGGTAGCCATCGAAAGTTCACCAAGTGGATCGAGGCCAGACCCATCAAGAAGCTGGACGGCCTCACAACTGTCTGGTTCATCGAGGTCATCACAGTCCACTACGGCGTCCCGCACAACATCATCACCGACAACGGCACCAATTTCGCCAAGGGTGCGCTAGCGCGTTTCTACGTCAAGCAAGGTATCCGGCTCAACCTGGTCTTCGTTGCGCACCCGCAATCGAACGGCTAGGCCTAAAGGGCAAACGGCCTGATCCTGGTCGGCATCAAGCCCCGGCTCATGACACCACTTGTCCGGTCAGCCAACCGCTGGATCGAAGAACTATCGGCTGTCTCGTGGAGCCTGAGAACCACGCTCAACCGGTCAACCGCCTTCACACCTTTCTTCCTCGTGTACGGGTCCGAGGTTGTCATCCCGACAGACATCGAGTTCGACTCGCCTCGGGTCACCATGTACATGGAGACGGATGCAAAGGAGGCAATGGAAGACGACGTCGACCTCCTCGAGGAGGCCCGCGGGCTGGAGCTGAACCGAACGAATATCTACCAGTAGAAGCTCTGGCACTACCACAACAAGCGGATCTGGCCCCTCTCCTTTCACGAGGGGGACCTGGTGCTTAGAAGGATCCAGCAAACCGCCATGAGCACAAGTTGTCTTCCCCGTCGGAGGGCCCGTTCATCGTTAGCAAGGCGCTACACAACAATGCGTACTATCTAATAGACGCCCAGAAGTCGTAGAAGCGCAAGAGAGACGCCTCCGGCGAGCAGACGGAGCGCCCGTGGAACGCTATGCTCCTCCGCCCGTTTTACTTCTAAGAACCAGTATATGTATGTACCCTTCCCTTTTGGGCTTATGAATGCAATTGGTGCCCCAAGCCAGCTCTTGGGGCACGCCCTTTTTGTTTCCTTCCAAAGCAATTCGCCTCACCTACCGGCTCCCGGATCCGGTCCCACGGTCCCGGGGGTTCGCGGGCTAGCCTTGACGTCGTTCCCCAAAGCGGGTCAAGTAATGTGAACTAAAGAAAAACCCTCCCACCCCTCCCAGCTAAAGACCGACTCCCGGCTGGCCGGCTGGTGGTTTCTCGGGACAGTAAATTAGCGCACACGAAAAACGGTCATAAGGGGTCGCCGGCTAGGGCTAGACGAAAATACTTTTTAGCCTATACCACTCACCTTAGCCAAAACGTCCTCGCGGCTCCCAAACTCATGACCGACTCCCCGAGGCGGATGCCCCGTCCCAGCTACAGACCGACTCCTGGTTGTCCGGCTGGCGGGGCCGATGCCAAAGGGGACAGGGCTTTGGGTAGACGGAGCCAAAAGGGAAAAAGGTTAAGGCCGAGCTAGCATGCCTAACAAACTTTGGCAACCAAAAGCATAATTTATACAAAAAAGCAGGAATGGCCCACGGCCACGAGTTCATTACATTAACACCCCTAGTGGGTGGAATTGTAGCCTGTCTAAAAAATGCAGAAAAGAAAGAAGGCCCTAAGTAGGAGCGGCACCGTCTTCACCCCGGTATTCGCCGCGACGGCCGAAGTAGAGGCCCCATCCTTGGCCACGGTGCGATCCATTTGACCCCCGCATCCAAGTCCCAAGCTGTCTCGGAGTCGGCGTAGTCATCGGTGCTAGACCCGGCGTCTTCGTCGCCCGTCTCTATGGCGCTACCCTCCGGGTCGTCGAGGGTGAGCGTGCACGGGTCCTCCAGGATCACCTCGTCGTCTGTCGTGCGCTCAGGGACGTACTCATCCCATGCGGAAAAGGAAGCAAGGTCGTTGGCCCGCACGGCTAGCGCATTAGCAACGGCCTCCAGCTCCGCATCGGTGCCCGCACACTGGGCCGTCAATAGCCCCAAGTCCAGCTCGGGGTACCATGACCTTGCGATGCGCAGCGCCATGGCCACTCCGGCGTGCGCAGTGGAGGCCCTCCAGGCATTCACCCACGTGGTCCCAAACTCAAGCCACCTCAACAACAACCTCATGGAGTCTGGCTCCACCACACCTGGCCAGAGGGTGCAAACCAGCGTGGTGCCGGCCGCCTGGAGCTACTTCATAGCCCGGACCACCTCGGCAAGGCGCACCTTGGAGACCATCCCCACCTCATCCAGGGTCTAGGCGGCATGCTGCACACCAGGGATCCCCTACGCCCGCTGGTCCTCGCCATGGGCCTTCACGGCCGCCTCCGCGACTCCCTGCGTGCCTGGGAAAAGCTCTAAAGGGAAAAAAGGACGAAAAATGAGCAACAAGGGAAACTCCAACTTCAAACCACCGCACAAAGACAGCAAGGCTTACCGATGAGCAGCCAGTCCACCTCGTGCCCCTGCTCCAGCAGATCGAGCTCCCGGGCTAACCACTCCTTGACCCGACGCTCGTGCTCAGCCTGGGCCGTTCGCGCCTCCTCGGCCGCCTTCGCCAGCGAGGCATCCTTGGTCTCCAACTCCTGGTGGAGAGCCATCTCCCGCTCCTCTGACTCCCCGTGAAGAGCCGCCTCCCACTCCTCTAGCTCCCGGCAGTGGGCCGCCTCGTGCTCATCCTTCTCCACCTGCGCCCGATCCGCCTCCTAACGGAGCCGGTCGCACTCCGCAGTCAGGAGGTCCCACCATTCGCCGAGCTACACCACCTGGCAATGGAGGCTGACCGACTCGGCGTGGGTAGCTGACCGGGGAAAAGACGCTTGTGTCAGAAAGCAAAGAACAAAGGGATTCAGCCCGCCTCCGAAGCAGCCGGTCTGAATCCCGAGGGCTACACCCAGTGGGTGCGCTCCTGCCCCCCACTTGAGACTCAGAAGAACCTTACCTTGCAGGTCCGTGGATAGGATGGACAGTCGGCTCTCGGCTCTGTGGTACAAGCCAAGCAATGTGTTGTACGCGTCCACCCAGTGGTCGTGTGCAGCCTGCGGAGGACACAGAAGCAAAAACGCCATTAGATTCGACCCGCCTGCGTCCCAGCCGGCCCGAGTCTTGGGGGATACACCCAGTGGGTGCGTTGGCATGCCCCCACTAAAAAAAGTCAAAACAAAGTGCAAGCCTCAAGCCCTTACTGTGGCCCTCCCCAAGGCACGCGGCTCCCTGGATGAACAAGATGAGAAGAGGGAGTCGACTGGAAAGCAAGCAAGCACAGAAGAAGAAACAAACTTACCCGATGGTAACGGGGACCGCCCGCCTGGTGGGACCCGTCCGGGCGACCCGTGGTTTCTTCTTGCCGCCTCCGCGGCTGCCGCCTGGCTGTCCACTGGTGGCCCGTTTGGGGGCCGGCCTGGAGCTGGCCGGCTACTTCCCCTTGTCGCCTAGTGTCGCGTCACCCCGACTGGGCTCGCGGTCGGGGCAGCGAACGCACCTCCTTGGTGTCGTGGTGTCATCCCCTGAAGCTTCGGGGTTCTCTAGGGCCGCTGCATTGCACGTCCCCTGTGATTCAGCGTCGTTATCAGTCCACCACAAAAGCGATTAGGGAAGGAACTCACCCACCGACTCGGTTGCCTCTGTCTCCGTCTCTGCCCCGCCAGCTTCGAATGCGCCACGTCGTCGGCGTCCTCAATCTCCTCGGGGTCCGACTCCACCATGTCGGCAGCCGACTCCTTGTAGTTCTTCAGCTGCGGGAAGACCTACATGCAAGAGAGGCTCTCCGTCGTCAGGCCGACGACAGGCACCGGCTTCAAAAGAAAAAGAAAGGGTCAACGACGGCTCGTCACATACCCATGGAGCCAGACGGTCCTGGCTATACGGGTCCTTTCCCCATCGCCATCCACCCTCGTCTATCTTGGCGGACGAAATGGCATTCACCCTCCTCGCCACCTGCACCGCCTTCTGCTCTTGTAGAGAGCCAACAGGGGTCATGCCGCCCTCCCATCTGGCAAATGAGGTGCGGCCAGCGCTGCAGTGGTTGCACCCGGCGTACCACCATGGCCAGGAGGTTTGCGCCCGTCAGCCCCTCCATCCTGGTCATCATCACCAGGCGCTCGCAGAGCCGGTCCATCATCTCAGGTGACTAGGGCGGAGCCGCCCTCCAGTTCATCATCGCAACCGGCGGCTGGTTGACGAAGTCGGGGAGGTTGATGTAGTCCTCCTCCGCCTTCACATTCTTCACGTAGAAGAACCCTTTCTGCTAGTTTTTCACCGAATCCTGCAAGGAGAGCTACGGGAATCCGGCTTGCAAGAGAAATACCCTTGTTCACATCCACATCCATGGCTTGCCGATCACCTCTTCCATCTCCCATCTATAGAACTTCTTGGGTAGTTGAGATCCCCTCCCCACCGTGGCTAGATGATTTCTAGAACCCTTCTCCTCTTGGTTGTTCTAGAGGTTAAACTAATCTATGAATCTGGGACCAAAATCTCTCTTGACTTCTCTGTAGTTATATCGATCTACATCCTCTAATTTTCTCTTATACTCATAATTATCTCTGCCTCCTCTATTGAACCTCCCATGCCCTCTTCCTCCACCAAAGCCTCGATTCATGTTTCCATCAACATGTGGCGGCGGGCAAGGAAACCCAAGATGAGCAACGAAGTTCCACCCTCGTGTCGAGGTAGGGGGAGGGGAATTTATATGCTGGAAAACTTGAAGGAGTGAATTTCTCGTTAGCCCCTTACTTTCCTCTATATTTTGGTCCTTTCCATATTATGTTTGCCATGTCATCACTTTTCAACTGGGGATTGGGCAATCCATCCATTTGGAATTACCTTCCCGACCATCATCATCCATTTTGGCCACTTTCAGCTTTCCCCTTTTGCTAACCCAACATCTACCAATCTCCATTTCCTCAAATTCATGTCCTATGTTGGACCAAAAATCAGGAATATTCACAAATTGAGTGTGCGGCATCTTAATTCCCCATCTAGAAATTGGAGGCAATCCATTTCAGGGGATAAATTCCTCTGTGAATATATCGTTAAATATCCCTCTAAAGCAGGGGGTAGGATTTTGTGCTCCCATATTTATTTGTGTTCGATACCCCATCTAATTAGAAAGGGTACGAATAGCATTGGGAAAAATATTATTAGCAGATTTGTTCAGTATTTTCGTTTTATTCTTCCCACTAGCATGATTAGCACCACCCTGGGAATGGAAATATCGAGAGGGGAATGGGATGATACCTGGCAAATCTGATGTTGGATCACCAGCCTCCCCATTGAAATCCTCTCTCGTGAGAAGCCAGAAGCGGTTGCCCGTAGGAGAGGATCCTACTTGTCAGTGTTCTAGGAATGGGGGTACCCAGACCTGTCGGCCTGCGGCCCAGGTTGCGGCCCGCTTCAACGGCATGGTACAAACCAGCGCGGCCCTACTCAAGAACAAGGCCCTCGTGGGAGCTCCATCCTCATGAGGAGAATGACGCCAAGACCCAAGGGAAGGAGGCCTCCCCAGGTCGCCTCTCGAGGGGCAGAAATCTCTATGCAGTTTGGGATGGCAATTTTATCCATGGATCTGGATACCCGCAGATACCCGACCCGGTTGGGCAAGGGTATGGAGTGTGTTTTTGCCCATGGATCCGTGGATTTTGGATACCCATGAACAGTTGGGTTGGACACAGTTGTAGTTTTTGCTCCATGGATATCCAATGGATACCCATATGACACATGGCCCCCAATGGTAGTGACACTAAACTAAGCAAATGCCCAACCCCAAGTCACTCGTAGTCACAAAAGGTCAAATTTTGACCCATGTTACCTAATCCCCCACAACTCCACTAACATAATTATTAAACCTAATCTTAGTTAATGAACGATCACGAGTTAATTTGATCTTTGGGAAGGATTCATGCTGATATTTCTATGCCCATGGAGCTCCATGGATATTTGGATATCCAATGGGTTTGGGCATGGGCACAATTTGTGCCCATGGATGTTTGGTCGATGGGCATAGGGTAGTAATATGGGTCATGGGTTGGATTTGGACCATCTCCACCCGCTCCAAACCCAACCCATTTCCATCCTTATATGCAACCCTCAACCTTGAGAGGACAAGGATGACGCAAGCTGACCAGGCGGCCAGTAGAGCGAACAGGGAGGACAATTTGCTCTTTGGTGCAAGAGAGGCAATGACGTACACAGGTTCCAAAAGCATCCTCCAAAGGTTTCCATTCCGGTGCAACAAGACCAAGATCACGAGCTCCACAGGACGGACGTCATCACCGAGCCCACCACTGCATCACCATTGGCTAATTTGCAGGCGGAGACCACCTTTCATTGGGATAAGGATGTATTCCTTGCCCCCCTTAGAATTTGGCCATTGGGATCCCTTCCCGCCTTTGCGATAAGGGAAGAGGACCCGAGCCACTATAAATAGAGGATAGGCAACTCAGTAGAGGGGGATTAGATCGAACACAACTCATGCATCCTCGCGAGGCTACACACCCCTGTACTAGTTCATCCACAAACCTCCTCGTGAGGCAATCCACCAAAAGGCAGGAGTAGGGTTTTACGCTTCGCAGTGGCCCGAACCTGGGTAAATCCTTTTCTGCTGGTGCTCTTCCCGTGATTGTGTGGAGTTCGCCGAGCTGAGTCATCGCTGTTGAGTTTGAGGCCGGAGCTAGTAGGGATCTTTGCACACGCCCCTGGGTTCGAACATCTTTGGGTTTTGCGGAGCCCGAAATCTGACATTTGGCATGCCAAGTAGGGAGCGTGTAGGAGTCTTCCAAAAGCTTCTCTTTCCTCTGCTCTGTCGCTTCGATGGCCGACACCCGGCAAGCTTCCTTCAGCCCCGGCGGATCCGCCTTCACTAATCTCTGCCACCCATGACACGCACCCTGGCAACTCGGTGTTGGGTGGCCATTACCAGGCCACCACCGTCACCTCCACCGCCGTCGCTGCTTGTGCAGGCCAGGCGCGGCACGGACGTGCAGCGCCCACGGGACCAACATCAACCTTTACCCACGAGGGAGACCTCAACGCGCATGACGCGCTCCTGATGGGGAGTGAGTTGTTGCGTCATCGCTCGACGCACGAGGGCTTCGATGCCTGGGCTGACCACATCGCAGAGTTGGTCACCATCGTGAGGAGGGCCTGGGCTCCTCACTACTCCTCTCAACCCCAATGCAGGGCGTCGAGGGCTCGCTCACCGTAACACTCACCTCGACGGCAGACGGCGCACCTGCCCCTTGCCCGGGTGAGCCCGAGCAAGGCCCGCCGCACGCCGTGCTCCTCCTCCTCAGGATCCTAGTGATCGGCTTCAGGGTGACAACCAGCCCTGCCAGTGGAGCATTCGAAGAAGGTGACAGGGCGCCCCACGCGTGCCTCAACACGCACACTCACGCCACGGTGGATCGCCAACAACCTGGGTCGTCCCGGTGCGAGTGCGCCAACCAGCGCAGGGACCAAGCGGCACAGGCTCGCGAGCAGGCATGTAACCAAAACGAAGGCGTGGTGAATGACCAGGGAGGCTACCCACATCAGGGCACGAGCGACTAGCCACGCGAAGACGACAGAGGTAAGCAGCTTCGGGCGGAGGCACGACACCGGAGGGTGTGTGGGTCGTGCGTCCAACATGACATCACCCTGCTGCCCAGGAAGGATGCCCATGGGGTGCGCGCTGACATCACAGGAGGAAGCCAAGGCCTTTTAGAGAGGCCTATGTGCCGAGCTTTGTCATACCTGCAAATGTCGCCATGGATCACGCGCCCCTCGCTGTAGGATCACTAGAAGTGTATGTCTAGATGGGGGTGAATAGACTACAAGCAGAAATTTAAAACTACCTCAAGCATAAGACAAGATGTTGGCAGTTTTAGCATACAAAATTAGTCTATGACACCCAACACATGCAAGCCATCAAATATAGCAGCGGAAAGTAAAAACATTGCACATGGAAGCAAGGAGTAGAGGTAGAGAGAACAAACGCATGAAGGACACAAGATTTTTCCTGTGGTTCTGATAGGTGGTGCTATCGTACACCATGTTCATCGAGTCTTCAACCCATGGAGGGTAACTATCGTGAGAGTCCACAGAGGGCTCTACCCATGAAGGGTTCCATGAAGAAGCAACCTTGACTATACCATGACGGCCTACGTCCACGGAGGACTAGCCTTACTCGGGGTAGATCTTCACAAAGTAGGTGATCTCCTTGCCCTTACAAACTTCTTGGTTCACTCCACAACACGAAGTAGGAGGCTCGCAACCGACACCTAACCAATCTAGGAGGCACCACCCTCCAAAAGGTAATAGGCTCGATAATGTCAATGAACTCCTTGCTCTTGTGCTTCAAGATGATAGACTCCTCAACACACAATCACTCTCACAGATTTGGCTTGGTAGAAGAGATTGAATGGGTGGAAAGCAACTTGTGGAGGCTAGAAATCAAGATCCATATGGTTGGAGTGGAAGATCTTGACCTCAACACAAGGGTAGGTGGTTCTCTCTCAGAAAATCAGTAGGTATGAGTGGGGAACTGTTCTGAGTGCTTCTCTTGCGGGTGACGGGTGGTGGAGGGGTATGTATAGGCATCTCCAAAAATCCAACTGTTACACACAAAATGACGAACTTGGTGACACCGATATGTTGATCTCGGTGGTACCGAAGTGACCAAAAGGTGGCAACTTTTGAATCTCGGTGAGACCGATACAGGAATCTCAGTTGCACCGATAAGGTGACCAATGGTTAGAATGTCCAATCTTAGTGACGCCGATTCAACAATCTCCGAGGGACCAAAATCGTGAACTTGCATAACAGAAAGTTGGCAGCCTAACTCGATGGCACCGAATGCAGTGTCGGTTGTACCAAAAAGCTAGGGTTTGGCTGAGTCTGTCTAGGGTTTGGAATCGGTGGCACCGAGTGTATGATGTTGATTGCACTGATTTTGAGTGTTTGGCTTTGGACAGACTTTTGTGGAAGAGCTTGTGGGTGTATGTGGTGACTATCACGTGTGCATGTATGAGCATTTTGTTCACCAACAAAACCTTACCCCCTTTTAATATTGGCTTTCGTATGGACTCAAAGTGATTTCTCACAAATGTAAAATGAAGAGTCCTTTGCTTGAAGCTTGGCCAATTCTATTCCTTCTCCTTCTTTTTCATGGGGATCCTCTCCACACTCCTTTTTGTCAACATATCTCTCTTTATGGACTTTGTCTGAAATACACTAGATGAAAGTATTAGTCCAAGAGATAATGTATGTTGACATGAATTATCAAAACCACACGGGGAGCACATTGTGATTTTAATCTGCCCCTTTTTGGTAATTGATGACAACATACAATAAAAGCTTCAAATAAGGATATGCAAGTATATAATGAAGACTTTGAGAGATACATGACTTAGACGAGGTTCCCCTAAATGTGTGCAATCCATTTAAAGGATAGTTGCTTTGGAACGCATGGACACACATGTAGTAGAAGGGATAAAAATGAGTCATGTGTATCTTGACTATATGCATCAAATGTATGTGAATGAGATGTATCCTTGTTCAAGACTTCACTCTTGCAAACAATATGTGCAAGAAGCAAGAGATCATCTTGATCAAAGTTATGATGAATATACTTACCTTGAGTTCTTGAGCATTCTAGTAGTGGAAACACACTTGAGAAAACACTGTTAGGGAACACAAGAGCATTCTACCAATCAAAGGCAATAGAACCTAAAAGATACCAAGATATGGAGAACATATAGAAGATAGTATTCCTTAGAATTGATATGTCTCCAAGATCATTTAGAAGTTTCTCCCCTTTAGATATGAAAATGATGGATCATCATCTCCCCCTGAATCTTAGCATGTAGATATTAGGATTGGATATGGTGAGAAAAATAGTCTTCCCTACTTTGGTTTCTCCCTTTGTAAATGTAAGTGTAACTTGATATTCTCCTCTCCCCCTAATTTATATCTCCCCGTTTGCACAAGCGTGTATCTCCCTTTTTAGCTTTGAAGCTTTGTATATCTCTACCCTTTCACATGAATTTCCAAAAAGGTCAGACGTAGGGTCAGATACAGGGATCATTGAATAAAATGAGATCCTTGAGAACAACGGTCATTGAATGTAGGAGTCATAGAAAACAAACAAAAATGAGATCTTGCAGAACTTCTCCTCGTGTCAGTTAGGGATCCTTGAATGCATTTCTCCCTGGATTTTTTTATATAAAAGGATCATCGAAGGATGGAGAAAATACATAAGCGAACACAAGGAATATTTTCAATTTCAAGTACAACCAGAAATATGACAGAAAGTTGATGGCTTCGAGAAAAATTTATTGGTGATGCCGAGGTGATGTTATGCAGCTCATCTTCTAAATCGGTAGAACCGAGTTCTTTGTATCGGTGGCTCCGAGATCTAACTCGTAAAATTGGATATTTCAAAATTGATCAAAGACAAAATTGCAAATGAAAATCAAACGAGGAAGAGAATCAAAAGATTTTGTACCAATTGCGAATATTTACACATATGTATCAACTAGCAAAGATTTGAGTGGTTCCAATAAATTTGCGATTTGAGAGTGAACCAACCAAAAAACTTAACTAGATGATGGGCGGTGACTAGGTCACCTATATTAGAGTATATTGACTTAGGAGCCAAGCAAGATTGCTTGATCATAGGTCATACTCATTGTTAAGCTCAAAATGGGGTTACCATTTTTCGATTAAGCATTTTAATGTATTCATATCTCTTGAGTTGCTTTATCTCATGTATTGGAGCAAAGACTTTTTCAAGAATATGAATACCTACCTTTGAGTCATGTCGTCGACGTAGATTGTAGGTGAACTTGATGAGGATGCTCGAAGTTGATGAAGATCATCTTGAGTTGGGAGCAATCCTTGTCGTTTTCGTTCACTTTTCACCTACATGAGTTAGTCATGCAAGGAAAAACATGATATATCCAAATGACATGGTACTAATTGAGATTTAGTAATTATGGGATATATGTCAAGGATATGTTTTGTTGTCTACTTCCTTCCATCATCAAAGCAAGGTTGTGGATACTTGGTCATGACAAGATTACTCAAGATAAGAGTTGATGGCAATCTTGTGGAGTGTTGTTCTTCCAAGTACCTACAAAAGGGTTAGATGCAAGACATGGGAGCATAGAATTCAAAGATATGATATTCAAGGTAATATCATGGAATAATCAATGAAGCTCGTCCCCTAGCATGCATCCGAGTGAGCTTAGCTCAAGTTTGAAGCATCAATGATGTTCAACTCGCTCCTCAAGTGGCAAAACACTTTTTCATCAAGTGTCTTAGTAAAGATATCGACCAATTGCTTGTTAGTACGAACATGTTTAAGATTAATATCTCCTTTGGAAACATGATCACGAATGAAATTATGTCGAACTTGAATATGCTTGGTTCGAGAATGTTGCGCGGGATTATGACCAATCTTAATAGCATTTTCATTGTCACAAAGTAAAGACACATTTTTAAGATAGATTCCATAATCTTTAAGTGTTTGTGTCATCCATAACAATTGCGCACAACATGATCCAACAGCAATATATTCAGCTTCAGCGATAGATAGAGATACCGAGTTTTGTTTCTTGGAGGACCAATACACAAGAGATCTACCAAGGAATTGACATGTACCTGAGGTGGATTTTCTATCAACCTTGTTGCCAACATAGTCCGAGTAGGAGTAGCCAACAAGATTAAAGGGAGATCCCTTGGGATACCAAATGCCAAAGTTTGGTGTATGAATCAAGTATCTCACAATACGTTTCACAACCTTAAGATGAAATTCTTTAGGAGTAGCTTGATATCTAGCACACATGCAAACACTAAGCATAATATCGGGACGGGAGGCACATAGATAAAGCAATGAACCAATCATTGATTGGTAAACCTTTTGATCAATCGGTTCACCCTCCTTAGTGAGATCATCGTGTCCGCTAGTGGGCATGGGAGTTTTCATACCTTTGCACTCTTGAATGTTGAACTTCTTGATTAAGTCCTTGGTGTACTTTGTTTGATAGATGAATGTACCTTCTCTCGTTTTCTTGATTGTAGACCAAGAAAGAATTTCAGCTCACACATCATAGACATCTCATACTTTTCTGACATCAACCTTCCAAATTTCTCACTGAATTTTGGGTTAGTAGATCCAAAGATAATACCATCCACATAAATTTGGCACACAAATAATTCACCATTAACTCTATTTGTGAATAAGGTTGCATTATTTTTACCAATTTCAACTCCTTTTTCAATAGGAAACTTCGTTATACATTTATACCAAGCACGAGGAGCTTGCTTAAGACCATATAAAGCTTTGTGAAGTTTGTAAACATGGTTAGGTTTCTTAGGATTTACAAAACCAGGTGGTTGCTTAACATAGACCTCTTCTTCAGTCTCACCATTTAAGAATGCACTTTTAGTATCCATTTGGTAAAGCGTGATACCATGGTGATTAGCATAAGCAAGAAGGATTCGAATGGCTTCTAGTCTAGCAACAGGGGCGTAGGTCTCACCGTAGTCCCTACCTTCGACTTGCGTATATCCTTGAGATACGAGGCGAGCCTTGTTGCGTAGACTTGAACATATTCATCTTGCTTGTTGCGAAAAACCCATTTCATGCCTATGACGTTTTGCTCGTCCTTGGGTTTCTCCACGAGTGTCCACACTTCGTTCCTTTTGAAGTTGTGAAGTTCTTCATGCATAGCGTTCACCCAATTCGCGTCTTCAAGGGCTTGTTCTACCTTCAAAGGTTCAATGCTAGAGACAAAAGAATAATGCTCACAAAAGTTAGCCAAGCGAGTTTTAGAGCGAGTGATTCTCCCGGTTTGTGTATCACCAAAGATTTGGTTTAGGGGATTGTTCTTGGTCACTTGTGCTCAAACTCGGGTCAGCTTCCGGTTGTTGGATGGTGGAGCTTCTTCTTCAGCATCATCTCCTTCGCCTTCGTTGTTGTTGAAGGTGTCGTTCCCTTGAGGTGGTGGTGAAGGAGGTTGGGGTGAATCTTCAGGATGTACTTCCTCCTCCTCTTCATTACGTTGTGTACCACTTGTGGATGCTTCCATGTCATGTTGTCAGTATCCTTGGTATGAAGTAGGAGCTTCCACTTGGGTTGATGAAGTACTTTCCTTCACCTCTGTGA
Organism: Hordeum marinum; assembly: GCA_022496015.1. Classification (NCBI taxonomy): domain Eukaryota; kingdom Viridiplantae; phylum Streptophyta; class Magnoliopsida; order Poales; family Poaceae; genus Hordeum; species Hordeum marinum. Next base: position 147,532,424 of record CM039674.1, read on the forward strand.
GACGAATCTTGCCGATAGACAAGTCCTGGATAGCTTCCGAAGGGTCTTTATCACCTACATCATTTGGAAATTTTTTGACTTGCGAACCATTAGACTCATCAAACTTCACATCTACCGTCTCTTCAACTTTTTGAGTGAAGTTGTTGTAGACACGGTAAGTGTGAGAGTTTGATCCATAACCAAGTAAGAAACCTTCATGAGATTTTTGGGAGAAAATTTAGTACGCCGATGCTTATCGAGAATGTAACACTTGGAGCCGAATACTCGAAATTATCCAACTTGGGGTTTGTTACCGGTGAGAAGCTCGTATGCCTTTTTACCAAGAAGCTTGTGCAAGTAGAGTCGGTTTGTGGCATGACATGCTATTTCTATTGGGGAACGTTGCATGGGAAACAAAAAATTTCCTACGCACACGCAGATCTATCCATGGTGATGAGCATCTACGAGAGGGAGACTGGATCTACTTACCCTTGTAGATCGCTAAGAGGGAAGCATTAAGAAACACGGTTGGTGTAGTCGAACGTCTTCGCAATCCAAATCGCCGAGTGTCCCGTGATCTCATCACGATCCGTCCCGCGAACTCATCACGATCCGTCCCATGATGTCATCACAATCCGTCCCGCGAACTCATCACGATCCGTCCCGCGAACTCATCACGATCCGTCCCACAATTTCATCACAACCCGTCCCGCGAACTCATCACGATCCGTCCCGCGAACTCATCACGATCCGTCTTGCGATCTTGGTCACGGTCCTTCCGATCTAGCGCCGAACGGACGGCACCTCCGCGTTCAGCACACGTACAACTCGATGACGATCTCTGCCTTCTTGATCTAGCAAGAGGGAGCGGAGAGGTAGAAGAGTTCTCTGGCAGCGTGACAGTGCTGCGGCGATGGTGGTGGAGCTATTCCGGCAGGGCTTCGCCTAAGCACTGTAGAAAACCGATCTAGAGGAGAAGCTATGCACTAGAGGAACGGGTGGCACGTGGCTGAAAATCTTGTGCCAAAACCCTAAAATCCTCTAGTATATATAGGAGGAGAGGAGGAGGAGGCTTAGCTTCCAAATAGGCAGCCCTTGGGTCGGCCAAACCAAGGAGGGAGGAGTCCTCCTCCTCCACTCCTAGTAGGATTAGGACTCCTTCCTTATTTGGCCCTTTTTTTTGCCTTTTTCCACCTTTTTCCTTTTGGACTTTTATTCCCAGCCACATGAGCCTTGTGTGGGACTTCCACAAGCCCACAAAGGGCTGGTATTTACTCTCCCACAGCCCATATAGCCTCTTGGGTCGAAATACCCCTCCCGATGGTCCCCCGATACACTACCGACACTCCCGGTACACTACTGATGAGCCCGAAACTTTTCCGGCGACCAAAACAGGACTTCCTATATATCAATCTTTACCTCCGTACCATTTAGGAGCTCCTCGTGACGTCCGGATCTCATCCGGGACTCCTAACAACCTTCGGTCACCACCATGCATAACTCTATACTACCGAAACGTCACCAAACCTTAAGTGTGCAGACCCTGCGGGTTCGAGAACTATGTAGACATGACCGAGACACCTATACGGTCAATAACCAATAGCGGGACCTGGATGCCCATATTGGTTCCTACATATTCTACGAATATCTTTATCGTTCGAACCTCTATGTCAAGGATTCAATTAATCCCGTATGATGTTCCCTTTGTTCTTCGGTATGTTTACTTGCCCGAGATTCGATCTTCGGTATCTCCATACCTAGTTCAACCTCGTTACCGGCAAGTCTCTTCACTCGTTCTGTAATACAAGATCCCGTGACTAACACTTAGTCACATTGCTTGCAAGGCTTGTTGTGATGTTGTATTACCGAGTGGGCCCTGAGATACCTCTCCGTCACACGGAGTAACAAATCCCAGTCTTGATCCATGCCAACCCAACAGACACCCTCGGAGATACCTGTAGAGTACCTTTATAGTCACCCAGTTACGTTGCGACGTTTGATACACACAAGGCACTCCTCCGGTGTCAGTGAGTTGCATGATCTCATGGTCATGGGAACAAATACTTGACATGCAGAAAACAGTAGCATTAAACTGACACAATCATATGCCACGTTTGTAGTTTGAGTCTTGTCCATCCCATCATTCTCCTAATGATGTGATCCCGTTATCAAATGACATCTCATGTCAATGGCTAGGAAATCTTAACCATCTTTGATCAACGAGCTAGTCTATTAGAGGCATACTAGGGACATGGTTTTGTCTATGTATCCACACATGCATCTAAGTCTCCGATCAATACAATTATAGCATGGATAATAAACGATTATCATGAACAAGGAAATATGATAATCACTAATTTATTATTGACTCTAGGGCATATTTCCAACAGTTTCCAGGGCTTCTGCCCAAAAGTGTCTTGGCGTCTTGTATTCTTCAAGCATCGTTCTTGCCATCTAATGAGGGTTCGATTCTTTCTCTCAACAACTCCATTTTGTTGAGGCGTGTAAATAGACAAGAACACATGTGAAATACCCTCTTCGTCAAGAAAGGTATCCACATGGGTGTTCTTGAACTCTGATCCATTATTGCTTCGAACCTTCTTGATCTTCACTTCAAACTGATTTTGCGAAGTTCTTGAAGATCTTTTGTACCTGCGACTTATCATCAAGAAAGAATACCCATGTAAATCTGGAAAAATCATCAACTATAATTAGACCATAGGAATTTCCAACGAGACTCTTGTAAGCATTGGGACCAAAAAGATCCATGTGAAGTAACTCAAGTGGTCTCCTAGTAGTTATGATATTCTTAATGGGATGACTTCCACCTACTTGCTTTCCTACTTGACAAGCGCTACAAAGTCTATCTTTGTCAAAGATAACATCTTTAACACCAAGAATGTGATTGCCGTTGATAAGCTTATCTAGATTGCGCATGCCTACATGTCCAAGCCTTCTATGCCATAGCCAGCCTTTAGATGATTTAGCAATGAGACAAGTACGAGGTCGGGCCTTTTTAGTAAAATCAACAATTTATATATCACCTCTATGAATTCCTCATGATCTTTTCATGCTCGATGTCGAACAACTCATCTTCATCATAGTAGCCATGTTCCACATTGTCATCGTCAAGTGGTAAATCCTCGTCATAAATAACAAGAGATTCGTTAGAATTGTGATCATGACAATGTTCAAGTTTATGAATGTGAATGGCTTCAATAACGATGTTCTTGACAGTTGTGACATGTCCTTTAGCACGCATAAGATCACGAAGCTCAAATGGGCATTTATCAAAGTTTGGACCACTAGGCTTCATTTTGTGAAAAGCAATGGTTTTATGAAGAATTTCATCAAGAGTTCCTAATGAAAGATTTGAATATCGTTTCTCCAAATCAGTCCACAAGGTATAAGCGCATGCAAAGTTCTTCAATTGAGAAAGCACGAATCTTGGTAAACCTCTAACAATAAGATTGATAGTTCTTAGGTTACCAAGCATGTTAATTTCCACTTCGTGTGTGGGATATAGGAGCACATAGGGGTTTTCAATATGTTTTCTCAAATGGAATTTATCAAATAGATCAATCATGGCATTCTTCCATTGACTATAGTACTCCCCATCAAGAATGGGAACTCTACAATTCAAACTCTCCACACTAGACACATCCATCTTCCTCCATGGTGTTGAAACCAAAGCAATGGAGACCTGGCTCTGATACCAATTGTAGGATCACTAGAAGTGTATGTCTAGAGGGGGGTGAATAGACTACAAGCAAAAATTTAAAACTACCTCAAGCATAAGACAAGATGTTGGCAGTTTTAGCATACAAAATTAGTCTATGACACCCAACACATGCAAGTCATCAAATATAGCAGCGGAAAGTAAAGACATTGCACATGGAAGTAAGGAGTAGAGGTAGAGAGATCAAACGCATGAAGGACACAAGATTTTTCCCGTGGTTCCGATAGGTGGTGCTATCGTACATCCACGCTCATGGAGTCTTCAACCCACGGAACGTAACGGTCGTGAGAGTCCGCGGAGGGTTCCACGAAGAAGCAACCTTGACTATACCATGACGGCCTACGTCCACGGAGGACTAGCCTTACTCGGGGTAGATCTTCACAAAGTAGGCGATCTCCTTGCCCTTACAAACTTCTTGGTTCACTCCACAACACGAAGTAGGAGGCTCCCAAGAGACACCTAACCAATCTAGGAGGCACCACCCTCCAAAAGGTAATAGGCTCGATAATGTCGATGAACTCCTTGCTCTTGTGCTTCAAGATGATAGACTCCTCAACACACAATCACTCTCTCACAGATTTGGCTTGGTAGAAGAGATTGATTGGGTGGAAAGCAACTTTGGGAGGCTAGAAATCAAGATCCATATGGTTGGAGTGGAAGATCTTGAACTCAACACAAGGGTAGGTGGTTCTCTCTCAAAAAATCAGTAGGTATGATTCGGCGACTGTTCTGAGTGCTTCTCTTGCGGGTGAGGGGTGGTGGACGGTTATATATAGGCATCTCCAAAAATCCAACCGTTACACACAAAATGACCAACTCGGTGACACCGATATGTTAATCTCGGTGGTACCGAAGTGACCAAAAGGTGGCAACTTTTGAATCTCGGTGAGCCCGATATAGGAATCTCAGTTGCACCGATAAGGTGACCAACGATCAGAATGTACAATCTCGGTGACGCCAATTCAACAATCTTTGAGGGACCAAAATCGTGAACTTGCGTAACAGAAAGTTGGTAGCCTAACTCGGTGGCACCGAATGCAGTATTGGTTGTACCAAAAAGCTAGGGTTTGGCTGAGTCTGTCTAGGGTTTGGAATCGGTGGCATCGAGTGTATGATGTTGGTTGCACCGATTTTGAGTGTTTGGCTTTGCACAGACTTTTATGGAAGAGCTTGTGGGTGTATGTGGTGACTATAACTTGTGCACGTATGAGCATTTTGTTCTCCAACAAAACCTTACCCCCTTTTAATAGTATTGACTTTCCTATGGACTCAAAAATGATTTCACACAAATGTAAAATGAAGAGCCCTTTGCTTGAAGCTTGGCCAATGCTATTCCTTCTCCTTCTCCTTCAGGGGATCCTCTCCATACTCCTTTTTGCCAACCTATCTCTCTCCATGGACTTTATCTGCAATACACTAGATGAAAGTATTAGTCCAAAAGATAATGTATGTTGACATGAACTATCGAAACCACCAAGGGAGCACATTGTGCTTTCACTCGCGGGTGCCAGCATCCTCCCAGGGTAGGGAGATGTCCCGAGTGTCATCCCCAAGCCGGGCCTGGGGTCTTCCACTAAGGAGGCACAAGGCCACGTTGGCACAGGCGGGGGGGGGGCATCTCGGGACGCACGGGGGCGCTGCACAGCCGCCGCCCTCGCGAGCAAAGCAGCACGCAGCCGGGCCCTCTAGGCCGCAGGGGCAGCCGACTAGAGGGATCAGCAGGTTACTAGCAGCATGGGCCACGGGCGGCAACGGGGGCGCTGGCACATCCCTCACGAGGCAGGGTCCCGTGAGGTCCTCGGGTCATGGACTGGTCGGCGCCCCGGTGCCTCATGAGGCGGCTTCACTGACACAACAGCCCTATCGCTGTGCTGGGTGCATTGTGCTCATGTTTGGGTCGCGGGAGTGCAATCCTGTGGCTATGCGGGGAACAATGCACTCAGGTTTGGGCTGTAGGGGCACACAACCGCGCAGAAATGCATGGGATTACTCTTGACAGGGTTGGGAGCACCTAGGTCGTGCGCCTGGGGGCTTGCCCAACTATCTTGGGCCGTGACACTCTCACGTAATAATGAGTGAGCTGTATATTCTCGGAGCCCCCGAGGACGCGAAGGGGTTCCTACCCACGCCCAAGTGGAAGCCCCATGCTCCGCATTGGCAGACAATACTACCCTCCAATGGCTATGCCCACGCAACGTGGATGCCCTACACTCCGCGCTGGATGAAGACGAAGACAAAGACTAGCCTAGGTGTCAGACGCGGATGTTGCTTTTTCCTTTTTTGAATCCGAATTGCCACTTTTTAAATTGAAACTCGAAGGTTTTGCGACTCTATTCAAAAAAGGGGTGGGGATTTTTATTTCTTTGCGATTCTTTGTCTGGTCCTGAAATCTTGTTTTCTGAATCAACACATGTTCATCTCCCCCTCACGTGCCCCACGCGTGGGGGCGATACGGGCATGGTGTGAACACCTTGCCAGGGCCATGGCACCTTGCTCGACGTGAGGCATCTCTGGGCAGGCAGGCAAGGGCCCTTTGCCTCGGGAGTATCAGTCTTTTAGCATTCGACCCTTGCTCGGGGGCTCCGACCGTGGTCCGGCATAGCATCATGAGGCCTAAGGAGGTTCAGGCACCCCTCAAGGGACAAGAAGGAACGAAAGGAATGGGAGGTGCTTGAGCGTCAAGGGGGACTCCTGAGCAATGCGCCTCAGGGGTCTCACTGGTCATATAGCCCCTCACCCCTTGGTCTCATCCTAATGATCTGGACGCCCCAACGGTGGTCGAGGCCTTGCACCTTGGTCTCGTCCTGGTGATCCATACGCCCCAACGATGGTCGAGAAATGCATGGGACTAGGCCCTGCTGACATAAAGCGCCACTTGAGCGTCAAGGGGGGCTCCTGAGCAATGTGCCTCAGGAGCCTCACTAATCACGTAACTCCTCGCCCCTTGGTCTCGTGCTGGCAATCCAGACTCCCCAATGGTGGTTGAGGTATGCGCGGGGTTAGGGTCCACCAATGCAGATTACCAAACTATTTTTTCCACAAGAAGGAAGCCCTCCAGGATCCTCGGGGTCATCAGACACCCGAGAAACACCTCACGACGCGCGAGCTCGCCATGACCCACCAAGATAAGTACCCCGACCGCAAAGAGCAGAAACCTCATGATCTAATAATAACCTGAATGCTAAGAGAGAATGCAGGCGCTACGATTTACTACGTGCCCCCGTCAGGCCTCTGGTGGCTCCAGGTACATGGAAGGACATCACAAGGGAAAGGAACCCGGTCTTTCCAAGCATCATCACTAAAACCCCGGCCATGGGGCGGCATGCTACCCCTCAGGAGGATCCGCCCCGCAAGACCGCAATAGGTCGATGTCGCCAGGCGCAGCGCGGCACGTCCGTGAACCTCCCAAAGGGGCGTCGGGCGCAGAGTGGTAGAAGAACGGGACGAGCAAAGGCACGCGGGAACGCAGGGAGCTGCATCAACAAATAACGCAAAATCCCACACAAGAGACAAAGGCACGTCACACAAAAGAAGTGATAGACGATTCAAAGAAGGGGGAGGAAGACGAAGGTAAAACGTAAAAGTTAATGCCCTTAGGGGCCAAGTACTTTTTGGTGTAACAGGGACCAGGGGAGACAACAGGGGAAGCCTAGGCGGAGGAATCGCTGACGTTACCCAGACCTGCGCCCGCCTCGGCGCCGGAGTCGTCACCTTCGTCGGAGGGAGGCACTGCGATGAACTGCTCCGCCAAGGACTCTACGTCCGGGTGCACCTCATCCCCGAGGGGCCGCCGGAGCTCCTCGGGCACTGGCTCCACGATCAGGGGGAGATCGAGCTTCGGGGCGTGGCGGCGTAGGTTGGAGAAAACCCGTGTCAGTGCCATGCCCAGGAGGTCATGCGCGTTGGACACATTGTCCTCGTCCACCCGCGAGACGCCGATCTCTAGCACCTCCACCACCTTGTCGAAGAAGTTGAGGTAGCCTCCGTCGCCGTGCGCGCACGGCAGCGCGGGGGCTTCCCCGACGAACTGGCCCACCGCACCGGCCGCGTGGCGGGCGATATCCATGTACTGCTTGGCACGTTGCGCCTCCAGCATGCTCGCATGCGCTGCCTCGTCCTGGGCGGCCTGCACGACGTCTACTACCTCCTTGACCTGGGCCCTCAACGCGTCTGCCTCCCGCTGAAGCTCGCCAAGCTTGAGCTTCTTCGGCATAGGCGCCCTGGGAAGAGGAAATAGGCAAGTCCGATGCATCAGGCGATACTGCAAGAAAGGGAGTGGATGACGGAACACTCACTCGTCGATGACGGTCCAGCGTCGGCGAGCTTGGGCCGGCCTCAAAGACCCCACGTTGTCGCTTCTAGAGGCCGGCGGCGGAAACGAAGACCTCGCGCGCTTCCCCGCACATGCTGCACTCCCTCTGGACGCCATGGAGAGTAAGGAAATAGAGGAGGATGAGAAGGATATCTTTGGAAGTATGGAGAGCGAGAAGGCACGTCAGGATGGCAAGATCCCTCGGGCGGGGCGTACTTATAGGCGCAACCGCTGCTCATGGAGCTTCATGGGGGAGTGGAGGCGCCATGCGCCCCTCGGGCTCCGCATGATGGGCTCGGTCGGCGTGCAACCCTGCTTCACATAGCTTCATCTGCCCTCGTCGGGTTACATCCGCGTGACCCGAGGGGTGAAAACACAATGAGACAACAACGTTAAGGGAAGGCCAATGATGACCGGCGCGACATGCAGTCTTTGCATCAGCCTGGCTTGGGGCGGTTCCCGATGACTTTGGGGAGTGGAGGCGTCAGCGTCTCGGAGAGTGCCGCATGCCGAGCCTGCCCCGCAGGCGGTTGGGGCCCATGGTGCTTCGAGCCGTCTTCTATGACTTTGCCCAGAAGCCAACTCGAGTGCGCCTTGGGCCCGGGGGGCTGCTGTCGGCGTTCTCGGAATGGGGGTATCCAGACGTGTCGGCCTATGGCCTAGGACGCGGCCCGCTTCAACGGCCTGGTACGGACAGCGCGGCCCTACTTAAGAACAAGGTCCTCATGGGAGCTCCACCCTCACGAGGATAACGACGCCAAGACCCCCAGGGAAAGGAGGCCTCCCCAGGTCGCCTCCCGAGGGGCGAAAATATCTATGCAGCCCTCAGCCTCCGTGACGGGGTTTATATCCCCGGGTAGGCCAAGGCAACGGGGTCCTCCCCTCTCTGCTTCAAAGAAAAACCAATCGGTCGGCTCGACGAGGCCGGCTGGGGACACGCCACACGAGCCGTCTCCAGCTGGCGTTTCGCCCGGCTGGTCTAGCGGCCGGGCGTGCTCCCGTCAGGCTGGCCAAGCAGCTGGCTGCCCACGAGCCGAGCTGTCCATTGACTTGGGGACGGACACGCCCTGTCCCGTGTCCCTGTCCATAGGCACGGCAGCGCAACGTGACTGGCGGGGCGAGCGACCTTGTGGCCACAATGGTCGCTACAGTCCATCCGTTCGGCCTGCTGACCTCAGTGAGCGCGACCGGACGGGGAACAGTTCTAGCACGCCTCCGCCACTCGAGTGCCTGCCTCGGCATGGCTATAGTGCCACCGGCCGTACCGACGACCTCAGCCGGCTAGCGCTAAGCGATGCCTCTCCGGACGGCCCGTGCCGGGGCAGGTGGGGGAGGGCCAATCGCGGCGCCCGTCGGCAGGTCCCAACAGGGATGGAACCGCTCGGCCAGTGGGCCCCGCCCACGACGAGACGATACAAGCCACGAGACCCCCTGGCCAAGCGGAGAGGCTGCCAGCCGGGTCCCTCCACCCTCGTACCTAAATCATATTGTAAGAGCCGGGGGTTGGCCTATAAAACCCCTCGAGCCCCCATGCAACGGGGACGGGACCCCCGATCAAGAACACACACATAGGGAGCTCTCATACCCTTCCTAGTAGCCGAGGGAGACGAGCCGGCTGCTCCTTTCTTCCTCCTCCGAACACAGCTCTAGGAGCACCTCTGTATACTTATCCACCCATCCAACGAATCCAAGCAGGACTAGGGGCATTACCTTCCACGGAGGGCCCCGAACCTGAATACATCGCGTGTCTCCACCTTCTTGTACCCAATCTCACACCCGGAGCCCATCGGCGTCCTATGGCCCCAACACCATCGATAAGCCACCCTATGACATCTGTCGTGAGAAAACGACGACACTCGGAAGGACAAGGATGACGCAAGACTGGCCAGGCAGGCACCAGAGCGCGCAGGGAGGACAGTTTCCTCTTTGGTGCAAGGGAGGCAAGGATGTACACAGGTTTCAAAAGCACCCTCCAAAGGTTGCCATTCTGGCGCAACAAGACCAAGACCACGAGCTCCACAGGACGGACGTCATCGCCGAGCCCACCACTGCATCACCACCGGCTACTTTGCAGGCGGAGACCACCTTTCGTCAGGATAAGGATGTACTCCTTATCCCCAATTTGGCCGTTGTGGGATCCCTTCCCGCCTTTCCGATAAGAAAAGAGGACCCGGTTCACTATAAATAGAGGATAGGCCACTCAATAGACGGGGATCAGACTGAACACAACTCAAGCATCCTCGCGAGGCTGCACACCACTCTACTAGTTCATCCACAAACCTTCTCGTGAGGCAATTCATCAAAAGACAGAAGTAGTATTTTTATACTTCACAACGACCCGAACCTGGATAAATCCTTTCGTGGTGATTCTCTTTCCATGATTGTGTGGGTTCGCCCGGCTAAATCATCGTCGATGAGTTTGAGGCCGGAGCTGATGGGATCTTTGCAAGTGTACTTGGGTTCGTATATCTTTAGGTTTCATAGAACCCGAAATCCGACACTATTCTGCACGGGCGCGCCTGAGGTTAGGAGGCGGGCGAGCGGCGAGGGAAGCGTGACGACCTCCTGGGCAGGACCCCCGTCGCCTGCTTCTGCCTCATCGGCTTCGATCCCCTTCTCGTCCTCATTGAAGCTATCTGAACACGCGCATCCGCCATCTTCTTAGAATTCTCCATGGCTAGCACCTCCTCCATCGCCAGGGGGTCCTCTGTGATCGATCTCTGTCTTCCTCCGCCCCTGTCCCAGCAACCAGGCGAGGCGACGGGATTGAAGCTCCGCCACTTCAGCTCTTGTCTGGGTTGCCCGAGGCCGCCTCCTCCATAGCCTAGAGCAGCATCTGAAGCACCCCCACAGGCTCTCCGATGGGAGTGAGACGAATGTCCTCCGCCTCCGTTAGCATACGGTAGGCCGTTCTCGCCACAACCTGCATGTCCTTCTTCTCCGCGAACCAGGAGAGGATCTCGTGCATCTTCTCTGTCTCCCCTCCCTGCAACCGACCCACCAAAACAACGTGGCATGGGAAAAAAAGCCGAGTCCCGCTGAGTCCCTTCCGTGATGATCCCGCCTTCTCTCTCCGCCCGATCGTCGACGCATCTACCGCGGTCATCGAGCAGGCCGAGATTTCGCCCGCCGGACGAGCTCCCCTCGCTGGAACGCTAGTAACGCCGGCGCGCGCAGGTCGGAGACCAAAAGCTGAGTCCCTTCCGTGATGATCTCACCTTCTCTCTCCACCCGATCTTCGATGCATCTGCCGCGGTCATTGATGAGGAAGAGCCGCCGCGGAACGCTAGTAACGCCGGCGCACGCAGGTCGGAGACGAGGTGGACGGCCCACCTACGGTCTCTTGTCTAGACGTTCATCCCCGATCTCCATAAATGATCCAGATATCGGTAATAAAGATGAATTCAATATTTATGGGAGCTTCATTTGCAGGATAAACGCAAGAATGAGTCCGATAGCAGGACGCAACAAAGACGTGTTTAGGAACAAGAAAACGCTGGATTCCTCCGTTAGCGGTATTATTACTAGCTGTGAAAGTAAAATGTACAAGCCCTGCTCGTCGAGAAATACATCTGATCTGAGCACACGAACACTAGAGCAGGGCATCCAAGCCCAGACGAACGCACGCACACACATAATGGGAAACATCCAAGCCGCATCTCCCCCGTAGCATAGGATCGATGATGCTGCTGCTGCGTCGTTAAGCCGCGCGCGGGGCTCAGCGAACGAGCCCCGCCTGCCGTCCCTCGTTACGTAGCATAGCAGTTTTCCTTCCATGGCTGGCGGGACCAGGAGGGTCGAGCGGAGCGGGGCTTCAAGCCCGTGCGTAGGTCTGTCCGAGGTGCGCGGCGCGGAGGTCGGCGGGGTCGGCGCCGGCGGCGCGATTGGCGGGGCGGTAGTGGCCGGTGACGGGGTCTGGCACCCACGAGGCGTCGGCCGCGGCCTTCTCGGCCTCCATGGCCGCCTTCCCGTCCGCGGTCGCCGCGGCGCCGCGCCTCATCGCCCCGGAGGAGGCCGCCGCCGCGTAGCCCCTGGCGGCCAGCCGCTGGGCGAGCGCGCGGGCAGCAGCGGAGCTAGAGAGAGCGAGGGCCATCGGATCGGTCTACGACGGACGATCGGACGGCTTGTGTGCTCCGGCTCGGTGCTGCTGCTGGCTCCGACGTGGGCGTTTGAGGCTTGGTGGGCTTTGGTGGTGGTGTGGGGGAACGAGAGAGGCCAGGGCCCATATATAAAGAGAAACGGGGTTTTGTCAAAGATTCGGTGGCTTTTGGAGGCCGTCAGCGCGGCGAACCGGCACGTGCCGACGCGACGGGACGGAGGAAATGGCGCCGCGGGTTCGTCGCTTCCTTCCTTCCTACGTGGTCGACTTGATATTTTTGTTTACTCGTCTCGAGCTGATGTTAGCGTGCATTACCGGGTCGACACGAACTTAGCGAGAGCGACGCGCGCTTGATGAAAAGTTAGTGACAGTTTGGACTTTTAGAGGAGTAAGGACATCACTGAGAGCAATTTTAATGTGTCGATTCAAATGCACGACGATTTTGTTCGCTTTTTATCTAAATGGACCGCCTACGCAATGTCTGTCTTGTTTAACATTTTGATCGACGGTGCGTTTAACGCGTTAACCCATATTTATCCATGTGACCGGCTGACCGTCTTTTTTATTCAACAAATATGTACACATTTTGTATTATTTGACAAGCAAACATATAAAAAATAGCATAGTTTCATAACCAAATAAAACATAGTTTTACAACCAAATAAATTAAGCATAGTTTTATAAGCCGAATAAAAATTAAATTGTCTTAGATAAATGTGAAAAAAAAGATACATCTATTGGTTGTCAACATGGAGGAGCTCAGCCAAATCATTTTACAGTTGCATGTGAGTTTCTCAATCATGCATTTCTTGATGAAATTGGATGAACTGTTCGAACGTTGTCGCTCCTCCATGCTCAGGCACAACATTCTCATCCTAAAACTGAAATCCTTGATCATAGATACGTTTCGTACACTCATTTTCTACGATCATATTATGCATAATTACACAAGATGTCATCAACTCCCATAGCTTCTTGGTGCTCCAAGTCCTAGCAGTATACTCAACGATGCCCCATCGGGATTGCAAAAAACCAAAAGCACGCTCGTCGTCCTTCCTAGCACTCTCTTACTCTTGGGCATTTTTTTTTCCTCTTCTCTCTGATAGGGTTGGGGATTGTCTTCACAATAGTGGTCCGCTGAGAATAGATATCGTCACCTAGGTAGTATCATTTGTCGTAGTTCTGGCCGTTGATGGTAACATTGACCGGCGGGTTGTTGACTTCCGCAAGCCTTGCAAACACTGGCAAGCATTGAAGCACGTTGATATCATTATGTGATCCGGCCATGCAAAAAAAAGAATGCCAAATCGAGAGATCTTGTGAGGCCACGACCTCAGGTATCATAGTACAAGCCCTCACATGGCCCTTATACTGCCCTTACCAAGCAGAAGGGCAGTTCTTCCACTCCTAGTGCATACAGTCTATGCTGCCAATCATTCCTGGGAAGCCCCTACTGGAATTCACCGCTAACAAGTGGGTTGTATCTTCAGGAGTCGGCTCTCTCAAGTACTCAGGGCCAAACACAGCAATCACATCCCTACAGAACTTCTACATGGACTCTAGGCATGTAGACTCGCTCATACGGATGTACTCATCAATGAGATCATCGGGCACTCCGTATGCAAACATCCGGATGGCTACATTGCATTTCTAATCATATGAGAAGCCAATCATTCCAAGGGCGTCCTCTTTGCACTCGAACTAGTTGTCGTATCCGACCAACCACTCTCTAATACGGTTGAAAATATGCCTAGCCATATGGAAACGCCGCCGGAATTTCTGATGTTTGAACAACGGGTTGGTTGTGTCAAAGCGTTCCTTCCAAAGAAGGAAATGTCCGCTCTCTCAGTTGCGATTCAACGTCGGAATGTGTCCTGAGATCGAGCGACGAAACAAACAACCGTTGGCTATTAAGGTGGCGATCGACCAAAATGGCAGCCAAGATCTCCTCTTCATCATCGGATGAGGAATCGTTTGGGTCGCAAAGGAAATTATGGAAAAAGAACTCATCGGCGTAATCCATTTTGTACCTTGGCAAACTGCCGAATAGCTTGAGGGAGACGTCGAAGGAGATGGTCGGCGAAGAGACACACGCCTCCCTTGGACCAGGTAGCTGGCCTGCAGACGTCTGATGAGCGGGTCGGTGTCAAGACGAAGGAACTGGCGGGGCATCGAGGTGGCTTCCTGCCTGCGGCGGCGTCAGGAGGTGGCGGTGGGAAGCTTTGGTGCCCCGGCCGTGAGACAGTGGTGGCGGCGAGGTGGCGATGTTGGGGGGAGGGGGTGTCGGCATCGGCTGCTGGCAGGGGCACTGGCAAATGGGCGGTGGTGATGACGCAGCGGAGGCCAATGAGAGATTGTCGTCGATTTAGGATGGAATGGGATGGCCAGTGTATTACCGACTAGCGGACCAGGGGGAGGAGTAGACGGGCGCCGCACGCGTCCGTCTCGTGTCCGCATCAACGCAAATCAGGCTAAAAAATGGGTCGGCAGGCAGACGAAAAGCGGGTGCGTGTCCGTTTGGGTCGGCTCGTTGGGCCCACTTTTCTGTCCACCGCGACCCAAACGGACGCGTGCGAACGAAATGGGTCGGCGCGTTGGAGTTGCTCTAATTGCAAGTTTATGCTGGTAGCTTACCAAGCTAGCCGCAAACATGGATGTAGGAGATGGTCATATTTAATGAGTATTTGCAAATTTCTTTTCATATTCATCAGTAGATGGAGAAATCAGCTCGTGGACACGAATATCGAAACAGTCATCCAACACTGCCCATATATATTTCAAGGCGTGTTTGATAGCCTTCCTTGTTGGGCCTGGCTAGCTCAGTGTGGCTCGACGAAGTCTAGTTGAGGGAAAATAGTCAAAAAAATCGACATCTGCACATTGTTTGGTTGCTCACATCTAATCCCCTTGTATTAAGGGATCAATTTTTTCGAACTTTGGGCTTTGCAAAATCCAAAGTGGTTCGAACTCAGGGGCGTGTGCGAAGATCCCCACTGACGGTGTCCTAGACTAGGGGGTACTCACCATGTCATCTCCCAAACCTATGGGTCGGGCCGAGGACCCCCATGACGATTCACTAATGGGCAACTTTGGGAAGCCCATAATGCATACGAGGAAGATTCCACAAGACTTGGTGATCAAGACAAGGACTCCTCTCCACCGACGTAACCGATTAGGACTCTTGTTATCCTAGGCTTCTGGTGTGTTATATAAACCGAGGCCAGGCTAGTCATTAGGGACAATCAGATCATGATAGATCATATCATCATAGAGCATAGCTCTTAGGGTTTAGACCACTACATACGATCTCTAGGTAGGTCAACTCTGTATTCGATACACCATCATCAATACAAACAAAGCAGGACGTAGGGTTTTACCTTCATCAAGAGGGCCCGGACCTGGGTAAATACCGTATTCCTTTGTCTTCTGTTACCCATCGATCCAAGATCCACAGCTCGGGACCCCCTACCCGAGATCCGCCGGTTTTGACATTGACATTGGTGCTTTAATTGAGAGTTCCAATGTCGGATCACTAGAAGGATCGATGGCTCGTCTGCATATTGCAGTTTTTCCGGAAAGCGAATTTGTGTTCGCCGTCCCCATTTCCTCCAGCGTCGCTTCGACGATTGCTTCAATGAAATTGTGCGAAATTGTATCTATAACAACCCTGCAAAATGTCATCGCATTTCGATGGAGGAATCTCCGGCAATCTCTGATCTACCGAAGCCCTGTCGAATCTGGACGAGAATCTGGACAAGTTTTGGGAGAGGAGTCCAGCGTCTAGCTCGGACGTCCGCTGGAAAATCCCATCGTTCATCGGCTGCGGGATTCTTGTACCGATCATCCCTAAAAATTTCAGGTCGATCCGACCGTCCAAACTTTGGGAAACATTCGATTAGCACAACAAATTTTGGATCTATTTTCTACGTGAGAACGAATCCGACCCGAGTTCATCTTTTTCTTGAACGGGTTGTCGGACGTCCTTTTTGAAGGAAATTTTCTCATCATCTCGGTCATCCGACCAAGAGTTCGACATCGCAAGGGCCGAATAATCATCAAGCAAACCTCGTCATCCGAAGGTTGTATGAGTCGGGCGCTCCATTGCTTCATCAAGCCAACATCGATCTCGTCACAAATTCCGACCTGCGTTGACATCGCCACGCCGTTACTTTTTCAAGTTGATGTCCACCATGCCAACTTTCTTTGACACCTCACCTGGCATGGGGCTCTAGCGTCACCAGCCGACCTGCTACGTCACCTCGGCTAGACCGGGGCTTTGGCATCCCTTCATCAACCAGCTCCGAGGACTTCGGCATCACCTGTCGACCTGCTTCAACACCTTGACTGGCCATGAGACTTCAGCGTCACCAGCCGACCTGCATGAGACTTCGGCGTCCACTGATCATAGCTTCGCTATGTTAAGTGGACTGAGGACTTCATCTCGCCACATCGACCATGCAACATCGCCACTTCGTCAAGCTGAACTCTTCGCTTACGCACATCGGCGCCCAGGACATATTCCTGTAATTATTTGCTTCACTTAAATTAACTAAGTAGAAGATTTTTTTAATATATTATTATATTTTTTTATTACTCTTGGCTTGCACTATATTGTGTGCACAGGTAATTGTTGGAGACGTAGTAGTAAATCAAAAAAATTCCTACGATCACCAAGATCTATCCATGGAGAAACCAGCAACGAGAGGGGAGAGATTGCATCTTCATACCTTTGAAGATCGCTAAGCGGAAACGTTACGAGAACGCGGTTGATGGAGTCGTACTCGTAGCGATTCAGATCGCGGTGGATTCCGATCTAAGCGCCGAACAACGGTGCCTCCGTGTTCAACACACGTGCAGCCCGGTGACGCCTCCTACGCCTTGATCTAGCAAGGAGGAAGGAGAGGTTGGGAAAGAGCTCTGGCAGCACGACGGCATGGTGACGATGGAGCTACGTGAGCTCCGGTAGGGCTTCGCCAAGCGCTACGGAGAACGAGGAAGAGGAAGGGTAGGGCTGCACCGAGAGAGAAAAGAAATCGTGTCTCAAATCAGCCCAAACCCTTGCATATATATAGGAGGAGGGAGAGGGAGGGCTGCCTTGTCCCCTCCTCCAAGGAGGGGAGCTTCGGCCGAACTAGGGGGAGAGTCCACCTCCCACAAGGGAGGTGGATCTCCTCCTTTTAAACCTTTTCAGCCCTATCTCTTATCTCCAGCCGCATGGGCCTTTATAGAAGGTCTTGGCCAGCCCAATAAGGGATGACACACCTCCTCTAAGGGCCCACGAAGTCCTTTGGTCGTCACACCCCTCCCGGGGGTCCTCCGGCACCCTCCCGGCACTCCCGGTACACTACCGATGAGCCTGGAAACTTTCCGGTGACCAAAACTGGACTTCCTATATATCAATCTTTACCTCCGGACCATTCCGGAGCTCCTCGTGACGTCCGGGATCTCATACGGGACTCCGAACAACTTTCAGTAATCACGTATACCATTTTCCTATAACCCTAGCGTCATCGAACCTTAAGTGTGTAGACCCTACGGGTTCGGGAGACATGTAGACATGACCGAGACACCTCTCCGGTCAATAACCAATAGCGGGATCTGGACACCCATGTTGGCTCCCACATGCTCCACGATGATCTCATCGGATGAACCACGATGTCGGGGATTCAATCAATCCCGTATACAATTCCCTTTGTCTATCGGTATGATACTTGCCCGAGATTCGATCGTTGGTATCTCTATACCTTGTTCAATCTCGTTACCGACAAGTCTCTTTACTCGTTCTGTAATACATCATCTCGTGACTAACTCCTTGTTCACATTGAGCTCATGATGATGTCTTATCGAGTGGGCCCAGAGACACCTCTCCATCACACGGAGTGACAGATCCCAGTCTCGATTCGTGCCAACCCAACAGACACTTTCGGAGATACCCGTAGTGCACCTTTATAGCCACTCAGTTACATTGTGACGTTTGGCACACCCAAAGCATTCCTACGGTATCCGGGAGTTGCACAATCTCATGGTCTAAGGAAATGATACTTGACATTGAAAAGCTTTAGCAAACGAACTACACGATCTTGTGCTATGCTTAGGATTGGGTCTTGTCCATCACATCATTCTCCTAATGATGTGATCCCGTTATCAACGACATCCAATGTCCATGGTCATGAAACCGTGACCATCTATTGATCAACGAGCTAGTCAACTAGAGGCTCACTAGGGACATGTTGTGGTCTATGTATTCACACATGTATTACGGTTTCCGGTTAACACAATTATAGCATGAACAATAGACAATTATCATGAACAAGGAAATACAATAATAACCATTTTATTATTGCCTCTAGGGCATATTTCCAACAGTCTCCCACTTGCACTAGAGTCAATAATCTAGTTACATTGTGATGAATCGTACACCCATAGCATTCTGGTGTTGATCATGTTTTGCTCGTGAGAGAGGTTTAGTCAACGGATCTGCGACATTCAGATCCATATGCACTTTACAAATATCTATATCTCCCTCCTGAATGTAATCACGGATGGAGTTGAAGCGGCGCTTGATGTGTCTTGTCTTCTTGTGAAACCTGGGCTCCTTCGCAAGGGCAATAGCTCAGTGTTGTCACAGAATAGAGTCATCTGGCCCGACGCACTTGGAATTACTCCTAGGTCGGTGATGAACTCCTTCATCCAGAGTCCTTCCTTTGCTGCTTCCGAAGCAACTATGTACTCCACTTCACATGTAGATACTGCAACAGCGCTTTGCTTGCTGTTG
The DNA here is from genome assembly GCA_022496015.1 of Hordeum marinum. Taxonomy (NCBI): domain Eukaryota; kingdom Viridiplantae; phylum Streptophyta; class Magnoliopsida; order Poales; family Poaceae; genus Hordeum; species Hordeum marinum. The sequence goes on from CM039674.1 coordinate 147,551,328, forward strand.
CACCAGCTGAGTGCCCCTCCGTTCAAAATATACACGTATCCGGTTTGCGACTTGGAGTCGTCCGGATCTGTGTCGAAGCTAGCATCGACGTAACCCTTTACGACGAGCTCTTCGGCACCTCCATATACGAGAAACATGTCCTTTGTCCTTTTCAGGTACTTCAGGATGTTCTTGACCGCTGTCCAGTGTTCCGCTCCGGGATCACTTTGGTACCTCCCTACCAAACTTATGGCAAGGTTCACATCAGGTCTGGTACACAGCATGGCATACATAATAGAGCATATCGCTGAAGCATAGGGGATGACACTCATCTCTTCTCTATCCTTTGTCGTACTCAATCTCACACCTTGTAACACAGGCAAGAACCCCTTCTTAGACTGATCCATATTGAACTTCTTCAATATCTTTTCAAGGTATGTGCTTTGTGAAAGACCTATGAGGCGTCTCGATCTATCTCTATAGATCTTAATACCTAATATGTAAGCAGCTTCTCCAAGGTTCTTCACTGAAAAACACGTATTCAAGTAGGCCTTTACACTTTCCAAGAGTTCTATATCATTTCCCATTATCAGTATGTCATCCACATATAATACGAGAAATGCTACAGAGCTCCCACTCACTTTCTTGTAAATACAGGGTTCTCCATAAACCTGTACAAATCCAAATGCTTTAATCACTTCATTAAAGCGAATGTTCCAACTCCGAGATTCTTGCACCAGCCCATAGATGGAGCACTGGAGCTTGCATACCTTGTTAGCATCTTTAGGATCGACAAAACCTTCCGGCTGCATCATATACAGTTCTTCCTTGAGGAAGCCATTAAGGAATGCCGTTTTGATGTCCATTTGCCAGATCTCATAATCATAAAATGCGGCAATTGCTAACATGATTCGGACAGACTTCAACATCGCTACGGGTGAGAAAGTCTCATCGTAGTCAACTCCTTGAACTTGTCGATAACCCTTAGCGACAAGCCGAGCCTTATAGACGGTCACATTATCATCTGCGTCAGTCTTCTTCTTAAAGATCCATTTATTTTCAATGGCTCGCTTATCATCAGGCAAGTCCACCAAAGTCCATACTTTGTTCTCATACATGGATCCTATCTTGGATTTCATGGCTTCAAGCCATTTGTTGGAATCCGGGCCCGCCATTGCTTCTTCATAGTTCGAAGGTTCACCGTTGTCTAACAACATGATCTCTAGGACAGGGTTGTCGTACCACTCTGGTGCGGAACGTGTCCTAGTGGACCTTCGACGTTCAATAGTAACTTGATCTGAAGTTTCATGATCATCATCATTAACTTCCTCTCCAGCCGGTGTAGGCTCCACAGAAACAACTTCCTGTGCTGCGCTACTCCCCGGTTCGAGTGGAGGTACAATTACCTCATCAAGTTCTATTTTCCTCCCACTTACTTCTTTCGAGAGAAACTCTTTCTCGAGAAAGGATCCATTCTTGGCAACAAAGACTTTGCCCTCGAATCGTAGGTAGAAGGTATACCCAATAGTCTCTTTGGGATATCCTATGAAGACGCACTTTTCCGCTTTGGGTACGAGCTTCTCAGGTTGAAGTTTCTTCACATAAGCATCGCATCCCCAAACTTTTAGAAACGACATCCTAGGTTTCTTTCCAAACCATAGTTCATACGGTGTCGTCTCAATGGATTTTGACGGTGCCCTATTTAAAGTGAATGCGGCAGTCTCTAATGCATATCCCCAAAATGATAGCGGTAAGTCGGTAAGAGACATCATAGATCGTACCATATCTAATAGAGTGCGATTACGACGTTTAGACACACCATTTCGCTGAGGTGTGCCAGGCGGCGTGAGTTGTGAAACAATTCCACATTTCCTTAGGTGCATGCCAAACTCGTGACTCAAATATTCTCCGCCACGATCAGATCGTAGGCACTTTATTTTCCTGTCACGTTGATTCTCTACCTCACTCTGAAATTCCTTGAACCTTTCAAAAGTTTCAGACTTATGTTTCATTAAGTAGACATACCCATATCTACTCAAGTCATCAGTGAGGGTGAGAACATAACGGTAGCCACCACGAGCCTCGATACTCATTGGACCGCAAACATCGGTATGTATTATTTCCAACAAGTCAGTTTCTCGCTCCATTGTTCCGGAGAACGGAGTCTTGGTCATCTTTCCCATGAGGCATGGTTCGCACGTGTCAAATGATTCGAAATCAAGAGACTCCAAAAGTCCATCAGTATGGAGCTTCTTCATGCGTTTGACACCAATGTGACCAAGGCGGCAGTGCCACATGTAAGTGGGACTATCGTTATCAACCTTACACTTTTTGGTACTCACACTATGGACATGTGTAACATCACGTTCGAGATTCATCAGAAATAAACCATTGACCAGCTGGGCATGACCATAAAACATTTCTCTCATATAAATAGAACAACCATTATTCTCAGATTTAAATGAGTAGCCATCTCGCATCAAGCGAGATCCAGATACAATATTCATGCTCAAAGCTGGTACTAAATAACAATTATTAACGTTTAACACTAATCCGAAGGTATATGTAGAGGTAGCATGCCGACGGCGATCACGTCGACCTTGGAACCATTCCCGACGAGCATCGTCACCTCGTCCTTTGCCAGCCTCCGCTTATTCCGCAGCTCCTGCTTGGAGTTACAAATGTGAGCAACTGCACCGGTATCAAATACCCAGGAGCTACTACGAGCGCTGGTTAGGTACACATCAATAACAAGTATATCACATATACCTTTAATGTTGCCGTCCTTCTTATCCGCTAAGTACTTGGGGTAGTTCCGCTTTCAGTGACTGGTACCCTTGCAGTAAAAGCACTCAGTCTCAGGCTTGGGTCCATGCTTGTTCTTCTTCTTCCCGGAAACTTGCTTACCAGGCACGGCAACAGCTTTGCCATCCTTCTTGAAGTTCTTCTTACCCTTGCCTTTCTTGAAACTAGTGGTCTTATTTACCATCAACACTTGATGCTCCTTTCTGATCTCGACCTCTGCTGATGTCAGCATCGAGTACAACTCAGGAATGGACTTCTCCATCCCTTGCATGTTGTAGTTCATCACAAAGCTCTTGTAGCTAGGTGGAAGCGACTGGAGGATTCTGTCAATGACCAAGTCATCCAGGAGATTAACTCCCAGCTGAGTCAAGCGGTTGTGTAGCCCAGACATCTTGAGGATGTGCTCACTGACAGAACTATTCTCCTCCATCTTACAGCTGAAGAACTTGTCGGAGACGTCATATCTCTTGACCCGGGCATGAGCTTGGAAAACCAGTTTCAGCTCTTGGTACATCTCATATGCTCCGTGTTGCTCAAAACGCTTTTGTAGCCCCGGTTCTAAACTATAAAGCATGCTGCACTGAACAATGGAGTAATCATCGCAGCGAGAATGCCAAGTGTTCGCAATGTCTTGCTCTGCTGGGAGAAGGGGTGGTTCACCTAGTGGTGCATCAAGGACATACAATTTCTTGGAAGCTATGAGGATGATCCTCAAGCCATGGACCCAGTCCGCATAGTTGCTTCCATCATCTTTCACCTTGGTTTTCTCTAGGAACGCGTTGAAATTGAGGGCGACATTCGCGTTGGCCATTGGATCTACAATATAGATTGTAAAGATAATTTTAGACTAAGTTCATGATAATTAAGTTCACATAATCAAATTATTTAATGAACTCCCACTTAGATAGACATCTCTCTAGTCATCCAAGTGACACATGATCCATGTCAACTAGCCCGTGTCCGATCATCACGTGAGACGGACTAGTCATCCATGGTGAACATCTCCATGTTGATCGTATCTTCCATACGACTCATGTTCGACCTTTCGGTCTTCCGTGTTCCGAGGCCATGTCTGTACATGCTAGGCTCGTCAAGTTAACCTAAGTGTTTCACGTGTGTAAATCTGGCCTACACCCGTTGTATGTGAACGTTAGAACCTATCACACCCGATCATCACGTGGTGCTTTGGAACCACGATCCTTAGCAACGGTGCACAGTTAGGGTGAACACTTTTCTTGAAATTTTAGTGAGAGATCATCTTATTTACTACCGTCGTTCTAGGCAAATAAGATGTAAACATGATAAACATCACATGAAATCAATATAGTGACATGATATGGCCATTATCATCTTGCTCCTTTGATCTCCATCTTTGGGGAACCATGATCATCACTGTCACCGGCACGACACCATGATCCCCATCATCATGATCTCCATCACTGTGTCTTCATGAAGTTGTCTCGCCAACTATTACTTCTACTACTATAGCTAACGTTTAGCAATAAAGTAAAGTAATTACATGGCTTTTATGATTGACACGCAGGTCATACAATAAAATAAGACAACTCCTATGGCTCCTGCCGGTTGTCATACTCATCGACATGCAAGTCACGAATCCTATTACAAGAACATGATCAATCTCATACATCACAATGCATCACATCACATCCTTTGGCCATATCACATCACAAGGCATATGCTGCAAAAACAAGTTAGACGTCCTCTAATTTGTAGTTGCAAGTTTTTACGTGGCTACTATAGGTTACTAGCAAGAACGTTTCTTACCTACGTCAAAACTACAACGTGATATGCCAATTGCTATTTACCCTTCATAAGGACCCTTTTCATCGAATACAATCCGACTAAGGTGAGAGAGACAGACACCCGCTAGCCACCTTATGCAACAAGTGCATGTCAGGCGGTGGAACCAGTCTCGCGTAAGTGTACGTGTAAAGTCGTTCCGGGACGCTTCGTCCCACAATACCGCCGAATCAAGATAAGACTAGTAGTGGTAAGAAATTTAACAAAATCGACGCCCACAACTGCTTTGTGTTCTACTCGTGCATAGATTCTATGCATAGACCTAGCTCATGATGCCACTGTTGGGAGACGTAGTAGTAAATCAAAAAAATTCCTACGATCACCAAGATCTATCCATGGAGAAACCAGCAAAGAGAGGGGAGATATTGCATCTTCATACCTTTGAAGATTGCTAAGCGGAAGCGTTACAATAACGCGGTTGATGGAGTCGTACTCACAGCGATTCAGATCGCGGTGGATTCCGATCTAAGCGCCGAACAACGGCGTCTCTGCGTTCAACACACGTGCAGCCCGGTGACATCTCCTACGCCTTGATCCAGCAAGGAGGAAGGAGAGGTTGGGAAAGAGCTCCGGCAGCACGACGGCGTGGTGACGGTGGAGCTACGTGAACTCCGGCAGGGCTTCGCCAAGCGCTACGGAGAATGAGGAAGAGGAAGGGTAGGGCTGCACCGAGAGAGAAAAGAAATCGTGTCTCAAATCAGCCCAAACCCTTGCATATATATAGGAGGAGGGAGAGGGAGGTCTGCCTTGTCCCCTCCTCCAAGGAGGGGAGCTTCGGCCGAACTAGGGGGGGAGTCCACCTCCCACAAGGGAGGTGGATCTCCTCCTTTTAAACCTTTTTCAGCCCTATCTCTTATCTCCAGCCGCATGGGCCTTTCAAGAAGGTCTTGGACAGCCCAATAAGGGCTGGCACACCTCCTCTAAGGGCCCACGAAGTCCTTTGGTCGTCACACCCCTCCCGGGGGTCCTCCGGCACCCTCCCGGCACTCCCGGTACACTACCGATGAGCCCGAAAACTTTTCGGTGACCAAAACTGGACTTCCTATATATCAATCTTTACCTCCGAACCATTCTGGAGCTTCTCGTGACGTCAGGGATCTCATCCGGGACTCCAAACAACTTTCGGTAATCACGTATACCATTTCCCTATAACCCTAGCGTCATCGAACCTTAAGTGTGTAGACCCTACGGGTTCGGGAGACATGTAGACATGACCGAGACACCTCTTCGGTCAATAACCAACGGGATCTGGATAACCATGTTGGCTCCCACATGCTCCACGATGATCTCATCGGATGAACCACGATGTCAGGGATTCAATCAATCCCGTATACAATTCCCTTTGTCTATTGGTATGATACTTGCCCGAGATTCGATCGTCGGTATCTCTATACCTTGTTCAATCTCGTTACCGGCAAGTCTCTTTACTCGTTCCGTAATACATCATCCCGTGACTAACTCCTTGGTCACATTGAGCTCATGATGATGTCTTACCGAGTGGGCCCAGAGATACCTCTCTGTCACACGGAGTGACAAATCCCAGTCCCGATTCGTGCCAACCCAACAGACACTTTCAGAGATACCCGTAGTGCACCTTTATAGCCACCCAGTTACATTGTGACATTTGGCACACCCAAAGCATTCCTACGGTATCCGGGAGTTGCACAATCTCATGGTCTAAGGAAACGATACTTGACATTGAAAAGCTTTAGCAAACGAACTACACGATCTTGTGCTATGCTTAGGATTGGGTCTTGTCCATCACATCATTCTCCTAATGATGTGATCCCGTTATCAACGACATCCAATGTCCATGGTCATGAAACCGTGACCATCTATATATCAACGAGCTAGTCAACTAGAGGCTCACTAGGGACATGTTGTGGTCTATGTATTCACACATGTATTACGATTTCCGGTTAACACAATTATAGCATGAACAATAGACAATTATCATGAACAAGGAAATACAATAATAACCATTTTACTATTGCCTCTAGGGCATATTTCCAACAGTAATCGGCTTCGGCAGTGTCATGCAGTCAACTTGGCGTGCCTAAATCGTTGTCCCACCTCCATCAACCCAATTGTGTCGTCGACATGGCCGACGGACTAGGGGCTTCGCCGTCAGGCTGCCGAACTACTCCGTCTGCTCGACTCGCCCGAGGGTTTCTTCTCGGCCTACGGAAGTGTTATGTTGTCGCTTCATCAAGCCGAGATCTTCTTCAGCTACCTCGTGACTGTCTTGGGGGCTCGGACCTTGACCACTACAAGCTCGGCACACGTCACAAGCACATTAACTAGCTAAGTCGCTTTCATGCTCACTTTTTTCAATTTGTAATTTTTGTTTGGTTCGACCAAGCATTATAATTTTTTGACAAAAAGTTGTTTGCGAAAAACTTTCCTTGTCAAAAGTTTGTCTGTTACAAACGAATTTAAATACCCTGTTTACTTGGGGGCTTCATTTATGAAGCCATTCCTCTTGCATATGATTATTAATGTATCGCACCCTTCCTTGTTCATGTTTACGTCAATATACGCATCATATTGACTTAAGTGTTCCGCAAAGCTGGGTTGCCTTGATCCTGTGCTGACTCCTACGTTCCTGACTGTTTGGCTAGGGAGTAAAGGGAGCACCTCTACGATTGTTACGATCGGGTCATCCGAACTCGTACCTGAGACGGTTGAAGCCGAAAGCTAGCGCTCTTACTGTTTTCAACTCTGGTCGGCCACGACGGAAGACAAGCATACACAAATCTATTGCACACCCCTCATGGTAATCATGCGAACCCAAAGAAAGGAACCGTTGGCGCAACTATTTTCTTTGAAGATGCTTCTTACATTAAATAGTAATATAACATAAGTTCCCTGGGCACGCTTTGTCTGTTATAGCCTAATGGCCTCATTGCCTAGTTATTCAAAATACCATCGATATCCTCGAATGTCATACTAGATAACACTTTTTCGTCCCTTGACCGAAGAGGGAGAAGCCGACGGTCGGTTAAGACGTGTTTAAAGTTTGGGCGGACACATATATGATATAAGTACTTCAGTACATACAATCATTATACATAAAATTCTTTTACCCAAGTCACTTGGGGGCTGTTAAATTTGTATGAGCCATTTTATAATAAATGTTTATTCTTAGTCTTTGCAAAGTCTTTTTCTACTACTCCTTTTTCCGACACTGGCGTGCGGTCAATAGCCGGGTAGCCTAGTTTCTCTCTAAATTTGCTTGAGTTTAGTTTGCTAAACAAGCCTCAGAGAAACACTCTGCCCTCAGGATATGGAGGTTGAAGCCAAAGGCTGACCCGCTTGAAGTCTGAGAGATCGGATATATCATGTTAAAGCACGACCGAAGCACATGTTAATTTCAAGACCAATTTTTGAATTGGCACCAAAACACTTGATTTAGTTTGAACGTCAAAGTTTTTACGTGAGTTTTTTTTGGCTTTTCAAGCTTAGGGCACTTTTAAGCTATTTGCATGTTTTTTAGGAGGAGGGACATCATCTTGACCGAGGTGCCCTACGTAATGATTCAGCTCGGGAAATCTTTGTTGACCCGTTGTTTGGCATCTTCCCTGCCGACCTCCACCTCGGCGTCCCAGATATTTCTCTATATGCATCAGTTTCGAATTGTGTCTTCGGTCAATAGTTAGGTTGCCCTGCTCCTGTGATTGCCTCCTACATTCCGCTTTGTTCGGCTAAGTGTGCAAAGGGAGAACCAATGTGATTGTACTTTCGATTCTATTTGCTAAGTACCTCAATGGAGAAATCTGAAAACTTGTTGTCACAATGAGCGCTAACTGATCAGCAATCCGCTGACTCTATCAAACTATAGACCGAGAGAGGTTACCCCATGGGTCGTTCATAAAATTGACCGAAGTGTTAACGGCTTGACCTCGACTAACGCCGAACACTAACCGGGGGCAAGTAATTGGCCTCCCAAACTTTAAGATCATGTGACTATGTGAAAGTTATAAAGCCTAGATATCTGATTGCCTCATTTTCACTAACACAACGACATCTAGGCACCAAGACATCAGCTAAGGGTTGTCTTGTTACTGCGGAAACACCCCGCGTAGCATTTACAAAGGGGTAGAAGACGACGATGGGCCACTCTCAAATGGTAAACAGTCACAAAGGAGTCAAAAATAGCATTAAATAATTTATATTCAATATGCGAGTGCTCCCTTCCGTAATCATTGTTTACAAAGCCATAAATATGCATCAATTTGACTTAAGATTTTAGACAACCTAGGTTGCGTGGCTCCTGTGCTTACCCCGTATGTTTCCGATTGTTCGGATAGGAGGTAAAGGGAGCACCTGTGTGATTGTTACTTCCAGGTCATCCGGGTTAGTACCTTAGACTGGGTGAAGCTGAAAGCTAGCCATCTTAAGAATATAATTGGTCGGCAACGACAGAAACGAAAATTTAGGTTCACTAAGGACCACAGAGTTCGGAAACTTTCCCCGAACTAAATCCTCAATATTTTCCTCCCACATTGATCGAGTTGAGGTTTCATGATCATGGTCAACATCATATCCTGGGAAAAGGAACTTATAAAGGAACTATTTTCCCAGAAGATGTTTCTTACATTAAATAGTAATATAACATATCTCTCCGCGTACCTTTGTTTATAAAACCATATGGCCAGATATCCTTGTTTGTCGTAAATCTTTGCCCTTATAAAGGCTTTATAAAGTAGGACAAACACTCTTAGGCTACTGTACGAGGAGGTTGAAGCTGATGGTCGGTCAACAAAGTCTTGTACAATGCGGATTCGAGCATTAATGATGTAAAGTACTTGGATACATAGAATCATTACACATAAATTGTGTCAAATGTAACAAAGTTTGTGTCAAATAAATATCGATCCTTAATTCGACCACCCGTGCCCAAATTAAGGCTCGGGGCTACTGCATTGCCTATTCAATGCAGCACAGTCAAAGCACAATACGGTTTCTGAGGAGATTCGATCCTCAGGTTGGTCGGCCGGACCCAACCCGAGTCTCAGAAACTATTGCGTACCACGTTTCCATCCCTAACGTATGTCGTTGAGCAAGAACTTGATCCTCAGGCCGATTTTGCAAATCGACCTTAAGTCTCAGTGGCTACTGGGATCAATGTTTTTATTTTCCTTATTATTTTTTCCTTCAGGTGCATCTCGGGTTATAGACCGACACACACCTTGAGGGCTACTGGCTATAATTCTCGGCAAAGAATAAATTGCAGCGATCGGAAATAATTTCCACAGAAAAACCAGCCCACTACTAAGGTGGTGCCCTATTTTTGAAGCAGTCTAGTGTGATGCTCGGATGCATGTGGTTGGCTCAATAGAGGGCATTGCCGGCATTAAGCTCGGTTGAACTCATCAACCTTTTCAAAGACTGAAGTAATATATGACAGCTCGGATGCCAACCAGTGTTGGAGCTCGGCTACGCAAAACACCTCGGAAGTTGTCCAGTAGAAAGATCAGATGAGAATGGTTGGCTCCATAAAAGACTATTCCTGCAGTTAAGCTCGGATAAGGTCCTTCAAATTTTCAGAGGCCGAGCTAATTTATGACACCTCACTTGTAGACCGGCGTTGGAGCTCGGCTGCAAAAAGATACCTTGGACACAATCCGGCGTTGGAGCTCGGACGCAACCTGCCATTTGCGCTCAAATGCCGATCAACGTTGGAGCTCGGCTGCAAAAGACACCTTGGATGCAGTCCGGCGTTGGAGCTCGGGCGCAAGAGGATACCTTGAATGCCGAATAGTATTGGAGCTCAACTGTGAAAAGACGCCTCAGATGTAGTTTGGCGTTGGAGCTCGGATGCAAGAGGATGCGGCCGCATGGGAAACACTTCAAACCCCATGTGTGGTGTAAAAAATTACAAGGCATTGATAAAGGCCGATAACTTAAAGGGGCTCCTTGGATGCCCGACGTGTGAACTCTTCAGATACACCTCGGCGTTCCTCAAGATCACATATGGGAAGATTTGTTGAACCAGTTTTCAAGACCGACAGCTGAAGATGAAGAACACTTCGGAAGAGCCGAGGAGCGTCCCTAACTTTAAGGGCGGTTCAGGGGGCTACTGAGGACCCCAATGACGATTCACTAATGGGCAAGTTTGGGCAGCCCATAATGCATACGAGGAAGATTAAATAAGACTTGGTGATCAAGACAAGGACTCCTCTCCACCGATCTAGCCAACTAGGACTCTTGTTATCCTAGGCCTCTGGTGTGTTATATAAACCAAGGCCAGGCTAGTCATTAGGGATAATCAGATCATGATAGATCATATCATCATACGAGCATAGCTCTTAGGGTTTAGACCACTACATATGATCTCGAGGTAGATCAACTCTGTATTCAATACACCATCATCAATACAAACAAAGCAGGATGTAGGGTTTTACCTCCATCAAGAGGGCCCGGACCTAGGTAAATACCGTCTTCCTTATCTCCTGTTACCCATCGATCCAAGACCCACATCTCGGGACCCCCTACCCGAGATCCGCCGGTTTTGACACCGACACTCACCAGCTCCGGCCTGAAGCTCACCGCACGACAACCTAGACCGACGAACTCACTCAATCACGGGAAGAGGACTAGCACATGAGGATTTACCCAGGTTCGGGCCGGCACAAAGCGTAAAACCCTACTCCTTCCTTTGGTGGATTGCCTCATGAGGAGGTTTGCGGACGAACTAGTACAGTGGTGTACAACCTCGCGAGGGCGCTTCAGTGGTGTTCGATCTGTCCCCCTTCTACCGAGCGGCCTATCCTCTATTTATAGTGGCCCGAGTTCTCTTCCCTTATCGCAATGGCGGAAAGGAATCCCACAATGGCCAAATTCGAAGGGCGACAAGGAGTATATCCTTATCCCGACTAAATGTGGTCTTTGCCTGCAAAGTAGCCGATGGTGATGTAGAGGTGGGCTCGCCGATGACGTCTGTCCCGTCAGGCTCGTGGTCTTGGTCTTGTTGCGCCGAAATGGAAACCTTTGGGGCTGCTTTGGGAACCTGCGTACGTCCTTCCTGTTGGGGAACGTCGCATGGGAAACAAAAAATTTCCTACGCACACGCAGATCTATCCATGGTGATGAGCATCTACGAGAGGGAGAGTGGATCTACATACCCTTGTAGATGTTGGGGAACGTCGCATGGGAAACAAAAAATTTCCTACGCACATGCAAACCTATCCATGGTGATGAGCATCTACGAGAGGGAGAGTGGATCTACGTACCCTTGTAGACCGCTAAGCGGGAAGCGTTAAGAAACGCGGTTGGTGTAGTCGTACTTCTTCGCGATCCAAATCGCCGAGCGTCCCGCGATCTAATCACGAACCGTCCCGCGAACCAATCGCAAACCGTACCGCGATCTCTTCACGATCCGTCCCGCGATCCGATCACGAACGTACCGTGGCCTTGATCATGATCCTTCCGATCTAGTACCGAACGGACGACACCTCCGCGTTCAGCACACGTGCAGCTTGATGATGATCTCCACCGTCTTGATCCAGCAAGAGGAGGTGGAGAGGAGAGAGATTTCACCGGCAGCATGACGGCGCTCCGGTGATGGTGGTGGAGTGATTCCGGCAGGGCTTCGCCTAAGCGCTGCGGAAAACCGATCTAGAGGAGCACCGGTGGAACGGGTAGCACGTGGCCGTAAAACTGTGTCTAAACAGCCCCAATCCACCAGTATATATAGGAGGATAGGAGGAGGAGGGGGTCTGGCACACCAAGTCCCCTTAGGGGTTTCGGCCGGCCAAGGAGGAGCAATCCTACTCCTACTCCAATCCTAGTTGGAGTAGGATTGCTTCCTATTGGCTGATTTTCCCCTTTTCCCTTTAGGACTTCCTCTCCCTGCACCATGGGACTTTGTGGATGTTTCCCCAGCCAATTAAGGGCTTGTTATTATTCTCCCACAGCCCATGGACCTATTGGGGTCTAAATACCCCTCCCGGAGGTCCCCCGGTACACTACCGGCACTCCCGGTACACTACCGATGAGCCCGAAACTTTTCCGGCGACCAAACTGGGACTTCCTATATATGAATCTTTACCTCCGGACCATTGCGGAGCTCCTCGTGATGTCTAGGATCTCATCCGGGACTCCGAACAACATTAGGTCACCACCATACACAACTCTACACTACCGAAACGTCACCAAACCTTAAGTGTGCAGACCCTGCGGGTTCGAGAACTATGTAGACATGACCGAGACACCTCTATGGCCAATAACCAATGGCGGGACCTGGACGTCCACATTGGTTCCTACATATTCTACGAAGATCTTTATCGGTCGAACCTCTATGTCAAGGATTCAGTTAATCCCGTATAACGTTCCCTTTGTTCTTCGGTATGTTACTTGCCCGAGATTCGATCGTCGGTATCTCCATACCTAGTTCAACCTCGTTACCGGCAAGTCTCTTCACTCGTTCCGTAATACAAGATCCCGCAACTAACAATTAGTCACATTGCTTGCAAGGCTCATTGTGATGTTGCATTATCGAGTGGGCCCCGAGATACCTCTTCCGTCACACGGAGTAACAAATCCCAGTCTCGATCCATGCCAACTCAACAGACACCATCGGAGATACCTATAGAGCACCTTTATAGTCACCCAGTTATGTTGCAACGTTTGATACACACAAGGTACTCCTCTGATATCCGTGAGTTGCATGATCTCATGGTCATAGGAACATATACTTGACATGCGGAAAACAGTAGCAATAAACTGACACGATCATATGCTATGTTTGTAGTTTGGGTCTTGTCCATCACATCATTCTCCTAATGATGTGATCCCGTTATCAAATGACATCTCATGTCCATGGCTAGGAAACCTTAACCATCCTTTGATCAACGAGCTAGATCACTAGAGGCATACTAGGGACATTGTGTTGTCTATTTACCCACACATGCAATGTGTTTCCAATCACTACAATTATAGCATGGATAATAAACGATTATCATGAACAAGGAAATATAATAATAAACACTTTATATATTGCCTCTAGGGCATATTTCCAACAGTCTCCCACTTGCACTAGAGTCAATAATCTAGTTCACATCACTATGTGATTTACATGGTAATTAATCGAACACCTATACAGTTCTGGTGTTGATCATGTTTAGCCCTTGGAAGAGGTTTAGTCAAGGGTCTGCAACATTCAGATCCGTGTGCACTTTGCAAATATTTATGTCCTTCTCCTCGATGTAGAACCTGATGGAGTTGAAGCGTCGCTTTATGTGTCTGGTCCTCTTGTGAAACCTTGGTTCCTTGGCTAGAGCAATGGTACCAGTGTTGTCACAGAACAGGTTTATTGGATTCAGTACACTGGGCACTACTCCAAGATCTATCATGAACTGCTTCATCCAGACACCTTCCTTCGCTGCCTCCGAGGCTGCGATGTACTCCGCTTCGCACGTAGAATTAGCTACCACGCTTTGCTTGGAACTGCACGAGCTTACCGCTCCCCCGTTAAGAATAAATACGTATCCAGTTTGCGACTTAGAGTCGTCCGGATCAGTGTCAAAGCTTGCATCGACGTAACCCTTTACGACGAGCTCCTCATCACCTCCATAAACGAGAAACATGTCCTTAGTCCTGTTAAGGTACTTAAGGATATTCTTGACCGCTTGCCAGTGCTCCATTCTAGGATCACTTTGAAACCTTCCATCCATACTTATGGCAAGGATGACATCGGGTCTTGTGCACAGCATTGCATACATGATAGAGCCTATGGTTGAAGCATAGGGGATGACGCTCATCTTTTCTTTATCTTCTGCAGTCACTGGGCATTGAGTCTTACTCAACTTCACACCTTGTAACACAGGCAAGAACCCCTTCTTGGCCTGTTCCATTTTGAACTTGTTCGAAACTTTATCAAGGTATGTGCTCTATGAAAGTGCTATTAAGCGTCTCGATCTATCTCTATAGATCTTAATGCCTAATATGAAAGCAGCTTCTCCTAGGTCCTTCATTGAAAAACTCTTATTCAAATACTCCTTCACGCTTTCCAGCATTTCTATATTGTTTCCAATCAGTAATATGTCATCCACATATAATACTAGAAACGCTATAGAGCTCCCACTCACTTTCTTGTAAATACAAGCTTCTCCATAAACTAGTATAAACCCAAGCGCTTTGATCACCTCATCAAAACGCTTATTCCAACTCCGAGATCCTTGCACCAGTCCATAAATGGATCGATGGAGTTTGCAAACTTTGTCAGCATTCTCTAGATTGACAAAACCTTCGGGTTGCATCATATACAACTCTTCCTCAAGGAAACCGTTGAGGAACGCCGTTTTGACATCCATCTGCCAAATTTCATAGTCGAAATAAGCAGCTACTGCCAACATGATTCTGACAGACTTAAGCATCGCTACGGGTGAGAAAGTCTCATCGTAGTTAACTCCTTGAACTTGTGAAAAACCCTTTGCCACAAGTCGAGCTTTATAGACGGTGACATTACCATCTGCGTCCATCTTCTTCTTAAAGATCCATTTGTTCTGAATGGCCTTTCGCCCTTCAGGTAGTACTTCCAAAGTCCATACTTTGTTTTCATACATGGATCCCACCTCGGATTTCATGGCCTCTAACCATTTCTTGGAATCCGGGCCCATCACTGCTCCTCCATAGCTCGTAGGTTCATTGTTGTCCAACAACATGACTTCCAAGATAGGGTTGTCGTACCACTCGGGAGTAGCACGCGCCCTTGTCGACCTACGAGGTTCAATAGCAGCTTGATCCGAAGCTTCATGATCACCATCATTAACTTCCTCTTCTACCGTCGTAGGTTCCACAGAAACATCTTTCTGCACTGCGCTACTTTCCGGTTGAAGTAAAGGTTCAATAACATCATCAAGCTCTATTTCCCTCCCACTCAATTCTTTCGAGAGAAACTCTTTCTCAAGAAATGTTCTGTTCTTAGCGGCAAACACTTTGCCTTCAGATCTGAGATAGAAAGTATACCCGACTGTTTCTTTGGGTATCCTATGAAGACGCATTTCCCCGCTTTGGGTTCTAGCTTTTCAGGCTGAAGCTTTTTGACATAAGCATCACATCCCCAAACTTTAAGAAACGACAACTTTGGCCTTTTGCCAAACCACAGTTCATATGGCGTCGTCTCAACGGATTTCGATGGTGCCCTATTTAAACTGAATGCAGCTGTCTCTAATGCATAACCCCAAAACAATAGTGGCAAATCGGCAAGAGACATCATAGAACGCACCATATCTAATAAGGTTCGATTACGACGTTCAGACACACCATTACGCTGTGGTGTTCCGGGCGGTGTCAACTATGAAACAATTCCACATTGTCTTAAGTGACTGCCAAACTCATAACTTAGATATTCACCTCCTCGATCAGATCGCAGAAATTTAATCTTCTTGTTACGATGATTCTCAACTTCGCTCTAAAATTGCTTGAACTTTTAAAACGTTTCAGACTTGTGTTTCATCAAGTAAATATACCCATATCTACTCAAGTCATCAGTGAAGGTGAGAAAGTAACGATATCCACCGCGCGCTGCAACATTCATTGGACCGCACACATCAGTATGTACGATTTCCAATAAGTCACTTGCCCGTTCCATTGTTCCTGAGAACGGCGTTTTAGTCATCTTGCCCATCAGGCATGGTTCACATGTGTCAAGTGATTCAAAATCAAGTGACTCCAAAAGTCCATCAGCATGGAGCTTCCTCATGCGTTTTACACCAATATGACCTAAACGGCAGTGCCACAAGAAAGAGGTACTATCATTAACAACTCTACATCTTTTGGCATCAACGTTATGAACATGTGTGTCATCACTATCAAGATTCAATATGAATAAACCCCTAACATTGGGTGCATGACCATAAAAGATATTACTCATATAAATAGAACAACCTTTATTCTCTAACTTAAATGAGTAACCGTCTCGCAATAAACAAGATCCAGATATAATGTTCATGCTTAACGCAGGCACTAAATAACAATTATTCAGGTTCATCATTAATCCCGATGGTAATAGAAGAGAGAGCGTGCCGACGGCAATCACATCAACCTTGGAACCATTTCCCACGCGCATCGTCACTTCATCCTTTGCCAGCCTTCGTTTATTCCGTAGTTCCTGCTTTGAGTTGCAAATGTGAGCAACCAAATCGGTATCAAATACCCAGGCACTACTACGAGAGCTAGTAAGGTACACATCAATAACATGTATATCATATATACCTTGTTTGTCGTTGGCCGCCTTCTTGTCAGCCAGGTACTTGGGGTAGTTCCGCTTCCAATGACCAGTTCCCTTGCAATGAAAGCACTCAGTTTCTGGCTTAGGTCCATGCTTAGGCTTCTTTGTAGGAGTAGCAACTGCTTTGCCACCCTTCTTGGTTTTACCCTTCTTGCCTTTGCCTTTGCCATTTTTCTTGAAACTAGTGGTTTTATTGACCATCAACACTTGATGTTCTTTCTGGATTTCAGACTCAGCGACTTTCAGCATCGCAAATAGCTCGGCGACTGACTTGTTCATCCCGTGCATGTTATAGTTCATCACAAAGCTATTGTAACTAGGTGGCAGCGATTGAAGAACTCTATCAGTGATTGCCTCCGGCGGAAGGGTAATTCCCAACTCAGCTAGATAGTTTGAGTACCCAGACATTCTGAGTATGTGCTCACTAATAGACCCGTTCTCCTCCATCTTGCAAGCATAGAATTTATCGGAGGTCTCATACCTCTCGATCCGGGCATTCTTCTGAAAGATAAACTTCAACTCCTAGAACATCTCATATGCTCCATGACGTTCAAAATGTCTTTGAAGTCCCGGTTCTAAGCCATACAATATTGCACACTGAACTATTGAGTAGTCTCTAGCACGAGCCTCCCAAGCGTTCTTAACGTCTTCGAAGGTCATGTCTTCTGGTTGGTCACCAAGCGGTGCATCAAGGACATATGACTTCTGGGAAGCCGTGAGGATAATCCTCAGATTACGGGCCCAATCAACAAAGTTATTTCCATCATCTTGCAATTTAGCTTTCTCTAGGAACGCATTAAAATTCAGGGGTGCTACTGCGCGAGCCATTGATCTACAACATAAATATGCAAAGGTTACTTAGACTATTGTTCAAGATGATGAGTTTAGTTAATCAAATTACTAAAGCTCCCACTCAAATTGACATCCCTCAGGTCATCTGAGTGTTACATGATCCAAATTCACCAACCCAAGTCCGATCATCACGTGAGTTAAGGTGGCTTCAATGGTGAACATCACTATGTTGATCATATCTACTATATGACTCATGCTCGACCTTTCAGTCTCTTGTGTTCCGAGGCCATGTATGTACATGCTAGGCTCGTCAAGTTTAACCCGAGTGTTCTGCGCGTGCAAATCTGGCTTGCACCCGTTGTATGTGAACGTAGAGTCTATCACACCCGATCATCACGTGGTGTCTCAACACGACGAACTTTCGCAACGGTGCACACTCGGGGAGAACACAATTTTATCTTGAAATTTACGTGAGGGATCACCTTATAATGCTACCGTCGTACTAAGCAAAACAAGGTGCATAAAAGGATTAACATCACATGAAATTCATAAGTGACATGATATGGCCATGAACTTGTGCTAAAGATCTCCATCTTCAAAGCACCGGCATGATCTCCATCGTCACCGGCACGACACCATGATCTCCATCATCTTGATCTCCATCAATGTGTCGCCATCGGGGTTGTGGCGCCAGCCCTGCTTCTACTACTATTGCTACCGTTTAGCGATAAAGTAAAGCATTACATAGCGCTTAATGATTGACATGTAGGTCATACAATAATTAAAGACAACCATATGGCTCCTGTCGGTTGCCGTACTCATCGACGTGCAAGTCGTGAAATTCTATACATCACATGATCATCTCATACATCACATATATCACATCATGTAATTGGCCATATCACATCACAACATACCCTGCAAAAACAAGTTAGACGTCCTCTAATTGTTGTTGCATGTTTTACGTGGCTGCTACGGGTATCTAGCAAGAACAATTCTCATCTACGCAAAAACCACAATGGTGATACACTAGTTGCTTTTCAACCTTCTCAAGGACCGCCTTTAGCGAATCCGATCCAACTAAAGTGAGAGAAACTGGCACCCGCAAGCCATCTATGAAACAAGTTGCGGTTGAGGGAACCGGTCTCTCGTAAGCGTACGAGTAATGTTGATCCGGGCCGCTTCATCTCACAATACCGCTGAACCAAAATCCGACTAAGGGAGGAAGCACTCTAAGCATCAACGCCCACAAACCTTTCGTGTTCTACTCGAGATCTCATCAACACATAGACCTAGCTCTGATACCACTGTTGGGGAACGTCGCATGGGAAACAAAAAAATTCCTACGCACATGCAGATCTATCCATGGTGATGAGCATCTACGAGAGGGAGAGTGGATCTACATACCCTTGTAGATTGCTAAGCGGGAAGCGTTAAGAAACGCGGTTGGTGTAGTCGAACGTCTTCACGATCCAAATCGCCGAGCGTCCCGCGATCTCATCACGATCCATCCCGTGAACTCATCACGATCCGTCCCGCGAACTCATCACGATCCGTTTCGTGATCTTGATCATGATCCGTCCCGCAAACACATCACGATCCGTCCCGCGAACTCATCACGAACCGTCTCGCGATCTTGATCACGGTCCTTCCGATCTAGTGCCGAACGGACGACACCTCCGTGTTCAGCACATGTATAGCTTGATGACGATCTCCACCTTCTTGATCTAGCAAGAGGGAGTGGAGAGGAAGAAGAGTTCTCCGGTAGCCTAACGGCGCTCCGGCGATGATGGTGGAGCAATTCCGGCAGGGCTTCGCCTAAGCTCTGCAGAAATCCAATCTAGAGGAGAAACTATGCACTAGAGATTAGGGTTGCACGTGGCTGGAAAAACCTATGCAAAAACCCTAGAAATCCGCTAGTATATATAGGAGGAGGGGAGAGGAGGCTGCGCTCAAGGGGAGGGCCTCCCTTGGCTTCGGCCGAACTGGTGGAGGGGGAGTCCTCCTCCAATTGGGAGTCCACCTCTCACACGAGAGGTGAAACTTGGGGAGGACTCCACCCCAATTCGGTTTGGGCCTCTCTCCCCTGGGCCTAGGCCACCTTGGCCGACCCCACGAGCCCACTAGGGGCTGGTGGGTCGCCACTTTGGCCCATGGGGTGGGTTGGCCCCACTGGTGGACCCCCCGGACCCATTCGTCACTCCTGGTACACTACCGAAAGTGCCCGAAATCTTTCCGGAGTCCACACACCACCTTCCTATATATCAATATTCATTTCCGGACCATTTTGGAACTCCTCGTGACATCCGGGATCTCATACGGGACTCCGAACAACCTTCGGTCACCACGATACATAACTCTATACTACCGAAACGTCACCAAACCTTAAGTGTGCAGACCCTGCGGGTTCGAGAACTATGTAGACATGACCGAGACACCTGTACGGTCGATAACCAATGGCGGGACCTGGATGTCCACATTGGTTCCTACATATTCTACGAAGATCTTTATCGGTCGAACCTCTATGTCAAGGATTCAGTTAATCCCGTATGATGTTCCCTTTGTTCTTCGGTATGTTACTTGCCCGGGATTCGATCGTCGGTATCTCCATACCTAGTTCAACCTCGTTACCGGAAAGTCTCTTTACTCGTTCCGTAATACAAGATCCCGTGACTAACACTTAGTCACATTGCTTGCAAGGCTTATTGTGATGTTGTATTACCGAGTGGGCCCTGAGATACCTCTCTGTCACACGGAGTAACAAATCCCAGTCTTGATCCATGCCAAATCAACAGACACCCTCGGAGATACGTGTAGAGCACCTTTATAGTCACCCAGTTACGTTGCGACGTTTGATACACACAAGGTACTCCTCCGTTGTCAGTGAGTTGCATGATCTCATGGTCACAGGAACACATACTTTGACATGTAGAAAACAGTAGCAATAAACTGACACGATCATATGCTACCTTTGTAGTTTGGGTCTTGTCCATCACATTATTCTCCTAATGATGTGATCCCGTTATCAAACGACATCATATGTCAATGGCTAGGAAACCTTGATCATCTTTGATCAACGAGCTAGTTCACTAGAGGCATACTAGGGACAGAGTGTTGTCTATTTACCCACACATGTAATGTGTTTCCATTCAATACAATTATAGCATGGATAATAAACGATTATCATGAACAAGGAAATATGATAATAACTAATTTATTATTGCCTCTAGGGCATATTTCCAACACTTCCCTCCTTTTGCACCAATGAGGAATCTGTCTCCTCTGCGCACGCTGGTACCCGCCTGGCCCGTCTTGGGTCATCCTTGACCTCCCGAGGCCAAGTTTCGCATAGAGATCTCCGCCCCTCAGGAGGCGACCTGGGGAAGTTCTCTTCCCTCTGAGGATCTTGGCATCATTCCCCTCACGAGCGCGGGGCTCTCACGAGGGCCTTGTTTTCCGAATGGGGCCGCGCTGGTCCGTACGGGGCCATGAAAGTGGGTCGTGCCGTGGGTCGTAGGCAGGCGGTTCTGGGTACCCCCGATCCCACGATTTCGACAGTAGCCCCGGGCCCAAGGCGCTCATGGGTTGGCTTAAGGGCAAAGCCATAGAAGACGGCCCGAAGGGCCGCGGGCCCCAACCGCCTGTGGGCCAAGCTTGACACGCGGCGCTCTCCGAGACGCGAATGCCTCCACTCCCCAAAGTCGTCGGGAACCGCCCCGAATGAGGCTGATGCGAAGCCTGCACGCTGCGCCGACCATCATTGCCCTTCCTTGAATATTGTTGTCTCCTTGTGTTTTCACCCCTTGGGCCACGCGGATGTGACCCGATGGGGGGCAGATGAAGCAACGTGAAGCAGGGCCGCATGCCGACCGAGTCCGTCATGCGGCACCCGAGGAGCACCTGACGCTTCCACTCCCCATGGCGCCTTGACAAAAACTTCGTTTGACCAACAGGCGGTGCACTTTGCGGGGCTTTGATGGCCCGGGATGGGGAGGGGCGCCGGTTGGCATCCACCCGGTTATAAACGGACGGAGGGGCGGAGCCCCCAACTGATTCTTACTCCTCGCTCCCCCGCCTTCATCCTCTTCTTCCTTGATCATGACGCTGCTGAGGAGGTTTTCTGCTGCTGGGAAGGGGAAGGCCTGCCAGGTGGGGCCAGACCATTAACCTCCTAAGAGGGGCTGGGGTCGCCCTCATAAGTACGCCGAGGCGTCGACGATGGCGCCCCGTGGGTGCGGCCATGCCTCTGCATGGGATGGTGCCTTCACTGGCGCTGTCGGAAGCGACGGCCGTGGTGGCCATGGCCGAGGAGGGAGACCCGCAATAGTTTCTCGGCCACTGCGCCCGCGGGCCCACATGGCCGATGCGGGCCAGGAGTTCCTAGTGCTCATGGAGAGGCCAACGGTCTCCCGGTTGCAGCTTCCGCGCTTCTTCGTGGAGGCACTGCGGGTTAACAAGCCCACGGGTCTATGGTTGCAGGCTGACAGTTGTTGTAGCGGCGTGTTGTGTGTGGAGGTCAAGGTTACTACGGCAGGCCATGCCTTCTTGAGCCGCGGGTGATAGACCTTTGCCCGTGCCCATGGCCTGGAGGAGAGGCTCACGCTTCTCTTCAAGCACAACGGTGCCGCGACGCTTTCTGTCAAGATATTCGGGGAAGACGGCGGACGCTTGGCGTGCAGCCCGGAGGGCGACATCGGCGGCGACCTTGGATATGAGCTTGCCCTTGGTGATGACCGTCATGCTTCCAGCAGCAGTGACACCTCCTTTGAGGAGAGTCCGAGTGATAGCAGCTACGATGCACCGCCGTGTCGGCGCGCTTGGACTTTGGGGGTTAGCCAGCCACGACAGTGCCGCTCCCCCACCCGCGAAGCAGCCATGCCGGCGCACCATCATTGTCCCATCACGGAAGAGGAGGACTCCGACTGAGTGCTGGTGTGTCGAGGGCAGGGCCTCAGGAGTGGCAGCCCCGGAGGGGGGCTCTTTATCTTTCTTCTTCGTTTCCTTTCCCTGCAACCAAAAATCATGGGGGGGGGGCCTCTGGGTGTGTAATGAACTTCGGCGCTTGCGCCCTTATATCAGTACTCTTATCATGTATTTCGGTCCCTGTGTAACTGTCGGATTTCGGGCTCCGCAAAACAAAAATAGGTTCGAACTCATGGGCATGTATGAAGATCCCCACCATCTTCAGCCTCAAACTCACCGCCCGACAATCTAGCCCGGTGAGCTCACTCAATCGCAGGAAGAAGACTAGCATAAGTGTCACCATAAATTACTTGCGACATATCAGAATTACTAGCAGGTGGTGGTGTCGCAAACTTACTCATAACAGAAGGTGAATCAAGTGCAGAGCTAGATGGCAGTTCCTTACCTCCCCTCGTAATAGAGGGATAGATCTTGGTTATTGGATCTTTCAGATTCTTCATAGTGATCAACAAATATAAATCCCAAGTGACTCAGAGAATAGAGCTATGATCCTCGGCAATGGCGCCAGAAAAAGGTCTTGGTAACCCACAAGTATAGGGGATTGCAACAGTTTTTGAGGGTAAAGTATTCAACCCAAATTTATCGATTCGACAGAAGGGGAGCCAAGGAATATTCTCGAGTATTGGCAGCTTTGTTGTCAATTCAACCACACCTGAAAGGCTTAATATCTGCATCAAAGTATTTAGTAGCAAAGTAATATGAAGTGACGGTAACAATGGCAACAGTAACAGTAGCAGTTTTGTAGTGATTGTAACAATAGCAATGGAGAAGTAACTTAGCAAGGATCAATATGTGAAAAGCTCGTAGGCAATGGATCAATGATGGATAATTATGTCGGATGTCATTCATCATGCAATAGTTATAACATAGGGTGACACAAAACTACCTCCATTTCATAAATGTAATGTAGGCATGCATTCCATATATAGTCATACGTGCTTAAGGAAAAGAACTTGCATGACATCTTTTGTCCTACCCTCCCGTGGCAGGGGGTCCTAATGGAAATACGGGATATTAAGGCCTCCTTTTAATAGAGAACCAGGCCAAAGCATTAGCACTTAGTGAATACATGAACTCCTCAAACAACGGTAATCACTGGAAAGAATCCCAGTTTTTGTCACCCTGGGGGATGCGGATCATAACTCGTAATAGGTGTCTACAACCTGAAAAATAGGATCAAGAACACATATATATTCATGAAAACATAATAGGTTCAGATCTGAAATCATGGCACTTGGGCCCTAGTGACAAGCATTAAGCATAGCAAAGTGATAGCAACATCAATCTGAGAACATAGTGGGTACTAGGGATCAAACCCTAACAAAACTAACTTGATTACATGATAAATCTCATCCAACCCATCACGGTCCAGCAAGCCTACGATGGTATTACTCACGAATGGTGGAGATCATCATGGAATTGGTGATGAAGGATGGTTGGTGATGCGATGGCGTCGATTTCCCCTCTTCGGAGCCCAAAATAGACTCCAGATCTGGCCTCCCAAGGAAGAACAGGAGGTGACGGCGGCTCTGTATCGTGAAATGCGATGAAATCTTCTCTTCTATTTTTTCTCCGCAAATATGAATATATAGGAGTGGAATTGAGATCGATGGAGCCACAGGGGGGCACAAGCCACCTAGGTGCGACCAGGGGGTGGTCGCGCCTGGTGGGCTTGTCACCTGTGGGTGGCCCCCCTCCGGTTGATTCTTTCGCCAGTATTTTTATTAATTCCAAAAATACTCTTCGTAAATTTTCAGGTCAATCCGAGAACTTTTATTTCTGCACAAAAATAACACCAAGGCAATTCTGCTGAAAACATCGTCAGTCCGGGTTAGTTTCAGTCAAATCATGCAAATTAGGGTCGTAAACAAGGGCAAAAGGGTTTGGAAAAGTAGATACGATGGAGGCGTATCTACTCCCCCAAGCATAACCCATTGCGTGTACTCAAACAATTCAGTTGATAAACTGAATGTGATAAAGAAAAACTTTTGCAAACTCTGTTTGATCTTGTTGTTGTAAATACGTCTAACTGATGTTCAGATTTTCAGCAAAGATTATGGACTAACCATGTTCACAATAACCTTTAGGTCTCACATTTACTCATATCAATGGCTTAATCAACTAGCGAGCAATAATAATAACTCTTGAATGACAACACTTTTTTATCAAAACAATCATGATACTATATGATAAAATGGTATCTCGTTAGCCCTTTCTGAGACCACAAAACATAAATGCAGAGCACCTCCAAAGAACAATGACTGACTAGACATTGTAATTCACGGTAAAAGAGATCCAGTCATACTCACACTCAATATCAATTAAAAGAAAAGCATACAAATGACGGTGACACTCTCTAACTGATGCTTTATTATAAGAGGAGGATGACTCAACAATAAAGTAAATAGATAAGCCCTTCGCAGAGGGAAGCATTGATTTGTAGAGGTGCCAGAGCTCGAGCTTTTGAAACAGAGATGAATAATAATTTTGAGCGGTATGCTTACATTTCCAACATAACGACCAAGAGTTTTCACCATCTTCCATTCTAAATAAATTATAGGCGGTTCCCAAACAGAATGATAAAGTTTTTACTCCCCCTCCACCAATCAGTCACACTCCATGGCGAGCCGAATCCACGGGTACCGTCCATACAAACACAATCCTCGGGGGAGTTTTGTTTCATTATATTTTGATTTGATTTTGAGCATGGAACTTGGTATTCTGAATACCAGCCACTTTCTCGTGAATGATAGTGAATCAACACATATCGTGAGAATAACCCACCTAGCATGGAAGATACTGACAACCCCCAGTCGCCACATGAGCGATTCGGGCATACAAAACCGAATGTTTATTTGAAGGTTTAGAGTTTGGCACATGCAAATTTACTTGGAATGGCAGGTGAATACAACATATAGGTAGGTATAGTGGACTCAAATGGAACAACTTTGGGTTTAAGGAAATAGATGCACAAGCGGAATTCCCGCTGAGTACAAGTGAAGGCTAGCAAAAGACTAGGGAGGGACCAACTAGAGAGCAAGAACAGTCATCAACATGCTTTGAGATTAACCAACATTGAATGCAAGCATGAGTAGGATATAAATCACCATGAACATAAATATTAGAGAGGCTATGTTGATTTTGTTTCAACTACATGCATGAACATGTGCGAAGTCAAGCCACTTGAATCATTGATAGGAGGATACCATCCTATCATACTACATCACTACCATTTTAATATGCATGTTGGCACTGAAGACAAACCATTATCCACTCTTAGCTAATTAAACATGGCATGAGTAACTATAATCTCTAATTGTCATTGCAAATATGTTTCACCCATAACAAACTGAATTCGGAACGATGAGCTAATCATATTTACAAAATAAAAATAGGTCGAGTTCATACTAGCTTTTCTCCATCTCAATCTTTTCATCAAATATCGTCATTATTGCCTTTCACTTGCACGACTAAACGGTGTGGATAATAATAAGAGTGCACGTGCATTGGACTAAGCTGGAATCTGTAAACAATAACTCCAAGTAGAAGACAAGGTAACATGAACTCTCTAATAGGTAAATAATAATGCATGAGAGCCACTCGACATTTTCATTGTGGTCTTCTCCTCATGACCGAAAAAGGAAAAACCAAAACATGAAGGAGAAAAAACTATTTACACGGGAAAGCTCCCAACAAGCAAAAGAAGAAATAAAAATCTTTTTGGGTTTCCTTTTCAATACTACAACTAAGAAACTAGAAGATAAATCTAGAACTAATTTTTTTGTATTTTTCTCAAAGTTAAATGAACACACGAGAAGAAAGCAAAACGAGGAAATAAACTACCATGGATAGTTCAATGAAAGAGTATGAAC
Source organism: Hordeum marinum (assembly GCA_022496015.1). Classification (NCBI taxonomy): domain Eukaryota; kingdom Viridiplantae; phylum Streptophyta; class Magnoliopsida; order Poales; family Poaceae; genus Hordeum; species Hordeum marinum. Next base: position 147,577,815 of record CM039674.1, read on the forward strand.
ACCGACCACTAAGATGAGTGTGTGAACATGAATGTAAAGTCGGTGAGAAATATGTACTCCCCCAAGCTTAGGCTTTTGGCCTAAGTTGGTCTATGGACATGGATAGAAAGTGCCCTCTCTTGGATACTCAGGAGCATCCTCATAGTTCCATTGGTTGGCGAACTCCTACGGCTCCCACTGAAAAACTGGCTCCGGGTACGGATCAAGGGCTGGTGCCGATTCTGGAGCTAGGGGTTGTGTCAGACCCTAGTATATGTAAATGTCTCCAGGCATAATGGTGTACCTACCCGATCGAATATCGAACAAATAATAAGCATGCAGAGTAATAATTTCACAAGTACCCTGGCTAAAAACTAAGTTGTAAAGCAACCTTCTATCATCATTTTTCTTAATAACATCGTGAGCTACCATACGATCATAATTTAAAAACTTCGAGGGTAGCAGCCTCTTATCTCTCTCGTTAAGCCTAATGGGTATCTCAAAATGTTTGGCTAAACGAGATGCATATATACCTCTGAATATGGCCCCCTTCAAATGGTTGGTGTTCAACCGTTGGGCCACCATAGCGCCCAAACTAAAGCTTCTATCAGCAAATAAAGCATGGCACAGAATGGCGAGGTCGGGGGAACTAAGACCTCCACTCTCCCAGCGACCAACTAAACATCTTCCCGCGAATAATGAATAATAGTGTAGCACGGGAAAATGTAAACTAGCAGCTCTTTCCTTTGACACACTTCTCTCTTCCCCTATAGTGACTGCAGCAATAAAATCTTCCATATCTCTAGGACGTGGTTCCCTGATGCTGCCCTCATAGGGTATTTTGCAAACTTCGCAAAAATCATAAAGGTTCATTTTCTTAGGCACATCATATAAGTGAAATTCTACTGTAGGAGGGTCTTCCCTAGAATGAAAGTGAAAATTTTGCACAAAGGTATTCGTGAGCAAGAGGTACTGGTCACACTTATCGTTGAGGAAGTCGTTGATGCCTGTGTTATATTTCTAGTTTCTCCAATGGTAATACTAGCAAGAAAATCATTATATTCAGTTTTGTGCGGATCACTATAGCTTCCCCATTGTGGAATTTTGCATGCATGATTAAAATCCTCTATGTCCAAAGCATATGCTTTGTCATAAAGGTCAAATAGGACGGAAGGTTTATTACGATTGAGCGAAAATAAAAACCTTTGCATGAAAGAATGTGTGAGTTGATAGTATTGCTTGCATTTGTCCGACACGAATTCCTCACATATCGCGAGTCTCAGGGCCTTCTTGCTTGATGAACCCCCTTGACTCAAAATAAAGGTGAACAAAACTCAACAAAGCTCATAGCAACTACTCCCTCAAGTGCCGAGAGGCTATATCATGCATCAAAACTACTTGGGACCATATAAATTTGACATGCAAGCTCAAGAACAGGGTCACCTCAGCAGCAAAAAATTTCAATATATAAAGCACTAGAACAAAACTAATTGGACCATCGGAGGAGTCACATACCGAGGAACAATGTCCCAAAATAGTTTTGCGAATGATTCTTTGCACTAGAAGATCGAAAATGGTAGCAAAATGAGCTAGAACACGGGTTTGAGCAATGGTGGGATTTTTCTGGAGGAAGATGAAGTGAATGGGTGCTGGAATAAGTGAAAGGGGGCCACGTGGGACCCACAAGCCTACTAGGCACGACCAGGGGGTGGCTGCGCCTTGTGGGCTTGTGGCCCACTGGTGTAGCCCCCTCGAGTGTGCTTAGTGCCAGATATTTTTAAATATTCCAAAAAAATCATACTCCATTTTTTCAGGATATTTGAAAAACTTTTATTTTTAGGTCACCTTTTTTATTGCACGGGATACTCACAAAACAGAAAAATAATAGCATTTTTACTTAATTTCATCTAACTAACAGAAAATAAAAGTTGGGTACAGTAAGTTTTGCTTTCTAAATGCATCCATCGCATGCTCATCAAAAGGAATCCATTAATAAGGTTGATCAAGTCTTATTAATAAACTTCTTTCGAATAACATGAAACCGGAGAATTTTCGAATAACACTAAGTTCCTCAATGGGGACATGTATATACCCAATAATAAGTATATCATATTTCTTCTTGACAGTAGGAAGAGGGAATTCAAAGTCTCCAATAATTATCGTTGGAATTTTTTCAATGGAGTTGATACTATGAACTTGAGATTGTTTCTTCGGAAAGTGTACCGTATGCGCATTACCATTAATATGAAAAGTGACATTGCCCTTGTTGCAGTCAATAACAACCCTTGCAGTATTCAAAAAGGGTCTACCAAGGGTGATTGACATACTGTCATCCTAGGGAATGTTGAGAATAACACAGTCCATTAAGATAGTAGCATTTGCAACTACGACAGGTACATCCTCACAAATATCGATAGGTAGAGGAGTTGATTTATTAGCCATTTGTAGAGAGATTTCAGTGGGTGTCAACTTATTCAAATCAAGTCTATGATATAAATAGAAAGGCATAACACTAACACCCGCTCCCAAATCACATAAAGCAATTTTAACATAATTCCCTTTAATAGAGCATGGTATAGTTGGTATTCCAGGATCTCCTAATTTCTTTGGTACTCCACCCTTAAAAGTATAATCAGTAAGCATGGTGGAAATTTCAGCATCCGGTATCTTCCTTTTATTCGTCACAATATCCTTCATATACTTAGCATAAGGAGACATTTTCAGAATATCGGTCAAGCGCATACGCAAAAAGACAGGTCTAAGCATTTCAACAAAGCACTCAAAATCCTCATCATCCTTTTTGTTGGATGGTTTAGGAGGAAAAGGCATGGGTTTCTGAACCCATGGTTCTCTTTCTTTATCATGCTTCCTAGCAATAAAATATCTTTTGTAATATCTTTTATTCTTAGGATGTGGGTTATCAAGATCAACAAAAGGTTCAATCTCCACATCATTATCATTACTAGGTGGAGTATCAACATGAACATCATCATTAATATTATCACTAGGCTCATGTTCATCACCAGATTGTGTCTCACCATCAGAAACCGAAATATCATTTTGGTTTCCAGGTGTATCTATAACAGGTTCACTAGCAGCATGCAAAGGTCTATCATCATCCTTGTTCCTCTTATTACTGGAGCAACTAGCAATCAAACACAATTGGTGACACGATCATTTTTCATGTGGTTCCGATAGGTGGTGCTATCGTACATCCATGTTCATGGAGTCTTCAACCCGTGGAGGGTAACGGTCGCGAGAGTCCATGGCGGGCTCTACCCACAGAGGGTTCCATGAAGAAGCAACCTTGACTATACCGTGACGGCCTACGTCCACGGAGGACTAGCCTAACTCGGGGTAGATCTTCACAAAGTATGCGATCTCCTTGCCCTTGCAAACTTCTTGGTTCACTCCACAACACGAAGTAGGAGGCTCCCAAGCGACACCTAACCAATCTAGGAGGCACCACCCTCCAAAAGGTAATAGGCTTGATAATGTCGATGAACTCCTTGCTCTTGTGCTTCAAGATGATAGACTCCTCAACACACAATCACTCTCTCACAGATTTGGCTTGGTAGAAGAAGTTTATTGGGTGGAAAGCAAGTTGGGAAGGCTAGAACTCAAGATTCATATGGTAGGAATGGAATGGCATGATCTTAACACATGAGTAGGTGGCTCTCTCTCAAAAAATCAATAGGTATGAGTGGGGAATTGTTCTGAGTGCTTCTCTTGCGAGTGAGTGGTGGTGGAGGGGTATATATAGCCATCTCCAAAAATCCAATCATTACACCTAATAAGTCAGACTCGGTGACACCGATGTGTAAATCTCAGTGGTACCGAGTTGACTCAAAGGTAGCAACTTTTGAATCTCAGTGAGACCGATACATAAAACTCGGTTGCACCAATAAGGTGACAAATAGTCAGATTGCCAATCTCAATGACGCCGATTCACAAAACTCGGCAGGACCGATATTGTAAACTTGAATAACAGGAAGTTGGCAACCCAAGCTAGGAGGCACCGAAGTGGAATCGGTTGCACCAAAAAGCTAGGGTTTGGCTGAGTCTGTCTGAGGTGGGGAATCAGTGGCACGGAGTGGAAAGTGTTGATTGCATCGATTTTGGATATTTGGCTTTGGACAGACTTTTGTGGAAGAGCTTGTGGGTGTATGTGGTGACTATCACTTGTGCACGTATGTGCATTTTGTTCACCAACAAAACCTTACCCCCTTTTGATAGTATTGGTTTTCCTATGGACTCAAAGTGATTTCTCACAAAATGTAAAATGTAGAGTTCTTTGCTTGAAGCTTTGCCAATGCTAGTCCTTGCATCTTAGGGTATTCCACAATCCGTTTGCCAACCCATCATTGAACTTTTCTTGAAATATGCTTAGTGGAAACATTAGTTCAATGACATATATGTTGTTATTAATTACCGAAACGAATTTTTAAAATTTGTTTTCAATGTGCTTTCAATCTCTCCCTTTTTTGATAATTGATGACAACATATAGATTAAAGCTTCAACATATGATATAATCAATAAATATAATCGTTGCTTTGAGAAGTATGTGATAAGTAAGAGCTCCCCCTAAATTTGTGCATTATTTTAAAATTTGTGTTTGAATGCAAATGCACAATTGACTAGGTACGTGGGGCACTTCTTCCATGTCACATACATCTTGGTGGTGTGCGAGAGTAATAAGAGTTAATATCATAGCACAACACATCAAGCAAAGTGAATGATCATCACATAACCATCAAAAGATAGGAAATAGTATCAACACACATTAAAGCGTATGATCAAACACACAAGAAAAGTATCTCACATCCAAACCAAAATATCAAATGTTTTGTAAAACAACAATAAAAAAACAGACGCTCTCTCACTCGAAGCCTAGATCTATATACAACTTCTCCCCCTTTGGCAACAAGTTACCAAAAAGTTCGAAGAGATATAGCTAATCACTCTTCTGCGACTGATCTCCTCCGGTAGTTGATGTCGGAGTCAAGAGAACTATATTGGCGAAGACTTCTCCTGATGTCCTGGACGGAGTTGGTGTAGACACTAGAGGCACTGAAGGTGCTGATGGAGCTCAAGTCACTTTGGCTGGAGCGGAAGATGTAGGTCTCATCTCCGGAGCTGGCATTGTAGGTGTCCTGGCCTTAGTTGTGAACTGGGCAGTCGTCCTGGCAGGTGCACTATCCTCATCATCATTAGACTCGGACTCTAAAGAGGTGCAACGGATAAGGGCTTCATCTACCTCCTTATTAAGCTCATTGACTGTCTTAGTCAGCCCATCTACCTTGTCGTTAAGAGTTTTCACTCTATCCTCAATAATGTTCACAAGGCTCTCCTGAGTGTCCATGATGGTTTTGATGTACTTCTTCATGTTCACGACAGTTGAGATCAAGAGATCCATCTGCTCGTTCCCGGATCTAGGGACTTGAGCACAAATGGCTCGAGCTGCCTCTGCCTTTGCCTCTACCTTAGTTGTAGCTCATGTGGGATGGTCTGGATCCATCACCACAATATTGTCCTCAAAATCTGGCTGAAGTGGCAAGTGGGGTCTATCCAGAGCAAAGATGTGCTTCTCAAGTTTGGAGTTGATAAGCATCTAAATGTAGGGTGCATAGCATCACGACCGCTTCTGGTCAGCAGCAACCCTCTTCACAGTCTCTACGATCAAATCCATCACTCGGATCCTGGTGTGACTGTCAAGATGGATAAGCATGTTGATGGAGTAGCCACAAATCATCTCCTCATCTCCAGACTTGTCCATCAAGGTATGCAGCAGGATAGTGTTCATGGTACGGAGGCCTACTTGAAGGAAGTAAATGGATCCTAACTTGTGTGATTGCAAGTTAGCAGCTGGAAAAGTAGTCTACATATCCTTCATAGCATTATGGATCTCCTTGGATTGTGAGTAAACATCCAAGTCACCATACTCAACCTCTGGGGCTCCTAAGATGGTAGTGTCATGCCCAAGATGCGATCCTATCCTTATTTTTGGCACGGGGGGCTCGGCAGGGATAGAAGCACATCTCGTCATGTTGCAAGAATGGATATCATTACAAGTACATTTACAGAAGAGACGAGTATATGGAATTGTCTTACACTCGCCACAAGCTACATCAAGATCAAATCAATAGAACAACATATTCAAACATCATACAGAAGAGCAGGGTCCGATTACGGACGAAATCAAATGATAAAATGACATCCATCCTTGCTATCCCAGGCTGCCGCCTGGAACTCATCCTAGATCGATGAAGAATAATAAGAACTCCAAATCAAAATAAGCATCGCACTCACGTCAAGTCATCACATTACCTGTACATGCAACTGTTGTTGTAGTAATCTGTGAGCCACTGGGACTCAGCAATCTCATTTCCAAGGGTATCAAGACTAGCAAAGCTTAATGGGTGAGGTATGGTTAAGTGGTGAGGCTGCAGCAAGCGACTAAGCATTTATTTGAGTGGCTAACTTATGAATACATAAAGTAAAGTATGATGGTCTACACATAACGGACGTTAACTAGTAATGATCACTAAGTGATCCTGAACACCTTCTTACGTCAAACATAACCCCACCATGTTATCTCTCGGATAAGGACTCACGAGAAGAAATAGTCATGGTTACGCACATAGTTGGTGTATTTTATTAGAGTGTACTTCAAGTTTGCTATGACCGGGTGTTAAACAAAGTTTCCAAGTTTCCTAGATGACCGCAGGCACGACTTTCTAAAACATTTAACCCTCCAGGGGTGCTCCAACTCGTCCATCACAAATTAACCACATGCCGCAAGAATAACCTCGACCACGGATCTCGTGATCATCCTAGGCAATTCCAAAGGAAATCTGACACCTTGAGATAGCCCGAAGAAGATCAGAGTTCCTCACAAAAGACATTTGAGAAAGGAAAAACAAATCTAGCAAGACCTCCCGACATGCCGACAATCCCGATAAGAGCCACGTATCTTGTTCTCGGGACACGGCATATGAGCGACACGTACAATGGCCTCATAGAAATATCCCATGTTGCCCCGGGTTGGCCCCGCACAGTGCTCTATTTTGGACCAACACTCATGAGGAGCACTGGCTCGGGTTGTTGATTAAAGATCGACGGGTGCCGGTGGGTCCCTATGCAATTTTATTAGTTATTAGGAAAATGTAATACCAATATTGGGCCTTGCCAGACAAGCTTTATCCTAAAACAAAAATCAAGGGGGTCCCGATAACAACCCTGAGCATGTTAGGAGCGCTCAATTATGGACCATAACACCGGTTCACAAGTAACTAGGGGCGGCAAGAGCGGAACAAAACACCGAGCAAAAGGCCAAGCCTTCCACCCTTTACCAAGTATATATGTGCATTAAATTAAATAGCAACAATATTGTGATATCAAAATGTCCATGTTGTCACATGGAAGCAATTGCACCTGCAGCTAGAAACGCTATCAGAAGGGCTGAGCAAGCGGTAACATAGCCAAGCACAGGTTTGCTGGGATGTGGAGGGGTTAGAGGCTTTTCATGGCAATGTTGGGAGGCTTGACAAACAAGTGGTAGGTAGCAAGACATAACGATAAAAACGGGACAACTAGCATGGCAATGATAGTAGTGGTATCCAGGGAAATGTGTCATCTTGCCTGAGATCCCGCTTGGAAGAAGAACGAGTCCATGCAAAAGACGAGCCAACGTAGTCGAACGAATCCTCACACTCTGAACGCTTTTGGAACTCTATCAAGAAGGAATAATCTGAAAACAACAATCAACACATGATAAACACCACAACATATGCATGATATGATGCGCAACCAAATATGATTCATGTTCGGTTTAATATGCAACGCATGGCAAATCACATCAAACAACTACAACACAGTAAAGTGAAGCTTAATATGCAACGAGTTGCATATTGACGAAACTCCACATTCGAATTATTTAGTTCACTCTATTTTAGGTACTCATCAATATTAAATGTGATTAAACATGGCAAGAGGTGAAGCATAAGTAAACTACATCACCTAGGCACTTTAAATGAGGTCGGAAGCAACGAATAATAATTCCGAAACGACCACATATACATATTTTAAGTTTGGTCCAGATCTGAACTAGCCATATTTTAGAGTTGTTAAACAGCAAAATAAATGTCACCATGAGATTCTACGCATTTTTCTAGTCAATTTACATATGTAAAACATTTTCAATGAAGCTACGGTTAATTAGTTATGAAATAAATCATTTTACATGACATTTACGCAAATTACATGAAAACAGCAGGTTAAACATGTTAAACACATGTGAGAGTTGTATATTGTGAATCTACATGAAATTCTAGTCACTTTACATATATGAAGTTTTCACATGCGATGCATGGTTATGAAGTTATTATATGCATGATGTTTAGGGGTTTTTCTCCAAAATAGTAATTCGTTGGTTAATTAATAAATTCGCGGGATGGAAAAAACATGCATTGGGCTGATTCTGTCCACGGGCCTAAATCAAACAGTGAGCGCAACATACTAAAATGTGCACACGGGCGAGGGATAGGGCTGGAGCGCTCACCAGAGGCCTGGGGTCAGATCTGGCGCTGGGCTGGGCTGAGGTGGAGCAGGCCAGCGCGGCACTGATCTGGGCCTGGCCCACCTGGCGCTAGCAACCCTGAACGGGGCGAGCGGAGGGCTCGTCCTCCTCCCGATCCCGATCGGGAACGAGGAAGGCAGTGGCGGCGACAGGCCTTGGAACTCCGGCAAGGCCGAGGACGGCGGTAATTGACCAGATCCAGGGACGAGGCGACGTATCCGGCTACCGGCAGGGGTCGGGCGGTGTTGTGGCACGAGGGCTGCCGGCGGCGGCTTCCGGGCGCAACGACGGGGAGCATGGCGACGGCTCGGGCGTGTGACGGGGCTAGCTTGGCGGCGGCGAGGTCGATGCCTCCGGCGGCTTGCCGGTGAGGCGGAAGGCGGCAGCGTTCGGGGGCGGAGGCACGAGGGAGCTCGGCTCCATGGGGGGAGGCAGAGGCAGGAGCCTCATGCTCCTCTCAGGGCGGCGGCGGTTGGTTCGGGCCCGAGCGGGCCTCCAGATGGGCTCGGCAGGCCCTAGCGGCTGGAGGTGGGAGGCAGCGGTGCTAAGGATTGGGGGCGCGAAAACTGAGGTGGGGCTTAGTGTTTCCATTTAGGGTGGGCTAGGGGTGCTTAAATAGGATAGGAGCGCTAGGTTAGGTGGTTTAAGCCCGTTTTCGGACCCTCCAAACACAATCGGACGGCTCCGGTCGTGGGGTAGGCTAGCTGGGTGGGCTGGTGGGCTGTGTAGAGTGGGATAGGTGGAGATGAGAGGGAAGGTGGCAGCCTGTGACAAGAGTTTGAAACACCGAAAAACGTCTGACGAATAAACCGGTGACCACACTGCTACGACTGACCGTTGAGGTATCAAACGAACTCGGAATGCGACGAAATTTGACAGGTGGTGTACCTACGCAATAATAAGACAGCACGCTAGGTTTCGACCCAATCCGAGAATATTTTTCGTGCGCTTTAAAAATGGTTTTTTAACGATGTCGCGGGCGTGTGCGTGTGTGGTTGGTCTCGAAAGGTTGACGCCACGAATGGAGAGAACCGGCAGCTACTCACGGATGCAAGTTTTCGAAAACGAGTGATGATGCTATGCATATGATGCGAATGATGCGATGATGAATGCAACAACCAAACGAAACACATACGATAATGGAAATAAAAGGGGAATCTTCAAGAGCGTCGGTCCCGGGTTGTTACATCTCTCCTCCACTACACGAGGATCTCGTCCCGAGATCTAGAATGAGAAGGGGAAGAGAAAGAGCAAGAGGTGAAACTTAATTTCTTCTTTGACAAACGAGTGAAACCAATGAAACATGAAGGTTGGAAAGAGATGAAGAATGACATGAGGAACAAGCAAGAATTCAAAAGAAATTTCGGCGACGCTTCGGTAGGACAGAGAGGAAAATTTCATATGATGGAAATAAATTGAAGAGAGACACCAAACCTCAGTTGGATTGGAATCAAAACTTCATAAGATGGAAGGATCATGAAAAGATTTCATAGCACTCCGGTTAATGGAAAAGCAAGGGAAGAACATGATCTTAATCAAAACAAGATGATAGATTGAAGAGAGCAACAACATAAAATCTCCGGAGCAGAACACTAAAAGCTAGATTACTGGAGAGAAGAGACAGGGAAGAACTGACAACTTCTACCACCATTGAATTTGAAAAGTGTAGTTGAACGAAGTTGATGGAGAATTAACAACGAAAAGATTTAGCTTGTTATGGGCTTATGAAAAATAACTCAAAATTATGAGGTGACAACCTGCCACAACAGGAACAATTGATTACTTGAGAGCAACAAGATATGCAAAACTTCTTTCACCACGAGGTGGAGGAGACACTAGAATCATTTATGACACCATGATAGCAACAATCCTTAGGAAATGCTTTAGTAAAATGCAACCCAAGATAACTCCGAGAAAACAAGATGGGTTTACTTATTTTATTCTTGAAAAAAATTCTTCGAGACTCCTCATAACCAAGAATTTAATAACACCATCTCAATGACAATGGAGAAGAAATTGAACTTACAAATCCAAGATAAAGAACACTTGAGCACCTCTAACAAGAATCTTGAAGAACACTTCGAGAAAAATTACATCCTTAACAAACCACCATGAAGAAGCATCGCGATGAACTCCGGAATGAAAGGATGGAGCTTGACACTGAAGGTAGAAAAATAACAAGATTGAGGCCTTGCTATGAATTAGATGAAGCTTAGCGACAAGATACTTGAGAAAACTAGGAACTCCGGAACAAGAAAGATGAGAACACTTGAAACCTAGAATTGATATCATGCACAACTCTGGAAGAGGGATTGAAATCACTTGATGAAACAAGAATAAGATTTATGTTATGCTTATCCTTCATCAAGTTGTATTGATGACAAGCAACGGATTTCGCACACCACGTATTCTTGTTGCAAAGAATTGAAGTTATAGAGAGAGAGATCACAAACTTGAAGAAGTCTTGCACGAGAACACCAGTAAGAATTGGCAATGAATGAGGATACTATGATTGAACAAACATACATGGGACCGAAGAGATCACGATCCACCTAATGGAACACTTCAACAAGGCACCAGAATAATTGGGATACGAACAAAGGGACAACAATTGAGAAGAGTTTGAGAACGAAAGCTGAAAGCTGAGAACGAAGAAATCTTCTAAAATGATGGCCTTCGGAGGATCAAGGAATGAAAACAACTCTGAATGCACCGGATAGATATGGGAGGAATCACTCATTATTGACAACAATCAATAAGATAGCACGAAGCTGAGACCATGAATCTTCAAGAGAATGAGCAAACATTTAAGAGAACCACTCCTTCGGTCTTCAACGCAGAGAATGATGACGAGAAACAACACCATGAATTACTGAGATACTCCGGAATAACAAATAAAGAACGGTTGAGCCAATGATGAAATTGATCCAAAACGATCATGGAGAAGGAATACGGCTGATGAAAATCACTGTTACATCATATTTGAAAAGAAGTTGAGATCTGCGGAAACGATTAGAAGAGCCACGTAAGATCCTAGGGAAAACACCTGTGGGTTATGGGCTAACTCAACAGAAACCACCGTTGAGAAAATTGCTTAGAAAGAGATATTGCACCAGAAAAATTAAGAACTTGATGAGGGGAGAGCCTCGAAATAATTTGGAAGGATTGAAAGAAAACATTAACCTTCTGAGATATCTTCAGCACTCCAGATAGAACATAGAGGGGTGAATTAATAAGAGAGGCTTGATGAGAATTCGAACACGGAAATCATTTAATGAATGAAAAAGATATGATGAACACCGTGATATAGATTTGAATCCACCGGAGAAGAATAACAATGAGAACAAGGAATATGAGGATAGATCTTGAAATTGAAACTCTTGAGAATCTCCACAAGAAATCACCGAAAACAAAATAGAAGAAAAGATAGTGGAAGCATTACATGAATAGAAAAGACACTTGGATGAGAATTTAATCATTTAAGAAAAAGGGCAGGAGGATGGGGAAAAACAAAGAAAACATAGGACGGATGAAAAGAACTCCGGAAAGAAACATGAGGATTGATCTTGCAAATATTGGAGATGATAGAATTATCTTGAAGAGAAGCACACCGGATAAAAAGAATTAGTATGACAACTTGGTTGAGCAAAAGAATTAACAATCCCACAGAAATATGAGAACACTACTTCGGAAAGATATGAGATCACCACTTGACATCGAAGCAACTCAAATAACCATATTCAACAAAACAAAGGATGAGGCTTATGAAACAATCCAGAACAAATACATGAAAAATATTCCGCTAAATATTTTCGTGGTAAGGTTCGCACGGGCTCGATCATACATTGGATTGTCATAATGAAATGACGCTCGAATATGCTCCCTAGGCGTAGCGAACTACAAGGCTTGACGAAGCATATTTGATGACATATATCGAGACTGTCCTATGTAAGAACAACCGTGAACAAACGAATCCACTAGATGTCAAACCCCAACCTCACATCATGATCTGTTAGAAGATAACCTAGGTAACTACTTGAATTCCAACCTAGGAACTCCTAAAACTTTCCTGGTTATGCAATCGGGTCCACAGATACAAGGAGCAAAATCCATCACTAAACTCCTAACAGTAATACTACACTCCAATGTAACACATCCGTCAACACATAACCAGAGGTCTTGGAAACTCATCTATCTCACCCTCAAAAACACAACGATACTAAGAATGGCAGTACATCCGAACTCACTCCACCAGTACTGGGGATCCCGGACTCCTCTCGCCACTACTAGTATTGAAGCAATTTCGAACATCCTCCATCCTGAGATACTAAGGAAACTGAACAATAACAATGCGTCAAGAATCCCCTGGAGCTCAACTTCCCGAAAGAAATAAAGTCAGACAGGAGGCACCAAGAAAGAACTCCGTCACATCGGCATCACAGAGATTCAAAAATATCCATGTGATCCTAAAAAACATTTGAGTGAGAAGAGGGTAGAATTAAAATTCCTAAGTCATAATTCCTCACCAAAGCATAGAAGAGGAGTAAAAAGAATCCTACTCTTCGATATAACTAGACTCAAAATAGTTTTTCTCTAGACTCGACTCGGCCAAGTTCGATCGATCAAGGGGGCTCCTAGGTTGGTACAGGCTTTGATACCAACTTGTCATGCCCAAGATGTGATCCTATCCTTATTTTTGGCACGGGGGCCTCGACAGGGATAGAAGCGCATCTCGTCGTGTTGCAAGAATGGATATCATTACAAGTACATATACAGAAGACATGAGTATATGGAATTGGCTTATACTCGCCACAAGTTACATCAAGATCACATCAATAGAACAACATATTCAAACATCATATAGAAGAGCAGGGTCCGACTACGGACAAAATCAAACAATAAAATGACATCCATCCTTGCTATCCCAGGCTGTCGCCTAGAACGCATCCTAGATCGACTAAGAAGAAGAAGAACTCCAAATCAAAACAAGCATCGCGCTCACGTCAAGTCATCGCATTACCTGTACCCGCAACTATTGTTGTAGTAATATGTGAGCCACGGGGACTTAACAATCTCATTTCCAATGGTATCAAGACTAGCAAAGCTTAATGGGTGAGGTACGGTTACATGGTGAGGCTGCAGCAAGCGACTAAGCATTTATTTGAGTGGCTAACTTATGAATACAGGAAGTAAAGTATGGTGGTCTATGCATAACGGACGTGAACTAGTAATGATCACTAAGTGATCTTGAACAACTACTTACGTCAAACATAACCCCACCATTTTCTCTCTCGGATAAGGACTCACGATAAGAGACGGTCACGGTTACGCACACAGTTGGTGTATTTTGTTAGAGTTTACTTCAAGTTTGCTATGACCGGGTGTTAAACAAAGTTTCCAAGTTTGCCACATAACCGCGGGCACGGCTTTCCAAAAGATTTAACCCTACAGGGGTGCTCCAACTCATCCATCACAAATTAACCACATGCCGCGAGAATAACCTCGACCACGGATCTCGTGATCATCCTAGGCAATTCCAAAGGAAATCCGATACCTCGAGATAGCCCGAAGAAGATCAGAGTTCCTCACGAAAGACATTTGAGAAAGGTAAAACAAGTAAAGCAAGACCGCCCGATGTGCCGACAATCCCGATAGGAGCCACGTATCTCGTTCTTAGGGATAGATGAGCGACGTGTACAGTGGCCTGGTAGAAATCTCCCGAGTTACCCTGGGTTGGCCCCGCACAGTGTTCTATTTTGGACCAACACTCATGAGGAGCACTGGCCCGGGTTGTTGATTAAAGATCTGCGGGTGCCAGAGGGTCCCTATTCAATTTTATTAGTTATTAGGCAAATGTAGTACCAATGTTGGGCCTTGCCAGACAAGCTTTAGCCTAAAACGAAAATCAAGGGGTCCCCATAACAACCCCGAGCATGTTAGGAGCGCTCAATTATGGAACATAACGCCGGTTTACAAGTAACTAGGGGCGGCAAGAGCGGAACAAAACACTGAGCAAAAGGCCAAGCCTTCCACCCTTTACCAAGTATATATGTGCATTAAATTAAATATCAACAATATTGTGATATCAAAATGTCCATGTTCTCACATGGAAGCAATTGCACCTGCATCTAGAAATGCTATAAGTAGGGCTGAGCAAACGGTAACATAGCCAAATAAAAGTTTGCTGGGATGTGGAGGGGTTAGAGGCTTTTCATGGCAATGTTGGGAGGCTTGACAAACAAGTGGTTGGTAGAGAGACATAACGATAAAAACGGGACAACTAGCATAGCAATGATAGTAGTGGTATCCAGGGAAATGTGTCATCTTTCCTGAGATCCTGCTTGGAAGAAGAACGAGTCCATGAAGAAGACAAGCCAACGTAGTCGAACGAATCCTCACACTCCGAACGCTTTCGGAACTCTATTGAGAAGAAACAATCCAAAAAAACAATCAACACATGATAAACACCACAACATATGCATGACATGATGCGCAACCAAATATGATTCATGTTCAGTTTAATATGCAATGCATGGCAAATCACATCAAACAACTATTACACATTAAAGTGAAGCTCAATACGCAACGAGTTGCATATTGACGAAACTCCACATTCGAATTATTTAGTTCACTCTTGCTTAGGTACTCATCAATATTAAATGTTGTTAAATATGTCAAGAGGTGAAGCATAAGTAAACTACATCACTTAGGCACTTTAAATGAGGTCGGAAGCAACGAATAACAATTCCGGAACGACCTCATATGCATATTTTAAGTGTGGTCCAGATCTGAACTAGCCATATATTAGAGTATTTAAACAGCAAAATAAATGTGACCATGAGATTCTACGCATTTTTCTAGTCAAGTTACATATGCAAAATATTTTCAACGGAGCTACGGTTAATTAGTTATGAAATAAATCATTCTACATGGCATTTACGCAAATTACATGAAAACAGCAGGTTAAACATGTTAAACACATGTGAGAGTTGGATATTGTGAATCTACATGAAATTCTAGTCATTTTACATATATAAAGTTTTTACATTCCATGCACGGTTATGAAGTTATTATATGCATGATGTTTAGGTGTTTTTTTGCAAAACAGTAATTCGTTGGTTAATTAACAAAATCGCGGGTCGGAAAAAATATGCATTAGGCTGATTCTATCCACGGGCCTAAATCAAATAGTGGGCACAACATACTAAATGTGCACACGGGCGAGGGATAGGGATGGATCGCTCATCAAAGGCCTGGGGTCAAATCTGGCGCTGGGCTGGGCTGAGGTGGAGCAGACCGGCGCGACACTGATCTGGGCTTGGCCCACCTGGCGCTAGCGACGGTCAATGGGGCGAGCGGAGGGCTCGTCCTCCTCCCGATCCCGATAGGGAACGACGAAGGTAGCGGCGGTGGCGGGCCTTAGAGCTCCGGCGAGGCCGAGGACGGCGGGAATCAACCAGATCCGGGGACGAGGCGACGGATCCGACTACCGGCAGGGGTCGGGCGGCGCTGCGGCGCGAGGACTGCAGACGGCGGCTTGCGGGCGCAACGACAGGGAGCATGGCGACGGCTCGGGCGCGCGACGGGGCTAGCTTGGCGGCGGCGAGGTCGACGCCTCCGGCGGCTCGCCGGTGAGGCGGAAGGCGGCGGCGCTCGAGGACGGAGGCGTTAGGGAGCTCGGCTCCATAGGGGAGGCAGAGGCAGGTGCCTCGGGCTCCTCTCGGGGCGGTGATGGCTGGTTCGGGCCTGAGCGGGCCTCTAGATGGTTTCGGCGGGCCCTAGGGGCTGGAGGTGGGACGCAGCAGTCCTGAGGATTGGGGCACGGAAACCGAGGTTGGGATTAGGGTTCTTAAATAGGATAGGAGGGCTAGATTAGGTGGTTTAAGCCCGTTTACGGACCCTCCGATCGTGATCAGACGGCTCCAATCGCGGGGTAGGCTAGGTGGGTTGGGCTAGTGGGTTGTGTAGAGTGGGATAGGTGGAGATGAGAGGGAAGGTGGCAGCCCATGCCAAGAGTTTAAAACACCGAAAAACGCCCAATGAATAAACCGATGACCGCACTGCTACGACTGATAGTTGGAGTATCAAACGAACTTGGAATGTGACAAAATTTGGCAGGCGGTCTACCTACGCAATAATAAGACCGCATGCCAGGTTTCGACCCAATCCGAGAATATTTTTAGTGCGCTTTAAAAACGGTTTTTTAACGATGTTGCGGGCGCGTGCGTGTGTGGTTGGTCTCGAAAGGTTGATGGCATGAACGGAGAGAACCGACGGCTACTCACGGATGCAAGTTTTTTGAAAATGAGTGATGATGCTATGCATATGATGCGAATGATGCAATGATGAATGCAGTAACCAAACGAAACACAGACGGGAATGGAAATAAAAGGGGAATCTTTTGGAACGTCGGTCCCAGGCTGTTATAGGTAGCCCACTCATCAACTGTAGATTCGTATCTTGCTCCTTCAATCATCCATACTATCCTACCATCTTCATAAAAATGAGTAGTGGAATAGAACTGCGTGATTATTTCATCATTCCTAGTAGTGACCTCTTTGCCAACAAATTGATCAATTCCAATGCAGTGGAAGTTGTCTTGCACACATGGGAAATAGTCCTCATTTGCCTTGATATACTTCCAGTCAACATATCTCATGTGTGTGACTGCAGGACTCTTGTCAAGTAAGATAGTTTCATAGAAGTCTTGTTGCTCTTTGGTATAGAACATGTAGTCCACAACAGTTTTCCCCTCTAGGCATATGGATCAATAGCTCTCCATGCCCTCAAACATGAATCCTTCCTCTTCTTCATATCCTCAGCAACTGAGTGGCTGGCATTTTGTTCAAGAAGGTGAGGTCTCAGCTTCATCAAAACTGACATAGCATCATCATCATCTATTTCTTTGAAAGTGGATGTCTTGTTCTTCTCAGCAGCAGATATATCTCTCGTAGTTCTCTTAGACTTCCCTGCAGCAACTTTCTTGGATGCAGCCTTGGTGCTCTTGGAGGGGCCAGGCTTAGGCATAACATACGCCATAAGCTACTTTTGCTTATTCTTGGGAGGGTCCTTGACAACAGGTTCCTCCTCCTCCTCCTCCTCGGCAGTAGCACCAATAGCCTCCTCTGGATCCTCACACATAGAGGTAGGCCTGCCAATCACATGGATGATCCTCTTCATGTCTATCTTCTTCTCTCCTGCCTTCTTAGGAAAAGATTTCTTGGGGATCTCAACAGACATAGTGCCTCTAGCACTCTCATGTGCTCTGAAAGTCTCTAGAGGTGCATAGACTTTGCTGACTACCCTCCTAGATGAGGTAGCCTCAGTAGCAGACTTCTTTGCAGCTTTCTCTTGCTTCTTAGCAAGAACCTCCTTTGGCACAAAATCAGAATCTTCTTCATCTGAATTGTGTCTCTTCCTTGTCCTTGTTGTAGCTTTGGGCAACCCATGAGAACTGGGAGTGCCTGGATCTGAGGAAGAACTGGACTTGGGACTAGTGCCTGAACTCATATCAACATTCTGCTCCTACAGATTCTGACTATCTTCAGCATTTGACATGTCTGACCCTGTGAATAGGGTTGAGAAGAGTGGAATAGGATAAGTCATCACAAAATGTTCAGCTGCATTTTGAAAGTTTGAATTAAGACTTTCCAAAGTTATACATTCTGTCACATGAAAATCGGTACAGCCGAAGCAAAAAATATTGGTGCTACCAAGACTGACTCTCTCACTAACCGAAACTTGTCACCCCTTCCGATGGGACCGAAAAGCAGTACTCAGTTTCACCGAGAGAGTTCTCAACAACAAAGATTGCAAATCGGTGAAACCGATTTGTTCACTTCAATTCCATCGAGTTTCATCGAGCGGAAGGCAAACCCTAGAAAATCAATCGTTCGCTATCTAATGGAGGTTTCTTTTGGATAGAACGATCTCAAACAATGGATAAACTAGGAAAATTCCCTAATGTGCATGAATCAAAAAGTGGAGCGCGAGAGGGGGCCGAATCCATACCCTAACTTGGCGATGGATCCGCTACGGCGGCGACGATGGAGTAGAATACGTTGACGGCGGAGATTCCTAGCGGCGGAGACGCTCGGGGAAGCAAAGCGATGACCAGGGGTCTTCGGAACTGCGGCTTAGGGTTTTGGAGCGTGACGTTGGAAGGTAGAAATCCAAAGCATCGGGGTCCACAGATTATATACCCCTCAGTGTCGGTGACATCGATTTGATATTTTCGGTGTCACCGAGTTTCTCTACTGTCAGCTGACAGGAAAACTTGGTGTAACCGAGAATATGAAATTGGCAGTACCGAGATTGGAAAACTAGATCAACCCTAGGCAATCGATGAGACCGTGATTTTGGTGTTGGTTCCATCGAGATGCACTTGGGAGGTTTTAATGGTCAGTCCTTTGTCGATATGGGACTCCGAGTGCTCCTCACACAGAGAGATCGAAAAGTACTTGTTCAAATTTTGTGATGCGACATGAATAGAATATGAGGTGATAAAGCATAGATATCTAGGGGAGTGGTACTAGGCATTCTTGTAGTGGTGTAGCTAGGGGGTGGCCAGGGTGGTCCATGGACCACCCTGAAACTTCCCCCATAGCCAATATATAGGGTAGAAGAAAGAAGTTTTTTTAGTAATACATAGAATGACATGAAAATTTTCATTGTTCGACCACCCTGGCTCACCGAGCTGGCTACGCCACTGCATTCTTGTATATCCAATTGGCAAATGAAAAATCAAAAGCCAAATAGCAACAGTTGGATATCCTCGAATGAGTAAATAAACGCAGACCAACATTCTCACACAATAAGATGTCAAATGAAATCATGGCAAACATGCACAAACACTTTAGCATCTAACAAACACTTTGGCGATGACGGAGTCATCTATATATGAGTATATTGACTTAGGAGCCAAGTAAGAATACTTGATCATAGGTCATACTCGTCGTTTAAGCACAAGTGGGGTTACCACTTTTACATAAAGCATATAATGTTGTCACATTCTATGAGATGCTTTGACTCAAGTCTTAGAGTAAAGCTCCCCCTGTATGTGACATCCCCCATAGGAGGGATAAACTAACCTTGGGTTTTGTCGATGAAGACTTCATGTAGGTGAAGTAGTGGTGGATGCTCAAGGTTGATAAAGACCACCAAGAGTTGGGACCATCCTCGTTGTTTCATTACTCTTCTTACGTGCATGGGTTAGTCCCAACACACAAGAGACAAGTACAAGGATATCTATGGACATGGAGTGCAAAGCATATATGATGATGTCCATTGATTTTTTGATTACCTTGTCCCTTTCTTACCTTTGAGGGAATGTATGACTCCTTGAACTGTTGCATAATGTTGATGTTGATTGCAACTAGTTCTTGCCAATAATGAATGTGAGTGGATTTCATTGGCAGAGTCACCCCTCAAGAACTTCTCTAGTTCTTCTTCTTGGGGACCCACATCAATTTGATGGGGATCCTTGGTGTTGAAGTAGCACTTGTAGAAGTTGAACTCGTAGTAGCCTTGGTAACCCCCTTCACCAAAGCTTGGGATTCATCTTCATATGAGTCAATGTCCTCTTGAAGCTTGTTCTTGTCCTTGAGCGTGGGGTCTTGTGGTAGAAGATCATCTTGAGCTTTTGTTCCCCTAGGGGGAGTATTTTCATACTTCTCCTTTTGAGGAACAAACTTGGGATTGGGTTACTTACCTTCTTCCCATTCAACTCCATTAGCGTTGAAGTAGCCAACACCACGATTCTTCCGGTATCCTCCGTGCTTGTGTACAATCTCCTCAAATTGTTTGCACCCTTAAAGACTCTTGTAGATACCTTTCTCTATAATCCCTTTCAAAAGTTAATTTTCTTGCTCAAGTATAACTTAGCTAAGAGAAGAGTTATTGGAATCAAGAGAACTACTAGAAGCAATATCATTGGATTTATCATTTTTATTGCTACTAGTTGAAGAATCTTTCTTTCCTTTGTTAGTAGCTTGCTTAGACTTAACTTGTCGCATGAATGTAGACAAGAGAAGTCGTTTATCTAGATAAGAGGAAGTCTTCTTTAGAAGATCGCCATTGATCTCTTTAAGGAACTCACGCTCTTGCTCTAAATTGAGCTTCTCGAAGCGGACCTTCTCATGTGTCCTTTAAAGCTCTCTATGATCTTGTAGAGTAGACTCGTGAGCTAACTTAAGAGTGTTTAGTTCTTGAGTTAGTCATTCTATTTCCAACTTATCATTATTGCATGACTTATCTAGACTAGAGTGACTACTAGCAAGTTCATTTTGACTAACATTACTAGATTTGTCAAATAGCAAGTCATCTTCAATTAATAAGTCATCTTCGTCACTATTGAAATCAAGATACTCAGGGTGTGATACCTTGGGGCCTGTAGCCATGAAGTAACGTCCACTCCCTTCATTTGGTGAATCAAATATGTTGTAGGACTCGGTTGTCACTAGTGCAAGTCCGGCAACACCTTCATCTTGACTATACTCAGGGTTGGAGTGATAGCTTCTCTCGGAGTAATTGTCGGACTCGGAGCCAGAAACCCATTCACCAACATGAGCTTGATGTCTTCTTATTGAGTAGCTCTTGGTGTACTTGTCCTTCTTCTTTGAGTCCCTACTTCTCCTTGAGGGTCTTTGTTCATAACGATCATCCCTACTCCTTCTCTCTCTTCGAGTAGCGGGAGCATCACTTGTGGCTCTCTAAGCACCGCTAGACTTGTGGTGAAGCTCTTCCTTGTCTTTGAGTGTCATCTCATGAGCAAAACTCCTACCAATCACTTACGTTGGCTTGAGATCTTTGTAGTTGGGCATCATTTGGATCAATGTGCATATGGTGTCATATCGGTCATCCAAAGCTCGAAGTATCTTCATGATGATGAATTTGTCAGTGATTTCTTCGCTTCCTAAGCCGGAAATCTCATTTGTGATGAGAGATAGCCTAGATTACATCTCAGTGACTCGTTCACCATCCTTCATCTTGAACTTGTCAAGCTGACTTTGAAGAACATCCAACTTTGATTCTCTCACAGATTCGGTACCTTCATGCATATCAACCAAAGTATCCCAAATCTCTTTTGCATTCTCAAGACGGCTGATTTTGTTGAATTCTTTGGGGCACAGGAAGTTGAAGAGAATGTCACATGCTTGAGCATTGAGTTGCAACATCTTCAATTCATCCGCAGTCGCTTCGCGATCCGATTCCCTTCCTTCCGCAAAGAATTCACCTTGCATTCCAACACGAACAACAACCCAAATGGTGGGGTTATGACCAAGCAAATGTATTATAATTTTGTGATTCCAACTAGCAAAATTAGTGCCATCAAAGTACGTACTTCTGCGGTGACAATTTCCCTCACTAGACGCTTTACTCTCCTAGGTTGTGAAACCAATGCAACGGAGACCAAAGCTCTGATTGTTGGGGAACGTTTCATGGGAAACAAAAAAATTCCTACGCACACACAGATCTATCCATGGTGATGAGCATCTACGACAGGGAGAGTGGATCTACGTACCCTTGTAGATCGCTAAGCGGGAAGCGTTAAGAAACGGGGTTGGTGTAGTCGAACGTCTTCGCGTTTCAAATTGCCGTACGTCCCGCGATCCAATCACGATCCGTCCCACGATCCAATCACGATCTGTCCCATGATCCAATCACGATCCATACCACGAACTTGATTCCTACATATTTTACGAAGATCTTTATCGGTCGAACCTCTATGTCAAGGATTCAGTTAATCCCGTATGATGTTCCCTTTGTTCTTCGGTATGTTACTTGCCCGAGATTCGATCGCCGGTATCTCCATACCTAGTTCAACCTCGTTACCAGCAAGTCTCTTTACTCGTTCCGTAATACAAGATCTCGCAACTAACACTTAGTTACATTGCTTGCAAGGCTTATTGTGATGTTGTATTACCGAGTGGGCCCTGAGATACCTCTCCGTCACACGGAGTAACAAATCCCAGTCTTGATCCATGCCAACTCAACAGACACCTTCGGAGATACCTGTAGAGCAACTTTATAGTCACCCAGTTACGTTGCGACGTTTGATACACACAAGGAACTCTTCCGATGTCCGTGAGTTGCATGATCTCATGGTCATAGGAACACATACTTGACATGCAGAAAACAGTAGCAATAAACTGACACGATCATATGCTACGATTGTAGTTTGGGTCTTGTCCATCACATCATTCTCCTAATGATGTGATCCCGTTATCAAATGACATCACATGTCAATGGCTAGGAAACCTTGACCATCTTTGACCAACGAGCTAGTTCACTAGAGGCATACTAGGGACAAAGTGTTGTCTATTTACCCACACATGTAATGTGTTTCCAATCAATACAATTATAGCATGGATAATAAACGACTATCATGAACAAGGAAGTATAATAATAAACACTTTATTTATTGCCTCTAGGGCATATTTCCAACAGTCTCCCACTTGCACTAGAGTCAATAATCTAGTTCACATCACTATGTGATTTACATTGTAATGAATCGAACACCCATGCAGTTCTGGTGTTGATCATGTTTAGCCCTTGGAAGAGGTTTAGTCAACGGGTCTGCAACATTCAGATCCGTGTGCACTTTGCAAATATTTATGTCCTTCTCCTCGATTTAATTGCGGATGGAGTTGAAGCGTTGCTTTATGTGTCTGGTCCTCTTGTGAAACCTTGGTTCCTTGGCTAGAGCAATGGCACCGGTGTTGTCACAGAACAGGTTCATTGGATTCAGTGCACTGGGCACTACTCCAAGATCTGTCATGAACTGCTTCATCCAGACACCTTCCTTCGCCGCCTCTGAGGCTACGATGTACTCCGCTTCGCATTTAGAATCAGCTACCACGCTTTACTTGGAACTGCACCAGCTTACCGCTCCCCCGTTGAGAATAAATACGTATCCGGTTTGCGACTTAGAGTCGTCCGGATCAGTGTCAAAGCTTGCATCGACGTAACCCTTTACGACGAGCTCTTCATCACCTCCATAAACAAGAAATATTTCCTTAGTCCTTTTCAGGTACCTAAGGATATTCTTGACCACTGCCCAGTGCTCCCTTCCAGGATCACTTTTAAACCTTTCGGCCATACTTATGGCAAGGCTGACATTGGGTCTTGTGCACAACATTGCATACATGATAGAGCCTATGGCTGAAGCATAGGGGATGACACTCATCGTTTCTCTATCTTCTCCAGTTACTGGACATTGAGTCTTACTCAACTTCACACATTGTAACACAGGCAAGAACCCCTTCTTGGACTATTCCATTTTGAACTTCTTCAAAACTTTATCAAGGTATGTGCTCTGTGAAAGTGCTATTAAGCATCTCGATCTATCTCTATAGATCTTAATGCCTAATATGAAAGCAGTTTCTCCTAGGTCCTTCATTGAAAAACTCTTCTTCAAATATTCCTTCACGCTTTCCAGCATTTCTATATTGTTTCCAATCAGCAATATGTCATCCACATATACTAGAAACGCTATAGAGCTCCCACTCACTTTCTTGTAAATACAAGCTTCTCCGTAAACTTGTATAAACTCAAACGCTTTGATCACCTCATCAAAGCGCTTATTCCAACTCCGAGATGCTTGCACCAGTCCATAAATGGATCGCTGGAGTTTGCAAACTTTGTCAGCATTCTCTGGATCGACAAAACCTTTGGGCTGCATCATATACAACTCTTCCTCAAGGAAACCATTGAGGAACGCTGTTTTGACATCCATGTGCCAAATTTCATAGTCGAAATAAGCAGCTATTGCTAACATGATTCTGACAGACTTAAGCATCGCTACGGGTGAGAAAGTCTCATCGTAGTCAACTCCTTGAACTTGTGAAAAACCCTTTGCCACAAGTCGAGCTTTATAGATGGTGACATTACCGTCCACGTCTATCTTCTTCTTAAAGATCCATTTGTTCTGAATGGCCTTTTGCCCTTCAGGTAATACTTCCAAAGTCCATAGTTTGTTTTCATACATGGATCCCATCTCGAATTTCATGGCCTATAACCATTTCTCAGAATCCGGGCCCATCACTGCTCCTTCATAGCTCGTAGGTTCATTGTTGTCCAACAACATGACCTCCAAGACAGGGTTGCCGTACCACTCAGGGGTAGTACGCGGCCTTGTCAACCTACGAGTTTCAGTAGCAGCTTGATCCGAAGCTTCATGATCATCATCATTAACTTCCTCTTCTACCATTGTAGGTTCCACAGAAACATCTTTCTGCGTTGCGCTACTTTCTGGTTGAACTAAAGGTTCAATAACCTCATCAAGCTCTATTTTCCTCCCACTCAATTCTTTCGAGAGAAACTCTTTCTCAAAAAATGCTCCGTTCTTAGCGACAAACACTTTGCCTTCGGATCTAGGATAGAAGGTATACCCGACTGTCTCTTTTGGGTATCCTATGAAGACGCATTTCTCCGCTTTGGGTTCCAGCTTTTCAGGCTGAAGCTTTTTGACATAAGCATCACATCCCCAAACTTTAAGAAACGACAACTTTGGCTTCTTGCCGAACCATAGTTCATATGGCGTCGTCTTAACGGATTTTGATGGTGCCCTATTTAAAGTGAATGCAGCTGTCTCTAATGCATAACCCCAAAACGATAGTGGCAAATCAGCAAGAGACATCATAGAACGCACCATATCTAATAAGGTTCGATTACGATGTTCGGACACACCATTACGCCGTGGTGTTCCGGGTGGTGTCAACTTTGAAACAATTCCACATTGTCTTAAGTGACTGCCAAACTCATAACTCAGATATTCACCTCCTCGATCAGATCATAGGAACTTAATCTTCTTGTTACGATGATTCTCAACTTCGCTCTGAAATTGCTTGAACTTTTCAAACGTTTCAGACTTGTGTTTCATTAAGTAAATATACCCATGTCTACTTAAGTCATTAGTGAAGGTGAGAAAATAACGATATCCACCACACGCTGTAACATTCATTGAACCGCACACATCAGTATGTATGATTTCCAATAAGTCACTTGCCCGTTCCATTGTTCCAGAGAACGGCGTTTTAGTCATCTTGCCCATGAGGCATGGTTCACATGTGTCAAGTGATTCGAAATCAAGTGACTCCAAAAGTCCATCAGCATGGAGCTTCCTCATGCATTTCATACCAACATGACCTAAATGGTAGTGCCACAAGAAAGTGGTACTATCATTATCAACTCTACATCTTTTGGCATCAATGTTATGAACATGTGTATCATCACTATCAAGATTCAATATGAATAAACCCCTCACATTGGGTGCATGACCATAAAATATATTACTCATATAAATAGAACAACATTTATTCTCTGATTTAAATGAGTAACCGTCTCGCAATAAACAAGATCCAGATATAATGTTCATGCTTAACGCAGGCACTAAATAACAATTATTCAGGTTCATCACTAATCCCGATGGTAATCGAAGAGAGAGCGTGCCGACGATGATCACATCAACCTTGGAACCATTTCCCACGCGCATTGTCACTTCGTCCTTTACCAGCCTTCGTTTATTCCGTAGTTCCTTCTTTGAGTTGCAAATGTGAGCAACCGAACTGGTATCAAATACCCAGGCACTACTACGAGAGCTATTAAGGTACACATCAATAACATGTATATCATATATACCTTGTTTGTCATTGGCCGCCTTCTTGTCAGCCAGGTACTTGGGGCAATTCCGCTTCCAGTGACCAGTTCCCTAGCAATGAAAGCACTCAGTTTCTGGCTTGGGTCCATGCTTGGGCTTCTTTACAGGAGTAGCAACTGCTTTGACATCCTTCTTGGTTTTACCCTTCTTGCCCTTGCCCTTGCCCTTGCCATTTTTCTTGAAACTAGTGGTGTTATTGACCATCAACACTTGATGTTCTTTCTGGATTTTAGACTCAGCGACTTTTAGCATCGCAAACAGCTCGGCGACTGACTTGTTCATCCCGTGCGTGTTATAGTTCATCACAAAGCTCTTGTAACTAGGTGGCAGTGATTGAAGAACTCTGTCAGTGATCGCCTCTGGCGGAAGGGCAATTCCCAACTCCGCTAGAAGAGTTAAATACCCAGACATTCTGATTATATGTTCACGGATCGACCTGTTCTCCTCCATCTTGCAAGCATAGAACTTATCGGAGGTTTCATACCTCTCGATCCGGGCATTCTTCTGAAAGATAAACTTCGACTCCTAGAACATCTCGTATGCTCCATGACGTTCAAAACGTCTTTGAAGTCCTGGTTCTAAGCCATACAATATTGCACACTGAACTATTGAGTAATCTCCAGTACGTGCCTCCCAAGCGTTCTTAACGTCTTCGGAGGTCATGTCTTCTGGTTGGTCACCAAGCGGTGCATCAAGGACATATGATTTCTGGGAAGTCGTGAGGATAACCCTCAGATTACGGGCCCAGTCAACAAAGTTACTTCCATCATCTTTGAACTTAGCTTTCTCAAGGAACGCATTAAAATTTAGGGGTGCTACTACGCGAGCCATTGATCTACAACATAAATATGCAAAGTTTACTTAGACTATTGTTCAAGATAATGAGTTTAGTTAATCAAATTACTAATGCTCCCACTCAAATTGACATCCCTCAGGTCATCTGAGTGTCACATGATCCAAATCCACCAACTCAAGTCTGATCATCACATGAGTTGAGGTGGCTTCAATGGTGAACATCATTATGTTGATCATATCTACTATATGACTCATGTTCGAGCTTTCGGTCTCTTGTGTTCCGAGGCCATCTCTGTACATGCTAGGCTCGTCAAGTTTAACCCGAGTGTTCTGCATGTGCAACACTGGCTTGCACCCGTTGTATGTGAACGTAGAGTCTATCACACCCGATCATCATGTGGTGTCTCAACATGACGAACTTTCGCAACGGTGCACACTCGGGGAGAACACAATTTATCTTGAAATTAAGGGAGGGATCACTTTATAATGCTACCGATCGTCCTAAGCAAAACAAGGTGCATAATGGGATTAACATCACATGCAAATCATAAGTGACATGATATGGCCATGAACTTGTGCTTTTGATCTCCATCTTGAAAGCACAGGCATGATCTCCATCGTCACCGGCAAGACACCATGATCTCCATCATCTTGATCTCCATCAACGTGTCACCATCAGGGTTGTCGCGCCCAACATGCTTCTACTACTATTGCTACCGTTTAGCGATAAAGTAAAGCACTACATAGCACTTAATGATTGACACGCAAGTCATACAATAATTAAAGACAACCCTATGGCTCCTACCGGTTGCCGTACTCATCGACATGCAAGTCGTGATAATCTATACATCACATGATCATCTCATACATCACATATATCACATCATGTAATTGGCCATATCACATCACAACATACACTGCAAAAACAAGTTAAATGTCCTCTAATTGTTGTTGCATGTTTTACGTGGCTGCTACGGGTATCTAGAAAGAACAATTCTCATCTACGCAAAAACCACAACGGTGATACACTAGTTGCTTTTCAACCTTCTCAAGGACCTCCTTTGTCGAATCCGATCCAACAAAAGTGAGAGAAACCGGCACCCGCAAGCCATTTATGCAACAAGCTACGGTCGAGGGAACCGGTCTCTCGTAAGCGTACAAGTAATGTTGGTCCAGGCCGCTACATCTCATAATACCACTGAACCAAAATCCAACCAAGGGAGGAAGCAATCTAAGCATCAACGCCCACAAACCTTTTGTGTTCTACTCGAGATCCCATCTACACATAGACCTAGCTCTGATACCACTGTTGGGGAACGTTGCATGGGAAACAAAAAAATTCCTACGCACATGCAGATCTATCCATGGTGATGAGCATCTACGAGAGGGAGAGTGGATCTACGTACCCTTGTAGATCGCTAAGTGGGAAGCGTTAAGAAACGCGGTTGGTGTAGTCGAACGTCTTCGTGATCCAAATCGTCGTGCGTCCCGCGATCCAATCACGATCCATCCCGCGATCCAATCACGATCCCTCCCACGATCTAATCACGATCCGTCCCACGAACTTGATCACGATCCGTCCCACGAACTTGATCATGATCCTTCCGATCTAGCGCCGAACGAACGGCACCTCCGCGTTCAGCACACGTACAGCTTGATGACGATCTCCATTGTCTTGATCCAGCAAGAAGGAGTGGAGATGAAGAAGAGTTCTCCGTCAATGTGACGGCGCTCCGGCTATGGTGGTGGACCTATTCCGGCAGGGCTTCGCCTAAGCACTGCGGAAATCCGATCTAGAGGAGAAACTATGCACCGGAGGAACGGGTAGCATGTGGCTGTAAAAACTAGTGCAAAACCCTAAAATCCACCAGTATATATAGGAGGAGAGGAGGAGAGGCTTGCGCAAGGGCCAAGGCTCCTATAGGAGTCGGTCGAACCAACTAGGATTGGAGGACTCTCCTCCAATCCTAGTAGGACTAGGATTCGTCCTTTTTTTTTCTTTTTTCCACCTTTTCCTATTGCGTTTTCTTCTCCAGCCACATGGGCCTTGTGTGGGAGTTTACACCAGCCCACTAAGGGCTGATATTCACTCTCCCACAGCCCATGAAGCCTCTTGGGTCGAAATACCCCTCCCGGAGGTCTCCCGGTACACTACCGGCACTCCAAGTACACTACCGATGAGCCCGAAACTTTTCCGGTGACCAAAACAGGACTTCCTATATATGAATCTTTACCTCCGGACCATTCCGGAGCTCCTCGTGATGTTTGGGATCTCATTTGGGACTTCGAAAAACCTTCGGTCATCACCATACATAACTCTATACTACTGAAACGTCACCAAACCTTAAGTGTGCAGACCCTGCGGGTTCAAGAACTATGTAGACATGACCGAGACACCTCTGCAGTCAATAACCAATAGCGGGACCTGGATGCCCATATTGGTTCCTACATATTCTATGAAGATCTTTATCGGTCGAATCAATATGCCAAGGATTCAGTTAATCCCGTATGATGTTCCCTTTGTTCTTCGGTATGTTACTTGCTCGAGATTCGATCGTCGGTATCTCCATACCTAGTTCAACCTCGCTACTGGAAAGTCTCTTTACTAGTTCCGTAATACAAGATCCTGCAACTAACACTTAGTTACATTGCTTGCAAGGCTTATCGTGATGTTGTATTATCGAGTGGGCCCTGAGATACCTCTCCGTCACACGGAGTAACAAATCCCAGTCTTGATCCATGCCAACTCAACAGACACCTTCGGAGATACCTGTAGAGCACCTTTATAGTCACCCAGTTATGTTGCGACGTTTGATACACACAAGGCACTCTTCCGATGTCCATGAGTTGCATGATCTCATGGTCATAGGAACACATACTTGACATGCAGAAAACAATAGCAATAAACTGACACGATCATATGCTACGTTTGTAGTTTGGGTCTTGTCCAGCACATCATTCTCCTAATGATGTGGTCCCGTTATCAAATGACATCACATGTCAATGGCTAGGAAACCTTGACCATCTTTGACCAACGAGCTAGTTCACTAGAGGCATACTAGGGACAAAGTGTTGTCTATTTACCCACACATGTAATGTGTTTCCAATCAATACAATTATAGCATGGATAATAAACGATTTTCATGAAGAAGGAAATATAATAATAAACACTTTATTTATTGCCTCTAGGGCATATTTCCAACACTGATACCACTTGTAGGATCGAAAGTAGTGCTAGAGGGGGGTGATTACACTACTTGACCAATAAAAAATCTACCACGTTCATGGAGTCTTCAACCCATGGAGGGTAACAGTCACGAGAGTCCATGGAGGGCTCTACCCATGGAGGGTTCCACGAAGAAGAAACCTTGACTATACATGACGACCTATGTCCATGCAGTACTAGCCTAAGTCGGGGTAGATCTTCATGAAGTAGGCGATCTCCTTGCCCTTACAAACTTCTTGGTTCACTCCACAACACGAAGTAGTACGCTCCCAAGCGACACCAACCAATCTAGGAGGCACCACCCTCCAAAAGGTAATAGGCTTGATAATGTCGATGAACTCCTTGCTCTTGTGCTTCAAGATGATAGACTCCTCAACACACAATCACTCTCTCACAGATTTGGCTTGGTAGAAGAGGTTGATTGGGTGGAAAGCAAGTTGGGTAGGCTAGAGATCAAGATTCATATGGTAGGAATGGAATGGCATTATCTCAACACATGAGTAGGTGGCTCTCTCTCAGAAAATCAGTAGGTATGAGTGGGGAGCTGTTCTGAGTGCTTCTCTTGCGAGTGAGTGGTGGTGGATGGGTATATATAGGCATCTCCAAAAATCCAACTATTACACCTAATAAGTCAGACTCAGTGACACCGATGTGTAAATCTTGATGGTATCGAGTTGCCTCAGAGGTAGCAACTTTTGAATCTCGGTGAGATCGATACATAAAACTCGGTCGCACCGATAAGGTGACTAACGGTTAGATTGCCAATGTCGGTGACGCCGATTCACAAAACTTGGTGGGACCGATTTTGTAAACTTACGTAACAAGAAGTTGGAAACCCAAACTCAAAGGCACCAATGTGGAATCGGTTGCACCAAAAAGCTAGGGTTTGGCTGAGTCTGTTTGAGGTGGGGAATCGGTGGCACCGAGTGGAAAGTGTTGGTTGCACCGATTTTGGATATTTGGCTTTGGACAGAATTTTGTGGAAGATCTTGTGGGTGTATGTGGTGACTATCACTTGTGCACATATGAGCATTTTTTTCACCAACAAAACCATACCCCCTTTTGATAGTATTGGCTTTCCTCTGGACTCAAAGTGATATCTCACAAAAGGTAAAATGTAGAGTTCTTTGCTTGAAGCTTTGCCAATGCTATTCCTTGCATCCTGGAGTATTCCACAATCCTTTTGCCAACCCATCATTGAACTTTTCGTGAAATATGCTTAGTGGAAACATTAGTTCAATGACATATATGTTGTTATTAATTACGAAAACCACCAAGGGAGCAAAGGTGCTTTCATACCTTGGACGCCGTTGGGGCGTTCGGATCACCAGGACGGTGCCAAGGGGTGAGGAGCTACGTGACTAGTGAGGCCCCTGAGTCGCGATGCTCAGGGGACCCCCTTGACGTACGAGCGGCTCCCATACCTTTCCTTGCCATCTTTTGCCTGAGAGGGACACGTGAAGAACAGGTATCAGGGACCTGGGAAGGTGGCTTGCGCCAGGCCCAGCATGGGCGTATCCCCCATGTAGCCCCCTCATGCAATCATCCCGGTGAATGCGGTGAGACAGAGCCACGAGGGGCCGTTGCAGCGACCTGACCTGAAAGGTCGAATCTCTGGTGTTTCCGTACCATCCCAAGATCATGCTGGTACACACACAGTACATCAATGTATATATCAAAGGGAAATCACACAGCTTTATTAATCGAAAATCTCATACCGAGTCCTTTATTACAATAAGAATTACAATAAAGTGGCTGAAGGCCAACTCATGAGAATAACTAAACTTGAGGAAGCTTCAAAGGTAGTTGAGTCCATCTGACTCCAAGGGCATCTCACCGAGCGTAGAGCGTATCCTCACTCCTGGTCGGAAAAGTACTTTGCAACATGATACGTTGCAGCCGTATAGGTCAGCATATTGAATATGTCGGCAATGTCACAAAAGAGGGGGTATAAAGTAATCATCTAGTCTATATGCAATATGGTAGGTGGGGTAGTAAGTTTTTGCATAAAGCCAAATTTTTCCTACAACAAGAGAGGGCAAAGGCATAATTACTACCATGTTGGTTGATTAATGAGATGGTTCCACCAACCAATTCTCATACCCAAGTTGACATTAATAACCCACATCAATATAATTAATTGTGTTGAGAGTTCCAGATAATTTGAGTTCCTTTTGCTCAAACTTTCCATGACCATGGACACGGCTAATCGATTAGGTTTGGGTACTCTGCAGAGTTTTGCACATGTTCCCCAAAAGATTTGATCGCCTTCGTTGGACTTCTCGCACTTCATGGTGTTTGAGAAACGGATGACGAAAACATGGTCTTCAAAAGGGTTTCCCCGAGACTCTGTCGGTGCCCATCCTTTCCTACCGTTCTTCTACATCTCGTAGCACCGCCTGTCCAGGGTCACCACGATATCCAACCAAGCCAGAGCCTATAATGGCTTTTGGCTGTGCAGGTAAGCCTTGGGTCTTGAAGCATCCATCCTTCTCTTTGTGCCTGGGTGGACCTTTCCGCATGAATACTGGCACTTCTCTAGCATCATCTAGGCTAACCACTGGTTTCTCCAGGGCGCCGTTCAACCATCATCCACCCAGAGGTACGTTGAAAACTTGGAGACTTGAAGACTTGATCATCATGTAGGTATTGAAATTATTAACTCACAACTCTCATGAATCACACAACCAACCCCGTCTACTAATAGCATAGCAAAATGTAAAACAACGTTTCCCGGCCAATGTGTCAAAGGGTTGAGGGGTACCTACCACATGATACTACAACAAGTAACCAAGTTTCCAATTTACCTACTTTGCATGCAATTGGGGTGATGGAAGAACTAATGCAATAAAACATAGGTATACATGGTCAAAGTGACTTGCCTTGCTGACGATCCTCGTAATCAAGTGACTCTAGATAACAAGCCTCGCACTCCGGATGATCTAATGAATCAAACAAGAGCACACCATAAGCATAAACACAAAACAATTCATACGACAGCAAGGTAAACAAATGCTTCAACAAACAAAATCACAATCAAAAGATGAATCACTTAAAGTATAAGACTATAAAATTATTGGGGTCAAAAATCCTTACTAAGACATACAAGTCAACAAAATTGGTCTTGAACAACTAGACATTTTAGATAACAGAAAAGTAAATATAAAATTTTATTTGAAAACAGAAAGTATTTCATTATAAAAGTTTTGTGCTAAAAGAAGTACTACAAAACTTTTTTCTAAACAATATACATGGTGAAAACAAAATGAACCTATTGAAACTAGAGTACTAAACAATTTGAAAAACATATTTTATTAACAGAAAAAGATACACCTAAAGTTGAATCAACAGAACCTAATGAAATCTAAAAACAAAAGTTAAACTAATTTAGGTTCAAATTGAATAAAAATCAATTTAGTTAAAACCTATTAAGAACTAGACAGATTCTGTTTTTGTTAAAAACAGTAACCAAATTCGTTCTAAAAATTCTCAAATTATGTAGAATGATAGGTCTAACTAATACAAAACAGTGGCAAAAAGATTCACTCAAAAATATATTTCTAAACTCCAGTTATACAGATTTTAGTAATTTAAACAAATTTGATTAGATTCAAAAATTAAAGTTCAATTTTGAAATCTAGGCATACAGACATAAACTAAATCAAATATGTGAACTAATGCAAAAAGAATCAACTAAAAACACTAATTTTTTTAAAATATATGATAAAAACAAAATCAGGATGCATTCTGTTTTCTAAAACATAAACAGAAAAATAGAAACTGACAAGGATCGGTTAGGGGCTACGTGTCAGGTTGCGATTGGCCGCAAGGGCGTGCACGTGAGAGCTAACGAGCGGTCGACCGAGACTTAGTGCGTACCGGTTCGGCTTTTAAATGATCTAATCTAGGCCGTTGACTGTGGATCCGACGGCTATGGCGAGGTGGGGTGACTTACAACGGAGGGGGTCGGGGTTCCGGCGAGGTCGACGGTGGCCGAAGGTCGGTGGTGGTCGTGGGAGATGGTGCAATGGTCGGGGGCGGTGTCCGAGGTGCTTAGGCGACGACTACAAAGCTCCAGCGTTGATTGGCGGCATCAGAGGGGGTCGGGGCGAGTGTGGCGATGGGCACGAGCTCTGAGAGGTTCGGTCGAGTGCCGAACTCCGGCGAGGTTGTGGGGCAGCGCTCTGGCGAGGTAGAGTGGGGGCTCGGGGTGGAATGGAGCATGGCGAGGGTTGTGGCTTTTATAGGCCAGGTGCGGGGTCGGGGAGGGAGAGAGGAGGGAGATCCGGGGAGAGAGATCTTCGGCGATGGCGGCACGCGCGCGAGGAAGGAGACTGGCGCGAGGATGACGTCGTCGGTCGGTGGGTCCCGCTTGCCAGTGAGATAAGAGGCGAGGTTAGCGCGTCGATTGACCGGTTTGAATTGAATTCGCGAGTTAACGCCTGTGGGCCGGCCCGATTCGTTTTAAAACCCTTCCTTTTCTAATATCCAGTGGAGTAAAACTCTTTTAAAAGCATTCAAAACTATTCCAAACTTAGGAATTATATATATCAAAATGATGAGGAGAATTAATGCTATTAAATGAACATTTTTCCTCTGTCATCTTGAATACTTTAAAAAAATTATTTTCAGAAATTGCTTATTTGATTTTAAATCCTTTTGCAATAATTTTTCAAATAGCCCCCTGGTTTTATTGTTCAAATATTTCACCAAGATGCCCCTGGTGTGGAGTGTCATGTTACTCCCCTCTTTTCTTTGAACTTTTCCAGAGGTTTTCAAATAGGTGAAACAAGAAAAAGGGAAAGATGAAAGTGGCCTTTCAGAAATTCAAAGGAAGCACTTCAACCATTTTATTCATTCAAACAATGTGATGATGATGCATAGCTATATATCATAACATTAAATGAAATTTTGGGATGTTACATACCTACCCATCTTAAGATGAATCTCGCCCTCGAGATTCGGGTTGGCTAGAAAATAGGTGCGGGTGGTCTCTACGAAGATCTTCTTCGAGTTCCCAGGTGGCTTCTTCCTCGGTGTGGTGACTCCACAGTACCTTACAGAACTTGATGGTCTTGCTTTGGGTAACTCTATTGGTAGTCTCGAGGATTCTGATGGGCTTCTCCTCGTAGGTCAGGTCACTGTCAAGTTGTATGGCCTCTAGGGGGCACTGTGTCTCTCAAAGGAATATCAACCATCTCAGCATGGCATTTCTTCAGCTGGGAAACATGGAAAACATCATGAACTCCGGACAGTCCTTCCGGCAATTCCAGCTTGTATGCAACTTCGCCTCTACGTTCCAGAATTTTGTAGGGGCCTATGAATCTGGGTGCTAACTTTCCTTTAACACCAAAGCTTTTGATTCCTCGAAGTGGGGACACACGGAGATATGCTCGATCCCCTACTTCATATGTCACCTCCTTGCATTTGTTATCAGCATAGCTCTTCTGCCGGGATTGAGCTATCTTGAGTATGTCACGAATCAGTTTGACCTTCTCTTCAGAATCTTGGATAAGATCGGGACCAAAAAGTTTTCGGTCTCCAACACCATCCCACGTCAATGGTGTTCTGCACCTCCTTCCGTATAAAGCTTCGAAAGGGGCCATCTTCAGACTAGTCTGATAACTGTTGTTGTATGAGAACTCTGCGTAAGGTAAGTTGCCATCCCAACTAGACCCATAGTCTAGCGCACACGCTCTCAACATGTCCTCCACAATCTGGTTGACTCTCTCAGTCTGTCCATCGGTCTGCGGATGAAAACTGTACTGAACTCCAGCCTTGTACCCAAAGTTTCATGTAGCTGATGCCAAAACTTTGAGGTAAATTGTGTTCCTCTATCTGACACGATACTCCTTGGAACTCCATGCAGACATACGATCTTGGTCATGTAGATCTTGGCTAACTTAGCACTGGTATAGGTGGTCTTCACTGGAATGAAATGAGCCACCTTGGTCAAGCGATCGACCACTACCCAAATGGAATCATATCCTGAACGGGTCCTAGGTAGTCCTGTGATGAAGTCCATACCAAGCTTATCCCATTTCCACTCGGGTATCGGCAAAGGTTGGAGTAACCCTACTGGTTTCTGATGTTCCGCCTTTACTCGCTGGCAAACATCACATACCGCAACATGTTCTGCAATATCTTTCCTCATACGTGTCCACCAGTAACTTTCCTTCAAATCCAGGTACATCTTGGTGTTGCCTGGGTGTATCGAGTATGGTGAATCGTGGGCTTCTTGAAGTATCAACTTCGTGAGCTCTGGGTCATTGGGCACATAGATTCGGTTCTCAAACCGTAGAGTACCCTGTTCTTCTTCACGAAAGTCTTTAGCCTTTCCTTCCTTCATTCTCTACTTTATCTCAGCTATCTCCTTGTCCGATTTCTGGGCTTCACAAATTCTTTCGGTCAAGGTGGGCTGAATCTCTAGGGTGGCAACATATCTTTGTGGAACTATCTCTAACCGAAGCTCTCTGAGATCTTTGGTTAACCCCTGGGGTAATCCTCTGGCTATAAGTATGTTCACATAACTCTTCCGACTCAAAGCATCTGCCACAACATTTGCCTTTCCTGGATGGTAATGTAATCTCATGTCATAGTCCTTGATTAACTCTAACCATCTCCTCTGTCTGAGGTTCAACTCCTTCTGCGTGAAGATATACTTCAGGCTCTTATGATCAGTGTACACATCACAACTATTTCTGATAAGGAAATGTCTCCACGTCTTGAGTGCGTGCACTACGGCTGCTAGTTCCAAATCATGGGTGGCATAACTCAACTCATGGGGTAAAAGCTGTTTGGATGCATATGCTACAACTTTTCCTTCCTGCATGAGTACTCCTCCAAGTCCTTGACGGGATGCGTCACAATAAACCTGGAAGTCCTTCCGAATGTTTGGCAGTATCAACACTGGGGCTGTGACCAAACGTTTCTTCAACTCCTGGAAACTGGCCTCACATTCCTCAGTCCAGATATACTTAGACTCTTTCTTCAACAATTCTGTCATGGGTTTGGCAATCTTTGAGAAATTCTCAATGAATCTCCATAATATCCGGCAAGTCCAAGGAAATTGCGGATCTCCTTAACTGAGGTGGGTGACTTCCACTCAGTGACTGCTTCAACCTTAGCAGGATATACTGCTATTCCTTCTCCAGAAACAACATGTCCAAGGAATCCGACTTCCGTCAGCCAAAATTCACATTTACTGAACTTGGCATACAACTGATGCTCTCTAAGCTTCTCTAGAACTAAACGCAAGTGTTCCTTGTGTTCCTCCTCGCTCTTGGAGAATATCAAAATGTCATCGATGAACACCACGACAAACTTGTCCAAATATTCCATAAACACTTTGTTCATCAAATTCATGAAGTAGGTAGGAGCATTAGTCAAACCAAAGGACATGACTGTATACTCGTATAAGCCATACCTGGTGGTGAAAGCTATTTTGGGTATATCCTGTTCATGAATCTTCAGTTGGTGATACCCTGGTCGAAGGTCGATCTTGGAGAATACTTTGGCGCCTACTAGCTGGTCAAACAGGTCATTAATCATCGGCAGAGGGTACTTATTCTTGATAGTCACCTCGTTCAATGCATGATAATCGACCACCATCCTCAAGGTTTTGTCTTTCTTCTCCACCAAAAGAACTGGGGCTCCCCAAGGTGATGAAGTTGGGCGAATATATCCCTTATCCAATAGCTCCTTAATCTTCTTCTTTATTTCTACTAACTCATTTGCGGGCATCCGATAGGGTCTCTTGGAAATTGGGGTTGTCCCTGGTAGTAGCTCTATTAGAAACTCAATCTCCCTATCTGGTGGCATGCCTGGTAATTCCTCCAGGAATTCATCTGGAAAGTCTTGTACAACCGGCACTTCCTCCTGAACAACTCCTGTGAGGGAATTTAACCGAGCACTCATCTGTGTGCGTCGGGATACATACTTAATCCTCTTGTTCTCCGGAGTGGTGAGTGAAATAGACTTACTGGGGCAATCAAGGTTTCCTTCATACTTGGTCATCCAATCCATGCCTAGGATTACATCCAATCCCTGGGATTCTAAGACGATGAGGTCGGTAGGAAAAACATGGTTTCCTATGTGGAGTTTCAGGGCGTGGCATCCTATCCCTGCCATCATCATACCTCCTGGGGAATTGACCTTAATGGGATGACTAAGGGTTCTGGTGGGTAAACCATACTTTTCCACAACTACCCTTGATATGAATGAATGAGTTGCACCAGAATCAAAAAGTACCATAACTGGACGTGAATGCAATAAAAACTTAACAACCACAGTCATGGGCTGATCATAGACTTCTTCCACATCGAGGTGGTTCACCTGAGCATGAGGAAACTGATTTGGCTTCTTAGCTGCGGAGTTGCCGTTGTTGTTGTCGTTTCCATTCCCTTGCTTGTTCTAAGGGCATTCAGTGGCATAGTGCCCTATCTTCTGACACTTGAAACAGGTGATATGGTTCAGATCCTTCTGAGCTGGAGCGGGACGGGGTTGGTTGCCATTCCCACTTCCATTACCATTCTTGAAGCTGCCATTGTTGGGACGATTATTCCCATTTCCTCCATGGTTATGGCCTCCATGGTTGTGCACGGGATGAGTGTGTCCTCCATACTTACCGGTTCCTGATCCGGTATTTCCTGAGTACGAGGAGTAGCGGGGCTTCTGATGAGCTCCAGAGGTAGACTTCCCCTATGCATACTTCCTCCTGCGATTCTCGATTTGCTGCTGCTTCCCCTCCAAGATGAGGGCCTTGTCTACCAGCTCCTGGTAGTTGCTGAAGGTAGCCACCATCAGCTGCACGCTCAGCTCATCGTTGAGTCCTTCCAAGAACTTCTCCTGCTTGGCTGCATCATCGGCCACATCTCCTGGTGCATAACGAGCCAACGTGCTGAAGTCATCCACGTACTGGGCCACGGAACAGTTCCCCTGGCGTAAGTTGCGAAACTCACGCTTCTTCAGACTCATGGCTCTTGCCGAGACATGTGCGGTGCGGAAAGCTTGCTTGAACTGCTCCCAAGTCACACCAGTAATGGGGTACGTGGTGGTGTAGTTCTCCCACCATGAAGCTGCTGGTCCCTCCAGTTGATGGGTGGCAAAACACACTTTTTCAGCCTCAGTGCATCCTGCGGTGGTGAGTTCCCTCTCCATCTTGCGGAGCCAATCATCTGCCACAATGGGCTCTGTGCTGCTAGAGAAGGTTGGGGGATTCAGTCTCAGAAAACGGGTGAGGTTGTCGCCTTGAGGTGGAGGGTGGTTGTTGTGGTTGTTGGTCTGATTCTGAATCAACAGCTGCATCAGGGCGTTCTGCTACTGGAGAAGTTGTGTGAGCTCTGGCGGGAAAGTGAAGTCGGGCTCACGTCGCGGAGGCATCTTGCTGTTTTCAGAGGGGTGAGAATTAGAATAGAACAATGACCTAAGGGGAAATTCACTACCCATATGCAATGCAACAAACATATCACGCCAAACACTCATTCATTTATTCAACTCAAGGTCAAACGTCGAGATACAAATCTCCATTCAAACTAAACATCAACCTACGCTTTAACGACGAAAAAATGAAGATACATGGGGGCATAACTAAAGTTTTCCTCAAAAGTACATGGTGAAGGAGCCTCCTCCGGTGGTGCTCTCCTCATAGTCATCATCGTTGCTGATCAAAGGACCCATGTCCATCTGTTCCTCCAGAGTTGCGATGCGAGTGTTCAGCTTATCGATATTCTCTAAGAATTCCTTCACCTCATACTCATGCTCGTACTCGGCTTCCCATAAGTCAGCTTCGAGATCAATCTCATGGTTCATCAGCCTCTTGATCGTCTTCGTGTCGGCACGTACCCGAAGCTCCAAGGTCCTGATGTGCCTCTCCAAAGTCTGGATATAGGAAATGGTGGTGTCTTCAGTGAGAGTGGTTATGATATTTCCATTGGCATCCCTGCAACAAACCACGCTGAGTCCTGGTGAAATGGTTCCACCTCTGTATTCCTCCTGATAACGTCCAAGGGCACGATGAATGGCCATGTCTCTCCCAAGTATCCAGCTGGGTGCCAGAAACTTGAAATCGATGGGTTCCTTACGATTTCCAAAGTTCTTCCCGAGGATGTGCACCTCGATCCTGTAGTGTCCGTCTTGTGGAAAAGACATGATAGGAGTCTCGGTGATGCTCGGCAAAGCAATCCTTACGTCCCTGACGATCCTCATCAGCTCCTTGCCAAAGGGCATCGTTGCGTCAGGCTGGCAAAACTCCGTGATCAAAACTGGGATGAAGGTGGCCATCTATAAATTTTAAAATAAATCGGTGGAAGTCAGAAACGAGTAGATGAGAGTATAAGAATTTTAAAGACAAAAGAGAAATAAATCCTAAGGCTTTCCAATCCTAGAGGTTACGTCCTATGGTCAGCGTGTGCTCTGATACCATTTCTGTAGCGACCCGACCTGAAAGGTCGAATCTCCGGTGTTTCCGTACCATCCCAAGATCATCCTGGTACACACGGTACATCAATGTATATATCAAAGGGAAATCACACAACTTTATTAATCGAAAATCTCATATCGAGTCCTTTATTACAATAAGAATTACAATAAAGTGGCTGAAGGCCAACTCATGAGAATAACTAAACTTGCGGAAGCTTCAAAGGTAGTTGAGTCCATCTGACTCCAAGGGCATCTCACCGAGCGTAGAGCGTATCCTCACTCCTGGTCGGAAAAGTACTCTGCAACATGATACATTGCAGCCGTATAGGTCAGCATATTGAATATGCGGCAATGTCACAAAAGAGGGGGTATAAAGTAATCATCTAGTCTATATGCAATATGGTAGGTGGGGTAGTAAGTTTTTGCATAAAGCCAAATTTTTCCTACAACAAGAGAGGCCAAAGGCATAATTACTACCATGTTGGTTGATTAATGAGATGGTTCCACCAACCAATTCTCATACCCAAGTTGACATTAATAACCCACATCAATATAATTAATTGTGTTGAGAGTTCTAGATAATTTCAGTTCCTTTGGCTCAAACTGTCCATGACCATCGACACGGCTAATCGATTAGGTTTGGGTACTCTGCAGAGTTTTGCACACGTTCCCCCACAAGATTTGATCGCCTCCGTTGGACTTCTCGCACTTCATGGTGTTTGAGAAATGGATGACGAAAACATGGTCTTCAAAAGGGTTTCCCCGAGACTCTGTCGGTGCCCATCCTTTCCTACCGTTCTTCTACATCTCGTAGCACCGCCTATCTAGGGTCACCACGATATCCAACCAAGCCAGAGCCCATAATGGCTTGTGGCTGTGCAGGTAAGCCTTTGGTCTTGAAGCATCCATCCTTCTCTTTGTGCCTGGGTGGACCTTTCCGCATGAATACTGGCACTTCTCTAGCATCATCTAGGCTAACCACTGGTTTCTCCAAGGCGCCGTTCAACCATCATCCACCCAGAGGTACGTTGAAAACTTGGAGTCTTGAAGACTTGATCATCATGTAGGTCTTGAAATTATTAACTCACAACTCTCATGAATCACACAACCAACCTCGTCTACTAATAGCATAGCAAAATGTAAAACAACGTTTCCCAGCCAATGTGTCAAAGGGTTGAGGGGTACCTACCACATGATACTACAACAAGTAACCAAGTTTCCAATTTACCTACTTTGCATGCAATTGGGGTGATGGAAGAACTAATGCAATAAAACATAGGTATACATGGTCAAAGTGACATGCCTTGCTGACGATCCTCGTAATCAAGTGACTCTAGATAACAAGCTTCGCACTCCGGATGATCTAATGAATCAAACAAGAGCACCCATAAGCATAAACACAAAACAATTCATACGACAGCAAGGTAAACAAATGCTTCAACAAACAAAATCACAATCAAAAGATGAATCACTTAAAGTATAATACTATAAAATTATTGGGGTCAAAAATCCCTACAAAGACATACAAGTCAACAAAATTGGTCTTGAACAACTAGACATTTTAGATAATAGAAAAGTAAATATAAAATTTTATTTGAAAACAGAAAGTATTTCATTATAAAAGTTTTGTGCTAAAAGAAGTACTACAAAACTTTTTTCTAAACAATATACATGTTGAAAACAAAATGAACCTATTCAAACTAGAGTACAAAACAATTTGAAAAACATATTTTATTAACAGAAAAAGATACACCTAAAGTTGAATCAACAGAACCTAATGAAATCTAAAAACAAAAGTTAAACTAATTTAGGTTCAAATTGAATACAAATCAATTTAGTTAAAACCTATTAAGAACTAGACAGATTCTATTTTTGTTAAAAACAGTAACCAAAGTCATTCTAAAAATTCTAAAATTATGTAGAATGATAGGTCTAACTAATACAAAACAGCAGCAAAAAGATTCACTCAAAACTATATTTTTAAACTCCAGTTATACAGATTTTAGTAATTTAAACAAATTTGATTAGATTCAAAAATTAAAGGTCAATTTTAAAATCTAGGCATACAGACATAAACTACATCAAATATGTGAACTAATGCAAAAAGAATCAACTAAAAACACTAATTTTTTTAAAATATATGATAAAAACAAAATCAGGATGCATTCTGTTTTCTAAAACATAAACAGAAAAAGAGAAACTGATAAGGATCGGTTAGGGGCTACGTGTCAGGTTGCGATTGGCCGCGAGGGCGTGCACGTGAGAGCTAACGAGCGGTCGACCGAGACTTAGTGCGTACCGGTTCGGCTTTTAAATGATCTAATCTAGGCCGTTGACTGCGGATCCGACGGCTACGGCGAGGTGGGGTGACTTACAACGAAGGGGGTCGGGGTTCCGGCAAGGTCGACGGCGGCCAAAGGTCGGTGGTGGTCGTGGGCGATGGTGCAATGGTTGGGGGCGGCGTCCGAGGTGCTCAGGCGACAGCGACGAAGCTCCGGCGTTGATTGGCGGCATCGGAGGGGGTCGGGGGCGAGTGTGGCGACGGGCACGAGCTCCGGGAGGTTCGGTCGAGTGCCGAACTCCGGCGAGGTTGTGGGGCAGCGCTCTGGCAAGGTAGAGTGGGGACTCGGGGTGGAATGGAGCGCAGCGAGGGCTGTGGCTTTTATAGGCCAGGTGCGGGGTCGGGGGAGGGAGAGAGGAGGGACATCCGGGGAGAGAGATCTTCGGCGACGGCGGCACGCGCGCGAGGAAGGAGACGGGCGCGAGGATGACGCCGTCGGTCGGTGGGTCCCGCTTGCCAGTGAGATAAGAGGCGAGGTTAGCGCGTCGGTTGACCGGTTTGAATTGAATTCGCGAGTTAACGCGTGTGGGCCGGCCCGATTCGTTTTAAAAACCTTCCTTTTTTAATATCCAGTGCGGTAATACTCTTTTAAAAGCATTCAAAACAATTCCAAACTTAGGAATTATATATATCAAAATGATCAGGAGAAGTAATGCTATTTAATGAACATTTTTCCTCTATCATCTTGAATACTTTAGAAAAATTATTTTCAAAAATTGCTTATTTGATTTTAAATCCTTTTGCAATAATTTTTCAAATAGCCCCCTGGTTTTATTGTTCAAATATTTCACCAAGATGCCCCTGGTGTGGAGTGTCATGTTACTCCCCTCTTTTCTTTGAACTTTTCCAGAGGTTTTCATATAGGTGAAACAAGAAAAAGGGAAAGATGAAAGTGGCCTTTCAGAAATTCAAAGGAAGCACTTCAACCATTTTATTCATTCAAACGATGTGATGATGATGCATAGCTATATATCATAACATTCCAAAATGAAATTTTGAGATGTTACAGCCGTCCTGAGGTTGGGTGCAGTCGCTGGGGTGCCCTCG
Source organism: Hordeum marinum (assembly GCA_022496015.1). Taxonomy (NCBI): domain Eukaryota; kingdom Viridiplantae; phylum Streptophyta; class Magnoliopsida; order Poales; family Poaceae; genus Hordeum; species Hordeum marinum. Next base: position 147,621,860 of record CM039674.1, read on the forward strand.
GTTGTTTATCCACTAGCACAGAGCATGGGGCTTCCACGTTGCATGGGCATAGCCGCTAAGCGACAGTGTTGTCCACCAGCGCGGAGCATGGGGCTTCCTCTTGGGCAAGGGAATGGGGGGGCTCAGCTCCTGAGCCACCCCGAGTGTGTACAACCCATTAAGTTCGCACGCATGGCTTGCACAATAGAACTGGGAGGTGTATCTGGGCACTCGTGAGCCAGCACGGGTCTTACAAGGCCCTACCTCAAAGGCGGATTGCGCCTGAATCTTCCGGTAGAGGGTGCCATTACATGTCCTGTATATTTTGAAGAAACCTACATCGAATGAATTTCCAAGGGCCATTGCATGAGAAGGCCGAACACCAATGACCCCAGGAGGTGACGTGAACGGGGCTGGCCCGCTAGACAGAGCTAAGCCATTGGATCTATCGACGTTGTAGGGACGGACCCGAGCACAGACATTGTGCCCAGTCTTCTCATGCGACAACTCCGAGGAGAAAACACCCGGCCCGCGGCTCCCGTGGTGGCGAAAGGATGACTATGGTCGCAGGAACCGTGTCACGCGCCCTGACTCACCCACTCTCGATTAGCTCATGCAAGGACAAAGCACCAAGGACCACGGGAGTTGACATGCAAGGGACTGGTCCGCAAGATAGAGCTCGTTCACTTGGATTTATCAACGCTGCAGGGACAAACCCGAGCACAAATGTCGTGCCAGCCCTTAATCACGAGGCGATCGAAGACTGGATCATTAGGGCGCGATGACATTCATGATGGCGATGCACCGAGCAAGCAGGTTGGAATATTTAGGAAATTGATCAAAATGCATGAAAGGTTCTGGTGAATGTGTAAACGACGCAGTTGCGGGGACGGGCCCTAACCGCCTAAGGATAATGCGGCCCGACGGGCGGCCTCAAGCTAAGCAAACCAAAAAGTTACGTGGTACAAACCAAAAAGTCACCTGGCGGCGGTACTAATGAAGAGTCAAGGTGGTCGCTGGAGCCTGACCTTGCACCTTCATGAGCCTGGCCTTCATGAGCCCGGCGCCTCCCGAGGCCCGAGGCCATCACTCGGGCCTGGCGCCTCCTCCAGCATCTCGCGGTCCTGACCCTATAGGGCACGAGCATGCCATGGGCAAGGTGCTGCTACATGGTGCCTGCGTTCACCAGACCAAAGGGCATGCAGATGTAGTTACATGGATAGAACCAACCGCGATAGATGCGCGACGACCAGAAGGTTTCCTGGGACGCGACCCTGTTGATGCCGGGCATGTCGACACAGATGCACGGCCTACCGCCCGAGCCGACGACGACAGTCGCGCTTGTTGGTGCAGGGCGACTCCTGCCTCACATGGCATGTGCTTCCCGAAGCTCCTCGATTGCGCCAGCGTTGAACTCCCATGAGCTTGTCTGGGATCACTAGAAGAGTATGTCTAGAGGGGAATGAATAGACTACTAGCAGGAATTTAAATCTACACAAGGTGCAAAGTTAAGTTTTGGTAGATTTTATCATAAATAGAAAGTCTAGCACGCCCTACACATGCAAGTCATCAAGTATAGCAGTGGAATGTAAAGACATTGCACATGGAAGTAAGGAGTAGAGATAGGAAGATCAAACGCATGAAGGACATGAAGATTTTTCCCATGGTTCCCATAGGTGGTGCTATCATACGTCCACATTTATGGGGTCTTCAACCCACGGAGGGTAATGGTCGTGAGAGTCCACTGAGGGCTCCACCCATAAGGGTCCACGAAGGAGCAACCTTGATTATTCCATAACGGCTTCCGTCCACGAAGGACTAGCCTCACTCAGGGTAGATCTTCACGAAGTAGGCGATCTCCTTGCCCTTACAAACTTCTTGGTTCACTCGACAACAAGAATTAGGAGGCTCCCAAGCGACACCTAACCAATCTAGAAGGCACCACCCTCCAAAAGGTAATAGGCTCAATAATATCGATGAACTCCTTGCTCTTGTGCTTCAAGATGATAGACTCCTCAACACACAATCACTCTCTCACAGATTTGGCTTGGGTGGAAGAGATTGATTGGGTGGAAAGCAACTTGGGGAGGCTAGAGATCAAGTTCATATGGTTGTAATGGAATGGCATGATCTCAACACATGAGTAGGTGGCTCTCTCTCAGAAAATCATTTGGTATGAGTGGGGGTCTGTTCTGAGTGCTTCTCTTGCGAGTGAGTGGTGGTGGAGGGGTATATATAGGCATCTCCAAAAGTTCAACTGTTACACCTAATAAATCCAACTCGCTGACACTAATCTGTTAATCTCGGTGGTACCGAGTTGCCTAAAAGGTATCAACTTTTGAATCTCGGTGAGACCGATACATAAAACACGGTTGCACCGATAAGGTGACCAATGGTTAGATTGCCAAACTCGGTGACACCGATTCAACAATCTCGGTTGGGCTGATTTTTGAATTTGCGTAAGAGAAAGTTTGCAACCCAAACTCGGTGGCACCAAAGCAGAATCGGTTGCACCGATGGGTTAGGGTTTGGCTTGAGTCTGTCTAAGGCTAGGAATCGGTGGCACCGAGTGGGAAGTGTTGGTTGCACCGATTTTGGATATTTGGCTTTGGACAGACTTTTGTGGAAGATCTTGTGGATGTTTTTGGTGACTATCACTTGTGCTCGTATGAGCATTTTGTTCACTAACAGTACCTTACCCCCCTTTTAATAGTATTGGCTTTCCTATGGACTCAAAGTGATTTCTCACAAAGTAAAATGTGGAGTCCTCTTGCTTGAAGCTTTGCCAGTGCTATCTCTTCTCCTTCTTCTTCATGGTGATACTCTCCACACTCCTTTTTGCCAACTCATCTCTCTCTATGGACTTTATCTGAAATACACTAGATGAAGGTATTAGTCCAAGAGACAATGTATGTTGTCATGAATTAACAAAACCACCAAGGGAGCACTTGTGCTTTCAATCTCTCCCTTTTTGGTAATTGATGACAACATACAATCAAAGCTTCAAATAAAGATATGCATGGATATAATTAAGACTTTGAGAGACACATGACTTGGACTTGCTCCCCCGAGATGTGTGCAATCCCCTTTAAAGGATAGTTTCTTTGGAATGCACGGACACACATGTAGAAAAGGGATATGTTAAGTCATGTGTATCTTGCCTATATGCATCAAATGTATATGAATGGGGTGTGTCCTTGTTCAATACTTCACACTTGCAAACATATGTGCAAGAAGCAAGAGATCATCTTGATCAAAGATATGATTCATATACTTACCTTGAGTCCTTGAGCATACTAGTAGTAGAAATACACTTGAGAAAACACTGTTAGGAAATACAAGAGTATTCTACCAATCAAAAGCAATAGAACTCAAAAGTACCAAGATATGGAGAACATATAGAAGATAGTATTCCTTGGGGTTGATATGTCTCCAAGAACATTGAGAACTTTCTCCCCTAGATATGAGATAGTAGGACATCCTCTCCCCCTGAATCTTAGCATGTAGATATTGGGATTGGATAGGGTGAGAAAATTATAACATGAATAATCAAATGTAATAAACACATCCTTCTCGAAAACATATTTTTGCTCCCCCTACTTTGGTATTCTCCCCTTGTCAATATAAGTGTATACTTTGATATTCTCCTCTCCCACTAAATTATATCTCCCCCTTTGCATAAGCATGTATCTCCCTCTTTAGCTTTGAAGCTTTGGTATTTCCCCCCTTTGGCATAAATTTCCAAAAAGGTCTGATATAGGGTCAGATAGAGGGATCATTGATCAACAAGGGATCCTTGAGAACAAGGGTCATAGAATGTAGGATTCATAGAATATGGAAAACCATTAGAAAAGTGAGGGAATCATTGAAAATAATTTCTCTCCCACTGGCTAAACTGAGAATTTGTAGAACTTCTCCTCCTTTGAGTTAGGGATCCTTGAATGTATTTCTCCCCCTGTTTTTTGATAATAAGGGATCATCGAGGAATTGAAAATACCACAGAACGATTACAAAGATTTACAGATAAAAACACAGACTGAAACATGATATTAAGTCGGTGGCCCCGAGACAAATTAGTCAGTGGTACCGATATGATGTTATGCAGCTCATCTGCTGAATCGGTATAACTGAGTCCTTTGTATCGGAGGCTCCGAGGTTAAAACATAAACTTGGAAATGTTTGAGAAACTTGTGAATTTATTTGAAAAATTGTATTGAAATGTCAAAAGATTTTTTGTAAAGAAAATGCAAAAAGAATTTACAAATAGATATCAACTAGAGAAGATTTGAATGGTTCCAAGAAATCTTGCAATATAGAGAATGAACCAACCAAGATTGTTAACTAGATGATGGGTGGTGACTAGGTCACCAATATTAGAGTATATTGACTTAGGAGCCAAGCAATAATACTTGATCATAGGTCATACTCATCGTTAAGCTCAAAATGGGGTTACCATTTTTCGATTAGGCATTTTAATGTCTTCATATCACTTGAGTTGCTTTATCTCATGACTTGGAGTAAGGCTTTTCAAGGATATGAATACATACCTTTGAGTAATGTTGTTGACATAGCTTGTAGGTGAACTTGATGAGGATGCTCGAGGTTCATGAAGATCATCTTGAGTTGGGAGCCATCCTTGTTGTTTTCTTTCACTTTTCACCTACATAGGTTAGTGACACAAGGAAGAACATGATATATCCAAATGACATGATACAAATTGTGAGTTAGAAATTGACGAATGTATGTCAAGGATATTTTTTGTTGTCTTCTTCCTTTCATCATCAAAGCGATGTTGTGGATACTTGGTCATGACAAGATTGCTTAAGATATGAGTTGATAGCAAACTTGTGGAGTGTTGTTCTTCCAAGTACCTACAAAAGGGTTAGATGCAAGACAAGGGAGCATAGAATTCCAAAATATATGATTTTCAAGATAATAATTGCATGAAATAGATAATAAATCTCATTCCCTTGCATGCATCCGAGTGATCTTAGCTCAAGTTTGAAGCATCAATGATGTTCAACTCACTCCTCAAATGACAAAACACTTTTTCATAAAGTGGCTTAGTAAAGATATCGGCCAATTGCTTGTTAGTACGAACATGCCTAAGATTAATATCTCCTTTGGCAACATGATCACGAATAAAATGATGTCAAACTTGAATATTCTTGGTTCGAGAATGTTGCACAGGATTATGACCAATCTTAATAGCACTCTCATTGTCACAAAGTAATGGCACATTTTTCACTTAGATTCCATAATCTTTAAGCGTTTGTGTCATCCATAACAATTGCGCACAACATGATCCAGCAGAAATATATTCAGCTTCGGCGGTAGATAGAGATACCGGTTTTGTTTCTTGGAGGACCAAGACACAAGAGATCTACCAAGAAATTGACATGTACGAAGGTGGATTTTCTATCAACCTTGTCACCGACATAGTCCGAGTCGGAGTAGCCAACAAGATTAAAAGAAGATCCCTTGGGATACCAAATACTGAAGTTTGGTGCATGTATCAAGTATCTCACAATGCGTTTCATAGCCTTAAGATGACACTCTTTAGGTGCAGCTTGATATTGGGCGCACGTTCACACACTAAGGATAATATCGGGATGGGAGGAACATAGATAAAGCAATGAACCAATCATTGGTCGATAAACCTTTTGATCAACCGGTTCACCCTCCTTAGTGAGGTCATCGTGTCCGCTAGTGAGCATGGGAGTTTTCATACCTTTGCACTCTTGCATGTTAAACTTCTTGATCAAGTCCTTGGTGTACTTTGTTTGAGAGATGAAAGTACCTTCTCTCGTTTGCTTGATTTGTAGACCAAGGAAGAATTTCAGATCACACATCATAGACATCTCATACTTCTCTGACATCAATCTTCCAAATTTCTCACTAAATCGTGGGTTAGTAGATCCAAAGATAATATCATCCACATAAATTTGGCACACAAATAATTCACCATTAACTCTCTTTGTGAATAAGGTTGCGTCAATTTTACAAATTTCAAATCCTTTTTCAATAAGAAACTTCGTTAGGCATTTATACCAAGCACGAGGAGCTTGCTTAAGACCATATAAAGCTTTGTGAAGCTTGTAAACGTGGTCAGGTTTCTTAGGATTCACAAAACCAGGTGGTTGCGTAACATAGACCTCTTCTTAAATCTAACCATTTAAAAATACACTTTTAATATCCATTTGGTAAAGCATGATATCATGGTGATTGGCATAAGCGAGAAGAATTAGAATAGCTTCTAGTTTAGCAACGAGGGCATAGCTCTCACCGTAGTCCATACCTTCGACTTGCGTGTATCCTTGGGCTACGAGGCGAGCCTTGTTGTGTATGACTTGACTGTCTTCATCTTGGTTGTTTCGAAATACCCATTCTGTGCCGATGATGTTTTGCTCGTCCTTGGGATTCTCCATGACTATCCACACTTTGTTCCTCTCGAAGTTGTGAAGCTCTTCATGCATAGCGTTCACCCAATCCGCATCTTCAAGAGCTTGTTCAACCTTCAAGGGTTCAATGCTAGAGATGAAAGAATAATTCTCACAAAAGTTAGCTAAGTGAATTTTAGAGCGAGTGATCCTCCCTGTTTGTATGTCACCAAATATTTGGTTTAGGGGATGGTTCTTGGTCACTTGTGCTCGAACTCGGGGTAGCTTTGGCTTGTTAGTTGGTGGATCTTCTTCATCATCATCTCTTTCATCTCCGTTGTTGTCGAAGTGGTCATCTCCTTGAGGTGGTGGTGAAGGAGGTTGTGGTGGATCATCATGATGTACTTCCTCCTCCTCTTCATATTGACGTGTACCACTTGTGGATGCTTCCATGTCGTTTTGTCGGTAGCCTTGATCCGAAGTAGGAGCTTCCACTTGGGTTGATGAAGTGCTTTCCTTCACCTCCATGGGACGAATCTGGCGGATGGGCAAATCTTGGATAGCTTCCGAAGGATCTTTACCACCTACATCATTTGGCAATTGTTCGACTTGCGAACCATTAGACTCATCAAACTTCACATGTACCGTCTCTTCAAGTTTTCAAGTGAAGTTGTTGTTGACATGGTAGGTGTGAGAGTTCGATCCATAACCAAGTAGGAAACCTTCATGAGATTTAGGAGCGAATTTAGCACGACGATGATTATCAAGAATGTGACACTTGGAGCCGAATACCCGAAAGTATTCAACTTGGGTTATTACCGGTGAGGAGCTCGTATGCCATTTTACCAAGAAGCTTGTGCAAGTAGAGTCAGTTTGTTGCATGAAATGTTGTTTCCACGGCCTCTGTCCAAAAGTGTCTCAGCGTCTTGTATTCATCAAGCATCATTCTTGCCATCTCAATGAGTGTGCGGTTCTTCCTCTCAACGACTCCATTTTGTTGAGGCGTGTACGTAGTCGAGAACTCATGTGAAATACCCTCTTCATCAAGAAAGTTATCCACATGTGTGTTCTTGAACTCCGATCTGTTGTCTCTTCGAACCTTCCTTATCTTCACTTCAAATTGATTTTGCGCTTTGCGTGCAAAGTTCTTGAAGATCTTTTGTAACTGTGACTTATCATCAAGAAAGAATACCCACGTAAATCTGGAAAAATCATCAACTATAACTAGACCATAAGAGTTTCCACCGAGACTCTTGTAAGCATTGGGACCAAAAAGATTCATATGAATTAACTCAAGTGGTCTCCTAGTGGTCATGATGTTCTTGACTGGATGACTTTCACCTACTTGCTTTCCTGCTTCACAAGCGCTACAAAGCATATCTTTGTAAAAGATAACATCTTTAACACCAAGAATGTCATCGCCCTTGATAAGCTTATCTAGATTGCGCATGCCTACATGCCCTAGCCTTCTATGCCATAGCCAACCTTTAGATGATTTTGCAATAAGACAAGAACGAGGTTAGGCATTTTTAGAGAAATCGACAATGTATAGATCACCTCTACGAATACCGGTAAAGACAATTTTATGATTATCAAAGCGAAACACTTGGCAATCTGCTATGGTAAATAGCACATTGAAACCGAAGTTTGCTAGCCTAGATACGGAAAGAAGATTGTAGTCAAGGGATTCAACGAGCATCACATTTTGAATAGAGTTATCATGAGATATGGCCACCTTGCCAAGGCCAAGTACCTTACCCTTAGAGTTATCTCCAAAGGTCTCGTACCTCCGAGGACCTTGATTTGGCGTAATCTCTGGCAACATGTCTTTATCACCAGTGATGTGATCCGTGCATCCACTGTCGAGAAACCACTCTTTTCCACCGGACATGTAATCCTTGAAGTTTTCCATTAGAATTAGATTCTTCATGATCTTTTCATCCTCGATGTCGAACAACTCATCTTCATCATAGTATCCATGTTCTTCATTGTCATCATATGGTGGAATCTTCTCATCATAGAAACTAAGAGACTCGTTAGAAATGTAACCATGACAATGTTTAAGTTTATGAATGTGAATGGCTTAAATAATAATTTTGTTGATAGTTGTGCAATCTCCTTTAGCACGCATGAGATCACTAAGCTCAAATAGGCATTTACCAAAGTTTGGATCACTAGGCTTCATTTTGTGAAAAGCAATAGTTTTATGAAGAATTTCATCAAGATTACTTAATGTAAGATTTGGATATCGTTTCTCCAAATCATTCCACAAAGTATAAGCACATGCAAAGTTCTTCAATTGAGAAAGCACAAATCTTGGTAAACCTCTAACAATAAGATTGACAGTTCTTAGGTTACCAAGCATGTCAATTTCCTCTTTGTATGTGAGATGCAATTCATCAATGGGGAGCACATAGGGATTTTCAATATGTTTTCTCAAATGGAATTTGTCAAATAGATCAATCATGGCACTCTTCCATCGACTGTAGTACTCTCCATCAAGAATGGGAACTCTACAATACAAACTCTCCACACTAGACACATCCATCTTCCTCCACGATGATGAAACCGAAGCAATGGAGACCAATGCTTTGATACCAATTGTGGGATCACTATAAGAGTATGTCTAGAGGGGGGTGAATAGACTACTAGCAGGAAGTTAAAAACTACACAAGGTGCAAAGTTAAGTGTTTGTAGATTTTAGCATATATATAGCAAGTCTAGCATGCCCTACACATGCCAGTCATCAAATATAGCAGCGGAATGTAAAGACATTGCACATGGAAGTAAGGAGTAGAGATAGGAAGATCAAATGCATGAAGGACACAAATATTTTTCCCGTGGTTCCGATAGGTGGTGCTATCGTACGTCCACATTTATGGAGTCTTCAACCCACGAAGGGTAACGGTCGCGAGAGTCCACGGAGGGCTCCACCCATAAGGGTCCATGAAGGAGCAACCTTGACTATTCAAAATGGCTTCCGTCCATGAAGGACTAGCCTCACTCGGGGTAGATCTTCACGAAGTAGACGATCTCCTTGCCCTTACAAACTTCTTTGTTCACTCCACAACACGAAGTAGGAGGCTCCCAAGCGACACCTAACCAATCTAAGAGGCACCACCCTCCAAAAGGTAATAGGCTTGATAATATCGATGAACTCCTTGCTATTGTGCTTCATGATGATAGACTTCTCAACACACAATCACTCTCTCATAGATTTGGCTTGGGTGGAAGAGATTGATTGGGTGGAAAGCAACTTAGGGAGGCTAGAGATCAAGATTCATATGGCTGAAATGGAATAGCATGATCTCAACACATGAGTAGGTGGCTCTCTCTCAGAAAATCAGTTGTTATGAGTGAGGGTCTATTCTGAGTGTTTCTCTTGCAAGTGAGTGGTGGTGGAGGGGTATATATAGGCATCTCCAAAAGTCCAACCGTTACACGTAATAAGTCCAACTCGCTGACACTGATGTTTAATCTTGGTGGTACCGAGTTGCCTAAAAGGTAGCAACTTTTGAATCTCGATGAGACCGATACATAAAACTCGGTGCACCGATAAGGTGACCAATGGTTAGATTGCCAAACTCAATGATGCCGATTCAACAAACTCGGTCGGACCGATTTTGTGAATTTGCGTAATAGAAAGTTGGCAACCCAAACTCGATGGCATCGAAGCAGAATCAGTTGCACCGATGGGTTAGGGTTTGGCTTGAGTCTGTCTGAGGCTAGGAATCGGTGGCACCGAGTGGGAAGTGTTGGTTGCACCAATTTTTGATATTTGGCTTTGGACAGACTTTTGTGGAAGAGCTTGTGGATGTTTTTGGTGACTATCACTTGTGCACGTATGAGCAGTTTGTTCACCAACAGTACGTTACCCCCCCCCCCTTAATAGTATTGGCTTTCCTATGGACTCAAAGTGATTTCTCACAAAGTAAAATTTAGATTCATCTTGCTTGAAGCTTTGCTAATGCTATCTCTTCTCCTTCTTATTCATGGGGATACTCTCCACACTCCTTTTTGCCAACCGATATATCTCTATGGACTTTATCTGAAATACACTAGATGAAGGTATTAGTCCAAGAGACAATGTATGTTGTCATGAATTATCAAAATCACCAAGGGAGCACTTGTGCTTTCAACTTGGCGTCTCGCGCCATGCTCCTTGCTTGGGTGGACACGCGCCGAAACACGCCTCCAGGTTATGCTCGAACACCTCCCTCGTCTCACTAGTCAGGTCGGCAGCCTTCCAGGTGGAAGCCCCCAAGACCGACCCAAGGGAAGTGTCGAGCGCGCCTTCCTATGCATGGGAGGAAGGGGCCTTGGCCCCAAGCACGGAGCAGCCTGAGGCGCCATCCTCAGAGGTTCCAGCCCCTTGGTGCCCCTTGTAAAGGAGTTGCTTCTTCTTCTTGGGGACATCCTTGCCAGACAGGACGCCCCCTTTGTCATCTGAGTGCTCGGCCATCGTGGCACGATAGGCACACTCAAGGGAGCAAATGGCGTCCTTCTCATCGCAGGCGATGGTGATGACGCCACCGCTCCCCAGCATCTTGAGGAAGTTGTAGCCATGGTGTGTTACCGCCATGAACTTGGCGAGTGCGGGGTACCCGAGTATCGCATTGTACGGGAGGTGGATGTGGGCGACATCGAAGATGATGTACTCGGTGTGGTAGTTCTTGCGACCGCTGAAGGTGACAGGCAGGCATACCTGTCCGATGGGGACCGTAGACCCATCAGTGACCCCTGAGAATGGCCTGCTTGGCATGAGCTGGTCGTATGGTACTTGGAGCATATCGAATGTCTCAATGGAGAGGACATTGAGCCATGCGCCACCGTCGATGAGGGTCTTAGTGACGAGGATATTGCTGATGGTTGGCATACACATCATGGGGAGTGCACCTGCCATGGCTAAACACCTGAGTTTATCTTGGGAGTCAAAGGTGATGGTGCACTAGGACCATTTGAGTGGGCTCGCAGCCTCAAGCTTTGGGAGAGCCGCGTTCACCTCCTGCGAGAATTGCTTGAAGATGTGGTTCGACGCTGGGGCTTGGGCACCGCCCAGGATGCAGGCTATCGACCTGACCTCCGGAAGCCCCCAGCCCTATCGTCCTGCCTGTCTTCTTCCTTCCTCCTGGGTGGCGGCGGTAGCGGGGGAAGGACGGCCTCACAATGGCGGGCCTCACGAGGCTGATCGCGGCGTGTCCCCTCTTGAGGCTCGTCGCACCAATGGTCCTCCCAATCCTGATAGCGCTAGTGGTCCTCTCGAGGCCGGTCACGCCACTCCTGGCGCGGGTCTCGGCTGTCCTAGCGGCCTCCACTACGACCATAGCTGCGATCGCCACGCCCAGGGCGGCGACCGAAGTGCTCGTCGCGGACCGACCTGAGCTCCCGACAGTCGATGGTGTTGTGGTTGCTGGTGCCATGGTAGATGCAGAACGGGCTCCCTCCTGCGGGAGGCTCCTCGTATCGACTGTGCTTCGCCTCAGGTTCTGCCGCCAGCACCACAAAGGCATTCACTTTGTTTCCTTGGTCTTGGTCTTCTTGTCTTTAGGGTCCACCTCCGGAAGCTCAAGGAGTGAGAGGCGACCCTCCTCGGCCTTCGCGCACTTGTTTGCCAGGTTGAACATTTCCAAAGCCAAGCACAGTTCGTCGTTGATAGCGAACTCCTCCCTCATCTTGAGGTCCCTAACACCGTTAGTGAATGTGGAGATGATGGCCTCGTCTGACACCCTCGGTATCTTGAGGAAGATAGTAGTGAAGCACGGTATGTACTTGTGCAGGGTCTCGCCCAACTATTGCTTCACGCGATGCAGGTCGGACATAGCGAGGGCGCGGTCATGGGTGCCTTGGAAGTTCACGATGAAACTCTTGCGCATGTCATCCCAGGAGGTGATTGACCCCTCTAGGAGGTTGAGGAGCCACGAGAGTGCTCCACCCTTGAGCGCCATTGGGAACCAGCTGGACATGATCTTGTCGTCCCCACTGGCTGCCTGGATGCTCAGTGAGTAGAGCTGCAAGAACTTGATGGGATCTGGGGTGCCGTCGTAGCGAGGAGGCAGTTCCGGGTTGAACTTGCAGAGCCACACGGCCGGATGCAGCTCCAGGGCGATGGCGTAGCAACCCACTAGACCCACGGGTGTCGCGCGCTCTAGAGGGGCCTGGTCTCGGTGCTCCTGCGCAGCTGCCCCCAGGGGCGCCCGGTCGCGACACTGGTGCATCGACGCAGGGAGCGCGCGCGTCCACGCGTGGCCGGGGCACCACCTGGCAGCTTACTTCATCTCTCGCCCTCGTCGGGGGCCCGCGCGACTGATCGCGCGGGCATGCTTCATGCCTAGGATCGTGGTCGATGTCGCGCTGAGGTATATTGGGCGGCACATCATGGGCCATGTCATCTCCCAGAGAGTTCTCGGGCCGGAGCGAGTAGGAGAGCGCCGAGGCATCGCCAGCAGCACTCACAAGCTGTGTGATGCGCCCAAGCCAGTCATCGTGGTAGTCGAGGGCAGGACGATAGTGTAGCAGCTCGCATGCCATAGCCAGTGCGCCCGACCCTCGTACCGGCCCGGGGTGAGCATGGGAGGACGACCCAGTATCTAGAATGATCAATGGATTGGCAGTGCGGTCGTCGCGCCGCGTGGTGACCGGTTGTAACGAGTCCTGCTGCTCGTGGGCTTCTGGGTCCGTGGCGGCGTCGGCCGCTGGCAAAGCAGATCGACACGCGGTAGTGCAGCCCACCAGCACCGTCTGGGCGACACGTGCAACACGGCGCTCGGCGCGGGCTTAGAGAGCGTCAACCATCAGAGCGGTGGAGCGGAGAAGGAGCAAAGCTTGAGGAAGACCTCGACACGGCCCCTACCTGGCACGCCAAATGTCGGATTTCGGCTCCGCAAAACCCAAAGAGGTTCGAACCTAGGGGCGTGTACGAAGGTCCCCACCAGCTCCGGCCTCAAACTTGCCGCACGACAACCTAGCCTGGCGAGCTTACTCAATCACAGGAAGAAGGCTAGCACAAGAGGATTTACCCAAGTTTGGGCCGTTGCGAAGCGTAAAACCCTACTCCTTCTTTTTGGTGAATTGCCTCATGAGGAGGTTTGTGGATGAACTAGTACACTGGAGCGCAACCTCGCGAGGATGCTTGCGTGGTGTTCGATCTCTCTTGTGGCCGTCCGTTCTATAGAGATGCCTGGACTCTATTTATAGTGACCCGGGTCCTCTTCCCTTATCGCAACGGCGTGAAGGGATACCACAGTAGCCAAATTAAAAGGGGGACAAGGAGCACATCCTTATCCTCACGAAAGGTGGTCTTCGCCTACAAAGTAACCGATGGTGATGCAGAGATGGGCTTGGCGATGACATCCGTCCTGCTGAGTGATGTCTACTACACAACCTTCTTCTTGTAGACTCATGTTGGGCCTCCAAGCGCAGAGTTTTGTAGGACAATGGCAATTTTCCCTCAAGTGGATGACCTAAGGTTTATCAATCTGCGGGAGGTGTAGGATGAAGATGGTCTCTCTCAAACAACCCTGCAACCAAATAACAAAGAGTCTCTTGTGTCCCCAACAGACCCAATACAATGGCAAATTGTATAGGTGCACTAGTTCGGCGAAGAGATGGTGATACAAGTGCAATATGGATGGTAGATATAGGTTTTTGTAATCTGAAAATATAAAAACATCAAGGTAACTAATATTAAACAGCGAGCAAAACGTTCTATAAATGCTTGGAAACAAGGCCTAGGGTCCATACTTTCACTAGTGCATTTTTTCTCAACAGTATTGACATAGTTGAATCATATGTAAGTACCTCTTGTGCGACACAGAGTTCACTCCAAAGTCACAAATAGCGGAGAACTAAAGAAGAAATTATTGTAGGGTATGAAACCACCTCAAAGTTATCTTTTCTGCTCAAACTTATGAGCTATCCCTATAAGTGTCACGGACAGCCCTAGAGTTCATACTAAAATAACACCTTAAGATAAACATCAACCAAAACCCTAATGTCACCTAGATACTCCAATGTCACCACAAGTACCCATGGGTTTGATTATACAATATGCATCACATAATTTCAGATTCATCATGTTCAATTCAACACAAAGAACTTCAAAGAGTGCCCCAAAGTTTCTACCGGAAAGTCAACACAAAAACATGTGCCAACCCCTATGCATAGATTCCGAAGGTCACGGAACCCACAAATTGATCACCAAAACATACATCAAGTGGATCAATAGAACATCCCATTGTCACCATGGATATCCCATCGCAAGATATACATCAAGTGTTCTCAAATCCTTAAAGCCTCAATCCGATAAGAAAACTTCAAAGGGAAAACTCAATTCATCACAAGAAGATAGAGAGGGGAAAACTCCATATGATTCAATCTATATCAATAAAGCTCGTGGTACATCAAGATCGTGCCATCTCAAGAACACGAAAGAGAGAGAGAGATCAAACACATAGCTACTGGTACATACCCTCATCCCTGAGGGTGAACTACTCCCTCCTCGTCATGGATACCACCGAGATGATGAAGATGGCCTCCGGTGATGGTTTCCCCCTTCGGCAGGGTGCCGTAACGGGCTCCCGATTGGTTTTTCATGGATCTGGAGGCTTTTGACGGCGTAACTCTTGATCTAGGTTTATTTTTGGAGGTTTGTATATTTATAGGAATTTATGACGGTGGAAACAAGTCAGGATGGGCCATGAGGGAATCACAAGCCTGGGGGGCACGCCCTAGGGGGGCGCTCCCCTGTGGCTTGTGACTGCCTCGTGGATCTTCTGGCCCAACTCCGATGCTCTGTGGGTCTCTTCTGGTCCATAAAAAATCATCGTAAATTTTTATTCTGTTTGGACTCCGTTTGATATTCCTTTTCTGTGAAACTCAAAAACAAGGAAAAACATAAACTGACACTGGGCTCTGGGTTAATAGGTTAGTCCCAAAAAAAATATAAAGTTGTGGTAAAATGATTGTAAAACATCCAAGAATTATAATATAACAGCATGGAACAAGCAAAAATTATAGATACGTTGGAGACGTATCAACATCCCCAAGCTTAATTCCTGCTCGTCCTCAAGTAGGTAAATGATAAAAATAGAATTTTTGATGTGGAATGTTGCCTAACGTGTTCATCATATTCTTTTCTTCTTTGTATAGCATGGACATTTGGACTTTGTAAATAATTCAAAGCAAAAGTCTAGTTTTAACATAATGACTTCAATACTCAAGCGTGTCTACAAGCAACCACGTCTTTCGAAATATCAACATTAAAGAAAGTTATCCCTAGCCCATCATGCTCAATCATTGATCCACTCATGAAACACACTCAAATATTAGCTATGCCCAATGCTCAAGTACAATCATAGTGCCCCCTAGTTGGTTCTTATAAGAGAAGATGGAGACTCAAAGCAAAATTAAAAATTGCATAAAGTAAATAGATCGGCCCTTCGTAGAGGGAAGTAGGGATTTGTAGAGGTACCAGGGCTCAAGGATTGTATTGAGAGAGAAAAATATTTTGAGTGGCATGCTTTTCCTGTCAACGAATACGACGAAGTAGCTCTCAATATTTACCATGCAAGATACATTATAGGTGGTTCCCAAACAGAATACTAAAGTCTTTACTTCCCCTCCACCAATCAATCA
This sequence comes from Hordeum marinum, assembly GCA_022496015.1. Classification (NCBI taxonomy): domain Eukaryota; kingdom Viridiplantae; phylum Streptophyta; class Magnoliopsida; order Poales; family Poaceae; genus Hordeum; species Hordeum marinum. The sequence continues at coordinate 147,637,852 of CM039674.1, forward strand.
CACTCCACGGCGAGCCAAATACATGGGTACCGTCCATACCAACAACATTCCTGGGGGGAGTTTTGTTCCATTATATTTTGATTTGATTTTTGAGCATGGGACTGGGCATCCCGAATACCAGCCACTCTCTCGTGAATCATAGTGAATCAACACATATCGTGAGAATAACACACCTAGCATGGAAAAATATTGGATACTCCCCACTGTTTCATGAGCGGTACGGGAACGCAAAAGAGAAAAATTATTTTGAAGATTTAGAGATGGCACGTACAAATTTGCTTGGAATGGCATGGAAATACCGCATATAGGTAGGTATGGTGAACTCATAAGACAAAACTTGGTTTAAGGATTTTGTATGCACAAGTAGTATTTCTACTTAGTACAAATGAAGGCTATCAAATAGATTGGGAAGCAACCGAACCGAGGAACAAAAAATCACATAAGTGAGATTTGAGTCATAACTAACACTAAATAATGCACCACAAGTAGGATGTAACTTCATTGCATAACTATCGACTTTCGTGCATGCATAGGGAATCACAAACCTTAACACCAATATTCTTACTAAGCATAATTACTCACTAACATGACTCACATATAACTATCATCATGTTTCAAAACTATTACAAAGAATCAAGTTTAATTTGTCCCATGATGTTCATGGAAGTTTTTATTATATCCTCCTTGGATATCTATTACTTTGGGACTAGTTTCATGTATTGCCATTGTTTTTTCCGACAAGCTCAAACAATTTTAAGTAAAGCACATGAGCAAATGACAAGCTACTCTCAAAGGATATGAGTAGTAAAACAATTAAGGAGCTATGTGAGGACTCTCTCTCCCTCAATAAATATTTCCAGATCTTAAGTACTTTATTCAAACAGCAAGAAAAATAAAAATAGCACTCCAAGAATAGCACGCATCATGTGAACGAATAAAAATTTAGGCTCAACATAGGCTAACCGATAATTGTTGATAAAGAGAGGTGGGATGCGTAGCATCCCCAAGCTTAGATGCTTGAGAGTCCTTGAAATATTTACTTGGGCTGCCTTGGTAATCCCCAATATTGAGCTTTTGTATCTCGTTCAATCCTCTCATACCATGGTTTCACCTATTCTCAAAAACTTCATCCACACAAAACTCAAAAAAAACTCGTGAGATAGGTTAGTACACATAATAATAAATCAACTCTTTATGTACTACCAAGAGCAGTTTCATAATAATTTTCAAACATTAGGTATTGTATAATATCATTTACACAATTTATATCTACCAATATAGGCTATGGAAACTATAGGATAAGTAGATAACGAAACTATGACAGCAATCTGTCTAAACACAACAGTCCGTAGAAATTTATGAAAAAAGTGTACTTATGTAACTCAAAAACTTATGGAAATTTAGTACATGCTATAAAATTTATATGAAATCACTGTGTAAGAATTTCAGAAACTTTGCATGTTCCGGTACCATATGAAAATTCAAACACTACATCGGAAGTTTCTGTTTTTACACGGCACTCATCAAAACATGCAATGCAATTATCCTAAGGCAATTCTTGGAAATTTTTATTGAAAAACAAGATTATAAATAACACCTAACATAGAACAAAAAAATAAAATGATACTCCAAGAAAAACTCATATTATGTGATGAATAAAAATATAGCTCCAAGTAAGATATACCGATAGTGTTGAAGACGAAAGAGGGGATGCCTTCCGGGGCATCCCCAAGCTTAGGCGCCTGAGTATTCCTTGGACATTACCTTAGGGGTGCCTTGGTCCTCCCCAAGATTAGTTTCTTGTCACTCCTTGTTCTCCTCATATCGATGTCTAACCCAAAACTTGAAAACTTCAATCACACAAAACTTAACGGAACTTTGTGAGAAAGATTAGTGTAATAAAGATAGATCATTCACTTAGGTACTGTCAAGACAAGATTAATAATTGTTACCACCTGGTAACTACTGTATTCCATCATTCCCACAATTTATATTACTCAATATAAGCTATAGTAACACTTGAAACAAGCAAAACAGAATCTGTTAAAAACAGAATAGTCTATAATGATCTAATGATCACCAAACTTCCCTGACTCTAACAATTCTGAACAATTAGGACAACTCCAGGAATTTGAATCTAAATGTTGTGTAAAAATTTCAGAATTTTTTGAGTCTCCAATAAAATCATATAATTCATATACTAGACGCAAAACTTTCTGTTTTTGCACAGAATCAAACAAGCAAGTATCCACACTATCCCAAAGGATTTACTTGGCACTTAATTGAAATAAAAGGCACAAAAAATGATTACTACAGTATCTTAATCATGTGAACACATAAAAATAGAAGGTAAAAGTGTTGGTTGTCTCACAACAAGTGCTTTTCTTTAATGCCTTTTAGCTAGGCATGATGATTTCAATGATGCTCACATAGGAATAATAATTGAAACATGCAAAAGAGCATCATGAATCTCATGACAAGCACATTTAAGTCTAACCCACTTCCTATGCATATGGATTTTGTGAGAAAACAATTTATGGGAGCAAAAATAATCTAGCATAGGAAGGGAAAACAAGCATATCTTCAAGAATTTGAACACATAGAGAGGAAACTTGATATTATTGCAATTCCTATAAGAATATGTTCCTCCCTCATAATAATTTTCAGTAGCATCATGAAGGAATTCCACAATATAACCAGCACATAAAGCATTCTTTTCATGATTTACACGCATAGAAATTTTACTACTCTCCTCATAAGCAATTTTCTTCTCATTCATAATAGTGGGAGCAAACTCAACAAAATAACTATCATGAGATACTTGATTGACATAACCACTTTGAATATTAAAATCATGATGACAAGTTTCATGGTTGTTATTACTCTTTATAGCATACATGTCATCATCATAATCATCATATATAGGAGGCATGCCACAATCATAATAGTTTTGCTCATCAAAACTTGGGGGACAAAAATATCGTCTTCATCAAACATAGCATCCCCAAGCTTGTGGCTTTGCATATCATTAGCATCATGGATATTCAGATAATTCATACTAACAATATTGAAATCATGCTCATCACTCAAATATTTAGTGCCAAACATTTTAATAACTTCTTCTTCTAACACCTGAGCACAATTTTCCTTTCCATCATTTTCACGAAAGACATTAAAAAGATGAAGCATATGAGGCAACCTCAATTCTAATTTTTGTAGTTTTATTTTATCAAACCAAAATATTGAAAATCAAGAAACTTAAATATTTGATTGCAAGATCTAAAGATATACCTTCAAGCACTCACCTCCCCGGCAACGGCGCCAGAAAAGAGCTTGATGTCTACTACACAACCTTCTTCTTGCAGACTCGTGTTGGGCCTCCAAGCGTAGAGTTTTGTAGGACAATGGCAATTTTCCCTCAAGTGGATGACCTAAGGTTTATCAATCCGCGGGAGGTGTAGGATGAATATGGTCTCTCTCAAACAACCCTACAACCAAATAACAAAGAATCTCTTGTGTCCCAAACACATCCAATACAATGGCAAATTGTATAGGTGCACTAGTTTGGCGAAGAGATGGTGATACAAGTGCAATATGGATGGTAGATCTAGGTTTTTGTAATCTGAAAATATAAAAACAGCAAGGTAACTAATATTTAACAGCGAGCAAAACGCTGTATAAATGCTTGGAAACAAGGCCTAGGGCCTATACTTTCACTAGTGCAATTTCTCTCGATACTATTGACATAGTTGAATCATATGTAAGTACCTCTCATGTGACAAAGAGTTCACTCCAAAGTCACAAATAGTGGAGACCTAACGAAGAAATTATTGTAGGGTATGAAACCACCTCAAAGTTATCTTTTCTGATCAATCTTATGAGCTATCCCTATAAGTGTCACGGACAGCCCTAGAGTTCATACTAAAATAACACCTTAAGATAAAAATCAACCAAAACCCTAATGTCACCTAGATACTCCAATGTCACCGCAAGTACCCATGGGCTTGATAATACGATATGCATCACATAATTTCAGATTCATCGGGTTTAATCCAACACAAAGAACTTCAAAGAGTGCCCCAAACTTTCTACCGGAAAGTCAAGACAAAAACGTCTGCCAACCCCTATGCATAGATTCCCTAGGTCACGGAACCCGCAAGTTGATCACCAAAACATACATCAAGTGGATCAATAGAACATCTCATTGTCACCACGGATATCCCATTGCAAGATATACATCAAGTGTTCTCAAATCCTTAAAGACTCAATCCGATAAGAAAACTTCAAAGGGAAAACTCAATTCATCACAAGAAGATAGAGAGGGGAAAACTCCATATGCTTCAATCTATATCAATAAAGCTCGCGATACATCAAGATCGTGCCATCTCAAGAATACGAGAGAGAGAGAGAGAGAGAGATCGAACACATAGCTACCGGTACATACCCTCAGCCCCGAGGGTGAACTACTCCCTCCTCATCATGGAGACCACCGGGATGATGAAGATGGCCTCCGGTGATGGTTTCCCCCTCCGACAGGGCGCCAGAACGGGCTCCCGATTGGTTTTTTGTGGCTCTGGAGGCTTTCGGCGGAGGAACTCCGATCTAGGTTTTTTTTGGTGGTTTCTATATTTATAGGAATTTACGGCGGTGGAAAAAAGTAGCATGGGCCACGAGGGAGTCACAAGCCTGGGGGGCGCAGTAGGGGGGCGCACCCCTGTAGCTTGTGACTGCCTCGTGGATCTTCTAGACCAACTCTGATGCTCCGTGGGTCTCTTTTGGTCCATAAAAAATCACCGTAAATTTTTATTCCGTTTGGACTCCGTTTGATATTCCTTTTCTGTAAAACTCAAAAACAAGGGAAAAAATAGAAACTGGCTCTATGCTCTGGGTTAATAGGTTAGTCCCAAAAATAATGTAAAGTTGTGGTAAAATGATTGTAAAATATCCAACAATGATAATATAATAGCATGGAACAAGCAAAAAATATAGATACGTTGGAGACGTATCACTGAGCCTGTTGGCCCGGTCTTGTTGCACCGAAATGGAAGCCTTTGATGTGATGCTTTGGGAACCTCCGTACGTCCTTGCCCCCTTTGCACCAAAGAGGAAATTGTCTTCTCTGCACGCACGGGTACCCGCCTGGCTCATCTTGCGTCATCCTTGACCTCCCGAGGCTGAGTGCTGCATAGAGATCTCCGCCCCTCGGGAGGCGACCTGGGAGGCCTCTTCCCTTCCGAGGTTCTTGGTGTTGTCCTCCTCACGAGGGAGGGACTCCCGCGAGGGCTCTTGTGCGATACTGCGTCGGTCCGTATGGAGAGCTGAAGCGGGCCACGCCCTGGGCCGTAGGTAGGCAAGTCTGTATACCCCCATCCTAGGACGCCGACAGTCACTGTTAATTGAGACTTCCCGCTGGTCGTGATTAGGGTACTTAGCTCGATGCGTCCTCGACGGGCTTGTGTGTCAAGGAGGTCTGGCAGTGGCACCTGGGGAGCTTGGAGGTCTTGGGTGGGGGTTCCTTCTTCTTGCAAGTGAGGCAGGTTGGGATCCCTTTCGGCACTCTACGTCGCATGGGGCCCAGTCTCGTGCATTCCTCGATGACCGTTGGTGTGTCCGGATCACCAGGACGAGACCAAGGGGCGAGGCCACGACCATCGTTGGGGCATCCAGATCACCAGGACGAGACCAAGGGGCGAGGGGCTATATGACCAGTAAGGCTCCTGAGGCGTGTTGCTCAGGAGTCCCCTTGACGCTCAAGCAGCGCTCTACGTCGGTAGGGCCTAGTCCCGCGCATTCCTCAACCACTGTTGGGGCATCCGGATTACCAAGACGAGACCAAGGAGCAAGTCAATGACCACCGTTAGGGCGTCCGGTTCACCAGGATGAGACCAAGGGGCGAGGGCTATATGACTAGTAAGGCTCTTGAGGCGCGTTGCTCAGGAGCCCCCCTTTGACGCTCAAGCGGCTCCCATACCTTTTTGCCTTTCCTGCCCCGGGATGCGTGAGGCTCCGAGGCAGTGCACTGGGCCGAGGCAAAGCCCCTGAGCGAGGTTGAGGCGACACGCGCCTGCTAGCTCACTTGAGAGCACCACACGAGGACCAGGGCGCCCAAGCCTTTGCGAGGTGCACACATCGTGCCCCATAGCCCCTGCTCGCGGGGTGCGAGAGGGAGAGGTTGGCAGGTGCTCAACCCGAAGAAAGAAACTTCAAGATAGAAAACTGCAAGGAGAAAAATCCCCGCCCTCTTTTCTTAAAATATGGTTGAAAAGCCCCAAGTTTCATTCTAGAAAAATTGGCAAATTCGAACATAAGAAAAGCAAAGAACAGTCGCGTCTGACACCTAGGCTAGTCTTCATCTTCGTCTTCCCTTAGCGTGGAGCATAGGGCATCCACGTTGCATGGGCATAGTCATTCGAGGACAATGTTGTCTACCAGCGTGGAGCATGGGGCTCCCACTTGGGCATGGGTAGTAACCCCTTCGCGTCCTCGGGGGGCTCCGGCATATACAACCCACTCATTATTATGTGAGAGTCTCAGGGTAGAACTTACGGACGTGTTGGATGTTCCAGGAATTCTAGATGGGACCCCATCCTGGGTCTCCAGGCGCATGGCGCCAGGACTGGAGACACAGACCACCCTGAACGGGCCCTCCCACATTGGCGAGAGCTTGTGCAAGCCCTCCCTGGAGAGGACCCGCCTTGGGACGAGGTCTTCGGCTTCGAGGGTCCTGGAGTGGATGTTACAACAATGGTAGCGCCGGAGCGCCTGCTGGTACCTTGCGGCTTGGAGCGAGGCTTGGCGACGGGCCTACTCCCCAAGCACAAGGTTTGTCCCCCGCGAGGCATCCTAGCGCTCCTCATCGAATTCCAAGACCCACGGGGATCGGTGCTTGACCTCGTGTGGGAGGACAACTTCAGCTCTGTAGACGAGGAAGAACGGGGTCTCTCCGGTGGGCTTAGTCATGGTGGTGTGAATGGACCACAACACGGACTGAAGCTCATCGAGCCATCCCCTGCCGCATGCCTCAAGCTTCTTCTTGAAGATCCTTGCCTTGAGGCCCCGCAGGACCTCCACATTGGCGCGCTCGGCCTGGCCGTTGCTTCATGGGTGCACCACAGAAGCGTAGCATATCTGCATTCCAAGGTTACTGCGGTCGGTGATGATGCTATTGGGGAAGCCAAAGCAGCTCACGAGGCCCTTGATGAACTTGACGGTCGAGCCGACTGGGATGGTGCAGACGGGCTCCACCTCCGACCACTTGGTGAACTTATCAATGGCGACGTAAAGGTAGAGGTACCCGCCGGCTACTCGCAGAAAGGGCCCCAGTATATCCAGCCCCCAGACCGCGAAGGGCCAGGAGAGCGGGATGGTCTAGAGGCCCTGTGCAGGCTGCTGAATTTGCTTGGCATGGAACTGGCAAGCCTCACGGGACTGGACCGGCTCGGTGGCGTTGTTGAGCGTCGTAGCCCAGTAGAAGCCACTACAGAACGCCTTCCCCCACAAGGGTGCATAATGAGGAGTGGTGCCCGCAGTCTCCTCCGTGGATGTCCGCCAGCAGCTCGCGCCCCTGTTCTTCGGACACGCATCACAACGCGACATTGTTCGGACGCCTGTGGTACAGCTCGTCGTCCCTCAAACAATACGTTGTGGCCTGACATGCCACGTGCGCTGCATCTTCCTCTGTTTTCTGGTAGCATGTCGTGGAGCAAGTACGTCAGGAACTCCTGTGTCCAGTTGACGTCCTGGGGCTCCAGCGCCAGGTATTGGGGAACGTCGCATGGGAAACAAAAAATTTCCTACGCACACGCAAACCTATCCATGGTGATGAGCATCTATGAGAGGGAGAGTGGATCTACATACCCTTGTAGATCGCTAAGCGGGAAGCGTTAAGAAACGCGGTTGGTGTAGTCGAACTTCTTCGCGATCCAAATCGCCGAGCGTCCCGCGATCCAATCACGAACCGTCCCGCGAACACATCATGATCCGTCCCGCGAACTCATCACGATCCGTCTCACGATCTTGATCACGATCTGTCCTGCGAACTCATCACGATACGTTCCGTGATCACATCACGAACCGTCTCGCGATCTCGATCACGGTCCTTCCGATCTAGCGCCGAACGGACGGCACCTCCGCGTTCAGCACACGTGCAGCTTGATGACGATCTCCACCGTCTTGATCCAGCGAGAGGATGTGGAGAGGAGAGAGAGTTCACCGGCAACGTGATGGCGCTCCGGTGATGGTGGTGGAGCAATTCCGGCAGGGCTTCGCCTAAGCGCTGCAGAAAACCGATCTAGAGGAGAAACTATGCACCAGTGTAATGGGTAGCACGTGGCCGGAAATTCTGTCCAAAAACCACCCAATCCACTAGTATATATAGGAGGAGAGGAGAGGAGAGGCAGCCAAGGCCTTTGGGTCGGCCGAAATAGGAGGTGGGAAGCAATCCTACTTCACCTCCAATCCTAGTTGGAGTAGGATTGCCTCCTATTGGCTGATTTTTCCACTTTTTGCTTTAGGACTTTCTCTCCTGCGCCATGGGCCTTTGTGGCTGTTTTCCCAGCCCACTAAGGGATGGTTATTATTCTCCCACAGCCCATGTACCTCTTGGGGTCGAAATACCCCTCCCGGAGGCCTCCCGGTACACTACCGGCACTCCCGGTACACTATCGATGAGCCCGAAACTTTTCCGGAAACCAAACTGGGACTTCCTATATATGAATCTTTACCTCCGGACCATTCCGGAGCTCCTCGTGACGTCCGGGATCTCATCCGGGACTCCGAACAAACTTCAGTCACCACGATACATAACTCTACACTACCGAAACGTCACCGAACCTTAAGTGTGCAGACCCTGCGGGTTCGAGAACTATGTAGACATGACCGAGACACCTCTACGGTCAATAACCAATGACGGGACCTGGATGTCCACATTGGTTCCTACATATTCTACGAAGATCTTTATCGGTCGAACCTCTATGTCAAGGATTCAGTTAATCCCATATAACGTTCCCTTTGTTCTTCGGTATGTTACTTGCCCGAGATTCGATCGTTGGTATCTCCATACCTAGTTCAACCTTGTTACCGGAAAGTCTCTTTACTCATTCCATAATACAAGATCCCGCAACTAACAATTAGTCACATTGCTTGCAAGGCTTATTGTGATGTTGCATTACCGAGTGGGCCCCGAGATACCTCTCCGTCACACGGAGTAACAAATCCCAGTATCGATCCATGCCAACTCAACAGACACCAACAGAGATACCTGTAGAGCACCTTTATAGTCACCCAGTTACGTTGCGACGTTTGATACACACAAGGCACTCCTCCGATATCTGTGAGTTGCATGATCTCATGGTCATAGGAACACATACTTGACATGCGGAAAACAGTAGCAATAAACTGACACGATCATATGCTACGTTTGCAGTTTGGGTCTTGTCCATCACATCATTCTCCTAATGATGTGACCCCGTTATCAAATGACATCTCATGTCCATGGCTAGGAAACCTTAACCATCTTTTGATCAACGAGCTAGTCTATTAGAGGCATACTAGGGACATGGTTTTGTCTATGTATCCACACATGCATCTAAGTCTCCGATCAATAAAATTATAGCATGGATAATAAACGATTATCATGAACAAGGAAATATGATAATAACTAATTTATTATTGCCTCTAGGGCATATTTCCAACACCAGGATCAGCCGGGCTCCTGAGGCCGGGCCACAAGGTGGAGCCCCCGAGGGCGGTGTGGTGGCAATGCCTCACCCTGCGGCGTTTGGTCCACGGTCGGGGGTGCCGCAGATGGCTTGAAGAGCCGTTCCTCAAAGACGCGTGGCCCTTGAGGCTCGCGATGCGATGCCCTTTTGGCAATGTCATCGGCCTTCTTGTTCGTGCCACGCAGGATGTGCTGCAATTCCAGGCCCTAAAAACACTTTTCAATCTTACGTACCTCTTCCAAGTATGCCTCCATGTGCTCGTCCTTAGGCGTATACTCCTTGTTGGAGAAGTTGGCGAGGAGTTGGGAGTCGCCCTTGATGGTGAGGCGCTAGATTCCCAAGGCTGCCACAGCCTTGAGGCCAGCAATCAGGCCCTCATATTCTGCGATGTTGTTGGAGACCTTCTCGCTTCGCTGGAAGCAGAGCTGCACAGTGTAGTAGAGCTTGTCCTGGTCGGGGAGATGAGCACAAGTCCGGCCCCCGCTCCCCTATGCGTGAAGGCCCCGTCGAAGTGCATGGTCCAACCATCAGGCGCCTCATCGCCGGGGGTGAGGGACTCACCCTCGTCCAGCCCTCGACTGGGGGCATCCGTCCATTCGGACACAAAGTCCGCCAGGGCTGCTCCTTTGATGACCCAGGTCGTGCTGAACTCTAACTCGAAGGCCTGCAGCTCGATGTTCCACTCCGCGACTCTTCCCGCGGTGTTGGGGTTGCGCAGCACTTTCTCCAAGGGATACATAGAGATGGCCTTGATGGGGTGGGCCTGGAAGTAATGACACAGTTTCCTTGAAGAGACGAGAAGCGCAAGCAGGAGCTTTTTCTTCATAGGGTAACGCGAGCATGCGTCCTATAGTACGATGCTGACGTAGTACATCGGGTGCTCGACGAGGGAGAAGTTTTCTGCACTGCCCCGCTCCATAGTAGGTTCATGAGATCTAGGTGCCTTGGGGGTCGTCGGGGCGACCAAGGCCTCAAGAGCACCGTCTTGGAGAGGGGAGGGCTTCGGGGTATCCTATAAGTCACCTTGCTTCACAACCGGGGATCCGCCTGCACCTGAGGGTATTGCACACGCGTCAGCACGCTCCTCCCTGACTGCCACGAGCGTAGCGCTGGCGGAGTGCAGGGTGGCGGCCAGGTACAACAATAGGGGCTCCCATAGGTGGGGCGCCACCATTACATGTGGGCTCGTGAGGTAGCACTTGAGGTCCTCGAACGCCGCATCTGCCTCCGGAGTCCACTCGAAAGGGCCCTTCCTCTTCATGAGCTTGAAGAACGACAGGGCACGCTCACCAAGCTTGGAGATGAAGCGCCCCAAGGAGGTCATGCAGCCCGCCAACTTATGGATTTCCTTGAGGGTTTGAGGTGGACTCATCTTGCTTATATCCTTGATCTTCTTCGGGTTGGCCTCGATCCCTTGGTGCGACACCAGAAAACCGAGCAGTTTACCCAACGGGACCCCGAAGACACACTTCTCGGGGTTTAGCCTCAGGCTCACCCACCGTAGGCTGGCGAACGTCTCCTTCGGGTCCTCAATCAGGGTCTTGGCTTCTTGCGACTTGACCATGATGTCATCGACGTAGGCCTCGGCATTCCTTCCAAGTTGCTGCCCTAGGGTGATGTGCATCAACCGCTGAAAGGTTGCGCCTGCATTCTGTAACCCGAAGGGCATGCACGTGTAGCAGAACACACCACACATGGAGAGGAAGGCCGTCTTCTAGACGTCCTCCACCGCCATCTTGATTTGGTGGTAACCAGAGAAGGAGTCCAAGAAGTAGAGGTGGTCGCATTCAGCGACGGAGTCCACGATCTGGTTGATGCGCGGCAGCGGGAATGTGTCTTGGGGGCAAGCCTTGTTGAGGTTCGTGAAGTCGACGCACATGCGCTCCTTCCCGCCCTTCTTCGGGACGACCACTGGGTTGGCCAGCCACTCCGGGTATTGCACCTCTCGGATACCCCGGCTTCCTTCAGCTTGCTGACCTCCTAGGCGATAAATGCTTGCTTCTCATGGGCTTGTCTTATCGCCTTTTGCTTCATCGGGCGTGCGTTGAGTACCACCATGAGGTGGTTCTCAATCACATCCCTCGGGACCCCCACCAGGTCGGACGCGTTCCACACAAACGCATCCTTGTTTGCACGAAGGAAGGCCACCAACACCTCCTCCTGCTCCGGAGGGAGGCCGACACCGATGGTGATGGTGAGGCCAGGGTTCCATCGTCTACAGGTACCTGCTTCGTCTCAGCCCGGTTCTGAGAGAACAACTGCTTCTTCTTTATCGGCGCGGCGTCGGTGGCGTCCCTAGCGTCCTCCGAAGCCTGCGCGGCGTCCCCAGCGTTAGGGTGCGCCCCAGCCGCGGCCTTGTAGGCGAGCTTGAGTGCGTGAACCACGTCCTTGGCGTCTCCGGCTATGGACAGGATGTCGCTGCTCCCAGGCATCTTGATGACATTGTAACCTGGGTGCGTTGCCGCCATGAACTTGGCGAGAGCGGGGTAGCCTATAATTGCGTTGTAAGGGAGGTGGATGTGGGCGACGTCGAAGTCGAAGGTGACGAGGAGGTGCACCCGCCCAAAGGGGGCGACGGAGCCCTTGGCCACCCCGGAAAAAGGCCTGGAGGGGACGAGCTAGTCATAAGGCACCTGAAGCATGTTGAAAGTTTTCATGGAGAGGACGTTGAGGCTGGCTCCGTCGTCGATGAGGGTCTTTGTGATGGCCACGTTGCTTATGGTCGGTGTGCGCAGCATGGGGAGCATACCAGTGGCGGCCGTTGTCCTGCGGTGGTCATCGGGGCCGAAGGTGATGTCAACCTTTGGCCACGTCCGAAGCTGCGGGGCCTCGAGCCGTGGCCGAGCCGCGCTCGGCTGGCGGAGGAACCGCTTGACCTGGCAGCTGGAGGCTGGCGCGTGCGACCCGCAGAGGATGCACGTGACCGCAAAGTGGGCTAGACGAAGCGAGGCGCTCCCGCACTCCATGGGCTGCTCGGCCTCTGAGGCGATGCCGGCCATGGAGCCGATGAGCCGAGGCCTGACTATAGTCGCGGATGGAGGAGCTTCGACACGCCCCCTACCTGGCGTGCAAAACCCAAAGAGGTTCGAACTCAAGGGTGTGTGCGAAGATCCCCACCAACTCCGGCCTCGAGCTCACCGCGTGACAACCTAGCCCGACAAACTCACTCAATCACGGGAAGAGGACTAGCACACGAGAATTTACCCAGGTTCGGGACGCTGTGAAGTGTAAAACCCTACTCCTGCCTTTGGTGGATTGCCTCAAGAGGAGGTTTGCGGATGAACTAGTACAGTGGTGTACAACCTCATGAGGGCGCTTCAGTGGTGTTCGATCTGTCCCCCTTCTACCGAGCGGCCTATCCTCTATTTATAGTGGCCCGGGTCCTCTTCCCTTATCGCAATGGCGTGAAGGAATCCCACAACGACTAAATTCGAATGAGGATAAGGAGTGCATCCTTATCCTGACTAAAAGTGGTCTTCGCTTGCAAAGTAGCCGATGGTGATGCAGAGGTGGGCTCGGCGATGACGTCCATTCCGCCGGGCTCGTGGTCTTGATCTTGTTGCACCGGAATGGAAACCTTTGGGGGTGCTTTGGGAACGTGCATACGTTCTTGCCTCCTTTGCACCAAAGAGGAAACTGTCTCCTCTGCGCGCTAGTACCCGCCTAGCCTGTCTTGCGTCATCCTTGACCTCCCGAGGCCAAGTACCGCATAGAGATCTCCACCCCTCGGGAGGCGGCCTGGGGAAGGCCTTCCCTCCGGGGGTCTTGGCGTCATTCCCCTTGTGAGCGTGGGGCTCTCGCGAGGGCCTTTTTTCGAATGGGGCCGCTCTAGTCCGTACCGGGCCGTCGAAGTGGGCCGCGCCCTAGGTCACGGGCACGCGGTTCTGGGTACCCCCGTTCCAAAGACGCCGACAAATTTTGGCATAGCTTTGGTTGCGGCTCAGATCATGCAACTACACGGTGTTTGGTAGCATACACGGAATATGATGAAGAGCTAACACTTACACTTAACACACAAAGTATGCCTCATGACTATGGTGGACGATGACCATAGCGCCGCGTCTAACATGATGAGCACGAAGTCTCGGGCGAGCGTTCTTGTCGGCTGCACGAGGAAATAGTTGCTAGCCTCGCCGTCACAGAGAAAGTATGTTCGGAGGAGCGCCGAGGCAGAGGACTGGGAGGAGAAACGCATTGCGTGTCGGGCCTATGTCAGTTAAACTTCAAACTATGCATCAGGTGTCCTCGGTGGTTCTTTCTTGTCCTACAATTAGACGTTCTATTTGACAATTCTAGTATGAATAACATCCTAGCTCAAAACCGGCAACACGAAAGGAGTGCAAACACTCAAAATTAACAAATGAACCAATAATGAAAGCGTGCAACTAAACTCGGAACAAAAAAGGAGGGCCAACACTAGTTCATGATTACATAATCAGTTTGCATAACTTCATAACACAAAAGGAGTGCATAACATCATAGATGTTCAGATTGAACACATAGAAAGCTAACAAGACAAGTAGAATGACGCCTAAAGAGGACGAAAGTCCCTCTCCTTCTCGAGTACAACGATGCGACAGAGGTGGGATGACACCGCCCGCAACTCCCACTCCCGATCGGTTGGAGCCAGCTCGTCGAAGACGTCTTCTAATGACAGAAGTGGATTACGATGACGTAGTCTAAAGAGGATTTGCGCCCACAACGACGACGGCAACGCGCATCCCCTCCATGTGCACCAACACACGAACCTTCGAGCCAAGACAGTTCAGCTCGTCGGCCATGTAGGTGAAAAAAGAGATCAAGTCTGGAAGCTGCAATTCGTTGAAGTCAACGGGGTGGTTGTAAGGTGTTAGCCCCACGACCGGCAAGGTGGCGCTTACACGACGGTACACATCGCGCAGCCGCAACACTTGTGAGGCAACTTCGTCCAACAAGCGATTCAGGTGATCCTAGGCCTCCTCCTTCTTGGACCGCTCTCTATCTACCTCGCTAAGCAGCAGGGTCATCTGGTTGCCTAGCACATCTGCCACCTTATTGAAGAACGACATTGCGACCTCAAGGAAATTGGTATTCGACTCAAGCAGCTTCCGAAGCACCGCCAACTCTCTCTGCTGACGGAGGACCTCGTCGTCCTTGGCACGAAGCTCAACATATCAGGAGCTCCACATCCTTTGCCAGGAGGAGCTCCTCTGTCATGCGCTGCACATCCTTCGTCAGGAGCTCCGCATCCTTCGCCACTTGCTCACCCATGGAATGGGGAAGCCAAGCACACAATGTGGGGGCTGAGGGTGGGGACGGTGTGGGATACCGGATGGGAGGGAACAAATGCGGGGTGGGGTGGAATGGGTGGGACGAAGAGTGACGGGTTTTCTTTTGTCTCTTCTATGCAACTCTAGCAACAAACAATTAGGCGCGTCTTCCTTAGCTTTATAAACACCTAATGACTAAATGTTTCTTCGTGTGACGTAATGGTAAGGGGAGTTGGGGAGAACGGGTTTTAATGACGGAATCATCAGACGATATTTTGTGAGGATCACAAAGTTAAAGGTTTGTTTGCCGCGCGAGTCATGCCAACTTAATACCCGTCATCAAGTTTCTCTGGTTAAAGACGAATTTAGCCGTCCGTAATGACAAACAACAAGACGGCACATTCACGTGATACGCCTTATGATCTGGCGTTTTCAGGTGCGTTGTACATACGTCAAACAAGTACGCACAGCAATAACTTAATAAACATGCTATAATAAACATGAAAACCCTAAACAATAAGATGCGCGATAAAATTACCAGGTTGCATGTATGATATTATTATGATAGTTCGTTACGATCAGCCTAAGATTCTCCACGGACCATCTAGTGAAAATTATACGCGGTACGGTGGCTCGAGACTGCGTTGGTTGGCTGCCGTGAGCCTGTACTGGGCTTCATTTTGAAGATAATCAAAAGAATGGTTCAAACAGCACAGTGCTAGGCAAAGAAACCTGTGTTTAGGAACAAGAAAACGCTGGATTCCTCCATTACTACTAGCGGTAACAGTAAAAGTATAAGCCCTGCTCGATCGATGAGAAATACATCTGATCTGAGCACACGAACACTGTAGCAGGCATCCAAGCCCAGACGCACGCACGCACACACACAACGGAAAACAGCCGAACGTCCAGGCCGCATCTCCCCCGTAGTAATAGGACCCATGATGATGATGATGATGCGTCGTTAAGCCGCGCGGCGCTCGGCGAACGAGCCCCGCCTGCCGTCCCTCGTTAAGTCGTTATGTAGCATAGCAGTTTTCCTTCCATGGCTGGCGGAACCAGGAGGGTCGTCGAGCGGGGGGCTTCAAGCCCGTGCGTAGGTCTGCCCGAGGTGCGCGGCGCGGAGGTCGGCGGGGTCGGCGCCGGCGGCGCGGTTGGCGGGGCGGTAGTGGCCGGTGACGGGGTCGGGCACCCACGACGCGTCGGCCGCGGCCTTCTCGGCCTCCCTGGCCGCCTTCCCGTCCGCGGTCGCCGCGGCGCCGCGCCTCATCGCCCCGGAGGAGGCCGCCGCCGCGTAGCCCCTCGCGGTGGCCGGGGCCAACCGCTGGGCGAGCGCGCGGGCAGCAGCGGAGCCGGAGAGAGCGAGAGCCATCGGATCTGTTTTCGTCGGACGATCGGACGGCTGGTGGGCTCCGGCTCGGTGCTGCTGCTACTGCTCCAACGTGGGCGTTTGAGGCTTGGTGGGCTGTGGTGGTGTGGGGGGACGAGAGAGGCCAGGGCCCGTATATGAAGGAATTCGCGGAGGGGCAGGCGCGGTAAAAATGGCCCAACGGCGCGGGGTTTTGTCAAAGATTCGGTGGCTTTTGGAGGCCGTCAGCGCGGCGGACCGGCACGTGGTGAGGCGACGGGACGCAGGAAATGGCGCCGCGGGTTCGTCGCTTCCTTCCTTCCTACGTGGTCGACTTCTTGATATTTTTTGTTTACTCGTCTCCAACTGATATTAAAGCAAGTATAATAAGATAACATAAATAGTCTATAAAAACTAGAATATTATATTTTTATTTAGTTGGAGGAAAAAAAAAATGAACTCTTGATGAGTAGCCAGCTACAGCACGTGAATCAAGACACTTTGTGAGGTTATAAGATAGGTCAACTACAAATAAAATAATACATATTTAAGTCTTATTATTTTATATGTAGGCTATTAGATTGGTTCTATATACATGACAAATTTTACAACCGATTCATTGACTGTATTATTAATGCATTGCCTTGCCTGCCGGGTCGACATGAGCCAGCGAGAGCGACGCACGCTTAATGAAAAGTTGGTGACAATTTGGACTTTTGAGACGAGTAAGCAAAGTCGTGTTTGCTTTGTCGTGGACGGCGAAGTTGCCTTTGCTCTTCTCGGTTTGGCCCGCAGTAAAATAATTTTTCACGATACGTCGCTTCGGTGGCGTACTAGGTTACGTTGCACTGGTAATGTTTATCCCACGTATTCGGGGTGGTAGAACAGGATGCGGAAAACCAAACCATCATTCTCTCTGTCTCGCTTTGAGTATTTGGGTGGGGGCACACACCACACATGGAAGGGGCTACGCGTCGGCTCCTGGGACGTGGAGGGGATCTTTTGGGGAGCAAGCGTGGACCGGGCACCCGGGGCTCGTGGTGAGCCGAGGAGGCGGGCGGCGTCTGGGGGAGGCAGGGGGTGCAGTCGGTCGGCAGCGCCAGCGAGCGAGCGAGCGAGCCGCATCTGGACAGGTCGTACCCGGCCCGGCGTGCGGCCGTCGCTCGCTAGGTGCAGCTACCGGGCCGACCGGGTCGCGCGCCGACGGGCATCGTCAACACCACAGAGCGAAGGGAATAGGGGCCCCGTGATGATGCGGGGACTTGACGCGGTCGGTCGTCGGCGCATCGGTCGGCTCGAGGATGCACCCGGTGGTTTGGTCATTTTAGCAGCGAAAAGGAGATTCTCTCATGACGCCTACATGCACCTGACCTCGTAGCTTGGCCATTTAGCGGCGAAAAGAAAGGAAGTGGCAGATGCGTATGATTTATTTATTAACAGCATCTGGTAGCAGCTTATCTCAATCAGTACCTTGGATCATGGCGAGCACGAAACGTAAACAAAAACCTGGTCGGTTGTAATCATCTTGCTTTTATTCGGCACCGGGAGCGCGGTCCAACGGACCCGATAAATGCACACATACCGAATTGATTTAATTTTACTTATTATTAAATAATACCAGTATATATGAGTGGACGTAAAAAAAGCCATGTACACAAAAGTCACATATCATGGAGGACTGACTACTGTTTCATGACAATCAACGCCGGAAATGCAATTACCATCTTCAAGATTACCATATCATGTAGATTTGTTCTCAAAAAAGAAAGTGCTACTGCAGATTATCAGCTCCAGCTCCTACAACACAGTCCTTTTATTGACCTGGAGTCCCGGACAAATTCATGAACACAAAAGTTGTGAATCAGTCCAAACATCAGAAATACAGCTCCAGGCTGCGCAAATGCTAACACGAGCTCTACGTTTTCACCATCACAACAGCTTGACACCAGCTTCTCTGACTGAATCTATAACAGCCTTGACTTTCCCGTGGTACTTCTGCTCTCTCTTCATGTGGATGGACACGGCAGGAATCCCCTTGATCAGCAGGCGCTCGCCCAGCAACTTCCCAATCTTTGCCGCGGCAGAGACGTCACGTGTTGACTCCAAGTTCGGCCTCAGCAGCTTCTCCTGTGAGCTCGCAGAACACGCGACGGTTGCTGTTGGGGTATGGATCACCTGGGCGGTTACATACTTGTTCGAGAAATGCATCCTCAGAAGGTAGGGCTTGAGAAAACCGACGATTCTGACTGCTCTGTCTGGTGGAGGGATCACCATTGTTGCCGGTTTCTCTGTAGCAAGGTAACAAGCAGCACATATTAGTCAAATGACGATGTGAATACATTTCAATTACCCAATCATAACCCGGTGCACATAGTGACAAAGCAACAATCTTTACACCAGTCTTGAATTATCAACAATCGATATTAAAAGTCAGGATACAAAAAGCACTGGGGAATACAATATTAATGCAAATTCTAAACAATGCATAAACCAAATTCTTGCTGCTGGTATAGACGGGGGAGAGGCAGTGCATGAAAAGGTGAATCTTAAAAAGGAAAAGGAAATAAATATTAGTTGTACTCCCTCTGTATCAAAATGTCTTATATTTTGATACAGAGGGACTAGAATCTAAGTAAAAGTTGCCTGCTACGGGCCTGTTCTGAACCTCTCCAACTCTCAGCTTCACAAACTCCAAACGAAAAATCGTGCCGAACGCATTAGCTCCAGGAAGCTAAATTCTCAAAGCTCTCCTGGGCCGTAGTGCAATTTGAAGAAGCAAGGAAAATCGAGCTCCATGTTTACAAGAATCTGGAGTTCCACCTATTTATGCCCAATATGCCACCACCCAGGAAAACGATTCGGGCTCGTACAGGCGCACGACCCCCTCGAGGCCTCTGACCGAATCGTTTTCCCTCTCCTCTCTCCCTCATTCTCTTTCTCAAACCCTCCTACCGCCGCTAGTCGCGCCGCCACACCCGCTCCCCTCATAGCTGTGACGCCGGCGCCACCGCAACTAGCCCCGCCACCTCCTCTCCTCTGAGTTCCACCCCAACATCGTGCCCCAAGCCCCGATGCTCCAGCGCAGAGCAGAGCGCTCTAGTCCAGCCATGGCACATGCATTTTCGATCTCTTTTGTTAATGAACAATAGGTTGTGCACTCTGATGGAATGGATTCACGACGAATAGGGCGACAAATTTGATGTTCAAGTTGATGTGATTCGGGGTCAAAATCACGTGATTTGATGTGTAATTGGCAGTAGTTATGTGTCCAGTTTGTTCCTGTGCGTGAGCTTCACGTTGAGGACGACCTGTAGTGAAGGTGGGCTAGGTGGGAGGCTCCCCTACTACAGCCTAGCCGGCCCAATATGGCGCTAGACAGGCCAGCAGCCGCTGCCAGCCCATGGTGACGAGGGAGAAGCTGATTTTACTGCAGAACAGATGCAAGTCGTTGGGTGGAGCTAGAAGCCACGATGAGAAGCTGGAATTGTGGAGTTTTGAGAAGCTAGAGAGGTTCAGAGCAGGCCCTAAGTTTCTCCAAAAAAAATGGTTGCCTGCCAAGTAGATAACATGATACCAAATTAGTTTTGCAACCACCATTGTGACAAGGTGTTATAAAAGAAACTCACATAACCTTTTGCTTATACACAATACTCTTAGCTAGTAGGTAAAGAATCTTGAAGAGATAGAAAAAATTTGGCCAGACAAAATACTGGATATGGCTTTGGTTGCCCATGTTCTGGCATATGTTGGCAAGGAAGTACACTGGGAGTCGCCAAAGGAGCATGGCTGCATGGGCATGTGGAAAGTTTGGCTGCCTACGAGAATGTACTAATTTGGGCACTGTGACATCATGAGCAAGAAATTGATACGGTTGATTTAGGCACACATAGCCTGAACAATGTAGCTATGAGGATAGTGTTCTAGTTGATATGCATTATTTACATAAAATGCAGCAGCAGTGACTCAATTGACATACAGAAAACTATCAAATGAAGTAGCCAACCTTGATATCAGAATACTTAGCGCTGAACAAAAACCAACAGCAAATTTAGAAGGTTCAACGAGAGGAAGCTTAATCACATTGTATTTCAGGTATGATGATCAGACAGTTTGATACTGGTCAGCTTCAGCAAGATGAATAAGACATTACACCATGAAAGTCATATTTCATTTAAATTATCTAAAGTGGCACTATCTAATGACTTAAAAAGGAAAATTTAAGCATGCATGAGGCAGAAACAGAGTGACTCGTCCCAAAAGAATTCGAAGATTTCAAAGTGCTTCACTGCACTGAAGCAGGACCCAAAAGAATTCGAAGATTTTCAGAGTGCTTCACTGCACTGAAGCAGGAACCCGAAGCTGGAAAGGATTGTCACCGAGTGAAGCTAGACCTTCAAATGCCCCAGCCCTTAGTACCGTTTTCATTTTACCAGCACACATGGCACCTAATGAATTCCAGCTCAAGATTTTTCAAATAAAAACATGACGATTAAGTATGCAGAAACTGGACCAAGCGTGCTGCGTGCAGACCTAAACATAACAATTACGATACTTAATTTTCGGATCCAATTATCGAACCCATCTGGTGAAGATATCTTTCAAAATGAGTTGAGCCCTATCACAGAATGGCATGATACCACTGCTAAATCAAGGCATACGTAAACAGATACGGATCTATAGTTGTATTACGAAAGAGGTGGCCTACCTCGGAGAGCACGTGGGACCGGAGTCGTACCGCGCGGCGAGACGAAGATGCAGCGGACAGCGCAGGGTGGCGGCGGCGCGCGGCGCGACGTGGGTAGCGAAGCCGATCAGAACATGGACGCGGCGGCGGCGGCGGCTGCAGGGTTAGAGGAATGGACGCGATGCGATGCGATGCGATGCGAGCGACTAGACTAGACTAGTGACGGCCCAGTTAGTAGGCCCAGCAATATGGCCGTTGTCTGGTTATGAGCCCAGCTCGTTTCTTATCCAGGCCCGCATTGCGAACCGTCTCCAGTACCGGGACAAGTAGCGAGCTGTCTCGGAGATCGGCGGGCGGCGGCTATGGCGATGGCGGCGTCAGCAGCGGCAGCGGGCGGCGAGCCGGTAGAGCCGCAGTCGTTGAAGAAGTTGAGCCTGAAGTCGCTGAAACGCTCCCTCGACCTCTTCGCGCCCACCCACTCCCTCCCCTTCGCTCCCGACGCCGAGAGGTAAGCCAGCTCGCTCGCCCCTCCCTTCCCTAACCCCTCAAAAACCCTAGCCCACTTGTGCAGTTGCGCTGACCTCTTCTCTTCGCTCGCTCTTTATCTCGCGGCAGCAAACATATTCGCGTCAGCTGCAAGGTTCGTGGCCTCGTCTCGGCTCTCTACTGGTTGGGTTCCTACCTTTGTCTGCATATATAAGCGATGGCCCTGAAAGTTTTGGTTGTCGGGTGGTTTCTCGCAGGTGAATGCGGAGTACGGTGCGGTCAAGAACCTGCCGACCGACCAGGGCCGAGCGCAGGGGAAGGGCGCCTCCGCTCCTTCCAATGCGTTGGCGCTTCTAGGTATTCTTTTTCCTGCCCTTCTTAAATGAAAGCCCTACCGCTTTTCAAATTGAACAACAGAAATTTGCTAGCTATAACAATAGCAACGTGTTTGGCAATATTGGGGAAGGGGAATGCGAGTTTAGAGTAGGGAGTTGTATTGAGATTAGACATGGGATGATTTATTTCATTCCCAATCCTCTGTTTGGCTCGTGATAGGAATTATGTGTGAAAATTTGAGGACAAGTTGTATTCCCTTGTTTGGTTCGTGGGAATTGACGAGGGACTTGACAAGAGAAGTTAACGTAAGTTATGATGAAGGGTTAAGATTGACTCACTAAAACAATTCCCTTCCAACTTCCACCCCTTCCCCTGTTAATAAAACGGTGGGAGTTGAAGTCTCAGGGGCTGTTTGGATTTGGCCTGTGCTGGCCCTGCCAATCTTGGCGCGCCAATTAATTGGCGGACGATTTCGCCACCAACGGCTGGCCAAAAAGTTGGCGTCGAATATAACTAGGCGCGCTGAAGAGAGCAGGGCATGCCAATTCTTCGGCATCCATCCAAACGCGCAGGGGAGGCTCAGTCAATGCCAAATAATTGGGAGGGCATGCCATGACTTCGATCCAAACAAGCCCTCAAGTCCCATGACTATTCCCTTATAAATTCTCAATCCCCCTAACCAAACAATAGATTTGTAGTCTCATACCCCTTTAATTCCCATTCCCTAGCTCTAATTACCCCCAACCAAACACGCTGTAGGGAAAATAAACAATGGGGATTTAAAGAACGGGAGCAATGGCTGGAATTCTAGCAAAATTTATTTTAGATTGTTTACAGGATGCTAAAAAATATCTTTGTCAGGCACACAAGACACAAAAGATGCTCCTAGGGAAGGTACTAGTAATGCCATTATCCCTGCACCGCTTATGCTTCCTAAAGCACCGTAAGTGCATCCGCATTCTCTTGTCTGTTGTTAATGTGTTGATGTTCCTTTTTATTGCTACTGAAGTTTCCTTTTTGTTTTTTCTTCAGTGAATCTGCAGTGCCTGGCAAAAATACAACAGCATTGTCGATTCCTGGATCATCTGATAGGTTTGTTCACTTGCATTTCCTTCTATGGCTGTCTGGTACATCATAGCTTCTGATATTCTATGAAGTGTGTCAACTGTGGAATGATTGTAATGTGCAGTTCCTGGCTGTTACTTTAAATTGCTCATGTCTTGATATGTCTTTCAGATTCTCGACATCTGCACTGATGGAAAGGTTGCCAAGTAGATGGCCTAAACCTGTATGGCATGCTCCCTGGAAGAACTATCGGGTAATTATTTTTCATTCAAGTGTCACTTTCATATTGTGTGTTATAGCTTGTTTGGCACCCCAGGGACAGGTTCTTGCATATATGTGCCATATTTGGACTGGAAAAAAGATTTATTTTGACCTTTTGAGCATCCATGCAATTCTAGTATCCATATGTGAACTTTTAAACTGGTTAAAATCGTTAAAATCTATGTGTTCTTCTGCATATTTGGTTGGAATTAAACTGGTCTGTGGGAGCATCTTGGTTCTTACTAAGTGATAAATTACATCATTTCTTTTCCAGAATTTTTGTTGATGGTACTTCACGTATGCAGGTCATCAGTGGTCACTTGGGATGGGTGCGATCTATAGCATTTGATCCAGGCAATGAATGGTTCTGTACTGGTTCTGCTGATAGAACAATAAAGGTGAGCCCTACAGCCTGCATTCCTGTCTTGGAATTTGGAAATTAAGTTGAATTCATGTATCCGTGCAACTAGTTATATCACAACATGTATTGGCACTGTTAGTGTCTCAGAGGCTTTGTTTATAGGTGTCCGCACTTCCCTAATGTTTTATACTTCTATTTGCATGATGCAGTTATTCCCAGTTTTTGGAATCTTTTTTTTTTTGACTATAAACAGTAGGGTAAAACCCCACTGCAACAGTTTTTGGAATCTTGTTTGAACTAATAGAATAATTATATTGCTAGCCTGTTGACGAATTCTCATGAGAAACAGAAAATAGTGCATGTATAATTTATGATCTGTTTATGCTTCTGGTGCGAATATGGTTTCATTTTGACATCAATCTTCCATTTGCATTTTTTGGCTTTGTGCAAGGGCAACTGCTACTAAACCATCCTCCCTCTTCCCTTATTTTGCAATTGTACAATTTAGCAATCCAACTGCCCAACATGTCATACTACTTTCCTGTGTAATTCATTGATTGATCTTCTGTCAACTGGGTTGTGTAGATATGGGACCTTGCATCAGGAACGTTGAAGCTGACACTAACTGGTCATATTGAACAAGTCCGCGGTAAGTTCCTGGCTTTGGAATTGCAGGGCCTTGTCAGGCACTCAGCAACTTTTCAAATTTCTTTTGTCTTTAACCCAATCTGAAAGTTTGTAGCTGATGGGTGTAATGTGCATTTATGTAGGACTTGCTGTCAGTCAGCGGCACACATATTTATTTTCTGCTGGTGATGACAAACAAGTAAAATGTTGGGATCTTGAACAAAATAAGGTCTGTTTTATTATTTACTCGTGTTTAGCATGTGGCATATTGGCATTCTCATGATATTTTGTCTGTATTCTCTGTAAAAGGTTATTCGGTCTTATCATGGGCATCTGAGTGGGGTTTACTGCCTAGCTCTCCATCCAACAATTGATGTCTTGCTGACAGGTGGTCGAGATTCGGTTTGCAGGGTAAGAAATTACTCCTTACCGTGCACATTATGCAAAATTTGGCAGCACACTATGCACTAAGCTGTTCTTGTTCCATGCACAGGTGTGGGATATCAGAACAAAGGCTCATGTTTCTGCTTTAACTGGACATGATAACACAGTTTGTTCAGTGTTTGCTCGGCCAACGGTAAGAAAGCACCTTTACTTGTCACAACTCACTGAAATACTGAGTTTTGCCGCTTAATACTCTTCATCTAATGGCGTCTCAAGTTTCTAATTGTAGTCTTCTGATTCTTAGTCTTCTTAAAGTCAAATAAAAAGCAGTTAAAGAATACATGCATAAAACCTCTGATTTGTTCACCATGTTATTATTTGAACCGAGCTTGGAGCTTGCTTGTGATAGTATTTTCTTGTCTATTTGTGGTACCTACTGTTAATTACCTTTCTTTCCTTTCTTTCTCAGGATCCACAAGTTGTCACTGGCTCACATGATACAACTATCAAGTTCTGGGATCTTGTAGCTGGTAATTCAACTATTAAACTTGACATTGTCCACCAAATGGTTCCGTTTATCTGTATCCGTTACAGTTGTTTGTTTCTCCAGGGAAAACTATGTGTACTCTTACACACCATAAGAAGTCTGTTCGGGCCATGGCACTGCATCCAAAAGAGTTAGTCCCATGGGTTCATTTTTTAAATTATTTAGTACCCATGGGTTCATATTTTCTATTATGTACATTGCCAGAACCTTTACAATAACTTCTCTTATGTAGGAAATCATTTGCATCAGCATCTGCCGACAACATAAAAAAGTGGAGCCTGCCCAAAGGGGAATTTCTGCACAACATGCTGTGAGTTCTCTTATTTGTATCCATACTTTTCACCTTGTCTATAAGTGCCACAGTTTGTTGTTTAGCTAACTGTAATTCAAAACAATTAAGTAATGCACTACATGTCAATGCATCTCAGATTACATGATTCCATCATTTGTGATCAAAATACATTTAGGTCTGCTTTATAACCTTTTTTTGGTAAATGAGTGTGTGCCATATATGCTGATCAGGATGTCTTCTTTGTCTTCATTTGTGTGCATTCAAATGGTTGATTAGTGGATATGAATTTGCTGGTGTTGTTCTTATTGTAAGTTTGAATTCTAATGCCCTAGATCTAACTGTGGACATTACCAAAGTCAAGTTCCTCTTATATCTGAGTTATGGAAAAAAAATAAGGAGGCATTTGTGTTATTTGTTTTAGCAATTGTATAAAAGTATATTATTATTATTTTCTAAATATCAAAACATGCTACTTGCCCTAGATAATGACCATCTGATGTCTTGGTCTCATCCTGCACAACATTGATTCCTGACAATGTCTCTAGAACTGCTATTACAAACGGAGAACTTACACAGTTTGGCATAATTTGCATTCATCTTCCATAATCCAATATGTTGCAGTGTCCCTCTAGTCACGGTTTCAGTATCTGGATGTGATTTTCTTTTTGCTCAGTCCCAACATATTGATGGTGGATCATGCACTAAACTTCTCATCTGTTATCACCTTCAGGTCCCAGCAAAAAACAATTCTAAATGCAATGGCTGTTAATGAGGATGGTGTCCTGGCAACTGCAGGTAAATACATAGACAGTGCCATATTCTTCCAACATTTTGGGCTCCCCGTCATGGTTTCTTAAATGTAGATGTTTTCTTTGGTGATCTACAGTCACAGCTGTGTTCTTTATGCCTTATCTATTGCATGAATCCTGTTCATTTCTAAGATGTTATTTGACAATGTATAGAAGAACCATATTTTACAATCTCTAGCATGTTGCTCTTGGTGCTCAGACCATTTATGTAGAACGGAATCTTTCGTTTCTTTTGTAGGGGATAATGGAAGCATGTGGTTTTGGGATTGGAAGAGCGGCCATAATTTTCAGCAAGAACAGACTATTGTCCAGCCTGGTACGTACTATGCATTCCACATTGGTTGACAGGCTGATAAGTATAATTGATATTCAGCTTGGACTTATTGATTTTTGACGAAGTTTCTCCTCTTATGAGGGGTTCTGAACAGTAATGTATCAGAAATGCTAGTGGCAGTGGCAAAACTGGTATTTCCTTGATGTTTGTTTACAGCTGGAATCACTGATTATCTGCATCCCTGTTGTCTTTGATTTCAGGATCATTGGAGAGTGAAGCATGTATATATGCCCTTTCTTACGATAATAGTGGATCAAGGCTTGTGACATGCGAGGCAGATAAAACAATAAAGATGTGGAAAGAAGATTTAACAGCGACACCAGAAACCCACCCCGTCAACTTCAAGCCACCAAAAGACATCCGGAGATATTGATTGCAACATAAGATACAAGACTGCCCAAATTCTACCTCTTGGCTGAGTGTTCACCTCGTTGAGCCTTTATGGCGGCGTTCAAGCCCTAACGGTCCCTGTTGTATAATACAGATGGTGTTGTAGTATTTATTGCTGAATTTGAAGCATGTTTTCTGGTTCAAATATATTTTGTTCTATGTATTCGGAATTTTTGTGATGTATCAAAATTGAATATCTGCAGCTGTAGTGGTGTTTGTGAGTCACTACAGGTTCGCTGTAAGATCACGATCTTGCTAATGCTTCAGGGTAGATTGAATAGCATGAATTTTGTTTCGTTTAACATCAGTAGTGATGCTTAACGTGGGTGATAAATTCCATGCTGAAAAAGCTCTTGGGCTGCTGCTTATGCAGTTATTCACTGTGAGTGGGGTTTTAAAAAAAAAATCTATTTACTGCTGCGGAGTGGTTGTTTAATTCAGACAAGGTCGGTTGCAAAAACTTACAATACGCCTGAAGACCAGGTTGTGTGCCTTATCTGCCACATCTGCAGAATGGTGCGCACATCCTGCCAAGAGTAGGTAAACGTGCCATGGAGACTCTGGGATCTTGAATGACGCACCATTATTGTTCAACCGTAGGCCATTTTTGTGCCAAACTGATACTCATTTAGATGGATACTCGGTCGATTGGGAAGCATCAACATTTGGCTAGCGGCTTTGCGTGAGTGTTTGTTTCTTGATGTATTCATAATTTCACTTTCACCTCTGTTCATGGAGAACCGCTGATGATGACAGAAGCAAATCCATTCATTCGATGCTGAATGCAATTTATCTTGCCACGAACCTGGGAATCGTGAACCTGATCATAAAAATGAACGCTCATCCCCTCGCTCAGCCTGTCAATCCAGACGGATCACCATACAGTTGTACATCCAACATTGGCCATGTTTGGATTGTCGTTTTGCTTAACAATACACCTATAAACAATACACCCCTCCGGCCGTCGTTTCGCTTCCAACCGTAAATCAGTACTAGCCCGGTAAGTTACACCTGTAGATAAAATACCGGTGTATTTAAATACACCGATTCCAAGCGCGGCCTGAGTTGCGGTGTAGTTTGGAAGGTGACCGGCGCCTAATGCTGCCCAAAATAAATTGCGACTGGCGGAAAGGCGATGGTAACTGGGAACAGGAGTTGCTCCAAAAGTGTAATGTACGTTATGCTGATACTTCCGTCAATTTTGGATGCAAGGGAATCCCATAGCTGGACAGATGTGTATTTCATTTTCAGCACCCATGTGTGGTAGTTAACCAGTTTTCGTCTAAAAACCCACTTGTTTTCCACATAGTGCAAACTTTCTACTACATGAGTATGACGGGAATCTTTTCTCAGCGATGCAAGATTACTTCAAATTCAAAAGGCAAAAAACAATTCCAAACCAACATCTGACCTTCTCAAGATATCAAGGTTTACCAAAAAAAAGGATATCAAGGTTTACCCATCAACACTTCAGTTCTCAACCTACCGAGAATAAAAGGTAAAAGCAATTAGCTGAAACCAACGTTAGTCACTGCAGTAGAGCCTACTCCGTCTCCACAAAAAAGAATTCCTAGCAAGAGTGGGTTCAGTTGAGATGACACTTGTAGTCTCATCTGACCTTACCAAAAGATTACAGCACGCATAATGATTCGACCTAGCTATTCACATCTGAGAAACCTATACCGGCCTAACTAGGCTCTGCGTAAGGCTTTGCGCAGCTCTGTTTGATAGTTACCAAACTGAATGCCAGTAGGAGGATGCATGTTGAAAACGTAAGCGACTGGTGCAGATACTTGCATCCCATTCGGATAACTTGGGGCGTCCGAAAACCATCCCAGAGTCCCTTCATCGAACATAAATGATTCGCGCAGAAAATAGAAGCATTCCCTCGCCAATCTTTCAGCCTGTAAAAATGGTAGCAAAGGTCATACTCAGATAACCTGGATTAAGTTATTCAGGTAAAAGGTACAAGCAAATAAGAAAATATCTATCATTAGTCAGGCACAACGGTAGTTTTTAGCTGTATATTTTGCTGCTAAGAAATTGGCATACCTGTAAGTGAACAAATTTTGTGTTATTCATGATCAATACAACCTGCAAATTGGGCAATGTCTCTGACAAGGTCTTGATGGCAATATGCTCAAAGAATTTCTGCAGGAGAACTCTCTCATTCATTGATTCATCGGAATCAAAATCAGCAAACCAGAAAATCCGCTGTAACTTTGCCCAAGGAACAGGTAGTTTACGTTCACCACCAAGAATCAGACGACAAGGATCGGCCACATTCTGGAGTATCATGATACCGTTTGTCACCGAATCAGATTGCACTGAATGCAGACCAGGTGTACATGTAACTATCTTATTGGGGTCATAATAGTGGCAAAATTTATACGAGAACTGCAGATTTTTGTCATTCATGATAAGAACATGCCCATCTCGAACTGCAGGCAGCAACTTCGCACAACATACTGCGGTAGGCATGTCTTCTTGAGAGCATATTCCAGATGTAATAGATGAAGTTTTCGAGTTCGAGGAGCCACAATCATGTGGAAATGAACAAGAGCTACCATTTCTACAACCCTGATCATAGGGAACATCACATCAGATAAAAAGATTACAGCTCAATAAATAATAGTAGTATTTCAAAACAGTAAAGGTGGGCAGCTTAACAAATATATTTTTAAGATACACATGTGCAGTCCAATAAACACAGGCAAGCTGAATAAATATATTTTTAATGAGCTTCAAGCTGGCATAGTACTATCAAACTGTTGTTAATGGCATTTACTGTGTTCTATAAAAAATTCATTTAACCGGTTAAATTCATTTGACCAAGCTGCCTTGAATTACTTCATACAGTAATAGTATGTCAAAACATTAAACTTGCTAGAAACACACACACACACACAAACGCGCGCGTGCACGCACGCATACTGCAATACTAATAACATAACCCTGCCAATTATAAGCTGGAACGCTAGCGACATGACCAAATGAAAATGGGAAAAACAAACTGCTCCAAATATGGTACCTGTAATGTAAGGAAGAACTTGCATATAGGTTTGGGGGCACGAGAGGAATGAGAAAAAGGGCATGTGTTGCCTCGAGTACAGGATCCACGAACAAAGAACACACACATCTCACTTTCAATGGTTTGTTGAGCATAACCACTAACTCGTTCCCTACAAGAAACTACCTTGTCCTCTGCAAGTTGTGTCTTCATCTGGAAGCCAACCAAGAATCATTATGTTTGCAACACAGGATTATATATTTATACTAATTTATCTATTGTGTAAGGAAATGTTGACGAAGCATGAAGTTACAACACACCTCCTTAATAAGCGCCTTCAGTACGGCAACAGTGAGAGTGACCCCAAAATCAGTTGCAGAAACATAAGGGGTTGCAGCACACTTCCTTTGCGAACCTAAGTGGGAACTCTCAGATTCCAGCGAGAGTGCATTCATATCCTCTGCCTCTAGTACGTTATGGTGAAGACACACATGGTGGAATTCAGAAGGCTGAAGGTACTTCGGAGGATCGATTTCCACAAGAAAACTAGGCCTAAAACGGTGCAGTGTGCACATAACATCATCGTCTGTTGTTAAGAAAAAGTAAACCAAAATCAGTATTGCTTACGTCATTTATTGGAAAGTATTTGCAGTACGCAATTTTCGTACAAGTTCGTCAAACAGGTATTATTATTTTTGCAAGGAACTTCTGCATAACCCACTAGGCTACCATTTCTATTATTTTACGTCCATGTTTCATTTCTTCAATGATTAAAAGAAGTAATAATTCAGGTTTGATTTGAATTCATCATTTGGCTGACAATCTTTACATATATTCAACGTAATAAAGCAGTACAGCTACAGTGAATAGTGCACTAGCAATAAATGCAATAGTATTGGCTTCCATAATTGCCCATAATAGAATTATTCGTTTTATTTTATCAGGA
The DNA here is from genome assembly GCA_022496015.1 of Hordeum marinum. Lineage (NCBI taxonomy): Eukaryota > Viridiplantae > Streptophyta > Magnoliopsida > Poales > Poaceae > Hordeum > Hordeum marinum. Next base: position 147,668,700 of record CM039674.1, read on the forward strand.
TGTAATCATGATAATATAAAATTTTGACTTCTGTAAATTCGATTCATCAACAAGAATAGAATAGGAATAGGATCAAAATATTGCCCATAAGATGACTTTTCAATTCCGGTGATACTAAATAGGATCAATATTGTGAATAACAATATCTGATCTATCAATTCGATTCATCAACAAGAATAGAATAGGAATTTTATCCAAACGTCTCTTTATAATGATAAATAGTAAATGTGAAAAATGTACCCAAGGCACACACTACAAACATGAATAGTGTGCAATCAAAATAACATTATAGGTGTGAAAAATGTACCCAGGGCACCCACTAGTACACTACAAACATGAACAGTATGCGATCAAACTACAGTGAATTGTACAGTAGCAATAAATGCAATAGTAGTGGCTTCCATAATCAAGGTATTCATTTTATTTTATCGGGATGTAATCGCAATGACATAAAAAAATGACTTCTGTAAGTCAACAATATGACTTCTCCATCACGGTGATACTGAATGGAATGATATTAAGAAGAACAACATCTGATCTATCAGTTAGATTCATGAACAAGAATAGAATAGGAATTTCATCCAAACATCTCATGTATAATGGTACATAATAAGTGTAAAAAACGTGCCCAACGGTCACTACAAACATGAACAATGTGCGATCAAAATATGCATACAGCGAGAGTAACTCTAGATGAGCACAACATTCTCTCATCATTTTATTTATCACAATTTGGAAGGACTTACAAATTTCAGATATATTGTGAAGTGCTGCTGGCAAGAGATTATGAAATGCACACCACTCTTCTTCCTGTTTAGAGATAAAGGCATGATATGTTGTTGGCTCTTGGGTGTCTGCCACCATTTTCAGATACTCTTGACGATACTTGTCCTGAAGCATATAAAAATGTAGCAATAAAGTAACTAATGTTTTCAAACAGAAAACAATGATAAGTGCATTTTGATTCATCAATAATCATTCTCGCAAAGGCCAAGACCGTAGCTTTCTAGCAACAGGAATCCACTGGGAATGGGCCTGAGAGAGTAAACTGTGTCGCTGTTGATGGAATCTTGGAAAGAGAATGAGCAATGCATTATTAAATGCTAGTGCTTCCTTTTTAAGAATGTGCAAACAGCATTGGCACATCGGAGCAAGCTATGGAAGAGTTTGAGTTCATGGGCAAGACAATTGTACAATCCTCAAAACAAAATAGTAAATGTATACCATAATGTGGGTTTTGAAAGTTACTATTAATAACCAACTATCAGATGCAACAGGTCCTGAAAATAAGCACAGTGATTATTAGAACAAGTGAAGGCGTACCTTAAACATTCGCTGCCAAAATTGGAATGCACAAAGGTTTCCAATTAATGTAGCTTCCTTCTTGCCAATTTTCAGGTTGCTATCCTCGTCAAAGTAATTGCCTCTAAGCATCTTACACTGGAAAATAGGCAGTTGGATACATATATAACTAAATACAGCACAGGGATCTAATCATTTTTCAAGAGGCAACTGAAACATACCAATGCTTGATAGCCAAAAGGTTGCAGGATAGGAAGTGGTTGGATGTCCAACATAATGCCTATTAGAATCCCTTCATGGAGGAAGCCAATCTCCGCAAATTTCAGGGCAAGAACAGAAGCATCAAACGATAATGGCAAGCTATTGAGCAAACAGCCATAAAAAGTGGGCTCGTAACGCCCTCTAGGAGAAGTTGGCTTAACCAATGCATGAGTTTGAACAAGTGAGTCGAGTGCATCTTGAATAACACCCAAATTTGGAGGGTCGAGAACTTTTTGCAGCACGACTGGCAAAAATGAACTGTTGGTGAGAATATTACCTTAATGCTTAAACTATAAAGGGCTGTGCAAAGCGTAAAAAAAAAGGTACTTGGGGACAGATGGTGCAGTGACTAACATGTGGACAACCAAATATATAAATATTTATAATTGGTCATATGAAAAGAAACATCAACCAAAATTAGCTGAATTTCAGTAAAACAAATACCATTAGGATCATTCATAGCTCTTGACTCTGCACAGCAAACCATGAGCACTTGCTCTCTTAATGATAACCTTAAAATGGCAGGATGTTCATGATCATCTAAACTGTTGTAAAATGGTCCAGTTACCAAGCGATAAATTTGACCATCACAGGTTCGGCCTGTCCTGCCTTTCCGCTGCTCAGCCTAGAAGAGGTTAAAATAGTTGTAAGCATCAGGGTTACAAATAAGTACAATAATGGATAACATCAGTATATTTGTGAGATTAACCTGAGACTTGGAAGCCCATACAAGCCCAGCTGAGTCTGTTTTCCTGATTGGATCCCAATAGACTTGCAATGATCTACAGGAATCAATAACATAAGCCACTCCAGGAATAGTGACAGATGATTCGGCAATGTTTGTCGCCAATATAACCTGCAATGTGAAGTACAAACGACTCAGAAAATCAGTTGACAAGATGAAATTACTCCAATCATGTAAGCATGCATATATCCATGCCAAGTTTTACCTACACATCATTGTTTAATTGCAACATTTGTGGTTACTGTTAGGAATAAGCAACTTGTATTCCCATGAGACCATAGGCCGATATATATACATGTACAGGTGTGGAACATATGCAGGAAACCCCTTATACAACGGGAGAAATACAAAGGGGTACATGACTTATATTATAACTCTAACACCCCCCCCCTCAAACTCATGGTGGATGAACAACACTGAGTTTGGAAAGATAAAAGCCATGTTGTGCTCTAGTCTGGGCCTTCGTCAGGAAATCCGCCAACTGTAACTCGGAAGGCACATACTGAAGAGCAATAGCCTGATCCTGCACACCAGCGTGCACATAGAAAGCATCAACACCAATATGCTTGGTGAGCTCATGCTTCACAGGATCGCGCGCTATGCTAATAGCACCTGTACTGTCAGATAATAGCAGAGTAGGTGTAGTGACAAAAACACCAAAATCCTAAAGTAACCACCGTAACCAAGTCACCTCTGCCGTCAAAAGAGCCATAGCTCGTACGTCAGCCTCTGCACTCGAACGGGAAACTGCGGTCTGTTTCTTCGTCTTCCAGGCAATGAGAGAACCACCAAGAAAAACACAGTAAGCAGAAAGTGAACGGCGATCAGAGGGATCACTAGCCCACGTAGCATCCGAATAGGCCTGAAGCTGTAAAGAACCGGAGCGAGGAAAGAATAGACGGTGAGAGATCGTGCCCCGAAGATATCGGAGAACACGAAGGAGATGACTGTAGTGAACCGAAGTGGGAGCGGAGACAAACTGACTCGGAATATGAACCGGATAAGAGATATCCGGACGAGTGACAGCTAGATAGACAAGACTCCCAACAAGATGACGATAGCGCGTCGGATTAGGCAAGGGGTCACCATCAGTATCACGGAGGTGAACATTGAGCTCCATGGGAGTCTCAACAATGCGCTCATCAGTAAGCCGGGGAACATGAAAAGATGAAGTGCTAAGAGTGCCTCGGCCAGTAACCGGGAGAGAGGTACCATCAGCAGTAAGAACATGAACAAGAGAATCGAGAGGGCGAGTTGATGACAGAGTGGGTGAATCATGAGTCATATGAAAAGATGCTCCAGTATCAAGAATCCATGGAGATGTACCTGCTTATGTAGGAGGTGGTCTCACAATGCCAGAAGAGTCCGTAGCAGAACCAGCAGAAACCGTCGATGGAGAACCAAAAGGTGGAGCTAGCAGGCATCGAAATCGCACAATCTCCTGCTTAGTCAATGGCGCAACTGAAGACGTCGATGTAGATGCACCCGACAATAGAGAGTCGGAGGCAACCAGCAGGGCACGAAGTCGCACAAGCTCCTCCTCGGTGAAGGACACAGCTGAAGTAGGCGCCGGAGTGGCACCGGGAGAGAAGCGGCCACCACCACCTGTGGAAGCCGCGATGAAAGTCGCGAGAGGAATCGGTGTAGAGCGACAATCATCATATGCAGAAGTCTCGAGAGTAGTCGTAGGGGAGCGACCACCACAACCTTCAGAATACGCTGAAGGAAACACTGTCATAGACGGACGAGCACCAAGCACCGAGGGACGATACATGTGAGAGACGGGATCAGCATAGGGAACACCGCCAAAAGATAACGGGCAATGATGCAGGGACATCGAGCTGAACAAGTTTTTTTTTTTGGAGAGAACCAACGAGACCACGCAACCAGCAGCAATTGGGAACGAGACCGGAGGGCCGACAGTTGCTAGCGGCGACAGGAGCTGGCGGCGGCTACGGGAGCTGCAGGCGGCAGCTGGTGGCGGCGGGCGGCGGCTGCTGGCGGCTGCAGCTAGAGGCCGAGCTGCTCCTGCGGCCGGGACGAGGAAGACCCCCCTGCTTTGATCGATGGGGAGCGGGAGGAGATCGAGCGGGAGCTGTGGGGAAGAGAGAAGGAGATCGATCGGGGTGGGAGGAGGAGATCGATCGGGGTGGGCTAATCGCACGGAGTTGCAGCGTGCAAAAATTAACCTAGCTCTGATACCATGTTAGGAATAAGCAACTTGTATTCCCATGAGGCCATAGGCCGATATATATACATGTACAGGTGTGGAACATATGCAGGAAACCCCTTATACAATGGGAGAAATACAAAGGGGTACACGACTTATATTATGACTCTAACAGTTACTAGCACTAGCAGGAGAGGGCAGCGAGCAGCACCCCCGGGGCCAAGGATCAAATCCCAGGCCTGCAGCTATATCCAAAAGTTGGAATTGTTCCCTGGTCACTAAAACGTACAAGGGGAGTGGTGGAAAGAAAAATAAACTGAACTCATTTGTTTTCAGACATAGGAAACACAGAACTTTTTCTGGCAATGGAGTGGAGGGGCACTTCGGTGGGCTAGATATACTGTGAACTGACACTGCCAATCAGAGTCATCATGTGATGAGATGAATAAAATTAAGAATAAGCAAATAATGATAGTGATATACAGGAAACAACTCCACAAGTACACCATTTGCATAATATTTCAATTTCGTCACCATGCCCTGCTAGGCTACTACTGGCACCACATAACTTAAGAGATTATCTTAACAGGTAAAAAATGCTTAACTGAACTAAGTTAATTGCAATTAAACAACGCATACCTTTCGGCAAGACTTAGAGACCTTCATAGTTTGAAGTGCTTCATCAGTGTCAATGCTGCGATGAAGAATGTGCACCTTGAAAACTGATCTGACAGACGACAAACGGATCCACTGCTGCTCCAATGCATAGTATGTAGGAAGGAAAACCAAAATACTATTTTCAAGATCTGGATCACTTCGGTGTATGTGCTGCAGTAACTCATGTATAAGTTGATACACATCAGAGTTTAGATCAGCATCAGCGTCAGCATCCTCTCCAGAGCAATACTTTGTTGAAAGTGATTCAGAATTCATCTTGAGAATATCAGCAATCTGAGCAGCATTCCATAGCATCAGGTGACAACAGTAAAGAACAGACTAGAAGAGATCCATGTAAAGTACTGATTGTATCAAATAAGGCAAATCACAAACTAGATAACAGAAGGTGACAATTTTGAGGCAAAAGCTCTTATGCCCTTACAAAAAGATCAAACCCTTAAGCCGGGCCTAGATTAACATGTCAGACACAAGGTGGCCTGCATGTCAAACAGGGGGTCTTCAATGGAGGGGAGGGGGATGCAAGGATTTAACCCAAATTCAAATAGTAGTTAAATGAACCCAATCTAATTAAAGAACTCACAATTGTAACATAATCATTAATGAGAATGATGCAATGCTACATTCGTTACATTTACAGAGGGAATACTTTTGTAAAATCCAATGTACATAAATATATGAGACAAGAGCAAATAGGAAACGAACTGCAGCATCTTCAGTAACAAGGCACTGTAGATACTGGAAGGTACATCATGCAACTTCCAGAAGAAATTTAGGTAAACTAATATCGACGTTCCATGGTATATAGTAAACCAAACATTGACAGCCCAGTTAAACACTGAAGTCAGCTATAATATGTACCTGCTCAAGGTATAGGACTTCTCTCTGAAAAATGCGCGTACGAGGACTGCTTGGAATGGCAATCACTTCAACCCTTTCACCCCTTCCAAGATCTCTAAAGTATTCCTTGTATCTTGCGATATCAGCGGTAGCAGACATTAAAACCAACCTATATCAAGAGTGACATGACATATCTTAGCAACAAGAAGGAATTAAGATAATTTTGTAAGGTGGACAGATATCAAATGTGCCAATGCATGTTATCAGAGTTCTTACCTTAAGTCATTTTTTTTCATCATGAACTGCTTAACACAAGCAAGTACAAGATCAGATTCGACGGACCTTTCGTGTATTTCATCAAGAATAATAACCTTATATTTCAATGCAGCAAGGCCCTTATCACGCATTTGTTCCAGTACAACACCAGCTGTTTTGAAAACAATTTTTGACCTGATTCACACATTAGACAAGTTTTAGTTAATTGATATAGCACAGATGATATATCACAAAATCAACGAACTGGTGAGACGATCATGAGGTTCAGGTGGTTAGGATACATGAATTAAGTATAATGCTATGTATACTGGAAAGAGTTAAGGAAGCAAGTACTGAAAATACACTCAATGTGGACGTCCTGCACAATAATGCCCATGGAGAATAAGAAAATGAATATAACGATTCATTAATCTGCCTAATATCAGGGAGTAAGGAGCCACTGGCTCACAAATTCAGTGAGGAATTACCTTTTCGAATTGAGATTTGACACATTGGAGTGGCCAATATGATATCCAACCTCTTCTCCAACCTGACAGTTGCGAGATTCAGCCACCATTTGAGCAATGGCTACTACAGCAAACCTCCTAGGCTGTGTGCACATAATTGGTTCCAAATTTCCTTCTAAGAGGAACTGGGGAACCATAGAGCTCTTTCCTACAAGAGGTTAATGGGGTGAAACCCATTAGTGTGACTAAAACAAAAGTTTACATCCTAGAGCAGGATAATATATGCCAGTAATATCGACCGATCATACAGAAGTATGATTTTCACATTGAAATTACAAACGTCAAGTGAACCCTAGTTATTCATTCTATGCCGGCTAAGCATAGATTCAGAAAAGCCTAAACCAAACAAAAGCTGTTCCACAAAAATGCAAGGAAACTTCGGAAAATAAGAGTCTCCGAAAAGGTAGCGATGAATAACAGATCTAAATTGCGAATCTTTTTTAGTAAAAATCCCAATTCCAGAAGATTGGCTATTAGAAGAAATTAAAATAAGTAAAAGGAAGAGGAGTCCGGGAGGAAAATTCAAGAACCACCACTCTCCCCAAACCCCTTCCTCCACCATCCATCACTTCCCTTTCTCAATTACTTGAACCCTCGAAAGCCCTAAAAAGGAGAAAACAAGGCAGAGATCCCCAATGCCGCCACCCAATCAAAGTTGAAACAAGCAGTTCCCAATCTGGCAGAAACCCCTGCTCCAACAAACCCCCAATGCCGCCGCCAACGATAGACCAAAACCCCAACAAACAGTAGATGCAAAAAAAAAAAGGTCGAAAAAAGCAGATGAACAAACAGAGCGGCAGGAAGCAAACATGGGAATTTGCGGAAATCCAGGCGAAAAATCGTTGGTTTCCGGAAAAAAAAATCGATAAACCTCCACCAAACCCCAAATGCAGTGGCCACAAAAAAGAATCGAATCACCCAAATGCGAGCGATCGAGGCAGGAAGGAACGGCGACTAGATTGTTACCGCATCCGGTGTCCCCCACGATCAGGGTGACGCGGTTCTCCTTGACCTTGTCGACGATCCTGTCGCGGAGAGCCTCCGTGGCGACCGGCGGCCGCCACCGCCGCGGCGCCTCCTCCTGCTCGACGGACTGCATGCCGGAGGCGGCGGCGAGGCCTCCCTCTCCTCGAGAGAGAGACGGCGGCGGGCGGCGCGGCGGTGCCTTCCTTCTTGCACTGCAAGCCTCGCGCCCGCCCTCCGTGCCAGTAGTGGGGGGTTGAGTTTCCCTTTTTGAAGACACGACAAGTCCGGGGCCAGCGGCACGGTGCATGGACCAGCCCCGAGGAGAGCACGGGGGCGGTGCGTGACTCCGCGGTGCACCAAGACCAGGTTCACGTATGGGTCGCTCGCGGGTCCACGGCCTCTGTTGACCCATCGCGATATTTTCAGATCAATGGGGAGAACCTCCCGGCTCCAAGCAGGTCCAACACACACCAGAATTATTACCGTTTTGCCACGCAGGCCAAAACAAAACAAAACAAAACAAAACTGAAACAAGTTTAAAAAACAAGTAGGAGAACTACAAAATGACTAAAAACTAGCTAGCTAGAGATGCCCAGCGCAGAGGAGAAGCTCCAGATCAGTTGACGATAGGAGCAGGACTTCAGAAGATCCTGGCGTCTTCAAGGTCGAGGTAGGGTTGAGGTTCCGACGCATCATTTTATTGGATGTTATCGCCTTTCGATCTGGTGAGGTTTCCTCAACAGCTTTTGGACATGGATGCAGAACGCGTCTATCTTCTCTAACATATGATCCTTGAATAGAGCGCGTCAGTTATTGATTGTGTTTAAAAGCAACGACCAGATTTGTTTCAAAGATAAACAAAGCATTCCATTAAACACCAAATTGTTCATGTGCTTCCACAAAGCCCAAAGAACAGCAACAGAGACAGGATTGGGTACGTCAAGTTTTTTCCCAGCTACCCAGCCAGAAGTAACAGAGAGAATTGACGTGCCAACCTGTACTCCAAAGAATGATCTAATCTCATTCCAAACTAGTTTAGCTACAACACACTCAAAGAATAAATGTTGAACAAATTCATGTTCAGCATAGAAAACACAATGTAAAGGCTTGTTTATATTTCTCTTCTTCAAGTTATCTCTGGTCATAATTTTGTTATACGCAGCAAGCCATAGAAAAATGCGGATTCTGGGGGGTACCACTAGTTTCCAGACCGATGGAATGTAGATTGGGGTTACCCCTCTATAGTTAATAATGGCATATAGGGAGCTGGTGGTGTAGGTACCAGAGGTTTTATATTGCCAAACCAAAGAATCAGTGTCAGTGGTCAAACAAATGCTGAAAACAATAGCCTCAAGTTCATACCATTGTTCCATCAGTTTGGAGGAGAAGGACCTTCTAAAGGTAAGTTTAATGTTTTCTCCATCCCAGATCTGCCAAACAGTCATGCCCTGCTCCCTACAAATGGAATACAGGTCCCGGAAAAGTATGGATAATGGGGTGCCCCCAAACCATGCATCTTCCCAGAATCTAACCATTTTACCATTGCCCAAAGACCATCTATATCCAAACTTGACAGCTTTGGAAGCCCACACAACTCCTTTCCAGAAGGTGGAGGCACCACTATCCCGAGCACAAAAGATATTTGAAGAGGGCTTATATTTGGCATAAATAATGTTCTTCCAAATTTTTTCTTCCCTAAGTACATATCTTTTGACCCAAGAGCCAAGTCGAGAAGGGCACTGTCAAGCAGGACAGGGGGTGAGGAACTTGTATTCAGTCGTGGATTATCGAAAAGAAAAACAGTTGTAGGTTGCAGAATTTTTTTGAGAAGAGGCGCTTGCCAAGCAGAAACTAAACGATAAATAAGTAAAGTTTGTATCCGGTGTGCCGGACGAACCGTTGCGTCAGACGCCTTTCATTTAAAACAGATCCATCAGTACACCAATCGCTCCACGCATCACAGAGGACCCACACGCTACAGACTTTCTTCCTTCTACGGCTACCCCCTAGTCGTCCTCTCCTAATCCACTGTTGGCTACATGAAGGACGCACACACAGAGTTGATTCGAGCCCATCCCGAAGAGGAGAGACGACGACGGCATCAGATGCAGGGGAAGTCGTGGGGGCGGAGACGGGTTTATGCGTGCACCGTTGCACGCATGTGGCCCAACGTTGCCGTCGACGACCAAAGCTGCAAAACGGGGAGATGGTGTTGTTACGGGTAGGGGAGCAACGGCGATGGTGAACTTGAGCCGCCTTTTGTTTTGCTACAACTGGCGATAGAAGAAGCTACTACCGGCCAAAAAATTGTTGCAATCATTCATGGTGTAGTTCTGACCCCGAGACGGCGGTGATGACGTTTTGTTGCAACAATCATTATGTTTTGCTATCATCAAATAAATTTTTGCTACATCCATTTAAGACTGATGTGACCATCGACGAGGAGGATGACATTTTTTGTTGCAACTGCTTCATTTTTTTGCTACTACCGCCTTTCTGTTTTGCTACATCCATTCACAAGGCCATGATGCTTTACAACTTAGATGCGACCGACGACGGTCAAAGGACAACTTCTCCCTAGGTGGTTTTGGTAATTAATAACAACATATATTTCATTGGACTAATGATTTTATCAAGCATATTTCAGGAAAAGTTGAATGAAAGGATTGGGAAAGGATTGTGAGGAGATCCCCTAGATGCATGGAACATCAAATGGCAACAAGCTTCAAGACTCTACATTTTGCATTTTGTGAGAAATCACATTTGAGTCCATAGGAAAGCTAGTAATATTAAAAGGGGGTGAGGTATCTATGATGATCTGGTTGCTCAAGTGCTTAGAGTTAACCACCAAAACCCCTCATAAATTCTCACACAAAATATTCTGTCAAAACCATAACAATCAAATTCGGTGCCACCAACATTTCCAATTCGGCCCTACCGAGTTCTACCCTAGACAAAATCCAAAGCCAAACCCTAACCTCTCACTGACACCAAGTTTGTTTTCGGTGCAAACGAAATCAATGACCAACTTTCGGGTATCCAATTTCTAAGAATCAGAATTTCCGAGTTTTAGGAGTCGGTGCTACCGAAGCTAGGAACTGCCTAGGCCATCCAAAATCGGACTCACCAATATTTATATATCGGTCTCACCAAAACGCCAAAAGTTGCCACATTTTGCACTAGTGGGTGCGACCAAGTTTTTGCTTCGGTTTCACCGAGTTGGGAAATAATGTTATAACGGTTGGATTTTTGGAGAATCCTATATATATCCCTTCACCTCCCTCTCATTCGTAGAGAGAGCACTCTAAACAAACCAACACTTGCCCCATCCATTTTCTGAGAGAGAACCACCTACTCATGTGTTGAGATCAAGATCTTCCACTTCAACCATATGAATCTTGATTTCTAGCCTCCCCAAGTTGCTTTCCACCCAATCAACCTCTTCTACCAAGCCAAATCTATGAGAGAGTGATTGTGTGTTGAGGAGATTATCTTTTAAAGCACAAAAGCAAGAAGTTCATCATTCATACCACATCTATTACCTTTTGGAGAGTGGTGTCTCCCAGATTGGTTAGGTGTTGCTTGGGAGCCTCCGACTTCATGTGGAGTTGAACCAGGAAGTTTGCAAGGGCAAGGAGATCGCCTACTTCGTGAAGATCTACCCCGAGTGGGGCTAGTCCTTCGTGGACGTAAGCCGTGATGGAATAGACGAGGTTTCTACTTTGTGGACCCTTCATGGGTGGAGCCCTCCGTGGACTCTCGCGACCGCTATCCTTTGTGGTTTGAAGTCTCCATCAACGTGGGCATACGATAGCACCACCTATCGGAACCACAGGAAAAAAAATTGGGTCCCCATTGCGTTTGATCCTTCCATCCCTACCCTCTACTGATATGTGCATGTCTTTACTTTCCGTTGCTATACTCTTAGACTTGCATGTGTAGGGTGTGCTTGACTTGATATATTTGCTAAAACTTGCCAACCATAATTTGGGAAAAGGCTAGATTTTTATTTTGGTCAAGTAGTCTAATCACCCCCATCCCTCTAGACATACTTTGGATCCTACAACCGACAAGGACGATATTTTTGCTGCAACTATCTCATTATTTTTCTACTACTGCTTTGTGTTTTTGCTACATCCATTCATGACAACATGGTGCTTCACAACATAGATGCAACTGGCGGCGGTGTGGACGACATTTTTGCTGCAATTGCCTTGATTTTTTGCTACTACCGGGGAGGTTTTTTGCTACATCCATTCATGAGGTCGTGGTGCTTCAAGCGTGTCGGCGAGCATGAAACAAGATGTCGATGATTGGTTTCCGCGAATCCTAGCAACGAGAACTAGCATGGAGCAGGAGGGGAGGCACGGTGCTGCAACCGGGAGGAAGGGGACAATAGGACAGTGTGATGTGCATGTCGACGAGCTGCACGAGATGTGGGCGGTTGGTGCGTGCGCAAGATGCAGGGGAGACGTGGGTGTTGCATGCGGAATAAGGGACACTGGTACAACGACGTACTATACAAACGGTTTTTAACCCCTTTCCGCGACGTAGTTTTAAACCGTCGCCTTGCGTGTGTGGGCGATGGGGGGGGGGGTCCATCCCACACGACACGGAAAAATCGTCGTCAATGGTGACAGATGAATGCAAACGTTCAGCAAAACTAAGCGTATGTGATGTCCGCATCTATCACAAATGAGAGTTATTTCTTAACCGTTTGAGATATGTCATATTTTCCATACGGCCCATCTTTGCGCTACTCGTGTGAGATTGCATTACCATCGCACGCGCTACTCTATGGTGCACCGTTTACAATGTGAGCCCCATCACAAACAGTTCGTAACTATAAAACATGTATGATAAGGAGACTATCACACACATTTTGTCCTACCACGTCGTTTGTGATATACAAAGATTCTCAAACGATCAAACTATCGTAATTGTGTAGGATACATACGACATAACAAACAGTGAAACATTATAAAGCGTGTATGATAAGGATAATATCACAAACATTAGGTCAATTTAACCGTTTATGATATTGTCTAACATCACACACGATTTTCAGACGGCAATTGTGTCGAATCATGAGGTATATCGCACATGTTCTGCTCTATAAACCGTGTGCGCTATAATGACCTGCAGAGCATATTTTCCGCTAATTTAATCATTGCAATGTAGAATTCTATAGAATTTGAATTCGAAAGTAGTTTGTAATTTTTTTTCATATACATCTTACATAGATATAGATGTTCAACAACCAATGTGTTATTCCATTCACAGGAACATATGTTTAAGAATTACATCAAGAAATAATAACTACATGGGGACCAAATAAAGAATGATGAACCCCGGTTGCATACTTGTATTAAATGCGATAAACAAAGAGGTGAAAGACATTTTGGGAGTTGTACAAGGTGAAGCGGAATGCACATATTGTGTCCTCCTCCATGCAGAATGCACGCACCACTCTAGGCCATCCCCTTGTGATGGCAGACCATCCATCCCTCTCTGTATTGATGAAGACATCTAGATAGTCATCGTGGCATGTAGATATACTTCAACATTTTCACGTCCACCATTCATGTAGCTTGAGACGTAATCTTGAGTAAATCGCTTCGGAAACCACTACAAACAAAAAAGATCCAGACATTGTAAATTTGTAAGATAATAACTCATTATGGACAATAAGAGAAGGGTAGAGAGTTATTAGTTACCATCATGCAGTTCACTGTTGTATTGGATAAGGCGTAAAGAAGTAGTTTAATTGACATATTTTGTCCTATTTTATTAACAATGTTTATTAGTTTCCTCACTTGATGTTGGTTCATGAATATCTCATTGCCCCATACGTAAAAAGGGTCGACGCATGGATCTTTACCGGTGACATATGTACCTACAAGCAACAAGTTAGTGTTAGAAGATAAACTAAAGTTGCATAATGGCATAGTAGATTATTCCTTGTCCCAGTATATAAGATCTTATTACATTCAAAATAGTGATGTATTAACATCTTATACAATGTGATGGAGGGAGTATATATAAGCCATGTAATAAAACTCACCTCGATGGAAAACAACAGTCGTTCCCAATACTGTCCTGGATAAGTACATCGAAAGGCATGTTAAGTACGACGGGCTAAACATCAACCGAATATATGCATGATAAAGAGCATGATCACAAAATGATAGCTTCAGTGTGCAGGTTTAAGCACGCTAACTAAGCAAATAAGAAGTGGAGTGGTGTGTTAATTGCAATAGGCTTAACATTTAACAACCACAAAATAAAGTCATTCAAACTGGTATTGTGCAGGTTTAAGCACACTAGTTGTTGTTACATAAAAAAGAAAGGCATATGCTCACTACAACATGATTAACACAACCAAATATAGTCATTCATAATGGTATTGTCGAAATTGTGCATATAGAACGTAGCTGGTGCTTAAACATCAAATTATATAACTGAACATCACATTGTGAAAAATCAAAAATAAACAGTGCATGTGTTAACTACACCAGGCTTAACAGGAACCACATATGGCTACTGAAACTGGTATGATGAAATTGAAATGGAAAGTACATACTTGCACGTATAGAACTTCGCAATGTGAATAACTCTCGTTTCAAAAAACAATGTGAATAACTGAAATAAACAAGACATACTATATAGCAATTGAATCTGGACATATGCCCACTTCAAACAACCGAGCAGGAAAACAGTTAAACAAGGCATATGCTCACTACAACATGCTTAATAGCAACCAAAAATAGGCGTCCATTATGTACGGTTGAATTTGCATAGAATGTAGCTAGTGCTTAAACATCAAATTGTATAACTAAACATCACATGTGAAAGAACTGAAAAAACAATGCCCATGTGAACTACACCAGGTTTAACGGGAACCACATACTGCCGTTGAAACAGGTATTGATGAAATCCAACTACACAGTTCGTACATTTAGCATGAGTGAAACAATTAAACATGACATCGGTTTCCTCACCTGTCACAGATGAGCTCCTTACCATTAGAAGAGCACAGATTCCTTGTGTGCTCCCTATTGTCATAGATGGGCTCCTTCCCCTTGGAAGAGCATGGATGCATGATGGCCCCCTGATGTCGTGGATGGGCTCCTTCGCCTTGGAAGAGCACGACTGTAGTGTGTCCTCCCTGTCACAGATGGGATCTTTCCCCTTGGAAGAGATGGATTGGGTGCCCTTGTTGGCGTCGTCTATGAGGTCTGACTTGGCAGCTGACGATGTTGAGCCACCGCCATAGAACGTGTCCTTAGGAAATGACAAAAGGGGCTCCATGGCGATGAAGGAAGGCAAATTCTTCACAACGAAGCAGAGTAGATCAATAGATTGGCCTTGCATGAGGTCGACGGGGGGTGAACCCGAGGGGTTGGGGGTTGGCCACTTAACGTGTGACATAGCCTGTGTCAAGACGTCATAGTCTACAAGCTCAATGTCATAGCCGTCTGCGTCGATACACATCCATACGGGAGCCCGCTGTCTTGCAGACTCGACGTCGTCAGATTCCCCGGCGGCCACCTCGTCATCGTAGTTTGCCTCCCCGACGGCCTCGGCGGCCACCTCGTCATCCTAATCAGCTTCCTCGGTAGTCTCGGTGGTCACCTCATCATCGTAGTTAGCTTCCCTGGCAGCCTCGGCGGCCACCTCGCTATCATCTAACGGCTAGGCCGCGATATACCTCCTATTGGACATTCGGTCCTCGAGCTCCCTTGACAGCGTAGCTGGGGTTAGGTTGCGATGGTCTGTGGTGGGGGATGGGAATCTATGAGGAAGGGGGTGTTTAGCAGGTGCCATATGAGAAATTCAGGGCGACGATGGTACATAGATGGGTTGGTAACCTACACGGGCAAAGCAGGAGAGGTTCACTATGTAAGTGGGGTGGGGCAGCGACGACGAGCTAGCTAGGGTTCGAGCGAGAGGGAGGAGTTGTGTGGGGGTGGTGGTGGAGGGGACTAGGTGGTCTTTGAGGAAATGTCACAACCACTAGTAAATCTTATTTGGAGGGAGTGAAAAGCCGGGACAACTGAAATTTATATGAAGGGTTTGAAGTGGCGCCGGAGGAACAAACATCGCACACGGCCCGAACATAATACTTGTGTGAAATTCAAAGAGAAAAACCCGCGGAACCACCAATTTTTAAATTGATCAAGGAGGGTAGCTATTTTTTAAGATTTCTCTAGGCGGGTTGGTGCAAAGGTAGAATTTCTTGATTGACAACCACGGGCATGGCACATGGTTAGCACGCGAGAACTGTGACTACTACCTCCATAATCGCACATAGTTGTCTCGTTTTACTCGTCTGCTATTTAAGTTTCAAAAAAAGACCTGTCTGCCATTTATATAACAATATTGAAAAATAAACATGAGAAAACTAGGGCTAGATCACAAAACACACCTGTATGTGGACCAAATGTATGTATGGAAAGGTTGTTGTGAAATTCAAATACGGAATGCATAACTTTCATGTGATACGCACATGTCCCGCAAAGTGCACGATACTGTTGGTCTGTGTGCCCCCCACTTCGAGTCGGCAGGAGGGAATGGTAGGTTCAATATATACTAGGTTTACAATCTGACCTAACTGTGACACAAAACTAATAGGAATCCATCATGATCAACCCATCCCCCTGTTTTATGTGTGAGGGTAGACTGTGTGGGCCCATGGATGGGCGCGTCTCGAAAACTTCATGAGATGGGTGAGACCGCGACCACCCGTGTGTGGCGCAACTAATTAAGATGATGTGATATTTCAATACCATATACATAACTTTTTGATGTGGCACATGCATCTCTCACAACTCGGACAATACGTGACCTCGTGAAGGTTTTGTGTATATGTAGATGTGTATGCGCTCAAACTTTGGTCTAGGTGGTTTTGTGTACATATATACATAGATATACATTTGTGTGTGTGTATATGTATGCGCTCAAACTTTGGTATGGAATGTCACCATGAACTATATCGTAACAACGATAAGAGACTATATCCACCTTGGTCAAATTAACCCGTAGTATGCGTTGGTTTAAGTGACATACCACGTGGGACCACAGATTTCGTGTCATCCATAACCACACGAGCGAGAGCCAACATCAGCGCATGCATGTGGCTACAAACATATATGCTTGTATGAAAGGGTCGTGCGATGTTTTCAAATACCAAACACACAACTTTTGCCACATGTGTCTCACAAACAAGAATGTCCCCCGTTTGGATGTTCACGACCCATAGTATATATGCCACACACACACACACACTTCAAGTTGGTGGGAGTGATTCAGTGTGTATGCATGCGTTCGAATTTTGGTCAGGAATCTCAATGCATGTCAACTACGTACAGTAACATATCAACATTTAGAATCTACCTTGGTCAAATTAACATCTCTCTACTATCGTTGGTCAAAGTGACGGCCCACGTCAGCATGGATGGGTGTGATGTAGGTAACAATGTGAGAGGGTGCTTGACCAAACAACGACTGCATGAGGCACATGCATACGTATATATGTAATTACGTGATTGTTTAATTAGTACCCAATGGACAACTTTAATGCCACCTGCTTAGAAATTGTAAGTCCACATATACGAAGGATCGATCACACAATGGGTATAGTATATATATGCCCCCCACATTTCGAGATGGTGGGACGGGTTCATGGGTATGCATGATCTCAAACATTTGTCTCGATGTCTCACCATGTCATATCATAATGCACACCGAGAATGATCCACCTTGGTCAAAACCATAATAGGTCACAAGTGATTGACCTACATGGGCCCCATAGATGGACACATCACTAATGACCATGCATGCGAGGGAGCCACTGAGGACCATCGCCAGTTGTATGTGACCCAAGCATATGTATGGGTGTGTTTTATGTCAAAATGCCTACTGCACGACATTGATGTGGTGCATGCTTCACAAATTGGAAAGACCACACACTAAAGTTAACTACGTGCAACATGTCTCCTATCACCTCATGAGTGCGCACACGTCAAATTTGATGTGAAATTTGACCATGATCTACTGCAACAATGACCAAAATGAATTCACCTTGGTAAAAACCCCTCTCATTGCAGTTCAAAGTGATAGACCACATAAGCCCACAAATTGGCGCGTCACTGATACATGTGGGATTGTCCGGGGGACGACTACCACCGCATGCATGTGTCCCAAACATATGTATGATGTTAGTGTTGTGTCTTGTTTTAAATATTCAATGCACAACTTTGATATTTTGGTGTGGCAACTGCCTCACAAAATAGGCAATCCCACGCAGAGAGGCTCATGCCACGAAGTGTAACGCCCCCCCCCACCGACCACCACCCAAACCATCACTTCGAGGCGTGTCAAACTATTTTATGTAGTAAACATGGGACATATGATTCCATGTGAAAATTAGAAAAAAATTCATATGTTCATATATAATTCGAAAAAATTATACATGTTTGAGTTCCTAAGAATTCATAGGGGAATCATATGTGCCATAATTGGGTTCATATTTAGTCCCCATGCAATAAAGGGTAAGAAATCTCAAACATCTTGGCGTCACGGAAAACCTTGAAAAATCTTGGTTTTTAGTCATCTGGTCCGCACACATTGAAAATATTCATTTTCAAATCGAAGTAAATCCAAAAATCAGCTGAAATTCATGAAACCTGGATTTTTGTTTCATGATATATGTTGTGATAATTTTTGGCCAAATTAGAGAGAAGTTTTTGATATGCTTTTCTTACAAACGGGACCTATTAAAGGTTGGTACACACAGTTGTCACGTTACCATCGCAAACAATTAAAGTATTCAAGCCTTGTGCGTTAACCCCGCGTGCCGTGCCAGCGGACGTTCGTTGACGGGACGGGACACATGCGAGCAGTCCGCTGCTCAGGCTGACCGGGAGGTGTGCGAGCAGGTGTGTATATTGACGGGACGCATGCGAGCAAGCCGCTATGCTGGCTCACCGGGAGACGTGCTAGCAGGTGTGTGCATTGACAGGACGCGTGCGAGCAGTCCTCTATGCAGGCTCACCCGGAGACGTGCGAGTAGGGGTGTGAAATAACGAGAGGCATGTGAGAAGACCAATGTGCAGGTTGACCGGGAGGCGAGCTGTTTAACCACCTCCTGCCTAGATCCCAAGTCCCAACCACTCGATACTAATCGCTCTTGTGCCGCTAGTTATACAGGCGGCCGCACTCCTCACTATCTACGCACACCACCTTCATCATCGCCGCCATTCCCAGCCGTAAACGATCTTGGAAGTGTATCAGATGGCAACCAAGCGCACCATTGGAGGGAGTGGTGACACGGGGTTGGAACCCGAGGCTGGCAAAGCACCTAAGCATATCTTGATGCTAGGTATCGAGGTTGCCCTCCCCGCCGATGAGTTATCACACAGACAGATGCACGACAACGACGTCGTAAGCCCCGTCGTGCCTCATGTCGATGTCAAAGACGATGGATCTCGGGTAGGGGTCCCGAGCTATGGATCTTCGATCAACGGGGAACAAGAAACACGGGGAGAATATTTACCCAGGTTCGGGCCCTCTCGAAGAGGTAAAATCCTACGTCCTGCTTCATTATATTGATGTGTATGATGATTACAGAGTCGGTCTACCACGAGATCAGATGAACTAAACCCTAGATGAGTAGGATGATGGTTCTTGCCCTCTACGAACTAAACCCTATGATTTATATAGACACCAGGGGTACCTTTGGTTACACATGGTCGGTTGCCATCAGGGAATCAACATGCTGATTATGCCATCTTGACTTGGAGGACACGCCAAGGCGTCGAATGTTTCCTTCCTGAACACGGAGTCGCCTTATAGCTCGACCTTCAAGTAATAGTCACAGAGCGGCCCACCTGTCCGGCCCGTAAGAGATAGGCCGGCGGCCTGAGGGACCCTTTGTCCCGGACTCCCTCAATAGACCCCGAACTAGCTGCCAATGTCGAGGTCCATGACCCCTAGTAGCCTTGCACGCCCGAAGTATCCGGCTTACGGGGCGAGTTCTTCTCCCCTTCTATGTTTGCCAGATACTAGTTCGACCATCGACGACTTCCCGATTTTCGAATAGTATGTGTTACTTAGCCTCGAGGGCCAACCGCTCGAGTGTAAACAATGCCTACATTTGACAACTTTTAGCGTAAGGTCAAGGACGGACACAACCACTAACCACTTATGAAAACTCGATTTACGGCTCGAGGTAGTTCCTTTATTGGCATGTCCCATCAATATGGAGATCATGCACCGTTGTTTAAGGGATATGATCAATGATTCGGGTTATCCCACACGCGCATAATGGCATGATTATATCAGGAAGTGGCAAGGTCTGCGATGCAGCATAGGGGCTCTTGGTATTACGATAGCTTATAAAAGGGAAACAACCATGAAATCCTCCATACACTTCTCAGATCCCCCATTGTTATCGCCTTCCCGGTCTCTTGAGCGCTAAGCGCCCAAATCCATTCCTCCAACAAATCTCCTCAGGCCACTCCCCCAGTTCGACCATGGACGGTTCCGGCTCCAAGGGCAAGTGGGAGGCCTCCAGTGTCACCAATGATGACATCCACGAGCTGAAGCGTGCCGGCTATCTTTTGGTCAATGTTGTCCACCGCGCTCTAGAGGAAGGCCAGGTCATGCCCACGCCGAAGCAAGGAGAGAGGGTGGTGTTCATCCCCCACTTCATCCGGGGACTAGGCTTCCCATGACTTCCCACTCCACCCCTTCGTTAGGTTTTTGATGTTCTTCTACGGGTTGGATTTTCACGATCTCACCTCGAACTCCTTCTTGCATATGTCAGCCTGTATTGTTGTCTGCAAGGCCTTTCTACAGGTCCAGCCACACTTCGGCTTGTGGCTAAAGGTCTTCAATGTTAAGCCAAAGATAGTCAATAGCCAGTAGGCGGGCTGTGGGGGGCGGTGATCAGCAAGCTCCCCCAGCTTGAGTGGACAGAAGGTACCTTTATAGATACCGTCAAAATCTCGCAAAAAGAGTTGTTTTATATCACTAAACAATGCAACGTGGACTGGGTAGTTGTCACATCCCGTGTTTTACCTCATGACTAAGTTAACATGACTCAAAAATTAGGGCCATTTAAAACTTTTGTGTGCTTGTGGTGTTTGACTTTGTTGCTGCTTGTTTGATTCCTTGCTTGTGCTCTATATTCAGAAAACATCCTCCTACCCTAAAGAACTCTTTTCCTTGATCCCAACTCTTGTCCAATGATCATGCCATGTCCATAGGACTTCAAAATATTTTTTACAAAATAATATTTTGGCCAAAAAGCATTTATTCAATTTAGGTTTTCAAAAAACACTGAATTGAGGTTTGTACTACAAGTCCTCAAATTGGATGGAATATTTTGCCCCAAAGGATTTATTTGGAACCTTATATATATATATATATATATATAACTTCTCAAAACCAAAAAATATAATTTTTAAAGATTATTTTCTTATTTGATTCAAAGGCTTTTTCTTAAGGCGAGAAATGGTCTTTTATTAGGAAAAAATATTTTTATGCTTTCGAAATATTTGAGAAAATTTAGGAAAACTAAGTGGACATATATTGTAGATATATAAGAGTTTAAACACATGGTCATGTTGAAAATATTGGACAAAACCCTTCAAAACCATTTCTGCCTATTTCAAACATTTGAAATATTTCTATAATAAATATTCTCAAATAAATCCAAAGAAAGTCTAGCATGTCACATATGACATATGTGATCATGTTGCCAAGTTTCATCTCAATCCCAATTTTTTTGGTTCACCAAAATATTCCAAATCCATTCCTGTCCATTTCTAGGGTTTACAAGTTTACATTGTCAACTTCTTTAATCATGCTGAAATCTTGTGGTCCACCTTGTTTTTACCTCCCATTATATCATGTTAAGTCTCATGGTAAGTAGAGTCTCTTTGCTAGCTCAAACTTGTATCAAACACCTTCTGATGAATTACCAAAGTTACTATTATGGCCACTTCCATGTTTCTCCTTGATCCCAAAATTTTATCACAGTCTCTACTTGACCTCTTCTACCTCCAGTAAAGACCTAAAGCCATGGATCAATCATTCAGGGAGGGTGAAAGTCCAAGATTCCTACCTGGCCAAGCCATAGCAGCACCATTTCCACTTCTCCCCCCTCCATATTTCCTCCCATGCTTCTCTCTTAGCACCTAAGGATTCCAGGACCCCCAGATGCCTTCCAGACGCTAGGGGACACGCCAGAGCACACGGGAGCAGGCCATGTCGGCCATATGGGTGTTTTGGAGCGCGCTATAGTGCGCTCTTGCACTGTAGCCGCCCCATCCCAAAGCTCCCGATGGCCTCGTGCTCCCCCCTCTCGCCTGTAGCCTTGCCTTGACGTCTGAGACACGCAACAACTCGGCCCCCTCCTCTCTCCCCTCTGGAGGCCTCCTCACATGCGCGCCATGGCCTCCCGAGCGCACCAGTGAGCACGCTCGCACGCGCGATGCGTCTGTGCTACCCCGCTCCCTCTCTTTCCTCCCTTGTCCGGGACCAAGTCCACAAAGAGCATAGACACGCCTGAGCCTGCCCCCGTGAGCTCTAGCAATGGCTCCGACCTCGCCGAACCTCCTGTCCACGGTGCACCAGCGCCTGGGCTATTTAAGGTCACCCCGGACCTCTCCTTTGCTAAGTTACGCCCAGTGCGTAGCTTAGGCCCATTGGGTAATTTCCTTTTTTATCCTTTTTCTTTTCTAGTAAAACAATAGAAATTCATAGAATATTCAAATTGACTCCAAATTTGATGATTCAAATTTCTACAGATTCCTAAAATCATGGTCTATCCAAAAATGTGGTTCACATATTTTTCCCACAAAATTTTCTATAGAGTTCAACTATGAAATGCCCTATTTGTAAAATAGCTAGAGCTCTCATATCATCTCCAAATGGAGTGATTCAAATTCCCAGAGGCTCTAAATGTCATGCCCTATTTGTCTAGCCAAGTTGAACATTTTATCATGCACCTATTATGCTTGACCAAAAAATAGCTCCCTGTTCCCATTATTCCATCTTGAAAGCACATTTGCTCCCTTGGTGTTTTTGGTAATTAATAACAACATATATTTCATTTGAACTAATGTTTCCACTAAGCATGTTTCAGGAAAAGTTCAATGATGGGTTGGCAAAAGGATTGTGGAATACCCCAAGATGCAAGGAAATAGATTAGCAAAGCTTCAAGCAAGAGGACTCTACATTTTACCTTTGTGAGAAATCACTTTGAGTCCATAGGAAAGCCAATACTATCAAAAGGGGGTAAGGTACTGTTGGTGGACATTATGCTCATACGTGCACAAGTGATAGTCACCACATACATCCACAAGCTCTTCCACAAAAGTCTGTCCAAAGCCAAATATCCAAAATCGGTGCAACCAACACTTTCCACTCGGTGCCACCAATTTTCAGCCTGAGACAGACTCAGCCAAACCCTAGCCCTTCGGTGCAACCGATTTCATTTCGGTGCTACCGAGTTTGGGTTGCCAACTTCTTGTTACGCAAATTCACAAAATTGGTCCCACTGAGTTTGTTGAATCGACATCACCGAGTTTGGCAATCTGACCGTTGGTCACCTTATCGGTGCAACCGAGTTGTATGTATCGGTCTCACCGAGATTCAAAAGTTGCTACCTTTGAGGCAACTCGGTACCACCGAGATTAACACATCGGTGTCATCGAGTCTGACTTATTAGGTGTAATGGTTAGATTTTTGGAGATGCCTATATATACGCCTCCACCACCACTCACTCGCAAGAGAAGCACTCAGAACTATTCCATACTTACCCCATCCGTTTTCTGAGAGAGAGCCACCTACTCATATGTTGAGATCATGCCATTCCATTCCAACCATATGAATCTTGATATCTAGCCTCCCCAAGTTGCTTTCCACCAATCAATCTCTTCCACCATAGCCAAATCTGTGAGAGAGTGATTGTGTGTTGAGGAGTCTATCATCTTGAAACACGTACAAGAGAAAGGAGTTCATCGACATTATCGAGCCTGTTACCTTTTGGAGGGTGGTGCCTCCTAGATTGGTTAGGTGTCGCTCGGGAGCCTCCTACTTCGTGTTGTAGAGTGAACCAAGAAGTTTGTAAGGGCAAGGAGATCGCATACCTCGTGAAGATCTACCCATAGTGAGGCTAGTCATTCGTGGACGAAATCCGTTATGGAATAGTCAAGGTTGCTTCTTCGTAGAACCCTCCATGGGTAGAGTCCTCCGTGGACTCTCGCAACCGTTGCCCTCCATGGGTTGAAGACTCCATAAACGTGGACGTATGATAGCACCATCTATTGGAACCATGGGAAAAATCATTGTGTCTTCAAATTGCGTTTGATCTTCCTACCCTTCCTTTACTTACATGCTTGTCTTTACTTTCCGCTTCTATACTCGTAGACATGCATGTGTAGGGTGTACTTGACTTGCTATGAATGCTAAAATCTGCCAACACTTAAAATTGAGAAAAGGTAGATTTTTATTTGGTCAAGTAGTCTAATCACCCCCCTCTAGACCTACTTTCGATCCTACACATCTTAGGAAAATCATAGCTAAATCATATCAACTCCAAATCCAGTGAAACCATTTCCATCATGTTTCTAAAATCATGCCCTATTTGTTAGGCTCATCCACTCATTTTTGTTAAAACATTTTCCGTGGACACCTTATAGGACCATTAATTCCCTCATTTCCACCACTCAAAACTTCCCCTTGACCCACATCCAATAAAACTTCCTTGGTTATTTTTCTCATGACCAGAGGTGTCCAAGAAATATAAACCTCCTATTTATAGAGCACTTTTATTTCTCTGCTTGTTGTGTTGCTTATTGTGGTTGTTTCCGGCGAGAGTTGACGAAGTGCTCGGAGTGGACTAATAGCGTGTGAAGACCCCGAAGACTTTGATAAGCCAGGCAAGCAGCCCTTTGACCATGTTGAGAAACCATTTTATCATTTGCATGACACATGGCACTTTATTTTCGATATACTAATCATGATGATGTGATGACTACTTTGACAGGTTGCTACTGATACTTTACCGTTGACACTTGCATCATGCATGACACTACCTCCTTATGAGGGTTATGCGGGTCGGTGTAGATAGGTTTGCTTAGTAGTTGCTACTCAAATGGGATGGGTATATGCATGGTGATGGAAAGGAAAATATTTTCAAGACTTTTTTGAAAACCTCGGGGTGCCACTAATGCCCGAGGGAGATGATGATGGACTAGGTAACCACTTGGGAAAGAAGTGGTGTACCGGAACAGGATGTGTGTGTGTTTTCGAAAATGGAGGGTTTAAGAGTTGTCGACCGTCCCAACCTTACATGTGCGACCACTCTACCACTATATGGGACATGGCTTGGTTGATTACTATGGTTGGTGCTAGCAGAGAGCCCGCATTACTAGTGGCGGGAGTGAAGTGGTCACTCTCGAGATGGGGTCGTACCGGAATGGGTGATCATGCACTGTCTTTACAGGCATCGGGCACATCGTTGCGTGCCCTCATGGATGATACGTGTGATGCATATCATGAGGGATGGCACCAATGAGTGGACTCTTTGTTTAGTATCACCATGGGAAAGGCATTGTTCGGGTGCTTACCTCGGGTATGTGATATACCACGAGTCGTGGATGACATGGAAGTTCCTCGAGTCTTGTAGGTAAAGCACACAACCTCTGCAGAGTGTAAAACTATTCGAATAGCCACGTCCACGGTCAAGGACAATTGGGTGGTGCTGCTTAACCTATGTCTAGTGTTTTCCTAAGCTTGGTGTGTGTGCATGTGAAAACACAGGGATGATATTTGAGCTAAGTCAGATGGCTTGACATGGTGACTGAACATGAAGTGTTCAGGTGGTACTTGTGATAAGACTGATGAGTTAGTATGATGATTGAACATGAGATGTTCAACCCCCGCTTATGATGATATCAGTAACTTGTTCACTCGGATGTCTATCAACTGTTGATGCATGCTTACATAGATATTTGATCATGTCATTGCACTCAAAATTAGCTTTCTGCAAAACTTACCTACTTAGTGCTATATCATGCATTGTTGTACCTTGTTCCATACGTGGGTTGCTTGTGAGTACATTCAAAGTACTCATTGGCTTACCACTGGTTATTTTATTGGCCAGGCATGAAAATCAGGTTATGATGAAGATTACCTTGCCGACGAACATGCGGGCTAGGACGCTTCCCAGTCAAAATGCCTATAGGGTTAAGTCATATGGCATGGGGTCACTCTATCGTTGAAGATTTCCGCTGCAAGACATGGCCATAGAGGCCATATTTGAGTACAAACGGTATGTAATGGATGTAAGACTCTTGTTATACAGTTTCTATGTGTTCAGTGAGCATTGATCTCTGGGATCACTGTGCACGTACATTCCGTGATCACGACTCATGAGTCGGGGTCGCCACAGTTGCACCCTCCGAATTCAGATCTGGACCTCCAAAAAAGCTTGTGTCGTGGATCAAGAAGGGTCTCGAATCAGTGTCAACAATGGAGGTGGAGTCGCTACAGAAGCATGTCTCCCAGATGATAAATAAGAAGATTGAACTAACTGATGTGGTTCAGATCATGCTTCGCCACTGTCAGGCCCTTGGGACCGGGGGTACCTAGGCCCGCATGCCTGCAGCCCAGGACGAGTCACACATCATGGGACCATGGAGCACCGCCCTAGGACTTCACAAGCCGGACCCTCATGAGGGTCCCAGCCTCGCAAGGGACATAGTTGCGGGCGTCGTCAGGGACTTCGCGGAACCCTCCTCGCGAGGTCACCTCCTGAAGCCGCCGCCAGGGCCCTCGCTGGGCGCACCTAACAAGGGCGGCTCGGCAGAGCCGCCCGACACCATGCTTTCACGTGGGCGACACATGCCATGCCAGGCGGCACCAGGAGTTGTGCCAGCTGGCGTAGATGGAGAGGTTTTCCTCTTTTGTGCTAAGGGAGCGAGGCCAGCTCACCGGCTTGCAGAGCACCCCAAAAGGTTTCCCCTTGGGTAAAAGAAGACCGAGGCCGGGGGCTCAGCAGGACGAATGTCATCC
Organism: Hordeum marinum; assembly: GCA_022496015.1. Classification (NCBI taxonomy): domain Eukaryota; kingdom Viridiplantae; phylum Streptophyta; class Magnoliopsida; order Poales; family Poaceae; genus Hordeum; species Hordeum marinum. The sequence continues at coordinate 147,695,530 of CM039674.1, forward strand.
CTGAGCCCACCGATGTGTCACGACAACAAGCTTTACCAGGCGTGGACTGCTTTTGTCTGGATAGCCTGCGATCTTGTCACCCTTCAAATGGCTCGCTGTGGCAACCCTTCCCACCTTGTGATTTGGTGGGGGGAGAGGACCATGGGCCAGTATAAGATAGGGCAGGCCTCGACCGTAGCGGGATCGACCCCAGACACGCAAGAACGCTCCCTTGTAACCTATCATATCTCCAAGCAATCTAGACAAGTAGGAGTAGGGTCTTACACCGCGAGGTGGACCAAACCTGGGTAATTTGCTGTGTATGTGTTCTTCTCCTTAGTTCGTGCTCGCCGCTGCGTGTCCAGAGGCTCGCGAGGTAGAATAGGGCTGGTGAGCAAGCGCACCCTAGAGTTCGAACCATCTTGGGTCCCCGAAGCCCCGATTCCGACATTTGCACACCAGGTAGGGGTGCACCATTATTCTCCACCTCCGTCCGAGCTCCTCCCTCCAGCGACCCCATGACTGACGCGCGCCTCATGCACGCCGGGCACCGGACGACCCGCCTCGGCCAGGCCATGCCGACAAGCCGCGACGGCCACCACCATCTCTTGAACCCTGTGACGGTTGCCGTCCTTGACCTCCCGGGTGGGCCCCACTTCAGGCCCTCCCGTGCGGCGAGAGGACCGCGTCGCAGTGGTCACTCCGCCTCGCACCCGTCTTGGAGACATGAATGCACGGGATGCGTTGCTCATGGCGAACGAGCTGCTCCGCCACCACCTGACGGAAGGTGGCCACGATACCTGGTTGAACAACGTCACCGAGTTTGTCGCCATCGTCGGAGGGCCTGATACGTCTCCATCGTATCTACTTTTCCAAACTCTTTTGCCCTTATTTTGGACTCTAATTTGCATGATTTGAATGGAACTAACCCGGACTAACGCTATTTTTAGCAGAGTCGTCGGATTGACCTGAAAATTTACGGAGAATATTTTTGGAATTAATAAAAAACACTGGCGAAAGAATCAATCGGAGGGGGGCCATCCATAGGTGGCAAGCCTGCCAGGCACGGCCACCCCCTCACCGTGCCTAAATACCTTTGTGGGGCCCCTGCCGCTCCACCGACCTCAATTCCACTCCTATTTATTCCTATTCGCGCAGAAAAAATTTAGGGAGAAGAGTTCATCGCATTTCACAATACGGAGCCTCCGCCACCTCCTATTCTTCCTTGGGAGGCCAGATCTGGAGTCCGTTTTGGGCTCCGGAGAGGGGAAATCGACGCCATCATCGTCACCAACCATCCTTCATCACCAATCCCATGATGCTCTCTGCTGTTCGTGAGTAATCCATCATAGTCTTGCTGGACGGTGATGGGTTGGATGATATTTATCATGTAATCGAGTTAGATTTGTTAGGGTTTGATCCCTAGTATCCACTATGTTCTGAGATTGATGTTGCTATGACTTTGCTATGCTTAATGCTTGTCACTAGGGCCAGAGTCCCGTGATTTTAGATCTGAACCTATTATGTTTTCATGAATATATATATATATATATATGTGTGTGTGTGTGTGTTTTTGATCCTATCTTGCAACTTGTAGACACCTACTACGAGTTATGATTCACATCCCCCAGGGTGACAATAACTAGGATTCTTTCCGGTGATTACCGTAGTTTGAGGAGTTCATGTATTCACTAAGTGCTAATGCTTTGGTCCAATTCTCTATTAAAAGGAGGCCTTAATATCCCTTAGTTTCCATTAGGACCCCGCTACCACGGGAGGGTAGGACAAAAGATGTCATGCAAGTTATTTTCCATAAGCACGTATGACTACATATGGAATACATGCCTACATTACATTGATGAATTGGAGCTAGTTCTATGTCACCCTATGTTATAACTGTTGCATGATGAATGCCATCTGATATAATTACCCATCACTGATCCATTGCCTATGAGATTTCCACATATTGATCTTGGTTAAGTTACTTCTCCATTGCTACTGTTACAATCACTACAAAACTTCTACTGTTACTGTTGCCATCGTTACCATTACTTCCATACTACTTTGCTACTAAATGCTTTGCTGCAGATATTAAGTCTTTTAGGTGTGGTTGAATTGACAACTGAGCCGTGAATACTCGAGAATATTCTTTGGCTCCCCTTGTGTCGAATCAATAAATTTGGGTTGAATACTCTACCCTCGAAAACTGTTGCGATCCCCTATACTTGTGGGTTATCAAGACCTTTTTCTGGCGCCGTTGCCGGGGAGCATAGCTTTATTCTCTGAGTCACTTGGGATATATATCTGCTGATCACTATGAGGAATCTTAAAGATCCAAAAACCAAGATCTACCCCTCAACTACGAGGACAGGTAAGGAACTGCCATCTAGCTCCGCACTTGATTCACCTTCTGTTATGAGTCAATTTGTGACACCACCACCTGCTAGTAATTCTGATATGTCACAAGTAATTGATGATGCTACTCCTGCTATGCATGATGCTTATGATGATACTTTGCTTGATGATACTGTTCCACTGGGTGAATTTCTTGATGAACAAATTGCTAGAGCCAATGCTGAAACTGATAATATTTCCGAAACTAATGAAATTATTGAAACTGAATGCTATGAGACACCTGCTAGACCTAGCTCACCTATATATGAATTGCCTTATATTCCTGAGGATTATGTTATGGAAGGAGAGGTAGCTAGGGACTTTGTTGCTTACAAGGATATAGATGATCTTAAGAAATTACTATGCAAGTGGAAAGAAAAATCTTTGAATGCTAGAATGAAATATGATCCTAAGTTTGCTACTTCACCTATATTTGTTACTGATAAGGATTATGAATTCTCTGTCGATCCTGAGTTATTTACTTTTGTTGAATCTAATCCTTTCCATGGTTATGAATCTAAAACTGTTGTGGCACATCTCACTAAATTGATTGATATAGCCACCCTATTTACTCATGAGGAAAAAATTCATTATTACTATATTCTTAAGTTGTTTCCTTTCTCATTAAAGGGTGATGCTAAGATATGGTTTAATTCTCTTTCTCTTGGTTTTGCTCTTGGTTGTGTGCGTAGCCCCTAGGATATGATATATTATTTCTCTAAAAATATTTGCTTGCCCATAAGAAACAAGTTGCTTTGCAGGAAGTATTTAAATTTGTGCAAATTGAAGAAGAGAGTCTCCCACAAGCTTGGGAGAGGCTTCTCCAATTACTTAATGCTTTGCCTGATCATCCTCTCAAGAAAAATGAAATACTTGATATCTTTTATACTGGACTAACCGATGCTTCTAGGGACCACCTAGATAGTTGTGCTGGTTGTGTTTTCAGGGAACAAACCGTTGAGCAAGCTGAAATACTATTGAATAATTTATTGAGCAATGATAATGATTGGGCTATCTCCGAACCACCTCCGAAGCCAACTCCAAAGAAAAGAGGTATTCTATTTTTAATTCCTGAAGATATGCAAGAGGCAAAGAAATCTATGAAAGAAAAAGGTATTAAACCTGAAGATGTTAAGAATCTACCACCTATTGAAGAAATACATGGTCTTGATAACCCTACATAGGTGATGAAAGCGATATTCCTTATAATAAGTCTGCTAGCCAATGCTTGGATGAGTTTGATAATTTTGTTGTTAAGCAAGAAAATTTTAATGCTTATGTTAGTAGATAATTGAAACATAATGCTTTCATGCTTGATCGCTTAGGCGATTATATGAGTAGAACCATCAACAATCCTAAACTGATTAGTAAACATGCTTCCATGCTAACAACTCAAGTAGAACAAGTACTTAAGGCACAAAATGATTTGCTTAATGAGATGAATAGTAAGAACAATGATCATTCTGTTAAAGTTGTGACTAGAGGTGGAAGAATGACTCAGTAACCTTTGTATCCCGAGGACAACCCTAAGAGAATTGAGCAATTTCTATTTGTGATGCTCAGACACAATCTGGTGATGAACATGAGCCTAGTGATAATATTAATGATGATGTACATGTTGATGCTCAACCTAGTAATGATAATGATGTGGAGATTGAACCTACTATTGATCTTGATAACCCACAGCCTAAGAATAAAAGATATGACAAAAGAGATTTTGTTGCTAGGAAGCATGGTAAAGAAAGAGAACCATGGGTTCAAAAACCCATGCCCTTTCCTCCTAAACCATCCAAGAAAAATGATGATGAGGATTTTGAGCACTTTGTTGAAATGCTTAGACTTGTCTTCTTGCGTATGCACTTCACTGATATTCTGAAAATGTCTCCCTATGCTAAGTATATGAAAGATATTGTGACTAATAAAAGGAAGATACTGGAAGCTGAAATTTCCACCATGCTTGCTAATTATGCTTTTAAAGGTGGAGTACCAAAGAAATTAGGAGAATCTAGGAATACCAACTATGCTGTGCTCTAATAAAGGGAATTATGTTAAAACTGCTTTATGTGATTTGGGACCTGGTGTTAGTTTTATGCCTTTATCTTTATATCGTAGACTTGATTTGAATAGGTTGACACCTACTGAAATATCTTTGCAAATGGCTGATAAATCAATTGCTCTACCTATCGGTATTTGTGAGGATGTACTTGTCGTGGTTGCAAATGCTACTATCTTAAGGGACTTTGTTATTCTTGATATTCCCGAGGACGACAGTATGTCGATCATCCTTGGTAGACCCTTTTTGAATACTCCAGGGGCTGTTATTGATTGCAACAAGGGCAATGTCACTTTTCATATTAATGTAATGAGCATATGGTACACTTTCTGAAGAAACAACCTCAAGTTCATAGTATCAACTCCATTGAAAAAATTCCAACGATTATTATTGCAGACTTGGAATTCCCTCTTCCTACTGTCAAGAAGAAATATGATATACTTATTGTTGGGGACATGCATATCCCCATTGAGGTAACTTAGTGTTATTCAAAAATTCTCCGGTCTCATGTTACTCGAAAGAAGTTGGTTAATAAGACTTGATCAACCTTATTGATGGATTCCTTTTGATGAGCATGAGATGGTTGAATTTAGAAAGCACAAATTTCTGTACCCAACCTTTATTTTCTGTTAGTTAGATTAAATTAAGTAAAAATTCTATTATTTTTCTATTTTCTGAGTTTTCCGTGCAATAGAAAAATGACCTAGAAATAAAAGTTCTTCAAATGCCCTGAAAATGTAGTATGATTTTTTCTTGAATATTTAAAAATATCTAGCACTGAGCACACTGCAGGGGGCTGCACGAGTGGGTCACAAGCCCACCAGGCACAACCACCCCCCTTGGCCGTGCCTAGTAGGCTTGTGGGTCCCACGTGGCCCTCTCCACTTATTCCAGCACCCATCCACTTCATGTTCCTCCAAAAAAATCCCGTCATTGCTCAAATCCGTGTTCTAGCTCATTTTGCTGCCATTTTTGATCTCCTTGTGCAAAGCTTCATTCGCAAAAGTGTTTTGGGAGATTGTTCTTCGATATGTGACTCCTCCAATGGTCCAATTAGTTTTTGTTATAGTGCTTTATTTATTGCAAGTTTTTGCTACTGGGTGACCTTGCTCTTGAGATTGCATGTCAAATTTGTATGGTCCCAAATAGTTTTGTTGCATGATATAACCTGTAGGCACTTGTGGGAGTAGTTGCTATGAGTTTTGTTCACTTTTATTTCGGGTCACTAAAAATTTCAGAATTTTTCAGAAAAAGAAAAATGTTGAGGAGGGTTTTTCAAGGGGGTTCCTCGTGCAAGAAGGCCCCAAGACTCACTATACGTGAACCTGACCTTGAACCACCGAGGGAAGCACAAGTACGACCATGTGAATGGCCATGTGACACATTCTTAAGGGCAGCCAACATTTATGAAGATTTTTATTATTTGGCTGAGAATGCAGGCCTCACTGACTTCCTCAACGATAAGTGTGTCCAGTACCTCTTGCTTACAAATACCTTTGTGCAAAATTTTCATTTTCATGTTAGGGAAGACCTTCCTACAGTAGAATTTTACCTATATGATGTGCCTAAGAAAGTGAACCTTTATGATTTTTGCAAATTTTGCAAAATACCCTATGAGGGCAGCATCAAGGAACCACGTCCTAGAGACATGGAAGATTTTATTGCCGCAGTCACTGTAGGGGAAGAGAGAGGTGTGTCAAAGGCAAGAGCAGCTAGTTTACATTTTTCATGTGCTATGCTATTATTCATTATTTGTGGGGAGATGCTTAGTTGGTCGCTGGGAGAGTTGAGGTCTGAGTGCCGCTGACCTCGTCATTCTGCGCCATGCTTTATTTGTAGATAGAACCTTTAGTCTGGGCGCTATGATGGCCCAACGGTTAAACACCAACTGTTCGAGGGGGCCCATATTCAGAGGTATCTATGCTTCTTGTCTGGCAAAACACCTTGAGATACACATTAGGCTTGACAAGGGATATGAGAGGACGCTACCCTTGAAGTTCTTAGATTATGACCGTATGGTAGCACATGATGTTTTTAAGAAAAATGATGGTAGGAGTCTGCTTTATAACTTAGTCTTTAGCCAAGGTACTTGTGAGATTATTACTCTGTCTGCTTCTGCTTTGTTTGATATTCACTCAGGCAGGTACACCATTATGCCCGGAGACATTTATAGATATTGGGGTCTAACACAATCCCCAGCTCCAGAACCGGCACCAGCCCTTGGTCCGTACTCAGAGCCAGTTTTTCAGTGGGAGCCCCAGGAGTTCGCCAACCAATGGAACTCTGAGGACGCTCCTGAGTATCCGGGAGAGAGCTCTTTTCAGCCATGGCCATAGACCAACTTAGGCCAAAAGCCTAAGCTTGGGGGAGTACATATTTCTCACCAACATTACATTCATGTTTTCACACTCTAGTAGTCGGTGTTCATACTCTTTCATTTGTACCGTCCATGATACTTTATTTCCTTGTTTCACTTTCTTCTTGCGTGTTTAATTAACTTTGAGAAAAATACAAAAATTTTTGTTCTAGATTTACCTTCTAGTTGCTTAGTTGTAGCATTAAAAGAAAACCCAAAAAGAATTTTTGTTCTTCTTTTGCTTGTTGGGGGCTTTCCCATGTGAATGGTTTTTCTCGTTCTTGTTTTGATTTTTCTTTCTTTGGGTCGTAAGGAGAAGACAACAATGAAAATGTCGAGTGGCTCTCATATGCATTATTGTTTACCTATTAGAGAGCCCATATTACCTTGTCTTCTCCTTTGAGTTATTGTTTGTAGATTCTAGCTTAGTCCAATGCACGCGTATTCTTATTATTATCCATACCATTTGGTCATGCAAGTGAAAGGCAATAATGACGATATTTGATGAAAATATTGAGAAAAGCTAGTATGAACTCGACCTATCTTGCTTTTGTGAATATGATTAGCTCATCATTTGGAATTCAGTTCATTATGGGTGAAACATATTTGCTATGACAATTAGAGATTATAGTTACTCATGCCATGCTTAATTAGCTAAGAGTGGAATGGTTTGTCTTGGGTGCCAACATGCATATTAAAATAGTTGTGATGTAGTGTGATGGGATGGTATCCTCCTCTAAACGATTCAAGTGGCACGACTTGGCACATGTTCATGCATGTAGTTGAAACAAAATCAACATAGCCTCTACGATATTTATGTTCATAGTGATTTATATCCTACTCATGCTTGCATTCAATGTTGGTTAATCTCAATGCATGTTGATGACTGTGTCGCTATCTAGTTGGTCGCTCCCCAGTCTTTTGCTAGCCTCCACTTGTACTAAGCGGGAATACTGCTTGTGCATCCAATCCCTCAAACCCAAGGTTGTTCCATATGAGTCCACCATACCTGCCTATATGCGGTATTACCTGCCGTTCCAAGTAAATTTGCATGTGCCAACTCTAAACCTTCAAATAAACATTCTATTTTGTATGCCCAAATCGTTCATGTGGCAACTAGGGGCTGTCAGTATCTTTCATGCTAGGTGGGTTATTCTCACGATATGTGTTGATTCACTATCATTCACGAGAAACTAGATGGTAATTGGAATGCCCAGTTCCATGCTCGAAATAAACGCAAAATATAATTAAACAAAACTCCCCCAGGATTGTGTTTGTGTGGACGGTACCCATGGATTCGGCTCGCCGTGGAATGTGATTGATTGGTGGAGGGGGAGTAAAAACCTTATCATTCTGTTTAGGAACCGCCTATAATGTATCTAGCATGGAAGATGTTGAAAACCTCTTGGTCGTTATGTGAGCAATGAAAGCAACCGCTTTAAAAAATTATTATTTATCTCTGGATAAAAACTCGAGCTCTAGCACCTTTGCAAATCAATGCTTCCCTCCGTGAAGGGCCTTTCAATTTACTTTATTGTTGAGTCATTCCACTCTTATAAAAGGCACCAGTTAGAGAGCACCACCATCATTTGTATGCTTTGCTGTTAATTGATATTGAGTATGAGAATGACTGGATCTCTCTCAAGTGAATTAAAATGTCTAGTCAGTCCTTGTTCTTTAGAGGTTCTCTGCATTTATGTTTTGTGGTCTCAGAAAGGGCTAGCGAGATATCATTTCATCCTATTGTATCGTGATTGTTTTGATAAAAGTGTTGTCATCCGAGAGTTATTATTATTGCTCGCTAGTTGATTATGTCATTGATATGAGTAAATGTGAGACCTAAATCTTATTGTGACCGTGGTTAGTCCATGATCTTTGCTGAAAATCTGAACATCAGTTAGACGTATTTACAATAACAAGATCAAACAAAGTTTGTAAAAGTTTTTCTTTATCACTTTCAGTTTATCAACTGAATTGCTTGAGGACAAGCAATGGGTTAAGCTTGGGGGAGTTGATACGTCTCCATCATATCTACTTTTCCAAACTCTTTTGCCCTTGTTTTGGACTTTAATTTGCATGATTTGAATGTAACTAACCGGGATGGATGCTGTTGTCAGCAGAATTGCCTTGGTGTTATTTTTGTGCAGAAATAAAAGTTCTTGGATTGATCAACCAGAGGGCCCCACCCACAAGTGGCAAGCCTGCCAGGCGCGACCACCCCCTGGCCGCGCCTAGCAGGCTTGTGGGGCCCCTGCTGCTCCATCGACCCCAATTCCACTCCTATTTATTCCTATTCATGGAGGAAAAAAATCAGGGAGAAGAGTTCATTGCGTTTCATGATATGGAGCCATCGCCACCTCCTGTTCTTCCTTGGGAGGCCAGATCTGGAGTCTGTTTTAGGCTCCGGAGAGGGGGAAACGATGCCATCGTCATCACCAACCATCCTTCATCACCAATTCCATGATGCTCTCCGTGGTTTGTGAGTAATCCCATCGTAGGCTTGCTGGACAGTGATGGGTTGGATGAGATTTATCATGTAATCGAGTTAGTTTTGTTAGGGTTTGATCCCTAGTATCCATTATGATCTGAGATTGATGTTGCTATGAGTTTGCTATACTTAATGCTTGTCAATGGGGCCCGAGTGCCATGATTTCAGATCTGAACCTATTATGTTTTCATGAATATATATGTGTTCTTGATCCTATCTTGCAAGTTGTAGACACCTATTACGAGTTATGATCCGCATACCCCAGGGTGACAATAACTGGGATTCTTTCCAGTGATTACCATAGTTTGAGGAGTTCATGTATTCACTAAGTGCTAATGCTTTGGTCCGATTATCTATTAAAAGGAGGCCTTAATGTCCCTTAGTTTCCATTAGGACCCCGCTGCCACGGGAGGGTAGGACAAAAGATGTCATGCAAGTTATTTTCCATAAGCACGTATGACTATATACGGAACACATGCCTACATTACATTGATGAATTGGAGCTAGTTCTGTGTCACCCTATGTTATAACTGTTACATGATGAATGCCGTCCAACATAATTATCCATCACTGATCCATTGCCTATTAGCTTTCCACATATTTATCTTGGTTAAGTTACTTCTGCATTGCTACTATTACAATCACTACAAAACTGCTACTGTTAGTTTTGCCATCGTTACCATTACTTCCATACTACTTTGCTACTAAATACTTTGCTGCATATATTAAGTCTTTCAGGTGTGGTTGAATTGACAACTCAACTACGAATACCCGAGAATATTCTTTGGCTCCCCTTGTGTCGAATCAATAAATTTGGGTTGAATACTCTACCCTCAAAAACCGTTGCGACCCCCTATACTTGTGGGTTATCAGGGCCCCCGGCTCCCGCATCGTTGCTTTGCTCCTCGCTGGCATGCGCTGGGAATGAGGCACGCGGAGTGCCCACACCACTTCTCTAGCAAGGTAACCCAGACAAGCCCAGGTGTGACGTGTGTCTGCTCGACCTTCCCCGTGTCTTCTTCCTCTTACTCCGAGCCCCATATCCGGAGCCTGGGCAGGAACACGGCCGTGGTCGTGCTACGCCCGAAAGGGCCAAACGCCCGTTCTACACCTTCCACCAGGTGCGCCCCATGAGACGGGGGACCGCTGGGCGCTGAAGCACCCTCGCGATGAGCGCGTCGACCAGCACCCTGGACGCGGTGACAATGATGCCATCCGCGAAGTAACTGGGGAGGTGGCAGGCGTGGCGACCGAGGCGAAAACCCCCGCCAAGATGGTGGGCGCGAACTACATTGTGGGGGAGCCTGGCATGGACGGTCTCATTGGCCGCAACTTCAGGAGAGTACCGCTCCTCCCCTACGGACGGTGCCGCTCAGCGGAGGCGGTAACAGCCAGCTTGGCAAGGAAGCCAGAGGCCCCCAGGGACCACGCGCAGTAGTGTGTCTCCTCGGTGGAGACCATGCCCCGGTGCCGAGTCACCTACTCACGCAAGCCCCGCGTAGGGTGGATGCTGCCCTCCTGAGGTCGGTAACCCCGCGACCCCTCAGGGGTCTACAATGCGCCACCCCTTTGGGCGCCAGGGATGGCGTTAGGTCTAGAGCCGTCGCGGGTGTGCTCCTCCTGCTGTGCGCCCCGATGATCAATAATGTCGTGGTCTCCAAGACCCTTGTCGACGGGGGTGCCGGCCTCAACGTGCTCTCCATCAAGACCTTCGAGGCGCTCAGGACACTCTACGACCGTCTAGCGCCCGCCAGGCCATTCTTCCAAGTGACCGGGGACCCCGCTGTCCCCCTGGGACAAGTTCGCCTCCCCATCACTTTTGGCACGCGGGACAACTACCACACTTAGTTCATTGATTTCAACATGGCGCACATTGGTCTCCCGTACAATGCGATCCGGGGGTACCTGATGCTGGCCAAGTTCGCGGTGGTGGTCCACTACAGTCACAACAATCTCGGGATGCCTGGCCGTAGCGGGCAGAGGCATCATCACCGTCGCCTGCTGATACGTCCATCATGCTTTTATATTGATATTTATTGCATTATGGGCTGTTATTACATGTTATGGTACAATACTTATGCCTTTTCTCTCTTATTTTACAAGGTTTACATGAAGAGGGAGAATGCCGGCATCTGGAATTCTGGACCGGGAAAGGAGCAAATCTGAGAGACCTATTCTACACAGCTCCAAAAGTCCTGAAAAGTTACAGAGAATTGTTTTGGAATATATAAAAATATTGGGCAAAACAAATACCAGAGGGGGCCCACCAAGAGGTCACAAGCCTACCAGGTGCGACCACCCCCTGGCCGTGCCTAGGTGGCTTGTGACCCACCTGGCAGGTCCCCGACGCCCATCTTCTGCTATATGAAGGGTTTTGACCTGAAAAAAAAATCATAAGAGAGCTTTCGAGACGAAGCACTGCCGTCTCGAGGCGAAACTTGGGCAGAACCAATATAGAGCTCCGGTGAAGCTGTTTTAACGGGGAAACTTCCCTGCCAGAGGGGGAAATCAAAGCCATCGTCATCATCAACGATCCTCTCATCGAGAGGGGGTCAATCTCCATCAACATCTTCACCAGCACCATCTCCTCTCCAAACCCTAGTTCATCTTGTCGGGGGGATTACCCCTGGGTAGGCTCAAGGAGATGACTCAACATTTTCAAAATATTGGGGGACCCACCCCCGGAATGCGAAGCCCCACGAATCAACAAAACAAATGAAGAAGAGAAGACAGAAGATAGAGCTACGACCCAGCTGGATCCTCCCAGCAGCCTCCTCCCGATTGGCTCCTCCCGACAGCCTCCTCGCGACTGGATCCTTCCAGCTGGCTCCTCCCGACTAGATCCTCCCGACAACCTCCTCCCGACTGGCTCCTCCCGGTAGCCTCCACCCGGCTGGCTCCTCCCGGCAGCATCTGCCCGACTGGCTCCTCCTGGCTGGCTCCTCCTGGCTGGCTCCTCTTGTCTGGCTATCGGCTGCGGCCCGATGAAGTTAGTTCCAGGCATCCTGTCAGACACAAGCCGACAACACTATTGCTGACGGACTACTGAGGCTGCCCCCCTGCTATACACAGGCACTATTGGCAAATAGTGCCCCACTATGCAGCCGTCACGCGTCGCTTCACTACGCTCCAATAGCGACGCACTGTACACGTGTCATGTAGTACTATCTACAGTGTAACCTGCCCCTGGACACTGATTTGTAAAGTGCACCAGGGGACAGGCATAGCTTAGTCCACAAGCTACATGTGGCTTGACATGTAAGCTACCCATGGTAGCTTACACCTCAAGCTGCTTGGGATGTAAGCTACCCACTGTGGCTTACATCCCAAGCTACCCTTCTGTGCCTATATAAGAGGCCTCATGCCCACCACATATGGGGCTAGCTTCCCTCACATTCTCTCATCCCCACTCTCGCACTCACGTATGAGGCAAGAAGCCTCATGGCTCTCCTCCCCAAACAGCTCTAGGAGCAACCATGTAGCAGATATACCACAGTTATACAGATATACAGGAGTAGGGGTATTATCTCTTCGGAGAGCCCCGAACCTGGGTAAACCACTATGTGCTATTTGCATACCCGTCCCGGATCATCCATGACAGCCTTGCTCTCACCTCGATAAGCCTACCTATGGCCTCTGCCGTCTCACGAGACCCCTCGTGAGAAAACGACGACAGCTGGCGCCCACCGTGGGGCTCATTGACGCTAGAACCGCGGTCCGGGTGGCCCCTCTTCGTCATCACCAGCGCAGCGCCGTCGCCGCTCGGGGGCTCGACATCATCACGCCCCCAGGGCAAGTGCACGTGGCGTCGCATCCTCGCCGCCGGCCTCATTGTCACCAGCTCGGTGCTAACGCTGTCTCTCCGGTGGCGCTCGGGAGCTCGATGTTGGGGAACGTCGCATGGGAAACAAAATTTTTCCTACGCACATGCAAACCTATCCATGGTGATGAGCATCTACGAGAGGGAGAGTGGATCTACATACCCTTGTAGATCGCTAAGCGGGAAGCGTTAAGAAATGCGGTTGGTGTAGTCGAACTTCTTCGCGATCCAAATCGCCGAGCGTCCCGCGATCCAATCACGAACCGTCCCGCGAACTCATCACGATCCATCTCACGATCTTGATCACGATTTGTCCTGCGAACTCATCACGATCCGTTCCGTGATCACATCACGAACCGTCTCGCGATCTCGATCACGGTCCTTCCGATCTAGCGCCGAACGGACGACACCTCCGCGTTCAGCACACGTGCAGCTTGATGACGATCTCCACCGTATCGATCCAGCGAGAGGAGGTGGAGAGGAGAGAGAGTTTACTAGCAGGGTGACGGCGCTCCGGTGATGGTGGTGGAGCAATTCCGGCAGGGCTTCGCCTAAGCGCTGCAGAAAACCGATCTAGAGGAGAAACTATGCACCGGTGGAACGGGTAGCACGTGGCCGGAAATTCTGTCCAAAAACCACCCAATCCACTAGTATATATAGGAGGAGAGGAGAGGAGAGCCAGCCAAGGCCTGGTCGGCCGAAATAGGAGGTGGGAAGCAATCCTACTTCACCTCCAATCCTAGTTGGAGTAGGATTGCCTCCTATTGGCTGATTTTCCACTTTTTGCTTTAGGACTTTCTCTCCTGCGCCATGGGACTTTGTGGCTGTTTTCCCAGCCCACTAAGGGCTGGTTATTATTCTCCCACAGCCCATGGACCTCTTGGGGTCGAAATACCCCTCCCGGAGGCCTCCCGGTACACTACCGGCACTCCCGGTACACTACCGGCACTCCCGGTACACTACCGATGAGCCCGAAACTTTTCCGAAAACCAAACTGGGACTTCCTATATATGAATCTTTACCTCCGGACCATTTCGGAGCTCCTCGTGACGTCCGGGATCTCATCCAGGACTCCGAACAAACTTCGGTCACCACCATACATAACTCTACACTACCGAAACGTCACCGAACCTTAAGTGTGCAGACCCTGCGGGTTCGAGAACTATGTAGACATGACCGAGACACCTCTATGGTCAATAACCAATGGTGGGACCTGGACATCCACATTGGTTCCTACATATTCTATGAAGATCTTTATCGGTCGAACCTCTATGTCAAGGATTCAGTTAATCCCGTATAACGTTCCCTTTGTTCTTCGGTATGTTACTTGCCCGAGATTCGATCGTCAGTATCTCCATACCTAGTTCAACCTCGTTACTAGCAAGTCTCTTTACTCGTTCCGTAATACAAGATCCCGCAACTAACAATTAGTCACATTGCTTGCAAGGCTTATTGTGATGTTGCATTACCGAGTGGGCCCCGAGATACCTCTCCGTCACACGGAGTAACAAATCCCAGTCTCGATCCATGCCAACTCAACAGACACCATCGGAGATACCTGTAGAGCACCTTTATAGTCACCCAGTTACGTTGCGACGTTTGATACACACAAGGCACTCCTCCGATATCTGTGAGTTGCATGATCTCATGGTCATAGGAACACATACTTGACATGCGGAAAACAGTAGCAATAAACTGACACGATCATATGCTACGTTTGCAGTTTGGGTCTTGTCCATCACATCATTCTCCTAATGATGTGACCCCGTTATCAAATGACATCTCATGTCCATGGCTAGGAAACCTTAACCATCTTTTGATCAACGAGCTAGTTTATTAGAGGCATACTAGGGACATGGTTTTGTCTATGTATCCACACATGCATCTAAGTCTCCAATCAATACAATTATAGCATGGATAATAAACGATTATCATGAACAAGGAAATATGATAATAACTAATTTATTATTGCCTCTAGGGCATATTTCCTACAGTCTCCCACTTGCACTAGAGTCAATAATCTAGTTCACATCACCATGTGATTCACATTGTTATGAATCTAACACCCAACGAGTTCTGGGGCTCGATCATGCTTTGCATGTGAGAGAGGTCTTATAGTCAATGGGTCTGTAACATTCAGATCCGTGTGCACTTTGCAAATACCTATGTCAAACTATAAACACTGCTACCACACTCCGCTCGGTACTATTCCAAATGGCTGCTCCACTATACGTATCCAGATTGCTACTACGAGTCATCCGGATTAGTGTTAAAGCTTGTATCGACGTAACTCCTTACGACGAAATCTTTATCACCTCCATAATCGAGAAACATCTCCTCAGTCTCTTAGTTACTGAGGATAATCTTGACCGCTGTCCAGTGATCCACTCCTGGTTCACTCTTGTACCCCCTGACGGACTCATGGCAAGGCACACACAGGTGCGGTACACAGCATGGCATAATATAGAGCCTGTGGCTAAGGCATAGGGGACGACGTTCATCCTTTCTCTTTCTTCTGCCGTTGTCGAGCTTTGAGTCTCACTTAACTTTCACACCTTACAAATCAGGCGAGAACTCTTTCTCTGACTGATCCATTTTGAACTCTTTCAAAATCTTGTCAAGGTATGCACTCATTGAAAGTCTCATCGAGCATCTTGATCTATCTCCATAGATTTTGATGCTCAACAATTAGGTGGCTTCATCAAGGTCTTCCTTTGAAAATCACTTTCCAAATGACCGTTTTATGCTTTCCAGAAACTCTACATTATTTCTGATCAACAATATGTCATCCACATATAGTTATCAGAAATTCTATAGTGCTCCCACTCACTTTATTGCAAATACAAGTTTCTCGTAAACTTTGTATAAACATCAAAACTTTGATCACCTCATCAAAGCGTATATTCCAACTCCGAGATGCTTGCTTCAGTCCATGGAAGGATCACCGAAGCTTGCACACCTTTTAGCATCCTTAGGCCTGACAAAACCTTTTGGTTGTATCACATACAACCTTTCCTCAAGTAAACCGTTAAGGAAACGATGTTTTGACATCCATCTGCCAGATTTCATAATTGAAAACACAACAACTGCTAACATAATTCCAACAGACTTTGGCACCACTACGAGTGAGAAAGTCTCATCGTAGTCAACTCCTTGAACTTGTCACAAACATCTTTGCAACAAGTCGAGCTTTACAAATAGTGACATTCACCATCAGTGTCTGTCTTCATTTTAAAGATCCATTTGTACTCAACGACCTGCCGTCCAATGAGCAAGTCTAACAAAGTCTACACTTGGTTTTCATACATGGATCCTATCTCGGATTTCATGGCCTCCAACCATTTGTCGGAATCCGGGCCCATCATTGCTTCTCCATAGCTCGTAGGTTCATCGTTTGTCCAACAACATGACCTCCAAGACAGGGTTGTCGTACCGCTTAGGAGCAGTACACATCCTTGTCGACCTACGAAGTTCGATAGTAACTTGATCCTGAAGCTTCATGATCATCATCATTAACTTCCTCTTCAACTAACGTAGGCTTCACAGAAACAACATCCTGCGCTGCGCTACTCTCTGGTTGAACAAAGTTTAAACAACCTCATCAAGTTCTATCTTCCTCCCACTTAATTCTTTCGAGAGAAACTTTTCCTCGAGAAAGGATCCGTTTTAGTAACAAACACTTTGCACTTGGATCTGAGATAGAAGGTTCACCCAACTGATCTTAGGGTATTCTATGAAGATGCATTTGTCCGCCTTGGGTTCGACCTCATTAGGTGAAAACATTTTCCACACAAGTGTCGCAGCCCCAAGTATTAAGAAATGACAGATTAGGTTTCTATCAAACCATAATTCACATGGTGTAATCTCAACGGATTTAGATGGTGCCCTATTTAAAGTGAATGTAGTTGTCTCTAATGCATAACCCCAAAATTATAGTAGTAAAACGACAAGAGACATCATAGCACGCACCATGTCCAATAGAGCATAACTATGATGTTCGGACACACCATCACACTATGGTGTTCCAGGTGGCGTTTAGTTGTGAAACAACTTTCACATTGTCTTAAGTTGTATGCCAAACTCGTGACTCAGATATTCACCTCCACGATCATATCGCAGTCATTTTTATCTTCTTGTCACGATGATCTTTAAACTTCACTCTGAATTTGCTTGAACCTTTCAAACGATTCAGACTTGTGTTTCATTAAGTAAATATACACTATATCTACTCAAATCATCAGTGAAGGTAAGAAAATAACGATATCCACTGCACGCTACAAGACTCACTGGATTGCATACATCAACATGTATCATTTCCAATGAATCACTTGCCCGCTCCATCCAACGGGGTCCTTTAGTCATCTTGCCCAAGAGGCATGGTTCGCATGTCTCAACCGATTCGAAATCGAATGAGTCCAAATATCCATCACCATGGAGTTTCTTCATGCGCTCTATACTAATATGACATTTTGCGGCAGTGCCACAAGTATGTGGTACTATCATTATTTAACTTTGTATCTTTTGACATCAATGTTATGAACATGTGTATTACTACGATCAAGATTTCAACAAACCATTCTTACTGGGTGCATGACCATTGAAGGTATTATTCATGTAAATAGAATAACTATTATTCTCCGACTTAAATGAATAACCATATTGCAACAAACATGATCTAATCATGTTCATGCTCAACGCAAAACACCAAATAACATTTATTTAGGTTCGTCACTAATCCCGAAGGTAGAGAGAGCGTGCGATGTTGATCACATCAACCTTGGAAACATTTCCAACACACATCGTCACCTCACCCTTAGCTAGTTCTCCGTTTATTCCGTAGCTTTTATTTTGAGTTACTAACATTTAGCAACCGAACCGGTATCCAATACCCAGGTGCTACTAGGAGTACTAGCAAGGTACACATTAATAACTCGTATATCAAATATATTTCTATCGATGTTGCCAGCCTTCTTATCTAGAAAGCATCTAGGGTTGTTCCGCTTCAGAGAAGGGGCTCGTCGCCGGCGCCTTCCTCCGTCGGCGTAGGATCCTCGCCGTCATGTCCATGGCCGAGCTGGTGTTGCCCGCATCCCGTTCCCGACGCTAGGGACGCGGACGAGCCCTCGCATCGACGCCTTCTTCCTCCGGTGCTGAAGCTCCGCCCGAGATCGCCTTCTTCCTCCCCTGCTGAGTCTTCTTCCTCCTCATCGATTCCGGCGTTCCCAGCGATCCTAGGTGAGCAACCGATGCACCCCGACCCCCTGTTTGCCTTTTGTGTCGTGTGCGCATAGATCGAGTGCCGAAGCTCCCAGCTCCGCCATGGCGACGGGTGCGTGTGCCCCGCGGCTCCAGTGCGTGCGCTTGGTGCCCGAGGGGTAGCCCTACGACCAGTCTTCCATCCCCGTGCAAAGCTCTGAGCTTTGGTGAGTGTGGTGCTCGCCCTGCCTGTGCACCGTGCGCGCGTGCCGTGCTCTGTCTGCTTCGTCAGTCAGTGCGGCGGTTTGTCAGGTTTTGTGTGTGCGTGCGTGTATAGGAGCAATACCTCCCCTATACTAGTAGCAGTCAAACGCGTAGCGCAGTGGTTACCAGCTCGGCGGGCGACCGCAAGGTCCGAGGTTCGATCCCCAACGCCCCGTCGTTTTCTTTCTTTTTGATTGGCTAGTGCGTGTGTCCGCTGTTCGGATCCGGTGCGGGATCTGGATCCCGTGCGCGTGTGTGCGTGTGTGGAGTGCCAGGATCGGCTGTGGCGGCCAGATCCGAGTGCACTTGTGTGTGTGTGTGTGTTGCTGCTTGTGTGTGTAGTATTTAGAGGTATGTATGTATATATTAGCATCTAGTGTATATGTATGTGTGTTCCCTAGTGTATATGTGTGTGTATGCTTACATACACACATATGTGCATGTGTAGGTATGGTATGTGATATGTGAGTGTGTGTGAGTGCATGTGGGTGCCTTCACACACATGTGTGTGTTGATATGAGTGTGTGTGTGTGTGTTTCCATACACACATACATGTGTATGTATGTTGTTAGTAGATTGCATGAGTAGGTTTGTGCATGTGTGTGTGTCTTATACACACATAAGCATATGTATGTTTGCATTTAAGTGTATGTAGGGTTGTTTGGACTTGTGAGTGTGTGTGTGTTTCCATACACACATACATGTGTATGTATGTTGTTAGTAGATTGCATGAGTAGGTTTGTGCATGTGTGTGTGTCTTATACACACATAAGCATATGTATGTTTGCATTTAAGTGTATGTAGGGTTGTTTGGACTTGTGAGTGTGTGGGTGTTGCATATGTATGTGTGCATAAGCACCTTGTGCATATGCCCACATATATGTGTGTGGGTGTTAGTAATTTGCAAGTGTGGGTGTATGTGCATGTGTAGATGATCTATATGTGAATGTATGTAGGTTTTGTGGTGTGTATGTTCTACATACACTTATCCATGATCTTGTAGCTCCATGTGTAGTGTCAACTAATTCCTCATATGAGCATGATTCCAATTCTAGTTAGTTTCATTCTTGTTCTATGTGCTATGCCATATTCTCTTGTCCCTACTATGCTAAATAAACCCTTTCAACATGTATCGATGGAACACTTGTCTTTTTAAGGCCTTTTGCATCAAGTTACTTTGTGTCATAAGTCATACATGGGAAAAGGGGTCAAAATTCGACCTAGCTTTTCTCCCTCATGTTCCATGCAAGAATATAGGTATGAGTAATGATTTTGGGGTGTTTTCAACCCCTCTATGCACCTGTGAAGTCAGATTTGACTTCGGGGCAAGTTGACAAAAGTGCATTTTTATGCTGTGATGCCCTTTTGTCTTTTTCATATGAATTAATCTATGCATGCTTTGGAGTTGTTGTCAACTAGAGAATGTTAGCCAAAGTTGTTGTGATCACCCATGTATTTTTTGTTATTTTTGCTAAGTTCCCAGATCAGTGGGAACCATGCTGTTAAGTTAGCTACTTTCTGTTCCTGTCCAGTTAGTCTGAAAATGGCCAAGTCTGGAGATTCTGCTGATATTAAGTTGCTGTGTAGAGTGGCCTGTAGTTAGTGCTGTGGTTGGTTTTTGCTCATGCTAAGTGTTAGTTATTTGAGTATATGTTATCATATTCCATCCTGTTAATTTTCATGCCATTTGGATCTTCCTAGCATATCTAACCAGTGCTGTCAACTTGCTACTTTATTAACCCAGATTCCAGAAAACTGGAATTTTCACTAAGTCCCTAAAAATCTGTTTCATCATGCCTACTTGCCAGCTCCATGCATGGTGATGTGTTGCTATTTTGTTGATTGTGTATTGGATGAATTGATGTGGGTGTTGAGTAGAACCTGTTCACGTCTTGTTTGTGGCTGTAGAGTTCCTGTAGCAATAGTTGTGAGCTTTTCAAATAGCTATATTGCTGTTTGTGGCAGATTTGAGGAAATATTGTTTTGGTTGTTGTGGGGGCTATACTCCATGGAATTGAGTGATTCTTGAGTCTATTGTGATTGGTTTTTCATCAACTAACCAGTGGCTGCCTTGAAATGACAAGATTTAGCCCAGATATTTGGTGTTGTTGTGTTTTGCCTTCGTACCTTGTCGTGAGCGTATCTCGAGAACCGTAGCTCCGTTTCTCGCGATCCTTATATGCATTTCCATCGATTTTTCATGATGCATCAATATTTGCCATGTTAATGCATGTCTAAATAACTTAACATGAGGTTCTGTCCAGATTCATTAATCCACCACCTTTGCATGTGGAACTTGACTAGAATTGGATTGCCATGTTAAAAACTCATTAAAATGATCATGCATCATCTTGTTTGTGCATTGCACCTTGTTTGGGTATTTATTTGCTGTTTCTCTTGGGTAGACGCGAGTGTCGAATCTGAGTTCGAGAAACCTGGAGAGTACCACTACGAGGATCCCGCTACTTGTTCCGCTGAAGAACCAACAGGCAAGATGATCGTACCCGGATCCCAATACTATCTTTGCTTGCTAATTTCTCGTTCATATCGTTACAATTGTGCTACCTACCACATGATATCAGCCCCCATGTTGCCATGACAGCCTCTAACCTCTACATCCCAGCAAACCGTTGATTGGCTAAGTTACCGCTGCTCAGCCCCTCTTATAGCGTTCTTAGTTGCAGGTTGTTCCATGTGATAACATGGATTGGATATCACAATAAATTCTGTTATTTAAATTAATGCACCTATCTGGTATTGGTGGAAGGCTTGGCCTTTTGCTAAGTGACTTGTTCTGCTCGTACCCTCTTTAGATTCTTGTTGCCGGTGTTATGTTTTCCATATTTTGCGCTCCTAACACGCTTGGGGTTGTTATGGGGACCCCCTTGTTTATTCGGTTGAGATTAAAAACTTGTCCGGCAAGACCCAACATTAGTACTACATTTGCTAATAACTTAATGAACCTGCATAGGGCCTTGCAAACCCGTGGATAATTTAATCAACCCCCGGGCCAGTGCTCCTCATGGGTGTTGGTCCAAACTGGGCTGCCTGCGGGGCCACCTCGGGGCAACTTGAGGTTTGGTTTCCCTGTAGCTAGTCCCATCTGTCGTGTCCCGAGACTGGGATACGCAGCTCTTATCGGTTCCAGTGGGAGTATGATGAGGAGAGAGGCAGGATGTACGTGACATATCCCGACGAGTAGAGGACCTGGTCGTGATCTTGGGCAGCTTGACAGTATCATCGCGTTGTTGTTTTATCGTTTGTTTTTCATCCGTAGCCGGACCCTGTGTTCTCCTTGATGTATGAGCTGAGTGATATTGTAATTTAGCATGTGGCGAGTGTAAGCCAACTCATATACTCTTCCCTTCAGTACATGTATGATGTGATGATGCTTATCTTGCTAACGGCAAGATGCGCTTCTATCCTTTGCGAGGACCTCGTGCCTCAAAACGGATAGGCGCGCATCTTGGGCGTGACAAGTTGGTATTCAGAGCCATACGACCATAGGAGCCTTTGCTTGTTCGAACTTGGCCGAGTTGTGTCTAGTAAAACTATTTTGAGTCTAGTTATATCGGAGAGTAGGATTCTTTTTACTCCTCTTCTATGCTCTGGTGAGGTTTCCGACTTAGGAATTTTGATTCTACTCCTCTTCTCGCTCAAAATTTTTTTTAGGATCACGCGGGTATTTTGGAATCTATATGATGCCGATGTGACAGGGTTCTGTCTTGGTGCCTCCTGTCTGACTTGATTTCTTCCGGGGAGTTGAGCTCCGAGGAATGTTGGCACATCGTTATCATTCAGTTTCCTTGATATCTCAGGATGAAGAATGTTCGGAATTGCTTCAATACTTATCGTGGTGAGATAAGGTCGGAGTCACCCAGTACTGGGGAGGCGTCCGGGGTACCACCATGGTTTAGTATCGTGTGAGTTCGAGGATTCGTGATTAGACGAGTTTGCGAAATGTCTTGAATTATGGTGTGGAAGGTTGCGGATGCAGTCGCAGCTGATTGCCTAGGGCAGGTTCTTGATTCCGCAACCCGAATCGCATAAACAAGAAAGTTTTCAGAAGTTCATAGGTGGGAAATCTATAGTCATCTAGGATCATCTTCTCCAGATGTATTGAGTATATACATTTGTTCCGAGCGCTTAGCTCAATACTTGTTGTGTTATTGCAAGTAGCCTTATGTCTAATGATGTTATCATGATCCGAAGAAACTTTCTTACTAATTTTTCTGTAGGAAGGCTATGTGTGTTGTTCAATTCTATCAATCATTTGATTCAGCTTAGGTTTCATGCTAATGCGTTTTGTCCATCTTCAGGATGGCTCCACCGACTCGCAGCAATCCGGGTCGTGGTGAGGAGCAGACTGATGTTCCACCACCACCGCCTCCTCCGCCTCCTCCTCCAGAAGCTTGGCAAGCTGTGATGGCCGCGACCAATGCAAACACTCAGATGTTGCTAAGGTTGCTGCAAGAAAGAGAGCAAGGTCAGCAAGGTTATCAAGGTGGTTTCCAGAATCAGAATCAGTTTGCTACGCTCAACCAATTCCTTGCCAACTAGCCGAAGTCGTTCACCTGTTGTGATCAGCCTTTAAATGCGGATGATTGGCTTCGTGATATGGGCAAGCATTTTGAGTGCAACAATGTCAGGTCAGAGGACTTTGTCAAATTTGCTTCTTTCCAGCTCAAGGGGCAAGCAGCTGATTGGTGGCAACAGTACAAGGATTCCAGGGGCGATCGTGTTGTTACTTGGGACGATTTCCGTCGTGACTTCAGGGCTCATTACATTCCGACAAGTTTTGTCGAGGAGATGCGTGAGAAGTTCAGGCACCTGAAGGAGGGAACCAAGTCAGTCTATTAGTACAACATTGAGTTCCAGAATCTAGCTCGTTATGCCAAGCAAGATGTTCTAGATGATAAAGCCATGATCTATCAGTTCAGAGGTGGTCTCAAGGATGAGCTTCTACCAGGTCTTGTTCTCCAGGAGCCTCGTGAGTTTGATCAGTTCTACAACATGGCCTTGAAGGTGGAAGGAGCTCAGCTCAGGTTGGAGAACTCCAAGAAGCATTCCAGGGATTCATATTCTTCTTCCAGTTCTCAGATTATTCCCAAGCAGTAGAAGTATTGGGCGCCAAATCCTCTTCCGTTTCGTCCTCCTCAGCAGCAGAAGCAGTTTGGTGGTCGTGGTTCTTCCCACCCATGATAATTTAATCAACCCCCGGGCCAGTGCTCCTCATGAGTGTTGGTCCAAACTGGGCTGCCTGCGGGGCCACCTCGGGGCAACTTGAGGTTTGGTTTCCTTGTAGCTAGTCCCATCTGTCGTGTCCCGAGACTGAGATACGCGGCTCTTATCAGGTTTGTTGACACGTCGGGTGGTCTTGCTGGATCTGTTTTACCTTTATCGAATGTCTTGCGTGTGGACTCTGACTTTCTTCGGGTTTACTCGAGGTGTTGGAAATCCTTTGGAATCACCGAGGAAGATCACGAGATCCGTGGTCGAGGGATTCCCGTGGAGTGTGGTTATTTGTGATGGACTAGTTGGAGCACCCCTGCAGGGTTAAATCTTTCGTAAAGCCGTGCCCGCGGTTATGTGGCAACTTGGAATTTTGTTTAACACCCGGTTATAGAAAACTTGAAGTATACTCTAATTAAAATACACCAACTGTGTGAGTAACCGTGATCGTCTCTGCTTGTGAACACGAACCGAGAGAGAACACGGTGGGGTTATGATTGACGTAAGTAAGTGTTCAGGATCTCTTAGAGATCATTCTAGATTCGATCGTCTTCGTAGGCCACTCATATTTATTTCATGTTGCGTAAGCTAGCCACCATAAACATTGCTTAGTGCTGCTGCAAACTAAACATCTCCCCTTCCATCCTAAAGCTTAAATAGTGCTGGCACCCGGGTTACTTGATAGCTGAGTCCTCTGTGGCTCATAGTTTACTACAACAATCCAGGTGCAGGTTCAGATGGGTTCGTGCAGGATGATCTTACTCAGCTCCAGTGGGAGTATGATGAGGAGAGAGGCAGGATGTACGTGACATATCCCGACGAGTAGAGGACCTGGTCGCGATCTTGGGCAGCTTGACAGTATCATCGCGTTGTTGTTTTATCGTTTGTTTTTCGTCCGTAGCCGGACCCTGTGTTCTCCTTGATGTATGAGCTGAGTGATATTGTAATTTAGCATGTGGTGAGTGTAAGCCAACTCATATACTCTTCCCTTCAGTACATGTATGATGTGATGATGCTTATCTTGCTAACGGCAAGATGCGCTTCTATCCTTTGCGAGGACCTCGTGCCTCAAAACGGATAGGCGCACATCTTGGGCGTGACAGTGGAGCAATTCCGGCAGGGCTTCGCGTAAGCGCTGCAGAAAACCGATCTAGAGGAGAAACTATGCACCGGTGGAACGGGTAGCACGTGGCCGGAAATTCTGTCCAAAAACCACCCAATCCACTAGTATATATAGGAGGAGAGGAGAGGAGAGGCAGCCAAGGCCTTTGGGTCGGCCGGAATAGGAGGTGGGAAGCAATCCTACTTCACCTCCAATCCTAGTTGGAGTAGGATTGCCTCCTATTGGCTGATTTTCCACTTTTTGCTTTAGGACTTTCTCTCCTGCGCCATGGGCCTTTGTGGCTGTTTTCCCAGCCCACTAAGGGCTGGTTATTATTCTCCCACAGCCCATGGACCTCTTGGGGTCGAAATACCCCTCCTGGAGGCCTCCCGGTACACTACCGGCACTCCCGGTACACTACCGATGAGCCCGAAACTTTTCCGGAAACCAAACTGGGACTTCCTATATATGAATCTTTACCTCCGGACCATTCCGGAGCTCCTCGTGATGTCCGGGATCTCATCCGGGACTCCAAACAAACTTCGGTCACGACCATACATAACTCTACACTACCGAAACGTCACCGAACCTTAAGTGTGCAGACCCTGCAGGTTCGAGAACTATGTAGACATGACCGAGACACCTCTATGGTCAATAACCAATGGCGGGACCTGGACGTCCACATTGGTTCCTACATATTCTACGAAGATCTTTATCGGTCGAACCTCTATGTCAAGGATTCAGTTAATCCCGTATAACGTTCCCTTTGTTCTTCGGTATGTTACTTGCCCGAGATTCGATCGTTGGTATCTCCATACCTAGTTCAACCTCGTTACTGACAAGTCTCTTTACTCGTTCCGTAATACAAGATCCCGCAACTAACAATTAGTCACATTGCTTGCAAGGCTTATTGTGATGTTGCATTATCGAGTGGGCCCCGAGATACCTCTCCGTCACACGGAGTAACAAATCCGAGTCTCGATCCATGCCAACTCAATAGACACCATCGGAGATACCTGTAGAATACCTTTATAGTCACCCAGTTACGTTGCGACGTTTGATACACACAAGGCACTCCTCCGATATCTGTGAGTTGCATGATCTCATGGTCATAGGAACACATACTTGACATGCGGAAAACAGTAGCAATAAACTGACACGATCATATGCTACGTTTGCAGTTTGGGTCTTGTCCATCACATCATTCTCCTAATGATGTGACCCCGTTATCAAATGACATCTCATGTCCATGGCTAGGAAACCTTAACCATCTTTTGATCAACGAGCTAGTTTATTAGAGGCATACTAGGGACATGGTTTTGTCTATGTATCCACACATGCATCTAAGTCTCCAATCAATACAATTATAGCATGTATAATAAACGATTATCATGAACAAGGAAATATGGTAATAACTAATTTATTTTTGCCTCTAGGGCATATTTCCAACACTCGACACCAACATGCTCCCGGGACTGCCGCACGAGACGGCGTGTCCTTGCTGCCGGCCTCCTCATCACCATCGCGGCGCTGCCGCCGTCTCACCGGTGGCGCTCGGGAGCTCGACACCAACATGCCCCCGGGACTGCCGCGCTGGACGACACATCCCCATCGTCAGCCTCGTCCACCTTCAGCTTACTCCAACACGCCTCCGGGGCGACCGTGTAGGTCGGCGCATCCTCGCCGCCGGCCTCGTACAACATCGGTCTCCCCTCGGCCCTCCTCGGCCTCGCTCCTCGACGTGCGGGGATACTGGCCAGTCCGTCCCTGCATTGCTGCGCCGGCCCGACGCCCATGATGCGGCCTCCGGACATCCCCGTCGGGGCGCCTCGTCGCTGCACCATCCGTGCGTCGGCACGCGCCCCCTCCGGAACACCCGCGTCATGCCGTGCCCGGCTCCCATGCGTCCGTTCGCGCGTTCCAGGCTCGCATTCGCCTGTCGGAAGGCTCGCACGGCCGGCTGCACCATGCGCACGTGTCGCCCCGGGCGGCCACTCCTTGCCCCTGTGCCACTACTTCGTCGCTGAGCGACCGCAAGCCGCGCTTGCCCTTCCTCGTCTCTACGGGTCGTTCCACTCTACCCTTGTTGTCGCTCAGTTCCCATCGTCCCCCCGACAGTGCACCATCACCCTTCCTCCCTATGACGACGCACTCCAATCACCACGCCCGCTCCCCAGCCTCCCACGGCCCCGTGACCGGACGTATCGCAGCGCCCGTCCCGCCCCATGTCGCGTTCGTCTGCCGCCGCGTGCCCTGCACTGGCTAGCCACTCCGGCTCCCGCTCGCTCCACGCCCGCGGCGCTGCGGGTTGCCGCACTGCCTCCCCATGCCGGCTAGCTACTTCGTCCACCGTGCCAGCTCTGCCCCGGTTGTCGGTCGCCTCACCCCATCTTGGCCCGACGTCCCTCCTCGCGTCGGTTCACCCGTCCCGTCCCGAGCCGACTGCCGTCTCCCTCCTCCAGCGGGCCTCCACCCGCGCGCCTCACTTTGCTACATGCATCGGCCGCCCATGCACGCCGGCTCCGCCTCGTACCGGCGGCTCCTACACGCTCCCTGACCTCCATGCTGCTCAAGTCGGCTCTGCCCTGCGCTGCTACGCCCTCGCACTGCCTTGCTCCCATGGTCGCCCGCCCCACCCTCCGAGCCGCTCGTCGGGCCGCCCGTGTCATTGCCACACCGTGTTGCGATGGTCGTACCTCCGCTGGCCATCGTTGTCTCCTACACGCATGCACGCATGTAATGCTCCGGCTCGGACGTCCATGGCACCCCTCCACGCGTCCGCTTCGGCTCACCGGACCGGTTGTGTCTCGTGCCGGCAGGCTGCGCTTCGCGCCGGCTTGCCGCGCTCCGCCTCCTTACCCCCGGACCCTGCCGCCAGCTCCGGTTTGCTGCCCAAGGATCCACCCTCGCTCCGGCTCACTGCGGCCGACTGTGCTCCTCTCTGGCCGGCTGCGCACTGCCCCCTGCCTGCCGTCTCGCTCCTCCGCGCATCGTGCCAGCTCCTACTGCCTCAAGTGCGTGCTTCAGCCGACTACCCGAGTGGGAAAAGTCATTGTAGGCCAAATAAAAAAAGGGGTCGGGCAAAAAAGAAGAAGAAGAAGAAGAAGAAGAAGAAGAAGAAGATAAGGCACCGTCTGTCTCCCTGCTTCGCCACTCGGACGGCCAACCGCGACCCGCCCTGTCCGGCCGGCCAGTGGTGCCCGCCGCCTCCAACGTCTCGCCAGCTGAAGAGCCGGCCCGTCCGCCTGGCTGCCTCAATGCCCGTTCGGTCGGATCCGACCGACCGGGACCCCATTCGAGCACCCGGAGGCTCGAAGGCTACGTCATCAGCCGGTAGACCCCGTGTCCGTGCCCGACAGCACCTCGTGCTCGATAGCCGGCAGACCCTGCGTCCGCTCCCGGCAGGGCTCCGCGTCCATCAGCCGGTGGACCCTACATCCGTGCCTGGCAGTGCCTCGCACTCGACAATCGGCGGATCCCACGTTCGCGCCCGACTGGGCTCCGCGCCCATCAGCCGGCGGACCCCGTGTCCGTGCTCGGCAGCGCCTCGTGCTCATTATCCGACGGAGCCCGCGTTCGCCCTCGGCAGTGCCTCGCGCTCATTAGTCGGAGGACCATGCATCCGCTTCCGGCAGCGACTCGCGCTCATCAGCCGGCCGACCCTGCGTATGCCTTCGGCAGCACCTCGCGCTCGACAGCCGGTGGACCCCACGTCCGCCCTCGGCAGGGCTCCACGCCCATTAGCCGCTGGACCCCGTGTCTATGCCTGGCAGCGCCTCGTGCTCATCAGCCGGCAGACCCCGCATCCGGCTTTGGCAGCGCCTCGCGCTCGATAGCCGGCGGACCCCGCGTCCGCCCTTGGCAGGGCTCCACACCCATCAACCAGTGGACCCTGCGTCCGGGCCTGACAGCGCCTTGCGCTCATCAGCTGGCGGACCCCGCGCCCAGCAGCGCCTCATGCCCATCAGCCGGCATACTCCAAGTCCGCGCCCGGCAGCACCTCACGCGCGTTAGCAAGACCACGTCGACTACAAACCACGTTGGCCGACATCGACAAAACTGCCTTGCCGGCACCCAAAAGCAATGTGAGATTTCCATGCGCATACCCTTGCACCATACACTCAAAACAAACAATTACCCCGAGCAACCCTCGGGGGCCATCTCCACATTTATTCTGCCGCCCTACTATTCACCCCGGTGCCAACTAGTCCCGGCCCAGGGCTGGCCGCTTGGCCCGATACATTCATTCCCACGAGACGGTTTAGTAGCATGTACGGTACTGACGGCCCAATCTTTGTCTCAGCCACAGATTGCACCGCGACTGTCCGGCTAGCGAGAGCACAAGCTGGAGGTCACCTCATGCGAAAAGCGTGCCAGGAGATAAACGACTTGGGCGACCCGGTCGTTTCATTTATGAGTATCTGCTCGATGAAGCCTAATCCCAGAGTCCGAGTACTGTACGCTCCATTCCACGGCTCACTCTTCGTCTCAGCTACAGACCGGCTCCCGGTTGTCTGGCTAGCAAGAGCAAATGCCAAAGAGCAGAGAGAACATGAAAAAGACTTAAGGGGGCTCGGAAGAAACCGAGTTGGCACCCACTGCACAAACATAAACTACCAAAATCAAATATTTGATATATCGGTGCCGACCTAAACTTGTCTTCTGCATGATCGTTTCCATGAGGAACCTTCTCGCCCGGAGGCTACTCCCAACGGGGCCCCACTCCCATCAGCCGGCGGACCCCGCGTCCACCCTCGATAGCGCCTCGCGTTCATCAGCCGGCAGACCCCGCGTCTGCCCTCGGTAGCGCCTCGCGCACATCAGCCGGTGAAAGCACATTTGCTCCCTTGGTGGTTTTGGTAATTAATAACAACATATATGTCATTGAACTAATGATTCCACTAAGTATATTTCAGGAAATGTTCAATGTGAGGATTGGCAAAAAGGAGATTGTGGAGAAACCCCAAGATGCAAGGAAATAGGTTGGCCAAGCTTCAAGCAAGAGGACTCTGCATTTTATATTTGTGAGAAATCACTTTGAGTCCATAGGAAAGCCAATACTATTAAAAGGGGGTAAAGTTTTGTTGGTGAACAATATGCTCAAACGTCACAAGTGATAGTTGCCAAAAATATCCACAAAACTCTCCCACCAAAGTCTGTCCTATACCCAACACTCAAAATCGGTGCAACCAACTATCCCACTTCGGTGCCACCGATTCCAGTACCTAGACAGACTCTGCCAAACCCTAGCCACTTCGGTGCCACCGATTCCATACCGGTGCCACCGAGTTTAGGTTGCCAACTTTCTGTTATGCAAATTCACATTTTCGGTTCCATCGAGAATGTTGTATCAGCATCACCGAGTTTGGTAATTCTGACCGTTGGTCACCCTATCGGCGCAACCGAGAGTTATATATCGGTCCATCCGAGATTCAAAAGTTGCCACTTTTTGTCACTTCAGTACCACCGAGTTTTACACTTTGGTACCATCGAGTTTTACACTTCGGTTTCACCGAGTTGGTCATTTTATGTGTAACGGTTGGATTTTTGGGGATGCCTATATATATACCCCTTCACCACCACCTACTCGAAAGACAAGCACTCAGAACTATTCCATACCTATCCTATCAGATTTTCCGAGAGAGAACCACCTACCCTTGTGTTGAGGTCAAGATCTTCCACTCCAATCATATGGATCTTTATTTCTAGCCTCCCCAAGTTGCTTTCCACCAATCCTATCTCTTCTACCAAGCCAAACCCGTGAGAGAGAGATTGTGTGTTGAGGAGTCTATCATCTTGAAGCACAAGAGCAAGGAGTTCATCATCATTACCGAGCCTATTACCTTTTGGAGGGTGGTGCCTCCTAGATTGGTTAGGTGTCGCTTGGGAGCCTCCTACTTCATGTTGTGGAGTGAACCAAGAAGTTTGTAAGGGCAAGGAGATCGCCTACTTCATGAAGATCTACCCAGAGTGCGGCTAATCCTTCGTGGATGGAAGCCGTATGGAATAGTCAAGGTTGCTACTTCGTGGACCCTTTTGGGTGGAGCCCTCCGTGGACTCTCGCGACCGTTACCCTCCGTGGGTTGAAGACTCCATAAACGTGGATGTACGATAGTGCCACCTATTGGAACCATGGGAAAAATCATCATGTCCACAATTGCGTTTGATCTTCCTACCCTACCCCTTCTATACATGCTTGTTGTTACTTTCCGCTGCTATATACTCTTAGACTTGCATGTGCAGGGTGTACTTGACTTACATCAAATGCTAAAAACTGTTAACCATAAAATTTGGTATAGCCAAAACCTTTAATTGGTCAAGTAGTCTAATCACCCCACCTCCAGGCCTACTTTCGATCCTACAGCCGATGGACCCAATGTCCACCCTCGGCAAAGCCTCACGCTCATCAGCCGGTAGACCCCGCGTTCGCCCTCGGCAGAGCATCGCGCTCATCAGCCAGCGGATCCCGCGCCCGCCCTCGGCAGAGCATCGCGCTCATCAGCCGGTGGACCCCGTGTCCGCCCTCGGCAGCGCCTCGCGCTCATCAGCCGACGAACCCCGCATCGCCCTTGGCAGCGCCTCGCACTCATCAGCCGGCAGACCCCGCGCCTGCCCTCGGTAGCGCCTTGCGCTCATCAGCCGGCGGACCCCGCGTCCGCCTTCGGCAACGCCTTGCGCTCATCAGCCGATGGACTCCACGTTCGCCCCCAGCAGCACCTCGCGCCCTTCAGCCGGCGGACTCCGCGTCCGCGCCCGACACCCTTGATGCCACCGTCTACTTCAGCAACAGCAAAAGCCCTCTGCCCAACTCCTCGAGTCACCCGGAGGCTCGAAGGCTACACCCAGCGGGTGCGCTGGCGCGCCCCTGCCGGAAACCACCAACCGATGGAATCCATGTTCGCCCCCGGTAGCGCCTGGCGCCCTTCAGCCAGCGGACTCCGCGTCCACGCCTGACATCCTTGATGCCAGGGTCTACATTAGCAACAGCAAAAGCCCTCTGCCCGAATCCTCGAGTCGCTCGGAGGCTCGGAGGCTACACTCAGCGGGTGCGCTGGCGCGCCCCCGCCGGAAACCGCCAACCGGTGGGGGGGGGGGGCGTTCGCCCCCGGTAGCGCCTCACACCCTTCAGCCGGCGGACTCCGCGTCCGCGTCCGGCATCCTCGACGCCACCGTCTACTTGAGCAACAACAAAGACCCTTCGCCTGACTCCTCGAGTCGCCCGGAGGCTACACCTAGCGGGTGCGCTAGAGCCCCCCCCATTGGGGACTGCCAGCCGGTGGACTACACGTTCGCCCCCGACAACGCCTCGCGGCCTTCAGCCGGCAGACTTCGCGTCCGCGCCCAGCATCCATGATGCCATCGTGTACTTCAGCAACAACAAAGACTCTCCACCCGACTCTTGATTCACCAGGAGGCTCGGAGGCTACACCCAACGGGTGTGCTGGCGCCCCCGCTGGAAGCAAGCCGTGTCATCCCCGACCTGCCATCTACCATCATCAATGACTTCTGCAACAAACAACTCCACCGGCATAACCCTCCGCCCGACTCTCCAAGTCGCCCGAAGGCTCGGATGCTACTGTCGGGGGGATTACCCCGGGTAGGCTCAAGGAGACGACTCAACATTTTAAAACATCGGGGGACCCACCCCCGGTATGCGAAGCCCCACGAATTAACAAAAGAAACGAAGAAGTGAAGACAGAAGACAGAGCAGCGGCCTGGCTGGCTCCTCCTGACAGCCTCCCCCCGACTGGCTCCTCCCGGCAGCCTCCCCCTGGCTGGTTCTTCCCGGCTAGCTCCTCCCCATAGCCTCCTCCCGACTGGCTCCTCCCGTCAGCCTTTCCCCGGCTGGCTCCTCCTGACAGCATCCGCCTGGCTGGCTCCTCCCGACAGCCTCCCCCCGATTGGCTCCTCCCGGCTGGCTCTCTTGTCTGGCTGCCAGCTGTGGCCCGACGAAGTCAGTTCCAGGCGTCCTGTCGGACACAAGCCGATGGCACTATTGTTGACGGACTGCTGAGCCCGTCCCCCGCTATAGACGGGCACTATTGGCAAATAGTGCCCCGCTGTGCACCCGTCATGCGTCTCTTCACTGCGCTCCAATAGCGATGAACTGTACGCGCGTCATGTAGTACTATCTATAGTGTAACCTGCCCCTGGACACTGATTTATAAAGTGCACCACGGGATATGCATAGCTTAGTCCACAAGCTACATGTGGCCTTACATGTAAGCTACCGATGGTAGCTTACACCTCAAGCTGCTTAGGATGTAAGCTACCCACTGTGGCTTACATCCCAAGCTACCATTCCATTCCTATATAAGAGGCCTCATGCCCACCACATATGGGGGCTAGCTTCACTCACATTCTCTCATCCCCACTCTCACACTCACGTATGAGGCAAGAAGCCTCATGGATCTCCTCGCCAAACAACTCCAGGAGCAACCATGTACCAGATATACCAAAGTTACACAGATATGCAGGAGTAGGGGTATTATCTCTCCAGAGAGCCCCGAACCTAGGTAAACCACTGCGTGCTATTTGCATACCCGTCCCAGATCATCCACAACAGCCTTGCTCTCACCTCGATAAGCCTACCTATGGAATTTGCCGTATCACGAGACCCCCCATGAGAAAACATCGACACATCTCTTGTATCCGTTCTTTGTCTCAAACCTCAGATTGGTACATGTGGGTTGCTAGTAGTGTTGACTACTCCTTGTAGTTGATGCTAGTTGGTTTACTTGGTGGAAGATCATATGTTCAGATCCTTTATGATAACTAATACTCCTCTGATTATGAACATGAACATGCTTTGTGAGTAGTTACGTCTGTTCCTAAGGACATGGGATAAGTCTTGTTATAAGTAATCATGTGAATTTGGTATTCGTTCGATATTTTGATGAGATGTATGTTGTCTCTCCTCTAGTGGTGTTATGTGAACGTCGACTACATAACACTTCACCATTATTTGGGCCTAGCGGAAGGCATTGGGAAGCAATAAGTAGACAATGGGTAGCTAGAGTGACAGAAGCGTAAACCCTAGTTTATGCGTTGCTTCGTAAGGGGCTGATTTGGATCCATATGTTTCATGCTATGGTTAGATTTATCTTTATTCTTATTTTGTAGTTGCGGATGCTTGCGAGAGAGGTTAATCATAAGTGGGAGGTTTGTCCAAGTAAGGGCATCCCCCAAGCATCGGTCCACCCACATATCAAATTATCAAAGTAACAAACGCAAATCAAATGAGCATGATGAAAACTAGCTTGACGGAAACTCCCATGTGTCCTTGGGAGCGCTTCACTTTATATAAGAGTTTGTCCAGGCCCGTCCTTTGCTACAAGAAGGATTGGGCTACCTTGCTGCACCTTTGCTACACTTGCTACTTGTTACTCTCTACCAATTATGTTATCACAAAACTATATGTTACCGATAATTTGAGTGCTTGCAGAGAATACCTTACTGAAAACCGTTTGTCATTTCCTTCTGCTCCTCATTGGGTTCGACACTCTTACTTATCGAAAGGACTATGATAGATCCCCTATACTTGTGGGCCATTAAGATTCTTTTCTGGCTCCATTCCAGGGGAGTGAAGCGCCTTTAGTAAGTGGAATCTGGTAAGGAAAAATTTGTACAGTGTGCTGAAATTTACTGTCACTTGTTACTATGGAAAGTAATCCTTTGAGGGGTTTGTTCGGGGTATCTTCACCTCGACCAAGAGCACAAAGAGTTGCCCCTCAACCTACTGAATCTACTGAATATATTTATTATGAAATTCCTTCGGGTGTCATAGAGAAACTGCCGGCTAATCCTTATGTAGGAGATGGAACACTACATCCTGATTTGCATCTAATCTATGTGGATGAAGTTTGTGGATTATTTAAGCTTGCAGGTCTGCCTGAGGATCATATCAAGAAGAAGGTATTTCCTTTATCTTTGAAGGAGAAGGCATTGACATGGTATAGGCTATGTGATGATATCGGATCATGGAGCTACAACCGATTGAAAATGGAATTTCATCAGAAGTTCTATCCTATGCATCTAGTTCATCGTGATCGGAATTATATCTATAATTTCTGGCCTCGTGAAGGATAAAGAATAGCTCAAGCTTGGGGGAGGCTTAAGTCAATGTTATATTCATGCCCCAATCATGAGCTCTCGAGTGAAATTATTATTCAGAATTTTTATGCTCGACTTTCTCGTAATGATCAATCCATGCCCAATACTTCTTGTACTGGTTCCTATATGAAGAAAGATATTGAATTCAAATGGGATTTATTGGAAAGAATTAAACACAACTCTGAAGATTGGGAACTCGATGAAGGTAAGGACTCAGGTATAAACCTTAAGTTTGATTGTGTTAAATCATTTGTAGACACCGATGCTTTTCGCGAATTTAGCACTAAATATGGACTTGACTCTGAGATAGTAGCTTCTTTCTATGAATCTTTTGCTGCTCATGTTGATCTCCCTAAGGAGAAGTGGTTTAAATATCATCCTCCCATTGAAGTGAAAGTAGTTGAACCTATTAAATTTGAAGAAGAAACTGTTACTTATAATGTTGATCCTGTTATTCCCGCTGCTTATATTGATAAACCACCTTTTCCTATTAGAATAAAGGAACATACTAAAGCTTCAACTATGATTCGTAAGAGCTATGTTAGAACACCTACACCTCCTGAACAAATTAAAGTTGAGCCTAGTAATACTATGGTTAAAGATCTCTTGGTTGATAATATTGATGGGCATATTATTCAATTCTGTGATGAAGCTGCTAGAATTGCTAGACCTAATGCCAAAGATAAACATAGACCTATTGTTGGCATGCTTGTTGTTTCTGTTAAAATAGGAGATCATTGTTATCATGGCTTATGTGATGTGGGTGCTAGTGTGAGTGCAATTCCCTTTACCTTATATAAAGAAATTATGAATGATATTGCACCAACTGAGTTAGAGGAAATTGATGTTACAATTAAGCTTGCTAATAGAGATACTATAGCACCAGTTGGGATTATTAGAGATGTTGAAGTCTTGTGTGGGAAAATAAAATATCCTACTGATTTTCTTGTCCTTGGTTCCCCACAAGATGATTTTTGTCCCATTATATTTGGTAGACCTTTCTTGAATACTGTCAATGCCAGGATAGAATGTGAGAAGGAAACTGTTACTGTAAGTTTTGGGGATGTGTCTCATGAGTTTAATTTTTCTAAATTTCGTAGACAACCCCATGATAAAGAATTGCCAAGTAAGGATGAAATTATTGGTATGGCTTCTATTGATGTGCCTCCTACTGACCCCTTAGTACAATATCTGGTAGACCATGAAAACAATATGCATATGAATGAAAGGAATGATATAGATAAGATTTTCTTTGATCAACACCCTATTTTGAAACATAACATGCTTGTTGAAATACTTGGGGATCCTCCTCCACCGAAGGGTGATCCCATGTTTGAGCTTAAACAATTGCCGGATACTCTAAAATATGCTTATCTTGATGAAAAGAAGATATATCCTGTTACTATTAGTCCTAACCTTTCAGAGCATGAAGAAAAGAGATTATTGAGAACTCCGAGGAAGCACCTTGCCGCTATTGGATATACTCTTGATGATCTTAAGGGCATTATTCCCACTCTATGTCAGCATAAAATTAATATGGAGCACGGTGCTAAACTAGTTGTTGATCACAAACGATGGTTAAATCCTAAAATGAAAGAAGTGGTAAGAAATGAAATATTAAAGCTTCTGCAGGCATGTATTATTTATCCTATTGATGATAGTAGATGGGTTAGTCCCATTCATTGTGTCCCTAAGAAAGGAGGTATTACCGTAGTTCCTAATGATAAAAATGAATTGACCCCGCAAAGAATTGTTACAGGGTATAGAATGGTAAATGATTTTAGGAAATTAAATAAAGCTACTAGGAAAGATCATTACCCTCTACCTTTTATTGATCAAATGCTAGAAAGACTATCCAAACACACACATTTTTTCTTTCTAGACGGTTATTCTGGTTTCTC
Organism: Hordeum marinum; assembly: GCA_022496015.1. Lineage (NCBI taxonomy): Eukaryota > Viridiplantae > Streptophyta > Magnoliopsida > Poales > Poaceae > Hordeum > Hordeum marinum. The sequence goes on from CM039674.1 coordinate 147,732,428, forward strand.
TCAAATACCCGTGTCAAAAGAGGACCAAAACAAGACCACTTTTACTTGCCCTTTTGGTACCTTTGCTTATAGACGTATGCCTTAGGTTTATGCAATGCACCTGCTACCTTTCAAAGATGTATGACTGCTATATTGTCTGATTTTTGTGAAAGGATTATTGAGGTTTTCATGGATGATTTTTCCGTTTACGGAACTTCTTTTGATGATTGTTTGAGCAATCTTGATCGAGTTTTGCAGAGATGTGAAGAAACTAATCTTGTGTTGAATTGGGAGAAGTGCCACTTTATGGTGAATGAAGGTATTGTCTTGGGACACAAAATCTTCGAAAGAGGTATTGAAGTTGACAAAGCCTAAGTTGATGCTATTGAAAAAATGCTGTTTCCTACCGATATCAGAGGTATAAGAAGTTTCCTTAGGCATGTTGGTTTCTATAGGAGGTTTATTAAAGATTTCTCTAAGATTTCTAGGCCTCTCACTAATCTTTTGCAAAAAGATGTTCCATTCATTTTTGATGATGATTGTGTAGAAGCATTTGAAATTCTTAAGAATGCCTTGATTTGTGCACCTATTGTTCAACCACCTGATTGGAACCTACCCTTTGAAATTATGTGTGATGCTAGTGATTATGCCATTGGTGCTGTTCTAGGACAAAGCATTGATAAGAAATTAAATATTATCCATTATGCTAGTAAAACTCTCGACAACGCTCAAAGAAACTATGCTACCACTGAAAAGGAATTTTTAGCAATGCTTGTGATAAGTTCAGACCTTATATTGTTGATTACAAAGTAACTGTTCACACTGATCATGCTTCTATTAAATATCTTATGGAAAGGAATGATGCTAAACCTAGACTTATCAGATGGGTTCTTCTGCTACAAGAATTTGATTTGCATATTGTTGATAGAAAGGGTGCTGGTAACCCCGTAGCGGATAACTTGTCTAGGTTAGAAAATGTTCTTGATGGCCAACTACCTATTGATGATAGCTTTCCTGATGAACAATTAGCTATCATAAATCCTTCCCATAATGCTCCATGGTATGCTGATTATGCTAATTACATTGTTTCTAAATTTATACCGCCTAGTTTCACATACCAACAAAATAAAAAGTTCTTCTATGATTTAAGACATTACTTTTGGGATGATCCTCACCTTTATAAAGAAGGAGTATGTCGTGGTTTTGTCACGGCAGATGTTCGGGTCACGGACTTAGGTTCGGGGCGAGACGCAACTACGTGGCGGCTTGAAGGGGTTGGTCGGAATCGAGAAGACACGGAGTTTTACCTAGGTTCGGCCCCTCAAGTCGAGGTAAAAGCCTACATCCTGCTTGTCTGATATTGATGATGATGAAGATCTCTCGGTTACAAGGGTGCTAATCTCTACCTCTAATCATGAGAGCCTCTAATCTCTGTATCTCTAAACTTGTGTTGTCTAAACTTGTGGACTTGTGTCTCTTCTGAATCTCTCCCTCTAGGGGTGCTCTACCCCTCCTTATATAAGTGGAGAGGGTAGTCTTACAAATAGAGTCCTACTAGGAGTAGGATTAGGACTCATCACGAATCCTACTCCGGGTCTTATTTCCTTTAATGGAATCCTTCTCTCTTCGGGCCTTCTCTTGTGGGCCTTCTCTTGTGAGCCGCCTGGCGCCGGCTCACCCACCGGGTCTTATCCCTTGAGCCGCCTGGCGCCGGCTCACCCGTCGGGTCTTGGGCTTGGTCATCCTGTGACTCGCCTGGCGGGTCTTTGATAGAATGTCATGTCTTCGGCCGGGTCTCTTGTGCGTCGCCAGGCCGGGTCATACCGCGGGGTATATCCCCGTCATTAGCCCCTAGGTTAGCTTGAATTTATTCATGGTAACCTCCTGAAATAGGAATAGCCAATATGTTAAGTGGCCGGCTTGCTCCTTTGGCCGGCTTATAAAATGGCTTCTCAGGAATCCGAGTCTTCTTTATACATGAATGAACCGTCTTGATAATCTTGATTGTCAATGTCCTTTTGAAAAATATTGAGAATAGAATACCCATATGCCATTGAGCTAGCTTCCAATGCTCTTTGGTGGGTGATCTCCCCCGGGTTATAATCATTGATGATGTCGGGTCATTATCGTTGGTGACTCCGGGTTTAAATAATTAGAATCCAGATGACTTTATAAAAATATTGGAATGAAATCCATCTGATGTAAAGCCGGACTTCCATTGTTGTAAAACAAGGCGACTTATAAAATCTGACGGGTTATGACCTTTTGATAACACCGGGTCATAAGTGTTCAAGATTTCGGGTCTAACAGCTCAACTTCATAATTAAAATCTTGCAAACTGTCCTCAAAAGTTTTTGATATGTCCATATCACCTGTAGCCCCCAAGCTCCAAGATTATCCATGATAACTTGGTGCTTTGCAAATAACATTTTAGACTGTGTAGCCCCCAAGTATCGGGTTGTCTTGCCTGCAGCAATCTGGGACTTATAACTGTCTTATACCTTATGAAACTTCAGCGGGTGTAGCCCCCAAGGGCCGACTCATCAGAACGCTTCAGCGGGTGTAGCCCACAAGGGCCGGCTCATAAGAAAGCTTCGGCGGGTGTAGCCCCCAAGGGTCGGCTCATCAGAATGTGATGCGCCGGGTCTTCAATTTAGAACCTTATAATCTGTTTAAACGGCTGAATACTGTAGCCCCCAAGTGCCGGGTCGCACGCCTGCGGCGACTTGGGACTTTAGAATTTTTTGATCTGAGCGGTGTAGCCCCCAAGTGCCGGGTCAGTAAGAATTTACTGGGCTGGGACTTATAAAAATATAGAAAGGCCGGCTCACATTCTTGAGAAAATATAGAAGGACCGGGTCATCTTTTTGAGATAATAGGGTCTTGCTTGACATTGTAGTAATTTGAAAGCCGGCTTTGCATTAGCCCCCAAGTGCCGTGGTACATGCTTGCAGCGACATGGGAATTGCATAATTGATATAAGCTGGACTTGAATAATGTAGCCCCCAAGTGCCGGGTCGTCTGCCTGCGGCGACTCGGGACTATGTGAGAACAATATGACTCATCATAATTTGTTTGAATGAACCTTTGACCGTGTATGTAATATAAACCGGAATGAATATCCTGGAATAATTCCTTTGTCTTTGATATGAAATTCCTGCTCGTGGCTGTGGTGCAACCCGGCAAATATAAGTTTGAGAAATCCATGAGTGTTGTAGATTACTACAGAACATAGTTAAAGAAATCCGAGAGCCGATCAATTAGATGACACAGCATTATATCTGATAGAGCGGCTCTTGAAAAATAATGAGTTTCCTCGAGCTGGCTTTAAAAACCCTAATCATTTAACACTGTTTATGATAACTATGGAGATCCAGCCATGTTGGCTATTAAAAGATCCATTTGCTCTTGCCAAATATTTAATGGCGGCTCATATTAAGAGATAATACCTGCAAAAAATAAACAAGACAGAATACATTCTGCATTGTTGTAAGGGCGGCTTGAAGAAGCTCAACCTGGAGATGTCCATACCTTTCATAACATTGCTCCTTTCTCATAATCTTGTTCTGATCCGGCTTTTATCAGCCGACATGTTTTATCTAGAGGTGGGAAGCCCTCTTGAATAATCCACCTGTGAGATGTCAACCGGAGTAGCATGACTCCGAGTCTTTATGAGCTTTGTTGATGATCGGTTGTCGTAGGGTAATATGAGTTGTACTCCAATGTAAGAAGTCTCCATTGACAACCGCGGCTAATGAAGATCCGGAAGCGGCATAAAACCAGCAACTTTTCAGGGTAACATGAGTTGCCCTTGCAAATAATTTCTTTTAAGAGCCGGTTGTCTTAGGATATATGTAAGCTATACCTGACGGTAGGAAGCCTCTATTGACAACGACGACTGTTGATGAATTTTGAAGTGGCCTACAGCCGGCTGCATGAAGGGTGATATAAACTGTACCATGATGGTAAAAATCCTCCTTTTAACAACAAATACTTATCCATTGTATTCCAACACCGGTTGTCAATAGGTTTATGTAAGCTATACCAAAGGTAAGAAGCCTCTACTAACAACCGGAGCTCAAAAAGCCTGTTGTTGGAGGGTGATGTAAGCTATACCCGAAGGCAAGAAGCCTCCTCCAATCAGCCAATGTTGTATAGGGCCGGCTGCCGATGGTATTATGTAAGCTATACCTTATGGTAAGAAGCATCCATTCGACAGCCGCGACTTGTAATTGTACTAGCCGGCTGCGTGAAGGGCTTATGTGAGCTATACCCAAGGGAAAGAAGCCTCCTTCCGCAACTATTTTTGGCGTAAACGCCGGTTGTTAGGGTGAGATAAGCGAACCCGTTGGTAAGAAGCCCCCTTCGACAACCGCGGTTAATAAGTAACAGGAAGTGGCATAAAGCCGACCATTAGGGTGAGATAAGCGATACCCGTCGGTAAGAAGCCCCCTTGGATGGCCGCAGTTGATAAGAAACTGGAATTTGATGTACACGCTATTGCCTTAGGGGAATTTTTTAAGCTATACCAAAGGTAAGAAGCCTCCATCAGCAACAACGCTTAATGTACTCAAACTATGCGTCATACCAGTTCAGGGTCTCTAAAGCGAGATTGGCCGTCAACTATGTGAGCCGGCTCAGGGTCTCTAAAGCGAGATTGACTGATAAGAGCTTAAGTGTGTAACTTACGGCAGTTCAGGGTCTCTAAGGCGAGATTGGCCGTCCACTTTGTGAACCGGCTCAGGGTCTCTAAGGCGAGATTGACTGGTAAGAGTAACATCAGTTCAGGGTCTCTAAGGCGAGATTGGTCGTCAACTCTGTGAGCCGGCTCAGGGTCTCTAAGGCGAGATCGATTGAGAAGAACGTATTGTATTGACATCAGTTCAGGGTCTCTAAGCGAGATTGGCCGTCAACTCTGTGAACCGGCTCAGGGTCTCTAAGGCGAGATTGACCGAGAAGAACTTCGGCGGGTCACAAACCACTTCGACTTAAACTTGTTGAGCCGGAAAATTTCATCTTGGAAAAAGATCCGGGCTTCTCATTGAAAACAACCAAATGTGTCTTGCCATGTCTGTAGCCCCCGAGTCTCAAGTTGACTCGAAGAGGCGGCTTGAGAATCTTTCATCGAAAGTTGAGGTTGGCTATGGCGGGTGATAAATGGTCGTTGTAAGCCGGTGCAGACGGATGAGAGGCGGCCATAGTATTGAGAACCGGCGCGGGTAGCAAGAGTCGGTAAGGCATTGTAATCCGGCGCAGCGGCGAGAAACTATCACGGCATTGTAAGCCGGCGTGGTGGCGAGAATCAGCCATAACACTGTAAACTGGCGCAACGGTGAGAGACGGCCATGGCATGGTTGTTGAATACCATATCGCGAATGTGGTGGCTTGCCGCGTCCATTAGGCGGCTCACGAGCGTCCATTTATCAACGCAACACGGATGAACCCGAATGCGCTCTACTCCGTGGTATAATGCCATGCAAATATATTTCCTACATAAAAATATTGCAAGAAAATGAAGTAATTGTTCTTTTAACAATTTAATATGTATTGAAAACAAGAAAGGGCAAATACACCTGATTTAGGATGACGGATGGCCCCTGTGTCAGTGAACTCTCCGGCAGCTTGAAGCGATGGAGGTGGAGGGCGAGGCAAGACGGGGCGATTCGGAGCGGTCGGACGGACCGAACGGTCGGGCGGCTTGACGGCGTTGGATGTGACGCCTCCACACGTGGGTGAGTCGGCGGTGGAACCAAGGGCGGCTCGGCAAAGGCAGAGCCGGCGAGGGCAATTCGGCGACTCGACGACGCAAGGCGGCTCGCGAAAGTGGAATCGGCGGAGCGGCGGCTCGCGGTGTGGCGCGGCGCAGGTGCGGCTGCCGGGTCAGGAGGCCGGCGGCTCTCTGGAGAGAACTGGCCACAGCAGAGTGATGAGGAGGCGAGAGGAGCCCACGGCGGCGCAGTCTGCGGAGGCGGCGAGAGGGCATGGCCGGTTTGGCCAGAAGCGGGAAAGCCGGACGCGGCGATGGCTGGCGCAGCTCGACGGAGTGTGAGGCCCGGCGATGGTGCGCGCAAGACGCGTCATCGGCCCGGTGATGGCGTGCGCGAGACGAGGAGCAAAGCCGGCCGCAGGGGCTGGTGAGCGGTCGTGAGGTCTGGCGTAAAACGGGGCCGACAAAGGCAACGCGGGGGCGGCTCAATGGATGAGGCGGGGAAGGTGTGTGGTAAAGCCGGCCAGCGGTTGCGGCGGAGGCGGCTCGGCAAACTGGCAGACCTTACCGGCGACTGTGGGAATGGTTGACAGCAACGACTGGCCGCCCAAGCACGGTCGGGGCAGAGACCGGTAGAGCAAATCTGTTGAGGCGGGGTGGCTGAGACCGGTAGATTCTTTCCGAACCGGCTCTTCTCATCCGGCTCATAATGAGCTTCTCGATTCCTGAGGAGAGATCCCTCCAAGAACACAAAACCATCATGCGCGGCCCCACGGTGGGCGCCAACTGTCATGGTTTTGTCACGACAGATGTCCGGGTCACGGACTTAGGTTCGGGGCGAGACGCAACTACGTGGCGGCTTGAAGGGGTTGGTCGGAATCAAGAAGACACGGAGTTTTACCCAGGTTCGGCCCCTCAAGTCGAGGTAAAAGCCTACATCCTGCTTGTCTAATATTGATGATGATGAAGATCTCTCGGTTACAAGGGTGCTAATCGCTACCTCTAATCATGAGAGCCTCTAATCTCTCTATCTCTAAACTTGTGTTGTCTAAACTTGTGGACTTGTGTCTCTTCTGAATCTGTCCCTCTAGGGGTGCTCTACCCCTCCTTATATAAGTGGAGAGGGTAGGCTTACAAATAGAGTCCTACTAGGAGTAGGATTAGGACTCATCACGAATCCTACTCCGGGTCTTATTTCCTTTAATGGAATCCTTCTCTCTTCGGGCCTTCTCTTGTGGGCCTTCTCTTGTGAGCCGCCTGGCGCCGGCTCACCCACCGGGTCTTATCCCATGAGCCGCCTGGTGCCGGCTCACCCGCCGGGTCTTGGGCTTGGTCATCGTGTGACTCGCCTGGCGGGTCTTTGATAGAATGTCATGTCTTCGACCGGGTCTCCTGTGCGTCGCCAGGCCGGGTCATACCGCGGGGTATATCCCCGTCAGAGTAGATGGTGTTATTAGACGTTGTGTACCTGAGTATGAACAGGAGCAGATCCTACAGAAGTGTCATTCCGAGGCCTACGGAGGACACCACACTGGATATATAACTGTACACAAGGTATTACAATCTGGGTTTTATTGGCCTACTCTCTGCAAGGATGCTCGTACGTTTGTCTTGTCATGTGATGGATGTCACAGAATTGGCAATATTAGTAGACGTCAGGAAATGCCTATGAATCACTCTCTTGTTATTGAACCATTTGATGTTTGGGGTTTTGATTATATGGGACCTTTTCCAAAGTCCAACGGCTATACTCATATTCTAGTTGTTGTTGATTATGTTACTAAGTGGGTAGAAGCTATTCCAACTAGTAGTGCTGATCATAATGCCTCTATTAAAATGCCGAAAGAAGTTATTTTCCCTAGGTTTGGTGTCCCTGGATATTTAATGACTGATGGTGGTTCACACTTTATTCATGGTGCCTTCTGTAAATTGCTTGCTAAGTATGACATTAATCATATAATTGCATCTCCTTATCATATTTAGTCTATTATTGAAGTAGAATTAAGCAATAGAGAAATTAAATTGATCTTGCAAAAGATTGTTAATAGATGTAGAAAAAATTGGTCTAAGAAGCTTGACGATGCATTATGGGCTTATAGAACTGCTTATAAAAACCCTATGGGTACGTCTCCATATAAAATGGTTTATGGTAAAGCATGTCACTTACCTCTAGAACTAGAGCATAAAGCTTATTGGGCAATCAAAGAGCTCAATTATGATTTCAAACTTGCTGGTGAGAAGTGGTTATTTGACATTAGCTCACTTGATGAATGGAGAACCCAGGCCTATGAGAATGCTAAGTTGGTTAAAGAAAAGGTTAAGAGATGGCATGATAAAAGGATACAGAAGCATGAATTCAATGTAGGTGACCATGTCTTGCTATACAATTCTCGTTTCAGATTTTTTGCAGGAAAACTTCTCTCCAAATGGGAAGGGCCCTACATTGAAGAGGAAGTATATCGTTTCGGTGCCATCAAGATCAACAACGCTGAAGGCACAAATCTGAAGGTGGTAAACGGGCAAAGAATCAAACATTATATCTCAGGTACTCTCATAAATGTTGAAACCAATATTATCAATACCATAACTCTGGAGGAGTATATTAGGGAGACATACCGGAACGTTTCAGACTCCGAAAAGGAATAGGTATGTGGTACGGTAAGCAAACCGACTCCAAAACTTTCTCAATAGCAATTTTTTTTGGTTTTGGAATATTTAATAAATTATGAAAATTTAAAGTAGTCCGAAAGATGCACGAGGAGGTGACAAGCCTGCCAGGCGCGACAAGTGGCAGAGCTACACAAAAACTATTGGGGGGGGGGCAAACGTAAATGATAGAGATCTGGGGGGAGGGGCAAAAGCTATTTTTCCTGTCATCTAGGTCCTTGAAAAAAATTCTTTAGATTTTTCTCCAAGGCTGGGGGCAGTGGCCCCCCTGGCCTCAACATAGCTCCGCCACTCGGTGCAGCCACCCCCTCGGCTAGGTGGCTTGTGACCACCTCGTGCACCCTTTGGACTCTGTTTTCTTGTGGTATACTCCTTTGGGTCGGTAAAAATTCATTCTATAATGTCCCTAAGGCTTGGACTTTCGTATCACAACAATACCTCCTGTTTTTGTGTTGAGTTGTTTCTGCAGCAGATTTAGAGCAAGATGTCATCCCAAGAGTCTGATGGGGAGATCTATATATCGCATTATCTTGCCAATCCCAAGATCGGAGGAGGAACAAGAAGACAAGTATGGGGAAGAAAGCTCGGATGAAGAGGAGACTCCCCTATCTCAACTAGGAGATATGGATGTGGAGTTGACGAAATCAAGCCTCCCAAACACAAGGAGAAAACCCAAGGTTCTATTTATCCCTTCTTGTTTTTCACAGGGAAGCAAGGAAGAATTATGTCAAAGGATATTGAAGCTCGAGCAAGAAATAGACGATCTAAGGGAATAAAACTTTATGCTTAAGGGGAAACTGAACAAGCTTAAAGATCCTACTCCACCACCATCACCTCCTAAGAAGGACATCTAAACACATGGGTATGGGCACTCCCCTTGGCTTGTGCCAAGCTTGGGGGAGGTGCCCCGGTATCGTATCACCATCACACCTTTTTCTCTTCTTGTTTTTCTTAGTTTAATCCTTTTGGTTATATCTTGATCTGGTAGAATAAAATTTTAGTATGATCTAGCTTTGAGTTTTTGCTTTTTGTTCCCCTTATGTAAGCGAGTCCGAGAGTTATATAATAAATAGTAGTTTTGATGTGAGGGATTTGCTTGCTTGCTATGATATTGAGAAAAATAAATAAGAAATAAAAGAAGAATAGAATAAAAGAAAAGAGTATATATGATGATCTTATGGGGAGTGATGACTTCACATATAAGAAGTGTGTTAGTTGAAATTTGTTGGGAGTTGACAAACATAGCGATTGGTATTGGGGCAATTAAAAGGAAGTAATAAAGAAAAAGAGGTTCACATATAAATATATTATCTTGGACATCTTTTATGATTGTGAGCACTCATTAAAATATTATATGCTAAGAAGTTGATGTTGGACAAGGAATAAAACATAATGGGTTATGTTTGCTTATTTCCGAACAGAAGTTATATTGTTATAGATCCTCCAACGTGTAGTGCTTGCTTCCACCTCATATTAGCCAAAACTTCCGCACCAAGTAGAGATACTACTTGTGCATCCATATACCCTCAACCCAGTTTTTGCCATGAGAGTCCACCATACATACCTATGGATTGAGTAAGATCCTTCAAGTGAGTTGTCATCGGTGCAAAAAGAAATAAGAATTGCTCCTAAATATGTATGATATTTTATTGTAATGGAAGATAAGCATTGTACGAACTTGTGGTAGTAAAGAAATAAAAGCAACAGACGGCATAATAAAGGTTGCTACCCCAAAGGGCAATATAACGCGATGTTCCTTTGCATTAAGGGTTTGCACATCCAAAAATAAAAAGTGCATGACAACCTCTGCTTCCCTCTACGAAGGGCCTATCTGTTACGTTTACTTTATAAGTACTTACCTTTATGCAAGAGTCATGGGGATCTTCACCACTTCCTATATTTTGCCTTTTTCACTTGGCAAGCATTATGTGTTAGGGAATGATCTAAAAAAATATATCCACTCGGAGGTGGGTGATCATGAGTTATTATTGTTGACATCACCCGTGAGGTGAGTAGTTGGGAGGCAAAAGAATAAGCCCCTGTCTTTCTCTGTGTCCAATTGAAGCTTTGATCTCATGAGTACCGCGTGAGTGTTAGCTATTGTGAAAGACTAAAAGATGATTGAGTATGTGGATTTGGTTTAGAAGCTCTTATATTGACTCTTTCTGATGTTATGATAAATTGGAAATTGCTTCAATGACTGAGAGCATAGTTTGTTAGTTGTCTATAAATTTATTGGTTCATACTTTTACCATGTGAATGAATTGTTACTCCAGCATAGGAAATTATATATTAATAAGTATTGCTTTTCTAAAGATGATCATGATTCCCTCATGTTCGTATTTCATTTTATTGACACCTCTATCTCTAAACTTGTGGACATATTTATCGATCTCGGCTTTCGCTCGAGGACAAGTGAGGTGTAAGCTTGGGGGAGTTGATACGTTTGTTTTGCATCATGCTTTTATATTGATATTTATTGCATTATTGGCTGTTATTACACGTCATGGTACAATACTTATGCCTTTTCTCTCTTATTTTACAAGGTTTACATGAAGAGGGAGATTGTCGGCAACTGGAATTCTGGACTGGAAAAGGAGAAAATCTGAGAGACCTATTCTTCACAACTCCAAAATTCCTAAGTTACGAAAAATTGTTTTGGTATATATAAAAAATATTGGGCGAAACAAATACCAGATGGGGCCTAGTAGGAGGTCACAAGCCTGCTAGGTGCGGCCACCCCCTGGCCACACCTAGGTGGCTTGTGACCCACCCGGCAGGTCCTCGACGGCCATCTTCTGCTATATGAAGGGTTTGACCTGGAAAAAATCATAAGAGAGCTCTCGGGATGAAGCGCCGCCGTCTTGAGGTGGAACTTGGGCAGAACCAATCTAGAGCTCTGACAGAGTTGTTTTGCCGAGGAAACTTCACTCCCGGAGGGGGAAATTGAAGCCATCGTCATCACCAAGGATCCTATCATTGAGAGGGGGTCAATATCCATCAATATCTTCACTAGCACCATCTCCTCTCCAAACCCTACTTCATCTCTTGTATTCGATCTTTGTCTCAAACCTCAGATTGGTACCTGTGGGTTGCTAGTAGTGTTGATTACTCCTTGTAGTTGATGCTAGTTGGTTTACCTGGTGGAAGATCATATGTTTAGATCCTTTATGATAATTAATACTCCTCTGATTATGAACACAAACATGCTTTGTGAGTAGTTACGTTTGTTCCCGAGGACATGGGATAAGTCTTGTTATAAGTAATCATGTGAATTTGGTATTCGTTCGATATTTTGATGAGATGTATGTTGTCTCTCCTCTAGTGGTGTTATGTGAACATCGACTAAATAACACTTCACCATTATTTGGGCCTAGGTGAAGGCATTGGGAAGTAATAAGTAGATGATGGGTTGCTAGAGTGACAGAATCTTAAACCCTAGTTTATGCGTTGCTTCGTAAGGGGCTGATTTGGATCCATATGTTTCATGCTATGGTTAGATTTATCTTAATTCTTATTTTATAGTTGCGGATGCTTGCGAGAGAGGTCAATAATAAGTGAGAGGTTTGTCCAAGTAAGGGCAGCCCCCAAGCATCGGTCCACAAACATATCAAATTATCAAAGTAATGAACGCGAATCAAATGAGCATGATGAAAACTAGCTTGACGGAAATTCCCATGTGTCCTCAGGAGCTCTTCACTTTATATAAGAGTTTGTCCAGACCCGTCCTTTGCTACAAAAAGGATTGGGCTACCTTGCTGCACCTTTGCTACACTTGTTACTTGTTACTCATTACCAATTATCTTATCACAAAACTATCTGTTACCGATAATTTTAGTGCTTGCAGAGAATACCTTACTAAAAACCGCTTGTCATTTCCTTCTGCTCCTCGTTGGGTTCGACACTCTTACTTATCGAAAGGACTACGATAGATACCCTATACTTGTGGGTAATCACCTGCAACGAGTCAGACACGGCGCGCCCCCTCGAGCAAGCTTATGAGGTGGCCGTGCTTGAGCGCACGAGAAATAAGGAAGGCCCGGGGGCTCGTGAGGCCACACCCCCAAAGAAGAGGCCACAATCACCCGTCCAAGGTCCCTCCATGCGAGGGTGCAGTTCCAATGCCAGGACCGGACCGCCCGCAATGCCCTGACGATCAACAGTGGGGGACGGACCGGCCCTGCATGTGGCGCCCTCGGGTGGCGTGGGCTGTCTCGCCTCAGCGGGCGAGCTGCGCCAGGCACCCTGGCACATCAAGTTAGAACCCAAGCTACCCTCGTGCTATGACGGTGTTCCTGACCCGGCGGAGTTCCTGAGTCTCTACACATTGAGTATCAAGGTGACAGGAAGAAACGACAGCGCCAAGGCGAACTGGTTCCACACGGTCCTCAAGGGCCCCGCACGCCGGTGGCTCATGAGCCTGCCCGAGGGTTCAGTCTCCTCGTGGAGTGAGCTTTCTGAGTTCTTCACTGCCAAATTTGAGGGTGCGCATGACCACCCTCCCTTTGATGGCACCCGACGGTGCGTGAAGCACCTCCATGGAGAGACCCCGCGCGAGTACATCTAGTGCCTCAAGAGGGAGCATGGTGGATCCATGTGATGCCCCTAAGGAACTTCTGTGGTGCTCCACGCCAAGCTACCCCGCGCCTTCTCCCCCCGGTACAGCTACAGAGTTAGGTGGCCTTTTGGTTTGTGCAAGCTAAGCGCCCCCCATTCGCTGCATTACACTCAAGTTGGCGACCCTTCGTTATGTAACAAACCTGGTTAACTTTCGTTGAGTTTTTGTTACTTGCTTAACCCCGAGCTTCAATGCCCCGTTGTCGTCTAGAATCACTGCACCCTCACAATTGCCCTCTCAACCATCCCATGACCGAGGGCTGGACATGACGTCTGTGCTCGGGTACGTCCCTGCGACGTCGAGAAATCCAAGCGATCGAGCTCTGGCTCACGGTCTGCCCCTTGTGCATGCCACCTCACCAAGATCCTTGGTGTCTCACCCTCCCATGGAATAGTCACGGGTGAGCTGGTGGGGACGTGGTTCGGCTCGTGTCGTCACTGGTTTGGTGCTCTGATACCTCGGGCGCCGCGCCTCGGCGACCGCTCGGCGCGCGCTGCACTCATATGGCAAGGGATGAGAACACGCAGCCGTGCCAAAAGCCGGGCGCAAACCGCCCGAGGCATCAAGAAGGCCCCCTGAGCCCCGCGCTTGGAGCTCCTGACTCCTTCTTTTATCGCCGCCCGTGACCCTCTCACGTAAGAATGAGGTTGGGGCTGTACACGCCTTGGAGCCTCCCCGAGCGCCACCCATTGGACTCAGGAGGACTCCAACCCACACCCAAGTGGAAGCCCCCTTCTCCGTGCTGGCGGAACTGTTGAACTGCGACAGTGACCATGCCTAAGTGGAAGCCCCATGCTCCACACTAGCGGAACTGTCGAACCGCGACTATGCCCATGATACTCGTGATCTATGTTGGGTTTTCCATGAAGAGGAACGGGTTATCGCAACACAAAGTGGGTAAGTATTTCCCTCAGTTATGAAACCAAGATTTATTGAGACAATAGGAATACCAATCCTCAACCGTCTTCCGTGGCCGCACACAAATGAACAAACAACTTGCACCCAACGATGACAAGAGGGTTGTCAATCCCCTTGATCTTGTTATTTGAAAGCAAGTGAGTTGTGTATATAATTATAGATAATTGTAATTGCAAAATAAAATAAAAGAAAATAAATAACAACAATGTAATGATAGCTTTTGTGAATATATAAGTGAATAAACCCAGGGGCCTAGAGTTCTCTAGTGGCATCTCTCATAGAAATAGCATACAATGGGCACACAAATTACTGTTGGGCAATAGATAGAAAAGCGAATAGTTATGTGATTTTCACGGCAATGATCATATATATATATAGGCATCACATCCATAAACAAATATGCAGACTCCTGCCTACACCTATTAATATTACTCCACCCATCGACCGCTATCCAACATGCATCTAGAGTATTAAGTAAATAGAGTAATGCTTAGAGAACAATGACATGATGTAGACAAAGTAAACCCAATCAATATGAATAAACCCCATCATTTTATCCTTAGTAGCAGCAACACAAATACACAACTTGTCCCCATCTATCACTAGGATATAGAAACTCGCCAGGTTGAACCTACTACAACGCACCACTCCCACCGAAGAAATATCAATCTAGTTGGCCAAACTAGCTCAATAGATCGGAGAGCATTACGAAGCTATGATGATCATGCAAATAAGAATCTTAGTATTCAGATTTGACTCAAATAATTTTCATGAATAATCTGAACATAAACTCACAATTCATCGGATCCCAACAAACACACCATACAAAGGGATTACATCGGATATATCAAGGGAAAGATGCGGTGAACATTGTATTGAAGATCGAGAGAGAGAGAGATGAATAGTTATGTGATTTTCACGGAATGATCATGTGTATATAGGCATCACGTCCAAAAAAAATATGCAGACTCCTGCCTACACCTATTAATACTACTCCACCCATCGACCGCTATCCAACATGCATCTAGAGTATTAAGTAAATAGAGTAATGCTTAGAGAACAATGACATGATGTAGAAAACCTAAACCCAATCAACATGAATAAACCCCATCATTTTATCCTTAGTAGCAGCAACGCAAAGACACAACTTGTCCCCATCTGTTACTAGGATATAGAAACTCGCAAGTTGAACATACTACAACGCACCACTCCCACCGAAGAAATATCAATCTAGTTGGCCAAACTATCTCAATAGATCGGAGAGCATTACGAAGCTATGATGATCGTGCAAATAAAAAAATCTTAGTATTCAGATTTGACTCAAATAATTTTCATGAATAATCTGAACATAAACTCACAATTCATCGGATCCCAACAAACACACCATATAAAGGGATTACATCGGATATATGAAGGCAAATATGTAGTGAACATTGTATTGAAGATCGAGAGAGAGAGAGAGAGTCAGTGTCAAAACCGGCGGATCTCGGGTAGGGGGTCCCGAACTATGAGACTAGAATTGACGGTAACATGAGAAAAAGGGGACACCGATTTACCCAGGTTCGGGCCCTCCTATGGAGGTAATACCCTACGTCCTGCTTGGTTGTATTGATGATACGGGGGGTTACATAGTTGATCTACCTCGAGATCGAATAGCTAACCCTAGATGAGTTGTTGTGTCCCTATACCCTAAAACCCTCCGGCTTATATAGACATCGAGGATGCCTAGGGTTTACACATGGTTCGATTACATGCCGAATAGATAAACATGCCTATTTGCTACATCAAACGTGGAGTGCAAGCCGTGCTTCCCGAAGCTTCCATCTTGGAGACTGGGCCTTCAAAAATTCCCGTGTTTGGTAAGTAGCCCATATAGTCTGGCCCATAATAATAGGCCGGCTTCCCGAGGACCCCTTAATCCAGGACTCCCTCAGTAGCCCCCGAACTTGCCTCCAACGCCAAGGGTCTTCAGCTTCAATTGCTTCACGAACAAAGTCTTCGGCTTGCGAGGTAAGTTCCTTTCGCCGAACAGAGTTCGGCCTCCGATGACAAACAACTTCCAAATAGCAACACGTCCGAATGCTGTGAAATAAGTTGGCTTTGAAGGCCAAACGTCAGGGAGGAAAAGGTAACGTCCCGTAACGACCTCTCTAACGAAAGGTCACGGCCCACCACGACCACTAGGCCAGTTACAGGAACTCGATGCACGATTCGAGGCCGTTCCATCAGCACGATCTGTCAATGCACAGATCGTGCTCTGTTTCACACAGGATATGTTTAGTCATGAGTGCGCAACTATGCACGCGTCTCGGGAAGTGGAGGGAGTCGTGGCGCGGTGGAGGGGGCTCAAACGATAAACCTCATAAAAGGGAAAGAAAACCCCCGCGGCTATTCATGCTCCCCATCTGCTTCCGCTACCTCCCATTCCTCTGAGCCTTCGTCGCCCAGATCCAAACCTTCTGCCTCCCCCTTCCGATCTCACCAATGGCGGGCTCTGGCTCTAATGGTAAGTGGGAGGCCTCCACGGTGACCGATGAGGACATCTAGGACCTCAAGAAAGCCGGATACCTCCCCGCCGACATCCCTCACCGCGTGATGGAGAAGGGCCAAGTGATCCCCACCCCCAAGCCAGGGGAAAGGGTGGTGTTCATCCCCCACTTCATCAGGGGGTTGAGCTTCCCTCTCCACCCCTTTGTCAAGGGGTTGATGTTCTTCTACGGCCTCGACTTCCATGACCTCCCGCCGAACTCTATCATGAACATATCGGCATTCATCCTCGTTTGCGAGGCCTTCCTGAGCATCAAGCCACACTTCGGGCTTTGGCTTCAGGTGTTCAACATCAAGACCAAGTGTGTCGGTGGCAAGCATGCAGATTGTGGTGGGGCTGTCATCGGCAAGCTCACCCGCGTTGGGTGTTCGTTGGGAACCCTTATTGACACCATCAAGGGGTGGCAGAAGGAGTGGTTCTACATCACTGAACCACAAAAAGAAGGTCAGCATCCCTCCGCCGCATTCAGATTCGGTCCCCCCACCAGACTGGCTTCATGGCTCAAAAAGGGCCTCGTTTGGGGACCGGGCAAGGAGGTGAGCGACCTATAGAAGTGCATCCTCTCCATGATCAAGGAGGGCACCAAGTTGACCGATGTGGTCCAGGTGATGCTCCGAATACGTATCCTCCCTTGCCAGTGCCGGGATACTCCCTTGTGGGCTCGTCAGCTCGACGCTGGGCCCACAGTCCGGAGTCTCTTCCGCACTACGCATGAGAAGCTGTGGAAGGCGCTCTTCAAATCACCAAAGAGCTGGCCATCCGTTAAGGAGGACAAGGGTCTGCACACCGCCAAGCCCGAATCCAAGGTACGATACATCTTAGCTTGGTCGGCTCCATTACATAAGGAGGTTTCATAACCACCTTTTTGATCTTCCTTTGTAGAGATGGCTGAGAAAAGCCATCAAAATTAACAGTCCGGCGCCTCAGCACGAAGACGAGGGGACCGGGCTGTTAGCAAAAATGCTCGTGGTAAAGCCTTATGAGGCTCCCATGAAACAAGAGAAGAAGAAGAAACCATGCTAGGCTGGCATCCGCATCTGGGACCAGCTTGACGCTACATCTGAGGATACCCCCGCCTCCTCGAATCAGGAGGAGGCTGAGGAGGAGGAAGAGGAACAAGAGAAGGAAGAGGAGGAGGCCAAGGTCGAGGGCGAGGGGGAAGGTAATTCCCCTTGTGCCAGGAAGAGAGCGGCGTCTTCGGACGCTCCGGAGCAGGTCCCTCCTCTTGTCTAGAAGAGGGCGCGTCAGGCACATGTGATTCTGACCGACGATAGTTTGGACTCAGACACTGTGTCCGAAGACCTTGAAGAGGTTCCGCGGAGGAGCCTATGGGTCAAACCTCCTCCAAAAAGGCTAGGATCCGAAAACCCTCCTATTAATTATGAATATATTTAGAGTTTACGAACGTGCAGGTTATTGGCTTTGCAGCCCCCGCGCGTCATCCCCACCGATGTGATATCGGACGGGGAAACCCCGCCCGCCGAACTGGCGGAGAGCGGGGATGCCTCGCACCCCACCACTCCAGGCGCCACGAGGGATGCCGTGGAGGTGTCATCCCATCACACTCCTATGGAGGCGGACACTGGTGGCAAGGGAGACCGTACCATGGCTAAGGTTAACGCCTCAGCCCCTGAAGACCGGGGGGCGACACCCCTCCCGGACACCGAGGAGGCCGGACGAGCGGGTGCTCAGTCCCCTCCGAGAACATCTTTGGAGCGCACTGTGCCTCCGGAGGCAACGGTTCAATTCCCGGTAGGTGATCGGGGTATCCGATCATCACCGACACTATCGACCAATAGGTCGTCGGTCATGGAGGAGGCTCTATCAAGCGCCTCCATCCCCGAGGATCACCGCGCCCTTATGGGTGCGGTATTGCAGAGCATCCAGTCTATTGACAACGGGCCGAATGAGGCCTTCAAAGGACTCCTTGCGGGTTTTCAAGTAAGTCACCTGATACTCTTATTAGCAAAGTTTTTATTTATTTCTTATTATGTACATGATAGCCCCCGAGCCCTAGGTGATGTGAAAAAACTCACATAGGGGTCACTCCTGTATCCAATATCGGACTAGATACACTTTAAGTGTCTTGCATGTTATGATAACGCCTAATAAGGTCCAACATATGATCGGATTGACTACAATTCGGGAATTGAGAACCCGTGTAATATATCAACTGTATGCGTAATGCAGGCTTCGTCATCGGCGGTGGCAATAAATGGTGCCGAGCTGGACGAGCTAAGTCAGAAGCTTAAGCGCTTTGAAGACGAAGTTGAGGCCCTGAACCGAAGATTCGACGAGGCCCAAGGTATGTCAAAACAAAATCCTAATACCTTTATCTGAACTCCATCATCCGAATACTATCAATGCAGCTTTTCACATTGTATGATGTATGCACAGCTTCGGGGAAAGAGATGGAGAGTCTGAAGGCCGAGCTCCAACGCGCGAAGGACGAAGCTGCTGCCGAGAGGGTGGTTGCTAAAGAAATGGCTGTCGCCCTCTCCGGCATGCGAGCCACCAGTGGCAAGCATGAGGCTTGCATGACAGAGGTCCAGCAGGAGCTCATGGACGCTAGTGAGAGATGCGAGGCCTTGGAGCAGAAGAATAAGGCAAGCTCGACTGAACTGTCCACTTTAATAACCGAACTCCAGAAGGAGCAGGTGGATAGACGGTTCTACGAGGAGCAAGTGCGCCAAGCCAAGGACATAATAGATGGTAAGCCATACTCACAGAAGTGCATATTTGGGAATAGCAAATTTGAATTGCTTACCCCGGTGTGGCGTTGTGACAGCCCGGGACCGACGCTCCAGAAGATTCCAAAAGATTCCCCTTTTATTTCCGTTCTCGTCATGTGTTTCGTCTATGTGTTGCATTCATCATCGCATCATTCGCATCATATGCATTGCATCGTCACCCGTTTTCGAAACTTGCATCCGTTTGTAGTCGCCAGTTCTCGTCGTTCTTGCCGTTGCCCGTTCGAGACCAACCACACACGCACGCGCCCGCGACACCGTTAAAATAAAACTGTTTTTAAGCGCGTGCAAAAATATTCTCGGATCGAGTTGAAACTTGTCGAGCGGTCTTGTTATAGCTTAGGTAGACCACCCGTCGATTTTCATCGCGTTCTGAGTTCGTTTGATGCCCCGTCGGACAGTCGTAGCAGTGAGGTTATCGGTATTTCGTCGGCGTTTCAGTGTTTTAAAACCTCCATGCCACGGGTCACCATTCTCTCTCTTCCCCTCCTAGTCCCCCTGCACAGCCAACGTAGCCCCGACGCTCCGCTTCCGGACGTCGAACTCACAGCCGATAGTCCGGAAACGGACAGTGCCAGCTAACCCTAGCCCCCGTTTCCTATTTAAGCCCCCTAGCTCCACCTCGTTCCGCGTGCCAAACCAAACCCTAGCCAGACCCTTCTCCCTCCTCCAGCCAGGCCCGCCCGAGCCCATCTGGGCCCGTTCGAGCCGTTCCGGGCCCGGATCCCGTCGTTCTCAAGCTTCCCTGTGCCTCCCATGGGCAACCGGAGCTCTCCCGAGCTCCCATGGTGGCCTGCCGCAGCTCCCCTCGTCGGAGGAGCTCGCCGGAGCCGCACCCCGCCAGAGAGCAGCCCTCGCGGACCCCCTCTCCCTTTCCTCCTTCCCTCTCCTCCCTTCTTCTCCCTCCTCACCTCCGGCTACTGTGTCCCTGCAGATCCCACAGCCCGGCCACCGCCCGATCCCCGCTCCATCGCCGGCCGCCGCCCTCGCCGCCGGGGACCGGTCGCCCCCGGCCCGTCCCTGCCTTTCCTCGCCGGATCTGGCGCCGACAGGCCCCGCCGCCCCTCGCCGATGGCCGCAGCCGCCGCTGTCCTGCTCGGGTTCGAGCTCGGGGACGAGGCCGCTCCGCCCGTTGACCCGCAGAGCGCCCCTGCGTGGGCCGGTTCCCTCCCTTCGGCCCACCTGCCTCGGCCCAGTCGGCCTCCTCCTCCCAGCTCGCTCTGGCCCAATAGGCCTAGAGTGAGCAGCCCCTTTTGTTTTTTTAATTGCGTGTTTTAAATGCCATATATATAAATAACCGTGCATCGTAATAAAATACTTTCAACATGAAAATTGCTTAGAATAATGCGTAGATTATTAATATGCCATTTGCATCCATGTCAAAAATTATTTAACATGTCATTTTGCATAATTGTCATTTTTGCATTTTCGCATAATTATTAACTGTGCATCGAAATTAATAATATCACGTATTAAAAATGTCCATCTCTTTTGCATCGCATTTTCATGCATGAGATAATTGTTGGTATCATGTTTGCATATTGTTTGCATTATCGAATAGCTTTACCGTGAATAGGCCTATTACCCGCATATTTAATTGTGGTTAATTTTTCCACATGAACCCATACATGTTATATATGTTTTCGGGGTAGAAAAATCCATTGGTTTTATCTGTGCATTTAGTTTTGCCATTTGAGCATTTTGCGTGCATGTCATTCATGCCGTGATGCCCTTTTGTCATTTTCGTAGGAAGTAATCCGTGCATGATATGAATTAAGTTTCAACATGAAAGTTGCTCTTTGATATGTGTCCTAGCCCATGGACATTTTGCTTGCCTTAGAAAAGCATGTTTAGGTGTTGTATTGTTGTTGTCAACTTGCTATAAAAATCTTTTATTTTGAGGGTCCAAAATATTTCTAAGTCTGGAATCTGTTATATTTTGTTGCTGTCTTGCCATATGATTTGCTAATGATCTAGAACTCTTTTGTGGTAGGTGCAATATAGTTATTTGTTGTTGATGTTGTCCTTTAGTATGCTGTTAAGTTTCATGCCATAATATGACTTGTAGCATATAGTTTCACTGCTGTCAATATGCCTTCGTGATAAAAACTGCACTGTTTAAAACTGCTATTTTCACCAAGTCTGAAACTGTTATCATGTAGCTTTCTTGTGAGCTTCCTACCAAGTGATCCATGCATGTTTTGAATATGATTTGTGTAGATGAAATGAAGTGGATTTTGTACGCTATTGCCCCATGCTTAGTTGTGCATTTTGGAGTATTGTAACTTGTTGTTTTCATATGTCCAAAATGCTAAGTTGCTGTTTTTGGCAGATTTCTACTAAAACTTGTTTTGATGATTGTGGTTGAACAGTAGCTCCGTTTTGGACATTCCATATATGAAACTTGCTTAGAATCGCTTGTAGTTTCTTAATAACATGTTGCATTCATGATTTAAAGTGTTTGTGATTGTTTTCCCCAGGCATTTGCATTCATGTCATGTGCGTCTTGTGTTGCTCATATCTTTTAGACCGTAGCTCCGTTTGAGATGTTCTATATATGTAAATCGACTAGAATGACGTGTAAAGTAACATGGTATACTTTATTCTGCTGTTTAAAAAACATTAAATATGGTTAGATCAGATCTTGACAAAATTCATAATATACATATGGGGTCATTTCGGAAATGCTATAAGTTGTTTCTGGCCTCATTTAAAATGCCTAGATAGTATAGTTTACTTATGCTTCATCTCTTGCCATGTTTAAAAACATTTAATATTGTCATGTACCTAATGGGACTGAACTAAATAATTCGAACGTGGAGTTTCGTCAACATGCAACTCGTTGCATATTGAGCTTCACTTAATGCGTAGTATTTGATTGTTGTGAGTTGTCTTGCATTGCATATATATCGGACATGCATCATATTTGTTCGTGCATCGTGTTTTGCATATGTGGTGGTGCATCTTGTATTGATTGTTTGTTTCGGATTGCTTCTTCTCGATAGAGTTCCGAAAGCGTTCGGAGTGTGAGGATTCGTTCGACTATGTTGGCTCGTCTTCTTCATGGATTCATTCTTCTTCCGAGCGGGATCTCAGGCAAGATGACACATTTCCCTGGATACCATTACTATCATTGCCATGCTAGATGTCTCGTTTTCCTTTCGTTATGTCTCTCTACCTACCACTTGTTTGACAAACCTCCCAACATTGCCATGAAAAGCCTCTAACCCCTCCACATCCCAGCAAACCTTTGTTTGGCTATGTTACTGCTTGCTCATCCCTTCTTATAGCGTTTCTAGTTGCAGGTGCAATTGCTTCCATGTGTCAACATGGACATTCTTTTGTTATATCACAATACTGCTGCTATTTAATTTAATGCACATATATACTTGGTTAAGGTGGAAGGCTTGGCCTTATGCTCGGTGTTTTGTTCCACTCTTGCCGCCCTTAGTTACTTGTGCACCGGTGTTATGTTCCATAGATGAGCGCTCCTAACATGCTTGGGGCAAGGCCCAACATTGGTACTACATTTGCCTAATAATTAATGAACTTACATAGGGACCCGCCGGCACCCGTGGATAATTGAATCAACCCCCAGGCCAGTGCTCCTCATGAGTGTTCGTCCAAACTAGAGCACTGTGCCGGGCCAACCCAGGGCAACTTGGGAGATTTCTATCAGGCCACTGTACGCGCAACTCATCTGTCGTGCTCTGAGAACGAGATACGCGGCTCCTATCGGGATTGTCGGCACGTCGGGCGGCCTTGCTGGATTTGTTTTACCTTTCTCGAATGTCTTAAGTGAGGAATTCTGATAATTCTTCGGGCTATCTCGAGGTGTTGGATTTCCTTTGGAATTGCCTAGGAAGATTACGAGATCCGTGGTTGAGGTTATTCCCACTGCGTGTGGTTAATTTGTGATGGATGAGTTGGAGCACCCCTGCAGGGTTAAATCTTTTCGAGAAGTCGTGCCCGCGGTGATGTGGCAAACTTGGATACTTTGTTTAACACCCGGTCATAGCAAACTTGAAGTAAACTCAAATAAAATACACCAACTGTGTGCGTAACCATGACTGTCTCTTCTCGTGAGTTCCTATCCGAAAGAGAACACGATGGGGTTATGTTTGACGTAAGTAGGTGTTCAGGATCAGTTAGTGATCATTACTAGTTCTTGTCCGTTATGCGTAGACCACCATACTTTAATTTCTGTACTCGTAAGTTAGCCACTCAAATAAATGCTTAGTCGCTTGCTGCAGCCTCACCACTTAACCATGCCTCACCTATTCAGCTTTAATAGTCTTGTTACCCTTGGAAATGAGATTGCTGAGTCCCTGTGGCTCACAGATTACTACAACAACAGTTGCAGGTACAGGTAATGCGATGAATTGACGTGAGTGCGTTGCTTGATTTGATTTGGGTTCCTTCTTCTTATTCTTCTGCATCAATCTTGGATGGGTTCCTAACGGCAGCCTGGGATAGCAAGGGTGGATGGCATCTTATCGTTTGATTTCGTCCGTAGTCGGACCCTGCTCTTATGTATGATGTTTGAGATGTTGTTGTATTGATGTGACTCTGATGTAGCTTGTGGCGAGTGTAAGCCAATTCCATATACTCATCTCTTCTGTACATGTACTTGTAATGATGTCCATTCTTGCGAACGCATCGAGATGTGCTTCTATCCATGTTGAGGCCCTCGTGCCGGATAAGGATAGGACCGCATCTTGGGCGTGACAGGCATTCCTCAAGTGTCTCCTTCGATCTCCAGAAGAGAGTGGTGGATGCCAATCAGCTGTTCGCCTCGCGGGGAGAAGGAGATGAAGCTCATCTGTTCTGGGCACAATTCGGAGCCCCCGAGTGTCCTCCTCTTCTAGTGGAGCAGCTGAAACAACTAATGGAGTTGCACCAGATGGCGGAGCCGGCCATGAAGGACCGCTGCATCCGCTTATGGCCCGGCGAGCCATTGCCAGGCAGCTACATTGGCCCGATGCAGAGGTTGATTGCGCTTCGCCCCACCTCGACACCGTCAAGCGCTCCTCCTACATCGAAGGAGTCCGGATGGCCCTTGCAAGAGCGAAGGTGCACTAGTCGGGGCTAGATCCGATGAAGGTAGGCATCGCCCCGCCGCTGTAGGATTGAGAGAGGCATGTCTAGGGGGGGGGGGTGAATAGACTACTAGCAGAATTTTAAAACCTAACCTTTTCCCATGTTAATTGGTTGGCATATTTTAATACTTTTAGCAAATCTAGATAGTCAAACAGCCGTACACATGCATGTCTACAAGTGTGGCAGCGGAAAGTAAAGACATTGCACATGTAAGTAAAGAGATGGGATAGGAAGATCAAACGCAATACGAGATGCAAGAATTTTTCCCGTGGTTCCGATAGGTGGTGCTATCGTACGTCCACGTTCAGGGAGTCTTCAACCCACGGAGGGTAACGGCCGCGAGAGTCCATAGAGGGCTCTACCCACGAAGGGTTCCACGAAGAAGCAACCTTGACTATTCCATGCGGCTTCCGCCCACGAAGGACTAGCCTCACTACGGGTGGATCTTCACGAAGTAGGCGATCTCCTTGCCCTTACAAACTTCTTGGTTCACTCCACAACACGAAGTAGGAGGATCCCAAGTGACACCTAACCAATCTAGGAGGCACCACCCTCCAAAAGGTAATAGGCTCGGTAATGACGATGAACTCCTTGCTCTTGGGCTTCAAGATGATAGAATCCTCAACACACAATCTCTCTCTCTCATGGATTTGGGTTGGTAGAAGAGATGGGACTGGTGGAAAGCAACTTGGGGACTCTAGAAATCAAGATCCATATGGTTGGAGTGGAAAATCTTGACCTCAACACAAGGGTAGGTGGTTCTCTCTCAGAAAACTGAGTAGGATAGGTATGGAATAGTTCTGAGTACTTCACTTTTGAGTGGGTGGTGGTGAACGGGTATATATAGGCATCCCCAAAAATCCAACCGTTACACACAATAAGTCAGACTTGGTGAAACCGAAGTGTAAAACTCGGTGGTACCGAAGTGACAAAAAGTGGCAACTTTTGAATCTCGGATGGACCGATATATAACTCTTGGTTGCACCGATAGGGTGACCAACGGTCAGAATTACCAAACTCGGTGACGCCGATTCACCATTCTCGGTCGGACCGAAAATGAGAATTTGCGTAACAGGAAGTTGGCAACCCAACTCGATGGCACCGAGTGTTGTGTCGGCTGCACCGAAGTGTTAGGGTTTGGCTGAGTCTGTCTAGGGTTTGGAACTCGGTGGCACCGGGATATTAAAGTTGGTTGCACTGATTTGGTATATTTGGTTTAGGACAGACTTTGGTGGGAGAGTATGTGGATATTTTGGTGACTATCACTTGTGCACGTTTGAGCATATTGTTCACCATAAAAACTTTACCCCCTTTTAATAGTATTGGCTTTCCTATAGACTCAAAGTGATTTCTCACAAATATAAAATGTAGAGTCCTCTTGCTTGAACCTTGGACAACTTATTTCCTTGCATCTTGTGGTAATTCCACAATCTCCTCACCCTTTTTGCCAACTCAACTCTCCATGGACTATTATTTGAAATACACTAGATAAAAGTGTTAGTCCAAGAGACAATGTATGTTGTCATGAATTATCAAAACCACCAAGGGAGCATATTGTGCTTTCAATCTCCCCCTTTTTGGTAATTCATGACAACATACAATCAAAGCTTCAAATAAATATATGCATGGATGCAATGAAGACTTTGAGAAATACATGACTTAGATTCGCTCCCCCTAAGTGTGTGCAGTCCTTTAAAGGATATTTGCTTTGGAATGCATGGACACACATATGGATGAAGGGATATAAAGAGTCATGTGTATCTTGGCTATATGCATCGATATATGTGAATGAAATGTATATCCTTGATCAAGACTTCACTCTTGCAAACAATATGTGGAAGAAGAAAGAGATCATGTTGATCAAAGATATGACGCATTTACTTACCTTGACCTCTTGAGCATTCTAGTAGTAGAGACACACTTGAGAAAACAATGTTAGGAAACACAAGAGTATTCTACTAAGCAGAAGCAATAGAACTCAAAGATACCAAGATATGGAGAACATATAAAGTATGATAATCCTTAAGATTAATATGTCTCCCCCTTAGGCATAAATTCTTTAGAACTTTCTCCCCTTTAGATATGAAAGTAGTAGTTCATCCTCTCCCCCTGAATCTCAGCATGTAGATATTGGGATTGGATAGGGTGAGAAAAGTAAGATATCAAAAGATTACTTTTCAACAGTAATTTTATCTCCCTACATGTTGTTCTTCTCCTTGATTATGTATTTTCCTCTCCCCCTAAATCATATCTTCCCTTTTGCATAAGCATGCGACTCTCCCTTTAGCATGAAGCTTTGATATTCTCCCCCTTTGGCATAAATTTCCAAAAAGGTCAGACTTGGGAGTAGTGACAGGGATCATTGACAAGGTAGGGATCATGGAGATCAAAGGTCATTGAAGGTAGGGTCTCTCCCTTTGGCAAATGTGCGGTTTCTTCCTCTTGGATCTAGGGATCCTTGAAAAATGATTTTCTCCCCCGACGTGTTGTTTGTTCTTCTTTCCCTAAAGTTTTTTTATTATAAGAAAGGATCATAAAGGGAACAAAGAAAGCAAAGTAAACTATATCAGGAAAACATAAAATTGAACTCCAAGAAAACATAAAACAAGACCGACAATAGGATTCTAAAGAGACTAGTCCTAATCCTACTCCTAGTAGGACTCTATTTGTAAACCTACCCTCTCCACTTATATAAGGAGGGGTAGAGCGCCCCTAGAGGGACAAGTTCACAAGTCCAGAAGTTTAGACAACACAAGAGATTAGAGATAGACAGATTAGATGCTCTCGTGATTAGAGGTAGCAAACAACACCCTTGTAACCGAGAGATCTTCTTCATCATCAATACCATACAAGCAGGATGTAGGCTTTTACCTCCATCGGAGGGGCCAAACCTGGGTAAACTACGCGTCTCTCGATTCTGACCAACCCGTTTAAAGCCGCCACATCATTGCGTTTCTGCCCCGAACCTAAGTCTGTTCACTCGGACATCTGCCATGACAAATCCATGACAGTTGGCACCCACCGTGGGGCCTACGCGGTGGTGCTGAGTTCTTGGAGGGATCTCTCCCATGGGATCGAGAAGTTCAAAAAAAATTCGGATGAAAAAGAGCTGGCGAGCAAGGATCTACGTCGTTGGCGAGTAATCGAAAAGGCATACCGAGACTAAGATCGAGAGAAATTAGGGTTACATCCGTGCACAGTTGCATCCTGCGATCTGTCGAGACAGACGAAAGACCGAGTGGTTTCCGTCAACCGAAGTAGGCGTGTCAAATTAGTTCGCATCGAGGTCAATTCAACCCGGCATAAATCGATGAGTCGCCGTACTGCATCATGTAGTAACTACACGTCTAATCTCAGTATCAAAACCCGAGGCTGCTCACAATCTGACCAGCCACCATGTCGAAGACCAAAAGCAACTCAAAGTTAGCCATCAAAAATCAATCAGAAGAGATGAGTGCTACCACCAGAATACACAACCTGCCCACGAGGTGAGTTGCGTGGGCATATGCTGTAGCAGCAGTAAAAAACAAAACAAAGAGAGGGCACGATTTCCTAGAGGTTGACGTCGACGTGGACTTGGTTCCGCCTCCGTTCGCTCCAATTCCGCCTCACCTCGCCCCGCTGCGTTGGAGCCGCCGTGGCCGCCGTGACACGCGCAGCGCCTCTCCTCGCTGAGTCACCCAGCCGCCGTGGGCCGCCTACTCCCTGAGCCAAGCTGTCCAGCTGCCGCGGCCTCTGGCTCCTCCTGCAGCTCCGACCCCTACTGCGGCCTCCGGCTCTCTCGCACCTTGTCACCGCCGCCGCCTCGGGCCGACTTGGCCACCTCCATGGAAGGCTATTGCCTTTGAGCCGCCTTGTGAATCGCCACTGTGTCTCCTATCTATGGGCTACCGAGCCTGAAACGCCCGCCCTGATGAGCCGTCGGCCATAGTCAAACCACCGTCATGGCCAACATCTCGCTCGCTGAGCCGGCCAACACCTGTGCCACAGTCGTGGCTCGCTTCTGATGCCACTGGGACCTCGGAGTGCCTCGCTGCATCCAAACCGGCCTGCGCCTGCCTGGCCTCTGCTCACCCGCACATGCGCCCCTGCTGGCTACCCCGCCTCTCCTCGCCATCGAGCCACGGGCGCGACCTTCGCCTCTACCCGAGCCGCCGGCCGACTCGCCGCTTCTCCCATGCCGCCAAGCCACCACCTCCTGCCTCACCTCACTGCCACTGAGGTCCCGACCTCACGCCAAATCGCCCGCCTCCGCCTCGCCGACCTTCGCCGTTGCCTTCGCCGCGCCGGCCAATGCCGCATCCCGCCCCGAGCCGGCTCTTCGCCACACACACTCCAATCCGGTGCGTTGGCTCTGTCCCCGGCCCGGAGTTGCCACACCATGTCGTGGCCACCTCCCTGCCTCACCCTCTACCCTAGCCCCACCACGCGCTGCTCCGCCCGCTGGCACGCCACAACTTGCTGCCGCACGATCCGCCTCTCCTCTTCACCTCGAGCCCACCTCCTTTGCCTTCTGTTGAACGTGGGGACGGAGGGGAATTGGGAGGCGAATCGATAGGAAAGGGAGTGAGGGGAGGGTTTGGTAGGATAAAAAAACAGGTGATATGTATCCTATCGATTTTTCGGTATATTTTTCATCTGAGCAAAATTACTCTGTCTTTGTAATATTTTTCACACAGGACGATTACTCGCCAAAGTGG
This sequence comes from Hordeum marinum, assembly GCA_022496015.1. NCBI lineage: Eukaryota > Viridiplantae > Streptophyta > Magnoliopsida > Poales > Poaceae > Hordeum > Hordeum marinum. Next base: position 147,761,415 of record CM039674.1, read on the forward strand.
CACTATACCGCAAAGATGGAGGCGTGCCAACATCATTTTGCAAAGGTGGTCGTTCATGTCAAGTTATTCAACAGACTCGCTGGCCAGCTCAGAATGTCGCGGCCACCTCAAGCGCCTGTATTGGCTTACAACGTCGTGGCTGTCTCTCGCCATCCATGTCGGCTTACAATGCCGTGGCCATCTCTCGTCATCCGCGTCGGCTTACAACATTGTGGCTGTCGCTCGTCATTCGCGCCAGCTTACAACACCGTGGCCGTCTCTCACCATCCGTGCCGTCTTACAACGCCGTGGCCGTCTCTCGACATCTGCGCTGGTTTACAATGTCGTGGCGTCTTTCACACCAGCACCAACTTACAATGTCGTGGCTGGTTTCTACGTTTACATCAACACGCCAATGGCTGGATACGCCAGTACGAGTCGCCCAACAGAGGCGCGCAAGACACCGCCCACAGTCTGATTTACATCAACATATTAGTGCGGTGCTCACCTGTACGAGCCGCCCAACGGACACGCGCAAGACGCCACCCATAGTTTGATCTACATCAATATATCGGTGCAGTGCTCGTCGATATGAGCCGCCCAATGGACAGGTGCACAAATCGTTGCCACTACAGTTTGGTTCACTTTAACAAACCAGCCGGAACCAACCATCGACCGAATTATTAAAACAATTCATACGAGATCATCCATAACCCGCCACAGTCGACCTCGACCATCAGTGGAGACTCTCAAGCCGCCTCTCCGAGTCAACTTAAGACTTGGGGGATATAGACATGGCTCGACACATTTGGCCGTTTCAATAAGAAGCCCGGGGCATTGCAAGAAAAGTTAAACCCGATCTTAGGGGCTACAACTTTATCGTCGAAAGAGTTAAAGTCGCCCAAGAGGACAAGCCGCCATGATGTGACCATTCAAACATCGGTGCCCTGCCTTATTGGCAGGCGATTTAAATCCGCCCAAGAGGACGAGCTGCCATGATGCGACTATTCAAACATGGGTGTCCCGCCTCATTGGCGGGCGGTTTAAAGTTGCCCAAGAGGACGAACCGCCGAGATACACCGATCAAACATGGGTGCCCAAATTTATTGCATCATCATAAAGTCACTTGGAGGCTTCTGCCGTTTCTTCATACAAGATGGCGGTTTACAAGATGGCGACTTACAAGATGGTGCACAATACTTTGGTTGTCGAAGGGGGCTTCCCACCTTTGGGTGTAGCTTATCTAACCCTAACAGCCGGCTCTTACGCCAAAAAAGTTGACAAGTCAACTTTGGTTGTCAAAGGGGGCTTCCCACCTCCGGGTGTAGCTTATCTAACCCTAACAACCATCTTTCAAGCCAAAAAATGTTGACAAGTCAACATAGCTGTCGAAAGGGGCTTCCCACCTCCGGGTGTAGCTTATCTAACCCTAACAGTCGGCTCTTACACCAAAAAAGTTGACAAGCCAACTTTGGTTGTCGAAGGGGGCTTCCCACCTCCGGGTGTAGCTTATCTAACCCTAACAACCGGCTCTCAAGCCAAAAAATGTTGACAAGTCAACATAGCTGTCGAAGGGGGCTTCCCACCTCTGGGTGTAGCTTATCTAACCCTAACAGCCGGCTCTTGCGCCAAAAAAGTTGAAAAGTCAACTTTGGTTGTCGAAGGGGGCTTCCCACCTCCGGGTGTAGCTTATCTAACCCTAACAATCGACTCTTAAGCCAAAAATGTTGACAAGTCAACATTGCATCATACATTACATCATACATAGCATCATACATTGCATAATATATTGCATCATACATTGCATCATATTCACATGTCATGCCAGTTTATCAAGCCGGGTCGGAGCAAGATTATGAAAGAAGGAGCAATGTTATGAAAGATATAACATCTCCGGGTTGTGCTTTTTCAAGCCGCCCTTAGAACAATGCAAAATATATTCTGTCTTGTTTATTTTTGCAGGTATTGTCTCTTAAGATGAGCCGCCGTTAAGTATTCTGCAAGAGAAAATGGATCTTTAATAGCCAACTTGGCTAGATCTTCATGGTTTATCATAACTAGTACTAAATGATTGGGGTTTTCAAGCCAACTCGGAGAATTTATTATTTCAAGAGCTGCCCTGTTAGATATAATGCCGTGCCATCTAATTGACTGGATTTCTTCAAATGTGCTTTGTAGTAATCTACAACACTCATGGTTTTCTCAAACATATTTGTCGGGTTGCACCGCAATCACGAGCAGAGATTTCATGTCAAAGACAAAGGAATTATTCAAGGATATTCATTCCGGGTTATATTACAACCATAGTCAAGGATTCATTCAACAAATTGTGGTGAGTCATATTATTCTTGCATAGTCCCGAGTCGCCGCAAGCAGACAACCGTCACTTGGGGGCTACACTATTCAAGTACAGTTTATATCAAATATGAAAGTCTCATGTCGTTGCAAGCATGCACCACGTCACTTGGGGGCTAATGCAAGCCGGTTTTCAAATCACTATTATCAGCAAGACCCTATTATCTCAGGGGGATGAGTCGTCCTTTCTATATTTTTCTAAGTCCCAACCCAGTAATTCTTATTGACCCGACACTTGGGGACTACACCACTCAGATCAAATTTTATAAAGTCCCAAGTCACCGCAGGCGTGCGACCCGATACTTGGGGGCTACAGTATTTAGCTGTTTAACAGATTATGAGGTTCAAATTGAAGACCCGGCGCATGACATTCTGATGAGCTGGCCCTTGGGGGCTACACATGCTGAAGTTTCATAAGGTATAAGACAGTTATAAGTCCCAGGTTGCTGCAGGCAGGACAACCCGACACTTGGGGGCTACACAGTCCAAAAAATTATTGCAAAGCACCAAGTTATCATGGATGATCTTGGAGCTTGGGGCTACAGGTAATATGGACATATCAAAAAATTTGAGGAGAATTCATGACCCGGTGTTATCAAAAGATCATAACCCGCCAGATTTTACATAAGCCGCCCTGCTTCACAACAATGGAAGTCCGGTTTTACATCAGATGGATTTTCATCCGAATATTTTATCAAGTCAGCTGGATTCTAGTTATTTGACCCGGCGTCACCAACGGTAATGACCCGGCATCATCAATGATTATGACCCGACAGAGATGACCCGCCAAGAGTATTGGAAGCCGACTCAATGGCATACGGGTGTTCTATTCTAAATATTTTTCAAAGGATATTGACAAGCAAGATGATTATCAAGACGACTCATTCATATACAAAAAAGACCCGGATTTCTGAGGAGCCATTTTTAAGCCGGCCAAAGCAAGCCGACCACTTAACATATTTGTTACTCTTATTTCAGGAGCTTAGCATGAATAAATTCAAGCTAACTTGGGGGCTAATGTCGGGGATATACCCTGCGATACGACCCGGCCTGGCGACTCACAGGAGACCCCGTCAAAGACATGACATTTTATTAAATGACCCGGTAGGCGGGTCGCAGGACGACCAGGCCCAAGACCCGGCGTGTAAGCTGGCGCCAGGCGGCTTACAAGAGAAGGCCCAAAGAGAAAGAGACTACTTGCCAAAGGAAACAAGACCCAGAATAGGATTTTAAAGAGACTAGTCCTAATCCTACTCCTAGTAGGACTCTATTTGTAAACCTACCCTCTCCACTTATATAAGGAGGGGTAGAGCGCCCCTAGAGGTACAAGTTCACAAGTCCACACGTTTAGATAACACAAGAGATTAGAGATATACAGATTAGAGGCTCTCGTGATTAGAGGTAGCAAACAACACCCTTGTAACGGAGAGATCTCCTTCATCATCAATACCAAACAAGCAGGATGTAGGTTTTTACCTCCATCGGAGGGGCCAAACGTGGGTAAACTCCGCGTCTCTCGATTCTGACCAACCCCTTTAAAGCCGCCACATCATTGTGTTTCTGCCCCGAACCTAAGTCCATTCACCCGGACATCTGCCGTGACAGATCCACGATAGGTTTGGAGCAATCCTTCTCATTATAGTACACTCATCACCTACAAATGTTAGTCATGCAAGGAATAATAATGGATATATCATATTGACATGATACCACTTATAGATTTGCAGCTAAGATCAAGTATATGTCAAGGATATTTTTGTTGTCTTCTTCCTTGCATCATCAAGAGGGGTTGTGGATACTTGGTAGTGACAAGATTGCTTATGATTAGAGTTGATGGCAATCTTGTGGAATGAAGTTCTTCCAAGTACCTACAAAAGGTTAGATGCAATACAAGGGAGCATAGAATTCCATGGCATATGATAATGAGTTACTAGATCATGGAGACAATAATTAAGCTCATGCCCTTGCTTGCAACCGAGTGAGTCTAGCTCAAGTTTGAAGCATCAATGATGTTCAACTCACTCCTCAAATGAAAAAATGTCTTCTCATTAAGTGGCTTAGTAAATATATCCGCCAATTGCTTGTTAGTACGAACATGCTTAAGATTGATATCTCCTTTGGCCACATGATCATGAATGAAATGATGTCGAACTTGAATATGCTTGGTTCGAGAATATTGCACAGGATTATGTCCAAATTTAATAGCACTTTCATTGTCACAAAGTAATGGAACATTTTTAACATGAATACCATAATCTTTAAGCGTTTGTGTCATCCATAGTAATTGCGCACAACAAGATCCCGCAGCAATATACTTAGCTTTGGCAGTAGATAGAGATACCGAGTTTTGTTTCTTGGAGGACCAAGACACAAGAGATCTAACTAAAAATTGACAAGTACCCGAGGTGGATTTTATATCAACCTTGTCACCGGCATAGTCCGAATCGGAATAGCCAACAAGATTAAAAGAAGATCCGTTGGGATAACAGATGCCAAAGTTTGGTGTTTGTATCAAGTATCTCATAATACGTTTCACAGCCAAAAGATGACACTCCTTAGGTGCGGCTTGATATCTAGCACACATGCAAACACTAAGCATAATATCAGGACGAGATGCACATAGATATAACAAAGAACCTATCATAGATCGATAAACCTTTTGATCAACCGGTTCATCCTCCTTGGTAAGGTCAACATGTCCACTAGTGGGCATAGGGGTTTTCATACCTTTGCAATCCTGCATGTTGAACTTGTTGATTAAGTGCTTGGTATACTTAGTTTGAGAAATGAATGTTCCTTCTCTTGATTGCTTGATTTGCAATCCAAGAAAGAATTTCAGCTTACACATCATAGACATCTCATACGTCTCGGACATTAACCTTCCAAATCTTTCGCTAAATTGAGGGTTAGTGGAACCAAAGATAATATCATCCACATAAATTTGGCATACAAATAATTCTCCATTAACTCTCTTAGTGAACAAGGTTGCATCAATTTTACCATTTTCAAAACCTTTTTTGATGAGAAACTTCGTTATGCATTTATACCAAGCACGAGGGGCTTGCTTAAGACCATAAAGAGCTTTGTGAAGCTTGTAAACATGATTAGGTTTCTTAGGATTCACAAAACTAGGTGGTTGCTTAACATAAACTTCTTCCTCTATTTCACCATTTAAAAATGCACTTTGGATGTCCATTTGATAGAGCGTGATATCATGGTGATTAGCATAAGCAAGAAGAATACAAATAGCTTCAAGTCTAGAAACGGGGGCGTAAGTCTCACCATAGTCCATACCTTCGACTTGCGTATATCCTTGGGCTACGAGACGAGCCTTGTTGCGTACAACTTGACCATCTTCATCTTGTTTGTTTCGAAACACCCATTTGGTTCCGATGATGTTGTGCTCATCTTCGGGTTTCTCCACGAGTGTCCACACTTCGTTCCTCTCGAAGTTATGTAGCTCTTCATGCATAGCGTTCACCCAATTCGCGTCTTCAAGATCTTGTTCTACCTTCAAAGTCTCAATGCTATATATGAAGGAATAATGCTCACAAAAGTTAGCTAGACGGGTTTTAGAGCGAGTGATTCTCCCTGTTTGTATATCACCAAAGATTTGGTTTAGGGGATGGTTCTTGGTCACTTGGGGTCGAACACGGGTCAGCTTCTGATTGTTGGATGGTGGAGTTTCTTCTTCTTCATTATGATCTCATTCATATTCATTGTTGTTGGAGGTGTCGTTCCCTTAAGGTGGTGGTGAAGGTGGTTGTGGTGGATCTTCATGATGTACTTCCTCTTCTTCATCATCTTGCCGTGTACCACTCGTGGATGCCTCCATGTCGTATTGAGGTTCACCTTGACGCGAGGTGGGGGCTTCCCCTTGAGTTGATGAAGTACTCTCCTTCACCTCCATGGGACGAATATTGCCGATAGGTAGATCTAGTATGGCTTCCGAAGGATCCTTATCACCTACATCATTTGCCAATTGTTCGACTTGCGAACCATTAGATTCATCAAACTTCACATCTATCGTGTCTTCAACTTTTCGAGTGAAGTTGTTGTAGACACGGTAAGTGTGAGAGTTTGACCATAACAAAGAAGGAATCCTTCATGAGATTTAGGAGCAAATTTAGTACGATGATGCTTATCAAGAATGTAGCACTTTGAGCCAAATACCCGAAAGTATCCGAATTGGGGTTTGTTACTGGTGAGCAGCTCATATGCCGTTTTAGCAAGAAGCTTGTGCAAGTAAAGTCGGTTTGTGGCATGACATGTTGTTTCAACGGCTTCTGCTCAAAAGTGTCTTGGTGTCTTGTATTCGTCAAGCATCGTTCTTGCCATCTCAATGAGCGTCCGGTTCTTCCTCTCAAGAACTCCATTTTGTTGAGGTGTGTACGTAGCCAAGAACTCATGTGAGACACCTTCATCAAGAAAGGCATACGCATGGGTGTTCTTGAACTCCGATCCATTATCGCTTCGAACCTTCTTGATCTTCACTTCAAACTGATTTTGCGCTTTGCGAGCAAAGTTCTTGAAGATCTTGTGAACCTGTGACTTATCGAATACCCGTAAATCTGGAAAATAATCAACTATATCTAGACCATAGGAATTTCCATCGAGACTCTTGTAAGCATTGGGACCAAAAAGATCCATGTGAAGTAACTCGAGTGGCCTCCTAGTAGTCATGATATTCTTAACGGGATGACTTCCACCTACTTGCTTTCCAGCTTGACAAGCACTACAAAGTCTATCTTTGTCAAAGATAACATCTTTAACACCAAGTATATGATCACCTTTGATTAGCTTATCTAGATTTCGCATGCCTACATGTCCAAGTCTTCTATGCCAAAGCCAACCTTTAGAAGATCTTGCAATTAAACAAGTGCGAGGCTTGGATCTTTTAGTGAAATCAACAATGTATAGATCACCTCTATGGAAACCGGTAAAGACCATTTTATGATTATCTCGACAAAACACTATCAATTTTCATAAATAAAACTTTGAAACCAAAGTCAGCAAGTCTAGATACAGAAAGAAGATTGTAGCCAAGGGATTCAACAAGCATGTCATTTTGAATGGAGCTATCATGAGATATGGCCACCTTACTAAGGCCAAGTACCTTACCCTTAGAGTTGTCTCCAAAGGTCAAGTACCGTCGAGGACCTTGATTAGGTGTGATCTCTTGGAACATGTTTCTATCACCAATCATGTGATCTGTACATCCACTGTCAAGAATCCACTCTTTTCCTCCGGACGTGTAATCTCTAAAGTTTGCCATAAGACTCAAATTCTTAATGATCTTCTCATGCTCGATGTCGAACAACTCATCTTCTTCATAATAGCCATGTCACACATTGTCATCATCAAGTGGGAAATTCTCGTCATAAAGAACAACAGATTCATTAGAATAGTGATTATGACAATGCTCAAGTTTATGAATGTGAATGGTTTCAAAAATAATGTTGTTAATAATGGTGACATCTCCTTTAGCACACATAAGATCACCGAGCTCAAATAGACATTTATCAAAGTTTGGATCACTAGGCTTCATTTTGTGAAAAGCAACAGTTTTATGAAGAATTTCATCAAGATTTCCTAAGGAAAAATTTGGATATCATTTCTCCAAATTAGTCCTTAAGGTATAGGCACATGCAAAATTCTTCATTTGAGAAAGCATGAGTCTTGGTAAACCTCTAACAATAAGATTTTCAGCTCTTAGGTTACCAAGCATGTTAATTTCCTCTTCGTGTGTGGGATGCATTTCATCAATGGGGAGCACATAGGGTTGTTCAATATATTTAGTCAAATGGAATCTATTAAATAGATCAATCATGGCATTATTCCATTGACTATAGCACTCTCCATCAAGAATGGGCACTCTACAACTCAAACTCTCTACACTAGACACATCCATCTTCCTCCACGGTGATTAAACCGAAGCAATGGAGACCAATGCTCTGATACCACTTGTAGGATCGAGAGAGGCATGTCTAGAGGGGGTGAATAGACTACTAGTAGAAATTTAAAACCTAACCTTTTCCCAAGTTAATTGGTTGGGAGATTTAATACTTTTAGCAAATCTAGATAGTCAAACAACCCCACACATGAATGTCTACAAGTGTGGTAGCGGAAAGTAAAGACATTGCACATGTAATTAAAGAGATGGGATAGGAAGATCAAACACAATAGGAGACACAAGAATTTTTCCCATGGTTCCGATAGGTGGTACTATCGTACGTCCACGTTCATGGAGTCTTTCAACCCACGGAGGGTAACGGTCGCGAGAGTCCACGGAGGGCTCTACCCATGGAGGGTTCCACGAAGAATCAACCTTGACTATTCCATGCGGCTTCCGTCCATGAAGGACTAGCCTCACTATGGGTAGATCTTCACGAAGTAGGCGATCTCCTTGCCCTTAGAAACTTCTTGGTTCACTCCACAACACGAAGTAGGAGGCTCCCAAGCGACACCTAACCAATCTAGGAGGCACCACCCTCCAAAAGGTAATAGGCTTGGTAATGACGATGAACTCACTGCTCTTGTGCTTCAAGATGATAGAATCCTCAACACACAATCTCTCTCTCTCATGGATTTGGCTTTGTAGAAGAGATGGGACTGGTGGAAAGCAACTTGGGGAGGCTAGAAATCAAGATCCATATCGTTGGAGTGGAAGATCTTGACCTCAACACAAGGGTAGGTGGTTCTCTCTCAGAAAACTGACTAGGATAGGTATGGAATTGTTCTGAGTGATTCACTTTCGTGTGGGTGGTGGTGAAAGGGTATATATAGACATCCCCAAAAATCCAACCGTTACACACAATAAGTCAGACTCGGTGACACCAAAGTGTAAAACTCGGTGGTACCGAAGTGAAAAAAGTGGCAACTTTTGAATCTCGGATGGACAGATATATAACTCTCGGTTGCACCGACAGGGTGACCAACGGTCAGAATTACCAAATAGGTGACACTAATTCACAATTCTCGGTCGGACCGAAAATGAGAATTTGCGTAACAGGAAGTTGGCAACCCAACTCGGTGGCACCAAGTGCTGTGTCGGCTGCACCGAAGTGTTAGGGTTTGGTTGAGTCTGTCTAGGGTTTGGAACTCAGTGGCACCGGGATAGTAAAGTTGGTTGCACAGATTTGGTATATTTGGCTTAGGACAGACTTTGGTGGGAGAGTATGTGGATGTTTTGGTGACTGTCACTTGTGCACGCTTGAGCATATTGTTCACGATCAAAACTTTACCCCCTTTTAATAGTATTGGCTTTCCTATAGACTCAAAGTGATTTCTCACAAATATAAAATGTAGAGTCCTCTTTATTTAAGCTTGGCCAACGTATTTCCTTGAATCTTGGGGTAATTCCACAATCTCCTCACCCTTTTTGCCAACTCAACTCTCCATGGACTATTATCTGAAATACACTAGATAGAAGTGTTAGTCCAAGAGATAATGTATGTTGTCATGAATTATCAAAACCACCTAGGGAGCATATTGTGCTTTCAACCGCCTCCTAGGAAGGAGCATAGACGCCCCGAGATATACTTTGATGCAGTGATGGAGAGTGCTGGGGTGGTAGCGTCCCAGTGTCTAGGCGATCATTTATTTGAATGAACTGTAACGCGTCTGAAGAATTGTCCAAACTTTTCATAATATTACTTATTGTTCTTGTATGATTTTGCATTCCTTTATAACTCCTATGTGGCTGTTTAATACTGAAAGATGCGAGTCGTCGGCTTCAGCCCCCATGTAGATACTATATGGGGTGTGTATGCCAATGCACTATGTCCCTTAGCCGAATTATTGGAACCCAAAGGCGGTACAGTGCGGCAGACTAGGCAATCAGGCTATAGTGCTTTATTTCTTTCACTTAGCCGTAGGGGCGCGAAAAAGACTACATGAAGCATACGATTAGCCACCAAAGTGTTGTGATGTTCGGACGAACTGTGGCCAAAGCTGGTATCACAATGTTCGCATAAAGGACAAATTCCTCGTATAACACGGAATAACCACTTACGAGGATTGAAGTATAACACTTCCATCTCGGGTTCACAGACGGGATCTCGCATACTATGACAACCAGTTTTCGGCTTTCTCCCCTGAGGTGCTTGACCAGACTACCTGGAAGCACAATCGCCGGGCTCCCTTTGCCCTTTTAGCTGAATGAGCATACCATAAAGGGGCAAGCACAGGAGCCGGCCAACCCAACTATTGACCCAAGACATATCTCGGAACGGATGCATATAAAGAGAACACCAAGATGCCGAACACATGATAGAATGTACATATGGCAATTTGGTTTTAGACTCGAGCCCTCGGTCTATTAGCCGGTTGCCTCGCATCATATCGAACAGGTCCACGAGAAGAGGGAGAGAGGAAAAACTATGCACCGAAAAAGGACAGATGAGGCAAACTTGTGCCATGCAATTTACATTTTTTCTCAACAACTCTTATAGCTCGGATTGCCGAAGCAACTATTTACAGGTATGTGAAAGAAATGAAAATATACAGGAGTTGTTGTACCAGGGGTCTTCAATTGATAACCTGACGTCCTCGATATGCCCCGTTGCTAGTTGACTCCTGTTCTTAGATGCACCTTGATGGGTGTTAGTGTTCGGCGAACGGATCTTGCAAACAAGGTCTTGAGAGGCCGCCGAATTGTAGGTGAGCTTTATGCCATAGGTAGGTTCTTAAGGAGCACCTGCATTTTGTCCGAAGACGTGTTCATGGTAGAGGTTCAGGCCAGCCGAACACACATCTTTATTTCCCCACCGCTACCCATGGAATTTTTAGTGCGAAGTTGTGCGTCCTTGGCACGTACTTTGCTGGTCGTAGGGTTGTGTGGTGGGGGGGCGAGTCCCTATTGAAGGGAGGAGGAAGGATCTGAGTTTTTGGTCTGAAGCCAAACTCGCTTCCCAGCCTTGTGTGCCTTTATGGCGGATGTCGGAACTTGCCGATCTTCTTTGTAGCTGAATTCGGCCGCCAGGGCCAGTGCATGTTCCTCAGTTCTAAGGGAGCGCTCTGTATTGCCGTTAATAGTAATGACCCCCTTGGGGCCCGACATCTTGAGCTTGAGGTATGCGTAGTGTGGGACTGCGTTGAAACAAGTGAACGTTGTCCGACCAAGCAGCACGTGATAGCCGCTGCAGAAGGGCACAATGTCGAAGATCAAGTCTTCGTTGTGAAAGTTATCGGGCGAGCCAAACACAACTTCCAGGGTTACGGAACCCGTACATCGGGCCTCAACACCTGGGATCACTCCTTTGAAGGTAGTGCTATTGGGTTTGATCCTTGACGGATCTATGCCCATCTTTTCACCGTATCTAAGTAAATTGGGTTAAGGCTACTTCCTCTGTCTGTTAGGACTTTTGTGAGGTGATACCCATCTATAATGGGGTCTAGGATGACGGCCGTCGATCCCCCGTGATGGATACTGGTCGTGTGATCGCGCTGATCAAAGGTGATCGGGAATGCCGACCATGGGTTGTACTTCGGGGCTACGTGTTCTATAGCGTAGACCCCCCGAAGGGTGCGCTTCCTCTCCTTCTTAGGCATACGGGTGGCGTATATCATATTCACCATTTTGAATTCAGGAGGAAATTTCTTCTGTCCGCCACCAATTGGATCCCGAGGCTCATCCTCGTCCTTGCTGCCAGAGCTTTTGCCTTGGTCCTCGGGTGGTATCTTGCCAGCCTGTTTAAACACCCAACAATTGCGGTGCGTGTGTTTGGCGGGCTTCTCCGGAGTCCCATGGATTTGGCAAGGCCTTTCCATGATCTTCTCCAGTTGGGTGGGTCCATCGTGATTGCCTTTAGGAGGCTTCTTCCTCTGCCCAGATCGGGAGTTGCGGAATCCGGCGTTTAGAGTCGTGTCATTGGCATCGCTATTATTGTGCCGATGCTTATTCTTGTTGCACTTTGGTTTTCTGTTGCCATCCTGGGCTTCAAAGGCCATGGGGTCTTCAGTATTGTGGCTGCGTTTTGCCAGCCAATTGTCTTCGCCCGCGCAAAAGCGAGTCATGAGGGAAGTAAGGGTGGACATGGTCCAAGGTTTATCCTGGCCATGCTGACGGGCCAGCCATTCGTCCTGAATACTGTGCCGGAACGAGGCTATGGCCTCAACATCCGTATAGTCGACAATTTAGTTCTTCTTAATCAAGAACCGAATCCAGAATTACCGAGCAGACTGGCCGGGATTCTGTACGACGTTGCTGAGATCGAAAGAGTCTGGCAAGCGGACATAGGTTCCTTGGAAGTTAGAGCAGAACGCATCTTCCAAGTCCTCCCAGCATCCAATGGAGTTTTCGGGGAGGCTATTTAACCAGTGACGAGCTGGCCCCTTAAGCTTAAGATGTAGATATTTGATGGCATGGAGATCATCTCCTCACGCCATGTGTATATGAAGGAGGAAGTCCTCAATCCATATAGTTGGGTCAGCAGTCCCATCATACTGTTCTATATTCACAGGTTTAAACCCCTCAGGGAACTCATGTCGCATTATCTCATTTGTGAAGCATAGTGGGTGAGCAGCGCCTCTGACCTGTGCTATGTCATGCCTGTATTCGACGTCTGTGTGGGCCCAGTTGCGTTCCTAACTCTGTTGTTTTGGTCGAACCATGGTCTATACCCACTCCGTCTATCGGGTGAGTACTCTCTGTATCCGTAGATCGATCTTGTACGGCCTGCTCTGTGATCCAGGTCGTCTCGCACGTCGAACCTGTCATTGGGCTCTAATGGCTCCTTACCCAGTCTTTGGGGCATTCATGGTATATAACCGGTGTAGTCAGCCATCCTATCCTGCCCACGAGGGGGGCAGTCCAGCTTGTTGTATGGAGTATGGTTCAGAGATGGAGTATTAGTGAGTTCGTCATTGAATTGTGGCAGCAGCCTTCTCCGTGGGTAGCTTTTGGGCTGGTCCTACAGACCGGTGCCGCATGCTTCCTCAGCTGAGAGGACTTTCGTCCGTCGATCATTGAGGTCATCCTATTTGGCTTTGAGTTGCCGTTCTTGAGCTTTCAAGCTGCGAGCCGTTGCTATGAGTCGTTGCCTGATTTCTTCCTAATCTTCGAGGTTATTAGGGATGTACAAGTCATCAGCCTCTGGTATATCTTCCTCCTCGACGGGGGGAAGGTAATTATCGTCTTTGGAGTCGTTGATGTTATCGGGGTTGTTCTGGTCCTCAGGCCCTTCCGGACCCTCTAACGGGTGTTCGGGGATATCGGGATTGTCACGGTCAGCAGAGGTATTACCGTCACCGTTGCTGATAATATCTTTCCTTCCCTTTTTGCCTTTAGACAACTTATGCGGTTTCCGGCGTCTTAATGGCGCATCGCCCGACTTGTCGCCATTGTTATTAGGTGTATTGTCGCCGTTAGTGGCAGGAGTATCTACCATGTAGACATCGTATGTGGAAGTGGTGGCCCACCTCCTAGTGTTAACAGGGGTGAGCACGGTCCTCTTTGTTGAGTACGTTGCATGGGAAACAAAAATTTCCTACGCACACCCAAGATCTATCCATGGTGATGAGCATCTACGAGAGGGAGAGTGGATCTACATACCCTTGTAGATCGCTAAGCGGGAAGCGTTAAGAAATGCGGTTGGTGTAGTCGAATGTCTTAAATGAATAACCGTGTTGCAATAAACATGATCTAATCATGTTCATGCTTAACGCAAACACCAACAACATTGAGGTTTGTCACTAATCCCGAAGGTAGAGAGAGCATGCGATGTTGATCACATCAACCTTGGAAAAATTTCCAACACACACCGTTTATTTCGTAGCTTTTACTTTGAGTTACTAACCTTTAGGAACTTAACCGGTATCCAATACCCAGGTGTTACTAGGAGTACTAGCAAGGTACACATCAATAACATGTATATCAAATATACTTCTGTCGACGTTGCCAGCCTTCTTATCTACCAAGTATCTAGGGTTGTTCCGCTTCAGCGACCGCTCTCCTCATAATAGAAGCACTTAGTCTCGGGTTTGGGTTCAACTTTGGGTTGCTTCACTAGAGCAGCAACTGACTTGCCGTCAATGAAGTTTTCCTCCTTGCCCTTGCCCTTCTCGAAACTAGTGCTTTTACTAACCATCAACACTTGATGCTCCTTCTTGATTTCTACCTTTGCGGTGTCAAACATCGCGAACAGCTCAGGGATCATTATTTCTATCCCTGGCATTTTATAGTTCATCACCAAGTTCTAGTAGCTTAGTGACAGTGACTTGGAGAACTATATCACTAACTATCTTATCTAGAAGATTAACTCCCACTTGATTCAAGCGATTGTAGCACCCATACAATCTGAGCACATGCTCAACGATTGAGCTATTCTCTTTCATTTTGCAGGCAAAGAATCTTGTTGGAGATATCATATCTCGCAACATGGGCACGAGCCTGAGATCCCAATTTCAGCTCTTGGAACATCTCATATGTTCTGTTACGTTCAAAACATTTCGGAGCCTCAATTCTAAGCCGTAATGGATGACACACTAAACTATCAAGTAGTCATCAGAACGTGCCTGTGAGATGTTCACAAGATCTACAGATGACGCTAGAGGGTTTGGCGCACCGAGCGGTGCATTAAGGACATAAGCCTTCTGTGCAGCAATGAGGACAATCCTCAGATAACGGACCAAGTCCACAACATTGCTACCATCATCTTTCAAGTCTATTTCTCTAGGACATAAGCTTTCTGTGCAGCAATGGTGAACATCATTATGTTGATCATATCTACTATATGACTCATGTTCGACCTTTCAGTCTCTTGTGTTCTAAGACCATGTCTGTACATGCTAGGCTCATCAAGTTTAACCCGAGTGCTCTGCATGTGCAACACCGTCTTGCACCCATTGTATGTGAACATAGAGTCTATCACACCCGATCATCACGTTGTGTCTCGACACGACGAACTATCGCAACGGTGCACAATCGGGGAGAACACAATTCATCTTGAAATTTAAGTGAGGGATCACCTTATAATGCTACCATCGTCCTAAGCAAAGCAAGGTGTATAAAAGGATTAACATCACATGCAAATCATAAGTGACATGATATGGCCATGAACTTGTGCTTTTGATCTCCATCTTGAAAGCACCGGCATGATCTCCATCATCACCGGCATGACACCATGATCTCCATCAACGTGTCGCCATCGGGGTTGTTGCGCCCACCATGCTTCTACTACTATTGCTACTGTTTAGCGATAAAGCAAAGCATTACATAGCGCTTAATGATGGACACGCAGGTCATACAATAATTAAAGACAACCCTATGGTTCCTACCGGTTGCCGTACTCATCGACATGCAAGTCATGATATTCTATACAAAACATGAGCATCTCATACATCACATATATATCATAATATAATTGGCCATATCACATCACAACATACCCTGCAAAAACAAGTTAGATGTCCTCTAATTGTTATTGCATGTTATACGTGGCTACTACGGGTATCTAGCAAGAACAATTCTCACCTACGCAACACAACGGTGATACATAAGTTGCTTTCCAACCTTCTCAAGGACCGCCTTTGTCGAATCCGATCCAACTAAAGTAGGAGAAACAGACACCCGCCAGCCATCTTTGTGCAATGAGGTTACACGTCAGTCGATGGAACCGGCCTCTCGTAAGCATACGAGTAAGGTTGGTTCGGGCCGCTTCATCCCACAATACCGCTGAACCAAAACACGACCAAGGGAGGAAGCAATCTAAGCATCAACGCCCACAAACCCTTTGTGTTCTACTCGAGATCTCATTTACACATAGACCTAGCTCATGATGCCACTATTGAGTACGTTGCATGGGAAACAAAAAATTTCCTACGCACACACAAACTCTATCCATGGTGATGAGCATGTAT
Organism: Hordeum marinum; assembly: GCA_022496015.1. Lineage (NCBI taxonomy): Eukaryota > Viridiplantae > Streptophyta > Magnoliopsida > Poales > Poaceae > Hordeum > Hordeum marinum. The sequence goes on from CM039674.1 coordinate 147,777,609, forward strand.
GAGAGGGAGAGTGGATCTACATACCCTTGTAGATCGCTAAGCGGGAAGCGTTAAGAAACGCGGATGGTGTAGTCGAATGTCTTCGCGATCCAAATCGTCAAGCGTCCCGTGATCTCATCACGATCTGTCCCGCGATCCACTCACGATCCGTCCCGTGAACTCATCACGATCCGTCCCGTGATCTCATCACGATCCATCTCGCGATCTTGATCACGGTCCTTCCGATCTAGCGCCGAACGGACGACACCTTCACGTTCAGCACACGTACAACTCGATGACGATCTCACCTTCTTGATCCAGCAACAGGGAGCAGAGAGGTAGACGAGTTCTCCAGCAGCGTGACGGCGCTGCGGCGATGGTGGTGGAGCTATTCCGGCAGGGCTTCGCCTAAGCACTACAGGAAACCGATCTAGAGGAGAGACTATGCACTAGAGGAACGGGTACCACGTGGCTGAAAATCAAGTGCCAAAAACCCTAAAACCTCTAGTATATATAAGAGGAAGAGAGGAGGAGGCTTGTCCCAAGGTCCAAGCCATCTAGGCTTCGGCCGAACAAAGGAGGAGAGGAGGATTCCTCCTCCAATCCTAGTAGGACCGGGACTCCTCCTTATTTTGGTCTTTTTGCCCTTTTCCACCTTTTTCTCTTTGGGCTTTTCTTTCCAACCGCATGGGCCTTATGTGGGACTTCCACCAGACCACTAAGGGCTGGTATTCACTCTCCCAAAGCCCATGTAGCCTCTTGAGTCGAAATACCCCTCCCGATGGTCTCCCGGTACACTACCGGCACTCCCGATACACTACCGATGAGCCCAAAACTTTTCCGGCGACCAAAATAGGACTTCCTATATATCAATCTTTACCTCCGGACCATTCCTTAGCTCCTCATGATGTACGGGATCTCATCCGGGACTCGGAACAACCTTCGGTCACCACCATACATAACTCTATACTACCGAAACGTCACCGAACCTTAAGTGTGCAGACCCTGCGGGTTTGAGAACTATGTAGACATGAACGAGACACCTCTACGGTCAATAACCAATAGCGGGACCTGGATGCCCATATTGGTTCCTACATATTCAACAAAGATCTTTATCGGTCGAACCTCTGTGTCAAGGATTCAGTTAATCCCGTATGATGTTCCCTTCGTTCTTCGGTATGTTACTTGCTCGAGATTCGATCGTCGGTATCTCCGTACCTAGTTCAACCTCGTTACCGGCAAGTCTCTTTACTCATTTTGTAATACAAGATCCCGTGACTAACGCTTAGTCACATTGCTTGCAAGGCTTATTGTGATGTTGTATTATCGAGTGGGCCATGAGATACCTCTCCGTCACACGGAGTAACAAATCCCAGTCTTGATCCATGCCAACCGAACAGACACCCTCGGAGATACCTGTAGAGCACCTTTATAGTCACCCAGTTACGTTGCGACGTTTGATACACACAAGGTACTCCTCCAGTGTTAGTGAGTTGCATGATCTCATGGTCATAGGAACAAATACTTGACATGCAGAAAACAGTAGCAATAAACTGATACGATCATATGCTACGTTTGTAGTTTGGGTCTTGTCCATCACATCATTATCCTAATGACGTGATCCTGTTATCAAATGATATCTCATGTCCATGACTAGGAAACCATAACCATCTTTGATCAACGAGCTAGTCTATTAGAGGCATACTAGGGACATGGTGTTGTATATGTATCCACACATGTATCTGAGTTTCCGATCAACACAATTATAGGATGGATAATAAACGATTATCATGAACAAGGAAATATGATAATAACTAATTTATTATTGCCTCTAGGGAATATTTCCAACACTCTTCATCCGTGTATTCTGCCTCCTCGAAAGCATAGTCCAGCATGTTGGTTAAATCTTCGACAGTGGCTATCAAGTGGCTGGTGGGTGGGTCGAAAAATTCGTCCTGACCCGCACCATAACCGAACCGAGCATAGATCGGGGTTGGATCATCGGTGATCTTCATCGACAAGATCCGATCTATGGCCTCGTCAACTGCTAAGGGCCCGATTGGATCCAGCTAATTGGGACTTTCGGATTTAACCTGCAAGGCGTCCGGATGTGGGGAGTGCTTGGCAAGAACACGTGTCCGGTCATCTGGATCAATGGCCAGACCAGGATAGGAGATCAACCCATCGCCATGGGTGACTCCATTAGCATGTTCGAAGAAGGGGCTCGAGGTTAAAGCCTCAGGGTCATCGGGGGCTACAGGAGAAGATGCGATACCGTTAATGACAAGTCACCTCGAGAGTCTACGGAGAACTGTAAGTTTCTGAATCTGACCTCTTGATCAGGGGCGAAGCTCTCAACACGGCCTAGATGTCTAGTGGGATCAGTGTGCAACACAACGCTGCTGAAGGCAAAGATCTTTCCGTGGACAAAAGTGTCCATGTTGTGGACCTCTTCATTGATGACAAGGCGAGGCATCAATTCCATCTTGCTCACAGAGGAACTCTCAATGAAAGCACCAATGTCGGTGTCAAAATCGGCGGATCTCGGGTAGGGTGTCCCGAATTGTGAGACTAGAATCGATGGTAACAAGAGACAAAAGGGACACAAATTTACCCAGGTTTGGGCCCTCCTATGGAGGTAATACCCTATGTCCTGCTTGGTTGTGTTGATGATATGGGGGGTTACAAAGTTGATCTACCTCTAGATCGAATAGCTACCCTAGATGAGTTGTTCTGTCCCTATACCCTAAAACCCTCCGGCTTATATAGACGCCAAGGATGCCTAGGGTATACACATGGTCGGTTACACGCCGAAGAGATAAACATGCCTATTTGCTACATCAAACGTGGAGTGCAAGCCGTGCTTACCGAAGCTTCCATCTTGGAGACTGGGCCTTCAAATATTCCCGTGTTCGGTAAGTAGCCCATATAGTCCGGCCCAAAAGAATAGGACGAATTCTCAAGGATCCCTTAATCCAGGACTCCCTCAGAGAGAGAGAGAGAGATAGAGAGAGAGAGATTGCCATCTAGGTACTACCTATGGACCCGTAGGTCTATGGTGAACTACTCACACATCATGGTGAGGGCAGCAAGGTTGATGAAGTGGCCCTCTCTGGTCGATCTCCTCCTCGTCAGGGTGCCGGAACGGAGGTGTACATGGCCTCCCATCGAAATAGAGACTTGCAGCAGCGGAAAAAGTGTTTCGGGAGCGCTTCTGGGATTTTTAGGGTAATTGTGAATTTACAGGCCAGAGAGGGGCATCGGGAGGCGCCCGAGGGGGGCACAAGCCAGTGGTGTGTCCTGTTGGCTTGTGGGCCCCTCGTGGCTCCTCCGGCCTCCCCTCGAAGCTTCTAGGTCTTCTTTTGGTCCAAAAAATCATGGAAAAGTTTTGTGGCAATTGGACTTCGTTTGGTACTGTAAACCTGAAAAAGTAAAAAACACTCAGAAAACTGCAACTAGCACCGGGCACTGGGTCAATATGTTAGTGTTCAAAAATATTATAAATTGGTAAATAAATACCCAAAAGTATCATAGAATGATAATATATTAGCATGGAACAATAAAAAATTATATATACATTGGAGACGTATTAACATCCCCAAGCGTAATTCTTGCTCGTCCTCGAGTAGGTAAATGATAAAAACATAATTTTTGATTTGACATGCTACCCATTATGTAATCTTTTGTATGTATGCTGATTGAGAACTAATGAATGAACAAACAATAACATAGTAATATATATATAATTATAAGAAACAAAATCATTGATTTTTCTAAGTATACGATCCTAAAAGAATCTTTACCCCTACTCATCTAATTATATTGCAAGGCATGACTCCATCTTTAGCACATCAACACAAATGTTAAGCACCATGGTGTCCAAGTCAGGCAATTGGATTGTACTTTTTCAATATGCATCAACTTTTTATTCTTCACGCAATACATGAGCGTGAACCATTAGACATAGCATATAGGTGGTATAGAATATGATGGTAGATATTGAAGGGGTAAAAAGTGAAGAATATAGTCTCACATCAACTAGGCGTACCAACGAGCTATGGATATGATCATCAATAGATGTCAATGCAAGGAGTAGGGATTGCCATGCAAATGAAGCACTAGAGCTATAAGTGTATGAAAGCTCAACTGAAGCTAAGTTGGGTGTGCATCTAACTTGGTTGCTCATGAAGACCTTGGGCATTTGAGGAAGCCCGTCATCGAAGTATACAAGCCAAGTTTATTATATGAAAATGTAATTCCCACTAGCATATGGAAGTGACGACATAGGAGACTCTCTATATGAAGAAGATGGTGCCACTTTGAGGCACAAGTGTGGTAAAGGATAGTAGCAAAGTCCCTTCTCTCCTTTTCTCTCATTTATTTTTTATTTTTTTATTTTATGGTGGGCTTTTCTCTTTTTTTGCCTCCGCCGTTCATTTTTTACATGGTGTCCTCATTTGGCCTCCCCCATTTTTACTTTATTTTTCGTCCGGAGTCTCATCTCGACTTGTGAGGGAATCATAGTCTCGATCATTCTTTCCTCACTAGGACAATGCTCTAATAATGATGATCATCACACTCTTATTTACTTACAACTCAATATGAAGAACTGATAGGAAGATATGACTCTGTATGAATGCCTCTAGCAGTGTACCAGGATGTGTAATGATCTAGCGTGACATGTATCAAAAACATGATGAATGGCGGCTTTGCCACAAATACTATGTCACCTCTATTGTTCGAGATTTTCCCTAGAGGAAATCATGTATGATGATATTTCCTATGTGTTTATGAATAAAGATAGTCCTTGGACATTATCATTGATGTGTATTGACAAGTATGTGACTTGTTTGTGAGACTATGCATTGTATGATAACTGTCCTAAATGGTCACTAGTCGAAAGGGTTGTGTGGACGCACAACTAATCAGACTAGCATATGACACGGTGGATGGTTCGGTCTCACTGACCATGTAGCATTGGATGCTAGCCGGATAATATGGACTCGTAAAGGTCTGGTCAGATTCGACATAGTCGGATCCGAGTCAAGATAAGGTCTGAGTTGGACAGACCCAACAATGAGACGCATCGATAGGTCATTTGTGAGTCTCTAGTACAACATACATTCTATGTCCTAAGACCTGAGCTGGCGCATGTACTCGGGGTGGTGATAGACTTGCTTTGGGCCGACCAAATGCTACTTCGTGACTGGGTAGTTATAAAGGTAGGTTTCGGGCTTATCCAGACCCATGCTGCGAGACATAGTCAAGCAAGATGGGATTTGCCCCTCCAATCAGTAGAGATATACTTTGGGCCCCCCGGGTGATCCGACCTGGATAAGCATGGCCATGCAATGAGGATTATGAGATAATCCGAATGTTGGTCGGATTCACCGGAACGAGAAAGAGGTCGTGCTGCAACAAGGATGACCATGTCGCCTTGTGCACGACAACATATATCGTGTGGCAAAGGGAACATAAGTGTGAAGTACAGGTTCGCCTAACCAGCTTCATCGGACACTTGGAGTCGGCACGTATTGCTAGAGGTCGCTATCGACCGGTCGAGTCGGATGTCATCTGACTTGCGACCAAGTGGACGAGAACCTAAAGGGTCGCACGCTTAAGGGAAGGAACACGTGGGATTTAGGATCCGTGCGAGGCCCAAGAGTTGAGCTCGCGCCGGATGCCTATATATATATAGTGGAGGTGCGACACATCCATCTGGTTGATCGCTTCGGCACCGTCATTAGGGTTTTCATGTGTTGTGAATAGACACCTCCACTCGCCACCGCCGACCGTGTGATCGGACCTAGCAGTCTGCCGCATGGGTGTTCCTCCTGCACGCGCGGATACCATTAGAGGTGGTGCACTTGCACTGTTCCGGCAAACCTATATGTGGGATCCGGCCACCGGCTGTTCGAGGGAGATCAGAACGTCTATTCGAGGGAGATCAGGCGAGAAGGAGACGGACCACACGAACACGCTGCCCCAACTCTACTTCCGCTGCATGGCACTACACGTCTAGTGGTAACAATTTGTGATCCATCTCCGTAGCATGTTCTTGGATGTTCTACGCGTAGGAAAAATTTAATTTGCATGCGATGCACCTATGATAGAACCCAACATCTATATGATCATGCAAAGCATTATGACGATGGACGAACTAGTTATGTGAAGTGACGATGGAATTTGCATGGAAATATATCTCGGAATGGCTACGTAAATTCCATAATAGGTAGGTATGATGGCGTTTTTGAGGAAGATATAACGAGGCTTATGTGCAACAAAGCGTATCATGTCACGGGGTTTGGATGCACCAGCGAAGGTTGCACCAATCCTCAAGGTGAGAATGGGCTATGCACCGTACTGAAGAGGCTAGCAAATATGAGAAGGTGAAGATGCATATGTCCATGGTTTCACATTAGTCATAAAGAACTCACATACTTATTGCAAAGTGTTATTAGTTTATTCACAAATCAATGTACTCCTCGCATGCCCCGAAGGAGGAGGTTGGTAGGAGTTAACCATCACGCGCCCCCGACTTGAAATAACACTAGGATTTCAACGAGGAATAAAAATGCTCACACATCATCACTATGCCTCTTTAATTTTTAGATGAATAACAAGTTAACACCTTAATCTCAAAACTTCTATGAATCAACAATTGTGAAGTCACACCTTTTTCATATTACCACATCAATGTCATTAACCCACTGAGGGAGTCATGGACTAAGGGGTCCTCGGGCCGCTGTCCTATCTCCCAATAGGCCGGCTTGGTGGGCCGCTCACTGACTATCGCAGGAAAGGACGGATACATCAACACCCCATGTTCTAGAAGGAAGCCCCGAAGGTGCGTCATGCACTCCAAGTCAAGATGAGGAAATCGACATCTCCATCCCCGGCAGGAGACCTATCATGTGTAAACCCTAGGTACCCCCCGGTGTGTAAATAAACTGCGAGGGTTTTATATTGTACGGTAGAGAAATTCATCTAGGGTTTTAGCTATCTGATCTCGAGGTAGATCAACTCTGTAACCTTCATACCATCAATATAATCGAGCAGGACGTAGGGTCTTACCTCCATAGGAGGGCCTGAACCTGGGTAAACATCGTCTCCTTCGTCCCCTTGTTACCATCGATCCTAGACTCACAGCTCGGGACCCCCTACCCGAGATTCGTCGGTTTTGACACCGAAATTGGTGCTTTAATTGAGATATCCGCTGTGATCGCCAAAGGAATTGATGGCTTGCGTTGTCATTAACAAAGAAGTCCGTAACATGACTCCTTTGTCCCTGGACAGATCTTCGCTTTCAGCAGCATTGTGCTGCATGCTGACCCGACCAGCCGTATTGTCCGGGTCGGGTGTTTCTCCCCTGATCAAGAGGCCAGATTCAGGAACCTAGAGTTCTTCGTAGACTCTCAGGTGATCTTTCGCTCACCGGACTCGCAATCTCATCTAACACGCCCGAGGACTCCAAGGCCTTAACCTCGGATTTTGCTTTCGATCCCGCCCATGGGACCAACCCCGGTGATGACCCAACTTTTAGTCCGGATACGGCAATAGCACCAGATGGCCGGGGACCAGCTCCTGCTGAAGACACTTCTTGTGCGGACGCATCGGTGTTTGACTCCGAAAGCTCTGAGCAGGTTGACCCGATCGAGCTCTCGACACTCAACGAGGCTCTAGATCGGATCTTATCGATGAAAATTACTGACGACCCAACCCCGATCCACGTTCAGATCGGTATTAAGGTGGGTCAAGAGTAATTTTCTATCCCACCCACCGCCCACTTTGGATCCACTGTCGAAAACTTAACCGACATGTTGGACTACACCTCTGAGGAGGCAGAAGACATGGATGAGGAGGATTGCGCTCCCACCCCTGTCAACACCGGGCGATGGACTGCCACCTCCACCTACGACATCTACATGGTGGATACTCTAGCCGATAACAGCGAGCACAACCCCCAAACAATGGCGATAAATCTGGTGAAGCGTCGTCAAGGCGTCGGAAACCACGCAAATGGTCAAAGGTAAAAAAAGGGAAGGGAAGCTATTGCTGGCACCGGGGAAAGCGATACCACGGAAGACCTCGGTGATCCCAATATCCCCGAGCAGCCACTAGAGGACCAGGAGAGGCCGGAAGACCAACGCAACCCTGAGGATCCAAACGATTCCGAGGATGACAACTACCTCCCCCTGTTGCGGAGGAGGATAGCTCGGAAGCCGATAACTTCACCGTCCTCGAAAACCTTGAGGATCAGGAACGGTTTAGGCAACAACTTATAGACACTGTCCGAAGACTGAAGGCAAAAGAACGACAACTTAAGGCCAAACAAGATACCCACAATGATAGATGGACGTGGGTCCTATCAGCCAAGGAAGGATACGATACCAATCTATTGGACAAACCCAAGACCTATCCACGCCAACGACTACTGCCACGATTCGATGACAAGCTCCCTAATACGCCATCTCCCAAGCACACTCCATACGACCAGCCAGACCGCCCTCCCCGAGGATGAGATAGTATGGCTGACGATGCCGGTTATAGGCCGGTGATACCTTGCAGAAGGGGAAAAGAGCCAATAGAGCTTGATGACACGTACAACCTGCAACACGACCTGGACTATAGAATAGGTTGTATGACATCCAGCTACAGATCTAGAAGTTACTGCCCCGATAGACGGAACGGATACCAACCGTGGCTCGACCGCAACAATAGAGGCCAAGAACAAAACCAGGCCAAACCAGGCGCCGACTACCGGCGTGACATAGCCTGGGTCAGAGTAGCTGCCCACCCATTGTACTTCACCGATGAGGTGATGCAACATCAGTTCCTGTAAGGGTTCAAACCAATGAACATAGAGCAATACAATGGGACAACTGACCCAACAATATGTATCGAGGATTTCCTCCTCCACATTCACATGGCACAAGGAGACGATCTCCATGCCATCTATTATCTACCCCTAAAACTTAAGGGTCTAGCTCGGCACTGGTTAAACAACCTCCCATAAAATTCTATCGGGAGTTGGGAGAATCACAAGGATGCATTTTGATCTAACTTCCAAGGCACCTATGTATGGCCGCCGGACTCCTCCGACCAAAGCAACGTCATCCAGAAGGCAGGAGAGTCCGCTAGACAATTCTAGAATCGGTTCTTGACCAAGAAAAACCAGATCGTCGATTGCCCAGATGCTGAGGCAATAACTTCTTTCCGACACAATATTCGGGACGAATGGCTGGCTCGCTAGCTCGGTCAGGACAAGCCTAGGACCAGGTTCACCCTTACATCACTCATGACCTGCTTTTGCACGGGCAAGGATAACTGGCTAGCTAGATGGAGCCACAACCCCGAAGACCCCAGCACCTCTGAAGTTTGGGATGGAAATGGGAAACAACGACAAAACAAAAATAAACGTCGGCACAACAATAGTGATGCCGACGACACGCCGTTAATGCCGGTTTCTGCAACCCTCGATCCGGGCAGTGAAAGAAGCCTCCTAAAGGCAATCATGACGAACCTACCCCGCTAGACAAAATCATGGAGAGGCCTTGCCAGATCCATGGCACTCAAGACAAGTCCTCCACCCACACCAACCGTAATTGTTGGGTGTTCAAACAGGCCGGCAAACTCACAGCCAAGGAGCAAGGCAAGGGCACACACAACGAGGACGATGAAGAGCCCCACGTTCCTATCAATGGTGGATAGAAGCAGTTCCCTCCAGAGGTAAAGACTGTGAACATGATATACACCACTCACATACCCAGAAAGGAGAGGAAGCACGCCCTTCGAGAGATCTACGCCGTAGAACCGGTAGCCCCGAAGTATAACCCATGGTCGGCGTACCAGATCACCTTTGATCAATGAGACCATCCGACCAGTATTCGTCATGGGGGTTCAGCTACCCTCGTACTAGACCCCATTATCGATGGGTATCACCTCACTAAAGTCCTAATGGATGGAGGAAGTAGACTCAATCTGATGTACTCAAACACGGTGAAAAAGATGGGTATAGATCCATCAGGGATCAAACCTAGCAACACTACCTTTAAAGGAGTGATCCCAGGCGTCGAAGCCCGATGCATGGGCTCTGTGAGCCTGGAAGTAGTGTTCGGTTCGCCCGATAACTTCCATAGCGAGGACTTGATCTTCGACATTGTACCTTTCTGCAATGGTTATCATGCCCTGCTAGGTCGTACATCGTTTGCTCGTAATGCCGTCCCACACTACGCATAGCTCAAGCTCAAGATGCCCGGGCCCAATGGGGTCATTACTGTCAACGGTAACATAGAGCGTTCCCTCCGAACTAATGAACATGCATTGGCTCTGGCGGCCGAATTCCATTATGATGACGATCGGCAAAGGCCGAAATCTGCCATAAAGGCACGTAAGGTTGACAAATGAGCTCGATTTCATTCCGAACTCCCAGAATCTTCTTCTCCCCAGAAATAGGGACACACTCCCCATTGCATAGCCCTAATGCCAGTCAAACACGTGCCGAGAAGGCACAACTTTACACTCAAGATTCCATGGGCAACAGTGGGGAAAAACCCTCAAAGGGTAAGTGTTCGGCTGGACCGAACTACTACCAGTACACGTCCTCGGACATACCACATGTACCATCAAGGACCTGCTAAAGCATAAAGCTCATCCATACTTCGAAGACTTCTCAAGATCCTTTGTACAAGGTCCGCTCGCCGACAGCATCACCCTTAAAGGAATGCAACTCCCTAGGAGGCATAGGAGCAGACTGGTGACAGGGCACATCGAGGACGTCAAGGCACCAATTGAAGACCCCGGGTACAACCTGTCCTTGGTAATTTTTATATTTCATCTTCAAATACCTGTAACAACTGCTTCGGCAATTTGAGTTATAAGAATTATTGAGCAAAAAAAGACCATTATGCATGGCCTGTTCGCTGTATCTTATGCTACATACTTTGTTCTTCCCTCATCAACGCTTCTTGGGAAACTGTTAGGTATACATTATGATGCAACTGGCTAATAGACCAGGGGATTGAATTTAAAATATCACCCTAAGCATCACTCTGACACAACTGTCATTTGTTCGACATCTCGGATTTTTCTTTATATGCACAGGATCCGAACTATGTCTTGGGTCAATAGTTGGGTTGCCCGGCTCCTATGTTTGCCCTCTTACATTCCGCTCATTCAGCTAAAAGGGAAAAGGGAGAACCATTGCGATTGTGTTTCCATCTTGCCTGGTCAAGTACCTCAGGGGAGAAAGCCGAAAACTGACCGTCATAGTAAGCAAGGACCGGTCTACAAATCCGAGCATAAGTGTCATACTAAAATTTTGGTAGAGGTTATTCTGTGTCATACGATGGGTTTCGTACTTGTACAAACCATGTGATGCTGGCTTCAGCCTCGGTACATCCAAACCTCACAAAACACTGGGGGCCAGTCATCATCCCCCGCATTTTTTCAAACTCCTACTGCTAAGTGAAAGCGATAAAGCATCATAGTCCGATAGCCTTGTTCCCCTCGCACTACCTCCTTCAGACACCAATACTTCAGCTAAGGGTCATAGTGTGATGGCAGAAACACCTCGCACAGTATCTACGTGAGGGCTGAAGCCGGCGACTCATAACTTTCAGATAAAACGGCCACATGAGAGTCAAAATAAATACTACAACTTAAAAAACATGATAAACCATGCAACCCGATTATTAAGCGTTAACAGCCTTGGGACATATTACAATGCGCTCACTCATAAAAAACATCCTTTGGGCATTGGGCCTCTATCTCCCGAGCACCCTCCATCACTGCGGAGAAGTACCTCTTGGGGCGCCTATACTCTTTTCCAGGGGCGGAGGTGTGGTGGTCATATCGGTCGGATCAAGCCTCAGCCAGTGCACCATGGTTCTTGCAAAGGCGATCCGAGCTCCGCCGATGCATGTAGAACGCTTTAGCACGTCAATTCGAGGTGCAGCATCGCACAACCTCCGCACCAAGCCGAAGTAGCTGCCTGGCAACGGATCTTCAGGCCATAGCCGGATGCAGAGTCCTTCATGGCTGGCTCCGCCATCCTGTGCAGCTCCATCAATTGCTTCATCTGCTCGATCAGAAGAGGAGAGCACTCGGGGGCTTCAAACTGCGCCCAGAATAGCCAAGCCTCATCATCCTCATCCCTCAAAGCATAGAACTTGTTTGCATCCGCCGCGCTCTTTTGGAGGTCCGAACAGGCGCCTGAGGAATGCCACACCTGGGTGAGCAATGCGAACCTGCTATCACCAAAGGCACACTATAGTAAATACAACTTACCATCTGTGACTGCTTTGACTTGGCGGATCTGTTCTTCAAAGAACCACCTATCCACCCGCTCCTTTTGGAGCTCAGATTTCAGCGTGGATAGCTTGGTGGCTTGCTCCTTGCCTTTTTGCTGAGCAGGCCTCGCACTTCGTGCTGGCATCCTTGAGCTCTTGCTGCACCTCCTCCACCCGGGCTTCATGCTTAGCGGTCATGGTTTTCAATGCGGAGAGTGCGGCTACTACTTGTTTGGCTGCTGTTTTCTCGCCGGCGGCCTCTTGCTTCATCTTTCTCAGGTCGGCCTTGAGTTTCTCGGCCTCCTTAGCCGAAGCTGTGTAAGCAATAAATATATAATTACACTGGGTCACCAGTGTGGATCACTAATGATAGAAAGCCCAGATATTACAATTCGGCTTACCTTGCGCTTCATCAAACCTCTTGTTCAGGGAATCAAGCTCCTCTTCGGAGCTCTCGAGCTTCTGATTTAGATCGTAAAGCTCCACAGCATTAACGATCGCCATTGATGACGAGTCCTACAAACAATAAATATATATCAGACTATGTGCATTCAAACCCTCGAATTGTCAAGAATACGACCCTGTGCTCGGTCGTCTTAAGGTCTTTTAGAACAGTATGGGACGAATAATGTCTTGCGCTTCGTTGGTTACTCCTGTGTATTTGACCCCCGCATAAGTTTTTCGAAACTCACCCAGGGCTCGGGGGCTGATATACATATAAAGATAGCACAAACCTAATAAAATTAATATTTTGGGAAAAGGGTATTACGCGACTCACCTTGAAGCCCGTCAAGAGACCATTGAAGGCCTCTTTCAGTCCGTTATCAACAGACTGAATGCCTTGCAAAACTGCACCCATAAGAGTGCAGTGATCCTCGGAGATGAAGGCACTTGATAGAGCCTCCTCCATGACCGGCCACCCAGTCATCGATGGCGCCGGTGGTGATCGGCTAACCCGATCTCTAACAGTGGATTGAGCCGGTAGCTCTGAAGGCACAATGTGCTCTGGAGATGACCTCGGAGGGGACTAGACGTTCCTCTATCCTTCCTCCTTGGTGGCTAGGAGGGGATCCTCCCCTGGCCTTCGATGGTCGAGGCATTAACCTCGGCCATGACGTCTTCACCCTCACTGCCTGTGTTCGGCTCCAAAGGAGCCTAGTGGGATGAATGTTGGGAGACGTAGTAGTAAATCAAAATTTTCCTACGTGTCACCAAGATCTATCTACGGAGAAACCAGCAAACGAGTGGGGAGAGATTGGATCTTCATACCTTTGAAGATCGCTAAGCGGAAGCGTTACAAGAACGCGGTTGATGGAGTCGTACTCGTAGCGATTCAGATCGCGGTAGATCCGATCAAGTGCCGAACGGACGGCACCTCCGCGTTCAACACACGTGCAGCCCGGTGACGTCTCCTACGCCTTGATCCAGCAAGGAGGAAGGAGAGGTTGGGGAAGAGCTCCAGCAGCAGCACGACGGCGTGGTGGTGGTGGAGTAGCAAGGTATCCCGGCAGGGCTTCGCCTAAGCACTGCGGAGGAGGAAGAAGCAGAATAGGGCTGCAGCGAGAGAGAAAGAGTTCGTCCTCTCAAACCTGCCCAAACCCTTGCATATATATAGGAGGAAGGAGAGGGAGGGCTGGCTTGGCCCCTCCTCCAAGGAGGAGGGATTCGGCCGAAGTGGGGGGAGAGTCCTCCTCCCACACGGGAGGTGGACCCCCCCCCCTTTTAAATCCCTTTTGCCTCTATCTCCAGATCCCTGGCGCATGGGCCCTTTCTAGAAGGTATTGGCTGGCCCAATATGGGCTGGCACACCTCCTCTAAGGGCCCATGAGGTCCTTTGGTCGTCACCCCCTCCCGGGGGTCCTCCGGCACCCTCCCGGCACTCCCGGTACAATACCGATGAGCCCGAAAACTTTCCGGTGACCAAAACTGGACTTCCTATATATCAATATTTACCTCCGGACCATTCCGGAGCTCCTCGTGACGTCCGGGATCTCATCCGGGACTCCGAACAACCTTCGGTAATCACGTATACCTTTTCCCTATAACCCTAGCGTCATCGAACCTTAAGTGTGTAGACCCTACGGGTTCGGGAGACACGTAGACATGACCGAGACACCTCTCCGGCCAATAACCAACAGCGGGATCTGGATACCCATGTTGGCTCCCACGTACTCCATGATGATCTCATCGGATGAACCACGATGTCAGGGATTCAATCAATCCCGTATACAATTCCCTTTGTCTATCGGTATGGTACTTGCCCGAGATTCGATCGTCGGTATCCGCATACCTTGTTCAATCTCGTTACTGGCAAGTCTCTTTACTCGTTCCGTAATACATCATCCCGTGACTAACTCCTTAGTCACATTGAGCTCATAATGATGATGTCTTACCGAGTGGGCCCAGAGATACCTCTCCGTCACACGGAGTGACAAATCCCAGTCTTGATTCGTGTCAACCCAACAGACACTTTCGGAGATACCCGTAGCGTACCTTTATAGCCACCCAGTTACGTTGTGACGTTTGGCACACCCAAAGCATTCCTACGGTATCCGGGAGTTACACAATCTCATGGTCTAAGGAAATGATACTTGACATTGAAAAGCTTTAGCAAACGAACTACATGATCTTGTGCTATGCTTAGGATTGAGTCTTGTCCATCACATCATTCTCCTAATGATGTGATCCCGTTATCAACGACATCCAATGTCCATGGTCATGAAACCGAGACCATCTATTGATCAACGAGCTAGCCAACTAGAGGCTCACTAGGGACACGTTGTGGTCTATGTATTCACACATGTATTACGGTTTCCGGTTAACACAATTATAGCATGAATAATAGACAATTATCATGAACTAGGAAATACAATAATAACCATTTTATTATTGCCTCTAGGGCATATTTCCAACAGTCTCCCACTTGCACTAGAGTCAATAATCTAGTTACATTGTGATGAATCGAACACCCATAGCATTCTGGTGTTGATCATGTTTTGCTCGTGAGAGAGGTTTAGTCAACGGATCTGCGACATTCAGATCCGTATGCACTTTACAAATATCTATGTCTCCCTCCTGAATGTAATCACGGATGGAGTTGAAGCGGCGCTTGATGTGTCTTGTCTTCTTGTGAAACCTGGGCTCCTTCGCAAGGGTAATAGCTCCAGTGTTGTCACAGAGTAGAGTCATCGGGCCCGACGCATTCGGAATCACTCCTAGGTCGGTGATGAACTCCTTCATCCAGACTCCCTCCTTTGTTGCTTCCGAAGCAGCTATGTACTCCGCTTCACATGTAGATGCTGCCACGACGCTTTGCTTGCTGCTGCTCCAGCTCACTGCCCCTCCATTCAAAATATACACGTATCCGGTTTGCGACTTGGAGTCGTCCGGATCTGTGTCGAAGCTAGCATCGACGTAACCCTTTACGACGAGCTCTTCGGCACCTCCATAAACGAGAAACATGTCCTTTGTCCTTTTCAGGTACTTCAGGATATTCTTGACCGCTGTCCAGTGTTCCGCTCCGGGATCACTTTGGTACCTCCCTACCAAACTTATGGCAAGGTTCACATTAGGTCTGGTACACAGCATGGCATACATGATAGAGCCTATGGCTGAAGCATAGGGGATGGCACTCATCTCTTCTCTATCCTTTGCCATGGTCGGGCATTGAGTCGTACTCAATCTCACACCTTGCAACACGGGCAAGAACCCCTTCTTGGACTGATCCATATTGAACTTCTTCAATATCTTTTCAAGGTATGTGCTTTGTGAAAGACCAATGAGGCGTTTTGATCTATCTCTATAGATCTTAATACCTAATATGTAAGCAGCTTATCCAAGGTCCTTCATTGAAAAACACTTATTCAAGTAGGCCTTGATACTTTCCAAGAGTTCTATATTATTTCCCATTATCAGCATGTCATCCACATACAGTATAAGAAATGCTATAGAGCTCCCACTCACTTTCTTGTAAATACAGGGTTCTCCATAAACCTGTACAAACCCAAACGCTTTAATCACCTCATTAAAGCGAATGTTCCAACTCCGAGATGCTTGCACCAGCCCATAGATGGAGCGCTGGAGCTTGCATACCTTGTTAGCATCTTTAGGATCGACAAAACCTTCCGGCTGCATCATATACAGTTCTTCCTTGAGGAAGCCATTAAGGAATGCCGTTTTGACGTCCATTTGCCAGATCTCATAATCATAAAATGCGGCAACTGCTAACATGATTCGGACAGACTTTAGCATCGCTACGGGTGAGAATGTCTCATCGTAGTCAAATCCTTGAACTTGTCGATAACCCTTAGTGACAAGTCGAGCTTTATAGGCGGTCACATTACCGTCTGCGTCAGTCTTCTTCTTAAAGATCCATTTATTTTCAATGGCTCGCTTATCATCAGGCAAGTCCACCAAAGTCCATACTTTGTTCTCATACATGGATCCTATCTCGGATTTCATGGCCTCAAGCCATTTGTCGGAATTCGGGCCCGCCATCGCTTCTTCATAGTTCGAAGGTTCACCGTTGTCCAACAACATGATCTCTAGGACAGGATTACCGTACCACTCTGGTGCGGAACGTGTCCTAGTGGACCTTCGAGTAGCAACTTGATCTGATGTTTCATGATCATCATCATTAACTTCCTCTCTAGCCGGTGTAGGCTCCACAGAAACAACTTCCTGTGCTGCGCTACTCTCCGGTTCGAGTGAAGGTACAATTACCTCATCAAGTTCCATTTTCCTCCCACTTACTTCTTTCGAGAGAAACTCTTTCTCGAGAAAGGATCCATTCTTGGCAACAAAGACTTTGCCTTCGGATCGTAGGTAGAAGGTATACCCAATAGTCTCTTTGGGATATCCTATGAAGACGCACTTTTCCGCTTTGGGTTCGAGCTTCTCAGGTTGAAGTTTCTTCACATAAGCATCGCAACCCCAAACTTTTAGAAACGACAGCTTAGGTTTCTTTCCAAACCATAATTCATACGGTGTCGTCTCAACGGATTTAGACGGTGCCATATTTAAAGTGAACGCGGCAGTCTCTAATGCATATCCCCAAAATGATAGCGGTAAGTCGGTAAGAGACATCATAGATCGCACCATATCCAATAGAGTGCGATTACGACGTTCAGACACACCATTTCGCTGAGGTGTGCCTGGCGGCGTGAGCTGTGAAACAATTCCACATTTCCTAAGGTGCGTGTCAAACTCGTGACTTAAATATTCTCCGCCACGATCAGATCGTAGGCATTTTATTTTCCTGTCACGTTGATTCTCGACCTCACTCTGAAATTCCTTGAACCTTTCAAAGGTTTCAGACTTGTGTTTCATTAAGTAGACATACCCATATCTGCTCAAGTCATCAGTGAGGGTGAGAACATAACGGTAGCCACCGCGAGCCTCGACACTCATTGGACCGCATACATCGGTATGTATTATCTCCAACAAGTCAGTTGCTCGCTCCATTGTTCCGGAGAACGGAGTTTTGGTCATCTTGCCCATGAGGCATGGTTCGCATGTGTCAAATGATTCGAAATCAAGTGACTCCAAAAGTCCATCAGCATGGAGCTTCTTCATGCGTTTGACACCAATATGGCCAAGACGGCAGTGCCACATGTAAGTGGGACTATCGTTATCAACTTTACACTTTTTGGTACTCACACTATGGACATGTGTAACATCACGTTCGAGATTCATCAAAAATAAACCATTGACCAGCGGGGCATGAGCATAGAACATTTCTCTCATATAAATAGAACAACCATTATTCTCGGATTTAAAAGAGTAGCCATCTCGTATCAAGCGAGATCCAGATACAATGTTCATGCTCAAAGCTGGTACTAAATAACAATTATTAAGGTTTAAAACTAATCCCGAAGGTAGATGTAGAGGTAGCGTGCCGACGGCGATCACATCGACCTTGGAACCATTCCCGACGCGCATTGTCACCTCGTCCTTTGCCAACCTTCGCTTATTCCGCAGCTCCTGCTTGGAGTTACAAATGTGAGCAACTGCACCGGTATCAAATACCCAGGAGCTACTACGAGCGCTGGTTAGGTACACATCAATAACAAGTATATCACATATACCTTTAACGTTGCCGACCTTCTTATCCGCTAAGTACTTGGGGCAGTTCCGCTTCCAGTGACCGGTACCCTTACAATAGAAACACTCAGTCTCAGGCTTGGGTCCATTCTTGTTCTTCTTCTTCCCGGCAACTTGCTTACCGGGCGCGGCAACAGCTTTGCCGTCCTTCTTGAAGTTCTTCTTACCCTTGCCTTTCTTGAAACTAGTGGTCTTGTTTACCATCAACACTTGATGCTCCTTTCTAATCTCGACCTCTGCTGATTTGAGCATCGAGTACAACTCAGGAATGGACTTCTCCATCCCCTGCATGTTGTAGTTCATCACAAAGCTTTTGTAGCTAGGTGGAAGCGACTGGAGGATTCTGTCAATGACTGAGTCATCCGGGAGATTAACTCCCAGCTGAGTCAAGCGGTTGTGAAGCCCAGACATCTTGAGGATGTGCTCATTAACAGAACTGTTCTCCTCCATCTTATAGCTGAAGAACTTGTCAGAGATGTCATATCTCTCGACTCGGGCATGAGCTTGGAAAACCAGTTTCAGCTCTTGGAACATCTCATATGCTCCGTGTTGCTCAAAACGCTTTTGGAGCCCCGATTCTAAACTGTAAAGCATGCCGCACTGAACAAGGGAGTAATCATCGCAGCGTGACTGCCAAGCGTTCGTAACGTCTTGGTCCGCTGGGAGAATGGGTGGGTCACCTAGCGGTGCATCAAGGACATACAATCTCTTGGAAGCTATGAGGATGATCCTCAAGCCACGGACCCAGTCCGTATAGTTGCTGCCATCATCTTTCAGCTTGGTTTTCTCTAGGAACGCGTTGAAATTGAGGTTGACATTTGCGTTGGCCATTGGATCTACAATATAGATATTAAAGGCAATTTTAGACTAAGTTCATGATAATCGAGTTCACATAATCAAATTATTCAATGAACTCCCACTCAGATAGACATCTCTCTAGTCATCTAAGTGACACATGATCCATGTCAACTAGCCCGTGTCCGATCATCACGTGAGACGGACTAGTCATCCATGGTGAACATCTCCATGTTGATCGTATCTTCTATACGACTCATGTTCGACCTTTCGGTCTTCCGTGTTCCGAGGCCATGTCTGTACATGCTAGGCTCGTCAAGTCAACCTAAGTGTTTCGCGTGTGTAAATCTGGCTTACACCCGTTGTATGCGAACGTTAGAACCTATCACACCCGATCATCACGTGGTGCTTCGGAATGACGATCCTTAGCAACGGTGCACAGTTAGGGTGAACACTTCTCTTGAAATTTTATTGAGAGATCATATTATTTACTACCGTCGTTTTAAGCAAATAAGATGTAAACATGATAAACATCACATGCAATCAATATAGTGACATGATATGGCCAATATCATCTTGCTCCTATGATCTCCATCTTCGGGGCACCATGATCATCATTGTCACCGGCATGACACCATGATCTCCATCATCATGATCTCCATCATTGTGTCTTCATGAGGTTGTCTCGCCAACTATTACTTCTACTGCTATGGCTAACGCTTAGCAATAAAGTAAAGTAATTACATGGCGTTTGTGATTGACTCGCAGGTCATACAATAAATAAGACAACTCCTATGGCTCCTGCCGGTTGTCATAGTCATCGACATGCAAGTCGTGAACCCTATTACAAGAACATGATCAATCTCATACATCACAATGCATCACATCACATCCTTCTGGCCATATCACATCACAAGGCATATGTTGCAAAAACAAGTTAGACGTTCTCTAATTTGTAGTTGCAAGTTTTTACGTGGTTGCTATAGGTTTCTAGCAAGAACGTTTCTTACCTACGCCAAAACCACAACGTGATATGCCAATTGCTATTTACCCTTCATAAGGACCCTTTTCAACGAATCCAATCCGACTAAGGTGGGAGAGAAAGACACCCGCTAGCCACCTTATGCAACTGGTGCATGTCAGGCGGTGGAACCGGTCTCACGTAAGCGTACGTGTAAGGTTGGTCCGGGCCGCTTCATCCCACAATACCGTCGAATCAAGATAAGACCAGTAACGGCAAGCATATTAACAAAATCGACGCCCACAACTGCTTTGTGTTCTACTCGTGCATAGATTCTACGCATAGACCTAGCTCATGATGCCACTGTTGGGAGACGTAGTAGTAAATCAAAATTTTCCTACGTGTCACCAAGATCTATCTACGGAGAAACCAGCAAACGAGTGGGGAGAGATTGGATCTTCATACCTTTGAAGATCGCTAAGCGGAAGCGTTACAAGAACGCGGTTGATGGAGTCGTACTCGCAGCCATTCAGATCGCGGTAGATCCGATCAAGTGCCGAACGGACGGCACCTCCGCGTTCAACACACGTGCAGCCCGGTGACGTCTCCTACGCCTTGATCCAGCAAGGAGGAAGGAGAGGTTGGGGAAGAGCTCCAGCAGCAGCACGACGGCGTGGTGGTGGTGGAGTAGCAAGGTATCCCGGCAGGGCTTTGCCTAAGCACTGCGGAGGAGGAAGAAGCAGAATAGGGCTGCAGCGAGAGAGAAAGAGTTCGTCCTCTCAAACCTGCCCAAACCCTTGCATATATATAGGAGGAAGGAGAGGGAGGGCTGGCTTGGCCCCTCCTCCAAGGAGGAGGGATTCGGCCGAAGTGGGGGGAGAGTCCTCCTCCCACACGGGAGGTGGACCCCCCCCCTTTTAAATCCCTTTTGCCTCTATCTCTAGATCCCTGGCGCATGGGCCCTTTCTAGAAGGTATTGGCTGGCCCAATATGGGCTGGCACACCTCCTCTAAGGGCCCATGAGGTCCTTTGGTCGTCACCCCCTCCCAGGGGTCCTCCGGCACCCTCCCGGCACTCCCGGTACAATACCGATGAGCCCGAAAACTTTCCGGTGACCAAAACTGGACTTCCTATATATCAATCTTTACCTCCGGACCATTCCGGAGCTCCTCGTGACGTCCGGGATCTCATCCGGGACTCCGAACAACCTTCGGTAATCACGTATACCTTTTCCCTATAACCCTAGCGTCATCGAACCTTAAGTGTGTAGACCCTACGGGTTCGGGAGACACGTAGACATGACCGAGACACCTCTCCGGCCAATAACCAACAGCGGGATCTGGATACCCATGTTGTCTCCCACGTACTCCATGATGATCTCATCGGATGAACCACGATGTCAGGGATTCAATCAATCCCGTATACAATTCCCTTTGTCTATCGGTATGGTACTTGCCCGAGATTCGATCGTCGGTATCCGCATACCTTGTTCAATCTCGTTACTGGCAAGTCTCTTTACTCGTTCCGTAATACATCATCCCGTGACTAACTCCTTAGTCACATTGAGCTCATAATGATGATGTCTTACCGAGTGGGCCCAGAGATACCTCTCCGTCACACGGAGTGACAAATCCCAGTCTCGATTCGTGTCAACCCAACAGACACTTTCGGAGATACCCGTAGCGTACCTTTATAGCCACCCAGTTACGTTGTGACGTTTGGCACACCCAAAGCATTCCTACGGTATCCGGGAGTTACACAATCTCATGGTCTAAGGAAATGATACTTGACATTGAAAAGCTTTAGCAAACGAACTACACGATCTTGTGCTATGCTTAGGATTGAGTCTTGTCCATCACATCATTCTCCTAATGATGTGATCCCGTTATCAACGACATCCAATGTCCATGGTCATGAAACCGAGACCATCTATTGATCAACGAGCTAGCCAACTAGAGGCTCACTAGGGACACGTTGTGGTCTATGTATTCACACATGTATTACGGTTTCCGGTTAACACAATTATAGCATGAATAATAGACAATTATCATGAACTAGGAAATACAATAATAACCATTTTATTATTGCCTCTAGGGCATATTTCCAACAATGAAACCTCCACGGCATCCTTTGTGGCCCCTGGAGGTGTGGGATGTGATGCAGTCCCACTCTCCGCCAGCTCGGCGGGTGGAGACTCCCCATCCGATATTTTGTCGGTGGGGAGAACACACGGTGGGCTACAGATCAAAAGGCGTTCTTACATTTAAATCATTAAAAACTTTGCATAAATGACCTAGTGAGTCTTCGGATTCATACCTTTGTGCTGGGGGCTTGACCCTTAGGTTCCTTTGGGGAACCTTCTGAATGTCCTCGGACTCAACATCAGAGTCTGAGCTATCGTCGGCCAGGATCAACCTTAGCCGACACGCCCTCTTCGGGGCAGGAAGAGGTACATCCTCCATGGCATCCAGCGATGCCACCCTCTTTCTTGTAAGGGGGGAATCGCCTTCCCCCCATCCTCATGCTCTTCCTCATGGGTAGAGGAGGCATGGGTTTCCTTGGACATAGCGTCTGGATGGTCCCTTATGAGGAGACCTTCTCTGGCCTTCTTCTTCTTGTTCTCCTTCTTTTCTCTGGCAGTGTACGGCGCCACAACGAGCATCGTCGTCCACAAATCCGACCTGGGGCCTTTGGGCTGTGGGGCCAGACAGTCCATTTTGACGGCCTTGCTTAGTCACTTCTATAAGGATAAGGGGAAGTTAGTTTAGCTCTTTGTTAAACAATGGGGCTGGAGTGTCAAAACAATATTATACCTGGGTAGGAGGGTTATCGACGCTCAGGCAAGAGTCCTACTCCTCGGCTGGCCAGCTCTTTTGGGGCTTGAATAATGCGTTCCAGAATTTCTTAGGAGTAGTGCGGAAGATCTGGCGCACGGTAGGCTCATCCTCAAGTTGATAAGCCCACATAGGGGAGGCCCAGCGCTGGCAGGGAAGGCGATGGCGGTGGAGCATGATCTGGACCACATTAACCAACTCGATCTTGGCCTTGATCATTGAAGAAATTCGCTTTTGCAGTGATTCAACCTCTACATCCGACCCCCAGTCAAGGCCCTTCCTAAGCCACAAGGTTAATCTCGTGGGGGTCTGGATCTGAACTTGGCAGGCACCGCTAGCCTTCGTCCCTTGGTTTGGTGATGTAGAACCATTCCTTCTGCCAGATCTTGATTATGTCGATGAAGGTGCGAGTCGGCCACTCGACGCGGGGGACCTTGCTGATTACCGCCCCTCCACAGTCTGCGTGCTCGCCCGCGACAGTCTTCGTCTTGACGTTGTAGACCTTGAGCCATAGGCCAAAGTGTGGTTCGACCCACAGGAAGGCTTCCCAGACAATGATGAAGGCCGAAATATGCATGAAGGAGTTTGGGGGAAGATCATGGAAGTCCAAGTCGTAGAAGAACATGAGGCCCCCGACGAAGGGGTGGAGCGGGAAGCTCAGTCCCCGGATGAAATGAGGGACGAACACCACCCTCTCGCCTAGCTTGGGGGTGGGGACCACCTGGTTAGCCTCCGCGGCATGGTGGAAGTCATTGGCGGGGAGGTAGCAGGTGAGCTTTAACTCTGAGATGTCCTTGTCGGTGACTGTGGAGGCCTCCCACTTGCCTATGGTGCCTGAACCCGCCATCGCTAATCTCGGAGGAGAAGTCGAGGAAGAACTAGATCTGGGCTCTCAAAGCTTGAGGAGATTGAGGAAGCGAGGGATGCAAATGGGAAGCATGAATATGCCTTGGGTTTTTCCCTTTTTATGAGGAGTGACTCCGATTAGCCTCCCTTTACTGCGCCGCAAATCTCTCTGCTTCCCAAGACGTGCATGCCGTTATACACACGTAAAGTAACATGAGATATTAATCATATCCCGTGTGAAACGGAGCACGATCTATTCATTGATGAGCCATTCCAATGTAAAAACGGCCTCGAACCGCGAATCGAGTTTTCATAACTGGTTCAGCGGTCGTGGTAGGCCACGACCCTTCGTTGGAAAGCTCGTCAGAAAAAACTATTTACGCTTTGACGTTTGGCCTTCGGGACTAAGCAACTCATTGTGTCTGGACGATCGTATGATCGGAAAAATTACGCATCATCAGAAACCGGACTAGTCTCTGCCGATCATTCATGGGAAGAAGAACTCACCCCACAAGCCGAAAAATCTGATCACCTAGAGCAGCCAGATCTGAGAACCTTGGCGTTGGGGGCTAGTTCGGGGGCTACTGAGGGAATCCTGGACTAAGGGGTCCTCGGGCCACTGGCCTATCTCCCAATAGTCCGGCTTGGTGGGCCGCTCTCTGACAGTCGCAGGAAAGGCCAGATACATCAAGACCCCGTGTTCTAGAAGGAAGTCCCGAAGGCACGTCATGCACTCCAAGTCAAGATGAGGAAATCGACATCTCCATCCCCGGCAGGAGACCTGTCATGTGTATACCCTAGGTACACCCCTAGTGTCTATATAAACCAGGAGGTTTTTATATTGTAAGGCAGATAAACTCATCTAGGGTTTTCGCTATCTGATCTTGAGGTAGATCAACTCTGTAACGTTCATACCATCAATATAATCGAGCATGATGTAGGGTTTTACCTCCATAGAAGGGCCCGAACCTGGGTAAACATCGTCTCCTTCATCCCCTTGTTACCATCGATCCTAGACTCATAGCTCGGGACCCCCCACCTGAGATCCGCCAGTTTTGACACCGACACCCACAACTTCGATATATGTGCTACACGATGGTTTTGATTATCATTCATTGAATACCTAATATTTTTGGACTAGTCTTATGAACCATGCAAATTACCGTCACTATTTATTCAGCTCTCAAACAAATATAAGTGAAAAACAAGAGCATATTATTTCTATAAAATCTACACGCCACCATGCTCAAAAGATATAAGTGAAGTACTAGAGCAACGACCAAGCTAAAAACATATAAGTGAAGCACATAGAGTATTCTAGAAAATTACCACGAAGGTGCGTCTCTCTCAAATAGGTGTGTCCAGTAAATGATGATTGTGACAAACTAAAAGTAAAAGCAAACAAAAGCAAACGACGCTCCAAGCAAAACACATATCATGTGATTAATAAAAATATAGCTCCAAGT
This sequence comes from Hordeum marinum, assembly GCA_022496015.1. Lineage (NCBI taxonomy): Eukaryota > Viridiplantae > Streptophyta > Magnoliopsida > Poales > Poaceae > Hordeum > Hordeum marinum. The sequence goes on from CM039674.1 coordinate 147,802,882, forward strand.
GACATACCGATGGATTGAGACAAAAGAGGGGATCCCTTCCGGGGCATCCCCAACATTAGACACTTGAGTCTCCTTAGAATTATAATTGGGGTGCCTTGTGCATCCCCAAGCTTAGTCTCTTGCTACTCCTTATTCCTTAGTCCATCGTGATCACACCCAAAACTTGAAAACTTCAATCACACAAAACTCAACAAAACTTTGTGAGATCCATTAGTATAAGAAGCATATTGCATACTTTAGGTTCTGTGATAGATCGATTATTAATTCATTTTTGCATAATAGTTACTGTATTATAACTTCTCCATGGCTTATACCCCCCCCAATATAATCCATAGCATAATCAAAACAAGCAAATATGCAAGCAAAACAGAATCTGTTTAAAAAACAAAACAATTTGTAGAAATCTGTAAAAAGCCCATGCTTCTTTAACTCCAAAAATTCTGAACAATTAGGAGAAATTAAAAAATTTCTATATAAATACTGTTGGAAATACGCCCTAGAGGCAATAATAAATTAGTTATTATCATATTTCCTTGGTCATGATAATCGTTTATTATCCATGCTAGAATTGTATTGACAGGAAACTCAGATACATGCGTGGATACATAGACAACACCATGTCCCTAGTATGCCTCTAATAGACTAGCTCATTAATCAAGATGGTCAAGGTTTCCTGGCCATGTACATGAGATGTCATTTGATAACGGGATCACGTCATTAGGAGAATGATGTCATGGACAAGACCCAAACTACAAACATAGCATATGATTGTGTCAGTTTATTGCTATAGTTTTCTGCATGTCAAGTATCTGTTCCTATGACTATGAGATCATGAAACTCACTGACACCGGAGGAATACCTTGTGTATCAAATGTTGCAACGTAACTGGATGACTATAAAGGTGCTCTACAGGTATCTCCAAGGGTGTCTATTGGGTTGGCATGGATTAAGACTGGGATTTGTTACTATGTGTGACGGAGAGGTATCTTACGGCCCACTCGATAATACAACATCACAACAAGCCTTGCAATAAATGTGACTAAAGTGTTAGCCACATGATCTTGTATTACGGAACAAGTAAATAGACTTGCCGGTAACGAGATTGAACTAGGTATTGAGATACCGACGGTCAAATCTTGGGCAAGTAACATACCAAAGAACAAAGGGAACAACATACGGGATTAACTGAATCCTTGACATAGAGGTTCAATCGATAAGGATCTTTAGAGAATATGTAGGAACCAATATGGACATCCAGGTCCCGCTATTGGTTATTGACCGTAGAGGTGTCTCGGTCATGTCTACATAGTTCTCGAACCCGCAGGGTCTACGAACTTAAGGTTGGGTGACGTTTCGGTACTATTGAGTTATGTATGTTGGTGAACTAAGGTTGTTCGGAGTCCGGGATGAGATACCGGACGTCACGAGGAGCTCTGGAATGGTTCGAAGGTAAAGATTGATATATAGGAAGTCCCGTTTTGGCCACCGGAAAAGTTTCGGGCTCATCGGTAGTGTACCGAGAGTGCCACGAGGTTGCCGAGGGACCATCGGGAGGGGTGTCTCGACCCAAAGGACCTCATGGTCTGTGAGAGGAGGCAGACCAGCCCCTGGTGGGCTGGCGGAAGCTTCCCCTAAGGGCCCATGCAGCTGGGGTGAAGGAAAAGGCAAAAAGGGCCAAATTAGCAAGGAGTCCTAATGGGATTCCACCTCCCTTGTGGGAGGTGGATTCCTCCCTTGTTGCTTCGGCCGAAGCCCTACTTGGAGTAGGGGCCAAGGATGCCTCCTCTCCCATTCCTCCTATATATATTGAGGGATTTTTGTGGGAAGCCCCTAACCCTAATTGCCACGTGCTGCCCTCTTCATCCTCTAGATCTGTTTCTCCTCTAGATTGATTCCGTAGTGCTTGGCGAAGCCTTGCCGGGTCAGCTTCACCACCACCAATAGCACACTGTTGTCCTAGCGGAGAACTCATCTACCTCTCCGCTCCCTCTTGCTGGATCAGGAAGGCAGATATCTTTATCGAGCTGTACGTGTGTTGAACGCGGAGGTGCTGTCCTCAAAGCACATTTGCTCCCTTGGTGGTTTTGGTAATTAATAACAACATATAAGTCATTGAACTAATGTTTGCACCAAGTATATTTCAGGAAAAGTTCAATGATAGGAATGGCAAAAAGGATTGTGGAGATTGTGGAAGTACCCCAAGATGCAAGGAAATCGGTTGGCCAAGCTTCAAGCAAGAGGACTCTACATTTTAGATTTGTGAGAAATCACTTTGAGTCCATAGGAAAGCCAATACTATTAAAAGGGGGTAAGGTTTTGTTGGTGAACAAAATGCTCATACGTGCAAAAGTAATAGTCACCAAAAACATCCACAAGATCTCCCACCAAAGTCAGTCTATAGCCAAACATTCAAAATCGTGCAACCAACATTCTTATCCCGGTGCCACCGATTCCAAACCCTAGACTGACTCAGCCAAACCCTAATACTTCAGTGCAGCTGACACTGCTTTCGGTGCCATCGAGTTGGGTTGCTAACTTTCTGTTATGCAAGTTCACACTTTCGGTCCGTCTGAGAATGTTGAATCGGCATCACCGTGTTTGGCAATTCTGACTGTTGGTCACCTTGTCGGTGCAACCCAGATTCCTATATCGGTCTCACAAAGATTCAAACGTTGCCACCTTTTGGTCACTTCGGTACCACCGAGACTAACACATCGGTGTCACCGAGTTGGTCATTTTGTGTGTAACAGTTTGATTTTTGGGGATGCCTATATATACCCCTTCACCACCAACCACTCGAATGAGAACTTACCTTACGCAGAATTCTCGTACAACAACAGTTATAAGACCAGTCTGAAGATGGCCCCTTTTGAAGCTTTATATGGAAGGAGGTGTAGAACACCATTGATGTGGGATGGTGTCGGCGATCGAAAACTTTTTGGTCCCGATCTTATCTGAGATTCTGAAGAGAAAGTCAAACTGATTCGTGACAGACTAAAGATAGCTCAATCTCGGCAGAAGAGTTATGCTGACAGCAAACGCAAGGAAGTGACATATGAAGTAGGGGATCGAGCATATCTCCGTGTGTCCCCACTTCGAGGAATCATGATGTTTGGTGTTAAAGGAAAGTTAGCACCCAGATTCATAGGCCCCTACAAAATTCTTGAACGTAGAGGCGAAGTTGCATACAAGCTGGAATTGTCGGAAGGATTGTCCGGAGTTCATGATGTTTTCCATGTTTCCCAGTTGAAGAAATGCCATGCTGAGATGGCTGATATTCCTTTGAGAGACACAGTGCCCCTAGAGGCCATACAACTTGACAGTGATCTGACTTACGAGGAGAAGCCTGTCAGGATCCTCGAGACTGCCAACAGAGTTACCCGTAGCAGGATCATCAAGTTCTGTAAGGTTCTGTGGAGTCACCACACCGAGGAAGAAGCCACCTGGGAACGCGAAGAAGATCTTCGTAGAGACCACCCGCACCTATTTTCTAGCCAACCCGAATCTCGAGGGCGACATTCATCTTAAGGTGGGTAGGTTTGTAACATCCCAAAAATTTCATTTTGGAATGTTATGAAATATAGCTATGCATCATCATCATATTGTTTGAATGAAATGAATGATTGAAGTGCTTCCTTTGAAATTCTGAAAGTCCATTTCAATTTTTCATATATTGGTTGCACCTATTTGAAAATCTCTGGAAAAGTTCAAAGGAAGACGGGAATAACATGACACTCCACACGAAGGACATCTTGGTGAAATATTTGAACAATAAAACCAGGGGGGTCATTTGAAAAATATTTGCAATAGGTTTTAAAACCAAATAGGCATTTTCTGAAAATAATTATTTTTTTCAAATATTCAAATGACACAGGAAAAATGTTCAATAAATGGCATTAATTCTCCTGATCACTTTGATATATATTTGTCCTATGTTTGTAAATGATTTCAATGCATTAAAAGGTTTTAAATGCTCTGGAAAAATAGAAAAGGAAAAATATTTAAAGCCTTTAAATACCGTCGGCCCACCTGCTCTTTATACCCCTCCCGACTTTCCTTATTAATGGCCAACCGACACTCCCGCAAACCTCTAGCTCTCGCTGATAGATGGGACCCATCGTCGCTCCCACTCACCACGCGGTCACCTTCTTCCCCGCGCCGGAAGCTCGCCGGAGATCTCTCCCCGTGCGGATCTCCCTCCCCTGCCTTTTCTGCACCCACCCGAGCACCCTATATAAAGCCACACACCCTCCGCACTCCATTCCGCCCGAAACCCCCCTCTCTCTCCTCGCCGGAACGCCGCCCACGAGCTCGCCGGAGCTCTGCCCACTCCCGAACCTCCCCACGCCATTGCTCGCCACTCCACTCCACCCCACGTCCCTCCGACACCACCAAAGCTCGCCGGAGATCCACCACCGCCGTTTGGAGCCCTCGGATGCCGCCCCCGACCACCGGAGCACCCTCCCCGATCACCTTCTGCTTCCGACCGCCGTCGACGCCACCGGAGATCTTCCCGACCACCGCTGTGAGCACCCCCACCCCTCCTCAACCTTCGGATCTGGATCCTACGATCCACATTAGATCAGTTAAACCGCGAATCATTTTCCTCTAAAGTTCGGCCACCGCTCACTAGTTTCCGCATGCACGCTCTATCAGCCAATAGGAAGCTGCCACGTAGTCCTGTCCGTCCGTTAGTTTTTTCCTTTTTTCTGTTTTGTTTTAGAAAACAGAAGGTGTTCTGTTTTTGTTTTTATTATATATTTTAAGCTACTTAGTGTTTTTAGTTGATTCTTTTTGCATTAGGACGCAAATTACGTGTATTTTATGTCTGTTCTTTTAATTTTCAAATTTGAACTTTAAAATTTGAATCTAACCAGATTTGCTTAAATTACAAAAATCTGCTTAACTTGAGATTAAAATTATATTTTTGAGTAATTCTTTTTGCCACAGCTTTGTATTAGTTAGGTTTATCATCCAGTACTGTTTGTGATTTGTTTGAAATTCTAAATGATAGTTTTAACAGAAACATAACCTGTTTAGTTGTTTATATAGTTTAGTTAGTTTAAATTTTAGTTAGTTTAAATCTGAGTTAGTCTAGATTTTGTTTTAGTCTTCATTAGGTTCTGTTGTTTCAACATTTGGTGATTTACTTTCTGTTAAAAAAATTATATTTTGTTTAGTTTTATACTCTATTGTTATAGGAAATGTTATTCTTGTCATTAGGTATAGTTTTGTACAACAATTTAGTTTTACTTTTCACAAACATTTTAAGAGTTTTAATTCTGCTTTCTAATAAAGAATTTTAGTAATTCTTTTATGTTAAGAAATGTTGAGTGAATAAATAGTTTAGTTTACTTCATACCCTATTGTTAGAGGAAACTATAACCTATCTTATTAAGTAGTGTTTTATAAAACAAATTAACTTTAGTAGCATTTCTTTCACAAAAGTTTTAGTGGATTTAATTCTGTTAATAATAAAAAAATATTATTCTTTTTCTGTTAGCTATTGTTTTGATAAAAAAATAGTTTTTGTCTTATTTTGTAGTAGTAGTAGTTTTGACACTAAAAATTTATGAGTCAAACTTTTGTCTTGATTTCTTTCTCTTGATTGTTACTATGGAATTGTTTTAGTACTGTTATTTTAAGCTTGCTGATTGTGTGTGTGGTATTATTGGCTGTATGCTTATTGAGTGCTCTTGTTTGATTCGTTAGATCACCCGGAGTGCGAGGCTTGTTACCTAGAGTCACTCAAGTACGAAGATCGTCAATCAGGCAAGTCACTTTGACCATGTATACCTATGTTTTATTGCATTAGTTCTTACATCACCCCAATTGCATGCAAAGTAGGTAAATTGGAAACTTGGTTACGTGATGTAGTATCAGGTGGTAGGCACCCCTCAACCCTTTGACACATTGGCCTCAGGAAACGTTGTTTTATTGCAGTCACCTCCAGTTATGGTACTTTTTGATTCTGCTGCAACTCATTCATTCATATCAAGGGTAGTTGTGGAAAATTATGGTTTACCCACCAGAACCCTTAGTCAGCCCATTAAGGTCAATTCCCCAGGAGGAATGATGACGGCAGGAATAGGATGCCACGCCCTGAAACTTCACATAGGAAACCATGTTTTTCCTACCGATCTCATCATCTTGGAATGCCAGGGATTGGATGTAATGCTAGGCATGGATTGGATGACCAAGTATGAAGGAAACCTTGACTGCCCCAGCAAGTCTATTTCACTCACCACTCCAGAGAACAAGAGGATTAAGTATGTATCCCGATGCACACAGATGAGTGCTCGGTTAAATTCCCTCACAGGAGTTGTTCAGGAGGAAGTACCGGTTGTACGAGACTTTCCAGATGTATTCCCGGAGGAATTACCAGGCATGCCACCAGATAGGGAGATTGAGTTCCTAATAGAGCTACTACCAGGGACAGCCCCGATTTCCAAGAGACCCTATCGGATGCCCGCAAATGATTTAGTGGAAATCAAGAAGCAGATTAAGGATTGGAAAAGGGATATATACGCCCAAGTTCATCACCTTGGGGAGCCCCAGTTCTTTTGGTGGAGAAGAAAGATAAAACCTTGAGGATGGTGGTCGATTATCGAGCATTGAACGAGGTGACTATCAAGAATAAGTACCCTCTGTCGATGATTAATGACCTGTTTGACCAGCTAGTAGGCGCCAAAGTATTCTCCAAGATCTATCTTCGATCAGGGTATCACCAACTGAAGATTCGTGAACAGGATATACCCAAAACAGCTTTCACCACTAGGTATGGCTTATACGAGTATATAGTCATGCCCTTTGGTTTGACTAATGCTCCTGCCTACTTTATGAATTTGATGAACAAAGTGTTTATGGAATACTTGGAAAAGTTTGTCGTGGTGTTCATCGATGACATTTTGATATTCTCCAAGAGTGAGGAAGAACACAAGGAACACTTGCGTATAGTTCTGGAGAAGCTTAGAGAGCATCAGTTGTATGCCAAGTTCAGTAAATGTGAATTTTGGCTGACGGAAGTCGGATTCCTTGGACATGTTATTTCCGGAGAAGGAATAGCAGTAGACTCCGCTAAGGTTGAAGCAGTCACTGAGTGGAAGTCACCCACCTCAGTTAAGGAGATCCGCAGCTTTCTCGGACTTGCCGGATACTACGGGAGATTCATTGAGAATTTCTCAATGATTGCCAAGCCCATGATAGAGCTGTTGAAGAAAGAGTCTAAGTATATCTGGACTGAGGAATGTGAGGCTAGTTTCCAGGAGTTGAAGAAACGTTTGATTACAGCCCCAGTGTTGATACTGCCAAACAATCGAAAGGACTTCCATGTTTATTGTGACGCATCCCGTCAAGGACTTGGAGGAGTACTCATGCAGGAGGGAAAAGTTGTAGCATATGCATCCAGACAGCTACGACCCCATGAGTTGAATTACGCCACCCATGATTTGGAGCTAGCAGCCGTAGTGCACGCACTCAAGACTTGGAGACATTTCCTTATCGAAAATAGTTGTGATGTGTACACGGATCATAAGAGCCTTAAGTATATCTTCACGCAGAAGGAGTTGAACCTCAGACAGAGGAGATGGTTAGAGTTAATCAAGGACTATGACATGAGATTACATTACCATCCAGGAAAGGAAAATGTTGTGGCAAATGCCTTGAGTCGGAAGAGTTATGTGAACACACTCATAGCCGGAGGATTACCCCAGGAGTTAACCAAAGATCTTAGAGAACTTCGGTTAGAGATAGTTCCGCAAGGATATGTTGCCACACTAGAGATTCAGTCCACTTTGACCGAAAGAATTCGAGAAGCCTAGAAATCAGACAAGGAGATAGCTGAGATAAAGCAGAGAATGAAGGAAGGCAAGGCTAAAGGCTTTCGTGAGGATGAATAGGGTACTCTATGGTTTGAAAACCGAATCTATGTGCCCCATGACCCAGAGCTCAGGAAGTTGATACTTCAAGAAGCCCACGATTCGCCATACTCAATACACCCAGGCAACACCAAGATGTACCTGGATTTGAAGGAAAGTTACTGGTGGACAGGTATGAAGAAAGATATTGCTGAACATGTGGCGGTATGTGATGTTTGTCAGCAAGTAAAGGCGGAACATCAGAAACCAGCAGGATTACTCCAACCTTTGTTGATACCCGAGTGGAAATGGGATAAGCTCGGTATGGACTTTATCACAGGACTACCTAGGACCCGTTCAGGATATGATTCCATTTGGGTAGTGGTCGATCGCATGACCAAGGTGGCTCATTTCATCCAGGTGAAGACCACCTATACCAGTGCTAAGTTAGCCAAGATATATATGACTAGGATCGTGTGTCTGCATGGAGTTCTGAGGAGTATCGTAGCAGATAGAGGAACACAATTTACCTCAAAGTTTTGGCATCAGCAACATGAAACTTTGGGTACAAGACTGGAGTTCAGTACAGCTTTTCATCCGCAGACCAATGGACAGACTGAGAGAGTCAACCAGATTCTAGAGGACATGTTGAGAGCTTGTGCACTAGACTATGGGTCTAGTTGGGATGACAACTTACCTTACGTAGAATTCTCGTACAACAACAGTTATCAGACCAGTCTAAAGATGACCCCTTTTGAAGCTTTATACGGAAGGAGGTGTAGAACACCATTGATGTTGGATGGTGTCGGCGACCGTAAACTTTTTGGTCCCGATCTTATCCGAGATTCTGAAGAGAAAGTCAAACTGATTCGTGACAGACTCAAGATAGCTCAATCCTGGCAGAAGAGTTATGCTGACAGCAAACGCAAGGAAGTGACATATGAAGTAGGGGATCGAGCATATCTCCGTGTGTCCCCACTTCGAGGAATCATGAGGTTTGGTGCTAAAGGAAAGTTAGCACCCAGATTCGTAGGCCCCTACAAAATTCTTGAACATAGAGGCGAAGTTGCATACAAGCTGGAATTGTCGGAAGGATTGTCTGGAGTTCATGATGTTTTCCATGTTTCCCAATTGAAGAAATGCCATGCTGAGATGGCTGATATTCCTTTGAGAGACACAGTGCCCCTAGAGGCCATACAACTTGACAGTGATCTGACTTACGAGGAGAAGCCTGTCAGGATCCTCGAGACTGCCAACAGAGTTACCCGTAGCAGGATCATCAAGTTCTGTAAGGTTCTGTGGAGTCACCACACCGAGGAAGAAGCCACCTGGGAACGCGAAGAAGATCTTCGTAGAGACCACCCGCACCTATTTTCTACCAACCCAAATCTCGAGGGTGAGATTCATCTTAAGGTGGGTAGGTTTGTAACATCCCAAAATTTTCATTTTGGAATGTTATGAAATATAGCTATGCATCATCATCATATTGTTTGAATGAACTGAATGATTGAAGTGCTTCCTTTGAAATTCTGAAAGTCCATTTCAATTTTTCATATATTGGTTTCACCTATTTGAAAATCTCCCGAAAAGTTCAAAGGAAGAGGGGAGTAACATGACACTCCATACCAAGGACATCTTGGTGAAATATTGAACAATAAAACCAGGGGGGTCTTTTGAAAAATATTTGCAAAAGGTTTTAAAACCAAATAGGCATTTTCTGAAAATATTTTTTTAAAGTATTCAAATGACATAGGAAAAATGTTCAATAAATGTCATTAATTCTCATGATCATTTTGATATATATTTTTCCTATGTTTGGAAATGATTTGAATGCATTAAAATGTTTTAAACGCTCTAGAAAAATAGAAAAGGAAAAATATTTAAAGCCTTTAAATACCGGTCGGCCCACCTGCTCTTTATACCCCTCCCGACTTTCCTTATTAATGGCCAACCAACACTCCCGCAAACCTCTCGCTCCCGCTGACAGATGGGACCCATCGTCGCTCCCACTCACCGCGCGGTCACCTTCTTCCCCGCGCCGGAAGCTCGCCGGAGATCTCTCCCCGCGCGGATCTCCCTCCCCTACCTTCCCCGCACCCACCCAACACCCTATATAAAGCCACACACACTCCGCACTCCATTCCGCCTGAAACCCCTCTCTCTCCTCGCCGGAACGCTGCCCACGAGCTCGCCGGAGCTCTGCCCACTCCCGAACCTCCCCACGCCACTGCTCGCCGCTCCACTCCACCCCACGTCCCTCCGACACCACCAAAGCTCGCTGGAGATCCACCACTGCCGTTTGGAGCCCTCGGACGCCGCCCCCGACCACCGGAGCACCCTCCCCGATCACCTCCTGCTTCCGGCCGCCATCGACGCCACCGAAGATCTTCCCGACCACCGCTGTGAGCACCCCACCCCTCCTCAACCTTCGGATCTGGATCCTACGATCCAGATTAGATCAGTTAAACCGCGAATCGTTTTCCTCTAAAGTTCGGCCACCGCTCGCTAGTTTCCGCACGCACGCTCTATCAACCAATAGGAAGCTGCCACGTACTCCTGTCCGTCCATTAGGTTTTTCTTTTTTTTCTGATTTGTTTTAGAAAACAGAAGGTGTTCTGTTTTTGTTTTTATTATATCTTTTAAACTACTTAGTGTTTTTTGTTGATTCTGTTTGCATTAGGTCACAAATTACTTGTAGTTTATGTCTGTAGTTTTAATTTTCAAATTTGAACTTTAAAATTTGAATCTAACCAGATTTGCTTAAATTACAAAAATCTGCTTAACTTGAGTTTAAAATTATATTTTTGAGTAATTCTTTTTGCCACTGCTTTGTATTAGTTAGGTTTATCATCTAGTACTGTTTGTGATTTTTTTGAAATTTTAAATGATAGTTTTAACAGAAAGAGAATCTGTTTAGTTCTTTACATAGTTTAGTTTGTTTAAATTTTAGTTAGTTTAAATCTGAGTTAGTCTAGATTTTGTTTTAGTCTTCATTAGGTTCTGTTGTTTCAACATTTGGTGATTTACTTGCTGTTAAAAAAAATTATATTTTGTTTAGTTTTATACTCTATTGTTATAGGAAATGTTATTCTTGTCATTAGGTATAGTTTTATACAACAATTTAGTTTTACTTTTCACAAACATTTTAGGAGTTTTAATTCTGCTTTCTAATAAAGAATTTTAGTAATTCTTTTCTGTTAAGAAATGTTGTGTGAATAAATAGTTTAGTTTACTTCATACCCTATTGTTAGAGAAACTATAACCTATCTTATTAAGTAGTGTTCTATAAAACAAATTAAATTTAGTAGCATTTCTTTCACAAAAGTTTTAGTGGATTTAATTCTGTTGATAATAAAAAAATTATTATTCTTTTTCTGTTAGCTATTGTTTTGATAAAAAAATAGTTTTTGTCTTATTTTGTAGTAGTAGTAGTTTTGATACTAAAAATTTATGAGTCAAACTTTTGTCTTGATTTTTTTCTCTTGATTGTTACTATGGAATTGTTTTAGTACTGTTATTTTAAGCTTGCTGATTGTGTGTGTGGTATTATTGGCTATATGCTTATTGAGCGCTCTTGTTTGATTCGTTAGATCACCCGGAGTGCGAGGCTTGTTACCTAGAGTCACTCGAGTACGAAGATCATCAATCAGCAAGTCACTTTGACCATGTATACCTATGTTTTATTGCATTAGTTCTTCCATCACCCCAATTGCATGCAAAGTAGGTAAATTGGAAACTTGGTTACTTGATGTAGTATCATGTGGTAGGCACCCCTCAACCCTTTGACACATTGGCCCCGGGAAACGTTGTTTTACATTTTGCTATGCTATTAGTAGACGGGGTTGGTTGTGTGATTCATGAGAGTTGAGAGTTAATAATTTCAAGACCTACATGATGATCAAGTCTTCAAGACTTCAAGTTTTCAACTTACCTCTAGGTGGATCATGGTTGAACGGCGCCCTGGAGAAACCAGTGGTTAGCCTAGATGATGCTGGAGATGTGCCAGTATTCATGCGGAAAGGTCCACCCAGGCACAAAGAGATGGACGGATGCTTCAAGACCCAAGGCTTACCTGCACAGCCACAAGTCATTATGGGCTCTGGCTTGGTTGGATATCGTGGTGACCCTGGACAGGCAGTGCTACGAGATGTAGAAGAACGGTAGGAAAGGATGGGCACCGACAGAGTCGTAGGGAAACCCTTTAGAAGACCATGTTTTGGTCATCCATTTATCAAACACCCTGAAGTGCGAGAAATCAAACGGAGGTGACCAAATCTTGTGGGGAACGTGTGCAAAACTCTGCAGAGTACCCAAACCTAATCGATTAGCCGTGTCCACGGTCATGGACAATTTGAGCCAAAGGAACTGAAACTATCTGGAACTCTCAACACCATTAATTATATTGATGTGGGTTGTTAATGACAACTTGGGTATGAGAACTGGTTGGTGGAACCATCTCATTAATCAACCAACATTGTAGTAATTATGCCTTTGCCCTCTCTTCTTGTAGGAAAATTTTGGCTTTATGCAAAAACTTACTACCCCACCTGCCATATTTGCATATAGACTAGATGATTACTTTACCCCCTCTCTTGTGACTTTGCTGGCATATTCAATATGCTGACCTACACGGCTGCAACGTATCATGTTGCAGAGTACTTTTCTGATCAGGAGTGAGGATACGCTCTACGCTCGGTGAGATGCCCTTGGAGTCAGATGGACTCATCTACCTTTGAAGCTTCCGCAAGTTTAGTTAATCTCATGAGTTGGCCTTCAGCCACTTTATTGTAATCATTATTGTAATAAAGGACTCGATATGAAATTTTGATTAATTTATGCTGTGTGATTTCCCTTTGATATATACATTGATGTACCGTGTGCGTACCAGCATGATCTTGGGATGGTACAGAGACACCGGAGATTCGACCTTTCAGGTCGGGTCGCCACACTCCAACCATATGGATCTTGATTTCTAGCCTCCCCAAGTTGTTGTCCACCAATACCATTTCTTCTGCCAAGCCAAATCTGTGAGAGAGTGATTGTGTGTTGAGGAGTCTATCACCTTGAAGCACAAGAGCAAGGAGTTCATCGTCATTACCGAGCCTATTACCTTTTGGAGGGTGGTGCCTCCTAGATTGGTTAGGTGCACTTGGGAGCCTCCTACTTCGTGTTCCGGAGTTAACCAAGAAGTTTGTAAGTGCAAGGAGATCACCTACTTCATGAAGATCTACCCATAATGAGGCTAGTCCTTCGTGGACGGAAGCCGTATGGAATAGTCAAGGTTGCTACTTCGTGGACCCTTATGGGTGGAGCCCTTTGTGGACTGTCGCGACCGTTACCCTCCGTAGGTTGAAGACTCCATAAGCATGGATGTACGATAGCACCACCTATCGAAACCATGGGAAAAATCATCATGTCTACAATTGTATTTGATCTTCCTACCCTATCATTTTTACTCATGCTTGTTGTTAGTTTACGCTGCTATACTCTTAGACATGCATGCATATGGTGTACTTGATATGCTATGAATCCTAAAACTTGCTAAGAATTAAAATTGGGAAAAAGGCAAAACTTTTATTTGGTTAAGTAGTCTAATCACCCCCCCTCTAGACCTACTTTCGATCCTACAAGTGGTATTAGAGCTTTGGTCTCCATTGCATTGGTTTCACAATGTAGGAGAAGTATGGCATCTAGTGAGGGAAATTATCATCATAGAGGTTCGTACTTTGATGGCACTAATTTTGCTAGTTGGAAGCATAAAATGAAAATGCATTTGCTTGGTCATAATCCTGCCATTTGGGTTGTTGTTCGTGTTGGCTTGCAAGGTGAATTCTTTGGTGATGGAAGAGAACCGGATTGTGAAGCGAACGCGGATGAATTGAAGATGTTGCAATTCAATGCTCAAGCATGTGCCATTATCTTCAACTGCCTATGCCCCGAAGAATTCAACAAAGTCAGTCGTCTTGAACAGGCAAAAGAGATTTGGGACACTTTGGTTTATATGCACAAAGGAACAGAGTCCATGAGAGAATCCAAGTTAGATGTTCTTCAAGGTCAACTTGACAAGTACAAGATGAAGGATGGTGAAGGAGTCGCTGAGATGTACTCTAGGCTAGCTCTCATCACCAATGAGATTGCCGGCTTAGGAAGCAAAGAAATGACTAACAAATTCATCATCAAGAAGATACTTTGAGCTTTGGATGAGAGATATGACACCGTGTGCACATTGATCCAAATGATGCCCAACTACAAAGATCTCAAACCAACAGAAGTGATTGGTAGAATTGTTGCTCATGAGATGACACTCAAAGACAAGGAAGAGCTTCACCACAAGTCTAGCAGTGCTTACAAAGCCACAAGTGATGCTCCCGCTACCTCAAGTGACAACCTTGTCACAAATGAAGGGATAAGCCTCATGGTCAAGAAATTCAACAAGTTCTACAAGAATAGAAGCAAAGATCAAAGCTCCAACTCAAGACATGAAGAGAAGCGTTCATCAAGTCGTCACCGAAACTACTACAATTGTGGGAAGCCCGGACACTACTCCAATGAGTGCACGGCTCCCTAAAAACAAAGAGAAGAGTCACCAAGAAGACAAAGCTCAAGAGATGAATCACCTCGAAGAGAGAGAAGGAGTAGAGATGATCGTTATAAACGAAGATCCTCAAGGAGAAGTAGGGACTCAGAGAAGAAGGACAAGTAGACCAAGAGCTACTCAAGAAGAAAACATCAAGCTCATGTTGGTGAATGGGTTTCTGGCTCTGACTCCGACAACCACTCCGAGAGAAGCTTTCACTCCAACTCCGACTATAGTCAAGATGATGGTGTTGCCAGAATTGCACTAGTGACAACCAACTCCTATGATCTATTTGATTCACCAAATGAAGGGAGTGGAAGTTGCTTCATGGCTAAAGGCCCCAAGGTATCACACCCCGAATATCTTGATTTCGATAGTGATGAAGATGATTTTCTTTACGATGATGCCTTGCTATGTGATAAAACTAGTGATGTTGATCATAATGAACTTGATACTTATCATGCTAGTCAAGATAGGTCAATTGATGATGATAAGATGAAAATAGAAGAACTAACTAAAGAACTTAACACTCTTAAGTTATCCCATGAATCTACTCTTGAAGATCATAGAGAGCTTGTAAGAACTCATGAGAAGCTACGCTTAGAGAAGCTCAATTTGGAGAAAGAGCATAAATTTCTTAAAGCTATCAATGACGATCTCTGAAAGAAGACTTCATCTTATCTTGCCAAACGACTGTTGTTGTCTACATTCATGCCACAAGTCAATCTAAGCAAACTAGTAACAAAGGCAAGAAAGGTTCTTCATCTAGTAGCAACAATAAAAATGCTAAACCCAACGATGTTGCTCCTAGTAGTTCTATTGATTCCACTAATGATGATTCTCTTAGCCAAGTTACACTTGAGCAAGAAAATGCTTTATTGAAAGGAATTATAGACAAAGGTATCTACAAGAGTCTTGCCGGGTGCAAACAATTCGAGGAGATTGTACGCAAGCACGGAGGATACCGGAAGAATCATGGTGTTGGCTACTTCAATGCTAATGTAGTTGATTGGGAAGAAGGTCAATATCCCGAGCCCAAGTTTGTTCCTCATAAGGAGAAGTATGAAAATATTCTTCCCAAGGGGACAAACACTCAAGATGACCTTCCACCACAATACCACAAGCTCAAGGGCAATAACAAGCTCCAAGAGGACTTTGACTCTTATGAAGATGAATCCCAAGCTTTGGTGAAGTGGGTTCCCAAGGCTATTACAAGCTCAACTTCTACAAGTGCTATTCAAAACCAAGGATACTCATCAACTTGTTGTGGGTCCCCAAGAAGAAGAACTAGAAAGTTCTTGAGGGGTGACTCCGCCAATGAAATTCACTCACATTCATTATTGGCAAGATCTATTTGCAATCAACATCAACCCTATGCAATAGTTCAAGGAGTCACACATTCCCTCAAAGATAAGCAAGGGACAAGGTAATCAAAAAATCAATGGACATCATCACATATGCTTTGCACTCCATGTCCATAGATATCCTTGTATTTGTCTCTTGTGTGTTGGGACTAACCCATGTAGGTGAGAAGAGTAAGGAAACAACAAGGATGCTCCCAACTCTTGGTGATCTTCATCAACTTTGAGCATCCACCACTACCTCACCAACATGAAGTCTTCATCGACAAAACCCAAGGTTAGTTTATCCCTCTTATGGGGGGATGTCACATCAAGGGGGAGCTTTACTCTAAGACTTGAGTCAAAGCATCTCTTAGTATGTGACAACATTAAATGCTTCATGTAAAAGTGGTAAACCCCCTTGTGCTTAAACGATGAGTATGACCTATGATCGAGTACTCTTACTTGCCTCCTAAGTCAAAACACTCATATATAGATGACTTCGTCATCGTCCAAGTGCTTGTTAGGTGCTATTACGTTTGTGCATGTTTGCGATGATTTCATTTGACATCTTATTGTGTGAGCATGTTGGTCTGCATTTATTTACTCATTCGAGGATATCCAATTGTTGCTATTTGGCTTTTGATTTATCTTTTGCCAATTGGATAGACAAGAATGCCTAGGACCACCTCTTAGATATCTATGCCTTTACACCTCATACTCTATTCATGCTGAATCACAAAATTTGAACAAGTGCTTTTCGATCCCTCTGTGTGTGGAGCACTCGGAGTTCCGTATCGATAAGGACTGCCCATTAAAACCTCCCAAGTGCATGTCAGTGGAACCAACCACAAAATCTCGGTCTCACCAAATGCCTAGGGTTGATCTGGTTCTCAATCTTGGTACCACCGATTCCATCTTCTTGGTTACACCGAGTTTCCTTGTCAACTGATAGTTGAGGAACTCGGTGACACCGAAAAGTTAGAATCGGTGACACCGACAATGGTGGGTATAAATACTGTGGACCTCGACGCTTTGAATTTCACCCTCAAACCGTCGTGCCTCAGAACCCTAAGATGCCGCCTTCGAGACCCCTCGTCATCACCCTTGTCTCCCTGCGCTCCTCCGCCACTGGGAATCGCCACCGTCAACGAAATCCTCTCCATCGTCATCGGCGTAGCGGATCCGCGCCAAGTTAGGGGACGGATTCGACCTCCTTTGCGCTCCTCGTCCGATTCTTGCGCATTGGATTTGATTTTACCTATAAGCCACTCATTGCACGTATTCCTATCCACACAAAATTCCAATAGTCTAGCGAATGCTAGATTTTCTAGGGTTTTGCCATCCGCTCGATGGAACCGAAGCAAACAAATCGGTCTCACCGATTTGTCCTTCTGTGTTGCTGAGAACGGTCTTGGTGGAGCCGAGTACTTCTTCTTGGTCTCACCGAAAAGAGTGCCAAGGTTCTATTAAGAGGGACAGTCAGTCTCGGTAGTACGAATTTTTTTTCTTCGGCTATACCGATATTCATTTGACAGAATGCAAAAACTTTGAAAATCTATTGTTCAAAGTTTCAAAAAACAGCCTCATTTTGTGATGACTCATCTACTTCTGCTCTTCTATACTCTATTCGTAGGGTCAGTATGTCAGATGTTGAGGACAATCAAAACTTGCCAGAGCAGGGTGCTGACATGAGTTCAGGCATAAGCCCAGAGTCCAGTTCATTTTCATATCCAGGCACCCCTAGCTCCCATGGGTTGCCCAAAGCTACTACAAGACCATAAACAAGCTGAATTCAGATGAGGAGGATTCAGACTTTATCCCTAAGGAGATTCTTTCCAAGAAGCAAGAAAAGCCTACTAAGAAGTTTGGTACTGAAGCTACTTTTTCCAGGAGAGTTGTCAGCAAGATCTATGCCAGCTCTGAAACTATCAAAGCACATGAGAGTGCTAGAGCCACAATGTCCATTGATCCCTCAAGGAAGTCTATGCCTAAGAAGGCAGGGGAGAAGAAATCCAGAAAGAGGATTATTCATGTGATTGGCAGGCCTACCTCCATGTATGAAGATCCAGAGGAGGCTGCTGGTGCTGCTGCTGAGGAAGAGGAGGATGAGCCAGCTGCAAAGGCTCCTCCCAAGAAGAAGGCTAAGAAACTTATGGATGATGCTATGCCAAAGACTGGCACATGCAAGAGCACCAAGTCTACATCCAAGAAGGCTGCTGCTGAGAAGCCAAAGAGGACATCCAGGCAGATTCTAGCTTCTGAGAAGAACAAGGGAACTGCTTCTAGAGTTGAAGATGATGATGACTTGACAACATTGATGAAGCTCATACCACATCTTCTAGGACATGATATCAGCCACCTGGTTGCTGAAGATATGAAGAAAAGGAAAGACTCAGGATTGAGAGCTTGGAGAGCTATAGATCCATATGCCCAGAGGAAGAAAACTGTTGTTGACTACAGGTTCTACACTAGAGAGCAGCAAGACTTTTATGAAACAATGCTGCTAGACAAGAGCCTAGCTGTTAGTGATATGAGATATGTTGATTGGAAACTCATTAAGGATAATGAGGACTACTTTCCAAGTGTCCAAGATAATTTCCAATGCATTGGTCTAATGAGTTCATTGGCAGAGAGCTTACTGCATGGAACTATGAGATGATCATGCAATTTCACTCCACTGCAAATTTCTACGGAGATGGTAGAATTGTATGGATGACTGAAGGAGCAAGGTCTGAATCCACTATTGATGAGTGACCTGCACTTCTAGGAGTTCCAGAGGTTCAGGATGGTGATCTGGATGTATACTCGGAATCCAAGGCAAGCCACAATGCCATGAAGGATATGTATACTCCTATCCCTGCAGACAAAGTGCAATCTCATAAGCTAGGATCCATCTACTATCTGCAAGCTGGCCTCCGTACCATGAACACTATTTTGAGGCATACCTTGATGCCCAAGTCAGGAGATGACAAGATGATCCAAGGCTACTCCATTAACATGTTGATCCACCTTGACATGAACACTAGGATTAGAGTTATGGACTTAATTATTGATACAATTAAGAGGGTCGCTACTGATCAAAAGCGCTCTTGCTGCTATGCACCCTACATCCAGATGCTTATCAACTCTCATTTGGAAAAGCACATATTTTCTCTAGATGGTCCACACTTGCCCCTACAGCCAGAACTCGAGGATAATGTTGTGGTGATGGACCCAGATGATCCCACATCTACTACAGCTCAGGAAGAGGCAGAGGCAGTTCGAGCCGCTAGTGCTCAAGTCCCTAGATCGAGAAATGAGCAAATGGATCTTTTGATCTTAGTAGTTAAGGGCATGCAGAAGGATATTAAGGGGATTCTGGATAACCAAAACAGTCTTGTGAGGATCTTTGAAACAAGTATCAAGACTCTTGGTGATAAGGTGGACAAGGTGACTAAGACAGTCATAGAGCTTCAGAAGGAAGTTGACTCAGTGCACATCCCTCGGGTCTCTTCTACTTCTACTTCTTCTGATGATGATGATGATGAGGATGAGGATGGACTACCTCTCAGGCCGAGCACACAGTTCACTACTCAGGCTAGATCAGTCACAGTGCCTGCACTAGACTTGAAGCCCTGTGATGATACTCTTTTGGTTATTTGTGATACACGCTTGATGATGTTAAATCATATGCTTTAATGTGTGATGCTACTATTTCCTATCATCTTAATGCTTATGTGATGATCATTCATCTTTGCTTGATTGTGTTGTGCTATGATGTTCATTCTAATTATTCTTGCACACCACCAAGTGGTATGTGACATGTAAGAAGTGACCCATGTACCTAATCGATTGTGCATTTGCATTCAAACGCAAATTTAAAATAATGCACAAATTTAGGGGGAGCTCTTGCTTATCACATACATCTCAAAGCGACGATTATATTCATTGATTATATCTTTGTCGAAGCTTTGATCTATATGTTGTCATCAATTACCAAAAAGGGGGAGATTGAAAGCACATTTGCTCCCTTGGTAGTTTTGGTAATTAATAACAACATATAAGTCATTGAACTAATGTTTCCACCAAGTATATTTAAGAAAAAGTTCAATGATAGGAATGTCAAAAAGGATTGTGAAGATTGTGGAAGTACCCCAAGATGCAAGGCAATAGGTTGGCCAAGCTTCAAGCAAGAGGACTCTACATTTTACATTTGTGAGAAATCACTTTGAGTCCATTGGAAAGCCAATACTATTAAAAAGGGGTAAGGTTTTGTTGGTGAACAAAATGCTCATACGAGCACAAGTGATAGTCACCAAAAACATCCACAAGCTCTCCCACCAAAGTCAGTCTATAGCCTAACATTCAAAATCGGTGCAACCAACATTCCTATCCCGGTGCCACCGATTCCAAACCCTAGACAGACTTAGCCAAACCCTAACACTTTGGTGAAGCCGCCACTGCTTTCGGTGCCACCGAGTTGGGTTGCCAACTTTCTGTTATGCAAGTTCACACTTTTGGTCCGTCCAAGAATGTTGAATCGGCGTCACCGAGTTTGGCAATTCTGACCGTTGGTCACCTTGTCGGTGCAACCGAGATTCCTATATCGGTCTCACCAAGATTCAAAAGATGCCACCTTTTTGTCACTTCGGTACCACCAAGATTAACACATCGGTGTCACCGAGTTGGTCATTTTGTGTGTAATGGTTGGATTTTTGGGGATGCCCATATATACCCCTTCACCACCACCCACTCGAAAGAGAAGCAATCAGAATTATTTCATACCTATCCGACTCAGTTTTCTAAGAGAGAACCACCTACCCTTGTGTTGAGGTGAAGATCTTCCACTCCAACCATATGGATCTTGATTTCTAGCCTCCCCAAGTTGCTTTCCACCAATCCCATCTCTTCTACCAAGCCAAATCTGTGAGAGAGTGATTGTGTGTTTAAGATTCTATCATCTTGAAGCACAAGAGCAAGGAGTTCATCGTCATTATCGAGCCTATTACCTTTTGGAGGGTGGTGCCTCCTAGATTGGTTAGGTGTCGCTTGGGAGCCTCCTACTTCGTGCTGTGGAGTGAACCAAGAAGTTTGTAATGGCAAGGAGATCACTTACTTCGTGAAGATCTACCCATAGCGAGGCTAGTCCTTCGTGGACGAAAGCCATATGGAATAGTCAAGGTTGCTACTTCATGGACCCTTATGGGCGGATCCCTCTGTGGACTCTCGTGACCATTACCCTCTGTGG
Organism: Hordeum marinum; assembly: GCA_022496015.1. Lineage (NCBI taxonomy): Eukaryota > Viridiplantae > Streptophyta > Magnoliopsida > Poales > Poaceae > Hordeum > Hordeum marinum. Next base: position 147,823,885 of record CM039674.1, read on the forward strand.
GTTGAAGACTCCATAAACGTGGATGTACGATAGCACCACCTATCGGAACCACGGGAAAAATCATCATGTCTACAATTGTGTTTGATCTTCCTACCCTATCCTTTTTACTCATGCTTTTTGTTACTTTCCTCTGCTATACTCTTAGACATGCATGTGTAGGGTGTACTTGATATGCTATGAATGCTAAAACTTGCCAAGAATTAAAATTGGGAAAAGGAAAAACTTTTATTTGGTCAAGTAGTCTAATCGCCCCCCTCTAGACCTACTTTCGATCCTACACGTGCGTTCGGCGCTATATCAGAAGAACCGTGATTGGATCATGGGATGAATCATGATTGGATCGCGGGACGGATCGTGATGGGATTGCAGGACGGCTTGTGATTTGGATCGCGAAGATGTTTGACTACATCAACCACGTTTCTTAACGCTTCTCGCTTAGTGATATACAAGGGTATGTAGATCCACTATCCCCCTCACAGATGCTCATCACCATGGATAGATCTTGCGTGTGCGTAGGAATTTTTTTTCCCATGCAACATTCCCCAATAGTGGTATCAGAGCTAGGTCTATGTGTAGATGAGATCACGAGTAGAACACAAAGGAGTTTGTGGGCGTTGATGCTCAGATTGCTTCCTCCCTTGGTCGTGTTTTGATTCAGCGGTACTGTGGGATGAAGCGGCCTGGGCCATCCTTACTTGTACGCTTACGAGAGACTAGTTCCATCAACTGACGTGTAACTTTGTTGCACAAAGATGGCTGACGGGTGCTTGTCTCTCCTACTCTAGTTGGATCGGATTCGACAAAGGCGTTCCTTGAGAAGGTTGAATAGCATGTGTATCACCGTTATGGTTTGTGCGTAGGTGAGAATTGTTCTTGCTAGATACCCGTAGCAGACACGTAAAACTTGCAACAACAATTAAAGGATGTCTAACTTGTTTTTGCAGGGTATGTTGTGATGTGATATGGCCAATTACATGATGAGATATATGAGATGATAATGTTTTGTATAGAATATCACGACTTGCATGTTGTTGAGTACGGCAACCGGTTGGAGCCATAGGGTTGTCTTTCATTATTTTTTGCCCTTTTTTGCTTTACTTTATCTTTATGAGTTAGCAATAGTCGTGGAAGCAACAGTTGGTGCGGCAACCCCGATGGCGACACGTTGATGGAGATCAAGATAATGGAGATCGTGGTGTCATGCCGGTGATGATGGAGATCATGTCGGTGCTTTGGAGATTGAGATCAAAAGCACAAGTTCATGGCCATATCATTTCACTTATGATTTGCATGTGATGTTAATCCTTTTAGGCATCTTATTTTGCTTAGGACGATGGTAGCATTATAAGGTGATCCCTCACTTAAATTTCAAGATATATTGTGTTCTCCCCGAGTGTGCACCGTTGCGAAAGTTCGTCGTGTCGAGACACCACATGATGATCGGGTGTGATAGACTCTATGTTCACATACAATAGGTGCAAGCCAGTGTTGCACGTGCAGAACACTTAGGTTAAACTTGACGATCCTAGCATGTATAGACATGGCCTCGAAACACAAGAGACCGAAAGGTCGAACATGAGTCATATAGTAGATATGATCAACATGAAGATGTTCACCATGGAAACCACCTCAACTCACGTGATGATCGGACTTGAGTTGGTGGATTTGGATCATGTGACACTCGAATGACCAGAGGGATGTCAATTTGAGTCAGAGTTTTTAAGTAATACGATTAACTTAACTCATTATCATGAACATAGTCAAAATGTATTTGCAAATTATGTTGTAGATTACTAGCTCGCGTTGTAGTTCCCTAGAGTTTTTTATATGTTCCTAGAGAAATAGAGTTGAAAGATGATGGTAGCAATAATGCGGACTGGGTCCATGATCTAAGGATTGTCCTCATTGCTGCACAGAAGGCTTATGTCCTTAATGCACCGCTCGCTGCGCCACCCCATCAAGCATCGTCTGTATATGTTGTGAACATCTGACAGGCACATTCTGATGACTACTTGATAGTTCAGTGTGTCATGCATTACGGCTTAGAATTGAGGCTCCAAAATGTTTTGAACGTCACAAAACATAAGAGATATTCTAAGAGCAGAAATTGGGATCTCTGGCTCATGGCCGTGTAGAGAGGTACGAGACCTCCAACAAGATTCTTTGTGTGCCAGATGAAGGAGAATAGCTCAATTGGTGAGCATGTGCTCAGATTGTCTAGGTACTACATTTGCTTTAATTGAGTGGGAGTTGATCTTCCAGATAAGATAGTGATTGATATAGTTCTCCAAGTCACTGTCACTAAGCTACAAGTGCTTCGTGATGAACTATAAAATGCCAGGGATGGAAATAAGGGCCCTTGAGCAATTCGCGATGTTTGACACCGCGAAGGTAGAGGTCAAGAATGAGCATCAACTATTGATGATCAGTGAAACCACTAGTTTCGAGAAGGGCAAGGGCTAGGACGGAAACTTCATGGATGGCAAGTCAGTTGCTGATCTAGTGAAGAAACCCAAGGTTGAACCCAAACCCGAGACTAAGTGCTTCTATTATGAGGAGAACGGTCACTGAAGTGTAACAACCCTAGATACTTGGTAGATAAGAAGGTTGGCAACATCGAGAGAAGTATATTTGATATACGTGTTATTGAGGTGTACCTTCCTAGCACTCCTAGTAGCACCTGGGTATTGCATACCGGTTCGGTTGCTAAATGTTAGTAACTCGAAATAAAAGCTACGAAATAAATGGAGGCTAGCTAAGGGTGAGGTGACGATGAGTGTTGGAAGTGTTTCCAAGGTTGATGTGATCACCATCGCACGCTCTCTCTACCTTCAGAATTAGTGATGAACCTAAATAAATGTTATTTGGTGTTTGCGTTGAGCATGAACGTGATTAGATCATATTTATGGCAATACGGTTATTCATTTAAGCTAGATAATAATGATTATTCTATTTACATGAATAATACCTTCAATGGTCATGCACCCAATGAAAATGGTTTATTGAATCTTGATCGTAGTGATACACATGTTCATAATATTGACGCCAAAAGATACAAAATTAATAATGATAGTACCACATACTTGTGGCACTATCGCTAAATATCATATTGGTGTAAAGCGCATGAAGAAGCTCCATGCTAATGGATCTTTGGACTCATTCGATTTTGAATCGGTTGAGACATGCTGACCATGCCTCGTGGGCAAGATGACTAAGACCCCATTGGCAAATAACTTATTGGACATGATACATATTAATGTATGCGGTCCAATGAATGATGTAGCGTGCGGTGGATATCGTTATTTTCTTACCTTCACTGATGATTTGAGTAGACATAGTGTATATTTACTTAATGAAACACAAGTATGAATCGTTTGATAAGTTCAAGCAAAATCAGAGTGAAATTTGACATCATCGTGACGAGAAGATAAAATCTCTATGATATGATCGTGGAGGTGAATATTTGAGTTACAAGTTTGGTGTACAACTTAAGACAAAGTGGAAGTTGTTTCACAACTGACGCCACCTGGAACACCATAGTGTGATGGTGTGTCCGAACGTCGTAGTCGTGCTCTATTGGATATGGTGCGAACTATGATGTGTCTTATCGATTTACCACTATCGTTTTGGGGTTACACATTGGAGACAACTACATTCACTTTAAAAGGGGCACCATCTAAGTCCATTGAGATGACACCGTATGAGTTTTGGTTTGGCAGAATACTAAGCTATCATTTCTTAATGTTTGGGGCTGCGACGCTTATGTGAAAAAGGGTTTTCACCTAATAAGCTCGAACCCAAAGCGGACAAATCAATCTTCATAGAATAGCCTAACTTAACAGTTGGGTGCAACTTCTATCTTAGATACAAGCACAAAATGTTTGTTGCTAAAACGAGTCCTTTATTGAGAAAGAGTTTCTCTCGAAAGAATTGAGTGGGAGGAAGATAGAACTTGATGAGGTTGTTAAACCTTTGTTTCAACCAGACAGTAGCGCAGCACAGAAAGATGTTTCTATGGAGCCTACGTCAGTTGAAGAGGAAGTTAATGATGATGATCATGAAGCTTCGGATCAAGTTACTATCAAACCTCGTAGGTCGACAAGGACGTGTACTGCTCCTGAGTGGTACGGCAACCCTGTCTTAGAGGTCATGTTGTTGGACAACGATGAACCTGCGAACTATGGAGAAGCGATGATGGGCCCGAATTCCAACAAATGGTTAGAGGCCATGAAAACTGAGAAAGGATCCATGTATGAAAACCAAGTATGGACTTTGGTAGGCTTGCCCGTTGAAAGACAGGTTGTTGAGTACAAATGGACCTATAAGGTGAAGACACATCCTGATGGTGAATGCCACCATTTATGAAGCTCGACTTGTTGCAAAGAAGTTTCCGCCAAGTTCAAGGAGTTGACTATGATGAGACTTTCTCACCCGTAGTGATGATAAAAGTCTATTGGAATTATGTTAGCAGTTGCTGCATTTCTCAACTACGAAATCTGGCAGATGGATGTCAAAACATCGTTTCCTTAATGGTTTACTTGAGGAAAGGTTGTATGTGATACAGCCAGAAGGTTTTGTCAGTCCTAAGGATGCTAAAAGGTGTGCAAGCTCCAACAATCCTTCTATGGGCTGGAACAAGCATCTCGGAGTTGGAATATACACTTTGATGAGGTGATCAAAGTTTTTGGGTTTATACAAGGTTTATGAGACACTTGTATTTACAAGTAAGTGAGTGGGAGCACTATAGAATTTCTGATAAGTATATGTGGTTGGGATATTATTGATTGGAAATGATCTAGAATTTTTAGAAAGCATAAACGGTTGTTTGAAAAGAGTTTTTCAAAGGAAGAATTGGATAAAGCTACCTAATTGTTGGGCATCAAGATCTATAGAGATAGATCAAGATGCTTGATGAGACTTTCAATGAGTACATACCTAGACAAGATTTTGAAAGAGTTCAAAATGGATCAGCCAAAAAAGGAGTTCTTGCCTGATTTGTAAGGTGTGGAGTTGAGTGAGACTCAAAGCTCGACCACGACAGAAGAAAGAGAAAGGATGAAGGTCGTCCCCTATGCCTTAGCCATAGGCTCTATATAGTATGCCATGCTATGTACTGCACATGTGTGTGCCTTGCCATGAGTCTGTCAAGGGGTACAAGAGTGATCTAGGAGTGAATTACTGGACAGCGGTCCAAATTATCCTTAGTAACTAGAGGACTAACGAAATATTTCTCGATTATGAAGGTGATAAAGAGTTCGTCGTAAAGGGTTACGTCGATGCAAGCTTTAACACCAATCCGGACGACTCTTAATAGCAATACGAATATGTATAGTGGAGTAGCCATTTGGAATAGCTCCAAGTGGAGCGTGGTAGCAGTGTCTATAGTATGACATAGAGATTTGCAAAGTGCACACGGATCTGAATGTCGCAGGCCTGTTGACTAAAACCTCTTTCACATGCAAAACATGATCGAACCCCAAAACTCATTGGGTGTGAGATCACATAGCGATGTGAGCTAGATTATTGACTCTAGTGCAAGTGGGAGACTATTGGAAATATGCCCTAGAGGCAATAATAGATTAGTTATTATCATATTTCCTTGTTCATGATAATCGTTTATTATCCATGCTAGAATTGTATTGATCGAAAACTCAGATACATGTGTGGATAGATACACAACGCCATGTCCCTAGTATGCCTCTAATAGACTAGCTCGTTAATCAAAGATGGTCAAGGTTTCCTGTCCATGGACATGAGATGTCATTTGATAACGGGATCACATCATTTGGAGAATGATGTGATGGACAAGACCCAAACTATAAACATAGCATATGATCATGTCAGTTTATTGCTATAGTTTTCTGCATGTCAAGTATTTGTTCCTATGCCCATGAGATCATGAAACTCACTGACATCGGAGGAATACCTTGTGTGTATCAAACGTTGCAACATAACTAGATAACTATAAAGATTCTCTATAGGTATCTCCGAGGGTGTCTGTTGGGTTGGCATGGATCAAGACAGGGATTTGTTACTCTGTGTGACGGAGAGGTGTCTCAAGTCCCACTCGGTAATACAACATCACAACAAGCCTTGCAAGCATTGTGATTAAAGTGTTAGCCACGGGATATTGTATTACAGAATGAGTAAAGAGACTTGCCAATAACGAGATTGAACTAGGTATGGAGATACCTATGATCTAATCTCGAGCAAGTAACATACCGAAGAACAAAGGGAACATCATACGGGATTAACTGAATCCTTGACATAAAGGTTCAACCGATAAGGATCTTCAGAGAATATGTAGGAACCAATATGGGCATCCAGGTACTGCTATTGGTTATTGACCGTAGACGTGCCTCGGTCATGTCTACATAGTTCTCGAACCCGCAGGGTCTGCACACTTAAGGTTCGATGACGTTTCGGTAGTATTGAGTTATGTATGTTGGTGACCGAAGGTTGTTCGGAGTCCCGGATGAGATCTGGACATCACTATGAGCTGCGAAATGGTCTGTAGGTAAAGATTCATATATAGGAAGTCCCGTTTTGGCCACCGGAAAAGTTCCGGGCTCATCGGTAGTGTACCGGCAGTGTCGAGAGGTTGCCGGCGGACCATCGAGAGGGGTGTCTCGACCTAAAGGGCCTTATGGGCTATGAGAGGAGGCAGACCAGCCCCTGGTGGGCTGGCCAAAGCCTCCCCTAAGGGCCCATGCGGCTGGGGTGAAGGAAAAGGCAATAAGGGCAAAATTAGGAAGGAGTCCGAATAGGATTCCACCTCCCTTGTGGGAGGTGGATTCCTCCCTTGTTGCTTCGGCCGAAGCTCTACTTGGAGTAGGGGCCAAGGCTGCCTCCTCTCCCCTTCCTCATATATATATTGAGGGATTTTTTGGCAACCCCTAACCCTAATTGCCACGTGCTTCCCTCTTCTTCCTCTAGATCTGTTTCTCCTCTAGATTAATTCCGTAGTGCTTGGCAAAGCCCTGCCGGATCAGCTCCACCACCACCGCCACCATGCCGTTGTGCTTCCGGAGAACTCATCTACCTATACACGCCCTCTTGCTGGATCAATAAGGCAGAGATCGTCATCGAGCTGTAGATGTGTTGAACGCGGAGGTGTCGTCCGTTCGGCGCTAGATCGAAAGAACCATGATTGATCATGGGACGGATCGTGATTGGATCGCGGGACAGATCGTGATGGGGTCACGGGACAGCTTGCGATTTGGATTGCGGAGACATTCGACTACATCAACCGCGTTTCTTAACGCTTCTCGCTTAGCGATCTACAAGGGTATGTAGATCCACTCTCCCCCTCGTAGATGCTCATCACCATGGATAGATCTTGCGTGTGCATAGGAAATTTTTTGTTTCCCATGCAAATTTCCCTAGCAAATACTTTGTATAAATTTGATATCATTATCATGCTCCAGTAAAAAATGAAAATTCCTGTACTAGAGTCAAAGTTTCTATTACGTTTCAGCACCGTTTCTACTCATCTTGTGAGTCATCCCAATGGCTTTACTTGGCACAAACACTAATTAAAACATAAAAACATAATAAATATAGAGGAAATAATCATGTTATCACAAAATAATAGAAAGGAAAAGCAAAATAAAGATACATATTGGGTTGCCTCCCAACAAGCGCTATTGTTTTATGCCACTAGCTAGGCATAATGCATAGTTTCAAGTGTTGTCATCTTTGACATCAAGCTCCTCAATAACACAACTAGGATTAATGGGAACAATGGGAAGCTTGAAAATAGGATCCTTGATAAAGTTCACAAAATAGGATCCTTTATCATCTTCAGATCTTTGTTTTTAGAAGGAGGTGTACTAGTGCTCTTAGGAACGTATATGAACTTGGAATTTTTATCTCGTGAGGCACTAGCTTTAGTTTTAGATGATGTGAAAGTGGGACCTAATTTGCCAATGACCTCCTCCATTTTATCAATTCTACTCATACCTTGTTCTACCCTCTCATCAATAGTAGTGTCCTTTTCCTTCAAAGGTTTCAAAGTCATTCCTACCCATGACCCAAATTGAGTGATATGCTTATGAAGTTTTTTATCTAACTCCTCAATTTGTTCACTAGTGATCATTTTCTTTTCAATATCATCAATTCTTTGCATAACATATTACAATGTAAAATGGTTTCATTAACGATAAGGGCTGGTTTTCGAACAAGATTTTTAAATGCATTATAAGCATCCAACGTATGACACATTAAGAAGTTCCCACCGGTGATGGTGTCAAGGACAAACCTATACCAAGATGTCACACCAACATAGAAATTATGAACCAAAGTAGTGGTGGATAGCTTATTAGTTGCCTTATTTTGAGCGGGGCATAACCTATACTATCAGGGATATACCCCGCGGTATGACCCGGGAGACAGTTATGACCCGGCCGGAAGATGCCTCTCCGGTTGTAAGTCCCTGGATGACTCTCCGGTTGTGAGTCCCTGGATGACTCTCCGGTTGTGAGTCCCTGGATGACTCTCCGGTTGTAAGTCCCCGGCTGACTCTCTGGTTGTAAGTCCCTGGATGACTCTCCGGCTGTAAGTCCCCGGATGACTCACCGGTTGTAAGTCCGCGGATGACTCACCGGTTGTAAGTCCCCGGATGACTCTACAGTTGTAAGTCCCTGAAGATGACTCTCCGGTTGTAAGTCCCTCAAGATGAGTCTCTGGTGTAAGACGCCCACTATAAGTCGCCCGGCGTAAGCCGCCCGGTGACTCAGAAGCCCATGAAGAGAAGCCCACAATGGGAACTCATAATAGGTTGTCTCAATCCGACTTAGACTCTACATGTAAGCCGCCCCTTCAGCCTATATAAGGAGGGCGGGTCACCCCGAGAGGGTTAAGTTTGTAAACGTCTCAATAGACAGGTCTTAAGTAGACAAGAGATTAGAGACTCTCGTGACTAGAGGTGGCAAAACAACGCCCTTGTAACCGAGAGATCTCCTTCATCATCAATACCAGATAAGCAGGACGTAGGCTTTTACCTCCATCGGAGGGGCCAAACCTGGGTAAACTCCGCGTCTCTCGATTCCGATCAACCCCTTCAAACCGCCACATAGTTATGTTTCTGCCCCGAACCTAAATCCGTTCACCCGGACATCTGCCATGACAAATCCACGACAGTTGGCGCAGACCGTGGGGCCACACATGATGGATTTGTGTTCTTGAGGGGAGTTCTCACAGGGATCAAGACGTTCGTGATCAACCAGATGAGAAAGAGCGGACACATAAACATCTTCATCAACTCTTTGATCCAATTTAAGATCAATACTAGAAAAAGAATCCCGAGTTGTGTTCAATTTCGATGGGTTCAATTTTCATTAACAAATCTTGACGACTGGTTTGCCACATCAGCCCATGACTCGTTTTGCGTGGATTCCTCAAAATCGTTGTCATGCGGCTCGACTACAGCATCACTCTTGCGCAACCGGCCAGTCAAAATTCGGATGGAAGAGTATTTTTTTGTGAGATGCCGACCATTGCCGGTTTCGGCCACAGCTGATGTACACTACGACGACGATCCGCGAAAGCAGTTTTTTCCAAATCAATCGATGAATCTTCAACCACACCGAGTCGTCCGAGGCTAAAACACGCTAGGGAAAGAAAGGAAAAAAGGAGTCTACAGCCAGGAAGTAAACACGGACGTGGACTCGCCCAGCTGGCCACGATCTAGCAGTGGACACGGACTCTGTTTCCACAGCCCGCGCGAGGAGCCGCCCAGTGCTGATGCTCCTTGAGCCGCTACGTCGCCTGGCCAGCCACCACCATGGCCTCACCTTGATCCATATCCGCTTCCCCTCGCCTTCGTTGTGCGACCAGCCCGCGCCTGTCACCGCTCGGGACTCAGCCATGAGCCGCCCTGGCCATGAGCCTTCCTGGCTGCTCAACCTCTACCGTAAGCCGGCCGTGTCACCTCGCCTGTTTGACCCGCCGCGTCGGCCGCCTCGTATGTGGCCGCTTCACCTCACCCTTGTCTCGAGCCGGCCATCTCTGAGCCGCCGCCCCGCCTCGCGCCACCCTCGCCGGAGCTGGTGTTGAGCCGCTGCCTCTGCCTGTGAGCCACCGGCTGACCTCTGCACTACAGCCATCATTGCCTTTGAGTCGGCCCCGTCTCGGACACGCCGTCTGGGCCGCGCCGCGCTGCTGGTACCTCCGAGGCCTCGCCAAACTGGCCCCCGATGACAGTCTCACCACTGACGTCGGTCGCAGCCACGCCCCATCGGTCGGCTCCACTGCCGGGTCGGGCTCCACTCCGCTCAGCGCACTGGCTCAGCGCCGCCGGCTCTCCACCTCAACCCACCCCGCTGAGCCGTGCCGCCTTGGCCGCCTCCACGGCCGCTTCACCGCGAACCGCGTCGCCCCCGCAGTTGCTGGCTCATCTTCACCGCGCCGACGCCTCCACCATGACCCGGGGTTCATCCCGGCTCCGCTCACCCACGCCCGCATCAGCTCACGCGCCTCCGTCAGCGTCTTCGATTGGAACATCCGCCAATGCTACACGTAAAAGAGAGTTCGCCATGGTCATCACCGGCGGCTAGCCGCTCCTCGCGCACCTGGCGGCTAGTTATGGCTCCTCACGCGCCTGGTGCTGTTGCCGCCGCATGTCCGACAACTCCACCGCCGCCTCATGCCTGTTGCACGCCAGTCTGCCGGGACAGTGCTGCGCCGGCCCTGCCCTTCGCCTCTGCCGTGCGTGGCTGTGGCCTCAAGCCGCCAAGTCCCTGACCGCCTCTGCAAAGCTCCGCCTGCCACCATTAAGCTGGCGTTCACCTCGCCTGTTGCTGCTGCGCCGTGGATCCACCACCTCGCCGTTGTGACCCTGCTCCCGCTGCGCGCCTCTAGCCGCCTGGCGCCAGCCTCACCTCACCTGTTGCGTTGCAGCCGGCTCGCTCAGCCGGATCCCTCTGGGAGCCGCCCCCTGCGCCGGCGCTTTGCCGAGCCGCCCCTGCGCCGTGGATCCACCGGAGCAAGCCTCAAGCAGCCGCCTCTGCCGCGCCTTGGCCAGTCTGAGCCCATCGGCTCTGCTTCAACCACGCCGCGCCAGGGTGCTCCCCTTACGCGTCGGCCTCCGTCGTGCGTCTCATCCTCGCCTGGCCCCGAGCCGGCCCGCCTCCTTTTGCTCGCTGGGCCAGCCGCCGCAAGTCGCCGCTGTTCTCCCTCGGCCACTGTCTTCCCTCATCCTTGCCAGGCCTCTATGATCTTAAATCAGGTGCTATCTGTCTTGTTTATTTATTTTTAGTATATCATAAAACCTCTTAGAGAAATCACTCTGGTTTGCGATACTTTTTATGCAGAACAATTGATAATTGTGAAGAGCAATGGCCCGTGTCATGGATATATAGCTCGCGCCACCGTTATTATGCGCCGGCGTTTGGACCGTGTCGTAATGTTCAACCAATGTATGTGCAAGACGCCGCCTCGACGGCCCAATGTGCATCAGCAAAACATGGCCGACTCGCCTAACCACGTTGGCTTAACAACGCCACCGCGACTCGCCATCCATGCTGGTTTCCAACGCCACGGGAGATTCACCGTTCGCGCCGGCTTACAACGCCATGGCCGCCTCTTATGGTTGCACCGGCTTACAACGCTGCGGCTGTCTTCCGCGGCCGCACCAGCTTACAACGCCGTGGCGTCTTTCACAAATAGCACTGCCTTATAATGCCGTGGATGGTTTCTACGTCTACATCAACATGCCAGTGGCTGCATACACCAGTACGAGTCGCCCAACTGACGCTTATGAGTCGCCGCCCTGCGGTCTTATCTACATCAACATATCGGTGTAGTGCTGGCCTATGTGAGTCGCCCAATAGACGCGCGCAAGACACCACCCACAATCTGATTCTACATCAAACATATTGGTGCAGTGTTCGTCTATACGAGCTGCCCAAACGGACAAGCACGCAAGTCGCCGCTGCTGCAGTTTGGTTAACTTCAAACAACCAGCCGGGAAGAACCATTGACTGGATTATTGAAACAAATCATACGGGGTCATCGATAACCCGCCACGGCCAACCTCAACTTACCGTGGGGATTCTCAAGCCGCCTTTTCAAGTCAACTTAAGACTCGGGGGCTACAGACATGGCGAGACTCATTTGGTCGTTTTCAACGAGAACCCTGGGTCTTTGCAAGAGAAAACCCAATCCTTGGGGCTATTACATTATTGGCAGAAGAATTAAAAAGTTGCCCAAGAGGACGAACCGCCGAGATATACCGTTCAAGCATGGGTGCCCGGATTCATTGGATCATCATAAAGTCACTTGGAGGCTTCTGCCATTTTCTTCATTACAAGATGTCGACTTACAAGATGATGCAAAAAGTTGACTCCGTCAACGTGATCGTCCAGGGGGCTTCCCACTCACCGGGTGTAGCTTATCAAACCCTATCGGTCGGCTCTCAAGCCAAAAAGTTGACTCCGTCAACGTGATCGTCCACGGGGCTTCCCACCCACCGGGTGTAGCTTATCAAACCCTATCGGTCGGCTCTCAAGCCAAAAAGTTGACTCCGTCAACATGATTGTCCAGGGGGCTTCCCACCCACCGGGTGTAGCTTATCAAACCCTATCGGTCGGCTCTTAAGCCAAACAGTTGATTGCATCAACAAAGGTCACTTGGGGGCTTCCCACCCACCGAGTGTAGCTTACACACCCTCTTGATCGGCTCTTAAGCCAAACAGGGTTAAACCTACCTGTAAGTTTATGCTACTCCGCTAGGTGACCCGTCGAACTCTTACTAGTTAATCTCACCTAGAGACCCTGAGCCGGTTCAAAGCAATTGACGACCAATCTCCATAGAGACCCTGTACTGGTTAAGGTTCAAACGTCGGCTCTTGTCACGTGAGGGCCGGCTTACGGAAGGCAAGGATAAAGTCTCCCACCTACTGCCGACTCTCCGCTATGTGGCCCGTTCGTACTCTTAGACAGTTAATCCTTGAGGACCCTATACTATTTAAGGTTAAAATGAGGGATTTATGTCACGTGAGAGGCAGTTTTGGGGCTATCAGGGTACTCATGCCCTGCCGTGTCTCTTCTCGGACGTCACACTTCCTTTCAGTTAATCTCGCTTAGAGACCCTGAGCCGATTCAAAAACTTAACTACCAATCTCCACAGAGACCCTGTACTGTTAAGGAGTTTTAAGTGGCGAGTCAACCCAGTAGAACCGGCACATGAGTTGTTCAAACAAAAAAATTTCAAAAAAACAAATCAGGAAAGATAAAACATCTCCATGTTGTGCTTTTTTAAGCCGCCCTTACAACAATGCATAATATATTCTGTCTTGTTAATGTTTGCATGTCTTATCTCTTAAGATGAGCCACCATTAAGTATGATGAAAAACTTCTGCAAGAGCAAATGGATCTTTAATAGCCAACCTAGCTGGATCTTCATGGTTTATCATAACCAGTACTAAATGATTGGGTTTTCAAGCCAGCTCGAAGAATTTATTATTTCAAGAGCCACCCTGTTGGGGATATGACCCCACAGATATGACCCGCCCTGGAGGCTCCGGGTCATGTTGCTGGCTCGTGAGCCGGCCCAAAGGTGAGCCGTAAGACTGGTAGCCCAGGAAGATAGGCGGCTCAAGGTGTGGGCCGTACAAACGGCCCGGACGGAGGAGACCTGGGCGTGCAAGCCGACTCATAGACAGCTTGGACGAGAATATAGAGAGAGACTCGGTTAGCAATTTTAACGACCCGGTGGTCCTGACCTCTTATATAAAGGCAGACCCGGGGCGACTTAGGGGGGAGGTGATCGAGAACTAGGTCAAGTTTCTAGCACCTTGTAATCTATACACAAGCAATACAAACACAAGCAGGACGTAGGCTATTACCTTGACTTGAGGGGCCGAACCTGGGTAAATCCGTGTCTTTCGTCCCGACTAACCCCTTTGAGTCCACCCCGTTAGCGATGGCCTCGAATCTAAGTCCGTTCACCCGGACATCTGTCGTGATAAAACCACGACAGTTGGCGCCCACTGTGGGGCTAGTGCTTGGTGGTGTTGAGTTCCCAAAGGGCTCTCTCCCAAGGCTCGAAGGATACGTGGTTGGAAGGATGAGCAAGAGTCGCCACGGCCAACTCTACATTGACGATGCCGGCTAGGGGCTTGATGCTGGTTCTGTGGAGTATGGATTCCGGGTTCCATTCGGCGGGATCCAGGTTTTCATCGGAAAGTTTGATGGATCTACACCTGGGCCGGACATCTGCACCAACATCGTTGAGCCGGCTCGGTGTCTCCAATCTACGGGTGTTGTGCGGCCTGCCCGTGCCCATCCAGGTCAAAGGCGTGTTCTCGTGGGCTTCACTCAAGGCATGGACCTGCAAGCGTCCGGGTCATAGGAAACTCTCGTTTGCTCGGAAGATGAGTCCTCTAGTGGGGAGACGGAATCAGTGTATCGGCTCAGTAACGGTGGCCTTGGGGGCTACTACGACACCTATTCTGAGGTAGAGAGCTTTGGGTCGGATGCTCTGAGACCCCCGGTTCATGCGGCGGTGTTCATGGCAGGATCGGCTTCAGCCGCCGGTGACACAGCTGTGGGAGCCGCCGCAGCAGGTGATAGCCCGCCGCCGCCGGCTCAGGTTCTAGTGGAATTGATGGACGAACTTACAACTCTCATGGCCACAAAAGTAACACCGGATAATCAAGCAGCCAGGAACCTAGAGGTGGGACGGATCAAGGGCCATATGGTAGAGGAACGGCAAAGGATGGCCGAGCTGAAGACCCGGATGGAGGAGAAAGTGGAGCGTATCAAGGCCGATGCTTTCCGTCTGGAGCTGGAGCAAAGGTCAGCGGCCGCGGTGCACCGGAGGAGGCATCAATCCCGTCTGCTGGAACGTTATGAAGCGAGGAACCTTTTTAGCACCCCTGGTGCGGGGCAGGTTACGGGCACGCCGGAAATCCGCTCGATGGAACGCCCGGCGACTCATCCACCCGAGCATAACCAAATCGGTGGGTCATTACTTTAACCCAGCCGAGAACATGGTGGCAGCGGCCGCCCTGCTTGAGACGATTCCCATCCCAGATGAAGCACCCTTTGCGGAGGATGTGCGAAACGCCATTGGATATTTTACAGACGGCCATGGCCCAGCAAGAGAGGTATGCTCACAACCGGAGCCGGGTTCACTCCACCCCCTCCTTAGTCGAAGTTTTAGCCGGCGCTATGAGTCGCCGGCGTGTTCCAGCAGTCATCCGCGTCGTGAATCACCGGAGGACGAGCGGGGGCTCTAGATGCACAAGCCCTCGCGGACCAGGCGAGAGACAGGCAAGAGGCGGAGATAGCGGCAACCCGTCCAGAGCCGGCGCTTTCCGTCTCAATGGGAGTAGTTAGTACCAGAGCCATAGGGGTGCCATGTTTAAGTCCGGCTCTGAGAAGTGAACGACTACCGAAAGATTTCAAGGGGCCTCGAAAGTTTCCGAATTACACAGCTGATCTACCCCCTGATGCGTGGGTTGAAAGTTATGAGCTGGCCATGGAGATGCTAGATGTCAGTGAGGCGGTATGCGCAAAATATTTCATCATGATGCTTGAGGGTCCAGCTCGTACATGGCTTAAAGGTCTGCCGCCTAACATGATAAGCTCATGGGCGGAGCTGAGAGCGAAGTTTATTAAGAATTTCCAGGGGACCTGTAAGGAGCCTATGACCATTGTCGACTTGGACCATTGTGTTCAATAGGAGAGTGAGTCGGCCCATCATTGGGTCTGGTGGGTGTCGACCATTATTCACTCTTCAGAGCAGATCACAGCGGCTCAAGCGGTACTTATTTTAGAAAAGAACTGGCATTTTGATCCATTGAAACAGAAGCTCGTCCAGCTCAAGCGCACGTGTCAGGATATGGGAGAGCTCATGACGGCCTTGACAAAGTATGCGACTCAGATAACACCAAGGATCCAGGCTCAGATGATGAGAAAGCCAATCAAGGGAAGAAAAAACAATCAAGGAAAAGGTTTTGTGAACCATGGGAATTAGAATAAGCAGAAGAATGCTGATAGCAGGTCAGAGCTAGTGGCGAATACCAACACAGGACAGAACCATCCCAAGGGGAATGGTAAATTCAGGTCGTTTCATCAAAGGAACAAAGGCCCTTTTAATTTAGAAGAAGCGCTTAGGAAGCCTTGTCCAGAGCACAGCACGCCCGACAAGCCGGCGTTGCATGCGTGGGATGAGTGTTTTATCATGTAGAGATTCAAAAACCAGCATTCCCAACCGCGTAATAATCAGGGCGGTGGTCTGCCTGGTGGCTCAGGGCACGGTGGAGCAGGGGCTGGATTCGGTGCCGACGGTTCAGGAAACGGGCATCCGGGCCAGAATAACCAAGGGGGGCACCAACAGCATCCTCGCAACAACAGCAATAACAACAATCAGCAGCAGCACAATCAGTCCGGGTTTCAGAGTAACCCGAAGCAGCTCAGTTCTGGACAGTATCACGTATTCACGACCGGTCACAATAAACGAGACAAGAAGTTGCAGAGGCGAGCAGTTAATGCGGTTGCTCCGGCTCTCCCGCGATATTTACCGTGGTCTGAGTATAACATAATGTGGAGCCGGGAGGATCACCCGCCACGGGTAGATAACCCGGGCCGGCTGGCTCTAGTTGTGGCCCCTCAGGTGAATGGCTATATGGTGAATAAAGTGCTTATGGACGGAGGTAGCAGCATCAACATCCTTTACTATGACACTTTCCGGCGGATGAAGTTGTTTGACAAGGACCTTAAACCTTCCTCCACTATTTTTCATGGTGTGGTCCCGGGTAAATCGGCATACCCGGTGGGCCAAATTTCATTGGAAGTAGCTTTTGGCGATGAGTATAATTACAGGGTGGAGTCCTTGTGGTTCGAGGTGGTCAAAATCAAAAGTCCCTATAATGCACTATTTGGGAGGCCGACTTATGCCAAATTTATGGCTAGGCCTTGCTATGTTTATCTGCAACTCAAAATGCCCGGCTTAAATGGTACAATTACCGTTTACGATAATAGGAAAATGGCTCTCGAGTGTGTGAAGGAGATGCGGTGTATGCAGAGTCTAGTTGTGCTCAGGAGGAGCTGAAATTCTACAAGGAGAACGTTGACCCAGAGGATATGACCCCGCTGAAGAAGCCTACGATAGAAGTTGAGCCGCCGCTCAAATTTTCAACGGATGATACGAAGGCAGTAGATTTCAATCCGGGCGACTCATCCAAGAAGTTCATCATTGGGGCTCACATGGATCCCTAATAGGAAAGCGCGCTCATCGAATTCATCCGTGAGAATCGGAACATCTTTGCATGGAAGCCTTCTGACATGCCGGGTGTACCGAGAGAGTTCGTTGAGCACAATCTTAATGTGGATCCAAAGTTTAAGCCGATCAAACAGTTTCTATGACGGTTCAACGAAGAGAGACGTAAAGCTATTGGGGAGGAATTTGCCCGGCTCTTGGCTGCAGGCTTTATAGTGGAAGTTTTTCACCCGGAGTGGTTGGCTAACCCGGTGCTAGTGCTGAAAAAGAATGGCACTTGGCGTATGTGTATAGATTACACGGAACTTAACAAGGCTTGCCTGGCTGACCCCTTTGCACTCCCTCGTATTGATCAAATTATTGATGCTACAACCGGATGTGAAAGTTTATGCTTCTTGGATGCATATTCAGGATATCATCAGATTAAGATGGCAACGAAAGATCAGGAGAAGACGGTGTTTATTGCACCTTTTGGGGCGTTCTGTTACGTCTCCATGCCTTTCGGGCTCAAGAGTGCCCAGGCGACTTACCAACGATGTGTGCAGAACTGCCTCCACAGTCAGATTGGCCGAAATGTTCATGCTTACGTAGACGACATCGTGGTTAAATCCAGAAAGAAGTAAACTCTCCTAGAGGATTTGAAAGAAACCTTTGACAATCTCCGGGTCTACAGGATGATGCTTAACCCGACGAAGTGTGTCTTTGGTGTTCCAGCAGGAAAGCTTTTGGGTTTCTTGGTCTCTGAGCGGGGCATCGAGGCTAACCCGGATAAGATTAAGGCTATCACTTCTTTAGGGGAGCCGACGTGCATTAATGACATTCAACGCCTTGCAGGACGGATTGCTGCGTTGAGCCGCTTCATAAGCCGGCTTAGGGAGAAAGCCATTCCCTTATACCAGGTGATGAAAAAGACAAACAAGTTTAAGTGGAGCAAAGCAGCGGCCGAAGCACTTGAAGCTCTTAAAAAACAGTTGACTGAGCCGCCAGTGTTAGCTGCTCCGGTTGAGAAAGAGCCATTACTCCTTTATGTGGCGGCTAACAATAGAGTGGTCAGTGTAGCAATTGTGGTTGAGCGCAAGGAGGCATGGAAGGAGTATCATGTGCAAAGGCCGGTTTATTACATTAGTGAAGTTTTGGCAGAGTCTAAGAAGAGGTATCGGCATTGGCAGAAGTTAGTATATGGATTTTTCATGGCCAACCGCAAGTTAAAACACTACTTTTTGGGGCACCAGATAACAGTGGTCAGTTCTGCCCGTTGGGAGATATCATTCAAAATAGAGAAGCTACAAGGAGGATTGCCAAGTGGGCCTTAGAGCTGGGTCCTCTTAACATCAAGTATGTTCCTTGTACAGCAATTAAGTCGCAAGCTTTGGTGGATTTCATAAATGATTGGACCGAATGTCAAGCCCCCGAAGAGAAGTCGGATAACACGTATTGGACTATACATTTTGATGGGTCCAAGCAGCTGGAGGGGTCCGATGCATAAGTTGTTCTCACCTCCCCCAAGGGTGACAAGTTTTGTTATGTGCTCCGGTTAATGTTCCCTTGTACTAATAATGCAGCTGAGTATGAGGCACTGCTCCATGGTCTCAGAGTCGCTAAAGAGATGAGTTTAAGCCGGGTCAGATGTTTAGGCGACTCAAATCTGGTGGCTCAGCAAGTTTCAGGTACTTGGGACTCCAAGGATCCACGGATGGCGGCTTATCGACAGGCGGTTGATATCATTGCAGGTCACTTCTAGGGGTACCAGGTGGATCACATTGATCGTCGCAGGAATGAGGCAGCTGATGCTTTGTCACGGTTAGGTTCTGAACGAAAGCCAGTACCACCTAATGTTTTTTTGGATGTATTGCATCATCCGACTGTCAAGATACCCTCTGAGGAGGATCTGGCTATTCCTGACCCGGAAGCGGAATTGGTGGCGGCCCTACATGCCATCCCAGACTGGACTATGCCTTATTTGGCGTATTTGACACGCGGTGAGTTACCTCAGGAGGAGGATCTGGCCAGGAAGATCACACGGCATTCTAAGTCTATGACAATTATCAATGGTGAGTTACATAAGTGTAGTGTGACATGTGTCTTTCAGCGCTGCGTCTCACCAGAGGAGGACCGGCAGATCTTGAGTGAAATTCATGCTGGCGACTGTGGACATCATGCCGGGTCAAAATCTTTGGTGGCCAAGGCTTTTCGACATGGATTTTTCTGGTTGACAGCTCACAAGGATGCAGAAGACTTAGTCCGTAAGTGTGACGGCTGTCAGAAATTTGGCCGGCGTGCTCATGTTCCGGCTCAAGAGTTGAGGATGATACCAATCACTTGGCCGTTTGCGGTCTGGGGGCTTGATATGGTTGTACCTTTCAAGATATCCAAGGATAAGAAAACACACCTTCTAGTGGCAATTGATAAATTTACTAAGTGGGTAGAGGCAGAGCCGGTCAGCAAATGTGACGCGGCTATAGCTGTTCAATTTATAAAGAAGCTGATCTATCGCTTTGGTTACCCGCACAGTATCATTATGGACAATGGAACAAATCTATTCAAAGGAGCTATGAAAGCTTTTTGTGAGAAGGAGCATATCCGGCTTGATGTTTCAGCCATGGCACATCCACAGTCTAATGGTCAGGCGGAGCGAGCCAATCAGGAAATTTTAAGAGGTGTCAAACCACGGCTCATGGTTCCTTTGAAGCGGACACCCGGATGTTGGGTTGAGGAGTTGCCTTCCGTCTTATGGAGCATCAGAATTACCCCTAACAGATCTACAGGTTTCACGCCTTTCTTCATGGTGTATGGTGCCGAGGCGGTTCTACCCAGTGATATCCGTCACGACTCACCAAGGGTGGTGGCTTATGTTGAGACGGACAATGAGGTGGCACGCCAAGATGCGTTGGATGCCTTGGATGAAGCACGAGAATTAGCAGCAGCTAGGTCGACAATTTATCAACAAGACCTGCGATGCTATCATAGCCGCAAGGTGAAGACCCGGACGTTCCAAGAAGGTGACCTAGTGCTCCGGTTGATTCAAGACCAATCTGGAATGCATAAGTTATCTCCACCATGGGAGGGGCCTTTTGTGATCAGCAGAAACCTTAACAATGGGTCATATTATCTCATTGATATCCGAGATGAGTCGGAAACCGCGGGTCAAGAGACGTTGCGGCCATGGAATATCACACATCTGCGACCATACTTTACTTAGCAGGCGTTGAAAGCCGCTATCATTGTATATATCATGTTTACATGAGTAAAAGCTAGCATCACCGCAAAGACTGGGGTCTCTACTCTTATGTATAATCAAGATGAAATTTTTCCGGCTCAAAATTTGAGTTGAAGTGGTTTGTTCACCGTCAAAATGGCTGATCTATCATCCGACTTTATGCCCTATCAAGCACTGTTGTAGGGAGGCTTCTTGCCTTCGGGTATAGCTTACATCTCCCCTGCACAGTCTGCTTTTACGCTGTTGCAAGGAGGCTTCTTGCCTTTGGGTATAGCTTACATCTCCCTTGCACAGCCGGCGTGATGCCCAATTAAGCACTGTTGCAAAGAGGCTTCTTGCCTTCGGGTATAGCTTACATCTCCTTTGCACAGCCAGTTGTTATTAAACTGTTGCAAGGAGGCTTCTTGCCTCCGGGTATAGCTTACATCTCCCTTGCACAGTTGGCTTTATGCCTAGTTTGGTTACATTAAGTGCCGTTGTTTATGGAGGCTTCTTACCTTTGGTATAGCTTACATGACCCTAAGACAACAGCGTGTACACCAAATTCCAGTTGCTTATCAATTGCGGCCATCGAAGGGGGCTTCTTACCGACGGGTATCGCTTATCTCACCCTAATGGCCGACTTTATGCCACTTCCGGTTACTTATTAACCGCGGTTGTCGAAGGAGGCTTCTTACCAATGGGTTCGCTTATCTCACCCTAACAATTGGCGTTTATGCCAAAACTTAGTTGCTTATCAACTGTAGCTGTTGAAAGAGGCTTCTTGCCTTCGGGTATAGCTTACATCTCCTTTCAAACAGCCGGCTTTATCAGTTAGCCGTTGTTGTCGATGGAGGCTTCTTGCCTTCGGGTATAGCTTACATTACCCATCGAGAGCCGGCGTCCGCGCCTATAACTGTAGCTGTTGAAAGAGGCTTCTTGCCTTCGGGTATAGCTTACATCTCCTTTCAAACAGCCGGCTTTATGCCATCTCAAGCTGATTATTGGCTGCGGCTGTCGATGGAGGTTTCTTGCCTTAAGGTATAACTTACATCTCCCATCAATAGCCGGCGTTCCCACATACAACATTTGCTATTAAAAGGAGGCTTCTTACCATCAGGTATAGGTTACATCACCCTTCATACAGCCGGCTTTAAGCCGCTTCCGGTTCATCAAACAACCGCAGTTGTCGATAGAGGCTTCTTACCATCAGGTAGCTTACATTATCCTACGACAATCGGCTCCTTAATGGATTCATCCGACAAGAATCGGAGCCATGTTGCTCCGGTTAAACAAAAATTGAGTTTTCAAAGAGATTATCCGGCTCTAATATTCTCGAGACGGAATGGTGTCTTCAAAGACAGACACCCCTCATCAGAAAAGCTCAAGGTATATCCATGGAGAGCCGGTAACACATTAAACTGAAACACAAAGAGAAGGAAAGTGCACACAGAGAGGTGAAAATATATACAGCCGCCAAACGGCAGGGTCAGGCTTACTCTATTACAAAAACTACTCCCAAAAGGAGCAAAAGGCATTGTCAACCGCTCATGGTGGGTCATTACATGAGTCTGTGCTTAGAAAGGTTAAAAGGACAAAGTTCAGTTATTGGCCGGCTCATCCTGCTCCGGGCCTTCTGCTGGCTTTATCTGGAGATTTTCCAATTCCCAATTACAGTTAGCCAGAGCAGCAAAAGACCCTTCAAGGAAAGGGGATGCGTCAAGTTCATAAGGGAAGAGATCCTTACTGCGGGCGGGTGTCAGATCCTTCCACTCGTAGAGAGGCCTGCGGATCCTCTTCTCCTCTGCGTCATAAGCCGCCTGATAAGTGCTCAAGTCAGCTTCATCTGCCAGTACAGAGGCCAGATAACACAACTCTTTGACACACCGGATGTAATCGTCTTCTGTGAATTCTGAGCCATCATCTCTTTTGGACAGGTAACCATCCATCATTTCAGCCGGCATTAGCTCGGGGGCGAAGGCCAGAGCCGTCTCAATCCAGCGACGGCTCCTTGGCGGAAGGCGGACTTCTTCAGCTCTTCTATCTGCTTGGGCATTGTGGAGAAGAGTTCCAAGACACCTTTTAGAGCGATGGGGATCTTCTCCT
Organism: Hordeum marinum; assembly: GCA_022496015.1. Taxonomy (NCBI): domain Eukaryota; kingdom Viridiplantae; phylum Streptophyta; class Magnoliopsida; order Poales; family Poaceae; genus Hordeum; species Hordeum marinum. Next base: position 147,846,413 of record CM039674.1, read on the forward strand.
TGTATTGAACCGTCTTGATCGTGAAGATGGCGCTGCAGTATAGTTGTTCTGCAAAGGTGTAGATGGCCTTCAGTGGCAGAAGGCTATCAGAAGTCAACTGCTGGCTCCTGGGACCTAGATAAACCGGATAAAGCTAATGAGTTGCCAGTTTTTTCAATAGCAATGTTAAAATACAAAGTAAAATAGAAACTTACCAAATAGGACGGCTGACATCTTCGCTATGTGCCGCTTTAGGCCTTGGAGTTCCTCCGCCACAGCTATAAGCCGCTGGTCGGCGTCGTCCGCCCGTTTGGTCAGAGCGGCCTTTGCAGATTCTGCCGTCTCTTTCAAAGAGGTAAGCTCAGCAGTAGCATTGGCCAGCTCCTCAGAGAGAAGCCGACACTTTTCGTCAGTAATGCTTCGGGCTTCTTGCTGAGCCGCCAGGTTGTCCTTCAGATCCGTCAACTGAGACCCGGCTTCATTTAAAGCTTCCTATAATACATCAAAATACAGGATAAGTCGCCAAAATACAGGACGAGTTTTAAAAGCAAATTTATGGAAGTCTCAAACAGATTGCAAGCAATATATTTGACACTTGGGGGCTAATGTATATTTGATCTTTCAGTATGCAATGCAGTTCCGGTTCATCTCCTTCGAAGTTAATCCGGAACTTGGGGGCTACACTATGGCTCTTCAATGCACTAATAATGGAAGCACCGACTCAACTTGATCAAGTTTGAGCCGGCCCTTGGGGGCTATGATTAGATCTTCAAGCTGTCTACATTAAAGACCCGACTCAAATATAATCTAAGACGTCCCTTGGGGGCTACGATTGGCGATTCACTTTATCTACAGTACTAAGCTAAAGCAATTATAAGGGAATTTGGCATGACAATATCTACAGAGATCACAGAAAGATCCGGTTCAACTATCAACTAGATTAAACCGGTTCTTGGGGGCTAAGTAAAGATATGGTAAGAAGGAAAGGTACCTCATATTTCATCTTCATTAAAGAGACCAACCGAAGTTCCAGATCCTGGCTAGTGGTAACCCGGTTTATATACCCGGTGTGGAGCTCTTCGACTGTCATCTTCTCGCACGAAGAGTCAAAGTTCAGCTTCTTCGAGGCTTCAGTCGGCTCTGTATGCTTTCTCAAAACATGAGTCGGAGGCGTTTGATGACCAGACCCAGTGATAACAACATCTGGAGTTTCAGGGGTCTTGGCAGGAGTCGCCGGTTTTCAAGGAGCCCTTGGAGGGCTCTCCATGATGATGTCGGCAGCAGTCGGCTCTGTGGAGGCAGCTGGTGGATTTTCTTCTACTTCAGCCTCCTCCGGTTGTTCGGGCTCCGGCTCTTGGATAACCGGGCCGGAGGAGGGCTTGTTGGTCTTGCGATGTTTAGCTTGAGCACTGCAAAATAGAAGGATCAGCAGTTGGAGATGTTGCTATCATATTAACAGCCGGATATCCAGATATCATAGTAGGGAATGCTTACAGCAGATTAATCTTGGGCGGTGGTAGAATTGACGTCGAAGAGTCGCCGGAGGAAGGAGATTTCTAAAAAGAATAAAACAGAAAGGTGAAGAAAGTGTCAAGATCACAAAGGAAAGTCAAAGGAAAAGTAGAGACTTAAACCTCGGCGGGGCATTTCTTTGGAGCCGGAGTGTTTGGTAGCCCAGACATGAGCTCAGTAGAGCTGGTGCTTCGAGTCTATCGACACTCGACTTGTTGTTGCTTTTTTAAGAGAAAATCGGGAGCCAGATAAGCAAGAGGGTGAGAAAGAGGAACTTTTCTGATAACCCGCCGCGGCTTTCGGGGGACGAAACACTCCGAGCCGGAAGAAACGTAATTTACCTCAGGAGCATTGGCACGGTTGGTTTCCACTTCATACTGTGAGTAAAACAAGCATTAATAAAGCAGGAAGGTAAAAGATCAAACAAAGCAGTTAAAAGTTTACCTCTGAGCTGGATGATGGTGGCGGGTCAAGCAAATTATCTTGCGGGGCATCTTTTTTAGCCCTCTTGGTCACGACCTTCTTCCTGGATTTCTTTGGAGGGGCAACATATTCCTTCTTCCAGAAGTCTGAGTCGGCCTATAGAAATGACCCGGAGAGTGAATACCAGATCAACAAAGTACAAACAAACATCTAAGAGACGGATGGGAAGAGATTAACTTACATCGGGAGCCGGATTATTGACGCAGAAAGGCGCCAGGCCGATGGCACTGCATGAGCCGGAGGCCTCGTGGACAAGGCTCCGGATGGTAGTGGTAATATCATCCTCTGACAGTGTTGATTCGCTAAAGCACAATGAGCTGTCATATTTGCCTTCATACTTGCACATAAGCCAACCTCTGCGGCTTAAAGGCATGATCGGCCAGGAAATCCAGTAGCAGATCAAATCCAATCCTATTAAGCCGTTGGCCAGGAGCGCTTTGATCTTGGCATGGAACGGCTCATATCTGGCACGCTCCGAGGCTGAGAGCCGGCCGGGAAGCTCTGTGTCTGTCCTAAGCCGGGAAGCTCTGTGTCTGTCCTAAGCCGGGAGAGGTCTCTGGGCAATAGAACGATGTCTTATTCCAATCTTTTGGGTGACTCGGCATTGGAGTAGCAGGAAAGATGATGTCTCAGCGGCGTTGAATAGAAATGCCGCCCAGCTCCAGACTCGGGGCACCCTTCATTTCAGTTTGGCGATTGGTGTAGAAGAATTCTCGAAAGAACCCCACAAATAGCTTACTTAGCAGATAAGCTTCGCAGAGAACTTGGAAGTTGCAGATGTTGGAAACAGAGTTGGGTGCCAAGTCTTGAGGATGCAGCTTATAGAAATGAAGGACGTCCCGGAAAAACTTAGAGCCGAGTGGCACGAACCCTCACTCAATGTGATCAGCAAAGACTACTATTTCTCCTTTTTGGGGAGAAGGCCGGGTCTCGTTGCTCGGAACCCACCAATTGAGAACCTCTTTGGGAGGAAGAGCACCTGATTCAATGTAGCCTGCTAAGTACTCCTCCGTAACGCAAGAACCAACCCAGTTGCATGAGTTGGACGCACGAGACATATTGGCGGCTTAAGTGTTGTGCAAGATAAAAGGCGCGATGAGTAAAAGCGCAAGCAAATATTTTTGACGGCTTAAAGGTTTAAGGGCTCTACGGATAAAGTGGAAAGACCTGGTTGATGAGAGCTAGAGAAGCTTAGCGACTCAACAGAAGGAAGGAAGATTGAAAAATCGGCTAAGTCCTAAAAATAGATTCCGCAAAGTATCACTATGGCTACAGATCTACAAAAGCGGCAAAAATGGATTTAATCCAGACCTAGCGATGAACAGCAGAAAGAAATAAAATGGAGCGGGGCTATTGCGGTCCACGCATTACGCGTGGCCGGCCCGCGTGCAGCAGCGGGACGAGAGCGCGATCTAAAAGTAACAACGGCATCGAGATATACTTGTGGTGCTACGGCGGAGCCCAGCTATGGCGGAGCCCTGCTACGGCGGAACCCCACTACGGCGGTGAGCGATCTAAAGAAAAAGAAGAACTCACCGGAGATGTTGCGGCGGCGGCGGAAGAAATCTGGTCCGTATCAGGGTGATGCAGCGTCCCGGTCGGTGCAGATGCGGACACGGCGCCGGACGACGAGGACGCTGGAGCAGCGGTGACAGGAAGAAGAAGAAGAAGTACGAGCGGGAGGATGGAAAACTCCGACCCGCACGGGTCATATCTAAAAAGGGATTAAGGAAGGCGCGAAAAATCCAGGCGACGACACCGTTTGACCGAGGTGGATGCCTCGATTCTCGGGATGATAGTTAATGAAAGATTCGGTGATACGTCAGGAGATCTCATGACGTCACGCCAGGTCATTTCCGGGCGACTCGCCAAAAAATGGAAGAGAAGGATGAAATGAGCAAACTCAATTCAACCTGGGGCCTAATGTTGGGGATATGACCCCACGATATGACCCGCCCTGGAGGCTCCGGGTCATGTTGCTGGCTCGTGAGCCGGCCCAAAGGTGAGCTGTAAGACTGGTAGCCCAGGAAGATAGGCGGCTCAAGGTGTGGGCTGTACAAACGGCCCAAACGGAGAAGACCCGGGCGTGCAAGACGACTCATAGACAGCTTGGACGAGAAGATAGAGAGAGACTCGGTTAGCAATTGTAACGAACGGTGGTCCTGACCTCTTATATAAAGGCAGACCCGGGGCGACTTAGGGGGGAGGTGATCGAGAACTAGGTCAAGTTTCTAGCTCCTTGTAATCAATACACAACAATACAAACACAAGCAGGATGTAGGCTATTACCTCGACTTGAGGGACCGAACCTGGGTAAATCCATGTCTTTCGTTGAGTCCACCCCGTTAGCGATGGCCTCGAATCTAAGTCCATTCACCCGGACATCTACCATGATAAAACCACGACACGCCCTATCAGATTTAATCACGTGTCATCTAATTGATCAGTTCTCAGATTTCTTCAATTGTGCTCTGTAGTAATCTACAACACTCATGGATTTCTCCAACTTATATTTGCCGGGTTACACCACAACCACGAGCAGGGATTTCATGTCAAAGACAAAGGAATTATTCCAGGATATTCATTCTGGGTTATATTACAACCACAATCAAGTATTCATTCAACAAATTGTGGTGAGTCATATTATTCTTACATAGTCCCAAGTCGCCGTAGGCACACGACCTGGCCCTTGGGGGCTACACTATTCAAGTCCAGTTGATATCAAATATACAAGTCCAATGTCGCTGCAAGCATGCACCATGACACTTGGGGGCTAATGCAAGCCGGTTTTCAAATCATTACACCGTCAGCAAGACCATATTATCTCAAGTAGATGAGCCAGCCTTTCTACATTTTTCTAAGTCCCATCCCAGTAATTCTTACTGACCCGACACTTAGGGGCTACACCGCTCAGATCAATTTTTCCAAAAGTCCCAAGTCGCCACAAGCGTGCGACCTGGCACTTGGGGCTACAGTATTCAACTATTCAAACAGATTATAGAGTTCAAATTGAGGACCCGGCCCATCACATACTAATGAGCCGGCCCTTGGGGGATACACGCGCCAAATCTTTATAAGGTATAACACACTTACAAGTCCCAAGTTGCTATAGGCAGACAACTCGGTACTTGGGGGCTACACACTCCAATATATTATGGCAAAGCACCAAGTTATCATGGATAATCTCGGAGCTTGGGGGCTACAGGTAATATGGACATATCAAAAACTTTGAGGAGAATTGTCAAGATGTTAATTATGGAGTTAAGTTGTTAGACCTGGCGTCACCAACATTCATGACCCGGCGTTATCAAAAGATCATAACCCATCGGAGTTTATATAAATTGCCTTGTTTCATAACAATGGAAGTCTGGATCTACATCATGAGGATTTCTTATTTTTCAAGATTTTCATTAAGCCAAAATATTGGAAGCCGACTCAATGGCATATTGAAAAAAGACGGAGTTATGAAGAGCCACTTCATAAGCCGGCCAAAGGAGCAAGCCGGCCTCTTAACATATTTAGTCCATTTCAGGAGGTTACCATGAATAAATTCAAGCTAACCTGGGGGCTAATGTCAGGGATATACCCCACGGTATGACCCGGAAGACAGTTATGACCCGGCCGGAAGATGACTCTCCGGTTGTAAGTCCCTGGATGACTCTCCGATTATGAGTCCCTGGATGACTCTTTGATTGTGAGTCCCTTGATGACTCTCTGGTTGTAAGTCCCCAGCTGACTCTCCGATTGTAAGTCCCCGGATGACTCTCCGGCTGTAAGTCCCCGGATGACTCACCGGTTGTAAGTCCCTAGATGACTCTCTAGTTGTAAGTACCTGGATGACTCTCCAGTTTTAAGTCCCTAAAGATGACTCTCTGGTTGTAAGTCCCTCAAGATGAGTCTTCGGTGTAAGCCGCCCGGCGTAAGCCACTCGGCATAAGCCGCCCGGCATAAGCTGCCCGGTGACTCAGAAGCCCATGAAGAGAAGCCCACAATGGGAAGTCATAATAGGTTGTCTCAATCCTATTTAGACTCTACATGTAAGCCGCCCCTTCAGCTTATATAAGGAGGGGTGGGTCACCCCGAGAGGGTCAAGTTTCTAGACATCTAAATAGATAGGTCTTAAATAGACAAGATATTAGAGACTCTCGTGAATAGAGGTGGCAAAACAACGCCCTTGTAACCGAGAGATCTCCTTCATCATCAATACCAGACAAGCATGACGTAGGCTTTTACCTCCATCGGAGGGGCCGAACCTGGGTAAACTCCGCGTCTCTCGATTCCGATCAACCCCTTCAAACCGCCACATAGTTGTGTTTCTGCCCCGAACCTATGTCCGTTCACCCAGACATCTGCTGTGAAAAATCCACAACATATACCATGTATCCTTGAAACTTTCTCCTCCCCTTTGTGTAAAGTCGATAACATCATTATTGGGAGTAATGTGAACAAAAGAAGAACTAGCCATGACTTGAAACAAGAAAACTAGTAACAAGCAAAGAAAAAATTATTGTATTTTTGATTTTTATGAGACAAACTAAATATAACAACAAATAAAAAGAAGAATAGGTGAATCAAAATTTGAGCGAAGTTACTTGATAGTTGGTGATGGTATTCTTCGACAACGGCGTTAGATATCCTTCGTGATACTTGTGATCTGCGTTGGGTTTTCCGTGAAGAGGAACGGGTTATCGCAGCACAAAGTGGGTAAGTATTTCCCTCATTTATTAAACCAAGGTTTATCTAACCAATAGGAATACCAATCCTCAACCATCTTCAGCGGCTGCACACAAAAGAACAAACAACTTGCACCCAACGTCTGCAAGAGGGTTGTCAAAGCCTTGATCTCATTTTTTGCAAGCAAATGAGTTGTCTAGATAATTATAGGTAATTGTAAATTTCAAAATAAAATAAAATCAAATAAATACCAACAGGATAATTATAGCGTTTTGAATATATAAGTGAATAGACATGGGGGCGTAGAGTTCTTTAGTGGCATCTCTCATAGAAATAGCATATGGTGGGCAAACAAATTACTGTTGGGCAATTGATAGAAAAGCGAATAGTTATGCGTTTCTCATAGCAATGATCATGTGTATATAGGCATCACGTGCATAAGCAAATATGTTGACTCCTGCCTGCACCTATTACTATTACTCCACCCATTGACCGCTATCCAACATGCATCTAGAGTATTAAGTAAAACAGAGTAATGCTTGGAGTACAATGACATGATGTAGACAAAGTAAACTCAATCAATGTGAATAAAGCACATTGTTTTATCCTTAGTAGCAGCAACACAAAGATGCAACTTGTGCCCTTCTTTCACTGGGATATAGAAACTTGCCAGGTTGAACCTACTACAACGCACCACTCCCACAAAAGAAATATCAATCTAGTTGGCCCAACTATCTCAATATATCGGAGAGCATTACGAAGCAATGGTGATCATGCAAATAATAATCTTAATATTAAGATTTGGCTCAAATAATTTTCATGAATAATCTGAACATAAACTCACAATTCATCGGATCCCAACAAACACACCATACAAAGGGATTACATCAGATAGATCAAGGCAAAGATGCGATGAAAATTGTATTAAAGATCGAGAAGGAGAGAGATTGCCATCTAGGTACTACCTACGGACTTGTAGGTCTGTGGTGAACTACTCACACATCATGGTGAGGGCAGCAAGGTTGATGAAGAGGCCCTTCATGATCGATCTCCCCTCCGGGAGGGTGCCGGAACGAAGGTGTAGATGGCCTCCCGTTAGAATAGAGACTTACGGTGGTGGAAAAAGTGTTTCGGGAGCGCTTCTGTTTTTAGTGTAATTGTGAATTTATAGGCGAAAGAGGGGCATCAGGAGGCGCCCAAGGGGGGCACAAGCCATCAGGCCTCCTTGGTGGCGCACCCTGTTGGCTTGTGGGCCCCTCATGGCTCCTCCAGCCTCCACCCAAAGCTTCCAGGTCTTATTTTGGTCGAGAAAAAATCATCAAAAAGTTTTGTGGGAATTGGACTTCGTTTGGTACTGTAAACGTGAAAAGTCAAAAACACACAGAAAACAACAAGTAGCACTGGGCACTGGGTCAATAGGTTAGTGCTAAAAAATATTGCAAATTGGTTGAAAGTGCGTTATATCGACTAGAGGGGGGGTGAATAGGCAATTTTTACAAATTCATCACTTGAGGAATTTCAAATGTGATGAATAACTAGCAGTGGATTAAGTACTCAAGTGCATGAGCAACATAGCAACAACATAGTCATGATGATGAAATGAACATGCACAAATTATAGGTAGCGTTATACAAGATAAGCAGGTGAGGAACAAGGTAGCTTGAAGAATTGGAGGTGAGGAAATTGTGAAAGTCTTCAGTCAAATTCTTCAAACAGTTACAATCAATTTAATCAACAAGTATATGAGGAATAGAGGGGTTGAGGAAATAGAACCAGGTAGCTCGATGAAGACAATGGTTTGATGACCCAGTTCCAACTGTTGTGACAGTCGTACGTCTAGTTTGGAGCGGCCTGGTATTTAATCCAGAGAACACACAGTCCCAGGACACAAAGTCCTTACCGTATTCTCCTTGAGCTAAGGTCAAAAAGTCCTCGCCCAACACTCGTGGTAAGTCTTCAGGGTAGACTTCCAAAACCCTCACAAACTGGTCACCTGGTGATCCACAATGGACTGCTGGATGCTCTAGATCAAGGTCACTCCGTGATCCCCAATTGACTGCAGGATGCACTGGACCATGACGCCTAACCGTCTAGACCATGTCGGTTCCACACAGGAATTTCTTCAGTGTTGCTCAATCACTATGAATTTGGTGGTTTGATTGTGGGTTTTTCCTCATTGATGATTTTCTCTCAAAGTCCTTAGAGGATGGGTTGCTTTCAAATGACAAGTGTCAGTTCTCTCTCAGAGCATCCAACCAACTAGGGGTTGTGAGGGGTGGCTACTTATAGCCAGGGTGCAACCTGACATGATAAGACATAGATGCCCCCAATGATATGACCGTTATGTGGATGTGATGATTGGGGACAGCTGGCGCTAAGCACAACAACAGTCAGAATTTCGAACCATGAAAGTCCTCAGGCTTATCATGTTCCTCACTTGTAGGCAATTCGCACTGGCGAAATCCTAACTCCTCAGTCAGACCAATTTCATCAGAGACCAGAAGAACTTCGTCTCTGTCACTGAAGAACTTGATTGAACTGCAAGAGATTTCGAAAGGCTTCACTCGAAGGATTGGATAGGTTGAGGCTTTTGGAGTTGAGCATCAGTTGGAAATTTTCCTTAGTATTACCTCGGCCCCATTTAATAGTACGGTGTTTCCTATGACTCAAAGAAAGGAATTGAAACTACGAAAACAAAGTCTTCACGCTTCATAGTCCTCATTCATATCTTCAAGTTCACACCAACTTCTTCATATTCAAAGTCTTCAAGGAATACCAAAGTCTTCACCAAAGTCTTCAGTTGAAGACATACATTTTTAGGGGTCGATAATCTCCGAATGTATCAAACTTCTCATCGACTTATAGAGCCTGTGTACAGTCACAAACACATTAGTTCCTTAACCTATAAGTCTTCAATACACCAAAATAACTAAGGGGCACTAAATGCACTTACGATCTCCCCCTTTTTGGTGATTGATGACAAATAGGTTAATTTTTCAACGGGGATAATACTATGAAGTGTAAATATTGAGTTTGAGGAATTTGATTGTAAAATATAGAAGAACTCCCCCTGAAGATGTGCATATTTGAGGAATTTTCTTTGGACTGCAAATGCACATGGCAGGTTAAAAACATGGAGAACTCCCCCTATATCTTGTAATTCATACACGCATTTAACATATGATATGAAGAATTTGAAATGCATGATGAAAATGGTGTCTGATGAAATTTATCATGCATGCATTAAGGTGCTTGAGGAAATAAGCTTGCGGAAAGTAGTTCAAAAGAGTCAGACCACCATCGGACTTAAGTTTACAACTCAAACAACAAAAGCTTCAGAAAAGCGAGAGTTGTAAATTAAACAAAAATAAGCCCGTATATAGAGACCCGCTTGAAGACTAACTCAAATTTTCTCCCCCTTTGTCATCGAACACCAAAAGGGACGAAAAAGTGAGGACTAACGCCCCTTGAATAATTTCATCTTGTTGGTAAAGGAGCGCCAGCGTTGTCGGGGTCGTTTGTCGATGCAGGGCCCGCCGCAATGTCGTCAGTGTCCTTAGCTTCATCTGTCTCACACGATGAAGAAAATGAACTTGTGACCATCATAGGAACTTGGACCTTCTTGAATTTCTTCTAAGGGGGATGAGACCAGTCAAAGTTTTGCTGAAAGTCCATGTCCTTGAGTTCCTCAGGGGTCTTGAGGTGTGCGAGAATGGCCCATGCACGATCGAAGATTTCATGCACATAGTAGTGATTTTTCCTCACAGAGTTCTGCATCACTTTCATGTTCTGAAGAATGGAAGCCAACTAACGCTTTACTGTGATTGCGATCGACCTTCTGATGAAGACTTATGAGAAGCTCACGATCAGTCATCAAACAAGGGGCAGACTCTTGAGGTTTTTGCGCCGAGGCCTTTGCTTCTGAATCCTGGGTTGTAGGGACATCATTGGTGGAGAAGGATGCATCTTTGTGAAACTGACCATCCAATGGACGAGTGCCTTCATCAATGACAACCTTGCCTTTTCCTTCAACTAAGGTAATTGTGCTCTTGAGGACTTCAATCGGGGGCAATAAGCCGAAGTGATTCTGGAAGTCCGCCTTGAAGGGAATTGAAGACCTTGATCTAATGAACTTCATGATCTAGGGAGCATAAGGCTTCAATTCAAAAGGGGCTAGAGCAACATTCGCCAATGTCCTCATGAAGAAATCATGGAAGTTGATGGGAATCCCATGAACAATGTTGAACAACATATTCTTCATGACTCCATCCACTTCTTCTTCTTCAGAGTTGTGGCCCTTCTGAGGACATTGCGTATTGGTGAGAATGCGGCAGACCGTCCTAGGCACATAGAGCAAATCCTTCACTAGGAAGGATGTCCGTTGAGGTTTTCTAGGAGCCAAAGGCTTCATCAGCACTTGCATCAGTTGATTGGGTAGAGCAGGTTCATCAAACAGGCATCGTGCTTCTTCTGAAGGAATTGGGATAGGGACTGACTGAAGCAATTTAGATGCTGGAGCAGTGAGGTGAGTAGATCCGGTCATCCAGTCCAAGACCCAGGAGTTGATGTGAGAGGCATCACATGTGATATGCAGTGTGGCGTAGAATTGAAAAATTAGCTCTTCATTCCAATCGCAGATGTCCACACAGAATGGAAGGATTCCTGCATTGTGAAGAACTGAGAGCACCAGTGTGAAGGATGGAATTGTTTCCATATCAGCATGAGGAATTTGGTGGTGCTCGAAGACTTTCTTCTTGTCAAACAGAACTGATGCATAGTAATTCATCTGAGTAGGAGTCCAGAATCTAGTTCGACCGGCCTTGGCTGAGTCATATGGATTAGGACCAGTGAAGAATATGTGCTCATCAAAGAAATTTGACTTGAGGAATTTGGGGTGCTTTGAGCCTTTGAATGGCATTCCTGGCTTCGGCTGAAGGTTTGGCTTGCAGCAGCCCTTGATCTCCTTAGGCACAGTAGGAATTTCTTCAAACTGATGAATTTGTGGAGCATTTTCCTTAGTAGAAGTTGGAGCAACAAAGTCATCAGATGGTGCAGCTGGATTTTCTTTAGTGGCTGGAGCGACCATGTCATCTGATCCTTCATGAATTTCTTCAGTCTGGGCAGGGGACAGAGGAATTTGTGACAGAGGAGTGGTCATTGGGGAATTTGGGTGAGCAGTTTCCCAATATTCATCATTGATGACAGTAGTTGTGTTGCCAATGTACACATTCTCATCAATTTCTTCAATGCCGGCCTCTTCAACAGTAAACTAAGGCTGGGGCGATGATGCGTGTGGAGTTGAAGCATTTGCTTCCACTTCAATATCTTCATCAATCTACTCTATTGAAGCAGAAGAATGATCGTCTTCATCATCATCATCTGGGTTGACATAGTCAATGCCAAATGGAATTATCTCATAGACTGGTGCTGAGGAGATTGGAGTGGCATCTAATGGTTCAGTTGAAGATTTTGGTAGAGTCTTCAACTTATTCATAGCTGAGGAGTTTGAAGATGAAGATTTTCTCTTTAGAGCTTTCTTCTCAGCAGCCTTAGTTTTCTTCACTTCTGATGCAGAAGGAAGGTTGATTTGCTTCATCTTTGAAGATTTTGGGGTTTCAGAGGAGGGTGAAGGGCCAGCAGTTTCTTCAGGCACAACTGATGCAATCGTCCTTGTAGGTTTAGTTTCATCAGGCGCACTAGTGGACGGTGCCCTAGCAGGTTCTTCAGTAGTCTGACTTTCTTCAGCAGCGGTGGCAGTTTCCTCAGTAGGCTGAGCAGTTTCCTCAGCCTGAGGAATTTGTGGTTGGGAGCGAGATGCAACTCTTGAGTTGTGATCATTGATGACTTTATCAGCAATGTTGACGAATCGAATCTTAGCACCTTGCCAATCAGCATAGTATGAATTGAATTCCTCACTGAGGCCTTTGATCTCAGACTGGACCTTCACAAGTTCCTCAGGAGATAGATTCAGAACATTTTTCTTCAAGAAATGCTCTTTCTTGTACTGAGCCTTCTTGGTTTGTCTGGCCTTCTCATACTTCCATTTTTCTTCAGCGATGAAAGCAGTGAGGACATGATCTAGACCAGGAGACAGCTTCAAGTCATCAATGGGCGTTTTGGGATCCTTGTGCCAGATGTCAATGAAGTTCAGTACAACTTTTGGATCAAGCAAAAGAGGAATTTGAGAGCCCTTTGCTTCAGCCACTCGTTGTTGCTTGTTTATGATGATTTCAGTCAGTTCCTCATAATCAGCTTCATCTGAGGAATCTGATGGTATTGTGAACGCCACCTTCTTGGGTTGAGGACTTTGTCGAATGCCTCGTCCAACAGTTGCTTTTATTTTCCTCAAAGAGGGACCGCTTGAGGAATGTGCTTGGGCTGAAGAACTTGCCGATGCCCCATAAGCAATTGAGAATCCCTCAGTCCCTCGGCATGATGCAAGATGCACAGGAGTTGAGGACTTAGCAGCAGCAACCAAGGACTGAGCAGCTATTGACCTAGCAGTTGTGGCCTTTGAGGGCCGAGCTTGAGGAATCTGCTCTGATGACTTTGATGATGAAGGATTTGTCTTCACAGCAGATTTCTTCATCATCTTTTTCTTTGGAGCACTTGCAGAGGCTTCGGCAGTGGCAGCAGCAGCAGCAGAGTTTTCATTGAATTTCTTCACTGCAGCTTCGACAGTCCTATGAAGTTTGAGTTTATGCTTGTCCCACTCAGTGGGAAAGTCTTCACCGCGAGCAACACTTGTGGGATCAACCTCTTGATCATCAGCAGGAGGAGCCCTATTGTAAGGGGGTTTGAGTGCGAATTTCTTCATATATTTGGGAGTGACATAGCGATATTCTTTCCACTCCCTCACCCATCTCCGTTCAATCCTCTGAATTCTGATTTTCCTATGTTCTTTCGTCTCTTTGCCGTGTATGGACTCATCTGTTGTATCGTAGCCAGCATAGAAATGTTCATGTATCTCAAAGGCATTATTTTGTTCATCTTTCTTTCCACCTTTCTGTGGCTTCTTCCCATAAGTCATTTTCTTCAGCTGAGGATTTTGAACTCTTGAAGATTCTGAAGAAGTGCACAATTTTTCCTCAAGAAACGCTGCAAATGAGTTAAGTTGATGAGAACCTAGTGATTCATCAGCGGACATGTTTGTACCTGTGAATAGCGTATAGGTGCGAGGAATTTGAAGAGGTCATATGCGTTCTCAGAAATTTTTCAATAAAATCAGGTGTGAGGAATTTGATCATTGGTGTCTTGAGGAATTTCACTAAGTGTTCTTTGTCTTAGGTTCCAAAGTTGTGCAATTTTTGAGGAGTCACACGATTGAGGAATCTTGAAGAAAATCATAATTTAGGGAAAGACATAAAGTGTATGAACATGTAAGGTGCTTTAGGATGAGATTCTTCAAGAATAAACACCTTTGTGAAGATTTTAGGAAAACACGAAGATCAAACAAGGGTATTAAAAATAGATTTTATTTACCATGGTGAAGAACACGATGAACTATGAGATGAGACTGAGGAATTTCGTTAGTCCAGATCTCCCACGCCCTAGCTCAGCAGAGGGAGACAACTACATCGATAGCGGGATGAAGACATCCGCGGCCGATGCGAGTACGACGACGGCAAGGTCGAGGCAGTGAAGCTCTTCCACACCTGCGGCGATGATTTTAGCGGCGGTGCTAGGTCGGAGCTCGTGAGAGAGTAGGAGTGAGGAGTAACCGAACATAGTGAAAGGGGAGGGGGGGTACTTATAGTGGAGATGAAAACCAATCCGTCTGAAGATTTTGGACCAGATTGCCCCTGACGCTTGCTCTCCACATGACATGTGTCACCCATGTTCTGAGTAGTGGCGATAGTGGGGGATCGTGGGTTATCTATTCATGGGAATCGGAGCCGTTTGAGCGGGAAATGCCAAAAAATTTGACAGTGAAATTTTTTAAGTTCCCGTTCGCAAATTCTTCAGCTGTCAAGGACACTATGAAGACTTTGAACGAGTTTCAAAGTAGAACGCATATGAAGAATTTGCGAACAGACTGGGTTGAGTTTAGCATAGAAGGGGAATAGGGTCTGATCACATTCACTTAGATGAAAATCAACTTGAAGAATTAGCAATAAGTGAATGCTGTTGAGGACATTGAAAACTCAAATATTTATATATAGTCAATGAAGAACAAGAGTTTCATAGTTTGAAGAATTTGAACAGTTGAGGAATTTGAAAATTTGAAGAATTTGCAAAATGACAAAAAAAACTCAACTTTGAAGAATTTCAACTATGGTTAGTGGCTTGTCCCACCATATAAGAATTATGATTTCAGACACCGCGTACAATTGTCGTAGGGTTCTGAGAATCAAATTCTTCATTAATTTCTTCACACTTAGAGGGTTATTCTTCACTGATTGAAGAAAAACGTTACTTCGTGTGTTGCACATCTAAGTCATCAATTTTGCATAAGTGTTAGAATGTGTGTCCTTTATCAAAGAACATTCGAAGATTCTAAGATATTTAGCTCACACCGCAACTTGCAAAATCTCTTTTCATCCAAGGGCTTTGTGAAGATGTCGGCCGGTTGTTCTTCAGTAGGGATGTGGTCGATGGCGATGTCGCCCTTGAGTACATG
Source organism: Hordeum marinum (assembly GCA_022496015.1). Taxonomy (NCBI): domain Eukaryota; kingdom Viridiplantae; phylum Streptophyta; class Magnoliopsida; order Poales; family Poaceae; genus Hordeum; species Hordeum marinum. The sequence continues at coordinate 147,861,681 of CM039674.1, forward strand.
ATCTCGAAGAAAATGATGACGAATCTGGATGTGCTTGGTCTTGGAATGCTGAACTGGGTTGTAAGCAATCTTGATGGCACTCTTGTTGTCACAGTAGAGAGGCACATTCTTAAACTTGATGCCATAGTCCTTAAGGGTTTGCTTCATCCACAGCAACTGAGCGCAACATGAACCGGTAGCAATGTACTTAGCTTCAGCAGTAGATAGTGACATACAGTTCTGCTTCTTCGAGGACCAACAGACTAAGGATCGTTTGAGGAAATGACATGTGCCTGAGGTTGACTTGCGATCCACATGATCTCCAGCATAGTCAGCATCAGAGTATTCGACAAGGTGAAGATTTGATCCCTTGGGATACCATAATCCAAGTGTTGGTGTGTGAGCTAAGTGTCGAAGAATATGTTTGACATCCTTATGGTGTGATTCCTTCGGTGTTGCTTGGAATCGGGCACACATGCAAACACTCAGCATAATATCAGTCCTAGATGCACATAGATACAATAATGAGCCAATCATGGAGCGATATACCTTCTGATCAAAATCTTTACCATTTTTGTTAGTGCAGAGGTGGCCTTTTGAAGGCATTGGAGTTTGACTCCTTTGCAATCTTGCATGTCGAATTTCCTCAAAACATCCTTGAGGTATTTCTCTTGAGATATGAAGATTCCATTATCTTGTTGACGAATTTGAAGACAAAAGAAGAATTTCAACTCTCCCATCATAGACATTTGATATTCTTCACTCATCATATGGGCAAATTCATCACTGTAACATTTGTCAGCACAACCCAAAGATAATATCGTCTACGTATATTTGTCATATGAAAAGTTCATTGTCATAGGATTTTGTGAAAAGAGTTGGGTCGAGTGAATCGGGTTTGAAGCCTTTCTTCAGGAGGAATTCCTTTAGAGTGTCGTACCACGCTCGAGGGGCTTGCTTGAGGCCATAGAGGGCCTTGTTGAGTCTGAAGACTTTGTCAGGATGCTTAGGGTCTTCAAAACGTGGGGGTTGAGCAACATTTACTTCTTCCTCAAGCTTACCATTGAGGAATGCACTTTTCACATCCATTTGATATAAGATGATATCATGATGGTTAGCATAAGCAAGCAATATGCGAATAGCTTCAAGTCTAGCAACAGGTGCAAAAGTTTCACCGAAGTCAATTCCTTCAACCTGTGTGTGGCCTTGAGCTACAAGACGAGCCTTATTCCTTACCACAAGGCCATTTTCATCTTGGTTGTTGCGGTAGATCCACTTGGTACCTATGATCTTATGCTTGCGAGGATCTGGTCGCTTGACAAGTTCCCACACGTTGTTGAACTTGAATTGATGTAATTCCTCTTGCATAGCTTGAATCCACTCAGGCTCCTTGAAAGCTTCATCAACTTTGGTGGGCTCTATGATAGACACAAAGGCAAAGTGCCCACAAAATTTAGTCAAATGTGAAGCTCTTGAGCGAGTGAGAGGACCTGGTGCATTGATGTCATCAATGATTTTGTCAATCTGCACTTCATTTGCAACTCTTGGATGAGCTGGTTGACGTGGCTGAGGATTTTCTTCAGCACCATTTTCTTCAGGTGTATCAGCATGAATGTCTTCATTCGTTGGAATGACTTCCTCAGTGGGTATGACGTCTTCAGTAGCCTTCAGCTTAATGGGTTCCTCAGGAGACTGCTCATCTAACACAGAAGGCAGGCGCTCTCTTTGCGAACCGTCAGTTTCATCGAACCGCACATGTAGAGTTTCAACAACCTTGTGGTGGTAGGTGTTGAAGACTCTGTAGGTGTGCGAGTCCTTTCCATAACCAAGCATAAAACCTTCATGTGCTTTCGGGGCAAATTTAGAACTATGGTTAGTTTCTCTAATCTAGCATTTTACACCGAAGACTTTGAGATAACTTGCATTGGGTTTCTTGTCAGTCATAAGTTCATACAAAGTCTTCTTGAAGAATTTGTGAAGATATACCCTGTTGATGATGTGACATGCATTATCAATTGCCTCAGGCCAGAAGCGACGAGGAGTCTTGTATTCATCAAGCATGCTGCGAGCCATCTCAACAAGAGTCCTATTCCTACGCTCCATAATGCCATTTTGCTGAGGAGTATAAGGGGCAGATAACTCATGAGTAATACTAAGTTCATCAAGATTGGTTTTCTTAAACTCAGTCCCATTATGACTCCTGATATGCTTGATCTTGACGCCGAAGTTCGTGGAGACCCTTGAAGCAAATTGTCTGAAGACATCCTGCACTTCAGACTTGTACAGAATAATATGTGCCCAAGTGTAACGAGAGTAATCATCAACAATGGCAAAGCCATACAAACTTGAAGAATTTGTTAGTGTGGAGTAATGAGTGGGGCCAAAGAGATCCATGTGAAGCAATTCAAAGGGTCTAGTCGTCGTCATGATTGTCTTCGAGGGATGCTTGGATCTGGTCATGTTCCCAGACTCACATGCACCACAGAGGTGGTCCTTGAGGAATTTGACACCTTCAATGCCAATTACATGCTTTTTCTTCACGAGCATGTGCAAGTTCCTCATACCAGCATGTCCAAGTCGTCGATGCCACAACCATCCTTCTAAGAACTTTGCAAGTAGGCATGTGGCAGGCTGAGGACCTATAGAGAAATCAACAATGTACAAGTCTCCTCTCCTAAAGCCTTCGAAGATTTTGGAATTGTTAGATTCCATGATGACAACACAACGATATTTTCCAAATACGACAACCATATCAAGATCACAAAGCATTGAGACAGACATAAGGTTGAACCTAAGGGATTCAACAAGCATCACCTGATCCATGGTTCGGTCCTTTGAGATTGCAACCTTACCTAGACCCAATGCCATGCCTTTTCCTTTTTCTGTGTAGGTGATATGCTTCAAATGAGATGGAGCAAGTGGCAAATTCATCAGAAGACTCTTTTCAATAGTCATGTGGTTTGTCCATCCACTATCGAGGACCCACTCAGTTGCTTTTGGAGTTCATCCTGCAGATGAATTAGTACAACTTACAAACTCATATGCTTCAGAGTGAAGAATATGACATCAATTTCATCAGACATAATTTCATCACAAGATACTAAGTAGGTAGTGTGAGGACGTGAGAAATGAGGAATTCATTTCTACATGGTTAGCTTGTGTCCTTTCAAGCATTTCCTCAGGTCTCCAGCAAATTCATCAGATGTTCAAGTTCATCTGGAGACCTGACCCTGCATAAGAAATTAGTTCAGTTTCTTCACCACCCACATCTGGAGGGGTGGTAAAGAGTTCATCATTTTGCGAGCATCATAAGAGAAGGAAGGCATTGAAGCAAGTGTGCTTCATTTCACAGGGCGAGGGTTAGAGTACTCATATGAGTAAGCAGAGAAATTCTTCAAGGACTTATGAACATAATGATTTGAAGAATAATGCACATATTCATAACTCTTAGATTTTCCCTGCGAAACAGAGGCATTAGCACGAGAATGATATTTTTGACCATTTGAGGAATTTGGTCCAAGTGAAGACTTTGGTCCATATGAGGAATTTGATCTGGGGTTCCTGTTCTTCACGAGTGATGTCGTGAGGACATTCACTTGAAGATTTTGTAGGTAGCTCTTGGGAACCCAGATTTTCTTCATAGGAGAACCGTTCCTGCAGTTAGTTCCAACAAATCTTGAAAATACTTCACCTTTCTGATTTTTGAAGAATTTGTAGTTGGATTAAAGTGACTCATAAGAGGAATATGAGGTTTCACAAGTAAAGCCAGATAAAGTGGATGGATCTACAAGATGTCCTTTTGCAGCAACCCATGAGGTTTTAGGGTACTGCTTAGGTGTCCAGTAGGATCCATCTGCGCTGAGTTTCCTCACAAAGGCAATGCCATCTTTCCTAGGGTTTCTGTTCAGAATCTACTTTTTGAGGACATCACAAAGGGTTTGATGCCCTTTAAGACTTTTGTACATGCCTGTCACATACAATTCCTTCAACCCTGCATTTTTGCTAGTGATACTTGTGGTATCCTCAGATGAGGAATTTGAGACCACTGGAATAGTTGAAGAATTTGCAGCAACAGAAGCATTTGAACATTCAGGTGAAGAATTAGCAGTTTCATGTTCGATGCATTTCAAACAAGGTGGAACAAATTCTTCCTGAGCGGTACTGATCTGTTGAGCCAGTAAGGAATCGTTTTCCCTTTGGAGATCCTCATGTGACACCTTAGTTTCTCAAGATCTTGCTTTCTTTGAAGAAATTCATAAGAAAGCTTCTCACGATTGGCTAAGAGAGCATTATGATGACTTTGAAGGTTATCATACTTTGTCTGAAGACTTTTGAGGTCATCAGACAGAGTTTGAGTCTGATCCACTTCCTCATTCAACAGGTCATCGGTTTTGTCTAGCATTTTCTGAAGCTTTCCATGTGCACTTTGTTGCTTAGTGGCAATATTAGCAAGTTTGGCATAGCTAGGTTTCACATATTCATGAGCTTCACAATCACTTGATTCAGAGGAGGAGTGATGCTTATGTACCTTGGAACCTTTTGCCATAAGACAAAGTGAGGAAGATGAATCATGATCTGATTCCCGGGTTTTGAGGATTTTCTTGAGTTCGATAAACATGGGGTCTTGAAGAGTGCAATAGCCTTCATTGATGTCCATGATCCTATCCTAGATGAGCTTGGCATTTTGAAGATGACAGATGCCCTTGAACATGACACTTGATAGGCTTGAGCAGATGATGTTCCTCACCCGAGCATCAAGTTGAGTGTACTTATGAATTTCCTCAGCATTTGCCATCTTGCAAAGTCCAGTCAGTCCAAGTTCTATAGTCCATAGTTCACTGTTCATAGACATTAGATGCTTATTCATCAGAACCTTCCACTTAGGATATTCAATGTTATCAAGATTGGGACATTCTGTGACTGACTTGACGCCTTTTGTCATGAAACAGTAAGTAGGAGCATAGCTAGCATTGACTCCGTTAGAGTCATTGGAATAGTCATTTTGTTCATCGTTGAAGATGGACTTGCTAATGATGGAAGTAGCGAGAGCAAGGCTAGCGACACCAGATTCAGATTCTACCTCAGATTCTTCCTCTTCTTCATATTCTTCAGATTCTTCTTATGAGTCCATTTCCTTGCCAATGAAAGCCCAAGCCTTTCTGGAACCATTCTTCTTGTGCATTGAGGACCTTGAAGATGAGGGCTTTGCATATGAGGACTTTGAAGAATTCTTTTTTTTCTTCGAGTCATCAGAATTGTCGTCCTTGTACTTCTTCTTCTTCTTTGATTCTTTTTCCCAGAGAGGAGAGTCAGAGATGAAGTGACCAGATTCCTTGCATTTGTGGCAGGTTATTTTCTTGTAGTCATCTGAGGAATCTGATTTCCTCAAAACACTTTTTGATGACTTTCCAAATCCACCTCTCCTTGAGAACATCTGGAATTTCCTCACGAGCATTGCTAGTTCCTGACTGAGTTCTTCAGGATCACCAAGGCTACTATCAGAATCTTCGCCTTCAGATGAGGAAATTGCTTTTGCCTTCAGAGCACGAGATCTTCCATAGCTTGTCCCGTAGAGGTCTCTCTTCTCAGCTTGTTGGAATTCATGAGAATTGAGTCTCTCAAGAATATCATCAGTATCAAGTGACTTGTAGTCTCCATGTTCTTGAATCATCAAAGCCAGAGTATCAAATGAGGAATCAAGAGATCTTAGCAGTTTCTTCACCACTTCATGGTCAGTGATATGAGTGGCACCCAGTGCTTGAAACTCATTGGAGATGTCCGTGAGATGGTCAAAAGTTTGCTGAACATATTCATTGTCGAGTCTCTTGAAGCGGATGAAGAGATTGCGAAGAACATCAACACGAGAGTCACGTTGAGTGGAAACACCTTTGTTGACTTTGGATAGCCTATCCTAGATAAGCTTAGCAGACTCCAAAGCACTCACTCTGTCATACCGACCCTTGCTCAGATGGCCACAGATGATATTATTTGCTTCAGAATCGAGTTGCTTGAATCTCTTCGTATCAGCAGCAGTAATAGTTGGAGAGATGCGGGGAACACCATTTTCCACAACGTACCAGAGATCGTTGTCAATAGCTTCAAGATGCATGCGCATCTTGTTCTTCGAGTAAGGATAGTCCATCCCATCGAAGGTAGGAAATCATGCGGAAACCTTGATCATACCTGCAGTCGACATAACTAGAACTCGAGGTGGTTAAACCAAAATCACACAGAACAAGGGAGTGTCTTGCTCTGATACCAATTGAAAGTGCGTTATATCGACTAGAGGGGGTGAATAGGCGATTTTTACAAATTCATCACTTGAGGAATTTCAACTTGAGGAATTTGAAATGTGATGAATAACTAGCAGCGGAATAAGTACTCAAGTGCATGAGGAACACATCGATAGCATAATCATCGTGATGAATTAAAACATGCATAGATTACAAGTAGCGTGATACAGGATAAGCAGGTGAGGAACAAGGTTACTTGAAGAATTTGAGGTGGGGAAATTGTGAAAGTCTTCAGTCAAATTCTTCAAATAGTATCGATCAATTTCATCAACAAGTATGCGAGGAATAGAGGGGTTGAGGAAAGAGAACGAGATAGCTCGATGAAGATAATGGTTTGATTACCCAGTTCCAACTGCTGTGACAGTCATACATCTGGTTTGGAGCGGCCTGGTATTTAAACCAGAGGACACACAGTCCCAGGACACATAGTCCTTACTGTATTCTCCTTGAGCTAAGGCCACAAAGTCCTCGCCCAACACTTGTGGTAAGTCTTCAGGGTAGACTTCCAAAACCCTCACAAACACATTAGTTCCTTAACCTATAAGTCTTCAATACACCAAAATTACTAAGGGGCACTAGATGCACTTACATTGGTAAATATCAGCCCACTTCCAACTAGAAACCCCTTGCTCCGCCTTGGCGGAATGACCTAGTTACAATCGTGCCCATGCCCCGGCAGAAGCCCTAGCGAGAATTGGGCCAGGTGCGGTGGTCGGCGAACCCCCCTCCCGTAGTGCACACTTGCTGGTCCTCCCCTTGGGCCTCACGCGAGTGGGGGTTAGGCACGGTGCTCATGCTCGATTGGCCCCAAGGGCCGAGCTCCGACTCTGGGGCCCACCCCCTTGCACATAACTCACCAAGGCCTTGGGTGATTGGTTTTCTCACACGATGCCCAAGCGCAAGCTGGCAAGCACGTGGCGTCTAGAGCTCCTCATGCTGGTCGTGCGCTGGACAAAGGCCTAAATGCTAAAGCCCCTCAAGAAGCGCCCCTCGACGCCCCCTCATGCGTTGAGGGCAGAAGCCCAGAGCACGGTATCTCAAGGGCCCCCGCTAGATTAGAAGCTCCCCGCCCCCGGTGCCTGGAGCGCATGGAAGGGCGGGGCCTTGGTGATGCAAGGCTCTCCCAAGGGCTGGGTCCCAGCAATGCGGGGCATGACGGTAACACAAAGGAAAGAGGAATACCTTAGAGAAGGAGAAATAACGCATCGGACATAATAGGAGGCTATTGCCTAACAAAAAAGTATCCCACAAATGTCTTCATGCCACCACGGGGCTATACGGTATATGGTGCAATAGGAAAGAAAACATAAAAACTCAGGCAGATGAGGCGCTATCTTCATCATGGTGGCTGGGGAGATCTGCGTCGACGCTGTCGCTCCCCTCGAAGGGTGCGACCCGAACCAACCAATCAACCAAGGACTCCATGTGTCTGCGCACCTCATCCCCGAGGGATCCCTAAAGATCTGTAGGCACTAGCTCCACCACACGGGAGAAGTCGAAAGCAGAGTCGAGGCGGTGAAGGATAGAGAACACACGCATCAACGCATAGTCCAGGAGATTGCATACACCCGACTCAAGGTCCTCCTCCACCTTGGAGCTGCCCGACTCCATCTCCTCTACTACCTTGAGGAGGAAGTCGAGGTAGCTCTTGTCACTATGCGCACACGGTAGTTCTCAGACATCCCTGAGGAAGCGGCAGAGCGCACCGCCAGCACGTTGGGCATGGTCCAAGAACTCCCTAGCACGTTGCGCCTCCATCATCCGCGCCCGGGCCACATCGTCTTTGGCCCTTTGCACAGCATTGGCGGCTTCGCTGACTTGGGCCTGCAGCAATGCTAGCTCCTCCTTGACACCCCTTGCCCTCGAGGGCAGCCTGGAGGCCGGCCTCGGTGTCCTATAGCCAGGTATTGAGGTTGCTCACCTTCTCTAGTAGCGCGTCACACCGGAGCTGACAGCGGTTTTCCTGCCGCGGCAGCTTACTGCAATACTCCTCTAGGATGAACTCTCGTTCCCGAGCAACCTGCGCATCGGTATCAGCACGGCTTCGACCTCCCTCCTCTCAAGCTGGGCAAGGGCCTCGACGCGCATTGCCTCGAAGGTGGCCTTTTCGGCAATGACGTGACCCTCCAAGGTCTCTACGCATTCGCGTCCGCCTCCTGACCGAAGGCAGTCCGGCGAGCCTCCCATTTGCGGAGGGCCACGTCGGCCTCCCGCAAGACAATGGTCGCCTACCGCCCGACGACGTCCGCCTCCTGCTAGATGACGGCCACCTCCCGTCGGGCAAGCTCCACTTCGTGCACGACATCTTGGGGAGTGTGCGTATTGGCAGCAGTCGCGCGCCGCTAGGGCCCCACCGCGGTTCTTGGTTGACTAGCGGCCCCTCCAGATCCTGCTAAGTCTGGCGCGGGGGCTAAGGTCTAGCTAGCAAGCAACACGCGAGGGGGCACCTCGGGCGAGGCACCCCTTCTCCTCTTCCGTATGGGTGCCCTGAGGAGCTCAGCTATCAGGTTCACTAGGCCAAGCGAGACCTACAAGGGAAATCCGGGACGTCAATGCACTTACTCATCACCGGCGGCTAAGTGCCATCGCGTCGAGGTTGGCCTTGGGTGTCATTTTCCACTGTTTCCAGGGGAGGAAGGGATGTCGAGGGCCCTACCCGTGGTCCGGCGCCTATAGTGTTCCTTTTGGCCGCCATGTCAAGAGAAGGAAAGAGGAAGATGGTGCTCGCGCAGGGACGGAGGAGCGACGCGGAAAGGGAAGTGTTTGGGAGAAAATGAGCAATTATGGGTGCGACCGGCGCACATGGTGTTTTTCTAGGAAAGAGCATAGTCCCCAAAGCAGTTGCCGAGGTGTCATGGGAAAATGGAAGCATCAATCTCTCTATCGTGCGCCATGTGTCGTGCCTGGCCCGTAGGCAGTTAGGCCCCGCGTTGTTTTGCTCCTCAACACAGAGCGGAGCACGCCGCGGGTTTGGGGGCTACTGTTGGGCCTCTAGGACCTGGGGTACCCAGGCCCGTATGCTTGCACTCCAGGACGAGTCACGCGTCGCGGGCCGATGGAGGCCCTCCCCAGGACTTCACGAGCCGGACCCTCATGAGGGTCCCAGCCTCGCAAGGGCCATAGTTGCAGGATTCATCGGGGACTTCGCGGAACCCTCCCCGCGAGGTCACCTCCTGTCGTGGATTTGTCACGCCAGATCTCCGGGTCAACGGACTTAGGTTTGGGGCAAGACGCAACTACGTGGTGGCTTGAAGGGGCAGTCGGCAGCTTGGGAATGACCGTGAAGGCGTCTCGGAGTGGAGGCGTGTAGGCGACCGTGGTGCCGGATCCGCAGTTGACCCGTGTTTAGATCGTGGCTTCCGCCTCTGTCTTTTTTTGGATTGATTGCTGCAATTACATCAAGCGCATGAGCGACCTCCCGAGGACGTATCAGCGTCGCTTCGGCCTCTAGCCACGTTCGACAGTTGTAATGATCCGGCGACTTCCGATTTGATAACTTGTCAGGTCCACAATACTTTGAAAATCCCTCTTGCACTTGTGTCGAGTCTCCGTGACTATAATCTTTCGCCGATCGATTTTGGACACATATTCGACCTCAACAACGGCGGGTTTCAACCCCATCTTAATTTCCTTTTGACTCTAATCTTGACTCCGATCTGACTTAAAATGTCGCCAAAACTTCTTCAATTTTGACCAATTAACACATAGTGACCGTAAATCCTATCGAACCGGTTCTTCCTGATCCGATCAATAGCGAGTTTTCGATCCCTTGAAAACCTCCTTTCAAGAATACAATACCATCGTGCGTGGCTCCACGGTGGGCGCCAACTGTCGTGGATTTGTCACGGCAGATGTCCGGGGTCAACGGACTTAGGTTTGGGGCGAGATGCAACTACGTGGCGGCTTGAAGGGGTTGATCGGAATCGAGAAGACACAGAGTTTTACCCAGGTTCGGCCCCTCCGATGGAGGTAAAAGCCTACGTCCTGCTTGTCTGGTATTGATGATGATGAAGATCTCTCGATTACAAGGGTGCTAACTGCTACCTCTAATCTCTTGTGCCTCTAATCTCTTGTGTTGTCTAAACTTGTAGACTTGTGTCTCTTGAGAACTTCTCCCTCTAGGGGTGCTCTACCCCTCCTTATATAAGTGGAGAGGGTAGTTTTACAAATAGAGTCCTACTAGGAGTAGGATTAGGACTAGTCTCTCACGAATCCTACTTCGGGTCTTATTTCCTTTAAGGGAATCCTTCTCTCTTGTGGGCTTTCTCCTATGGGCCTTCTCTTGTGAGCCGCCTGGCGCCGGATCTCCCACCGGGTCTTGGGCTTGGTCATCCTATGACCCGCTTGCCGGGTCATAAATAAGATGTCATGTCTTTAACGGGTCTCCTATGAGTCGCCAGGCCAGATCATACCATGGGGTATATCCCCGTCATTAGCCCCCAGGTTAGCTTGAATTTATTCATGGTAAGCTCCTGAAATAAGAGTAACAAATATGTTAAGTGGTCGGCTTGCTCCTTTGGCCGGCTTATAAAATGGCTTTTTAGAAATACGGGTCTTTTCTCCATATGAATGAGTCGTCTTGATAATCATCTTGTTTGTCAATGTCTTTTGAAAAATATTGAGAATAGAACACCCATATGCCATTGAGTCGGCTTCAAATACTCATGGCGGGTCATCTCCGCCGGGTCATAATCATTGATGATGCCAAGTCATTATCGTTGGTGACTCCGGGTTAAATAATTAGAATCCTGCTGACTTGATAAATATTGGGATGAAAATCCATCTGATGTAGAACCGGACTTCCATTATTGTGAAGCAGGGCGACTTTATATAAACTCTGGCGGGTTATGATCTTTTGATAACACCGGGTCATAAGTGTTGGTGACGCCGGGTCTAACAACTGAACTCTATATTTAATATCTTGAAAATTCTCCTCGAAGTTTTTGATATGTCCATATTACCTGTAGCCCCAAGCTCCGAAATTATCCATGATAACTTGGTGCTTTGCAAATAACATTTTGGACTGTGTAGCCCCCAAGTGCCGGGTTGTCCTGCCTGCAGCAACCTGGGACTTATAATTGTCTTATATCTTATAATGCTTCGGCGGGTGTAGCCCCCAAGGGCCGGCTCATTAGAATGTGATGCGTCGGGTCTTCAATTTGAATCTCTTAATCTGTTGGAACAGCTGAATACTATAGCCCCCAAGTGCTGGGTCAGTAAAAATTACTGGGCTGGGACTTTAGAAAAATATAGAAGGGTTGGCTCATCTCCTTGAGATAATATGGTCTTGCTAATAATGTAATGGTTTGAAAACCGGCTTGCATTAGCCCCCAAGTGTCCTGGTGCATGCTTGCAGCGACATGGGACTTGCATAATTGATATACACTTTGGACTTGGATAATGTAGCCCCCAAGTGTCGGGTTGTCTGCCTGCGGCGACTCGGGACTATGTGAGAATAATACGTCTCACCATAATTTGTTGAATGAATCTTTGACCGTGGTCATAATATAACCCGGAATGAATATCCTGGAATAATTCCTTTGTCTTTGACATGAAATTCCTACTCGTGATTACGGTGCAACCCGACAAATATAAGTTTGAGAAATTCGTGAGTGTTGTAGATTTCTATAGAGCACAATTAAAGAAATCCGAGAACCGCCCAATTAGATGATATGGTATTATATCTAACAGGGCGGCTCTTTGCAAAATAATAATTTCTCTGAGCTGGTTTGAAAAACCCCAATCATTTATTACTGGTTATGATAAACCATGAAGATCTAGCTATATTGGCTATTAAAAGATCCATTTGCTCTTACAAAACACTTAACGGCGGCTCATCTTTTAAGAGATAGTACCTGCAAAAAATAAACAAGACAGGATATATTCTGCATTGTTGTAAGGGCGGCTTGAAGAAGCTCAACCCGGAGATGTTTATACCTTTCATAACATTGCTCCTTTTCTCATAATCTTGCTTTGACCCAGCTTGATAAGCCAGCATGTTACCTGGAGGTGGGAAGCCCCTTTTGAATAATCCACGGTTGACATGTCAACCGGAATGACATAAAGCCGACTGTTTTTAGGGTAATGTAAGCTATACCCAAAGGTAAGAAGCCTCCTGTTGACAGCAAATATTGTAAGCGCGAACGTCGGCTACCAATGGGTAATGTAAGCTATACCCAAGGTAAGAAGCCTCCATCGACAGTCGTGGCTACTTATGATCCGGAATGGCATAAAGCCGGTTGTTTGAAGGGAATGCAAGCTATACCCAAAGGCAAGAAGCCTCCTTCAACAACTACAGTTTTAGGCGCGGACGCCGGCTGTCGATGGGTAATGTAAGCTATACCCGAAGGCAAGAAGCCTCCATCGACAACCACGGCTTACTGATAAAGCCAGCTGTTTGAAAGGAGATGTAAGCTATACCCGAAGGCAAGAAGCCTCTTTCAACAGCTACAGATGTAGGCGCAGGCGCCGGCTGTCGATGGGTAATGTAAGCTATACCCGAAGGTAAGAAGCCTCCATAGACAACCACGGCTTACTGATAAAGCCGACTGTTTGAAAGGAGATGTAAGCTATACCCGAAGGCAAGAAGCCTCTTTCAACAGCTACATTTGTAGGCGCATGCGCCGGCTGTCGATGGGTAATTTAAGCTATACCCAAAGGCAAGAAGCCTCCATCGACAACCACGGCTTACTGATAAAGCCGGCTGTTTGAAAGGAGATGTAAGCTATACCCGAAGGCAAGAAGCCTCTTTCAACAACTACAGTTGTAGGCGCAGGCACCGGCTGTCGATGGGTAATGTAAGCTATACCCAAAGGCAAGAAGCCTCCATCGACAACCACGACTTACTGATAAAGCCGTCTCTTTGAAAGGAGATGTAAGCTATACCCGAAGGCAAGAAGCCTCTTTCAACAGCTACAGTTGTAGGCGCAGGCGCCGGCTGTCGGTGGGTAATGTAAGCTATACCCGAAGGGAAGAAGCCTCCGTTGACACCACGGCTTACTAATAAAGCTGGCTATTTGAAAGGAGATGTAAGCTATACCCGAAGGCAAGAAGCCTCTTTCAACAGCTACAGTTGTAGGCACAGGCGCCGGCTGTCGATGGGTAGTATAAGCTATACCCGAAGGCAAGAAGCCTCCATCGACAACCACGGCTTACTGATAAAGCCGGCTGTTTGAAAGGAGATGTAAGCTATACCCGAAGGCAAGAAGCCTCTTTCAATAGCTACAGTTGTAGGCGCAGGCGCCGGCTGTCGATGGGTAATGTGAGCTATACCCGAAGGCAAGAAGCCTCCATCGACAACCACGGCTTACTGATAAAGCCGGCTATTTGAAAGGAGATGTAAGCTATACCCGAAGGCAAGAAGCCTCTTTGAACAGCTACAGTTGATAATCAACTGAGTTTTGGCGTAAACGCCGGTTGTTAGGGTGAGATAAGCGAACCTGTCGATAAGAAGCCCCCTTCGACAACCGCGGTTAATAAGTAACCGGAAGTGGCATAAAGCCGGCCATTAGGGTGAGATAAGCGATACCCGTCGGTAAGAAGCCCCCTTCGATGGCCGCCGTTGTCTTAGGGTCATGTAAGCTATACCAAAGGTAAGAAGCCTCCATCAACAACAATGCTTAATGTAACCAAACTAGGCATAAAGCCAACTGTGCAAGGGAGATGTAAGCTATACCCGAAGGCAAGAAGCCTCCTTGCAATAGTTTAATAACAGCTGGTTGTGCAAAGGAGATGTGAGCTATACCCGAAGGCAAGAAGCCTCTTCGCAACAGTGCTTAATTGGGCATAATGCTGGCTGTGGAAGGGAGATGTAAGCTATACCTGAAGGCAAGAAGCCTCCTTGGAACATCGTAAAAGCGAACTGTGCAGGGGAGATGTAAGCTATACCCGAAGGCAAGAAGCCTCCCTGCAACAGCGCTTGATAGGGCATAAAGCCGGATGATAGATTAGTCGCTTTAACTCACACCAGTTCAGGGTCTCTATCGAGATTGGCCGTCAATTTCTTGAACCGGCTCAGGGTCTCTAGGCGAGATTGGCCATCAATTTCTTGAACCGGCTCAGGGTCTCTAGGCGAGATTGACTGGTAAGAGTTCAGCGGGTCACCTCAATCTTAGCCGGTACAGGGTCTCTATCGAGATTAATTGGTAAGGCAGGCGGATCACATAGCGGGGCAGCATCAATCTTGTAAACCGCCATCTTGTGTGAAGAAACGACAGAAGCTCCAAGTGTCTTTATGATGATCCAATGATTCGGGCACCCATGTTTAAATGGTGCATCATGGCGGTCCATCCTCTTGGGCAACTTTTAATCAGCCGCCAATAATGTAGTAGCCCCCAGGATTGGGTTTTTCTCTTGCAAATACACGGGGTTCTCGTTAAAAACGACCAAATATGTCTCGCCATGTCTGTAGCCCCCAAGTCTTAAGTTGACTCGAAGAGGCGGCTTGAGAATCTTCACTAGAATTTTGAGGTTGGCTGTGGCGGTTTATAAATGATCCCGTATGAATTGCTTTAATGATCCGGTCGATGGTTCGTTTCGGCTGGTTATTGATGTGAACGAAACTGTAGTGGTGGCGACTTGTGCGCCTGTCCGTCGGGCGGCTCATACCGGCGAGCACTGCATTGATATGTCAATGTTGATTGGACCGCAGGGCAGCGATTCAGAACCGTCAATTGGGCGACTTGTACTTTTGTATGCAGCCACTGTTGGGTTGATGTAGACGTAGTAAACACCCACGGCATTGTAAACCGGTGCTGTTATCAAAGACGCCACGGCGTTGTAAGCCGGTGTGGATGACCAGAAACGGCCACGACATTGTAAGCCAGCGTGACGGTGAGGGATGGTCATGGCACTGTAAGACGGAGCTGACGTCACGGCGTTGTAAGCCGGTGCACCCGTGAGAGGTGGCCACGGCGTTTGTAAGTCGGCACGGATGGCGATAGACGGCCGCGATGTTGAAGGCCAGTGCAAACGATGAGTCTCCCGCGGCATTGTTAGCCGGTTCATCCGTGAGAAACGACTGTGGCGTTTATAGGCCCGTATGGACGTGCAAGTCGCCGGTGGCATTGTAAACCGGTGAGGACGACGAGTCGGCCATGGCTTTGTTGGTAAAGATCATATCACGAATGCGGCGGGCGTGCCCATTAAGCAACTCGACACGCTGGTGTGCGCTCCAATTCCGCGGTATGATGCCCCACAAATAATTGTCCTGCGTAAAAATATTACAGGCCAAAATGATTGTTTTTTGATAAAAACTAATATGTGCTAATAAAATGAATGAAATAAATAGCACCTGGCCATTTTGGACTGTGTACGATCCGTATACATCAGCAGCGCATAACGTCCAAGAATTTCAACACTCTTTTCTTTTCTTCCGGGTCGTGTTTGACCAATCCTCCCTTTTTTAAACCAACACCTTTTTCTCCGATTTTCCTTTTACCTGGCTTGGCAGCTGGCCCTCCCCGAGCAAACAGTCGGCCACAATGCTGAGCAACATGAACCGTACGGGGCCGGCTGGCACGCAGGACGCGGATGGCGGGGGACGGGTCGCGCGCTGGTGCATAGGCCGGATCGGGATGAGCATGGAGGAGCGAGGCCAGGCACGGCCGCTGCGCACGCGCATGCGCGAGAAGTAGATGGAGGAAAGGTGAGGCACGAAGGCGACTCGGACGGGAGACGACGCGGGACGGCGGCTCGGGCGCGAGGCGATGCGCGACGGCGGCTCAAAGGCATACCGATGAGGGCGGTGGAGGCAGGCCAGCGCGGTGGCTTAGGTCGCCGATAGAGGCGCGGTCGAGCGGAGGCGGAGGCGCCGATGCAATGGCGTGCGGAGGTTCGGCATGCTGAGCCAGGGCAGACGCCGGGCATGGCCGGGCGGCGACTTGTGGGCGCGCGAGCGGCAAGCATGTCAGCCGGCCGCGGGAGTGGGTGGAGGCGGCTCGTACGCACGCCAGCGGAGCTGGTTGGAGATGAAGTGCGTGTGGCTAGGAGCCATCGGTTTGAGGTGAGGAGGCGCAGCCATAACAACGGCAGGGCGGATTGGGCAAGGCGTCTTCGACCCGGAGAAATAAAGTGTGGCGTGGTCGACCCGGAGAGGCAAAGCTGCTGTGGCGAGTCAGGCACGGGCGATGGCGGTTCGAGGCCAAATCGCGACGGAGGCTCGGGGTGGTGGAAAGCAGGGCGCAACGATTGATTGAGGCGAGACGATAGCAGGCGCTGGAGTGGATACGCGGCGAGGGGCGTGATGCAGATGGGAGGTGATGGTGCTAGCAATGGGGCACTAAGGCAGGGTGGAAACAGACCCGACGCTACTGTAGGAGAGGGCGCTTCAGCGTGGGAGGCCGAACCTCGGGCGGATAGAGCAGAGTCGCGTGGAGGCCGGAGTCGGTGAGCCGACTAGCCAGCATGGGAGCCGGCCACGGCGAGGAGGTCCACGCAGGAGCCCGTAGAGGTGGAGATGAGGCACCAGCGAGTCAGGGGCGGCGTAGGACACAACCGTGAATCCAGCCCTGTCGGCAGCTTGGGAACGACTGTGAAGGCGTCTTGGAGTGGAGGTGTGTAGGCGAGCATGGTGCCGGATCCGCAGTTGACCCATGTTTAGATCGTGGCTTTTGCCTCTGTCCCTTTTTTTGTTTGATCGCTTTAATTACATCAAGCGCACGAGCGACCTCCCGAGGACGTATCAGCTTCACTTCGGCCTCTGGCCACGTTTGACAGTTGTAATGATCCAGCGACTTCCGATTTGATAACTTGTCAGGTCCACAATACTTTGAAAATCCCTCTTGCACTTCTGCCGAGTCTCCACGACTATAATCTTTCGCCGATCGATTTTGGACACATATTCGACCTCAACAACGGCGGGTTTCAACCCCATCTTAATTTCCTTTTGACTCTAATCTTGACTCCGATCTGACTTATAATGTCGCCAAAACTTCTTCAATTTTGCCCAATGAACACATAGTGACCTTAAATCCTTTCGAACCGGTTCTTCCTGATCCGATCGATAGCGAGTTTTCGATCCCTTGAAAACCTCGTGTCAAGAATACAATACCATTGTGCGTGGCCCTGCGGTGGGCGCCAACTGTCATGGATTTGTCATGGCAGATGTCCGGGTCAACGGACTTAGGTTCGGGGCGAGGCGCAACTACGTGGCGGCTTGAAGGGGTTGATCGGAATCGAGAAGACACGGAGTTTTACCAAGGTTTGGCCCCTCCGATGGAGGTAAAAGCCTACGTCCTACTTGTCTGGTATTGATGATGATGAAGATCTCTCGGTTACAAGGGTGCTAATTGCTACCTCTAATCTCTTGAGCCTCTAATGTCTTGTGTTGTCTAAACTTGTAGACTTGTGTCTCTTGAGAACTTCTCCCTCTAGGGGTGCTCTACCCCTCCTTATATAAGTGGAGCGGGTAGTTTTACAAATAGAGTCCTCCTAGGAGTAGGATTAGGGCTAGTCTCTCACGAATCCTACTCCGGGTCTTATTTCCATTAAGGGAATCCTTCTCTCTTGTGGGACTTCTCCTGTGGGCCTTCTCTTGTGAGCCGCCTGGCGCCGGCTCTCCCACTGGGTCTTGGGCTTGGTTATCCTGTGACCCGCTTGCCGGGTCATAAATAAGATGTCATGTCTTTAACGGGTCTCTTGTGAGTCGCCAGGCCGGATCATACCATGGGGTATATCCCCGTCACCTCCCGAAGCCGCCGCTAGGGCCTTCGCTGGGTGCACCTGACAAGGGCAGCTCTCCAAAGCCGCCCGGCCCCGTGCTTTCACGTGAGTGACGCATGCCGCGACAGGCGGCGCCAGGAGCTATGCCAGCGGGCGCGGATCGAGAGGTTTTCCTATTTTGGGCTAAGAGAGCAAGGCCAGCTCGCTGGCTCCCAAATCACCCCAAAGGTTTCCCAGTTGGTAAAGAAGACCGAGGTCGGGGGCTCAACAGGACGGAGGTCATCCCCGAGCCCACCGGTGTGTCACGACAGCAAGCTTTAATAGGCATGTACTGCTTTTGTCTGGATAGCCTGCGATCTTGTCCCCCTTCAAACAGCTCGTTGCGGCTATCCTTCTCGCCTTGTGATTTGGGGGGGGGGGAGAAGACCATGGGCCATAAGATAGGGCAGGCCTTAGCCATAGGGGGATTGACCCCAGAAAAGCAAGAATGCTCCCTTGTAACCTCTCATATCTCTAAGCAATCCAGACGAGCAGGACTAGGCTCTTACACCGCGAGGTGGCCTAAACCTGGGTAATTTGATGTGTCTGTCTTCTTCTTTCATAGTTCTTGCTCGCTGTTGCGTGGCTGGAGGCTCGCAAGGTAGAATAGGTCTAGTGAGCAAGTGCACCCCAGAGTTTGAACCATCTTCGGTCCCGGAGCCCCAATTCCGACAGCCTCCTCCTCCTACCTTGCCAGCATAGGGCTGCCCCAATGTGGTCCTACAAGCCCGAAGACCCTGGCACCGTGCTTCACTTTTACTGTGCCACCCATGGCTAGCTGTGGAAGGTGTTGTTCAAGCCCCAAAAGGACTGGCCGACCCAGGAAGATGACATCGGTCTTGATGCCGCACACCCTCCTCGGCAGGTACAATAAAGGTTTACTCTTATGTTCAGATACTATCTTTTAACAAGGAACTAGACCCTTTCTTCCCCATATTCGTAGGTACTGCTAGAAAAAGTTGAGCGGATCGATGGCCCATCCCCGCTGCCCGAGGGCCTTAGGACGACCTTGCTGATGGAAATGGTGGCTAGATAACTCACAAGTGTATGGGATCGTTTGTAGCCTTTTTGATAAGTAAGAGTGTCAAACCCAACAAGGAGATAAAGGTAGAATTAATATTCTCTCAAGTTCTATCGACCATCGATACAACTCTATGCACGCTAACGCTTATTTTAACTTGAACAAGTATGAAACTACTTTGCGGGAAACAAACTAGAAGTACTTAGTAGGGTGATAAATAGTTTTGCAAGATAATAAAGAACATGGAAATAAAAGTTAGGTGTTGTTTTAATAAAAGAACAATAAAAGTAAATAATTTAGTATAATCTCTTTGTGTAACACAAGAGAAATATTGTCCATAGGCAATTGAATATAATATGATAGATACTTGTCATATGTAATGAGGGAGAGGCATACGCTAATACACTTTCTCTACTTGGATCATGTGCACTTATGATTGGACCTTTAGCAAGCATCCTCAACTACTAGAAATCATTAAGGTAAACCAAACCATAACATTAAACATCGAGTCATCTTTACTCCCATACGCAAACAATCCCCTTACTCGGGTGTAAGTTTCTGTCACCCTCACCACCCGTTATAAACGAATCACGAACATATTGCAAAACCTCCAGCGTGAATCCTTCATGTGTGCGCCTCATGGAAGGCACCTTAGGATAACACCATATCAACATGCAACTCATATCAATAATATAATACCACAATTAACTCGTAGGACTAAAGAGATCTACTCAAACATCATAGGATAGCCACACATCACTGGATAATAATATATAGCATTAAGCACCATGTTCAAGGTGACATTACAGTGGGGAGAATAGGTTTTGCACCATTGCATAGAGGTGGAGAGAGTTGGTGGTGATGGCGGCGAAGTTATTGGTGTAGCTCGTCGTCACGATGGATGCCCCGACGGTGCTCTAGCAGCACCGGAAGAGAGGGCGAGAGATTTCCCCTCCTCCTTCTGCTTCCTTGGCCTCCTCCCTAGGTGGGATGATAGTTTCCCGTCTGGTCCATGGCCACCATGGCTCTCGGAAGGCAGGAGCGCCTCCGAGATTGGATCTCTCTCTGTGATTCCCTTCTGTTTTCGCGACTGTTTTTGACCCCTTCATCGTTTCTTAAATATCTGGAGATCCGTAACTCCAAATCGGGCTAAAGATTTGAGCAGATTTTTTATCGCGAAAATATATTTTTTGCGGCGGAAGGAGAGCACCAACCAACCTAAGGGCTGGCCACCAGCCATCGGGGCGCCCCCAGTCCACGTCATGTTGTCTTGTGGGGGCCGTAGGCATCGTCTTGCGTGGATTCCGACTCTCAAAATTCAAATATATTCCAAAAAATCTTTTTATTTTTTTTCGCGTTTGGACCTTGTTTGATATGGAACTTCTGCGAAACAAAAACCACACAAAAACAGTAACTGACATTGGGCACTGTGTAATTAAGTTAGTCCCAAAAAATAATATAAAATGTTGCCAAAAGTATATGAAAGTTGTAGAATATTGGAATGAAGAAATCAAAAATTACAGATACGGTGGTGATGTATCACTATCCCCAAGCTTAATTCCTACTCGTCCTCAAGTAGGTAAATGATAAAAGGATAATTTTTGATGTGGAATGCTACCTAACATAAACCTGAACAAATGTCTAATCATGGCATGAATATTAAGATACAAGTGATTCAAGCTAATAGTCTGACAAAAGACTTCCATACTCAGGTTTAATAGCAAATAATCAAGTATTTTCAAAATAATAATGCCAAATAGTGTTATCCCTTAAAATCATATAAACTGTCATGCTTGGTCTATCTAGCATAAAGTATAAATCATGAGGACCATGGTGTTAAACCAATCAATTGGATCGTACTTAATCCGCATCAACCTTTTATTCTTCACGTAATACATGAGCCAGAACCATGGACATAGTATAAGGGTGGAATATAATATGGTGGTAGAGATCAAAAGGATCGAAAGTGAAGAATAAAGTTTCGCATCAACTTGGCATATCGATGAGCTATGGAGATGCCCATCAATAGATATCAATGCGACGAGTAGGGATTGCCATGCAACGGATGCACTAGAGCTATAAGTGTATGAAACTTAAATGAAACAAAGTGGGTGTGCATCCAACTTGCTTTCTCATGAAGACCTCGGGCATTTGAGGACGTCAGTCATCAGGATATACAATCCAAGTTCTATAATGAAAAATTCCCACTAGCATATGGAAGTGACAAAACAAGAGACTCTCTATATGAAGAACATGGCGCCACTTTGAGGCACAAGTGTGGTAAAGGATAATAGTAAAGTCCCTTCTCTCTTTTTCTCTCATTTTTTCATGGTGGGCCTTTTTTTCCTTCTTTGTTTTTTCGCCTCCCCCAATTTCCATATTTCGTACGGAGTCTCATCCCGACTTGTGGGGGAATCATAGTATCCATCATCTTTTCCTCACTAGGACAATGCTCTAATAATGATGATAATCACACTTTTATTTACTTACAACTCGATATGAAAAACTGATATGACTCTATATGAATGCCTCTAGTAGTGCACCAGGATATGCAATGATATAGCGTAGAAATAGATATCAA
Organism: Hordeum marinum; assembly: GCA_022496015.1. Lineage (NCBI taxonomy): Eukaryota > Viridiplantae > Streptophyta > Magnoliopsida > Poales > Poaceae > Hordeum > Hordeum marinum. The sequence continues at coordinate 147,883,255 of CM039674.1, forward strand.
AAAAGGACAAGCCATGTAAATGTCATGCTAGCTATCTTACGATCATGCAAAGCAATATGACAATGTAAATACAAGTCATATGAAGTGACGGTGGAAGTTGCATGCCAACATATCTCGGAATGGCTATGGAAATGCCATGATAGGTAGGTATGGTGGAAGTTTTGAGGATGATATAATGAGGCTGATGTGCAACAGAGCGTATCAAGTCATAGGGTTTGGATGCACCGTCGAAAGTTGCACCGATCCTTGAGGTTAGACTAGGCAATGCACAGTACCGAAGAGGCTAGCAAAATATCAATAGGTGAGATTGAGTATGTCCATGGATTAACATTAGTCATAAAGAACTTATATACTTATTGCAAAGTTTTATTAGTTTTCACAAATCAAAGTACTACTCGCATGCTCCTAGGGAGGTGGTTGGGAGCTTCACCATCGTGCGCCCCCGATTGAACAACACAAAGGATTTCAATCAAGAATAAATTATGCTCCAATCTTCATCGCATAACTAGAGACTATACGTGCATGCTTTGGGAATCACAAACCTTAACATCAATATTCTTACTAATCCACAATCATTAACTAGTGCACTGATGTCTACTACACAACCTTCTTCTTTTAGACTCGTGTTGGGCCTCCAAGCGTAGAGTTTTGTAGGACAACGGCAATTTTCCCTCAAGTGGATGACCTAAGGTTTATCAATCCGTGGGAGGTGTAGGATGAAGATGGTCTTTCTCAAACAACCCTGCAACCAAATAACAAAAAGTCTCTTGTGGCCCCAACACACCCAATACAATGGTAAATTGTATAGGTGCACTAGTTCAGCGAAGAAATGGTGATACAAGTGCAATACGGATGGTTGATATAGGTTTTTGTAATCTGCAAATATAAAAACAGCAAGGTAACAAATAGTAAACAGCGAGCAAAACATTGTATAAATGCTTGGAAACAAGGCCTAGGGTCCATACTTTCACTAGTGCAATTTCTCTCAACAATATTGGCATAGTTGAATCATATGTAAATACCTCTCGTGCGACAAAGAGTTCACTCCAAAGTCACAAATGGCAGAGAACTGATGAAGAAATTATTGTAGGGGTTATCTTTTCTGATCAATCTTATGAGCTATCCCTATAAGTGTCACTGACAGCCCTAGAGTTCGTACTAAAATAACACCTTAAGATACACATCAACCAAAACCCTAATGTCACCTAGATACTCAAATGTCACAACAAGTACCCATGGGCTTGATTCTACAATATTCATCACATAATTTCAGATTCATCATGTTCAATCCAACACAAAGTACTTCAAACAGTGCCCCAAAGTTTCTACCGGAAAGTCAAGACAAAAATTTGTGCCACCCTTATGCATAGTTTCCCAAGGTCACGGAACCCGCAAGTTGATCACCAAAACATACATCAAGTGGATCAATAGATCCCATTGTCACCAAGGATATCCCATCGCAAGACATATATCAAGTGTTCTCAAATCCTTAAAGACTCGATCCGATAAGAAAACTTCAAGGGAAAACTCAATTCATTACAAGAAGATAGAGAGGGGGAAACTCCATATGATCCAATCTATATTAATAAAGCTCGCGGTACATCAAGATCGTGCCATCTCAAGAACACGAGAGCGAGAGATCAAACACATAGCTACTGGTACATACCCTCAGCCCCGAGGGTGAACTACTCCCTCCTCGTCATGGAGAACGAAGGGATGATGAAGATGGCCTCCGGTGATGGTTTCCCCCTCCAGCAGGGTGCCGGAACGGGCTCCCGATTGGTTTTTCGTGGCTCTGGAGGCTTGCGGCGGCGGAACTCCCGATCTAGGTTTATTTCTAAAGGTTTCTTGATTTATAGGAGGTCTTGGCGTTGGAATCACGTCAGGGGAGTGCTCGAGGGGCCCACAAGCCAAGGGGCACACCCTAGGGGGGGGAGCACCCATGTGGCTTGTGGCCTCCTCGGTACTCCTCTCCGGTATTTTTTATATTTTCCAGAAATATTCTCCGTAAATTTTCAGATCTTTTCGAGAACTTTTATTTCTGCACAAAAACAACACCACTGTAGTTCTGATGAAAACAGCATTAGTCCGGGTTAGTTCTAATAAAATCATACCAAAATCATATAGAATTATTGTAAACATGGCATGAATACTTCATAAATTACAGATACGTTGGAGACATATTAGCATCCCCAAGCTTAATTCCTGCTCGCCCTCGAGTAGGTAAATGATAAAAGAAATAATTTATGAAATGTGAATGCTAGCAAGTGCACAAGTTTGATCAATGATAATTTCAATCACCTTTTCTAGCATCATTATATATCATAAATAGTAGCTCATCTCATAAAACCTCTCATGATGAAGTAACAAGCTATTCACATGTTAAAGTATAGACCATAAACTTTCTTGAAAACTGACAACTATGCCTTCAGTCACCAAACAATTGCAATTCATTTTATTTTCAGGAAGGGTCTATGTAATAGCTTTGATTTAGCAAATTCCACATACTCAACTATCATATAGTCTTCCATGATTGCTAACTCTCAAAGCATATTTTTAGAGCAAATGGCATCCATCGAACACAGAGAGAGATAGGGGCTTAGAGTTTCGCCTCCCAACTTATTTATCATATAGATAATTGTCAACAATAATAATTCATGATCAAATATATTTGGATGGCCATATACGCTTGGATCTTTACCCACCACATGATGCTTGCCAAGAGAAAAAGGCGAAATATAAGAAGTGGTGAAGATCACCATGATTTTTGTATCAAGGTAAGTACTAGAAAATAAAAGATAGGCCCTTCGCATAGGGAAGCATAGGTTGCCATGCGCTTTTTGTTTTTAGATGTGCAAACTCTTAATGCAAAGGAATGTCACGTTGTATTGCCCTTTGTGATAGCAACCTTTATTATGCAGTCTATCACTTTTATTTCTTTCTCATCACAAATCTGTACAACACTTATTTTCCCTTACAATAAAAGATCTTACACGTTTAGGAGCAATTTTTATTGCTTTTTGCACCGATGACAACTTACTTGAAGGATCTTATTCAATCCATAGGTAGGTATAGTGGACTCTTATGGCAAAACTGGTTTAATGATGTTTGGATGCACAAGTAGTATATCTACTTGGTGCGGAAATTTTGGCTAGTATGAGGTGGAAGCAAGCACCGCATGTTGGAGGATCCAAAACAATATAACTTGTATTCAAATATACCCAAGCATAATTCATTACGTTGTCTTGCTTGTCCAACTTCAACTAATTTTCTCAAGTTTTAAAATAGCTAATGGGCATTCACAATCATAGAAGATGTCGAAGATAGTATATTTATATGTACAATCTCTCTTCCTTCAATATTATTTCATGAATTATTCAAGTGACCAATGAGGTGTTTGCTAACTTCCAATAAATTTTACCACCTATACTTCCTATATGTGAAGTCATTACTCCCCATGGGATAAGCATATAAAACATATATAATTTCAGATTTGTGATATTCAGTTGATTCAACCATTTAATCATAGGACATAAGTGAAGCACGAGAGTAAATGACAAAACTACTCCAAAACATATAAGTGAAGATTGATGAGTAGTCAAACAATTAAGTAGCTATTGTTGGGGAACGTTGCATGGGAAACAAAAAAATTCCTACGCACACACAAGATCTGTCCATGGTGATGATCATCTACGAGAGGGAGAGTGGATCTACATACCCTTGTAGATCGCTAAGCGGGAAGCGTTCAGAAACACGGTTGGTGTAGTCGAACGTCTTCGCGACCCAAATCGCCGAGCATCCCGCGATCTCATCAAGACCCGTCCTGCGATCCAATCATGATCCGTCCCGTGAACTAATCACGATCCGTCCTACGATCTCATCATGATCCGTCTCGCAATCTTGATCACGGTCCTTCCAATCTAGCGCCAAACGGACGACACCTCCGCGTTCAGCACATGTACAGCTCGATGACGATCTTTGCCTTCTTGATCCAGCAAGAGGGAGCAGAGAGGTAGATGAGTTCTCCTATAGCGCGACGGTGTTGCGGCAATGGTGGTGGAGCTATTCCAGCAGGGCTTCGCCTAAGCACCATTGAAAACCGATCCAGAGGAGAAACTATGATCTAGAAGAGAGGTAGCACGTGGCTATTAGGGTTAGCTTTTCCTCTAAATCCTCTAGTATATATAGGAGGGAGGGAGGGGAGGAGGCAGCCTCAAACCCTCAATGTTTGGTAAAAATTGGAGGTGGAGGAGTCCTACTCCAATCCTATTAGGAGTAGGATTCCTCCTTTCCACTTGGAAACTCTTTCCACCTCTCCACCTTTGGATTTTTTCCTTCTCAAACCACTCCAGCTGCATGGGCCCTTAGAGGAGGCTTCTGCCAGCCCATCAGGGGCTGGTTTACCTCCTCCCACAGCCCATGTAGCCTCTTGGGTCGAGACACCCCTCCCGATGGTCCCCCGGTACCCTCTCGGCACTCCCGGCACACTACCGATGAGCCCGAAACTTTTTCGGTGACCAAAACAGGACTTCCTATATATCAATCTTTACCTCTAGACCATTCCGGAGCTCCTCGTGACATACGGGATCTCATCCGGGACTCCTAACAACCTTAGGTAACCACGATACATAACTCTATACTACTGAAACGTCACCGAACCTTAAGTGTGCAGACCCTACGGGTTCGAGAACTATGTAGACATGACCGAGACACCTCTACGGTCAATAATCAATTGCGGGACCTGGATGCCCATATTGGTTACTACATATTCTATGAAGATATTTATCGGTCGAACCTCTATGTCAAGGATTCAATTAATCCTGTATGTTGTTCCCTTTGTTATTCGGTGTGTTACTTGCCCAAGATTCAATCGTCGGCATCTCCATACCTAGTTCAACCTCGTTACCAGCAAGTCTCTTTACTCATTCCGTAATACAAGATCCCGTGGCTAACATTTAGTCACATTGCTTGCAAGGCTTATTGTCATGTTGTATTGCCGAGTGGGCCCTGAGATACCTCTTTGTCACACGAAGTAACAAATTCCAGTCTTGATCCATGCCAACCCGACAGACACCCTCAAAGATACCTGTAGAGCACCTTTATAGTCACCCAGTTACGTTGTGATGTTTGATACGCACAAGGCACTCCTCCGATGTCAGTGAGTTGCATGATCTCATGGTCATAGGAACAAATACTTGAAATTCAGAAAACAGTAGCAATAAACTGACACGATCATATGCTACGTTTGTAGGTTGGGTCTTGTCCATCACATCAACCTCCTAATGATGTGATGCCATTATCAAATGACATCTCATGTCCATGACTAGTAAACCATAGCCATCTTTGATCAACGAGCTAGTCTATTAGAGGCATACTAGGGACATGGTGTTGTCTATGTATCCACACATGTATCTGAGTTTCCGATGAATATAATTATAGCATGGATAATAAACGATTATCATGAATAAGGAAATATGATAATAACCAATTTATTATTGCCTCTAGGGCATATTTCCAACAGTCTCCCACTTGCACTAGAGTCAATAATCTAGTTCACATCACCATGTGATTCGCATTGTTATGAATCTAACACCCAATGAGTTCTAGGGCTCGATCATGCTTTGCATGTGAGAGAGGTCTTTTAGTGAATGGGTCTGCGACATTCAGATCCATGTGTACTTTGCAAATCTCTATGTCATACTGTAGGCACTGCTACCACACTCCACTTGGAGCTCTTCCAAATGGCTGCTCCACTATACATATTCGGATTGCTACTCAGAGTCATCTAGATTGGTTTTTAAAGTTTGCATCGAAGTAACCCTTTATGACAAACTCTTTATCACCTCCATAATCGAGAAATATTTCCTTAGTCCTCTAGTTAGTAAGGATAATCCTGACCGCTGTCCAGTGATCAACTTCTAGATCACTTTTGTACCCCTTGACAGAGTCATGGCAAGGAACACACCAGGTGCGGTACACAACATGGCATGATATAGAGCCTATGGCTAAGGCGTAGGGGACTGCGTTCGTCCTTTCTCTTTCTTCTGTCGTTGTTGAGCTTTGAGGCTCACTCAACTTCACACCTTACAAATCAGGCGAGAACTCTTTCTCTGACTGATCCATTTTGAACTCTTTCAAAATCTTTTCAAGGTATGTACTCATTGAAAGTGTCATCAAGCATCTTGATCTATCTCTATAGATCTTGATGCTCAACAATTAGGTAGCTTTATCCAGGTCTTCCTTTGAAAAACTCTTTTCAAACAACCGTTTAAGCTTTCCAGAAATTCTACATCATTTCCCATCAACAATATGTCAACCACATATGCTTACCAGAAACTCTATAGTGCTCCCACTCACTTTATTGTAAATACAAGTTTCTCATAAACTTTGTATAGACTCAAAAACTTTGATCACCTCATCAAAGTGTATATTCCAACTCCGAGATGCTTGTTTCAGTTCACAGAAGGATCACTCAAGCTTGCACACCTTTTACAATCCTTAGTAATGACAAAACCTTCTGGTTGTGTCTCATACAACCTTTCCTTAAGGAAGGAAACGATGTTTTGACATCCATCTGCCAGATTTCATAATTGAAAAATGCAACAACTGCTAACATAATTCCAACAGACTTTAGCATCGCTACGAGTGAGAAAGTCTCATTGTAGTCAACTCCTTGAACTTGTCGGAAACTTCTTTGCGACAAGTCGAGCTCTATAAATGGTGACATTTACCATCAGCGTCTGTCTTCATCTGAGAGGTCCATTTGTACTCGACGACCTTCCATCCAACGAGCAAGTCTACCAAAGTCTATACTTGGTTTTCATACATGGATCCTTTCTCGGATTTCATGGCCTCTAACTATTTGTCGGAATCCAGGCCAACCATCGCTTCTCTCTATCTCGTAGGTTCATCGTTGTCCAACAACATGACCTCCAAGACAGGGTTGTCGTACCACTCAGTAGCAGTATGCATCATTGTCGACCTATGAGGTTTGATAGTAACTTGATCCGAAGCTTCATGATCATCATCATTTACTTCCTCTTCAACTGACATAGGTTCCACAGAAACATCTTTCTGCGCTGCACTACTCTCTGGTTGAAACAAAGGTTCAACAACCTCATCAAGTTCTATCTTCCTCCCACTCAATTCTTTCGAGAGAAACTTTTTCTCGAGAAAGGACCCATTTTAGCAACAAACACTTTATGCTTGGATCTGAGATAGAAGGTTCACCCAACTGTTCTTAGGGTAATCTACGGAGATGCATTTGTCCGCTTTGGGTTCGAGCTCATTAGGTGAAAACATTTTTCCACACAAGCGTTGCAGCCCCAAACATTAAGAAATGACAGCTTAGGTTTCTATCAAACCATAATTCACACGGTGTCATCTCAACGGATTTAGATGGTGCCCTCTTTAAAGTGAATGTAGTTGTCTCTAATGCATAACCCCAAACCTATAGTAGCAAAACGATAAGAGACATCATAGCCCGCACCATATCTAATAGAGCACAACTATGACGTTCGGACACTCCATCACACTATGGTGTTCCAGGTGGCATGAGTTGTGAAACGACTTTCACATTGTCTAAAGTTGTATGCCAAACTCGTAACTCAGATACTCACCTCCACGATCATATCGCAGACATTTTTATCTTCTTGTCACGATGATCTTAAACTTCACTCTGAATTTGCTTGAACTTTTCAAACGATTCAGACTTGTGTTTCATTAAGTAAACATACACTATATATACTCAAATCATTAGTGAAGGTAAGAAAATAACGATATCCACCGCATGCTACAAGACTCATTGGATTGCATACATCCACATGTATCATTTCCAATAAATCACTTGCCCGCTCCATCAATCCAGAAAACGGGGTCCTTAGTCATCTTGCCCAAGAGGCATGGTTCGCATGTCTCAACCAATTCGAAATCGAATGAGTCCAGAGATCCATCAACATGGAGTTTCTTCATGCGCTTCATGCCAATATGACATTTAGCGACAGTGCCACAAGTATGTGGTACTATCATTATTAACTTTGTATCTTTTGGCATCAATGTTATGAACATGTGTATTACTATGATCAAGATTCAACAAACCATTCTCACTGGGTGCATGACCATTGAAGGTATTATTCATGTAAACAGAATAACAATTATTCCCTAACTTAAATGAATAACCGTGTTGCAATAAACACGATCTAATCATGTTCATGCTCAACGCAAAACACCAAATAACATTTATTTAGGTTCGTCACTAATCCCGAAGGTAGAGAGAGCGTGCGATGTCGATCACATCAACCTTGGAAACATTTCCAACACACATCGTCACCTCACCCTTAGCTAGGCTCCGTTTATTCCGTAGCTTTTACTTCGAGTTACTAACATTTAGCAACCGAACCTGTATCCAATACCCAGGTGCTATTAGGAGTACTAGCAAGGTACACATCAATAACACGTATATCAAATAAACTTGTGTCGATGTTGCCAGCCTTCTTATCTACCAAGTATCTAGGGTTGTTCCGCTTCAGCAACCGCTCACCTCATAATAGAAGCAATTAGTCTCGGGTTTGGGTTCACCTTTGGGTTGCTTCACTGGAGCAGCAACTTACTTGCCATCCATGAAGTTTCCCTACTTGCCCTTCTCGAAACTAGTGGTTTAACTAGCCATCAACACTTGATGCTCCTTCTTGATTTCTACCTTCACTGTGTCAAACATCGCGAACAGCTCAGAGATCATTATTTCCATCCCTGGCATTTTATAGTTCATCACCAAGTTCTATAGTAGCTTAGTGATAGTGACTTGGAGAACTATATCAATCACTATCTTATCTCGAAGATCAACTCCCACTCGATTCAAGCGATTATAGCACCCAGACAATCTGAGCACATGCTTAGCGATTGAGCTATTCTCCTTCATCTAGCAGGCAAAGAATCTTGTTGGAGATCTCATATCTCACAACATGGGCACGAGCCTAAGATCCCAATTTCAGCTCTTATAACATCTCATATGTTCTGTGACGTTCAAAGCATTTTGGAGCCTCAATTCTAAGTTGTAATGCATGACGCACTAAACTATCAAGTAGTCATCGGAACGTGCCTGTCAGATGTTCACAACATCTACAGACGATGCTAGAGGGGTTGGCGTACTGAGCGGTGCATTAAGGACATAAGCCTTCTATGCAGCAATGAGGACAATCCTCAGATCACGGATCCAGTCCACAATATTGCTACCATCATGTTTCAACTCTATTTCTCTAGGAACATATAAAAATTCAAGGGAGCTACAACGCGAGCAAGTAATCTACAACATAATTTGCAAAGACACTACTGACTATGTTCATGATAATGAGTTCAATTAATCATATTACTGAAGAACTCCCACTCAAATTGACATCCCTCCGGTCATTCGAATGATACATGATCCAAATTCACCAACTCAAGTCCGATCATCACGTGAGTTGAGGTGGTTTCAATGGTGAACATCATCATGTTCATCATATCTACTATATGACTCATGTTCGACCTTTCGGTCTCTTGTGTTCCGAGGCCATGTCTATACATGCTAGGCTCGTCAGGTTTAACCCGAGTGTTCTACATGTGCAACACTGGCTTGCACCCATTGTATGTGAACGTAGAGTCTATCACACCCGATCATCACGTGGTGTCTCGACACGACGAACTTTCTCAACGGTGCACACTCAGGAAAAACACAATTTATCTTGAAATTAAGTGAGAGATCACCTTATAATGCTACCGTCGTCCTAAGCAAAACAAGGTGCATAAAAGGATTAACATCACATGAAAATTATAAGTTACATGATATGGCCATGAACTTGTGCTTTTGATCTCCATCTTGAAAGCACCGGCATGATCTCCATCGTCACCGGCATGACACCATGATCTCCATCAACGTGTCGCCATCGGGGTTGTCGTGCCCACCATGCTTCTACTACTATTGCTACCGTTTAGCGATAAAGTAAAGCATTACATATCGCTTAATGATTGACACACAGGTCATACAATAATTAAAGACAACCCTATGGCTCCTGCTGGTTGCCGTACTCATCGACATGCAAGTCGTGATATTCTATACAACACATGATCATCTCATACATCACATATATCTCATTATGTAATTGGCCATATTACATCACAACATACCCTGCAAAAACAAGTTAGACGTCCTCTAATTATTGTTGCATGTTTTACGTGGCTTCTACGGGTATCTAGCAAGAACAATTCTCACCTACGCATAAACCACAACGGTGATACATAAGTTGCTTTTCAACCTTCTCAAGGACCGCCTTAGTCGAATCCGATCCAACTAAAGTAAGAGAAACAGACACCCACCAGCCATCGTTGTGCAACGAAGTTACACATCAGTCGATGGAACCGGTCTCTCGTAAGCGTACAAGTAGGGTTGGTCCGGGCCGCTTCATCCCACAATACCGCTGAACCAAAACATGACCAAGGGAGGAAGCAATCTAAGCATCAACGCCCACAAACTCTTTGTGTTCTACTCGAGATCTCATCTACACATAGACCTAGCTCATGATGCCACTGTTGGGGAATGTTGCATGGGAAACACAATTATTCTTATGCACACGCAAGATCTATCCATGGTGATGAACATCTACGAGAGGGAGAGTAGATCTACATACCCTTGTAGATCGCTAAGCGTGAAGCATTAAGAAAGGCAGTTGGTGTAGTCGAACGTTTTCACGATCCAAATCGCCGAGCATCCCACGATCTCATCACGATCCATCCCGCGATCCAATCATGATTCGCCCCGCGAACTCATCACGAGTCGTCCCGCGATCTCATCACGATCGGTCTCGCGATCTTGATCATGGTCCTTCCAATCTAGCGCCGAACGGACGACACCTCCGCGTTTAGCACACGTACAGCTCGATGACGATCTCCGCCTTCTTGATCCAGCAAGAGGGAGCGGAGAGGTAGATGAGTTCTCTGGCAGCACGACGGCGTTGCGGCGATGGTGGTGGAGCTATTCCAGCAGGGCTTCTCCTAAGCACCGCTGAAAACCGATCTAGAGGACAAACTGCGATCTAGAGGAGAGGTAGCACGTGGCTATTAGGGTTAGCTTTTTCCTCTAAATCCTCTAGTATATATAGGAGGGAGGGAGGGGAGGAGGCAACCTCAAACCCTCAAGGTTTGCTCGAAATTGGAGGTGGAGGAGTCCTACTCCAATCCTATTAGGAGTAGGATTCCTCCTTTCCACTTGGAAACTCTTTCCAGCTCTCCACCTCTGGATTTTTTCCTTCTCAAACCATTCCAGCCGCATGAGCCCTTAGAGGAGGCTTCGGCCAGACCACCAGGGGCTGGTTTACCTCCTCCCACATCCCATGTAGCCTCTTGGGTCGAAACTTTTCCGGTGACCAAAACAGGACTTCCTATATATCAATCTTTACCTCCGGACCATTCCGGAGCTCCTCGTGACGTCCGAGATCTCATCCAGGACTCCGAACAACCTTCGGTCACCACCATCCATAACTCTATACTACCGAGACGTCATCGAACCTTAAGTGTGCAGATCCTGCGGGTTTGAGAACTATGTAGACATGACCGAGACACCTCTATGGTCAATAACCAATAGTGGGACCTAGATGCCCATATTGGTTCCTACATATTCTATGAAGATCTTTATTGGTCAAACCTCTATGTCAAGGATTCAATTAATCCTGTATGTTGTTCCCTTTGTTCTTTGGTGTGTTACTTGCCCGAGATTCGATCGTCGGCATCTCCATACCTAGTTCAACCTCGTTACTAGCAAGTCTCTTTACTCGTTCCGTAATACAAGATCCTATGGCTAACACTTAGTCACATTGCTTGCAAGGCTTATTGTGATGTTGTATTACCGAGTGTGCCCTGAGATACCTCTCCATCACACGGAGTAACAAATCCCAGTCTTGATCCATGCCAACCCGACAGACACCCTCAGAGATACCTATAGAGCACCTTTATAGTCACCCAGTTATGTTGCGACGTTTGATACACACAAGGCAGTCCATCAGTGTCAGTGAGTTGCACGATCTCATGGTCATAGGAACAAATACTTGACATGCTGAAAACAGTAGCAATAAACTGACACGATCATATGCTACATTTGTAGTTTGGGTCTTGTCTATCACATCATTCTCCTAATGATGTGATCCAGTTATCAAATGACATCTCATGTCCATGACTAGGAAACCATAGCCATCTTTAATCAACGAGCTAGTCTATTAGAGGCATACTTGGGACATGGTGTTGTCTATGTATCCACACATGTATCTGAGTTTCCGATGAATATAATTATAGCATGCATAATAAATGATTATCATGAACAAGGAAATATGATAATAACCAATTTATTATTGCCTCTAGGGCATATTTCCAACAGCTATGTGAGGACTTTATCTCTCTCTCAATAAAGATTTTTAGATCTGCTTATTTTATTTAAACAGCACGAAAAACAAAAATGGCACTCCAATAAAAGCATATATCATGTGAATGAATTAAAATTTAAGGTCAACATAGGCTAACCGATAATTGTTGATGAAGAGAGATGGGATGCGTGGCATCCCCAAGCTTAGATGCTTGAGACTTCTTGAAATATTTACTTGGGGTGCCTTGGGCATCCCCAATCTTTAGCTTTTGTATCTTGTTCAATCCTCTAATATCATGGTTTCACCTATTCTGAAAAACTTCATCCACACAAAACTCGAAAAGAACTCGTGAGATAGGTTAGTACACATACGAATAAATCAACACTTCATATAGTTCCAAGACAGGTTGCACAATAATTTTCAAACATTAGGTATTGTATACTATCATTTCCACAATTTATATCTACCAATATAGGCTATGGAAACTATAGGATAAGTGGATAACAAAACTATGACAGCAATCTGTCCAAACAGAACAGTCTGTAGAAATTTATTAAAATAGTATACTTATCTAACTCAAAAAATTACAAAACTTTAGGACATGCTATAAAATTAATATGAAAACACTATGTAAAAAATTTGGAAATTTTCCACGTTCCAGTAAAATATGAAAATTCAAACACTACAGCAGAAGTTTCTGTTTTTACACAGCACACATCAAACATGCAATTCAAGCAACCTAAAGGCAATTGTTGGAAATTTTTATTTAAAAACAAGATTATAAATAAAATATAACAAAGGAAAACAAAATAAAATTATGCCCCAAGAAAACTCGTATTATGTGACGAATAAAAATATAGCTCCAAGTAAGATATACCGATAGTGTTGAAGACGAAAGAGGGGATTCCTTCTGGGGCATCCCCAAGCTTAGGATCTTGAGTCTTCCTTGGATATTAACTTGGGGGTGACTTGGGAATCCCCAATATTAGGTTCTTGTCACTCCTTATTCTCGTCATATCGGTGTCTCACCGAAAACTTGAAAACTTCAATAACACAAAACTTAACGAAACTTCATGAGAAGAGTTACTGTAGTAAAGACAAATCATTCACTTATGTACTGTCAACAAAAGATTCATAATTATTCACAAATGATAACTACTATATTACATAATTCCCATAATTTATATTACTTAATATAAGCTACAGAACACTTGAAACAAGCAAACTATGCATGCAAAACAGAATGTGTCGAAAACAATAGAGAGTACCTAAGTGCATCATGAATCTCATGACAAGCACAATATTACTATAATGCTCATCATTCAAATATTTAGTGTCAAAAATTTAAATAACTTAGTCTTCTAACACTCGAGCACAATTTTCCTTTCCATCATTTTCATGAAAGACATTAAAAAGATGAAGCATATGAGGCAACCTCAATTCCAATTTTTTTGTAGTTTTCTTTTATAAAACCAAACTATTGAAAACAAGAAACTAAAAGATTTGATCGCAAGATCTAAAGATATACCTTCAAGCACTCACCTCCCAAGCAACGGTGCCAAAAAATAGCTTGATGTCTACTACACAACCTTCTTCTTGTAGACTCGTGTTGGGCCTCCGAGCGCACAGTTTTGTAGGACAACTGCAATTTCCCCTCAAGTAGATGACCTAAGGTTTATCATTCTATGGGAGGTGTAGGATGAATATGGTCTCTCTCAAACAATCCTACAACCAAATAACAAAGAGTCTCTTGAGTCCCCAACACACCCAATACAATGGTAAATTGTATAGGTGCACTAGTCCGGCGAACAGATGGTGCTACAAGTGCAATACGGATGGTAGATATAGGTTTTTGTAATCTGAAAATATAAAAACAGCAAGGTAACAAATAGTAAACAGCAAGAAAAACATTGTATAAATTCTTGGAAACAAGGCCTAGGGTCCATACTTTCACTAGTGCAATTTCTCTCAACAATATTGGCGTAGTTCAATCATATGTAAATACCTCTCGTGCGACAAAGAGTTCACTCCAAAGTCACAAATAGCGGAGAACTAACAAAGAAATTATTGTAGGGTACAAAACCACCTCAAAGTTATCTTTTCTGATCAATCTTATGAGCTATCCCTGTAAGTGTCACGGACAGCCCTAGAGTTCGTACTGAAATAACACCTTAAGATACACATCAACCAAAACCCTAATGTCACCTAGATACTCCAATGTCACAACAAGTACCCATGGTCTTGATTATACGATATGCATCACATAATTTCAGATTCATCTTGTTCAATCCAACATAAAGAGCTTCAAAGAGTACCCCGAAGATTCTACCGGAAAGTCAAGACAAGAAAAATGTGCCAACCCTTATGCATAGATTACCAAGGTCACGGAACCCGCAAGTTGATCACCGAAACATACATCAAGTAGATCAATAGAATATCCAATTGTCACCATGGATATCCCATCACAAGACATACATCAAGTGTTCTCAAATCCTTTAAGACTCAATCCGATAAGAAAACTTCAAGGGAATACTCAATTCATCACAAGAAGATAGAGAGGGGAAAACTCCATATGATCCAATCTAGATCAATAAAGCTGGTGATACATCAAGATCATGCCGTCTCAAGAACACGAGAGAGAGAGAGATCAAACACATAGCTACTGGTACATGCCCTCAGCCCTGACGGTGAACTACTCCCTCCTCGTCATGGAGACCGTCGGGATGATGAAGATGGCCTCCGGTGATGGTTTCCCCCTCCGGCAGGGTGCCGGAACGGGCTCCCGATTGGTTTTTCGTGGCTCTGGAGGTTTGCGGTGGAGGAACTCCCGATCTAGGTTTATTTCTGAAGGTTTCTTGATTTATATGAGGTCTTGGCGTTGGAATCACGTCAGTAGAGTGCTCGAGGGGCCCACAAGCCAGGTGCGTGCCCTAGGGGGCGCCCCTATGGCTTGTGGCCTCCTCAGGACTCCTCTCCGGTCTGTTTTCACTCTGGTATTTTATATATTTTCCAAAAATATTGTTCGTAAAGTTTCAGATCATTTCGAGAACTTTTATTTCTACACAAAAACAACATCAGGTAGTTCTGCTGAAAACAGCGTTTGTCCGGGTTAGTTCTAATAAAATCATACCAAAATCATATAGAATTATTGTAAACATGACATGAATACTTCATAAATTATAGATATGTTGGAGACGTATCGTGTACCCACATATTACTATCTTAATGTCGCAAGACTATTGCATGGGAATCAAACATATCATATTCAATGATCTTCAAGTTTTATGTAGGATTTTATGACTAACCATGTAAATGAACAATTCCCATTGACTCTCTAAATAGGTATAAGTGAGGCATGAGAGTTTAATTATTTCTAAAAAATACCTGTACATGCTCTAATAAATATAAGTGAAGCAAAGGAGCATTCTACAAATAACAGTTTTCTATACGTAGAGAAATAGGCATCCAACTTCAAATGATATAAGTGAATCACATGAAGCATTCTATAAATCCATACTCAAAATATATAAGTGAAGTGCAAAGAGCATTATATTAATCAATCATGAACTTTACCAAACCAGCATGGTGCATTTCTTAAATAAAAATAAAAGGCACACAAGGCTCCAAGAATTTACGCATATCATGTGAAAAAAACAAAAATCAAAATGTATCGATAGTTGTTGAAGAAGAAAGATGGGATGCCTTTCGGGGCATCCCCAAGCTTAGACGCTTGAGTCTCCTTGAATATTTACTTGGGTTCCTTGGTCTTCCTCAAGCTTGAGCTCTTGACTCTCCTTATTCTTTGCATATCAACACCTCCTCGATCTTCAAACACTTCATCCACATAGAACTTGACAAAACTTTTATTAGAAACGTTAGTACATAATCGTCAATTCTCATCATGTCCTGACATAAAATTATTGCATAATTATGATATAACATTACCCATTGTATTCTATCACAATTCTATGGCTCCCATGTGATTGGGGCTCAACAAGAGTTCAAACATAAGCACGCAAAGCAACTATAACAGCTATATGTGAAAAACAAGACAGTATGTAAAGATGCAGATGGATACCATACTTATGTAACTCAAACAATTCTGAAAAAATAGTAAGTGGTGTAAAATTTGTATAAGAGTACTTTGTAACAATTTAAAAATCTTTTGACATTCCAATAAAATACAAAAAATCAAATACTAAAGCCAAAGTTTCTATTTTTGCACAACACATATCAAACAAGCAATTTAAACATCATAATAGTAATTCTTGGCACATTATTTTTATAATACAATGGATTTATAAAAGGGGATAATTTTTTTTTGAAAAGTTTCTGTAATAAAGATTCACAAAGTTTCCATGGGCATGAGCAAAGTTCAAGGCTAGCCCCCACTTCAACGGTGATCATATTTCCCACTTTCACCTTTCTTTTTGAAAAGGTTTTAGGTTCCCCACTTTATTTCTTTGCTTTTTATTATTTAAAAGCACACAACATAAATAAATTACTCTCTAAAACTTCTGTGTTGTCTCCCTATTAGCGCTTTCTTTAATGCCATTAAGCTAGGCATATAGTGCTCAAGTAATTGATCCACCCGGATCCCAAGGTATATCAAAGCCAATTTTAATTAACAATGATTTGTAATTAAGTAGTAGCACAAAGTGATATATATCATGTGATAACAAAGTCTAACTCTCTTCCTATGCATTGGCATGTCATACAAGAACAATTCATGCACATCAAGTAAAGGCCAATACATAACATAAGTAGTTTCTTGCAATTTTATAGTATGGGAAACATAGAGAGGTGAATATTTGGTTCCTCTCTCATAATAATTGCAAGTAGGATCAGAGAGCACATGCATATTATATTCATCAAAATCATCATGTGTGATAGTAAGACGCAACCCATCAATATAATCCTTAATAAGTGCAAACTTCTTCGATATAGTGTAGTTGGGAGAATTCAAAAAGATAATACGACTATCATGTGTGGGTGAAATAGGAACAATTTCATGATTACCATAAGGAACTATAGCAATTTAATCTCCATAAACATAATTCATATTGGCATCATGGTCACAAGCATTGCAAGCATCAAGTTCATCAAAAAGGGATATTTCAAACAATCCAAGGGATCATAAGAATCATCATAGCATTCATCCTTCGGTATGTACGGAGGGAAATTAAACAATGTATGAGTTGGAGAGCTACTTTCATGAGAAGGTAGGCACAAACAGGTAATCACTCTTCCTCCTTTTGTTCTTTGCTCTCCTCCTCATCTTCTTCATCTAATGAGCTCACAGTTTCAAAAATTTCTTCTTCCATAGATTCCTGCGAAATATTAATCTCTTCCAAGGCAGAAGACATTCTCTCAATAAATTCAATAATGTCAGCATTGTATTCTTAATTCTCATAGCAATATTTAAGTATGACAATATTTTTAGATTTGTAAGGATCATCATCATACTTTTCAATCAGAGAAGCAATTTCATAAGCACCTTTAAAAGCAACAAATTCTTCTATTTGTTCCACATCATAGTAATCATATATACCATTAGCATAATAAGACACGGTATTATTATCATTAAACTCACGTTGAAAGGGAAGGTGAAGACCCTTAATCTTAGAGCAACAAGTATAATCACAAGCATACAAACACAATATTCTAATTTGATGCCATACGTGTTACCCTTTTTGAGATAAGCGATAATAAAGTACTCACGTTGATCCAACATGTCTCCCATTATAAAGTTGCATGATGATTTCTTAGGATTATCAAAGGAGTAATTAACGTGTTTCACATAACTAGCATCGTGGGTTTTAGGAGGTTCCCCATCTCCATGAGTAGCAAGTACCACTAGTTTTTTTGGTGTTTCGTGTTCTATATCCATACCTAAAGACATAAAACAACTAATAGCAGAAAATAAAATTTACTTAGTGATAAAGCAAACAACCACACACGAGAATATCGACCACTACGCTATTGCTCCCCGGCAACGGCGCTAGAAAAAGGTCTTGATAACCCACAAGTGTAGGGGATCGTTTGTAGCCTTTTTTCATAAGTAAGATTGCCGAACCCAATGAGGAGCTAAAGGTAGAACTAATATTCTCTTAAGTTCTATCGACCACCGATACAACTCTACACATGCTAACTCTTACTTTAACTGGAATAAGTATGAAACTACTTTGCGGCAAAGAAATAGAAGTACTTAGTAGGGTGATAGATAGTTTTGCAAGATAATAAAGAATGTGGAAACATAAGTTAGGTGATGTTTTAATAAAAGAACAGTAAAAGTAAATAGTTTAGTAGAAAGCTTATTGTGTAACGCAAGAGAAAGATTTTCCATAGGCAATTGAATATAATATGATAGATACTTGTCGTATGTAATGAGGGAGAGGCATACGCTAGCACACTTTCTCTACTTGGATCATGTGCACTTATTATTGGACCTCTAGCAAGCATCCACATCTACTAGAAATCATTAAGGTAAACCCAATCATAGCATTAAACATCAAGTCCTCTTTACACCCATACGCAATTAATCATCTTACTCAGTGTAAGTTTCTATCACTCTCGCCACCCACTATAAGAGAATCATGAACATATTGCAAAACCTCCAGCATGAATCCTTCACGTGTGCGCCTCATGAAAGGCACCTTAGGACATCACCATATCAACATGCAACTCATATCAATAACATCATACCACAATTAACCCGTAGGACAAAAGAGATCTACTCAAGATCATATGATAGCCACCCATCATTAGATAATAATATATAGCATTAAGCATCATGTTCAAGTAGAGATCACTACGGGGAGAAGAGGTTTTACACCGCTGCATAGACGGGGGAGCGTTGGTGGTGACGGCGGCGAAGTTGTTGGTGTGGATCGCTGTCACGATGGATGCCCCGGCGGCGCTTCGGCGCCACCGTGAGAGAGGGGGAGAGATCCCCCCTCCTTATTCTTCTTCCTTGGACTCCTCCCTAGGTGGGAGGAGAGTTTCCCATCTGGTCCATGGCCACCATGGATCCTGGAGGGCAGGAGCCCCTACAAGATTGGATCTCTCTGTGTTTCTCTTCTATTTCCGCAACTGTTTTCTGACCCCTTCACTGTTTCTTAAATATCAGGTGATCCGTAACTTCAATCAGGCTGAAATTTTGAGGGGAATTTTATCGTGAAAATATCTTTGTTGCAGCGGAAGGAGATCCCCAACCGACCTAAGGGCTGGCCACTAGCCATTAGAGCGCCCCAAGACCACGCCCTATTGGCTTGTGGGGGCCCTCGAGCATCGTCTTGCGTTGATTTTGACTCTCAAAATTCACATGTATTCTAGAAAAAATATTCGTAAATTTTTATTGTATTAGGACTTTGTTTGATATGGAGTTTTTGCGAAACGAAAAATAGGAACTAGCACTAGGCACTAGGTAAGTAAGTTAGTCCCCAAAAATAATATAAATTTTGTCAAAAGTATATGAAAGTTGTAGAATATTGGCATGAAGCAATCACAAATTATAGATACGACAGAGACGTATCATGTCCATGGCATCATACAAGGCATCGGAGAAGAAAGAGAAGAAGGGTTAGAATAGGAAGGCCCGAGAAGGCCTTCGCCCAAGAGGACCCCCTGACACTAAGTCCGGGGAACCCAAGCCCTTTCCGCTCATGAGGGAGAGCAGCGTGAGGATGGGGAGGAGAGTGACTCCTCCCGAGCAAGGAAAACAGCGGCGGCCAATGACGCTGAGGAGGATGTACCTCCTCCTACTCCAAAAAGGCAATGCAGGGCTAAGGTGGCCCTGTCTGATGACGGCCCGGACTCCGCCGAGGAGTCTGAGGCTTCTGAAGAGGCTACCCGAAGGGACCCCACAACCAATCCCCCCGACCCAAAGGTATGAATATGAAGACTTTATCATGCATCCATATTGAGGTTCGTTACTGGCCATATGCATGCCTTTTATGTTGTAGCCCACCGCATGACCTCCCCACTAATAAAGCCTCGTAAGGGGACTCTTTGCCAGCCGAGCTAGCAGAGAGCTGAAGCGCATCGCGCACTACACCTCCTCTGGTTGTCGAGGAGACCGAGGAGGTGCTGTCTCGGAAGACCCTAATACATCTCCAACGTATCTATAATTTTTCTTGTTCCATGCTGTTATGTTATCAATCTTGGATGTTTTACAATCATTATATAGTAACTTTATATCATTTTTTGGGACTAACCTATTGACATAGTGCCAAAGTGCTAGTTGCTATTTTTTTTCTTGTTTTGTACTTCGCAGAAAATCAGTACCAAAAAAAGCCCAAACACCGTGAAAATTTTCAGAAAATTTTTTGGACCAGAAGACACGAGATGGGCCAAACAAGTGCCAGAGAGGAGGCTCGAGGTGGGGAACACCCACCAGGGCGGCCAGAGGCCCCTGGCATGGCCTCGTGGGTGGTGCCCACCTCGGGACCCCCTCCATCGACTATCGCCTCTATAAATTCATAAATATTCGGAAAACCCTAGGGAGTCAACGTAACACAATTCCAGCCGCCGCAAGTTCCAGAACCTCGAGATCCAATCTAACACCATCACGGAGGGGTTCATCTTCATCATAGGTGCCTCTCCGATGATGCGTGAGTAGTCGACCATACACCTATGGCTCCATAGGCAGTAGCTAAATGGATTCCTATCTCTCTCTCTTATGATTCTCAATACAATTGTCTCTATTTGATGTAATGACTTTTGTGGTGTATTTGTTGGGATCCGATGAATTTCGAGTTCATGATCAGTTTCTATCCAGAAAAATGATTTGGGTCTTCTTTGATCTCTTATTTGCATGATTACTTATAGCCTCTTATTTCTTCTTCGAATCTTTGGTTTAGTTAGGCCAACTAGATCAATTTTTATTGCCATGGGAAGAGGTGCTTTGTGATGGGTTCAATCTTGCGGTGTTCTTTCCCAGTGATAGGAGGGGGAGCAAGGCAGACATGTATCATTGCCATTAAGGATAACAAGATGGGGTCTATTCCTACATGAATAGATCTTGTCTACATCATGTCAGCGTTCTTATTGCATTACTCTTCCCATGAACTTCATACACTAGATACATGCTAGATTGCGGTCGATGTGGGGAGTAATGGAAGTAGATGCAGAATCTTTTTGGTCTACTTATCTTGGACGTGATGCCTATATAATGATCACTTCCTGGATATCATCATGATTATTTGATCTTCTATCAATTGCCCAACAATAATTTGTTCACCCACCCTGTGCTACACTCATGAGAGAAGCCACTAGTGAAACCTATGGCCCCCAGGTATACTTTTCCAACATCTTGCTTTCCGATCTACTATTTTGCCATTTTTTTAAGATCTATTAATCCAAAAAACCAAAAATACCTTTCTGCATTTTTTGTTTAACTATTTTATTTTGTGCTCTTGCAAGATCAATTTGCCAAAACTATCACTACCTAATCTATCTTTTTATCGTTGAGAGCTTAACAACCTCTCTTACGCATAGGGTTGCAAGTATTTGTTATTTGTGTGCAGGTGTTGTTTATGTAGGTGCTTGATCTTTGTCTACGAATTGATACCTTGGTTTCATAATTGGGGAAATACTTACCATTCTTGTGCTGCATCATTCCTTCCTCTTTGGGGAAATAACGACGTAGCCTCAAGCCACGTCAGACCCCACCTAGGCCGAGCACGAGGAGCAGGGGTGTTGACATCATGGTCGAGATTAATACCTCGGTCGCGGAAGACCAGGAGGGGGAATTGTTGGAAATATGCCGTAGAGGCAATAATAAATTAGTTATTATCATATTTCCTTGTTCATGATAAACGTCTATTATCCATGCTAGAATTGTATTGATCGGAAACTCAAATACATGCATAGACAACACCGTGTCCCTAGTGAGCCTCTAATAGACTAGCTCATTGATCAAATATGGTCAAGGTTTCCTATCCATAGACATGAGTTGTCATTTGATAACAATATCACATCATTAGGGGAATGGTGTGATGGACAAGACCCAAACTATGAATGTACCATGTGATCGTGTTAGTTTATTGCTATTGTTTTCAACATGTCAAGTATCTGTTCCTATGACCATGAGATCATGCAACTCACTGACACCGGAGGAGTACCTAGTGTGTATCTCGCAGCGTAACTGGGTGACTATAAAGGTGCTCTACAGGTATCTCTAAGGGTGTCTGTTGGGTTGGCATGGATCGAGACTGGGATTTGTCACTCAGTATGACGGAGAGGTATTTCTGGGCCCACTCGGTAATACGACATCACAAGAAGCTTGCAAGCAACGTGACTAAGGAGTTAGTCAAATGATCTTGTATTATGGAATGAGTAAAGAGACTTTCCATTAATAAGATTGAACTAGGTATGTAGATGCCGACGATCGAATCTCGGGCAAGTAACATATCGATGGACAAAGGGAACTGCATACGGGATTGATTGAATTCTTGGCATCGTGGTTCGTCCGATAAAGATCTTTGTGGAATATGTAGAAACCAATATGGGCATCCAGGTCCCCCTATTGGTTATTGATCAGAGAGGTGTCTCGGTCATGTCTACATGATTCTCAAACTCGTAGGGTCTGCACACTTAACGTTCAGTGATGATATAGTGTTGTTGAGTTATGTATGTTGGTGACCGAAGGTTGTTCGAAGTCCCGGATGAGATCTCAGACATCACGAGGGGCTTCGGAATGGTCCGGAGGTAAAATGTATATATGTGAAGTCATATTTTGGCTACCGGAAAAGTTTCAGTTTTTTCCGGTATTGTACCAGGAAGCTTCCGGAAGGTTCCGGAGGACTCCGGAAGGGTCCCTCCAGACCCTATGATGTGCATGGGCTGTAACGGCGCATCCAAGCCTTGTTAGGACAGCCCCCAAGGGCCCATTCAGCTAGGGGTAGGAAACCCTAAAGGGGAAAGCACCTAGGAGGTGCCTTGGGGAGGGAGGACTTCTCCCTCCTGGCCGCCGCACCCTTCTTTGGAGGAAGGGCTCGGGAGGCACCCCGTCTACCCCCTCCTCCTATATATAGAGATGGATAGAGAGGGAAGCGACACCCTAAGGCATAGGTGTATCCCTCCCTCTCCCGTATATCTGTTTCTCCACCGAAAACACATTTGCGGCAACGCTTGGCGAAGCCCTGCTGAGATTGCTCCACCACCACCACCACCATGCCATCGTGCTGTCGGAGAACTCATCTACTACTCCGCCCTCACTCGCTGGATTGAGGAGGTGGAGACATCATCGAGCTGTACATGTGCTGAACGCAGACGTGTCATCCATTCGGCGCTAGATCTGTATAGACCGTGATTGGATCACGGGAAGGATTGCAATTCGGATCGCGAAGACATTCAAATACATCAACCGTGTTTCTTAACACTTCCCGCTTAGCGATCTACAAGGGTGTGGAAATCCACTCTCCCTCTCATAGCTATTGATCTCCATAGATAGATCTTGGGTGTTCGTAGGAAAATTTGTGTTTCCCATGCAAGGTTCCCCAATAGAAATTCTAGATGGCTTCCTCTCTCTATTATGATTCTCAATACAATGGTCTTTTGGAGATCCATTTGATGTAATGACTTTTGAAGTGTGTTTGTTCGGATCCAATTAATTTTTGAGTTCATGATCAGTTTCTATCCATGAATATGATTTGAGTCTTCTTTGATCTCTTATTTGCATGATTACTTATAGCCTCGTATTTCTTCTTTGAATCTTTGGTTTAGTTAAGCCAACTAGATTGATTTTTCTAGCCATGGGAAGAGGTGCTTTGTGATGGGTTTGATCTTGCGCTGTTCTTTCTCAGTGACAGAAGGGGCAGCAAGGCACACATGTATTCTTTCCTTTAAGGATAAAAAGATGGGGTCTATTCTGACATGAATAGATCTTGTCTATATCATGTCACCGTTCTTATTGCATTACTCCGTTTTCCTATGAACTTAATACACTTGATACATGCTGGATAGCGGTCGATGTGTGGAGTAATAGAAGTAGATGCAGAATCGTTTCGGTCTACTTATCTTGGATGTGATGCCTATATAATGATCATTGTCTGGATATCGTCATGATTATTTGATCTTCAATCAATTGCCCAACAGTAATGTGTTCATCCATCGTGTGCTATACTCATGAGAGAAGCCACTAGTGAAACCTTCGGCCCTCGGGTCTACTTTTCCAACACATTGCTTTCTGATCTACTTTTTTGCCGTTTTGTTTTCAGATATATTAATCCAGAAAAACCTAAAATACCTTGCTGCACTTATTGTTTACCTATTTTATTTTGTGTCTTGCGAGATCTATTTGCCAAAACTATTACTACCTAATCTATATTTTTATCATCGAGAGCTTGACAACCTCTCTTACGCATCGGGTTGCAAATATTTGTTATTTGTGTGCAAGTGTTTACGTAGGTGCTTGATCTTCCTCTACAGATTGTTACCTTGGTTTCATAACTGAGGGAAATACTTACCGTCGCTATGTTGCATCATCCCTTCCTCTTTGGGGAAATACCGACGCAGTCTCAAGCCATGTCAGACCCCGCCTGGGCCGGGCACGAGGAGCAGGGGTGATGACATCATGGCTGAGATTAATACCTCGGTCTCCGAAGTCCAAGAGGGGGAATCCCTTTTGGCAAACAAAGAGGAGGAGCTCGGTCAGTCCGAGCTCTCTCCCAAGACAGTCCTAGATCCCCCGAAACCCCGAGAGTTGTCCATTCCGGCCTCCACCAACGGGTGAGCCGAGGTGCCGCCACCGGTGCCACCCATAGCAGAGCGGGCCAAATCTGAGTGGTCGGCCATGATGGAGGAGGCTTTGAACAGCCCCTCCATTGCTTAAGAACACCACACCTTCATGAGTGCGATTCTACAAAGCATTTTGTCCATTGACAGCGGACTGAAGGAGGCTTTCGGCGACCTCTTTACAGGCTTCAAGGTAAATCATGTAATACCCTTTTACAAAGAGTTGGGTTAAGCGATCCTCATATATAGTAGCCCCCGAGCCTTGGGTGAGTTTAAAAACTAAAGCGGAGTCAAATAGCTCAAAAACCAATGATAATAGTAAAAGTGAGCCATAGCCCCCGAGGCTCTAGCAGGATAGAAGAAAACCTGGCAGAGGATCTGAAAACCGATAACTCGAGAGGCTGACACACATGAGCTCTTGCGCCGACCTCATCTTTGGCGGCAGCCACCAACGCCGTGGGGCTGGCCGAGGTGAATCGGAATCTCCAGAGCTCCGATGAGGATCTCGACCTTCTCAACAAGTGGTTTGACAATGCGCAAGGTAAGTTCGTACTAGACTATTTATTACCGTGGTTTTCCTCATTAAGTGAGGTGTTCGGGTTTATTCCTAAGCGCATGGTGATCAATATAACTATAGTTGTCCCCACGAAGGTCGAGAACCTCAAGGCCGAGCCGAGAGAAGGCGAGGCAAGAGCCCGCAGGACAAAAGGCGATGGCTAAACGAGCGACAGCCGAACTGACGTCGGTAAAGACCCTCAATGATAATCACGAGGCCAGGGTGGCTGAGGTGTAGTAGGAGCTCAAGGATGCCTTCAATAAATGCGAGGACTTTGAGAAAAAGAGTAAGGAGTAGGCCTTCGAGCTGACCTCGTTGAAGTCGGCGATCCAGGAAGCGCAGGTGGAGATGCAAGGCTGCCAGAAGGAGCTGCACCAAGTCAAGCTTATTTTGGATTGTAATCCGTACTTATTGCAATGTGCCTTCGATGGTAACCAGTTTGCATTGGTCACATGAGTGTGGCGTTCCTTAGGCACTTTTGCGGATCTTCCGAGGAGTGTGGCGGATGCAGCAAGGCACTTTGCGTCCCGGGAGGGGAATGCCGAGCAGAGGTTGATTTAGGCACAGTTTCAAGCCCCCGAGCACCCTCTCCTCCTCACCAATCAGATGAAGCAGCTACTAGAGTTGCATCAGATGGTGGAGCTGGCCATGAAGGACATCTGCATCAGGCTACGGCCTTCAAAGCTGTTGCCAAGCAACTACTTCGGCTTAGTACGGAAGTTGTGCGATGCCGCGCCCCGGATTAACATACTGAAGCGCTTTGTATGCTCCGAGGGAGCTCGGATGGCCTTTGTGAAGGCCATGTTGCACTGGCCGAAGATCAAGCCGGATGAGATGGCTACCATACCCCCACCTCCCAGGAAGGAGCATAGGTGCCCAAAGCAGTACTTTCTCGTCGTAATGAATGGTGCTCGGGCCATAGAGGCCCAGTACCCAAAAGATGTAATCTATGAATGAGCGTACTATCATGTACCTGATGACAGTTAAACTCTTGTGCTTTATTGTCATCGTTTTCTCACGGCAGATGCCATGACTATGCTAATCGAGAGTGATTGGGGCCAAAGGACGCCGACGGGCTCCGAGAACGAGATTAGGCACAAGTGGTGCGGGACACACGACGTACCCAGGTTCGGGGCCTTCCGTGGGAGGTAATACCCCTAGTCCTGCTAGTTTGGTTGATGAGTTAAAGGGAGCTGCAATGGTGCTCCTTGAGCTGTGTGAGTAGAGGAGGAAGAAGGAGCTAGCTTGCCTCTAATGCCTCTCTACGTGGGAAGGTGAGTGTTTGTGTGTGTGTGGGGGGGGGGGATATGATCGTGTAACAGCCCGGGACCGACGTTCCAGAAGATTCCAAAAGATTCCCCTTGTGTTTCCTTTCTCGTCTGTGTTTCGTTTGGTTGTTGCATTCATCATCACATCATTCGCATCATCTGGAACTTGCATCCATTCATAGTCACTGGTTCTCTTCGTTCTTGCCGTTGCCCGTCTCAAGACCAACCACACACGCACGCGCCCGCGACATCGTTAAATAAAACTGTTTTAAAAGGCGCGCTAAAAATATTCTCGAATTGGGTTGAAACTTGGCGTGCGGTCTTGTTATGTTGTAGATAGACCGCCCGTCGAATTTCGTTGCGTTCCGAGTTCATTCGATACCCCGTCGGTCAACTGTAGCAGTGTCGTCATCGGCATTTCGTCGGACGTTGTCAATATTTTAAAACCTTCGTGTCACGGGCCACACTTCCCTCTCTTCCCCACCTAGCCCCTGTACACAGCCCCCGTAGCCCCCGTCCGCTTCCAGGCCGTCCGATCGAGATCGAATGGTCTGAAAACGGACAGAGAACGTCATCCCTAGCCCCTAAGCTATAAATAGACCCACCCCATCCTAATTGGGCAGCTAACCCTAATCCTCCCTCGAATTCCGCGCCGCCCCAACCAGCAGCCACCCTTCTCCCTCCTCCAGCCGCCAGGCCCGCGAAAGCCCATCTAGGCCCGCTCCGGGCCCGAAGTCAGCCGCCGCCCGAGCTCGCAGGCGCCCGAACGCTCGCAGCCCCTCGAGCTCCCGACCTCCCGTGCCTGCCCATGGCCGCCGGAGGGCCCCGTGCCCCGCAGCGCCGCCGCCGCTCGCTTGCTCGGCGGGATCTCGCCGGACCACCTCTCCTTCCTCCCCTTCTCCATTTCTCTCCCCTGCTTGAGCTAAACCCCGAGGCCTCTCCCTCCTGTGCAGGTCGCCGCTGCCGATCGCCATGGACTCCAAGCCGCCGCGCCGCCGCCGGGAATGGCCTCCCCCTTGCCAGATCCGGCCGCCCCGACCCTCCGCCGCTGCCTCCCGTCGGCAGCCGCCGTCATGGACACCACCCCTGCCTTCCCCAATCCGATCGGGATCGGGAGGAGGACGACGCCCAGCCCCGCTCGCTCCCAGCGCCCGTTGACCGACCTCCCACCAAATGGGCCAAGGCCCATGATGAGCCTAGCAGCCCCCCTCTGTCGTTTTCTTTTTTTCCTGTAGGCCCGTTGCATTTTTCTTTAATTAAGGGAATTGCATATTTTAAAACGTTATTAGATAAAAACCGCGCGTCGGAATAAAATGTTTAATATATATGAAAAATGCTTAGAAAAATGTGTAGATTAATTCTATGCGAATTTCGTCCATGCTTAAAATGTTTAACATGCCATTTTCCTGCTATTTCGCATACTTGTCATGATTTTGCATTCGCATAATTTTTGACATGCATCGGAATTAAATAAAACCATATATTAAATGTTCATATTATCGGCATCGCATTTTCAAGCATGATACAAATGTTGGCATGATGTTTGCATTTTATTTTGCATTATATGACTTACTAATAAATTATGCCATAACTTGCATAATTAATTGTGATTATTTTTCCTACATGAACCTATACATATTATATATGATTTTGGGGAAGAAAAATCCATAGAAATTATCTGTGCATTTAGTTTTTTCATTTGAGCATTTTTTAGTGCATGTCATTTTGCTATGATGCCCTTTTGTCTTTTTTGTGTGATTTAATAGAGGCATGATGTAAAATAATTTTGGACATGAGATATGCCCTTTGATATGTGTCCTAGCACCTGGACATTTTGCTTGCCATAGAAATGCATGTTTAGCTGTTGTTTTCCTGTTGTCCACATGCTATAAAATTCGGCTATTTTGAGATGCTAAAAGTATTTCTAAGTCTGGAATCTGTAATATTTTGTTGCTGACTTGCCATGTGTTTTGCTAGTGATCTAGAACTCCTTTGGGGTAAGTGTAATGGAGTTATTTGTAGTAGATAATGTCCTTTAGTATGCTGTTAAGTTACATGCCATAATATGACATATAGCATATATTTTTACTTCTGTCAATATGCCTTCGTGATAAAAACTGCACTGTCAAAACTGCTATTTTCACTAAGTCTAAAACTGTTTTCAAGTAGGTACCTTGTGAGCTTCCTACCATGTGATCCATGAATGTTTTGAATATGATATGTGAACATGAAATGAAGTGTGTGTTATATTCTACTGCCCATGCTTAGACTATGCATTTTAGAATCTTGTAACTTGTTGTTTTCATGCGTGCAAAATGCCATGTTGTTTTGGGTAGATTTCTTATAAAACTTCTTTTGGTGTTTGTGGTTGAATCGTAGCTTCGTTCTGGACATGCCATATATGAAACTTGCTTAGAATCTCATGTAGTTTCATAATAACGTGATGCATTCATGATTTGAAATGTTTGTGATCGTATTTTCCATGCGTTGGCATTCATGACATGTGCATCTTGTGTTGCTCGTATCTTTTAGACCGTAGCTCCGTTTGAGATGTTCCATATATGTAAATCGACTAGAATGACATGTAGAATAGCATGGTATACTTTATTCTGTTGTTTAACCAATATAAAATATGATTGGTTCACATCTGGACCAATTTCTAAATTAACATATGAGGTCGTTTCGGAAATACAATAAGTTGTTTCCGACCTCATTTAAGAGGCCTAGATAGTGTAGTTTACTTATGCTTCATCTCTTGCCATGCCTAACAACATTTAACATTGATGTGTACCTAAACGGGAATGAACTAAATAATTCGAACGTGGAGTTTCGCCAATATGCAACTCGTTGCATATTGAGCTTCACTTTAATGTGTAGTAGTTGTTTGATGTGAGTTGTCATGCGTTGCATATTGAACCGGCATGCATCATATTTGCTTGCGCATCATATCATGCATATGTTGTGGTGTATCTTGTGTTGATTGTTTGTTCGGATTGCTTCCTTCTCGATAGAGTTCCGAAAGCGTTCGGAGAGTGAGGATTCGTTCAACTACGTTGGCTCGTCTTCTTCATGGACTCGTTCTTCTTCCGAGCGGGATCTCAGGCAAGATGACACATTTCCCTAGATACCATTACTATCATTGCCATGCTAGATGTCTCGTTTTCTATCGTTATGTCACACTACCTACCACTTGTTTGTCAAGCCTCCCAACATTGCCATGAAAATCCTCTAACCCCTCACATCCCAACAAACCTTTGTTTGGCATTGTTACCACTTGCTTAGCCTTCTTATAGCGTTTCTAGTTGCAGGTGCAGTTGCTTCCATGTGTCAACATGGACATTCTTTTTTTATATCAAAATATTGCTGCTATTTAATTTAATGCACATATATACTTGGTAAAGGTGGAAGGCTTGGCCTTTTGCTCGGTGTTTTCTTCCACTCTTGCCGCCCCTAGTTACTTGTAAACTTGTGTTATGTTCCATATTTGAGCGCTCCTAACATGCTCGGGGTTGTTATGGGGACCCCGTTGATTTTCGTTTTGGGAGAAAACTTGTCTGGCAAGGCCCAACATTGGTACTACATTTGCCTAATAACTAATGAATTGCATAGGGACCCGCTGGCACCCGCGGATAATTTAATCAACCCCCGGGACAGTGCTCCTCATGAGTGTTGGTCCAAACTAGAGCACTGTGCGGGGCAAATACAGGGCAACTTGGGAGATTTCTATCAGGCCTCTGTACGTGTCACTCATCTGCCATGCCCTGAGAATGAGATACGCGGCTCCTATCGGGATTGTCGGCACGTCGGGCGGCCTTGCTGGATTTGTTTTACCTTTCTTGAACGTCTTGAGTGAGGAACTCTAATCTTCTTCGGGCTATCTCGAGGTGTCGGATTTCCTTTAAAATTGCCTAGGAAGATCACTAGATCCGTGGTTGAGGTTATTCCCACTACATGTGGTTAATTTGTGATGGATGAGTTGGAGCACCCCTGCAGGGTTAAATCTTTTCGGGAAGCCGTGCTCGCGGTTATGTGGCAAACTTGGATATTTTGTTTAACACCCGATCATAGCAAACTTGAAGTAAACTCTAATAAAATACACCAACTATGTGCGTAACCGTGACTGTCTCCTCTCGTGAGTTCTTATCCGAAAGAGAACACGGTGGGGTTATGATTGACGTAAGTAGGTGATCAGGATCAGTTAGTGATCATTACTAGTTCATGTCCGTTATGTGTAGACCACCATACTTTACTTTCTGTACTCGTAAGTTAGCCACTCAAATAAATGCTTAGTCGCTTGCTGCAGCCTCACCACTTGACCATACCTCACCTATTAAGCTTTAATAGTCTTGATACCCTGTGAAATGAGATTGCTGAGTCCCTGTGGCTCACAGATTACTACAACAACAGTTGCAGGTACAGGTAATGCGATGAATTGACGTGAGCGCATTGCTTGATTTGATTTGGAGTTATTCTTCTTCTTCTTCATCAATCTTGGATGGGTTTCAGGCGGCAGCCTCAGATAGCAAGGGTGGATGTCATTTTATCGTTTGATTTCGTCTGTAGTCAGACCCTGCTCTTGTGTATGATGGTTGAGTATGTTATTGTATTGTTGTGACTCTGATGTAGCTTGTGGCGAGTGTAAGCCAATTCCATATACTCATGTCTTCTGTACATGTACTTGTAATTATAACCATTCTTGCAACCTGACGAGATGCGCTTCTATCCCTGTCAAGGCCCTCGTGCCAAAATATGGATAGGACCGCATCTTGGGCATGACAAGTTGGTATCAGAGCCTGTACCGACCTAGGAGCACCCTTGATTGATCGAACTTGGCCGAGTCGAGTCTAGAGAAAAACTATTTTGAGTCTAGTTATATCAGAGAGTAGGATTCTTTTTAATCCTCTTCTATGCTCTGGTGAGGTATTCGTCGTAGGAATTTTTATTCTACTCCTCTTCTCGCTCAAATTTTTTTTAGGATCACGTGGGTATTTTGGAAACTATATGATGCCGATGTGACGGAGTTCTATCTTGGTGCCTCCTTTCTAACTTGATTTCTTCTAGGGAGTTGAGCTTCGAGGGATTCTTGGCACATCGTTATCATTCAGTTTTCTTACTATCTCAGGACGGAGGATTTTCAGAATTGCTTCAATACTTATCGTGATGAGATAAGATCGGAGTCACCCAATAGTGGGGAGGCGTCCGGGGGTCCACCATGGTTTAGTATCATTGTGAGCTCAAGGATCTGAGTTAGATGGATTTGCGAAAGCCTCTGGCTATGTGTTGAAGGATGGATACAGTTGGGGTGTAGGTTTGCTAGTTGTGTGAGATATTTCCTCCTTGTATCCCCCACACCGGATTGCGTAACCAGAAAGTTTTCGAAAGTTCTTAGGTGGGAATTCAAGTAGGTACCTAGGATTATCTTTCCAACAAGTGCATAGTGAGTATGTATTTGTTCTGGCTTGTTTCATAAGCCTCATCCTTTGTGTTGTTTTGAATATAGTAACTGAAGTTGCTTCGATGTCAAGTGGTGATTTCATATCTTGCTAAGTAGTGTTCTCATAATTATGTGGAATACTAATTCTTTTGCCCAATCAAGTTATCATATAAATTCTTTTTCTACCAGTGTGCTTCTCTTCTCCAATATTGCAAGATCAATCCTCATATTTCGTTCCGGAGTTCGTCTCATCTGTCTCAAGTTTCTTTGTTTTTCCCACCCTCACACCCTTTTCCTTCAATGATTAAACTCTCATCCAAGTGCCTTTTCTATTAATGTGATGCTTCCGCTATCATTTCTTCTTATTGTAACCGGTGATTTCTTGTGGAGATTCTCAAGAGTTTCAATTTCAAGATCTGTCATCATATTCCTTGTTCTCGTTGTTATTTTTCCTCGGTGGATTCAATTCAAGCGTCGGTGCTCATCATATCCTTTCTCGTTCGTTCAATGTATTCCCATGTTGGAAATTCCTATCCAAGCTTCTCTTGTTTATTCATCCCCCTCTATTCTATCCGGAGGCTGAAGATATCTCAGAGATTCGTGTTTTCTTTCATTCCTTCCAAAATTATTTAAAGGGTCACATATCATCAAGTTCTTAATTTGTACCGGTGCAATCTCTCTTTCTAAGCAATTGTTCCAACGGTGATTTCTTTTCAGTGGGACCATAACCCACAGGTTTTTTCCCAGGATCCTACCTGACTCTTCTAATCTTTCCGGAGATGTCCTCAAGTTCTTTTCAATATGATGTAAGAATGATTTTCATCAGTCATATTCCTCTTCCATGATCGCTTGTAAATCATTTTCATTGTTGCCTCAACCTTTTCTTTATTCATTATTCCGGAGTGTCTCAGTAATTCATGTCGTTGTTTCTCGTCATCATTCTCTGCTCAAGTTTGAAGGAGTGGTTCTCTTAAATCTTTGCTCATTCTCTTGAAGATTCTTGGTTTCAGGCTGTTGGTATCATCTCAAATTGTTTTGATCATGAGTTATTCCTCCCATATCTATCTGGTGCATTTCATAATTGTTTCATTTCTCGATCCTCCCGAAGGCCACCATTTCAGAAGATTTCTTCGTTCTCATCTTTCAGCTTTTGTTTTCAAATTCTTCTCAATTGTTGTTCCTTCGTTCGTATCTCAATTATTCCGGTGCCTTTTTCAGTTTCTATTAAGCAAATCTTGATCTCTTCATTCTCATGTGTCCTCTTTAGTTTCTAATTCTTTCCGGTGCTTCGTTCAAGTTTTTGATTAGGTGGATCATGCATTATCCTCTTTTGTTTTGAATTCTAACCGGTGTTCTCGTCCAAGACTTCTTCAAGTTTGTGGTCTCTCTCTCTTTCTCTTCTATTATTTGCAAGAAGAATAAGTGGTGTGTGAAATCCGTTGCTTGTCATCAATTTAACTTGATGAAGGATAGTCATATCATAATTCTTATTATTGTTCATT
The DNA here is from genome assembly GCA_022496015.1 of Hordeum marinum. Lineage (NCBI taxonomy): Eukaryota > Viridiplantae > Streptophyta > Magnoliopsida > Poales > Poaceae > Hordeum > Hordeum marinum. The sequence continues at coordinate 147,917,139 of CM039674.1, forward strand.
AAAGTGAACACAATCCTTTTTCCAGAGTTGTTCATGATATCAAATTCCTTATCCCAAGTGGCCATCTTTCTTTTCCAGAGTTCCTAGTTTTTCTCAAGTATCTTGCCCCGAAGCATCATCTTAATCATTGGAAGGCCCAATCTTGTTCTTTTGAATCCTTCAATTCTTTCTTTCATCTTTTCGTTTCAGAGTTCTTCCGGAGCTTTTTCATGGTAGTTCGTCAAGATTTCTTTCATTTTCAAGTGTTCATCAAGATTTCTTGTTGGAGGTGCTCAAGTGTTCTTTCTCTTGGATTTTAAGTTCAATTCCATCTCCATTGTCTTTTGAGGTGGTGTTATTAAATTCTTGATTATGAGGAGTCTCATAGGAAATTGTCAAGAATATTATAAGTAAAACCATCTTGTCTTCACGGAGTCATCTTGGATTGGATTTCACCTAAAGCATTTCCTAAGGATTGTTGCTATCATGCTGTTATAAATGATCTAAGTTTTCTCCTCCTCTTCTTGGTGAAAGAAGTTTTTCATCTCTTGTTGCTCTCAAGTAATCAATTGTTTCTGTTATGGCAGGTTGTCACCTCACAATGTTGAGATGTTTTTCATAAGCCCATAACCAGCTATTCTTTCATTGTTGATTCTCCGTCAACTCCGTTCAACCATGCTTTTCAAGTTCCATGGTGATGGAAGTTGTCATTTTCTTATTCGTTCTTTTCCTTCCATCAATCCAATTTCTATTCTTTTCTTCCGGAGGCTTTGTGATGTTGCTCTCTTCAATCTATCATCTTGCCTTCTCAAGATCATGTTCTTTCTTTGCTTATTCATTTAACTCGGGTGCTGTCAAATCTTTTCTTGTTCCTTCCATCTTTTGAAAGTTTGATTCTATCCAACCGAAGTTTGGTGTATCTCTTTCAATTTCTTTCCATCGTATTATTTTTGCCTCTCTATCCTACCGAAGTGCTACCGAAATTTATTGTGAATTCTTGCTGGTTCCTCATTCTTCATCTCTTTGCATCCTTCAAAATTCATTGGTTTCACTCGTTTGTCAGAGAGCAACTAAGTTTTACCTTTTGCTCTTTCTCTTCCCCTTTTCATTCTTGATCTATGGAAGACATCCTCGTGTAGTGGAGGAGAGTTGTAACAGCCCGGGACCGACGTTCTAGAAGATTCTAGAAGATTCCCCTTGTGTTTCCTTTCTCGTTTGTGTTTCGTTTGGTTGTTGCGTTCATCATCGCAAAATTCGCATCATTTGGAACTTGCGTCCGTTCGTAGTCGCCTGTTCTCTTCGTTCTTGTTGTTGCCCGTCTCGAGACCAACCACACACGCACGCTCCCATGGCATCGTTAAATAAAACTGTTTTAAAAGGCACGCTAAAAATATTCTCGGATTGGGTTGAAACTTGGCGTGCGGTCTTGTTATGTTGTAGATAGACCGCCCATCGAATTTCCTCGTGTTCCGAGTTTGTTTGACACCCCGTCGGTCAACCGTAGCAGTGTCATCATCAGCATTTTGTCAGACGTTGTCAGTGTTTTAAAACCGTTGTATCACAGGCCGCACTTCCCTCTCTTCCCCACCTAGCCCCTCTACACAACCACCGTAGCCCGCCTCCGCTTCCGGGCCATCCGATCGAGATCGAACAGTCCGAAAACGGATAGAGAACGTCATCCCTAGCCCCTAAGCTATAAATAGACCCTCCCCTTCCCCATTGGGCAGCTAACCCTAATCCTCCCTCGAATTCCGCACCGCCCCAACCAGCAGCCACCCTTCTCCCTCCTCCAGCCGCCAGGCAGGCGAAAGCCCATCTAGGCCCGCTCCGGGCCCAAAGTCAGTCGTCGCCCGAGCTCGCAGGTGCCCGAGCGCTTGCAACCTCTCGAGCTCCCAACCTCTCGTGCCTGCCCATGGCCGCCGGAGGGCCCCATGCCCCGTGCCGCCGTTGCCGGTCGCCGCCTCGCCGGGACCTCGCCGGAACTCCTCTTCTTCCTCCCCTTCTCCATTTCTCTCCCCTGCCCAAGCTAAACCCCGAGGCCTCTCCCTCCTGTGCAGGTCGCCGCCACCGGTCACTATGGACTCCAAGCCACCACGCCGCCACCGGGAATGGTCTCCCCCTCGCCAGATCCAGCCGCCCCGACCCTCCGACGCCGCCTCCCGGGGCAGCCGCCGCCGTGGACGCCACCCCTACCTTCCCCCATTAGATCGGGATCGGGAGGAGGAGGACTACGCCCAGCCCCGCTCGCTCCCAGGGCCCGTTGATCGGCCTCCCATCGAATGGGCCAAGGCCCATGGTGAGCCCAGCAGCCCCTGTGCTGTTTTCTTTTATTTCCTGTAGGCCCGTTGCATTTTTCTTTAATTAAGTAAATTGCATATTTTAAAACGTTATTAGATAAAAACCGCGCGTCGGAATAAAATGTTTTATATATGAAAAATGCTTAGAAAAATGTGTAGATTAATTCTATGCCAATTTCATCCATGCTTAAAATGTTTAACGTGCCATTTTCCTGCTATTTCGCATAATTGTCATGATTTTGCATTCGCATAATTCTTGACATGCATCGGAATTAAATAAAACCATATATTAAATGTTCATATTATCGGCATCGCATTTTCAAGCATGATAAAAATGTTGGCATGATGTTTGCATTTTATTTTGCATTATATGACTTGCTAATAAATTATGCCACAACTTGCATAATTAATTATGATTATTTTTCCTACATGAACCTATACATATTATATATGATTTTGTGGAAGAAAAATCCATAGAAATTATCTGTGCATTTAGTTTTGTCATTTGAGCATTTTTTAGTGCATGTCATTTTGCTATGATGCCCTTTTGTCTTTTTTGTGTGATTTAATAGAGGCATGATGTGAAATAATTTTGAACATGAGATATGCCCTTTGATATGTGTCCTAGCACCTGGACATTTTGCTTGCCATAGAAATGCATATTTAGCTGTTGTTTTCCTGTTGTCCACATGCTATAAAATTCGGCTATTTTGAGATGCTAAAAATATTTCTAAGTCTGGAATCTGTAATATTTTGTTGCTGTCTTGCCATGTGTTTTGCTAGTGATCTAGAACTCTTTTGGGGTAAGTGTAATGGAGTTATTTGTAGTAGATAATGTCCTTTAGTATGCTGTTAAGTTACATGCCATAATATGACATATAGCATATATTTTTACTTCTGTCAATATGCCTTCGTGATAAAAACTGCACTGTCAAAACTGCTATTTTCACTAAGTCTGAAACTGTTTTCAAGTAGCTACCTTGTGAGCTTCCTACCATGTGATCCATGCATGTTTTGAATATGATATGTGAAGATGAAATGAAGTGTGTGTTATATTATACTACCCCATGCTTAGACTGTGCATTTTAGAATCTTGTAATTTATTGTTTTCATTCGTGCAAAATGCCATGTTGTTGTTTTGGGCAGATTTCTTATAAAACTTGTTTTGGAGTTCGTGGTTGAACCGTAGCTCCGTTCTGGACATGCCATATATGAAACTTGCTTGAAATCTCATGTAGTTTCATAATAATGTGCTGCATTCATTATTTGAAATGTTTGTGATTGTATTTTCCATGCATTGGCATTCATGACATGTGCATCTTGTGTTGCTCGTATCTTTTAGACCGTAGCTCCGTTTGAGATGTTCTATATATGTAAATCGACTAGAATGACGTGTAGAATATCATGGTATGCTTTATTCTGTTGTTTAACCAATATAAAATATGATTCGTTCAGGCCTGGACCAATTTCGAAATTAACATATGAGGTCGTTTCGAAAATACTAGAAGTTGTTTTCGACCTCATTTAAGAGGCCTAGATAGTGTAGTTTACTTATGCTTCATCTCTTGCCATGCCTAACAACATTTAACATTGATGTGTACCTAAACGGTAATGAACTAAATAATTCGAACGTGGAGTTTCGTCAATATGCAACTCGTTGCATATTGAGCTTCACTTTAATGTGTAGTAGTTGTTTGATGTGAGTTGTCATGCGTTGCATATTGAACCGGCATGCATCATATTTGCTTGCGCATCATATCATGCATATGTTGTGGTGTATCTTGTGTTGATTGTTTGTTCGGATTGCTTCTTCTCGATAGATCTGAAAGCGTTCGGAGAGTGACGATTCGTTCGACTACGTTGGCTCGTCTTCTTCATGGACTCGTTCTTCTTCCGAGCGGGATTTCAGGCAAGATGACACATTTCCCTGGATACCATTACTATCGTTATCATGCTAGATGTCTCGTTTTCTATCGTTATGTCATGCTACCTACCACTTGTTTGTCAAGGCTCCCAACATTGCCATGAAAAGCCTCTAACCCCTCCACATCCCAGCAAACCTTTGTTTGGCATTGTTACCGCTTGCTCAGCCTTCTTATAGCGTATCTAGTTGCAGATGCAGTTGCTTCCATGTGTCAACTTGGACATTCTTTTGTTATATCACAATATTGCTGCTATTTAATTTAATGCACATATATACTTGGTAAAGATGGAAGGCTTGGCCTTTTTCTCGGTGTTTTGTTCCACTCTTGCCACCCCTAGTTACTTGTGAACCGGTGTTATGTTCCACATTTGAGCGCTCCTAACATGCTCGGGGTTGTTATGGGGACCCCATTGATTTTCGTTTTTGGATAAAACTTGTCTGGCAAGGCCCAACATTGGTACTACATCTGCCTAATAACTAATGAATTGCATAGGTACCCACCGGCACCCGCGGATAATTTAATCAACCCCCGGGACAGTGCTCCTCATGAGTGTTGGTCCAAACTAGAGCACTGTGCGGGGCAAACCCAGGGCAACTTGGAAGATTTCTATCAGGCCTCTGTACGCATCGCTCATCTGTCGTGCCCTGAGAACGAGATACGCCGCTCCTATCGGGATTGTTGGCACGTCGGGCGGCCTTGCTGGATTTGTTTTACCTTTCTTGAACGTCTTGAGTGAGGAACTCTGATCTTCTTCAGGCTATCTCGGGGTGTCGGATTTCCTTTGGAATTGCCTAGGAAGATCACAAGATTCGTGGTTGAGGTTATTCCCATTGCGTGTGGTTAATTATGATGGATGAGTTGGAGCACCCCTACAAGGTTAAATCTTTTTGAGAAGCCGTGCCCATGGCTATGTGGCAAACTTGGATATTTTGTTTAACACCCGGTCATAGAAAACTTGAAGTAAACTCTAATAAAATACACCAACTGTGTGCGTAACCGTGACTGTCTCCTCTTGTGAGTTCTTATTCGTAAGAGAACACGGTGGGGTTATGATTGACGTAAGTAGGTGATCAGGATCAGTTAGTGATCATTACTAGTTCATGTCCGTTATGCGTAGACCAGCATACTTTACTTTCAGTACTCGTAAGTTAGCCACTCAAATAAACGCTTAGTCTCTTGCTGCAGCCTCACCACTTAACCATACCTCACCTATTAAGCTTTAATAGTCTTGATACCATTGGAAATGAGATTGCTGAGTCCCTGTGGATCACAGATTACTACAACAACAGTTGCAGGTACAGGTAATGTGATGAATTGACGTGAGAGCGTTGCTTGATTTGATTTGGAGTTATTCTTCTTCTTCTTCATCAATCTTGGATGGGTTCCAGGTGGCAGCCTGGGATAGCAAGGGTGGATGTCATTTTATCGTTTGATTTCGTCCGTAGTCGGACCCTGCTCTTCGGTATGATGGTTGAGTATGTTGTCGTATTGGTGTGACTCTGATGTAGCTTGTGGCGAGTGTAAGCCAATTCCATATACTCATCTCTTCTGTACATGTACTTGTAATGATATCCATTCTTGCAACACGATGAGATGTGCTTCTATCCTTGTCGAGGCCCTCGTGCCAAAATATGGATAGGACCGCATCTTTGGCATGACAGATCGCCTCGTGCATGGGGGGCTTTGGGGGGTTTTATAAGCCAACCCCCGGATTACAATACGAATAGAAGGCACCAGGAGGGCCCCGCTGGAAGACTCTCTAGCCTGCTTGGGGGGCACCGGCTGAGGGGTCTTGTCGCTGGTTGGGCCCACCGGTTGTGGTGTCCCATCAGGAGCCGGAGGGATCCACGCGGTAGGTCCCTATTCCAGTCGCATCGCGACACGGGTCGTCCTTCGGGGTGTCGTCTTACAGCAGCCATCCGCGGTCAACGGTATGGCCAGACGCACTTTAGCCATGCCGGAGCAGGTAATCGAGTGGTTGAGAGCATGCCGGCATTGTTCCGACGCCCAGTCGCAGTCGACCAGAGTCAGAGGCACTGTTGCCTCCACTATGGCCACGCGGGCGCTGACCCTCGATGGGATGGGCCCCACCATTGCTGCGTGTACCTTGACCGCGGCATCCGATGTGTCGCCGGCTAGGCGGCCTGGGGGCCCCGCCTCTAGCCAGCTGGCTAGCCATAGCCGGCCGCACGGAGCCGGACCGCAGAGGGAGGCGGCTCGCCCTGTTGTTGTTCGGAAAGTTGGAGTAGATGGCTAGCTGAGGCTACCCCGGGGTTATCCCCCCGTCAGTAGTCCCCAAAGCATGGGAGGCCTGCCGGCGAACCGTGACGGGCCTCGCCGGCTTGAATGTTGCGCTTTCGTGTCGCGGCGTGATTCAGGAGCCAAAAGATGCGGGCACACAGCGGCCTGCTCCGCAGCCAGCCAACGGTTCGCGTGCTGCCTCAGGCGCTGCGTGGGGCAAAGAAGTCATTCCATGTGGAAGACGCAACGGGCCGCTGTCTGACAGGCCGCATGGTGGACAAGACCGGGATGTGGGGGAGGGGCCCTCCTTGGCCGCGGCCTCGGCCCACGAGCATGGATCTTCTGTGGCTCGGGCCGCCGGTTGGCGTCCCCAAGTGCAATAACTTCCTTCTCATGCTTGGTGGGGATATTGGGGGTCATGCGCGACGGATCTGCTCCCCACTACCAACCACACATGGTTTAAATGGAGGGGGGAGGAGCAGAATGACACAGTCGCTCCCCCCGCCTCAGACGCATCGTCTTCGTCGCCCTCCTCCGTCCCGTGTCGAGAGAGAGAGGGCGAGGGCCCATGCACTCGCCGCGCTGTTGCTTGCCACCATCGAGGGTCCACACCACGACCGAGCACTTGCGCCTGCTGTCGTGATCTCAAACCTTCTCGGGAGCCATGGCGAGCAAGGGCGCATGGGATGACAGCGACATCAATGAGCACTTCATCGAGTATCTCCGCCACCACCACAGGATGCTATCAAAGGAGCATCTGGAAGCGCGCGTCGCCGGGCCGGAGAACTCTTTGACCCCACAGGAGGGCGAGGTGGTTGTATTCACCGAGCATTTCCTTCACGGGCTCAGGCTGCTAGTGTCGTGGATTTGTCACGGCAGATGTCCAGGTAAACATACTTAGGTTCGAGGCCATCGCTAAGGCGATGAACTCGAGGGGGTTGATCAGAATCGAGAGACAAAGGTTTACCTAGGCTCGGCCCCTCGGAAAGAGGTAAAATCCTACGTCATGCTTTGTGTTGTATTGATTGTGTATTGATTACAAGGGAGCGAGTTCGCTTGACCTAGTTCTCGATTAGTTGCTTCGTGGCCTAAGCCGCCGAGGTAAGCTGCCCTTATATACACGGGTCATGGCCCCGGGCTTACAAGAGTTCGGGTCGGGTTATACTTGACAACCGACCTCACCTCTAACTAAACATGCCTTGTCTAATAAGTCGCTCTCGGCGGCCCAAGTCCATCGGGTTGCATCTTATCTTCTGGTTCTGGGACCTTTCGGCCCACTCCCTATGTTTATTCTTGGAGTTGTCATAAGCCACCAACCGCATGACCCGACCCCACCTGGGAGGGTCTCACCCTAGGGTTATATCCCCAACATTAGGCCCCAAACTGATTTGAGCCAGTTCATGTCAATCTTCAAGTCTTCTGGTTGGCGAGTCTTGCCTTCTCTTGTGATATTCATGACCCACCGGAAAATGGACAACCGTTGCATCTGAAAAGTTTTCATGACCGGCCATGACATCATTAATGAAATCAGAAAAGATTCCCCTAACGTGAGAACAGATTTTTTGTCATTAATATGACCAGCCCAAAAATCGAGGTGTCCTCCTAGTATAATTATCACCGTGCTCCCTTGATTCCCGCATCGGACCGTTTGAGAGACCATTATGCCCTTATAAATAGGCGTGGGGGTTATCACTTTCATTTTTCCCTGCCACTATCTTCTTCTTCTTCTTCCTTCAAGCACCCGCACCACCGAAACCAGCTGCGCCGCCTGGTCATCACCGTCTTCAGCAGCACTGTCCGCTAGATCAACGTGAAACGATCCACAGCTCCCACGCGTCCACCGCACTCTCCAGGTTTGCACTTTATCCCCTATTAGCTCTGCATTAGGGTTTTCTTGCATCCATGGAGTCCGTTAGTGTTCATCACTTTCCATGGAAGCATCCTTCATTGTTTAGTTGAGAACATTCTTTTAAAGCTTCATAGTATCACCAAAATCATGTGGTTGCTTGCTCTGCACTTAGCCGCGCTCGTCATAGATCGGCAACTATGTGATAATTCAAGTATTGGCCATCTGTTCTTCCGCCAGTCTCTTTAGGGATAGAATTTTTTTCTTTTTATTTTGCCCGTAGATCCTAAATCCATGATTGTAGTTGTGGAAACAGTTTGTCAACACTTAGCAATTTTTCATTCTGCATAGATAACTTGACCCGCCAACAATCTGCCGGCTCACTTTGTCTCCTCGCAAGTAGTTTTGGCGTCCCACTTTGTCTCCTCGCAAGTAGTTTCGGAGGCTCGCAATTTTTATTGACCCACCAAATGCTTCTACCATTTGTAGTTGTAGTAACCTTGATCAAATTGTATTTTTGAGCCACCAAATATTCATGCCTTTGAACAGCTTCCTAAGCCGCCGCCATGTCGAAGACTCCCTCTACTTGCAATTGGGTATGTTCTGGAGTGACCAAGGAAACTCTCAATGAGTTCGTCGCCATGGGGGTTCTGCCGGCTCAAGATATCATCCATTGGCAGGTTCCAGGCAGCAAGATCACCCCTAAGCCCAAAGACGGGGATTTCATTGTCTTCAACGATCATCTCCTTCGGGGTTTCTCTCCGCCCGGGTCAAAGTTTTTCCGGGACATCTTACACGCTTTCAACTTGCACCCCCAGGACACTGGCCCAAACTCTGTCACCAACATGTGCCAATTCTAGACTTTCTATGAAGCCTATATTCAAGAGGAACTATCTACCGATTTGTTCAAGGAATATTTTTACTTCAACTGCCAAACTGAGATGGCAGACGGGTTAAGCCTCGAGCTTGGGGGCATAACTCTCCAAAGACGGAGAGACATACTCTTCCCAACAGCGGTCCTGACAAGTCATCCAAAAGAATGGAACAAGACTTGGTTCTATTCCCAAGACAATTCACCTGAGGGAGAGAACCCACTGTCGGGTTACCGTCCTTACCGGCTTAGTACCGATTCAGAACTTCCAGGCCATACGTCAGCCACCAGATGTGCTCAATATGCCTCCACCTTCTCCAAAGAGATGGCCCTAGTGGCCAATGGGTTAACGGGTGTTGATATAACCTGCTGTTGGGTCTCCTGCTGGATTCGACCGCTAAGCCGCTGAAATGCTTTGATGTGTCAGTATACTGGTAAAGTAGATGACCCTCAATGCTGCAATCAGACTCCCTTAACAGATCAGGACCTCAACACCATTATCAAGTCTCCTCTAGGGGAAACATTAGACGCCTGTAGCAAGACTAGTTTGAGCCCCTTCTATGCTCTTAACCCGGCTCCGAATGTAAGTCTTTTCATCCTAACCTTCATCCATTATCTTAACTTCATATCTTATTAATCCTCTCCCGCTGATATACTATCTTTGTAGGCCGCCTCCTCATTTTGGAAAAACTATTGCCCTCCACTCTCAAAAAGAAGAGCAAGGTCCACAAGGCCTCAAAGCCTAAGGCGCCGTCCCGCAAGAGGAAACAGCCAGCTGAAGAATTGTTTGATTTAGACGAATCAGAGGTAGAACTTGACTCTGTTGGTCTTCTATTCGTGCAACTTAGTGATAACGATCACTCTCGGGAAGAAGCTGAAACAAGTCGTGCTAACGTTGCTGAGGTAATTATTGTCTCCTCTGACCCGGATCTTTCACCAATAAAGAGAGTACAAAGGGCTATATAGAAGGTAAAAAGTTCCCATCCTTTTGCTTACTTGAGTCATAACTTTATTTTGAAGAAACAATAAGACGATGGCAGACGTCAGACCCGGAGTGCCGACTCTGGAGACCTGTTAGCCGGCTTACCAAACGAGTCAGTTCCCCGGAAACAACGCACAGAGGTACTTTCTTGTCTTGAACTTGTCTTGCTTGTATATTATCTTCTCAGATCATCAACTGTGCTAACAATGCTTAACTTTTTCAGGACTCACCACCATCCTCTAGCGATTTGACCACCTCAAAGCTGCCTCCTTTCAATATTAACCCGGGGTAAGCATCTCTTATGCCTCGAAAAACATCCAATATCTTATACCTTATCCTGACATATCCAATATTGCCTTTGCTCACATGGCTCAATCCAAACGAAGGAAAGGGGCCGGGTCATCTACCACTCTTGAAGTTCAGGACCCGGAGCTTCCCACACCCAACAGTCTTGAGTCTCATACTGAGCCTTCCGAAGCAGCCAAAAATGCTCCTGAAGAAGTTCCTTAGCATGCTAAGGCAGCTTCTATGGACGTTGAGGCTCCTGAAGCTCACCCAGATTCTGCTCCAAAGCTACCCAGCCCTCAGCCATCAACTGAGCACGAGGCTTCTCATGAAGAAGTTGCTATCACCGGACGGCTTATGAACCTCCAGCTCCCTCACACGCACTATCCAAACATGTCAAAGAAGACGAGGCAGCTCCCTTGATGAAAGAAAAGACTCCATCTAACCTTTCAAATTTGGATAAACTCATTGCTGATGAACTGCATAGTGGTTACTTGAGTCGCTTGTTTGCCAGCCGGGACATGGAGGCCAGCCTGGTCGCTATGTTGAAGAACAAATATGAGGTACTTCACTTATCTTGCCTCTTTACATATATACTTATGCAGCCCCCAAGAGCAATTGATTTTTCCAAAGATCAGCTGGGTCTTCCATTCATTTAGCAATCGTTCATAGAACTTCCATGTAGCCCCCAAGGGCCAGATCATTACCTAAGTAATGAGTTGGCACTCAAGGTTATCCCAAGAGCCAATGTATCCCCCAAGGGCAAGGTCATTACCTAAGTAATGAGCCAGTACTCAAGCATAGCTTAAGAGCGAAATGTGGCCCCAAGGGCCGGGTCATTACCTAAGTAATGAGCCGGCACTCAAGCATAGCTTCAGAGCCAAATGTATCCCCCAGGGGCCGGGTCATTACCTAACTAATGAGCCGGCACTCAATCATAGCTTAAGAGCCAAATGTGGCCCCCAAGGGTCGGTCATTACCTAAGTAATGAGCCGGCTCTATAAGAAAGATCTGAGGTACATTAGCCCCCAAGTGTCAAATAATTGCTTGCAATCTGCTTGGGACATAAATATTGCACCAAATTTTGATGTAAACTGTATGAGCCGGACCGGCGGCTTAAAGCTTGATAACCTTTCTTTGTGCAGGAATCCTTGATTGGTCTTGAATCAGCAGTTGTAGACCTTAAGAAGAACCTGGCTTTGCAACAAAGTAGCCGAGCAGAGATGGAAGCAAAATGGAGGCTCTGCTCCATTGATGTTGAAAAGATCGAAACAAAGTTCGAAACCTTCATGCAGACTGCTGAGTCCAGCCGAGCCGCCCTGACCAAACATGTTGAAGAAGCAGAAGGCCGACTTAAAAAAACCACTAAGGAGCTGAACACCTTGAAAGGCCACATCTCTCGCATGATTGGCACTGCCTTTTCAGTTTTCCCATTGATAAGCTGTTGAAAAACCTTTCCAGCAGCTTATAAATTCTTGATTTGCCTATAGGTGCATGGAGCTGCCAACTGTTAGACAATAGCCTGATGAAGCTCAAGGCCCTATACACCTTAATAGAATAATTATATGTCGGGTCTCTAGTTACCATCAAAGCCGTCATGTCTAAACAGGTTGTACAAAAATTCATGAAGGGCGTGTTGGAGACCCTGTCTACCATCCTTATGCAAGTGGAGGAACTAAAGAAATTAGCTGCCCGCAAGGGCACAATTGCTGCCTTGAGCCGGTCGTTGGCTTATGCTCCAGAACTTACCTCGGATGAAATGATGCAAGGATTTCCTCAACTGAAGGACAACGGCTCAGAATTCACGGAAGAAGATTACTCTCACTGTCATAAAGCTTCCCAGCTTCTTGCAAGTCAGCTGGCTACAGAGGGTGATCTATCAGTGTACTAGGCATCTTACTCCGAAGATAACAATCGGATTTGAGGTCCCCATTTTGAAGCAAGGAGCCTGATTCCTCAACGCCGTAAGCACTTCCTCGCTCCTAATGTTGACATGTCTCCAATCATGCACGATGAAGCTATGTTTGAAGCTTTACCAACTGCAATTGGGATGTGGGCAATTTCCAGATCGAGGAAACCGAAGACCCGACCCAGGATGACTCAGCGACGAGTTAAACAGAGAAATCTACATCATGTAACTCGGCCTAGTTTACTCCACCGAGTTAAGATTTGTCAAAAACATTAAGTCTTCAATACTTGGGGCTGTTAATCAGCCTTGTAATAGTTGTAGAAAAACTCCTGATTGCATGTTATTGCACTTTTGATGTTTATGCTTGAAAGCTCCGCTGGCGACTCAACAAACTCAACTGTTGACATAGGAGCACTTTAATTGTTTTGACTCGCCAGGCAGTTTATACTCCATGGGCCAAGCCAGAAATTAGAACCTTTTCATGAAAGTACCTGCAAGAACAAACAATTGTATGTCTGATCCTATAAGCCGGCTTTAAAGGCACGACAAGATAAGACAACTCTTATTTTTTTATTAAAATGTTTTTGTTTCCAAAGAAACGAGGCGAAAAGCCTGAAACTTGTAAACCAGACCTCACATGACATAAATCTGTCATTTAAACCTTAGCAAGTTTAGGGTCTTTAAAAGATTGACATTGCTAAGAGTATGAACAGGTCACATAGCGGAGGGGATATGGTAGAAAAGACAAGTTTGTCCTTGCTCACTGTAAGCCGGCGTTCTCGTGACAAAAGTCACTGTTTAAACCTTGACAAGTTTAGTGTCTTTGTGTGAGAATAACTTGGAAAAGTTCAGGGTCTCTTATCAAGATTAACTGTCAAGAGTTTGGCGGGTCACATGGCGGAGTAGCAAGTTGCGAACAGGCAGGTATAACTCGGAGATGGCAGAAAGCCGGGTCAAGAGAAGGTAATAAGCTTAACCCATAGGATCGAAAGCCCCACAAATGACCAATTAAAGGATCAACTCCTTTGTAATTTAAACCTGGCCAAGAGGGTTTAAAAGCCCTCCTTATAGCACCAAATTAAGGGTCAACTCCTTTGCATGTAACTCATGGCATAATAAGCCTGGCCAAGGCGGTTTAAAAGCCCCCAAGTGACCTGATGAAGGATCAACTCCTTTGTATGACACTCAGTGTGAAGAACACGACAGAGGCCCCTAATAACGGGGATGCCCATTTTATTATATCATAAGAAATGGTTTGTACAATGATAGAGATATGTACATCGATGAGAGCCGGCTAGCGGCTTAAGTATAGTATGGCCGAAGGTGAGCAATATTCCACGGCCTCTTGGTATCTTCACCAGAAGTGTGAGACTTGTTCCTCTCCCGTATGTCCATAACATAATAAGATCCGTTGTTGAGATTTCTGCTAATCGCAAACGGTCTTCCCAGGGAGGTGACAACTTGTGCATATCTCACTGGTCTTGAATCAAACGGAGTACTAAGTCGCCTTCTTGGAACATCTGGGTCTTGACCCTACGGCTATGATAGCGACGCAGGTGTTGTTGATAAATCGCCAAACGAGCTGCTGCAAGATCCCGCTCTTCATCCATGGCATCCAAAGCTTCCTGACGTGGCGCCTCATTGTCAGTTTCTACGTAAGCCGCCACTCTGGGCGAGTCGTGGCGAATTTCACTGGGGAGAACAGCCTCTGCGGGATAGACCACGAAGAAAGGCGTAAAGCTTGTACACCTGTTGGGTGGTTCTTATGCTCCAAAGAACAGACGGCAATTCTTCCACTGAACAACCTGGCATGTGCTCCAAAGGAACCATAAGCTAGGATTTGATACCTCCCAAAATTTCCTGGTTAGCACACTTAGCTTGACCATTAGACTGTGGGTGAGCCACCGAAGACACATCAAGACATATATGCTCCTCATCACAGAAATCCTTCATAGCCCCCTTGGACAGATTTATTCCATTATCAATGATGATACTATGTGGATAATCGGAACGAAAGATCAGCTTCTTGACGGACTGAACTATTGTTGCGGCATCACAGTTACTAACCGGCTCAGCCTCAACCCACTTAGTAAACTTGTCAACTACCACCAAGAGGTGGGTCTTCTTATCCTTGGACCTTTTGAAAGGTCCTACCATATCAAGTCCCCAGACCGCAAATGGCCAAGTGATTTGAATCATCTGTAGTTCTTGAGCCGGCACGTGAGCACGACGCCCAAATTTCTGACACCCGCCACACTTACTAACCAAATCATCTGCATCTTTATGAGCTGTTAACCAGTAGAAACCGTGGCGGAAAGCCTTGGCTACCAGTGATTTTGACCCAGCATGATGACCACAATCACTAGCATGGATTTCTTCCAATATCTCACAGCCCTCATCCGGAGAAACACAGTGCTGAAAACACCAGTCACACTGCGTCGATGCAACTCGCCGTCTTTGATAATCGTAGACTTAGACCGCCATGTCATCTGCCGTGCTAGAGTCTCATCTTGAGGTAACTCACCACGGGTTAAATATGCTAGATAAGGCAACATCCAATTCGAGATCGCACATAGAGCCGCCACCAATTGTCCCTCCGGGTCAGGTATAGCCAAATCCTCCTCTATCGGTAACTTAACTAACGGGTGATGCAATATGTCCAAGAACACATTAGGCGGCACCGGCTTATGCTGAGACCCGAACCTGGATAACGCGTTAGCCTCCTCGTTCTTGTGCCGATCGATATTATCCACCTAATAACCCTTGAAATGGCCAACAATAACATCAACCGCCTGGCGGTAAGCCGCCATACGAGGGTCCCTTGAGTCCGGTGTGCCAGAGACGTGCTGAGCCACTAGGTCCAAGTCGCCAAGGCATCTGACCCGGCTCAAGTTCTTCTCCTTGGCCACCCGGAGCCCATGAAGCAAAGCCTCATATTCTGCTGCATTGTTAGTACAAGGAAATATTAGCCTCAAAACATAACAGAACTTGTCACCTCATGGGGAAGTTAAAACAACTCTAGCCCCCGAGCCTTCCAATTGCCTGGATCCATCAAAGTGAATCATCCAGTATGTGTTGTTCGGCTTCTCCTCAGGCGACTGACTTTCTGTCCAATCGTTTATGAAGTCCACCAAGGCTTGATACTTGATAGTCGTACGAGGTGCATATTTCTAATTGAGGGGCCCAAGCTCAAGTGCCGACTTAGCAATCCTTCCAGTGGCCTCTCTACTTTGGATAATGTCTCCCAACGGGGAAGAGCTAACCACTGTGATCTGGTGTCCAAGGAAGTAATGCTTCAACTTGCGGTTTGCCATGAACACCCCATAGATCAATTTCTGCCAATGCGGATACTTTGCTTGGATTCTATCAAGACCTCGCTGACATAGTAAACTGGCCGCTGGACGGGATACTCTTTACCTGCCTCCTTATGCTCCACAACAATCGCGGCACTGACTGTTATTAGCCTCCACGTGCAAGATCAAGGGTTCTTTCTCAGCCGGAGCAACCAAGACCAGCGGCTTAGCCAACTTCTTCTTGAGTGCTTCAAGCGCCTCATCCGCAGCCTTGCTCCAGACAAAATCATATGTCTTTTTCATCATCTAATATGAAACACGGCCAGGCGGCTTATGAACCGGCTTAGTGCAACAATATGACCCTCCAGGCGTTGAACATCATTAATGCATGCCGGCTTAGAGTAGGAAGTAATTGCCTTTATCTTGTGCGGGTTAGCTTCAATGCCTTGCTCCGAGACCAAAAACCCCAAGATCTTGCCTGCAGGTACACCAAAGACACACTTTGCCGGGTTAAGCATCATCTTGTAGACCAACAAATTGTCAAAGGTTTCCTTTAAATCATCCAGCAGAGTTTCCTTCTTTGTTGACTTGACCACAATATCATCCACGTAGGCGTGAACATTGCGCCCAATCTGACCATGGAGACAGTTCTGCACACAACGCTGGTAAGTAGCCTGGGCACTCTTGAGCCCAGAAGGCATAGACACATAGCAGAAAGCACCAAAGGGCATAATAAAAGATGTCTTCTCTTGGTCTTTAACTACCATATTAATCTGGTGATAAACTGAATAAGCATCCAGAAAACATAGACTCTCACAACCCGTCATCGCATCAATGATTTGATCAATACGGGGGAGAGACAACAGGTCAACCGAACACTCCTTGTTAAGATCCATGTAATCCACGCAAATACGCCATGTCCCGTTCTTCTTGAGTGCAAGCACCGGGTTAGCGAGCCACTCCGGGTGAAAAACTTCAACAATGAACCCTGCTGCCAAGAGCCGGACCACCTCTTCACAATTGCTTTCTGCCTCTCCACATTGAATCGGCACAGAAACTGCTTGACTGGCTTAAACTTAGGATCCACATTAAGGTGGTGCTCAACGAGTTTCTTGGTACACCCGGCATGTCCGAAGGCTTCCATGCAAAGATGTCCCGATTCTCATGGATGAACTCGATGAGCGCGCTTTCCTATTTGGGATCCATATTAGCCCCAATGGTGAACTATTGTGATGAGTCGCCAGGCGCAAAGTCCATCATCTTGGTATCTTCTGCCACAAATTTGAGGGGCGGCTCAGATTCCGTGTTAGGCTTCTTTAACGGGGTCATATCCTTAGGGTCAATATTTTCTTTATAAAACTTGAGTTCCGCCACCGCACAACTTGATTCTGCATATGCGGCATCACCAAAAGCTACCTCCAAAGAGATCTTTCCCACTGGATAAGCCAACTTCCCAGGCACCACACCATGAAAAACTGTTGAAGAAGGTTTGAGATCTTTGTCAAGCAAATTCATCCGGTGGAAAGTGTCATAATACAAGATGTTGATGCTGCTGCCTCCATCCATACGAACTTTGGTGAACACATATCCTCCCACTTGGGTGGGGGACCACCAGAGCCAGTTGCCCCGGATTATCCACACACGGCGAGTGATCCTCCCTGGTCCAAGTTATGTCATACTCAGACCACTTTAGATACTGTGGGAGAGCCGACATAGCTGCATTAACTGCCCGCTTGCGTAATTTCCGATCTCATTGTCAGGACTGGTTATAAAGACATGGTACTTCTTGGAGTTAAGCTGCTTGGGATTACTCTGATACTCGGACTGGTTGCTTTGCTGCTGACCTCCAACACCAGATTGTTGATTATTCCCTCCATGGTTTCGTTGGCCCTAATGGCCTGAGCCTGAGCCGCCCAGACCGAAGCCAGACCTTGAAAGACCAGATCTTGACTCGCAGAATGGCCCGCTGCCACCGCCTGGACGTTGGTTACTACCGTAATTTTGATACTCTCGCATAATCCAACAATCTTTCCAAGCATGAGTTGATGGCTGATCCGGACAGCTATGTTTCGGGCAAGGATCATTCAGCATCGCCTCCAAGTCGGTAGTCTTACGTTTAAACGGTGGCTTGCCATTACCCTTTCCGCGGTTATTCCCGGTGTTGGCGTATGCCACTAGCTCGCCGTCCAGGTTCTTCCACTTTCTGCCGTAGCCATTATTGTTATTTCCTCCCCCGTTCTGCGACTGACCCTTGCCATTGTTATTCTTCTTGCCCTTGGACGATTTCTCATCATCGGAACCAGGGTCCTTCGTGTTGTCAGAGTCTGCATACTTGGTGAGAGCCGTCATGAGTTCCCCCATGCCTTGACATGTGCGCTTGAGCTGGCCGAGCTTGAGGACGTTCTTCCGACGAATACTCACGCGGTTCGGCCTGCAACCGCACCACCTCGCCGCCAACGCCATCTTGCAGCTGGCGGCATTCATCACCCTCTAGGAGGGGTTCTTGGGAGTGGAGCCACGTCTCGACCTCTGGTGCCGGCTGTTCTTCCTCAAGCGCCAGACGGTGAAGGATCCGACGACCGGCGAGAAAGTCATGACCGCCCGCAGAGCTGCCATGATTCATATCCGCAATGGAGCCGGCTTCCCGTAACTCCCTTTGCAAGATTCGGTGAAGAATTGGCAAAAAGGGTTCTTCTATGTGAAGAACGTCAGGACAGAGGAGGACTACATCAACCTCCCCGACTTCGCCAACCAGCCGCCGGTGGCGATTTTGAACTGGAGGACGGCTCCACCCCAAGTGCCCGAGATGGCGGACCGGCTCTACAAGCACTTGGTGATGATGACCAGGACGGAGGGGCTGAAGGCTTCAGACCTCCTGGCCGCAATGGTGGCACGCCGGGTGCAGCCGCTACAGAGCCGGCCGCACCTCATCTGCTAGATGGGCGGGGGGCACGACCCCTGCCAGCTCTCCACCAAGGAGCTGAAGCCGATACAGGTGGTGAGGATGGTGAACACCATCCTGACCGCCAAGCTGAGCAAGGAGGGATGGCAATGGGGAAAGCCCCATACAGCCAGAGCCATCTGGCGCTATGGGTACGTGACTTGCCGTCGCCTCGCCCCCTTCCTTTCTAGAGGCAGCGCCACCCCTTGTCCTGACGGCAAAAGGCTTCTCCTATGTGCAGGTTTTTCCACAGCTGCACAAACACGAGGAGCCGGCTCCCGATGTTGCGTCATCGGATGCCGAAGAGGCCTAGGATGCCAATGACATGGAGCCGGCAGACTTGAAGCCAGCCGACGCATCTGAAGCTGGCGGGGCAGAGACGGAGACAGAGGCGACCGAGTCGACAGGTGAGTTCCCTACCCAGTCGCATTTGCGAGATTGGACCTATGGCAATGCTAAATCGGAGGAGACGCACGATGCAGAGGCTCCGGAAGACCTCGAGGCTTCGGAGGGTGATGTCACGGTGCCGAGGAAGCGCCTTCGCCGCACCAACCATGAGGCCAGCCGAGGCGACGCAGCCACAGGAGGCAAGGGGAAGTAGTCAGACGGTAATGGGCCGGCGCCCAAACGGGCAGCCGGCGGGCAGCTGGGCGGCAACCATGGAGGCAACGGGAAGAAGCAGCGGGTTGCCCCGATGGGCCCCGTGAGGAGGGTTGTCCCTGTCGTCATCGGGTAAGCCTATCTTGCCTCCGCCATGCTCGGTTGCTTTTCCCTCGCCCCTCATTGTCTTATCTTGCCCGAACAAGGAGGCGCGCGCCCTAGGGAGGACCCCGGCCGGCGAGACCGTGAGGACGGCGCCGCTGGGCACCGCCGAGGAGAGGGAGCGTGAAGCATGGCGTGACCTCGAGGTAGCCAAGAAGGAGCGGTGCGATGAGGAGCGCCACCCGTGGGAGGTGTCGGCGAATAAACTGCAATCGTCAGGAGGAGGCGGTGGGGAGGTAGCCGGCCAATCATGGGAGCCTTTCACCCGCGGTCGAGAGAGGAGGTCCAAGGACCATCATGATCCCGCACAGCGGGTGGAGGCGGACGTGAAGGCCGCCATAGATGCGAGCGCATCGGCAGGTGCAAGCGCGGCTAGCGCGGGCGGAGGAGAGGAGGCAGGCTATGACGTGGCCCCGTCAGGGGCAGAGGACGTGCCGTCGGGGGCGGAGGAGCCTCCAAAGGTTGATGTTCCTGATCGAGAGGATCCGGCTCCAGAGGTGCTCGCACTAGAGGTGAACCTAAGATGTGCTGATGGAGGCAGGGCATCAGCGAGGGCGATCATGACGTCTGGAGGGTCAGCCAGCGCGAGCTCGTCATTCGAGGCCCCCGGCACGATGGTGACTTCGGAGAAAGGGGTGGTCGGGCCCGCAGACGAGGGCTGGCTACAGCCGGTGGCCCGACTATTGGCAATGTGTCGAGCGCCCTTGGGACGGCAGTGACCACCGTCATCGAGGAGTTTGCCGCCTGCCGCGCCCAAACGGTGCAGGATGCTCGGGTTGCCAATGACCGGCCGGTGCACCTGGAGCAGTCTGTTGCAGTAAGGAGCTGTAACTTTTCCTCTAGCCTTGGTGTTTTTCCAGTGGGGCGCGCAAGCGCACCCGCTGGGTGTAGCCCCCGACACTCGAGCCGGCTGGTGCGTAGGCGGGTTGAGTCTGAATGGCGCTTTGCTTCTTCATTATTTGCAGGCAGCACACGACCGCCAGGTGGCCACGTGCAACACCCTATTAGCCTTGTATCGAGAAGCCGAGGGCCGGCTGTCCACCCTATCCATGGACTTGCAAGGTAAGATCCTCGTGACTTTCCAGTGCGGGTGTAGCCCCCGGGATTCGGGCCGGCTTCCACGGAGGCTGGCCGAATCCCTCTCTTTTCTTGCGTTCTAATAGAGGCTTCTTCATCCCGGGCAGCTACCCACGCTGAGACGGTCAGCCTCCGTCGCCAGGTGGTGCAGCTCGGCGAATAGTGGAGCTTTCGGACCACGGAGTACGAACAGCTCTGGCAGGAGGCGGGCCGGACGCAGACTGGGAAGGAGGAGCATGATACGTCTCCAACATATGTATAATTTTTGCTTGTTCCATGCTGTTATATTATCATTCTTGGATGTTTTACAATCGTTTTACTACAACTTAACATTATTTTTGGGACTAACCTATTCACCTAGAGCCTAGTGTCATTTCTTGTTTTTTCCGTGTTTTTGGGTTTTACAGAAAAGGAATATCAAACGGAGCCCAAATGGAATAAAATCTATGGTGAATTTTTATGGACAACAAGAAGCCCAAGGAGAGTTGTAGTTGGGCCAGGGGAGCCACGAGGCCACCACAAGCCTTGGGGGTGCCCCCCAGGGCGCGTGCCCCTGGCTTGTCGTCACCTCATGGCTCATCCTGACTTGTTTTCACCGCCATAAAATCCAATTAATAGAGAAACCTCTAAAACTAAACCCGGATGGGGAGTTCTACCGCCGTAAACCTCCAGAGCCATGAACACCCAATCGGGAGCCTGTTCTGGGACCCTGCTGGAGGGGGAAACCATCACCGGAGGCCATCTTCACCATCACGGCGGTCTCCATGACGAGGAGGGAGTAGTTCACCCTCGGGGCTGAGGGTATGTACGATTAGCTATGTGTTTGATCTCTCTCTCTTGTTCTTGAGATGGCACGATCTTGATGTACCGCGAGCTTTGTTGATATAGATTGAATCATATGGAGTTTCCCCCTCTCTATCTTGTTGTGATGAATTGAGTTTTCCCTTTGAAGTTTTCCTATCGGATTGAGTCTTTTAGGATTTGAGAACACTTGATGTATGTCTTGCGATGAGATATCTATGGTGACAATGGGATGTTCTATTGATCCACTTGATGTATGTTTTGGTGATCAACTTGCGGGTTCCCTGACCTTGGGAATCTATGCATAGGGGCTGGCACACGTTTTTGTCTTGACTTTTTGGTAGAAACTTTGGGGCACTCCTTGAAGTTCTTTGTGTTGGATTGAACATGATGAATCTGAAATTATGTGATGCATATCGTATAATGAAGCCCATGGGTACTTGTGGTGACATTGGAGTATCTAGGTGAAATTAGGGTTTTGGTTGATGTGTATCTTAAGGTGTTATTTTAGTACGAACTCTAGGGCTGTCCATGACACTTATAGGGATAGCTCATAAGATTGATTAGAAAAGATAACTTTGAGGTGGTTTCGTACCCTACAATAATTTCTTCGTTAGTTCTCTACTATTTGTGACTTTGGAGTGAACTCTTTGTCGCACGAGAGGTACTTACATATGATTCAACTATGTCAATATTGTTGAGAGAAATTGCACTAGTGAAAGTATGGACCCTAGGCCTTGTTTCCAAGCATTTATACAACGTTTTGCTTGCTATTTACTATTTGTTACCTTGCTATTTTTATATTTTTAGATTACAAAAACCTATATGTACCATCCATATTGCACTTGTATCACCATATCTTCACCGAACTAGTGAACCTATACAATTTACCATTGTATTGGGTGTGTTGGGGACATAAGAGACTCTTTGTTATTTGGTTGCAGGGTTGTTTGAGAGAGACCATCTTCATCTTACACCTCCCATGGATTGATAAAACTTAGGTCATCCACTTGAGGGAAAATTGCCGCTGTCCTACAAAACTCTGCGCTTGGAGGCCCAACACGATTCTACAAGAAGAAGGTTGTGTAGTAGACATCAAAGCACGAGGCAGCCTGCCGCCAAGAGCTGGAGGAGCGCGAGGCGGCTCTTTGTCAGGAGGCGGAGGAGCGGGAGGGGGTTCTCTGCCAGGAGGTGTAGGCCAAGGACGCCTTGCTAGCGAAGGCGGCCGAGGCGCAGACGGCCCAGGACAAGCATGAGCGCCGGCTCCAGGAGTGGTCGGCCAGGGAAGCGGCGCTGCAGGAGCAAGGGCACGAGGTGGACCGGCTCCTGATCGGTAAGTCTTTGTCATCTCGTTCTGCGCACGTGTTGCTTCTAAGTTCTTGGTTTTCTTTGTTGCTCATCCCATGTCTCCTTCCCTCTGAGGGATTTTCCCTGGTACGCATGAGGCCATGGAGGTGGCCGTGCAGGCCCACCAGGAGGACCAGCGGGCGCAGGGGGTCACCGTTGGGCAGCTTGCCCCCTGGACCTTGGACGAGGTGGGGATCGCCGCCAAGGTGCGGCTGACTCAGGTGGTTCAAGCCCTGAAGTGGCTCCAGGTGGCCGGAGAGGCGCTGGTTCGCCCCATCTGTCCAGGCGCGATGGACCCGACCTCCATGAACCGGCTATCGAGTAGGCTAGAGTTCGGGACTGCACGGGTGAACGCCTGGAGGGCTTCCTTCGTGCGTGTCGGCGCGGGCATGGCACTTCGTATCGTGAAGTCGTGGTATCCCGAGCTGAATCTCGGGCTGCTCACGGCCCAGCATGCCGGCACCGATGCAGAGTTGGAGGCAGTTGTCAATGTGCTGGTTGCGAGGCCGAGCTACCTCGCGTCCTTTGCCACATGGGACGAGTATGTCCCAGAGCGTCGGGCAGACGGCAGGGTGATTCCAGAGGACCTGTACATGCTCGCCATGGACGACCCAGAGGGAAGCGCCACCGAGACGGGCAATGAAGATGTCGGCTCCAGCACGGACGATTACACCGACTCCGAGCTGGCTTGGGACTTGGATACGGGAGTCGGTGCAGACCGCGCCATGGCCAAGGATGAGGCCTCTTTGTCAGCCGCTGTGAGGGATGCCGGAGGAGAAGACGGCGCTGCCGCTATCTAGGGCTCTTTTATTTTTCTGCATTTTGTTAGTCTTTAATTCCACCCACTAGGGGTGTAGATGTAATGAACTTGTGGCCATGGGCCGTTTAAGTTTTATGAAGCTTTTGTTGGCCAAAATATTGTTTATGCGTGCCGGCTCGGCCTTATCCTTTTTACCCTTTTGGTTCTGTCTGCCCAAAGCCTTGTCCCCTTTGGTATCGGCCCCGCCAACCGGATAGCCGGGAGCCGGGGTGTAACTGGGACAGGGCGTCTGCCTCGAGAGAGTCGGTCGTGATTTTGGAAATCGCGAGAGTGTTAAGGGTAAGGTGAGTTACACACGCCAGAAAAAAATCGGCTAACCCTAGCCGGCGACCCCCTTGTGATCGGTTTGTCATGTGTGCTAAGTTTTTGCCGTCCTGAGGACCCACCATCCGGACAACTGGGAGCCTGTCTGTAGCTGGGAGGGGTGGAGGCTCATTTTAGTTTGCATTACTTGATCAGCTTCGGGGAAAAGATGCCAAGGCTAGCCGACGAGCCCCCGGGACTGGGAGCCGGGTCCAGGAGCCGGCGAGTGAGACGAACAAAGTTTTTGGAATGAAATGAAAGGGGTGTGTCCCAAGAGCTGGCTTTGGGCACCCGTTGCATTCATAAGCCCAAAAGGGGAGAGTACATACATACACTGGTGCTTGTTATTAAATCGGACGGAGGAGCGCCGCATTCCATGGGCATTCCGTCTCCTTGCCGGAGGCATCTCTCTTGCGCTTCTACGGCTTCTGGGCGTCTATCAGATAGTTCGCATTGTTGTGCAGCGCCTTGCTGACAATGAACGGGCCCTCCCATGGGGAGGACAGCTTGTGCTGGCCGTCTGTTCACTCGATCCACCTAAGCACCAGGTCCCCCTCCCAAAAGGAGAGGGGCTGGATCCGCTTGCTATGGTAGTACCGGAGCTTCTGCTGGTAGATAGTCGTTCGGCTCAGCGCCAGCCCGCAGGCCTCCTCGAGGAGGTCGACAAACTTCTTCTCTTGCCTCCTTTGCATCCATCTCCATGCACAGGAAGACACGAGGCGAATGATCACCTCGGATCCGTACACAAGGAAGAAGGGCGTGAAGCCAATTGATCGGTTGGGCGTGGTTTGGAGGCTCCACAAGACAGCCAACATCTCCTCGATCCAACAGCCTGCTGACCGGACGAGGGGCGCCACGAGCCGTGGTTTGATGCTGTCCAGGATGAGGCCGTTTGCCCTCTTGGCCTGGCCGTTTGACTATGGGTGGGAGACGGAGGCGAGATCGAGCCGGATGCCTTGCTTGGTGTAGAAACGTGCTAGCGCGCCCTTGGCGAACTTGGTGTCATTGTCAGTGATGATGTTGTGCAGCACGCCATAGCGGACTGTGATGGCTTTGATGAACTAGACGACCGTGGGACCGTCTAGCTTCTTGATGTGCCTGGCCTCGATCCACTTGGTGAATTTGTCAATGGCTTCGAGCAGATGCATCATGCCGCCTCAAGCGGTCTTGAATGGCCCCACCTTGTCGAGTCCCTAGACGGCAAAGGGCCACGATAGTGGGATGGTCTTGAGCGCCACAACAGGCAGGTGGCTTCGCGTGCTGAAGCGTTGGCACCATTCACACCTGTCGACGAGTTGTGTTGCCTCCTCAAGGGCAGTGGGCCAGTAAAAGCCATGGCGTAATGCCTTTGCCACCAGGGTCCTTGAGGCGGCATGGTGCCCACACTCGCCCTGGTGGATATCTCGAAGGATCTGTTGACCTCTTTCGGGCTCAACGCAATGCTGATACACATCGGTCGTGGTGTGGTGAACCAGCTCATGGTTGATGATGTTGTAGGTGGGGGCACAATGTTGGATCCATCGGGCTTCGTCCTCGTCGGGGGGAGCTCACCGCGCAACAGGAACGCTAGAATCGGAGGCGGCTGGAGCTCCCGTGCTCGACTGATTAGTCCCTAGGGCCGGCTCGCCAGCCCCCGGGGCCGACTAATCAGTCCGCGGGCTCGGCTCACTGGCCCCCGGGACTGAGGCAGCAGAAGGGGCGTCGATTGCCATCCTGATGGCCATGGGCTCAGAGTCGATGACTGCGGGGCCATGGGGAGTCAGAGCCGGCATGGCCGTCTCGACCGTCGGAGCTGGTGATGCCGACTGGGCAGCCAGATTTGATGGTGCCGGCAGAGTGGGCAGAGCCCTCGGGCCGGCGGAGGGGGCGGTGGGATCCGTGGGCACGAAGATGGACTCTGACTCGGCGGAGGGCTTGTTTGACGGCTTGCGCAGCCGCTCGAAGGAGACGCCAGTCGGGACGACCTAGCGAGTGGAGACGATTTTGGCCAAGGCATCCGCCACCTTGTTATGTGCCTGAGGGACGTGGTGGAATTCGCAGTCCTCGAAGGAGCCTGTGAGTTGTTTCACGAGGAAGCGGTAGCTGTCCATGTTGGCATCCCTGGCGTCCCACTTGCCAGAGACCTGTTGCACCACGAGGTTGGAGTCACCGAAGCATAGGATGCGCCGAATGTCGATCTCCTTGGTGAGCCAGAGGCCATGGACGAGGGCCTCATACTCGGCCATGTTGTTGGAGGCAGCAAAGTGGATCTAAAGTGCCTACTTGAGTTGGTCTCCCTTCGAAGATGATAATACAATGCTGGCTCCCAGGCCGGATCGCATCTTCGAGTCGTCGAAGTGCATGTTCCAGTGCATGGAGTCGAGTGGAGGCAGCACGAACTTGGTCTCGACCTAGTCGACGAGGAAGTCAGCCATTGCTTGTGACTTGATGGCGGTCCGCGGCTCATACTGTATGTCGTAGTCGGCAAGGGCGATCGCCCACTTGGCTATCCGGCCAGTGGCGTCTCGACCGCTCATGATTTTGCCCAACGGCGCCGTCCTCACCACGGTGATGACATGCTCCTGGAAGTACTGCTTGATCTTCTCGGTGGCGAAGTATATGCCATAGCACATCTTCTAGTAGTGGGGTAGTTCTTCTTGGAGGCGGAGAGGACCTCGCTGAGCTAGTAGACGGGGCACTGGATTGGTAGTGCATTGCCTTCCTCCGGCCGATCCACCACCAGGACGACACTGATGACGTGCATGGTCACCGTGATGTAGGCGAGCAAAGGCTCCATCTCAGCCGGTGCAGCCAGGATAGGCACGCTGGTGAGTGCCCGTTTGAGGCCATGGAAAGACTCATCCTCATCATCGGGCCATTCGAACATGCCGGCTTCCTCGTGGAGTTGCGGTTTGGCTCAACCAAGGTCGTGTTCGGCAAGAGCCCGTAGAGGGGCACGGCCTTCTCCCCCAGCCGACTGACGAACTAGCTGAGCGAGGCGAGGCAGCCAGTGATCTTCTGGACATCGCGGAGCCGGCTCGGCTTAGGCATGCGCTCGATCGCCCTGATCTTCTCTGGGTTAGCTTCGATGCCGCGAGCAGACACAAAGAAACCCAGGAGTTCGCCATCTTGGACACCAAAGATGCGCTTCTCCGGGTTGAGCTTGATCTTGTATTCGGCAGGGTGGCAAATGTCTCCCAGAGATCTCGAGGATGATGAAGTGCTTCTTGGTCTTGAGGATGATGTTTGATGTCTACTACACAACCTTCTTCTTGTAGACTCGTGTTGGGCTTCCAAGCACGGAGTTTTGTAGGACAATGGAAATTTTCCCTCAAGTGGATGACCTAAGGTTTATCAATCCACGGGAGGTGTAAGATGAAGAAGGTCTCTCTCGAACAACCCTGCAACCAAATAACAAAGAGTCTCTTGTGTCCCAACACACCCAATACAATGGTAATTTGTATAGGTGCACTAGTTCGGCGAAGAGATGGTGATACAAGTGCAATATGGATGGTAGATATAGGTTTTTGTAATCATAAAATATAAATACAGCAAGGTAACAAATAGTAAACATCGAGAAAAATGTTGTATAAATGCTTGGAAACAAGGCCTAGGGTCCATAATTTCACTAGTGCAATTTCTCTCAACAATATTGCCATAGTTGAATCATATGTAAATACCTCTCGTGCAACAAAGAGTTCACTCCAAAGTCACAAATAGCGGAGAACTAACGAAGAAATTATTATAGGGTACGAAACCACCTCAAAGTTATCTTTTTTGATCAATCTTATGAGTTATCCCTATAAGTGTCACGGACAGCCCTAGAGTTCGTACTAAAATAACACCTTAAGATACACATCAACCAAAACCCTAATGTCACCTAGATACTCCAATGTCACCACAAGTACCCATGGGCTTGATTATACTATATGCATCACATAATTTCAGATTCATCATGTTCTATCCAACACAAAGAACTTCAAGGAGTGCTCCAAAGTTTCTACCAGAAAGTCAAGACAAAACGTGTGCCAACCCCTATGCATAGATTACCAAGGTCACGAAACCAGCAAGTTGATAACCAAAACATACATCAAGTGGATCAATAGAACATCCATTGTCACCACGGATATCCCATCACAAGACATACATCAAGTTTTCTCAAATCCTTAAAGACTCAATCCGATAAGAAAACTTCAAAGGGAAAACTCAATTCATCACAACAAGATAGAGATGGGAAAAATCCATATGATTCATCTAAATCAATAAAGCTTGCGGTACATCAAGATCATGCCATCTCAAGAACATGATAGAGAGAGATCAAACACATAGCTACTGGTACATACCCTCAGCCCCGAGGGTGAACTACTCCCTCCTCGTCATGGAGACTGCCAAGGCAATGAAGATGGCCTTCGGTGATGGTTTCCCCTTCCAGCAGGGTGCCAGAACGGGCTCCTAACTAGTTTTTTGTGGCTTTGGAGGCTTGCGGTGGTGGAACTCCTGATTTAGGTTCTGCGTCGGGGTTTTTGGAATATTTTAGGATTTATAGAGCTGAGAGGGAGGTCGGTGGACTCCCAAGGGGCCCACAAGCATGGTGGGCGCGCCTAGGGGGTGGCCGCACCCCTGAGGCTTGGGCCTCCTCGGGAATCTTCTAGCTTCATCTCCAAGCTCCGTGGGTGTCTTCTGGTCCATCAAAAATCACCGTAAATTTTTGTTCCATTTGGACTCCGTTTGATATTCCTTTTCTGTAAAACCCAAAAACATGGAAAAAATAAGAACTGGCACTGGGCTCTAGGTTAATAGGTTAGTCCCAAAAATAATATAAAATTGTAGTAAAATGATTGTAAAACATCCAAGAACGATAATATAACAACATGGAACAAGCAAAAATTGTATATACGTTGGAGACGTATCAGCATCCCCAAGCTTAATTCATGCTCGTCCTCGAGTAGGTAAATGATAAAAACAGATTTTTTGATGTGGAATGCTGCCTAACATGTTCATCGTATTCTTTTCTTCTTGTATAGGATGGACATTTGTACTTGTAAATGATTCAAAGCAATAGTCTAGTTTTAACATAATGACTTCAATACTCAAGCATGTCAACAAGCAACCATGTCTTTCAAAATATCAACACTAAAGAAAGTTATCCTTAGCTCATCATGCTCAATCATTGATCCATTCGTGAAACACGCTCAAATATTAGCTATGCCCAATGCTCAAGTACGATCATAGTTCCCCCTAGTTGCTGCTTATAAGAGAAGATGGAGACTCAAAGAAAAAATAAAATTGCATAAAGTAAATAGATAGGCCCTTCGTAGAGGGAAGTAGGGATTTGTAGAGGTGCCAGAGCTCAAGGTTTATATTGAGAGAGAAAAATATTTATAGTGGCATGCTTTTCTTGTCAACGAAAATGACGAAGTAGCTCAAAATACTTTCCATGCTAGATACATTATAGGCGGTTCCCAAACAGAATAGTAAAGTCTTTACTCCCCCTCCACCAATCAATCACACTCCACGGCAAGCCGAATCCATGGGTACCGTCCATACCAACAACATTCCTGGGGGGAGTTTTGTTTCATTATATTTTGATTTGATTTTTGAGCATGGGACTGGGCATCCCGAATACCAACCACTTTCTCGTGAATGATAGTGAATCAACACATATCGTGAGAATAACACACATAGCATGGAAAAATATTGGATACTCCCCACCGTTTCATGAGCGGTACGGGCACACAAAAGAAAAAAAATATTTTGAAGATTTAGAGATGGCACATACAAATTTGTTTGGAACGGCATGGAAATACCACATATAGGTAGGTATGGTGGACTCATAAGGAAAAACTTGGTTTAAGGATTTTGGATGCACAAGTAGTATTTCTACTTAGTACAAATGAAGGTTAGCAAAAAGATTGGGAAGCAACCAAACCGAGCAAAGAAAAATCACATAAGTGAGCATTGAGTCATAACTAACACCGAATAATGCACCACAAGTAGGATGTAACTTCATTGCATGACTATTGACTTTCGTGCATGTATAGGGAATCACAAACCTTAACACCAGTATTCTTACTAAGCATAATTACTCACTAACATGACTCACATATTACTATCATCATGTTTCAAAACTATTACAAAGAATCAAGTTTAATTTGTCCCATAATATTCATGAAAGTTTTCATTATATCCTCCTTGGATATCTATCACTTTGGGACTCGTTTCATGTATTGCCATTGTTTTTTTTAAAGCTCAAACAAATTTAAGTAAAGCACATGAGCAAATGACAAGCTACTCTCAAAGGGTATGAGTAGTCAAACAATTAAGGAGCTATGTGAGGACTCTCTATCCATCAATAAATATTTTCAGATCTTAAGAACTTTATAAAAACAGCAAGCAAAATAAAAATAACACTCCAAGAATATCACGCATCATGTGAACGAATAAAATTTTAGGCTCAACATAGGCTAACCGATAATTGCTGATGAAGAGAGGTGGGATGCATAGCATCCCCAAGCTTAGATGCTTGAGAGTTCTTGAAATATTTACTTGGGGTGCCTTGGGAATCCCCAAGCTTGAGCTTTTGTATCTCGTTCAATCTTCTCATACCATGGTTGCACCTATTCTCAAAAACTTCATCCACACAAAACTCAGAAAGAACTCGTGAGATAGGTTAGTACACATAATAAAAAATCAACTCTTTATGTACTTCCAAGACAAGTTTAATAATAATTTTCAAACATTAGGTACTGTATACTATCATTTCCACAATTTATATATACCAATATAGGCTATGGAAACTATAGGATAAGTAGATAATGAAACTATAACAGCAATCTGTCTAAACAGAACAGTCTGTATAAATTTATAAAAACAATGTACTTATGTCACTCAAACATTATGAAAATTTAGAACATGCTATAAAATTTATATGAACATATTGTGTAAAAATTTGAGAAATTTTCCATGTTCCAGTAAAATATGAAAATTCAAACACTATAGCCAAAGTTTCTGTTTTTACACAGCACTCATCAAAACATGCAATGCAAGCATCATAAAGGCAATTCTTCGAACTCTTTACTGAAAAACATGATTATAAATAACACATAACAGAAATTAACTAAATTTAATGATGACCCAGGTAAAGCACATATTGTGTGACGAATAAAAATATAGCTCCAAGCAAGATATACCGATAGTGTTGAAGACGAAAGAGGGGATGCCTTCCGGGGCATCCCCGATCTTAGGCACTTGAGTATTCATTGGATACTACATTGGTGTTGCCTTGGGAATCACCAAGCTTAGGTTATTGTCACTCCTTATTCTTCTCATATCGGTGTCTCACCCAAAGCTTGAAAACTTCAATCACACAAAACTTAACGGAACTTCATGAGATGGGTTAGTATAATAAACAAAGATCATTCACTTTGCTACTATCAAGACAAGATTCATAATGGTTACCATATGATACCTACTGTATTATACCATTCCCACAATTTATATTACTCAATATAAGCTATAGAAACACTTGAAACAAGCAAACTATGCATGCAAAACAGAATCTGTCAAAAACAGAACAATCTGTAAAGATCTGAATGATCACCATACTTACCTGACTCTAAAAATTCTGAGAAATTACTAAAACTCAACGCATTTTCTTATAAATGCTGTGTAAAAAATTAAGAATTGTTTGACGCTCCAGTAAAATCTGATAATTCATATACTGGACACAATGTTTTCTATTTTTGCACAGAATCAAACAAGCAAGTATCCACACTATCCCAAAGGATTTACTTGGCACTTTATTGAAATAAAAGACACACAACATGATTAATACAGTCTTAATCATGTTAAAACACAAAAACATAAAGTAAAAGTGTTGGGTTGTCTCCCAACAAGTGCTTTTCTTTAATGCCTTTTAGCTCGGCATGGTGATTTCAATGATGCTCACATAGGAATAGTAATTGATACATGCAAAAGAGCATCATGAATCTCATGACAAGAACATTTCAGTCTAACCCACATTCTATGCATAGTGATTTTGAGAAAAGAATTTATGGAAACAATAATCATCTAGCATAGGAAGGCAAAACAAGCATAACTTCAAAACTTTGAACACAGAGAGGAAACTTGAGATTATTGCAATTCCTACAAGCATATGGTCCTCCCTCATAACAATTTTCAGTAGCATCATGAAGGAATTCCACAATATAACCATCACATAAAGAATTATCTTCATGATCCACAAGCATAGAAATTTTTTCACTCTCCACATAAGCAATTTTCTTTTCGTTCATAATGGTGGGAGCAAACTCAAGAAAATAACTATCATGAGATACTTGATTGACGTAACCGCTTTGAATATTAAAATCATGATGACAAGTTTCATGGTTGTCATTAATATTTATAGCATACGTGTCATCACAAGAATCATCATAGATAGGAGGCATGCCATAATCATAATAGTTTTGCTCATAAAAACATGGGGGACTAAATATATCTTCTTCATCAAACATAGCATCCCCAAGCTTGTGGCTTTGCATATCATTAGCATCATGAATATTCAGAGTATTCATACTAAAAATATTGTAATAATTCTCATCACTCAAAGATTTAGTGCCAAATATTTTAATAAGCTCTTCTTCTAACACTTGATCACAATTTTCCTTTCCATCATTTTCACGACAGACATTATAAAGATGAAGCTTATGAGGCAACCTCAATTCCATTTTTTATAGTTTTTCTATAAAACCAAACTAGTGAAAAAAAGATTCAATTGCAAATTCTAAAATATACCTTCAAGCACTCACCTCCCCGATAACGGTGCCAGAAAAAGCTTGATGTCTACTACACAACCTTCTTCTTGTAGACTCGTGTTGGGCCTCCAAGCGTAGAGTTTTGTAGGACAATGGCAATTTTCCCTCAAGTGGATGACCTAAGGTTTATCGATCCACTAGAGGTGTAGGATGAAGATGGTATCTCTCTAACAACCCTACAACCAAATAACAAAGAGTCTCTTGTGTCCCCAACACACCTAATACAATGGTAAATTGTATAGGTGCACTAGTTCGGCGAAGAGATGGTGATACAAGTGCAATATGGATGGTAGATATAGGTTTTTGTAATCTGAAAATATAAAAACAGCAAGGTACAAAATAGTAAATAGTGAGCAAAACATTGTATAAATGCTTGGAAACAAGGCCTAGGGTCCGTACTTTCACTAGTGCAATTTCTCTCAACAATATTGGCATAGTTGAATCATATGTAAATACCTCTCGTGCGACAAAGAGTTCACTCCAAAGTCACAAATAGCGGAGAACTAACAAAGAAATTATTGTAGGGTACGAAACCACCTCCAAGTTATCTTTTCTGATCAATCTTATGAGCTATCCCTATAAGTGTCACGGACAGCCCTAGAATTCGTACTAAAATAACACCTTAAGATACACATCAACCAAAACCCTAATGTCACCTAGATACTCCAATGTCACCACAAGTACCCATGGGCTTGATTATACAATATGCATCACATAATTTCAGATTCATCATGTTCAATCCAACAAAAAGAACTTCAAGGAGTGCCCCAAAGTTTCTACCGGAAAGTCAAGACAGAAATGTGTGTCAACCCCTATGCATAGATTCCCAAGGTCACGGAACCCGCAAGTTGATCACGAAAACATACATCAAGTGGATCAATAGAACATCACATTGTCACCACGGATATCCCATCGCAAGACATACATCAAGTGTTCTCAAATCCTTAAAGTCTCAATCCAATAAGAAAACTTCAAAGGGAAAACTCAATTCATCACAACAAGATAGAGAGGGGAAAACTCCATATGATTCATCTATATCAATAAAGCTCGCGGTACATCAAGATCGTGCCATCTCAAGAACACGATAGAGAGAGATCAAACACATAAATACTGGTACAAACCCTCGGCCCCAAGGGTGAACTACTCCCTCCATGTCATGGAGACCCCCGGGATGATGAAGATGGCCTCCGATGGTGGTTTCCCCCTCCGGCAGGGTGCTCGAATGGGGTCCCGATTGATTTTTGTGGCTCTGGAGGCTTGTGGCGGCGGAACTCCCGATCTAGGTTCTGCGTTGGTTTTTTGGAATATTTGAGGATTTATAGAGCTAAGAGGGAGGTCGGTGAACTCCCGAGGGGCCCACAAGCCTAGTTGGCGTGCCCAGGGGGGTGGCCGCGCCCCTGAGGCTTGTGGCCTCCTTGGGAATCTTCTGGCGTCATCTCAAAGCTTCGTGGGTGTTTTCTTGTCCATAAAAATCACTATAAATTTTTATTCCCTTTGGACTCCGTTTGATATTGCTTTTCTGTAAAACCCAAAAACATGGAAAAAACAGGAACTAGCACTAGGCTCTAAGTTAATTGGTTAGTCCCAAGAATGATAATATAACAACATGGAACAAGCAAAAATTATAGAATCGTTGGAGACGTATCAACTTCGTCAACGTGGACGTGGATGTTCCTGCCTATCTATGGTAGGGGAACATCTGCATGCAGCGCTGAAAGGTAGCGCCCGCGTTCTTCAGGCCGAAGGACATGGTGATGTAGCAGTAGGCCCCGAAAGGGGTGATGAACTAGGTCTTCAACAGGTCGACCGGATCTAGCTTAATCTGGTGGTAGCCTGAGTAGGCGTCCAGGAGGACAGTAGGTCACAGCCGGCCGTGGAGTCGATGACTTGGTCGATCCGCGACAGGGCAAACGGGTCCTTTGGACATGCCTTGTTCAGGCTCATGTAGTCGATAAACATGCGCCAAGTCTTGTTTTTGTTGAGCACCAGGACTGGGTTGGCCAGCCAGTCCGGGTGGAACACCTCCATGATGAAGCCGGCTACGAGCAGCCAGGCGATCTCTTCTCCTATAGTACACCACTTCTCCTCGGAGAAATGACACAAGGGTTGCTTGACCGGCTTCACATCCGTCCGTACGTGAAGTTTGTGCTTAGGGAACTCCCTCGGAACACCCGTCATGTCCATCGGAGACCATGCAAAGATGTCCCGACTCTCACGCGGGAAGTCGACGAGCTCGCCTTCCTATTTCCTGTTGAGGCAGGCGCCGATGGTCACGCATTGCTTGGGGTTGGCCAGGTCGAGAGGCACCTGTCTAGTGTCCCTGGACTGTTGGAATGATGCCTCGCCGGCAAATTGGGACAGAGGAGCCGGCATACCCGGCTGGCCAGAGGTGTGGGCCACGAGTTGGTCGAGCGGCCGCTTCTCCTCCGCTATCTCCAGGGCTTCGTCCAGCCGGCTGTCGTTGTGTGCGCACTCAATCGACATCTTGTAGTCGCCGGTGATGGTGATGATGCCCTTGGGTCTCGGCATCTTGAGCTTGAGGTACGCGTAATGGGGGATCGCCATGAACTTGACGAGAGTCGGCCAGCCCAGCAGCGCGTGGTATGGACTGTCAAGGTCCACCACCTCGAACCATATCGGCTCGCAATGAAAGCAACTCTGGACACCAAAGAGAACATTGAGCTTGATCTTGCCGATGGGGGTGCATCACTTTCCTGGCACGATGCCATGGAAAACCATACGACTTGCTTGCAGGTATTCCTCCTTAAGCCCTAGCTAGACCATCGTGTCGCGGTAGAGGATGTTGATGCTTCTGCCCCTGTTGATCAGCACCCGTGAGAAGCGGCAGTTGCGTCTCTTGGAGACGATGGTGGGATCGAGGACTAGGGCGTAGCTGCCAGGACTTGGCATCACAGCCACGTGGTCAGCCTGGCTCCAGGTAACTAGCTTCTTAGACCAGTGCATGAACTGGGGAGTCAAGGGCATGGTGGCATTCACCTCGCATTGGAGCCGGCACTGGGTGTGCTTGTCCGTCTCTTCACTGGTAAAGACGATGTAGGAACCGTCCTGGCTGGGGAACTGGTCGAGCAGGCGGCTATCGTGCAGAGCCAGAGCCGGAGAGGTTGTAAGAGCCGGTGCCGGTGTGCGGAGAGGCGGCGCAAGAGGGGCTGGAAGGCCTTCCCCCTAGGCCAACCGCTGCGAGAAGCTGCACTACCGGAGTGTGTGCATGGATGGCTTGGCCTCAGAATGATGCTTGCAGGGGAGGTCGAGCATCTGCTCAAATGTGAGCTTAGGCTGCCAGGCGGCCTTGGTGGTGCGGTGATGCTGGCCGGAGGCCGAGGCAGCCGGCTGCTCTTCCTCGATGGTGGCAACCTGCCGGCTCCCGTAGCGAGACTGTGGCTGGTCGATCTTGTGCTTGTTGTTCTATGGCTGCCAGTCATGACGAAGTCAGCGGTGGAGCTGCCTTGCTAGGCGTGCTGACCTTGACCCAGATTGCGGAGTTGGCCATGGCGTACTTGTACGGCTTGGCCATGAGGTCTGACATCATTGCTGGCTCGGAGCATAGGAGCTTGTGCTTGAGGTAGGTGCCGTTGTAGCAACCCTTGATGAAGTACTGGATGGCCTGCACCTCGTGCACTCCTTCGCATGAGTTGTGGAGCTTGGTACATCGGGTGAGGTAGTCGTGGAGGGCCTCGTCCGGGCCCTGAACGCACATGGCTAGTTCGCTGGGGCGGCCGGATCGCTTGTAGGTGCCGGTGAAGTTGTGGATGAACGCCTCTTCAAAGTCCGTCCAGGTGTTGATGCTACCGGTCGCCGGGCTGTTTAGCTAGGTGCGGGCTGAGCCGATCAGCATGAGGGGGGCATAGAGGATGGCTACGCGCTTGTTCCCCCTGGCTATGCCGACCGCGGTGGTGTAATCAATCAGCCAGTCCTCCGGCTTGGCAGACCCATTGTACTTCGGGGGTGTCATGGGGAAGCGTGAAGCCGGTCGAGAACGGCTCGTTGACGATCTGAGGGCTGAAGCACGCCGGGCCGATCGAGCCCTCCTCCTCGAGGAGGGCCGATTGCGCGAGCCGGTCGAGGAGGAGACGCGTGTCGTTCTCGCCATGAGGGACCTGTGGTCCGAGCCGGGCTGCGAGATCGGCATGGACGGTTGGCCGCACAGACCGTGCCGGGACCCATCGTGGAGGCAGGGTGTGCCCGTAGCTGCCCCGACTACCGCCAGCTGACACATCATTGTGGTGGTTGCCACCGGCCGGGATGTCATTGCGCCGGTTGTCCACAGCCGACTGCTCATTTCCGCGCAGCTGGGAACGACGAGCCTTGCTTCCCCCGGGCGGCCTGCCGGAGGCGCGAGGGGAGCTGAAGTGTTGAGCCGGCTTACGGCCAACAGCCATAGTGCCCTCGCCCTCGGGACGGGGAGCCTCGAAGACGTCTCCATCGGGAGCAAGCTTGGCCTGCTGTGCGTTGGCAGTGTCGATGAGGTCCTTGATGTGTCGCTCACGTGAGGCGCTCCTCGTAGGCTACCTTGGCGGCCTGCAAGTTGGCCGCGGGAGTGTCATAGACGGGAAGATTGCCGCCGAGGATCTCTGCGACCATGAGGTCGCAGGCGTGCACATCCCCCCGCCGGCTAGGCTCGGTGCCAGCCGAGGTGAGATCACAAGCAGAGATATACTCCTGATGCGCGGCCTCCATCCGGGACCGCTCGGTCACGAGGGCGCCGACGTCCATGAACAGCAGACGATGGGCCTCCTCCATCCCGGCTGTGACAGTGGACGAGTTTGTCATCAGTGCGATCGGTGTGCTCAGACCCCAAAGGGTAGCGTCGAGCGGGTCGGAGTTTCCGTCGCGGGCGATGGCTGTGCCGTCCTTAACCCGCGCTTGGCCAGAAGAGGTAGAGGAGGCAGTGGTCATCACCCCCACGCGGATGCGAGAGCTGTCAACCTCGCCCGAGGTGAGAGCACCCATGGACAAGGGCGGGTTGGTGCAGTCGAGTACCTGGCTAGGGTATGCATCGCCCGCAAGCTCGTCGGCGAGGCTCAACCTGCCAACGCGCTCGATGTGTGCAGCGATGCCGAGCGCAGGGTCGCTACCGAGGCACTCTTTGGAGAGGCCCACAACGTCTCCCGTATGGCCAAAGGGAGCAAGCCTCATGAGCATGCAGTACCGCCCGGACGCGAGACGGTCGGGAGAGGTGGTGCAGGGGCCCTCTCGGACCTGACTTCGGCCGGTGTTGCGGACGGCCCCACGGTGGGGGGCAACTGTCATCGTTTTCTCATGGCAGATGCCATTGGTAGGCTTATTGAGAGTGCTTGGGGCCGAAGGATGCCGACGGGCTCCTGGAATGGGATTAGGCACAAGCGGTGCGGGGCATACGATGTACCCAGGTTTGGGCCCCTCCGTGAGAGGTAATACCCCTAGTCCTGTTAGTTTGGTTGATGAGTTACAGGGAGCTACAACGGTGCTCCTTGAGCTATGTGAGTAGAGGAGGAAGAAGTAGCTAGCTTGCCTCTACTGCCTCTCTACATGGGAATGTGAGTGCGTGTGGGGAGGGGATCTGATCGCCCCGGGCATGGGGGGCTCCGGGTTTTTTTATAGGACAACCCCCGGATTACAATACTAATAGAAGGCACCGGGAGGATGCTGGCTTGCAGCCTCTCTAGCCGGTCAGGGGGGCCGGCTGAGGGGTCTTGTCACTGGTTGGGCCAGCCAGTTGTGGGGTCCCATCGGGAGACGGAGGGGCCCACGCGATAGGTCCCCGTGCCGGTCGCATCGCGGCACGGGCCGTTCTTCGGGGTGTCTTCTTACGGTATTCGGCCATGGTTAGCGGTACAGATGGCCACGCTATAGCCATGCGGGAGCAGGTAATGGACTGGTTGAGGGCATGTCGACACTGTTCCGGTGCCCAGTTGCAGTCGGCCAGAGTCAGAGGCACTTTTGCCTCCACTGTGGCCATGCGAGCGCTGACTCCTGATGGTATGGGGCCACTGTTGCCGCGTGTACATTGACCGTGGAATCGGGTGCGTCGACGGCTAGGGGGCCTGGGGGGGCCGCCCCTGGCTAGCCGCCTGCATGGAGCCGGTCTGTAGAAGGAGGCGGCTCGCCCTGTTGTTGTTTCGGAAAGTTGGAGTAGAAGGCTAGCTGAGGCTACCCCGGGGTTATCCCCCCGTCATTTATGATGGTGTTGCTTTGCATGGTATTTCACACTTTGTTTAGTTTATTCGGACTCTTGTGTGATCGTTTTAATCCGAAAGTTACTAGTCATCGGCTTTAGCCCCTTGTAGATGCTATAATGGGTGCTTCGACCTCCACACCGTGACCCTTAACCGACGCCTCGGTGCCCGGAGGTGGTAGTGTGTAAGGGAAACGAGGCAATCTGACTATGTGGCTTTAATGCTTCACTTAGCCATAGGAGCTAGACCACGGTGGCAAGTGACCAGCCCCCAGTATTTTGTGATGTTCGGGTATACTGACGTTGAAACCATTCTCACTTCGTTTGTGTTAATACAAACCCTTCGTATAACACGAGATAACCTCCATCGATTTTCAGTTTAACACTTGCCATTGGATCACCGACTGGTTCTCACTTGTTATGAGATTCAATTTTCGGCTTTCTCCACTGAGGTACTTGACCATGTGAGTTGGAAGTACAATCATAGTGGTTCTCCCTTTACCCTCCTAGCCGAACATGCGGAACGTAAGAGGGTAAACACAGGAGTCGGCAACCCAAATATTTACCCAAGACATATTTTGGACCGATTAATATAATGCAATCGAGACGCTGAGCAGATAAGATAAAAAAGAGCGCCGGAATGATGCTTGGGGCGAGTTTTATATTCGAGGCCCTGGTTTATTAACCATCCGCATCTAAGGAAAGTATGTAGCAAACTAGTTTGTTTCAGCATCGGAGAGGGGGAAAAGGTTATCTAGCATAAATGACAACAATGGGACCGTAAAGAATGGTCTTTATTCCCGATGAACTCGTGACGTCTAACCGTACAATTTGAACTATCAAAGCAACTTTTACAGATACTTTGCTTAAAAATAAACTTTACAGAGGAAAGGTTTACACATCGCCTTTATGACTGGTTTGACGTCCCTATTGTGCCCTGTTGCACGTCTACGCCTTTGGTCTGGAGGGTGTGTGTCTGTGTGCTCCTTTAGAGGAGATAGTGATCGACAGATGGACCTTTGAGAGAGGGTCTTGAGAGGTCACCGTAATATGTTAGCTTGATGCTGGTGTGACACCCTTGGATTAAGCTATAGTGATCATCGTAGTTCAGCTACAGTGGTGGCCAAGATTAAGCTAAATGGTTTTACTAAACAGTGCTTGATCAATATTAGAGTCATATGTCATTGATTTCCCTAATGATTTTTAAAAATGCAATTAAAAGTTTATTAAATAGTTTTGAAAACCTGAAAAAAATCATGGATGGGTTGCAGATAGTCCATAATCAATTATAAAATTGTAACCCACATGTTATAAAATGTTCTCGCGCCTCATAATAAATAAAACAGAGGCCAAATCTTTTATTAAATGCCCTTTTGAATTATGTGGTTTCCAAATAAATTCGAAAAGCCCCAAAACTATTTGTGGCTCAGTCAAATATTACAACAAAGTGGCCCTTTTTACAAAAGTGCATGGGTGTTGGAATTTAAATGAAATTAAAAGAATTAAATAAAAGCATAAAGGAAAATAGAAAAAGGGGAAAAGCCTACTCAGCACTTAGGCCCAGCTGCTACAGGCTGGCCCGGCCCAGTAAGGCCGACCTTTCTTATACCTCTCGCCAGAGGGAAAGTCATGGCGTGCGTGCGGTCGTTCGCCCGCTAATTGCCTGGCTATCGGGCATCCCGTGGCCCTACTTGAGGATAAGAGCAAGCCCTGGCATCTCTCTCCCCCCTCGCAAACCATGAGATTGCCATTCCCCCTCTCCACACTCACCCTCTTCCTCTCGCATGCAGACCGAGCGTTGCCGCCACCATGGCCGTCGGTTAGCCGTGCCCACCATGCCTCCCACGCCTCGCCTCCATGCCAAGAAGGACCGCCACACTATTGCTTCGACTTCACCCAGCCATTAGAGTCGTGGAGTGCCGCATCACCTTATTCATCATCCACCATCGGAGTTCCGCCGACAAATTTAGCACGTCTACAGGGCCCGGTGAGCATCAGTTCCTTCTCCCCTCACTCTCCCATGCGAAACTGCTGCCATAGCTCCCCTCCCACCGATTCCCGAACGTGCCGCTGCCAGCGAGCTTGCTGCCATGGCGACAGCCGCCACAGCTCGCAGCTGAGCACCGCGCTGAGCTCCTGGAGCTTGCAGACGTCGAATGCGTGCACACACGGCCTTCCCCGAGCCCCGCAGTGCTGCAGTCATCGATGCCCGAAACCCCCACCGCAAAAGTCGACGTCGTCGACAACTCCGCCCACCCCATCACCTGCTGATGGTCCGAATGGAACCGCGCTCACGCCAGCTTTCAAACGCACCAAAGAATGCGCGAAATGGTGCCCTCTAGGAGAAACCGAGCCCCTCCCGAACTCGTCGCTGTGTTTCATTGTCACCGGCGATGCCTCCGGTTGTCGGAGCTAACCTGGCCGACCGGGGTCACCTCCTAGTGTAACTCATAGTTGGGCTAGTGGCCACAGTTGACCACTTGACAATGGTCAACTGGCTGACTAGGCACTGCCCAATCACTCCCAGGTGGGGCCAGCCCCCTTGAGCCTATGATATGTTGGCCTAGGATAACTAGTGTTAATGAAAATTGTTTAGTTAATTTTAATAATTAGTTTAAACTAAATAGCCACTGATAGGTGGGAGCCCCCTTTTTAATTAATTTGTTCTTAGTTTAAGTTAAACTCTGATTAACCCTCTGTGTATGAGAGAGGGGCCCCATTGGTCAGGTTTTACTAGTTAGCAGTACTATTGACTGCTGATGTCAAAGTGATGTCATGCTGACATCATAATTGTCTTTTTCGAATTAAAATAAATCAGTTTATTTCAGAAAA
Organism: Hordeum marinum; assembly: GCA_022496015.1. Taxonomy (NCBI): domain Eukaryota; kingdom Viridiplantae; phylum Streptophyta; class Magnoliopsida; order Poales; family Poaceae; genus Hordeum; species Hordeum marinum. The sequence goes on from CM039674.1 coordinate 147,958,614, forward strand.
TGATTAAAACTTTGAAAATCATATAAAATAATCTCTAGCTCGGATGAAAAAGTTTTATACATGAAAGTCGCTCGGAAAAATCCCACTAATTCGAATACGCTCTCCATTCATCTCTCACATGCTCCTAGCATGATGAACATGGACATTTTGGCGTTAGGATCATTTGTCCGGTAGTAGCCCGAGACCTAGGAAGTATCGTCACCTATTTTCCCGCTCCGTCTATGACGTGTAGTACTGCGTTAGCTCATTCCCAGCTCTGCATATTGCCATGTCATGCATCGTGAAGGGGCCCTTATCCCGGGGTAGGCCAAGGCAACGGGGTCCTCCCCACTCCGCTTCGAAGAAAAACTAATCGGCCGGCTGGACGAGGCCAGCTGGGGACACGCCGCACGAGCCATCTCCGGCTCGTGCTTCGCCCGGCCGGCCCAGCGATCGGGTGTGCTCTCGCCCGGCTAGCCAAGAAGCTAGCCGCCCACGAGCTGGGTAGCCCATTGACTTGGGGACGGACAAGCCCTGTCCCGTCTCCCTGACTGTAGGTACGACAGTGCGATATGACTAACGGGGGGAGCAACCCTGTGGCCACAGTGGTCGCTAGCGCGCCGTCCCGCACGGCTACAGTCCATCCATCCGGCCCGCTTACCTCAGTGAGAGCGATTGGACGGGGAACAGTTCCAGCATGCCCCCGCCACTCGAGTGCCTGCCCCAGCGTGGCTACAGTGCCGACGGCCGTACCGACGACCTCGGCCGCCTGGCGCTAGGCGACGCCTCCCCGGGCGACCCGTGCCGGGGCAGGTGGGGGAGGGCCAATCGCGGCCCCCGCCGACGGGTCCCAGCAGGGATGGGACCGCTCGGCCGGCGGGCCCCGCCCACGACGAGATAATACAAGCCGCGGGACCCCCTGGCCAGGCAGAGAGGCTGCCAGCCGGGTCCCTCCACCCTCGTACCTAAATCATACTGTAAGAGCCGGGGGGTTGGCCTATAAAAACCCGCGAGCCCCCCATGCAATGGGGACGGACCCATGATCAAGAACACACACACAGAGAGCCCCCATACTCTTCCAAGTGGTAGCGGGAGACGAGCCGGGTGCTCCTTTCTTCCTCCTCCGAACACAGCTCCAAGAGCACCTCTGTATACTTATCCATCCATCCAACGAATCCAAGCAGGACTAAGGGCATTAACTCCCACGGAGGGCCACGAACCTAGGTACGTCGCGTGCCTCCACCTTCTCGTACCCAATCCCGCACCCGGAGCCCATCTGCGTCCAATGGCCCCAACACCACCGATAAGCCACCCTATGGCATCTGCCGCGAGAAAACGGCGACAGTTGGCGCCCACCATGGGGCCATCCACGGCATCGTTCGGGTTCATGCTCCGGGCGGGACCTCCCGCCATTCCCCGCAGCCGCCGCTTGGCCTAGCAAAACCATGGGAGGTTCGTGGGGCTTTCCACGGTAAGCCCTATGGGCGACTCCGATGGCGTAGCGGCCGACATTGACGCGCTCACCGAGTGCTTCGGTAGGCTCAGCCTTGCCGAAGCTCAGGCCGCGTGTGAGTACCCCGCGGGGGTACTGGTCTGCGCCGGCCCTCTCACGGCCGTGGGAGTACTCGCTGCGGCCTACCCTAGCGGATCCCGCCACTGTGAGGGGGGATGGCCATGACCTCCTCCACCGCCTCCGAACGGGCGCAGGTAACGACCACCGCCGCTGCCGCCCGCGTCAGCATGTCCGACCCGATTGGTGCGGCCCTCCGGGGCTTGAGCACCCCGATTGCCCCGACGGAAAACCCCGATACCGCCACGGCCGACCTTGAGGCGGCTCGTCGCATCCTCTTTGTGGACGCCACCGCCCTCGCAGCCACGCGCCGCTACATGGAAGCGGTGCAACGGGAATACGCCTCCGCTTATGGCCTTACCCTGGCTGGCGCCGAGCCCAGCCGGCGTCGGGCTGTGCGCGACCGTGGCCATGTGGTTGCCGAGATCCTCGGCGGCAAAATGCCCGTCTATGACACCCCTGCAGCTAACCTGCGGGCCCTAAAGGTGACCTATGAGGAACTGGACACCTTGGAGGGCGAAGAGTGTGCCGCCCACGAGCACCACATCAAGGAGCTTATCGATGCTACTAACGCACAGCAGCATCAGCTCGCGGCAGGCGGCACCGCCGCCGAAGGCTCCCGGCCCGAGCGCGAGGGCACGAGAACTGCCGGCCGCCAGCCTGCACAGCACTCCTGTTCCCCGCGCGTCTCCGGTCATCAGATCGGGACGCACGACCTCTAGCCCTCTCAGCCGCCGAGGAGTGAGCAGCCGGCTGTAAGCAGCTGGCGCACCGGCAAGCCGCCTAGTAGCGGCCGCTACCACGAAGTGCCGGCATCTGGCAGCCGGCACCGCCGGGGGCACACCCCACCCCTGCAACACAGGTCGCGGCAATCGACGCCGCCCATCATCTGCCCCGAGCTTTCAGCCCGGCTCGGGCCACGCATCCCCGTAGCAAGGATGATGCTCGCAACCACGTCGACCAACTCGCGCAATCTGCCCTCCTCGAGGAGGAGGGCTCGATTGGCCCGGCTTGCTTCGGCCCCAAGATCCGTAGTGAGCCATTCCCGAAGGGCTTCACACTCCCTAGGGACACCCCGAAGTATAACGAGGCCGCTAAGCCAGAAGACTGGCTGATCGATTACACCACCGCAATGGGCATCGCATGGGGAAACAAACGTGTGGCCGTCCGCTACGCCCCTTGATGCTCTTCGGCTCGGCCCGCACCTGGCTCAACAACCTGACGGCCGACAACATCAACACATGGACGAACTTCGAGGAGGCCTTCGTCCGCAATTTCACCGACACCTACAAGCGGCCGGGCCGGCCCCTTGAACTTGCTATGTGCGTTCAGGGGCCGGATGAATCCCTCCGCGACTACCTCACTCGGTGGACCGAGCTCCACAACTCCTGCGAGGGAGTGCACGAGGTGCAGGCCATGCAATACCTCATTGAGGGTTGCTGGGACAGCACCCCTCTCAAGCACAAGCTTCTATGCTCCGAGCCGGCCACGCTGGCCGAACTCATGACCAAGGCGGACAAATATGCGAAGGCCGATTCGGCCAACCGGGTCAAGACGGCCCCGCCGGCCAAGGCGACAATGACGCCGGCCACGGCCCGCCCGGCTGCCAACAACCGACAGCCGCACAGCAACAAGCGCAAGAACGACCAGCCGGATCCCCACTACGGGAGCCGGCATGTGAACATTGTTGAGGATCAAGAGCCGGCAGCCCAGCCTTCCAGCCAGTACGAGCGCGCCGGCAAGGCTGCCTAGCAGCCGAAGCTCACCTTTGAGCAGATGCTCGATCTTCCATGCAAGAATCACTTGGGGGCCAAACCCCCCGCGCACATGCTCCGGCAATGCAGCTTCTCACAGCGATTGGCCCGGGGGGACATCCTTCCGAACCCTCCCGCGCCGCTAGCCCGTGCGTCGGCCCCGACCCAAGCTGCCGCCCCGACGCCGGCAACGGCCCCGAACGACGGTCGCCTGGTCGACCAGTACCCCAACCAAGACGGTTGCTACGTCGTCTTCACCAGTGAAGAGACGGGCAAGCACGCGGAGTGCCTGCTCCGTCGTGAAGTGAACGCCACCATGCTGGCGACTCCCCAGTTCATGCACTGGTCGGAGAGGCCGGTCATGTGGAGCCAGGCCGACCATCCCGCGGTGATGCCGCATCCGGGCCGCTACGCCTTAGTCCTCGACCCCACCATCGCCACCAGGGATCCAGCCTGCCGCTTTACATGGGTGGTGATAGATGGTGGCAGTAGCATCAATATCCTCTACCTAGACACGATGCACAAGCTACGACTAAAGACAGAAGACCTGCAGGCGAGCCGAACGGTTTTCCCTGGCATCGTGCCTGGGAAGTCTTGCTCCCCTGTAGGAAAGATCACGCTCGACGTCCTCTTCAGCGGACCTGGCCACTTCCACCACGAGCCGGTACTGTTCGAGGTCGTGGACCTCGCCAGCCCGTACCACGCACTGCTAGGTCGGCCGGCTCTAGTCAGTTTCATGGCGGTCCCACACTCGCCTACCTCAAGCTCAAGATGCCGGGTCCCAAGGGAATCATTACCGTCAAGGGCAACTACAAGATGTCGCTCAAATGCGCTCGAGACGGTAGCCGGCTGGTAGAGGCCCTGGAGATCGCCGAGGAGAAGCGGCAGCTCGACCGGCTCATGGCCCTTGCCGCCAGCCAGCCAGCCGTGTCGGCTCCCCCCTCGCAATCCACCGGCGAGGCCTCCTTTCAGCCGTCCAGGGACACCAAGCGAATCTCGCTCGACCCGGCTAACCCGGCTCAGTGCATCATGATCGGCTCCCGCCTCGATAGCAAATAGGAAGGCATGCTCGTCGACTTCTTCCGTGAGAATCAGGACCTCTTCGCATGGTCCCCCAAGGACATGCCGGGTGTTCCGAGGAAGTTCATCGAGCACAAACTACACGTCCGGCCGGATGTCAAGCCGGTCAAGCAACCCTTATGCCGCTTCTCCGAGGAGAAGCGACGCACTATAGGAGATGAGATCGCCTGGCTGCTCGCGGCTGGGTTCATCATGGAAGTTTTTCACCGAGACTAGTTAGCCAACCCAGTCCTGGTGCTGAAGAAAAACAAGACCCGACGCATGTGCATCAACTACACCAGCCTGAACAAGGCATGTCCCAAGGACCCATTCGCCCTGCCGCGGATCGATCAAGTTATCGACTCCACGGCCGGCTGCGACTTGCTGTCCTTCTTGGATGCGTATTTCGGCTACCACCAAATCAAGCTAGACCCGGAGGACCGCCTCAAGACCTCCTTCATCACGCCCTTTCGGGCGTACTGCTACATCACCATGTCCTTCGGCCTGAAGAACGTAGGCTCCACTTTCCAACGGTGCATGCAAAAGTGCCTCCTACCCCAGATAGGCAGGAACGTCCATGACTACATCGACGATGTTGTCATCAAAACCAAGAAGCACTTCAGCCTCCTCGACAACCTTCGGGAGACCTTCGCGAACTTGTACGAATACAAGGTCAAGCTCAACCCGGAGAAATGCGTCTTCGGCGTCCCCGCTGGTCAACTCTTGGGTTTCTTCGTGTCCGCCCCCGGCATCGAGGCTAACCCCGAGAAGATCCGCGCGATCGAGCGCATGCCAAAGTCGACCCGGCTCCGCGACGTCCAGAAGTTCACCGGCTGCCTTGCCTCGCTCAGCCGGTTTGTCAGCCGGCTAGGGGAGAAGGCTCTGCCCCTGTATGGGCTCCTTCGCAAGACGTCTCTCATCGAGACGGGTCAAACCAAGAAGCCGGGCACCTTTGACTGGCCCGACGAGGCGGACGAGGCCTTCCACGGCCTCAAGAAGGCTCTCACCCGCACACCAATCTTGGCAGCACCGGCTGAGAAGGAACCACTGCTCGCGTACATCACCGTAATGACCCAGGTCATCAGCGTCGTGCTGGTGGTCGAATGGCCGAAGGAGGGCAAGGCCTTGCCAGTTCAGCGGCCCGTCTACTACCTCAGCGAGGTCCTCTCCGCGTCCAAGCAGAACTACCCCCACTACCAGAAGTTGTGTTACGGCATATACTTTGCTGCCAAGAAGGTCAAGCAATACTTCCAAGAGCACATCATCACTGTGGTGAGCGTGGCCCCGCTCGGCGAGATCATGAGCGGCCGGGACTCCACCGGCCGGATTGCCAAGTGGGTGATCGCCCTCGCCGATCACGAGATCTGGTACAAGCCGAGAACCGCCATCAAGTTGCAAGCATTGGCGGATTTCCTCATCGACTGGGTGGAGACAGAGTTCGTCCCGCCTCCCCTGGACTCCACGCATTGGCGAATGCACTTCGACGGCTCGAAGATGAGGACCGGCTTGGGTGCCGGCATAGTCCTCTCCTCTCCGAAAGGTGATCAGCTCAAGTACACCCTCCAGATCCACTTTGCCGCCTCCAACAACGTGGTGGAGTACGAGGCCATCGTTCATGGCCTCCGTCTTGCCAAGGAGATCAGCATCAGGCGCATCCTCTGTTTCGGCGACTCTGACCTCGTGGTGCAACAAGTTTCCTGTGAGTGAGACGCCAGGGATGCGAACATGGCAAGCTACCGTTTCCTCGTGTAGCAACTCACCGGCTCCTTCGAGGGTTGCAAGTTCCACCATATCCCCCAAGCGGATAACGAGGCGGCGGACACGTTGGCAAAAATCGGCTCCACCCGACAGGCCATCCCAGCTGGCGTCTCCCTCGAGCGACTGCTCAAGCCATCGGTCAAGCCCTCCCCAGGGTCGGAGTCAATCTTCGTGCCGGCAAGCACCGCCGGCCCATTAATGGCGCCGGCCGCCTCCCCAGCAACTCCGTCGTTGGCTCTCGAACCGTCGGTTGCCTAGCTGGCCCCGGTCGAACCGGCGGCGCCCGTGGCAGACGGACCTGACGACGCGGCCGCCATGATGGCCATCGACCCGCCGGCTCCAGGGGCCAGCGAGCCAGGCCCGGGGGCTGACTAATCAGCCTCGGGGGCTCCCGAGCAGGCCCGGGGGGCTGGGGAGCCGGTCCTGGGGACTGTCCAACCAGCCCCGGGAGCTCTCCAGCCAGCCACCGTCACAGCTCCCTCATGGGCCTAGCCCATCTTGGCGTTCCTTCTACGGGGCGAGCTGCCCCCGGATGAGGCTCTGGCTAGGTAGATCTAGCGCCGGCCTCGGCCTACAGCATCGTCAACAGTGAGCCCGTCCATCATAGCACCACCGGCGTTTTCCAACGGTGTGTCGAGCCGGGAAAGGGCCAAGAGATCCTCCTCGACATCCACCAGGGCAAATGCGGTCACACGCCGCCTCCTGGGCCCTGGTGGCCAAGGTTTTCCGCCACGACTTCTATTGGCCCATGGCTCTCGAGGCGGCCAAGAAATTGGTCGTCGAGTGCGAGGGCTGCCAACGCTTCAGCACGCAAAGCCACCTGCCGGCAATAGCCCTCCAACCATCCCCCTCTCGTGGCCCTTGCCGTTTTGGGGGCTGGACATGGTGGGCCCCTTCAAAACCACCCGAGGCGGTATGATGCACTTGCTGGTGGTCGTGGACAAATTCACCAAGTGGATTGAAGTGCGGCCCATCAAGAAGCTGGACGGCCCCACGGCCGTCCGGTTCATCAATGACATTACGATATGCTACGGCGTCCCCCATAGCATCATCACCGACAATGGCACCAACTTCGCCAAAGGCGGGCTCACGCGTTTCTGCTCCCAGCAAGGGATCCGGCTGGACCTGGCCTCCGTCGCTCATCTGCAATCAAACGGCCAGGTCAAGAGGGCAAACAGCCTCATCCTATCCGGCATCAAGCCCTGGCTCGTGACCCCGCTGGTCAGGTCGGCCGGCTGCTGGATCGACGAGCTGCCGGCTGTCCTTTAGAGTCTTAGGACCACCCCTAACCGTTCAACCGGCTACACCCCGTTCTTTCTCGTGTATGGATCCGAGGCGATCATCCCCACCGACATCGAATTCGACTTGCCTCGGGTCGCCCTATACACGAAAAAGGACGCCAAGGAAGCGGGAGAAGAGGGCGTCGACCTGCTCGAGGAGGCTCGCGAACTAGCCTTGAGCCGGATGGCAATCTACCAAAAGAACCTCCGGCATTACCATTGCAAGAGGATCCGGCCGCTCCCATTCCGCGAGGTGTACTTGGTCTTCAGACGGATCCAACGAACCGTCGGTCAGCACAAGTTGTCCTCCCCATGGGAGGGCCCGTTCATCGTCATTAAGGCGCTACACAACAATGCGTACTATCTAATAGATGCGCAGAAGCCACAGAAGCACAAGAGAGACGCCTCCGGCAACAAACGGAGCGTCCGTGGAACACGGCACTCCTGCGCCCGTTTTACTGCTAAGGAAAAACCAACGTATGTATGTATCCTCGTCCTTGTGGGCTTATGAATGCAATGGGCATCCCAAGCCGGCTCTTGGGGGGCGCCCCGTTTCGTTTATCTCAAAGCTTTCCACACTCCCCGGCTCCCCGGTCCGGCTCCCGAGCCCGGGGGCTAGCCGGCTAGGCCTAGAGATGTCTCTCCGTAGAAAAGACTAATTAAATGTGAGCCGGCCAAGCCTCCCCCTTACCAGCTAGACACCGGCACCCGACTGTTTGGCTGATGGGCCTCGGGGCGGCAAGGCTCGGCTCGCACCAAATGTCGAAACGGTATGGGACCTTTTCTAGGCCAAGTCGGACCCTCACCGCATCTCTAGCCGCTTCACTTACCCCGAAAAAACCCTCCGCGATTCCTATGTTTTTGAAATGGCTCCCTCGAGGCAGATGCCCCGACCCAGCCACAGATCGGCTCCCGGCTGGCGGGGCTAAGGCCAAAGGGGAAACAGAGTAGATTAATAAGGCTAAGGGTGTGGCGGGTGAAAAAGGGGTAATGTGGAGGCGGCAAGATTAATGAGGCATCAAACGCAAAGTACTCATAACATAAAGCAAAACGGCCCATGGCCGGCGTTCAATTCATGACATACACACCCCCAGTGGGTGGATCGAACCCAAGTTCAAAGTGCAATAAAGAAGAAAAAGAAAGAGCAAAACAGGAAGGTGCCCGGGGGCTCAAGCCACTGGTGCGTCACCAGCCGGCGCGTCGCCAGCCGGCACGTCGAGAGGCGGTTCGGTCCCCATCCCGGAGGTGCTCGCGTCCTTCGGGTCGGCCGCCTTGCCCTTCGCAGCAGCCTCCTTGGTCGCCTCGTCTCGCCGCTCGAGTTAGTGCTCTCGTCGGCAACTTCAACGTTGTCCGGGCCCTGGGGGATGCCGAAGGAGTCCTCGGGCAGCGGCTTGCCGTCTTCTCCAAGGGGCGTCTGGAACTCATCCGCGTCGGCATACAACGTGAGCTCGTTCGCCCGCAAGACAAGGGCCGGCTCACGAGCCTCCCGCTCCGCGGCTAGCATGTCCCGCATCGTCGCTAGCTGGGCGAGGTCAACCCCCCGGTACCACGAAGTGACGAACCGAAGTGCCATCTGTGCTCCGGCTCGGGCGGCCAAGGCTTTCCAGGCCTCGAGGTGGGAGACGGCGTGCTCAAGCAACAACACCATGTGATGCATCGGAGCTCCTCCACGGCCCGGCCACAGCACGGCGATGACCTCCTTGCCGGCAGTCATGAGCCGCTCCATGCTCCGCTCGAGATGGGTCATCCGCATCTCGACGGCGAGCCCGATCTCGTCCACATCCCATGGGGCGTGCTCATCAATAGAGCGGCCGTACCCCCATAGGTGCTCCCGGTGCTCCTCAACATCCCACGTGGCGCGGTGATGGGTCTCCGGGAACCGCACTGAGGGGAAGAAGGGAAGAAGAAAAGAAAAACCAGATGAAGCACAAAGAGGCGGCAAGCAGAAGGCAACCAATCGAAAAAAGAAAGAAACAAGCGCTTACCTTCGATCGCATCATCCACACTAATGGCGAAGTTGAGCGCCGCCGCTCACTCAGCCGCCCGAGCCACTTCCGAAGCGGCAAGAGAGCTCTTGGCCTCCTCAAGCGACTTCTCGAGGCGGGTCACCTTGCCTTGAAGGGCGGCAGTCCTCAAGGCGGCGTCAGCCGCCTCCTTGATGGCCACCTCCCGGGCCGCTGCCTCCTTTGCCGCCTTGGCCTTGAGCCGATCGCGGGCCGCCTCGCCGTCAACCAGTAGCGCGGCCAGCCGGCTCGTCTCCTGCACGGCCGCCTGGACATCCCGCGCCAGCCGGTCCCGCTCGGCGGCGAGCCCGATCTTTTCCTCCCGAAGGGCGGCCAGCTCACCTGCGTAACAAGGATAGCGTCAGTAAAACAGGGGTGAAGCCGCCAACCCCTGGGGGCTACACGCCTCCACCCGCAAAACACAACTCACCTTGCACACGTGCCAGCTCCTCCTCTAGACGGTAGAAGCCGCGCTTGCCATGATCGTGGATGGCGACCTCCTCCGCGAAGAGCCTCTGCCTAAGGGAGGCCCCCTCCTGTTGCAAGAGCGAGAGAACGTCAAAAAACACGCTCAAAGGAGATCCGGCCCGGCTGCCCATCAGTCGGTCAGCCGGCTCGCATCTCGAGGGCTACACCTTGTGGGTGCGCTTGTGCGCCCCCACTAAGAATACTAAGGACGGAAGGAGAAGCTTACCTTAGCACGCCGAAGGGCGGTGTCCGCTGCCTCCACGAACTGGGCCAGCTCCTGCCGGCACCGGTCCAGGACACTCCCTAGATCCCCAAGGGAGGGGACCAGGCCGCCTGGCGGAGGCACCGATAGGGCCGGCATGTTCGCCAGCACCTCCCAGTCTCGGCTGACCTTCTGCATCGACCGCAGGATTTGCCGAGCGCGGCCACCGCTACCGCCCAGGCTCGCCGCGGCTCCGACCGCTGGGGACGGGTTGATAACGGCGAGGGACCGGGAGTCGCCTCCCGCCGGCCCCCCACCGGGCTCCGTCGCAGCCTCACCCGTCGGCCCCTCCAGCGCGTCGGTCGCGTCGGAGGGCCGCTCCACCTCCACAACGACCGCCTCTAGCGGCGCCTCCGACGTCGCCTCCGGAGCCAGCGGGATCACCTCCTCCCGGGCCGGCTCGGGGGCTGGTGGGGGCACCTCCGGCACTTCGTGCTGAGCCGCCTCGGGGGCCGGCCCCATCACCATCTCCCGTGCGGGCGGGGGAGGTAGCGGATCCATGTCCGCGTCTCGCGGCTCGCTAGAGGGGGGTCTTGATAGGCGGGCGGACTCTGCTGCTAAGTCCGAGGCCCGTGGCGGCTCGGTCGCCTCCTGTGTTGCCGGCCGTTCAAAGTCCCGGAGCATGCGGCCCCTTCCCGCGTTCCGGACCGGGAGGCTCGCAGCTCCGCGAGCCTCCTCTTCTCGACTCTTAAGGTGGTCGCGTGCTCGCGGGCCAGCCGGCTGGCGGTGTCCGCATGCTCATCAGACCCCCCCCTCCTCTTGGAGCTCGATGGGGTCACTGCAACATCCGAGCCTCGGTCATCGACCAGCTCGAAAGACGAAAACAGGAAAAAAAAAACAAGGGAAGAAGCGTAGAGGACTCATGTGACGATGAGGGGCAGGGCCCGCTTGGCACGAGGTGGCGGCTTCCACGCGGCCACCTTAACCCGCTTCGGGTCAGGCGGTGGAGCCGCTGACCCCTCCTAGGCTGGCCTTTTTTCCCTGACGACCGGCTCGATGGCTGGACCTCGAGCTGGGCGCTCCTTGCTCCTCCAGTCCGGGCGCGCTGTAGGAGGAGGTCCATCAAGGATCATCAGCTCATCATCATCATCGTCGTCGTCGTCCATCCAATCACGGATGGAGGGACCAAGAGGGAACTCACCCGCTTCGCCGGGTCCCCCGGCCACTCCGGACCCTCCGGCCCCGCTGGGAGCACCGCCTCGTGGCCCCGCCGGCTCATCGGCCTCCCCGGAGGAGTCCACCCCCTCTTCAGCGGGAACCCCCGTCAGGAAGTCCCGAGAGTCGGAGTCTGCCCGCTCCGCCTCGAAGATTTGTGGATGCGGGCCGTCTGGGTATACAAACCTCAACAAGAAGACTCACCAGGGGGGCCGGTTGATGCGGTCATATAGCTCCATGCCGAATGACCACGAGGCGGGCCTCATCTTGAACGTCGTGAGGGTGTTCACCCGCTTTGCCACCTAAGCCGGCGTCAGCTCCACGGTGGACTGCCGGCAGGGGTCGTACCGGCCCGACATGTCGCAGATCCGGTGCGGCCTCATCTGCAGAGGCGACACCTAGCGCGATATGAAGGCCGCTACCATATCGGAGGCGACCAGCCCCTGGGAGCTCTTCAGCTCCCCGAGCTGGCCCAGCTCCTCCAGAGCAACGCTGTGCGGGGCTGATGCCGGCCAGTTCTGCTGGGACGACTGGCGGTCTTCGAACAGCGGCAACCGGATGTACTCCATCACCGAGTTGCTGTTCTGCATGTTGAAGAATGTGCGGTGCCACCCCCTTGACGGAGTCAATCAAAGAAAGGGGAGGGAAGCGGGCGACGCCGCGGCAGCTCACTACGGTGCCCCCGCATGCGTTGTTGATCAATAGCTTGAGATAAAAAAGCACGTTGAAGAGGCCAAGAAAAGGAAGAACTCCCAGATACCCCTCACACAAGGTCACGAAGGCAGAGAGATACAAGATGGCATTGGGACCGAGATTGTGGGGTTGAAGATCAAGGGTCTCAACGAAGAGGCGGAAGAAGTTGGTCATCGGGAGCGCGAAGCCCCGGGAGAAGTACCAGAGGAACACTACCCATTCCGCTGGTTGCGGCGCCGGCACCAGTTCGCTGCCCGGTGCATGGACGGTCACCCGCTCGGGCGGCGGTAGCATCGGCGCCTTACACAGCTCCCTGATATCGGCATTGGTGATGAAGGATCCTCCCCAGCTACCGCCGCATCCATCGGCCATCTCAGCGGTGGGGCGGCATGCGAGCGCGTGCGCGGGCTTGAGCGTGGCAGCACGAGGAGAGGCAAGGTCGAGAATCAAGGGGCAATGGTGAGAAGGACTGCAAGGGGGCGAGTGGGGCGTGGGTACCTCCGCCCCTGCCCTTCCCGTAGGGGAGGACATGACCGGGAACATCGAATCGTCTGCACCCACGTTCCCCGGAAATCCCGCGCGAGTGGGTCGCCACCGGCCGTAACGGCTGTGTCGGGGCACAGAGGATCCGGCCCCGGCCCCGAGGCCTACCGGGCTACGCCTGGGCTGTACCGGACTAGCCCTCGACGATGTCCCGTCTCCCCGCGTGCGCAGGGCCCAGCACATCATTATGCGCCGTGTGGCAAGTCGCGTGCCGGCGTGTGCCCCGGAGCGACGCGACAGAACCCAAGGCGTCGGGTCTTGTAGCTGACCTGGCTGCCCCTTTGCCTTCGGGCCGGAGGCGGGATAGGCTGGGGGAAGCCGCCGGCATCCCACCATCCGGCGAACGTGGGGCCCCGCCGGCTTCGGGGGCTACTGACGGGGCCCTTATCCCAGGGTAGGCCAAGGCAACGGGGTCCTCCCCACTCTGCTTCGAAGAAAAACCAATCGGCCGGCTAGACGAGGCCGGCTGGGGACACGCCGCACGAGCCATCTCCGGCTGGCGCCTCGCCCGGCCGGCCCAACGACCGGGCGTGCTCCCACCCGGCTGGCCAAGCAGCCTGCCACCCACGAGCCGGGCAGCCCATTGACTTGGGGATGGACACGCCATGTCCCGTCTCGCTGACCGCAGGTACGGCAGTGCGATGTGACTGGTGGGGGGAGCGACCCTGTGGCCACAGTGGTCGCTGGCGCGCCGTCCCGCACAGCTACAGTCCATCCATCCGGCCCGCTGACCTCAGTGAGTGCGACCAGGCAAGGAACAGTTCCAGCACGCCCCCGCCACTCGAGTGCCTGCCCCGGCGTGGCTATAGTGTCACCGGCCGTATTGACGACCTCGGCCGGCTGGCGCTAGGCGACGCCTCCCCGGGCGACCCATGCCAGGGCAGGTGGGGGACGGCCAATCGCATCCCCCGCCGGTGGGTCCCAGCAGGGATGGGACCGCTCGGCCGGCGTGACCCGCCCACGACGAGACAATACAAGCCGCAGGACCCCCTGGCCAGGCGGAGAGGCTGCTAGCTGGGTCCCTCCACCCTCGTACCTAAATCATATTGTAAGAGCCAGGGGGTTGGCCTATAAAACCCCTCGAGCCCCCCCATGCAATGGGGACGTACCCCCGATCGAGAACACACACACACACAGAGCCCCATACTCTTCCCAATGGTAGAGGGAGACAAGCCGGCTGCTCCTTTCTTCCTCCTCCGAACACAGCTCCAGGAGCACCTATGTATACTTATCCATCCATCCAACGAATCCAAGCAGGACTAAGGGCATTACCTCCCACGGAGGGCCCCGAACGTGGGTAAGTCGCATGTCTCCACCTTCTTTTACCCAATCCTGCACCCAGAGCCCATCGGCGTCCAATGGCCCCAACACCACTGATAAGCCACCCTATGGCATCTGCTGTGAGAAAACGACGACACATCGTGATGCATCTATTTGCTTTAAATTTATTGTTTCTCCCCCCTCTTCTCTCTGTTAGACCCCGAGACTGACGCTGCTACTAGGTACAACTACACCACTAACGATTAGCCTTTTATAGTAGAGCAGCAAGGCAACCATCCCCCCCTTGATCATTCCGATATTTGCCCATTCTTTCTCTCTCATGCTTGCATTAGGTTTTGCTACTGTTGTAGATAGCTCCTATTCTAATGCATAGCCTGTTTTTTTTAAACTGCTATTGTACCTACTATTATATCACCTGCTTAGTATAGGTCGATTACTGATCCCCTATGACCCCTTAGTCACGGTTGCCCCTGCTTCATCATCCACGAATCGAAGACTCGAAGACTCGATCAATCAGATCAGCAAGCCATGACCATCACATTCACCACACACCACCTTAGTTGTGCGACTCTGCGGAGATACTATCGAGTACTGAGGGTGACACCTCATGAAGTACTCATGATGCTAACTCTGTAATGTAACTACTCGGTCGTGGTTATCGAGGATGATTCCGCCACCACTACCGAGGACGACTCTGTCATGCAACCCCTCATTTTTGCATGGAAGTGTTAGTGTTAGTGTTAGTGTTGGCACATGCCCCAAAGCAAGCATGGATTAATACATGCAAAAATGACAAAGTAGCATCACAGTAGAAAATGATTGTTTTATAAACTTTATCAAAAGTGAAATCTAATTGCACCAATGGATTCCTTGGATCTTTCTACCCCAAAATCATGTATCATACTCATATAGTCACATGAAGCATCATGGCACAAACTATACTAGCAAAACAACCACCTCTCCAATAAGTGAAAACTTACTTAAAATGCACATGAGCATATTTGAACATGGCCAGATTTGGTAATGTAGCTACAATAATAAATAGTGTATGACAAGTGGGGCATGCCCACTTGTCACACACACACACACACACCCCAAACCTACACATCTAAACCACACACACACACATTGTTGGGGATATAACTCCACGGTGAGACCCGCCCTAAGGGCTCCGGGTCACACCAGGCAGCTCGTACACCAGCCCAAGAGTGGGCTGTGAAGAGCCCAAGACACTTGGCGGCTTGACAAAATGGGCCGCCCGGACGGAGAAGACCCGGGCGCGTAAGCCGCCTGGAGATAACTTGACCAGGAAGGCAAGATAAGGTAGAGATAGACTCATACATGTATTGAGAGTCGGTTACGACTTGTATGACCCGTGGTCTTGACCTCCTATATAAAGGCGAGACCCGGGGCGACTTAGAGATCAGACAATCTAGAACTAGGTCAAGCAATAGCTCCCTTGTAATCAATACACCAAGCAATACAACACAAGCAGGACGTAGGCTTTTACCTCGACTTGAGGGGCTGAACCTGGGTAAACTCGTGTCCTTCGTCCCAACCAACCCCTTTGAGTCCATCACCTTAGCAATGGCCTCGAATCCAAGTCCGTACACTCGGATATCTTCCATGATAAAACCACGACAGTTGGTGCCCACCGTGGGGCCTGCGCTTGGTGATGTTGAGTTCTCAAAGGGCTCTCTCCCAGGATTCGAGGGATACGTGGTCGAAAGGATGAATAAGAGTCGCCATGGCCGGCTGTACATCGATGATGGCGGCTGGGGGCTTGATGTCGGCTCTGTGGAATATGGATTCTGGGTTCCTTTTGGCGGGATCCACGTCTTCATCAGCAGGATTGATGGATCTATGCCCGGGCCGGACGTCTGCACCGAGATCATCGAGCTGACTCGGCGCGCGCAACCCGCCCGTGATGTGCAGCCCACCCGTGTTAACCCGGGCCGGAAGCACGTCTTCGTGGGCTTTACTCAAGGTATGGATCTGGAAGCTTCTACGTTGCAGGAAACTCTTGTCTATTCGGATGACGGATCTTCAAGCAGAGAAGCGGAATCGATCTACCAGCTTCACAAAGGTGGGTTCTGGGGCTATGACGAGCTTTACCCTCAGTCGGATCATTTTGAGCCGGACGATCTTGGGCTGCCAGTTCATGCAGCTATGTTTATGGCGGGGTCGGCCCCGAGTGCGAGCAGCATAGCCGCTGGATCAGCAACCTCAGGGGCTGATCCGCGGCCGCTGGATCAAGTTCTTCTGGATCTGATGAACGAGCTCGCGGCCCTGATGGCCACTAATGTTACACCAGATAACCAAGCCGCTCGGAACTTAGAGATTGTGAGGCTCAAGGACCGGATGGCAGAGGAGCAACAGAGGATAGCTGAGCTAAAGGTCCAGATGGAGGAAGAGGCGAAATGTATTAAGACGGATGTCTTCTGCCTTGGGCTGGAAAAGCAATCGGCGGTTGCGGTGCATCGGATGAGACATCAATCCCGCTTACCACAACGTTACGAGGCTAGGAATCTCTTCAACACGCCAGGAACGGGACGGGCAGCGGATGCACCTGGAAGCCGGCTGGCGGCTTGACCATGGCTTAAACCGGCCCGACGAAACCAGGCCTCACCAATGGTCTTTCCAACACCTGTGGGTCATTACTCCAACCCGGCAGAGAACATGGTGGCCACGGCCACCCGGCTTGAAACAATCCCTATTCCGGATGAAGCGCCTTTTGCGGAAGAGGTACGGAATGCCATTGGATACCTTCAGACGGCGATGGCCCAGCAGGAGAAGTATGCTCACATCCGGAACCACGTTCATTCAACCCCTCTCCCCAGCCACAGCTTTAGCCGGCGCTATGAGTTGCCTACGGTTTCCAGCAGCGATCGACACAAAGGACCTCCGGGGGATGATGTTGGAAATATGCCCTAGAGGCAATGAATAAAGTGTTTATTATTATATTTACTTTTTCATGATAATCGTTTATTATCCATGCTATAATTCTATTGATTGGAAACACATTACATGTGTGGGTAAATAGACAACACACTGTCCCTAGTATGCCTCTAGTGAATTATCTCATTGATCAAAGATGGTCAAGGTTTCCTAGACATTTACATGAGATGTCATTTGATAAAGGGATCACATCATTAGGAGAATGATGTGATGGACAAGACCCAAACTACAAACATAGCATATGATCATGTCAGTTTATTGCTACTGTTTTCTGCTTGTCAAGTATGTGTTCCTATGACCATGAGATCATGCAACTCATGGACATCGGAGGAGTTCCTTGTGTGTATCAAACGTCGCAATGTAACTGGGTGACTATAAAGGTGCTCTACAGGTATCTCCGAGGGTGTTTGTTGAGTTGGCATGGATCAAGACTGGGATTTGTTACTCCGTGTGACGGAGAGGTATCTCAGGGCCCACTCGGTAATACAACATCACAATAAGCCTTGCAAGCAATGTGACTAAGTGTTCATCACGGGATCTGGTATTACGGAATGAGTAAAGAGACTTGCTAGTAACGAGGTTGAACTAGGTATGGAGATACCGACGATCGAATCTCGGGCAAGTAACATACCGAAGAACAAAAGGAACATCATACGGGATTAACTGAATCCTTGACATAGAGGTTCGAACGATAAAGATCTTCGTAGATTATGTAGGAACGAATATGGGCATCCAGGTCCCGCTCTTGGTTAATGACCGTAGAGGTGTCTCGGTAATGTCTACATAGTTCTCGAACCCGCACGGTCTGCACACTTAAGGTTTGGTGATGTTTCGGTAGTATAGAGTTATGTATGGTGCTGACCGAAGGTTGTTCGGAGTCTCAGATGAGATCCCGGACATCATGAGGAGCTTCGGAATGGTCCGGAGGGAAAGATTGATATATAGGAAGTCCTATTTTGGTCACCGGAAAAGTTTCGGGCTCATCGGTAGTGTACCGGGAGTGCTGGTAGTGTATCGGGAGACCATCGGGAGGGGCAGTTTGACCCAAGAGGCAACATGGCCTGTGGGAGAGTGAATACCAGCACTTAGTCCGCTGGTGGAATTCCCACACAAAGCCCATGCGGCTAGGGAGAAAAAGCCCAAAGAGAAAAAGTGGAAAAAGGCAAAATTAGGGTGAATCCTAGTCCTACTAGGATTGGAGGTGGATTCCACCTCTCCCACCTGGTTCGGCCGACTCCTATAGGCTTGGCCCCACCTCCCCTCTTCCTCTTATATATACTGGAGGTTTTAGGGTTTTTGCACAGAATTTTTCAGCCACGTGCTACCCGTTCCTCCAGTGCATAGTTTCTCCTCTAGATCGGTTTTCTGCAGCACTTAGGCGAAGCCCTACCGGAATAGCTCCACCACCATCACCGAAGCACCGTCACGCTACCGGAGAATGCTTATTCCTCTCCGCTCCTTCTTGCTGGATCAAGACGGCGGAGATCGTCATCAAGTTGTACGTGTGCTGAACGCAGAGGTGCCGTCCATTCGGCGCTAGATCGGAAGGATCGTGATCAAGTTCGTGGGACCGATCGTGATCAAGTCCACGGGACGGATCGTGATTGGATCGCGGGACGGATCATGATTGGATCACGGGATGCTCGGTGATTTGGATCGTGAAGACGTTTGACTACACCAACCGCGTTTCTTAACGCTTCCCGCTTAGCAATCTACAAGGGTACGTAGATCCACTCTCCCTCTCGTAGATGCTCATCACCATGGACAGATCTGCACGTGCGTAGGAACTTTTTTGTTTCCCATGCAACATTCCCCAACAGTGGTATTATGAGATAGGTCTATGTGTAGATGAGATCTCGAGTAGAACACAAAAGGTTTCTGGGCGTTGATGCTTAGATTGCTTCCTCCCTTGGTCGGATTTTGGTTCAGCGGTATTGTGAGATGAAGCATCCCGGACCAACATTACTCGTACGCTTACGAGAGACCGGTTCCCTCGACCGCAACTTGGTGCATAGATGGCTTGCGGGTGCCAGTTTCTCTCACTTTAGTTGGATCTGATTCGACAAAGGCGGTCCTTGAGTAGGTTGAAAAGCAACTAGTGTATCATCGTTGTGGTTTTTGCGGAGATGAGAATTGTTCTTGCTAGATACCCGTAGCAGCCACGTAAAACATGCAACAACAATTAGAGGATGTCGAACTTGTTTTTGCAGGGTATGTTGTCATGTGATATGGCCAATTACATGATGTGATATATGTGATGTATGAGATGATCATGTGATGTATAGATTATGACGACTTGCATGTCGATGAGTACGGCAATCGGCAGGAGCCATAGGGTTGTCTTTAATTATTGTATGACCTGCGTGTCAATCATTAAGCGCTATGTAATGCTTTACTTTATCTCTAAACGGTAGCAATAGTAGTAGAAGCATGTTGGGCACGACGACCCCGATGGCGACCCATTGATGGAGATCAAGATGATGAAGATCATGGTGTCATGCCGGTGACGATGGAGATCATGCTGGTGCTTTCTAGATGGAGATCAAAAGCACAAGTTCATGGCCATATCATGTCACTTGTGAATTGCATGTGATGTTAATACTTTTATGCACCTTGTTTTGCTTAGGACAACGGTAGCATTATAATGTGATCCCTCACTTAAATTTCAAGATGAATTGTCTTCTCCCCGAGTGTGCAGCGTTGCGAAAGTTCGTCGTGTCGAGACACCACGTGATGATTGGGTGTGATAGACTCTACGTTCACATAGAACGGATGCAAGACAGTGTTGCACACGCAAAACACTCGGGTTAAACTTGACGAGCCTAGCATGTACAGACATGGCCTCGGAACACAAGAGACCGAAAGGTCAAACATGAGTCATATAGTAGATATGATCAACATGAGATGTTCACCATTGAAGCCACCTCAACTCACATGATGATCGGACTTGAGTTGGTGAATTCGGATCATGTGACACTCAGATGACCTGAGGGATGTCGATTTGAGTGGGAGCTTTAGTAAATTTGATTAACTAAACTCAATATATTGAACAATAGTCTAAGTAACCTTTGCATATTTATGTTGTAGATGAATGGCTCGCGCAGTAGCACCCCTGAATTTTAATGCGTTCCTAGAGAAAGCTAAGTTGAAAGATGATGGAAGTAACTTTGTTGACTGGGCCCGTAATCTGAGGATTATCCTCACGGCTTCCTAGAAATCATATGTCCTTGATGCACCGCTTGGTGACCAAACAAAAGACATGACCTCCGAAGACGTTAAGAACGCTTGGGAGGCACGTACTGGAGATTACTCAATAGTTCAGTGTGCAATAGTGTATGGCTTAGAACCGGGACTTCAAAGACGTTTTGAATGTCATGGAGCATATGAGATGTTCCAGGAGTTGAAGTTTATCTTTCAGAAGAATGCCCGGATCGAGAGGTATGAGACCTCTGATAAATTCTATGCTTGCAAGATGGAGGAGAATGGGTCTATCAGTGAGCATATACTCAGAATGTCTGGGTATTCAAATTGTCTAGCAGAGTTGGGAATTACCATTCCACCATAGGCAATCACTGACAGAGTTCTTCAATCACTGCCACCTAGTTACAATAGCTTTGTGATGAACTATAACATGCACGGGATGAACAAGTCAGTCGTCGAGCTGTTTGCGATGCTGAAAGTCGCTGAGTCTGAAATCCAGAAAGAACGTCAAGTGTTGATGGTCAATAAAACCACTAGTTTCAAGAAGAATGGCAAGGGCAAGGGCAAGAAGGGTAAAACCAAGAAGGATGGCAAAGCAGTTGCTACTCCTGTAAAGAAGCCTAAGCGTGGACCTAAGCTAGAAACTGAGTGCTTTCATTGCAAGGGAACTGGTCACTAGAAGCAGAACTGCCCCAAGTACCTGGCTGACAAGAAGGCAGCCAATGACAAACAAGGTATATATGATATACATGTTATTGATGTGTACCTTACTAGCTCTCGTATTAGTGCCTGGGTATTTGATACTGGCTCGGTTGCTCACATTTGCAACTCAAAGCAGGAACTACGGATAAACGAAGGCTGGCGAAGGATGAAGTGACGATGCGCGTGGGAAATGGTTCCAAGGTTAAAGTGATCGCCGTCAGCACGCTCTCTCTTCGATTACCATCGGGATTAGTGATGAACCTGAATAATTGTTATTTAGTGCCTGCGTTAAGCATGAACATTATATATGGATCTTGTGTATTGCGAGGCGGTTACTCATTTAAATCAGAGAATAAAGGTTGTTCTATTTATATGAGTAATATATTTTATGGGGGTTATTCATATTGAATCTTGATAGTGATGACACACATGTTCATAACATTGATGCCAAAAGATGTAGAGTTGATAATGATAGTACCACTTTCTTGTGGCACTGCCGTTTAGGTCATATTGGTGTAAAACGCATGAGGAAGCTCCATGCTGATGGACTTTTGGAGTCAATTGATTTTGAATCACTTGACAGATGTGAACCATGCCTCATAGGCAAGATGACTAAACGCCGTTCTCTGGAACAATGGAACGGGTGAGTGACTTATTGGAAATCATACATACTGATGTGTGCGGTCCAATGAATGTTACAACACGTGGTGGATATCGTTATTTTCTCACCTTCACTGATGACTTAAGTAGATATGGGTATATTTACTTAATGAAACACAAGTCTGAAACGTTTGAAAAGTTCAAGCAATTACAAAGTGAAGTTGGGAATCATCGTAACAAAAAGATTAAGTTCCTGCAATCTAATCCAGGAGGTGAATATCTAAGTTATGAGTTTGGCAGTCACTTAAGACAGTGTGGAATTGTTTCACAGTTGACACCGCCCGGAACACCACGGCGTAATGGTGTGTCTGAACGTCGTAATCGAACCTTATTAGATATGGTGCGTTCTATAATGTCTCTTGCTGATTTTCCACTATCGTTTTCGGGTTATGCATTAGAGATAGCAGCATTCACTTTAAATAGGGCACCATCAAAATCCATTGAGACGATGCCATATGAACTGTGGTTTGGCAAGAGGCCAAAGTTGTTGTTTCTTAAAGTTTGGGGATGTGATGCTTATGTCAAAAAGCTTCAGCCTGAAAAGCTGGAACCCAAAGCAGAGAAATGCGTCTTCATAGGATACCCGAAAGAGACGGTCGGGTATACCTTCTATCTCAGATCCGAAGGCAAAGTGTTTGTCGCTAAGAACGAAACATTTCTTGAGAAAGAGTTTCTCTCGAAAGAATTGAGTGGGGGGAATAGAGCTTGATGAGGTTATTGAACCTTTACTTCAACCAGAGAGTAGCGCAGCGCAGAAAGATGTTTCTGTGGAACCTACGACAGTAGAAGAGGAAATTAATGATGATGATCATGAAGCTTCGAATCAAGCTGCTATTGAACCTCGTAGGTCGACAAGGCCGCGTACTACCCCTGAGTGGTACGGCAACCCTGTCTTGGAGGTCATGTTGTTGGACAACAATGAACCTACGAGCTATGGAGGAGCAGTGATGGGCTCGAATTCCGAGAAATGGTTAGAGGCCATGAAATCCGAGATGGGATCCATGTATGAAAACAAAGTATGGACTTTGGAATTATTACCTGAAGGGTGAAAGGCCATTCAGAACAAATGGATCTTTAAGAAGAAGACAGACGCGGACGGTAATGTCACCGTCTATAAAGCTCGACTTGTGGCAAAGGGTTTTTCACAAGTTCAAGGAGTTGACTACGATGAGACTTTCTCACCCATAGAAATGCTTAAGTCTTTCAGAATCATGTTAGCAATAGCTGCTTATTTCGACTATGAAATTTGGCAGATGGATGTCAAAACAGCGTTCCTCAACGGTTTCCTTGAGGAAGAGTTGTATATGATGCAACCCGAAGGTTTTGTCGATCCAGAGAATGCTGACAAAGTTTGCAAACTCCAGCGATCCATTTATGGACTGGTGCAAGCATCTCGGAGTTGGAATAAGCGCTTTGATGAGGTGATCAAAGCATTTGAGTTTATACAAGTTTACGGAGAATCTTGTATTTACAAGAAAGTGAGTGGGAGCTCTATAACATTTCTAGTATTATATGTGGATGACATATTGCTGATTGGAAACAATATAGAAATGCTGGAAAGCGTGAAGGAATATTTGAACAAGAGTTCTTCAATGAAGGACATCGGAGAAGCTGCTTTCATATTAGGCATTAAGATCTATAGAGATAGATCGAGACGCTTAATAGCACTTTCACAGAGCACATACCTTGATAAAGTTTGAAGAAGTTCAAAATGGAATAGTCCAAGAAGGGGTGCTTGCCTGTGTTACAAGGTGTGAAGTTGAGTAAGACTCAATGCCCAGTAACTACAGAAGATAGAAAAAGATGAGTGTCATCCCCTATGCTTCAGCCATAGGCTCTATCATGTATGCAATGATGTGCACAAGACCCGATGTCAGCCTTGCCATAAGTATGGCCGAAAGGTTTCAAAGTGATCCTGGAATGGAGCACTGGGCAGCGGTCAAGAATATCCTTAAGTACCTGAAAAGGACTACGAAAATGTTTCTCGTTTATGGAGGTGATGAAGAGCTCATCGTAAAGGATTACGTCAATGCAAGCTTTGACACTGATCCGGACGACTCTAAGTCGCGAACCGGATACGTATTTATTCTTAACGGGGGAGCGGTAAGCTGGTGCAGTTCCAAGCAAAGCGTGGTAGCTGATTCTACATGCGAAGCGAAATACATCGCAGCCTCGGAGGCGGCAAAGGAAGGTGTCTAGATGAAGCAGTTCATGATAGATCTTGGAGTAGAGCCTAGTGCACTGAATCCAATGAGCTTGTTCTGTGACAACACTGGTGCCATTGCTTTAGCCAAGGAACCAAGGTTTCACAAGAGGACCAGACATATAAAGCGACGCTTCAACTCCATCTGATATTACATCGAGGAGAAGGACATAAATATTTGCAAAGTGCACACGGATCTGAATGTTGCAGACCCATTGACTAAACCTCTTCCAAGAGCTAAACATGATCAACACCAGAACTGCATGGGTGTTCGATTCATTACAATGTAAATCACATAGTGATGTGAGATAGATTATTGACTCTAGTGCAAGTGGAAGACTGTTGGAAATATGCCCTAGAGGCAATAAATAAAGTTTTTATTATTATATTTCCTTGTTCATGAGAATTGTTTATTACCCATGCTAGAATTGTATTAATTGGAAACATGGATACATGTGTGGATACATAGAAAAACACAATGTCCCTAGTATGCCTCCAGTAAACTAGCTCGTTGATTGAAAGATGGTTAAGGTTTCCTAGCCATGGACATGAGATGTCATTTGATAACGGGATCACATCATTAGGAGAATGATGTGATGGACAAGACCCAAACTACAAACGTAGCATACGATCGTGTCAGTTTATTGCTACTGTTTTCTGCTTGTCAAAGTATATGTTCCTATGACCATGAGATCATGCAACCCACGGACATCGGAGGAGTGCCTTGTGCGTATCAAACGTCGCAACGTAACTGGGTGACTATAAAGGTGCTCTACAGGTATCTCCGAGGGTGTCTATTGAGTTGGCATGGATCAAGACTAGGATTTGTTACTCCGTGTGACAGAGAGGTATCTCAAGGCCCACTCGGTAATACAACATCACAATAAGCCTTGCAAGCAATGTGACTAAGTGTTAGTTATGAGATCTTGTATTACGGAACGAGTAAAGAGACTTGCCAATAACGAGGTTGAACTAGGTATTGAGATACCGACGATCGAATCTCGGGCAAGTAACATACCGAAGAACAAAGGGAACATCATACGGGATTAACTGAATCCTTGACATAGAGGTTCGACCGATAAAGATCTTCGTAGAATATGTAGGAACAAATGTGGACATCCAGGTCCCGCCATTGGTTATTGACCGTAGAGGTGTCTCGGTCATGTCTACATAGTTCTCGAACCCGCAGGGTCTGCACACTTAAGGTTTGCTGACGTTTCGGTAGTCTAGAGTTATGTATGGTGGTGACCGAAGTTTGTTCGGAGTCCCATATGAGATCCCGGACGTCACGAGGAGCTCCGGAATGGTCCAGAGGTAAAGATTCATATATAGGAAGTCATGTTTTGGTCGCAGGAAAAGTTTCGGGCTCATCGGTAGTGTATCGAGAGTGCCGGTAGTGTACCGGGAGGCCACCGGGAGGGGTATTTTGACCCAAGAGGCTACATGGGATGTAGGAGGGTGTAAACCATCCCTTAGTGGGCTGGTGGAACATCCATAAGAGGCCCATGCGTCTGGAGGAAAAGGTCCTAAGAGAAAAAGTGAAAAAAGGCAAAATAGGGTGAATCCTAGTCCTACTAGGATTGGAGGTGGACTCCACCTCTCCCTCTCTCCTTCGGCCGAACCAAGGAGGCCTTGGCCCTTGTGCCAAGGCCTCTCCTCCTCTCCTCTTATATATACTGGAGTTTTTAGGGTTTTTGTACTAGAATTTCAGCCACGTGCTACCCGTTCCTCCAGTGCATAGTTTCTCCTCTAGATCGGATTTCTGAAGTGCTTAGGCGAAGCCCTGCCGGAATTGCTCCACCACCATCGCCGGAGCACCATCATGCTGCCGGAGAACTCTTCTTCCTCTCCACTCCTTCTTGCTGGATCAATACGGTGGAGATCGTCATCAAGCTGTACGTGTGCTGAATGTGGAGGTGTCGTCCGTTCGGCGCTAGATCGGAAGGATCGTGATCAAGTTCGTGGGACGGACCGTGATTAAGTTCGTGGGACGGATCGTGATTGGATCACGGGATGGATCGTGATTGGATCACGGGATGAATCGTGATTGGATCGCGGGACGCACGGCGATTTGGATCGCGAAGACGTTCGACTACACCAACCGCGTTTCTTAACGCTTCCCGCTTAGCAATCTAGAAGGGTATGTAGATCCACTCTCCCTCTCGTAGATGCTCATCACCATGGATAGATCTGTGTGTGCGTAGGAAAATTTTTGTTTCCCATGTAACGTTCCCCAACAGGGTATACCTTCTATCTCAGTCCTGAAGGCAAAGTGTTTGTCGCTAAGAACGGAATATTTCTTGAGAAAGAGTTTCTCTCAAAAGAATTGAGTGGGAGGAAGATAGAGCTTGATGATGTTATTGAACCTTTACTTCAACCAGAAAGTAGCGCAGTGCAGAAAGATGTTTATGTGGAACCTATGATGGTAGAAGACGAAGTTAATGATGATGATCATGAAGCTTCGGATCAAGCTACTATTGAACCTCGTAGGTCGACAAGGGCGCATACTGCTCCTGAGTGGTACGGCAACCCTGTCTTAGAGGTCATGTTGTTGGACAACAATGAACCTACGAGCTATGGAGGAGCAGTGATGGGCCCGGATTCTGAGAAATGGTTAGAGGCCATGAAATCCGAGATGGGATCCATGTATGAAAACAAAGTATGGACTTTGGAAGTATTACCTGAAGGGCGAAAGGCCATTCAAAACAAATGGATCTTTAAGAAGAAGACAGACGCGGACGGTAATATCACCATCTATTAAGCTCGACTTGGTGCAAAGGGTTTTTCACAACTTCAAGGAGTTGACTACGATGAGACATTCTCACCCGTAGCGATGCTTAAGTCTGTTAGAATCACGTTGGCAATAGCTTCTTATTTCGACTATGAAATTTGGCACATGGATGTCAAAATGGCGTTCCTCAACGGTTTCCTTGAGGAAGAGTTGTATATGATGCAACCCAAAGGTTTTGTCGATCCAGAGAATGTTGACAATGTTTGCAAACTCCAGCGATCCATTTATGGACTGGTGCAAGCATCTTGAAGTTGGAATAAGCGCTTTGATGAGGTGATCAAAGCGTTTGAGTTTATACAAGTTGATGGAGAAGCTTGTATTTACAAGAAAGTGAGTGGGAGCTCTATAGCATTTCTAATATTATATGTGGATGACATATTGCTGATTGGAAACAATATGGAAATGTTGGAAAGCGTGAATGAATATTTGAACAAGAGATTTTAATGAAGGACCTAGGAGAAGATGCTTTCATATTAGGCATTAAGATCTATAGAGATAGATTGAGACGCTTAATAGCACTTTGACAGAGCACATACCTTGATAAAGTTTTGAAGAAGTTCAAAATGGATCAGTCCAAGGAGGGGTTCTTGCCTGTGTTACAAGGTGTGAAGTTGAGTAAGACTCAATGCCCAGTGACTGCAGAAGATAGAGAAAAGATGAGTGTCATCCCCTATGCTTCAACCATAGGCTTTATCATGTATGCAATGCTGTGCACATGACCCGATGTCATCCTTGCCATAAGTATGGCCGGAAGGTTTCAAACTAATCCTGGAATGGAGCACTGGGCAGCGGTCAAGAATTTCCTTAAGTACCTGAAAAGGACTAAGGAAATGTTTCTCGTTTATGGAGGTGATGAAGAGCTCGTCGTAAAGGGTTACATCGATGCAAGCTTTGACACTGACCTAGACGACTCACAGTCGCAAACCAGATACGTATTTATTCTTAACGGGGGAGCGGTAAGCTGGTGCAGTTCCAAGCAAAGCGTGGTAGCTGATTCTATATGCGAAGCGGAGTACATCGCAGCCTTAGAGGCGGCGAAGGAAGGTGTCTTGATGACACAGTTCATGACAGATCTTGGAGTAGTGCCCAATGCACTGTATCCAATGAACCTGTTCCGTGACAACACTGGTGCCATTGCTCTGGCCAAGGAACCAAGGTTTCACAAGAGGACGAGACACATAAAGCGACTCTTCAACTCCATCCGGTATTACATTGAGGAGAAGGACATAAATATTTGCAAAGTGCACACGGATCTGAATGTTGTAGAACCGTTGACTAAACCTCTTCCCAGGGCTAAACATGATCAACACCAGAACAGCATGGGTGTTCGACTCATTACCATGTAAATCACATAGTGATGTGAACTAGATTATTGACTCTAGTGCAAGTGGGAGACTGTTGGAAATATGCCCTAGAGGCAATGAATAAAGTGTTTATTATTATATTTCCTTGTTCATGATAATCGTTTATTATCCATGCTATAATTGTATTGATTGGAAACACATTACATGTGTGGGTAAATAGACAACACACTGTCCCTAGTATGCCTCTAGTGAACTAGCTCGTTGATCAAAGATGGTCAAGGTTTCCTAGCCATTGACATGAGATGTCATTTGATAATGGGATCACATCATTAGGAGAATGATGTGATGGACAAGACCCAAACTACAAACGTAGCATATGATCGTGTCAATTTATTGCTATTGTTTTCTACATGTCAAGTATGTGTTCCTATGACAATGAGATGATGCAACCCACGGACATCGGAGGAGTGCCTTGTGTGTATCAAACATCGCAACGTAATTGGGTGACTATAAAGGTGCTCTACAGGTATCTCCGAGGGTGTGTGTTGAGTTGGCATGGATAAAGACTGGGATTTGTTACTCCGTGTGACGGAGAGGTATCTCAGGGCCCACTCGGTAATATAGCATCACAATAAGCTTGCAAGCAATGTGACTAAGTGTTGGTCGCGGGATCTTGTATTATGGAATGAGTAAAGAGACTTGCCAGTAACGAGGTTGAACTAGGTATGGAGATACCGACGATCGAATCTCGGGCAAGTAAAATACCGAAGAACAAAGGGAACATCATACGGGATTAACTGAATCCTTGACATAGAGGTTCGACCGATAAAGATCTTCGTAGATTATGTAGGAACCAGTATGGGCATCCCGGTCCTGCTATTGGTTATTGATCGTAGAGGTGTCTCGGTCATGTCTACATATTTCTCGAACCCGCAGGGTCTGCACACTTAAGGTTTCGTGACGTTTCGATAGTATAGAGTTATGTATGGTGGTGATCGAAGGTTGTTCGGAGTCCCGGATGAGATCCCGGACGTCATGAGGGTCTCCGGAATGGTCCGGAGGTAAAGATTGATATATAGGAAGTCCTATTTTGGTCGCCGGAAAAGTTTCGGGCTCATCGGTATTGTACCGGGAGACCATCAGGAGGGGTATTTCGACCCAAGAGGCAACAGGGGCTGTGGGAGAGTGAATACCTGCCCTTAGTGGGCTGGTGGAAGTCCCACACAAAGCCCATGCGGCTAGGGAGAAAAAGCCCAAAGAGAAAAGGTGGGAAAAGGCAAAAATAGGGTGAATCCTAGTCCTACTAGGATTGGAGGTGGATTCCACCTCTCCCACCTGGTTCGGCCTACTCCTAGAGGCTTGGCCCTTGGGCCAAGCCTCCTCCTATCTTCCTCTTATATATACTGGAGGTTTTAGGGTTTTTGCACAGAATTTTTCAGCCACGTGTTGCCCGTTCCTCCAGTGCATAGTTTCTTCTCTAGATCGGTTTTCTGTAGCGCTTAGGTGAAGCCCTGCCAGAATAGCTCCACCACCATTGCCGGAGCACCGTCACGCTGCCGGAGAACTCTTCTTCCTCTCCGCTCCTTCTTGCTGGATCAAGACAGCGGAGATCGTCATCAAGCTGTACGTGTGCTGAACGCGGAGGTTCCGTCCGTTTGGCACTAGATCGGAAGGATCGTGATCAAGTTCGTGGGACGGATCGCGATCAAGTTCGCGGGACGGATCGTGATTGGATTGCGGGACGAATCATGATTGGATCATGGGACGCTCGGTGATTTGGATCGCGAAGACATTCGACTAAACCAACTGCGTTTCTTAACGCTTCCCGCTTAGCGATCTACAAGGGTAGATAGATACACTCTCCCTCTCGTAGATGCTCATCACCATGGATAGATCTGCGTGTGCATAGGAAATTTTTTGTTTCCCATGCAACATTCCCCAACAGATGATCAGGCAGCTCTAGATGCACAATCGCTCATAAACCGGGCAAGAAACCAGCAAGAGGCCGCAACTTTGGCCACGACGACTCACCAAGAGCCCGCGCCCTCTGTATCAGTGGGAGCGGGAGTGACCACCAGGGCCATGGGAGTGCCATGCTTATCACCGGCTCTGCGAAGTGAGCGGTTTCCGAAGGATTTCAAAGGACCTCGCAAGGTTCCGAATTACACTGTTGACTTACCTCCGGAGGCTTGGATCGAAAGTTATGAGCTGGCTATGGAGATGTTGGACGTCAGTGAGGCAGTGTGTGCTAACTACTTCATCATGATGCTTGAAGGTCCGGCTCGCACGTGGTTGAAAGGGTTGCCACCCAATACCATCAATTCGTGGGCTAAGTTAAGGGCAAGGTTCATCAAGAACTTTCAAGGGACTTGCAAACAGCGTATGACCATTGTGGATCTCGATCATTGCATCTAGCGGGAGGGTGAGTTGGCTCATCATTGGGTCCGACGGGTGTCGACCATCATCCCCTCATGTGAACAGATCACGGCGGCTCAAGCAGTACTGATCCTATAAAATAAATTTACTTCATCCCTTTGAAGCAGAAGCTTGGCCGGCTCAAGCGTACGTTTTAGGACATGGGAGAACTCATGACGGCTCTTACAAAGTATGCTGACTCTGATAGCACGAAGGATCAAGGTTCTGATGAGGAGAAAGCCGGCCAAGGTAAGGGGAACAACCCGGGCAAGGGTACAGCAAACAATGGTAACCAGAGTAAGCGGAAAAACCCGGATGGCGAGTCAGAGCTAGTGGCCAACACGAGCACCGGCCAGAATCATCCTAAAGGCAATGGGAAGTTCAGGCCGCCTTTTAACAAAAATAGGACTCCTTTCAATTTGGAGGAAATGCTCAAAAAACCCTGTCCGGAGCACAGCCGGCCCGATAAGCCGTCAGCGCACACATGGGGTGATTGCCATATCATGCAGAAGTTCAAGAATTATAACATGCAGCAGCACAACAACCATGATGGTGACCCACCCGACGGCTCAGGACCAGGTGGGTCAGGAGCCGTATTTGGATCCGGCGGCTCAAGGTCCGGTCATCATGGTCAGGGAAATCAAGGAGGACATCCTCAACACTCTGGTAACAACAATCAACAGCAACATAACCAGTCTGGATATCAGAGTAATCCAAAGCAGCTCAGTTCAGGCCAGTATCATGTCTTCACGACCAGCCTTAACAAGCGAGATCAGAAGTTGTGCAAGCGGGTGGTTAATGCAGTTGCGTCGGCCCCGCAATACTTGAAGTGGTCTGAATATGACATAACATGGAGCCAGGAGGATCACCCGTCGCGTGTTGATGACCTGAGGTGGTTGGCCTTGGTGGTTGCCCCCCAAGTGGGAGGGTATATGGTGAATAAGGTGCCTATGGATGGTGGCAGTAGCATCAACATCCTGTATTATGATACCTTCCGGTGGATGAAGTTGCTTGATAAAGACC
This sequence comes from Hordeum marinum, assembly GCA_022496015.1. Lineage (NCBI taxonomy): Eukaryota > Viridiplantae > Streptophyta > Magnoliopsida > Poales > Poaceae > Hordeum > Hordeum marinum. The sequence continues at coordinate 147,989,676 of CM039674.1, forward strand.
TTAAGCCTTCATCAACCATTTTTCATGGTGTGGTGCCGGGCAAGTCGGCTTATCCAGTGGGCAGGATTTCTTTGGAAGTCACCTTTGGTGATGAATACAACTATAGGGTGGAGTCCTTGTGGTTTGAAGTGGTCAAGATCAAGAGCCCTTATCATGCGTTGTTTGGGCGGCCGGCTTATGCTAAGTTTATGGCTAGGCCCTGTTATGTCTACTTACAGCTCAAGATGCCTGGGTTCAAAGGTATGATTACCGTTCATGGCGATCGGAAGATGGCTATTGAGTGTGAGGAAGGAGACGCGGCTTATGCGGAATCCAGTTGTGCTGAGGTGGAGCTTAAGTTTTATAAGGAGAATGTTGACCCGGAGGATATGACCCCGCTGAAAAATCCCGTGACGGAGGTTGAGCCGCCCCTCAAATTTTCGGTGGATGATACCAAGGCGGTAGATTTCACTCCGGGCGACTCATCCAAACAGTTCATCATTGGGGCTAACATGGATCCCAAATAGGAAAGCGCGCTCATCGAATTCATCCGTGAGAATCGGGACATCTTTGCATGGAAACCTTCTGACATGCTAGGTGTACCAAGAGAGTTCGCTGAGCACAACCTTAATGTGGATCCTAAGTTTAAACATGTCAAGCAGTTTCTATGGCGGTTCAATGAGGAGAGACGCAAGGCCATTGGAGAAGAGGTTGCCCGGCTTTTAGCGGCGGGTTTCATTGTCGAGGTCTTTCACCCGGAGTGGCTTGCTAACCTAGTGCTGGTGCTTAAGAAGAACGGCGCGTGGCCTATGTGCATGGACTATACGGACCTTAACAAAGCTTTTCCGGCTGATCCTTTTGCTCCCCCTCGTATTGATCAGATCATTGATGCTACGACGGGTTGTTAAAGCCTATGCTTCCTGGATGCTTATTCAGGATATCATCAGATCAAGATGGCAGTTAAGGACCAAGAGAAGACGACTTTCATTACGCCTTTTGGAGCCTTCTGTTATGTGTCTATGCCTTTTGGACTCAAGAGTGCCCAGGCGACTTATCAGTGCTATGTGCAAAATTACCTTCACAGTCAGATCGGACGCAACGTTCATGCTTACATGGATGATACTGTGATCAAATCAAGGAAGAAGGAGACCCTTCTGGACGACTTAAGGGAAACCTTTGACAATCTCCGGATCTATAAGATGGTGCTTAACCTGACAAAGTGTGTCTTTGGTGTTCCGGCTGGCAAGCTCTTGGATTTCTTGTTTCTGAGCATGGCATTGAGGCTAACCCGGATAAGATCAAAGCTATCACCTCCCTGGAAGAGCCGGCTTGTATTAATGATGTCCAACGCCTGGCAGGGTGGATCCCTGCGTTGAGCCGGTTCATAAGCCGCCTTGGGGAGAAATCTATCCCTCTATATCAGATGATGAAAAAGACAGACAATTTTGTCTGGAGTACGGTAGCGAGTGAAGCATTTAAGGCGCTCAAGAAGCAGCTCACTGAGCTGGCGGTATTAGCTGCTCCGGCTGAGAAAGAACCTTTGCTCCTATACGTGGCGGCTAACAACCGGGCTGTCAGCGCTGCAATTGTGGTCGAGCGCAAGGAAGCAGGAAAGGAATATCCGGTTCAGAGGCCAGTTTATTATATCAGTGAGGTCCTGACAGAGTCTAAGCAGAGATATTTGCATTGGCAGAAGCTAGTGTATGGGGTATTCATGGCCAACCGCAAGCTAAAGCATTACTTTTTAGGGCACCAGATCACCGTGGTCAGCTCTGCTCCGTTGGTGGACATAATTCAAAACAAAGAATCCACTGGTAGGATTGCTAGGTAGGCATTGGAGCTAGGACCTCTCAGTTTGAAATACGTACCTCGTACGACTGTCAAGTCTCACGCCCTTGTGGATTTCATAAACGATTGGACAGAGTGTCAAGCGCCCGAAGAAAAGCCGGATAACACCTATTGGACTATACACTTTGATGGATCCAAGCAGCTGGAAGGGTCAGGAGCAGGAGTTGTTTTAACATCTCCCAAGGGTGATAAGTTCTGTTATGTGCTCCGACCGATGTTCCCTTGCACAAATAATGCGGTTGAATATGACGCCCTGCTTCATGGCCTCAGAGTAGCTAAGCAGATGAATTTAAGCCGAGTAAGGTGTTTGGGCGACTCAGATCTTGTGGCTTAGCAAGTTTCAGGCACTTGGGACTCTAAGGACCCGCCAATGGCGGCTTATCGTCAGGCGGTGGATGTCATTGCTGGTCACTTCAAAGGTTATTAGGTAGATCACATTGATCGTCACAGGAATGAGGCGGCTGATGGCTTGTCAAGGTTAGTCTCTCAGCGAAAGCCGGTGCCGCCCAATATCTTTCTGGATGTCTTACATCACCCAACTATCAAGTTACCTTTAGAGGAAGATTTGGTTGTTCCTGACTCGGAGGGGAAATTGGTGGCGGCTCTACATGCTACTCCGGATTATACTGTACCTTACCTGGCGTATTTGACTTGGGGCGAGTTACCTAATGATGAAAATCTGGCGAGACAGATCACCCGGCGGTCTAAGTCCATGACAATAGTTAATGGTGAGTTGCACAAGTGTAGCGTTATCGGGGTGTTTCAATGTTGTGTCCCACCAGAGGAGGGTCAGGAAATCTTGAACAAAATTCATGCTGGAGATTGTGGACATCACGCCGGCTCAAAATCTCTATTGGCCAAGGCTTTCCAGCACGATTTCTTTTGGTTGATGGCTCACAAGGATGCAGAGGATCTGGTCCGCAAGTGTGACGGTTGTCAAACATTCGGTCGGCGTGCTCATGTTCCAACTCAAGAATTACGCATGATACCAATTACTTGGTCGTTTGCAGTCTGGGGGCTTGATATGGTTGGGGCCTTTCAAGAGATCCAAGGATAAGAAAATGCACCTATTGGTGGCAGTTGATAAGTTCACCAAGTGGGTAGAGGCTGAACCGGTCAGCAAGTGTGACGCGGCTAAGACGGTTCAGTTTATTAAAAAGCTTATCTACCGTTTTGGTTACCCTCACAATATCATCATGGACAATGGCACAAACTTGTCCAAGGGGGCTATGAAAAAATTCTGTGACTTGGAGCACATCTGGCTTGATGTTTCGGCGGTGGCCCATCCACGGTCCAACGGTCAGGCGAAGCGTGCCAATCAAGAAATCTTGAGAGGTATCAAGCCACGGATTATGGTTCCTTTACAACGGACGCTGGGTTGTTGGGTGGAAGAGTTGCCATCCGTCTTATGGAGCATCAGAACCACCCCCAACAAATCACAGGGTATACACCTTTCTTCATGGTTTACGGTGCAGAGGCCGTGTTACCAAGTGACATCCGACATGATTCGCCACGAGTGGCGGCTTATGTTGAGACGGACAATGAGACAGCGCGTCGAGATGCGTTGGATGCTTTGGAGGAGGAACGAGAGCTGGCGGCTGCCTGTTCGGCGATCTATCAGCAGGACCTGCGCCGCTATCATAGTCGCAGGGTCAAGACCCGGACGTTTCAAGAGGGAGACTTAGTGCTGCGGCTGATTCAAGACCAGACAAATATGCATCAATTATCTCCTCCATGGGAAGGACCTTTCATGGTCAGCAGAAATCTCAACAATGGGTCGTATTATCTCATTGACATCCGAGATGACTCAGATACCTCAGGTCAGGAGACCCGCCGGTCGTGGAACATAGCACATCTGCGGCGTTATTATACCTGAGTGATTGAGACTCGCCATTGTGCACTATCCTTGTACATATCATATTTATATATGAATAAAAGTAGCATCTCTGCAAGTCGGGGCTTCTACCATTTCGCATATCTTCATCCATGCAAGAAAAATCCAAAACTTTGGTTGTCAAAGGGGGCTTCCCACCTCCGGGTGTACCTTATCTAACCATAACAACTGGCTTTCAAGCCAAAAAATGTTGACAAGTCAACATTGGCTGTCGAAGGGGGCTTCCCACCTTCGGGTGTAGCTTATCTAACCCTAACAGCCAGCTCTTATGTCAAAAAAGTTGACAAGTCAACTTTGGTTGTCGAAGGGGGCTTCCCACCTCCGGGTGTAGCTTATCTAACCCTAACAACCGGCTTTCAAGCCAAAAAGTGTTGACAAGTCAACATTGGCTGTTGAAGGGGGCTTCCCACCTTAGGGTGTAGCTTATCTAACCCTAACAGCCAGCTCTTATGCCAAAAAAGTTGACAAGTCAACTTTGGTTGTCGAAGGGGGCTTCCCACCTCCGGGTGTAGCTTATCTAACCCTAACAACCGGCTTTCAAGCCAAAAAATGTTGACAAGTCAACATTGGCTATCAAAGGGGGCTTCCCACCTTCAAGTGTAGCTTAGCTAACCCTAACAGCCAGCTCTTATGCCAAAAAAGTTAACAAGTCAACTTTGGTTGTCGAAGGGGGATTCCACCTCTGGGTGTAGCTTATCTAACCCTAACAACCGGCTCTTACGCCAAAAATGTTGACAAGTCAACATAGCCATCCAAGGGGCTTCCTACTCTACGGGTGTGGCTTATCAAACCCTATCACCCGGCTCTTAAGCCAAGCAATTGACTCCGTCAACACGTTAGGAAGATATAGCATCTTAGGGTTATGCTTTTAAGCCGCCCTCCTAACGGTATAAGGATACATCTATTCTTGCAGGAAATTAAGCTACTAAGAGCCGGCAAGGCATGCAATGAGAAGCACAAGGAAGATGATATATATATATATACATATATATATATATTAAGCCAGACTTTTGATATGTTCGTAATGGCACAATTCAAAGAAAGGCAAAAGTTACTACCAGTATATTACATATGCTCTCGGTGGAGCTCAAAAATATCTTAAAGTTTTTTACACCGCTCACGGCGGGTCACAAGAGCCGGCTATCAATGGTGTTTATGGCTCCTTTACACGGCCGGCGGGTTGCCCTGCTCCGGGTCTTCAACCTCCTTGATCTGAAGATGGTCCAAGTCCCGGTTGCAGTTGATTAAAGCCGCAAAGTTACCTTCCTCAAAGAAGGGTGACGAGTCAAGTTCAGAAGCAAAAATATGCTTACTGCGGGCGGGTGTTAGATCCTTGCTTTCAAAGAGAGGGCCACGTATCCTTTTCTGATCTGCGATGTAAGCCGCCTGGTAAGTCGCCAGATTAACTTCTTCTGCTAAGACGGAGGCCAGGACTTTTGAATTCTTCATGCACCGGGCATAGTTAGCGTCCATAAATTTGGAGCCATCGTCCTTTTTTGAGGCAAATCGGTCCATCATGTCAGCTAGAGTTAACTCGGGGGCAAAAGCCAGTGCCCGGCTTATAGCTGCGATCGCCCCCTAACGGGCGGCTGATCTCTTCAATTCTACGATTTGCTTTGGCATCATGGACAGAAGCACTAAGAACCCTTTGAGAGTTGAAGGGATGGCATCCTTGTACTATACGGCTTTAATTGTACACACAACACCGCAGTAGAGTTGTTCTGTCAAAGTGTATATGGCCTTCAGGTGCAGTAGGTTGTCGGAGGCAAGTTGGCGGCTCCTAGGACCTGCATAAGACGGAGGTCTCGTTGTAAGCCACCAGCACAAATACAATGCACAAATTGAGTTAAGTCGTCAAAAACATACCAAAGAGGGCGGTTGTCATCTTCGTGATGTGGCGCTTCAAGGACTGCAGTTCATCGGATACAATCATAAGCCGCTGATTAGCATCATCCCCCTGTTTGGTCAACGCGGCTTGTTCAGCTTTAGCAGACTCCTTGAAGGTTGTGAAATCAGCCTTGATTTTGATCAGCTCTTCAGAAAGGAGCCGACATTTCTCATCAGCTTCACTCCGGGCAGCTTGCTGTGTGGTTATATTGCTTTTTAACCCGACCATTTCTGACCCGTCTTCGTTTAAAGCTTCCTATGATATATCAAAACATGGGATGAGACGACAGGAGTAGAAATATAACAAATACTCAGTAAGTCTCAAACAGATTGCAAGCAATATGTGTGACACTTGGGGGCTAATGTCTATTTGGTCTCCTAGATCAACGACAATTCCGGATCATCTTTATTCAGTTAACCCAGAATTTGGGGGCTACATACTGGTTTTTCAGGAGGTTCGGCATGAAAGTCCCGACTCAGTTTTGACAAAATTGAGCCAGCCCTTCGGGGCTACAATTGGCTCTATTACTCATTCTCAATAAAGTCCCAACTCAACTTTGGAAAAGATTGAGCCGGCTCTTGGGGGCTACATCGGCTCTATTACCTATCTTCTATGAAGCTCCGATTCAAGGTTATCAATTATTGAGCCGGCCCTTGGGGGCTAACAACAATGGTTTGAGATCACATCTAAGTAAGATGAGGCCTACATGTTAGATGTTTCTACTTCTACCAAGATTGAAGAGCCGGATTATTATCAGACAATATTAACCCGGCTCTTGGGGGCTGTGTAAGGGTATAAGGAGAAAAAAGAATACCTCATATTTTCTCTTCATTAAGTTAACAAGATTGAGCTCCAGATCCCGGCTTGTAGACAGCCGGTTCATATAGCCAGCATGAAGTTCATGAGCTATCATTTTCTCGAGTGTGAGGAGCTCAAACTCCAACTTCCTCGAAGCTTCAGCCGTCTCACTATGCTTTGTCAGCACGTGAGGTGAAGGACAATGGAAGCCGGTGCCGGCAATCAGGACGTCTGGAATAGTGGTGTCATCAACAGCCTTGGCAGGGCTCGGCGGCTTAGAAGGGTCCCTCTGCGGACTCTCTGGAATAATGTTGTCAGCAGCCGGCTCTGCAGAAGCCGCTGGGGGGTTTGCATCCGGCATAGGCGCGTCTGGCTTGGCAAGCTCTAGTTCTTGAGCAGTAGGGCCAGGGGGGCTTGTTGGTATTCCTTCGCTTGGATTGAGCCCTAGAAAAGCATGAAAGTTAGAGCCTAAGTTTTATAGCCGCCAAAGAGCCGGACGTAAGGCTTGGAAAAATACGTACAATGGATTAATCTTGGGAGGCGGCAGAGCAGTGGTCGTAGAGTCGCCAGACAAAGGCGATGATCCCTGAAAAGGTAATTCAGATGATGTAAGGTAATGTTGGAATTATAAAGGAAGAGCTAATAAGATCAAGTAGAGAAGAGATACATACTTCTGCAGGGCGCTTCTTCTGGGCCGGGGAGTTAGGTAACCCAGATATGAGATAAGTAGAGCCGGCGCTCTGGGTCTGGCGTCGGTCGGCTTGTTGTTGCTTTTTCAAAAGAAATTGGGGATCCAAATAAGCAAGAGGATGAGAAAGGGGAACTTTTTGAACAACCCGCCGTATCTTCTGGGGTACAAAATATTTTGAGTCGGACGAAACATAAGTTACCTCAAGGGCATTGGCGCGACTCGTCTTTGCCTCGTCCTGTGAATGGCTGTTATCAGTAAGGTGAATAAATAAATGGTAAAAAGTAGCCAAATTATACCTCTGAGCCAGATGATTCTGGCAGTTCAAACCATTCTTCTTGAGGAGTGGTCTTCTTTGTCCTCTTGGCTGGGGCCTTCTTCTTGGTTTTCTTCAGAGGAGGAACATACTTCTTCTTCCAGAAGTCGGAGTCAGCCTAAAAAGATAAGTCGGCCAGCAGGGATGAATTGCCAAGATATACCTAAACAAAGAGAAGAGACTATGAAGAGTCGCCTTATGTCTGGGGCCGGGTTAATGACACAGAAAGGCGCCACCCAATGGCGCTACAAGCTCCTGACGTCTCGTGGACAAGACTCCGGATGACAGTTGTAATATCATCTTCGGTTAATGTTGTCCGCCTAAAGCAGAGGGAATCATCGTACTGGCCCGGATATTCGTACATAAGGCAATTTCTCCGGCTCAAGGGCATAATCCTCCAAGAGATCCAGCAACAGATCAAATCCAATCATGTCAGTCCGTTGGCCATGAGGGCTTTAATCTTGGCGCGAGTTGGCTCGTGATTCGCCCTTTCAGCAGGTGACAACCGGCCGGGAAGTTCGGAGGTCGTCTTGAGCCAGGATGGGCGATAACCCGGCAACGAATGCTCACCCTCTGGGAGGTATATTTACAATAAAACCAAGTCTTATTCCAATCTTTTGGATGACTCGGCATCTGAACAGCCAGAAAAGTTATGTCCCGGCACCTCTGAATGGAAATCCCACCGAGTTCTAAGCTTGGGCCGGCCTTTACTTTGGTCTACTGATTCATGTAAAAGAACTCCCGAAGAGACCAACATATAGCTCGGTTTGTAGATAGACCTCGTTGAGCACTTGGAAGTTACATATGTTTGAGACATAATTGGGGGCAAGCTCTTGAGGGCGCAACTTGTAAAAATGAAGGACGTCTCGGAAGAATTTTGGGTCGGGGGGTACGAACCCACGTTCAATGTGATCTGAAAAGACAACCACCTCGCCCACCTGAGGAACGGGCTTCAGTTCATTGCCCGGAAGTGCCAATGGATGACCTCTTTGGCGGGAAGGGTGCCCGCGTGCACAAAGTCCATTAGGAACTCTTCTGTGATGCAAGAGCCAACCCAATTGCATGAGTTGGATGCACGAGACATGATGGCGGCTTAAAACAACTACGCAAGATAATCAATGTGCAGCGAGTCAGGGAACGGCAGACATCTACAGGCGGTTACAAGCTTAAGATCTAAAGATTAAGCCGCCAGAATCCGGTTGGTGACAACCGGAATACATGGCGGGTCAAGAATATGAAAAGACAAGGCAAAATTCGGCTAAGTCTGGAAAACAGGTTTCACAAGGTATCGCTAAGATTGCGGATCTACAAAACAAAGGAAATGTTTCTATTTCAGACCTAGAGACGAACTGACGAAAGCGGAGAAAGTTTAAAAACGGCAGGCGGAGCTGTTGCAAATCTACGCAGTATTACTATCGGTCTCCTACATAATGCCGCATCGGGGACAAGATATCGTCAAGTGTTTATGGGCTAAGAATGGTCGGCATTGAAGGAGGCTCGTGTTCTACATGGCGGGAGGAGCTCCATGAAACCCTACCGAAATGGCTATGGATCTAGGGGAAGAAGGACTCACTAGAGACAGCGTGGCGGACGCGGTGAGAACTCTAGAACGAAATAGGTTGATGCAGCAGCCTTGTCGACGATGATGATGAGGCGGCGCTAGAGCGAGATGCATTGGAGCGGAGGCGTCTGAAGGAAGGAGATGAAGAGCGGGCGGGAGGAAGGAAAATGGTTCCCCACGCGGTCCTATTTAATAGAAAAAGGCGGAAATGGGCGCAAAAATCTAGGCGTCGGATGTCGTTTGACCAAGGCGGACGCCTCGATTCCTGGACTATCCATTGAATAAGGGAAGATTTGGTGCGTGCGTTAGAGGATCTTTTTGACAGATTTGACATGACGTCACAGCGGGTCATTATTTTCTGGGCGACTCGCCGAGGAGTAAGAAGGAGGCTGAAGTGAGCGAGCTCAAATCAACCTGGGGCCTAATGTTTGGGATATAACACCACGGTGAGACGCGCCCGAAGGGCTCCGGGTCACACCAGGCGGCTCGTACACCAGCCCAAGAGTGGGCTGTAAAGTTTTGCCCAAGACGCTTGGAGGCTTGACAAGATGGGCTGGAACGTGGCCCAGGCGGAGAAGACCCGGGCATGTAAGCCGCCCGGAGACAACTTGACCAGGAAGGCAAGATAAGGTAGAGATAGACTCATACATGTATTGAGAGTCGGTTACGACTTGTATGACCCGTGGTCTTGACCTCCTATATAAAGGCGAGACCAAGGGCGACTTAAAAATCAGATGATCAAGAACTATGTCAAGAAATAGCTCCCTTGTAATCGATACACCAAGGAATACAACACAAGCATGACGTAGGCTTTTACCTCGACTTGAGGGGCGGAACCTGGGTAAACTCGTGTCCTTCGTTCCAACCAACCCCTTCGAGTCCATCACCTTAGCAATGGCCTCGAATCCAAGTTCGTACACTCGGACATCTGCCGTGATAAAACCACGACACATATATACTCACACCAAAAGAAAGAGAAAAAAGAAACAAGGAAAGAAAACAACACAAAAAAGGGGGGTTCGGGCTCGAACCCACGACCTGCTGCTCGATACCCCTACGCACTACCAGTGTGCTACGACTTCGGCTGTTAACTAAGAAGGACAATGATCCCTCTACTACTACCCTGCACTGCTCTAACTAACAAAACTGAATGATTGACACTAGCGACAGGTGGAGGCGAAACTACAGCGATGGCACGCCCAAGATGCGGACCTATCCTTATTTCGGCACGAAGGCCTCGACAAGGATAGAAGCGCATCTTGTCGTGTTGCAAGAATGGATATCATTACAAGTACATGTATAGAAGAGATGAGTATGTGGAATTGGCTTACACTCGCCACAAGCTACATCAGTCACATCAATACAACAACATATGCAAACATCATATAGAAGAGTAGGGTCCCACTACGGACGAAAACAAACGACAAAATGACATCCATCCTTGCCATCCCAGGCTGCCACCTAGAACCCATCCTAGATTGATGAAGAAGAAGAAGAAGAACTCCAAATCAAACAAACATCATGCTCACGTCAAATCATCGCATTACCTGCACCTGTAACTGTTGTTGTAGTAATCTATGAGCCATAGGGACTCAGCAATCTCATTTCCATGGGTATCAAGACTATTAAAGCTTAATAGGTGAGGTATGGTTAAGTGGTGAGGCTGCAGCAAGAAACTAAGCATTTATTTGAGTGGCTAACTTACGAATACAGAAAGTAAAGTGGGTAGTCTACGCATAACGGACGTGAACTAGACATGATCACTAAATGATCCTGAACACCTACTTACGTCAATCATAACCCCACCTTGTTCTCTCTCGGACAAGGACTCACGAGAAGACATAGTCACGGTTACGCACACAGTTGGTGTATTTTATTAGAGTTTACTTCAAGTTTTCTATGACCGGGTGTTAAACAAAGTTTCCAAGTTTGCCACATAACCGCAGGCACGGCTTCTCGAAAAGTTTTAACCCTGTAGGGGTGCTCCAACTCATCCATCATAAATTAACCACACGTCGCGGGAATAACCTCGACCACGGATCTCGTGGTCATCCTAGGCAATTCCAAAGGAATTCCGACACCTCGAGATAGCCCGAAGAAGATCACGGTTCCTCACGCAAGATATTCGAGAAAGGTAAAACAATTCCAGCAAGGCCGCCCGACGTGCCGACAATCCCGATAGGAGCCGCGTATCTCGTTCTCAGGGCACAACCAGATGAGCAGTACGTACGGTGGCCAGATAGAAATCCCCCGAGTTGCCCCGGGTGGCCCCGCAAGTGGCTCTATTTTGGACCAACACTCCTGAGGAGCATTGGCTTGGGGGTTGATTAAATTATCCACGGGGTGATCATGCCCTATGGAAATTTTAGTTGTTATTAAGCAAATGTAGTACCAATGTTGGGCCTTGCCAGACAAGTTTTATCCCAAAACGAAAATCAAGGGGGTCCCCATAACAACCCCGAGCATGTTAGGAGCGCTCAATTATGGAACATAACACCGGTTCACAAGTAACTAGGGCGGCAAGAGTGGAACAAAACACTGAGCAAAATGCCAAGCCTTCCACCCTTTACCAAGTGTATAAGTGCATTAAATTAAATAGCAATAATATTTTGGTAACAAAGGAATGTCCATGTTGTCACATTGAAGCAGTTGCACCTGCAGCTAGAAACGCTATAAGAAGGCTGAGCAACTGGTAACATAGCCAAACAAAGGTTTGCTAGGATGGTGGAGGGTTAGAGGCTTTCATGGCAATGTTGGGAGGCTTGACAAACAGGTGGTAGGTAGCATGACATAACAATAAAAACGGAACAAATAGCATCTCAGTGATAGTAATGGTATCCAAGGAAATGTATCATCTTGCCTGAGATTCCGCTCGGAAGAAGAACGAGTCCATGAAGAAGACGAGCCAACGTAGTCGAACGAATCCTCACACTCCGAAAGCTTTCGGAACTCTATCGAGAAGAAGCAAACCGGAAACAACAATCAACACAAGATACACCACAACATATGCAAGACACGATGCGCAAACAAATATGATGCATGTCCGGTTTAAATATGTAAGGCATGACAATTCATATCAAACAACTACTACACATTAAAGCGAAGCTCAATATGCAACGAGTTGCATATTGACGAAACTCCACATTCGAATTATTTAGTTCACTCCCGTTTAGGTACTCATCAATGTTAAATGTTGTTAGGCATGGCAAGAGCTGAAGCATAAGTAAATTACACTATCTAGGCATCTTAAATGAGGCCGGAAGCAATATATATCATTTCCGAGACAACCCCATATGCAATTTAAGATTTCGGTCCAGTTCTGTACTAAACATATTTTAGAGTTGTTCAACAGCAAAATAAATGTCACCATGTGATTCTACACATTTTTCTAGGCAAGTTACATATGTGGAACATTTTTATCGGAGCTACGGTTAATTAGTTGTGAAGTAAATCATATTAACATGGCATTTATGAAAATTAATGCAAACAGCAAGGTTAAGCATTTTAAACATGTGTGAAAGTTGGAAATTGTGAATCTACACGAAATTCTAGTCAATTTTCATATATAAAGTTTTTACATGCGATGCCCCTTAATGAGTTTTTATATGCATGAAGTCTAGGGCTTTTCTGTAAATCTGTTTTCCCTGGATAATTAGGAAAATTCGTTGAACGTGAAAAAAAACTACAATGGGCCAAATCTAAGATCTGGCCGAATAGCATCTGGGCGCACAATATTAAAACACGCCCTCGGGTGTATGACAGGGAAGGAGAGCTGGGCTGGGGAGCTCACCATGGGCCCGTGGCCGGTCGCTGGCGCAGCTGGGCCTACGCGACCCACGACGGTTGGCAGCATAGGAGGCGGTCAACGAGGTGGATCGGGCAGGCGTGTAGCGCTCGTCCTCCAGCTCCTGCACGAAGGCAGGCGACAGCGGCCGACGGGGCCGGAGCTCCAGCGAGCTGAGGTTGCGAGGCTGGCCGGAAATGGACCGGGGACGGCCGGATCCGGCGAACCCCTGCCAGATCTGGGCGGTGGTGAGCGGATGAGGGCCGGCGGCGGAGCTGCACATCCATGGCGGTAGGAAGGATGGGGCGGCCATGGGGGCGCGAGGCGGCTAGATCCGAGTCCGACGGCTAGGACGCGAGGCTCCTCCGCCGGGCGGCGGTGGGGGCCGGCGTCGGGGCTCCGGCGGCTTCGGGCAAGGGCGCGGGGAGGCACAGGCAAGGTCCTAGCGGCAGGGCGAGCTTGGGCTCCTGAGGCTCGGGCGGCGGCGCTCATTTGGGCCTAGATGGGCTCGGGCGGGCCCCGATCTGGGCCTGGAGGGCCCTGGCGGCTGGGGGAGAAGGGAGGTTGCGGGCAGGTGGCGGCTGGGGTTTGATGGGGCACGAAAAACGAGAGAGGGGGAGGGAGAAGGCTAGATTAGGAAGGGGAGGGGGTTAAATAGGGAAGGAGGGGCAGATTAGGGGGTTTTAGCCCGTTTTCGGACCCTCCGATCGCGATCGGACGGCTCCAATCGTGGGGTAGGCTAGGATGGGCTAGGTGGGCTGTGTAGAAGGGGTAGTGGGAGATGAGAGGGAAAATGGTGGCCCGTGACACGAGTTTAAAATAGCGAAAAAACGTGTGACGAATAACCGATGACCGCACTGCTACGGATGACCGATGGGGTAGCAAACAAACTCGGAATGGGACGAAATTTGACACGCGGTCTACCTACACTATAATAAGACCACACGCCAGGTTTCGACCCAATCCAAGAATATTTTTCACGCGCCTTAAAAACGGTTTTTCTAAATGATGTCGCGGGCACGTGCATGTGTGGTTGGTCTCAAAACGGGCAACGACAAGAACGGAGAGAACCGGTGACTATGAACGGATGCAAGTTTGAAAACGAGTGACGATGCTATGCGAATGATGCAATGATGAATGCAACAACCAAACGAAACACAAACAAGAATGGAAATAAAAGGGGAATCTTCTGGAGCATCGATCTCGAGCTGTTACAACTCTCCTCCACTACACGAGGATCTCGTCCCGAGATCTAGAATGAGAAGGGGGAAGAGAAAGAACAAAAGGTAAACTTAGTTGCTTCTCTGACAACGAGTGAAACCAAAGATTATTGAAGGTTTCAATGGGAAGAAGAATGACATGAGGAACAAGCAAGAATTCACAAGAAATTTCGGCAGCACTTCGGTAGGAAAGAGAGGCAAAATTTGATATGATGGAAAGAAATTGAAAGAGACACCAAACTTCGGTTGGATTAGATCAAAACTTCATAAGATGGAAGGATCATGAAAACATTGCACAACAGTCCGGTTAATGGGCAAGCTAGGGAAGAACATGATCTTAATCAAACTAGAAGTGAGATGAAAAGAGCAACACACAATTCCTCCGGAACAAAAGAATAGAAGGTACATCCTTGGGAAGAAGAGAATGGAGAACAAAATGACAACTTCTACCACCAATGAATTTGAGAAGCATAGGTTGAATGTAGTTGATGGAGAATCAACAACTAAAAGAATAAGCTTGTTGTGGGCTTAAAGACAACATCTCCAAATTATGAGGTGACAACCTGCCACAACAGAAACACTTGATTGCTTGAGAGCAACAAGATATGCAAAACTTCTTTCACCAAGAGGAGGAGTAGAAAACTTGGATCTTTTATGACACCATTATAGCAGCAATCCTTAGGAAATGCTTTAGGTGAAATCCAACCCAAGATAACTCTGAGAAGGCAAGATGGGTTTACTTATCTTATCCTTGACAATTCCTTCGAGACTCCACATGATCAAGAATTTAATAAACCATCTCAAAAGACAATGGAGAAGGAATTGAACTTAAAAATTCAAGATAAAGAACACTTGAGCACCTCCAACAATAATCTTGAAGAACGCTTGAAAATGAAAGAAATCTTGATGAACCACCATGAAGAACCTCCGGAAGAACTCTGAAATGAAGGGATGATAGAAAGAATTGAAGGATGCAAAAAAAGAACAAGATTGAGGCCTTGCTATGAATTAGATGAAGCTTAGTGACAAGATACTTGAGAAAACTAGGAACTATGGAAAAGGAAAGATGAGAACACATGAAATCGAGAATTGATATCATGAACAACTCCGGAAGAAGGATTGAAATCACTTGATGAAACAAGAATAAGAATTATGATATGCATATCCTTCATCTAATTAAATTGATGACAAACAAGGGATTCGCACACCACTTATTCTTTTGGAAGAGATCGGAAAGATAGATAGAGCACAAACTTGAAGAAGTCTTGGACGAGAACACCGGTACGAATTCACAAATGAAAGAGGATCCCATGAATGAAGGGAGATACCTGAGAACGAAGAGATAAAGATCCAACTAGTGCCATAGTTGCTCATTTCCTGCCAGTCAAAGAATCTATCTCGACAGCTCAGCTTGCAGAGTTGTATACGTCAAGGATAGTATCTTTGCATGGTATTCCTTAGCTCATCTCTTCTGACCGTGGAAGCCTCTTTACTTCCAAGTTTTGGGAGTCCTTCTAGACTGCTATGGGTACCAAGATCTGTTTCAGCACTGCGTTCCATCCGCAGACAAGTGGTCAAGTTGAGAGAGTCAATCAGATCCTTGAAGATATCCTTGAAGCCTGTGTGATTTCGTTCGGCATGAAATGGGAAGACTGCCTTCCATATGCTGAATTCTCATACAACAATAGCTTTTAGGCTAGCTCAGGCAAGGCCCCTTTCGAGATTCTCTACGGCAGGAAGTGTCATACCCCTCTTAACTAGTCTGAAACCGGTGAGCGTCAGATATTGGGCAATGACATGATCACTAAAGCAGAAGAGATGTGTTGTGTCATTTGTGAGAACCTCAAAGCAGCTCAGTCCCGACAGAAGAGTTATTACGATAACAAACATCAAGATGTTTCTTTTCAAGTGGATGATCTAGTCTATCTCAGAGTCTCTCCCATGAAGGGCACTCAGCTGTTTGGAATTAAAGGGAAGCTAGCTTCTCGCTATGTTGGTCCTTTCAAAGTTGTTGGCAAGATAGGTGGACTTGCTTACCAACTAGAGCTTCCTCCAAATTTCACAAATGTGCACGATGTCTTCCATGTTTCTCAGCTCCGGAGGTGCTTCAAGACTCCAGAGCGCAGCATTGACCTCCAAGACATTGATCTCCAAGAAGACCTCTCTTATCGTGAGCATCCAGTGGCAATTCTCAAAGAAACTGAGCGTAAGACTCGCAACAAGTCTATCAAGTTCCTCAAGGTGAACTGGTCTCATCATTCTGACAAAGAAGCTACTTGGGAATGTGAGGACCTTCTCCGTTCTGAATCTCCAGAGTTATTTCATTCCTAGATCTCGGGTCGAGATCCTCTTATAGTGTGGGAGAGTTGTGACAGCCCAAGTGTTGTCCCTACCTTTTATGGCATGTATCTTCTATGAACCTTGTTGTCATGAGATTAATGATATGAGTTGAACCTTGTTATGTCATGTCTTGTTCATGCATTCATGCATCATGCATCATACCATTCATCATGACATGTCTTGTTTGTGATGTGACCTTGTTGTGGTTGGGTGTGTCCTTGTGATTGTGTGATGTGGTTTGAGTGTATGTGGTGCAACACTCCTTCTCCTTTCCCCTCTCTTTTTCTTTTCAACAAAACCCAACCAAATACCCCTTTATTCCCTTGTCATTTTTTTATCAACATAAATAACTTGCTAGTATAATTGTTTAAAATGTTCAGGAGGTAGCCTATAATGTTTTAAAAATCTATGTGTGTGGTTCTTTTGTTGCTTGAGCTTATATGTATTTGAGGTTTAAATAATAATGGGGCTATTGATTTTTTAAAACTACTTAAATTACTTGCTTCAAAAATTCTCTTGTCAATTTTATTAAATAGTTTTCATTTTATTTTAGACAAAAGTATTTTTGCCTTATCAAAAATCTTTTTTGCTTTCCTCTAGGGGTTTTCTTATCTTGCTGTTTTATTTAAGAGGAAAACTCTGTTGTTGATTTGTTTGATTGTGTGAGTGGGCCGAGTCCCTCCCCGCGCGGCCCAGTGCAGGTAGGCAACGCCTACCTGCCCCGTCAACGTTTCTCCCTCAGTTCAGAGAGCAGAGGGAGAGCGAGAGTGTGTCACCGTGAGTCTTGTCGTCACCTCGCCGTCAGTTCCTGAGCCTATTTAGTCCCTCAGCGTTCGTGTCGTCCCCCCATGGGTTCCCTCTTCCTCCTAGCGCTGCCGCCGCTCCCTCTTCCCCTTCTCCCTTCTCTTCTTCCACCATTCAGGTAAGGTTCAAAGAGTGCAGCTTCCGGAGAGCAGAGCGCCGGTGTCTTCATCGCCATCGCCACCGCCTCCGGTCGCCGCTTGTCATCGTCCAAGAGGGCGAGGGGTGCCCTAGTGCCGCCCGCGGCCGATTCCCGGTGCTAGAGGGGCTGGTGAGCCTAGCATCGTCGCTGCCACATCTTCGCTGCACCTCTTCTTCCCCTGCTTCGAGCCCGCATCGCTGTCATCTCCTTCCCTGCTCCGAGCGCAACATCGTTGCCCCCCCCCTGTGAGCACCTGCGCCTCCTTTTCCCTCTCTGCTTTCCCCTCGCGTGGTTGCCGTCGAGATCCGTGGTCGTTGTCGTCCCGTCGACTCTGTTTGCAGTCGTCGCCATGGCTGGGCAAAGCTTGGAGCTTGAGCCTCTCCGCCCCCTCGTAGATCCCTTCCAGAAGCGGGAATGGAATCCCCATAGGTGCGGCATCCCCTCGCATCGCTTCCCCTCGACGGAGATGCCTGGTAGCCCCGCCGTCGCGATAGTTTCGCCTCCGCCTGTCGCCGGTGTCGATCATTCAGTTTCATTAGTTAGAGCAGTGCAGGATAGTAGTAGAGGGCTTGTTGTCCTTCACAGTTAACAGCCGAAGCCGTAGCGTAGTGGTAGCGCGTAGGGGTATCGACCAGTAGGTCGTGGGTTCGAGCCCGACCCCCCTTTTTGTGTTCTTGTTTTCTTTCCTTGTTTCTTTTTTCTCTTTCTTTTGATGCGAGTATATATGTGTGTATGTGTATATCTACATGCTAGTGTTGTATCTTTTTTCCCTGTTTAGATATACATGTGTATGTGAAGTGCATATATGTGTGTGTGCATTTATGCATATAGGTGTATGTGTGTGAGTGTTGTGTCACATGCATGTGTATGTGCCTATATGCACTTGTGCATATATGTGTGCATATGTGTGTGTGATGAACACCCACACACAGGTGTATTTTCATGAGTGTGGGGGTGCCCATGTGCACTTGTGCATATGTGTGTATGTGTGTATGTGCATGCCATGTGTGTGTGTGTGGTTTAGATGTGTAAGTTTCGGGTGTGTGTGTGTGACAAGTGGGCATGCCCCACTTGTCATACACTATTTATTATTGTAGCATGTGTGTTTATTAGTGTTAAATAGACCTTTTCCAATTTTATCTATATTACCAAATCTGGCCATGTTCAAATGTGCTCATGTGCATTTTAAGTAAGTTCTCACTTATTAGAGAGGTGGTTGTTTTGCTAGTATAGTTTGTGTCATGATGCTTCATGTGACTATATGAGTATGATACATGATTTTGGGGTAGAAAGATCCAAGGAGCCCATTGCTGCAATTAGATTTCACTTTTGAGCAAGTTTATAAAACTGTCATTTTCTGCTGTGATGCTACTTTGCCATTTTTGCATGTATTAATCCATGCTTGCTTTGGGGCATGTGCCAACATGGAAGTGTTAGTGTTTTATGCCTATTATGCCATGGTATTTTTTTTGGCATGAGAATCACCCATATAAGTGGGAAACTTGCTGCAAAGTAGCTAACTTGATGTTGTTGTTTTCACCATGCTAAATAATTCTAAGTCTGAGAATCTACTGTTATTTTTATGCCATGAAGAGTGGTTGCTATCTTGTGATATGTTGTGAATTAGCTCAAGCTCAATGCTAGTGTTTTGATGTATATGTTGTCTTCTAGCATCCTGTTAATTTTCATGCCATGAGGTGGTCTCTATCACCATTAGTTTCTGCTGTCAACTTGCTATCAGATTAACTCAGATTCCTGAGAACTGTTATTTTCACCAAGTCACAGATTTCTGTTTCATCATGCCAACTTGTGAACTTCATGCTTATTGATGTGTGCCTCCTTTCCAGATTGTGTAGTTGGATAAGTTGATAAGCATGTTATGTAGTTTCTATCAATGCCTTGTTTGTGGTTGTAGGATTCCTGTAGCTCAAGTTGTTGGCTGTGAAAGTTGCTATGTTGTTGTTTTGTGGCAGAGTTGTTTTATTGTTTTATGTCTTGTGGGAGCTATACTCCATGGAATTGCTTGATCTTTGGCTCTATTGTGGTTGGTTTTTCATTGCCTAACCAGTGGCTACCCTGGAATGGAAAGGAATAACCCAGGTCTTTCTTGTCTTGTGTTTTGCCTTCGTATCTTGTCGTGAACGTATCGTGAGAACCGTAGCTCCGTTTCTTACGTTCTTCATATGCATTTTTATCATTTTTGCATGATTCATCCATAATTTCCATGTTCATGCATGTATAAATAACTTAACATAAGGTTCTATCCAGAATCATTAATCACCAATCCTTTGCATGTGAAACATGACTAGTTAGGATTGCCATGCTAAAAAAACTCTTCAAATAAGCATGCATCATTCTTGCTTGTGCACTGCACCTTGGTTGTTTGTTTATTCTTTCTGTTTCTTTTGGGTAGACGCGAACCTTGAACCTGAGTACGAAGAGCCAAACGAGTACAACTACGAGGATCCCGCTACTTGTTCCATTGAAGAACCAATAGGCAAGATGATCATACCTGGATCCCGATACTATTTTTGCTTGCTAGTTGTCTCGCTCTTATCGTTACAATTGCGCTACCTACCACTTGAATTTCAGCCTCCTAATTGCCATGATTGCCTCTAACCCTCCACATCCTAGCAAACCTTTCATTGGCTAAGTTACCGCTGCTCAGCCCCTCTTATAGCGTTCTTAGTTGTAGGTGCAGGATGTATCCATGTGATAACATGGATTTGGCATATCACAATATTATCTGTTATTTAATTTAATGCACATATATATCTTGGTATTGGTGGAAGGCTTGGCCTTTTGCTAGGTGTTTTGTTCCGCTGTTACCGCCATAGTTTCTTGTTACCGGTGTTATGTTTTCCATACTTTGCGCTCCTAACATGCTCGGGGTTGTTATGGAGACCCCCTTGTTTATTCGGTTGAGATTAAAACTTGTTTGGCAAGACCCAACTTTGGTACTACATTTGCTTAATAACTTAATAACATTTGCATAGGGCTTTGCAACCCCGTGGATAAATAATCAACCCCCCGGGCCAGTGCTCCTCATGAGTGTTGGTCCAAACTAGAGCCACTTGCGGGGCCACCTCGGGGCAACTCGAGGGATTTGTATCAGGCCACCGTACATACTGCTCATCTGTCGTGTCCTAAGAACGAGATATGTGGCTCTTACAAAGTTCGTCGACACGTCGAGTGGTCTTGCTGGACTTGTTTTACCTTTATCGAGTGTCTTGCGTGAGGGCTCTGACTTTCTTCGGGTTATCTTGAGGTGTTGGAATTCTTTGGAGTTGCCTAGGATGATCATGAGATCCGTGGTCGAGGCTATTCCCGTGGAGTGTGGTTAATTTGTGATGTACTAGTTGGAGCATCCCTGCAGGGTCAAATCTTTCAGAAAGCCATGCCCGCGGTTATGTGGCAACTTGGATATTTGTTTAACACCCGGTTATAGTTAACTTGAAGTAAACTCTAAATAAAATGCACCAACTATGTGAGTAACCATGATCGTCTCTGCTCGAGAACATGATCCGAGAGAGAACACGGTGGGGTTATGATTGACGTAAGTGTTCAGGATCTCATAGAGGTCACTAT
This sequence comes from Hordeum marinum, assembly GCA_022496015.1. Taxonomy (NCBI): domain Eukaryota; kingdom Viridiplantae; phylum Streptophyta; class Magnoliopsida; order Poales; family Poaceae; genus Hordeum; species Hordeum marinum. The sequence goes on from CM039674.1 coordinate 148,010,523, forward strand.
AGATTCGATTGTTCATCCTAGGCCACATATTTATCTTCATGTTATGTGAGTTAGCCACCATACATGCTTAGTGCTGCTACAGACTAAACACGTACCCCATCCCAACCTTTAAGCTTGAATAGTCTTGGTACCCGAGTGCATGATTGCTGAGTCCTTGTGGCTCACATATTACAACAACAATCTAGGTACAGGTACAGATGAGTTCGTGCAGGATGATTTGAGGCAGCTCCGGTGGGAGTATGACGAGGAAAGGGGCAAGATGTACGTGACTTATCTGGATGAGTAGAGGACCATGGTTGTGATCTTTGGGACAACGAGATAGTATCATTTGCATCTGTTTTTATCGTTTGATTTCGTCGGTAGGCGGACCCTGTCTTCATATTGATGTTTGAACTCTGTGTGGAATTATAATTTAGTATGTGGCGAGTGTAAGCTAACTCATATACTCATCTCTTCTGTAATGTATGATGTAATGATGCTATACTTGCGAATGACAAGATGCGCCTCTATCCCTTGCGAGGCCCACGTGCCTTAATATGGATAGGCGCGCATCTTGGGCGATACCAATATGGATAGGCGCGCATCTTGGGCGATACCAAGATATAGCCCCATTCCTTTGATAATGTTGCATACTTAGAGTAGTTCTGATGTCAGTCTTGCGAGTACTTTGGATGAGTACTCACCGCTACTTTGCTCCCCCTTTTCCTCTCGATACGATTGCTATGACAAGATGATGGATCCTCGGAGACGGTAGATCCTGCCGACGACTACTACTACACCTATTGTGCCTACTACTATGTGGAGGTTGCCCCCAACCAGCAGTAGGATAGGAGGTTCCCAGGCAGGAGGCCTTGCCTCTTTTGATCCGTTGTTGTGTCTGTGCTAGCCTTCTTAAGGCAAAACCTGTTTAACTTATGTCTATACTCATATATTATTTTCTTCCGCTGACTGGTGTGTATTCGAGCTTATGTATTCGAGCCCTCAAGGGCCCTGGCTTATAATGTGAAGCTTGTATGACTTTAATTTGTGTCTAGAGTTGTGTTGTGATATCTTCCAATGAGTCCCTAATTTTGGTCATGTGCATTTGCGTGTATATTCAAAGAGTTGTTTTATCAGCATTTATTTCCCTTGGAGTTATGATGCACACACTGTAATTTGACATCTTTGAACCTCTTTGTTATAGATGCGTCCCGCAAGGCAGCTCATTTGCTAGACAACGGCTCCCGATGCGGCTAGATTCCTAGCCATTCTAATCAACCTCTTGACTAGGCTAGGATATCACTGGTACCCCGAGTGGCGAGTACACTATTTACGAGGATTACCGTGAGTTCAGCCAAGAGCAGTACCATGTTGTGGTTGTTATCTGGGATCAACGAAACCTCTCCATCATTGAGCTGCACACATATTGCGGTGTTGGGGTGACTGTTAATATAGCAGTCCATGATGTTGCCTATACTGCTATCACCCGCCTTCGTAGAGAGCACCCCTTCTTGGAGGAGACTAGATTTAGATACATTTTGTATGCCCCCGCTGGGGATGAGACCAGATCAGACACCGCTACCTTCACCCCTTACGTGCGGCAACGCAATGACCGATCCTACACTGTGGTCTGTTCCCCTTATGTGAGTCGTTGTTACGACCCAAAGATTCTGGTTCAATACATGAAGGTGCTAGATCGTGTTGTCCGAGCTCTGACTGTTGAGTTGTACGCCACTCGTACTCGTATTTATGACAATATGACACAGTTGATACCAACAATCCATGCGAGGATTCACCCAGAGTACATGCTTTACCCGCACAGGACAGAGCTACCCCCAGGTCTTGAGTGACCTGCTGTTGGAGGTCATACTACTGCACGTGGACCTCTACTCCCCGGTCCGGACCAGAATCTACATCAGAGTGTTCATGGGTCGCAGAATCCTGCCCCCAAATTTGCCATACAGGGTCATCGACAGTTACCTGGCTTGGTGGTTGTCCCCGATGTTGTTGTAGGATATCTCTATGCCTCGTTGTTGTATCTCTCTATCACATGCATGTGTGCCGCCTAGTTGGTCTAGGTCTTTACCTTGTCGAACTCATACCGGTGGCTTGTAAACAAACCCATGTATGGATCCGTATGTCGTGTTTGAACTACTTTGACGTATGTATTGCACTCCTTCTTTGCGCATGTTACGTCATGAATGATTCATTGTCTTTGCCATTACTCAATGCTAAACTACCACTGTTAAATTTTTGACAGAATGGTTAGGCCGGCTGAACGTGGTTGTGGTGTCGACCACCCACCACCACTCGAATACATGGCTGGAATGATGCAGAAGTTTCAGTTGAACCACTAGTTTATGCAAGGGCTTATGGATCAGTTTCCGAGGCCGAACATGAATCAACAGGCAGCCCCAGTAACACTGCATGACTTTATGTGCCTCAACCCTACTATCCATCGTAGCTCAACTCAGCCGCTTGACTGGCTCCGTGACATCACTTATGAGATGGAGTCTACAGGCGCCCCAATGGAAAGCTATGTCACCTTTGCATCATACTTCCTGAAGGGTCCCGCTGCTCAATGGTGGGACAGTCACAGGCGCTCACAGCCTGTTGGAACAATCATCACCTGGCCGGAGTTCACAGCCGCCTTCTGTGCCTGCCACATTCCTCAGGAAATTATGGACATGAAGAAGTGTGAGTTCCGCAACCTGACCCAGGGTAACAAAATCGTGGATGCTTATCAGCCGGAGTTTCTGTACTTGTCTTGCTATGCTAAAGAAGACATTGCAACTGATGCTCGTAGGCAGGAGAAATTCCGCAAAGGCCTTCACCCTAAAATCAAGCTCGCACTCCTTGTGCAGGACTTTGCTGATTTCGCCACCTTGGTGAACAAGTCCATTTAGGTTGAAACGGGTCTGCAGGACTACAAGGACAGCAACAAGCGCAACTGTGACATCGGCTCATCTTTGGTCTTATCAACTCAAAAGCGCAAGATCTAGATCCCCCACAACATGTACCATGCACTTGCTCCTGCTCCAAGGCCATCTTATATTGCACCTCGTCTGCCTCCTCCACCAGTTGTGCAGCCGAGGCTCCCAGCTCCACCACCCCGAGCTCCTGTTCTCCCTTCTTGGCCTCAAGATGGCATGTGCTTCAAGTGTGGTCGTCCAGGACACCTTGCTAGAGATTGCAAGCAGAATCAGAATCAACTTGCACTACCTTCAAACCAGCCCTGCAATAATAATGCCAGGCCTTCTTATGGTCATGGCTAGGCTAACAACATTGAACTGAATGAAGCTCAAGACCAATCTGCTACTATGATGGGTACACTTCTTGTTAACTCGGTACCAGATTTTGTATTGTTTGATACAGGAGCATCACATTCTTTGATGTCAGAAGATTTTGCATACATGCATGACATTAAATGTGAAGATATGAACGTTCCAATAGTGGTAAACACCTCGGCGGGCAAATGTCGAACCTCTATGGTTAGCCACAACGTCCCCATTGAAATTGAAGGGTTGGAATTCTTTCCCTCCCCCATAATGCTAAAGTCTTCCAATATTGACCTCATCCTGGGAATGGACTGGTTGAAAACTCACACGGCTTCAATTGTTTGTGCCGCCAAAACCATCCAACTCCTGCACCCTTCAAATGAGATAGTAAGCTACCATGCTCATCTTGTTCGAGATGCTGAAGCCCGACTATATGCGTTGAATGCATTAAATGTGTCACCTCTTGAGGGGATTCAAAACATCCCACTGGTTTGTGACTTCTCACATGTCTTTCCAGAAGAACTCTTAGGGATTCCCCCTGCGAGAGCCATTGAGTTTGTGATTGACTTAGTGCCAGACACCACCCCTATTACCAAACGACCCTACAAGATGCCACCACATGATACATCTCCAACTTATCGATAATTTATGAAGTATTCATGACATATTCCCCTATGTTACAATACTTTTATATGGTTTTGATGCACTTTATATGATTTATTTACAACTAACTCGGACTCACACTGTTTTCAACAGAACTACCATGGTGTTGTTTTTTGTGCAAAAATGAAAGTTCTCGGAATTGCCCGGAACTTTTTGAAGATTTTTTTGGGAACAACAGAGGCATCCAACGCTTCGTGGGAGGGCCAGAAGAGTCACAAGGTGGCCACCCTCCACCAGGGAGCGCCAGGCCCCCCACCCGCGCCTTGGTGGAGCGTGCCCACCTCATGGCCCATCTCCGCATGAAACCAATGCCAAAAATTCCTATAAATATATAAAACATCAGAAATAACCCTAGCCTCCTCGTTCAGCCGCCGCAAGGCCTCTATATCGATGAAAAACTACTCTGGAGAGAAAATAGTACCCTACTAGAGAGGGGGAGATCATATCTGGTGGCCATCTTCATCACGTCGGCGAGTCCATGATGAGGAGGGCGTAGTCCACCCTCGGGGCTGATGGTTTGTACTAGTAGCTATGTGTTCAATCTCTCACTCTCTCTCGTGTTCTTGAGATGGCACGATCATGATGTATCACAGACTTTGTTAATATAGTTGGATCATATGTTGTGTTTCCCTCTCTATGTTGTTGTCATGAATTGAGTTTTCCCTTTGAGATTTTGTTGTGGTGGATTGAATATTGGATTTGAGAACACATGATATATGTCTTGCATGCGGATACCTGTAGTGAAATTAGGGTATTCAAATGATTCACTTGATCTATGCCTTGGTACTCAACTTTGGATTCCCGAGGTGACATTGGGGTAATCTATGAATAGGGGTTGATACACGTTCTTGTCCTAGCTTCTTTCGTAGAAATCTTGGGGGAACTCTTTGTGCTTCTTTGTGTTGCATTGAGTATTATGAATCTGAAGTTGTTTGATACACATTGTATAATTAACTCATGGATACTTGTGGTGACATTGGAGTATCTAGGTGACATTACAGTTGGTTGATGCGTATCATATTGTGTTATTCTATTATGAACTCTTAGATAGATCGATCGAAAAGGATAACTTTAAGGTGGTTTCGTACCCTACAAACAATTTATTCTTATGCACTCCGCTAGATAAGAACTTTGGAGTGATTATTTGTTGCACGTTGAGGGATGGTTATGTGATCCAATTATAGTAGCATTGTTGAGAGATTTCACTAGCGAAAGTACGGACCATAGGCCTTGTTTTCAAGCATTGCAATGTCGTTTGTGATCACTTTTGTCACTTGCTACCTTGCTGTTTTTATATTTTTAGATTACAAAAATCAATATCTACTATCATTACTACACTTGTATCACCATCTCTTCGCCGAACTAGTGCACCTACGCGATTTTCCATTGTATTAGGCGTGTTGGGGACACAAGAGATTTCTTGTATTTGATTGCAGGGTTGTTTAAGAGAGACCATCTTCATCCTATACCTCCCACGAATTGATAAACCTTAGGTCATCAACTTGAGGGAAAATTACTACTGTCCTACAAAACTCTGCGCTTGGAGGCCCAACACGAGTGTACAAGAACAAGTTGTGTAGTAGACATCACCACATGAACTCCTTGAACTTAAGGAAGGAATCGACAAATCTCGCGAAGAGGATATCACCAAAACCACCTTCGTTACTCTATATGGTTCATACGAGTACACAGTCATGTCCTTCGGCTTAACCAATGCTCCAGCAACCTTCTCTCGCCTGATGAACTATATATTCATGGACTACCTCAACAAATTCGTCGTGGTTTATCTGGATGATATCCTTGTATACTCCAGGAATAAAGAAGAGCATGCGGAACATCTTCATCTTGTACTAGAAAAGCTTCGAGAGCATCAATTTTAAGCAAAGTATTCTAGGTGTGAGTTCTGGTTAGACGAAGTAACCTACCTTGGTCATGTTATCTCCAAGGATGGTATTGCGGTCAACCCTGAACGAGTTCAGGCTATTCTTGAATGGACTCCCCCGAAGAATGTCAAGCAAGTAAGAAGTTTTCTCAGACTTGCCAGCTATTGTCGTCATTTTGTCTAGAACTTCTCCAAGATTGCAAAGCCCTTAACCAATCTGCTTTACAAAGGTGTTAAACATGAGTGGACAGAAAAATGTCAGGAGAGCTTTCAGGCACTTAAGGACAAACTGACATCTGCTCCAGTGCTTGCTCCTCTGGATACTCATAAGGACTTTGTCATTTATTGTGACGCTTCATATCAAGGAATAGGTTGTGTCCTAATGCAAGACCGTAGAGTGAATGCTTATGCCTCTCATCAATTGTGTCCTCATGAAGAGAACTACCTAGTTCATGATCTCGAACTTGCTACAGTAATACATGCACTAAAAGAGTGGCGACATTACCTTATTGGTAATCGTTGAGAGATCTACACCGACCACCAAAGTCTTAAGTACCTATTTACTCAACCGGATCTGAACCTCCGTCAACAGAGATGGATGGAGTGCATAGCAGATTACAACTTTGGTATTTCTTATACACATGGCAAGGCAAATGTAACAGCTAATGCCTTGAGCCGCAAATCATACTGCTACCACCTCTAGGTTCATAAGGTTCACCCCCTTCTTCAAAGTAATTCCGCAGGCTGAACCTCCATATTATTCCTCAGGGTCATCTCACTCCCTCTCCTGAACAGTTCCGCAATATGAACCTCTGTGTTGTTAACCAGGGTTCCCTTAATAACCTAGTTGGTGAACTAGATCTCCTGGCCAGCATCAAAACTATTCAACTCTATGACGATGAAGTCAAAAATATTAAACGATATCTTGCGGAAGGTAAACCTACTTTCTTCACTGTTGCTGGTGATGGCGCCGTGTACTTCAAGGGTTCCTTATTCGTTCCAAGTAAGATGAAGAACCTGGATATGACTAAGAAAGTGATGAAAGAAGATCATGATACACCTTTGTGTATTCATCCGGGTAGTACCAAGATGTACCAAGACATTCGTCAAAGGTTCTGGTGGGCGAACATGAAACAAGACATTGCACGCTACGTTGCAGAATATGACATCTTTCGTCGAATCAAAGCAGAACATCAAAGGTCTGCTGGAACTATGCAACCTATTACTATGTTGAATGGAAGTGGGACCATGTCGAAATGGATTTTGTTAGTGGTTTTCCTAGATCGCAGAAAGGTAATTATGATATTCTTTTCGTCATTGACCGACTGTCCAAAGTTACACATTTTCTGGCCATCAAGGAAACCATCACGGCTAGTCAGCTGGTAGATCTATATATGTCCATAGTTGTTTCACTCGATGTTATTCCATTGGTGATTAGCTCAGACCGGGGCAACTTATTCACTTCAAGATTCTGGGCAAGTTTCTAGGATGCTATGGGAACTCATCTGTCCTTGAGCACCGCTTTTCATCCTCAATTCTAGGGACAAGTTGAATGAGTCAACCAGATTCTCTAAGACATGCTTCAATCTTGTGTCATTTCTTTCGGTAAGAAATGGGAGGAATCTCTCCCATATGCGAAGTTCTCCTACAACAATAGCTATCAACCTAGTACGAAGATGGCCCCCTTTTGAAGTGTTGTATGGACGAAAGTGTCGGACCCCTCTGAATTGGTTAGAAACTGGAGAACGTTCACTTGTCGGTCCAGATATTATACAACATGCCGAAGATGAAGTCTACGTTATTCATGAGAATCTAAAGGCTGCTCAGTCTCGTCACAAGAGTCAGTATCGCCGTCATCACAAGGATATGGTCTATCAACCTGACGAAAAGGCTTATCTTCGAGTCACACCAATGAGAGGCGCACACCACTTTGGGATCAAGGGCAAGCTAGCTCCTCGCTATATTGGTCCATTCACTATTCATGAAAGGCGTGGAAAAGTGGAGTATCAATTGGAACTACCATCGAACATTTCTCAGGTTCAAAATGTTTTCCATGTGTCATAGCTCTGCTGCTGCTTCAAGGACCCTATCCGAGCAGTGGATCATGATATGCTTGAGCTGCAACAAGACCTTTCTTATAAAGAGCACCCAGTACGCATTCTCGATCAAATTACACGTCGGACTCGTCAAAAGGTTAGCAAGTTCTACAAAGTGAAGTGGTCACATCATTCTGAAGATGAAGCCACTTGGAAACGTGAGGATCATCTTCGTGATGATTACCCCGAACTTTTTCCTTCTACCTCTTAATTCTCGGGACAAGAATTTCTTTTAGTAGGGGAAAGTTGTGACACCCTTGGATTAACTATAGTGATCATTGTAATTAAGCTATAGTGATGGCCAAGATTAAGCTAAATGCTTTTGCTAAATAGTGCTTGAACAATATTGGAGTCATATGTCACTTGATTTCCCTAATGATTTTTCAAAATGCAATTAAAAGTGGACTAAACAGTTTTGCAAACCTGAAAACAAAAATCATGGATGGGTTGCAAATATTCCATAAGCAATTATAAAATTGTAACCCACATTTTATAAAATGTTCTGGTGCCTGAAAATAAAAAAAGGCTAAATCTTTTGTTAAATGCCCTTTTGAATTATGTGGTTTTCAAATAAATTCAAAAAACCCAAATGTTTTGTGGCTCTGTCAAATATTACAACATTAATCTTTGACCAGGTGGCCCTTTTTACAAAAGTGCATTGTGCTGGAATTTAAATGGAACTGAAAGGAAAAAAGAAAAAGGGAAAAGACCTAGTGAGCACTTAGGCCCAGCAGCTACAGGCTGGCCTGACCCAGTAAGGCCGGACTTTCTTCCACCTCTTGCCAGAGGGTAAGTCATGGCACGCGCGCGGCTGTCTGCCCGCCGGTTGCCTCGTTGTCGGGCATCCCACGGCCCTCCTCGAGGAAACAAGCAAGCCCTAGCGTCGCCCCCCCCCCCTGCAAACCCGAGATCATCATTTCCCCCTCCATGCTCGCCCTCTTCGTCTCGCACGCAGGCCGAGCGTTGTCGCCGCCATGGCCGTCGCTTAGCCGTGCCCACTGTGCCTCCCACGCCTCAGCTCTGTGCCAAAAAGGACCACCGCACTCTCCTTCTTCGACTACACCCCGACATTGGAGTCATGGAGCGCTGCATCGCCGTCATCATAGCCTTCTTCCTCTTCGGCCACCGGAGCTCCGCCGGCTAAATTCGCCACATCGAGCCCTCCCCAAGCATATTTGAGCACGTCTACACGACCAGGTGAGCATGAGCTCCTTCTCCCCTCAATCTCCCATGCGGAACTGCTACCGTAGCTCCCCTGCCACCGATGCCCGAACGGGCCGCCACCGGAGCACTTCCTTGGATGGCCACAGCCACCCCAGCTCATAGCTAAGCAGCTGGTTGAGCTCTTGGAGCTCGCACGCGTCGAATGCGTGCACACACAACCTTCCCGAGCCCCGCAGTGCTGCAGCCATAAATGCCCAAAAACCGCCACCGCAAAATTCAACGTCGGCGACAACTCCGTCCACCCCATCACTTGCTGATGGTTAAAACGGAACTGCACTCATGCCAGCTTTCGAACGCACCAAAGAATGCGCGAAATGGTGCCCTCTAGGATAAACCCAAGCCCCTCCCGGACTCGCTGCTGCATTTCATGGTCATCGGCGACGCCTCCGGTCGCTAGAGCTGGCCTCCGCGACCGGGGCCACCTCCTAGTCACTGGTAGGTGGGCTAGTGGTCCAAGTTAACAAGTTGACCATGGTTAACTGGCTAACTGGGCACTGTCCAGTCATTGCGAGATGAGGCCAGCACCGTGAGCGTATGACATGTGGGTCCAGGATAATTAGTGTTAATTAAAACTATTTAATTAATTTTAATAATTAGTTCAAACTAAATAGACACTAATATGTGGGACCCCCTTGTTAAATAATATGTTTTTAGTTTAAGTTAAATCCTAATGAACCCTTTGTCTATGACAGAGGGACCCCACTGGTCAGTTTTGTCCAGTCAACAATACTGTTGACTGCTGATGTTATAGTGATGTCATGTTGACGTCATAATTGTATTTTTTGAATTAATAAATCTGTTTATTTCAGAAAATGATTAAAACTTTGAAAATCATATAAAATAATCCTTAGCTCGTATGAAAAGTTTTATACATGAAAGTTGCTTAGAAAAATCCCACGGATCCGAACATTGTTCGTTCATCTATCACATGCTCCTAGCATGATGAACATGGACATTTTGGCATTAGGATCATCTGTTCGATAGTAGCCTGAGACCCAGGAAATAATGTCAGATATTTTCCTGCTCCGTCTGTGACGTGTTGTACTCCGATAGCTCATCCCTAGCTCTCCATATTGCCATCTCATGCATCGTGATGCATCTGTTTGCTTTATAGTTATTGTTTCTCCTTCCTCTTCTCTCTGATAGACCCCAAGACTAACGTTGCTACCAGGTACGACTACACCACTATCGATGAGCCTTTTGCAGCAAAGCAGCAAGGCAAGCAACCCCTCCCCCCCTTGATCATTCTGATATCACCCATTCTTTCTCTCTCATGCTTGCATCAGATTTTCCTAATGGTGTAGATAGCTCCTATTCTGATGCATAGCCTATTTTTGTTAAACTGTTATTTTACTTCCTATTATATTATTTGTTTGGTATAGGTTGATTAGTTATCCCCTATGACCCCTTAGTCCCAGTTGCCCCTGCTTCATCATCAACGACCCAAAGACTCGATCAACCGGATCGACAGGCCATGCCCGTCACATTCATCGCACCCCCCTTAGTTTTACGACTCTAGAGAGCTACTATCGAGTACCGAGGGTGACACCTTGTGAAGTACTCATGATGCTAACTCTATAGTGTAGCTAGTCGTTCGTGGTTATCGAGGATGATTCCTCCTTCACCACTCCCAATGACGACTCTGTCGTGCAACCCCTCAAGCATAGACCGTCGAGGGTGGACCCTCTCTAGTCACCTTGACGGTTACATCAGGTGGGTTCCTCCGAGGTTGATTCCTTGGGTTTCCCCTTGATATTTGGACACACGATTACTTTAACTGTACTACTATTACATGTTGAGGTCTAGATGACCTAGATGGTGTTGTTGTAACATGACGAGGCGTGGTCGGGCATTCTTGGCCCTTGCCAGAAGTCCTCGAGACGGGGCGACGAGACCACATATCTTGTATCGCTGTCATAACCCTAGTTAACAAAACACTAATGGGTTGGGTATTTGATTTGAGTTGGTCGATTGACCTTTTTCACACTAACCTTTACGTGGGAGAAGTTATGGGTACTCGGCGTCGTTGTATCAGCCGAAGCTCTTCGGACGTCTGCAATGGAGTTGCGCGTACCCGAGTGGTCCGCGATAGCATTGATCTTGTATAAGAGGTGCTAGTACTGACCTCGGCCGCCCACACATCATGCATGAGTGAAAATGGTGATGGGCCCATGAACCCTGTACACTTAGGATTTAGACCGGCGAGCTCGCCTCTGTGTTCAGCCTAGGTAGGGCGGCGATGTGTTGATGTCTCGAGGCCAGGCATGACCCAGGAAAGTGTTTCCGGCTAGAGGCTATCAAGTGTGTTGGGAAATGTGGGGCACCCTTGCAAGGATGAATTCAACTATTCGAATAGACATGTCCGCGGTAACAGGACGACTTGGAGTTGTATCCTGATCTAATACAACTAGAATTGTGACTTGAGATGAATGTTTGGCTCCAAGATTGCTTCCTCGTAAGGAGTCGAGGAAGAACCTCTGGGCGTTGCTAACAAACTTGCTACATTATAATTATGCTAATCTACATTCTTCTAATGTTGCAAGACACCGAAGATGCTAGTCTTCGATAGGACTAGGCATTCTCTCTATTCTGGCATTTCTGCAATCAGTCCAAAGATATAGCCCCATTACTTTGATAACATTGCATACTTAGCATAGTTCTGATGTCAGTCTTGCGAGTACTTTGCATGAGTACTCACCGCTGCTTTGCTCCCCCTTTTTCCTCTTGACATGATTGTCGCTACCAGATGACGGAGCCTCGGAGATAGTGGATCCTGCCGATGACTACTACTATAATTAGCATACGATCAAAATGGGGTTTTCACAGCTGGGTAGGTCCTAGATGGTACCTACTTTTGCCCGAAGACGTGTTTGATCACAGCTCAGTGAAGTCAAACACTTGGTCCTTGGATAGTTGGTCCCACAACTGCCCATGGTATTTTGAGCCATAAATTGTGCCTCCATGACACGTACCTTGTGGCTAGAGGGGCCATGCTATGGGGAGCGTGCTTCTATTTATGTTGAGCGTGGGAATACTCTGGGAGCTGCGACAGGGCTCGGGCTTGTTTGCTTGCCTCTCATGCCTTGATGGCAGACTGGGACTTCGGCGCCTCATTGTCGAGCTGGACTTTTGGCTGCCAGAGTCGTTGTGTATTCCTTAGTTCATAGTGAGTGCTCCGTGTTGCGATTAACGGTGATGACACCCTTGGGTCCGGGCATCTTAAGCTTCAAATATGCGTAATGGGGGACGATGTTGAAGCAACAAACATTGTACAGCCAAGAAGTGTGTGATACATGCTACGAAAAGGGATGATGTCGAATTTCAAGTCTTTGTTGTAGAAGTTGTCGGGTGAGCTGAACACTACTTCGAAAGTCATGGTGCCTGAGCAGCGGGCTTCGACGCCTGGGATTACTCCATAAAAGGTGGTGTTACTGGGTTTGATCCTTGATGGATCGATACCCATTTTTCTCATTGTATCTGAGTAAATCAGATTGAGGCTACTGCCTCCATCCATGAGGACTCTAGTTAAGTGGTACCCATTGATAATGGGGTTAAGTACGAGGGTCGTCGATCCTTCATGACGGATATTGGTCGATGATACGTCTCCAATGTATCTATAGTTTTTTATTGTTCCATGCTGTTATATTCTCATTCTTGGATGTTTTACAATCATTTTGTAGCAACATTATATCATTTTTAGGGACTAACCAATTGACATAGTGCCAACTGCCAGTTGACGTTTTTTGCTTGTTTTTTACTTTGCAAAATATCAGTACCAAATGGAGTACAATTGTCATGAAACTTATTGGAGAATTGTTTTGGGCCAGAAGACAACTTGGGAGTCAAGGAAGGACCTGAGAGGAGGCCTGTGGGGGCCACGAGACACTAGGGAGCACCAGAGGACCATGGCATGGCCTGGTGGGTTGTGCCCTCCACGGGACGCTCCTCCACCACCTCTCAGCTGTATAAATACCCAAATATTCCAGAAACCATAGGGGAGTCGATCAAAAACAATTCCAGCCACCGGAAGTTCCAGAACCACGAGACCCAATCTAACACCATCACGGAGGGGTGCATCGTCTTCATGGGTGCCTCTCCGATGATGCGTGATTAATCCACCATAAACATACGGGTCCATAGGCAGTAGCTAGATGGCTTCCTCGCTCTCTTTTGATTCTCAATACAATGGTCTCTTGGAGATCTATTTGATGTAATGACTTTTTGCAGTGTGTTTGTTGGGATCCGATGAAGTTTGAGTTCATGATCAGTTTCTATCCATGAATATTATTTGAGTCTTCTTTTATCTCTTATATGCATGATTACTTATAGCCTCATATTTCTTCTTCGAATCTTTGGTTTAATTAGGCCAACTAGATCGATTTTTCTTGCCATGGGAGAGGTGCTTTATGATGGGTTCGATCTTGCGGTGTCCTCTCCCGGTGACAGAAGGGGCAGCGATGCACGCATGTATTGTTGCTATTAAGAATAACAAGATGGGATATATTCCTACATGAATAGATCTTGTCTACATCATGACATCGTTCTTATTGCATTACTCTGTTTCTCCATGAACTTAATACACTAGATGCATGCTGGATAGCGGTCGACGTGTGGAGTAATAGTACTATATGCAGAATTGTTTCGGTCTACTAATCTTGGACGTGATGCCTATATAATGATCATTGCCTTGGATGTCGTCATGATTATTTGATATTCTATCAATTTCCCAACAGTAGTTTGTTTACCCATCGTGTGCTATACTCATGAGAGAATCCACTAGTGAAATCTACGCCCCCCGGGTCTACCTTTTAATATATTGCTCTCCCATCTATCTTTTTCCGCATTTGCTTTCAGATCTACTATTCCAAAAACCCAAAAATACTTTGCTACACTATTTATTTGCATCTTTTATTTTGCGTTCTTGCGCGATCTATTTATCCAATCACATACAAATCGATCTATCTTTTACCATGGAGAGATTGACAAACACTCTTACGCGTCGGGTTTGCAAATATTTGTTCTTTGTGTGTAGGTACCGTTTACATAGTCTTGCTTGGTTCTCCTACTGGTTCGATAACCTTGGTTTCATAACTGTGGGAAATAGTTAGCGTAGCTGTGCTGCATTATCCCTTCCTCTTTGGAGAAATATTGACGCGGTCTCAAGCCATGTGAGTCGGAAGGTCCTTACAGTGGAAGGTGATCGGGTACGCTGACCATGGGTTGAATTTTGGGGCTATGGGCTCTACGGCGTAGATGTCTCGAAGCACACGCTTCCTCTCCTTCTTTGGTATGTGCGTGGTGTAGATCATGTTCACCGTTTTTTACCTCAGGATGGAATTGCTTCCGGCCTCCATTGTTTGGCCTGTGAGCCTCGTCATCGTCCTCGCGGCAGGGGTGAGGGAGTCCTGGATTAGGGGGTCCTCGAATAGCCGACCTATTGTTCATGGGTCGTACTATATCGGCCGCAAGGCGGGCATCGGATGATCGAAGACCACCTGTGCCAGATGGAAGCTTCGAGGAGTCATGACGTATTCTCCAAGTTATTAGTTGTAGTTAGGCATGTTATTTCTTCGGCATGTAATCGACCATATGTAAGCCTAAGGACACCCTAGGCATCTATATAAGCCGGAGGGTTTTAGGATATAGGGACAGACCAACTCATCTAGGGTTAGCTATACGATCTCGAGATAGATCAACTCTGTAACCCCTATCATCATCAATACAACCAAGTAGGACATAGGGTATTACCTCCATAGAAGGGCCCGAACCTGGCTAAACTCGTGTCCCCTTCGTCTCCTGTTACCGTTGATCCTAGTCTCACAGTTTGGGACCCCCTACCCGAGATCCGCCGGTTATCACACCAGCATTGGTGATTTCATTGAGAGTTCCTTTGTGACTGCCGAAGGAATCGATGGCTCGCCCCATCGCAAGTAGCGATATCTATGTCGAGGGGACTCTTGCCCCCGATCAGAGCTTCATTGGCAACGACATCTCGCCGCATGCCGGCTAGGTCGGGAGGTTTCCCCCCAATTAGAGTATCAAGTTAGGAACCCTCGAGTTTGTCGATGATTCACGGGGAACACTCGTTCCAATGGAACCCTCAACCATCAAAGAAAACATGTAAGTCTGGATGCTTTGACATCTAAGACATCAGGTCCCACAGTGGAACAGAACACAAATTCGCTCCGGCATAACTCTAGAACCGTCACACCACTTTACGAATCCACTCGTATCAGCGAACGCATCCTGCCATCGCCTCGTTCTTAAACGAGTTGTTAGATTGGATCGAAGCTATGCGTATATCAGATGACCAGGTTCCTATCTATGATTGGATTGGTATCAGACCCGATGACAGGGAGACTCGTGTCCCCCAGGTCACCCACCTTATCGCTACCATCGAGTGTCTGGCTACGGATTCTGCCCGATAGGCAGAATTAAAAACCATCTATACTTCGGTCCTCGATCTCCAAGACCCCGTCGGTGAATCAAAGGCGGGGAATCGCTCTAAAGCTGGTCCGTCACCGGTCCAGGATCCATCGCACGATTTGGAAACTGCAATTCCGAACACTCGTTGTGACATGGAACCAAAAAAAATCCCACCCACTGCCCAAGATGATCATCCAAGTACCGCGCCAAAGCCCATGTCTTTGGACTTTCGGGATATCAAGCAAATACAAGGAGAATCAGTCCACCACTTTTGGGCAAGGATCCTACTCGCTAGGAGCATAGTAAAAGGTCTTAGTGACCAAGATGTAATGGCAATTCCTCACAATTGACATGATGAAGGGATTCTTAATGCCCTGGCCCGCCGATGCATAAGCGACTTTTCGGAGTTATTCGAATTGGTATAGAAGTACTATGCCATGGAGAGTGTTTGGCAATTCGAGCGGTTTTTCTCAGAACCAATTTTCTCCGAACACCCTAGAGGAGCTCGGAAAAAGAGGATACCTCCAAATCGGCCAGCCAGGTATGAACCCGTCGAAAAAAGAAACAAGTCCCTTTCTGGGACCGGCACCGTCCTCGATGGACTTTTGGATAAACCCTGCCCCATTCATTCTGTGTTGTTAAACACAAACCCTACACATAGCCTTCGAGCTTGCTGGGTTGTCAGGCAAGTCACAAAAAGTGGCGAGGCCATCCTCGACACACCTTTGTCGAACAGGCGCTCTCCTTCGCCACCCGGATTTAATGACGAAGTCCTGACGGTCTATGAGATCTTCCCCTCAAGGGGCAGGCATAAAAGATCTCTTAGGGAGCACGTGCAAGTTTATCACGTGGCAGCTACTAGACCATGGGTAGACGTCCCGATTACTTTTGGAGACACTAACCAACCACCCATCCTTCCCGGTCATTCACCGGCTACTCTAGTCTTGAATCCCATCATTGATGGATACAGGCTACATAAAATGCTAATGGACGGTGGCAGTGGTCTTAACCTCATATACGAGGCCACTTTGGAAAAAATGCAGTTCGGTTGATCCCGCATCGAACATAGCAACACAACCTTCCGAGGAATTATCCCAGGGAAAGAGGCACGTTGTTTCGGATGTATCATCCTGGACGTTGTGTTTGGCACGCTCGAAAACTACCGATCCGAAGAACTTCTCTTCCACATTGTCCCCTTACCAAGCGGCTATCACGCCCTATTGGGACGCGATGCCTTTACAAAGTTCCAGGCTATACCCCATTACGGGTACATAAAACTCAAAATGCCAGGACCAAATGGAGTGATCACGATCAGCAGTGATCCGAATATAGCCCCTCGGGCGGAAAACAAAACGACAGCGCTCGCCCTCGACACATTAGCAGAAACTTTCACCGACAAAGAGTTAACCGCTCTACGGTCGACAGTTAATAGGGATGATGTGATCCTTAGCAAAAGGCCCAAGGCCACGTCCTTTAAACCCGTAGAGGAAATTGTCAAATTTCAGGTGCATCCAACGGAACCCAATAAAACAGCGTCCATCAGAGCCCAGCTCGATCCCCTTATGGAGGAAGCATTGCGGAATTTCCTCCGTGAAAATTGGGACATTTTTGCTTGGCATCCTTTCGATATGCCTGGAATCCCATGTCGGCTCGCCGAACACAGCTTAAACATTATTCCAGGCTTTAAGCCCGTGAAATAGACCTTGCGCCGCTTCTCCGAGCCCAAACGGCAAGCCATGGGTGAAGAATTACCCAAATTGCTCGAGGCCAGATTTATTCGGGATATTAAACACCCTGAGTGGCTAGCAAACCTGGTGATGGTACCTAAGAAAGACAAGTCTTGGCGGCTGTGTGTCGATTTAAAAGACCTCAACAAAGCATGACCAACGGACCATTTCCCTTTACCAAGCATAGACCAGATCATTGATGCCACAGTCGGACATGATTTGTTATGTTTCCTCGATGCTTACTCCGGATACCATCAAATTAAAATGAAGGAATCCGATCAAGGGGCTACTGGATTCATCACCCCCTACGGGCTATTTTGCTTCAACACAATGCCCTTCGGGCTAAAAAACGTCGGGGCCTCATACCAGCGCATGATCCAAACCTACCTCATGACACACGTCGGAAAGACTGTCGAGGCATACATGGATGATGTGGTAATCAAAACTAAACACGTCAACCAGTTGATCGATGACTTACGTCAAACTTTCGCTAATCTACGCGAATATGATATACGGCTCAATCCGGAAAAATGTGTATTCGGAGTTCCCTCTGGTAAGCTTCTTGGATTCATCGTATCCCATAGAGGAATAGAGGAAAATCTAGCTAAAATCCATGCTCTATTAGAACTTGCAATCGCCACAGAGCAGAAGCATGTCAAGAGGCTAGCCGGGTGTGTAGCGGCGTTAAGCCGCTTTATCTCCTGCCTCGGAGAAAAGGCTTTGTCACTCTATAAGCTGCTGAAACGGACCAACAATTTCAAATGGACCAATGAAGCAGCGGTTGTGTTAGAAAAATCAAAACACTACTAGCAACCAACGCCATACTCATGGCATCAGGCACCGGTGAGCCCATGTTGTTATACATATCGACCACCAACAAAGTCATTAGTGCGGTGCTCGTCGTTGAACGAGATGAGAAGGGACATAAATTCCAGACTCAGAAACTGGTATATTATGTGTCACAGGTGCTAACGCAGTGCAAGTCCAGATACCCACATTATCAAAAAATAGCATATACAGTATTCATGGCATCAAGGTGTCGGCGTTTTGGGAACAGGGGTACCCAGACCTTCCTGACTACGGCCCAAGGCATGGCCCACCTCATCGACCAAACACAACAAGGTGTGGCCCCGCTCGAGACAAGGCCCTTGCGACGGCCCAAGCCTCGTGAGGAGGAGGAGCATCAAGGTCGGCAAGGGGCAGGCCTCCCCAGGCCCCCTCCAGAGCGGCAGAGATCTCTATGCAAGGCCCAGCCTCAGGAGTCAAAGATGATGCAAGGAAGGACAGGCGAGCACCAGTGCGATAGGTGGCGCCATTTCCCCTTTGGTGCAAAGGGAGCAAGGACGTACACGGGTTCCCAAAGCACCCCAAAGGTTTCCATTCTGGTGCAACAAGACCGCAACCACTAGCTCCGCAGGACGGGCGCCATCGCTGAGCCCGTCCCTACGGCGTCAACGGCTACTTTGCAGGCGAAAACTGCCTTTGGGCAGGGCGAGCACGAACCCCTGTCCCCATACAAAATTGGTCGTTGTGGGAGCCCTTCCCGCCATTGCGATAAGGGAAGAGGACCCGGGCCACCACTATATATAGAGGGTAGGCTGCTTCGTAGAGGGGGATCCCAACCCGATGGACCGACTCCATCACTCATCGTCCACCAAAACACAAGGAGCCTCGAACACCACTGAGAGCCCTTAGGAGGCCCCAAAACAATGTACTTGTTCATCCACCTCACCTCCTCGAGAGGCAATCCACCAAAGCAGGAGTAGGGTATTACGCTTCACAGCGGCCCGAACCTGGGTAAACTATCGTGTTCATCTTCTTCCTCGTCATCGTGCGAGTTCTTTGTTGTGTTCCTCGAGTAGCAAGCTAGGTCAGGCGAGGTTGAAGGGGATCTTCACGCACGCCCATGTGTTCGAATCTTAAGGGTTTTGCGGAGCCCGAAATCCGACATTTGGCGCGCTAGGTAGGGGGCGTGTCAAGGTCTTCTCCAAGCTTCGTCCTTCCCAAGCTTCGCTGCTCCGATGGTCGGCACTCAACATGCTTCTCCTAGCCATGGTGGGCCGGCCTCTGTCAACCTCGCCGCGGCGGTCGAAGGCCCATGCCCCGACGTCGTGGTACCTAGCAGCCAATACCATCTCACTAGCGTCACCTCCACCGTTACTGCCCCCGCGCCGCTCAGGCGCACGGCGGGCGGGCAGCGCCCCCGGCATCAACAACACGTCACACCTACGTGGGAGACCTCGACATGCACGATGCACTACTACTGGCAAGCGAGATGCTTTGCCACCGACCGACACACGGGGGGCTTCGACGCATGGGTAGATCACATCGCGGAGCTTGTCGCCGTCGCCCAGAGAGCCATCTTTTCTCAATCTTCTTCAAGACAGCAGGCGCCAGGCGTCAGGGGCTCGCATGCCGAGCCCACCCACGGGCCTTCCAGTGGAAGGGCCCCTCCCACGCTGGACGGGGCCGAACGGGGCGTGCCACATGCTGTGCTCCTTCTCCTCCGAATCCTGGTGACCGGTTTAGGGGCACTGCCCGGCGACAACCATCCAGGGCACGGAGGAAACAACAGGGCACCCGGTGCGCATACCGAAAAGCATCCACGCAACCTGGAGGGACCTCAGCAGCCCGGGTTGGCCAGGGGGGAGCGCGCCATCCGGCGCAGTGAGCGGGCGGTGCATGTGTCTGGACGAGCAAGCGAGGCGCATCAGGGTACCAAGTGAGGAATCTACACCAGGGGACGCGAGGCCCACCCAACGGCGGTGGCAAAGGTAAGCAAGTCCGCTCTGAGGCTCGATGCATGAGGGCATGTGAGTGACGCGCACGGCGTGACCTCCCCCCGCTACCGGGAGGAACCGTCCCCGACACACCGACAAACGACTTAGGAGGCGGACCGAGCACCTACGTGGAGCCCTACGTACCATGCTAAGTCATACCACCTGGCCCACCTGGCAGGGGGGTTCGAGCGCCCAACGCAGGCTCCAGCACCCCCCAAGAGTAAGAAGTACCCTGGGTGTCCTCCTCGAGTCGGGCCTGGAGGCTCCCGTTAGCGGAGTGCCGAGCCCGAGCGGCGCGAGCAGGAGGGCGCCCCCAAGCCGCGGGGCACGGCATCAGCTGGTGCCTCTGCTGGAAACTAATTACTGGCCAAGCCCTCAGGCCCCAGGAGTGATGAACTGGGGGGAGTGGCAAGACAAATGCAATGCGGGCCACCCACGGCAACCAAGACACCTGCACAGCCTCAGGAGGATGGGCCTCCCGAGGCGTTCGGAGATGGTAAGGCTCTTGAGGCATAGCCATTTATGGGCAGTGTTGTCTTCTCCGCCAGCTCCTTATGACCGGTAAGGCTCCTGAGGCATGCTGCTCAGGAGCCTCCTTTGATGCTCGAGCGATCCCACATTCCGTCCTTCCATGTGCCGCCTCAGGAGGCCCTAGGGCCCCCAAACACCCCCATGATGTGATGTCATGCTGCGGTAAGAGCCCCCGAGCGGGGCTGACAGCTAAAAATCGAGTTCCCCTGAGGCGGCATGTCCTCGCCATCTAGCTTTGTGGTGCCTCAGGGAGGTGCGGAGAGTTTGGCTCCTTGCGAAACACCATTCAGAAAGAGAGACTTCAAATGAGGAAATGAAGAGACAATCCCCCTTTTATATATAAAGTTTCGACATTCTCAGGCTTCATTCCAAAAAATTGCAACTTGAATATCAAAAAGAAGCAAGCAAATGTTGCGTCCGGCTCCTAGGTTATCCTTCTTCTTCCCCCAGTGCTGAGCGTAGGGCATCCACGTTGCATGGGCATAGCCATTGATGGGCAGTGTTGTCTTCTCGGCCAGCTCCTTTGTCCCTCATTATTAGGCCATGAGGCGTTTGCTAACCTAAAAATGCAGGAACTAAGGCTACTATGCGCACCTTGCCAAGGCCCCCGAGGGACGAAGTGACAAAGGAGGCGACATGCGAGGAGGGGCTCGGTCATGATGAGCCGCGAGGCCCAGGGCCCGACAGTTGCAATGGATGTGAGTCTCCCCTGGAGGGGGAGAGCCTCGCGGGGGCTGTATCAGGGGCTGTCGTAAGGCCACAACCATGGCGGCGCCAACCAACACCACAACCAGCAAATCAAGGAAGAAAAGCAAGACGACAAACATAACATGCAAAAGATTAACACCCCACGGGGCAGGGTTCTTGTTCAAGCATTATAGGTATCGGTAAATAGGAATGGAGGGTGCCAAATAGGAGGAGGAGTCGTTGCCGCGCACGCCGCCGGCCGGTTCGGCGTTGGAGCCGTCCTCCTCGCTTGAGGCAGGCACCTGGATGAACCATTCCACCATGGCCTCCATGAGCGGGCGTGTCTCGTCCCGGAGGGGGCGCTAGAGCTTGTTAGGCACGTGCTCTCCAAGGCGCCGGAGGTTGAGCTGCGGGGCGAGGCAGTGCAGGTTGGAGTAGACGAGCGTCAAGGCAAGGTCCAGAAGGTCATGCATGTCGGACACGTTGTCCGCGTCGACACGAGACGCTGGTCTCCAGCGCCTCCACCACCTTACGGAAGAACTCAAGGTAACCCCCATCGCCGCGCACGTGCGGTAGCGTGGGGGTGTCCCCGACGAACCGGCTCACCACGACAGCCGCGCGGCAGGCGATGCCTTGGAACTGCTTGGCGCGGAGGGACCCCAACAGCATGGCATGCACCCGCCTCATTCTTGGCGGCCTGCACGGCGTCGGACGCCTCTTGGACCTAGGTTTGGAGGGTCGCCAGTTCCGCCTAGGCCTCGCCCTTGCCCCGGAGGGCAGCATCGAAGGCGGCCTAGGCGGTGGTTAGCGGGGCCTGCAACATCTCTACCTCCTCCTGAAGCTCACCATTATTGCGCTTCTTGGCTGCGGGAACCCTGGAAGGAGGGGAAGGAGATCAAGCTCCAGACGATGGACAAAAGAGCGAGAGAAAAGGGAGGCGGTGGAATCCTTACTCGTCGACGAGGGCCCACCGCTGGCAAACTCGCGCCGACCCCAAGGGCACCCCGCCGCCGCCTCTGGAGGAGGGTGAAGGAGCCGGAGGAGCCGGCCGCTTCCCTGCGCCTACACTACTCCCTCCGGACGCCATGAAGGATAAGGGGACGAGAAGGAAAGAGGATTTTGTGCTGGTGGAGCAAAACCCATCCCTGGCCAGGGATAGGGCGGATGTATAGGCGTAACCACGGCCACGAGGCGTCGTGGAGGGCCGGTGTCGCGTGCCCCTCGGGCAGTGTGAAGCGGTTTGGTCAATGCGGTTCCATCCATGTTGCCTCCCCTACCCTCCGTAGAGTCGCGTCCACGCGACCTGCAGCAGCGACAACATTTGATGGGAAGCAATGATGGCCTGTGTTGCGCCTAGGCGTCGCATCAATCCAATTGGGTGCGGTTCTGGATGGCCTCGGGGAGCGAAGGCGTCGCTGCCGAGGCGTTTAACGCGTGCCAAGCCTGGCCCGCGGGCGTTTGGGGGCCCGCGGCACTTTGGACCGTCCTCCAGGCTTCGCCTATAAGCCATCTCAGGCGCGCCTTGGGCCTAGGGGATACTGTCGGCGTTCTGGGAACGGGGGTACCCAGACCTACCTGCCTGCGGCCTAGGGCATGACCCACCTCATTGACTAAACGTAGCAAGGTGTGGCCCCTCTCAGGACAAGGCCCTCAAGAGGTCCCAAGCCTCGCGAGGAGGAGCAGCATCAAGGTCGGCAAGGGGCAGGCCTCCCCAGGCCCCCTCTGGAGCGGCGGAGATCTCTATGCAAGGCCTGGCCTTAGGAGTCAAAGATGACGCAAGGAAGGACATGCGAGCACCAGTGCGCAAGGCAGCACAGTTTCCCCTTTGGTGCAAAGGGAGCATGGACGTATGTGGGTTCCCAAAGCACCCCCCCAAAGGTTTCCATTCCGGTGCAACAAGACCGCAACCACCATCTCCATAGGATGGACATCATCTCTAAGCCCGTCCCTGTGGCGTCGACAGCTACTTTGTAGGCAAAGACCGCCTTTGGGCAGGGCGAGCACGAAGCCATGTCCCCCTTCAAAATTGGTCATTGTGGGATCCCTTCCCGCCATTGCGATAAGGGAAGAGGACCCGGGCCACCACTAAATATAGAGGGTAGGCTGCTTCGTAGAGGGGGATCCCAACCCGATGGACCGACTCCATCACTCATCGTCCACCAAACCACAAGGAGCCTCGAACACCACTGAGAGCCCTCAGGAGGCTCTGAAACATTGTACTTGTTCATCCACCTCACCTCCTCGAGAGGCAATCCACCAAAGCAGGAGTAGGGTATTATGCTTCGCAGCGGCCCGAACCTGGGTAAACTATGTGTTCATCTTCTTCCTCGTCATCATGCAAGTTCTTTGTTGTGTTCATCCAGTAGCAAGCTAGGTCGGGCGAGGCTGCAGGGGATCTTCGCACATGCCCCTGTGTTCGAATCTTAAGGGTTTTGCAGACCCCGAAATCCGACACGAGGAAACTTAGACACTACTTCCAGGAGTGTGTGGTAACGGTGGCATCGGAAGCCCCCCTAAATGATATAATCAACAATAGGGACGCCACCGGTCGCATAGCCAAATGGGCCAATGAGCTCCTTCCCGTTGAAATAATTTATAAGCCACGCCGCCCATTAAATCTCAGGTACTGGCAGACTTCTTGGCTAAATGGACAGATGCCGAGCTCCCCAAGGAGTATAGTGCATACTCCCATTGGACAATGTATTTTGATGGATCCAAGACCTTGGCCGGTCTGGGGGCTGGAGTTATCCTCACATCCCCCAGAGGAGACAACGTGAGATACATGTTGCAAATCATGTATGCTGACTCCAACAATGTCCTTGTATATGAATCTCTTCT
Organism: Hordeum marinum; assembly: GCA_022496015.1. Taxonomy (NCBI): domain Eukaryota; kingdom Viridiplantae; phylum Streptophyta; class Magnoliopsida; order Poales; family Poaceae; genus Hordeum; species Hordeum marinum. Next base: position 148,034,634 of record CM039674.1, read on the forward strand.
TCATGGCCTTCGGATGGTGGTATCAATGGGCATACGACGGCTAGAGGTACGAGAGACTCAAACCTGGCCATATCCCAAATTAACAGCGAGTTCGATGCCAAAAATCCGAAGATGGCGGCATATAGAATCGTCGTCCTCAAGATATCTGCTTGGTTCGAGGGGTTGGAATTCCACCACGTTGCTCGAGAAAACAACCAAGCCACCGATATACTGGCCCGTATGGGAGCCAAGCGTGATCCCATCCCGAGAAACACCTTCCTGGAGCAGCTCTTCAAGCCCTCTGTAGTGTGGCAGGACGATGATAATGGCGCTGGTTGGACGAAGTTGTTCTCCCTATAAACGAGCCAGATGTTGGCATTATCGACAGCTCAATGATGAATGAGATGCCCTCGGCTCATGAGGTAATGGTAGTAATCGCGCCATGGACAGAGCCCTTCCTCGCTTACCATCTTCACAAGGAACTCCCCAACGATCAAACTGAGGTGCGTCGCATAGTTTGGCAATCCAAGGCCTACAAAGTACACGAGGGTGAGTTATAAAAGAAAAGCACCGCCAGAGTATTACAGAGGTGTATATACAAGGAAAAAGGATGGGATCTCCTTGCCAAAATCCATGCAGGCATGGGCGGGCATCACGCCGTGACAAGATCCCTTGTCAACAAGGACTTCTGAGCCCGTTTCTTTTGCCTAGAGCTCGGACGGACGTCCAGTCACTTGTTCAACATTGCGTTGGGTCTCAACTCTTCGCAAATCAAATTCACATGCCCCAACAGCTCTTCGAACTATTCCGATCACCTGGTCTTTTGCGGTCTGGGGGCTGGACATGGTCGGACCCCTTAAAGGGGGAACCAAGAAAAATAAATACCTAGTCGTCATGGTTGACAAGTTCACCAAATGGATAGAAGCAAATCTTGTTAAATCAGCTAAATCTGGACCAGTGATTGACTTTATATCTAGCGTAGTACACCATTACAGTGTCCTGCATAGTATAATAATGGATAATAGATCCAACTTCATGGCCCAAGAGGTAAGGACTGGTGTGCAAAATGGGCATAAAGCTTGATTATGCATTGATCTATCATCCTTAGACCAATGGACAGGTCGAGCGAGCAAACGGTCTCATTATGAGCGGCATCAAGCCACGTTTGGTCCGATCTCTTCATGAATCCGACTGTCATTGGTGGAGTAACTCGACTCCGTTCTATGGGGCATGCGTACCACCCCAAATAGATCAACGGGTTACACACCGTTTTTATGGTCTATGGGGCAGAGGCAGTTCTCCCTTGTGACATTATCCACGACGCACCAAGATTGCACATGTACGAGGAAAAGGAGGTCGAGTTGGATCGGCAGGATGACTTAGACGCCTTGGAGGGGGAGGGGGACATAGCTCTGGCTCGATCCACTCTTTATCAATAGCAAGCTCGGTGGTACCAAAGTAGGGAGGTCAGGGCAAAAACATACAACATAGGAGAACTCGTCCGACGGCTCCCGAAGAAATAGAAGCACAAACTCAACCCCAAATGGGAGGGTCCTTTCATCATCAACGAAGTGCTCGCGGGAGGGGCCTATCGTTTGCAGAGTCCATTCGATAACCGCCTTGAACCAAACCCATGGAACGCAGCTCGTCTTCGACGCTTCTACGGATAAACCGGTGTTGTCTAAACTCCCCTACATTTTTTCCTTTTCGTTATTTCTTGCCTTTTTTAACTCCGCCTATGTTGTCTCAACATAGTCGGTCCTAAGCCCGGGTAAAGGAGGAGGGTTGTGATAGGATTGGTGAGCCAACGTGAAAACCCAGCCACTCTTATGAAGATGAAACCCAAAAGATTTTCGTTGTGGCATAACCCTCTCAGCGACGCGCCACATCGGAACCCGGGTGTGGTGTAAAATAGGCAAGGGTCGGGCCGTCACCCCTAGGTGGCACGCAATATCGTGATCTGGATACGGTCGCAAGTGAGCGAGGATCAGGTGTCGCATCCTTAGTGGCGCGCTACATCGGCGCCCGGCTGTAGTGGAAAATGAGCGAGGGTCTTCGCATTGGACTCGACGAGTGTGAAGGGTAAGGAAGCTAGCTGAGCCTAGGAGGATTCGATTAGGTAGCTGGAACATAGGGTCTCTGACAGGTAAGCTTCAGGAGGTAGTTGATACAGCGGTGAGGAGAGGCGTTGGTATCCTTTGCGTCCAAGAGACCAAATGGAGGGGACAGAAGACGACGGAGGTGGGGGTACCGTCTTCAAGCTGTGGTACATGGGGATGGTTGCGAACAGAAATGGAGTAGGCATCTTGATCAGCAAGAGCCTCAAGGATGGAGTGGTAGACGTCAAGAGACATTGGGACCGGATTATCCTAGTCAAGCTGGTAGTTGGGGACTTAGTCCTTAACATTATCAGCGCATATGCCCCACAAGTAGGCCACAATGAGAACACCAAGAGGGAGTTCTGGGAAGGCCTGGAGGACTTGGTTAGGAGTGTACCGATTGGCAAGAGGCTCTTCATAGGAGGAGACCTCAATGGCCATGTGGGCACATCTAACACATGTTTTGAATGGGTGCATGCGGGATTTGGCTAAGTCATCAGGAATCAAGAAGGAGAAGATGTCTTAAGCTTTGCGTTAGCCTACGACATGATCATAGCTAATAACCTCTTTAAGAAGAGAGAATCACAGCTAGTGACTTACAGTAGTGGGTAGCACTCTAGCCAGATTGATTTCATCCTCTTGAGAAGAGAAGACAGGCGTGCATGCCTAGACTGTAAGGTGATACCTGGAGAGAGTGTTATCCCTCGGCATAAGCTTGTGGTTGCTGACCTCCGCTTTCGGATTCATGTCCAGCGGGAAAAGCGTGCCAAAGTCACTAGAACGAAGTGGTGGAAGCTCAAGGGGGAGGTAGGTGAGGCATTCAAGGAGAGGGTCATTAAGGAGGGCCCTTGGGAGGAAGGAGGTGATGCAGACAACATGTGGATGAAGATGGCGACTTGCATTCGTAAAGTGGCCTCAAAGGAGTTTGGAGTGTCCAGGGGAAGTAGAAGAGAAGCTAAAGATACCTGGTGGTGGAATGATGTTGTCTAGAAGGCAATCAAGGAGAAGAAAGATTGTTTCAGACGCCTATATCTGGATAGGAGTGTAGATAACATAGAGAAGTACCAGATGGCAAAGAAGGCCATAAAACGAGCTGTGAGTGAAGCAAGGGGTCGGGTGTATGAGGACCTCTACCAAAGGTTAGACATGAAGGAAGGCAAAAGGGACATCTATAAGATGGCCAAGAGCGAGAGAGGAAGACGAGGGATGTTAACCAAATCAAGTGCATCAAGGACGGAGCAGATCAACTCCTGGTGAAGAACGAGGAGATTAAGCATAGATGGCGGGAGTACTTTGACAAGTTGTTCAATGGGGAGAGTGAGAGCTCTACCATTTATCTGGATGACTCCTTTGATGATACTAGCAGGCGTTTTGTGAGGCGAATCCAGGAGTCAGAGGTCAAGGAGGCAAGGCGATGGGCCCTGATTGTATCCCCATTGAGGTGTGGAGAGGCCTCGGGGACATAGCGATAGTATGGCTAACCAAACTTTTCAACCTCATTTTTCGGGCAAACAAGATACTAGAAGAATGGAGATGGAGTATATTAGTACCAATCTTCAACAACAAGGGGAATGTTCAGAGTTGTACCAATTACCGTGGAATTAAGCTGATGAGCCATACAATGAAGCTATGGGAGAGAGTCATTGAGCACCATGTAAGAAGAATGACAAGCGTGACCAAAAATCAGTTTGGTTTCATGCCTGGGAGATCGACCATGGAAGCCATTTCTTGGTACGACAACTTATGGAGAGATATAGGGAGCAAAAGAAGGAACTGCATATGGTGTTCATTGACTTGGAGAAGGCCTATGATAAGATACCGCGGAATGTTATGTGGTGGTCCTTGGAGAAACACAAATTCCTAACAAAGTATATTACCCTCATCAAGGACATGTACGATAATGTTGTGACAAGTGTTCGAACAAGTGATGGCAACACTGATGACTTCCCAATTAAGATAGGACTGCATCAAGGGTCAGCTTCGAGCCCTTATCTTTTTGTCTTGGTGATGGATGAGGTCAGAAGGGATATACAAGGAGATATACCTGTTGGAAATATGCCCTAGAGGCAATAATAAATTAGTTATTATCATATTTCCTTGTTCATGATAATCATTTATTATCCATGCTATAATTGTATTGATCGGAGACTTAAATGCATGTGTGGATACATAGACAAAACCATGTCCCTAGTATGCCTCTAATGGACTAGCTCGTTGATCAAAGGATGGTTAAGGTTTCCTAGCCATGGACATGAGATGTCATTTGATAACGGGATCACATCATTAGGAGAATGATGTGATGGATAAGACCCAAACTACAAACATAGCATATGATCGTGTCAGTTTATTGCTACTGTTTTCTGCATGTCAAGTATATGTTCCTATGACCATGAGATCATGCAACTCACGGATATCAGAGGAGTGCCTTGTGTGTATCAAACGTCGCAACGTAACTGGGTGACTATAAAGGTGCTCTACAGGTATCTCCGATGGTGTCTGTTGAGTTGGCAATGGATCGAGACTGGGATTTGTTACTCCGTGTAACAGAGAGGTATCTCGGGGCCCACTCGGTAATGCAACATCACAATAAGCCTTGCAAGCAATGTCACTAATTGTTAGTTGCGGGATCTTGTATTACGGAACGAGTAAAGAGACTTGCCGGTAACGAGGTTGAACTAGGTATGGAGATACCGACGATCGAATCTCGGGCAAGTAACATACCAAAGAACAAAGGGAACGATATACGGGATTAACTGAATCCTTGACATAGAGGTTCGACCGATAAAGATCTTCGTAGAATATGTAGGAACCAATGTGGACGTCCAGGTCCCGCCATTGGATATTGACCGTAGAGGTGTCTCGGTCATGTCTACATAGTTCTCGAACCCGCAGGGTCTGCACACTTAAGGTTCGGTGACGTTTCGGTAGTGTAGAGTTATGTATGGTGGTGACCGAAGGTTGTTCGGAGTCCCGGATGAGGTCCCGGACGGCACGAGGATCTCTGGAATGGTCCGGAGGTAAAGATTCATATATAGGAAGTCCCAGTTTGGTTTCCGGAAAAGTTTCGGGCTCATCGGTAGTGTACCGGGAGTATCGGTATTGTACCGGGAGTGTCGGTAGTGTACCGGAGGACCTCCGGGAGGGGTATTTCGACCCCAAGAGGTCCATGGGCTGTGGGATAATAATAACCAGCCCTTAGTGGGCTGGGAAAACAGCCACAAAAGCCCATGGCGCAGGAGAGAAAGTCCTAAAGCAAAAAGTGGAAAATCAGCCAATAGGAGGCAATCCTACTCCAACTAGGATTGGAGGTGAAGTAGGATTGCTCCCACCTCCTATTTCGGCCGACCCAAAGGCCTTGGATGCCTCTCCTCTCCTCTCCTCCTATATATACTAGTGGATTGGGTGGTTTTTGGACAGAATTTCCGGCCACGTGCTACCCGTTCCACCGGTGCATAGTTTCTCCTCTAGATCGTAGTTCCGCAGCGCTTAGGCGAAGCCCTGCCGGAATTGCTCCACCACCATCACCGGAGCGCCATCACGCTTCCGGTGAACTCTCTCTCCTCTCCACCTCCTCTCGCTGGATCGAGACGGTGGAGATCGTCATCAAGCTGCACGTGTGCTGAACGCGGAGGTGCCGTCCGTTCGGCGCTAGATCGGAAGGACCGTGATCGAGATCGCGAGACGGTTCGTGATGTGATCACGGAACGGATCGTGATGAGTTCGCGGGACAGATCGTGATCAAGATCGTGAGACGGATCGTGATGAGTTCGCGGGACAAATCGTGATCAAGATCGCGGGACGGATCGTGATGAGTTCACGGGACGGATCGTGATTGGATCGCGGGACGGATCGTGATGAGATCGCGGGACGCTCGGCGATTTGGATCGTGAAGATGTTCGACTACACCAACCGCGTTTCTTAACGCTTCCCGCTTAGCGATCTACAAGGGTATGTAGATCCACTCTCCCTCTCGTAGATGCTCATCACCATGGATAGGTTTGCGTGTGCGTAGGAAAAATTTTGTTTCCCATGCGACGTTCCCCAACAATCCCGTGGTGTATGCTCTTTGCGGATGATGTGGTGCTGGTCGATGAGAGTCGGACGGGGGTCAACAGGAAGTTGGAGTTATGGAGGCAAACCTTGGAATCGAAAGGTTTTAGACTTAGTAGGACTAAAACCGAGTACATGAGGTGCGCTTTCAGTACTTCTAGGAACGAGGAGGAGGAGGATGTTAGCCTTGATGGGCAAGTGGTGCCTCAGAAGGACACCTTTCGATATTTGGGGTCAGTGTTGCAGAAGGATGGGGATATCGATGAAGATGTGAACCATCGAATTAAAGCCGGATGGATGAAGTGGCGCCAAGCTTCTGGCATTCTTTGTGAAAAGAGTGTGCCACAAAAGCTAAAAGGAAAGTTCTATAGGATGGCAGTTCGACCTGCAATGTTGTATGGCGCTGAGTGTTGGCCGACTAAAAGGCGACATGTGCAACAGTTAGGTGTGGCGGAGATGCGCATGTTGAGATGGATAGGTGGCCACACAAGGAAGGACCGCATCCGGAATGATCATATACAAGATAGAGTTGGGGTAGCACCAATTGAAGAGAAGCTTGTCCAACATCGTCTACGCTAGTTTGGCCATATTCAGCGCAGGCCTCCAGAAGCCCCAATGCACAACGGACGGCTTAAGCATGCTAATAATGTCAAAAGACCGGGGTAGACCGAACTTGACATGGGAAGAGTCCGTAAAGAGATATCTGAAGGACTAGAGCATCACCAAAGAACTAGCCATGGACAGGGGTGCGTGGAAGCTTGCTATCCATGTGCCAGAACCATGACTTGGTCACGAGATCTTATGGGTTTCACCTCTAGCCTACTCCAACTTCTTTGGGACTAAAGGCTTTGTCGTTGATGTTGTTATTGTTGTTGTTGTTGTTGTTGTTGTTGTTGTTGTTGTTATTTTCCTTTTCCCTTCCCACTTTGTTCTTCGATAGGGGGAATTTCTTTTCTTACCCTATGTTCGGCTGAACCAATCTTGTACTACAGATAATCGACATACACCATAAAGTGTTAAATCCGAGCACAGCACGTGCGGGCTTCTTTCAATAGCCAAAATTTTATTTGCTCATACTTACCGGGCACATGTTTCTTTTTTCATGTTCTAGCCATCATATGCATCAATTCAAACTAAGACTTTGCCAAGCTGGGTTGCCTCGCTCCTGTGATTACTCTCTACGTTCCGGATTGTTTGGCTAGAGAGTAAAGGGAGAACCTCTGCGATTGTTACGACTGGGTCATCCGGACATGTACCTTAGACGGTTGAAGCCGAAAGCTAGCTATCTTACGTAGACAATTGGTCGGCTATGACGGAAACACCTTATACGGCTCTGCCTGCTATTACCGTTCTTTGGGTCTTTTCTTCCCAGAAAACAATTAGCCGCATACTGCAAGTATGCGAATTTCTATCTACGCACTTCATAGAACCCCGACGAAAGGTATCGATAGAGGTACTATATTCATCGGAAGATGTTTCTTACGCTACGTCGTAATATAACATATATTTCTGTGTGATTTCTGTCTGTTCACACCACATGGCCGGATAGCCTGGTTCCCCGAATACAGATCACTCTTTTGCGAGGGAATAATAAGAAGGAACACTCCCGAGCTCTTCGCATGGGAGGTAGAAGCCGATGGTCGGTTAAGACAAAGTTTACAACACGGATTGTTTATACACATGTACATATAAATTACATGTGTGGCTGCTGATCGAGATCATCAATTATTGTGTTGAGGGGGCAGTCTGCTTGCGAAATATGGGCGGCTGGCATCACCTGGTCATATACCAAGTGGAGTGGCACTTCTTTTCCATTCGATCCCACATGACTAACCCGCGCCATATGCTCGGGGTTAAGTCTGGTGAAACGGGTCTTGACTAGTGCCCACACCTCATGTGCTCCCTCGCGGCAGGCTGAAGTCTTCCACAGCTCGAACCTATCCCGAGCCCCCCTTAATCGATCCACAAGTGCGGCTAGCCCTTCAGGAGGCTCTTCGGTGGGCCATAGTGCCTTCACCATCCCTTTCATCGCTTTTTGCGTGCGCTTATGGAGAGAGGTCATCTCCTTCAACAGGTCCCCTTGGTACGATTCGATCTCCTCTTCAGGATGCCCGGATAGGAGACCTGCACATAAGATAACAACACGGTTACTATCATTCCTTACATCGGAAATATTTACTGATAGGAGAATCTTACTTACCAAATACGCCCCTCTGAAGCTTTCAATTCTCTTCTTGAGCTTGGGCCAATTGAGTCTTTAAACTCTATATTTTTCGGCCTGTTTTTGTATAACAAGGCAGCCAGCCTGAAGCTGGGACTCCACATATCTTTGAGAATCCCGGGCTTCTTCCAGCTGCCTTTCCATATGTCCTATTTATTCGGCTGCTACACGGAATCCATATGTCAGGCACGATGATATAAAAAGATTAGCAATAAATGAATACTCACCATGGGCCTCTCGCATGAAGCTCTTCACTTGTGCTAGTTCGGCCTTCACGGATTGTACTTCCGTGCGGATCTCCTCGAGTTCCTTGGCCAATTGCTCGGACTGTTGCTTTGAGGCTTGCGTTAGCAGTCAAATAGTGTGGAGATCCCTAATTCGTTTATTCTAAAAAAATTAAGGCTCGAGGGCTACTAGGCTTACACAAGTATTTGGATTCTATAAAATCCAATCACTTACCTGTATGTTGGTTGTTATCAGCTTTATAGCTTCGCTGAATCCAGCTCGGGCGGCCCCGAGGTGTGCATCCGCCGAACGTAGGGCGCTGAACTCCCGGTCGGAGAAAATTGGGTGCCGCGTGGCCTCCCATCGGTGCCGATGATGCATGGCACTCTCCACCTCCGATTTGGTGATGGATACTCCATCACCAGATTCGGCGGCCACCGGATTGGCCATGGGGGCTTCTGTAGCAGAAGCCACATTGGTCATGGCCCAGGAGCTTCGGGCGTCTCCGGACACCCCGGGTAGCCCCATCGGTAGGAGAGGATTGGGTGTTTTGCCTAGATATTTCAATGAAACGAGTTCCAATGAGACTCTACTAACTACAGCGATAAAGCAGATAACCGAACAATGTACCTTCGGGATGAGCGAACAGGTGGATTCGTCCCCATGTCCGGTTCCCTCGCAGTGTCCCGGTTGGCCTCGGATTCGGCCGCAACTTCGGCTACCGGTGCATGGCACGCGGATTAGCAATGCTTGGGGGTCAGGACCGGCACGTCCGGGGCACTCTTGGTAGCAGGCCTCTTGCGGGAGGAGCTTTTCTTCTTGCCCACGGCAGGGATGGAGAATGACTCGGGGTAATCAATTATGATAGCCACCGGGGTCTGGACGATGATGTCCTGGAAATAGACTCTATTTTCAAAGTCAAGGATAATATCTGGGTCCTCGTTGAAACCCGGATCGTTGCCGTGTGAATGGTTCTCGGGCTGAGGAGTCGGACAGTTGAGTGTCTCGATGAAACTCCTCCATTCTTGTTCACGCCAAGACCTCGGTCAAATAGAGTGCGGAATGAAACCCCGAACTATTTCATGATTGAAAAAGAAAGGCTTACCTGTTCGATGGGATTGTGGGCCGAATACCCTTCCTTGATTGACCGCCGAATGAAGTCTTCTTGCTCTCCTTTGTATAGGTCGGCAAGTGCGGCGGCCAACGCTATTGGGTTGGCAGGACCTAGTTTTCGGGAGCGCGTGGCATCGCTTGTCCCGTTGTACCACCATAAGGAGTGTACCCTCTATTGGAGGGGCTGCACACACCGAGAGATAGCGGCGTCCATGACATCAATCATGGTTAATCGGTGGTGGATAAGCATCCGCACCTGTGCGGCCAGGCGTCGCACTTTGGCACTTTCCTCCTGAGACGAGCTCTTGGGTCACCAGTTGTTCCTCTTCTTTGGGAGGAGGTCAGTGTCGGGGATACACAAAATAGGTAGGCCCATGAAGGGTCGAAAGATCATAATGCCATGGGGTCCACACACCAGGTGGGTCCGGATTAATACTTACATACTAGTCACTCGACCGAGTACGTTCCATCCACTCGGCGATAGTCAACCATTCGGCAGTATGGCTCCCTCGGCAGTACGACTCACTCGGCAGTATGGCTCACTCGGTAGTACGACTCACTCGGGTATGCTAGGACCAACAGTCGGCAAGCCAGTCAAAGCTTAGAGAAGGTTCTGCAGTGGGCCGACATTATGGCATCAATGCCCCATCTTGTAACATAGGAGGTGAGGGGGTGGCGCACTCTATATAAGCCACCCCCACCACATAGCTGAGGCTAGCTTCCTCTCCCTTGTCTCTCTCTTGCCATTAGTCTCAGGACTTAGCTCTGGCATGGAGATCCATTCAAATACACCATGTAACTCATGTTCATGACGAATAAGCAAAGCCTCTCCGGAGCACGGGACGTAGGGTTGTTATCTCCACCGTGAGAGGCCCGAACTCGCTAAAACCACCATGCCACCCATTTTCATCTCGATAGATCATGCTCCATTATCCTACCTCTCTCTAATGTCAGAATCAATACCACGACATTTGGCGCCCACCGTGGGGTGTGGCGTCTATCGAGCCATGATGCAGATTGTTATTTTTTCAACCACCAGCGGCAGATCGATTCCCGTTGATGCCTTCTATTCGATTTCACCTTCTTGCTTTAACACATTTTAGTATAGTTCATTCATCTTCACGACAAGCAAAGCATCGCAAGCAGAAGGGAAACAGACATCTATTCAAGCACATACAAGGAGAACCATCGACCTTCAGGAAATCGACTACCTCTCCGCACGCGGCGGCCGGTGTCGTCCTCCTCACCGACGTCTCCGACCTCAGCGTTGTAGACTGCACTTCGTTAATGATTCTCGTGCAGCCCCTATGCGCGGCCACTAGCGTCGTCCGCCTCATCGTCGCCACACGTGGCCACCGGTGCCGTTCGTCTCATCGTCGTCGCGCACAGCCGCCGGTGCCGTTCGCCTCATCATCGTCTTCAACCTTCTCGCGGCGCCCCATGCACAGCCGTCGATGCCGTTTGCCCTGTCGCCAACTCTGGCCTCATGTTCTCGGCTGCTCGGCGGCAACCTCAGCTGTGCAGGCGCAAGCCCATTGCGGCGCTCCTTTCTCCACGCGGTCACCGGTGATAGTCTTCGTGGCGAGAGTGTGCTGCGGCGCTGACCTACGAAACAACCTCATCCCGCAGCCGATGGCCGTTCGAGATCGAAGGAACAATCCTCGTAAGTGCATTCATAACGTGGGCCACCTCCTCCAGCAATTGGTTGCATGCAGGCAAAAAAGGAAACGGAAGGACGTGGTGGCTTTCAACGCCGGGTTAATTGGCCGCCTAATTAATCAGCTAATTGGTTAAGTGCTTACGTTTCGGTTTGATGGCACTTAATTTGTGCATGCATGCATAATAACCATCCGTGGTATCTCATACATAGTAAATAACATGCTATTAGTCCAACAAAAAAATATTTGTGTCTATACTTGCTACTAACATGCAGAGTCACTCGTCCATCGCCGAGTCCGAACGACAGCTCACCCGGACGGATTTTTTGTTCGGCAAATGACACGATGACATGCAGAGAACTAAAATGCAGTCACTCGGCATCTCCGCGCATCGCCATTCAGTCGGACGCTCCATCATCACTCGGCAGCTCCGTGCGCCGTCACACTACTGGACGCGTCGTCATCACTTGGCAGCTCCGCGCATCGCCATTCAGCCAGATACTCCATCGTCACTCGGCAGCTCCACGCGTTGTCACTCTAATGGATGTGTCATCATCACTCGGTATCTCCGTGCATCGCCATTCAGCCAGACGCTCCATCGTCACTCGGCAACTCCGCGCGTCGTCACTCTACTGGACGCGTCGTCATCACTCGGTAGCTCCGCATGTCGCCATTCAATCAGACGCTCCATCGTCACTCGGCAGCTCTGTGTGTCGCCATTCAATCAGACGCTCCATCATCACTTGGCAGCTCCGCACGCCATCTCTCTACTGGACGCGTCGTCATCACTCGGCATCTTCATCGCCATTCAGCCAGACGCTCCGTCGTCACTCGGCAGCTCCGTGCGCCGTCACTCTACTGGAATCATCGTCATCACTCGACAGCTCCGCGCGTCGCCATTCAATCAGACGCTCCATCGTCACTCGTCAGCGCCGCGCGTCGTCACTCTACTGGACGCGTCGTCATTACTCGGCAGCTCTGCGCATCGCCATTCAGCCAGACGCTCCATCATCACTCGGCAGCTCCGCGTGCCGTCACTCTACTGGACGCATCGTCATCACTCGGCAGCTCTGCGCATCGCCATTCAGTGGGACGCTCCATTGTCACTCGGCAGCTCCGTGCATCGCCACTCGGCCGGACGTGTCTACTTCGCCTGACCGCTCCTGCATCATGAGACAGCTAAGTCATTCGGCATATGCTTTATTCAATTAAATAGTTATTTCCGCATCACCTAGTGTCGAGGAAGTCACACATGACGTTCACTCAGAGGCCACACCACCTAGTGTACCTCTGTGCTCGGTTGTTTATTTTTTATGTGGGAACACTTCACTTCTGCTTCTTTTGGGTCCAGTACTCAAACGAGTTCAGTCGGATCTTGCACTCTGTTAGACCCTTGCCGGTCCCGAACCAACAATCACCTCGCACACCCAGCGGGTGTCCATAGGTGTTATTTACATAAGTTATTTCAGAAAATACCAGGTTACTTCAAAAACTTTTTATGTTGGCTTGTGCTATTTTTCGTACACAGGTTACGCGTTCACTCGACGCATCTGTGCACCATCCTCGTTGCTACTCAGGCTCAGTCGTCGTGGCGATCATTCATGTGTTTCCACTTGTTCAGACGCCTCCTCGATGACAAGATGGACTTGGCTGCCCCACGCGCCATCTCTTGATCGGCTATCTATTCGACGACAAGCTCGACTTGGCCGCCCCGTGCGCCGTTACTTGGTCGACTCCTCTTCAACGACAAGCTCGACTAGGCCACCCCATGCGCCGTCACTTGGTCAACTACACTCCGACGTATGTGTCTTCAGCACTCGACCGCCTCGCGCGTCGCCATTCCGACGGACACGTCTTCAGCACTCGACCACCCCGCGCGCCATCGCATGGCTTAGCTGTGATTCCGTATCGCCTAAGTCAAAAACTACTCCGAGTGCGGACATGCTCCACACTCAGGAGCTTAGCTGTGATTCTGTATCGCCTAAGTCAAAAACTACTCCGAGTGCGGACATGCTCCACACTCGGGGGCTTAGCTGCGATTCCGTATCGCCTAAGTCAAAAACTACTCCGAGTGCGGACATGCTCCACACTCAGGGGCTTAGCTGCGATTCCGTATTACCTAAGTCAAAACTACTCCGAGTGCGGACATGCTCCACACTCGGGGGCTTAGCTGCAATTCCATCTCGCCTAAGTCAAAAACTACTCCGAGTGCGGACATGCTCCACACTCAGGGGCTTATCTGCGATTCCGTATCGCCTAAGACAAAAACTACTCCGAGTGCGGACATGCTCCACACTCGGGGGCTTAGCTGCGATCCTGTATCGCCTAAGTCAAAAACAACTCCAAGTGCGGACATGCTCCACACTCAGGGGCTTAGCTGCGATTCCGTATCGCCTAAGTCAAAAACTACTCCGAGTGCGGACATGCTCCACACTCAGGGGCTTAGCTGCGATTCTGTATCGCCTAAGTCAAAACCTACTCCGAGTGCGGACATGCTCCACACTCGAGGGCTTAGCTGCGATTCCGTATCGCCTAAGTCAAAAACTACTCTGAGTGCAGACATGCTCCACACTAAGGGGCTTAGCTGCGATTCTATATCGCCTAAGTCAAAAACTACTCCGAGTGCGGACATGCTCCACACTCGGGGGCTAAGCTGCGATCCCGTATCGTCTAAGTAAAAAAACTCCGAGTGCGGACATGCTCCACACTCAGGGGCTTAGCTGCGATTCCGTATCACCTAAGTCAAAAACTACTCTGAGTGCGGACATGCTCCACACTCAGGGGCTTAGCTGCGATTCCGTATCGCCTAAGTCAAAAACTACTCCGAGTGTGGACATGCTCCACACTCGGGGGCTTAGCTGCGATTCCGTATCGCCTAAGTCAAAAACTACTCCGAGTGCGGACATGCTCCACACTCAGGGGCTTAGCTGTGATTCCGTATCGCCTAAGTCAAAAACTACTCCGAGTGCGGACATGCTCCACACTCGAGGGCTTAGCTGCGATTTCGTATCGCCTAAGTCAAAAAACATACTCCGATTGAGGACTTGATCCACACTCGGGGTCTTAGCTGCAAACTTGATTCGCCTAAGTTAGAAACTACTTCGGGTGAGGACAACATCCACACTCGGGGACTTAACCATGATCCAGGAATCATATAAGGCAGACTCAATAAGCATTCAGAATGCCAACCACATGAAGATTTACCCGACTGGCCCAGTTCCAGGTAATATCTATTTACTGTACCTAGCACACAAGGATCAGTCCGACAGATTCAGCTCCAGATCGCAACAATTTACTATGCCAAGCGCATCAGAGTTCACCTCTTCAGTTCAGTTCCGCACCGAAAGACATAAACCCTCTGCCCGACTCATCTAGTCCGATAGAGGCTCGGGGAATACACCCGGTGGGTGCTCTTAGCGTGCCCCCACTTGAAGAGAAATAAAAGAAACATTCTGCTCGGTCAGGTCCGACAACAACATTCAAGTTTAAATAAACTTTGCAGACTCCAACCGACCGCCAGCAATTAGTCAAAGTCTGAGGGGCTACTATCGGGGATACACAAAATAGGTAGGCCCATGAAGGGTCAAAATATCATAATACCATGGGGTCCACACACCAGGTGGGTCCGAATTAATACTTACATACTAGTCACTCGACCGAGTACGTTCCATCCACTCAGCGATAGTCAACCACTTGGCAGTATGGCTCACTTGGCAGTACGACTCACTCAGCAGTATGACTCACTCGGGTATGCTAGGACCAACAGTCAGCAAGCCAGTCGAAGCTTAGAGAAGGTTCTGTAGTGGGCTGACATTATGGCATCAATGCCCCATCTTGTAACATAGGAGGTGAGGGGGTGGCGCACTCTATATAAGCCACCCCCCACCACATAGCTCAGGCTAGCTTCCTCTCCCATGGCTCTCTCTCGCCATTAGTCTCAGGACTTAGCTCAGGCATGGAGATCCATTCTCCTTTCTCCCTCTCAAATACACCATGTAACTCATGTTCATGACGAATAAGCGAAGCCTCTCTGGAGCACGAGACGTAGGGTTGTTATCTACATCGTGAGAGGCCCGAACTCGCTAAAACCACCGTGTCACCCATTTGCATCTCGATAGATCATGCTCCATTATCCTACCTCTCTCTAATGTCAGAATCGATACCACGCCAGTCAGAGTATTCGGGAAGACATGTCCGAGTTGGCTCGAACAGGGGGACATCTTCAAAGTAGAACAACTTCGAGGTCCATTCTTCGGATTTCCTAGGTGTGCCTGGCGGATACCCCATCCCCGCTATGTGGCATACTTCGGCCCCGCCGACCTCTAAGATTGTCTTGTCCCAATTTCGCGGGACGAGGCAGAAGTATTTCCTCCATGGATCGAAATGTGCTTCGCACCCTAAGAACATCTCGCAGAGGGCGACAAAGCCCGAGATGTGTAAAATTGACCCTGGAGTAATCCCCTCGGGAACGGATGGATTGGAAATCCAAGGCCCTGGAGGAGGAAGGGGACGAAGCACACACGCTCCCCTTGTTTGGCTTGGGGAAGAGCTGGTCAAAAACCTCGTTACCATAAGAGAGCAGACCTGCGCGGGTCGCCGCCAGATGTGATGATGGAAGATATCCTTAGGTCTTAGGATTACGGAGCCGCGGGAGTGTGACAGAACAGCTAGTCCAGTCCCCTAGGCGCTGGCCGTAGGGACGTGCGGAGGAGCTGGGAGCGTTAGCCATGTTTTGCGTGGAGCTTCCGCTAGGAGTTTCTTTTGACGAGAGGGAAGAGGAAGATGTGGTCTGAACCACGATTTTTTTCTTAAATGGGTTGGTGCCTCCATTGCAGAGGAGTAAGATTGTAAAAATCTCTTGCCACTCACCTCCCCACGACATGCGAAAGTCAAGGAACTCGCGTCGTTATTATAATAACCCTACGCCCGCGATGCCTGGGATCTTACCGAAGACTGGTCGGTTGCCGAACGAAGAAGGATGAGGGGACTCGCCTTGCAAACCGAAGACGACGACATAAGGATATTGACCAAATATATATCTGCGTTGAAGGTTAGTCCGAGGGCTACTGAGGGAGTCCTGGATTAGGGGGTCCTCGGATAGCTAACCTATTGTTCATGGGCCAGCCTGTATGGGCCGCAAGGCGGGCATCGGATGATCGAAGACCACCTGCGCCAGATGGAAGCTTCGAGGAGTCATGACATATTCTCCAAGTTATTAGTTGTAGTTAGGCATGTTATCTCTTAGGCATGTAACCGACCATGTGTAAGCCTAAGGACACTCTTAGCATCTATATAATCCGGAGGGTTTTAGGGTATAGGGACAGAACAACTAATCTAGGGTTAGCTATACAATCTTGAGGTAGATCAACTTTGTAACCCATATCATCATCAATACAACCAAGCAGGACGTAGGGTATTACCTCCATAGGAGGGCCCGAACCTGGGTAAACTCGTGTCCCCTTCATCTCCTGTTACCGCCAATCTTAGTCTCATGGTTCGGGACCCGCTACCTAAGATCCGCCGGTTTTCACACCAACAGGGGGCCCTTGCCCTGATCCTCGGTTGTGAGTTTGCCGGCCTGTTTCATGACCCAACATTTATGATTGGTGTCGTTCGTGTGCTTGTCTCTAGTGTCATGGATCTGGTAGGGCCTATCCAGGATTTTGTGCAACGTGGTAGGTCCATCTCGATTCCCTTTGGAGGGCCTCTTTTGTAGTCCTGATTTTGAGTTACCGAAACCGGCATTTACTGTCGTATCCTCGGCATCAACGCCGTTGTGTCAACGCTTGTTCTTATTGCTCTGTGGTTTCCCATTTCCATCCCGAACTTAAAAGGTGTCGGGGTCTTTGGGATCATTGATTCGACGAGCTAAGCAACTATCATCGCTCGCGCAAAAGCGGGTCATGAGTGAGGTAAGGGCCGACATTGTTTTTTGCTTGTCTTGGCCGAGCTGACGAGCTAGCCATTCGTCCCGCATGTTGTGTCTGAAAGCGTCTATTGCCTCAGCATCCAGACAGTCGACGATTTGGTTCTTCTTAGTCAAGACCTGATTCCAAAATTGTTGGGTTCATTCACCGGGCTGTTGAACAACATGGCTCAAGTCATCAGTGTCCGGGGGCCGTACATAGGTGCCTTGAAAGTTAGCTCAAAAAGCGTCCTCGAGCTCTTCCCACCTCCCAATGGAGTTTTTGAGGAGGTTGTTTACCAGTGTCGTGCTGGTCCTTTAAGCTTTAATGGAAAGTATTTTATAGCATGGAGATCATCTCCTCGGGCCATATGAATGTGGAGAAGGAAGTCTTCAATCACACGGCCGGGTCTGTTGTCCCGTCGTATTATTCAATGTTACGGTTTTAAACCCTTTGGGGAACTGGTGCTGCACCACCTAATCTGTAAAGCACATTGGGTGAGCGGCACCCCTGACCCAAGCTAGGTCATGCTGGAGTTCGGTTGTCATCTGGACCCGGTGTTGTTCGCGAGCTCTATCGTTTCGGTCGAGCTAAGCTTGGTATTCATCCCTTCTAGCGGGAGTGTACCCTCTAGATCCATAGATGGATCTTGTGTGACCTTATATAGTGTCTAGGTCGTGTCGTAGGTCGTACGAGTCCTCAGGTTGTATTGGATCCTTTCCTCTCCTGTGGGTGATACATCTCCAACGTATCTACTTTTCTAAACACTTTTGCTCTGGTTTTGGGCTCTATTTTCCATGATTTAATTGAAACTAATCCGGACTGATGCTATTTTTAGTGGAACTACCTTGCTGTTATTTTTGTGCAGAAATAAAAGTTCTTGTAATTTGACCAAACTTTTTGTGAATTATTTTTCGAATATATGATGAATTATTGAGCAAAGAACAACTAGAGGAGGGCTGCCAGTGGTCCACAAGCCAATAGGGAGCCCCTGGTCGCGCTATGATGGCTTGTAGGGCCCACGTAGCTCCTCCGACCCTAATTCCAGTCCTATAAAATCACATCCTTGGGGAAACAATCAGAGAGAAGTTTTCATCGTGTTTCATGAGACGGACCCGCCGCCAACTCCTATTCTTCCTTCAAAGGGCTGATCTGGAGCTTGTTTTGGGCTCCGAAGAGGGGAAATCGTCGCTGTCATCATTACCAACCCTTCTTCATAAACACCACCATGATGCTCACCACCGGGAGTGAGTAATTCCTTTGTAGGCTTGTTGGACGATGGTGGGATTGGATGAGATTGATCATGTAATCTAATTAAGTTTGATAGGTCTTGATCCCTAGTATCCACTATGTTCTAAGATTGATGTTGTTATTACTTTGCTATGCTTAATGCTTGTCACTAGGGCCTGAGTGCCATGATTTCAGAATCTGAACACGTTATATTTTCATGAATATAAGATTGATTTGGATCCTATCTTGCAAGTTGTATGCACCTATTACGTGTCTTGATCCGCATACCCCAAGGTGACAATAATTTGGATTCTTGCTGATGATTGTCGTAGTTTGATGAGTTCATGTATTCACCATGTGTTAATGCTTTGTTTTGGTTCTCTATTAAAAGGAGGCCTCAATATCCCTTTGTTTCCTATAGGACCCCGCTGCCATGGGAGGATAGGACAAAAGATGCATGCAAGTTCTTATCGCAAGCACGTATGACTATATACAAAATATATGCCTACATTATATTGATGAATTTGAGCTAGTTTTGTGTCGCCCTAGTGTATAACTATTAAATGATTGATGTCATCTAAATCATTATCCCTCACCGATTCACGTGCCTACGCTTTACATATACTGAATTTTGCTCAGTTGTTATTGGAACTATTAGTGTCACACCTGCTACTCAATTGCTAATGTCACTACTATTACTAAAATTGCTATTGTCACTGTTATTGCTACTCCTACTATTTGTCGTGCTACCAAACTGTTGCTGGAGAGAGATGTCCTAGGTGCAGGAAATGACAACTCAACTATCAATTCCAATAAATATTCTTTGGCTCCCATTGAGTCGAATCAATAAATTAGGGTGAAATACTACCCCTGAAGACTGTCACGATCCCCTATACTTGTGGGTTATCAAGACCTTTTTCTGGCGCCGTTGCCAGGGAGCATAGCTCTATTTATTGTGTTAACTTGAAGGATATCCAATTGCTAATATGAAGAATCTGGAAGATAATCGAACTAAGATCGTCCCCTCTCACACAAGAGGAGGTAAGGAACTTCCATCTAGCTCCTCTTTTGATTCACCTACTGTTTTGAATCAGCTTGCTACAACACCACCTGTTGATAGTCCCGACATGTCACATGATCTTGATTGCTACTTCTGAAATAAATTATGATACTACTGCTACGTTCGATGAAACTGAAACTGTGCCACTGAGTTAATTATTTGATTGTCATATTGCTAGAGATAGAGAACCTGAAAATGCTGAACTTGATGAAGATTTTGAATCACCTGTTACACCTCGCTCACCTAATAGATATGAATTGCCTTATGTACTGGAGGGTTATGTTATGGATGGTGAGGTAGCTAGGGATTTTCTTGCTTGTGAAAAGAGAGATGACCTAAAGAAATCACTATGCAAAATAAAAGAAAAATCTATGATGGAGGAAATGAAACATGATCCTAAATTTTCTACTTCTCCTATATTTTTCACTGATAAGGACTATGAATTCTCTATAGACCCAAAACTGATTCCTATAGTAGAGAGTGATCCTTTCCATGGTTATGAAAATGAAACTGTTGTCAAGCATCTTATGAAACTAAATGATATTGCTGCTTTGTTTACCAAAGATGAAAAGATACACTACTATTATATCCTTAAGCTTTTCCCTTTCTCGCTAAAAGGTGAGGCTAAGGAATGGTTTCTTTCTCTGGCTCCTGGTTGTATGCATAGTCCCCAGGATATGCTTTATTACTTTTCTGAAAAATATTTTCCTGCCCATAAGAAACAAGCTGCCTTATAGGAAATATTTAACTTTGTGCAAATTGAAGAAGAGAATATCCCTCAAGCATGGGGGAGGCTTCTCTGGTTACTTAGATCTTTGCCTGATTGCCCTCTCAAGAAAAATGAAATACTTGATATCTTTTATAATGGACTAACCGATGCTTCTAGGAACTTCCTAGATGGTTGTGTTGATTGTGTTTTCAGGGAAAGTACTATTGGACAAGCTGGAGAGCTATTGAATAACTTATTGCAAAATGCCGATGATTGGACATTCCCTAGACCACCGCCGGAACCTATTCATAAGAAAAGAGGAATTATATTCCTAAGTCTTGGAGATATGCAAGAAGCAAAAAAGAACTATGAAAGATAAAGGTATTATGACCGAGGGTGTTAAGAAATTACCACCTATTGAAGAAATACATGGTCTTGACACCCCAACATAGGTTGTAGAGGTAAATTCTCTCAGTTCCTTTACTGAAAGTGATATACTGAAAGTGTGTTATATCAACTAGAGGGGGGTGAATAGGAGATTTCTACAAATTCATCACTTAGGAATTTCAACTTGAGGATTTGAAATGTGATGAATAACTAGCAGTGGAATAAGTACTCAAGTGCATGAGAAACATAGCAATAGCATAGTCATCATGATGAAATAAAGCATGCACAGATTACAAGTAGCGTGATACATGATAAGCAGGTGAGGAACAAGGTAACTTAAGAATTTGAGGTGAGGAAATTGAGAAAGTCTTCAGTCAAATTCTTCAAAAAGTAATGATCAATTTCATCAAGAAGTATATGAGGAAATGGAAGGGTCGAGGAAATAGAACCAGGTAGCTCGATGAACACAATGGTTTGATGACCCAGTTCCAACTGCTGTGACAGTCATACGTCTGGTTCAGAGCGGCTTGGTATTTAAACCAGAGGACACACGGTCCTTACCGTATTCTCCTTGAGCAAAGGTCACACAGTCCTTGCCCAACACTCGTGGTAAGTCTTCAGGGTAGACTTCCAAAACCCTAACACACTGGTCACCTGGCGATCCACAATTGACTCATGGATGCTCTAGACCATGGTCACTCAGTGATCCCCAATTGACTGCAGGATGCACTAGACCATGACGCCTAACCGTCTGTAAGATACACAGCCTTCAAAGGTAAAAAGCGTCGATTCCACACAAGAACAATCTCTTTAGTGATGCTTGTCGGATTTTGGGCTCCGCAAAAACCCCCAAGAAGTTCGAACACACGGGCGTGTGCGAAGATCCCCCATAGCCTCACCCGACCTTGCTCGCTACTCGATGATTTCTATGATAAACTCACATGATGACGAGGAATCAGAAGCACACGATGATTTACCCAGATTCGGGCCGCTGCGAAGCGTAATACCCTACTCCTGCTTTGGTGGATTGCCTCACGAGGAGGTTGGTGGATGAACTAGTATAGTGGAGCCTTGCCTTACGAGAGGGCTTTGGTAGTGCTGCCTCTCTTCGGTTGCCTCTCTGTTTCATTTTCCTCCTCTACGGTGCATCCTACCCTCTATTTATAGTGCTCTAGGTCCTCTTCCCTTAGCGCAATGGCGGGAAGGGATCCCACAATGGCCAAATTCGAATGGGGACACTAGTACATCCTTATCCTGACAAAAGGTGGTCTTCACCTCCAAAGGGGCTATTGATGATGCAGAGGTGGGATCGGTGATGACATCCTTCCTGCTGAGCTCGTGGTCGTGGTCTTGTTGCACCGGAATGGAAACCTTGGGGGGCACTTTGGGAACCCGTGTACGTCCTTGCCTCCTTTACACCAAAGGGGAAACTGTCCGTCTAGCATGCTGGCGCCTGCTTGTCCTTCCTTGCGTCATCCTCGGCCTCCCGAGGCTAACCGCTGCATAGAGATCTCCGCCACTCCTGAGGGGGGCTGAGGGGGGCCTCCCCTCACAGGTCTTGATATTGCTTCCCTTGCGAGCTCAGACCCTCATGAGGGCCTTGTCTTGAGTGGGGGACTTGCCAGGCCGTGCCTGGCTGACGAAGTGGGCCATGCCCTGGGTCGCAGGCAGGCAGTTCTGAGTACCCCCGTTCCCAGAATGCAGACAGTAGCCCCCGGGCCCAAGGCACGCTCGGGCCGGCTTCCGGGCAAAGCCATTGAGGGCGTCCTGAGGTGTCGTGGGCCCCAAATGCCTGCAGGACAGGACTGGCGCGTGTCGTGCGGCCGGTGTCAGGTGTCAAATGCCTCCTTGGCCACCGATCAAATCGACAAAAGCCTGACTTCCAATGCCGAGCCATTACTGTTTTCCTCTTCTACGCACTTACTCTTACTTCCAAATCCCCGGCCTTAGCAGAAACCTCTCCAGATCCTGCCGCCGCTTCGTCCTCCTCCCTACCAAGTCGGCCCCGCGAACTTCTCGATGGCTCCCGCCGGGAAGTTGAAGCCTGAGGCCCAGAGCTCAGCCTCCACTCCCATTTCATCGGCACTCACGGTGTCCACCATAGCCAAGGATGGATACCTCACCCCGGTGCTTTCGTTAACGGCGGATGAGACCAACAACTCAGGGCGGACCTTGATATGGGGCAGCTCCTCGAAGAAGCGGCCCTCGTTTAGGTCGGCTTATCCTTTCTTTCTCCATACCGTCTTCCCTGGGCTCATCCCACCCTTCTCCAAGTTCTTCACTGCTGTTATCAACCACTATGGGACCCAAGCCCTTCATCTTCAACCCAACTCCATCCTGATCTTGTCCGTCTTTGCCTTCTACTGCGAGGCCTTCGTTGGCGTGAAGCCTTCGGTGGCCCTCTTTCGCCATTTCTTTAGCTTGCGAGTGCACGATGGCGCTCAGTGGTCGGCATGCATCTCCTTCATCGCGGTCCAGAGCGGTAACATGCTCTTAAAGGCTGGGAAGAAGGTGGAGAACTTCAGGCACCGCTGGCTCTTCATGGATCTCAAGGGCACCAACCCCCGCTTGGATCTACCGAAGGGGCTGTCAGAGAAGATCCCCATGTGGATATCCATGAAGCTTTCCGACCCCCAGGCCAGGGCCGTCTTGGAGCAGATTACTCGCGACATCAGCGCCAAGAAGCTGACTGGGGGATGATAGTGAAGGAGTTCTTGAAGCAACGCTTGGCACCCCTCCAGTCGCCTTCGAGGCCCTTGTGGGAGTACTGGGGTAGCGGCGACGACCTCAGGCTTCGGTCTACTCCCATGTCCTCCGGGGAGCTAAGCGGAGTTGTAAACACCCTTCTCAATGCCGACCCTAGAGATTTTCCCAACGACTGTGCCCCATTGTACTGCCACAACGATGGGGCCGGTATGGTTGTCGCGATGTCTGTCTTCAACGAATTGGGACTCTCCCTAGCTGAGGGCCTTGGCTCCCTGGTAATGGTATCCTCCGGCGACACCACGGGCGGGTAAGATTCAGAGAAGACAGCGGACGACGACCTCGCGGAGGCGTCTCCCCCGTCGCAAAGCACACTCTTGGGTGACCTTGAGGACGACGACGATGTTGGTGAAGCTTCTGCTATAGGTTCTTCGTGTCCCACCAAGGTCCTAAGGGGGCCGGTACCGGCCCCTCGTGCCACATGGTCTGCCTGCCTAGCAACCCCCAGGAAGCACGGGGCGGAGTCTTCCCTGGTGGATCCTGCTTCCGTCGGCAAGGCGACCGAAGCACCCATCTTGCCCCCGCCCGAATCGCAGCTCGCGGACGAGGTGGATGGGTCTGGGGCCGGAGTGGCTCCTCTGGCCGCTATCCTTGTGGATAGTGCCCCTGCCTCCCAACACGGCAGCGCCCTCACGGAGTAAGGTTTGGATGCACCCGTCGTTGTCGAGGTGGAGAGCAAGAGGAAGTGGATTGATGTCGAAGATTAAGTAGTCCCGCCTAACCTTAGCCGCCTGCCGGTAGCTCACGCGTTGATGATTCCTCCTTTGCTTGGTACCCAGGAATGCCGCCATGCCGAAGATGAGGTAGAAGAAAGCGGGCGTCAAGCCAAGTGTGCTTTCCGACACGTCGCCCACTCCTGTCACCTTGTTGTCGCCTGACGGGGCGCCTAACGCTGTGGGTGTGGGGGCTTACAAGGCGACCCTCCTGGCCGCTTCCGCAGAGCCCCCTGAGCCCCCAATGCCCATTGGCATGGCCGCTCCTGCCCTCGATGGCGCATCGGCGCCGCTATTAGGGGAGCCAGCCTCGGAGGGCCAGCTCTGCACCAATCCGTCTATATCCCCTTTGCCCGTGGTCGTGGCGCAGCCTCCGGAGCCTCCTGTTCCTTGTGCTTCTACCTCCCTGGGAGCGTCTCCTGTCATCCCCTAGGCGACTCCTTCGGAAAAGGCCTTGATGCCCGCTCCATGAGGCCCTGGTGCTCTGGGCGACGCCTACTCCATTCTGGGTCAGGTCCGGGACGCCCTGGAGGGCGCTAACGACCACCTCGTGAGGGGGCTCTTGGGGCTCCTCTCCGGTTGGCTCCATCCTGACGCCTCTACCGTGGAGGTTTGTGGCCAAGCCAAGGCCGCCATGGCAAAGAGCGAGAAGGAGGTCGCGTCAGCCAAGTCAGCCCACGAGGCAGCATAGAACGACGCGGAGTCTGCTACCAGGTGTTGCGAAAAGGCAGAGGCCCGCCTGAAGGTTCTCTAGGAGGAGAAGTCTGCGCTGGTGGAGTAGCTGCGTCTGCAAGAAGAAGGCCTGGATACCTGCAAGGCCGAGCTCGCCAAAGAGACAACCACCCAAGCCGTGGAGTGCAAGCGTCTGGACACACAGGCGAAGGAAGTTGCTGCGCAGAAGGTTTGGCTCGACACCAGGGAGAAGGCCCTTGTCACGACTGAGGAGGAAAGGGATGCGGAGCTCAGCGCCTTCCCCTTCATCGAGCTCCGGCTCCGCCGAGCGCTCCATTCCCTCTGCCGGGATGGGTTCACGGAGCCCCTGGCGGCCCCGGAGAGCGGCTTCGCGGGGCTGTCTTCAAAGCTTGCCGAGGCACTGGAGGGTGTCGTTGTCAAAGTGGAGGTAGTCTTGAAAAGTGAGTGTCATGGCCTCTTCTTTGAGGCCGCGACGCACGTCTTCAGCCACCTCCACCTTTGCGAGCCGTGGTTTTACTTCAGCTCCGTGATCCGCCCAGTCGATCCCGGGGTTCGTATTGCTGAGGCAGCGGTCGTGAAGGGCGTCGTGGAAGCGCTGCTGAAGAAGTTCACCTGCGTCACCGTTACTCCGCCTCCTGAATCTACAAGGGTTAGCGGTGAAGAAGACGATGTCAGCGACATCGATGACGAGTTCCCAGCGGCCGAGACAAGTGGCGGCGATGGTTCCTACAAATTCCTCCTCCTGGTTTTTGTGGGGACCCCGACTTATAAGTCGTGATCACCGAATGTACGTGCATAGTGATCCCAGAGATCAAAGCTCACTGAACACACAGAAACTCAATAACAAGAGTCTTACATCCATTACATATTCTTTACTCAAATATGGCCTTTAGGGCCCAGTCTCCATATACTTGCAGCGGAAGTCTTCACGATAACGTGAACCCATGCCATTTGCCTTAACCCTACAGGCATTCTGACTGGGAAGCGTCCTAGCTCGCATGCCCGTCACCAAAGCAATCTTCATCATAATCTGATCTTTCATGCCTGGCCAATAAAATAACCAGTGGCAAGCCAATGAGTACCTTGAATGTACTCGCAAGCAACCCATGTTTGGAACAAGGCAATAACAATGCATGATGTAGCACTAATAGGTATGTTTTTAAGAAAGCTAGTTTTGAGTGCAACGACATGATCAAGTAACTTAAATAAGCATGCATCAACCATAGATAGGTGTTCGCAAGAACACGTCACAATCATTATCATAGCAGGGGGGTTGGACGTCTCATGTTCAACCATCACACCAAGTCCTCAGACTTGTCTTGTGTACCGTCTGAACATCTCATGTTCAGTCATCATGCCAAGTCATCCAACTCGACTCAAATATCATCCTTGACACCACACACACACACACACACCGAGTTTAGAGATCACTGGACATAGCACAAGAGCGGTCATCCAACTGTCCTTGACTGTGGACATGGCTCTTTGAATAGTTTTACACTCTGCAAAGGTTGCATACTTTACAAGACTCGGGGAACTTCCGTGTCATCCATGACTCGCGGTACATCACGTACCTGAGGTAAGCACCCGAACAATGCCTTTCCCATGGTGATACTAAACAAAGAGTCCACTCGTTGGTGCCATCCCTCATGATATACATCACATGTATCATCCATGAGGGCACGCAACGGTGTGCCTAGTGCCTATAAAGACAGCGCATGGCCTTCCACTTCCGGGACGACCCGGTCTCAAGAGTGACCACTTCACTCTTGCCACTAGTAATGCAGGCTCCCTACTAGCACCATCCATAGTACTCAACAAAGCCCCGTCCCATAAGGAGTATTCTGGTCGTACATGTAAGGTTGGAATAACAGTCGCAACTTACACCAATCCGTTTTCGAAAACCACACTCACTCACTTTCTCCGGTACACCACTTATTTCTCAAGTGGTTACCCAACTCATCATCATCTCCCTCGGGCATTAGTGGCACCCGACGGGGTTTTTGAAAAGTCTTTGAAATCATTTCTTCCTTTCCATCACTATGCATAAACCCAAACCCACTTGCGTAGCATCTACTAGCATCATATCTACACCCACCCGCATAACCCTCATAAGGTGGTAGGGCCACGCATGATGCAAGTGTCAATGGTAAAAGTATCGGAGGCAACCCAACGAAGGGGGGAGAACCACATCATGATCAATTCATCGGAAGAACAAGTGTTATATGACATGCAATAAAAGGGTTTATAGTCATGGTCAAAGGGCTGCTTGCCTGGCTTTGCAAAGTCTTCAAGGTCTTCACATGCTTCTTGTCTGCTCCGAGCACTCTGTCTACCTCGTCAACTATCGCCGGAAACAACCGTAATAAGAAACACGACAAGCAGACAATAAAAGTGCTCTATAAATAGGACTTTTATTTTTCTAGGACTCCTCTGGTCATGATAAAAATAAACAAGGAGGTTTGTGGTGGTTGTGGGTCAAGGGGGAGTTTCGAATGGTGGGAAGGATGGAAATGATGATCCTTTAAGATGTCAACAGAAAATATTTTCATAAAAATGAGTGGAGGCACTCATAAAATAGGGCATGATTTTAGAAACATGAGGGAAGTGGTTTCACTAGATTTGGAGTTCGCATGAATATACTAGGGATTTGTAAAGTGGGTCACATAAGAAGAAATGGCCCAATAATTGACATAGCAGAAAAAGTGTAAGGAAAAATGTTCACCACTTAGTGCATGAATTTAGACACGCCTAGGGACTTGAATTACTCCATTTTGGAGCTATAATGGATGATCTATAAATTTTACCAAGTGGTCCTTAATAGTTCAAATTTGAATTTAAATTTGAACATGACATAAAGGTGTGGTGGAAAATAATGAAAGTGACACCATTAAATAGGTGGTATTCTTAGGAGAATGCAGGAATTTGAATCATCCAATTTGGAGTTAATATGATTTTGCTAGAGATTTTACAAATTCTGCAAAAAATAGAAAATGGGGAAAACATTCTACCTAGTGGGCCAACCGTGCACTAAGCGCAGTATGGCGGAGAGTGGACTGGGCCGGCCCGGTGGCCCAGCTAGTTGCGCGTAGGGGGGGCACGTCAATGGCATCTTCATTGAACCGCCTTTGCCGCTGGGAGCCAGAAAAGTGAGGGGGCACGTCCACTTAAACAGCGGGGCCCGGCATTTGGCTGGCTTACATGCGAGGCCCGCCTGGAAGGGCCTCCTTCCTCCTCCCGCTCGAACAGAGAGGGAGCAAGGGAGAGGGAGCAGACCGGTGTCGACACATTCCCCAGCGGTACCGGCCACCTCTAGGACTGCTGCGCATGCCAAAGAGCTCGCGGGGTCGCGGCACTCATGTCCTGGTGCCGCGCGACCACATGGGAGGGCTACAACGGCGCTGACTCAGAAGACTACGGTGGTTGCCGTCGCCCACCATCGGCCTCGGGCGCACGATGCTCCGAGGAGGAACGGAGATGAATTAAGGGGGTTGCGACGGCAAGGAGAGCACGTTGGAGAGTCCAGGGGCGAGATGGGCTCGGTATTGAGCGGATTTTGAATGGATGCCGCCGGCGGGCTTAGGCCATGGACGACGATGGAGGTCATGAGAGAGAGAGAGTGGGCCAGTCTGGAGGTCTACGGGAGAGAGGGAGAGCGAGAGAGCTCGAGAGGGGCACGGGGGAGGCCTTATATGGCCGAGTCGAGGTCCACCATGGATCGAGTTCTCGGAGGGGCTCAGGTGAGCTCTTGTCGGGCCTAGAGGAGGGCAAGGGAGGAGAGGGCCAACTGTTCGGCATGCTGAGGATGTCGAGGGGCCTCGGGGGACACGACCCTGGCACCCAAGGCTGTTGGGTGCCACTGATTGGGCAAGCTACAGTGCGTGGATGCATTGTAGCGTGCTCTAGAGCATGAGCTCTGCATACCATAGCATTGTCCGTGGCCCCTTTGGTGTGTCCTCTAGCGTCCTGGGTATTTAGGGGGGAATAAACAAGGTCTAGGTGGCCTTGGATGCTTTGGGGATTCAATAGATTTGAGAAGAAATGGTGAGAGAGGTAGAATCTTGTTGTCCAGGGGGGTAAATGGTTTTTTACCACATCCACCTTTGAGAAATGGCCATGAAAACTTTACTGGGGGTGCAGGGTACCTACAAGGGGTTGTGGTAAAAATTGGGGGTCAAGGAGAACTCATATCGTGCTGCAATCATTGATCACAAAATTGTTGCAGAAGGTGTTTGATGCAAGTTTGAGTTAGCAAAGTGATTCTCATCACTATGAAACTTAACAGGACTTGATATTAGGTATAAGTAAGGTTGATCACAAAATTTGAACTCATTTGAAGAAGGTTGCCAATGTAACTTTGGCAAACCCTAGGAATGGGCAGAAACTGATTCCTATAGATCTACTCATGCAATTCTATTCCCCTTGATGCACCAATTTGTGTGGTGGCATTATTTGGGTATTAGAGCATGCCCAAAAAGTTTGGGATCAAATAGAGAAACTTGACAATGCAAACATTCCCAATTTTTGAAATCAGCAGGAAGGGGTTTGGGGTGATTTGGACAAGTGAACCTGTTCTCCTGGATGCACCACTTGGTTTGAATGCATTATTGGAGGATTATAGCATGTCCACAAAGTTTGAGCTTAAGGGGAGATAGTTGGTAATGTAGAGTTGCTCAAATTTGGATCTAGACAGAGAGGGTTTTGGGATATTTGGTGAACCAAAACAATTGGGATTTATGTGAAACTTGGCAAGATGATCACATATATCGTATGTGATCCTAGAATTTTCCTGGAATTATTTGAGAATATTTCATATAGAAATATTTCAAATCCTCGAAATAGGCAAAAATGGTTTTGAAGGGTTTTGTCCAGTATTTTGAACATGAGCATTTGTTGAAACTCTTATATATGGATAATATATGTCCACTGAGTTTCCCTAAATTTTCTCAAATATTTTCAAATCATTTAAATAGTTTTTCCCTATAAAAGACCCTTTTTGGCCTTAAGAAAAATCCTTTAAATAAAATATTAAAATAATCTTTAAAATAGTATTTTATGGTTTTGGGGAGTTGTATACATTGTGGGTTTCAGATAGAGCATTTGGGGAAAAGGATCCACCCAATTTGGGGACTTGTAGTGCAAATCTCAAATCAAGGGGTTTTGAAAACCTAATTTGAATAAATGCCTTTTATCCAAAATAATATTTTGTAAAAATATAATTAAGTCCTATTCACATGCCATGATCGTTGGACAAGAGTGGGGATCAAGTAAAAGAGTTTTGAGAGTAGGAGGGACGTTTTATTAATTATAGAGCACTAGCAAACAATGAGACAAGCAAGCAAATCACACACAAGTCAAGCATTCAAATGCACACACGAAGTTTTAATTGGCCCTAATTTTTGAGTCATGTTAACTTAGTCATGAGAGGCAAAACACAGGGTGTGAAAGACCTACCCCCCTTACAAGAATCTCTTCCCCGAGATTCCTAGGCTAGGCATAGAAGAGATGCGGAAACTCAGAGGTGAGGAAGTCTTCATGTTCCATGTTGCTTGTGCTCTGGCATGATTGTCCTTCTAGGTCTTGAAGTGGCTGAGGATATGTCTTTGAGTGCATCGTTGACTTCTTCTAAGGATGAACGGGTGTCTTGCAATATGCTAGGCTCGCCTAAACGTCAAGGGTTTGGTAAAGGAGGTTCTGGCAAGGGTCTAGCTTGCATGTGTATTCCAAAGTCGGAATATGTGGCCAAGTAATGTGTCTGTGTGGTGGTCCTGGGGTCCCTCACATTGGTTAGTGACACCTAGATGTCTTGTGTTAGAATAGGAGGGTCGAGTCTTGGTGTAGCTTCTTGTCGATGGGGAAGTCCTTATCTTGCTTAAGGCAAGAGATATGCAGTCGCGGGTGGTCTTCATCCTTGAGAGTGTTGAGGCACGTCACCGTGGGCTTCTCATCGAGATCTTCTGCTTGAGTAAGTTGCCCAGGTAGATTCTTCATTCTTCTTTGGTCGTTTGTTTTCATCATCATGGACGCATGTTTCTGGAGGGTTTGGTCCACTCATCTCTCCGTGGAAAGGTCTGTGCTGAGTCTCATCCCTAAGACTGAGCTCAGAGACTTGGTGTCAACACGGGTTCTACCATATGGGGAGGTTTTGAGGGGGTCCTAATTGAGTTGGCTTTCCAAAAGTATAGACCAGCCATCCAATCTCCAAGTTCTGAGGCTTGGCAAGTGGGGTGAACTATCTTTGATAGGTGGTTTACTACGATCAAGTCAGGTTCATGTCCTTGATTGAACCAAAAAGGGGCTAGCAATGAGGTCATGACAGTCGTTCCACTCTGTTCCAGGCATCTGAAGGGAGTAGGGACATCATGCTGAACGTACACCGCCAAGGTGGTGGAGTGAGGGTGCCGTCAACTTCTCAGTGCCATCCTAGTCAGGAACTCATAGATGACCGTTTAAAGGGAGGGGCTCTTTAATCCTCTTGATGTCTAAGGGCTTCTCGGGCTTGAACGTCGGTGCTTCTGGATATAGTCTAGTTGAGGTGGCTGGCAGAGGAGTGGTGGTTGACTTTTTCTTCGTCGTTGTCGTGGCTTCGCAATCATAGTGGCTCTTCATCTTGCTTGGGCAAGAAAGTCTTCTTCTGTAGGGAGGGTGCTTTGCGGAATTCAACTCCTTCAAGGTGAGACCTTATACTCGAGAGGCATGGTAATGGGTGTTCTTGGGGCTGGTCCAAATAGGACTAAGGTGTTCCTCCTCTGATTGGGTAAATAAGTATGTCATCCCGGAGGACAACAATCTATTTCCCGAAGTATCACATAGACACATCGCTTATGGGATATGTGAGAGGAGCGGGCATTCATCCCGGACGGTCACTAGTATCAAGGGTTGTGGTCCAACCTAATAGAGGTCTTTGTGGCCACCTTCCTTATGGAAAGAGTGGGTGGTGGACACGATGGGGTACCGACCATAGTTTGAGGACTTATAGTCCAAGGCCTATGGTCATAATCCGACCATGTTATGGTCCGGTAAAGCTTTGGGTTTTCAAGGAGCTTAGGATGTGAGTGAACGTCTAACATCTTATCCTGAGCACAACTATTATATGCCAATAGTACTGCCTATTACTCCAAACAAAATCACCCTATATCCTCGAAGGTATCATCTCATATAAGTCAACTCCAATACTACACATGCTACTCATATCTGCAGGGCTTGAGGGGAGGACTATGCTGAAAATCTCATATGCATACTATAGCTAACTCACATATATCCCTATATAAAAATCCTCAGGATAATTTTCAAGCCGCTAAGCTTGATCAAGACATTACCAATCCAAATGTCCTTTTGACCTATCCAAGGTCTAAGGTACTGCATTACTATGATAAGGAAACATGTAATAAACCACTCCAAGATCTTGTTTCCTTCCTATGAATCCAATTTAATTGATCCACGAATATCATCCACTATTACGTAATCCATTACTGCTACAAATCCAGCATCGATGGTGTCCAACATAATCTCCTCGAGTTCATATAATCCACATATCATTGCAAGGAATATTATCATGAACTTCCAATCTCATGGCCAACTATACTCCAAGGTCAAGCCTATATAGATCCCTAAATTATCCCTAACATCATCTGATTGCTTCTACTATCATCCATCGAGAAACATGGTATCATGATCAAGATCATTGGACTAAATCCAAGTTACTCCAAACCATGTGGTTTAATTGATCTCGAGCACCTAGTAGGATCACCTATTTCAGTCCAAGTTTTACATCTAGTAAGAATTCCCTACTAGTTACTCCCGTTACTATCGTAACACCATCAATCCACTATCAATATCACTTGCCAAAATCAATTCATGTATCCACCAAGAATTTGAGCATGTGATCATATTTGTCCTACTAATCCAATTTGCTCAAGGGACAAGTAAGCTATGCTACTCTATCAATCTTGACCCACCAAGTTCGTCCACCAACATTAAGCCTCGTAATCCACCAAAGCGTCTAAACTGCTTGCTCAAGACATCTATTATGCCTAAATCAAATCATTAACCATGAATAGTATATCCTCAGAATGATCCTTCCTATGGCATCAAGGTTTTAGTGCTGGTGTAGGAATGAAGGATGTTTGTTTACTATGTTCACTAGCTCCATAATGAACCCTGTGCTAAGAAGGAGTTATTGAAGCTCAATAAGTGCTTTGGCAAATCCGTGTATTATACACGTGATCAGAGGCTTGTGTTGGTGAAGCTTGTGAGGTCTAGGTTGGGCTGGGGAGGGGTTTCCAATCTTGACGAAAAAGCATAACTCTACGGGGTTACGTCTGGTTGAGTACGTTGTAGTCATAGCCTTCAATGCTAGCTGCTCGTCGAGGTGGATTCCTTGGTGCATCTTGTCTTGCCGGTCTTCAGTTGGCGAGATGGGGAAAGAGGGAAAAGTGGCATAGAGGCAAGTGCCTAAGGGGGTGGTATTGTGCAAGTGCAATCAAGCAAGTGCCGAAAAGGCCGAACACAAACATCAAGGTAAGGTAGGTGATATAGTCACGCACTTGTTGCTTAGGGAAAAAGTGTGACTTGCACCAAAGCACAAACAGGAAAAACAAGCAACATGCTATCATGGTTCTATCAAAACCATCATATGGACTCGACTTCGGATGGGGGACACACAACCTATCCTACCCTAGGGGTTCTCAGACTCATTAGTCATGCTTGCTTCTTGTCTTGGAGAGGAGTCCGCTTAGCCTTCTGGGTCCTCTTGCAGGTGTCGCTATGTCTTTGGTTGTTGTTCATCAAAACAATCCTGGTTGCGCCTAAAGAGTCATTGATGACTTCGGGTCTATTGAGTTGATGACGAAGGTGATTCTTCATGGTTGCTGTTGACAGGGTCTTCTGGTGTCTTCGTAATCGTGACAATCCCTCCTTGTCTTCTGAGACGTCGAGGGTTCTAGGTAGGCAATCTCTTATGCAATGACATTAACAAGTCATGGTAGAGTTGTATCCTGCTAGTCACGTTGACGATATCATTGGTACCAAGAGCGGGGAATGATGAGAACCGTTTTCCTGCTCACTATAGTGAGGCGAACCAAATGGCGAGGTTCTCATACATCGGTGGTTACCGATATAACAACAAAAAGGACAGGGTTGCTCTATTAGCGATGTATTATCATGACATTGCATGTCTTGTGCCCTGGTCATCGAAGGCCAGGGTGGCATCACCCTGGGGCTCTGTCGAGGGTGTCACTATCATCTAAGCCTTGACATCATCATCCTTTGAGAAGGTGTCTTCTGTCGGTAGCTCCTTGTCTAGTGTCGCCAACTTGGGTCCAAGATATGTCGGCAATCGTCTGGCAAGGTGGCTTCCTTCGAGGTTAACCACGAGGATTACAAGGAATCCCGTGGTCAGGGGCACAAGGGTAGTAGCAACCATTTGCAAAGTTTTTGAAAAGCAGGCGAGGGGAGCTAAGAGAAAAGTGGTGGAAGTGCTAAGCAAAAACCTTTGCTTTCCCTGGAATTTTAGGAGAGGCGAGAAATATAGAGGCTTTGTAGGTAATTTTGAAGGGTCTCAAAGATAGTTTTTTCCTAACTAACGTCCATGCTAACTAAGGGCTTTCTACAGTCAGGAAGGCTCTGATACCAGCTCTGTGGGGGCCCCGACTTATAAGTCATGATCACCGAATGTATGTGCACAGTGATCCCAGAGATCAATGCTCACTGAACACATAGAAACTGAATAACAAGAGTCTTACATCCATTCCATACCGTTTTACTAAAATATGGCCTTTAGGGCCCAGTCTTCATGTACTTGCAGCAGAAGTCTTCACGATAGCGTGAACCCATGCCATCTGCCTTAACCCTACAGGCATTCTGACTGGGAAGCGTCCTAGCTCGCATGCATGTAACCAAGGTAACCTTCATCATAATCTGATCTTTCATGCTTGGCCAATAAAATAACCAGTGGCAAGCCAATAATTACTTTGAATGTACTCACAAGCAACCCATGTTTGGAACAAGGCAATAACAATGCATGATGTAGCACTAATAGGTAAGTTCTGTAGAAAGCTAGTTTTGAGTGCAATGGCATGATCAAGTAACTTAAATAAGCATGCATCAACCATAGATAGGTGTTCGCACGAACACGTCAAAGTCATCATCATAAGCAGGGGGGTTGGACGTCTCATGTTCAACCATCACACCAAGTCCTTAGACTTGTCTCATGTTCGGTCATCATGCCAAATCATCCAACTCGACTCAAATATCATCCTTGACACCACACACACACATCGAGTTTAGATATCATTGTATGTAGCACAAGAGAGGTCATCCAACTGTCCTTGACCATGGACACGGCTATTTGAATAGTTTTACACTCTGCAGAGGTTGCACACTTTACCCACAAGACTCGGGGAACTTTTGTGTCATCCACGACTCGCGGTACATCACGTACCCGAGGTAAGCACCCGAACAATGCCTTTCTCATGGTGATACTAAACAAAGAGTCCACTCGTTGGTGCCATCCCTCATGATATACATCACACGTATCATCCATGAGGGCACGCAACGGTGTGCCCGGTGCCTGTAAAGACAATGCATGGCCTTCCATTTCCGGGACCACCCCGTCTCAAGAGTGACCACTTCACTCTTGCCACTAGTAATGCAGGCTCCCTGCTAGCAACATCCATAGTAATCAACAAAGCCACGTCCCATAAGGGGTATTGTGGTTGTACATGTAAGGTTGTAATAACGGTCGCAACTTACACCAATCCATTTTCGAAAACCACACTCACTCACTTGCTCCGGTACACCACTTCTTTCTCAAGTGGTTACCCAACTCATCATCATCTCCCTCGGGCATTAGTGTCACCCGACAGGGTCTTCGAAAAGTCTTTGAAATCATTTCTTCCTTTCCATCATTATGCATAAACCCGAACCCACTTGCATAGCATCTACTAGCATCCTATCTACACCCACCCGCATAACCCTCATAAGGTGGTAGGGTCACGCACGATGCAAGTGTCAATGGTAAAAGTATCGGAGGAAACCCACCGAAGGAGGGGAGCACCACATCATGATCAATTCATCGGAACAACAAGTGTTATATGACATGCAATAAAAGGGTTTATAGTCATGGTCAAAGGGTTGCTTGCCTAGCTTTGCAAAGTCTTCGAGGTATTCACATGCTTCTCGTCCACTCCGAGCACTCCGTCTACCTCGCCAACTATCGCCGGAAACAACCGTAATAAGCAACACAACAAGCATACAATAGAAGTTCTCTATAAATAGGAGTTTTATTTTTCTAGTACTCCTCTCATCATGATAAAAATAACCAAGGAGGTTTGTGGTGGTTGCGGGTCAAGGGGGAGTTTTGAATGGTGGGAAGGATGGAAATGATGATCCTTTAAGATGTCAACAGAAAATATTTTCATAAAAATGAGTGGAGGCACTCATAAAATAGGGCATGATTTTAGAAACATGAGGGAAGTGGTTTCACTAGATTTGGAGTTGGCATGAATATACTAGGGATTTGTAAAGTGGGTCACATAAGAAGAAATGGCCCAATAATTGACATAGCAGAAAAAATGTAAGGAAAAATGTTCACCACTTAGTGCATGAATTTAGACACACCTAGGGACTTGAATTACTCCATTTGGAGCTATAATGGATGATTTATAAATTTTACCAAGTGGTCCTTAATAGTTCAAATTTGAATTTAAATTTGAACATGACATAGAGGTGTGTTGGAAAATAATGAAAGTGACACCATTAAATAGGTTGTATTTTTCGGAGAATGCAGGAATTTGAATCATCCAATTTGGAGTTAATATGATTTTGTTAGAGATTTTACAAACTCTGCAAAAATGGAAAATGGGGAAAAGATTCTACCTAGTGGGCCAACCGCGCACTGAACGCAGTATAACGGAGAGTGGACTGGGCCGGCCCGGTGGCCCAGCCAGTTGCGCGTAGGGGGGCACGTCGATGGCGTCTTCGCTGAACCCGCCTTCGCGTAGGGAGCTAGATAAGTGAGGGGGCACGTCCACTAAAACGGCTAGGCCCGGCGCTTGGCTGGCTTACATGCAGGGCCCGCCTGGAAGGTCCTCCTTCCTCCTCCCGCTTGAACAAAGAGGGAGCAGGGGAGGGGGGGCAGACCGGCGCCGGCGCCTTCCCCGGCGGTACCGGCCACCTCTTGCACTGTTGCGCACGCGAGAGAGCTCGCGGGGTCGCGGCACTCCTATCCCGGTGCCGCGTGACCACATGGGAGGGCTGTAACGACGCTGACTCAGAAGACTGCGGTGGTTGCCGTCGGCCACCACCAGCCTCGGGCGCATGGTGCTCCGAGGAGGAACGGAGATGAAGTAAGGGGGGTTGCGACGGCGAGGAGAGCATGCTGGAGAGTCCAAGCACGAGGGGGGCTCGGTATTGAGCGGATTTTGAATGGATGCCGCCGGCGGGCTTAGACCATGGACGACGATGGAGGTCGTGGAAGAGAGAGAGGGACGGTCATGAGGTCTACGGGAGAGAGGGAGAGCGAGAGAGCTCGAGAGGGGCACGGGGGAGGCCTTATATGGCCGAGTCGAGGTCCACCATGGATCGAGTTCTCGGAGGGGCTCGGGCGAGCTCTTGTCAGGCCCAGAGGAGGGCAAGGGAGGGGGGCGACCGTCCGGCATGCTGAGGACGTCGAGGAGACCTCAGGGCGACCTGGCGCCCAAGGCTGTCGGGTGCCAATGATTGGGCAAGCTATAGTGTGTCGATGCACTATAGCATGCTCCAGAGCGCAAGCTCTGCATGCCATGGCATTGTCCGCGGCCCCTTTGGCATGTCCTCTAGCGTCCTGGGTATCTAGGGGGGAATAAACAAGGTCTAGGTGGCCTTGGATGCTGTGGGATTCAATAGATTTGAGGGGAAATGGTGAGAGAGGTTGAATCTTGTTGTCTAGGGGGGTAAATGGTTTTTTTACCACATCAACCAGCAATGGCCATGAAAACTTTACTGGGGTGCATGGTACCTACAAGGGGTTGTGGTAAAAATTGGGGGTCAAGGAGAACTCATATGGTGCTCCAATAATTGATCACAAAATTGTTGCAGAAGGTGTTTGATGCAAGTTTGAGCTATCAAAGTGATTCTCATCACTATGAAACTTAAGAGGACTTGATATTAGGTATAAGTGAGCTTGATCACAAAATATGAACTCATTTGAAGAAGGTTGCCAATGTAACTTTGGCAAACCCTATGAATGGGCAGAAACTGGTTCCTATAGATCTACTCATGCAATTCTATTCCCCTTGATGCACCACTTTGTGTGGTGGAATTATTTGGGTATTAGAGCATGCCCAAAAAGTTTGGGATCAAATAGAGAAACTTGACAATGCAAACATTCCCAATTTTTGAAATCAACAGGAAGGTGTTTGGGGTGATTTGGACAAGTGAACTTATTCTCCTTGATACACCACTTGGTGTGGATGCATTATTGGAGGATTATATCATGTCCACAAAGTTTGAGCTTAAGGGGAGACAGTTGGTAATGTAGAGTTGCTCAAATTTGGATCTGGACAGAGAGGGTTTTGGGATATTTTGGTGAACCAAAACAATTGGGATTTATGTGAAACTTGGCAAGATGGTCACATATATCATATGTGACATCCTAGAATTTTCCTGGAATTATTTGAGAATATTTCTTATAGAAATATTTCAAATCCTTGAAATAGGCAGAAATGGTTTTGAAGGGTTTTGTCCAGTATTTTGAACATGACCATGCATTGAAACTCTTATATATGGATAATATATGTCCACTGAGTTTCTCTAAATTTTATAAAATATTTTCAAATCATTTAAATAATTTTTCCCTATAAACGAGCCTTTTTGGCCTTAAGAAAAATCCTTTAAGTAAAATAGTAAAATAATCTTTAAAAATAGTACTTTATGGTTTTGGGGAGTTTTATATATAGTGGTTTTCAAATAGATCATTTGGGGGAAAAGGATCCACACAATTTGGGGACTTGAAGTGCAAATCTCAAATCAAGGGGTTTTGAAAACCTAATTTGAATAAATGTCTTTTAGCCAAAATAATATTTTGTAAAAATATAATTAAGTCCTATTCACATGGCATGATCATTGGACAAGAGTGGGGATCAAGTAAAATAGTTTTGAGAATAGGAGGGATGTTTTATTAATTATAGAGCACTAGCAAACAATCAGACAAGCAACCAAATCACACAGAAGTCAAGCATTCAAATGCACACACAAAAAATTAATTGGCCCTTATTTTTGATTCATGTTAACTTAGTCATGAGAGGCAAAACACAGGGTGTGACAGTTTCCTTCCTGCAACGTTCATCGTGCCTCGCGGAGGCGTTAGATTTGTTTGCATTCTAGAAACACTTAAGGCTTGTAATAACTGTTGAATTGTGTGGTCGCTTTCTTCGCCTTGTTTCCTTCTTCCCTGGTGTGATGCTCTGCGACGGCAGGGCCCGGTCCTGCGCATACCTCAGCCGTTGTTAGGCCGTCCGGATCACCAGGACGGTTCCAAGGGGTGAGGGGTTACAGGGCCAGTGAAGCTCCTGAGTCGCGATGCTCAGGAGACCTCTTGACGTGCAAGTAGCCCTCATGGAGGGAACATGGTGAAGATGGGATTGATTTGAAGGTTTTGAACATCGAGTTCTCCATTGGTAGGGCCAGGCCCCGCGCATACCTCAGCCGCCGCTGGGCTGTCCGGATCACCAGGATGGTTACAAGGGATGAGGGGCTACAGGGCCAGTGAGGCTCCTGGATCGCGATGCTCAGGAGTCCCCCGTGGCGTACGATCTCTGACGTCCTCATTAGAGATTTTCACCACTTCTGAGCTCTGTGTCGGTAGGGCCCGGCCCCACGCATACCTCAGCCGCCGTTGGGCCATTCGGGTCACCAGGACAGTTCCAAGGGGTGAGGGGCTACAGGGCCAGTGAGGCTCCTGAGTCGCGATGCTCAGGAGTCCCCCTTGACGTACGAGCAGCTCCCATACCTTTCCTTGCCAGCTTTTCCTAAGAGGGGCGCGTGAAGACCAGGTTTTATGGACCTGGGAAGGTGGCGTGTACTAGGCTTGGCCTGGTAGCAGCCCCCATGCAGCCCCCTCACGTGCACATCCCAAGGGAATGCAGCGAGACGGAGCCATAAGGAACCTTCCTGAGCTTGGATGCAACCGCGGGGGCACCCTCAGTTGTTTATCCCCAACGCGGAGCATAAGGCTTCCACGTTGCGTGGGCATAGTCATTGGTGGACCATGTCGTCCGCCAGCGCGGAGCATGGGGATTCCACTTGGGCGTGGGAATGGCGAGCCTTGGCTCCTGAGCCCCCCGGGCGTGTACAGCCCATTAAGTTCGTA
Organism: Hordeum marinum; assembly: GCA_022496015.1. NCBI lineage: Eukaryota > Viridiplantae > Streptophyta > Magnoliopsida > Poales > Poaceae > Hordeum > Hordeum marinum. Next base: position 148,074,789 of record CM039674.1, read on the forward strand.
CGTGTGGCTTGCACGGTAGAACTGGAAGGTGTATGAGGGCTCTCGCGAGGGCGCTTCGGCCTCGCGAGGGCCCTACCACAAAGGCCGGTTGTGCCTGAATCTTCCTGTGGAGAGCGTCGTCCGGAGTCCTGTAAATTTTGAGAAGCCTGCGCCGAATGTGTTTCCAAGGGCCATCGCATGAGAAGGCCAAGCAACAGTGACCCCAGGAGGTGACGCGAACAGGGCCGGCCCACCAGAAAGAGCTCAGCCACTGGATTTATCGACGTTGCAGGGACGGACCCGAGCACAGACGCCATGCCCAATCCTCTCATGAGGTGGTCGAAGGCAGGATCATTCGGGCGCGACAACATTCATGTCGGTGAAGAGCCGTCCAGGCAAGGTGAAACATTAGGAAATAGATCACATGCATGAAAAGTTACTGAAATGTGCGTAAATGGGGCGACTGCACGGGTGTGCCCTGGTCGCCGGAGGATAATGCGGCCCCATGGGCGCCATCATGCGAAATAAACCAAAAAAGTTACCTAGCACAACAAAGAAATCGCATGCCGGCTATGCTGCTGAAGAGTCAAAGCAGTCGACGTGGCCTGACCTTGCGCCTCTATGGCGTGATCCTCACGAGCTCGTGGCCTCTGCCCAGGATACAGGCTGTTGCCCTGACATCCTGGAAGTCCCCAGCCCCATCGTCCTGCCTGTCCTCTTATTTCCTTCTGGGTGGTGGCGGTAATGGGGGTACGCCAGCCTCACGAGGGCGGACCTCATGAAGCTAGCCATGGCATGACCCCTCTGAAGGGTTGTCGCGCCAGAGGTCCTCCCGAGGCCGGTCTCGCCACTCCTGGCATGGCTCCCGACTGTCCCAGCGGCCTCCATCATGGCCTCCGCCACGTCCGAAGCCGCAGTCACTATGTCCCGGGCGCCGGTCGAAGTGCTCGTCGCGGACCAGCCTGAGCTCTTGGCAGTCGATGGTGTTGTGACTGTTGGTGCCGTGGAAGATGCAGCACGGTCGCCCTCATGAGGGTGGTTCCTCGTCTCAGTTGCGCTTCACCTCAGGCTCGGCCGCAAGCACCGTAGGGGCCTTGTGCTTTGCCTCCTTGGCATTGGCCTTATTGTCCTCTGCCTCTGTCGCCGGAAGCTCGCGGAGCGAGAGGTGGCCCTCCTCGGCCTTGGCACACTTGTTCGCCAGGATGAACATCTCCAGGGCTGAGCATAGTTCGTCGTGGATGGCGAGCTCTTCCTTCATCTTGAGGTCCCTCACGCTGTCGGTGAACATGAAGATGACGGCCTCATCTGACGCCCTCGGGATCTTGAGGCGGATGATCATGAAGCATTGTATGAATTTATGAATGGTCTCTCCCTCCTGCTACTTCACACACCACAGGTCATTCACGGTGAGCGCACGGTCTTGGGTACCTTGGAAGTTGGTGACGAAGCGCTTGTGTAGGTCGTCCCATGCTACTTCTCGAGCATGTGTTGGTTTCCGTGAAGAGGAACGGTTGATGCAACAAAGTAGATAAGTATTTCCCTCAGTTGTTGAGAACCAAGGTATCAATCTAGTACGAGATCCAAGCAAGTCCCCAATAGATGTACCTACACAAAGAATCAAACACTTGCACCCAACGCTATAAAGGGGTTGTCAATCCCTTCACGGTTACTTGCAAGGATGAGATCTGATAAAGTTAGATAGGATAGGTTGCTTAAACGGAAAGTAAAACAAAAGGTAAAAAATAATCAGCAAAGTATTTTTGGTTTTAGATCTGAAAGTATAAGATGGAAAATAGACCCGGGGGCCATAGGTTTCACTAGAGTCTTCACTCATGATGGCAAGTATTACGGTGGGTGAACAAATTATTGTCGAGCAATTGATAGAAAAGTGAATAATTATGAACATATCCAAGGCAATGATTATGCGTATAGGCATCACGTCCGTGTCATGTAGATCGAAACGATTCTACATCTACTACTATTACTCCACACATCGACGGACTCCTGCCTGCATCTAGACTATTAAGTTCATGAAGAACAGAGTAACGCATTAGGTAAGATGGCATGATGTAGAGGGATAAACTCAAGCAATATTATGAAAACCCCATATTTTTATCCTTGATGGCAACAATACAATACGTGCCTCACTACCCCTACTTTGTCACTGGGTGAGGACACCACAAGATTGAACCCAAAACTAAGCACTTCTCCTATTGCAAGAATTATAAATCTAGTTGGCCAAACCAAACCAATAACTCGAAGATACTTGCAAAGATATGAAATCATGCATATAATAATTCAGAAAAGACTCAAATAATATTCATAGATAATCTGAACATAAACCCACAATTCATCAGATCTCGACAAACACACCGCAAAAGAGTATTCCATCGGATAGATCTCCATGAAGATCATGAAGAACATGGTATTGAAGACCAAAGAGAGAAGCCATCTAGCTACTAGCTATGGACCCAAAGGTTTGTGGTGAACTACTCATGCATCATCGGAGGGGCAATGGAGTTGATGTAGATGCCCTCCGTAATCAAATCCCCCTCCGGCAGATTACCAGAAAAGGCTCCGAGATTGGATCTCTCGGGAACGGAGGCTTCTGGTAGAGGAAAAGTGTTTTCGTGGCTTATTCTGATATACAGGGAATATTTGGGAATTTATAGGCCGAAGATTAGGGCTAGGAGAGCAGTTGTGGGCCCACAAGCCTAGGGGCGAGCCCTAGCCCCTAGGCGCACCCCTAGCGCTTGTGGCCCCACGATGGCTCTCCCGACTTCATCTCCAAGTCTCCTAGTTTGCTTGTGGTCCAAGAAAAATTATTCTGAAGATTTTATTCCATTTGGACTCTGTTTAATATTCATTATCTGCAATTCTCAAAAACAAGGAAAAAACAGAAACTGCCACTAGGCTCTAGGCTCTAGGTTAATAGGTTAGTCCCAAAAATTATATAAAATAGCATATTAATGCATATAAAACATCCAAAAAAGATAATATAATAGCATGGAACAATCAAAAATTATAGATACGTTGGAGACGTATCAGCATCCCCAAGCTTAATTCCTGCTCGTCCTCGAGTAGGTAAATGATAAAAACAGAATTTTTGATGTGGAATGCTACCTAACATATTTATCCATGTAATATTCTTTATTGTGGCATGGATATTCAGATCCGTAAGATTCAAAACAATAGTCTAATATTGACATAAAAACAGTGATACTTCGAGCACACCAACAAGGCAGTAGTGTCCTTTTCAAATAACATGGCCTTAAAAAGTTATCCCTACAAAACATATGGTCTCGCTATGTTGCATCTTCCCCACACAAAGTATATAAATCATACACAACCCTGATAAACAAGTCAAGCAATTGTTTCACACTTTTGGTGTTCTTAGAACTTTTAAACTCTCACGCAATACATGAGTGTGATTCATGGATATAGCATTATAGGCAGAATAGAATATGGAGGAGGTGCAAGGAAAAAGGGAGAAGATAGTCTCACATCAACTAGGCGTATCAACGGGTTATGGAGATGCCCATCAATAGATAATCAATGTGAATAAGTAGGGATTGTAATGCAACAAATGCACTTAGAGCTATAAGTGTATGAAAGCTCAAAAAGAAAACTAAGTGGTCGTACAACATGAATATCCACTAGTTATATGAAAGTGAGAAAATAGGAGACTCTCTATCAAGAAGATCATGGTGCTATTTTAAAGAACAAGTGTGGAAAAGGATAGTAGATATTGTCCCTTCTCTCTTTCTCTCATTTATTTTTATTTTTATTTTATTTTGGTGGGCATCTTTGGCCTCTTTTATTCTTTTTGTTTGGGCTTCGCTGGCCTCTTTTATTTTTTTGTAAAGTCCGGATACTCGTCCCAACTTGTGAGGCAGTCATGGCTTCCATCATACTTTTGTCTCACAGGACAATGCTCTATTAATGAAAATCATCACACTTTTATTTACTTATAACTTGATACCTAAAACAAAATATGACTCTATATGCAAGATGAAGTGATGGTGCATGTCATGAAAAACTAAATGGTGGAAGTTGAATGGCGATATATCTCGGAATGGCTATGGAAATGCCATAATAGTTAGATATGGTGGATGTTTTGAGGAAAATATATGGTGGCTGTTTTGAGGAAGGTGGGTTCGATGTACCGGCGAAAATTGTGCGGTACTAGAGAGGCTAGCAAGGGTGGAAGGGTGAGAGTGCGTATAATCCATGGACTCAACGTTAATCATAAAGAACTCACATACTTATTGCAAAATTCTGTTAGTTATCAAATAAAGCATTAGACGCATGCTCCTAGGGGAGAGGTTGGTAGGAGTTAACCATTGCGTGCTCTCGACCCTCACACAAAGGTCGACAATCATTAAACAAATCATGCTCCGACTTCGATACATCACAAGATTTAACACATGTATCTCTTCCAATTCACAACTACTCACTAGCACGACTCTCATATTACCATCTCTATTATCTCAAAACTATATGCAATGAATCAAACTTCTCATAGTATTCAATGCACTTAATATGAAATTTTTTACTATATCCCTCTTGCATGCCCATTATATTAGGACTAAATTCATAACCTAAACAAATTACAAAGCTGTTTTAAGAAACTCCCAAAATAATATAATTGAGGTACAAGAGTTCAATAATTTCTATAAAATATAACACCGCCATGCTCTAAAAAGATATAAGTGAAGCACTAGAGCAACATTGCCTAGCTCAAAAGATATAAGTGAAGCACATAGAGTATTCTAATAAATTTATGATTCAGCGTGTCTTTGTAAAAATATGTGTGCATCAAGGATGATTTTGGAAAACTAAAAAGCAAAGACTCATATCATACAAGACGCTCCAAGCAAAACACATATAGTGTGGTGAATAAAAATATAGCCTCAAGTAAATTTACCGATGGATTGAAGACGAAAGAGGGGATGCCTTCTGGGGCATACCCAAGCTTAGGCTTTTTGGTATCCTTGAATATGTATTGGGGTGCCTTGGTCATCCCCAATCTTAGGCTCTTGCCACTCCTTATTCCATAGTCCATCAAATCTTCACCCAAAACTTGAAAACTTCACAACACAAAACTCAACAGAAAACTCATGAGATCCGTTAGTATAAGAAAAATAAATCACCACTTTAGGTACTGTTGTGAACTCATTATTTATTTATATTTTTATAATACCTACTGTATTCTAACTTCTCCATGGTTCATACCCCCTGATACAACCCATAGATACATCAAAAATAAGCAAACAACACAAAGAAAACAGAATCTGTCAAAAACAGAACAGTTTGTACCAATATGTAGACTTTGAATACTTATGAAACTCTAAAAATTCTGAAAAATAGTAAAATCAGGGAAAATTGTATTTAAATCTTGTGTAAGAATTTCCGATTAATTCGACACTCTGAAAAAATTAGAAAAATCCTGGACTGAGCGCAAAAGTTTCTATTTTTCAGCAAGATCAAATCAACAACTACCATAGATCACCCCAAAGGTTTTACTTGGCTCAAACACTAATTAAAACACCAAAATAAAATTATTACAGAATTAATAATGTGCAAAACACACCAAAGTAGAAACAAAAAAACACAGAAAGAAAAATAAAATTGGGTTGCCTCCCAACAAGCGCTATTGTTTAACGCCCCTAGCTAGGCAAAATGCAATAGATCTAGGTATTGTCATCTTTGGTATGCAATCCAAAAGTAGATCTCATAATAGATTCATAATAAAATCTTATTTTCTTTCTAGGAAAGTGTTCCATGCCTTTCCTTAATGGAAATTGGAATCTAATATTTCCTTCTTTCATGTCAATAATTGCACCAATCGTTCTAAGGAAAGGTCTACCAAGAATAATAGGACATGTAGGATTGCATTCTACATCAAGAACAATGAAATCTACGGGCACATAATTCCTATTTGAAACAATAGGAACATCATGAATCACATGGCAAGTATATTTAAGTCTAACCCACTTCCTATGCATAGGGATTTTGTGAGCAAACAAATTATGGGAACAAAAATCAACTACCATAGGATGGCAAAACAAGCACAACTTCCAAACTTTGAACACATAGAGAGGAAACTTGATATAATTACAATATGTAAAATCATACGTGTAATTTTCAGTAACATCATGAAGGAATCTAACAATATAACTATCACACAAAACATTCTTTTCATGATCAATTACAGCATACGTGTCATCACCAAAACTTGGGGGGGAAATATCATCTTCATCAAGCATAGCATACCCAAGCTTTTGGTTCTGCATATAATTAGCATCATGGATATTCAGAGAATTCATACTAACAACATGGAAATCATGTTTTTCATTCAAGGAGATATCATGAATCACTTTATAATTTTCTTCTTTCAACACTTCATCAAAAATTTCATGATGTTCAAGAAAAACTTCATAGAGATAATCAAGTGCACTCAACTCACTAGCAATTGGTTCCTCATAATCTGGTCTTTTGAAAAGATTATCAAGTGGATGAGGATCCATATCAATAGTTTTTTAGCAAGCAAAGATGCAAGCAAATAGAAGGCATATGGCAACACAAGCAAACATAGCAAACAAGAGATTTGACGAGAAAAAGGCAAATGAAAAAGAGAGGGTGAATAAAATGGCAAATTTGTGAAGTGGGGGAGAGGAAAACGAGAGGCAAATGGAAAATACTGTAAATGCAAGAGATGAGTTTGTGATGGGTACTTGGTAGGCTTGATGTAGATCTCCCCGGCAATGGCGCCAGAAATCCTTCTTACTACTTCTCGAGAATGCGTTGGTTTCCGTGAAGAGGAACGGTTGATGCAGCAAAGTAGATAAGTATTTCCCTCAGTTGTTCAGAACCAAGGTATCAATTCAGTAGGAGATACAAGCAAGTCCCCAATAGATGTACCTACACCAAGAATCAAACACTTGCACCCAACTCTATAAAGGGGTTGTCAATCCCTTCACGGTTACTTGCAAGGATGAGATCTGATAAAGATAGATAGGATAGATTGCTTGAACGGAAAGTAAAAAAAAGGTAAAAATAATGCAGCAAAGTATTTTTGGTATTTTTGGTTTCAGATCTGAAAGTATAAGATGGAAAATAGACCCAGGGACCATAGGTTTCACTAGAGGCTTCTCTCATGATGGCAAGTATTACGGTGGATGAACAAATTACTGTCGAGCAATTGATAGAAAAGAGAATAATTATGAAGATATCCAAGGCAATGATTATGCATATAGGCATCACATCTGTGTCAACTAGACCAAAATGATTCTACATCTACTACTATTACTCCACACATTGACCGACTCCTGTCTGCATCTAGAGTATTAAGTTCATGAAGAACAGCGTAACACATTAGGTAAGATGACATGAAGTAGAGGGATAAACTCAAGCAATATGATGAAAACACACATCTTTTTATCCTTGATGGCAAAAATACAATATGTGCCTCGCAACCCCTACTTTGTCACTGGGTGAGGACACCGCAAGATTGAACCCAAAACTAAGCACTTCTCGTATTGCAATAATTACCAATCTAGTTGGCCAAACCAAACCAATAACTCGAAGGGACTTGCAAAGATATGAAATCATGCATATAAGAATTTAGAAAAGACTCAAATAATATTCATAGATAATCTGAACATAAACCCACAATTCATCGGATCTTGACAAACACATCGCAAAAGAGTATTATATCGAATAGATCTCCATGAAGATCATGAAGAACATGGTATTGAAGACCAAAGAGAGAGAGAGAAGAAGCCATCTAGATACTAGCTATAGACCCGAAGGTCTGTGGTGAACTACTCACACATCATCGGAGGGGCAATGGAGTTGATGTAGATGCCCTCCGTGATCGAATCCCCCTCCGACAGATTACCGGAAAAGGCTCCAAGATTGGTTCTCTCGAGAACGGAGGCTTCAGGCGGCGGAAAAGTGTTTTCGTGGCTTATTCTGATATACAGTGAATATTTGGGAATTTATAGGCCAAAGATTAGGGTTAGGAGAGCTGTCATGGGCCCACAAGCCTAGGGGCGCGCCTCTAGGGCTTGCGGCCCCATGGTGGCTCTCCCGACTTCATCTCCAAGTCTCCTGGTTTGCTTATGGTCCAAGAAAAATTATTCCAAAGATTTTATTCCGTTTGGACTCCGTTTAATATTCCTTATCTGCAATTCTCAAAACGAGGAAAAACGGAAACTGGCACTAGGATCTAGATTAATAGGTTAGTCCCGAAAATAATATAAAATAGCATATTAATGCATATAAAACATTCAAGATAGATAATATAATAGCATGGAACAAACAAAAATTATAGATACGTTGGAGACATATCATCCCAGGAGGTGATGGACCCCTCGGGGAGGTTGAGGAACCAGGAGAGCGCGCCGCCCTTGAGTGCCATGGCGAACCAGCTCGCCATGACCTTGTTGTCGCCACCTACCGCCTGGATGCTAAGCGAATAGAGTTGTAGGAACTCGGTAGGGTCTAGGGTGTCGTCGTAGTGTGGGGGTAGGTCGGGCTTGAACTTGCAGGGCCACGCGGCCGGAAGGAGCTCTAGAGCGATGGCACTACACCACACGGGCCTAGCGAGCACCGCTCACGGGGCAGGGGCCTGGTCTTGACGCTCCTGGGGGCGCTTCAAGGGGTGCCAGGTTACGGTGTTGGTTCAACGGCGCAAGGAGTGCACGTCCATCGACGTGCAGCCTCGGCACCACCTGGCAGCTTATCTCATCTCTTGCTCTCGCCTGCGGTTCAAAGGGGCGGGACGCGCGAGTGCGCTTCACGCCTTGGCTCAGGGTCGACGTTGCATTGTGGAGGAGGGGTGGTGCATCATGGGCCCTGTTGACCGCCGGAGAGGGCTGGGGGCGGAACAAGTAGGACAGTGTCGAGGCGTCGCCGGCAGCACTGACGAGCTGTGCGATGCGCCCGAGCCAGTCGTCATGGCGCTCGGGAGCAAGGCGGTAGCGTAGCAGCTCGCGTGCCATGGCGAGTGTGCTCGACCCATGCGTCGGTCCGGGACGAGCGTGGGATGACAACCCGGTAGCTGGAACGATCGACAGCGTGGCGGTGCAACCGTCGTGCCACGGGGTGACCGGATGGGAGGAGTATTGTTGCTAGCGGGCCTCTGGGCCTGTGACAACATTGGCCACAGGAGAGGGGGACCGGCGCGCGGCGGCGCGACCCACGAGCGTCGTCTGGGCGACGCGGGCAGCCTGGCGCTCGGCGCGAGCCCGACAAGCATCAGACATCGGAGCGACAAAGCGGAGGAAGAGCGCGTCTTGAGGAAGACTTTGACATGCCGCCTGTAACATCCCAAAATTTCCATTTTTGGAATGTTATGAAATATAGCTATGCATCTATCATCATCATTGCTTGCATGTATGTATTAGTTGAAATGCCTTCTCTGAATTTCTGAAACCCCCTTTCTACTTTCAATGTGTGGCTTTCACCTATTTGAAAATCTTGGTAAAAAGTTCAAATATGAGGTGAGGAACATGACACTCCACACCAGGGACTATTTGGTGATTTATTTGAACAAAAAACAACCAAGATTTATTTTGAAAAATATTTGCAAAAAGGATTTAAAAGCGAATAGGCCATTTCTGAAAATAATATTTTTTTCAAAGTGCTCAAATGACAGAATAAAAATGTTCAATAAATGGAATTTATTATTCTGTTAATTTTGATATATAATACTCCTATTTTTCAAAATGTTTTGAATGCTTTTAAAGACGTTTTACTGCTCTGGTTATTAAAAACAGTAACGGTTTTGTAATTAAACGGGCCGGCCCACGGGCAGTTATTCGCGAATTTATTACCGACCGGTCGACCGACGCGCAGTTGACGCTCCCTCTCTCTCTAACACCGGGTCCCACCCCGACCGACCGTTCGCACCGCGCGGTCATCCCCCTCCTCCTCGCACGCGCCGACGACCTCGCCGGCAGTTTCTTCTCCTCCCCGGATCTCCCTCCTCTCTCCTCCCCCGCACCACCCGAGCACCCTATATAAGAGACCCAACCCCCCGCATCCATTTTCCCCCCGAGCCCCCTCTCCTGTCGCCAGAACGCCGCCGCAAACCCTCGCTGGAGCCCCTGCCACCACCGGAACTCCCATTGCTCGTGCCCGTCGCCTCGGTTGTCCCCTCGCCCCTCCGACCCCACCGTTCGACGCCGGACCTCGCCCGCCGTCGTATGAACCCCTCCACTACCTCCCTCGACCACCGGAGTGCCGCCCCGATGTCCTCACCGTTTCGGACTCGCCGGAGATCCCTCGCCGGCGACCTCTTAACACTGTGAGCACCCCCACCCGTTCGATCTGGATCTGAGGATCCAGATTAGATCATTTTTATTCGTGAACCGGTATTCTCTTGGATTCGGTCGACCCCCGCTCGCCCACACCCCTTGGCCACTCACAGGCTGCCACGTAGCCCCTGGCCGTCCGGTAGATTTTCTTTTTTTCTGTTTTGTTTTAGTTAACAGAAACTATTCTGAAATTGTTTTAACTATATCTTTTAACCTGTTTAATGTTTTGAGTTGATTCTTTTTGCAATAGCTCACATTTTTCATGTAGTTTCACCCTGTACTTTTAAATTTAAAATTTGAACCATAAAATTTGAATTGAATCAAATTTTCTCAAAACATTCAAATCTGAATAACTAGAGTTTGAAAATAGATTTCGATATGAATCTTTTTGCTACTACTCGATATTAGTTAGGAATATCATCATACTTAGTTTGAGAATTTTTTAGGATGATTTTGATTAGTGTTCTAGCTATAAACAGAATATGCCTAGTATTATAGTATAGTTTTATTTACTTAGTTTTAGTTAGTTTAATTTAGATTTAGTTTTAATTTGTTTAGTAGGTTCTGTTGATTAAACATTTAGTGTTTTACTTACTGTTAATAAAAATATAAAATTGTTTAGTTTATTTTCTTAGTTAATATAGGCATCACAACTTCCTTTCAAATAGGTTTAATTTGATTAAAACAACTAGTTTAGTAATAGATTTCTTTTAATAGAGTTTTATATAATTTAATTTTGTTTTCTAAGACAAGTTTATTTGTAAATTCTTTCCTGTTAAGAAAATTTTTTGTAATAAAATAATAAGTTTAGTTTCATTCTTTTTGTTAGTAAAACTATAGTTAATTCATATAGTGTTTATCAAAACTTTTAAAAACTTTACTAAAGTTTTCTTAACAAAACTTTAAATTGATTTTATTCTGTTTATTTAATAAAATATTTATTGTTTACTTGCTGTTAACCATTGTTTTGTTAATACAAATAGTTTAGTTATGTTAGTAGTGATTTTCCCATCATCTTCTTGTAAACAAAACCTTGTGTGTTTTCTTGTTTGTGATGTGTGCATTGTTTTTGTCTTGATTGTTTACTAGTTCAGTGTTGATGTTTGGGAATTACATATTTTGTTGTATGCTTATTGAGTGCCCTTGTTTGCTTCGTTAGATTATCCGGAGTGCGAAGCTTGTTACTTAGAGTCACTCACGTACGAAGATCATCAATCAGGCAAGTCACCTTGATCATGTTTTACCCATGTTTTATATGCATTAGTTCTACCATCTCCCCAATTGGATGCAAGATAGGTTAGTTGGAAATTTGGTTACTTGATGTAGTATCACGTGTTAGGTACCCCTCAATCCTTGACACATTGGCCCTGGAAAACGTTGTTTTACTTTTGGCTATGCTACTAGTAGACGGGGTTGGATGTGTGATTCATGAGAGTTGTGAGGTAATAACTTCAAGACCTACATAATGATCAAGACTTCAAGACTCTGAGTTTTCAACTTACCTCTGGGTGGATGATGGTTGAACGGCACCCTGGAAAAACCAGTGGATTTTCCTAGGTGTTGCTGGAGATGGCCAGTATTCACGCGGAAAGGTCCACCCAGGCACAAAGAGATGGATGGATGCTTCAAGACCCAAGGCTTACCTGCACAGCCACAAGTCATTATGGGCTTTGGCTTGGTTGGATATCGTGGTGACCCTGGGCAGGCGGTGCTACGAGAGGTAGAAGAACGGTAGGAAAGGATGGGCACCGACAGAGTCGCAGGGAAACCCTTTGGAAGACCATGTTTTGGTCATCCGTTTCTCAAACACCCTAAAGTGCGAGAAATCAAACGGAGGCGACCAAATCTTGTGGGGAACGTGTGCAAAACTCTGCAGAGTACTCAAACCTAATCGATTAGCCGTGTCCATGGTCATGGACGACTTGAGCCAAAGGAACTAAACTTCCGGAATTCTCAACACAATTAATATGATGATGTGGGTATTAATAACTTGGGTATGAGAATTGGTTGGTGGAACCATCTCATTAATCAACCAACTTAGTAATAATTTTTGCTTATCCTTTCTCTTGATGTAGGAAAAAAAACTTGGCTTTACGCAAAAACTTACCACCCCACCTGCTATATATGCATATAGATTAGATGATTATCTTTTCACCCCCTCTTGTGACTTTGCCGGCATATTCCATATGCTGACCTACACGACTGCAACGTATCATGTTGCAGAGTACTTTTCTGACCAGGAGTGAGGATACGCTCTACGCTCGATGAGATGCCCTTGGAGTCAGATGGACTCATCTACCTTCGACGCTTCCGCAAGACTTAGATATTCTCATGAGTTGGCCTTCGGCCACTTTATTGTAATGATTATTGTAATAAAGGACTCGATATGAGATTTTGTTAATATAATGCTGTGTGATTTCCCTTTGATATATACATTGATGTACCGTGTGTGTACCAACATGATCTTGGGATGGTACGGAAACACCGGAGATTCGACCTTTCAGGTCGGGTCGCTACACCCCCTACCTGGCGCGCCAAATGTCAGATTTTGGGCTCCGCAAAACCCCAAGAAGTTCGAACACAATGGCATGTGCGAAGATCCCCTGCAGCCTCGCCCGACCTAGCTCGCTACTCGATGATTTCTACGAAGAAATCGCATGATGACGAGGAATCAGAAGCACATGATGATTTACCCAGGTTCGGGCCACTACGAAGCATAATACCCTAATCCTGCTTTGGTGGATTGCCTCACGAGGAGGTTGGTGAATGAACTAGTATAGTGGAGCCTTGCCTCGCGAGAGGGCTCTGGTAGTGTTGCCTCTCTATTTTGTTGTCCTCCTCTATGGTGCAGCCTACCCTCTATTTATAGTGCCTCGGGTCCTCCTCTCTTAGCACAATGGCAGGAAGGGATGCCACAACGGCCAAATTCGAAGGGGGATAGTAGTACATCCTTATCTTGACGAAAGGTGGTCTTCCCTACAAAGGAACTATCGATGATGCAGAGGTGGGCTCGGCAATGACATCCTACCTGTTGAGCTTGCGGTCGTGGTCTTGTTGCACCAGAATGGAAACCTTTGGGTGCGCTTTGGGAACCTGTGTACGTCCTTGCCTCCTTTGCACCAAAGGGGAAATTGTCCGTCTGGCGTGATGGCGCCCGCCTGTCCTTCCTTGTGTCATCCTCGGCTTCCCAAGGCTAAGCGATGCATAGAGATCTCTGCCGCTCTAGAGGGGGGCTGAGGGGGGCCTCCCCTCGCATGTCTTGATGTTGCTTCCCTTGCGAGCTTAGACCCTTGCAAGGGCCTTGTCTTGAGTTAGGGACTTGCCAGGCTATGTCTGGCTGATGAAGTGGGCCATGCCCTAGGCCACAGGCAGGCAGTTCTGGGTACCCCCATTCCCAAAACACTGATAATGCTCAATCACTTTGAGTTTGGTGGTTTTCTTCTAGGGTTTTTCGACACTGGTGATTTTCTCTCAAAGTCCTCGGAGGATGGGTTGCTCTCAAATGACAAGTGTCAAGTTCTCTCTCAGAGCAGCCAACCAACTAGTGGTTGTGGGGGTGGCTATTTATAGCCAGGGTGCAACCTGACATGATAAGACATAAATGCCCCCAATGATATGACCGTTATGTGGATAAGATGATTGGGGACAGCTGGCGCTAAGCACAGCAACGGTCGGAATTTGAACTATCAAATTCCTCAGGGCTTAGCATATTTCTCACTTGTAGGCAATTTGCACTAGCGAAATCCTAACTCCTCAATCAGACCAATTTCCTCAGAGACCAGAAGAACATCGTCCCTGTCACAAAGAACTTGACTAAACCGTAAGAGATTTCCAATGGCTTCGCTCGAAGGATTGGATAGGTTGAGGCTTTTGAGTTGAGCATCAGTTTGAAATTTTCCTTAGTATTACCTTGGCCCCCTTTAATAGTACGGTGTTTCCTATGACTCAAAGAAAGGAAATGAAACAATGAAAACAATGCTTCATAGTCATCGTTCATATCTTCAACCTCACACCAACTTCTTCATTTTCAAAGTCCTCAGGGAATACCAATGTCTTGAGCAAAGTCTTCACCAAAGTCTTCAGTTGAAGACATTCATTTTTAGGGGTCGATAATCTCCGAATATATCAAACTCCTCCTCGACTTATAGAGCATGTGTACACTCACAAACGCATTAGTTCCTTAACCTATAAGTCTTCGATACACCAAAATCACTAAGGGGCACTAGATGCACTTACAATCTCCCCCTTTTTGGTGATTGATGACAAATAGGTTAAGTTTTCAACGGGGATAAACATATGAAGTTTAAGTACTGAGTTTGAGGAATTTGATTGCAAGATATAGAAGAACTCCCCCTAAAGATGTGCATATTTGAGGAATTTGCTTTGGACTACAAATGCACATGGCAGGTTAGAAACATGGAGAACTCCCCCTATATCTTGTAATTCATACACGCATTTAACATATGATAGAAGAATTTGAAATGCATGATGAAAATGGTGTCTCACGAAATTCAGCATGCATGCATTAAGGTACTTGAGGAAATAAACATGCGGAAAGCAGTTCAAAGCATCAGACCACCAACGGACTTAAGTTTACAACTCAACCAACAAAATCTTCAGAAGAGCGAGAGTTGTAACTTAAACAAAAAATAGCCATATAGATAGACCCGCTTGAATATTAACTCAATTTTTCTCCCCCTTTGTCATCGAAGACCAAAAGGGACGAAAAATGAGGACTAACGCCCCTGAAGAATTTCATCTTGAAGGTGGTGGAGGAGCGCCAGCATTATCGGGGCCGTTTGTCGATGTAGGGCCCGTAGCAGTGTCATCAATTTCCTTAGCTTCATCCACCTCGTGCGATGAACAATATGAGCTTGTAACCAGTTGAGGAACTTGAACTTTCTTCCACTTCTTCCTTGGAGGATAAGACCAATCAAAGTTCTGTTGAAAGTCCATCTCCTTGAGTTCTTCAGGAGTCTTGAAGTGGGACAAAATGGCCCATGTGCGATCAAAGACTTCATGAAGATAATAGTGGTTCTTCCTCACACAATTGTGTGTGACAGTCATGTCTCAAAGAAGTGAACCAAACTGACGCTTGACCCACTTGTGATTGTGATCAACCTTATGATGAAGACTGAGAAGAAGCTCGCGATCATTCATCACACGAGGGGCGGCAGCTTGAGGATTTTGCGTTGGGGCTTTTGCAGCAGAATCTTGGGTAGCAGTGTCATCATTGGTGGAATAGGATGTAGCTTTGCGAAATTGGCCATCCAATGTACGAGTACCTTCATCAATGACAGCTTTGCCTTTTCCCTCAACTAAATAAAATGTATTCTTGAAGACTTCGATCGGAGGCAGAAAGCTGAAGTGATTCTGAAAGTCAACCTTGAAGGGAATTGAAGACCTTGATGTGATGAATTTCATTATCCAGGGAGCATAAGGCTTCAATTCAAATGGTGATGTAGCACCATTGGCCAAATTCCTCATGAAGAAATCATGGTAATTGATGGGAATCCCATGAATGATGTTGAATAGCATATTCTTCATGATTCCCTCCACTTCTTCTTCGGAATTGTGACCTTTGACAGGACAGGGTTTTGGTCAATATGCGGTATATGGTCCTCGTTACATAGAGCAAATCCTTAATGAGGAAGGAGGTCCTTTGATTTTTCACAGGAGCCAAAGGCTTCATCAGCACTTGCATCATGTTATTGGGCAATTTAGGTTCATCAAACATTCATCTTGCTCCTTCTAAGGGAATTGCTATTGGCACGGCCTGAAGCAATTCAGTGGCTGGGACAGCAAAGTGAGTGGATCAAGTCATCTAGTCTAGAATCCAAGAATTGACATCAGAAGCATCACCTGTGATGTGCAAGGTTGCATAGAATTGAATAATTAGCTCTTCATTCTAATCACATATGTTAGCACATAAGGGAAGAATTCCAGGACGATGAAGAACTACGAGCACCGGTGTGAAGCACGGGATGGATTCCATATCCACATAAGGAATTTGATGATGCTCGAAGACTTTGTCTTTGTCAAGCAGCACTCATGCATAGTAATTCATCTGCGAAGGGGTCCAAAATCTGGTGTGACCAGCCCTTGCTGAGTCATATGGATTCGGCCTTGTGAAGAATATATGCTCATTAAATAAATTCGCCTTGATGAATTTGGGGCGCTTTGAGCCTTTGAATGGCATTTTTGGCTTCGGGTGAAGATTTGGCTTGAAGTGGCCCACAATTTCCTTTATCATGGTAGGAACTTCTTCAGACTGAGGAATTTGAGCAGAAATTTCCTCAAGTGTAGTTAAGGCATGAATTTTTCAGCTGGTGTAGCTAGAATTTCTTCAGGAATTGAAGTGGAGGTGCGGCCAAATCCTCGAATCCTGTTTGAATTCTTCAGTCTGGCTGGTGACTGGGGAATTTGAGTGAGGGGAGTGGTTATTGGAGAATTTGGGTGTGTAGCTTCCCAATGTTCACCATTGATCGGTGGAGTGGTATTACCATTGTCCACATCCTCTTCAATTTCTTCAACCTCGGCTTCTTCAGCAGTCAACTGAGGCTGGGGCGATGATACCAGAGGGGTTGAAGCATTTGCTTCCACCTCAATTTCTTCATCAATCTGCTCTGAGGAAGTAGTAGAATGGTCTTCTTCATCTTCATCATTTGGGATGACATAGTCAACACCAAATGGAACAATCTCATAAGCAGGCACGGAGGAGATTGGAGTAGCATCAATGGGCTCAGTTGAAGAACTTGGCATAGTCTTCAACTTCTTCGCAATTGAGGAATCTGAAGTTGATGTTTTCCTTTTCTTTGGAGCTTTCTTCTCCGCTGCCTTTGTTTTCTTCACTTCTGATGCAGATGGAAGGTTGATATTCTTCACCCTTGAAGATTTTGCAGTTTCAGCCGAGGGTGAAGGTGGAGCAGTTTCTTCAGGCATGACTAATGCAGTCGCCCTGGTAGTCTCAATTTCTTCACGTGCAGCAAAAACTTCAGCTAGCCTGGCAATTTCTTCAGGCGCAACAGTGGAGGTTGCCCTGACAGGTTTTTCAACAGCCTAAATTTCTTCAGCTGCGCTTGCAGTTTCTTCAACAGGCTGAGCAGAGGATTCAGCCTGAGGAATTTGTGGTTGCGATTGAGCTGCAACCTTTTTGTTATGGTCCTTGATGGCTCTGTTAGCCACTTTGACGAACCGGACCTTGGTACCTTGCCAATCAGCATAGCTTCAATTGAATTCATTGCTGAGGCCTTTGATCTCAGATTGCATAGCCACAAGTTGTTCTGGAGAAAGGTTCAGAATATTACTCTTCAAGAAGTGCTCCTTCTTGTACTGAGCCTTTTTGGTTTGTCGAGCCTTCTCATGCTTCCACTTTTCTTCAGCAATGAAAGGAGTGAGGACATGATCTGGTCCAGGAGGTAGTTTCAAATCATCAATTGGAGTGTTGGGATCCTTGCGCCAGATATCAATGAAGTTCAGCATAGTCTTAGGACCTAGAAGGAGAGGAACTTTAGTCCCCTTCGCTTCAGCCACTCTATCTTGCTTGTTTCTAATGATTTCCTCAAGTTCTGCATCATCAGCTCCATCGTCTGAAGAATTTGAAGGTACTTGGAACACAACTTTCTTTGGGTAAGTACTTGGTCGAGCACCTCATCAAGCAGTAGCTTCCACCTTCAACAGAGAAGGACTAGTTGAGGAATGTGCTTGGGCTGATGAACTTGCAGAAGCACCCGAAGCAATTGAGAAGCCAGTAGTCCTCTGACATGTTGCAAGATGTACAGGAGTTGAGGACTTTGTGGTAGCAACTGATGATTGTGCAGCTACTAAAGGCATTGGGGCAGCCTTTGAAGAACTTGGCCATGAGGGCATTGAGGTTGAGGAATTTGCCTTTGATTTCTTCGGCACTGCAGTTGAAGAGGCGAAGGCAACGGCAGCAGCAGAGGAGGTAGTTGCTGTAGCAGCAAAGTCTTCATTGAATTTCTTCACTGCTGCTTTGGACATCCTTTGAAGCTTTTTCTGATGTTTAGCCCATTCAGCTGGAAAGTCCTCACCACAAGCAATGCTAGTGGGATCAACTTCTTGACAGCAATAGGAGGAGCCCTTCTACAAGGAGGTTTGAGGGCAAACTTCTTCATGTATTTGGGGGTGACATATCGGTACTCTCTCCATTCCTTCACCCACCTCCGTTCAATCCACTGAATTCTGATTTTCCTCTGATCCTTTGTTTCCTTCCCATTAATGGCTTCATCAGGTGTACAGTACTCGGGGTATAAATCCTCAGGGATTTCAAATGCAGTGTTTTGTTCAACCTTTTTTCCACCCTTTTGAGGTCTTTTACCATCTGCCATTTTCTTCACTTGATGACATTGAACTCTTGATGATTCTGAAAATCCATGCAATTTTTCCTCAAGGAACGCATTTTCATCGGTGCAGAGATGGCCTTTTGAAGGCATTGGAGTTTTGATGCCTTTGCATTCTTGCATGTTGAATTTCCTCATAATATCCTTGAGGTATTTATCTTGAGAGATGAAGATGCCATTGTGTTGTTGACGAATTTGAAGACCTAAGAAGAATTTCAATTCCCCCATCATATACATTTGATATTCTTCACTCATCATATAGTCAAATTCATCACTGTAACGTTTGTCGGTACAGACAAAGATAATATCATCTACATATATTTGGCACAAGAATAATTCATTGTCATAGGATTTAGTGAAAAGAGTTGGGTCGAATGAACTGGGTTTGAAGCCTTTCTTCATGAGGAATTCCTTCAGCGTCATACCATGCCCGAGGGGCCTGCTTGAGGCCTTAGAGGGCCTTGTTGAGTCTGAAGACTTTGTTAGGATGCTTAGGGTCTTGAAAACCTGGGGGTTGAGCAACATATACTTCTTCCTCAAGCTTACCATTGAGGAATGCACTTTTCACATCCATTTTATATAATATGATATCATGATGGTTAGCATAAGCAAGCAATACGTGAATAGATTCAAGTCTAGCAACATGTGCAAAAGTTTCATCAAAGTCAATTCCCTCAACATGTGTGTAGCCTTGAGCTACAAGACGAGCCTTATTCCTCACCACTAGACCATTTTTGCCCTGCTTGTTGCGGTAGATCCACTTTGTACCTATGATTTTATGCTTGCGAGGATCTAGTCACTTGACAAGTTCCCACACGTTGTTGAGTGTGAATTGATGCAATTCCTCTTGCATAGCTTGAAACCACTCACGCTCCTTGAATGATTCATCAAATTTGGTGGGCTCTATGATAGAGACAAAAGCAAAATGCCCACAAAAGTTAGAAAAATGTGAAGCTTTTGAGCGAGTAAGGGGACGTGGTGCATTGATATCATTGAGGATTTTGTCAATCTGCACATCATTAGCAACTCTTGGATGGGCAGGTTGACAAGGCTGGGGATTTTCTTCAGTGCCATTTTCTTCAAGCGTATCAGCATGAATGCCTTCATTGGTTGGAATGACTTCCTTAGTAGGTTGAGGTTCTTCAATGCGTATGACATCTTTAGTTGCCTTCAACTTAATGGATTCCTCGGGAGACATTTCATCTAGCACAGGACGCAGGTGCTCTCTTTGCGAGCCGTTAGTTTCATCAAACCGCACATCTATAGTCTCAACAACCTTGTGGTGGTAGGTGTTGAAGACTCTATAGGCGTGTGAGTCCTTTCCATAACCAAGCATAAAACCTTCATGTGCTTTCAGTGCAATTTTAGAACTGTGGTGATGATCTCTAATCCAGTATTTTGCACAGAAGATTTTGAAATAACTCACATTGGGTTTCTTGTTAGTCATATGTTCATATGAGGTCTTCTTGAAGAATTTGTGAAGATATACCCTGTTGCTAATGTGGCAAGCTGTATCAATTGCCTCAGGCCAGAAGCGACGAGGAGTCTTGTATTCATCAAGCATAGTGCGAGCTATCTAAACAAGAGTCTTATTCTTGCGCTCCACGACGCCGTTCTGTTGAGGAGTATATGGGAAGATAGGTCATGAGTAATACCAAGTTCATCAAGATATTCATCAAGATTAGTGTTTTTGAACTCAGCCCCATTATCACTCCTGATGTGCTTGATCTTGACACCGAAGTTTGTTGAGGCCCTTGAAGCAAATCGTTTGAAGACATCTTGCACTTCAGTCTTGTACAGAATGATATGCACCCAAGTGTAACGAGAGTAATCATCAACAATAACAAAGCCATACAAACTTGAAGAATTTATTAATGTAGAATAATGAGTGGGGCCAAAGAGGTCCATGTGAAGCAATTCAAAGGGTCGAATAGTGGTCATGATTGTCTTTGAGGGGTGCTTGGATCTGGTCATCTTTCCAAACTCACAAGCGCCACAGAGGTGGTCCTTGAGGAATTTGACACCTTCAATGCCAATGACATGCTTTTTCTTCACGAGCGTGTGCAAGTTCCGCATACCAGCATGTCCAAGTTGTCGATGCCACAACCAGCCTTCTGAACATTTGCAAGTAGGCACGTGGCAGGCTAAGGACCTGTAGAGAAATCAACAATATACAAGTCTCCTCTATGAAAGCCTTCGAAGACTTTGGATTTGTCAGATTCCATGATGACAACACAACGATATTTTCCAAAGATGACAACCGTATCAAGATCACAAAGCATTGACACAGACATGAGGTTAAACCCGAGGGATTCGACAAGCATCACCTTATCCATGTGTCGATCCTTTGAGATAGCAACCTTACCTAGACCCAATACCTTGATTTTTTTTCCTTTGTCAGCGTAGGTGATATGCTTAAGATGAGAAGGGGCAAGCGGTATATTCATCATTAGAGATTTATCACCAGTCATGTGATTTGTGCATCCACTATCGAGGACCCACTCAGTAGCTTTTGGAGTTCCATCCTACAGATGAATTAGTACAACTTACGAACTCATATGCTTTGGAGTGAAGAATATGACATCAAATTCATCAGGCAGAATTTCATCACACAACATAGTAAGTAAAGCAGTGTGAGGACGTGAGAAATGAGGAATTCATTTCTGCATGATTAGCTTGTGTCCTTTCAAGCATTTCCTCAGGTCTCTAGCAAATTCATCAGACCTTAAAGTTCGTCTGGAGACCTGACCCTGCATAAAAAATTAGTTCAATTTCTTCACCACCCACATCTGGAGGGGTGGCAAAGAGTTCATCATTTTACAAGCTCCATATGAGAGGCATTGAAGCTAGTGCACTTCATTTCATATGACGAGGCTTAGAGTACTCATATGAATAAGCAGAGAAATTCTTCGAGGACTTATGAACATAATGATTTGAAGAATAATGCACATATTCAGAACTATTAGATTTTCCTTGCGAAACATGCATTAGTACAAGAATGATACTTTTTACCATTTGAGGAATTTGGTCCAAGTGAAGACTTTGATCCATATGAGGAATTTGATCTGGGGTTCTTTTTCTTCATAGGTGGTGTCGTGAGGACATTCACTTGAAGATTTTCCAAGCAGCTCTTGGGAACCCGGATTTTCCTCATAGGTGAACCGTTCCTGCAGTTAGTTCCAACAAATCTGGCAAATACTTCACCCTTCTGAATTTTCAAGAATTTATAGTTGGAGTCAATTGACTCATGAGAGGAATATGATGTTTCACAAGTAAAGCCAAATAAAGTGGATGGATCTACAGAAGGTCCTTTTGCAGCAACCCATGAGGTTTTGGGGTACTCCTTAGGTTTCTAGTAGGATCCATCAGCATTTAGTTTCCTCTCAAATGCAATACCCTCTTTCCTAGGGTTCCTGTTCAGGGTCTGCTTTTTGACCACATCGCAAAGGGTTTGATGCCCTTTGAGACTTTTGTATATGCATGTCACATACAATTCCTTCAACCCTGCATTTTTGTTAGTGATGCTTGTGGTTTGCTCTGATGAGGAATTTTTGACCACGGGGATAGTTGAAGAATTTGCAGTAATAGAAGCATTTGAACATTCAGGTGAAGAATTAGTAGTTTCACGTTCGATGCATTTCAAACAAGGTGGAACTAAATTTTTCCTAAGCGGTACTGATCTGTTGAGCTAGTAAGGAATTGTTTTCCCTTTGTAAATCCTCATGAGACACTCTTAGTTTCTCAAAATCTTGCTTTCCTTGAAGAAATTCATAAGAAAGCTTCTCATGATCGACTAAGAGAGCATTATGATGACTCTGAAGGTTATCATACTTTAACTGAAGACTTTTGAGATCATCAGTCAGAGTTTGAGTCCGATCCACTTCCTCATTCAACATATCATCGCTTTTGTCTAACAGATTCTGAAGCTTTTCAAGTGCACTTTGTTGCTTAGTGGCAATATTAGCAAGTTTGGAATATCTAGGTTTCACATATTCATCAGATTTACCTTCACTTGATTCAGAGGACGAGTGATGTTTGTTTGTGTACCTTGGAACATTTTTCCATAAGGCACGGTGAAGAAGATGAACCAAGATCAGTTTCCCGGGTTTTGAGGAATTTCTTGAGTTCGGTAACATGAGATCTTGACGAGTGTGATAGCCTTCATTGATGTCCACGATCCTATCCCAGATGAGCTTTGCGTTCTGGAGATGACAGATGCCCTTGAACATGATGCTTGATAGGATTGAGCAGATGATGTTGCTCGCCTGAGCATCAAGTTGAGTGTACTTACAAATTTCCTCAGCATTTGCCATCTTGCAGAGGTCAGTCAGTCCAAGTTCAGTAACAGTCCACAACTCACTATTCATTGATATGAGATGCTTCTTCATCAGAACTTTCCACCTAGGATATTCAATGTCATCAAGATTGGGACATTTTGTGAATGACTTGACGCCTTTCGTCATGAATCGGTAAGTGGGAGCATATTCATCATTACTGACGTCAGAATCGTTGGAGTAGTCAATTTCTTCATCGTTGAAGATGGACTTGCTGACGAAGGCAGTAGCGAGAGCAAGGCTAGCAACACCAGATTCTGACTCCACCTCAGATTCTTCCTCTTCTTCATATTCTTGAGATTGTTCTTCAGAATCCATTTCCTTGCCAATGAAAGCCCGAGCCTTTCTGGAACCATTCTTCTTGTGTGATGAGGACTTTGAAGATTTCTTATTTTTCTTCGAGTCATCAGAACTGTCGTCCTTGTATTTCTTCTTCTTTGGTTTTTTTCCTAGAGAGGACAATCAGAGGTAAAGTGACCAGATTTCTTGCATTTGTGACAAGTTCTCTTCTTGTAGTCGCTTGAGGAATCTGATTTCTTCAAGCCACTTTTTGATGACTTTCCAAAGCGGCCTCTCCTTGAAAACTTCTGGAATTTTCTCACGAGCATTGCCAGCTCCTGACTCAGTTCTTAAGGATCACCAAGGCTACTATCAGATTCTTCGCCTTTAGATGAGAAAATTGCTTTTGCCTTCAGTGCATGAGATCTTCCATAGCTTGGCATGTAGAGGTCTCTCTTCTCAACTTGTTGGAATTCATCAGTATTGAGTCTCTCAAGTATATCAATAGGATCAAGTGACTTGTAGTCTCCACGCTCTTGATCATCAAAGCCAGTGTATCAAATGAGGAATCAAGAGATCTCAGTAGTTTGTTCACCACCTCATGGTCAGTGATGTCAGTGGCACCAAGTGCTTGAAGCTCGTTGGAGATATTAGTGAGATGATCAAAAGGTTGCTGAACATTCTCATTGTCGAGCCTTTTGAAGTGGTTGAAGAGATTGCGAAGAACATCCACACGAGAGTCACGTTGAGTGGAAACACCTTCATTGAGTTTGGAAAGCATATCCCAGATAAACTTAGCAGACTCCAAAGCACTCACTCTGCCATACTGACCTTTGCTCAGATGGCCATAGATGACATTCTTCGCTTGTGAATCAAGTTGCTTGAATCTCTTCACATCAGCAGTGTTGATCATGGGAGAAACAGAGGGAACACCATTTTCCACAACGTACCAGAGATCGTTGTCTATTGCCTCAAGGTGCATGCGCATCTTGTTCTTCTAGTAGGGATAGTCCAGCCCATCGAAGGTAGGACAACCTGTGGAGACCTTGATCATACCTCCAGTTGACATAACTAGAACTCCAGGCGGTTAAACCAAAATCACGTAGAACAAGGGAGTACCTTGCTCTTATACCAATTGAAAGTGTGTTATATCAATCAGAGGGGGGGTGAATAGGCAATTTCTACAAATTCATCACTAAGGAATTTCAACTTGAGGAATTTGAAATGTGATGAATAACTAGCAGCGGAATAAGTACTCAAGTGGATGAGGATCATAGCAATATCATAGTCATCATGATGAAATGAAGCATGCACAGATTACAGGTAGCGTGATACAGGATAAGCAGGTGAGTAACAAGGTAACTGAAGAATTTGAGGTGAGGAAATTGAGAACGTCTTCAGTCAAATTCTTCAAACAGTAATGATCAATTTCATCAACATGTATATGAGGAAATGAAAGGGTTAAGGAAATAGAACCAGGTGTCTCGATGAAGACAATGGTTTGATGACCCAGTTCCAACTATCGTGACAGTCGTACGTCTGGTTCGTAGCGGCCTGGTATTTAAACTAGAGGACACAGAGTCCCAAGACACATAATCCTTATCGTATTCTCCTTGAGATAAGGTCACACAGTCCTCGCCCAACACTTGTGGTAAGTCTTCAGGGTAGACTACCAAAACCCTCACAAACTGGTCACCTAGCGATCCACAATTGACTCTTGGATGCTGTAGACCACGGTCACTCAGTGATCCCCAACTTACTGTAGGATGCACTAGACCATGACGCCTAACCATCTCGAAGATGCACAGTCTTCAAAGGTAAAAACATTGGTTCCACACAGGAACAATCTCTTCAGTGATGCTAAATCACATTGGGTTTGCTGGTTTGGTTTTGGAGTTTTTCCTCACTCATAGTCCTCGTTCATATCTTCAAGGTCACACCTGTTGGGGAACGTCACATGGGAAACAAAAAAATTCCTACATTCACGCAAGATCTATCCATGGTGATGAGCATCTACGAGAGGGACAGTGGATCTACATACCCTTGTAGATCACTAAGCGGGAAGCGTTAAGAAACGCGGTTGGTGTAGTCGAATGTCTTCACGATCTAAATTGCCGAGCATCCCGCGATCTCATCACGATCCGTCCCGGGATCCAATCACGATCTGTACCGTGAACTCATCACGATCCGTCCCGTGAACTCATCACAATCCGTCCCGCGAACTCATCACGATCCGTCTCACGATCTTGATCATGGTCCTTCCGATCTAGCGCCGAACGGACGGCACCTCCGCGTTCAGCACACGTATAGCTCGATGATGATCTCTGCCTTCTTGATCTAGCAAGAGGGAGCAGAGAGGCAGAAGAGTTCTCCGGCAGCATGATGGCGCTCCAGCGATGGTGGTGGAGCTATTCCGGCAGGGCTCTGCCTAAGCACTACGGAAATCCGATCTAGAGGAGAAACTATGCACTAGAGGAACGGGTAGCACGTGGCTGAAAAACTAGTGCCAAAAACCCTAAAACCTCTAGTATATATAGGAGGAGAGGAGGAGGAGGCTTGGCTCCCAAGGATCCAGCCCTTGGGTCGTCTGAACCAAGGAGGATTGGAGGATTCCTCCTCCAATCCTAGTAGGACTAGGACTCCTCCTTATTTTTGCCTTTTTTGCCTTTTTTCCATCTTTTTCTCTTTGGGCATTTCTTCCCAGACGCATGGGCCTTGTGTGGGACTTCCACCATCCCACTAAGGGCTGGTATTTACTCTCCCACAGCCCATGTAGCCTCTTGGGTCGAAATACCCCTCCCGATGGTCTCCCGGTACACTACCGGCACTCCCGGTACACTACCGATGAGCCCGAAACTTTTTCGGCAACCAAAATAGGACTTCCTATATATCAATCTTTACCTCCGGACCATTCTGGAGCTCCTCGTGACGTCTGAGATCTCATCCGGGACTCCAAACAACCTTCAGTTACCACCATACATAACTCTATACTACCGAAACGTCACCGAACCTTAAGTGTGCAGACCCTACGGGTTCGAGAACTATGTAGACATGACCGAGACACCTTTACGGTAAATAACCAATAGCGGGACCTGGATGCCCATATTGGTTCCTACATATTCTATGAAGATCTTTGTCGGTCGAACCTCTATGTCAAGGATTCAGTTAATCCCGTATGATGTTCCCTTTGTTCTTCGGTATGTTACTTGCCCGATATTCGATCGTCGGTATCTCCATACCTAATTCAACCTCATTACCGGCAAGTCTCTTTACTCATTCCGTAATACAAGATCCCGTGACTAACACTTAGTCACATTGCTTGCAAGGCTTGTTGTGATGTTGTATTACCGAGTGGGCCCTGAGATACCTCTCCGTCACACGGAGTAACAAATCCCAGTCTTGATCCATGCCAACCCAACAAACACCCTCGGAGATACCTGTAGAGTACCTTTATAGTCACCCAGTTACATTGCAACGTTTGATACACACAAGGCACTCCTCCGATGTAAGTGAGTTGCATGATCTCATGGTCATAGGAACAGATACTTGACATGCAAAAAACAGTAGCATTAAACTGACATGATCATATGCTACGTTTGTAGTTTGGGTCTTGTCCATCACATCATTCTCCTAATGATGTTATCCTGTTATCAAATGACATCTCATGTCAATGGCTAGGAAACCTTAACCATCTTTGATCAACGAGCTAGTCTATTAGAGGCATACTAGGGACATGGTTTTGTCTATGTATCCACACATGCATCTAAGTCTCCGATCAATACAATTATAGCATGGATAATAAACGATTATCATGAACAAGGAAATATAATAATAAACACTTTATTTATTGCCTCTAGGGCATATTTCCAACAATCTCCCACTTGCGCTAGAGTCAATAATCTAGTTCACATCACCATATGATTCGCATTGTTATTAATCTAACACCCAATGAGTTCTGGGGCTCGATCATGCTTTGCATGTGAGAGAGGTCTTATAGTCAACGGGTCTGCGACATTCAGATCCGAGTGTATTTTACAAATCTCTGTGTCCAACTGTAAACACTGCTACCACACTCCACTTGGTACTATTCCAAATGGCTGCTCCACTATACGTATCCAGATTGCTACTACGAGTCATCCGGATTGGTGTTAAAGCTTGCATCGACGTAACTCTTTACGACGAACTCTTTATCACCTCCATAATCGAGAAACATCTCCTTAGTATTTTAGTTGCTAAGTATAATCTTGATCGTTGTCCAGTGATCCACTCCTGGATCACTCTTGTACCCCTTGACGGACTCATGGCAAGGCACACACAGGTGCGGTACACAGCATGGCACACTATATAGAGCCTATGGCTAAGGCATAGGGGACGACCTTCGTCCTTGCTCTTTCTTCTGTCGTGGTCGAGCTTTGAGTCTCACTCAACTTCACACCTTACAAAGCAGGCGAGAACACTTCTCTCTGACTAATCCATTTTGAACTCTTTCAAAATCTTGTCAAGGTATGTACTCATTCAAAGTCTCATCAAGCATCTTGATCTATCTCTATAGATCTTGATGCTCAACAATTAGGTAGCTTCATCCAGGTCTTCCTTTGAAAACTCTTTTCAAACAACCATTTATACTTTCCAGAAATTCTACATCATTTCCGATCAACAATATGTCAACCACATATGCTTACCAGAAACTCTATAGTGCTCTCACTCACTTTATTGTAAATACAAGTTTCTCATAAACTTTGTAGAGACTCAAAAACTTTGATCACCTCATCAAAGTGTATATTCCAACTCTGAGATGCTTGCTTCAGTTCATAGAAGGATCACTGAAGCTTGCACACCTTTTAGCATCCTTAGGACTGACAAAACCTTCTGGTTGTATCTCATACAACATTTCCTTAAGGAAGGAAACGATGTTTTGGCATCCATCTGCCAGATTTCATAATTGAAAAATGCAGCAACTGCTAACATAATTCTAACAGACTTTAGCATCGCTACGAGTGAGAAAGTCTCATCGCAGTAAACTCCTTGAACATGCCGGAAACTTCTTTGTGACAAGTCGAGCTTTATAAATGGTGACATTCACCATCAGCGTCTATCTTCATTTTAAAGATCCATTTGTACTCAACGACCTGCCGTCCAATGAGAAAGTCTACCAAAGTCTATACTTGGTTTTCATATATGGATCCATTCTCGGATTTCATGCCTCAAACCATCTGTCGGAATCCGGGCCCATCGTCGCTTCTCCACAGCTCGTAGGTTCATTGTTGTCCAACAACATGACCTCCAAGACAGGGTTGTCGTACCTCTCAGGAGCAGTACACATCCTTGTCGACCTACGAGGTTCGATAGTAACTTGATTCGAAGCTTCATGATCATCATCATTTACTTCCTCTTCAACTGACGTAGGTTCCATAGAAACATCTTTCTGCGTTGTGCTACTCTCTAGTTGAAACAAAGGTTCAACAACCTCATCAAGTTCTATCTTCCTCCCACTCAATTCTTTCGAGAGAAACTTTCTCTCGGGAAAGGACCCGTTTTAGCAACAAACATTTTATGCTTGCATCTGATATAGAAGGTTCACCCAACTGTTCTTAGGGTAATCTATGAAGATGCATTTGTCCGCTTTGGGTTCGAGCTCATTAGGTGAAAACATTTTTCCACACAAGGGTCGTAGCCCAAACATTAAGAAATGACATCTTAGGTTTCTATCAAACCATAATTCACACGGTGTCATCTCAACGAATTTAGATGGTGCCCTATTTAAAGTGAATGTAGTTGTCTCTAATGCATAACCCCAAAATTATAGTAGCAAAAACGATAAGAGACATCATAGCCCGCACCATATCCAATAGAGCACGACTATGACGTTCGGACACACCATCACACTATGGTGTTCCAGGTGGCGTGAGTTGTGAAACGACTTTCACATTGTCTAAAGGTGTATGCCAAACTCGTAACTCAGATATTCACCTCCGCGATCATATCACAGACATTTTTATCTTCTTGTCACGATGATCTTAAACTTCACTCTGAATTTGCTTGAACTTTTCAAACAATTCAGACTTGTGTTTCATTAAGTAAACATACACTATATCTACTCAAATCATCAGTGAAGGTAAGAAAATAATGATATCCATCGCACGCTACAAGACTCATTGGATTGCATACATCAACATGTATCATTTCCAATAAATCACTTGCCCGCTCCATCAAACCGGAAAATAGGGTCCTTAGTCATCTTGCCCAAGAGGCATGGTTCGCATGTCTCAACCGATTCAAAATCGAATGATTCCAAAGATCCATCAGCATGGAGTTTCTTCATGCACTTTATACCAACATGACATTTAGCGGCAATGCCACAAGTATGTGGTACTATCATTATTAACTTTGTATCTTTTGGCATCAATGTTATGAACATGTGTATTACTACGATCAAGATTCAACAAACCATTCTCACTAGGTGCATGACCATTGAAGGTATTATTCATGTAAATAGAATAACCATTATTCTCTAACTTAAATGAATAATCATGTTGCAATAAACACGATCCAATCACGTTCATGCTCAACGCAAAACACCAAATAACATTTATTTAGGTTCGTCACTAATCCCGAAGGTAGAGAGAGTGTGCGATGTTGATCACATCAACCTTGGAAACATTTCCAACACACATCGTCACCTCACCCTTAGCTAGTCTCCGTTTATTCCGTAGCTTTTACTTCGAGTTACTAATATTTAGCAACCGAACCGGTATCCAATACCCAGGTGCTACTAGGAGTACTAGCAAGGTACACATCAATAACACGTATATAAAATATACTTCTGTCGATGTTGCCAGCCTTCTTATCTACCAAGTATCTAGGGTTGTTCCACTTCAGCGACCGCTCTCCTCATAATCGAAGCACTTAGTCTCAGGTTTGGGTTAGACTTTGAGTTGCTTCACTGGAGCAGCAACTGACTTGCTATCCATGAAGTTTCCCTCCTTGCTCTTGCCCTTCTCGAAACTAGTGGTTTGGCTAACCATCAACACTTGACGCTCCTTCTTGATTTCTACCTTCGCGGTGTCAAACATCGCGAACAGCTCAGGGATCATTATTTCTATCCCTGGCATTTTATAGTTCATCACCAAGTTCTAGTAGCTTAGTGACAGTGACTTGGAGAACTATATCAATCACTATCTTATCTAGAAGATTAACTCCCACTCGATTCAAGCGATTGTAGCACCCAGACAATCTGAGCACATGCTCAATGATTGAGCTATTCTCCTTCATCTTGCAGGCAAAGAATCTTGTTGGAGATCTCATATCTCGCAACACGGGCACGAGCCTGAGATCCTAATTTCAGCTCTTAGAACATCTCATATGTTCTGTGACGTTCAAAACGTTTTGGAGCCTCAATTCTAAGCCGTAATGCATGATGCACTAAACTATCAAGTAGTCATCAGAACGTGCATGTCAGATGTTCACAACATCTATAGACGACGCTAGAGGGGTTGGCTCACCAAGCGGTGCATTAAGGACATAAGCCTTCTGTGTAGCAATGAGGACAATCCTCAGATCACGGAGCCAGACCGCAATATTGCTACCATCATCTTTCAACTCTATTTCTCTAGGAACATACAAAAAATGCAAGGGAGCTACAGCGTGAGCTAGTAATCTACAACATAATTTTGCAAAGACAGTACTGACTATGTTCGTGATAATGAGTTCAATTAATCATATTACTTAAGAACTCCCACTCAAATTGACATCCCTCCGGTCATTCGAGTGATACATGATCCAAATTCACCAACTCAAGTCCGATCATCACGTGAGTTGAGGTGGTTTCAATGTTGAACATCATCATGTTGATCATATCTACTATATGACTCATGTTCGACCTTTCGGTCTCTTGTGTTCTGAGGCCATGTCTGTACATGCTAGGCTCATCAAGTTTAACCAAGTGTTATGCATGTGCAACACTGGCTTGCACCCGTTGTATGTGAACGTAGAGTCTATCACACCCGATCATCACGTGGTGTCTCGACACGACGAACTTTCGCAACGGTGCACACTCGGGGAGAACATAATTCATCTTGAAATTTAAGTGAGGGATCACCTTATAATGCTACCGTCGTCCTAAGTAAAACAAGGTGGATAAAAGGATTAACATCACATGCAAATCATAAGTGACATGATATGGCCATGAACTTGTGCTTTTGATCTCCATCTTGAAAGGACCGGCATGATCTCCATAGTCACCGGCATGACACCATGATCTCCATCATCTTGATCTCCATCAACGTGTTGCCATCGAGGTTGTCGCGCCCACCATGTTTCTACTACTATTGCTACCATTTAGCGATAAAGTAAAGCATTACATAGCGCTTAATGATTGACACGTAGGTCATACAATAATTAAAGACAACCCTATGGCTCCTGCCAGTTGTTGTACTCATCGACATGCAAGTCATGATAATCAATACTTCACATGATCATCTCATACATCACATATATCACATCATGTAATTGGCCATATCACATCACAACATTCCCTACAAAAACAAGTTAGACGTCCTCTAATTGTTGTTGCATGTTTTACGTGGCTGCTACGGGTATCTAGCAAGAACAATTCTCATCTACGCAAAAACCACAACGGTGATACACTAGTTGCTTTTCAACCTTCTCAAGGACCGCCTTTGTCGAATCCGATCCAACTAAAGTGAGAGAAACTGGCACCCGCAAGTCATCTATGCAACAAGTTGCGGTTGAGGGAACCGGTCTCTCGTAAGCGTACGAGTAATGTTGGTACGGGCTGCTTCATATCACAATACCGCTGAACCAAAACACGACCAAGGGAGGAAGCAATCTAAGCATCAACGACCACAAAATCTTTGTGTTCTACTCGAGATCTCATCTACACATAGACCTAGCTCTGATACCAGTGTTGGGGAACGTCGCATGGGAAACAAAAAATTTCCTACGTTCATGCAAGACCTATCCATGGTGAGGAGCATCTACGAGGGGGAGAGTGGATCTACATACCCTTGTAGATCGCTAAGCGGGAAGCGTTAAGAAACGCGGTTGGTGTAGTCTAACATCTTCGCGATCTAAATTGCCAAGAGTCCCGCAATCTCATCACGATCCGTCCCGCGATCCAATCACGATCCATCCCGCGAACTCATCATGATCTGTCCCGCGAACTAATCACGATCCGTCCCACGAACTCATCACGATCCGTCTCGCGATCTTGATCACGGTCCTTCCGATCTAGCGCCGAACGGATGGCACCTCCGCATTCAGCACACGTACAGCTCGATGACGATCTCCGCCTTCTTGATCCAGCAAGAGGGAGCATAGAGGTAGAAGAGTTCGCTGGCAGTGTGACGGCGCTCCGGCGATGGTGGCGGAGCTATTCCAACAGGGCTTCGCCTAAGCACTGCGGAAATCCGATCTAGAGGAGAAACTATGCACTAGAGGAACGGGTAGCACGTGGCTGAAAAACTAGTGCCAAAAACCCTAAAACCTCTAGTATATATAGGAGGAGAGGAGGAGGAGGCTTGTCTCCCAAGGATCCAGCCCTTGGGTCGGCCTAACCAAGGAGGATTGGAGGATTCCTCCTCCAATCCTAGTAGGACTAGGACTCCTTATTTTTTTCCTTTCTTGCCTTTTTCCACCTTTTTCTCTTTGGGATTTTCTTCCCAGACGCATGGGCCTTGTGTGGGAGTTCCACCAGCCCACTAAGGACTGGTATTTACTCTCCCACAGCCCATGTAGCCTCTTGGGTCGAAATACCCCTCCCGATGGTCTCCCGGTACACTACCGGCACTCCCGGTACACTACCGATGAGCCCAAAACTTTTCCGGCGACCAAAATAGGACTTCCTATATATCAATCTTTACCTCCGGACCATTTCGAAGCTCCTCTTGACATATGGGATCTCATCTGGGACTCCAAACAACCTTCGGTCACCACCATACATAACTCTATACTACCGAAACATCACTAAACCTTAAGTGTGTAGACCCTGCAGGTTCGAGAACTATGTAGACATGACCGAGACAACTCTACGGTCAATAACCAATAGCGGGACCTAGATGCCCATATTGGTTCCTACATATTCTACGAAGATCTTTATCGGTCAAACCTCTATGTCAAGGATTCAGTTAATCCCGTGTGATGTTCCCTTTGTTCTTCGGTATGTTACTTGCCCGAGATTCGATCGTCGGTATCTCCATACCTAGTTCAACCTCGTTACCGGCAAGTCTCTTTACTCATTCCGTAATACAAGATCCCGTGACTAACACTTAGTCACATTGCTTGCAAGGCTTGTTGTGATGTTGTATTACCGAGTGGGCCCTGAGATACCTCTCCGTCACACGGAGTAACAAATCCCAGTCTTGATCCATGCCAACCCAACAGACACCCTCAGAGATACCTGTAGAGTACCTTTATAGTCACCCAGTTACGTTGCAATATTTGATATACACAAGGCACTCCTCCGGTGTAAGTGAGTTGCATGATCTCATGGTCATAGGAACAGATACTTGACATGCAGAAAACAGTAGCATTAAACTGACACGATCATATGCTATGTTTGTAGTTTGGGTCTTGTCCATCCCATCATTCTCCTAATGATGTGATCCCGTTATCAAATGACATCTCATGTCAATGGCTAGGAAACCTTAACCATCTTTGATCAACGAGCTAGTCTTTTAGAGGCATACTAGAGACATGGTTTTGTCTATGTATCCACACATGCATCTAAGTCTCCGGTCAATACAATTATAGCATGGATAATAAACGATTATCATGAACAAGGAAATATAATAATAAACACTTTATTTATTGCCTCTAGGGCATACTTCCAACGACACCAACTTCTTAATTTTCAAAGTCCTCAGGGAATACCAAAGTCTTCAGCAAAGTATTCACCAAAGTCTTCAGTTGAAGACATTCATTTTTAGGGGTCGATAATCTCTGAATATATAAAACTCCTCATCGACTTATAGAGCATGTGTACACTCACAAACGCATTAGTTCCTTAACCTATAAGTCTTCAATACACCAAAATTGTTAAGGGGCACTAGATGCACTTACATATACCTTATACGAAAATTCCTGGACAATGCATGGATGAATTTGATAATTACATTGTTAAGCAAGAACACTTCAATAATTATGTTAAGGGTCATTTAAGAAGTAATGGCAAGATGATAGACCATTTGAGTGATGTAGTGTTTGGAATTGCAAATGATGTGAAAGGTCTAGGTAAACATGCTTCTATGGTTCACACCCAACTAGACCAAGTAGTTAAGTCACAAAAAGATTTGTTTGCTGAAATAAATAATAATATGAATGATCATCTTGTTAGAGTAGTGACTAGAGGAGGTAGAATGACTCAAGAACCTCTTTATCCTGAAGGACACCCTAAAAGAATTGAACAATATTCTTAGAAAATTAATGAATATGCACCTAGTTCATGTAAGAAGAAAAAGAAAGGAAAGGTGATAGGAACTTGCATGCTTCTAGTGAACGTGTTATAGAAAAACCTGTTGAGAAACATAATGAAGTTTCTATTTCTGATGCTGAGACACAATTTGTTAGTGAACATACACCTAGTGATAATGAAAATGATAATAATGATGATGTTCACGCAGATGGTCAACCAGATGATAACAAAGAAAATGATAATGATGTGGAAACTAAACCTGCTGAAAATCTTTATAACCCACAGCCTAAAAATAAACGCTATGATAAAAGAGACTTTGTTGCTAGAAAACATGGAAGGGAAAGAGATCCATGGGTTCAAAAACCCATGCCATTCCCTCATAAATCTACTAAAAGTAAGGATACGAAGAGTTTGACCGCTTTGCCGAAATGATTAGACCCGTCTTTTTGCGCACTCTCTTGACAAACATATTGAAAATGCCTCCATATGCTAAGTATATGAAGGATATTATTACCAACAAAAGAAAAATACATGAAACTGAAATTGCTACTATTCTTGCTAATTATTCCATTGATGGTGGAGTGCCTGAAAAGTTAGGAGATCTGGGTGTACCCACAATACCTTGCTCTATTAAAAGAAACTATGTTAAAACTGCTTTATGTGATTTAGAAGCTGGTGTTAGTCTTATGCCTTTCTCCCTTTATAAAAGACTTGAGTTGAATAAGCTTACACCTAATGAGATATCTTTGCAAATGGATGATAAATCCACTGCTTTACCTATTGGAATTTGCGAGGATGTTCCTGTTGTGGTTGCAAATGTTACTATCTTAACAGACTTTGTTATTCTTGATGTGCCCGAGGAAGACAATATGTCGATTATCCTTGGTAGACCCTTTTCTAAATACTGCAGGGGTTCTTATTGATTGCAACAAGAGCAAGGTTACTTTCATGTCAATGGCAAGCAACATACCATGCATTTTCCGAAGAAGCAAACTTTGGTTAATAGTATTAATGTCATTGAGCCTAGTGCCACTGTTATCATTGGAGATTTAAAAATCCCTCTATCTACTGCCAAGAACAAATATTGTAATATTATTGTTGGGGAATGCAAATCGCCATTGAAGTAACCTAGTGTTATACGGAAATTCTTAGGTTTCATGTCAATCGGAAACGATTGTTAATAAGATTTGATCAACCTTATTGATGGACCCTTTTTGAGTGAAATGTGATTGCCGAATTCAGTATTCACAACTCTCTATATCACAAGTTTATTCTCTATTATTTTTAGTTAAGAAAAATAATTAGTTTGATTTTCATGTTTTCTGATTTCCCCCTCGAATAGAAAAAACAACCCAAAAATAATAAGTCTCAGATTGCTACAAAATTTTAACATGATTTTATCTAGAACATATAAGAATCTTTGACATAAAAATTACAGCAGGGAGACGCACCTGTGGGCCACAAGCCAACTGGGAGGCCCCCTGGTCGTGCCATGATGGCTTGTGGGGCTCATAAGTCCCCTTCCTTATCCCTTTGGCTCACCTCATCTCCTACCTCCAGCAAAATCTCTCTCTCTCTCTCTCTCTCTCTCTCTCTCTCTCGTTTTCCACCTGAAACTGGAATTTTCGATATCTTCTCTCGGAACTTTGTTTCCAAAACTGTTTTGAGGAATTGTTCCTTGGTATGTGACTCTCCCATTCCTCCAATGGGTTTTTTCTTTAGTGTTTTATATTTTGCATATTTTTCTGCACTTGGTGCTACATAAAATGAGCTTGCATGTTGAATTCTTTGAGTTCTAAGTAGTATGAACGATTGATACGGCCTCTAGGTACTTATATGAGTAGTTGCTATTGATCTTGCAAAGTTTATTCATATTAATTTGTGGCTCAAAAATTTCATAAATTTGTGCCTAGGAAAATGAATTTCTTACGGAAAGGTTCTTCAACTGGAGCCCCAAGGGAGTTGTTGGGAGAACTCAGGATCGCGACATCAATATCTTTCGCAATAGGAAGGTTAGGCCTTGTGAATGGCCACATACACCTTTCATGAACGAAGCGGGGTTTTATGAAGAATTCATGCAATTCGTTGCAAATGCTGGGCTAACCAACTTCCTCGCAGATGAGTGTGACCAACATTATCTCCTTACTAATTCCTTTGGGCAAAACTTTCACTTCATAAATACGCTCGGTGCTCCCACTGTACATTTTGATCTTTATGCCACGCACTATGAAATGCCTCTAGATGAATTTTGTGAAGTATGCTTGCTGATGTGTGGTTATTAGTGTGCTCTTGGCCGCCTCTAGAGGAAGAAGATCCTTCGAACACAAGATCATCCAACCCTTGCAGTCTCCCCTGAGCCGTACTGGAGGAGGCAAATCCTCGTGGACCGCTTTCACACTCGACAAGTTAACCCCGAAGTTGCCAACGGGGATCAACCGATCGTGGAACGTGAGTTCCAAGGGCTTCATTATCGCTGCCTTTCCCACGTCCACCTTCTGGACTTTGATCACGTAGAGTATGGTGCATGGGGTTTCGTTGGCCTGCAAAGACATGTCTGCGGCGTAAAACATCCGAAAGGAGACAAAATGGAAGATTGTAGATATATGTTGATGCGACATTTAATTATCGTGAGGGCATCGAGGTCGGCGAAAGACGAAGGCCTCCCTAGCACACTAGAGACAAAGGACATGCTGCTATGAGCGGGTGCGGGTGCGGGAGCAGGTGCGGTTGCAAGAGTAGGTGATGCGGGTGTGATGTTCACTGAGTTGCTCCTGACGAAGCTGGGCATGGCAAAGTCATGTGACGTCTTGTGTGGATTTTCCTTGTTCCAGTTGATGAAAACCGGGACCAAGTTAGTAGAGAAATCATCTCTGCAGACAGCTATAGCTACAACGATTGCCTTTCGGATCAACTCATTTTGGGCTTGAGCTACTTTTTCCTCGTCCTCGGCTGCTTTTTTCTCTAACACAAGCTTCACCCTCTCGTCGATGTCCGCCTGACTGAAGAACTTCTTTTTCTGCATCTTGGCCTTCGGGGCCTCGTTGTAATAGAACTTCCATGTGGCCCCGTCTCAATGCCATGCACACGTCCATATTGTGGCCGCTGGTCCAAAGGGAGTCCCTTTAGTTTGTTCAAGGCTCGGTTGAGAGGGATTTCCCACTTGGGCCTCATCGACGAAGAGTCACTTTCGGCCGCAAGCCTGTGTTTCTTATCCTGCACCGTCGTCATTAGCATGGCTCTCATATATAAATACTCGCCTTTGCTGGTGTCCCATGTCTTGGCCGGTGTTTTCCATAACGTGTCTAACTCCTCTTGAAGTAGCCCTAGATACAAATTAATATTATTTCCCGGTTGTTTTGGCCCTTGAATCAACATGCTCATGTGTATGTATTTTTACATCATGCACAACTAAGGGGAGGTTGTACATCCATACAAACACAGGCCATGTGCTATGGTTGGTGTTCTGGTTGCCAAATAGATTCATGCCATCGGTACTCATGCCAAGCACGATGTTCCTTGCATCAAGAAATTTCTATATTCGGCGTCGAACACTCTTCACTAGCTTGCATCTGCGAGGTGTCTCAGCTTTGGATCATCTCCATCGCCGGGTTTTTTCCTCTCCGCATTCCTACGCATGAGCTTTGCTTCCTTAGGATCTATGAAATAATGTTGCAGACAGGGAGTGATTGGTAAGTACCATACAACTTTCTGGGGAGATTTCTTTCCAGCCTTCTTGTATCGAGAAGCATTGTAGACCAGACAACTGGTTTTTTCTGCGTGTTCCTTCCGATAAATGACGCAATCGTTGATGCATGCATGGTATCTAATGTGTGGCAAATCAAGAGGGCACACGATCTTCTTAGCCTCATCCACACTAGTAGGGCATAGATTCCCCACGGGAAGAACCTTCTTTAGGTACTTGAGAAGCTCATCGAGACTTATGCCGGTCCATTTGTTTTTAGTCTTCGTCTTTAGAAGATCGAGCGTGAAAGTCAAGCGAGTCACCTCAGGATCGCAACCATCATACAATGGAGTGTTCGAGTCTACCTCTAGTTGCCCCATCTTGGCCTCCTCTCTAGAAGCAGCTCTATCGGTACTCGTCTCCTTGCGAAACAAGTCTCGAGCATGAGGACCCCGCACGGCTGAACTTAGTAGCAACGAAGGCAGCGCCGTGTCCACGTATTCTATGCCTACATGTCCGGCCACTTCTATGTCGTCATGTCTAGCCTCTTCTTCGCTGCCATGTCTGGCCCCTTCTCTGCTGCCATTGTCGGTCATCTCTCCGTCTCGACCCATGTCGTCATTGTCTGCACCATCGGTGTCCTCATCATCATCATCACCATTTTCATTTATCCACCGAGTATAGCCATCCATGAAACCAGTCATGAGCAGGCGCGCCTTCAAACGACCATGCTCATAGGGGTCGAGCCAAGCTCCTCCTTTGCATCTTTGACACGGACATAAGATTTATGTTCGGTTATTTTCATTCATGTCCTACACTTCCGATCGCAACCACCTTTCCACCATCGTTCCACTGACCATCATGATCGCCTACGCGGTAATAATAAGAAAAATCATTATAAAAATTCATGCATGCATCAAAGTCATACAAAAATTTGGCATGACCTTCCCTAAAAATAGGACGTATAGAGTTATTCACCGAAATGGAAATAAATTGACATTTCGGCAAAACATAGGCAACTCAAGCATAGTTCGGTGAAACTCATGCCACACGCACAATTAGGTCGATATATCGCACACACACGAATATTTCCATTCTTGCAAAGCACAAATTTTCACTCACCTATCTCAAGATAGAGATCGATCACGGTGATGTGGTCGATCCATGTGTCTCCACACACCTACCTAGCTAGCTAGCTAGTGATCAAAAGTGGACAAAGATTACTTCTTGGCATGTCTAGATCTAGTTAGGGAGGTATATGGGTCACTTCATTAAATGGGTAGATCTATCTAGCTAGTTGGGGAAGGAGATGGCTCGAACTAATGGAGGGGGAGGAAAAGTGGGGGAAAAGAGAAAGGGGTTGCATTAGTGGAGGTGGTTTAGTAATTAGGGGCATTAAAGAGAGAGAAAGCGAGCTAGAAGAAAGAGAGTAATGGGGGAGGAGAATAAGTAGTGAGGAGGAAGAAAAGTGAGGGAGAGAGAAGGAGGAGGGAAAAGTGAAGGCAGAGAGGAGAAGGGAGGGGGAAAGGGGGGAGAAGGTGGCAGCCTGCGCCTTAGCAGTAGCGCGGGCGAGGAAAACACGCTACTGCTAAATTGTTAACAGTAGCGCCGGGCTATGGAAATCGCTACTGCTAAGTGGGGCCCACCATGTGTCACAACACAACTTTAGTTGCAACGATGGGTCTCCCACACGCTCTACTGCTAACTCTTTAGCAGTATCGTGCTTCCACCAGACCGCGCTACTACTCGGATAAGCCTGGTAATCCCGGCGTGGTTCGCATAGCCATGTCGCGTTTTGTAAGGTAGGCACTACTCCTAAAGATATAGCAGTAGCGCCCGTGTAACCAGCGCGCTAATGCAACTTAGAAGTAGCTACATGAGTAAAGGAGCGCTACTGCTAAGGTTCTGTGTATAAGCTTTCTCCTAGTAGTGTGTCCAGCTCGTTGGTGAAGGCCTTGTACAATATAATGGCCTTGCTTGTGAAGACTTTAACCTTGTCCCAAGATCACGGGATGGTCGGGTATCGAGTATTGTCGTCATCTTCACCATACTTCAACCATAGATGTCGGATATGTTTCTCAGGACTGCCCACCGGCAACCGCTCCCATATCCAAATCAACAGGGCTAGACACATCCACCCATACCGGACGTACTTTCGGTCCTCTGTGTTGTGTCGTCAAGCTAAAAATGGCAATTTATGATCAATGACACAATTCAAAGTAGAATACATATATTCATAAAACAATATTGAGATTTGTTTTTCTTACCAGACGATATAGGTACACGAGGCCGGTAGACCTCCAGCTATACCATGTGTCCCGGTCAGCTAGGAAGTCCAGATACATCCAATTGGAAATGTCCCCCAGGCAATATGGAAATACGACCTCTGTCAAAAGATACCACAAGTAGGCCCTCGCGTACTACTCCACGGTACGCGCATCGGCATCTTGTGGGCATATGGACCGGTTGTTCTAGATCCACATGAGTGGTACACCAAATATTCGGTCATCCAACTTGGGGAGGCAATCACCGATGAGGGCAACAACCCTCTCCAGCCAGTGGTTCCTCTCCACTCGCCTAGTGAGAGCCTTTCCCTGAAACGGTAGGGTCATGATCATGCCGAAGTCCTCAAGAGTCGCCGTCATCTCACAACATGGGAGATAGAAAGTATGTGTCGCAGGCCGCCAACGGTCGGCCAAGGCAGTGAGAGCTGAGTGGACGAGCATCGACGACACACGCTTGAACTAAAGCACAAAATTTTGCAGTCGGGCTCTCCTGAAGTATGACTTGTAGCGACGGTCGTATTGCATGGCAAAGCCTTCGTGTGACTCCTCATACGTAATGGCGGTAGCATCTGCCAAAATGTATATGAAAATAGTTGGTGACTTACTTTCACAAAGCCAAAATTTTGATGCAAGAACTTGATCATAGTTATTACCACTCCATTCTCAATAAAATAAGAGCAATGACCATTGTCGAAAGTAGGGTCAAGCATGGTGTACCTAGTGCCGATGTTCGAAGCAAGGGGGCCTCCTAAAACAATTGCCAATTCAAGTTAAAATTTTGACATGGCAACAACATTTATTTATCAACATATAATCCACTAAAATAGTACCAACTAAAGAATTATTTATCAACATTCAACCAAAACCATTCATTCAACAACATTCATTCACAACAACATTCAAATATTCATATGAATTATTTATTAACACCGGTATTAACCAACATCTATCATATTTATCCATCATAGCAAATATTCTAAATAAATCTATAATAAAGATGTAATCAATCATATCCAACATTTGTAAATAAATACTCCCTCCGTTCGGAAATACTTGTCCTAGAAATGAATATAATTGATGTATCTATAACTAAAATAAGTCTAGATACATTCAATTTTTGGACAAGTATTTCCGGACGGAGGGAGTATATATTAAATATATAATTAAAAATATTGGAATATCCATATGAATATTTGAATTTTCAACCACATCAATCATATTTATCAAACATCAATGAACCATTCGAAATAAAACATCAACATGAACTAGTTGTTAGAATATGAACTAGGGTTCATCTTAGAATCAATAAACTAGTTGCTAGAATATGAAGCAGGGTTCATATTAGAAACACATCCATCATATTGACTCAAACTAAATAAACCTAGTATCAACAAAAAATAAAACTAATAGATGAACGGGTTCACCTTGTGCCAAATAATGCATGAAAACAAAAACGTTTTGACTAAAACTACATGGAGGGAATGAAAAAGCTTACTTCTCTCGTTGTGAATCTCGATTTGCAAAAACGATAGAGAAACGGAGATCAGAGCGCGGAGTGGATGGGATGAGAGAGGCGCCTCATCTTTGTTCTTGCGGCGATAGGGATAGAAGACGGGGGTTGGTTCGGAGGTGGACCCTTGCGGCTTAAAACTGCCCAAACCCTTTCAAAGGGTTTTTGATGGTAGGTCATAACTGCCTATCGCTAGAGGCCTCAGCATTGGGGTTGACGGCAGAGGCTCATGACAGTTAAGTAGTATTGGCGTGGATAAGTGACCTACCGCTAGGACCTTAGTGGTAGTAGGTTGTTGTATCCGAGTGAGGGCTTTTGGAGGCCGAGCTCCACGGAGCTCGTTTTAAAAAACGAATTTCCACAATGCGAAAAAAATTGAATTTTTTTTATACATTCACAGACGTGTATATTCTGTGTGTGCAAAAATTCATAACCAAATACTTTCACACGTGGTGTATAGAAAAAAAACAAAAACGTATTTCTAAAATGGGCCGATATTATTTCTTGTTGGGCCGAAAATTTGTTTATTTTGTACAGCCTACAAATTACAAAATATTCAAATGATTTTCACAGTCATTCGTGCGGAAACCATATAAGTTACCATGGATTTTTTTTTAATTTTTTTTTGAACTTTAAAATATGAATTTTCACAGGTTTTTAAATAACGA
Organism: Hordeum marinum; assembly: GCA_022496015.1. Taxonomy (NCBI): domain Eukaryota; kingdom Viridiplantae; phylum Streptophyta; class Magnoliopsida; order Poales; family Poaceae; genus Hordeum; species Hordeum marinum. Next base: position 148,117,642 of record CM039674.1, read on the forward strand.
GCTCCCTGTAACTCCCATTTGCATTTTCCGGTTGTATCCTACCTTCCGTGACGATCTTGATTTTTTTTTCCAACCAGGATCACGTCGTGCTTAATTCTGTCCAAAGGATACCCTGTGCCGGCGACTGAACCCTAGCAGCTCCGTTTTCTCCAGCCGGCGCCTTCCTCTCCGCCCGTACGACCTACCGGCTGGCCGCACCATGGATTCGCGGTCCTGGGGAACTTGCAGTCTCGAGGAGCATGATCTGTACCACATCACCACGGATACGGAGGGGTTATTCCACCATGATTGCCCCGGTCTAGACCGCGGCCCGTTCCGGAGCCTCGCCGAGGCCCTGGCCGCGCTCAGAGAGTATACGCTCAGGCCAGAATCGAGTATGCTTGGACTGCTCCGTTTCCATGGCGCTGAGGCGTACGGGCAAGTATTCCCGCTGATGGGGGAAAGCCTGCTGTCTTGTTCACCATGGTAACAATCATCTTAGATTTTTTTTTTCTGTCAATTTTCATGCTTGCTCTGGATTCAGTTTTCCCTTTTGCTCGGATCGATTGATGGGCTTCAATTATATAGGAAATGATACTTCCATATCTTTATTTAATTCCACTTTCTGTTCGTATGGATTGATGTAGGTCCGGTTGGAAGTATCATATGGTCTTGAAGGATGGCTTCTTTCATGCCTATCCTCCTCACATTGGCGGGTCTTTTCAAAGCCTAGGTGAAGCTTTCCTTGCGATTGAGCGCCATCGGGCTTCCCTTTCTCCACCACCTGCTGCTGAGGAGGCCTCCCTTGATACACAACCTGCTGTTGAGGCTTCCCTTTCTCGTCCGCCTGCTGCGGCTTCCCTTGCTCGTCCGCCTGCTGCCGAGGAGGTTTCCCTGGCTCTGCCGCCACCTGCGGTTGAGTCCTCCCTTGCCCCGTCACCTGCTGTTTAGGCTTCTTCTAATCCAGCAACTTATGACTGGAGAGCAGAGGAACGAGAGAAAGGTCGCCAACTTAAGCTGTAATCTGTAAGAAAACTTGCCTTTGCCATTAATTTTACAGCAAATTATATTTATTTTCATGCTTTCTGGTGGTCATATGGTACAACTTGTTTCTATAGTTGAAGTCTTAATATAAGTCTCGTTTCCAGTATAACCGTACCACAGTTGTGTATTACTATTTATTCATTTATTGTCATGCCTAAGTCGACATATATTTGCGTAACTTTAGAAATATAGTACTTCTAGGGAGTTGGAGGACTGCTGGATCACAGTGTATCATATACCCCATGCTCATGGCCCCTGCACCATGCCAACTGCCTGCAACTACATTAGGTCTTGCATGGGGTTCTCTGTTATTCTACGTTCTGTGGAGCATCCCCTCCAACACATTTAAAAGTCCTTGATTTATAATCTTTTGCAAACATATATGATACATCTAAGTTTGGCATCATTGTGATATACTTCTTCCGTCCCAAAATAAGTGTCTGAACTTCAATACAAGGGAATATATATGAATAACTTGAGTAAGTAGAAGTTACAGCATTTTTTTCTCTCTTTCTAAAACAGATCATAAGACTAAGAGATATCGCTAATTTTTTGAAGGACCATTGCAGGTCTCAGCTCGACCCTGATGAATGCTTACGATCCGTGAAGGCAACATTAGCTATGTGGAAGAATCATCCTAAAAAGTAAGAAATTTCTCCTTAATTTCACATCGAGTTAAATGTCTAATATTTCTTTCCCGTTGATTGAACTTCCATTATGCAAGATATATCTACCTATAACCTATGATTGTTAGGACCGTACCCACTGAAATTCTGACCCGTGTATGCAAATGAATCCCATTTTTGTTTCACCATTAGTGTCCCTCGCTGGCATAATGCGGGGGTCTCACGTGTGTGCAACCCAGCTACATGGGTGCTCTGCTTAGGCTAGTAAGGGACGTACCTAATGCTAGACTGTACTAATAATTGGTAACTGGATAAATCAAATTAACTATATATTGGTACATATATATTCCATTTGTTAAATGCGAAGCAAGCACCCAAAGCTACATGATAAAAGCTACTCCCCCTATTCCATAATATAAAAGCGTTTTTTACACTAGTGCAGTGTCAAAAACGCTCTTATATTATGGGACTGAGGAGTAGTAAATAGAGTCAATGTTTTTTCTGTGTTATAGTCTATACATATAAAGTAATATGACTTATACACATAGACGAACTTCACATTGTGTATATAATTATATGAAATAACCTCTGTCAGTTATTGATGTTCTACACCATGTTCAAACTTTGGGTATGTACATGTTTTATCGACCACTGATATCAACAATCCTAATGTTTTCTACTACCTCTATAACTTAATATAAGATGTTCTCATAGTGTCAAAAAACGTCTTATATTTTGATACGGAGGGAGTACTAATTATACCATGTTGTGATGCAGGGATAACAAGCCAGCTGAACAACCTGTAAAGCAAAGTTGGATAGGTAGAGCTAGAGAGCAATTTAAATCAACAACTACTGACCCGGCTATCCTGGAAGCACGCTATCGCTATGAAAGACTTATGGAGGAAAAAGAAGCCAAAAAAAATGGAATGAAATGGATGCAAAAGAAGGCTCTTCGAGCATATGAAAATTATAAATCAGCAGATAAAGTATGTCCAGTGTTCCCTCTAAAATTCCAATCAACAACTATTGTCATATGACCTTTTGCCTTTTAGCAAATCATCAACTTTTCGTAACCCTATTTATGAATTTGAGAACGCTTCTAATAAAATGATTCACGTTTCAGAATCTTGAGTACGAGCTTGTGATGATTCACTCGCAGTGTCTCATATATGACACCTTCTCAAAATCATACCATCACTACAATTTTACAATGAGGACAAGACAGTCTCGATCAAAGCATTGGAACAACCAGCAATTCTTCGCTGAATCCAAATCCGTGGAGGGTAAAACACAGTACTTTTGCATCCCACTGCAGCCTAGTGAGCATGGTACTTACATCTTTCTACTATCACCGTATTTCTTTTCTTAACGTCCTTTCTTAAATTTATATGCCATTAAATACTTTTGAACTCTTATAAAAGGTCATTGCTTTGGATGCCGGAAGGTTGGCGTTTCTCTTAGACATCCCGAGAGTGGCGGCTATGAGAAGGGTAATTCAGGCTCTGGATTTCCGTTTGACACTGATAGCGAGAGTGCTGACTGACTACTAGGTATGTTTTGTTGTGTTACCCATGCTCCTCAGCGTGGTCTATAATATGCTGGTTTGATCATTAACTTTTCTTGTTATGAAAATATATTAAATGTAACTGCATGGAACCATTATTGACAAATCGAAATAATTCTTGTACATTAATTGTCAAAGTTGTAAAATTTGAATGCACACATCACTATTAGGGGAAAACGGAGGGATTTGTTTCTTATTTTTACTGATTGTGTTTTCTTATTAGTACTCTATATTACTTTGATTTATTGTGTTCCGATTTGTTCTCTGTCGAAGCTTTTCATGGATAATATGTTACACTTTGGAAATCAATATACAAATGCTTTTGTTTGGCAGATAAGATAGCAAACTGTTTCAAAGGCTGTGTGCAAATTTGTCTTTTATTGCCAGAGCTATATTCCGTACCTGTGAGATGCGCTGTAAGGCCAGACTCCTAAGTTTGACTGATTAGTCTAGTAGCTTTTTTATCCTTTTTTTTAAGAAAAAAATGTGTGGTTTCATGTTTCATTTGCTCCAAATGTTTTTTTTTGTTCAATCTAGTCTTTCGCACATGATGAGATAACTCCAAGACAATGACGTTGATTTTATGTTATTTTGCAGTGGATTTTCTCAATCGTGTGGTCTTCTCCACTGAAATTAATCTGATGCAAGATGATTCACATGAGTTTTTGTTAGGAAGATTTACTTGAGGTTTTAGTTGACTTAATCTAAGTATTATGTAGTCGTCTGATTTACTAAATCATCTAGCCTACCATTGTTAATTGGTTTTGAGATAGCTTAACGCTCGGCACGAGCGGTCATCTAGCCTACCCTTGTATCTTGTGGATTTATGCAACATTATGGTCGGATTTTAGGACATCTAGATTCATCTTATATACTCTCTTCGTAAGACATTTTTTGATACTAGTGTAGTGTCAAAAAAACGTTTTACATTATAAGACAGAGGAAGTAGTTAGTATGGACTCGTTACATCCAATGAATGCAGTATTGTTGTTACTTGTGATTATATCCTTTGTGTGTCAGAAGAGGGGTGCTAGTGATTTCTATGTCTGCTAATTTTTCTTAAAATATTATCTTTTTTAATTAAGTTTCTCACATATTACGTCGTTGTCAAAAATTAGAAGAATGTGATCCAGTCGGTCCAGAGAAAGTCGATTGGCTCCAGTCGATCAAGAGAAAGCCAATTAGTCCCAATCGGCTTCGACTAGGCCGATAGGGCAGTCGATCACGCCTAAGCCGACTGGAGCACTAACATCGTGGCCGACTATCCTATCGGCCTAGTCGAAGCCAACTCCCATGATCGTTGTATTTGGGAGTCAAGTATCGTGTTGTACTGTTTGCTTTTTTGCCATTTCCCATGATTCTTGGAACCCAATTAAACTTGAGGTGTTTGGTTTCAAACAAACGTAAACATAATGGGTTTACACCATTAATGTAAACGTTATGGGTCAAAATCAATTCTTGTTTGGCTAATTGTTGTAACGCTAATGCATACCGACGAGAAAACTGGGACCACACATCTAGGCAGCTAGCTACTTTGTTTTACGTTGGGGAGTGGCCGTCGAGGGTTGGGGATCGGGGCTGGAAGAGTCGCTCGAGTCTGCTCGCTCTGGTCGTAACGTAACTTGTTTACGGTGGGGTGTTGACGGAATCAGGCTAAAACAGCGCTGGGATCTGTTTACCTGGGATCTATTTTCAGAAAAAGCAAAACAAACACGAGTAACGGTATAGGTTTGTGATGTAATCGGATACCGGGTGGAAAACTACGAACCAAACACCTGTTGCAACCCCCCGGCGGCCGTGCAACCATGGCTCCCACTAGCTATACTACGGTTTCAACGGGCGGCATGCTTCCAGCAGCGTGGCGAGATGCTGGGGCCCATCAGCAAAAAAGTTACAAGCAGTCATCAGAGTAGCTACCACGAGCTGCACGTTTTTGCTGGAACCAGTGGGCCACATGCTACAATGGCGCATTTTGCTAGAACCAGGTCGCACATTGGCTGGAACCAGAGAGTGCAGATGTTGGAACAAGCGACTGTGCGGCCTGCCGACGAGATGTTGCAACCAGCGACTGTGCGCACCGGTCTGCCGGCGAGATGTTGCAACCAGCGCACGCAAATGCTGGAGCCGGGGAGCGTGTTTGCTGGAATCAGTGTGAGCGCCGCCTGCGAGCGTCGGCGAGTTGGAGAAGCCATCGATACTACATCTCGCCCGCAACGACGATGGCGACCGGCGACGAGTATAGCGACCGGCAAGACGCGACGGGCGGTGCTTCAAGGCCTGACGCGTCGCTCGTCCATGGTCAGTGGAAGCTTTTCTTCTGGAAAAAAAATATGATGTCTAATGGAGGAAGGGGAGAGAATCGTTCGGGTATGGGTCGGTTGATCCGATGCTACGGTCGGTCGACCGGAGTCTATCAGCCGTCCTAGGGCTACGGTCAGATTTAGGAGCCGTGAGATGTTCCACTGATGTAAAAGGAAACATCGATGCCAAGCTCGGGCTTGCCAGGGCACGACACAAACGAAGCGGTCAGCTTGGCCAGCATTTGGTTGGAGTTCCTAGCTTGCAAAACGAGACGTTAGGCCATCCATCCGTTGAATAAAGGAAAGGACGGCTGTAGATGGGCCTACGAGCACGGGTGCGACGTACACTCCTTTTTCCACGAGAGCCCGGATAGATCCGTGTCGGCTTCGTCAGGACGAGATCAAACCTGGTCCGTACGCGCCACACCCCTTGGCGCGGAGAACGGAGAAGCGAGGAACCGCACAGCCGATGAGGCCTCTGCGCGCCGTTGCTCTGCTCCTCGTCGCGGCGGCGGCGGGGAGCGGCCAGGACTACGGCTCGGTCAGCAAGGACGACTTCCCCAGGGACTTCAGCTTCGGGGCTAGCACATCAGCTTATCAGGTGAGTACCTCTGCGCTGCGCTTACGTCTATCCGTGGGACGACGAACACGATCGGTGACATGCTTCTGTGTGGTGGGCCGTCGGGATTCAGTGGGAAGGCGCGGCGGCGGAGGACGGCCGGACTCCCAGTGTCTGGGACACCTTCGCTCACGCCCGCGCCGGTACGCACCAACAGACGGTCTCCTTTTTGCTGTGCCGCTAGCACACGTTCGTGCCACTGTTCCATGTGTGTCGCCGCATGCAGCCCCTTCTTCTGAGCTATATTACAGCATGTGTATCACCGCAATTCTCTTGCACTTGCACAAGATAAAGTTAGTGTTTTGAGCTATCACAGCTCGTTGCAGATGAGGCCATTCCACATACTTCTGCAAATTGCAAACTCTATGGCCGCAAATCGTAGATAACGGTAGTCGCGCCATCTCGGCGATGCTCCCTTCTAACGCAGAAGACACGCATTTATAATTTTAGATGTGCGTTCAAGAAAAATAGTTGTTGCGGTCGCTAACTCGCTATACACAATTGTGAATCTCCTGGGGTATTTTCTGAAACCGGACCGGTTCAGTGTCCGGGTTCGTATCCATGGGTGGAAATTGAAAGAAGTGGATTGTGCTTGTGGACTATGCATCAGTGCTTATAAGTTGTGCAAAATACAGGTGATGACTCTGTAAACGGTGATGTGGCAGCTGACGGCTACCACAAGTACAAGGTATGGTAATTTTTGTAACTCAATCTTGCTACCCTTAATTGGATTCTGTATGTCATGTTATAACACAAATGCTCCTGTAGTTGCTGAGCAGAACTGTGCGCAACAGGCTGGCTATGAAAGAGAGGCTGCCTTTTTCTTTTTGCGGGAAAAGAGAGGCTGCCTTGCTGTATGGTCCATGTTTAGATGGAGTGGGTGGTTGGGGTCTGGGGGAGAGGTGATAGGGTAGTTTGTATGTAGTGACTCCAAGAACGGAAATTGCTTTTGGAGGCCGAGCTCTCCAAATGCAAACTGCAAATTTCGTGAAAATTCGTATTTTAACAATTCAAAAATTTCTGAAAAAAAATACATAGATAGATGAAGGTATAATACACAAGTGTGTCAATTTTCAGAACAAAATACGTTGAAATGAGGGCTATGCAAAAAAGACAAATCTGAGGTTTTTTAACACATGACACTATTCATCTTTCCAGACCACGAATTTGTCTTTTTTGTAAAGGTCGTGTTTCAAAGTATTTCGACCTGAAATTTTACATACACACAGATCACACACTTGTTTAGATGTATAATCTTTTTCAGATTTTTTGAAATCAAAATTTTTGAATTTTGAATTTTTCATAAATTTCGGCCTCCATGGATCCCGGGTGCCAAAACGCCATTCTCCTCCAAGAGTATGTTAGCAAAATGTTTCTTGAGAAAAAAAATCCCAATTATGCAGGAGACTTGCTTGAGAAGAATTTAAATGTTGCAAACATCATTGACTAACTCTGCTTCCTCTAGGCTATAAAAAGTGACCAATCCTGGTAAAATGCTGCATGCTAATAACGGTGTATCTTTTCTCGTGTTTGTCACAGGAGGATATCAAATTAATGAAGGAGACCGGGCTGGATGCTTATAGATTCTCCATCTCTTGGTCAAGGCTTATTCCTAGTATGTTTTTGAAGAACTTGTGGCGAAGTTTTCTCATTAAGTTGGTTTCTTACAAAATATACTTCTGTTTACCTTCACATTTCCACAGATGGAAGAAGAGAAATCAATCCAAAAGGAGTAGAATACTATAATAATCTCATCAATGAACTTCTTGATCATGGTAAATCATACGTGCATGATGTTTATCTACCTATATTAAATCTAATCGTCATGGAGACTACATACTACTCCATCTGTTCACAAATCAATTAATTCATTTTTGTACGCATGCTGCATGCAGTAAAAGAAGCTGAACTTTGAAAACTACTAGTACATATGTATATATACCGGTAGGTTTTACCAGGGCCCTACACCCCTGAATTTATAGCGGACTGAAATTATAGGCCAGAGCTTGGACTAGGGAGTACCAAGTCCAGGAATGCCTGGCTGAGTTGGACTGCACTGCCAATGAACATGTCTAGTTTAACTTACTCATCCTGTTTTTGTTTTTATAATTGTATTTATCTGCATTTTAATGACAAAAGTAGATGTATAAACGGAACTGGGCGATATTATGTACCTCTAATATTGAGTTTGATTAATAATAAGTAGTATTACCGAAAAAGGCTTTTGCCCCGCTTTATATATCAAGCAAACCACACATTACAACCGGCAATACAAATAATAAGTAGTATTAATGAAGAATGCCATTGAAGAATTGAGCGGTTACTCAAAGCCTTGCTTATGTCCGCACTTACTATGTATGGTATCTTGCAGGAATTGAACCACATGCAACGATTTTCCAATATGATCTTCCTCAAATCCTTGAAGATGAATATGGTGGATGGTTAAGTCCCCAAATAATGTATGTATTCTGTTTTCATGTATTTCATGTTTTGTCTTCTTTTTTGAAAAATATGATGTGTAAGTGTGATATTATTCATTATAGTGTATGTTATGGATAATTTTGCAAAATAATGAAAAATAATTGTAGGCGCAAAAACATGTATTATATCTGCCTTGCCCAAAACCAGATTGCCTTTTGCCATCCCTGTAGTTTTATCGGATGTAAATGCATAGAATATGACCGCACTTTTTAACTCCATTATCTGTTTCCAGTGGTGATTTCACAGCATATGCAGATGTGTGCTTTAGGGAATTTGGGGATAGGGTTACCAATTGGACTACTCTAAATGAACCTAACGCTTTAGTTTCGCTTGGCTATGATGCTGGTATTGGGCCACCAGGGAGATGTTCTAAACCATTTGGATTTGCTAACTGTTCATTTGGGGATTCTGTAAACGAGCCATACATTGCAGCTCATAATTGCTTATTGGCTCATAGCTCAGCTGTATCTCTATACAGAAGAAAGTATCAGGTACTATCTTTTCGCTAACAAATTAGTACTAAGGTATTTATAAAGTGCTTCCATAATAGTTAGATCCACATTGTTATTATGAACCATCAATGCAGTAGTCTATGTGATATAACTGTCAGGTTATTTGAGATTGTAATAGATTATTGTCTTGAATATTTGATCTGCTCCAAAAATAAAACCTGAATGCCATCTTTGTAGCAAATTACTGGAAGTATGTTATATACGCAAAATTGGTGCTGTAATATTTATATGTCCCTTGGACTTTAGATATAGCTGCAGCATGTTCCATATGAAATCGGTTATATCCATGGACCAAAAAATGCTATTTTTTCTAATAATACATTTTTATTATTAAATTTGTCACATATTACATCGGATCAAAATTGCAAAAATGTGATCCACTCGGCCTAGAGGAAGCCGACTGGCCCCTGTCGGCTACAAGGAAGTTGATTAGCTCCTATTGGCTTTGGCTAAGACGATAGGCTAGTCGGCCGCACTCAAGTGACATAAAAAATATTAATTTGAACTAATTGGCCTAGCCGTGACCAATTAGTCCCAATCGGCTTAGCCATGACCAATTAGCTCCAATCAGTGTTGGCAAAGCCAATTAGCTCTCTCGGGACTATCACTTGAGTGGGGCCGACTAGCCTAGCGGCCTAGCTGAAGCCGATAGGAGCTAATCGGCTTCCTTGTAGCCGATAGGGGCCAGTCGGCTTTCTCTAGGCCGAGTGGATCACATTTTTGCAATTTTTTGATCCGATGTAATATGAAGGGGAGCCTTGGCGCAGTGGTAAAGCTGCTGCCTTGTGACCATGAGGTCACGGGTTCAAGTCCTGGAAACAGTCTCTTACAGAAATGTAGGGAAAGGCTGCGTACTATAGACCCAAAGTGGTCGGACCCTTCCCGGACCCTGCGCAAGCAGGAGCTACATGCACCGGGCTGCCCTTTTTGATCCGATGTAATATGTGACAAATTTAATAATAAAAATGTATTATTTAAAAAAATAACCAAAAAAATATACTTTGTGCCGCAGGCAAAGCAACAGGGACTTATTGGCATGAATATGTTTATAAATAACGTATTACCTTATACAAATTCAACGGAAGATATAGCTGCAGCGAAAAGAGCACAAGCCTTCTACACAGGCTGGTAGGTTGATCATTTTGTCACATTCTTTTACCTTTACAGTACCAGCATCTATTTCATACTAGATGGATTTACTTGGCCTTGACGAAAGAGAAGCTTTTTAGGGGTCTGGCCCCCAAAAGGATGTCATTACTTGATTTTACACATTCCATCCATTTTCTCTTGAATTTGTGCCATAGTGCCAATGAAACTTGCTTTTGAACTCACTGAAATTTTACTATTTTGAACTTGTCCTAGGACAGATAATGTGTCTGAGAGAACATTGTGTTATTTAGCAGAGTCCATGGAATTTTAGGGCCTGAATAGTCTTGTAAATAGAGAATTTAGATTACACGTACTTTAATACCATACAGCTGTTCTATGGTACTGAAACTGCAACCAATCCAGTAAGCTCCTTATTAGTGGAGTTCTTGTGCAAATGTCAGTATATTATTTTTAAATTGATATGGCTCAAAGTGTGTATTTGACTATCTGGTATGTAATTGTTCATTTTGAATTTTTCAATAAGTATTATTGGATTTCATGGTTTGCCGATTTCTGTACAAAAATCTGAACACTTTTCTAGTCAAACAATGGTGGGACACTTTTCATATTTGAAGTATGTGTAAACTTATGAAACTAGAAAACTGGATTTTCTAAATGTAAATGTTGCCATGTGTTGCACTAAAATGGTGAGAAAACTTTGGCCCTTCTGTAAATTTGGTTGCTTCTATGTATTAGGTTCTTGGATCCCCTCTATTATGGAGACTACCCACTTGTGATGAAGGAGAATACTGGCTCCAAGTTGCCAAAATTTTCTCGGAGCCAATCTAAACAACTAATCAACTCTATGGACTTTCTTGGTATCAATTACTACACATTTTTGTATGTGAAGGATGACCCGCATCATGCTCCCAGCAACAAAAGGGATTTCAGGGCTGATATGGCTGCTAAATCAATATGTGAGTCTCATATGTGTTGTATTTTGGGGACTCCATCGTTATTTTGTGAGTTTTATATGTGTTGTATTTTGGGGACTCAACCTTTCCATGATACACCTTTTCATGGTGTATCCTCGGGGAAAAAAGACAACCACACAAGTTTATGGACAATGCGATTTATTCTGTAGATCAATAGTTACTACCAGAAGCAATTTCTGCTCGTTGAGTAATATTCCATTATTTAGCTGTGTACTTTGGATTCATATTGAATATTTAATCATATTTGAGTTCTTTATTTTAGTGTGATAATTTAATCCATGATTTCTCTCTTGCAGTTTCAAGCAATTCTACCACCGGGGTAAGAGAAACTTGCAGCAAATCTGCTCTTAGATATTAACTGTATAATAACAAAGGGCTGACATATAGTGCTTCGCAGTTCAATGTGCCAGGTTATGGTCTACAACAAGTGCTTGAACATTTGAAGCAATCTTATGGTAATCCTCCAATCTATATCCATGAGAATGGTAAGTATTTTGCAACCATCCTTACTGATAAAATAAGCCGGCTGATCTGGTGATTTTGTGTATCTTGTTTAGCATCCTACCTATATGGAGTCCCAAACTTTTTGATTCATGCAGTGTTAGCCAATGTTACGACATTATTTTTCGTTTCCCTCAAATGTTCTACAGGAAGACATGTGTTTACTTTTTGTTTAAATGTTCTATCCAGACTAGTTCCTGTGTTTTTTTTAATAAACACCATTAACACGACTTACAAAAACGTTCAACTTAGGGTATCCAATGCATCAAGATGTGGTATTTGATGATGGCCCTAGGGTGGAATTCTTGAGTGAACATCTTAAAAACCTGCTTATTGCTCTCAGGTAATAATACCCTTCTTTCCCCTAGTGGTCATGCATTAGATTTTTCTTTCATTGGTTCGGCAGTTGGCCTTGTCCAGCGTTACAACATTCGGCGGCAAAAGGGCCTTTTATTTTGTAATGTGGAGTCGTTGACATGACAGTAACATGAAGCTTTTTTGCTGGTTGACAGGAATGGTTCGAATACTAGGGGCTACTTTGCATGGTCGCTGATGGATTTATATGAACTACTTAGTGTCGGGGACACGTATGGGCTCTATTACGTGGATTTTTCTGATAAGGATCTCAACAGGTACCCAAGGAGCTCTGCGATTTGGTACAAGCATTTTCTCAAGGGGAGGAGATTCTCCGATCACTAGCTCTAGTTTGTTCTCTGTAACATGCAAACTGCTCCGTCCCCCCAACCGCCGTTAAGCGGCCGAAGCGAGCAAGTGGACTGAGACGGAAGACTGATTTTATCACTAGCTCTTCACGTCTGCAGTATCCCGTTTTTACTTGTATTACACGCGTTGAATCAGTCTTCTCTCCCAAAAGAAACAACGTAAAGTTCCTCCATCTCCTGCATCGGCAAGCATTGTGCATGATAGTAGTAGATAGACATCGTACGATGCTACTGACCCTCACTCTGCTAAAATCTGCACCTAACAGCACAGAGAATAAAGATATCTCGATAACCAACAAATAGGTAAAATCCGGGCCAGAACTTTGCAAATACATGTTGACGAGTAGTACGCATAATGCCCATACCCAAAATATTAAGTGAACTGTTTCGACAACACAAACAAATGACAGCCAACTCCTCCTCGGTAACTCCATACCACACAAACCGTTTGCCACACCATACCACAGAACCCAGCAATTCCAGCTCCCAAGTTTTTCATGTCCTAAGCAATCTATGCAACACCACGACTACAGGCCTTAAAAAGCGGCATTCTCGCGTCTCAGGATCCCTCTCACCCACGGCCACGTCCTGCCATCAAAGTACAACAGGTCAGTATGTTGCTGTCAAGAAAACCAAGAACACATGGCAGTGGAATCTAAGCGCAAGTAGGGAACATACCGCCTTTGTTGCCACCTTTACTTCCAATTCCGCCCCTTCCACGGCCACCGCCTTTGCCATCATCTTGGCCACGCCCGATGCCTCTGCCTCCAGGTTTAGTGCCTATATCTCCTCTTCCTCTTCCACGGCCAACACCTGGTGGCTTCCTATCTGCATATACAGCATGAGTAATTCAGAACATCACTGAATCAATAGCTCTATCAAAGAACAGGGTATGTTCCACAGGTAGTAATGAACAATACTGTACGTTCCTACCAACACAGGGTCCACTGTAATGTACTAGCGGTGATGTATAACACAGTAATAAAGCCTATTAGCGTTGTAGTTAGTGCCAGCAGATTTGAGATCAAGTTTATCACGGTATTGTTACTGCGAATATATGCATTCTGCATTCATCATGCTTAGTTCTGAAAATTCTATCAACATTATGCTTCTAAGATCAATGGCCTATAAAGGTAAAGAAGTAACAGAACAAATAGCCTCTCTTTGAGAATATAAGCAGACACCGTGTCTGTGCTTAGGGCAGCCAAACTTAAGAAGAAGAAGAAAAACTCTTAACCACTTACAATGTTTAGCCACATGAAAAATGAATTTATTAGAGTAGAATACTTTCGTACTATAATTATACTTCTAACCTAATGAGTATTCGAGAAGTCAAGTTGCCCCTCAGAGACCACAACAATGTCAATTTGCCCATAGTCTGAAGTGATGAGCAGTTCATAAATAACACAACCAATAAAATGTAGCTATAATTATACATACTTGCCAGTTTATTAGAACATAAATGTGTAAACATATAAACATGCATTCCAATGAACAACCCACTGATGATTCAATCAGCTTTAGCCTTTGGATGCATACCTGATCTACTCTTAGAAGTTTCCTCTTGAACCTTGTCAATCACCTGTGAGGGAAACATAAAGCTCATGCAGTTAGGATAGAAACGGCTGGTTAACTTCACCACTGATACTGATAGCTTCAGTCCCCTCAACTGTGAAGATAATATGTAACAGTTTGAAATAAAAAAAAGGGGGGGCAATAATAAATGGAGATTTAGTTGGTGTGGTATTTTAGTGATTTATAAAGTCAAAGCAATCCTCATGGACAGCTAGCCAACTATATCGAAGTTTAACCCTTGTACAACTAGCTGATTGGACTACTTCTCTAGAAAATATCAAGTTTGAACACACTACACTGCACAGGCTAGAGCTCTGCACATATTAGAAGTGCACATATAGAGCTAGGCTTGCTATTGCAGAAATAAATACTCTTCCGATTCAGCTAAGATTTGGTCCTGTGGGTTTTCATTGACCATGGGATGCTAGCTTGACCCCTAATTTCTAATATAATAGAGTAGAGGGAAACATTTGACTATTTGAGTTTTGACAATGTACTACCATATGTCTATACACAAAACTATTCTCGTGTGCTGAAGCTAGGCTAAGGGTATTTTAGCTATTTTAGGTCACAGAATTTCAATTGCATAACCTAAATGATCCAATATTATAAAGTGTACTTATTAAGATTGCAGTGTCTGCATATGCTGAATACAATGTCCACTTTGTCAAATGTCTGACCAGAGCTGATAAGTAATCATCCAACAATACCAAAATGTAGATTTTTCTAAGAAATTCAAGCAATATACATCGTTGACTTGTTTTTGTAAGAGCAGTTAACAATACACAAACAAGGCATATTGTGCAACTACATAATGTAGCGAGTCTAATGACTTGCACACCAACCATAAATATCAAATGTGCTGCTTATGCAACTGATATTGGGTACTATACACATATATGCAAACATAGAACCTTATGATAGAAGATAACAATGCACAGCCCTATGGTGCAGGAGTGGATACATCAAACAGATGTAAGTCACCAATCGAGCAAACTAAATCCATACACAAAACAAAGAAACATTGTATCCGAAACCCATACCTCATCAGGAACCCGAAGATACTTGATTGTGTTACCACGAATATAGCACTCCGGCATCCTCCAAAACTTATCACCATCCTACAAACCCAACCATGAAACATAAGAGAAGACATCTCAGTTTAATCTAGTAAGACAAGACAAAAATGTTAGAGAGTACAAGAGAACACCCAGCAATCTCCACATCAAGTGTGCAGTTCTGTGCATAATTTCTTTCAGAAATAAAGAGCTGCCACTTCTGTTCGGTTTAGCCAAGTAATGTCCTTAACTAATCGTGAGTTGCAGTCCAGCACGACTCAATGTAGCAAGCCATGCAAAAGCTTTCAATTAAGGGGCGCCCACCGATCCCAGATTGCAATTGAAGTGGTGGTTTTGATCATGCCAGCAAGTAACTCATTGTACGCCGAGCAAGCTAAGTACTGTCCTGAGGTGGACAGGTTCCAACTGAACTGATCCTCAACGCCCATGGCTAGACATCAAGGATCAATTGGCGTGCAAGCTGGGATGGGTGAGTGCCCCTCAACTGCAAAGTTTTTGCATGGCTTGTTACATTGAACCAGTGATGAACTGCCGGTTAACTCCAGTGCCAAGGCCTGCCACACCCACCGGCATGCCACCTCTGTGATCAGTCTGTGGAATCAATGTACCATATCCTTACGGATCATTTCTCCGCCTGGTATGGCACCAGGTGCTTAACCAGTTCTTGCCGCAGTCCTCTATGTCCCCAGCTCAAAAGAGAATTTCAGCAGCAGGTTTGAGTCTGCTGCGGGGGCGCTAGAAAGGGGAAGGGCAGCTTTCTCTCATCATCTTGACGATGTCGAACATTTGGCAACTAAGGAACGACAACAGCACCACCACCGAAGTACTGGTTCTGGTTGAATCAATTCTCATGGAGGCCAACTACGGATGCACAAAGGCATGATGAAGGCTCTCAGGAGACCGCCACGGGCGTCCTCCTGACAATCTACCTTCGGTTAGTAGAGTAAAAGAAGAGCTGAATAGCTCTTTCGCCTCCCGTAGCTTATTCCTAGTTTACTATGCTCTTGGCATTTTTTTAGTTTTTCCTGGTTTTTGGCTTAACGAATTTTCTCTTCTAATACGTACAAGAAAACAATCTTGTGAAAATAAAATCAACAACAGGAGGGAAACGGAGAGCGCAAAAAATCACCTTAGAGGTGCAAATAACCTCCCGGAGGTGGATGTTCATCCACGTGTCGCAGTTCACCAAGTGCCCATTGTAGGTCTCGCCGTTCTTGAGCTCCACGAGCTGAAACCACACAAAAATAATAATTATTAGGAAACCCTAACACGATTGGAACCAAAAAAAAAGAGAGAGCTGGAGCGAGAGCGAAGGCGAATCCAGCCGCCGTGGTCTTACCATGGGATGCCCCTGGGCGGTCTTGAGGAGCGAGAGGGGAAGCTGCAGGAGAACAAAAACATCAAATTAGACACGACCACATCTCCAGCTTTCGGGGTCGAGAGGGGAGGGGGAGGGGAGGCGCACCATCTTGAGCGAGATCCGGAGGTTGAAAAAAAAGGCCGGATCGGGCGAGCGAGATGGGGAGCTGGATCGCCGCCGGCGCGGGAAGAAGGCGGCGGCTTCGGGGGGAGATTGCGGGCAAAACCCTAATTTCGCCGCCGGGATCGTGTCGGTAGGAGGGGGGATGAGACGAGGCAGAGAACTCGCGAGCCCTAGTAGACACGGGCAAACCTCGCTCGGTACCGAACGGACTCGTTTATCTTATACGGGCACTAATAGGCGCCGGCACACCGGCCGAACAGTTGGACGGGTCTAGCCCAGCCACCCGATACATCCTTTTCCAACCGTTTGATTGCTTCATTTTAAAAGTTATTAAATACGTA
This sequence comes from Hordeum marinum, assembly GCA_022496015.1. NCBI lineage: Eukaryota > Viridiplantae > Streptophyta > Magnoliopsida > Poales > Poaceae > Hordeum > Hordeum marinum. The sequence goes on from CM039674.1 coordinate 148,134,554, forward strand.
CACACGAAACACGAAAAAAAGACAGCGTCCAACACATGCCGGATCATGTGCGCTCGTCGGCCAGCCGCGCTTCTCCTCGTCTCCTCGAGCTTGCTTGCGACCGCGTCATCGTGCCCATCACCGAAGCTTGCCTGCCTCTCGTGCACTTGCCTTGTCTGCCTTAGCCCGCCATGGTTACAGGTCGACAAGAGGGTTCCAACGAGTTGTCATCATGGTTGCAGCATCTCTGACTCACCGCCGTTGTCGTCTTGCACCGTCATGTCTAACAAAAAAAGCAACAAAAACATTTAGTTATGGGTTGAAGCAAAAAAAATATTGGTTCCATTAGAAAATAATGACCGTTCCAGCCAAAATCTCAGCAATAGAAAACTTTGGCAGTCGATTTGTAGCAAACAAATTAGCTAGTTCCAACAAAAAGAAACGTTGGTTCCAACAAAAAATCACGTCACTTCGAGCAATTTCTTGCTGGTTCCAGCAAATTACATGACGCCATGATGCATATCATGAATGGATGTAGCAATTGAGAACATTGGTTGTAGCAAAAACTCAACCAGTAGTAGCAAAAAAGTAATACACCAATTCCACCAAAAAAACATGGTAGCAAAAAAATGATTGGTTGCAGCAAAAATCGAAGATGGTGGTAGCAAAATTGTACACTGGTTGTACCAAAAGCAAATGATATGGTAACAAAAAATTTGATTGGTTCAATAAAATAACATGGTGGGAGCAAAAAAATGATTGATTGCAGCAAAAATCGTAGATGGTGGTAGCAAGATTGTACACTGGTTGTATCAAAAGCAAATGACATGGTAGCAAAAAATTTGGTTGGTTCCATCTAAAAACAAACATGGTGGGAGCAAAAAAATGATTGGTTGCAGCAAAAATCGAAGATGATGGTAGCAAAATTATACATTGGTTGTACCAAAAAGCAAATGACATGGTAGCAAAAATTTGGGTCGATTGCATCAAAAAACGAACATGGTGGTAGCAAAATCTTACACTTGTTCCAGCAAACAACAAATGCGTTGGCAGCAAAACTAGGGCTACTTCCAAGGAAAGAGAAGGTCAGATATCTATCACCTGTCGCTTTGGTTGCAACGCCCCAATGCCAGCCGCTGCGGCTCTCCATCACTTGTCGCCGCCATTGGCAGCATCGGTGGGTGTTGGTTTGCAGCACTGGTCGTCGGTGAGGGTGCACGGGGGGGGGGGGAGGGTCTGGTGGTCGCGTCCTGGTCTGCAATCCCGCCGCCACCAGTTGAAAACACAGCCCGTCTCCGCTCAAAAAATTGCTACTGCAGGTTGCCGCCGTCGGTGGCCGCATATACAGCAATTGAGCGTCGTGAGCTCAAAAAGGTGTGGATGGAGAGGAAGATGCGAGAGAGATGAGGAAGACGCGAGAGAGATGCTTCGTGTGCAGGGAGTGGATGAGACGAACCCTGGGGAGATAAGGTAGGTGCATGCGCAGCGAAGCGGTGAGTAGGCCAGCTATGTAATGGAGTAAGCGGGGACGAGCGCGACCAGCCCAAGTTTCAGCCGGTCCGTCAGTCCCAAATGTTTACTTTTTAAATATATATTGAACCATTCACGAAATAGGCTTTCGTTTCGTTTTATAGACAAAACAACACATCAGTAGTAACACAATCTGACATACCTGCTGGGGCCACCACACAATAACGCCCAAAAAAACAAAAAATAAATATAAAAAAAGCCACCAGATGGTCATCACATCAAGTGGGCGCTCGCAAAGCAAGTTGTCAGGCAGTGGCTGTTGGAAATATGCCCTAGAGGCAATAAATAAAGTGTTTATTATTATATTTCCTTGTTCATGATAATTGTTTATTATCCATGCTATAATTGTATTGATTGGAAACACATTACATGTGTGGGTAAAAAGACAACACTTGGTCCCTAGTATGCCTCTTGTGAACTAGCTCGTTAATCAAAGATGGTCAAGGTTTCCTAGCCATTAACATGTGATGTCATTTGATAACGGGATCACATCATTAGAAGAATGATGTGATGGACAAGACCGGCAAAACTACAAACGTAGCATATGATCGTGTCAGTTTATTGCTACTGTTTTGTGCATGTCAAGTATATGTTCCTATGACCATGAGATCATGCAACTCACGGACACCGGAGGAGTGCCTTGTGTGTATCAAACGTCGCAACGTAACTGGGTGACTATAAAGGTGCATTACAGGTATCTTCGAGAGTGTTTGTTGGTTTGGCATGGATCAAGACTGGGATTTGTTACTCTGTGTGACGGAGAGGTATCTCAGGGCCCACTCGGTAATACAACATCATACTAAGCCTTGCAAGCAATGTGACTAAGTGTTAGCCACGGGATCTTATATTACGGAACGAGTAAAGAGACTTGCCGGTAACGAGGTTGAACTAGGTATGGAGATACCGATGATCGAATCTCGGGCAAGTAACATACCGAAGAACAAACGGAACATCATACGGGATTAACTGAATCCTTGACATAGAGGTTCGACTGATAAAGATCTTCATAGAATATGTAGGAACCAATATGGGCATCTAGGTTCCGCGATTGGTTATTGACCGTAGAGGTGTCTCGGTCATGTCTACATAGTTCTCGAACCCGCAGGGTCTGCACACTTAAGGTTTGGTGACGTTTCGGTAGTATAGAGTTATGCATGGCGGTGACCGAAGGTTGTTCGGAGTCCCGGATAAGATCCCGGACATCACGAGGAGCTCCGAGATGGTTCGTATGTAAAGATTGATATATAGGAAGTCCTGTTTTGGTCACCAGAAAAGTTTCGGGCTCATCAGTAGTGTACCGGGAGTGCCGGTAATGTACCGAGGGACCATCGGGAGGGGTATTTCGACCCAAGAGGCTAAGTGGGCTGTAGGAAGGTGAATACCAGCCCTTAGTGGGCTGGTGGAAGTCCCACACAAGGCCCATGCGGCTGGGAAGAAAAGCCCCAAAGGAAAAAGGAGGGAAAAGGCAAAAAGGAACAAATAAGGAAGGAGTCCTAATCCTACTAGGAGTGGAGGAGGAGGACTCCTCCCTCCTTGGTTCGGCCGAAGCCTACGGCTGGCCCCTTGAGGGACGGATCGTGATCAAGTTCGCGGGGCAGATCGTGATTGGATCGCGGGACGGATCATGATTGGATCGCGGGACGCTCGGCGATTTGGATCGCGAAGACGTTCGACTACACCAACCGCGTTTCTTAACGCTTCCCGCTTAGCGATCTACAAGGGTATGTAGATCCACTATCCCTCTCGTAGATGCTCATCACCATGGATAGGTCTTGCGTGAACGTAGGAAAAATTTTGTTTGCCATGCAACGTTCCCCAAAAGTGACATCATGAGCTAGGTCTATGTGTAGATGAGATCTCGAGTAGAACACAAAGAGTTTGTGGGCGTTGATGCTTAGATTGCTTCCTCCCTTGGTCGTGTTTTGATTCAGCGGATTGTGAGATGAAGCGGCCCAAACCAACATTACTCGTACGCTTACGAGAGACCGGTTTCCTCAAACGCAACTTGTTGCATAGATGGCTTGCGGGTGTCGGTTTCTCTCACTTTAGTTGGATCGGATTCGACAAAGGTGGTCCTTGAGAAGGTTGAAAAGCAACTAGTGTATCACCGTTGTGGTTTTTGCGTAGATGAGAATTTTTCTTGCTAGATACCCGTAGCAGCCACGTAAAACATGCAACAACAATTAGAGGATGTCTAACTTGTTTTTGTAGGGTATGTTGTGATGTGATATGGCCAATTACATGATGTGATATATGTGATGTATGAGATGATCATGTGATGTATAGATTATCACGACTTGCATGTCGATGAGTACGGCAACCGGCAGGAGCCATAGGGTTGTCTTTAATTATTGCATGACCTACATGTCAATCATTAAGCGCTATGTAATGCTTTACTTTATCGCTAAACGGTAGCAATAGTAGTAGAAGCATGTTGGGCTCGACAACCCCGATGGCGACACATTGATGGAGATCAAGATGATGGAGATCATGGTGTCGTGCCGGTGACGATGGAGATCATGTCGGTGCTTTCAAGATGGAGATCAAAAGCACAGGTTCATGGCCATATCATGTCAATTATAATTTGCATGTGATGTTAATCCTTTTATGCACCTTGTTTTGCTTAGGACGACGATAGCATTATAAGGTGATCCCTCACTTAAATTTCAAGATGAATTATGTTCTCCTCGAGTGTGCACCGTTGCGAAAGTTCGTCGTGTCGAGACACCACGTGATGATCGGGTGTGATAGACTCTACGTTCACATACAACGGGTGCAAGCCAGTGTTGCACATGCAGAACACTCGGGTTAAACTTGACGAGCCTAGCATGTACAGACATAGCCTCGGAACACAAGAGAACGAAAGATCGAACATGAGTCATATAGTAGATATGATCAACATGATGATGTTCACCATTGAAACCACCTCAACTCACGTGATGATCGAACTTGAGTTGGTGAATATGGATCATGTGACACTAAGATGACCTGAGGGATGTCAATTTGAGTGGGAACTTTAGTAATTTGATTAACTAAACTAATAATCTTGAACAATAGTCTAAGCAACCTTTGCATATTTATGTTGTAGATCAATGGCTCGCGCAGTAGCACCCCTGAATTTTAATGCGTTCCTAGAGAAAGCTAAGTTGAAAGATGATGGAAGTAACTTTGTTGATTGGGCCCGTAATATGAGGATTATCCTCACGGCTTCCCAAAAATCAAATGTCCTTGATGCACCGCTTGGTGACCAACCAGAGACATGACCTCCGAAGACGTTAAGAACGCTTGGGAGGCACGTTCTGGAGATTACTCAATAGTTCGCTGTGCAATACTGTATGGCTTAGAACCGGGACTTCAAAGACGTTTTGAACGTCGTGGAGCATATGAGATGTTCCAGGAGTTGAAGTTTATCTTTCAGAAGAATGCCCGGATCGAGAGGTATGAGACCTCCGACAAGTTCTATGCTTGCAAGATGGAGGAGAACGGGTCTATCAGTGAACATATACTCAGAATGTCTGGGTATGCGACTCGTCTAGCGGATTTGGGAATTGCCCTTCCGCCACAGGCGATCACTAACAGAGTTCTTCAATCACTGCCACCTAGTTACAAGAGCTTTGTGATGAACTATAACATGCACGGGATGAACAAGTCAGTCGCCGAGCTGTTTGCGATGCTGAAAGTCGCTGAGTCTGAAATCCAGAAAGAACATCAAGTGTTGATGGTCAATAAAACCACTAGTTTCAAGAAAAATGGCAAGGGCAAGGGCAAGAAGGGTAAAACCAAGAAGGATGGCAAAGCAGTTGCTACTCCTATAAAGAAGCCCAAGCATGGACCTAAGCCAGAAACTGAGTGCTTTCATTGCAAGGGAACTGGTCACTGGAAGCGGAACTGCCCCAAGTACCTGGCTGACAAGAAGGCGGCCAACGACAAACAAGGTATATATGATATACATGTTATTGATGTGTACCTTACTAGCTCTCGTTTTAGTGCCTGGGTATTTGATACCGGTTCAGTTGCTCACATTTGCAACTCAAAACAGGACCTACGGAATAGACAAAGGCTGGCAAAGGATGAAGTGACGATGCGCGTGGGAAATGGTTCCAAGGTTGATGTGATCACCGTCGACACGCTCTCTCTTCAAATACCATCGGGATTAGTGATGAACCTGAATAATTGTTATTTAGTGCCTACGTTAAGCATGAACATTATATCTGGATCTTTTTTATTGTGATACGGTTACTTTAAATCTGAGAATAAAGGTTCTATTTATATGAGTAATATCTTTTATGGTCATGCACCCAATGTGAGGGGTTTATTCATATTGAATCTTGATAGTGATGACACACATGTTCATAACAATGACGCCAAAAGATGTAGAGTTGATAATGATAGTACCACTTTCTTGTGGCACTGCCGTTTAGGTCATATTGGTGTAAAACACATGAGGAAGCTCCATGCTGATGGACTTTTGGAGTCACTTGATTTTGAATCACTTGAAACATGTGAACCATACCTCATGGGCAAGATGACTAAAACGTCGTTCTCTCAAACAATGGAACGGGCAAGTGACTTATTGGAAATCATACATACTGATGTGTGTGGTCCGATGAATGTTACAGCGCGTGGTGGATATCGTTATTTTCTCACCTTCACTGATGACTTAAGTAGATATGGGTATATTTACTTAATGAAACACAAGTCTGAAACGTTTGAAAAGTTCAAGCAATTTTAGAGTGAAGTTGAGAATCATCGTAACAAGAAGATTAAATTCCTGCGATCTGATCGAGGAGGTGAATATCTGAGTTATGAGTTTGGCAGTCACTTAAGACAATGTGGAATTGTTTCACAGTTGACACCGCCCGGAACACCACAACGTAATGGTGTGTCCGAACGTCATAATCGGACCTTATTAGATATGGTGCGATCTATGATGTCTCTTGCTGATTTGCCACTATCGTTTTGGGGTTATGCATTAGAGACAGCTGCATTCACTTTAAATAGGGCACCATCAAAATCCATTGAGACAACGCCATATGAACTATGATTTGGCAAGAGGCCAAAGTTGTCGTTTCTTAAAGTTTGGGGATGTGATGCTTATGTCAAAAAAAATCAGCCTGAAAAGCTGGAACCCAAAGTGGAGAAATGCGTCTTCATAGGATACCCGAAAGAGACAGTAGGGTATACCTTCTATCTCAGATCCGAAGGCAAAGTGTTTGTCGCTAAGAACAGAACATTTCTTGAGAAAGAGTTTCTCTCGAAAGAATTTGGTGGGAGGAAAATAGAGCTGGATGAGGTTATTGAACCTTTACTTCAACCAGAAAGTAGCGCAGTGCAGAAAGATGTTTCTGTGGAACCTACGACGGTAGAAGAGGAAGTTAATGATGATGATCATGAAGCTTCGGATCAAGCTACTATTGAACCTCGTAGGTCCAGAAGGGCGCATACTACTCCTGAGTGGTACGGCAACCCTGTCTTGGAGGTCATGTTGTTGGAAAACAATGAACCTACGAGCTATGGAGGAGCAGGGATGGGCCCGGATTCCGAGAAATGGTTAGAGGCCATGAAATCCGAGATGGGATCCATGTATGAAAACAAAGTATGGACTTTGGAAGTATTACCTGAAGGGTGAAAGTCCATTGAGAACAAATGGATCTTTAAGAAGAAGACAGACGCGGACGGTAATGTCACCGTCTATAAAGCTCGACTTGTGCAAAGGGTTTTTCACAAGTTCAAGGAGTTGACTACGATGAGATCTTCTCACCCGTAGTGATGCTTAAGTCTGTCAGAATCATGTTGGCAATAGCTGCTTATTTTGATTATGAAATTTGGCAGATGGATGTCAAAACAGCGTTCCTCAACGGTTTCCTTGAGGAAGAGTTGTATATGATGCAACCCGAAGGTTTTGTCGATCCAGAGAATGCTGACAAAGTTTGCAAACTCCAGCGATTCATTTATGGGCTGGTGCAAGCATCTCGGAGTTGGAATAAGTGCTTTGATGAGGTGATCAAAGCGTTTTAGTTTATACAAGTTTATGGAGAAGCTTGTATTTACAAGAAAGTGAGTGGGAGCTCTATAGCGTTTCTAGTATTATATGTGGATGACATATTGCTAATTGGAAACAATATAGAAATACTGGAAAACGTGAAGGAATATTTGAACAAGAGTTTTTCAATGAAGGACCTAGGAGAAGCTGCTTTCATATCAGGCATTAAGATCTATAGAGATAGATCGAGATGCTTAATAGCACTTTCACAGAGCACATACCTTGTTAAAGTTTTGAAGAAGTTCAAAATGGATCAGTCCAAGAAGGGGTTCTTGCCTGTGTTACAAGGTGTGAAGTTGAGTAAGACTCAATGCCCAGTAACTATAGAAGATAGAGAAAAGATGAGTGTCATCCCCTATGCTTCAGCCATAGGCTCTATCATGTATGCAAGACCCGATGTCAGCCTTGCCATAAGTATGGCCGGAAGGTTTCAAAGTGATCCTGGAATGGAGCACTAGGCAGCGGTCAAGAATATCCTTAAGTACCTGAACTGGACTAAGGAAATGTTTCTCGTTTATGGAGGTGATAAAGAGCTCGTCGTAAACGGTTACGTCGATGCAAGCTTTGACACTGATCTAGATGACTCGAAGTCACAAACCGGATACATATTTATTCTCAATGGGGGAGCGGTAAGCTGGTGCAGTTCCAAGCAAAGTGTGGTAGCTGACTCTACGTGCGAAGCGAAATACATCGCAGCCTCGGAGGCAGCGAAGGAAGGTGTCTGGATGAAGCAGTTCATGACAGATCTTGGAGTAGTGCCTAGTGCACTGAATCCAATGAACTTGTTCTGTGATAACACTGGTGCCATTGCTCTGGCCAAGGAACCAAGGTTTCACAAGAGGACCAGACACATAAAGTGACGCTTCAACTCCATCCGCGATTACATCGAGGAGAAGGACATAAATATTTTCAAAGTGCACACGGATTTGAATGTTGCAGACCCATTGACTAAACCTCTTCCAAGGGCTAAACATGATGAACACCAGAACTGCATGGGTGTTCGATTCATTACAATGTAAATCACATAGTGATGTGAACTAGATTATTGACTCTAGTGCAAGTGGGAGACTGTTGGAAATATGCCCTAGTGGCAATAAATAAAGTGTTTATTATTATATTTCCTTGTTCATGATAATCGTTTATTATCCATGCTATAATTGTATTGATTGGAAACACATTACATGTGTGGGTAAATAGACAACACTTTGTCCCTAGTATGCCTCTAGTGAACTAGCTCGTTAATCAAAGATGGTCAAGGTTTCCTAGCCATTGACATGTGATGTCATTTGATAACGGGATCACATCATTAGGAGAATGATGTGATGGACAAGACCCAAACTACAAACGTAGCATATGATCGTGTCAGTTTATTGCTACTGTTTTGTGCATGTCAAGTATATGTCCTATGACCATGAGATCATGTAACTCACAAACACCGGAGGAGTGCCTTGTGTGTATCAAATGTCGCAACTTAACTTGGTGACTATAAAGGTGCTCTACAGGTATCTCCGAGGGTGTCTGTTGAGTTGGCAAGGATCAAGATTGGGATTTGTTACTCCGTGTGTCGGAGAGGTATCTCAGGGCCCACTCGGTTTTGATCATGCCAGCAAGTAACTCATTGTACGTCGAGCAAGCTAAGTACTGTCCTGAGGTGGACAGGTTCCAACTGAACTGATCCTCAACGCCCATGGCTAGACATCAAGGATCAATTGGCGTGCAAGCTGGGATGGGTGAGTGGCCCTCAATTGCAAAGTTTTTGCATGGCTTGTTACATTGAATTGGTAATGAAGTGCCAAGGCCTGCCACACCCACCGGCATGCCACCTCTGTGATCAGTCGATGGAATCAACGTACCATATCCTTTCGGATCATTTTTCCGCCTGGTATGGCACCAGGTGCTTAACCAGTTCTTGCCGTAGTCCTCTATGTACCCAGCTCAAAAGAGAATTTCAGCAACAGGTTTGAGTCTGCTGCGGTATGACAACGCTAGAAAGGGGAAGGGCAGCGTTCTCTCATCACCTTAACGATGTCAAACATTTGGCAACTAAGGAACGACAACAGCACCACCACCGAAGTACTGGTGCTGGTTGAATCAATTCTCATGGAGGCCAACTACGGATGCACAAAGGCATGATGAAGGCTCTCAGGAGACCGCCACGGGCGTCCTCCTGACAATCTACCTTCGGTTAGTAGAGTAAAAGAAGAGCTGAATAGCTCTTTCGCCTCCCGTAGCTTATTCCGAGTTTACTCTACTCTTGGCATTTTTTTAGTTTTTCCTGGTTTTTGGCTTAATGAATTTTCTCTTCTAATACGTACAAGAAAACAATCTTGTGAAAATAAAATCAACACCAGGAGGGAAACGGAGAGCGCAAAAAATCACCTTAGAGGTGCAAATAACCTCCCGGAGGTGGATGTTCATCCACGTGTCGCAGTTCACCAAGTGCCCATTGTAGGTCTCGCCGTTCTTGAGCTCCACGAGCTGAAACCACACAATATAAATTATTATTAGGAAACCCTAACACGACTGGAACCAAAAAAAGAGAGAGTTGGAGCGAGAGCGAAGGCGAATCCATTCGCCGTGGTCTTACCATGGGATGCCCCTGGGCGGTCTTGAGGAGCGAGAGGGGAAGCTGCAGGAGAACAAAAACATCAAATTAGACACGACCACATCTCCAGCTTTCGGGGTCGAGAGGGGAGGGGGAGGGGAGGCGCACCATCTTGAGCGAGATCCGGAGGTTGAAAAAAAAGGCCGGATCGGGCGAGCGAGATGGGGAGCTGGATCACCGCCGGCGCGGGAAGAAGGCGGCCGCTTCGGGGGGAGATTGCGGGCAAAACCCTAATTTCGCCGCCGGGATCGTGTCGGTAGGAGGGGGGATGAGACGAGGCAGAGAACTCGCGAGCCCTAGTAGACACGGGCAAACCTCGCTCGGTACCGAACGGACTCGTTTATCTTATACGGGCACTAATAGGCGCCGGCACACCGGCCGAACAGTTGGACGGGTCTAGCCCAGCCACCCGATACATCCTTTTCCAACCGTTTGATTGCTTCATTTTAAAAGTTATTAAATACGTACACACCAAACACGAAAAAAAGACAGCGTCCAACACATGCCGGATCATGTGCGCTCGTCGGTCAGCCGCGTTTCTCCTCGTCTCCTCGAGCTTGCTTGCGACCGCGTCATCGTGCCCATCACCGAAGCTTGCGTGCCTCTCGTGCACTTGCCTTGTCTGCCTTAGCCCGCCATGGTTACAGGTCGACAAGAAGGTTCCAAAGAGTTGTCATCATGGTTGCAGCATCTCTGGCTCACCGCCGTTGTCGTCTTGCACCGTCATGTCTAACAAAAAAAGCAACAAAAACATTCAGTTATGGGTTGAAGCAAAAAAAAATTGGTTCCATTAAAAAATAATGACCGTTCCAGCAAAAATCTCAGCAATAGAAAACTTTGGCAGCCGATTTGTAGCAAACAAATTAGCTAGTTCCAACAAAAAGAAACGTTGGTTCCAACAAAAAATCACGTCACTTCGAGCAATTTCTTGCTGGTTCCAGCAAATCACATGACGCCGTAATGCATATCATGAATGGATGTAGCAATTGAGAACATTGGTTGTAGCAAAAACTCAAACGGTGGTAGCAAAAAAGTAATACACCAATTCCACCAAAAAAACATGGTAGCAAAAAAATGATTGGTTGCAGCAAAAATTGAAGATGGTGGTAGCAAAATTGTACACTGGTTGTACCAAAAGCAAATGATATGGTAACAAAAAATTTGATTGGTTCCAGAAAAAAACATGGTGGGAGCAAAAAAATGATTGATTGCAGCAAAAATCGTAGATGGTGGTAGCAAGATTGTACACTGGTTGTATCAAAAGCAAATGACATGGTAGCAAAAAATTTGGTTGGTTCCATCTAAAAACAAACATGGTGGGAGCAAAAAAATGATTGGTTGCAGCAAAAATCGAAGATGATGGTAGCAAAATTATACATTGGTTGTACCAAAAAGCAAATGACATGGTAGCAAAAATTTGGGTCGATTGCATCAAAAAATGAACATGGTGGTAGCAAAATCTTACACTTGTTCCAGCAAACAACAAATGCGTTGGCAGCAAAACTAGGGCTACTTCCAAGAAAAGAGAAGGTCGGATATCTATCACCTGTCGCTTTGGTTGCAACGCCCCAATGCCAGCCGCTGCGGCTCTCCATCACTTGTCGCCGCCATTGGCAGCATCGGTGGGTGTTGGTTTGCAGCACTGGTCGTCGGTGAGGGTGCACGAGGGGGGGGGAGGGTCTGGTGGTCGCGTCCTGGTCTGCAATCCCGCCGCCACCAGTTGAAAACACAGCCCGTCTCCGCTCAAAAAATTGCTACTATAGGTTGCCGTCGTCGGTGGCCGCATATACAACAATTGAGCGTCGTGAGCTCAAAAAGGTGTGGATGGAGAGGAAGATGCGAGAGAGATGAGGAAGACGCGAGAGAGATGCTTCGTGTGCAGGGAGTGGATGAGACAAACCCTGGGGAGATAAGGTAGGTGCATGCGCAGCGAAGCGGTGAGTAGGCCAGCTATGTAATGGAGTAAGCGGGGACGAGCGCGACCAGCCCAAGTTTCAGCCGGTCCGTCAGTCCCAAATGTTTACCTTTTAAATATACATTGAACCATTCACGAAATAGGCTTTCGTTTCGTTTTATAGACAAAACAACACATCAGTAGTAACACAATCTGACATACCTGCTGGGGCCACCACACAATAACGCCCAAAAAAACAAAAAATAAATATAAAAAAAGCCACCAGATGGTCATCACATCAAGTGGGCGCTCGCAAAGCAAGTTGTCAGGCAGTGGCTGTTGGAAATATGCCCTAGAGGCAATAAATAAAGTGTTTATTATTATATTTCCTTGTTCATGATAATTGTTTATTATCCATGCTATAATTGTATTGATTGGAAACACATTACATGTGTGGGTAAATAGACAACACTTGGTCCCTAGTATCGTGTCGGTAGGAGGGGGGATGAGACGAGGCAGAGAACTCGCGAGCCCTAGTAGACACGGGCAAACCTCACCCGGTACCGAACGAACTCGTTTATCTTATACGGGCACTAATAGGCGCCGGCACACTGGCCGAACAGTTGGATGGGTCTAGCCTAGCCAACCGATACATCCTTTGCCAACCGTTTGATTGCTTCATTTTAAAAGTTATTAAATACGTACATATGTAACACGAAAAAAAGACAGCGTCCGCACACGCCAGATCATGTGTGCTCGTCGGCCAGCCGCGCTTCTCCTCATCTCCTCGAGCTTGCTTGCGACCGCGTCATAGTGCCCATCACCGAAGCTTGCCTGCCTCTCGTGCCTCGCACTTGCGTTGTCTGCCTTAGCCCGCCATGGTTACAGGTCGACAAGAGTGTTCCAGGGAGTTGTCATCAAGGTTGCAGCATCTCTGGCTCACCGTCGTTGTCGTCTTGCACCGTCATGTCTAATAAAAAAAGCAACAAAAACATTCAGTTATTGGTTGAAGAAAAAAAAATTTGGTTCCAGTAAAAAATAATGACCATTCCAGCAAAAATCTCAGCAATAGAAAACTTTGGCAGTCGATTTGTAGCAAACAAATTAGCTAGTTCCAACAAAAAGAAACGCTGGTTCCAACAAAAAATCACGTCGCTTCGAGCAATTTCTTGCTGGTTCCAGCAAATTACATGATGCCGTGATGCACATCATGAATGGATGTAGCAATTGAGAACATTGGTTGTAGCAAAAACTCAAACGGTGGTAGCAAAAAAGTAATACACCAATTCCACCAAAAAACATGGTAGCAAAAAAATGATTGGTTGCAGCAAAAATCGAAGATGGTGGTAGCAAAATTGTACACTGGTTGTACCAAAAGCAAATAATATGGTAGCAAAAATTTAGATTGGTTCCATAAAAAGAACATGGCGGGAGCAAAAAAATGATTGATTGCAGCAAAAATCGTAGATGGTGGTAGCAAAATTGTACACTGGTTGTATCAAAAGCAAATGACATGGTAGCAAAAAATTTGGTTGGTTCCATCTAAAAACAAACATGGTGGGAGCAAAAAAATGATTGGTTGCAGCAAAAATCGAAGATGATGGTAGCAAAATTATACATTGGTTGTACCAAAAAGCAAATGACATGGTAGCAAAAATTTGGGTCGATTGCATCAAAAATGAACATGGTGGTAGCAAAATCTTACACTTGTTCCAGCAAACAGGAAATGCGTTGGCAGCAAAACTAGGGCTACTTCCAAGAAAAGAGAAGGTCGGATATCTATCACCTGTCGCTTTGGTTGCAACGCCCCAACGCCAGCCGCTGCGGCTCTCCATCACTTGTCGCCGCCATTGGCAGCACCGGTGGGTGTTGGTTTGCAGCACTGGTCGTCGATGAGGGTGCACGGGGGGGGGGGGGGTCTGGTGGTCGCGTCCTAGTCTACCATCCCGCTGCCACCAGTTGAAAACACAGCCCATCTCCGCTCAAAAAATTGCTACTGCAGGTTGCCGCCGTTATACGGGATTAACTGAATCCTTGACATAGAGGTTCGACCGATAAAGATCTTCGTAGAATATATAGGAACCAATGTGGACGTCCAGGTCCCGCCATTGGTTATTGACCGTAGAGGTGTCTCGGTCATGTCTACATAGTTCTCGAACCCGCAGGGTCTGCACACTTAAGGTTTGCTGACGTTTCGGTAGTATAGAGTTATGTATGGTGGTGACCTAAGGTTGTTCGGAGTCCCAGATGAGATCCCGGACATCACGAGGAGCTCCGTAATGGTCCGAAGGTTAAGATTGATATATAGGAAGTCCCATTTTGGTCGCCAGAAAAGTTTCGGGCTAATCGGTAATGTACCGGGAGTGTCGGTAGTGTACCGGGAGACCACCGGGAGGGGTATTTCGACCCAAGAGGCTTCATGGGCTGTGGGAGAGTAAATACCAGCCCTTGGTGGGCTGGTCGAAGTTCCACACAAGGCCCATGCTGCTGGGAGAAAAAGCCCAAAGGGAAAAAGGTGGAAAAAGGCCAAAAAGGAGGAATCCTAGTCCTACTAGGATTGGAGGAGGAGTCCTCCTCTCCTCCCCACTTCGGCCGAACCAAAGGAGGCTTGGCCCTTGCGTTAAGCCTCTCCTCCCTCCCTCCTATATATACTAGAGGATTGTAGGGTTTTGGCACAGAATTTTTAGCCACGTGCTACCCGTTCCTCCAGTGCATAGTTTCTCCTCTAGATCGGATTTCTGCAGTGCTTAGGCGAAGCCTTGCCGGAATAGCTCCACCACCATCACCGGAGTGCCGTCACGCTGCCGGAGAACTCTTCTTCCTCTCCGCTCCCTCTTGCTGGATCAAGACGGCGGAGATCGTCATCAAGCTGCACGTGTGCCGAACGCGGAGGTGCCGTCCGTTCGGCGCTAAATCGGAAGGACCGTGATCAAGTTCACGGGACGGATCGTGATCAAGTTCTCGGGACAAATCATGATTGGATCGCGGGACGGATCGTGATTGGATCGCGGGACGCTCGGCGATTTGGATCGCGAAGACGTTCGACAACACCAACCGCGTTTCTTAACGCTTCCCGCTTAGCGATCTACAAGGGTATGTAGATCCACTCTCCCTCTCGTAGATGCTCATCACCATGGATAGGTCTTGCGTGAACGTAGGAATTTTTTTGTTTCCCATGCAACGTTCCCCAACAGTGGCATGTAGGACATCTAGCATCCGGCCCGGTCGCTCCTGATCCCTCTACCTAGCTAGTGAATGCTAGTGGTGCGGAAACGCAAGAAATTTTAAGAAAGCGTCAGAGGCGCGCCAGAAAAAAGACCTCTAAATCACCATCTTATTGTGCATTGTACAGAGAGTCCACAAAAGTGTTGCAAAGATCAACCAAAAAAGCCGCTTGTGTCTACCACGCGTACCCACCCTAGCCTAGAGGAAGCCGGCGAGGTCCGACGCCTCCCACTGAGGGCCTAGGGCTTCGCAGACAAAACTCCAAAGCAACCTCATAGCCGTACAAGAGAAGAGGATATGGTTCTCGCTCTCCGGTACAACACACAAGGGACACAACCCAGTACCCGGGCCATGTCGCTCGAGCACCTCCATCCCAGATGGTAGGCAATCTCGTAGTAGTTGATAGAGAAAAATATTAATTTTCAGTGGAAGAGGTGCCTTCTAGAGGGGTGCCATCCACTAGATACAGAGCCTCTAGTAAAGTGCATGGTACACTAAGGCGACAGAGAAGTTCCCCGGAGGAGAGAGGTGCAGGAAGGCCTGGTGAGGGGCGTTGTCGAGCGCCGGAGGGAGAATGGCCATCATATCGTCCCACTCAAGGATTTCAGCCGGGCTGAAGGGTCGACGGAACAAGACGTTCCTATGTCCATCTTGGACTGTTGTCGAAACCCTCAACGTCGGGTCTCTACATATCGCAAAAAGGTGGGTGAACCCGTGCATAAGGGGGTTCTGCCCACCCATATATCAAGCCAAAACATAGCTCCGTCGCCATTTCCAGTCGAGAAAGCCAGCCCAAGTGAATCTCATGCTTAATTTTCTGGATGGATTGCCGAAACCGGGATCCATCCATATGCTCGCAAGCTAGCAATGGTAAGCTCCGAAGGTACTTAGCCTTAATAAGATGTAACTAGAGCTCGAAGCTTAAAACAGAAGTGAAGATATAATTTTTTAGTGGTGCACTTTTCTTGTCAATGTTACGACAAAGGTTTTCGACATTTTCCATGCTAAACTCATTATTGGTGGTTCCCTAACGGAATAGTAAAGTTTACTCCTATCCACCATCCATACACAAACCATGTCTGACTGAATCCACAGATGCCTGCCAACATACAACTGTCCCAAGGATATTATTTAATTTATTTTGATTGTGTAGGACTGGGCATCCCTTTTACCAGACGCTCTCGTGTAATGATGAGAAAAAACAACCGTCCTGAGAATAACTCGCTTAGCATGGAAAATATTGACCGCCTCATCGCTCCATGAGCGAGACGAGTACACAAAATAGATGTCTATTTGAATATTTAAAGATGGCACATGCAAATTTACTTGGAACGGCGGGGTAATAGCGCATATAGGTAGGTATGGTGGACTCATGTGGAACAACTTAGTTTAGGGTTTTGGATGCACAAGCAGCACTCCCGCTTAGTACAGGTGAAGGCTAGCAATAGGTTGAGGAGCGAGCAGCAAGAGAACAACAATGGTCATGAACATGCATTCTGAATAATTAACATTGGACGTAGCATGAGTAGGATATAAACACTCTGAATTTAAACATCATGAAGGTTGCATTGATTTTGATTCAACTACATGTTTGCACATGGGTCAAGTTAAACAGCTCGAATTACTCAGAGGGAAATACCATACCATCATACCATATTATAACCATTTTAACGCATGTTGACACACAAGATAAATCATTATTAACTCCTAGCTATTTAGGCATGGCATGAGAAGCTATAATCTCTAATTGTCATCACAAACATGTTTATTCATGATATACTGAATCAAGATCAAATTGGCTAAACATATTTACAAAAATGAAAAACAAGAAAAGTTCATACCGGCTTCCTTTACCACGATCACTTCATCAAATGTCGTCATTGTCGCCTTTCACTTGCATGATCGAATGATGTAATATTAATAATAGTGTAAGAATGCCGTGGAGTAAGCTGGAATCTGCAGAACAGATTTAGACAAAAGAGAAAACAATGTAAAATTGGCTCTTTGTTAGATGAACAACAAAGCATATAAGAGCCACTCAACTTTTCCATCGTGGTCTTCTCCTCAAGGATTCAACGAAAAGAAAATAAATTCAGAGAAACACACTAAAATATTTTTAGAGTTTTTGTTTTTCTCAAGCAAGGAAACAAACTAAGGGAAAACAAGAACAAGAAAAACTATTTACACAGGAAAGCTCCCAACATGCAAAGGAAGTCTTTTTGGGTTTTCTCTTTAGTTCTACAACTAAATAAATGAGGGAATGAAAAACCGAATGAAGCGAGAAATATGTTTGGGTTTTCAAAGTTCTTCAAACGCACGAAAAGAAAGCGGGAAAAATAAAACTAACATGGATATACAATGAAAAAGGATGAACAACGATAATTTGTATGAAGTTTAAGAACATGAATGTAATGTCGATGAGAAATACGTACTCCCCCAAGCTTAGGCTTTTTCCTAGCTTGGCAATTGCCACTGCTGATTCGGGTAACAGTTGAAGTGATAGCTCGTGAAGGCATTCCTGGCCTCCTCCTCTGACAGACGAGCAGCCTCCGCTGCCAAATGGACAACCTCCATCGCAACATTGTACTCTCTCACCATGTCCTCAAGAACATAATATCTTTGTCGAGCGTGAAAGTTAAAGAGGGAAGGTTCAGGCAAAATGACAGATGTGGGCATATATTTCCCAAATATTAAGTTGTACTCATCACCTCTAGCACGGCTTACAAGGAATTCATGAGAACACATAGCTTCATAATCTAAATATTTGTTAGGAAAAATGGGGTCATTAGGGTGAGGTGACACTCCCAATTGTGCGGCTATGTGGGATGCATAATTACCTCGATAGGGATTTGTATTTCCCCAGCAATGAGATTATAATATTTCTTCTTCTTGGCAGTAGGTAGAGGAATTATAAAATCTCCAATGATAACTGTGGGAATAGGATCAATGACATCAATATTATTAACTAAAGTTTGCTACTTAGGAAAGTCCATGGTATGTTACTTGCCATTGACATGAAAAGACGGTGGAGATCGTCATCAAGCTGCATGTGTGCTGAACGCGGAGGTGTCGTTCGTTCGGTACTAGATCGGAAGGACCGTGATGAAGTCCACGGGACGGTTCGTGATTGGATCGCGGGACGGTTCATGACGTGATCGCGGGACGGATCGTGACGAGATCGCGGGACGGATCGTGATTGGATCGCGGGACGCTTGGCGATTTGAATCGTGAAGACGTTCGACTACACCAACCACGTTTCTTAACGCTTCCCGCTTAGCGATCTACAAGGGTACGTAGATCAACTCCCCCTCTCGTAGATGCTCATCACCATGGATAGGTTTGCGTGTGCATAGGAAATTTTTTGTTTCCCATGCAACGTTCCCCAACAGTGGCATCATAAGCTAGGTTGATGGTTTGATGAGATCTCGAGTAGAACACAAAAGGTTTGTGGGCGTTGATGCTTAGATTGCTTCCTTCCTTGGTCGGATTTTGGTTCAGCGGTATTGTGAGATGAAGCGGCCCGGATCAAAATTACTCGTACGCTTACGAGAGACCGGTTCCCTCGATGCAACTTGTTGCCTAGATGGCTTGCGGGTGGCAGTTTCTCTCACTTTAGTTGGATCGGATTCGACAAAGGCGGTCCTTGAGAAGGTTGAAAAGCAAATTATGTATCACCGTTGTGGTTTATGCGTAGGTGAGAATTGTAGAAGGTAGAACAAATATTCCCTCAAGTTCTATCGACCACCGATACAACTCTATGCACACTTTAACGTTTGCTTTACCTAGAACAAGTATGAAACTATTTTTTAGGTGATAGGATAGTTTGCACAAATGAAACTAGAAGTACTTTGAGGGAATAAAACTATGAGTAAGTTGCAAGATAATTAAAGTTATTTTTTAGTAGAAAGCTTTTATCAAACAAGAAGATTATTTGTACCTGGGCAATTGATAACGAGACTGGTAATCATTATTGCAATTTTATATGAGGGAGAGGCATGACCTAACATACTTTCCGTACTAGGATCGTATGCAATTATGATTGGAACTCTAGAAAGTATCCACAACTACCAAAGATCATTAAGGTAAAACCCAACCACAACATTAAGTATCAAGTCCTCTTTACTCCCATACGCAATAACCCACCTACTCGGGTCTGTGCTTCTGTCACTCACACCCCTCACCATAAGCGAATCATGAACATATTGCAACACCCTACAACAAGGATCCCTCACGTTTGCGTGACATGGAGGGCACCATAGGACAACACCAAAATAAAACATACAACTCATACCAACCACGATCATCAATTAGCCCATAGGACAAAACAGATCTACTCAAACATCATAGGATAGCCACATATCATTGGTAAATAATATATGGAGTTGAGCACCATGTTTAAGTAGAGATTACAGCGGGTAAGAGAGGTGTTACACCGCTGCATAGAGGGAGAGAGAGTTGGTGTTGACGGTAACGAAGTTGTTGGTGTAGATCGTCGTCACGATGATTGCCCCGGCGGCGTTCCGGTGCCACCGGGAGAGAGGGGGAGAGAGCCCACATCCTTCTTCTTCTTCATTGGCCTCCCCCTAGATGGGAGGAGAGTTCCCCCTCCGGCCCATGGCCTCCATGGCAGCAGAGGGGCACGAGCCCCTTCGAGATTGGATCTCCCTCTTTGTTCTCTTCTGTTTCACGTTTCATTTTCTGGCCAAAAACCATTTCTTATATTCATGGAGATCCATAACCCCGATTGCACTGAGATTTTAACATGTTTTTTTTTCTGGATACAATATTCCTTGCGCCCGACGTAGAGCTCCAACCGACTTACGAGATGACCACAACCTACCACCACGCGCATGAGCCCTAAGGCGCGCCGTAGCACCCCTGAATTTTAATGCGTTCCTAGAGAAAGCTAAACTGAAAGATGATGGAAGTAACTTTGTTGACTGGGCCCGTAATCTGAGGATTATCCTCACGGCTTCCCAGAAATCATATGTCCTTGATGCACCGCTTGGTGACCAACCAGAAGACATGACCTCCGAAGACGTTAAGAACGCTTGGGAGGCACGTATTGGAGATTACTCAATAGTTCAGTGTGCAATATTGTATGGCTTAGAACCGGGACTTCAAAGACGTTTGGAACGTCATGGAGCATATGAGATGTTCCAGGAGTTGAAGTTTATCTTTCAGAAGAACGCCCGGATCGAGAGGTATGAAACCTCCGATAAGTTCTATACTTGCAAGATGGAGGAGAACGGGTCTATAAGTGAACATATACTCAGAATGTCTGGGTATTCAACTCGTCTAACGGAGTTGGGGATTGCCCTTCCGCCACAGGCGATCACTGACAGAGTTCTTCAATCACTGCCACCTAGTTACAAGAGCTTTGTAATGAACTATAACATGCACGGGATGAACAAGTCAGTCGCCGAGCTGTTTGCGATGCTAAAAGTCGCTGAGTCTGAAATCCAGAAAGAACATCAAGTGTTGATGGTCAATAAAACCACTAGTTTCAAGAAAAATGGCAAAGTCAAGGGCAAGGGCAAGAAGGGTAAAACCAAGAAGGATGGCAAAGCAGTTGCTACTCCTGCAAAGAAGCCCAAGCATGGACCCAAGCCAGAAACTGAGTGCTTTCATTGCAAAGGAACTGGTCACTGGAAGCGGAACTGCCCCAAGTACCTGGCTAATAAGAAGGCGGCCAACGACAAACAAGGTATATATGATATACATGTTATTGATGTGTACCTTACTGGCTCTCGTAGTAGTGCCTGGGTATTTGATACCGGTTCGGTTGCTCACATTTGCAACTCAAAGCAGGAACTACGGAATAAACGAAGGCTGACAAAGGACGAAGTGACGATGCGCGTGGGAAATGGTTCCAAGGTTGATGTGATCAGCGTCGGCACGCTCTCTCTTCGATTACCATCGGGATTAGTGATGAACCTGAATAATTGTTATTTAGTGCCTGCGTTAAGCATGAACATTATATCTGGATCTTGTTTATTGCGAGACAGTTACTCATTTAAATCAGAGAATAAAGGTTGTTCTATTTATATGAGTAATATCTTTTATGGTCATGCACCCAATGTTAGGGGTTTATTCATATTGAATCTTGATAGTAATGACACACATGTTCATAACATTGATGCCAAAAGATGTAGAATTGATAATGATAGTACCACTTTCTTGTGGCACTGCCGCTTAGGTCATATTGGTGTAAAATGCATGAGGAAGCTCCATGCTGGACTTTTGGAGTCACTTGATTTTGAATCGCTTGACACATGTGAACCATGCCTCATGGGCAAGATGACTAAAACACCGTTCTCTCGAACAATGGAACGGGCGAGTGACTTATTGGAAATCATACATACTGATGTGTGCAGTCCAATGAATGTTACAACACGTGGTGGATATCGTTATTTTCTCACCTTCACTGATGACTTAAGTAGATATGGGTATATTTACTTAATGAAACACAAGTCTGAAACATTTGAAAAGTTTCAAGCAATTTTAGAGTGAAGTTGAGAATCATCGTAACAAGAAGATTAAGTTCCTATGATCTGATCGAGGAGGTGAATATCCGAGTTATGAGTTTGGCAGTCACTTAAGACAATGTGGAATTGTTTCACAGTTGACACCGCCCGGAACACCACAATGTAATGGTGTGTCCGAATGTCGTAATCGAACCTTATTAGATATGGTGCGTTCTATGATGTCACTTGCTGATTTGCCACTATCGTTTTGGGGTTATGCATTAGAGACAGCTGCATTCACTTTAAATAGGGCACTATCAAAATCCGTTGAGACGACACCATATGAACTGTGGTTTGGCAAGAAGCCAAAGTTAACGTTTCTTAAAATTTGGGGATGTGATGCTTATGTCAAAAAGCTTCAACCTGAAAAGCTGGAACCCAAGGCGGAGAAATGCGTCTTCATAGGATACCCGAAAGAGAAAGTCACGTATACCTTCTATCTCAGATCCGAAGGCAAAGTGTTTGTCGCAAAAAACGGAACATTTCTTGAGAAAGAGTTTCTCTCGAAAGAATTGAGTGGGAGGAAAATAGAGCTTGATGAGGTTATTGAACCTTTACTTCAACCAGAAAGTAGCGCAGCACAGAAAGATGTTTCTGTGGAACCTACGACGGTAGAAGAGGAAGTTAATGATGATGATCATGAAGCTTCGGATCAAGCAGCTATTGAACCTTGTAGGTCGACAAGGCCGTGTACTATCCCTGAGTGGTACGGCAACCCTATCTTGGAGGTCATGTTGTTGGACAACAATGAACCTACGAGCTATGGAGGAGCAGTGATGGGACCGGATTCCAAGAAATGGTTAGAGGCCATGAAATCCGAGATGGGATCCATGTATGAAAACAAAGTATGGACTTTGGAAGTACTACCTGAAGGGCGAAAGGCCATTCAGAACAAATGGATCTTTAAGAAGAAGACTCACGCGGACGGTAATGTCACCGTCTATAAAGCTCAACTTGTGGCAAAGGTTTTTTTCACAAGTTCAAGGAGTTGACTACGATGAGACTTTCTCACCCGTAGCGATGCTTAAGTCTGTCAGAATCATGTTAGCAATAGCTGCCTATTTCGACTATGAAATTTGGCAGATGGATGTAAAAACGGCGTTCCTCAACGGTTTCCTTGAGGAAGAGTTGTATATGATGCAACCCGAAGGTTTTGTCGATCCAGAGAATGCTGACAAAGTTTGCAAACTCCAGCGATCCATTTATGGACTGGTGCAAGCATCTTGGAGTTGGAATAAGGGCTTTGATGAGGTGATCAAAGCGTTTGAGTTTATACAAGTTTACGAAGAAGCTTGTATTTACAAGAAAGTGAGTGGGAGCTCTATAGCGTTTTAGTATTATATGTGGATGACATATTGCTGATTGGAAACAATATAGAAATGCTGGAAAGCGTGAAGGAATATTTGAACAAGAGTTTTTCAATGAAGGACCTAGGAGAAGCTGCTTTCATATTAGGCATTAAGATCTATAGATATAGATCGAGACGCTTTATAGCACTTTCACAGAGCACATACCTTGATAAAGTTTTGAAGAAGTTCAAAATGGATCGGTACAAGAAGGGGTTCTTGCCTGTATTACAAGGTGTGAAGTTGAGTAAGACTCAATGCCCAGTAACTACAGAAGATAGAGAAAAGATGAGTGTCATCCCCTATGCTTCAGCCATAGGCTCTATCATGTATGCAATGCTGTGCACAAGACCCGATGTCAGCCTTGCCATAAGTATGGCCGGAAGGTTTCAAAGTGATCCTGGAATGGAGCACTAGGCAGCGGTCAAGAATATCCTTAAGTACCTGAACAGGACTAAGGAAATGTTTCTCGTTTATGGAGGTGATAAAGAGCTCGTCGTAAACGGTTACGTCGATGCAAGCTTTGACATTGATTTGGATGACTCGAAGTCACAAACCGGATACATATTTATTCTCAATGGGGGAGCGGTAAGCTGGTGCAGTTCCAAGCAAAGTGTGGTAGCTGACTCTACGTGCGAAGCGAAATACATCGCAGCCTCGGAGGCGGCGAAGGAAGGTGTCTGGATGAAGCAGTTCATGACAGATCTTGGAGTAGTGCCTAGTACACTGAATCCAATGAACTTGTTCTGTGATAACACTGGTGCCATTGCTCTGGCCAAGGAACCAAGGTTTCACAAGAGGACCAGACACATAAAGTGACGCTTCAACTCCATCCACGATTACATCGAGGAGAAGGACATAAATATTTTCAAAGTGCACACGGATTTGAATGTTGCAGACCCATTGACTAAACCTCTTCCAAGGGCTAAACATGATGAACACCAGAACTACATGGGTGTTCGATTCATTACAATGTAAATCACATAGTGATGTGAACTAGATTATTGACTCTAGTGCAAGTGGGAGACTGTTGGAAATATGCCCTAGTGGCAATAAATAAAGTGTTTATTATTATATTTCCTTGTTCATGATAATCGTTTATTATCCATGCTATAATTGTATTGATTGGAAACACATTACATGGAATGGAGCACTAGCAAGCGGTCAAGAATATCCTTAAGTACCTGAAAAGGACTAAGGAAATGTTTCTCGTTTATGGAGGTGATGAAGAGCTCGTCGTAAAGGGTTACGTCGATGCAAGCTTTGACACTGATCCGGACGACTCTTAGTTGCAAACCGGATACGTATTTATTCTTAACGGGGGAGTGGTAAGCTGGTGCAGTTCCAAGCAAAGCGTGGTAGCTGACTCTACGTGCGAAGTAGAATACATCGCAGCCTCGGAGGCGGCGAAGGATGGTGTCTGGATGAAGCAGTTCATGACAGATCTTGGAGTAGTGCCCAGTGCACTGAATCCAATGAACCTATTGTGTGACAACACTGGTGCCATTGCTCTGGCCAAGGAACCAAGGTTTCACAA
Organism: Hordeum marinum; assembly: GCA_022496015.1. Classification (NCBI taxonomy): domain Eukaryota; kingdom Viridiplantae; phylum Streptophyta; class Magnoliopsida; order Poales; family Poaceae; genus Hordeum; species Hordeum marinum. The sequence continues at coordinate 148,159,240 of CM039674.1, forward strand.
GAGGACCAGACACATAAAGCGACGCTTCAACTCCATCCGCGATTACATCTTGGAGAAAGACATAAATATTTGCAAAGTGCACACGGATCTGAATGTTGCAAACCCGTTGACTAAACCTCTTCCAAGGGCTAAACATGATCAACACCAGAACTGCATGGGTGTTCGATTCATTACAATGTAAATCACATAGTGATGTGAACTAGATTATTGACTCTAGTGCAAGTGGGAGACTGTTGGAAATATGCCCTAGAGGCAATAAATAAAGTGTTTATTATTGTATTTCCTTGTTCATGATAATCGTTTATTATCCATGCTATAATTGTATTAATTGGAAACATGGATACATGTGTGGATACATAGACAAACACAATGTCCCTAGTATGCCTCTAGTGAACTAGCTCGTTGATTGAAAGATGGTTAAGGTTTCCTAGCCATGGACATGAGATGTCATTTGATAACGGGATCACATCATTAGGAGAATGATGTGATGGACAAGACCGAAACTACAAACGTAGCTTATGATCATGTCAATTTATTGCTACTGTTTTCTGCATGTCAAGTATATGTTCCTATGACCATGAGATCATGCAACTCATAGATATCGGAGGAGTACCTTGTGTGTATCAAACGTCGCAACGTAACTGGGTGACTATAAAGGTGCTCTATAGGTATCTCCGAGGGTGTCTGTTGAGTTGGCATGGATCAAGACTGGGATTTGTTACTCCGTGCGACGGAGAGGTATCTCAGGGCCCACTCGGTAATGCAACATCACAACAAGCCTTGCAAGCAATGTGACTAATATGTTAGTCACGGGCTCTTGCATTACGGAATGAGTAAAGAGACTTGCCGGTAATGAGGTTGAACTAGGTATGGGAATACCGACGATCGAATCTCGGGCAAGTAACATACCGAAGAACAAAGGGAACATTATACGGGATTAACTGAATCCTTGACATAGAGGTTCGACCGATAAAGATCTTCGTAGAATATGTAGGAACCAATGTGGACGTCGAGGTCCCGCCATTGGTTATTGACCGTAGAGGTGTCTCGGTCATGTCTGCATAGTTCTCGAACCCGCAAGGTCTGCACACTTAAGGTTTGGTGATGTTTCGGTAGTATAGAGTTATGTATGGTGGTGACTGAAGTTTGTTCGGAGTCCTGGATGAGATCCCGGACGTCACGAGGAGCTCCGGAATGGTCCGGAGGTAAAGATTCATATATAGGATGTCCCAGTTTGGTCGTCGGAAAAGTTTCGGGCTCATCGGTAGTGTACCGGGAGTGCTGGGAGACCTCCGGGAAGGGTATTTCGACCCTAGAGGGTCCATGGGATGTGGGAGAATAATAACCAGCCCTTAGTGGGCTGGTGGAACAGTCACAAAAGGCCCATGGCGCAGGAGGAAAAAGGCCTAAAGAAAAAGGTGGAAAAAGGGCCAATAGGGAGCAATCCTAGTCCAACTAGGATTGGAGGAGGAGTAGGATTCCTCCTCCTTTGCTTCGGCCGAAGCCTCCTTGGATTGGAGGCAAGGCTGCCTCTCCTCCTCCCTCCCTCCTATATATACTAGTGGATTGCTAGGGTTTTGCACAGTTTTTCCGGCCACGTGCTACCCGTTCCACCGGTGCATAGTTTCTCCTCTAGATCGTATTTCCGCAGTGCTTAGGCGAAGCCCTGCCGGAATTGCTCCACCACCATTGCCGGAGCGCCGTCACGCTGCCGGCGAACTCTTCCTCCTCTCCACTTCTTCTTGCTGGATCAAGACGGTGGAAATCGTCATCAAGCTGCACGTGTGCTGAACGCGGAGGTGTCGTCCGTTCGGTACTAGATCGGAAGGACCGCGATCAAGGCCACGGTACAGTTCGTGATTGGATCGCGGGACGGTTCCTGACGTGATCGTGGGACGGATCGTGACGAGATCGCGGGACAGATCGTGATTGGATCGCGGGACGCTCGGCGATTTGAATCGTGAAGACGTTCGACTACACCAACCGCGTTTCTTAACGCTTCCCGCTTAGCGATCTACAAGGGTACGTAGATCAACTCCCCCTCTCGTAGATGCTCATCACCATGGATAGGTTTGCGTGTGCGTAGGATTTTTTTTCCCATGCAACGTTCCCCAACAGTGGCATCATGAGCTAGGTTGATGGTTCGATGAGATCTCGAGTAGAACACAAAAGGTTTGTGGGCGTTGATGCTTAGATTGTTTCCTTCCTTGGTTGGATTTTGGTTCAACGGTATTGTGAGATGAAGCGGCCCGGACCAACATTACTCATACGCTTATGAGAGACCGGTTCCCTCGACGCAACTTGTTGCCTAGATGGCTTGCGGGTGGCAATTTCTCTCACTTTAGTTGGATCGGATTCGACAAAGGCGGTCCTTGAGAAGGTTGAAAAGAAAATTATGTATCACCGTTGTGGTTTATGCGTAGGTGAGAATCGTAGAAGGTAGAACAAATATTCCCTCAAGTTCTGTCGACCACCGATACAACTCTATGCACACTTTAACGTTTGCTTTACCTAGAACAAGAATGAAACTATTTTGTAGGTGATAGGATAGTTTGCACGAATGAAACTAGAAGTACTTTGCGGGAATAAAACTATGAGTAAGTTGCAAGATAATTGAAGTTAGTTTTTTAGTAGAAAACTTTTATCAAACAAGAAGATTATTTGTCCCTGGGCAATTGATAACGAGACTGGTAATCATTATTGCAATTTTATATGAGGGAGAGGCATGACCTAACATACTTTCCGTACTAGGATCGTATGCAGTTATGATTGGAACTCTAGAAAGTATCCACAACTACCAAAGATCATTAAGGTAAAACCCAACCATAGCATTAAGTATCAAGTCCTCTTTACTCCCATACGCAATAACCCACCTACTCGGGTCTGTGCTTCTGTCACTCACACCCCTCACCATAAGCGAATCATGAACATATTGCAACACCCTACAACAAGGATCCCTCACGTTTGCGCGACATGGAGGGCACCATAGGACAACACCAAAATAAAACATACAACTCATACCAACCACGATCATCAATTAGCCCATAGGACAAAACAGATCTACTCAAACATCATAGGATAGCCACATATCATTGGTAAATAATATATGGAGTTGAGCACCATGTTTAAGTAGAGATTACAGCGAGTAAGAGAGGTGTTACACTGCTGCATAGAGGGAGAGAGAGAGTTGGTGTTGACGGCAACGAAGTTGTTGGTGTAGATCGTCGTCACGATGATTGCCTCGGCGGCGTTCCGGTGCCACTGGGAGAGAGGGGGAGAGAGTCCACATCCTTCTTCTTCTTCATTGGCCTCCCCCTAGATGGGAGGAGAGTTCCCCCTCCGGCCCATGGCCTCCATGGCAGTAGAGGGGCACGAGCCCCTTCGAGATTGGATCTCCCTCTTTGTTCTCTTCTGTTTCACGTTTCATTTTCTGGCCAAAAACCATTTCTTATATTCCTAGAGATCCGTAACTCCGATTGCACTGAGATTTTAACATGGTTTTTTTCTGGATACAATATTCCTTGCGCCCGAAGTAGAGCTCCAACCGACTTACGAGATGACCACAACCCACCACCACGCGCATGGGCCCTAAGGCACGCCCTGGTGTCTTGTGGTGGCAGTGGGCCTCCTTTTGCGTTGATTCCACCTCCCAAAAATAAAAAATAATCCAAAATAATTATCCGTCAATTTTTATCGCATTTGGACTTCGTTTGATATGGAATTTCTACGAAACAAAAAACACAAAAAATAGGAACTGGCACTGGGCACTGGGGTAAGTAAGTTAGTCCCAAAAATAATATAAAATGTTGCCAAAAGTATATGAAAGTTGTAGAATATTTGCATGAAGCAATCAATTACATATATGATGGAGACGTATCAACGGGTTCAATTTCCACATCATTATCATTTTCTTTATCATCTGGTTGAGCATCTACGTGAACATCATCTTGATTATCGTTTTCATTATCACTAGATGTATGTTCAGTACAAGATTGTGTCTCAGCATCAGAAATAGAAACTTCATTATGTTTCTCAATAGTTTTCTCTATAACAGGTTCACTAGAAGCATGCAAGTTCCTATCATCTTTATTTTTCTTCTTCTTCTTAGATGAACTAGGTGCATATTCATTATTTTTTTGAGAATCTTGTTCAATTCTTTTAGGGTGACCTTCAGGATAAAGAGTTTCTTGAGTCATTCTACATCCTCTAGTCACTACTCTAACAACATGATCATTCATATTATTATTCATTTCAGCCAGCAAATCATTTTGTGACTTAGCAACTTGGTCTAATTGGGTGTGAACCATAGAAGCATGTTTTCCTAGACCCTTCACATCATTTGCAATTCTAAACATTAAGTCACTTAAGCAATCTACCATCATGGACTTACGTCGCAATTGATTCTTAACGTAGTTATTGAAGTGTTCTTGCTTAACAACGTAATTATCAAATTCATCCATGCATTGTTCAAGGGTCTTAGTATACGGTATATCACTTTCATTGAAGGAACGGAGAGAATTTACCTCTTCTACCTGTGCCGGGGCGTCAAGTCCATGTATTTCTTCAATAGGCGGTAATTTTTTGACATCATCGGTTTTAATACCTTTCTCTTTCATAGATCTTTTTGCTTCTTGCATGTCTTCGGGACTAAGGAATAGAATATCTCTCTTCTTTTGAATAGGTTCGAGAGGTGGTTCCGGAAGTGTCCAATCATTGGCATTTTGCAATATGTTATTCAATAATTCTTGCTTGTCCAACAGTTCTTTCCCTAAAAACACAACCAACACAACTATCTAGGAAATCCCTAGAGGCATCAGTTAGTCCATTATAAAAAATATCATGTATTTAATTCTTCTCAAGAGGACAATCAGGCAAAGCTCTTAGTAACCGGAGAAGCCTCCCCCAAGCTTGAGGGAGATTCTCTTCTTCAGTTTGAGAAAAGTTAAATATTTCCTATAAGGCAGCTTGTTTTTTACGAGCAGGAAAATATTTTTCAGAAAAGTAGTAAAGCATATCCTGGGGACTACACATACAACTAGGAGCAAGTGAAAGGAACCATTCCTTGGCCTCGCCTTTTAGCGAGAAAGGAAAAGGCTTAAGGATATAATAGTAGCGAATCTTTTCATCATTGGTAAACAAAGAAGCAATATCATTCAGTTTCATAAGGTGTTCGACAACAGTTTCATTTTCATAACCATGGAAAGGATCAGACTCTATTATAGGAATTAACTCAGGGTCTATAGAGAACTCATAATCCTCATCAGTGACAAATACAGGAGAAGTAGTAAACTTAGGATCATGCTTCATTTCCTCCATCATAGACTTTTATTTTCATTTGCATAATAGTTTCTTCACATCATCTCTATCCTTACAAGGAAGAAAGTCCCTAGCTACCTCACCATCCATAACATAACCTTTAGGTACATGAGGCAATTCATAACTATTAGGTGAGCGAGGGGTAACAGGTGATTCAAAATCTTCCTCAGTTTCAGCGTTTGCAAGTTCTCTAGCTTTAGCAATATGAGCATCAAGTAATTCATTTAGTGGCACAATTTCAGTTTCAACATGTGTAGCAATATTTTCATCATTAATTTCTGAAGTAGCATCATCAAGTTCATGTGACATATCAGGACGGTCAACAGGTGGTGGTGTAGCAAGCTGATCCAAAACAATAGGTGAATCTAAACCAGAGCTAGATGGCAGTTCCTTACATCCTCTCGTGTGAGAGGGGACGATCTTAGTTCGAGTATCTTTCATATTTCTCATAGTAACAATTTGATATCCTTCAAGTTAACACAATAAATAGAGCTATGTTCCCTGGCAACGGCGCTAGAAAAAGGTCTTGATAACCCACAAATGTAGGGGATCGCGATAGTCTTCATGGGTAGTATTTCACCCTAATTTATTGGTTCAACACAAGGGGAGCCAAAGAATATTTATTAGCCTTGATAGTTGAGTTGTCAATTCAACCGCACCTGGGATATCTCTTTGCAACAAAGATTTAGTAGAACAACAAATGGTAGTAGCAAAAGCAACAGTAGTAGTGACAGTAGCAATTTTGTAGCAGGGGTGATAGTAGCAATAACAATAGTAACTTAGAAATATTCGGTATATGTAACGCGTAGGCACGTAGATCAGTGATGGATAATGATTTAGATGGCATTGATCATATAACACTTACACACTTGGGTGACACAGAACTAGTTCCAATTCATAAATATAATGTAGGCATGTATTCCGTATATAGTCATACATGCTTGTGATAAGAACTTGCATGACATCTTTTGTCCTACCCTCCCATGGCAGCGGGGTCCTATTGGAAACTAAGGGATATTAAGGCCTCCTTTTAATGGAGAACCGAAACAAAGCATTAACACATGGTGAATACAGGAACTCCTCAAATTACGACAATCACCAGAAAGAATCCCAATTATTGTCACCTTGGGGTATGCGGATCATGACAGGTAATAGGTGCATACAACTTGCGAGATAGGATCCAAATCACTCTTATATTCATGAAAACATAATAGGTTCAGATCTGAAATCATGGCACTCGGGCCCTAGTGACAAGCATTAGGCATAGCAAAGTCATAGCAACATCAATCTCAAAACATAGTGGATATTAGGGATCAAGTCCTATCAAACTTAACTCAATTATATGATCAATATCATCCAATCCCACCACTGTCCAGCAAGACTACAAAGGTATTACTCACTCCCGGTGGTGAGCATCATGGCGGTGTTGATGGAGAAGGGTTGGTGATGACGACGACGATTCCCCCCTCCGGAGCACAAAACAGGCTCCAGATCAGCCTTCCGGAGGAAGAACAGGTTTAAATCGAGGAAAACACGAATTTAGCTGTGAAATAACTTTACAGAAAATCCGGACACTACCAATCCTTAAACATTTCTGGAAACCACACTGGATCAGGTGGTGATGACCCACAACTATAGGGGATCAATCATAGTCCTTTCAATAAGTAAGAGTGTCAAACCCAACGAGGAGCAGAAGGATATGATAAGCGGTTTTCAGCAAGGTGATTTCTGCAAGCACTAAAATTGTAAGTACCAAGTGTTTTGATAGCAAGGTAATTTGTAACGAGCAAGTAACGGTAATAATAAGTAAGGTGCATCAAGGTAGCCTAGTCCTTTTGTGGCAAAGAACAGGCCAAAACTGTCTCTTATGATGAGCAAAGTATTCTTGAGGGTAGACGGGAATTTCATCTAGTCACTTTCATCATGTTTGTCTGATTCATGTTCGCTACTTTGATAATTTGATATGTGGGTGGACCGGTGCTAAGGTGATGTTCTTACTTGAACCAACAACCTACTTATGATTAAGTCCCTTGCAAGCATCCGCAACTACGAGAAAAGTATTAAGACAAAGTCTAACCATATCATTAAACATGTGAATCCAAATCAGCCCCTTACAAAGTAGCACATAAACTAGGGTTTAAGCTTCTGTCACTCTAGCAACCAATCATCTAATAAATACTCCACAATGCATTCCCTTAGGCCCAAGGATGGTTAAGTGTCATGTAGTCGACGTTCACATGACACCACTAAGGGAATCACAACATACATATCATCAAAATATCGAACACATATCAAATTCACATGATTACTTGCAACAGGACTCCTCCTGTGACCTCAAGAACAAAAGTAACTACTCACCAAATAATATGAATGCTCAAGATAAGAGGTGTATTGAATAGCATAATGGATCTGAACATATAATCTTCCACCAAATAAACCATATAGTAATCAACTACATGAGGTAATCAACACTACTAGTCACCCACAGGTACCAATATGAGGTTCCGGTACAAAGATTGAACACAAGAGATGAACCAGGGTTTGAGAGGAGATGGTGTTGTTGAAGATGTTGATGAAGAATGCCCCCCAAGATGAGAGGGTTGTTGGTGATGATGATGGCTTCAATTTCCCCCTCCGGGAGGGAAGTTCCTCCAGCGAAATCGCTCCACCGGAGGGCAACAGTGATCCTGCCCAAGTTCTACCTCAAGGCGGTGACGCTTCGCCCCGAAAGTCCTCCTCTGATTTTTTTTGGTTTTTTAGGATTTTATACCAGAGGATGGGCTTCGGAGGTGGGCCTGGGTGCCCACCCTCCATCAGGGCGCGGTTAGGGATCCAGGCGTGCCCTGGTGGAGGGTGGCCACTTGGTGGGGCCCCTCCGGTAGTTCTCATCTCTAGTAATTCTTATTTATTGCATAAAAATTCTCTGTAAATTTTCAGCTTCATTGGAGTTGTGTAGAATAGGTATCTCTGACGTGCTTTTTCGGGGTGCTGAATTCCAGTTGCAGGCATTCTCCCTCTTGATGTAAACATTGCAAATTATGAGAGAAAAGGCATTAGAATTATTCCCCAAAGCACTATTATGCATAAAACATTATAAATAACACTAGTAAAACATGATGCAAAATGGCCGTATCAACTCCCCCAAGCTTAGACCTCGCTTGTCCTCAAGCAAAAGATGATATCGAAGAACATGTCCACATGGTTTGGGAGAGAGGTGTTGATAAAAACAAAATACATACATAGTAGCATCATGTTTATTATTATAATAGCAACAAAAACTAACATAAAACTTTCTCATAAAACTTTTATTTCATAGGAGCATCGTATAACATCTTATGAGCAAGTAACAATTAATCACAACATGGAAGTATAAAGCATAAACCTTATTAGAAACCAACAAACTATGTTCTCAGTCAACTTTGCAACTACAATTCATCATATTTTTAGGAAGGGTCTCATGTAGGAGCCTTTTGGCAAGTTGATACGTCTCCTATGTATCTATAATTTATGAAGTATTCATGCCATGTTCACAATAATTCTATATGACTAACGGTTTTTTGCAGCAGAACTACCATGCTGTCGTTTTTTTGTGCAAAAATAAAAGTTATCGGAATGGGCTGAAAATTTACGGAGAATATTTTTTGAAAATATAAAAAATACAGGAGCAAAAATATACCGTAGAGGAGTCCCGAGGCAGCCACAACCCTAGGGGCGCCCCCTAGGACGGCGCCCCCTGGCTTGTGTGTCCCTCGGGAGCCCCCCTAACTTGATTCCAACTCCAAGTACTCCTATAAATCCTGTAACCCCAAGAAAGAAACCTAGATTGGGAGTTCCGCCGCCGCAAGCCTCTATAGCCACGAAAAACCAATCGGGAGCCCTCTCCTCACCCTGCCGGAGGGGGCCATCATCACAGGAGGCCATCTTCATCATCCCGACGGTCTCCATGACAAGGCGGGAGTAGTTCACCCTTGGGGCTGAGGGTATGTACGAGTAGGTATGTGTTTGATCACTCTCTCTCTCATGTTCTTGAGATGACACGATCTTGATGTACCGCGAGCTTTATTAATATAGATGAATCATATGGAGTTTCCCCCTCTCTATCTTCTTGTGATGAATTGAGTTTTCCCTTTGAAGTTTTCTTATCGGATTGAGTCTTTAAGGATTTGAGAACACTTGATGTATGTATTGCGATGGGATATATGTGGTGACAATGGGATGTTCTATTGATCCACTTGATGTATGTTTTGGTGATCAACTTGAGGGTTCCGTGACCTTGGGAATCTATGCATACTGTTTGGCACATGTTTTCGTCTTGACTCTCCGGTAGAAACTTTGGGGCACTCTTTGAAGTTCGTTGTGTTGGATTGCACATGATGAACCTGAAATTATATGATACATATTGTATAATCAAGACCATGGGTACTCATGGTGACATTGGAGTATCTAGGTGACATTAGGGTTTTGGTTGATGTGTATCTCAAGGTGTTATTTTAGTACGAACTCTAGGGCTGTTCGTGACACTTATAGGGATAGCTCATAAGATTGATCAAAAAAGATAACTTTGAGGTGGTTTCGTACCCTACAATAATTTCTTTGTTTGTTCTCCACTATTTGTGACTTTGGAGTGAACTATTTGTCGCATGTGAGGGATTTACATATGATTCAACTATGTTAGTATTGTTGACAGAACTTGCACTAGTGAAAGTATGAACCCTAGGCCTTGTTTTCTAGCATTGTAATACCATTTTTGCTCACTTTTGTTACTTCCTACCATGTTGTTTTTATATTTTGAGATTACAAAAACTTATATCTACCATCCATATTGCACTTGTATCACCATCTCTTCACCGAAGTAGTGCACCTATACAATTTGCCATTGTATTAGGTGTGTTGGGGACAAAAGAGATTTCCTGTATTTGATTGCAGGGTTGTTTGAGAGACCATCTTCATCCTACACCTCCCACAGATTGATAAACCTTAGGTCATCCACTTGAGGGAAAATTGGTACTGTCCTACAAAACTCTACGCTTGGAGGCCCAACAAAGTCTATAAGAATAAAGTTACGTAGTAGACATCAAGCTCTTTTCTGGCGCCGTTGTCAGGGAGGTGAGTGCTTGAAGGTATATCTTTAGATCTTGCAAATAAATATTTTAGTTTATTGTTTTTCACTAGTTTTGTTTTATAAAAGAAAACTACAAAAAATGGAGTTTAGGTTGCATCATTTGTTTTGTCTTTATAATGTCTTTCGTGAAAATAAGGATTCAGAAAATTGTGCTCAATTGGTAGAGGAAGAAATTATGAGAATACTTAATGATAATTCCTTGAATGATGAGAATGATTGCAATGTTGCTAGTATGAATTCTGTGAATATCCAGGATGCTAATGATATGCAAATCCACAAGCTTGGGGATGCTATGTTTGATGAATATGATATTTTTAGTCCCCCAAGTTTTGATGAGCAAATTTGTTATGATAATGACATGCCTACTATCTGTGATGATTATGATGATGCCATGTATGCTATAAAGAGTGATAGTAACCATGAAACCTGTCATCATGATTTTAATATTCAATGTGGTTATGTCAATCAAGTATCTCATGATAGTTATTTTGTTGAGTTTGCTCCCACTATTATGAATGAAAAGAAAATTGCTTATGTGGAGAGTGACAAAATTTCTATGCTTGTGGATCATGAAGATAATGCTTTATGTGATAGTTATATTGTGGAATTCCTTCATGATGCTACTGAAAATTATTATGAGGGAGGAACATATGCTTGTAGGAATTGTAATAATATCAAGTTTCCTCTCTACTTCAAAGTTTTGAAGTTATGGTTGTTTTACCTTCCTATGCTAGCTGATTCTTGTTCCCATAAATTGTTTGCTCACAAAATCCCTATGCATAGTAAGTGGGTTAGACTTAAATATGCTTGTCATGAGAATCATGATGCTCTCTGACATGTTTCAAATACTATTCTTATATGAGCATCATTGAAATCATCATGCCTAGCTAAAAGGCATTAAAGAAAAAGCGCTTATTGGGAGACAACCCAACACTTTTCCTTTATGTTTTTTGTTTTCACATGATTAAGATACGGTAGTAATCATGTTTTGTGTCTTTTATTTCAATAAAGTGCCAAGTAAAGCCTTTGGTATGACTCACAAGATGAGTAGAATTGATGCTGAACCAATACGAAAACTTTTGACTTTAGTACAGGAATTTTCATTATTTACAGGAGCAAGATAATGATCCGAATTTTTTACACAGTCTTTATATACAAATTCTTCAGGTTTAACTATTTTTTCATATTTTTTAGAGGCAGGTAAGTATGGTTATACTACAGATCTTCACAGACTATTCTATTTTTGATAGATTCTGTTTTGCATGCATAGTTTGCTTGTTTTAGTGTTTCAATGGCTTATATTCAATGATATAAATTATGGGAATGATATAATACAGTATTTATTATGTTAGAACAATTATGAATCTTGTCTTGACAGTACCTAAGTGAATGATCTTTATTTATTACACTAACCCTTCTCACGAAGTCCCGTTAAGTTTTGTGTCATTGAAGTTTTCAAGTTTCGGGTGAGACACCGATAAGAGGAGAACAAGGAGTGAAAATAACCTAATCTTGGCGATGCCCAAGTAACGCCCAAGGTAATATCCAAGGAATAATCAAGCGCATAAGCTTGGGGATGCCCCGGAAGGCATCCCCTCTTTCGTCTTCAACATTATCGGTATATCTTACTTAGAGCTATATTTTTATTCATCACATAATATGTGCTTTGCTTGGAGCATAATTATATTTTGTTATTTTCTGTTAGGTGTTATTTATAATCTTGTTTTTCAATAAAGAGTTCCAAGAATTGCCTTAGGATGCTTGCATTGCATGTTTTGATATGTGCTAGGTAAAAACACAAACTTCTGTTGTAGTGTTTGAATTTTCATAGTTTACTAGAACATGGAAAGTTTTTAAAAAAATTACACAGTATTGTCAGACAAATTTTATACATGTCCTAAATTTTCATAATTTTTTGAGTTACAGAAGTACACTATTTTCATAAATTAAATATGCTTCATATACTTATTCCATGGGGAGTAATGACTTCACACATAATACGTATAGGCGGTAAAATTTATTGAAAGTTAGCAAACACCGCATTGGTCACTTGAACGATTCATGAAAGAATATTGAAGGAAGAGAGATTCCACATATAAATATACTATCTTGGACGTATTCTATGATTGAGAGCTCATTAATTATTTTCAAATTCGAGCAAATCAGTGAAACTTGGACAAGGAAGACAACTTAATATGAGTTTTGCTTGGAGCATCATTTTTTTTCAACACTATCGGTATATCTTACTTGGAGCTATATTTTTATTCGTCACATAATATGAGTTTTGCTTGGAGCATCATTTTTTCTCTGTTAGGTGTTATTTATAATCTTTTTTTCAATAAAAATTTCCAAGAATTGCCTTAGGATGCTTGCATTGCATGTTTTGACATGTGCTGGGTAAAAACAGAAACTTCTGCTGTAGTGTTTGAATTTTCATATTTTACTAGAATGTGGAAAGTTTATGAATTTTTACACAGTATTGTCAGACAAATTTTATAGCATGTCCTAAATTTTCATAATTTTTTGAGTTACATAAGTACACTGTTTTCATAAATTGCTACAGACTGTTCTGTTTGGATATATTGCTGTCATAGTTTTGTTATATACTTATCCTATAGTTTCCATAGCCTATATTGGTAAATAAAAATTGTTGAAATGATAGTATACAATACCTAATGTTTGAAAATTATTGTGCAACTTGTCCTGGCAGTACATAAATAGTTGATTTATTATTATGTGTACTAACCTATCTCACGACTTCTTTTCGAGTTTTGTGTGGATGAAGTTTTTGAGAATAGGTGAAACCATGATATGAGAGGATTGAACGAGATACAAAAGCTCAAGCTTGGGGATGCCCAAGTAACCCCAAGTAAATATTCCAAGAAGTCTCAAGCATCTAAGCTTGGGGATGCTACGCATCCCATCTCTCTTCATCAACAATTATCGATTAGCCTATGTTGAACCTAAATTTTAATTCGTTCACATGATGTGCGCTATTCTTGGAGTGCTATTTTTTTTCTTGTTGTTTAAATAAAATACTCAGATATGGAAATCTTTATATATAGAGAGAGAAAGTCCTCACATAGCTACTTAATTGTTTGACTACTCATTGATCTTCACTTATATGTTTTGGAGTAGTTTTGTCATTTACGGTCGTGCTTCATTGATATCGTATGAGTAAATGGTTGAATGAATTGAATATCATAAATGTGAAATTATATATGCTTCATATACTTAACCCATGGGGAGTAATGACTTCACACATAACAAGTATAGGTGGTGAAATTTATTGAAAGTTAGCAAACACCGCATTGGTCACTTGGACAATTCATGAAAGAATATTGAAGGAAGAGAGATTTCACATATAAATATACTATCTTGGACATCTTCTATGATTGTGAATACCCATTAGTTATTTTCAAACTTGAGCAAATTAGTTGAAGTTGGACAAGGAAGACAACATAATGAGTTATGCTTGGGTATATTTGTATAGTAGTTATATTGTTATGGATCCTCCAACATGTGGTGCTTGCTTCCACCTCATACTAGCCAAAACTTCCGCACCAAGTAGAAATACTACTTGTGCATCCAAACACCCTTAAAACAGTTTTGCCATGAGAGTCCACTATACCTACATATGGATTGAGTAAGATCCATAAAGTAAGTTGTCAGCGGTGCAAAAAGCAATAAAAATTGCTCCTAAATATGTATGATCTTTTATTGTAAGGCAAAATAAGCGTTATACGAACTTGTGATGGTAAAGAAATAAAAGCGACAGACTGCATAATAAAGGTTGCTATCACAAAGGGCAATACAACATGACGTTCCTTTGCATTAAGGGTTTGCACATCTGATACGGGGCTAGACCCGTGGTGGTCGATCTTTCAAGAATTGGAGGGGGGAAACATGAAGAAAACAAGGAAGAATGAGAGGAAACACCCGAGAGAAAACTCAATCACACATCAACTAGATCCATAACATCACAAGGGGTACAAGATCCCAAAGTCAACCAACGATACAAGTAGTGGTATGTGATCTCCCACTCTGGAGGAGGGGCCTTGAATCCACGGGGGGATCTTCCCTCTAGAGGGTCCTTGGCATCACTTGGATCTACTCCCAAAGGAGGGCAAACTCCCTAGGAGAATCAAGTAATGGAGCTAAGCTCAAGAGCAAACATTAGCTAACCCTAGAAAGAGGTGGAGGAGGTGTTTATATAGTACTAGGGGGAAAACGGGCGAGGGAGAGGATACATGGCCCTTCGGGCCTGAGTCTGCCCACGCACGGGCCAGATGTCTGGGTCAAGGGCTGGATGTCTGGGGCTTTAGTGGACGGCCGGATGTCCGGGCTCGGGGCCCGGATGTCTTGGCTGGCGGGGCTGGTTTCCACTCAAATCGGCCACGGGCTCACCGGATGTCCGGGGTTGGGTGCCGGATTTCCGGGGCGGTACCCGATGTCCGGGGCGGGTCCGGATGTCCAGCTCGTGTAGATTTGCCTGGGCGTTGTGGGGTTCCCCAGGTGCCGGATGTCCGGGCTGGTGGCCGGATGTCCGGGGCCTGGGAGGTGACTTGGCCTTCCTTTGGTCCTCATGTCCACGCGCCTTCGGATCCATATTCATAGTGACTTGGCCTTCACACCGAGCATCTCCTAGGTTGTCTCCATAGTACCTAATCACTCAATGAGTCTCCACTTGAGGTAGCATCCACGTTCCAAGAACATCAAAGGGAGAATCATATAGGAGGGATGCCACCTCGTTCGTAATGGCACGTGCACGGGCTCTCGTCATGGGACCTTTCGTAGCTTGAGGTGTTGGTGATGGGTCCTTGATGGTGCTCATGGGATGCTACGCATCATCTCCCCCCTTGCGAGGGATCCGACCTCAGATCAATATCTTCATCACCATGGAAAGGGGATAGGTCCGCGACGTTGAAGGTGTCGCTCATGTTGTACTTGTCGTGCGAAATGTTGATCTTTTAGGCATTGTTGTTGTAGCGCTTCAACACCTTGAATGGGCCATCGACACGAGGTAGTAGCTTGGACTTGTGCTCATTGGGAAAGTGTTCCTTCCGGAGATGTAGCCACACAAGGTCGCCGGGTTCGAACACCATGGGTTTTTTGTTGGTGTTGCGCTTGGCGGTGATGCGTTCCACTTGGCGCTTGATGGTGTTCCTTGTATCTTGGTGCATTTTCTTGATGTAGCTTGCCCTTGCACTTGCATCCATGTGTTGGGAACGTCGCATGGGAAACAAATTTTTTCCTATGTTCACGCAAGATCTATCCATGGTGATGAGCACCTACGAGAGGGAGAGTGGATCTACATACCCTTGTAGATCGCTAAGCGGGAAGCGTTAAGAAAGGCGGTTGGTGTAGTCGAACGTCTTCGCGATCCAAATCGCCAAGCGTCCCGCGATCCAATCACGATCCGTCCCAATCAAGCACCGAACGGACGGCACCTCCGCGTTCAGCACACGTACAACTTGATGACGATCTCCGCCTTCTTGATCCAGCAAGAGGGAACGGAGAGGTAGAAGAGTTCTCCGACAGCGTGACAGTGCTCCGGCGATGGTGGTGGAGCTATTCCGGTAGGGCTTCGCCTAAGCACTGCAGAAAACCGATCTAGAGGAGAAACTATGCACTAGAGGAGAGGGCAGCACGTGGCAGAAAATCTTGTGGAAAAACCCTCAAAACCACTAGTATATATATAGGAGGAGGATAGGAGGAGGCTTGGCCCTCAAGGGGCCATCCCTTTGGTTTGTCCGAACCAGGAGGGAGGAGTCCTCCTCCTCCACTCCTAGTAGGATTAGGACTCCTTCCTTATTTGGTCCTTTTTGCCTTTTTCCACCTTTTTCCTTTTGGGCTTTTCTTCCTAGCTGCATGGGCCTTGTGTGGGACTTCCACCAGCCCACTAAGGGCTGGTATTCACGCTCCCACAACCCATGTAGCCTCTTGGGTCGAAATACCCCTCCCGATGGTCCCTCAGTACACTACCGGCACTCCCGGTACACTACCAATGAGCCCGAAACTTTTCCGGTGACCAAAACAGGACTTCCTATATATATATATATCAATATTTACCTCCAGACCATTCTGGAGCTCCTCGTGATGTCCGGGATCTCATCCTGGACTCCGAACAACCTTCGGACACCACCATGCATAAATCTATACTACCGAAACGTCAGCAAACCTTAAGTGTGCAGACCCTGCGGGTTCAAGAACTATGTAGACATGACCGAGACACCTCTATGGTCAATAACCAATAGCGGGACCTGGATGCCCATATTGGTTCCTACATATTCTACGAAGATCTTTATCGGTCGAACCTCTATGTCAAGGATTCAGTTAATCCCGTATGCTGTTCCCTTTTGTTCTTTGGTATGTTACTTGCCCGAGATTCGATCGTCGGTATATGTATACCTAGTTCAACCTCGTTACCGCCAAGTCTCTTTACTCGTTCCGTAATACAAGATCCCGTGGCTAACACTTAGTCACATTGCTTGCAAGGCTTATTGTGATGTTGTATTACCGAGTGGGCCCTGAGATTCCTCTCCGTCACACAGAGTAACAAATCCCAGTTTTTATCCATGCCAACCCAACAGACACCCTCGAAGATACCTATAATGCACCTTTATAGTCACCTAGTTACGTTGCAATGTTTCATACACACAAGGCACTCCTCCGGTGTCCGTGAGTTGCATGATCTCATGGTCATAAGAACATATACTTGACACGCGGAAAACAGTAGCAATAAACTGACACGATCATATGCTATGTTTGTAGTTTCGGTCTTGTCCATCACATCATTCTTGTAATGATGTTATCCCATCATCAAATGACATCACATGTCAATGGCTAGGAAACCTTGACCATCTTTGATTAACGAGCTAGTTCACTAGAGGCATACTAGGGACCAAGTGTTGTCTATTTACCCACACATGTAATGCGTTTCCAATCAATACAATTATAACATGGATAATAAACGATTAACATGAACAAGGAAATATAATAATAAACACTTTATTTATTGCCTCTAGGGCATATTTCCAACAGTCTCCCACTTGCACTAGAGTCAATAATCTAGTTCACATCACTATGTGATTTACATTGTAATGAATCGAACACCCATGCAGTTCTGGTGTTGATCATGTTTAGCCCTTGCAAGAGGTTTAGTCAACGGGTGTGCAACATTCAGATCCGTGTGCACTTTGCAAATATTTATGTCCTTCTCCTCGATGCAATCGCGGATAGAGTTGAAGCGTCGCTTTATGTGTCTGGTCCTCTTGTGAAACCTTGGTTCCTTGGCCAGAGCAATGGCACCAGTGTTGTCACAGAACAGGTTCATTGGATTCAATGCACTGGGCACTACTCCAAGATCTGTCATGAACTGCTTCATCCAGATGCCTTCCTTCGCCGCCTCCGAGGCTGCGATGTACTCTGCTTCGCATGTAGAATCCGCTACCATGCTTTGCTTGGAACTACACTAGCTTACCGCTCCCCAGTTGAGAATAAATACGTATCCGGTTTGTGACTTAGAGTCATCCGGATCATTGTCAAAGCTTGCATCGACGTAACCCTTTACGACGAGCTCTTCATCACCTCCATAAACAAGAAACATTTCCTTAGTCCTTTTCAGGTACTTAAGGATATTCTTGACCGCTGCCCAGTGTTCCATTCTAGGATCACTTTGAAACCTTCTAGCCATACTTATGGCAAGGCTGACATTGGGTCTTGTGCACAACATTGCATACATGATAGAGCCTATGGTTGAAGCATAGGGGATGACACTCATGTTTTCTCTATCTTCTGCAGTCACTGGGCATTGAGTCTTACTCAGCTTCACACCTTGTAATACAGGCAAGAACCCCTTCTTGGACCGATCCATTTTGAAATTCTTCAAAACTTTATCAAGGTATGTGCTCTGTGAAAGTGCTATTAAGCGTCTCGATCTATCTCTATAGATCTTAATGCCTAATATGAAAGCAACTTCTCCTAGGTACTTCATTGAAAAACTCTTGTTCAAATATTCCTTCACGCTTTCCAACATTTCTATATTGTTTCCAATCAGCAATATGTCATCCAGATATAATATTAGAAACGCTATAGAGCTCCCACTCACTTTCTTGTAAATACAAGCTTCTCCATAAACTTGTATAAACTCAAACACTTTGATCACCTCATCAAAGCGCTTATTCCAACTCCGAGATGCTTGCACCAGCCCATAAATGGGTCGCTGGAGTTTGCAAACTTTGTCAGCATTCTCTGGATCGACAAAACCTTCTGGTTGCATCATATACAACTCTTCCTCAAGGAAACTATTGAGGAACGCTGTTTTGACATCCATCTGCCAAATTTCATAATCGGAATAAGCAGCTATTGCCAACATGATTCTGACATACTTAAGCATCGCTACGGGTGAGAATGTCTTATCATAGTCAACTCCTTGAACTTGTGAAAAACCCTTTGCCACAAGTCGAGCTTTATAGACGGTGACATTACCGTCCGCGTCCGTCTTCTTCTTAAATATCCATTTGTTCTGAATGGCCTTTCGCCCTTCAGGTAATACTTCCAAAGTCCATACTTTGTTTTCATACATGGATCCCATCTCGGATTTCATGGCCTCTAACCATTTCTCGGAATCCGGGCCCCTCACCGCTCCTCCATAGCTCGTAGGTTCATTGTTGTCCAACAACATGACCTCCAAGACAGGGTTGCCGTACCACTCAGGAGTAGTACGCGCCCTTGTTGACCTACGAGGTTCAATAGTAACTTGATACGAAGCTTCATGATCATCATCATTAACTTCCTCTTCTACTGTTGTAGGTTCCACAGAAACATCTTTCTGCGCTGCACTACTTTCGGGTTGAAGTAAAGGTTCAATAACCTCATCAAGATCTATTTTCCTCCCACTCAATTCTTTCGAGAGAAACTCTTTCTCAAGAAATGTTCCGTTCTTAGCGACAAACACTTTGCCTTCGGATCTGAGATAGAAGGAATACCCGACTGTCTCTTTCGGGTATCCTATGAAGACGCATTTCTCCACTTTGGGTTCCAACTTTTCAGGCTGAAGCTTTTTGACATAAGCAT
Source organism: Hordeum marinum (assembly GCA_022496015.1). Lineage (NCBI taxonomy): Eukaryota > Viridiplantae > Streptophyta > Magnoliopsida > Poales > Poaceae > Hordeum > Hordeum marinum. Next base: position 148,178,756 of record CM039674.1, read on the forward strand.
CACATCCCCAAACTTTAAGAAACGACAACTTTGGCCTCTTGCCAAACCATAGTTCATATGGCGTCGTCTCAACGGATTTTGATGGTGCCCTATTTAAAGTGAATGCGGCTATCTCTAATGCATAACCCCAAAACAATAGTGGCAAATCAGCAAGAGACATCATAGAACGCACCATATCTAATAAGGTTCGATTACGACGTTCGGACACACCATTACGTTGTGGTGTTCCAGGCGGTGTCAACTGTGAAACAATTCCACACTGTCTTAAGTGACTGCCAAACTCATAACTCAGATATTCACCTCCTCGATCAGATCGCAGGAATTTAATCTTCTTGTTACGATGATTCTCAACTTCACTCTGAAATTGCTTGAACTTTTCAAAGGTTTCAGACTTGTGTTTCATTAAGTAAATATACCCATATCCACTTAAGTCATCAGTGAAGGTGAGAAAATAACGATATCCACCACGTGCTGTAACATTCCTTGGACCGCACACATTAGTATGTATGATTTTCAATAAGTCACTCGCCCATTCCATTGTTCTAGAGAACGGTGTTTTAGTCATCTTGCCCATGAGGCATGGTTCACATGTGTCAAGTGATTCAAAATCAAGTGAATCCAAAAGTCCATCAACATGGAGCTTCCTCATGCATTTTACACCAATATGACCTAAACGGTAGTGCCACAAGAAAGTGGTACTATCATTATCAACTCTACATCTTTTGGCATCAATGTTATGAACATGTGTGTCATCACTATCAAGATTCAATATGAATAAACCCCCCACATTGGGTGCATGCCATAAAAGATATTACTCATATAAATAGAACAACCATTATTCTGTGATTTAAATGAGTAACCGTCTCGCAATAAACAAGATCCAGATATAATGTTCATGCTTAACGCAGGCACTAAATAACAATTATTCAGTTTCATCACTAATCCCGATGGTAATCGAAGAGAGAGCGTGCCGACGGCGATCACATCAACCTTGGAACCATTTCCCACGCGCATCGTCACTTCGTCCTTTGGCAGCCTTCGTTTATTCTGTAGTTCCTGTTTTGAGTTGCAAATGTGAGCAACCGAACCGGTATCAAATACCCAGGCACTACAACGAGAGCTAGTAAGGTACACATCAATAACATGTATATCATATATACCTTGTTTGTTGTTGGCCGCCATCTTGTCAGCCAGGTACTTGGGGCAGTTCCGCTTCCAGTGACCAGTTCCCTTGCAATGAAAGCACTCAGTTTCTGGCTTGGGTCCATGCTTGGGCTTCTTTACAGGAGTAGCAACTGCTTTGCCATCCTTCTTGGTTTTACCCTTTTTGCCCTTGCTCTTTCCCTTGCCATTCTTCTTGAAACTCGTGGTTTTATTGACCATCAACACTTGATGTTCTTTCTGGATTTTCGACTCATCAACTTTTCGCATCGCAAACAACTTGGCGACTGACTTGTTCATCCCATGCATGTTATAGTTCATCACAAAGCTCTTGTAACTAGGTGGCAGTGATTGAAGAACTCTGTCAGTGATCGCCTCTGGCGGAAGGCAATTCCCAACTCTGCCAGATGAGTCGAGTACCCAGACATTCTGAGTATATGCTCACTGATAGACCCATTCTCCTCCATTTTGCAAGCATAGAACTTATCGTAGGTCTCATACCTCTCGATCTGGGCATTCTTCTGAAAGATGAACCTCAACTCTTGGAACATCTCATATGCTCCATGACGTTCAAAACGCCTTTGAAGTCCCGGTTCTAAGCCATACAATATTGCACACTGAACTATTGAGTAATCTCCAGAACGTGCCTCCCAAGTGTTCGTAACGTCTTCGGATGACATGTCTTCTGGTTGGTCACCAAGCGGTGCATCAAGGACATATGATTTCTGGGAAGCCGTGAGGATAATCCTCAGATTACGGGCCCAGTCAACAAAGTTACTTCCATCATGTTTCAACTTAGCTTTCTCTAGGAACACATTAAAATTCAGGGGTGCTACTGCGCGAGCCATTGATCTACAACATAAATATGCAAAGTTTGCTTAGACTCAAATTACTAAAGCTCCCACTCAAATTGACATCCCTCAGGTCATCTGAGTGTCACATGATCCAAATTCACCAACTCAAGTCCGATCATCACGTGAGTTGAGGTGGTTTCAATGGTGAACATCATCATGTTGATCATATCTACTATATGACTCATGTTCGACCTTTCGGTCTCTTCTGTTCTGAGGCCATGTCTGTACATGCTAGGCCCGTCAAGTTTAACCCAAGTGTTCTGCATGTGCAACACTGGCTTGCTCCCGTTGTATGTGAACGTACAGTCTATCACACCCGATCATCACGTGGTGTCTAGACATGACGAACTTTCGCAATGGTGCACACTCGGGGAGAACACAATTCATCTTGAAATTTAAGTGAGGGATCACCTTATAATGCTACCGTCGTCCTAAGCAAAACAAGGTGCATAAAAGTATTAACATCACATGCAAATCAATCTCCATCTTGAAAGCATCGGCATGATCTCCATCATCACCGGCACGACACCATGATCTCCATCATCTTGATCTCTATCAACGTGTCGCCATCGGGGTAGTCGCACCCACCATGCTTCTACTACTATTGCTACCTTTTAGCGATAAAGTAAAGCATTACATAGCGCTTAATGATTGACACGCATGTCATACAATAATTAAACACAACCCTATGGCTCCTGCCGGTTGCCATACTCATCAACATGCAAGTCATGATAATCTATACATCACATGATAATCTCATACATCACATATATCACATCATGTAATTGGCCATATCACATCACAACATACCCTGCAAAAACAAGTTAGACGTCCTCTAATTGGTGTTGCATGTTTTACGTGGCTGCTACGGGTATCTAGAAAGAACAATTCTCACCTACACATAAACCACAACGGTGATACATAAGTTGCTTTTCAACCTTCTCAAGGACCGCCTTTGTCAAATCCAATCCAACTAAAGTAGGAGAAACAGACACCCGCCAGCCATCTTTGTGCAACGAAGTTACACGTCAGTCGATGGAACCGGTCTCTCGTAAGCGTACGAGTAAAGTTGGTCCGGGCTGCTTCATCCTACAATACAGACACGACCAAGGGAGGAAGCAATCTAAGAATCAACACCCACAAACTCTTTGTGTTCTACTCGAGATCTCATCTACACACAGACCAAGCTCATGATGCCACTATTGGGGAACGTCGCATGGGAAACAAAATTTTTACGAGAGGGAGAGTGGATCTACATACCCTTGTAGATCGCTAAGCAGGAAGCGTTAAGAAATGCGGTTGGTGTAGTCGAATGTCTTCACGATCCAAATCGCCGAGCGTCCCGCGATCCAATCACGATCCGTCCCGATCAAGCACCAAAAGGACGACACCTCCATGTTCAGCACACGTACAGCTTGACGATGATCTCCACCTTCTTGATCCAGCAAGTGGGAGTGTAGAGGTAGAAGACTTCTCTAGCAGCGTGACGGCGCTCCAGCGATGGTGGTGGAGCTAATCCGGCAGGGCTTCGCCTAAGCACTGCAGAAAACCGATCTAGAGGAGAAACTATGCACTAGAGGAGAGGACAACACGTGGCAGAAAATCTTGTGCAAAACCCCTCAAAACCACTAGTATATATAGGAGAAGGAGAGGAGGAGGCTTGGCCCTCAAGGGTCCATCCCATTGGTTCGGCCGAACCAGGAGGGAGGAGTCCTCCTCCTCCACTCCTAGTAGGATTAGGACTCCTTCCTTATTTGGTCCTTTTTGCCTTTTTTCCACCTTTTTCCTTTTGGGATTTTCTTCCCAGCCGCATGGGCCTTGTGTGGGACTTCCACCAGACCACTAAGGGCTGGTATTCACCCTCCCACAGCCCATGTAGCCTCCTGGGTCGAAATACTCCTCCCGATGGTCCCCCGGTACACTACCGGCACTCTCGGTACACTACCGATGAGCCCGAAACTTTTTCGGCGACCAAAACAAGACTTCTTATATATCAATCTTTACCTCTGGACCATTCCGGAGCTCCTCATGACGTCCAGGATCTCATCTGGGACTCCGAACAACCTTCGATCACCACCATGCATAACTCTATACTATCGAAACATCAGCAAACCTTAAGTGTGCAGATCCTGCGGGTTCGAGAACTATGTAGACATGACCGAGACACCTCTAGAGTCAATAACCAATAGCGGGACCTGGATGCCCATATTGGTTCCTACATATTCTACGAAGATCTTTATTGGTTGATCCTCTATGTCAAGGATTCAGTTAATCCCGTATGATGTTTCCTTTGTTCTTCGGTATGTTACTTGCCCGAGATTCGATCGTCGGTATTTGTATACCTAGTTCAACCTCGTTACCGCCAAGTCTCTTTACTCGTTCCGTAATACAAGATCCCGTTGCTAACACTTAGTCACATTGCTTGCAAGGCTTATTGTGATGTTGTATTACCGAGTGGGCCCTGAGATACCTCTCCGTCACACGGAGTAACAAATCCCAGTCTTGCTCCAATCCAACAGACACCCTCGGAGATACCTGTAATGCACCTTTATAGTCACCCAGTTATGTTGCGATGTTTGATACACACAAGGCACTCCTCCGGTGTCCGTGAGTTGCATGATCTCATGGTCATAGGAACATATACTTGACACGCAGAAAACAGTAGCAATAAACTGACAGATCATATGCTACATTTGTAGTTTGGGTCTTGTCCATCACATCATTCTTCTAATGATGTGATCCCATCATCAAATGACATCACATGTCAATGGCTAGGAAACCTTGACCATCTTTGATTAACGAGCTAGTTCACTAGAGGCATACTAGGGACCAAGTGTTGTCTATTTACCCACACATGTAATGTGTTTCCAATCAATACAATTATAGCATGGATAATAAACGATTATCATGAACAAGGAAATGTAATAAGAAACACTTTATTTATTGCCTCTAGGGCATATTTCCATCACCATGAAGCGTTCTTGTAGTGGTAGCGGAATAATGTACAATGGGGACAATGGGCTGAAGCCATAGACCACCTCGAAGGGAGACTTGTTGGTGGTGAAGTGCCGTGCGCGATTGTAGGCGTACACGGTGATGGGGAGGCAATCTTCCCATTCCTTGATGTTCTTCTTGATCAACACGCGGAGGAGAGTTCCAAGTGTCTGGTTCGTCACCTCCCTTTGGCCATCGGTTTGTGGATGGTAGGCAAAAGAGAAGAGTAAGTTTATGCCGATATTGGCGCAAAGGGTCTTCCAAAAGTAGCTCAAGAACTTGACATCACGATCCGAGACAATGGTCTTTGGTACTTCGTGTAGGCATAAGATGTCCCTACAAAAGAGATTGGCAATATGTGAAGCATCATCGATCTTGTGGCAAGGAATGAAATGAGCCATTTTGGAAAAACGATCCACAACAACAAAAATGGAATCGTGGCCATTTTTTTTCGTGGCAACCCAAGCACAAATTCCATGCTAATATCCTCCCAAGGTTGGAACGGAATAGGAAGAGACATGTAAATACCATGGGATTGAGCTTTTGACTTAGATTTGTGGCATGTTGAGCATCGGTTGGTGAAACATGCAACATCGCGAAGCATCTTTGACCAATAGAACTTGTTGGCGAGGGTGGCATATGTCTTGTCGCGTCCAAAGTGACCCATTAGTCCTTCACCATGAGCCTCTTGCAAAAGCAATAAACGAAGAGAAGACTTGGGAATGCAAAGTTTGTTAGCACGCATAAGATATCCATCTTTCATGTAGTAGTTCTCCCAACAAGTTTTCACTTTTCAATTGGCATAAGGAATACAAAAGAATCATCATGCTCATACAAGTCTTTTCTCAAAACCAACAACATTCAATTCAAGTTGAGTAAGGAGCATGCATTTACGGGAAAGAGCATCTGCCACAACATTTTCTTTGACCTTAATGTATTTGATAACATAAGGAAAAGACTCAATAAATTTACTCCATTTAGCATGTCATTTTTTCAACTTAGTTTGGCCCTTTAGGTACTTGAGAGTTTCATGATCGGTATGAATGACAAATTAATGCAGTCGCAAATAATGTTCCCAAGCTTGTAGGACTCTCACCAATGTATACAATTCTTTATCATAGATATGATAATTTAGTTGAGTGCCGGAAAGTTTCTCACTAAAATACTCAATAGGGCGCTTTTCTTGCATAAGCACACCTCCTATGCCATTACTTCTAGTGTCACAATGCACTTTAAAAGTTTTGTCAGCGTTAGGCAAGGCAAGCAAAGGTGCATGAATGAGCAAATTCTTAAGTTCATGGAAAGCGGTGTCTTGGGATGGTACCCAAACAAACGGTGCATTTTTCTTGCTCAAAGCGTGTAGAGGTGTAGCAATAGTGCTAAAGTCTTTCACAAACCGACAGTAGAAATCGGCCAGTCCTAAGAAACTACGTACTTGTTGCAAATTGGTGGGTGTGGGCCTATTTTTATTTGCCTCAATCTTAGTTTCATCAACATGGACACCCTTATAGGAAATCAAAAATCCTAGGAAGACAACTTTTTCCACACCAAAAATGCATTTGTCCATGTTAGCATAAAGTTTTTATTTCCGAAGTGTTTGCAAAATGTTCCTAACACGTGTGGCGTGTTGTTCTAGTGATTTGCTAAAAACAAGGATGTCATCAAAGTAGACCACAACACAATATCCAATGTAGGGGCGCAAAACATAATGCATCATGCGCATGAATGTACTCGGTGCTTCGGATAAGCCCATGGGCATCACTAGCCATTCATAGAGACCAAATTTAGTTTTGAAAGCTGTTTTCCACTCATCACCCTCTTGTATGCGAATTTGGTAGTAACCACTTTTGAAATCTATTTTGGAAAATATAGTGGCACCACTAAGTTCATCTAGCATGTCATCTAAGCGTGGATAGGGTGACGGTAGTGAACGGTGATAGAATTTATAGGACGATAATTGGAACACATGCGCATACTACCATCATGTTTAGGCACTAGGATCACGGGAACCGCACAAGGACTCAAACTCTCGCAAACATGCCCTTTATTTAGGTGTTTTTGGACTTGCCTTTGTATCTCCTTTGTTTCGTCGGGGTTGACGCGGTAGGGAGCCTTGTTGGGAAGCGGTGCGCCGGGGATGAGGTCGATGCGGTGTTCGATCCCTCGCTTTGGTGGTAGTCCTAGAGGTAGCTCATTGGGGAAACATCTTGAAATTCTTGCAACAGTTGAGATAGCAGAAGAGGAAGATGTGGTGAAGGGTTAGGCCGAGTAACATCATCCTTACACACTATCACATAGTGAAGGACGGTCAATGGGCTCTCACTCACATCCCTCAAATCTCTTTTGGTGGCAAATAGTACTAGATCTCTCATGTCCGTCATCATGGAGTCGCTCAATTGTGGCTTGTGGCGCTCACTCGCTTTGAGGTGGATCACTCTCTCTCACTTTTCTCTCCATGATGGTACGAAGATTTCTTGTTGGCGATCACTTGACTTGGAGACATAGGGCGAAGCACATATTCGGTGCCCTTCAACTTGAAGCTATATTGATTTGTGCGCCCATTGTGTATGACACCACGGCCAAATTGCCAAGGTCTCCCAAGGAGGAGGTGGAAAATGGACATGGGCACCACATCACACTCCATGGTGTCTTCGTAAGATTCGATCTTGAAGGAAACTTGCACGGTGTGGTCGACTTGTATTGTGCCGGATTCACTTAGCCATTGGACCTTGTAGGGGCAAGGATGCTTTTTCTTGGTCAAGTGCAACTTGGAGAAAAGTTCCTCACTTGCCAAATTATGGCAACTTCCTCCGTCGATGATGACCTTGACGGATCTCCCTGGTATACCGGCCTTGGTGTGGAAGATGTGGCAACATTGGTCCTCGTCTTGTTGTTGTTGAAGTGTCAAAACCTTTGAGACAATGAGAGCGGGGCTCAGATCGTTGTCACAAAAGATTTTAGAGTCGTCATCTTCATTGGCTTGCCGATGCATGGCCACTTGTTCCAAAGCTTCCATCTCATCTTCACTCATGGATTCATAGGAGCCGTCATCTTTAAGGATCATGGTTCGCCTTGTGGGACACTCATGCATGTTGTGGCCTCGTCCTTGGCACGTGAAACACTTGATGGGACTTTTTTCATGCCATCCAGTGTTGGTGTAGAGGATGACACTCTTGTTTTGCTTGTAGGGGGCATTGCGGGATGATGAAGACGACTTGTCCTTGTAGCTTGACTTGTCATCTTTTGTCGTGGAGGTTCTCATAGAAGGTGTCGTAGTTGGAGTAGCTTGGGTAGTTGTGCCATAGGTCTTGTAGGAGGTCTTGGAGTACTTGTAGTCCTCTTGAAATTGACGTTTCGCCTTTGTGGCTTGGTGCACTAGCTCGAGAAAGTTGGAGTAGGGTTGGAAATCTGCAATTTTCTTGATTTGGTAACTCAGACCATTCAAGAAACGTGCCATAGTTTGCTCATCCTCCTCCTTCACATTAGCTCTTATCATGGCTCCATCTCTTGGTATTACCCTTCCACTGACTTGGTGCCTTGTTTGAGTACTTGTAGCTTCTTGAAGAGATCGCGATTATAGTGTGTTGGGACAAATTGTGCTCTCATGAGATCTTTCATTTGTTCCCAAGTGGTGATTGGAGGGTCACCTCTTTCTCTTCTTCACTCAATCACTTGTTCCCACCAAATGAGCACATAGTCTTGGAACTCGAGGGAGACCATGGCAATCTTCTTATCTTCTTCATAGTTGTGCAACCAGAATATTTTGTCGACCTTGAGTGCCCAAGAGAGGTAGTCTTCGGGATCGTTGCTTCCGGAGAATTTAGGCATAGTGAACTTGAGCTTGCCAAAGCGATTTTCTTCATTGTTGTTATTATTGCGATATCCTTGTCGTGGAGGAGCATAGTTGTCTTGTTGACGTTGGCCTTGCCTTGGAGCATGATCATCCACGTGGACAACGGGATTTGCTTGAGGTCGCGCATCTTGTCGTGGATGGGCATTGTTGTCATGTTGATCTTGCTCTTTCCTTTGAGAGAGATCATCAATGTGTTGCTTCTCTTGTGTTCGGTGTTGTTGACATCGTTGTTGCATCTGTTGTTGGCATTCTTGGTGCTCCTCTTGACATGTGGCTTCTTCTTGGCGTTCTCGACATAGAGCTTCTTGTTACCTGTGAGCTAGTCGGTTGCGTTCTTGCAAGGCATGGGTTGATTCACGAAGCGCCCATTGTGCCTCTCGTGCTTGCTCTTCACGACGCCGGTCTTCCTCATGGCGGCGACGTAGGTGTTCTTGCTCATAGTCGTCTTGCTCTTGTTGGTGACGGTGGTCACGCTCGGGATGTCGTCCTTGAGGCTTGTCATCATGGAAAGGGTTGCTTGAGTCTTGAGAGAGGAGACACGCGTCATGTTGTTGTGGGCGAGCTCGAGGAGGAGGACTCTCGCTCGAGGAGTCCTCTGAGGAGTGTCGACTTGCGGTGCGCCGTCGTGTTGAGGTAGAAGTGGATGAGGTGTGGTTCACCATCAAGGCGCGCAACTCGTCCATTTGGGTTGTCATGAAGTCTCGCGTACGCTCCTCGGATTCACGTATATGTTGGTGGCGAGGTGCTCGATGCGGTCCATGATGACATCATGTGCTTGGCACATCCCCTTTTGTGAGGCGAAGAATTGTAGTTTGGTGACGTAGTTGTTCGCGTCGTCGTCGTGCTCCTCGAATGCCGGGTTCGTCATAGTGTTCCTATCCATGGAACTCAATTAGATATAAGTGGAAGAATGATAAAACACAACACCAAATACCATTCCGAAGGTTGAAATGAGGATCAATCACTCAATGTGAAATCGTGGAAATAGTATAATTGGCACCGAGTTTGCCCTTCTCACACCTATAAAAGTAATGCTTATGGAGTAGCTTGGTTAGGATTGTGGCACAAAATTTCAAGCAATTCGATAATATGATGCAATAAAGTTGAAATAGATTCGCAGGTTTGCAAGTAAGATGATGTGAATCAATAGCAATGAGTGAACTCGGAAACACGCACACGAATATAAAAGTGGGGTTGTGCAACCAAGAAATGAGCTCAAAACATGGAATCCATGGAAAACGCTCGTGTTGCACAACTCTAGAGAGACGCTAGCATGATTGCTCTAATGGGCGTGATACGAACTTGTGCACAACCTATAAGAAACAAAATGCGTCGTCCTACTATTCCCGACTTGCTATGTATGTATGAGGCATGAGTCACTCGCTCAAGTGATCCAAGGTGATCAAGTATGATATGCAAATTTGGCGATGCTATTGCTCTTTTGTACTTGCTTAAAAGCTTCACTTCTCTTTCCTTTAGCAATGATATTTGGATTGTCACTATGCGGGATGTGCACACCAGGATAGCAATTATGTATGCGGGTACTTTGTAACACAAGAGATGATACTAAGATGTATATGCATGCAATTGTAGCTATGCGGAGTATGTATCACTAATGTGCACAAGTAGCGTGGCCAGGCAATACACAATGGCTAGTCCAATGCAATGGCAAGGGTATAAGTCAAGAGTGTCATCACGGTTACCATCCTTGCTTACGGTGTAGTGTCAATGAAGAGTTGGTTGGCAACGATCTGGGGGTATGATGAGCGGCGACGTCGATGAAGAACCACTCCTAATTAGCCGAAACACCTTAGGAAGTGGTGTTTGGGAACGTCGCATGGGAAACAAAAAATTTCCTACGCACACGCAAACCTATCCATGGTGATGAGCATCTACGAGAGGGAGAATGGATCTACGTACCCTTGTAGATTGCTAAGCGGGAAGCGTTAAGAAACGCGGTTGGTGTAGTCGAACATCTTCGCGATCCAAATCGCCGAGCGTCCCGCGATCTCATCACGATCCGTCCCGCGATCCAATCACGATCCATCCCATGAACTCATCACGATCCGTCCCGCGATCTCATCACGATCCATCTCACGATCTTGATCATGATCTGTCCCGCGAACTCATCACGATCCGCTCCGCGATCTCATCACGAACCGTCTCGCGATCTCGATCACAGTCCTTCCGATCTAGCGCCGAACGGACGGCACCTCCGTGTTCAGCACACGTGCATCTTGATGACGATCTCCACCGTCTTGATCCAGAAAGAGGAGGTGGAGAGGGGAGAGAGTTCGCCGGCAGCGTGACAGCGCTCCGGTGATGGTGGTGGAGGAATTCTGGCAGGGCTTGGCCTAAGCGCTGCGGAAAACCGATCTAGAGGAGAAACTATGCACCGGTGGAACGGGTAGCACGTGGCCGGAAATTCTGTGTGTAAACAGCCCCAATCCACCAGTATATATAGGAGGAGAGGAGGAGGAGGGGGCTGGCGCACCAAGTCCCCTTAGGGGACTTGGCCGGCCAAGGAGGAGCAATCCTACTCCTACTCCAATCCTAGTTGGAGTAGGATTGCTTCCTATTGGCTGATTTTCCCCTTTTCCCTTTAGGACTTCCTCTCCCTGTGCCATGGGCCTTTGGGGCTGTTTCCCCATCCCATTAAGGGCTGTTTATTATTCTCCCACAGCCCATGGACCTGTTGGGGTCGAAATACCCCTCCCGGAGGTCCCCCGGTACACTACCGACACTCCCGGTACACTACCGATGAGCCCGAAACTTTTCCGGAAACCAAACTGGGACTTCCTATATATGAATCTTTACCTCCGGACCATTCAGGAGCTCCTCGTGACGTCCGGGATCTCATCCGGGACTCCGAACAAACTTCGGTCACCACCATACATAACTCTACACTACCGAAACGTCACCGAACCTTAAGTGTGTAGACCCTGCGGGTTCGAGAACTATGTAGACATGACCGAGACACCTCTACGGTCAATAACCAATGGCGGGACCTGGACGTCCACATTGGTTCCTACATATTCTACGAAGATCTTTATCGGTCGAACCTCTATGTCAAGGATTCAGTTAATCTCGTATAACGTTCCCTTTGTTCTTCGGTATGTTACTTGCCCGAGATTCGATCGTCGGTATCTCCATACCTAGTTCAACCTCGTTACTGGCAAGTCTCTTTTCTCGTTCTGTAATACAAGATCCCGCAACTAAAAATTAGTCACATTGCTTGCAAGGCTCATTGTGATGTTGTATTACCGAGTGGGCCCTGAGATACCTCTCCGTCACACGGAGTAACAAATCCCAGTCTCGATCCATGCCAACTCAACATACACCATCGGAGATACCTGTAGAGCACCTTTATAGTCACCCAGTTACATTGCGACGTTTGATACACACAAGGCACTCCTCCGATATCCGTGAGTTGCATGATCTCATGGTCATAGGAACACATACTTGACATGCGGAAAACAACAGCAATAAACTGACACGATCATATGCTACGTTTGTAGTTTGGGTCTTGTCCATCACATCATTCTCCTAATGATGTGATCCCGTTATCAAATGACATCTCATGTCCATGGCTAGGAAACCTTAACCATCTTTTGATCAACGAGCTAGTCTATTAGAGGCATACTAGGGACATGGTGTTGTCTATGTATCCACACATGTATCTGAGTTTCCGATCAATACAATTATAGCATGGATAATAAACGATTATCACGAACAAGGAAACATAATAATAACTAATTTATTGTTGCCTCTAGGGCATATTTCCAATAGTCTCCCACTTGCACTAGAGTCAATAATCTAGTTCACATCACCATGTGATTCGCATTGCTATGAATCTAACACCCAATGAGTTCTGGGGCTCGATCATGCTTTGCATGTGAGAGAGGTCTTATAGTCAACGGGTCTGTGATATTCAGATCCGTGTGTACTTTGCAAATATCTAAGTCAAACTGTAAACACTGCTACCACACTCCACTTGGTACTAATTCCAAATGGCTGCTCCACTATACGTATCCAGATCGCTACTATGAGTCATCCGGATTAGTGTTAAAGCTTGCATCGACGTAACTCCTTACGACGAACCCTTTATCACCCCCATAATCGAGAAACAATTCCTTTAGTCTTTTAGTCACTAAGGTTAATGTTAACCGCTGTCCAGTGATCCACTCCTGGATCACTCTTGTACCCCTTGACGGACTCATGGCAAGGCACACACATGTGCGGTACACAGCATGGCATACTATATAGAGCCTATGGCTAGAGCATAGGGGACGATGTTCATCCTTTCTCTTTCTTCTGCCGTGGTCGAGCTTTGAGTCTCACTCAACTTCATACCCTACAAATCAGGTGAGAACTCTTTCTCTGACTGATCCATTTTGAACTCTTTCAAACTCTTTGTCAAGGTATGTACTCATTGAAAGTCTCATCAAGTCATCTTTGATCTATCTCTATAGACCTTAATGCTCAATAGGTAGTTTTATCCAGGTTTTACTTTGAAAATCACTTTCCAAATAACCGCTTATGCTTTCCAGAAATTCTACATTATTTCCGATCAACAATATATCATCCACATATACTTATCAGAAATTCTATAGTGCTCCCACTCACTTTATTGTAAATACAAGTTTCTCATAAACTTTGCATAGACTCAAAACTTTGATCACCTCATCAAAGTGCATATTCCAACTCCGAGATGCTTGCTTCAGTCCATAGAAGGATCACTAAATCTTGTACACCTTTTAGCATCCTTAGGACTGACAAAACCTTCTGGTTGTATCACATACAACCTTTCCTCAAGTAAAACCGTTAAGGAAACGATGTTTTGACATCCATCTGCCAGATTTCATAATTGAAAAATGCAGCAACTGCTAACATATTTCCAACAGACTTTAGCACCGCTACAAGTGAGAAAGTCTCATCGCAGTCAACTCCTTGAACTTGTCACAAACAACTTTGCAACAAGTCGAGCTTTACAAATGGTGATAATTACCATCAGCGTCTGTCTTCATTTTAAAGATCCATTTGTACTCAATGACCTGCCGTCCAACGAGCAAGTCTACCAAAGTCTATACTTGGTTTTCATACATGGATTCTATCTCAGATTTCATGGCCTCCAACCATTTGTCGGAATCCGGGCCCATCATCGCTTCTCCATAGCTAGTAGGTTCATCGTTGTCCAACAACATGACCTCCAAGACAGGGTTGTTGTACCGCTTAGGAGCAGTACACATCCTTGTCGACCTACGAAGTTCGATAGTAACTTGATCCTGAAGCTTCATGATCATCAACATTAACTTCCTCTTCAACTAACGTAGGCTTCACAGAAACAACATTCTGCGCTGCGCTACTCTCTGGTTGAACAAAGGTTTAACAACCTCATCAAGTTCTATCTTCCTCCCACTCAATTCTTTCGAGAGAAACTTTTCCTCGAGAAAGGATCCATTTTAGTAACAAACACTTTGCACTTGGATCTGAGATAGAAGGTTCACCCAACTGATCTTAGGGTATTCTATGAAGATGCATTTGTCCGCCTTGGGTTCGACCTCATTAGGTGAAAACATTTTCCACACAAGTGTCGCAGCCCCAAATATTAAGAAATGACAGCTTAGGTTTCTATCAAACCATAATTCACACGGTGTCATCTCAACGGATTTAGATGGTGCCCTATTTAAAGTGAATGTAGTTGTCTCTAATGCATAACCCCAAAATTATAGTAGTAAAACGATAAGAGACATCATAGCACGCACCATGTCTAATAGAGCATAACTATGATGTTTGGACACACCATCACACTATGGTGTTCCAGGTGGCGTTTAGTTGTGAAACAACTTTCACATTGTCTTAAGTTGTATGCCAAACTCGTGACTCAGATATTCACCTCCACGATCATATCGCAGTCATTTTTATCTTCTTGTCATGATGATCTTAAACTTCACTCTGAATTTGCTTGAACCTTTCAAACGATTCAGACTTGTGTTTCATTAAGTAAATATACACTATATCTACTCAAATCATCAGTGAAGGTAAGAAAATAACGATATCCACTTCACGCTACAAGACTCACTAGATTGCATACATCAACATGTATCATTTCCAATGAATCACTTGCCCGCTCCATCCAATGGGGTCCTTTAGTCATCTTGCCCAAGTGGCATGGTTCGCATGTCTCAACCGATTCGAAATCGAATGAGTCCAAGTATCCATCAGCATGGAGTTTCTTCATGCGCTTTATACCAATATGACATTTTGCAGCAGTGCCACAAGTATGTGGTACTATCATTATTTAACTTTGTATCTTTTGACATCAATGTTATGAACATGTGTATTACTATGAACAAGATTTCAACAAACCATTCTCACTGGGTGCATGACCATTGAAGGTATTATTCATGTAAACAAAATAACCATTATTCTCTGACTTAAATGAATAACCGTATTGCAACAAACATGATCTAATCATGTTCATGCTCAACGCAAAACACCAAATAACATTTATTTAGGTTCGTCATTAATCCTGAAGGTAGAGAGAGCGTGCGATGTTGATCACATAAACCTTGGAAACATTTCCAACACACATCGTCACCTCACCCTTAGCTAGTTCTCCGTTTATTCTGTAGCTTTTATTTCGAGTTACTAAGATTTAGCAACCGAACCGGTATCCAATACCCAGGTGCTACTAGGAGTACTAGAAAGGTACACATCAATAACTCGTATATCAAATATACTTCTATCGATGTTGCCAGCCTTCTTATCTACCAAGTATCTAGGGTTGTTCCGCTTCAGCGACCTCTCACCTCATAATAGAAGCACTTAGTCTCGGGTTTGAGTTCAACTTTGGGTTGCTTCACTGGAGCAGCAACTGACTTGCTATCCATGAAGTTTCCCTCCTTGCTCTTGCCCTTTTCGAAACTAGTGGTTTGATTAACCATCAACACTTGACACTCCTTCTTGATTTCTACCTTCGCGGTGTCAAACATCGCGAACAGCTCAGGAATTATCATTTCTATCCCTGGCAATTTATAGTTCATCACCAAGTTCTAGTAGCTTAGTGACAGTGTCTTGGAGAACTATATCAATCACTATCTTATCTGGAAGATCAACTCCCACTTGATTCAAGCTATTGTATTACCCAGACAATCCGAGTACATGCTCAACGATTGAGCTATTATCCTTCATCTTACAGGCAAAGAATCTTGTTGGAGATCTCATATCTCGCAACACGAGCACGAGCCTGAGATCACAATCTCAGCTCCTAGAACATCTCATATGTTCTGTGACATTCAAAACATTTCGGAGCCTCAATTCTAAGCCGTAATACATGATGCACTAAACTATCAAGTAGTAATCGAAACGTGCCTGTCAGATATTCACAACATCTACAAACGACACTAGAGGGGTTGGCGCACCGAGCGGTGCATTAAGGACATAAGCCTTCTGTGCAGCAAAGAGGATAATCCTCAGACCACGGACCCAGTCCGCAATATTGCTACCATCATCTTTCAACTCTATTTCTCTAGGATCATATAAAAAATACAAGGGAGCTACAGTGTGAGCTAGTAATCTACAACATAATTTGCAAAGACACTTTGACTATGTTCATGATAATGAGTTCAATTTAATCATATTACTTAAGAACTCCCACTCAAATTGACATCCCTCCGATCATTCGAGTGATACATGATCCAAATTCACCAACTCTAGTCCGATCATCACGTGAGTTGAGGTGGCTACAATGGTGAACATCATTATGTTGATCATATCTACTATATGACTCATGTTCGACCTTTCGGTCTCTTGTGTTCCAAGGCCATGTCTGTACATGCTAGGCTCGTCAAGTTTAACCCGAGTGTTCTGCACGTGCAAATTTGGCTTGCATCCGTTGTATGTGAACGTAGAGTCTATCACACCCGATCATCACGTGGTGTCTCAACACGACGAACTTTCGCAACGGTGCACACTCGGGAGAACACAATTCATCTTGAAATTAAGTGAGGGATCACCTTATAATGCTATCGTCATCCTAAGCAAAACAAGGTGCATAAAAAGGATTAACATCACATGCAAATCATAAGTGACATGATATGGCCATGAACTTGTGCTTTTGATCTCCATCTAGAAAGCACCGGCATGATCTCCATCATCACCGGCATGACACCATGATCTCCATCATCTTGATCTCCATCAACGTGTCGCCATCGGGGTTGTCACGCCCTGCATGCTTCTACTACTATTGCTACTGTTTAGCGATAAAGTAAAGCATTACATAGCGCTTAATGATTGACACGCAGGTCATACAATAATTAAAGACAACCCTATGGCTCCTGCCGGTTGCCGTACTCATCGACGTGCAAGTCATGAAATTCTATACATCACATGATCATCTCATACATCACATATATCACATCATGTAATTGGCCATATCACATCACAACATACCCTGCAAAAACAAGTTAGACGTCCTCTAATTGTTGTTGCATGTTTTACGTGGCTATTACGGGTATCTAGCAAGAACGATTCTCACCTACACATAAACCACAACGGTGATACACTAGTTTGCTTTTCAACCTTCTCAAGGACCGCCTTTGTCGAATCCGATCCAACTAAAGTAGGAGAAACTGACACCCGCTAGCCATCTGTTGCAACAAATGCAGTTGAGGGAACCGGTCTCTCGTAAGCGTACGAGTAAGGTTGGTCCGGGCCGCTTCATCCCACAATACCGCTGAACCAAAACACGACCAAGGGAGGAAGCAATCTAAGCATCAACGCCCACAAACCTTTTGTGTTCTACTCGAGATCTCATCGAACCATCAACCTAGCTCATGATGCCACTGTTGGGGAACGTCGCATGGGAAACAAAATTTTTCCTACGCACACGCAAACCTATCCATGGTAATGAGCATCTACGAGAGGGAGAGTGGATCTACGTACCCTTGTAGATCGCTAAGCGGGAAGCATTACGAAACGCGGTTGGTGTAGTCGAACATCTTCGCGATCCAAATCGCCGAGCGTCCCGCGATCTCATCACGATCCGTCCTGCGATCCAATCACGATCCATCTCGTGAACTCATCACGATCCGTCCTGTGATCTCATCACGATCCATCTCACGATCTTGATCCCGATCTGTCCCGCGAACTCATCACGATCCGCTCCGCGATCTCGATCACGGTCCTTCCGATCTAGCGCCGAACGGACGGCACCTCCTCGTTCAACACACGTGCAGCTTGATGACGATCTCCACCGTCTTGATCCAGCAAGAGGAGGTGGAGAGGGGAGAGAGTTCACCGGCAGCGTGACGGTGC
This sequence comes from Hordeum marinum, assembly GCA_022496015.1. NCBI lineage: Eukaryota > Viridiplantae > Streptophyta > Magnoliopsida > Poales > Poaceae > Hordeum > Hordeum marinum. The sequence continues at coordinate 148,196,936 of CM039674.1, forward strand.
TCCGGTGATGGTGGTGGAGGAATTCCGGCAGGGCTTCGCCTAAGCGCTGCGGAAAACCGATCTAGAGGAGAAACTATGCACCGGTGGAACGGGTAGCACGTGGCCGAAAATTCTATGTGTAAACAGCCCCAATCCACCAGTATATATAGGAGGAGAGGAGGAGGAGGGGGCTGGTGCACCAAGTCCCCTTAGGGGACTTGGCCGGCCAAGGAGGAGCAATCCTAGTCCTACTCCCATCCTAGTTGGAGTAGGATTGCTTCCTATTGGCCGATTTCCCCCTTTTCCCTTTAGGACTTCCTCTCCCTGCGCCATGGGCCTTTGTGGCTGTTTCCCCAGCCCATTAAGGGCTAGTTATTATTATCCCACAGCCCATGGACCTCTTGGGGTCGAAATAACCCTCCGGAAGGTCCCCCGGTACACTACCGGCACTCCCGGTACACTACCGATGAGCCCGAAACTTTTCCAGAAACCAAACTGGGACTTCCTATATATGAATATTTACCTCCGGACCATTCCGGAGCTCCTCATGACGTCCGGGATCTCATCTGGGACTCCGAACAACCTTCGGTCACCACCATACGTAACTCTACACTACCGAAACGTCACCGAACCTTAAGTGTGCAGACCCTGCGGGTTCGAGAACTATGTAGACATGACCGAGACACCTCTATGGTCAATAACCAATGGAGAGACCTGGACATCGACATTGGTTCCTACATATTCTACGAAGATCTTTATCGGTCAAACCTCTATGTCAAGGATTCAGTTAATCCCGTATAACGTTCCCTTTGTTCTTCGGTATGTTACTTGCCCGAGATTCGATCGTCGGTATCTCCATACCTAGTTCAACCTCGTTACCGGCAAGTCTCTTTTCTCGTTCCGTAATACAAGATCCCGCAACTAACAATTAGTCAAATTGCTTTCAAGGCTCATTGTGATGTTGTATTACCGAGTGGGCCCTGAGATACCTCTCCGTCACACGGAGTAACAAATCCCAGTCTAGATCCATGCCAACTCAACAGACACCATCGGAGATACCTGTAGAGCACCTTTATAGTCACCTAGTTACGTTGCGACATTTGATACACACAAGGCACTCCTCCGATATCCGTGAGTTGCATGATCACATGGTCATAGGAACACATACTTGACATGCGGAAAACAGCAACAATGAACTGACACGATCATATGCTACGTTTGTAGTTTGGGTCTTGTCCATCACATCATTCTCCTAATGATGTGATCCCGTTATCAAATGACATCTCATGCCCATGGCTAGGAAACCTTAACCATCTTTTGATCAACGAGCTAGTCTATTAGAGGCATACTAGGGACATGGTGTTGTCTATGTATCCACACATGTATCTGAGTTTCCGATCAATACAATTATAGCATGGATAATAAACGATTATCATGAACAAGGAAACATAATAATAACTAATTTATTATTGCCTCTAGGGCATATTTCCAACAAGTGGCGGGGCTCCCGACTCAAAATATCAAATGCAAATGGGTTGCGGAAGAAATGGTGGAAACGGCCAAAAATGTGTCAAAACAAAGCAAGGCAGCTTTGCTGGTTGCCAAGGGCCGGATGTCCGGGCCACTGCACCGGATGTCCGTGGGGGCCGGATGTTTTGGGGCCCCGATCTAGATTGGATCTTAGGTTTTCCTATGAACTAGGGTATGAACACGAATTTTTTTCTACGAATTAGGGGCGATTTGGAGGTGGAAATCGGTGAAGATGATGGGGGAAATGTAAATCCGCTCGTCCACTACGAGATCCATGGACCCAAATCAACAAAATCTAATCAAACCCAACAGACCCAAGAAATTTTGGGTAGTGCTATTTTTGTGAGAATTTTCGAAATTAGGATGAATGAAAGTAAAATTAGGCTAGCAAACGGTGGGGGAGACTCCAAATTCATGATCAACGTGGCTCATGATACCAATATGATACGGGGCAAGACCCGTGGTGGTCGATCTTTCACGAATTGGAGGGAGAAACCACAATGAACACGAGGAAGAACGAGAGGAAACACTCAAGAGAAAACTCAATCACACATCAACGAGATCCATAACATCACAAGGGGTACAAGATCCCAAAGTCAACCAATGATACAAGTAGCGGTATGTGATCTCCCACTCCACAGGAGGGGCCTTGAATCCATGGGGGATATTCCCTCTAGAGGGGCCTCGACATCACTTGGATCTACTCCCAATGGAGGGCAAACTCCCTAAGAGAAGCAAGTAATGGAGCTAAGCTCAAGAGCAAACATTAGCTAACCCTAGAAAGAGGTGGAGGAGGTGTTTATATAGTACTAGGGGGAAAAGGGGCGAGGGAGAGGGGCCCGAGTCTGCCCGCGCAGGGGCCGGATGTCCGGGGATTCAGTTGATGGCCGGATGTTCGGGCTCAGGGCCCGGATGTCCGGGCTGTCGGGGCTGGTTTCCACTCGAATCGGCCAGGGGCTCGCCAGATATCTGTGGCTGGGGGCCAGATTTTCAGGGCGGGTGTCAGTGTCAAAACAAGTGGATCTAGGTAGGGGGTCCTGAACCGTGAGACTAGAATTGATGATAATAGGAGACGAAGGGGACACGGATTTACCCAGGTTTGGGCCCTCCTATGGAGGTAATACCCTACGTCCTGCTTGGTTGTATTGATGATATGGGGGGTTACAGAGTTGATCTACCTCGAGATCGAATAGAGAACCCTAGATGAGTTGTTCTGTCCTTATACCCTAAAACCCTCCGGCTTATATAGATGCCGAGGATGCCTAGGGTTTACACATGGTCGGTTACATGCCAAAGAGATAAACATGCCTATTTACTACATCAGACGTGGAGTGCAAGCCGTGCTTCCCAAAGCTTCCATCCTGGAGACTAGGCCTTCAAATCTTCGTGTGTTAGCTAAGTAGCCCATATAGTCCGGCCCATAAACAATAGATCGGCTATCCGAGGACTCCCTCAGTAGCCCCTGAACTTGCCTCCAACACCAAGGGTCTTCAGCTCCCATTGCTTCGTGAACAGAGTCTTTGGCTTGCGAGGTGAGTTCCTTCCTACCGAACCATAGTTCGGCCTCCGATGATAAGCAGTTTTCGGCATAGTGGCACGTTCGAATACAAAAAATTGATTGGCTTTGAAGGCCAAATGTCAAGGGGTCAATGTTCCTCGGACGACCTCTCTGATGAAAGGCTACGACCCACCATGACAGCTAGGCTAGTTGCATAGACTCGATTCGCGGTTCGAGACCGTTTTAACCATCACGATCTATCAATATACTGATCGTGTCCCGTTTTATAACCGAAAAACTTAATCACGCGCATGCAACAACTCGCATGTCTTGAGAAGTGGAGGGATTCACGACGCAGTCAGGGGAGTCCAAATCGATAGGCCTCATAAAAACAGCAGAAAAACCCCAATGGCTATTCACGCTATCCATTCGACTTCTCCGCCTCCCATTCCTTTGCGCCTCCGAAGCACAAATCTAGGTCTCTTCGACCCCACCTTCCGAGCTCATCAATGGTGGGCTCCAACGGCCAATGGGAAGCTTCCATGGTCATCGACCGGGACATTCTCGACCTCAAGAAGGCCGACTACCTCTCCGCCAACATCCCTCACCGTGCAGCAGAGGAGGGCCAAGTGATCCCCACCCCCAAGTCAGGCGAAGGGTGGTGTTCATCCCTCACTTCACGAGGGGGCTGAGCTTTCCCCTCCACCCCTTCGTCAGGGGGCTGATGTTCTTCTACGGCCTCAACTTCCACGACTTCCCATCGAACTCTATCATGTACATCTTGGTGTTCATCCTCGTCTGCGAGGCCTTCCTGCGCATCGAGACACACTTAGGGCTCTAGCTTCAGGTGTTCGACATCAAGCCTAAGTGCGTCGGCGGCAAGCATGCAGATTGCAGCGGGGCCGTCATCGGCAAGCTCACCCGCGTCGGGTGGCCGTCAGGCACCCTCATTGACACCATGAAGGGGTGGCATAAGGAGTGGTTCTACGTCACCGAACCACAAGAAGAGGGTCAGCACCCCGCTGCCGCATTCAGATCTAGTCCCCCCACCAGACTGGCTTCATGGCTCGAAAAGGGCCTTGTCTGGGGACCGGGCAAGGAGGTGAGCGACCTGTAGAAGCGCATTCGCTCCATGGTCGAGGAGGGCACCAAGTTCACCGATGTGGTCCAGGTGATGCTTCGAAGACGCATCCTCCCCTGCTAGCGCCGGGACACCCCCCTGTGGGCTCGTGAACTCGACGCCAAGCCCACAGTCCGCAATCTCTTCTTCACTACATGAGAGAAGTTGTGGAAGGCGCTCTTCAAATCACAGAAGAGTTGCCCATCCGAGGAGGAGGACAAGGGTCTGCACGTTGCCAAGCCCGATTCCGAGGTACGATACACCCTAGCTTGGTCGGCTTTATTACATAGGAACTCTCCTAATCCCCTTATCCGATCTATCTTTGTAGAGATGGCTGAAGAAAGCCATCAACATTAACAGTCCAGCGCCTCAGCCCAAAGACGAGAGGACCGGGCTGTTAGCCAAAATGCTCGTGGTAAAGCCTTATGAGGCTCCCACGAAGAAAGAGAAGAAGAAGAAACCAGGCTAGGCTAGCATCCGTATCAGGGACCATCCTGATGTCGCATCCGAGGATACCCCGCCTCCTCAAATCAGGAAGAGGCTGAGGAGGAGGAAGAGGAAGAAGAGGAGGAAGAGGAGGCCGAGGTCGAGGGCGAGGGGGGAGGCAATTCCCCTCATGCCAGGAAGAGAGCGGCGTCTTCGGACACCTCGGAGAAAGTCCCTTCTCCTGCCCACAAGAGGGCACGATAGACGCGGGTGGTTCTGTCCGATGATAGTTCGGACTCGAGCACCGCATCCGAAGACCTCGAGGAGGTTCCACGAAGGAGCATACGGGTCAAGACCCCCCAAAAAGGTTAGGATTCGAAGACCCTCCCGTTCATTACAAATAAATTTAGAGTTTGCTAACACGCAAGTTATTGGCCTTGCAGCCCTTCGTGCGTTATCTCCACCGAGGTGATATCGGACGAGGAGAACACGCTTGCCAAACTGAAGGAGAGCGGGGATGCCTCGCATCCCACCACTCCAGGCGCCATGAGGGACGTCGTGGGGGTGTCGTCCTAGCACACTCCAATGGAGGCAGACACCAGTGGCGAGGGAGATCGTACCGTGGACAATGCTAACGCCTCGACTACTGAAGACCGAGGGACAACACCCCACCCGGATACCGATGAGGCCAGACGAGCGGGCGCTCAGTCCCCTCCGAGAACATCTCTGGAGCGCACTATGCCTCCGGAGGCACCGGTCCAATCCCTAGTGGGTGATCGGGGAATCCGATCATCACCGGCACCACTGACCAATAGGCGGTCGGTCATGGAGGAGGCTCTATCGAGCGCCTCCATCCCCGAGGATCACCGCACCCTTATGGGTGCGGTACTACAAAGCATCCAGTCCGTTGACAATGGACTGAAGGAGGCCTTCAAAGCTCTCCTTACGGGTTTTCAAGTAAGTCACCCAATGTGTTTATTTTGCAAAGATTTTATTTATTCGCATTATATACATGGCAGCCCCCGAGCCCTAGGTGAGGTGAAAAACTCACCTAGGGGTCACGTCTGAATCCGATACCGAACTAAATGCACTTTAAGTGTCCAGCATGTTAGAATAAGTTGACATATGATCGAATTGTCTTTAATTCGGGAATTGAGAGCCCATGTAATGTAATGCAGACTTCGTCATCGGTGGCGGCCATAAATGGCACCGAGCTGGAAGAGCTAAATCGGAAGCTGAAGTGCTCCAAAGACAAAGTTGAGGCCCTCAACCAAAGGCTCGATGAGGCTCAAGGTATGTCAAAACAGAATCTGAATGCCTTTGTCTGAGCTCTATCGTCCGAATACCGTCAAATGCAGCTTCTTCACATTGTATAATGCACGCGCAGCCTCGGCGAAGGAGATGGAGAAGCTCAAGGCCGAGCTCCAGCGTGCGAAGGACGAAACGACTGCCGAGAGGGCGGCTGCTAAGGGAACGACTATCGCCCTTTCTGCCACGCGAGCCACTAGTGGTAAGCATGAAGCTCGCGTGGTAGAGGTCCAGCAGAAGCTCAAAGATGCCAGCAAAAGATGCGAGGCCTTGGAGCATAAGAATAAGGCGAGCTCGACTGAACTGTCCACTTTGAAAACCGAACTCCACAAGGAGCAGATGGATAGACAGTTCTACGAGGAGCAAGTGTGCCAGGCCAAGGGCATAACAGATGGTAAGCCGTACTCACTAAAGTGCATATTCGGGGATAGCAAATTCACATTGCTTACCCGGGTGTGGTGATCCTCAGGCGCAACCTCCGATCTCCAAAAGAGCATGGCGAACGTCAATCAGCTATTCGCCTCGCGGGGAGAAGGAAATGAAGCTCGGCTGTTCTGGGCACAGTTCGGAGCCCCCGAGCGTCCTCCTCTTCTGGTGGAGCAGCTAAAACAGCTGATGGAGCTGCACGAGATGGCGGAGCCGACCATGAAGGACCTGTGCATCTGCTTATGGCCCGGTGAGCCGCTGCTAGTCAGCTACTTTGGCCTGGTGCAGAAGTTGACCGCTGCTTCGCCCCGCCTCGACACCGTCAAGCGCTCCTCCTGCATCGAAGGAGTCTGAATGGCCCTTGCCAAGGCCAAAGTGCACTGACCGAGGCTAAATCCTATGAAGGTAGCCATCGACCCGCCGCCACCCGGGAAGGAGCATCGACGCCCTGAGCTATACTTTGATGGAGTGATGGAGAGTGCTCGGGTGATAGCGACGCAGTGTTCGGGTGATAAAATGTTTGAATGAGCTGTAACGCATCCGAAGACTTGCCCAAACTTTTAATGATATTAGTATTTGTTCTTATATGGTTTTGCATTCCTTTATAACTCCTATGTGGCTGTTTAACATTGAAAGATGCGAGTCGTCGGCTTCAGCCCCCACATAGATACTACATGGGGTGTCTATGCCAATGCACTATGTCCCTTAGTCATATTATCGAAACTCGATGGTGGTATAGTGCGGCGGACTAGACAATTAGACTATAGTGCTTTATTGTTTTCACTTAGCTGTAGGGGCGCGAAAAGGTCTACATGAAGCGTGCGATTCGCCACCAAAGTGTTGTGATGTTCGGACGAACCGTGGTCGAAGCCAGTATCACAATGTCTGCACAAAGGGCAAGTTCCTCGTATACCATGGAATAACCGCTTATGAGATTGAAGTATAACACTTCCTACTCGGGGTTCATAGATGGATCGCGCATACTATGACAGTCCATTTTTGGCTTTCTCCCCTGAGGTGCTTGACCAGACTATCTGGAAGCACAATCACAGGGGTGCTCCCTTTGCCCTTTTAGCCGAACAAGCGGAACATAAAGGGGCAAGCACAGGAGCCGGGCAACCCAACTTATTGACCAAAGACATAGTTCAAAACCGATGCAAATAAAGTGAGGGCCAAGACGCCGAACACATGATAGATAAGGCAATTTGTGTTTGAACTCGAGCCCCCAGTCTATTAGCCGGTTACCTCGCGTCATACCGAACAGGTTCACAAGAAGTGGGAGGGAGGAGAAGAAATATGCACCAAAAAAGGAAGATGAGGCAAACTTGCGCCACACAATTTTGCATTTTCTCAACAACTCTTATAACTCGGGTTCCCGAAGCAACTGTTTACACGTATGTGAAAGAAATAAAATTATAGAGTTGTTGTACCAGGGGTCTTCGACTAGTAACCTGACATCGTCGATATGCCCCCTTGCTAGTTGACTCTTGCTCTTAGATGCACCTTGATGGGTGTTAGTGTTCGGCGGGCGGATTTTGCCAACAAAATCTTGAGAGGCCGCCTAATTGTAGGTGAGCTTTATGCCGTAGGCAGGCTCTTTTAGGAGCGCCCGCATTTTGTCCGAAGAAGTGTTGATGGTAGCAATTCGGGCTAGCCGAAAACCCATCTTTATTTCCCCACCACTACCCATGGAATCTTAAGTGCGAAGTTGTGCCTCCTCGGCACATACTTTGCTAGTCGTTTGTATGGGGCCGGTTGCGTTCCCGGACTCTATTGTTTTGGTCGAACCATGGTCTGTACCCGCCCCATCTATCGGGCGAGTACTCTATGGATCCACAGATGGATCTTGTGCGGCCTGCTCTGTGATCCAGGTCATCTCACAGGTAGAACCTGTCATTGGGATCTAATGGCTCCTTACCCCATCTTCGGGGCACTGCCGGTATATAACCGGTGTCGTCAGCCATCCTGTCTCGACCGCGAGGGGGCAGTCTGGGTTGTCGTATGGAGTATGGTTTGGAGATGGAGTATCAGTGAGTTCGTCATCGAATTGCAGCAGCAGCCTTCTTTGAGGGTAGCTTTTGGGCTGGTTTGACAGACCGGTGCCGTATGCTTCCTCGGCTGAGAAGACTTTCGTCCATCGATCATTGAGGTCGTCCTGTTCGGCTTTGAGCTTCCGTTCTTTAGCCTTTAGGATGCAAGCCATTGCTATGAGCCGTTGCCTGATTTCTTCCTGATCTTCAAGGTTATCAGGGATGTACAAGTCACCGGCTTCCAATATATCTTCCTCCTCGACGAGGGGAAGGTAATCATCGCCTTCAGAGTCATTGACGTTATCGGGGTTGTTTTAGTCCTCGGGCCCTTTCGTACCCTCTAACGGGTGCTCGGGGATATCGGGATTGCCATGATCAGATGGGGTATTACCGTCCCCGTTGCTGATAATAGTTTTTCTTCCCTTTTTGCTTTTGGATCGCTTATGCGATTTCCGGTGCCTTGATGGTGCATCGCCTGATTTTTCGCTGTCATTGTGAGGCGTGTTGTCACCATTGGTGGCAGGAGTATCTACCATGTAGACGTCGTATGTAGAAGTGGTGGCCCAACTCCCGGTGTTAACGGGGGTGGGAGCACGGTCCTCTTCATCCATGTATTCTGGATCCTTGGAGGCATAGTCTAGCATGTCAGTTAAATCCTCGACAGTGGCTATCAAGTGGGTGGTGGGTGGGTCGAAATTTTTGTCCTGGCCTGCACCGTAACCGAACCGAGCGTAGATCGGGGATGGATCGTTGGTGATCTTCATCGACAAGAATTGATCCGGGGCCTCATCGATCGCTGAGGGCCCGACCGGATCCAGCTATTCGGAACTCGTGGAGTTAACCTCCAAGACATCCAGACATGGGAAGTGTTTGGCAAGAACACGTGTCCGTTCGTCTGGCTTAATGGCCGGACCAGGATAAGAGACCGTCTCATCGCCATGGGTGACCCCATCGGCATGTCCTAAGAAGGGGCTCGAGGTTAAAGCCTCAGAGTCCCCTGAGGCTATAGGCGAAGCTGTGAGCCCGATTAACGTCAAGTCGCCCTGAGAGTCAACGGAGAACTCTAAGTTTCCGAATCTGACCTCCCGATCAGGGTTGAAGCTCTCAACGCGGCCTAGATGGCTAGTAGAATCAGCGTGTAGCACAATGCTACCGAAGGCGAAGATCTGTCCGGGGACAAAAACATCCATGTTGTGGACCTCTTCGTTGATGACAAGGCGAGGCGTCGATTCCATCTTGCTCACAGAGGAACTCTCAATGAAAGCACCAATGTCGGTGTCAAAACCGGTGGTTCTCGGGTAGGGGTCCTGAACTGTGAGACTAGAATCGGCGGTAATAGGAGACGAAGGGGACATGGATTTACCTAGGTTCGGGCCCTCCTATGGAGGTAATACCCTACGTCCTGCTTGGTTGTATTGATGATATGGGGGGTTACAGAGTTGATCTACCTCGAGACGGAATAGCTAACCCTAGATGTGTAGTTCTGTCCTTATACCCTAAAACCCTCTGGCTTATATAGATGACGAGGATGCCTAGGGAATACACATGGTCGGTTACATGCCGAAGAGATAAACATGCCTATTTACTACATCAAATGTGGAGTGCAAGCCGTGCTTCCCGAAGCTTCCATCCTAGAGACTGGGCCTTCAAATCTTCCTGTGTTTGGTAAGTAGCCCATATAGTCCGGCCCATAAACAATAGATCGGCTATCCAAGGACCCCCTAATCTAGGACTCCCTCAGCGAGGCCAGATGTCTGGGGTGGGGCCGGATGTTCGGCTCCTATAGCTTTGCCTGGGTGCTGTGGGGTCCCCAGGTGACGGATGTCCGGGCTGGTGGCCGGATGTGCGAGGCCTGGGAGGTGATTTAGCCTTCCTTTGGTCCTCATGTCCACGCTCCTTCGGATCCATCTTCATAGTGACTTGGCCTTCACTCCGAGCATCTCCTAGGTCGTGTCCATAGTACCTAATCACGCAAAGAGTCTCCGCTTGAGGTAGCTTGAGGGATGTCATCTCATTTGTAATGGAATGTGCACGGGCTCTCGTCATGGGACCATTCGTAGCTTGAGGTGTTGGTGATGGGTCCATGGTGGTGCTCATGGGATGCTCCGCATCAACATCCAAAAACAAAAAGCACATAACAACCTCTTCTTCCCTCTGTGAAGGGCCTATCTTTTACTTTCTAGTACCTACCTTTATGCAAGAGTCATGGTGATCTTCACCACTTCCTGTATTTTGCCTTTTTCTCTTGGCAAGCATCATGTGTTGGGGAATGATCTAGACACATATATCCATACAAATATATTTGATCATGAATTATTATTGTTGACAATTATCTACATGATAAATAAGTTGGGAGGCGAAACATTAAGCCCCTATCTTTCTTTCTCTTCAATGGATGCTATTTGTTCTAAAAATATGCTTTGAGTGTCAATAATCATGGAAGACTATATGATAGTTGAGTATGTGGAATTTTATAAATCGAAGCTCTTACATAGACCCTTTCCGAAAATAAGATGAATTGCAATTGTTCCATGACTAGGAATATGGTTTGTTAGTTTTCAAGAAACTTTCTGGTCTATACTTTAACATGTGAATAGCTTGCTACTCAATCATGGGAAGTTTTATGAGATGAGCTACTTTTTATGGTTTATATTGATGCTAGAAAAAGTGCTTGGTATTATCATTGATCAAACTTGTGCACTTTCTAGCATTCACACTTCATAAATTATTTCTTTTATCATTTACCTACTCGAGGACGAGCAGGAATTAAGCTTGGGGATGTTGATACGTCTCCAACGTATCTATAATTTATGAAGTATTCATGCCATGTTTACAATAATTCTATATGATTTTTGTATAATTTTATTAGAACTAACCCGGAGAGACACTATTTTCAGCAGAACTACCATGGTGTCATTTTTTGTGCAGAAATAGAAGTTCTTAGAATGGGCTGAAAATTTACAAAGAATACTTTTGGAAAATATAAAAATACTGGAGAAAAAAGATACCAGAGAGGAGTCCCGAGGTAGCCACAAGCCTAGGCCCCCCTAGGGCGCGCCCCCTGGCTTGTGGGTCCCTCGGGAGTCCACCTGACTTGATTCCAACACCAAGTACTCCTATAGAAAATGTAACCCCCAGAAAGAAACCTAGATCGGGAGTTCCACCATTGCAAGCCTTTGTAGACACGAAAAACCAATCGGAAGCCCTCTCCGGCACCCTTCTGGAGGGGGCCATCATCCCTGGAGGCCATCTTCATCATCCCGGCGATCTCCATGATGAGGAGGGATGTTGGGGAACGTCGCATGGGAAACAAATTTTTTACTACGCACACGCAAGATCTATCCATGGTGATAAGCATCTACGAGAGGAAGAGTGGATCTACATACCCTTGTAGATTGCTAAGCGAGAAGCGTTAAGAAACGCGATTGGTGTAGTTGAACGTCTTCGCGATCCAAATCGCCGAGCATCCGACGATATCATCACGATCCATCCCGCGTTCCAATCATGATCCATCCCACGAACTCATCACGATCCGTCCCGCAATCTTATCACGATCCGTCTCGCGATCTTGATCATGGTCCTTCCGATCTAGCGCCGAACGGCCGACACCTCCGCGTTCAGCACACGTATGGCTCGATGACGATCTCCGCCTTCTTGATCCAGAAAGAGAGAGCGGAGGGGTAGACGAGTTCTCCGGCAGCATGACGGCGTTGCGATGGTGGTGGTTGAGGACTTACAGTAGGGCTTCGCCTAAGCACCGCTAAAAACCGATCTAGAGGAGAAACTATGCACTAGAGGAGAGGGTAGCACATGGCTGAAAATCAAGTGCCAAAAACCCTAAAACCTCTAGTATATATAAGAGGAAGAGAGGAGGATGCTTGGCCCAAGGGCCAAGCCATCTAGGCTTCGGCCGAACCAAGGAGGAGAGGATGATTCCTCCTCCAATCCTAGTAGGACTAGGACTCCTCCTTATTTTGGTCTTTTTGCCTTTTTCCACCTTTTTCTCTCCGGGATTTTCTTCCCAGCCGCATGGGCTTTGTGTGGAACTTCCTCCAGCCCACTAAGGTCTGGTATTCACTATCCCACAGCCCATGTAGCCTCTTGGGTCGAAATACCCCTCCCGATGGTCTCCCGGTACACTACGGCACTCCCGGTACACTACCGATGAGCCCAAAAATTTTCCGGCAACCAAAATAGGACTTCCTATATGTCAATATTTAATTCCGGACCATTCTGGAGCTCCTCGTGACGTCCGGGATCTCATCCAGGACTCTGAACAACCTTCTGTCACCACCATGCATAACTCTATACTACCGAAACGTCACCGAACCTTAAGTGTGCAGACCGTGCGGGTTCGAGAACTATGTAGACATGATCGAGACACCTCTACGGTCAATAACCAATAGCGGGACCTGGATGCCCATATTGGTTCCTACATATTCTACAAAGATCTTTATCGGTCGAACCTCTATGTCAAGGATTTAGTTAATCCCGTATAATGTTCCTTTTGTTCTTTGGTATGTTACTTGCCCGAGATTCGATCGTCAGTATCTCCATACCTAGTTCAACCTCGTTACCGACAAGTCTCTTTACTCGTTCCGTAATACAAGATCCCGTGACTAACACTTAGTCACATTTCCTGCAAGGCTTGTTGTGATGCTGTATTACCGAGTGGGCCCTGAGATACCTCTCCGTCACACGGAGTAACAAATCCCAGTCTTGATCCATGCCAACCCAACAAACACCCTTGGAGATACCTTTAGAGTACCTTTATAGTCAACCAGTTAGGTTGCGACGTTTGATACACACAAGGCACTCCTCTAGTGTCAGTGAGTTGCATGATCTCATGGTCATAGGAACAGATACTTGACATGCAGAAAACAGTAGCAATAAACTGACACGATCATATGCTATGTTTGTAGTTTAGGTCTTATCCCGTTATCAAATGACATCTCATGTCCATGACTAGGAAACCATAACCATCTTTGATCAACAAGCTAGTCTATTAGAGGCATACTAGGGACATGGTGTTGTCTATGTATCCACACATGTATCTGAGTTTCCGATCAATACAATTATATCATGGATAATAAACGATTATCATGAACAAGGAAATATGATAATAACTAATTTATTATTGCCTCTAGGACATATTTCCAACAAGGGAGTAGTTCACCCTCGGGGCCGAGGGTATGTACCAGTAGCTATGTGTTTGATCTCTCTCTCTCTCTCGTGTTCTTGAGATGACACGATCTTGTTGTACTGTGGGCTTTATTAATATAGATGAATCATATGGAGTTTTCCCCTCTCGTGTTCTTGAGATGACACGATCTTGTGATTTCATACCCTACAATAATTTATTCATTTTTTCTCCTCTATTTGTGACTTTGGAGTGAACTCTTTGTCGCACGTGAGGGATATACATATGATTCAACTATCTCAATATTGTTGAGAGAACTGGCACCAGTGAAAGTATGAACCCCAGGCCTTGTTTTCAAGCATTGCAATACTATTTTTGCTCACTTTTGCTCACTTTTGTTACTTGTTATCTTGCTGTTTTTATATTTTCAGATTACAAAAACCTATATCTACCATCCATATTGCACTTGTATCACCATCTCTTGGCCGAACTAGTGCACCTATACAATTTGGCATTGTATTGGGTGTGTTGGGGACACAAGAGATTTCTTGTATTTGATTGCATGGTTGTTTGAGAGAGACCATCTTCATCCTACACCTCCCACGGATTGATAAACCTTAGGTCATCCACTTGAGGGAAAATTGCTACTGTCCTACAAAACTCTGCGCTTGGAGGCCCAACAAAGTCTACACGAATAAATTTGCATAGTAGACATCACAAGTCCACATACTCAACCATCATTTAGTATTCTATGATTGCTAACACTTGAAACATACCCATAGACAAATAGTTTCAACCGGACACATAGAAAGATAGGGGCTTATAGTTTGCCTCGCAACATATTCACCTCAAGGGCGATGTCAACAATAGTAACTCATGCTCACTCATATCCAACTGTTCATATGCGCCTAGATCTTTCCTCGCCACATGATGCTTGCCAAAGGAGAAAAATAAAAAGGAATAGGGGAGAATACTTTTCCTCTTTCATAAAAGTAAGTACAAAAAATTAAAAGATAGGCCCTTCGCAGAGGGAAGCAGAGGTTGTAATGCGCTTTTTAGTTTGAATGCCAAATAATTTAGTGCAAAAGAATGTCACGTTGCATTGCCTCTTGTGATAGCAACCTTTATTATGAAGTCCGTCACTTTTATTACTTTGCCATCACAAGTTCGTGCAATGCTAAATTTCTCTTACACTAATTGATCCAACACTTTTAGAAGAAATTTTTATTGCCTTGATGCACCGATGACAACTTACTTGAAGGATCTTATTCAATCCATAGGTAGGTATGGTGGACTCTCGAACATGAGTTTAGGTTTGGGTTTTTGGATGCACAAGTAGTATTTCTACTTAGTGCGGAATTTTTGGCTAGCAAAGATATTGGGCAAGCACCACATGTTAAAGGATCTATGGCAATATAACTTCCGTGTGAATATGAACAATCATAATTCATTATGTTGTCTTCTTTGTCCAATGTCAGCAAATTTGGCATATAATATTTAATGGGGGCTCACAATCATAAAAGATGTCCATGATAGTATATTTGCATGCGAATCTTCTCTTCCCTAATTATTTATTTCATGAGTTGCATCATGGACTAATGCTATGTTTGCCAATCTCCAATAAATTTTACCACTTGTACTTCTCTTCATTGTGAAGTCAATACTCACCATAAGATTAGCATATGATCTTTTTCATTTATTTTCTTTTATCATGATTGCAACAAGAAAGTAAAAGGGGCAAGAGCTCGAACTTAACTTTATTATATAACTCTCACTCGATTACATAGATAGATAGATCACGAAACTAGTACTCGAAAATAGATCATACTAAACTTTTATTCAACTAGATCATGAAAAGGCTAAGGATTGGAATAAATGGCAAAAGGTAAGAGTGATGGTGATAGGATACCGAGGTACCTCCCCCAAGCTTGTCTCAAGCCAAGGGGAGTGCCCATACCCGTGTACTCAAGTCTCCGTTGGTGATGAAGATGATGAAGGTGGTGGTGATGAGGCATTATTCTTCTTTGCCAATTTGTGCTTGAGGCTGAAGTTTTCTTCCCTCAAATCATCATTCTCTTGCTCAAGTTTCAATATCCTTTTGCATAGAGCTGCCTTGCTCTCCTACAGAAAACGAGAAGGGATAAAATGAGTATTGGGTATACTGCTACCATTAGGATGGCTTGACTTATTGAACTCCACATGCATATCTCCAAGTTGAGGTAGTGGAGGTTCATCTTCATCTGAGCCACCGTGTGGTCCCGCATCTTCTATTTCCTCCAGATCGGTGTCTTCTTCTTCCTCCGAAGTCCACAAGTAGGGGTAAATGTCCCCAAAGATCTTTGGATTAGCAACATATTCGACACATACCTCTCTCCCTCAGAATCTTGGGACAACATATTTTCAGATCTGCCAGGAAAACAACACAAAACAAGAACAGAGAAATCTCACGATGTGGTGGTCAAAACAGTCTGGGGTATATATTGAGAATTTTTATTCTTGGAAACCAAGCAAACGAGAGGAAAACGGAGTCAGGAAGGTTCCCGAGGTGGGCCCGCTCCACCAGGGCGCGCCAGGGATGGCATTCGCGCCCTGGTGTGACATGCCCTCCTCGGTTACCTTCGGTTTATTTTTTACTCCCTAAAATTCATAAATATTCCAAAACTGATAAAAAATATTTTTGCGGATTTTTTGGAGACTCTTTACTCATCGTATCACGTACCTCTTTATTTTCACGATTCTGGAGTGTTTCGGAAGGTTTCTTTTATGTGTTCCTCTGGTTTCATGGTTTGGATAACATTGCTTTACACATTAATAGGCATACCTGAGATATAGTGTTTAATTCTTCATCCGTTAACCACCTTCGGGTTGGTACCTTCGGCATTATTAATCTTAATAGCTCTAGAGTGATAACCTCTTCGATAACATAGGGTCCTTCCCATTTGGAGAGAAGTTTTCCTGCAAAAGAACTAAAACGAGAATTGTACAAAAGAACATATTCTCCAACCTTGAATTCAAGCTTTTGGATTCTTTTGTCATGCCATCTTTTAACTTTTTCTTTGAATAACTTGGCATTTTCATAAGCTTGGGCCATCCATTCATCTAATGAGCTAATATAAAATAACCTCTTTTCACCAGCAAGTTTGAAATCATAGTTTAGTTATTTTATTGCCCAAAATGCTTTATGTTCTAGTTCTAGAGGCAAATGACAAGCTTTCCCATAGACCATCTTATATGGAGACATACCCCTAGGATTTTTATATGCTGTTCTATAGGCCCAAAGTGCATCATCTAATTTCTTAGACCAATTCTTTCAGGACATATTAACAGTTTTTTGTAATATCAAGTTTATTTCTCTATTGCTAAATGCAACTTGACCACTAGATTGAGGATGATAAGGTGATGCAATTCTATGGTTAACGTCATATTTAGCAAGCATTTTACGGAAAGCACCATGAATAAAGTGTGAACCATAATCAATCATTTGATATCTAGGGACTCCAAAACTTGGGAAAATAACTTCTTTAAGCATTTTAATGGAGGTATGATGATCAACACTATTAGTTGGATTAGCTTCTACCCACTTAGTGACATAATCAACAACAACCAAAATATGAGTGTACCCATTAGAGGAAGGAAAAGGTCCCATATAATCAAAACCCCAAACATCAAATGGTTCAACAACAAGTGAATAATTCATAGGCATTTCTTGACGCTTACCGATATTACCAATTCTTTGACATTCATCACAAGATGAGACAAACTTACGAGCATCCTTGAAGAGAGTAGGCCAATAAAAACCAGATTGTAATACCTTATGAGCAGTTCTATCTCCCGCATGATGTCCTCCATACGCTTCAGAATGATATTTCCGTAAGATTTGTTCCTGTTCATTCTCAGGTACACAGTGTCTAATAGTACCATCTACTCCTTCTTTATAAAGATGTGGGTCATCCCAAAAGTAATGTATTAAGTCATATTAAGAATTTTTTATTTTGTAGGTATGTGAAACTAGGTGGAATATATTTAGCAACAATGTAATTAGCATAGTCAGCATACCATGGATTGTTTTGAGAGACATTTATCACAACTAGTTGTTCATCAGGAAAACTATCATCAATAGGTAGTGGGTCATCAAGAATATTTTCGAACCTATACAAGTTATCATCTACGGGGTTCTCAGTGCCCTTCCTATCAACAATATGTAAATCAAATTCCTGAAGCAAGAGAACCCACCTAATGAGTCTAGGTTTAGCATCTTTCTTTTCCATAAGATATTTTATAGCAGCATGATCAGTGTGAACAATAACTTTGGAATCAACAATGTAAGGTCTGAATTTATCACAAGCAAACATGCTGCTAAAAATTCTTTTTCAATAGTGGCATAATTTCTTTGGGCACTATCTAGAGTTTTGCTAGCATAATGGACAGCATTTAATTTCTTATCAACTCTTTGTCCTAGAACAACACCAACAACATAATCACTAGCATCACACATAATTTCAAAACACAAGTTCCAATCAGGTGGTTGAACAATAGGTGCAGTGGTTAAGGCTTTCTTAAGTGTTTCAAAGGCTTCCTTGCAATCATCATAAAAAACAAAGGGAATATCCTTTTGCAAAAGATTAGTATGCGGCCTAGAAATCTTTGAGAAGTCTTTAATAAACCTCCTATAGAAACCAGTGTGACCAAGGAAACTTCGAATACCTTTGATATCTTTAGGACATGGCATTTTCTCAATTGCATCAACTTTACCTTGATCCACCTCAATACCTCGTTCGGAGATCTTATGCCCCAAGGCAATACCTTCATTATCCACAAAGTGGCACTTCTCCCAATTCAAGACGAGATTAGTTTGTTCACATCTCTGCAAAACTCGATCAAGGTTGTTTGAACAATCATCAAAAGAAGTTCCGTAAATGGAAAAATCATCCATCAAACCTCCACAATCTTTTCACATAGCAGCCATACATCTTTGAAAGGTAGCAGGTGCATTGCATAAACAAAAAGGCATATGTCTGTAAGTAGAGGTTCCAAAAGGACAAGTAAAGGTGGGTTTCTCTTGATCAGATTGTGACACGGGTATTTGAGAGAACCAGAATATCCATCTAGGAAACAAAAGTGTGTGTTCTTAGATAACCTTTCAAGTATTTGATCAATAAAAGGCAAGGGTAGTGATGTCTACTACACAACCTTCTTGTTGTAGACTCGTGTTGGGCCTCCAAGCGTAGAGTTTTGTAGGACAACGACAATTTTCCCTCAAGTGGATGACCTAAGGTTTATAAATCCATGGGAGGTGTAGGATGAAGATGGTCTCTCCCAAACAACCCTGCAACCAAATAACAAAGAGTCTCTTGTGTCCCCAACACACCCAATACAACGGTAAATTGTATAGGTGCACTAGTTCGGCAAAGAGATGGTGATACAAATGTAATATGGATGGTAGATATAGGTTTTTGTAATCTGAAAATTTAAAAACAGCAAGGTAACAAATAGTAAACAATGAGCAAAATGTTGTATAAATGCTTGGAAACAAGGCCTAGGGTCCATACTTTCACTAGAGCAATTTCTCTCAAAAATATTGGCATAGTTGAATCATATGTAAATACCTCTCGTGCGATAAAGAGTTCACTCCAAAGTCACAAATAGCGGAGAACTAACGAAGAAATTATTCTAGGGTACGAAACCACCTCAAAGTTATCTTTTGTGATCAATCTTATGAGCTATCCCTATAAGTGTCACGAACAACCTTAGAGTTCATACTAAAATAACACCTTAAGGTACACATCAACCAAAACCCTAATGTCACCTAGATACTCCAATGTCACCACAAGTACCCATGGGCTTGATTATATGATATGCATCACATAATTTCAGATTCGTCATGTTCAATCCAACACAAAGAACTTCAAAGAGTGCCCCAAAGTTTCTACCGGAAAGTCAAGACAAAAACGTGTGCCAACCCCTATGCATAGATTCCCAAGGTCACGGAACCCGCAAGTTGATCACCAAAACATACATCTAGTGGATCAATGGAACATCCCATTGTCACCATGGATATCCCATCGCAAGACATACATCAAGTGTTCTCAAATCCTTAAAGACTCAATCCGATAAGAAAACTTCAAAGGGAAAACTCAATTCGTCACAAGAAGATAGAGAGGGGAAAACTCCATATGATTCATCTATATCAATAAATCTCGTGGTACATCAAGATCGTGTCATCTCAAGAACAGGAGAGAGAGAGAGATCAAACACGTAGCTACTAGTACATACCCTCGGCCCCGAGGGTGAACTACTCCCTCCTCGTCATGGAGACCGCCATGATGATGAAGATGGCCTCCGGTGATGGTTTCCCCCTCCGGCAAGGTGCGAGAATGGGATCCCGATTAGTTTTTCATGGCTTTTGGAAGTTTGCAGCGGTGGAGCTCCCGATCTAGGTTTCTTTTTGGAGGTTTCTATATTTATAGGAATTTTTGGCGTCGATCTCACGTTAAGGGGGGACACGTGGCGGTGACAAGCCTTGTAGGCGCGACCAGGGAGGGTGGTCGTGCCTGGCAGGCTTGTGACCTCCTCGTGGCTCTTCTGGCCCAACTCCAATGCTTTGGGGGTCTCTTTTGGTCCAGAAAAAATCATACTAAATATTTGGCCCATTCCGAGAACTTTTATTTCTGTAAAAAAAACGACACCATGGTAGTTTTGCTGAAAACAATGTCAGTCCGGGTTAGTTCTAAAAAATCATACTGAAATCATATATAATTATTTTGAACATGGCATGAAAACTTCATAAACTATAAATACGTTGGAGACGTATCAGCATCCCCAAGCTTAACTCCTGCTCGTCCTCGAGTAGGTAAATGATAAAAGAAATAATTTATGAAGTGTGAATGCTAGCATAGTGAATAAATTTGATCAATGATAACTCCAAACACTCTTTCTAGCATCATTAAATGTCATAAACAGCAACTCATCTCATAAACCTTTTCATGATGAAATAACAAGCTATCCACATGTTAAAGTATAGACTAACAAACTATGCTTTCAGTCACCAAACAAGTACAATTAATCTTATTTTCAGGAAGGGTCTATGTAAGAGCTTTGATTTAGCAAATTCGACATACTCAACTATCATATAGTCTTCCATGATTGCTAACACTCAAAGCATATTTTTAGAAAAAATAGCATTCATCGAACACAGAGAAATATATGGGCTTAATATTTCGCCTCCCAACTTATTTATAATATAGATAATTGTCAACAATAATAATTCATGATCAAATATATTTTAATGGCCATATATGCTTGGATCTTTCCCACCACATGACGCTTGCTAAGAGAAAAAGGCGAAATATAGGAGGTGGCGAAGATTACCATGACTCTTGCATAAAGGTAAGTACTGGAAAGTAAAAGATAGGCCCTTCATAGAGGGAAACATTGATTTGCAAAGGTTCTAGAGCTCGAGCTTTTAAAATAGAAATGAATAATAATTTTGAGCGGTATACTTTCATTGCCACCATAACAACCGAGAGATCTCGGTATCTTCCATGCTAGATACATTATAGGCGGTTCCCAAACAGAATGGTAACGTTTTTTTACTCCCCCTCCACCAATCAATCACACTCCACGGCGAGCCGAATCCACGGGTACTTTCCATACCAACAACATTCCTAGGGGAGTTTTGTTTAATTATTTGCAATTTTTTATTTCGGGGCTGGGAATCCCTATTACCATCAACTTTCTCGTGAATGATAGTGAATCAACACATATCGTGAGAATAACCTACCTAGCATGGAAGATAATAACAGCCCCTATTCATTATATGAGCGATTCGGGCATACAAAATAGAATATTATTTGAAGGTTTAGAGTTTGGCACATGCAAATTTACTTGGAACGGCAGGTAAATACCGCATATAGGTAGGTATGGTGGACTCATATGGAACAACTTTGGGTTTAAGGGTGTTTGGATCCACAAGTAGTATTTCTACTTCGTGCGGAAGTTTTGGCTAGTATGAGGTGGAAGCAAGCACCACATGTTGGAGAATCCATAACAGTATAACTTCTATAGAAATATACCCAAGCATAACTCATTACATTGTCTTCCTTGTCCAACTTCAACTAATTTTCTCAAGTTTGAAAATAAGTAATGGGTAATCACAATCATAGAAGATGTCCAAGATAGTATATTTATATGTGAAATCTCTCTTCCTTCAATATTTTTTCATGAATGGTTCAATTGACCAATACAGTGTTTGCTAACCTTCAATAAATTTTACCACCTATAATTCTTATATGTGAATTAATTACTCCCAATGGGATAAGCATATAAAACATGAATAATCTCAGATTTATGATATTCAATTCTTTCAACCATTTACTCGTAGGATATAAGTGAAGCACGAGAGTAAACGACAAAACTACTCCAAAACATATAAGTGAAGATCAATGAGTAGTCAAACAATTAAGTAAATATGTGAGGACTTCCTCTCTCTCTATCTCTCAATAAATATTTTTAGATCTGAGTATTTTATTTAAACATCAAGCAAAAAAAATAGCACTCCAAGAATAGCACATATCATGTGAACGAATAAAAATTTAGGCTCAACATATGCTAACTGATAGTTGATGAAGAGAGGTGGGATGCGTAGCACCCCCAAGATTATATGATTGAGACTTCTTGAAATATTTACTTGGGATGCCTTGGGTATCCCCAAGCTTGAGCTTTTGCATCTCGTTCAATCCTCTCATATCATGGTTTCACCTATTCTCAAAAACTTCATCCACACAAAACTCAAAAAGAACTCGTGAGATAGGTTAGTACACATAAGAACAAATCAACACCTCATGTACTGCCAAGACAAGTTTCACAATAATTTTGAAACATTAGGTACTGTATACTATCATTTCCACAATTTATATTTACTAATATAGGCTATGGAAACTATAGGGTAAGTAGATAACAAAACTATGACAGCAATCTGTCCAAACAGAACAATCTGTAGAAATTTATGAAAATAGTGTACTTATGTGACTCAAAAAATTATGAAATTTATGACATGCTATACAATTTATATGACAACACTGTGTATAAATATCAAAAACTTTCCATGTTCCAGTAAAATATGAAAATTCAAATGCTACAACAGAAGTTTCTGTTTTCACAAAGCACACATCAAAACATACAATGCAAGCATCCTAAGGCAATTATTGGAACTTTTTATTGAGAAACAAGATTATAAATAACACCTAGCAGAGAAATACAAAATAAAATGACGCTCCAAGCAAAACTCATATTATGTGACGAATAAAAATATAGCTCCAAGTAAGATATACCGATAGTGTTGAAGACGAAAGAGGGGATGCCTTCCGGGGCATCCCCAAGCTTAGAAGCTTGAGCATTCCATTAATATTACCTTGGGGGTGCCTTGGGAATCCCCAATATTAGGTTCTTGTCACTCCTTATTCACCTCATATGGGTATCTCACCCAAAACTTGAAAACTTCAATCACACTAAACTTAACAGAACTTTGTGAGAACGGTTAGTGTAATAAAGATAGATCATTCACTTAGGTACCGTAAATAAAAGATTCATAATTGTTCTCACATTATACCTACTGTATTCCTCAATATAAGCTATAGGAACACTTGAAACAACCAAACTATGCATGCAAAACAGAATCTGTCAAAAATAGAACAGTCTGTAAAGATCTGAATGATCACCTTACTTCCCTGATACTAAAAATTCAAAAAATTAGGACAACTCAAGTAATTTGCATATAAATGTTTTTTTAATTTCATAATTTTCTGATGCTCTAGTAAAATCAGATTGTTCATATACTGGACACAAAACTTTCCATTTTTGCACAGAATCAAACAAACAAGTTTCCATACTATCCCAAAGGCTTTTACTTGGCACTTTATTGAAATAAAAGACACAAAACAGGATTACTATAGTATATTAATCATGTGAACACATAAAAACAGAAGGTAAAAGTGTTGGGTTGTCTCCCAACAAGCACTTTTCTTTAATGCCTTTTAGCTAGGCATGATGATTTCAATGATGCTCGTATAGGAATAATATTTGAAACATGCAAAAGAGCATCATGAATCTCATGATGAGCACATTTAAGTCTAACCTACTTCCTATGCATAGGGATTTTGTGAGAAAACAATTTATGGGAGCAAGAATCAACTAGCATAGGAAGGCAAAACAAGAATAACTTCAAAACCTTGAACACATAGAGAGGAAACTTGATATTATTGCAATTCCTACAAGCATATGTTCCTCCCTCATAATAATTTTCAATAGCATAATGAAGGAATTCCACAATATAACCAGCACATAAAGCATTCTTTTCATGATCTACAAGCATAGAATTTTTTTCACTCTCCACATAAGCAATATTCTTCTCATTCATAATAGTGGGAGCAAACTCAAGAAAATAACTATCATGAGATACTTGATTGACATAACCACATTCAATATTAAAATCATGATGACAAGTTTCATGGTTACTATCACTCTTTATAGCATACGTGTCATCACAATAATCATTATATATAGGAGGCATGCTATCATCATAATAGTTTTGCTCATCAAAATTTGGGGGTTCAAAAAATATCATGTTCATCAAACATAGCATCCCCAAGCTTGTGGCTTTGGATATCATTAGCATCATCAATATTTAGAGAATTCATACTAAAAATATTGAAACCATGCTCATCATTCAACGATTTAGTTCCAACCATTTTAATAACTTCTTCTTCTAGCACGTGAGCCCAATTTTCCTTTCCATCATTTTCACAAAAGACATTAAAAAGATGAAGCATATGTGTCAACCTCAATTCCATTTTTGTAGTTTTCTTTTATAAAATCAAACTAGTAATACAACAAGAAACTAAAAGATTCAATTGCAAGATCTAAAGATATACCTTCAAGTACTCACCTCCCCGGAAATGGCGCTAGAAAAGAGCTTGATGTCTACTACACAACCTTCTTCTTGTAGACTCGTGTTGGGCCTCCAAGAGCAGAGTTTTGTGGGACAGCGGCAATTTTCCCTCAAGTGGATGACCTAAGGTTTATCAATCCATGGGAGGTGTAGGATGAAGATGGTCTCTCTGAAACAACCCTGCAACCAAATAACAAAGAGTCTCTTGTGTCCCCAACACCCAATACAATGGTAAATTGTATAGGTGCACTAGGTTGGCGAAGAGATGGTGATACAAGTGTAATATGGATGGTAGATATAGGTTTTTGTAATGTGAAAATATGAAAACAACACGGTAAAAAAGAGTAAACAGCGATAAAAACATTGTATAAATGCTTGGAAACAAGGCCTAGGGTCTATACTTTCACTATTGCAATTTCTCTTATCAATATTGGCATAGTTGAATGATATTTAAATACCTGTTGTGCGACAAAGAGTTCACTCCGAAGTCACAAATTGCGGAGAACTAATGAAGAAATTATTGTCGGGTACGAAACCACCTCAAAATTATATTTTCTAATCAATCTTAGAGCTATCCCTATACGTGTCACGAACAACCCTAGAGTTCGTACTAAAATAACACCTTAAGATACACATAGACCAAAACCCTAATGTCACCTAGATACTACAATGTCACCACAAGTACCCATGTGCTTGATTATACGATATGCATCACATAATTTCAGATTCATCATGTTCAATCCAACACAAAGAACTTCAAAGAGTGCCCCAAAGTTTCTACAGGAAAGTCAAGACAAAAATGTGTGCCAACCCCTATGCATAGATTCCCAAGGTCACGGAACCCGCAAGTTGATCACCAAAACATACATCAAGTGGATCATTATAACATCCCATTGTCACCACGGGTATCCCATCGCAAGACATACATCAAGTGTTCTCAAATCCTTAAAGACTCAATCCGATAGGAAAACTTCAAAGGGAAAACTCAATTCATCACAAGAAGATAGAGAGGGGAAAACTCCACATGATTCATCTATATCAATAAAGCTCGTGTTACATTAAGATCGTGTCATCTCAAGAACGTGAGAGAGAGAGAGATCAAACACATAGCTACTGGTACATACCCTCAGCCCCGAGGGTGAACTAATCCCTCCTCGTCATGGAGACTGTTGGGATGATTAAGATGGCCTCCGGTGACGGTTTCCCCCTCTGACAGGGTGCCGGAACAAGCTCTCGATTGGTTTTTCGTGGCTCTGGTGGTTTGTGGTGGTGGAACTCCTGATCTAGGTTTCTTTTCGGAGGTTTCTCTATTTATTGGATTTTTTGGCGTCGATCTCACGTCAAGGGGGCCACGAGGCGGTGACAAGCCTGCTAGGAGCGACCACGGAGGGTGGCCGTGCTTGGCAGGCTTGTGAGCTCCTCGTGGCTCTTCTGGCCCAACTCCAATGCTTCTGGGGTCTCTTTTGGTCCAGAAAAAATCAATATAAAATTTCAGCCCATTTCGAGAACTTTTATTTCTGCACAAAAAACGACACCATGGTAGTTCTGCTAAAAACATCGCCAGTCCGGGTTAGTTCTAATAAAATCATACCAAAATCATATAGAATTATTGTAAACATGGCATGAACACTTCATAAGTTATATATACGTTGGAGACGTATCAGGTAGTGATATTTTCTAGTAGCTTTATTTAATTCTCTAAAATCAATTACCATCCTATAGCTAGTAACAATTCTTTGTGGAATAAGCTCATTATTATCATTGGGAACAACAGTGATACCTCCTTTCTTAGGGACACAATGAACATGACTCACACATATACTATCAGCTATAGGATAGATTATACTTGCTTCCAAAAGCTTTAATATTTCAGTTCTTACCGCTTCTTTCATCTTGGGATTCGATCGTCGTTGGTGATCAACAACGGGTTTAGCATCAGGTTCCATATTAATCTTATGCTGACATAGAGTGTGACTAATGCCCTTAAGATCATCAAGAGTATATGCAATAGCAGCCCGGTGCTTCCTTAGAATTTTCAATAATCTTTCTTCTTCATTTTCTGAAAGGTTAGCACTAATAATAACATGATATATCTTTTTCTCATCGAGATAAGCATACTTCAAAGTGTCAGGCAATTGTTTTAGTTCAAACACAGGACCACCTTTAGGTGGAGGAGGACCTTCAAGAGTTTCAATAGGTAAATTGTGTTTCAGTAGAGGTTGTTGTTCAAAGAATTTTTTATCTATTTCATTTCTTTCACGAAAGTGGAAATCATTTTCATGGTCTAGCAAATATTGTTCTAGTGGATTAGTAGGGGGAAAGGCAATAGAAGCAAGACCAATTATTTCATCCTTACTAGGTAATTCTCCATCACGAGGTTTTCTACTAAACCTAGAAACATTAAACTCCTGAGACACACCACCAAACTCAACACCAACAGTTTCTTTCTTACTATCTATCTTAGCATTAACAGTGTTCAAGAAAGGTCTACCAAAGATAATGGGACAAAAGTCATCTTGTGGGGAACCAAGAACTAGAAAATCAGTAGGATATTTTATTTTCCCACACAAGACTTCAACATCTCTAACAATCCCAAGTGGTGTGATGGTGTCTCTATTAGCAAGTTTAATAGTAACATCAATATCTTCTATTTCAGCAGGTGCTATGTCATTCATAACTTCTTGATATAAGGTAAAAGGAATAGCACTCACACTAGCACCAAAAATCACATAATCCATGATAACAATGATCTCCTATTTTAACCAGGACAACAGGAAAGCCCACTACGGGTCTATGTTTGTCTTTTTCATCGGGTTTAGCAATTCTAGCAGCTTCATCACAAAAGTAAATGACACGCCCATCAATATTTTCTACCAAGAGATCTTTAACCATAGCAACACTAGGTTCTACTTTAATTTGTTCAGAGGTCTTAGGTGCTCTAATATTACTTTTGCGAACCACAGTTGATACCTTAGCATGTTCCTTTATCCTAACAGGGAAAGGTGGTTTCTCAATATAAGCAGTAGGCACAACTGGATCAACATTGTAAATGATAGTTTCTTCTTTAGCAATGACCAGTTCTTCAATTATTATTTAATAGGGGGTGATATTTAAACCACTTCTCTTTAGGAAGATCAACATGAGCAGCAAATGGTTCACAAAAAGAGGCTACTAACTCAGAGTCAAGTCCATATTTAGTGCTAAACTTATGAAAAGCATCGATATTCATAAAATATTTAACACAATCAAATTCAAGCTAAATACCTGACTCATTACCTTCGTTGAGTTCCCAATCTTCACAGTTGTGTTTAATTCTTTGCAAGAGATCCCACTTGAATTCAATAGTCTTCTTCATGAAGGGACGAGAACAAGAAGTATCGAGCATGGTTTGATCATTATGAGAAAGCCGAGCATAAAAATTCTAAATCATAACTTCTCTCGGGATATCATGATTGGGAACGAATATAACATTGACTTCAGCCTCCCCCAAGCTAGATCGATACTCTCTCCTTCATGAGGCCAAAAATTATATATATAATTCCGATCACGATGAACTAGATGTATAGGATAAAACTTTTGTTAGAATTCCAATTTGAAACGATTCCAGTTCCATGATCCAATATCATCACATAGCCTATGCCATGTCAATGCTTTTCCCTTCAAAGATAAAGGGAAAACCTTCTTGTTAACTTCTTCTCTGTATAAACCCGCAAGCTTAAATAGTCCAGAAATAGTCTCCACATGTATTAGGTGCATATCAGGACGTTCAGTTCCATCTTCTACATAAGGACTAGCTAGAAGTTGTTCTAACATACCCAAAGGAATTTCATAACCAATATTTTCAGTAGGTCTTGTAGGTTGAGGGGCAACTAATTGTGGTTCCGGTTGAGGTGAAGATACCCCGAACAAACCCCTCAAAGGATTACTTTCCATAGTAACAAGTGACAGTAAATTTTAGCATGTAGTATAAGTTTTTCCTTACCCATTTCCACTTACCAAGAGCACTTCACTCCTCGGCAACGGTGCCAGAACAGAGTCTTGATGACCCACAAGTATAGGGGATCAATCGTACTCCTTTCAATAAGTAAGAGTGTCGAACCCAACGAGAACCAGAAGGATATGATCAGCGGTTTTCAGCAAGGTAATTTCTTCAAGCACTGAAATTGTAAGTAGCAAGTGTTTTGATAGCAAGGTAATTTGTAACGAGCAAATAATGGTAACAATAATTAAGGTGCAGCAAGGTACCAATACTTTTGTGGCAAAGGGCAGACCAGAACTATCTCTTATGATGAGCAAAGTGTTCTTGAGGGTACACAGGAATTTCATCTAGCCACTTTCATCATATTGGTTTGATTCGTGTTCGCTACTTTGATAATTTGATATGTGGGTGGAACGGTGCTAAGGTGATGTTCTTACTTGAACTAACAACCTACTTATGATTAACCCCCTCGCAAGCATCTGCAACTACGAGAAAAATATTAAAACAAAGTCTAACCATACATTAAACATGTGGACCCAAATCACCCCCTTACAAAGTAGCGCATAAACTAGGGTTTAAGCTTCTATCACTCTAGCAACCCATCATCTAATAAATACTCCATAGTGCATTCCCTTAGGCCCAAGGATTATTAAGTGTCATGTAGTCGACGTTCACATGACACCACTAAGGGAATCACAACATAAATATCATCAAAATATCGAACACATATCAAATTCACATGATTAATTGCAACATGACTTCTCCCGTGACCTCAAGAACAAAGGTAACTACTCACAAATAATATGCGTGCTAAAGATCAGAGGTTTATTGGATAGCATAACGGACATGAACATATAATCTTCCACCAAATAAACCATATAGTAATCAACTACGCGAGGTAATCAACACTACTAGTCACCCACAAGTACCAATCTTAGGTTCTGATACAAATATTGAACACAAGGGATGAACTAGGGTTTGAGAGAGATGGTGCTGTTGAAGATGTTGATGAAGAATGGCCTCCCCAAGATTAGAGGGTTGTTGGTGATGACGATGGCATCGATTTTCCCCTTCGGGAGGGAAGTTCCTCCGGCGGAATCGCTCCGTTGGAGGGCAAAAGTGCTCCTGCCCAAGTTTCACTTCGAGGTGGCGGCTCTTCGTCCCGAAAGTCTTTCACTGATTTTTTTAGGGTTTTTAGCATTTTATCCCAGAAGATAGGCTCCGGAGGTGGGCCTGGGTGCCCACCCTCCACCAGGGCACGGTTACGGGGGCTGGCGCGCCCTGGTGAAGGGTGGCTACCTCGTGGCCCCCTTTGGTAGTTCTCAACTCTAGTAATTCTTATTTATTGCATAAAAAATCTCCGTAAATTTTCAGCTTTATTGGAGTTGTGCACAATAGGTATATCTGATGTGCTTTTTCGGGGTGCTGAATTCGAGTTGTCGGCATTCTTCCTCTTGATGTAAACTTGCAAATTGTGAGAGAAAAGGCATCAAAATTACTCCCCAAAACTTTATTGTACATAAAACATTATAAATAACATTAGTAAAACATGATGCAAAATGGACATATCAGGTGGCGGCGGCTGCGTCTCGTGAAACGCGATGAAAACTTCTCTCTAATTTTTTTCTCCGAGGATGTGATTTTATAGGACTGGAATTAGGGTCGGAGGGTCCACAAGGGCCCCACAAGCCATAAGGGCGTGCCCTAGGGGGGCGCGCTATTGGCTTGTGGCCCCCTGACACCCCCTTTCGTTAGGTCTTCACTCCATAATTCATTATTATTCCCAGAAATAATTCACAAAAAGTTTCGTCCAATTCCGAGAACTTTTATTTCTGCACAAAAATCACACCAAGGTAGTTCTGCTGAAAATAACATCAATCCAAGTTAATTTCATTCAAATCATGCAAATTAGAGGCCAAAACCAGAGCAAAAGTGTTTGGAAAAGTAGATACGTTAGAGATGTATCAGTCTGCCCTTCAAAGCCCTATCCATGAGGGCGTTGTTGCAGGTGGCCCACCCACCGAACTAGGGGTCATGCCGCCCATACCTTCGGGCTTTATAAGCCCAATGACTGGCTTGGCCCGCCGGTGCTCTCGCTCAGCCTGTGCCCGGGCCTTAGTCATAACAGCATCGAATTCCTCCTCGGCGCAAATCACCGCAATCTGTTATAGTCAAGGTCCATGCTCTCCTCGAAACACAATATCGCTGTCCAAGGCCACATCGGCAAAGTGATCAAGAGGAACCTAACTAAGAGTAGAGAACCCATAACCCGATCCAAGAGGCGAGAAAGTTGGCACTGTCATACCTGGATCAAGGTTACAGACCACCGCACGCATGGCCGCCTTCTTCGGGATCGTCGAAACTTGACCCCCAAAGCCTCCCTAGACCGGCCAAGGCGAGCACTCTATCGAACCACCACAGGTGGGGACGATGCCGGGCGGAGGCTAACCCCACCCCCAGGGGGAGCCCACGCGAGTGGCGGAGCGTGTCCGGGACCACCCAATGCCGGGGGTTCAGAGTACTAGGCCCCAACTTGGCCAAGGTCTCAGGAAATGGGGGAGGCGGAGTCCCTAGCAAGCGGGTGTAGCAGACCACCCCGGGTGAGCGCGAAGAAGATGGTAGGTGCCCATCCAACCCGACACTTAGCGCATCCTCCTCCACGGCAAGATCCTGAGATGGAGCACCACCCCCATGAGAGCCGGTGCAGGTGGGGGGGGGGCAAGGAGGCCAGCAAAGCTGTCAGCACTGGGCCGAGTGCGAGGGAGGCAGCGGGCACCTAGGCCTAACCTGCTATCCCGAAGCCGAGGTCAGGCAAAAGGAGGGGAGGGGATGTAACTCCTGCCCCCCCTGACAACTCCTCTGACAAGCCGGATCCCTCACTGCAATCTTCCGAACCTGGCTGCGGTGGGTCAGTGGGCCTAGGAGAGGTCCCCTCCGAACACCACATCCGGATCCTTGATATCCAACTTGATCGTCAGATGCAACCGCATGGTGTCAAATTAGAAGGGCATAATATGTCCATCAATCCAATCCGGGTCCATGCAGCGAATGTGGATGTAGGCCGGTGATAACCCACACATATAGGGGATCTGTTATAGCCTCTTTCGATAAGAAAGAGTGTCGAACCCAACAAGGAGCTAAATCTAGAACAAATATTCCCTCAAGTTCTATCGACCACCGATACAACTCTACGCACGCTTAACGTTTGCTTTACCTAGAACAATTATGAAACTAGAAGTACTTTGTCGGTGTAACGGGATAGGTTTGCAAGATAATAAAGAGCACGTAAATAAAAACTAGGGGCTGCTAAGATAATGTAACAATTAAGTTAGTTTAACGAGTGTGGAAAAGTGGTGGTAGGAGTTGAGGAATTGTCTCTAGGAAATCGATAACTAGACCGGTCATCATCATTGCAATTTTATATGAGGGAGAGGCATAAGCTAACATACTTTCTCAACTTGGATCATATGCACTTATGATTGGAACTCTAGCAATCATCCGCAACTACTAAACATCATTAAGGTAAAACCCAACCATAGCATTATAAGGTATCAAGTCCTCTTTACTCCCATATGCAACAACCCACCTACTCGGGTTTATGCTTCTGTCACTCAAGCAACCCACCATAGGCAAATCATGAACACATTGCAACACCCTACAACGAGGATCCCTCATGCTTGCGCGACACAGAGAGCACCATAGGACAACACCAATAATAAAACATGCAACCCAAACCAATCATGATCATCAATCAACCCATAGGACAAAAAAATCTACTCGAACATGATAGGATGGAAACACATCATTGGATAATAATATGAAGCATAAAGCACCATGTTCAAGTAGAGGGTACAACGGGTTGCGAGAGAGTGGAACTCTATAGATAGATGGGGGAAGGTGATGGAGGTGTTTGTGAAGATGACGGAGTTGTTGGAGTAGATTGTCGTCACGACGATGGCCCCAGCGGCAGTCCGGTGCCACCGGGAGAGAGGGGGAGAGAGCCCCCATCCTTCTACTTCTTCCTTGACCTTCCCCCTAGGTGGTAGAAGGGTTTTCCCTATAGTCCATGGACACCATGGCGGCGGAGAGGCGAGAGCCCCTCCAAGATTGGATCTCTCTCTCTGTTTCTACGCTCCCAGATTGTGGCCTTTCACTGTTTCTTAAATATCCAGAGATCTGTAACTACGATTGGGCTGAAATTTTGAGGGGATATTTATCCAAAAATTAGCTTTCTTGCGGCCAAAGGACAGCTCCAAGCGACCTAAGGGGTGGCCACAAGCCTGCCAAGCGCGGCCAGGGGGTGGGCTGCGCCTAGCAGGCTTGCCACCTCCTCGGGTATTGTCTCGCGTTGATTCTTTTCCCCAAAATTACATATATTCCAAAAAATCTCCGTAAGTTTTTATCGCGTTTGGACTTTGTTTGGTATGGATATTCCATGAAACAAAAAACATGCAACAAACAGGAACTGACAGTGGGCACTAGATCAATATGTTAGTCCCAAAAATAGTATAAAAAGTTGCCAAAAGTATATGAAAGTTGTAGAATATTGGCATGAAACAATCAAAAATTATAGATACGACGGAGACGTATCAGCATCCCCAAGCTTAATTCCTGCTCGTCCCCGAGTAGGTAAATGATAAAAAATATTATTTTTGATGTGGAATGCTACCTAGCATAATCTTGTTCATATAATCTAATCATGGCATGAATATTAAGACACGAGTGATTCAAAGCAATATTTTATCATTTGAAATTAAGACAATAATACTTCAAGCATACTAATAAAGCAATTGTATCTCTTCAAAATATAATGGCAAAAGAAAGTTATCCCTACAATATCATATAGTTTGGCTATGCTCCATCTTCCCCACACAAAGTATTTATATCATGCACAACCCCGATGAAAAGTCAAGCAATTGTTTCACACCTTTTATGTTCTCAAACTTTTTCAACTCTCACGCAATACATGAGCGTGAGCCATGGACATAGCACTATAGGTGGAATAGAATATGGTGGAGGTTATGAAGAAAAAGGAGAAGATAGTCTCACATCAACTAGGCGTATCAACGGGCTATGGAGATGCCCATTAATAGATATTAATTTGAGTGAGTAGGGATTGCCATGCAACGGATGCACTAGAGCTATAAGTGTATGAAAACTCAAAAAGAAACTAAGTGGGTGTGCATCCAACTTGCTTGCTCATGATGACCTAGGGCAATTTGAGGAAGCCAATCATTGGAATATACAAGCCCAGTTATATAATAAAAAATTCCCACTTGTATATGAAAGTGACCAAATAGGAGACTCTCTATCATGAAGATCATGGTGCTACTTTGAAGCACAAGTGTGAAAAAATAATAGTAGCATTGTCCCTTCTCAAGATGGCAACGGGGACGAAACCCATCGGGTTTTGCTTGTCCAAACCCATCCCCACGAGAAAATCGCAAACCCGTCCCCATCCCCATCATCATGCGTGGGGCTAATTTTTTGCCCGTCCCCTAAACCCATTGGGTTTTCTAAACACATGGGGAACCCGTCCCAACGAGTAGTGAATGAAAACAACATCATTTGATAAGAAAACAGGAGCATATTACAGCAGCAAAAAACACCATATTTAAGCAAGATACATACTCCCTCCATCCCAAAATAAGTGTCTTAACCTTAGTACAACTTTGTACTAAAGCTAGTACAAAGTTAAGACACTTATTTTGAGATGGAGGGAGTAGTATATTTGAGAGGCAATATCATTTCAGCAAACCCTAGCAAACCTAGCAAACCTAATTCATAAATTCACATAAAATCAACATCATCCATGTCAAAACCTAGCACCATCCTAAAAAAATTGTATTACGCCGGGTTTTGTCGGGTTTTGGGTTCGGGGACTACTGAAACGGGTGTAAACTCATGAAACGTGTCAGGTTGTATAATGTGATGAACAACAGCCCCGTGGGGATGAAAACATCCCCATCCTTGTCCCCTAATAGGGTAAAAAACCACGGGGATGTAGGTTTCGGGGCCCCCATTGCCATCTTGAGTCCCTTCTCTCTTTTCTCTATTTATTTTTTTCCTTTTTTGGTGGGCATCTAAGGCCTCTTTTTTTATTTGGGCTTTGCTGGCCTCTTCTATTTTTCATAAAGTCTGGAGTCTCATCCCAACTTGTGAGGGAATCATAGCTTCCATCATCCTTTCCTCACATGGGACAATGCTCTAATAATGATGATCATCACAATTTTATTTACTTACAACTCAAGAATTACAACTCGATATCTAGAACAAAAAATGACTCTATATGAATGCCTCTGGTGGTGTACGAGGATATGCAATGATCTAGCATAGCAATTGACATAAAAAAACGGACAAGCCATGAAAACGTCATGCTAGCTATCTTACGATCATGCAAAGCAATATGAAAATGATGGTGCGTGTCATAATAAACGAAATGGTGGAAGTTGCATGGCAATATATCTCGGGATGGCTATGGAAATGCCATAATAGGTAGGTATGGTGGCTGTTTTGAGGGAGGATATATGGTGGGTTTAATGCACCGAAGATAGGTGCGCGGTACTATAAAGGCTAGAAAAGGTGTAAGGGTGAGAGTGCGTATAATCCATGGACTCACATTAGTTATAAAGAACTCACATACTTATTGCAAAAGTCTATTAGTCATCGAAGCAAAGTATTAGACACATGCTCCTAGGGGAAAGGTTGACAATCAATAAACAAATCATGCTCCGACTTCCTTACATAATGGTTCACCATACGTGCATGCTACAGGAATCACAAACCTTTACACAAGTATTTCTATCAATCCACAATTACTCACTAGCATGACTCTAATACCACCATCTTTATATCGCAAAACTATTGCAAGGAATCAAACACATCATATTTAGTGATCTACAAGTTTTTTGTAGGACTTTATGACTACCCATGTAAATGACCAACTCATCTTAACTCTAAATAGATATAAGTGTAGCATGAGAGTTTAATTCTTTCTATTAAAGATATGCCCACGCTCTAACAAATATAAGTGAAGCAAAAGAGTATTCTACAAATGGCAGTTTTCTATGTGTAGAGAAACAGGCAACCCAAACTTCAAATGATATAAGTGAAGCACATGAAGCATTCTATAAAATCCATACTCAAAAGATATAAGTGAGGTGCAAAGAGCCTTCTATAAATCAACCAAGGACTTTCTCATACTAGCATGGTGCATTATTAAAACAAAAATAAAAATCACACGATGCTCCAAGATTTACGCATATCATGTGACGAATCTTTCCTACTTATAAAGGTTGGAGTTGGTGGTGAGTTCACAAGTGGGACCATACAAATAAACTATTGCACATCTACCCACATGTGGGGCTAGCAATCTTCCAAAAGATATAATATACAAATGTTACTACTATGATGAGACCTATCCCAGATAAACAAATACACTACTATGCTTATGAGCATAACACTTATAAAAACACACATTACAAATGCATAAGATTTCAATTCAAAATCATGATATTTATTTTAATTTCTCTGACTAACCAATTCCTCCAGTTCTATAGCATAGCAGAAGAGAAAGAACACACTGTAATTTCAACATGGTCATAGACATTGTCCTCCTACCAAATTCACGATCTTGTGCATTCAATTACTCATGCCCATTCGCCTATGTTTTAAAATTTGAATTGTTATCTCACTGTAAATCTTGTGAAGGATCTACAGTGGTCGCTTAAAAAGCATCAATGACTACAACATGACCTTTTGTTATATTTTTGCTCCCTATTTAATCATAAACCATGCAATATCCATAAGACATCATCATCTTTTATGATCTCCTACGCCAGTTGTATCTCATTCCCTTTGTTACGGTTCCGTAGAAACGCATGGGCATTGTGCTAGTAAAAATATAGCTCCAAGTAACATTACCGATGGTTGTTAGAAGAAAGAGGGAATGCCTTCCGGGGCATACCCAAGCTTAGTTTCTTGGGAGTCCTTGAATATTACCTTGGGGTGCCTCGGGCATCCCCAAGCTTAGTATCTTTCCACTCCTTATTCCTTCATCCATCGTGATCTCACACAAAACTTGAAAACTTCAATCACACAAAACTTAACAAAACTCTCATGAGACACGTTAGTATAATAAAACAAATCACCACTTTAAGTATTGTTACCAACCAATTCATATTTTGGTTTTGCATTTTATCTACTGTAATATAACATTTCCATGGCTTATACCACTGATACAATCGATAGTTTCATCAAAACGAGCAAAACAATGCATCAAAAATAGAATCTGTCAAAAACATGATAGTCGGTAGTAATCTGAACATTCACCATACTTCTGTAACTCTAACAATTCTAAAAATTAGGAAACAATAAAAGAATTGCATAGCAGTACTGCGTAAAATTTTTAGAAGCTTTTGACATTCCAGTAAAAAATGTAAATTCACGCACTACGGCCAAAGTTTCTGTTTTTGCACTGCACACACCAAAAAAGCAATCTAATCATCCTAAAGGAAAATCTTGGCACATTATTTTTATAATACAATGGAATTTTACAAGGGGATAATTATTTTTTTGAAAAGTTTCTGTAATCAAGATTCACAAAGTTTCCATGGGCATGAACAAAGTTCAAGGCTAGCCCCCACTTCAAAGTTGCTTGTCTTTCTCACAATCACTTTTATTTTTGAAAAAAATTTAAGTTCCCCACTTTATTTTTTTATTTTTAAACTAGTTTAAAAGCACAAAATAGAACAAAATGACTCTCTAAAACTTCCGGGTTGTCTCCCTGGCAGCATTTTCTTTAATGCCCTTAAGCGAGTTCATCTCCATAAGAATCATTCATATTGGCATCATGGCCACAAGCATAGCAAGCATCAAGTTCATCAAAAAGTGATATTTCAGACGAATCCAAGGGATCATAGCAATTATCATAGCATTCATCCTTCGGTAAGAACAAAGGGAAATTAAACAATCTATGAGTTGAAGAGTTACTCTCATTAGAAGTTGGGCACGAGTAGCTAGTCCGTTCTTCCTTCTTTTGTTCTTCACTCTCCTCCTAATATTTTTAGTCCAATGAGATCACAGTGTCATCAATTTCATCTTCCATAGTGTCGGTGTCAAAACCAACGGATCTAGGGTAGGGGGTCCCGAACCGTCAGACTAGAATCGACGGTAACAGGAGAAGAAGGCGACACGGATTTACCTAGGTTCGGGCCCTCCTATGGAGGTAATACCCTACGTCCTTCTTGGTTGTATTGATGATATGGGGGGTTACACAGTTGATCTACCTCGAGATCGAATAGCTAACCCTATATGAGTTGTCCTCTCTATACCCCTAAACCCTCTGACTTATATAGACGCCGAGGGTGCCCTAGGTTTACACATGGTCGGTTACATGCCGAAGAGATAAACATGCCTAACTACAGATAATAACTTGGAGAATACATCATGGATCCTCGAAGCTTCCATCTGGCGTAGGTGGTCTTTGATCGTCCGATGCTTGCTTTGCAGCCCATACAGTTCGGCCCATGAACAATAGGTCGGCTAGCCGAGGACCTCCTAATCCAGGACTCCCTTAGTAGTCCCCGGACTAGCCTTCAACGCCAATATATATCCGGTCGATCTCCTCATGTCATCGTCTTCGGCTTGCGAGGTGAGTCCCTCATCCTTCTTCATTCGGCAACTGACCAGTCTTCGGTAAGATCCTAGGCGTCGCGGGAGCGGGTTCATTATAATAACTGCGTGTCTTCCTCGATTTTCGCGCGTCCTAGGGGGTGAGTAGTCAGTAATTTTTACAATCTTACACCTCCGTAACGGAGGCACGAACCCATTTAATAAAACAAGATCATGGCTCAGACCACATCATCTCCCCTCTCATCGAAAGAAACTCATAGCGGAAGCTCCATGCAAAACATGACTAACATCCCCTGCTCCTCCGCATGTCCCTACGGCTCGCACCCAGGGGACTAGACTAGCTGTTTCGTCACACTCCTATGGCTCTGTAATGTGGAGACCCAGGGATATCTTCCATCATCAGATCTGGTGGCGACCCGTGTAGGTCTGCTCTCTTATGGCGACGAGGTTTTCGACGAGCGTTTCCCCAATCCTAACAAGGGGTAGCACGTATTCTTTGTCCCCTTCCTCCTCTGGGGCCTTGGGTTTCCAATCCATCCGTTCCTGAGGGGGTTGTTGTTGTTCTACGGGATCCAACTCCACCATCTTACTCCAGGGTCCATTTTACATATCTCGGGCTTCGTCGATCTCTACGAGATGTTCTTGGGGTGCGAAGCACACTTCGATTTGTGGAGGAAATATTTTTGTCTCGTCCCCCGAACTTAGGACAAGACAATTTTGGATGCTGGTGGAGCCGAAGTGTGCCACATAGCGGGGACCGGGTATCCGACAGGCACAATGAAGAAGTCCGAAGGATGGACCTCGGAGTGGTTTTATATTGAAAATGTACCCCTGTTCGAACCAACTCGGACAGGTCTTCCCGAATACTCCGACGTCCTCCTGAAGAAGAGGTACAACTGGCAGCCCAGGAGCTCGTCCCAGGAGGAAAGCATCGAAGTGCGGCGCCTAGTCGCACAGGTGGGGATGCTTGTCCACCACCAACTGACCATGATTGACACCATGGCCACCGCCATCTCCTGGTGTGTGCAGCCCCTTCAATAGAGGGTACACCCCTTATGGCAATACAACAGGAAAAGCAACACCACACGCTCCCAAAAGCAAGGTCCCGCCAATCCAACAACGCTGGCCACCGCACTTGTTGACCTGTACAAAGGAGAGCAAGAAGACTTTATTCGGCGGGCAACCAAGGAAGGATATTCTACCCACAATCCCATCGAATGGGTAAGCCTTTCTCTTACAAACATGAAAATATGTTTGGGTTTCCGTCCTGCACTTTATTTGACCAAAGCCTGGCGTGAACAAGAATGGAGGAGTTTCATCAAGACAGTCAACTGTCCGGCTCCTCAACCCGAGAACCATTCATGCGACAACGATCCGGGTTTCAATGAGGACCCGGATCTTCTTCCTGACTTCAAAAATGGAGTCTATTTCCAAGACAACATTATCCAAACCCCGGTGGCTATCATAGTTGTTTACCCCGGGTCATTCTCCATCCCTGTTGCGGGCAAGAAGAAAAGCTCCTCCCGCAAGAGGCCAGCTACCAAGAGCTCCCCGGACGTGCCAGTCCTGACTCCCAAACGCCGCCAATCCGCGCGCCATACACCAGCAGCCAAAGCTGCGACCGAGTTGGAGGACAACATGGATCCTGCTATGGAGCCGGGTATAGGGACGAATCCACCTGCCCGCTCATCCCAAAGGTACATTGTTCGGTTATCTCCTTATTGTTGCGATCAATAGTCTTACAACAGTTTGTTTCATTGAAATACTTAGGCGAAACGCCCAATCCTCTCCTACTGAAGGGGTTACCCGGGTGTCTGGAGACGCCCGAAGTTCCCGAGCCACGATCCATGCGGCTTCTGCTACAGAAGCCCCCATGGCCAATACAGCGCCCGCCAATTCTGGTGATGGTGTATCCATCACCAAATCGGAGGTGGAGAGTGCCATGCATCATCGTCAATGATGGGAAGCCATGCATCACCCAATTTTCTCCAATCAGGAGTTTGGCGCCCTACGCTCGGCGGATGCGCACCTTGGCGTCGCCCGAGCTGGGTTCGGCGAAGCTATGAAGTTGATAACAACCAACATACAGGTAAGTGATCGGGTTTTATAGAATCCGAATATTTGTGTAAGCCTAGTAGCCTCTGAGCCTTAATTTGTTTTGGAACAAACGAATTAAGGATCTCCGCACTATTTGACTGCTGACGTAGGACTCAAAGCAACAGTCTGAGCAATTGGCCAAGGAGCTCGAGGAGAGCCGCACGGAAGTACAATCCGTGAAGGCCGAACTAGCACAAGTAAAGAGCTTCACGCGAGAGGCCCATGGTGAGGATGCATTTACTGCTAATCTTGATATATCATCGTCCCTGACATACGAATTCTATGTAGCAGCCGAATCAATAGGGCACATGGAAAGGCAACTAGAAGAAGCCCGAGACTCTCAAAGGTATGCGGAGTCCTAGAACCAGGCTGGCTGCCTTGTGACACAAAAGCAGGCCGAAGAAATAAAGAGTTCTAAGATTCAATTGGCCCAAGCTCAAGAAGAGAACCGAAAGCTTCAGAGGGGCGTGTTCGGTACGTACAATTCCATTATCAGCAAATATTTCTTATGTAGGGAATAATGGTAAGCGCGTTGTTGTCTTATGTACATGCCTCCTGTCTGGGCATCCTGAAGAGGAGATCGAATCATACCAGGGGGACCCACTGAAGGAGCTGACCTCTTTCCATAAGCGCGTGCAGAAAGCAATGAAAGGAATGGTGAAGGCACTATGGCCTGCCAAACAGCCACATGAAGGGCTAGCCGTACTCGTGGATCGATTCAAGGGGGCTCAGAATAGGTTCGAGCTGTGAAGACTTCGGCTTGCCGTGAGGGAGCACGGGAAGCGTGGGAAATGATCAAGATCCGTTTCACTGGACTTAACCCCGAGCATATGGAGCGGGTTGGTCCCGTGGGACCGGATGGAAAAGAAGTGCCACTCCACCCGGTGTATGACCAGGTGATGCGTGTCGCCCGTCTTTCACAAGCGGACTGCCCCCTTAACACAATAATTGATAATCTCGATCAACAGCCACACATGTAATTTATATGTACGTGGTGTAAAACAATCTGTGTTGTAAACTTTGTCTTAACCAGCCATCGGCTTCTCCCCCCCGTGCGAAGAGCTCGAGAGTGTTCCGCCTTATTTGTCCCTCCAAAAGGGCGAGCTGTATTCGGGGAACCAGGCAATCGGGCCATATGGTGCGAACAGACAGAAAGCACACAGAAAGATATGTTATATTACTAATTAGCATAAGAAACATCTTCCGAGGAAAATAGTACCTCTATCGATACCTTTCATCGGGGCTCTACAAAGATCGTAGATAGAAGGCCGCATACTTGCAGTATGCGACTAATTGTCCTTTGGGAAGAAAAGACCCAAACAACGGTGATAACGACCGGAGCGGTATAAGGTGTTTCCGTCAGAGCCGACCAATTGTCTACATAAGATAGCTAGCTTTCAACTTCACCCTTCTAAGGTACGTGTTCGGATTACCCGGTCGTAACAATCGCAGAGGTGCTCCCTTTACTCTCTAGCCGAACAATCGGGAATGTAGAGAGTAATCACAGGAGCGAGGCAACCCATCTTGGCAAAGTCTTAGTTCAAATTGATGCATATGATGTCTAGAACATGACAAAAGAAACATGTACGCCCAGTAAGTATGAGAAAATACTTGTAATAAAAAGTTTGGCTACTAGAAGAAGCCCCCACATGTTGTGTTCAGATTTAACACTTTACGGTGGATGCCGATAATCTTTAGTACAAGATTGGTTCAGCTGAACATAGGGTTAAGAAAAGAAATTGGCCCTGTCAAATAGCAAAATGGGAAGAGAAGAAGACAAAAGACAAAAAATAACAAGAGGAAAAAAGAAAAATGTGGGAGAGTTTAGACGACACCGGTTTATCTGTAGAAGCGCCGAAGACGAGCTGCATTCCAGGGGTTCGGTTCAAGGCAATTTTGGGATGGACTCCGCAGATGGTAGGCACCTCCCGCGAGTACTTCGTCGATGATGAAAGGGCCCTCCCATTTGGGGTTGAGTTTATGCTTCTGTTTCTTTGGGAGCCGTAGGACGAGTTCGCCTATGTTGTATGCTTTTGCCCTGATCTCCCTACTTTGGTAACGTCGATCTTGGTGTTGGTAAAGAGTGGAATGAGCCAGAGCTATGTCATGATCTCCCTCCAAGGCATCTAAGTCATCCTGCCAATCCAAATCGGCCTCCTTTTCCTCATATATGCGCACTCTTGGTGCTTTGTGGATAATATCGCAAGGGAGAACTGCCTCTGCCCCATATACCATAAAGAATGGTGTGTAACCCGTTGATCTGTTCGGGGTGGTACGCAGGCCCCATAGAACGGATTCGAGTTCCTCCACCCAATGGCAGCCGGACTCGTGAAGAGATCGGACTGAACATGGCTTGATGCTGCTCATAATAGGACCGTTTGCTCGCTCGACCTGTCCATTGGTCTGCGGATGATAGACCGACGCATAATCAAGCTTTATGCCCATTTTTGCGCACCGGCCCTTGACCTCTTGGGACGTGAAGTTGGATCCATTATCCATTATTATACTATGCGGGACACCGTAACGGTGTACTACGCTAGATATAAAGTCGATCACTTGTCCGAATTTAGCCGAATTAACGGGCTTTGCTTCTATCCATTTGGTGAACTTGTCCACCATGACCAGTAGGTATTTATTTTTCTTGGTTCCGCCTTTAAGGGGTCCGAGCATGTCAAGCCCCTAGACCGCAAAAGGCCAGGTGACCAGAATAGTTCGAAGAGTTGTTGGGGGCATGTGACTTTGATTTGCAAAGAGTTTACACCCGACACAATGTTGAACAAGTGACCGGGCGTTCGTCCGAGCTGTAGGCCAAAAGAAACCAGCTTGGAAGGCCTTGCTGACAAGGGATCTTGCTGTGGCGTGATGCCCGCCCATGCCTACGTGGATTTCGGTGAGAAGCTCCCGTCCTTCTTCCTCGGATATACACCTCTGTAATATTCCGGTGGTGCTTTTCTTGTATAACCCACCCTCATGGAATTTGTAGGCCTTGGATCGTCGAACTATACACTGTGCCTCGGTTTGATCATCGGGGAGTTCCTTGTGAAGAAGGTAAGCGAGGAGGGCTCTGTCCATGCCGCTATTATTGCCATTACCTCATGAGCCGAGGGCGTTTCATTCATCGTGGAGCCGCCGATAATGCCATCGTCTGGCTCGTTTATGGGGGGAACAACTTCGTCCGCCATATTCGGACCAGTGCCATTGTTGTCGTCCTGCCACACTACGAAGGGCTTAAAGAGCTGCTCCAAGAAGGTGTTTCTCGGGACGGGATCGTGCTTGGCTCCCACACGGGTTAGTATGTCGGTGGCTTGGTTGTTGTCGCGAGCGATGTGGTCGAATTCCATCCCCTCGAACCGAGCAGATATCTTGAGGACGGCGTTTCTATATGCCGCCATCTTCGGATTTGTGGCATCGAACTCGCCATTAATTTGGGATATGGCCAGGTTTGAGTCTCCCCATACCTCTAACCGTCGTATGCCCATTGATACCGCCATCCGAAGACCATGAAGGAGGGCTTCATATTGGCTGCATTGTTGGAGTCAGCATACATGATTTGCAACACGTATCGCACGTTGTCGCCTGCGGGGGATGTGAGGATAACTCCAACCCCCAGTCCGGCCAAGGTCTTAGATCCATCAAAGTACATTGTCCAATGGGAGTATGCACTGTATTCCTTGGGGAGTTTGGCCTTTGTCCATTCAGCCAGGAACTCCGCCAGTACCTGATATTTAATGGCGTGGCATGGCTTGTAGGTTATTTCAAAGGGAAGGAGCTTAATGGTCCATTTGGCTATGCGTCCGGTGGCGTCCCTGTTGTTAATTATATCATTTAGGGGAGCTCTGATGCCACTGTTACCACACACTCCTGGAAGTAGTGTCTGAGTTTTCTCGATGCCATGAATACTGTATAAGCTTTTTTTGGTAATGTGGGTATATGTACTTGCACTGAGTTAGCACTTCTGACGTATAATATACTGGTTTCTGAGTCCGGAATTTATGTCCCTCCTCATCTTGTTCAATGACGAGCACCGCACTGGCGACTTTGTTGGTGCCCGATATGTATAATAACATGGGCTCACCGGTGCCAGGTGCCGTGAGTATGGTATTGGTTGCCACTAGTGTTTTGATTTCTTCTAACACAACCGCTGCCTCATCGGTCCATTCAAATTTCTTGGTCCATTTCAGCAGCTTATTGAGTGGCAAAGCCTTTTCGCCGAGGCGGGAGATAAAGCGGCTTAACGCCTCTATGCACCCAGCTAGCCTCTGGACATGCTTCAACTCTGTGGGAATTGCAAGTTCTGATAGAGCACAGATTTTAGCTGGATTTGCCTCTATTCCTCTATGGGAGATGATGAATCCAAGCAGCTTACCAGAGGGAACTCCAAATACACATTTTTCTAGATTGAGCCATATATTATATTCGCGTAGACTATCGAAGGTTTGCCGTTAGTCGTCGATCACTTGGCCGACATGTTTGGTTTTGATTACCACATCATCCGCATATGCCTTGACAGTCTTACCGACATGTGTCACGAGGCAGGTTTGGATCATGCGCTGGTATGTGGCCCCCTGTGTTTTTAGCCTGAAAGGCACCATGTTGAAGCAGAATGGCCCGTAGGGGGGTGATGAATGCAGTAGCCGCTTGATCAGATTCCTTCATTTTAATTTGATGGTATCCGGAGTAAGCGTCGAGGAAACACAACAAATTGTGTCCGACTATGGCATCAATGATCTGGTCTATGC
Source organism: Hordeum marinum (assembly GCA_022496015.1). Classification (NCBI taxonomy): domain Eukaryota; kingdom Viridiplantae; phylum Streptophyta; class Magnoliopsida; order Poales; family Poaceae; genus Hordeum; species Hordeum marinum. The sequence continues at coordinate 148,241,786 of CM039674.1, forward strand.
GTGGTAAGGGGAAAGGGTCCTTGGGGCAGGCTTTATTGAGATCTTTGAAGTCGACACATAGCCGCCAAGACTTGTCTTTCTTAGGTACCATCACTAGGTTTGCTAGTCACTTAGGGTGTTTAATATCCCAAATAAATCCGGCCTAAGCAGTTTAGCTAATTCTTCACCCATGGCTTGCCGTTTGGGCTCGGAGAAGTGGCGCAGAGTCTATATTATGGGCTTAGAGCCTGAGATAATGTTTAAGGTGTTCGGCGAGCTGACGTGGGATTCTAGGCATATCGGAAGGATGACAGGCAAAAATGTCCCAATTCTCGCGGAGGAAATTCCACAGTGCTTCATCCACAAGGGGATCGAGTTGGGCTTCGATGGAGATTGTCTTATTGGGGTTCATTGGATGAACCTGAAATTTAACGAATTCCTCTGTGGGTTTAAAGGACGTGGAGTTGGGCCTTTTGCTAAGGATCACATCATCCTTGTTAACTGTCGACCATAAGGCGGTCACCTCTTCGGTAGCGAAAGTTTCCGCTAATGCCTCGAGGGCGAGCGCTGCCATTTTGTTTTCGGCCCGAAGGGCTATGTTCAGATCATTGGCGATCATGATCACTCCATTTGGTCCTGGCATTTTGAGTTTCATGTACCCGTAATGGGGTATAGCCTAGAATTTTGTAAAGGCGTCGCGTCCCAATAGGGCATGATAGCCACTTAGAAGGGGACGATGTGGAAGATAAGTTCTTCAGATCGTTAGTTTTCGAGCGTGCCGAACACCACGTCCAGGATGATACATATGGAACAACGCGCCTCTTTCCGTGGGATAATTCCCCAGAAGGTTGTGTTGCTATGTTCGATGCGAGATCGGTCGAACTGCATTTTTTCGAGGGTGGCCTCGTATATGAGGTCAAGACCACTGCCGTTGTCCATTAGCACTTTATGTAGCCTGTACCCATCGATGATGGGGTTCAAGACTAGTGCAGCCGGTGAGTGATCGGGAAGAATGGGCGGCTAGTCACTGTCCCCGAAAGTAATTGGTATGTCTGCCCATGGGCTAGTGGCTGCCACATGGTAGACTTGCTCGAGCTCCCTAAGAGCTCTTTTACGCCTGTTCCTCGAGGGGAAGGTCTCATAGACCGTCAGGACTTCGGCATTGGATCCGGGCGGCGAAGGAGAGCGTCTTCTCGACGGAGGTGCTTCGAGGATAGCCTCACCTTTTTTTGCGACTTGCCTCATGACCCAGCAAGCTCGAAGGCTGTGAGTTGGGTTCGTGTTTAACAACACGGAATGTATGGGGGAAGGTTTATCCAATAGTCCGTCGAGGACAGTGCCGGTCCCTGAAAAGGGCTTGTTTCTTTTTTCGACGGGTTCGTACTTGGCTGGCTGATTTGGAGGTATCCTATTTTTCCGTGCTCCTTTAGGATGTTCAGGGAATATTGGTTCCGATACCAACTGTTCAGATTGCGAGACGCTCTCCATGGCACAGTACTTTTGTACCAATTCGGATAACTCTGAAAAGTCACTTATGCATCAGCGGCCCGGGGCATTGAGAACACCTTCATCGTGGCAATTGCGAATGAAAATTGATGTTACATCTTGGTCACTAAGACCTTTTACTCTGCTCCTAGCGAGTAGGAGTCTGGCCCAAAAGTGGTGGACTGATTCTCCTTGCAGTTGCTTGATATCCCGAAAGTCCGAAGACACGGGCTTTGGTGCGATACTTGGATGGTCGTCTTGGGCGATGGGTGGGAAAAAATTTGGTTCCATGTCGCAACGAGTGTTCGGAACTACAACTTCCAAATCATGTGAAGGATTCCAAACCGGTGATGGTCCGACTTTAGAATGATTCCCCGCCTATGATTCACCGACAGGGTCTTGGTGATCGAGGACTGAAGTATAGACGGTTTTCAATTCCGGCTGTCGCGTGGAATCCATAGCCGGACACTCGATGGTAGGAACAAGGTGGGTGACCGGAGGGATATGAATCTCCTTGTCATCGGGTCTGATCCCGAGCCGATCATAGATCGGAACCTGGTCATCCAATATACGCATTGCTTCGATCTGATCGAACAACTCGTTTAAGAACAAGGCGATGGCAGGGTGCATGTCGTTGATACGAGTGGATTCATCGAGTGGCGTGACGGTTCTAGAGTTATGCCGAAGTGGATCTGTGTTCCGTCCCACCATGGGACCTGATGTCTTGGCCGTCAAAGCGTCCGGACTTATAGGTTTTTCTTTGAAGGTTGAGGGTTCCATTGGAACAAGTGTTCCTCGTGAGTCAGCCATGAACTCTAGGGTTCCGAACTTGATACTATGATTGGGGGGAAATCTTCTGGTCTTGCCATGATGGCTGACCGGGCTGTCATGCGACGAGATGTCATTACCGGTCAGACTCTGACCGGGGACGAGATTCCCCTCGATGCAGATCTCGCTACTTGTGACGAGGCAAGCCATTGATTCCTTCGGCGCTTAAAGAGGAACTCTCAGTGAAAACACCAATATCGGTGTCAAAACCGGCAGATCTCGGGTAGCGGTCCCGAACTGTGAGACTAGAATCGATGGTAACAAGAGACGAAGGGGACACAGATTTACCCAGGTTCGGGCCCTCCTATGGAGGTAATACCTTGAGTCTTGCTTGGTTGTATTGATGATATGGGTGTTACAGAGTTGATCTACCTTGAGATCGAATAGCTAACCCTAGATGAGTTGTCCTCTCTATACCCCTAAACCCTCCGGCTTATATAGACGCTGAGGGTGCCCTGGGTTTACACATGGTCGGTTATATGCCGAAGAGATAAACATGCCTAACTATAGGTAATAACTTGGAGAATACGTCATGGATCCTCGAAGCTTCCATCTGGTGTAGGTGGTCTTTGATCATCCGATGCTCGCTTTGCGGCCCATACAGTCCGGCCCATGAACAATAGGTCGGCTATCCGAGGACCCCCCCCTAATCCAGGACTCCCTCACATAGATTCCTGCAAAATACTAGTCTCTTCCAAGGCAGCGGTCATTCTTTGAATAAACTCTTTAACATAAGCATTAGATGCATAGTTTTTCATAGAAATATTTAAGTATGACAATTTTTTCAGAATTGTAAAGAGTAGCATCATACTTTTCAATGAAAGAAGCAATTTCATAGGCACCCTTAAAAGCAACAAATTCTTCAATTTGTTCAACATCATTATAGAAATAGGCCTCCTTGGCATAAGAGGATAATATTTCATTATCATTAAACACACATTGGTAGGGAAGGTGTTTTTTAGCTTCTTTAGAACAACAAGTAAATTCATAAATTTCACATAGTTCCAAGCATAGCAACACAAAGTATTAATTTGATGCCACAAGAGTTTCCCTTTTTGAGATATGCGGTGTCGCACATAATGAGCATTCTCATTTAATGATTTCCCTCAACTAAGCTAGTTGGGCTTTCAGCACGAGCAAAAGTGGATTGAAGATGACCCAAGTAATATTCTTTGGTGGTACGGAACACTAGTGGTTCGTCAACTTTTGGAGCAGCAAGTACAAATATTTTTTTGGTATTTTGCGTTTCCTACTCATATCTAAAGATACAAAACAAGTTAAACAGAAAATAAAATCTACTTAGTGATAAAGCAAACAAGCACACACGAGAATATTCACCCGACGCTATTGCTCCCCGGCAACGGCGCTAGAAAAAGGTCTTGATAACCCACAAGTATAGGGGATCCGTTGTAGGGTCTTTCGATAAGTAAGAGTGTCTAACCCAACGAGGAGCTAAAGGTAGAACAAATATCCCCTCAAGTTCTATCGACCACCGATACAACTCTACGCACGCTTAACGTTCGTTTTACCTAGAACAAGTATGAAACTAGAGGTACTTTGTTGGTGTAACGGGATAGGTTTGCAAGATAATAAAGAACACATAAATAGTAGGGGCTGCTAAGATAAAGTAACAATTATGTTAGTTTAACGAGTGTGGAAAAGTGCTGGTAGGAGTTGCGAAATTGTCCCTAGGCAATTGATAACTAGACCGGTCATCATTATTGCAATTTTATATGAGGGAGAGGCATAAGCTAACATACTTTCTCTACTTGGATCATATGCACTTATGATTGGAACTCTAGCAAGCATCCGCAACTACTAAAGATCATTAAGGTAAAACACAACCATAGCATTTTAAGGTATCAAGTCCTCTTTACTCCCATATGCAACAACCCACCTACTCAGGTTTATGCTTCTGTCACTCAAACAACCACCATAGGCAAATCATGAACACATTGCAACACCCTACATCGAGGATCCCTCAAGCTTGCAAGACACGGAGAGCACCATAGGACAGCACCAATAATAAAACATGCAACTTAAACCAATCATGATCATCAATCAACCCATAGGACAACAAAAATGTACTCACACATCATAGGATGGCAACACATCATTGGATAATAATGTGAAGAATAAAGAACCATGTTCAAGTAGAGGGTACAACGGTTCGTGGGAGAGTGTATCCCTGTATATAGATGGGATAAGGTGATGGAGGTGTTGGTGAAGATGACGGAGTTGTTGGAGTAGATCGCCGTCACGATGATGGCCCCGACGGCGTTCCGGTGCCACCGGGAGAGAGAGGGAGGGAGCCCCCTCCTCCTTCTTCTTCCTTGACCTCCCCCTATATGGGAGAAGGGTTTCCCCTCTGGTCCATGGTCTCCATGGTGGCGGAGGGGCGAGAGCCCCTCCGGGATTGGATCTCTCTCTCTGTTTCCTTCTGTTTCTGCGCTCCCAAATTCCGAAATTTCACTGTTTCTTAAATATCTGGAGATCCGTAACTCCGACCGGGGTGAAATTTTGAGGGGATATTTATCCAAAAAGTAGACTTCTTGTGGACAAAGGACAGCTAAAACCGACCTAAGGGGTGGCCACAAGCCTTACAGGCGCGGCCAGGGGGTGGGTCGCGCCTAGCAAGCTTGCAACCTCCTCGGGCATCGTCTCGTGTTGATTCTTTTTCCCAAAAACCACATATATTCCAAAAAAAATCTCTGTAAGTTTTTATCACGTTTGGACTTCGTTTGGTATGGATATTCTGCGAAAACAAAAACATGCAACAAATAAGAACTGGCACTAGGCACTGGATCTATATGTTAGTCCCAAAAATAGTAGAAAAAGTTGCCAAAAGTATATGAAAGTTGTAGAATAGTGGCATGAAACAATCAAAAATAATATATACGACGGAGATGTATCAGTCGGCCCCTCACCCTCTAGTGATCCCACATCCACCGCCACCATCTTGCCAACCGACTCAAAAACCATCTTGAGAATGAAGTCCCGTTTCACCTCCAACGGCAAGCCCGAGATGGTGATCCACACCCTAGACAGGGATAACTTAGGCTCGAGCACCATGGAGGCCTCCTTGTCCGAGACCCAAAACTTGTGTAGACGGAGCTGGATCTTGTCGAAGCGGGTGCAAAGACGAAGCATCTCCTTTGAGGGAAACGACACCATGAGCATCCGCGGGGCTGTCTCACGAACCTCCCAAGTGAAGGACTCATCACGAACCTTGCCGACAAAGTCGCCCAGCTCCTTTTGTAGGATTGAAAGTAGGTCTAGAGGGGGGGAGTGATTAGACTACTTGACCAAATAAAAATCTACTTTTTCCCAATTTTAATTCTTGGCAGATTTTAGCATTCATAGGATTTCAAGTCTACCCTACACATGCATGTTTAAGAGTATAGCAGCGGAAAGTAAAGACATTGCACATGTAAGTAAAGAGAGGGTAAGGAAAGCAAACAAAATTGGTGACACGATGATTATTCCCGTGGTTCTGATAGGTAGGCTATTGTACATCCACGTTCATGGAGTCTTCAACACGCGGAGGGTAACGGTCGCGAGAGTCCATGAAGGGCTCTACCCATGGAGGGTTCCACGAAGAAGCAACCTTGACTATACCATGACGGCCTACGTCCATGGAGGACTAGCCTTACCCGGGGTAGATCTTCACAAGGTAGGTGATCTCCTTGCCCTTACAAACTTCTTGGTTCACTCCACAACACGAAGTAGGAGGCTCCAAAGCGACACCTAACCAATATAGGAGGCACCACCCTCCAAAAGGTAATAGGCTCTAAATGTCGATGAACTCTTTGCTCTTGTGCTTCAAGATGATATAATCCTCAACACACAATCACTCTCTCACAGATATGGCTTGGTAGAAGAGATGGGATTGGTGGAAAGCAACTTGGGGAGGCTAGAAATCAAGATCCATATGGTTGGAGTGGAAGATCTTGACCTCAACACAAGGGTAGGTGGTTCTCTCTCAAAAAACTGATAGGATTGGTATGGAATGGTTCTGAGTGCTTCTCTTTCGAGTAGGTGGTGGTGGACGGGCATATATAGGCATCCCCAAAAATCCAACCATTACACATAATGAGTCAGACTCGGTGACACCGATGTGTTAATCTCAGTGGTACTGAAGTGACTAAAAGGTGGCAACTTTTGAATCTCAGTGAGACCGATATAGGAATCTCCGTTGCACCGATAAGGTGACCAACGGTCAGAATGCTTAATCTTGGTGATGCCGATTCAACAATCTCGGAGGGACCGAAACTGTGAACTTGCGTAATAGAAAGTTGGCAGCCTGAACTCCATGGCATCGGTATGGAATCAGTTGCACCAAAGTGGCTAGGGTTTGGCTGAGTCTGTCTAGGGTTTGGAATCAACTAGGGTTTCATTACTCTTCTCACCTACATGGGTTAGTCCCAACACACAAGAGACAAGTACAAGGATATCTATGGACATGGAGTGTAAAGGATATGTGATGATGTCCATTGATTTGTTGATTACCTTGTCTCTTGCTTACCTTCGAGGGAATGTGTGACTCCTTGAACTATTGCATAATGGTGATGTTGTTTGCAACTAGTTCTTGCCAATAATGAATGTGAGTGAATTTCATTGGTGGAGTCACCCCTCAAGAACTCTCTAGTTCTTCTTCTTGGGGACCCACATCAAGTTGATGGGGATCCTTGGTGTTGAAGTAGCAGTTGTAGAAGTTGAGCTTGTAGTAGCCTTGGTGTTGGGGATATAACCCCGCGGTGAGACCCGCCTTGGGAGGTTCCGGGTTAAATGGGACGGCTCACAGCCAGCGCAAGAGTAAGTTGTCATGGTTGGAGGGCCCAACAAGAATAGCGGCTTAAGGGATGGGCCGCGAGGTGGCCCGGAGGAGAAGACCCGGGCGTGTAAGGCGCCCGGGGACGGCTCAGACAGGATAGATCAGGGAAGATAGAGGCAGACTCGGACATGTACTAAGAGTCGGTCATGAACTTGTATGACCCAAGGTCTTGACCCCCTTTATAAGGGCAAGACCCGGGGCTATGACAACTCCTGCTATGAGCCGGATCGCTCTGAGTCGGATGAGCTTGAGGTTCCGGTTCATGCTGTCGTGTTCATGGCAGGACCAGCCCTAGGCACGGGTAGTGCGGCCGCGGGAGCCGCCACTTCGGGTGATAACCCGCCGCCGCCAGCTCAAGCCCTTGTGGAACTGATGGATGAGCTTGCGAATTTAATGGCCGCTGAGAGCACACCCGATAACCAATCAGCTCGAAATTTAGAGATCGCAAGGATCAAGGGCCGGATGGCAGAGGAACAACAGAGGATGGTTGAGCTACAAATCCAAATGGAGGAAGAGGCGAAGTGCATCAAGGTAGACGCTTTCCGTCGCTAGAGCAGATATCAGCAACAGCGGTTCATCGAAGGAGGCAGCAATCCCGTCTACCATAGTGCTATGAGGCAAGGAACCTCTTCAATACTCCTAGCACGAGGCGAGCAACGGACGTGCCCGAGAGCCGCCAGACGGAGAGACCAGCGGCTCATACGGCCCGGCTTAACCAAGCTTCGCCTGGTGTTTTTCCGATGCCAGCGGGTCATTATTGAACCCGGCTTAGAATATGGTGGTGGTTGTTACCCGGCTTGAGACTATTCCTATCCCGGACGAAGCACCCTTTGCAGAGGAGGTGCGGAACGCCATCGGATACCTGCAGACGGCCGTAGCCCAGCAGGAAAAATACACCCACAGCCGGAGTCGTGTTCATTCAACCACTCTCCCTAGCCGCAGCTTCAGCCGGCGCTACGAGTCGCCAGCGGGTTCCAGCAGCAGCCGGCACAGAGAGATTCCAACGGGTTACCGGCCCGGTAGAGACACGGCGGCGTTTGTAAACCATGCGGCAGGCCCGCCTGAGGCGCCAGCTAGGCCGGCTCACTAGGAACCTGCACCCTCCGCTTCGGCAGGGGTAGGAGTGAAGTCCAGGACGGCAGGGCTGCCGTGCTTATCACCGGCTCTACGGAACGAACGGTTGCCTGAGGACTTCAAAGGGCCCCGCAAGGTCCCAAATTATACCACTGATCTACCCCCAGAGGCCTGGGTGGAGAGCTACGAATTGGCCATGGAGATGCTGGATGTCAGTGAGGCAGTTTATGCCAAGTATTTCATCATGATGCTTGAAGGCCTGGCTTGCACGTGGCTAAAAGGGTTACCACCTAATACCATCGACTCATGGGCAGAGCTTCGGGCCCGGTTCATCAAAAACTTTCAAGGGACGTGCAAGGAGCCTATGACCATTGTGGATCTTGATCACTGTGTCCAACAGGAGAACGAGTGGCCCATCATTGGGTGCGGCGGGTCTCGACGATCATCCACTCCTTAGAGCAGATTACGGCGGCTCAAGCAGTACTGATCTTAGAGAAGAGTTGGCACTTTATTCCTCTAAAGCAGAAGCTTGGCCGGCTCAACGTACATGTCAGGACATGGGAGAGCTCATGATGGCTCTCACAAAATATGCCGACTCTGACAGCACGAAAGATCCGGGCTCTGATGATGAGAAAGCAGGTCAAGGTAAAAAGGGCAACCAAGGCAAGGGCGCAGCAAACAATGGTAGCCAGAGCAAGCGCAAGAATCTAGAGGCCGGGTTAGAGTTGGTGGCTAATGCAAACACTCAGCAGAATTACCGCAAAGGCAGTAGGAGGTTCAAGCCGCCCTTAGGCAAGGATGTCTCCTCTCTGAACATGGAGGAATTACTTAAGCGACCTTGTCCAAATCACAGTCTGCCTGATAAGCCGGCCAGCCACACATGGGAGAATTGCCATTTCATGCAGAAGTACAGGCAGTATTTCACGCAACCTAATAATCGAGATGGTGGTCCGCCAGGCGGCTCAGGACATGGCGGCTCAGGAGCCAGGTTTGGGTCTGGCGGCTCAGGATCCAGTTAGCCGGGTCAGCATAACCAAGGAGGACACCAGCCGCATCCTAGCAACAACAATCAACAGCAACAGCGTAATCAGTCTGGTTTTCAGAATAATCCGAAGCAGCTCAGCTCTGGCCAGTACCACGTCTTTACAACCGGTCTCAGCAAGCGGGACCAAAAGTTGCAAAAGCGAGCAGTCAATGCGGTTGCGCCGGCTCTTCCGCGATACTTAAAGTGATCGGAATATGACATAACCTAGAGCCAGGAGGGTCACCCGCCACGGGTTGATGACCCGGGGCGGCTGGCTCTGGTTGTAGCCCCCCAAGTGGGTGGATATATGTTGAACAAGGTACTTATGGATGGCGGAAGCAGTATAAACATCGTCTATTATGACACTTTCCGGTGGATGAAATTGCTTGACAAGGATTTAAAACCATCGTCCACCATCTTTCATGGTGTGGTTCCGGGTAAGTCGGCGCGGCCGGTGGGCCAGATTTCGCTGGAAGTGGCCTTTGGCGATGAGTATAATTACAGGGTGGAATCCTTATGGTTCGAGGTGGTCAAGATCAAGAGTCCTTATCATGCATTGTTTGGACGGCCGGCTTATGCTAAGTTCATGGCCAGGCCCTGCTATGTTTACTTGCAGCTCAAGATGCCCGGCTTAAATGGTACCATCACCGTTCATGGCAACCGCAATACAGTTATTGAGTGTGAAGAAGGAGACGCGGCTTACGTAGAGTCCAGTTGTGCTCAGGAGGAGCTTAAGTTCTATAAGGAGAATGTTGACCCGGAGGATATGACCCCGCTGAAAAAGCCCACCACAGATGCAGAGCCGCCCCTCAAGTTTTCAGCGGATGATACTAAGACTGTAGATTTCACTCCGGGTGATTCATCTAAGCAGTTCATCATTGGAGCTCACATGGATCCCAAATAGGAAAGCGCGCTCATCGAATTCATCCGTGAGAATCGGGACATCTTTGCATGGAAACCTTCTGACATGCCGGGTGTACCGAGAGAGTTCACTAAGCACAACCTTAATGTGGATCCAAATTTTAAGCCGATTAAATAGTTTTTGCGGCGGTTCAATGAAGAGAGGTGTAAGGCTATTGGTGAAGAAGTTGCCAGGCTCTTGGCAGCTGGTTTCATTGTTGAAGTTTTTCATCTGGAATGGTTGGCTAACCCGGTGCTGGTACTCAAAAAGAATGGTACATGGCGTATGTGTGTGGACTATATGGACCTTAACAAGGCTTGTCCGGCTGATCCATTTGCTCTCCCTCGTATTAATCAGATCATTGATGCTACGACAGGATGTGAAAGTTTGTTTTCCTGGATGCATACTCAGGTTATCATCAAATCAAGATGGCAATTAAGGACTAGGAGAAGACGGCCTTTATTACACCCTTTGGGGCATTCTACTATTTCTCTATACCTTTCGGGCTCAAAAGTGCCCAGGCGACTTACCAGCGATGCATGCAGAACTGCCTTCACAATCAGATTGGCCGTAATGTTCATGCTTATGTAGATGACATCGTCGTCAAATCACGAAAGAAGGAGACTCTCTTGGAGGATTTAAAGGAAACTTTCGATAATCTCCGGGTCTACAAAATGATGCTTAACCCGTCCAAGTGTGTCTTTGGTGTTCCAACGGGCAAGCTTTTCGGTTTCCTGGTCTCTGAACGTGGTATTGAGGTTAACCCGGATAAAATCAAGGCTATTACCTCTCTAGGAGAGCCGGCTTGCATTAATGATGTCCAGCGCCTGACAGGGCGGATTGCTGCGTTGAGCCGGTTCATAAGCCGCCTTGGAGAGAAGGCTATTCCTTTGTATCAAATGATGAAAAAGACAGACAAATTTGTCTGGAGTAAAGCGGCGGGTGAAGCACTTGAGGCACTTAAGAAACAGCTCATTGAGCCGCCAGTGTTAGCTGCTCCGGCTGAAAAAGAGCCGTTACTCCATTATGTGGCGGCTAATAACCGAGCGGTGAGTGCTGCAATCGTGGTCGAGCGCAAGGAGGCCAGAAAGGAATATCCAGTGCAAAGGCCGTTTTATTATGTCAGTGAGGTCCTAACAGTGTCTAAGCAAAGGTATCCACATTGGCAGAAGCTGGTGTATGGGTTTTTATGGCCAAGCGCAAGTTAAAGCAGTACTTCTTAGGTCATTAGATAACTGTGGTCAGCTCTGCTCCGCTTGGGGATATTATTCAGAACAGAGAAGCCACAGGAAGAATTGCTAAGTGGGCACTGGAACTGGGACCTTTCAATGTGAAATATGTGCCTCGCACAGCTATCAAGTCCCAAGCCCTCGTGGATTTCGTAAATGATTGGATGGAGTGTCAAGCTCCCGAGGAAAAGCCAGATAACACATACTGGACTATACACTTTGACGGATCCAGGCAATTAGAGGGCTTGGGGGCAGGAGTTGTTATGACATCCCCCAAGGGTGACAAGTTTTGTTATGTGCTCCGGCTGATGTTCCCCTGCACCAACAATGCGGCTGAATATGAGGCTTTGCTTCATGGTCTTCGGTTGGCCAAGGAAATGAACTTGAGCCGGGTCAGGTGTTTGGGCGACTCAATCTGGTGGCTCAACAAGTTTCTGGCACTTGGGATTCCAAGGACCCGCGGATGGCGGCTTATCATCAGGCGGATGATATTATTGTGGGTCACTTCAAGGGATATCAAGTAGATCACATTGATCATCGCAAAAATGAGGCGGCTGATGCTTTATCATGGTTAGGGTCTCAACGAAAGCCGGTGCCACCCAATGTCTTTCTAGACGTATTATACCATCAGACTGTCAAGACACCTTCAGAAGAGGAATTGATGGTTCTCGACCCGGAGGCAGAATTAGTGGAGGCTCTACATGCTATCCCAGATTGGACTATTCCTTATTTGGCCTATTTGACCCGGGGCGAGTTACCTGAGGATGAAGACCTAGCTAGTAAGATCACCCGGCGCTCTAAGTCCATGACCATAGGCAATGGTGAGTTGCATAAATGCAGCGTGACATGAGTCTTCCAACGTTGTGTCTCACCAGAGGAGGGCCGGCAAATCTTGAATGAAATTCATGCTGGTGATTGTGGGCACCATGCCGGCTCAAAGTCTTTGGTAGCCAAAGCTTTCTGACATGGGTTCTTCTAGTTGACGGCTCACAAGGACGCAGAGGACCTAGTCCGTAAGTGCGACGGCTGTCAGAAGTTTGGCCAGCGGGCTCATATTTCGGCTCAGGAATTGAGGATGATACCAATTATTTGGCTGTTCGCGGTCTGGGGGCTTGACATGGTAGGACCTTTCAAGAGGTCCAAGGATAAGAAAACACACGTTCTGGTAGCGGTAGAGAAGTTCACCAAGTGGGTAGAGGCAGAGCCGGTCAACAAATGTGATGCGGCTACGGTGGTTCTATTCATCAAAAAATTGATCTACCGTTTTGGTTACCCGCACAGCATCATCACTGATAATGGTACAAATTTATCCAAGGGGGCTATGAAGAAATTCTGTGACGAAGAGCATATCGCCTTGATGTTTCATCCGTTGCGCATCCACAATCCAACGGTGAGGCGGAGCGTGCCAATCAGGAAATCTTAAGAGGGATTAAACCACAGCTTATGGTTCCTTTGCAGCGGATGCCCGGGTGTTGGGTAGAGTAATTACCCTCCGTCTTATGGAGCATCAGGACCACACCTAACAGATCCACGGGTTTCACGCCTTTCTTTATGGTAGATGGGGTCGAGGCAGTTTTACCCAGTGACATCCGGCATGACTCGCCAAGGGTGGCGGCTTACGTTGAGATGGACAATGAGACGGCACGTCAAGACGCATTGGATGCTTTGGAAGAGGCATGAGATCTAGTAGTGGCTCAGTCGGCAATTTATCAACAAGACTTGTGTCGCTATCACAGCCGGCGGGTCAAGACCCGGATGTTCCAGGAGGGCGACTTAGTACTTCGGCTGATTCAGGACTAGGCAAATATGCATAAGCTTTCTCCTCCATGGGAAGGGCCTTTTGTGGTCAGCAGAAATCTCAATAGTGGGTCATATTACCTCGTCGATATCCGAGATGACTCAGATACAGTGGGTCAGGAGACCTGCCGGCCGTGGAACATTCCGCATCTCCGGCATTATTGCACTTAAGGGTGTAGAGACCCTTCCTTGTATACTTTCATTGTACATATCATCCTCATATAAAGAAATATCATTGCAAAAATGAAAGACCCGACTCAGGAAAATGAGTCGTGGCACCAGATGTTACAGCGTATAAAATCGGCTCAGAAAATGAGCCGTGGCGAGGGCGGCTTCCTACCTTTAGCCGGTACAGCTTCTAACGCCTACCCGCCGGTGTCAAACACCGTATAAAATCGGCTCAGGAAATGAGCCTTGGCGAGGGAGGCTTCCTACCTTTAGCCGGTACAGCTTCTAACGCCTACCCGCCGGTGTCAAACACTGTATAAAGTCGGCTCAGAAAATGAGCCGTGGCGAGGGCGGCTTCCTACCTTTAGCCGGTACAACTTATAACGCCTACCTGCCGGTTTCAAACACCATATAAAATCGGCTCAGAAAATGAGCCGTGGTGAGGGCGGCTTCCTACCTTTAGCCGGTACAGCTTCTAACGCCTACCCGCTGGGTGTCAAACACCGTATTGCTGAAGGGGGCTTCTTACCGACGGGTATCGCTTCTAACACTCTATCGGCCGACTTTATGCCAAATCTCTGGTTAACATGTTTAGCCGCGGTTGTGAGGTTTTTTTATCGGCGGGTAATTAACACCTCATGACCCGGCGAGGGCGGCTTCTTACCTTTGGGTACAACTTCTAATGCCTATCCGCCAGCGTTAACCCTATATTATTACCTCCGGGTATAGCTCGTAATGAGCCGACCTTCTGGCACAAAATTCGGCTAAGTAAATTAGCCACGGCGAGGGCGGCTTCTTACCTTCAGGCACAGCTTCTAACGCCTATCCGCTATTGTTTACGCTGTATTATTACCTTCGGGTGCAACTTATAAGTGCTTATTAACTAGCCTTATGCTACAAGGCTCCGGTTGACATGGTTAACCGCAGACGGAAATTATGAAGACTTTTTGGCCGACTCTCGGCTTAAGAAGAGACAGCCGGCGGAAATCGTTAGCCAGAAAGTGTAAAAAGAAGATGGCATTTTGAAAGCCCGATTTTTCTCAATGAAAACACAACAAATGTCAAAGGTCATGTATATTACAAACGCTCTATATAGAGCCCAAAAGTGTGGATCAAGTTTCTAAGCCCTCTTCTATGAGAGCCGGCTATTACAAGGTGGAGCAAAATCAACTGGCCTCCGGCTCATCCTGCTCCAGCTCTTGGGATGCCTGGATTTCAAGGTTATCCATGTTCCAGTTGCAGTCAACTAGAGCTGCAAAATTCCCTTCCTCAAAGAAGGGAGACGTGTCAAGAGCAGAAGCGAAGAGGTCCTTACTGCGGGCGGGTGTCAAGTCCTTCCATTCATAGAGGGGGCCACGAATCCTCTTCTGATCAGCATCATAAGCCGCCTGATAAGTGTTCAGGTCGACCTCTTCTGCTAAGACAGAGGCTAGGTGTCTGGAGTCCTTGACGCACCGGATGTAATCGACTTCTGTGAATTCCGAGCCGTCATCCCTCTTGCAGGGGAAGCCTTCCATCATGTCACCCGGCGTAATCTCCGACGCAAAGGCTAGAGCCCGGCTTATGCCTGCAACCGCCCCCTGGCGGGCGGCTGATTTCTTCAACTCGGCAATCTGTTTTGGCATTGTTGAGAAAAGTTCCAAGACCCCTTTGAGATTGGAAGGGATCTTGTCCTTGTATTGAACAGATTTGATGGTGAACATTGCACTGCAGTAGAGTTGCTCCACCAGGGTGTAGATAGCCTTTAGAGGTAACAAGCTATCAGATGCCAGTTGACGACTTCTTGGACCTGCATGAGCCGGAGATTTTCACGACAAGTCGCCAGTTCAGAGGTCATAACAACAACTAAGGAAAAACTTATTAAAGAACTCACCGAAGAGGGCGGCTGTCATCTTGGTGATGTGACGTTTCAGGGACCGCAACTCATCAGAGACGATCATCAACCGCTGGTCAGCAACATCCGCCCGTTTGGTAAGCGTGGCCTTCTCAGATATGGCGGACTCTTTGAAAGGGGCAAACTCTGCCTTAACTTTAACCAGCTCTTCGGTCAAGAGCCGACATCTCTCATCAGTGGTGCTCTAAGCAGCTTGTTGATCAACCAAATTGGTCTTTAAGCCGGCCATCTGTGAGCCGGCCTCAGTCAAGGATTCCTGCAAACGTTTCAAAGCAGAGTATAAGACGAACAAGTCTCAAAAAGATTGCAAGCAATATGCCTGACACTTGGGGGCTAATGTTTTTTAGAAGCTCCGGCTCAAGTTTGAACAAGCTTGAGCCAGCCCTTAGGGGCTACTACCTAGCTCTTTTCAACATAACTTCTGAGAAGCTCCAACTCAACTTTGAAACAAGCTTGAGCCGGCCCTTGGGGGCTACTATCTACCTCTTTTCAACATATCTTCTGAGAAGCTCCGACTCAACTTTCAACAAGCTTGAGCCGGCCCTTGGGGGCTACTATCTAGCTCTTTAAAAACAATCTTCTCATGAGTCCCGACTCAAAGACAAGTTTGAGCCAGGCCTTGGGGGCTACTAACGGCTCTTCTGATTGCCTTCTACAGAATAATTTTTATATAGAAAGCAGCTAAGCAAAAGCCCAGTTCAATATGGTTAAACCGACGCTTGGGGGCTACGTAGGGGTAAAAGGAAGAAAGGAATACCTCATATTTTCGCTTCATGAGTTTAACCAGTTGGAGCTCCAGGTCCCGGCTGGTGGATAGGCGGGTCAGATAGCCATCATGAAGCTCCTCAGCTGACATCTTCTCCAGGGCAGAAGGTTCAAAGTCAAGCTTTCTGGAAGCTTCAGCCGTTTCGCCCTGCTTGGTCAGCACGTGAGCCGGGGGAGAATGCAACCCGGCGCCAGTGATTTCAACCTCAGGGTCAGTCGTGCCCTTGGCTGCCTAGACAGGACTCGGCGGCTGGGTAGGACTCGGCGGCTTGGCAGGACTCTTCACTGGGCTGTCAGGGATGATGTCGTCAGCGGCCGGTTCAGCAGAGGCAGCTGGGATGTCTATAGCTGGCTGTGACTCATCTGGTTTCGAAGGATCCGACTCTGGAGCAGCAGGGCCAGGAGAGGACCTGTTGGTTTTCCGGCGCTTGGCTTGAGCACTGGAAAATGTGAGGATTAGAATCCAAAGGACGCTATGGCGGCTCAAAAAGCCGGAGCTCATAGTGGAAAGTACTTACAGCGGGTTAATCTTGGGAGGTGGCAGAGCAGTTGCTGAAGTGTCGCCAGAAGAGGGTGATTTCTAAGACAAAGAAAAGCAAAGATGAGATAGCGTCAAAGGATGCAACGTGAAATTAACTAAATGAAGAAACATACCTCTGCGGGGCGCTTCTTTGGGGCTGGCAAGTTTGGTAAGCCTGACATCAGTTCAGAAGAACCGGCGCTCCGGGTCTGGCAACGTTCAATCTGTTGTTGCTTCTTCAAGAGAAAATCGGGAGCCAGATAAGCGAGAGGATGAGAAAGAGGAACCTTTTTAATAACCCGCCGCGGCTTTCAGGGGACAAAGTATTCTGAGCCAGAAGAAATGTAGATTACCTCAAGGGCGTTGGCGTGGCTTGTCTCAGCATTATCCTGTGAGTAAGACAAGGGTAAGTAAAATAAAGATAACAAAATGGCAGAAAGCAGCCAAGGTTTACCTCTAAGTCGGAGGACGATGGCGACTCAAACCATTCTTCTTGTGGGGTGGTCTTCTTGGATTTCTTAGCCAAAGTTTTCTTCTTGGGCTTCTTCGAGGGAGGAACATACTCTCTCTTCCAGAAATCAGAGTTGGCCTGGAAAGGAAAACCAGTTAAATGATAATGAGTTGGAAAAGCATAAGAAAAAAGAGGGGAAGAGTCGCCTCACATCTAGAGCCGGCTTGTTGGCGTTAAAATCCGGTAGGCCAATGGCGTTGCATGATCCGGAAGCTTCGTGGACAAGGCTCCGGATGGCGAGGGTGATGTCACTTTCCGTCAGCGTGGATCGGTTAAAGAATAAGGAGCTATCATATTTGCCTTCATACTCACACATGAGCCGGCTTCTATGACTCAAGGGCATAATCCGCCAAGAAATCCAACAGCGGATCAAGTCCAGTCCGGTTAAACCATTGGCCATGAGAGCCCTGATCTTGGCATGAGCCGGCTCGTACCTTGCACGATCTGAAGCTGATAGCCGGCCAGGAAGCTCTGATGTTGTTTTGAGCCGGGAAGGACGACAACCCGGCAATGGACGCTCATTCTCAGGAGAGGTGTCCTTGCAATAGAACCAGGTCTTGTTCCAGTCCTTTGGGTGACTCGACATCTGCATGGCTGGAAAGATAATGTATCTATACCATTGGATGGAGATGCCACCAAGCTCTAGAATCGGACCGGCTTTCACTTCAGTTTGCCGGTTGGCGTAGAAGAACTCTCGAAATAATCCCACGGACGGCCTGGCTTGCAGATAAGCTTCACAGAGCACTTGGAAATTGCATATGTTTGAGATGGAGTTGGGGGCCAAGTCTTGGGGGTGAAGCTTGTAACAGTGGAGTACGTCATGAAAGAACTTTGAGCCGGGAGGCACGAACCCTCATTCAATATGGTCAAAAAAGACCACCACTTCGCCTTCCTGGGGAGTGGGCGTGTCTCATCACCTCGGACCCGCCAGCCAATGACTTCCTTGGGAGGAAGAGTACCCGCATGAACAAAATCTGACAGAAATTCCTATGTGATACAAGACCCGACCCAGTTACACGAGTTGGAGGCGCGAGACATGCTGGCGGTTTTAAAGACTGTGCAAAATTAAATACGCGGCGAGTTAAGAGCTAGCAGATGTCTATGGCGGCTTACAATTTTAAGCGCTCTACAAATACTATGCCATAGTCTTGAAAACAGGTTTCGCAAACTACCGCTACAATTACGGATCTACAAAAGTAGGAAAAAAGGTCTTATTCTCGACCTAGCAAAGAACAGACGAAGCAGAAGAAAGAAAACAGAGCCGCGACGATCCGCGCATTGCACACGGCCGCCTCGTACGCGGCGGCGCGGCAAGGATGCACGTTAAAGGCATCAACAGCGTCGGGAGTACACCAACGATGGTGCGGACGGAGCCTGAGCGGCGGTGGTGGAGCTTCCGCAAACCCTACTATGGTGGCGATGGATCAAAGGAGGATCTTGGGCTTACCGATGATGGAGTGGCGAACGCGGAAGAAAATCTGGAATGACATAGGTTGATGTAGCGGCCTGGTTGACGACGATGCGAAGATGGCGCCGGAGCAGAGTGCGCTCGAGTGGAGGCGATGAGAGGAAGAATATGGAAATGAGAGCGGGAGAAAGGAAATGACCATTCATAGCGATCCTATTTAAAAGGGGAAAACGGTCAGGCGCGAAAATCAGGGCGACGGAAATCATCCGTCCGAGGTGAGCGCCTCGATTCTCGGGCGGACCATTTAATACGCGATTTGTTGGTACGTCAGCGGATCTTTTCAGCAAGGCTCACGTGATGTCACGGCGGGTCATCACCGGGCGACTCACCAAGAAACGGAAGAAGAGGATGAAGTGAGCAAGCTCAAATCAACCTGGGGCCTAATGTTGGGGATATAACCCCACGGTGAGACCCGCCTTGGGAGGTTCCGGGTTAAATGGGATGGCTCACAGCCAGCCGAAGAGTACCCCTTCATGGCTAGAGGGCCCAACAAGAACAGCGACTCAAGGGATGGGCCGCGAGGTGGCCCAGAGGAGAAGACCTGGGCGTGTAAGCCGCCCGGGGACGACTCGGACACGATAGATCAGGGAAGATAGAGGCAGACTTGGACATGTACTAAGAGTCGGTCATGAACTTGTATGACCCGAGGTCTTGACCCCCTTTATAAGGGCAAGACCCGGGGTGGCTTAGGGGGTCGGGTTATCGAGAATTACGTCAAGCTTTATCTCCCTTGTAATCGATACAACAAGCAATAATAATCACAAGTAGGACGTAGGCTGTTACCTCACCACGAGGGGCCGAACCTGGGTAAACCGTGTCCTTCAGCCCTAACAACCCCTTTGAGTCTACCACGTTAGCGATGGCCTCGAATCCAAGTCCGTTGACCCACACATCTGCCGTGATAAATCCATGACACTTGGGAACCCACTGCACCAAAGTTTGAGATTCATCTTCATATGAGTCAATGTCCTCTTGCAGCTTGTTCTTGTCCTTGAGTTGGGTGTCTTGTGGTGGAACATCATCTTGAGCTTTTCTTCCCTTGGGAAGAGTATTTTCATACTTGTCCTTTTGAGGAACAAACTTGGGATTGGGGTATTGACCTTCTTCCCATTCAACTCCATTAGCGTTGAAGTAGCCAACACCACGATTCTTCCGGTATCCTCCATGCTTGCGTACAATCTCCACAAATTGTTTGCATCCTTCAAGACTCTTGTAGATACCTTTCTCTATAATCCCTTTCAAGAGTTCATTTTCTTTCTCAAGTGTAACTTGTCTAAGAGAAGAGTTAGTGGGATCAAGAGAACTACTAGAAGCAATATCATTGGATTTATCATTTTTATTGCTACTAGTTGAAGAACCTTTCTTTCCTTTGTTACTAGCTTGCTTAGACTTAACTTGTGGCATGAATGTAGATAAGAGAATTCGTTTGTCTAGATAATAGGAAGTATTCTTTCGAAGATCGTCATTGATAGCTTTAAGGAACTCATGATCTTGCTCTAAATTGATCTTCTCGAAGCGTAGCTTTTCATTTGTCCTTACAAGCTCTCTATGATCTTCTAGAGTTGACTCATGAGCTAACTTAAGAGTTTTTAGTTCTTGAGTTAGTCATTCTATTTCCAACATATCATCATCACACGACTCATCTACATTAGAGTGATTACTATCAAGATCATTTTGACTAATATTACTAGTTTTGTCAAATAGCAAGTCATCTTCATCACTATTGAAATCGAGATACTCAGGGTGTGATACCTTGGGGCCTTTAGCCATGAAGAAACTTCCACTCCCTTCATTTGGTGAATCAAATAGATCATAGGAGTTGGTAGTCACTAGTGCAATTCTGGCAACGCCTTCATCTTCACTATAGTCGGAGTTGGAGTGGTAGTTTCTCTCGGAGTGGTTGTCGGAGTCGAAGCCGGAAACCCATTCACCAACATGACCTTGATGTTTCCTTCTTGAGTAGCTCTTGGTGTAATTTTCCTTCTTCTCCGAGTCCCTACTTCTCCTTGAGGGTATTCATTCATAACGATCATCTCTACTCCTTCTCTCTCTCCGAGGTGACTCGTCTCCTGAGCTTTGTCTTCTTGGTGACTCTTCTCTTCGTTTGTACGGAGCCGTCTACTCATTGGAGTAGTGTCCGGGCTTTCCACAATTGTAGTAGTTTCGGTCACGACTTGATGAACGCTTCTCTTCATATCTTGAGTTTCGGCCATGACGGCCTATGTCCACGGAGGACTAGCCTTACTCGGGGTAGATCTTCACAAAGTAGGCAATCTCCTTGCCATTACAAACTTCTTGGTTCACTCCACAACACGAAGTAGGATGCTCCCAAGTGACACCTAACCAAACTAGGAGGTACCACCCTCCAAAAGGTAATAGGCTCGGTAATGTCGATGAACTCCTTGCTCTTGTGCTTCAAGATGATAGACTCCTCAACACACAATCACTCTCTCATAGATATGGCTTGGTAGAAGAGATGGATTGGTGGAAAGCAACTTGGGGAGGGTAGAAATCAAGATCCATATGGTTGGAGTGGAAGATCTTGACCTCAACACAAGGGTAGGTGGTTCTCTCTTAGAAAACTGATAGGATAGGTATGGAATGGGTCTGAGTGCTTCTCTTTCGAGTAGGTGGTGGTGGAGGGGTATATATAGGCAGCCCTAAAAATCCAACCGTTACACAAAATAAGTCAGACTCGGTGACCCCGATGTGTTAATCTTGGTGGTACCGAAGTGACTAATAGGTGGCAACTTTTGAATCTCGGTGAGACCGATATAGCAATATCGGTTGCACCCATAAGGTGACCAATGGTCAGAACGCTCAATCTCGGTGATGACGATTGAACAATCTTGGAGGGACCGAAGCTGTAAACTTGAGTAACAGAAAGTTGGCAGTCTGAACTCGGTGGCACCGTTATGGAATTGGTAGCATCGAAGTCGCTAGGGTTTGGCTGAGTCTGTCTAAGGTTTGGAATCGCTGGCACCGAATGTGGAATGTTGGTTGCATCAATTTTGAGTACTTGGCTTTGGACAGACTTATGTGGGAGAGTTTGTGGGTGTCTTTGGTGACTATCACTTGTGAACGTATGAGCATTTTGTTCACCAACAATACTTTACCCCTTTTAATAGTATTGGATGTCCTATGGACTCAAAGTTATTTCTCACAAATATAAAATGTAGAGTCCTCTTGCTTGAAGCTTTGCCGATCCATTTCCTTGCATCTTGAGGCTTTGCCAATCCATTTCCTCTTACCTTTTTGCCAACCCATCATTGAACTTTTCCTGAAACATATTTGATGGAAACATTAGTTCAATGACTTATATGTTGTTATAAATTACCAAAACCACCAAGGGAGCAAATGTGCTTTCAATCTCCCCCTTTTTGGTAATTGATGACAACATATAGATCAAAGCTTCGACATATGATATAATCAATGAATGTAATCGTCGCTTTGAGAAGTATGTGATAAGCAATAGCTCCCCCTAAATTTGTGCATTATTTTGAATTTGTGTCTGAATGCAAATGCACAATTGATTAGGTACATGGGGCACTTCTTCCACGTCACATACATCTTGGTGGTGTGCGAGAATAATTTAGAATGAACATGATAGCGCAATAGAATCAAGCAATGTAGAAAGATCATCTCATAAAGCATTAAGATGGTAGGAAATAGTAGCATCACACAAAAAGTGTATCATAAGAAACCAAAGGACAATTGTTTTTGAAAAGCAATAAACACCAAAATGCTCTCTCACTCGAAGCCTAAAGATCTATATACACTTCTCCCCCTTTGGCAACAAGTTACCAAAAATTTCAAAGGCATATGTCTAAGCATTCTTGGGATGATCTCCTCCGGTTGTTGATGAAGGAGTCGAGAGAACAACGTCGGCGAAGATCTATGCAGATGTCGTCGATGGAGTTGGAGTGGCAGCTGGAGGAACTGGAGCTGATGGAGTAGGAGCCGAGGTGACAGCAGCAGGGGCTGATGAAGAGGACCTCAAATCTGGAGCTGGCATAGTGGCTGATCTAGCCTGAGTAGGAAACTTTGTGCCTGTCCTAAGAGGTGATCCATCCTTCTCATCATCACCATCTTCATCCGAAGTAGTGTGAGGAAGAGGCACCGAGTCAACTTCCTTTTCGAGCTGTGTGACTGTCTTAGTCAGCCTGTCCACCTTATCATTAAGGGTCTTGATCCTAGTTTCAAAGATCCTCACAAGACTGTTCTGGTTGTCCAGATTCCTCTTAATGTCCTTTTACATGCCTTGAACTGATGATATCAACAAATACATTTGCTCATTTATGGATCTAGGGACTCGAGCACTAGTGGCACGAGCTGCCTCTGTCTCTGCCTGAGCTATAGCAGATGTGGGATGATCTGGGTCCATCATGATACGTCTCCAACATATCTATTATTTATGAAGTATTCATGCTGTTATTTTATCATTCTTGGATGTTTTACAATCATTTTATAGCAACATTATATCATTTTTTAGGACTAAACTATTGACCCAGTGCCCAGTGCCAGTTGCTGTTTTTTTGCTTCTTTTTTACATCGCGGGAAATAAATATCAAACAGAGTCCAAACACCACAAAACTTTTTGGAGATTTTTTTTGGACCGGAAGGAACCCAATGGGCCAAAGCTGCACCTGGGGGGTGCCCCGAGCGGGGCACAACCCACCAGGGCGCGCCAGGGCCCCCTGGCGCCCAGGTGGGTTGGGCCCACCTTGGAGGCCTCCCGCACCCCCTCTTTGCACTATAATTCCAAAATATTTCAAAACCCTTTGGGGTAGACCTAGATCGGAAGTTCCATCGCCGCAAGCCTCTGTGGCCATGGAAGAACCAATCGGGAGCCCGTTCCGGCACCCTGCCGGAGGGGGAGATCATCACTAGTGGCCATCTTCATCATCCCGACGGCCACCACGATGAGGAGGGAGTAGTCCGCCCTTGGGGCTGAGGGTTTGTACCAGTAGCTATGTGTTTAATCTCTCTCTCTCTTTCATGATCTTGATATGTCACGATCTTAATATATCATGGGCTTTGTTAACATAGATGGTCATACGATGTTTCTCCACTCTATACTCTTCTTGTGATGAATTGAGTTTTCCCTTTGATATTTCGTTGTTATCAGATTGAATACATTAATGGATTTGAGAACACTTGATATATGTAACATCCCAAAATTCCATTTTGGAATGTTATGATATAGCTATGCACCTATCATCATCATTGCTTGATTTTATGTAATAGTTGAAATGTCTTTTCTGACTTTCTGAAAGTCCTTTCTACTTTTCCCTATGTTGCTTTCCCCTATTTGAAATTTTGGTTAAATGTTCAAAATAAGAGAGGAGTAACATGACACTCCACACCAGAGTCAAATTGGTGAATTATTTGAACAAAAATAACCAGGAGTTATTTTGAAAATATTTGCAAAAAGGATTTAAAAACAATTAGGCAATTTCTGAAAATAATATTTTTTTAAAGTGTTCAAATGACAGAATAGAAATGTTCATTTAATAGAATTTATTATTCTGTTAATTTTGATATATCATACCCCTATATTTAGAGATGATTTGAATGCTTTAAATGTATTTGAATGTCTCTGGAAAATTATTAAAAAGAAACGGTAACCGTTTCCGGTATTAAACGGGCCGGCCCACGGCAGTTAAATCGCGCATTCATTACCGGTCGACCGACCGCACGTAATGGTCACGCGCCCACTCGCTGACATCCGGGTCCCACGCCGACCGACCGTTGCCCGAAACGGTCGTCTCCTTCCCCGCGAGCGCCAGACCGGATCTCGCCGGCAGTTTCCACCTCTCGCCGGATCTCTCTCCTCTCTCCTCCCCCGCACCCCTCGAGCGCCCTATAAATACCGGACACCTCCCCGCATCCTTTCCCCCCCAAACCCCCTCCTACCTTGCCGAGGAGCTGCCGCAATTCATCGCCGGAGCTCCCACCCTCACCGGACTCGCCGTCGAGCGTAGCCACCGCCTCCGACCACCGTTCGCCCCACCCTCGCCACCAATCGACTCCGGAGAACTGTCGTCATCGCCCGGACCACTTCCCCGTCCTCCCCGACCACCAGAACGCCTCGCCATCATCCTCGCCGTCTTCGGATCGCCGAAGAAACCCCGACGCCGGCAACCTTTACCCCGTGAGCATTTCCCTCCCTCCGATCCAAATCCGACGTCCCAGATTAGATCGGATTTATTCCGAATCGTTTTTCCTCTACCAATCGGTCGCCCGCCCGAAATCCTCAAGCGCACACCCCCCTTAGCCAATCAGACAGCGCCACGTAGCCCCCTAACCGTCGCAAACATTTTTTTTCTTTTCAGTTTTGTTTTTCAGAAACAGAATGTATTCCAAATTTGCTTTAGCTATATCTTTTAATCTGTTTAGAGTTTTGAGTTGATTCTTTTTGCAATAGCTCACATTTTACATGTAGTTTCACCCTGTACTTTTAAATTTCAAATTTGACCTATAGAATTTGAATTTAATCAAATTTTCTTAAAATCTTCAAATCTGAATAACTAGAGTTTGAAAATAGATTTTGATATGAATCTTTTTGCTACTGTTTGGTATTAGTTAGGACTACCTTCATGATTAGATTGAAGATTTTTTAGGATATATTTGATTAGTGTTCTAACCAAAAACAAAATCTACTTATTATTATAATATAGTTTTATAAACTCAATTTTAATTAGTTTGTTTTAATTCTGTTTTCTAAGACAGATTTAATTGTAAATTATTTCCTGTTAAGAACATGTTTTGTTAACAAATTATAAGTTAGTTTTTTCTTTTTGATAGTATAACTATAGTGATTCATATAGTGTTTATCAAAACTTTTATAAACTCTACTAAAGTTTTCCCAACAAACTTAAATTGACTTTGTTTTTTACTAGTAAAATATTCTATTGTTGCCTTGCTGTCAACAATTGTCTTGTTATTTCAAAATAGTTTTATTATGTAGAAGTGTTTTCATCATCCCCTTTGGAAAACAAAACTTTGTGTGTTTTACTTGCTAGAGACTTTTGTGCATTGTTTGCCTTGTTTGTTTAGTACTTCTTTGCTGAATGTTATGAGTACTTATTTTGGTTGTATGCTTATTTGAGTGCATTGTTTGTTTCGTTAGATTATCCGGAGTGCGAAGCTTCTTACTTAGAGTCACTCACGTACGAAGATCATCAATCAGGCAAGTCACTTTGATCATGTTTTACCCATGTTTTATATGCATTAGTTCTACCATCTCCCCAGTTGCATGCAAGATAGGTTAGTTGGAAACTTGGTTACATTGTAGTAGTATCATGTGGTAGATACCCCTCTCAACCCTCTTTGACAACATTGGCCCCGGGAAACGTTGTTTTACTTTTGCTATGCTTTTAGTAGACGGGGTTGGTTGTGAGAATCATGAGAGTTGAGAGAGTTAATAATTTCAAGACCTGCATAATGATCAAGATTTCAAGACTCCAAGTTTTCAACATACCTCTGGGTGGATGATGGTTGAACGACACCCTGGAGAAACCAGTGGTTAGCCTAGGTGATGCTGGAGATGGCCAGTATTCACGCGGAAAGGTCCACCCAGGCACAAAGAGATGGATGGGTGCTTCAAAACCCAAGGCTTACCTGCACAGCCACAAGTCATTATGGGCTCTGGCTTGGTTGGATATCGCGGTGACCCTGGACAGGCGGTGCTACGAGAGGTAGAAGAACGGTAGGAAAGGATGGGCACCGACAGAGTCGCAGGGAAACCCTTTGGAAGACCATGTTTTGGTCATCCGTTTCTCAAACACCCTGAAGTGCGAGAAATCAAACGGAGGCGACCAAATCTTGTGGGGAACGTGTGCAAAACTCTGCAGAGTACAAAACCTAATCGATTAGCCGTGTCCACGGTCATGGACGACTTGAGCCAAAGGAATTGGAACTTCCGGAACTCTCAACACAGGTAATATGATGATGTGGGTATTTAATAATTTTGGGTATGAGAATTGGTTGGTGGAACCATCTCATTAATCAACCAACTTAGTAATATTTTGCTTAACCCTTCTTTTGATGTAGGAAAAACTTGGCTTTACGCAAAAACTTACCACCCCACTTGCCATATATGCATATAGACTAGATGCTTACCTTTTCACCCTTCTCTTGTGACTTTGCCGGCATATTCCATATGCTGACCTACACGGCTGCAACGTATCATGTTGCAGAGTATTTTTTCGACCAGGAGTGAGGACGCGTTCTATGCTCAGTGAGATGCCCTTGGAGTCAGATGGACTCATCTACCTTCGACGCTTCCGCAAGATTTAGATATTCTCATGAGTTGGCCTTTGGCCACTTTATTGTAATATTATTGTAATAAAGGACTCGATATGAGATTTCGATTAATATAATGCTGTGTGATTTCCCTTTGATATATACATTGATGTACCGTGTGTGTACCAGCATGATCTTGGGATGGTACGGAAACACCGGAGACTTGACCTTTCAGGTCGGGTCGCTACAGAAATGGTATCAGAGCACACGCTGACCGTAGGACGTAACCTCTAGGATTGGAAAGCCTTAGGATTGTTTCTCTTTGTCTTTAAAAAATTCTTATACTCTCATCTATTCGTTCTGACTCCTCTCCGATTATTTCAAAATTTATAGATGGCCACCTTCATCCCAGTGTTGAACACGGAGTTTTGCCAGCCTGACGCAACGATGCCCTTTGGTAAGGAGCTGATGAGGATCGTCAAGGACGTAAGGATTGCTTTGCTGAGCATCACCGGGATTCCTATCATGGCATTTCCCCAAGATGGACGCTACAGGATCGAGGTGCATATCCCAGGGAAGACTTTTGGGAATCGGAAGGAACCCATAGATCTCAAGTTCGTGGCACCCAGTTGGATACTTGGAAGAGACATGGCCATTCATCGTGCCCTTGGACGTATTCAGGAGGAATACAGAGGTGGAACCATTTCACCAGGACTCAGCGTGGTATGTCGTAGAGATGCCAATGGAAACATCATAACTCCTCCCACTGCAGACACCACTATCTCCTATATCCAGACCTTGGAGACTCACATCAGGACTCTGGAGCTTCGAGTTCGTGCTGATACGAAGACAATCAAGAATCTGATGAACCGCGAGCTGGACCTTGAAGCTGATCTGCGAGAGGCCAACTATGAACACAAGCATGAAGTGAAGGACTTCCTAGAGAGGATTGATGAGCAGAATGCACGCATCGCAACTCTGGAGGAACAGCTAGACATGGGGGAAAACCTTCACCCCGAAGGAGACATGGCACCTTTCATCAGCGACAATGAAGACTATGAGGAAAGCACCACCGGAGGACCTACGACTATGCACTTTTGAGGAGAACATTAGTTATGCCCTCCATGTATCTTTTATTTTCGTCGTTAAAGCGTAGGTCGATGCTTAGTTGTCTGAGATTTGTATTCTCGATGTTTGACATTGATTGAATAAATGAATGAGTGTGTGGTGTGATATGTTTGTGCATTGCATATGGGTAGTGAATTTCTTCTAGACCCTTGTTCTATTCTAATTCTCATCCCTCTGAAAACAGCAAGACGCCTCCACGACGTGAGACCGACTTCACTTTTCCGCCGGAACTCACTCAACTCCTTCAGCAGCAGAATGCACTGATGCAGTTACTGATTCAGAATCAGACCAACAACAATCAGAACAACCACCACCACCATCCACCCCAGACTGACAATCTCACCCGTTTTCTGAGGTTGAACCCTCCAATTTTCTCCAGCAGCACTGAGCCCATTGTGGCAGATGACTGGCTCTGTAAGATGGAGAGAGAACTTGTCACCGCTGGATGCACTGACGCTGAGAAAGTGCGATTTGCCGCACATCAACTGGAAGGACCAGCAGCATCATGGTGGGAGAATTACACCACCACTTATCCTATTGCAGATGTGACTTGGGAGCAATTCAAGCTTGCTTTCCGCACCGCTCATGTATCAGCTGGAGCCATGAGTCTGAAGAAGCGCGAGTTTCGCAACTTGCGCCAGGGTAATCGCTCTGTGGCCCAATATGTGGAAGAGTTCAACATGTTGGCCCGTTATGCCCCAGGAGATGTGGCCGATGATGCGGCCAAGCAAGAAAAGTTTCTGGGAGGACTCAACGATGAGTTGAGCCTACAGCTGGTAGTGGCTACTTTCAACAACTACCAAGAGTTGGTGGACAAGGCCCTCATTTTGGAAGGTAAACAACAGCAGATTGAAAACCGCAAGCGGAAGTACACTCAAGGGAAGTTCAACTCTGGAACTCATCAGAAGCCTCGCTACTCCCCGTACTCCGGGAATACCGGATCAGGAAACAGTAAGTTTGGAAAGCACACTCATGCTGTGCACAACCATGGAGGCCACCATCATGGAGGAAATGGGAACAACCGTCTCAACCATGGCAATTTCAAGACTGACAATGGGAATGGGAACAACAACCAGCACCGTCAAGTTCCTGTTCAGAAGGATCTGAGTCACATTACCTGTTTCAAGTGTCAGAAGACAGGGCACTATGCTACTGAGTGTTCCCAGAGCAAGCAAGGCAGTGGAAACGGCAACAACAACGGAAATTCCGCAGCCAAGAAGCCAAACATTTTTCCTCGTGCCCAGGTGAACCATCTCGACGTGGAAGAAGTCTATGATCAACCCGAGACTGTGGTTGGTAAGTTTTTATTGCATTCACGTCCTGTTACAGTACTTTTTGATTCTGGTGCAACTCATTCATTCATATCAAGGGTAGTTGTGGATAAGTATGGTTTGCCCACCAAAACCCTTAGTCAGCCCATTAAGGTCAGTTCCCCAGGAGGTATGATGATGGCAGGGATAGGATGCCATGCCTTGAAACTCAATATAGGAAACCATGTTTTTCCCACCGACCTCATCGTCTTAGAGTCACAAGGATTGGATGTAATCCTAGGCATGGATTGGATGACCAAGTATGAAGGAAATCTTGATTGCCCTAGCAAGTCTGTTTCACTCACCACCCCAGAGAACAAGAGGATTAAGTATGTATCCCGACGCACACGTATGAGTGCTAGGTTAAATGCCCTCACAGGAGTTGTTCAGGAGGAAGTACCTGTGGTAAAAGATTATCTAGATGTATTTCCGGAAGAATTACCAGGCATGCCACCAGATAGGGAGATTGAGTTCCTAATAGAGCTACAGCCAGGGACAGCCCCAATTTCCAAGAGACCCTATCGGATGCCCGCA
The DNA here is from genome assembly GCA_022496015.1 of Hordeum marinum. Classification (NCBI taxonomy): domain Eukaryota; kingdom Viridiplantae; phylum Streptophyta; class Magnoliopsida; order Poales; family Poaceae; genus Hordeum; species Hordeum marinum. The sequence goes on from CM039674.1 coordinate 148,271,482, forward strand.
AATGATCTGTTGGAAATCAAGAAGCAAATTAAGGAGTTATTGGACAAAGGTTATATACGCCCCAGTTCTTCACCTTGGGGAGCCCCAGTTCTTTTGGTGGAGAAGAAGGATAAAACCTTGAGAATGGTAGTCGATTATCGTGCCTTGAACGAGGTGACTATCAAGAACAAGTACCCTCTACCGATGATTAATGATTTGTTTGATCAGCTCGTAGGAGCCAAAGTATTCTCCAAGATCGATCTTTGATCAGGCTATCACCAGTTGAAAATTCGTGAACAGGATATACCCAAAACAACTTTCACCACGAGGTATGGCTTGTATGAATATACGGTCATGTCTTTTGGATTGACTAATGCTCCTGCCTACTTCATGAATTTGATGAACAAAGTATTCATGGAATACCTAGACAAGTTTGTTGTGGTGTTCATCGATGACATTCTGATATTCTCCAAGAACGAGGAAGAGCATAAGCAACATCTGCGTTTAGTTCTGGAGAAGCTAAGAGAGCATCAGTTATATGCCAAGTTCAGTAAATGTGAATTTTGGCTGACGGAAGTCGGATTCCTTGGACATGTTATTTCCGGAGATGGAATAGCAGTGGACCCTCCTAAGGTTGAAGCCGTCACTGAGTGGAAGTCCCCCACCTCAGTTAAGGAGATCCGCAGTTTCCTCGGACTTGCCGGATATTACCGGAGATTCATTGAGAATTTCTCAAAAATTGCCAAGCCCATGACAGAGTTGTTGAAGAAAGAATCCAAGTATGTTTGGACCGAGGAATGTGAAACCAGTTTCCAGGAGTTGAAGGAACGTTTGGTCACAGCTCCAGTATTGATCTTGCCCGATATTCGGAAGGATTTCCAGGTTTATTGTGATGCTTCACGTCAAGGACTTGGAGGAGTACTTATGCAGGATGGAAAAGTTGTAGCCTATGCTTCCAGACAGCTACGACCTCATGAGTTAAATTATGCCACTCATGACTTGGAGTTAGCAGCCGTAGTGCACGCACTCAAGACTTGGAGACATTTCCTTATCGGAAATAGTTGTGATGTTTACACCGACCATAAGAGCCTGAAATATATCTTCACGCAGAAAGAGTTGAACCTCAGACAGAGGAGATGGTTAGAGTTAATCAAGGACTATGACATGAGATTACACTACCATCCAGGTAAGGCTAATGTTGTAGCCGATGCCTTGAGTCGTAAAACTTATGTGAACACACTCACAGCTGGAGGATTACCTCAAGAGTTAGTCGATGATCTCAGTAAGCTCAAGCTAGAGATAGTTCCAAGAGGATATGTTGGTACACTGGAAATTCTGTCCACCTTGACCGAAAGAATTCGAGAAGCCCAGAAATCGGACAAGGAGATAGCTGAGATTAAACAGAGAATGGAAGATGGTAAAGCTAAAGGTTTTCGTGAGGATGAACACGGAACTTTGTGGTTTGAGAACCGAATCTATGTGCCCAATGAACCAGAGCTCAGGAAGTTGATACTTCAGGAAGCCCATGATTCACCTTACTCGATACACCCAGGAAATACCAAGATGTATCTGGATTTGAAAGAAAGTTATTGGTGGACAGGTATGAAGAAAGATATTGCAGAGCATGTTGCCATATGTGATGTTTGTCAGCGAGTAAAAGCAGAACATCAGAAACCAGCAGGGTTACTCCAACCTTTGTCGATACCCGAGTGTAAATGGGAAAAACTTGGTATGGATTTCATCACAGGATTGCCCAGGACCCGTTCAGGTTATGATTCCATCTGGGTAGTGGTTGATCGCTTGACCAAGGTGGCTCACTTCATTCCAGTGAAAACCACCTATACCAGTGCTAAGCTAGCCAAGATATATATGACCAGGATCGTATGTCTGCATGGAGTTCCAAGGAGTATCGTGTCAGATAGAGGAACACAGTTTACCTCAAAGTTTTGGCATCAGTTACATGAAACTTTGGGTACAAGGCTAGAGTTCAGTACAGCTTTTCATCCGCAGACAGATGGACAGACTGAGAGAGTCAACCAGATTCTGGAAGACATGTTGAGAGCTTGTGCACTAGACTATGGATCTAGTTGGGATGACAACTTACCTTACGCAGAATTCTCATACAACAACAGTTATCAAACCAGTCTAAAGATGGCCCCTTTCGAAGCTTTATACGGAAGGAGGTGCAAAACACCACTGACATGGGATGGTGTTGGAGACCGACAACTTTTTGGTCCCGACCTTATCCGAGATTCTGAAGAGAAAGTCAAGTTGATACGTGACAGACTCAAGATAGCTCAATCCCGACAGAAGAGTTATGCTGACAACAAGCGCAAGGAAGTGACGTATGAAGTGGGAGACCGAGCATATCTTCGTGTATCCCCGCTTCGTGGAATCAAGAGGTTTGGTGTTAAAGGAAAATTAGCACCCAGATTCATAGGCCCCTACAAAATTCTTGAACGTAGAGGCGAAGTTGCATACAAACTGGAATTGCCAGAAGGATTATCCGAAGTTCATAATGTGTTCCATGTGTCCCAGCTGAAGAAATGTCATGCCGAGATGGCTGATATCCCTTTGAGAGATACAGTGCCCCTAGAGGCCATACAGCTTGACAATGATCTGACTTACGAGGAGAAGCCAGTCAAGATCCTCGAGACATCCAACAGAGTTACCCGCAGCAAGATTTTCAAGTTCTGTAAAGTTTTGTGGAGTCACCACACTGAGGAAGAAGCCACCTGGGAACGCGAAGAAGATCTTCGTAGAGACCATCCGCACCTATTTTCTAGCCAACCCGAATCTCGAGGGCGAGATTCATCTTAAGGTGGGTAGGTTTGTAACATCCCAAAATTCCATTTTGGAATGTTATGATATAGCTATGCACCTATCATCATCATTGCTTGATTTTATGTAATAGTTGAAATGTCTTTTCTGACTTTCTGAAAGTCCTTTCTACTTTTCCCTATGTTGCTTTCCCCTATTTGAAATTTTGGTTAAATGTTCAAAATAAGAGAGGAGTAACATGACACTCCACACCAGAGTCAAATTGGTGAATTATTTGAACAAAAATAACCAGGAGTTATTTTGAAAATATTTGCAAAAAGGATTTAAAAACAATTAGGCAATTTCTGAAAATAATATTTTTTTTAAAGTGTTCAAATGACAGAATAGAAATGTTCATTTAATAGAATTTATTATTCTGTTAATTTTGATATATAATACCCCTATATTTAGAGACGATTTGAATGCTTTAAATGTATTTGAATGTCTCTGGAAAATTATTAAAAAGAAACGGTAACCGTTTCCGGTATTAAACGGGCCGGCCCACGGCAGTTAAATCGCGCATTCATTACCGGTCGACCGACCGCGCGTAATGGTCACGCGCCCACTCGCTGACATTCGGGTCCCACGCCGACCGACCGTTGCCCGAAACGGTCGTCTCCTTCCCCGCGAGCGCCGGACCGGATCTCGCCGGCAGTTTCCACCTCTCGCCGGATCTCTCTCCTCTCTCCTCCCCCGCACCCCTCGAGCGCCCTATAAATACCGGACACCTCCCCGCATCCTTTCCCCCCCAAACCCCCTCCTACCTTGCCGAGGAGCTGCCGCAATTCATCGCCGGAGCTCCCACCCTCACCGGACTCGCCGTCGAGCGTAGCCACCGCCTCCGACCACCGTTCGCCCCACCCTCGCCACCAATCGACTCCGGAGAACTGTCGTCGTCGCCCGGACCACTTCCCCGTCCTCCCCGACCACCGGAACGCCTCGCCATCGTCCTCGCCGTCTTCGGATCGCCGGAGAAACCCCGATGCCGGCAACCTTTACCCCGTGAGCATTTCCCTCCCTCCGATCCAAATCCGACGTCCCAGATTAGATCGGATTTATTCCGAATCGTTTTTCCTCTACCAATCGGTCGCCCGCCCGAAATCCTCAAGCGCACACCCCCCTTAGCCAATCGGATAGCGCCACGTAGCCCCCTAACCGTCGCAAACATTTTTTTTCTTTTTAGTTTTGTTTTTCAGAAACAGAATGTATTCCAAATTTGCTTTAGCTATATCTTTTAATCTGTTTAGAGTTTTGAGTTGATTCTTTTTGCAATAGCTCACATTTTACATGTAGTTTCACCCTGTACTTTTAAATTTCAAATTTGACCTATAGAATTTGAATTTAATCAAATTTTCTTAAAATCTTCAAATCTGAATAACTAGAGTTTGAAAATAGATTTTGATATGAATCTTTTTGCTACTGTTTGGTATTAGTTAGGACTACCTTCATGATTAGATTGAAGATTTTTTAGGATATATTTGATTAGTGTTCTAACCAAAAACAGAATCTGCTTATTATTATAATATAGTTTTATAAACTCAATTTTAATTAGTTTGTTTTAATTCTGTTTTCTAAGACAGATTTAATTGTAAATTATTTCCTGTTAAGAACATGTTTTGTTAACAAATTATAAGTTAGTTTTTTCTTTTTGATAGTATAACTATAGTGATTCATATAGTGTTTATCAAAACTTTTATAAACTCTACTAAAGTTTTCCCAACAAACTTAAATTGACTTTGTTTTGTTTACTAGTAAAATATTCTATTGTTGCCTTGCTGTCAACAATTGTCTTGTTATTTCAAAATAGTTTTATTATGTAGAAGTGTTTTCATCATCCCCTTTGGAAAACAAAACTTTGTGTGTTTTACTTGCTAGAGACTTTTGTGCATTGTTTGCCTTGTTTGTTTAGTACTTCTTTGCTGAATGTTATGAGTACTTATTTTGGTTGTATGCTTATTTGAGTGCATTGTTTGTTTCGTTAGATTATCCGGAGTGCGAAGCTTGTTACTTAGAGTCACTCACGTACGAAGATCATCAATCAGGCAAGTCACTTTGATCATGTTTTACCCATGTTTTATATGCATTAGTTCTACCATCTCCCCAGTTGCATGCAAGATAGGTTAGTTGGAAACTTGGTTACATTGTAGTAGTATCATGTGGTAGATACCCCTCTCAACCCTCTTTGACAACATTGGCCCCGGGAAACGTTGTTTTACTTTTGCTATGCTTTTAGTAGACGGGGTTGGTTGTGAGAATCATGAGAGTTGAGAGAGTTAATAATTTCAAGACCTGCATAATGATCAAGATTTCAAGACTCCAAGTTTTCAACATACCTCTGGGTGGATGATGGTTGAACGGCACCCTGGAGAAACCAGTGGTTAGCCTAGGTGATGCTGGAGATGGCCAGTATTCACGCGGAAAGGTCCACCCAGGCACAAAGAGATGGATGGGTGCTTCAAAACCCAAGGCTTACCTGCACAGCCACAAGTCATTATGGGCTCTGGCTTGGTTGGATATCGTGGTGACCCTGGACAGGCGGTGCTACGAGAGGTAGAAGAACGGTAGGAAAGGATGGGCACCGACAGAGTCGCAGGGAAACCCTTTGGAAGACCATGTTTTGGTCATCCGTTTCTCAAACACCCTGAAGTGCGAGAAATCAAACGGAGGCGACCAAATCTTGTGGGGAACGTGTGCAAAACTCTGCAGAGTACAAAACCTAATCGATTAGCCGTGTCCACGGTCATGGACGACTTGAGCCAAAGGAATTGGAACTTCCGGAACTCTCAACACAGTTAATATGATGATGTGGGTATTTAATAATTTTGGGTATGAGAACTGGTTGGTGGAACCATCTCATTAATCAACCAACTTAGTAATATTTTGCTTAACCCTTCTTTTGATGTAGGAAAAACTTGGCTTTACGCAAAAACTTACCACCCCACTTGCCATATATGCATATAGACTAGATGCTTACCTTTTCACCCTTCTCTTGTGACTTTGCCGGCATATTCCATATGCTGACCTACACGGCTGCAACGTATCATGTTGCAGAGTATTTTTTCGACCAGGAGTGAGGACGCGTTCTATGCTCAGTGAGATGCCCTTGGAGTCAGATGGACTCATCTACCTTCGACGCTTCCGCAAGATTTAGATATTCTCATGAGTTGGCCTTTGGCCACTTTATTGTAATATTATTGTAATAAAGGACTTGATATGAGATTTCGATTAATATAATGCTGTGTGATTTCCCTTTGATATATACATTGATGTACCGTGTGTGTACCAGCATGATCTTGGGATGGTACGGAAACACCGGAGACTTGACCTTTCAGGTCGGGTCGCTACAATATATGTCTTGCAATTGAATACTCATGGTGACAATGGGGTATCATATTGATTCACTTGATATGTATTTTGGCATTCAACTTGTGGATTCCCGCGATGACATTGGGGTAATCTATCCATAGCGGTTGATGCACGTTCTTGTCTTTGTTTCTCCGATAGAAATCTTGAGGCACTCCTTGAAGTTATTTGTGTTGGATTGAGTATTATGAATCTGAAATTATTTCGTGTTGTTTTAGTATGAACTCTTGATTAGATCGATCGGAAAGAATAGCTTCTGTTATTTTAGTACGAACTCTGGATAGATCGAACGGAAAGAATAGCTTTGAGGTGGTATCATGCCCTACAAACAATTTCTTATTATCTTCTCTGCTAGATATGAACTTTGGAGTGATTCTTCATTGCACGTTGAGGGATGGTTACATGATCAAACTATGTTAGCATTGTTGAGAGATTGCACTACGAAAGTACGGACCCTGGGCCTCATTTTCAATCATTGCAATATCGTTTGTTCTCACTTTTGTTATTTGCTACCTTGCTGTTTTTATTTATTCAGATTATAAAAATATATTTCTACCATCCATATTACACTTTGCCGAACTAGTGCACCTATACAATTTGCCATTGTATTGGGTGTGTTGGGGACACAAGAGATTCTTGTATTTGGTTGCAGGGTCGTTTGAGAGAGACCATCTTTATCCTACACCTCTCATGGATTGATAAACCTTAGGTCATCCACTTGAGGAAAAATTGCTACTGTCCTACAAAACTCTTCGCTTGGAGGCCCGACACGTGTCTACAAGGATAAAGTTGTGTAGTAGACATCAAGCTCTTTTCTGGTGCCATTGCCGGGGAGGTGAGTGCATGAAGGTATATCTTTAGATCTTGCAATCGAATCTTTTAGTTTCTTGTTTTATCACTAGCTTGGTTTATAAAAGAAAACTACAAAAAATGGAATTGAGGTTGCATCATATTATTGATCATCTTTATAATATCTTTCTTGAAAATGATGGATCGGAAAAATTGTGCTCAATTGTTACAAGAAGAAGTCAATAAAATGTTTGGCACAAAATATTTGAATGTTGAGCATGATTGCAATGTCGTTAGTATGAATTCTTTGATTATCCAAAATGTTAATGATGATTGCACAAGTCATGACAAAATGTTTCTTATAAGCATGTTAATTTTTGCGGAGTGAATTGGGAGTGCAAATGCACACCAAAAAGGGAAGATGGATTTTGTAAGAAGCATAAATATTTAGAAACAAAAAATTTGCAAGAGAGGCTAGATGATTGTGCTGAAAGATGTAATTTCTTTCGCCATCCTTGTGAACTTTGCAATGAACGTGGTCATTTAAATCTCCAATGAAAATTATTTCATGATCAAATCGTGTCCAAAAATTGTGACAATTTGATTACCCTACATCATAAAGAGCTTAGTCTTCTTTTGGGGTATGAAGAAATGAAAAGTATTAAGGGTTTTCCAAATCCCGAGAGATTTCTTAATTTTGATCTAGAGGAAATTTATATGTTTTTTGCGGTAAATTGCATGAAGAAGCCTTATATTTCCAACTATCTAAAGACAAGAAAACAAATAGAATATGAGGAGAGTACTAATGAAAGGGAAAATATTTCCCAATACCCTCCTAGTGTTTATTATGATGAATCAGGTAACGAGGAGGAGCTTCCTATCCAATCAATTCTTCAACCCACACATGATGTGGTGAAGAATAAAATAAGAAATAATAGAGGTAAAAAGGTATCTCTCCCAAATAATGTTGCTCCTATCACCATTGTGCCTCATGAAAGTGAATCAAATATGTTGATGGAGAATGATGATATTGAGTATGATTTTGTGATACCTACTACTTGTTGTAATGATTATGATTGGGAAGGAAATGATGTCCCTTATGATCTTGAGAATATTTTTAGCACTTCCTTGGAAGAATATGATAATAATGTTTGCTATACTATTGGTGCCATTCATGCTATTGATAATAGTGATTGTGATGATATGCAAAACCACAAGCTTGGGGATGCTATGTTTAATGAGTATGATATGTTTGAAGATTTATTTGCTGAAAATAATGCTTGTCCTAAGCTTGGGTATGATCCGCCTAATGAATATGATCCTTTGATTCCTTCTACTTTCGATAAGAAAATTTACTATGATGATAGCATGCCTCCTATTTATGATGATTACATTGATGAAAGTGGGTTTGGAAGAGTGTCAACTCTAGGTAGTAGTGATCCAACTATTTTGGAGGATATTGAATCTTATTACAATATTGATGAAAGTGGATTTGGAGAGGTCATGACTTTATTTAGTGATACATCCACTATTTTGGAAGAGGTTTCAATTGACTATGACAATAAAGTTGCTATCTATGATGATTATTATGATGACATGTATGCCATAAAGAGTAATAAATTTTCTATGCTTGTGCATCATGAAAATAGTTCTGTATGTGATAGTTATATTGTTGAATCAATTCATTATGCCTCTGAAAATTATTATGAGAGAGGAACTTATGCTCTTACATATCTCAATAATATCAAAGTTTCTTCTCTATGTGTTGATTGTTTTGAAGTTGTACTTGTTTTGCCTTCCTATGCTAGTTGGTTCTTGTTTTCATGGGTTTCTTGCTCACAAAATCCCTATGCATTGGAAGTGGTTTAAACTTAAATGTGCTTTGACATGTGTTTCATGATGCTCTCCTCATGTTTCAATTCTTTTCTTTTACGCGAGCATCATTGAAATCATCATGCCTAGCTAAAAGGCATTAAAGAAAAGTGTTTGTTGGGAGACAACCCAACACTTTTACCTACTATTCTTGTGTTTTCACATGATTAGGCTACTGTGGTAATCATGTTTTATAGTTTTTTTTCAATAAAGTGTCAAATAAAGCCTTTGGGATAGTGTGGATGATAGTTGACTTGAGTCTGTCCAAAAACAGAAACTTTTGCACCTAGTCCAGAAATTTCTATAATCCAGTGGAACGTGATTTTGACCTGAGAGTATTACAGATGATTTATAAACAAATTACCTACGCTTTCCTAATTTTTCAGAATTTTTAGAGTTGCGGAAGTATGAGAACAATTCAGATCTTTACAAACTGTTCTGTTTTTGACAAATTCTATTTTCAATGCATAGTTTGCTTGTTATCTAGTTTCTATGTCTTATATTACTCAATATAAATTGTGGAAATGATATGATATAGTAGTCATTGTGTGAGAAAAATTATGGATCTTGTCTTGACAGTACCAAAGTGAATGGTTTGCTCTTTATCATACTAACTCATCTCACGAAGTTCCGTTAAGTTTGGTGTGATTGAAGTTTTCAAGTTTTGGGTGAGATATCAATATGGGTAGAATAAGGAGGGAGAAGTCCCTAAGATTGGGGGTTACCAAGGCACCCCCAAGGTAACATTCAAGCAATATCCAAGCAACTAAGCTTGGGGATGCCCTGGAAGGCATCCCCTCTTTCGTCTCCAACATTATTGGTAACCTCACTTGTAGCTATATTTCCATTCGTCACATGATATGTGTTTTGCTTGGAGCGTCATTTTACTTTACTAGGATTTTCTTTATGTTACTTATAATAATGTTTTGCATCTTTATTTTCAATAAAAATGTCAAGGATAGCATTTACCATACTTATTTTGCAAGTCTACATGTTGCTGTTTGAAAACAGAAAGTTTATCGCTGTTGCAAAAATTCCCTAGAAATGTCAGAATGTGATAAATTGCTGAAACTTTTTGAAAAATAAGATCTGATAAATTTTCTACAGTTTTTTAAATTTTGATAATTTTTAAAGTTGAATAAGTATGGATACTGTTGCATTCTTTACAGACTTTACTGTTTTGGCAGATTGCTGTTATGTTTGCATTGTTTGTATATGTTTGATTGTTTAGTGATTCTATTTGAGGATAGGAGTATTAAATATGCAGAGGCATTTAGTATTCAATGTTGAATAATAATTTTAGTGATTTTCTATAGTAGAGAATGATAAGGTTTTTTCATTAGTTTATACTAACTTATCTCACGAGTTCTTGTTGAGTTTTGTGTGGATGAAGTTTTCAGTATTAGGTAAACCGTGATATGAAAGGAATTAAGGAGACACAAAAGCTCAAGATTGGGGATGACCAAGTCATCCCAAGATAATATTTCAAGAAGTATCAATCATCTAAGCTTGGGGATGCCCCAGTAGGCCTCCCACCTTTTTTCATCAACAATTATCGGTTAGTATCGGTTGATCCTAAGTTTTTGCTTCTTCACATGATGTGTGCTATTCTTGAAATGATTTATTTTGTTTTGCTTTGATTTCTGTTTGAATAAAATAATTACATATTAAAGTTTTTAAATAAAGTGGCGTCCTCAAGTAATTGCCAGGGAGGCTAAGTAAGCGGCATTCACATCCCGTGAATGAAGCTCTTTTCTATGTCATTTACTCTTGTCCTTCACTTATATCCTATGAGTAAATTGTTGAATAAATTGAATGTCATGAAGTGGAAACCATATCATGCCTAGTGGTAGCTTCACATTGGGTTTAGAAAGTGAAATCTTTTGAGGCTTGACAATCACAATATTGGTCATACAAGCAATTCACAAATAATTAGTATAAGGAAGAGAACTTTCACATGCAGATACACTATCCTGGAAATCTTTTGTGATTGTGAGACCCCATCAAAATATTATATGCCAAAATTGTTGACGTTGGACAATGAAGACAATGTAATGATTTATGTTTGTTCATATTCACATAGAAGTTATATTGTCATAGATCCTTCAACATGTGGTGCTTTCCCCTCATCTTTGCTAGCCAAAAATTCTGCACCAAGTAGAGATACTACTTGTGCATCCAAAAACCCTTAAACCCAAATCTTATTTTCAAGAGTCCACCATACCTACCTAAGGATTGAGCAAGATTCTTCAAGTAAGTTGTCATCGGTGCAATAAGGCAATAAAAATTGCTTCTAAAAGTGTTAGATCATTTAGTGTAAATGAAAATTGAGCGTTGTACGAACTTGTGATGGCAAAGTAATAAAAGCGACGGACTGCATAATTAAGGTTGCTATCATAAGGGGCAATATAACATGATGTTCTTTTGCACTAAGGGGTTGAGCATGCAAACAAATAAGGGCATGGCAACCTCTGCTTCCCTCTGTGAAGGGCATATCTTATACTTTTCAGTATTTACTTTTATGCAAGGAGTCAAAGTTTTCTATCTATTCCTTTTTATTTTTCTCCTTTGGCAAGCATCATGTGGTGAGGAAAGATCTAGGCACATATGTCCAATTGAATATGGGTAGCATGAGTTATTATTGTTGACATCACCCTTGAGGTGAATACGTTGGGAGGCAAAACAATAGGCCCCTATCTTTCTATGTGTCCGGTTAGAACATTTTGCTCATGTGTACCCAGTGAGTGTTAGCAATCATAAAAGACTATATGATGGTTTAGTATGTGGAGCTCTTACTTAAACTCTGTTGAATAAGTTAAATTGCAATTGCTTGGTGATTGAGAACATAGGTTGTTGAGTTTCAAGAGAATTCATGGTTTGAACCTTAACATGTGAATTGGTTGCTACTTTAACATGAGAAGTTTTATAAGAAATAATTGCTATTATGATGCTAGGAAAAGTGATTGAAATTATCATTGATCAAACTTATGCACTCTGCTACCATTCACACTTCATAAATTATTTCTTTTATCATTTAACTACTAGAGGACAAGTAGGAATTAAGCTTGGGGTTGCTGATACGTCTCCAACGTATCTATAATTTATGAAGTATTCATGCTGTTATTTTATCATTCTTGGATGTTTTACAATCATTTTATAGCAACTTTATATCATTTTTTGGGACTAATCTATTGACCCAGTGCCCAGTGCTAGTTGCTCTTTTTTGCTTGTTTTTTACATTGCAGGAAATCAATATCAAACAGATTCCAAACACCATGAAACTTATTGGAGATTTTTTTTTTGGACCAAAAGGAACCCAATGGGCTAGAGCTGCACCTGGGGGGTGCCCCGAGGGGGGCACAACCCACCAGGGTGCGCTAGGGCCCCCTAGCGCGCCCAGGTGGGTTGTGCCCACCTCGGTGGCCTCCCACACCCCCTCTTTGCACTATAAATTCCCAAATATTCTGAAATCCTTTGGGGTAGCCCTAGATCGTAAGTTCCGCCGCCGCAAGCCTCTGTAGCCACCGGAAATCAATCGGGAGACCGTTCTGGCAACCTGCCAGAGGGGGAGATCATCACTGGTGGCCATCTTCATCATCCCGGCAGCCACCACAATGAGGAGGGAGTAGTTCACCCTCGGGGCTGAGGGTTTATACCAGTAGCTATGTGTTTAATCTCTCTCTCTCTTGTGATCTTGAGACACGATCTTGATATATCATGGGCTTTGTTAACATAGATGGATCATATGATGTTTCTCCCCTCTATACTCTTCTTGTGATGAATTGAGTTTTCCCTTTGAGATTTCGTTGTTATCGGATTGAATACCTTAATGTATTTGAGAACACTTGATATATGTCTTGCAATTGAAAACTCGTGGTGACAATGGGGTATCATATTGATTCACTTGATATGTATTTTGGCATTCAACTTGCGGATTCCCGCGATGACATTGGGGTAATCTATGCATAGGGGTTGATGCACGTTGTTGTCTTTGTTTCTCCGATAGAAATCTTGGGGTACTCCTTGAAGTTATCCTTAATGAATTTCCAGTCAACATATCTCATGTCGCTCACAGCTGGATTCTTGTCAAAAAGCACAATCTCATAGAAATCCCGTTGCTCTTTGGTATAGAATCTGTAGTCCACAACTGTCTTCTTCCTTTGGGCATATGGATCAATAGCTCTTCATGTCCTCAAACCTGAGTCTTTCCTCTTCTTCATATCTTCAGCAAGTGGATAGCTAGCATTATGTACTAGAAGGTGTGGTCTAAGTTTCATCAAGGTTGTCAAGTCATCATCATTATCAACTCTGGAGGTAGTTCCCTTGTTCTTTTCGGAAGCTTGAATCTGCATGGCTGTCCTCTTAGGCTTTTCAGCAGCAGTCTTCTGGGATTTTTGCTCTTGGATGTAACAGTCTTGGGCATAGCATCAGCTAGAAGTTTCTTGGCCTTCTTCTTGGGAGGAGCCTTTGCAGCTGGCTCTTCCTCCTCTTCAGCAGCAGCTGTCTCCTCTGGATCTTCATACATAGATGTAGGCCTGCCAGTAACATGGATTATCTTCTTTTTGGCCTTCTTCTCCCCTGCCTTCTTAGGCACAGACTTCTTTGGGGGTTCAAAGGTCATTGTAGCTCTGGCACTCTCAGGTGCTCTCATAACTTCAGGAGGTGCATATGATTTGCTGACCACCCTCCTGGAAGAGGTGGCCTCATTTGCTGACTTCTTGAAAGCCTTCTCTTGCTTCTTGGCAAGAACCTCCTCTGGCACAAAATCTGAATCTTCCTCATCTGAATTCAGCTTCTTCCTGGCCCTAGTAGTAGCCTTGGGCAACCCATGGGAGCTGGGGGTGCCTGGATCCGAAAAATAACTAGGCTCGGGGCTAGTGCCTGAACTCATGTCAACACCTTGCTCTAGCAAATTATGACTGTCTGACCCTGACATGCTGGCCCTATGAATAGAGTATAGAAGAGTGGAACAGGATAAGTCATCACAAAATATTCAACTAGTTTTTGAAAGTTTGAATAGAAAAAATGATAGATGTAGTTCATTGCAAAATTGGGTTTCGGTGTAACCGAGTCAAATATTTCGGTGCTTCCGAGACTCACAAAACCCTTAACCTAAACTTGGCAACAATTTTGGCCAGACCGAAAATTGTCACTCGGTCTCACCGAGTTCTGTCCTCAGTAGCACAAAAAGGAATCAGTGGAACCGATTTTTCTGACTCGGTATCACCGAGATGCAATTTCATGGGCAACTAAACCTAATTTTTTCCGATTCGGTAGACTATGGAGTTTTTTCTTGTGGATAGGACGATCTCAAACTATGGCTAGATAATGGAAAGTCCCTAATGCACAAGATTCGGACGTTGGAGCGCAATAGGGGGTTGTATTCGTACCCTAGCTCGATGACGGATCCGCTACGGCGGTGACGGGGGCGAGGATTCTGTCGATGGCGGCGATTCCTAGCGGCGGAGGAGTGCGGGAAGACAAGGGCGACGACCAGGGGTCCTTCTACGGCATCTTGGGGCTTGGGGCGTGACGGTTTGAAGAATGAATTTGCGAACCGTCAGTACCACCAAATATATACCGTACACTGTCGGTGACACCGATTCTAAATTTTCGGTGTCACCGAGTTTCTCAACTATCAGCTGATAGGGAAACTCAATGTAACCGAGAATATGGAATCGGTAGTACCGACGCAAGAAATCCAGGTCAACCCTAGGCATTCGATGAGACCGAGATTTTGGGTTGGTTCCACAGAGATGCACTTGGGAGGTTTTAATGGTCAGACCTTGTCGATACGAAACTCCGAGTGCTCCTCAGACAGAGAGATCGAAAAGTACTTGTTCAAATTTTGTGATGCAGCATGAATAGAGTATGAGGTGAGAAAGCATAGATAGCTAAAGAAGTGGTCCTAGGTATTCTTGTATATCCAATTGGCAAATAAATATGAAAATCCAAATAGAAACAATTGGATATCCTCGAATGAGTAAATAAATGCAGACCAACATGCTCACACAATAAGATGTCAAATGAAATCATGGAAAACATGCACAAACACAATAGCTTCTAACAAGCACTTTGGCGATGACAAAGTCATCTATATATGAGTATTTGACTTAGGAGCCAAGTAAGAATACTTGATCATAGGTCATACTCATTGTTTAAGCACAAGTGGGGTTACCACTTTCACATAAAGCATTGAGTGTTGTCACATTCTTCTTAGATGCTTTAACTCAAGTCTTAGAGTAAAGCTCCCCCTAGATGTGACATCCCCCCATAAGAGGGGTAAACTAACCTTAGGTTATGTCGATGAAGACTTCATGTTGGTGAGGTAGTGGTGGATGCTCAAGGTTGATGAAGATCACCAAGAGTTGGTAGCATCCTTGTTGTTTCATTACTCTTGTCACCTACATGGGTTAGTCCCAACACACAAGAGACAAATACAAGGATATCTATGGACATGGAGTGCAAAGCATATGTGATGATGTCCATTGATTTGTTGATTACCTTGTCTCTTGCTTACCTTTGAGGGAATGTGTGACTCCTTAAACTATTGGATAATGTTGATGTTGTTTGCAACTAGTTCTTGCCAATGATGAATGTGAGTGAATTTCATTGGCAGAGTCACCCCTCAAGAACTCTCTAGTTCTTCTTATTGGGGACCCACATCAAGTTGATGGGGATCCTTGGTGTTGAAGTAGCACTTGTAGAAGTTGATCTTGTAGTAGCCTTGGGAACCCACTTCACCAAAGATTGGGATTCATCTTCATATGAGTCAAAGTCCTCTTGAAGCTTGTTCTTGTCCTTGAGCTTGGTGTCTTATGGTGGAAGATCATCTTGAGCTTTTGTTCCCTTGGGAAGAGTATTTTCATACTTCTCCTTTTGAGGAAAAAACTTGGGATTGGGGTATTGACCTTCTTCCCATTCAACTCCATTACTGTTGAAGTTGCCAACACCACGATTCTTCCGATATCCTCCATGCTTGCGTACAATCTCCTCAAATTGTTTGCATCCTTCAAGACTCTTGTAGATACCTTTATCTATAATACCTTTCAAGAGTTCATTTTCTTGCTCAAGTGTAACTTGGCTAAGAGAAGAGTTAGTGGGATCAAGAGAACTACTAGAAGCAATATCATTGGATTTATCATTTTTATTGCTACTAGTTGAAGAACATTTCTTTCCTTTGTTACTATCTTTCTTAGACGTAAATTTTGGCATGAATGTAGATAAGAGAAGTCCTTTGTCTAGATAAGAGGAAGTCTTATTTCCAAGATCGTCATTGATAGCTTTAAGGAACTCATTCTCTTGCTCTAAATTGAGCTTCTCGAAGCGTAGCTTCTCATGTGTCCATACAATCTCTCTATGATCTTCTAGAGTTGACTCATGAGCTAACTTAAGAGTTTTTAGTTCTTGAGTTAGTCGTTCTATTTCCAACTTATCATCATCACATGACTTATCTACATTAGAGTGAGTACTATCAAGTTCATTTTGACTAACATTACTAGTTTTGTCAAATAGCAAGTCATCTTCAATTAACAAGTCATATTCATCACTATTGAAATCAAGATACTCGGGGTGTGATACCTTGGGGCCTTTAGCCATGAAGCAACTTCCACTCCCTTCATTTGGTGAATCAAATAGATCATAGGAGTTGGTAGTCACTAGTGTAATTTCGGCAACACCTTCATCTTGACTATAGTCGGAGTTGGAGTTATAGCTTCTCTCGGAGTGGTTGTCGGAGTGAGAGCCGAAAACCCATTCACCAACATGATCTTGATGTTTCCTTCTTGAGTAGCTCTTGGTGTGCTTGTCCTTCTTCGCCGAGTCCCTACTTCTCCTTGAGGGTCTTTGTTCATAACGATCATCTCTACTCCTTCTCTCTCTCCAAGGTGACTCGTCTCCTGAGCTTCGTCTTCTTGGTGACTCTTCTCTTCATTTGTAGGGAGCCATGCACTCATTGGAGTAATGTCCGGGCTTTCCACAATTGTAGTAGTTTCGATCACGACTTGACGAATGCTTCTCTTCATATCTTGAGTTGGAGCCTTGAGCCTTGCTTCTATTCTTGTAGAACTTGTTGAATTTCTTGACCATGAGGCTTACCTCTTCATTTGTGACGAGGTTGTCACTTGAGGTAGCTGGAGCATCCCTTCTGGCTTTGTAAGCACCACTAGACTTGTGGTGAATCTCTTGTCTTTGAGTGTCATCTCATGAGAAACAATTCTACCAATCACTTCCGTTGGCTTGAGATCTTTGTAGTTGGGCATCATTTGGACAATGTGCAAACGATGTCATATCGATCATCCAAAGCTCGAAGAATCTTCTTGATGATGAATTTGTTAATCATTTCTTCGGTTCCTAAGCCGACAATCTCATTGGTGATGAGAGCTATCCTAGACTACATCTTAGAAACTCCTTCACCATACTTCATCTTGAAATTGTCAAGCTGACCTTCAAAAACATCTAACTTGGATTCTCTCACAGACTTAGTTCCTTCGTGCATATCAACCAAAGTATCCCAAATCTCTTTTGCGTGTTCAAGACAGCTGATCTTGTTGATTTCTTCGAGGCATAGGCAGTTGAAGAGAATGTCACATGCTTGAGCATTGAGTTACAACATCTTCAATTCATCCGCAGTCGCTTCGTGATCAGATTCCTTTCCTTCCGCAAAGAATTCACCTTGCAAGCCAACACAAACAATAACCCAAACGATGGGGTTATGACCAAGCAAATGAATTTTCATTTTGTGCTTCCAACTAGTAAAATTTGTGCCATCAAAGTACGGACCTCTATGGTGATAATTTCCCTCACTAGACGCCATAATTCTCCTAGGTTATGAGACCAATGCAATGGAGACCAAAGCTCTGATACCACTTGTAGGATCGAAAGTAGGTCTAGAGGGGGGTGATTAGACTACTTGACCAAATAAAAATCTACTTTTTCCCAATTTTAATTCTTGGCAGATTTTTGCATTCATAGTATGTCAAGTACACCCTACACATGCATGTCTAAGAGTATGGTAGTGGAAAGTAAAGACATTGCAAATGTAAGTAAAGAAAGGATAACGAAAGCAAACACAATTGGTGACACGATGGTTTTTCCCATGTTTCCGATAGGTGGCGCTATCATACATCCACGTTCATGGAGTATTCAACCCACGGGGGGTAACAGTCGCGAGAGTCCACGAGGGCTCTACCCATGGAGGGTTCCACGAAGAAGCAACCTTGACTATACCATGACGGCCTACGTCCATGGAGGACTAGCCTTACTCGGGGTAGATCTTCACAAAGCAGGCAATCTCCTTGCCCTTACAAACTTCTTGGTTCACTCCACAACAAAAAGTAGGAGGCTCCCAAGCGACACCTAACCAATCTAGAAGGCACCACCCTCCAAAAGGTAATAGGCTCGGTAATGTCGATGAACTCCTTGCTCTTGTGCTTCAAGATGATAGGCTCCTCAACACACAATCAGTCTCTCATAGATATGGCTTTGTACAAGAGATGGGATTGGTGGAAAACAACTTGGGGAGGTTAGAAATCAAGATCCATATGGTTGGAGTGGAAGATCTTGACCTCAACACAAGGGTAGGTGGTTCTCTCTTAGAAAGCTGATAGGATAGGTATGGAATGGTTCTGAGTGCTTCTTTTTGGAGTAGGTGCTGGTGGACGGGTATATATAGTTATCCCCAAAAATCCAACCATTACACACAATAAGTCAGGCTCGGTAACACCGATGTGTTAATCTCGGTGGTACCGAAGTGACTAAAAGGTGGCAACTTTTGAATCTCAGTGAGACCGATATAGGAATCTTTGTTGCACCGATAAGGTGACCAACTGTCAGAATGCTTAATCTCGGTGACGGCGATTCGACAATCTTGGAGGGACCAAAACTATGAACTATCGTAATAGAACGTTGGCAGCCCGAACTCGGTGGCACCGGTATGGAATCGGTTGCACCGAAGTGGCTAGGGTTTGGCTGAGTCTGTCTAGGGTTTGGAATCGGTGGCAACGAATGTGGAATGTTGGTTGCACCGGTTTTGAGTATTTGGCTTTGGTGGGACAGTTTGTGGGTGTCTTTGGTGACTATCACTTGTGCACGTATGAGCATTTTGTTCACCAACAAAACTTTACCCCCTTTTAATAGTATTGGCTTTCCTATGGACTCAAAGTGATTTCTCACAAATATAAAATGTAGAGTCCTCTTGCTTGGAGCTTTGCCAATCCATTTCCTTGCATCTTGGGGTATTCCACAATCTCTTTTTGCCAACCCATCATTGAACCTGGAACATACTTGATGGAAATATTAGTTCAATGCCTTATATGTTGTTATAAATTACCAAAACAACCAAGGGAGCAAATGTGATTTCACCTTTGCAATCATCGCGACCGTGACCACTATGGAGGGCAGAGGGTCCTAGTGCGGGACCACCGTGAGGGTGGCCAGATGCGGAGAGGCGAGGGGTGTTGACATGGGTCAGTTGATGTAGTAGAAGCCCTCGTTAATAATGTGCCCCACGTACTCTAGAGTGGGGTGTACCATGGAGGCGCCATACACTTCGACTGGAAGTGCCCCATGATGCCATAGTTGGAACACAACTGGGCTTCACGAGCTCGAGAAAGAGCCACTGGGCGGACGTCCACGGTCCCCGATGGGGGCACGAGGACCCCTCCAGGTCCGCATACCCCTCCGGGGGCACCGGTTCCATGACCGGCCCCGAAGCCTCCCCACCACCAAGCTTCCTCTTCTTAGATTGAACTGCCAGGGTTCATTTATTTATTTATTAGAAATAAGATATTTTTAGCGTCAAGTTTCCTTCTTCTTGGTTATAAAATATATGAATAAAAAATGCCCAAGTGTTGCACCTGATACACATATTCTAGTAGTTCGACATTCATTCGGGCACAAAGTTGGTTGAAGCGATGACCGCGGGGCGTCCATCTACCTATAGCCAAACAACAGATGGTGGAGGGGACACGACGGCAATGTTGCTGCTAGGGTTGGAGAGAGGAGAGTCCCACCTCTCACTCTCATCCAACAATGCTTCCGCACGCCATGTTTGTCCCTTCCACATTGTAACCCTTCTATTTAGGATGTGCCCTTCTTTCTGCACCCCCGGCTTCATTCTCATGCAACTATGTTTGTTTGCGTAGTTAGCTAACTCCATGACAAGCCTACTTACATCATTACGTTCCTCTCATCCAACCCACAACCATACATGTTCATAACATGCGTGTTTGAAATGTGCTTATCTTCAACCATCAGTTGGAGAAACAGGTCGTAGTCGCTTGTCCTTGGAACCATGTGTAGAAGGAATTAGAGAGATTGGTGTAATGGGTGATTGTACTGTTTGAGTAATGTGGGCATACATATAAGGGTACATGATCTACTTTAAGTACAATACAAAGTAAATAAATCCTACACTATCCTATCTTGCTAACTAATCATGATACTCATCATCCCACCATTGTCACAGCGGTAGTGACGCAGACGGTGAGACTGGAGAAGAATCCGAAGGTAAACCGATGGACATCCCCCCACAGTCATAGTGCTTGATGCATTGTGAAAATCATGGGTGGAGTGGAAACTAACAAGGTTGATCAAGCAGGGCGGCAACCTTTGTGCCGATGTCAAGGTAGTCGAGAGCGTAGGGTGGTGTATCCGTGGTCGGGGTAGCCATGCGAGGGACGTAGTGGTCGATGTCGAGTCGGGGTGGCTGGTGTCGAGGTAGTCGCTATGGAGAGAGCCTCCTTCTCTACTGTTGTGTTGTGTGAAGACTTAGGGCGGTTGTATTGCTAGCTTGACCGCTTATACCAGCATGTCTGGTACTTCTAGTGCAGCTACCGCTAGAGGGGTTATTCCCTTTGTCCGGGAGGTTGTACCAGCCCAAGTACCACTAAATTGTGGTGGTGGTCCGGTAGTTTTTGGATCGATTCGGCGAACTAGTACTACCGATGGTTTTGGAGCGGTTGTACCGCTTTAGACTTAGCCAACACCACGGTCTGCAACTGACGATGGTGCCAGACCAAGTACCGACCTGGTACCAGGGGTGGGTTGCCACCATTCAGGTAGCAGGCCAGTACTTGGCAGTGGAGGTTCGGTAGTTCCATCTGAGTTCATCTGAGCGGTACTATCGGTGCCACTAGTGGTTGTACCACCATGTGCTTTACATCTAGGGTGCCTGAAAAGCCGGTTGTATCGGTGCTTACACTGGTTGTATCAGTCATATGGTTTTCTGCACATAACGGTTGGAATAGGAGGGGGGCTTTAAAAGGGGGTGGTTCTTCTACCCCTCGCCCTCTTACCTCTTGCCTATCTCTCTCCTCCATTAATGTCCATCGAGCTTTCTTTCCCGATCTCCCTTCCTAGCCAACCAAGCTTGTCTATTTCCTAGGGATTAAGGTAGGATACCTAGATCTACACTTTCACCAAAGGAAATTTGATTCCCCTTACTTTCTCTCATGGATTTTGTTACTCTAGGGTGTTTGGGCACCCTAGATGGAACAAGGCACCTCGAAGCCATATTTCATTGTGGTAAAGCTTCGTGGTGGTGTTGGGAGCCTCAAATTAAGTTGTGGAAAGAGCCCCAACCTTGTTTGTAAAGATTCAGTCGCCACCTTCAAGGGCAGCACTACTAGAATCACCACATCTTTCATTGTGCGAGGGCTTGAGGAGAATACGGTTGCCCTAGTGGCTTCTTGAGGAGCATTGTGTATCCACACCGTTGTAACGGAGATGTGCCTTCCTTTAAAATGAGGGAACTTCGGTAACACGTACTCATCTCCATCGGCTCCACTTGTGGTTACTTCTAACCTTTACTTTGTGCAAGCTTATATTCTGATTGTATCTTGTGTTTGCTTGTGTTGTTGGTGTTGAGCTCATCATATAGGTTGTCCATCTAGTTGTATATCTAGACAACCCATTTTCTTGTTTAGCCTAGATTGTTGAAAGAAGCTAAAAATTGGTAGTTGCCTATGCACCCACCCTCTAGCCGACCATATCGATCCTTTCACTTGGCCTCCCACAAGGCCGACCCAGCCATTGTTGGTCATCTGGTTCATGCCTGCCATCTACCAAAGACCCCGACGAAGGCCGCCCCGGTGTCTACCAACGTGGGTCCCCTGCATTTGGTTCAAGGGAGTTGGATCCTGCTGCCATGACTCCGTCGCCATCTGTTCCTGACAAGCTGTTGGCCTCTCTGGTGTCTTCCTTGCTACCTGGATGTCGACGTCGCTCCTACGTGACTCCGTCGCAGGGGATGACGCGCCTCCCTCGCATCCAGGTTGGGGTGATTGGCGTGGTTGCTTCAATCTGGATGCAACGTGTGATGTTCCCATGTACAACATGCTTCTAGATGTTATGGATCTTCTCGATGGCTGACACCTTGTAACGGGACACCTCTTGCAGCCTCCTGTGCCTTCCCATGGCTCTGTGTCCACCGCAGGGCCAGCTCCCCCAGCATGGCTGAGAGACTGTTACTTATGGTGCTTCTTTGAGGGTCATCGTGCTCGTGAGTGCATGGACCCTTTCTGGTGCATGGGATGCCTCTGATTCGGCCATAGAGCATGTTTTCGTCGTGCAAATCACCATCCGGACTACAACACCGTCCACCCCCACCTCATGCATCAAATGTCGATGCAACCCTGGTTGACGTGGTGTTGCAGCTCATCCTTTTGGAGTAGACTGAGCTTCTCTGCGCCGAGCTTTGCGGCTGCATTGTGTGAGTTGGGAGAGTTTTGTAAAGTGCAGAGGGTGCTCTCGCCAAGCTCTAGGTTGTGCCCGTTGTGTCCATGTTGCCCGAGATCCAGGTTGGTTCTGCCAACGGGGAATCAGGCATGCATCGAGATCTCTTCCCTCGCGCTACATCCTGCCCATCGTTGTTGCCTCTTGTGCCGATTTCTTCTAGGAGTGAATCCATTGTCGAGGTCGTGGCTCCGGTGCTGCAGATTATGTCTAAGCTGCAAATTTTTTGTGGGGTCCCACTTCACCTATTTAGATGGTTTGTACTAAGGAGATGGAATTGCTTGGAGGGGCCTTAGCGATGCCGATTGCGACCTCACCTTAGTCCTTGGAGCCTAGTCAGCCCCTCGCCTTTGTGGGCCATGGATGTTTGGATGCTGCTATCACTAGTGGAAAAATGCCCATTTGTCCCAGTTCTAGAGGCCCATCCGTCCTGGTTCTGGACCCGGAAATAAAGTGTCAAGACTAAAGCCCATGACCTTTAGTCCCGGTTCGCTTACGAACCGAGATAGATGGGGCTACACGTGGCCGCTCCGCCGAGCCCACGCATGAGGGCCTTTGGTCCCGGTTGGTAACACCAACCGGGACCAAAGAGTTTCCATGCGTTAGTAGCTCAAGAACTGTTTTTTTTAAAGAAGGGGGGGTTTGAGAGTTTTGGAGGGTTAATTTAGGGGTTTCATATATTTTGTTAGCTAGCTAATAGAGAGAAGTGACCTCTCTTATCTCCGTGCTTGGTCACGACGCTACGTACTATACGTATAGAGAGAACTCACGACATGCTAGTTAGTAACCAAATGAAGGAAACCATTAAGTACACAAGATCGTCATGAACATATACAAAGAGAAGCGATTGACCTCCTCCTTCTCCGAGAGATTGGTCAAACAACAAGTTTTCGAATATCTATCCTATGTTACAATCCCTAACATCTAATATCAAGTTCCATATGGTATTCTATGACTTTATTGATGACATGGTCAATAAAGAATCCTGCCAATTCCTCTTGAATTGCTCGTATGCGATCTTGTGGTAGGAGTTCATCCTGCATCCGCCACATCTAAATTGAAGAAGAGGGTCAATACATGTATATGAATGAAACTCAACACAAATGATGATAATAAAATAAAATTGTGAATATTTTTGCTCATGCACTTCATATTCTTTTTTAGTGTAGCCCTGCTTATTAGGATTCGTCGCGTTGTAGATGAACTCGCAAATGTAGTATCCACAAAAATTAGTCCCTTGTTCCTGAAACAAGCACTATACGAGAAATAGAGGTCAATCAAACTGATAAGCAAGCATGCTAAATGGTATATATTGATGAAACTATCTAGAATCAATGGGAGATGGGCGGAACTAGGTAGTATATATTACTTACTTTCGGGTGTCTAAATTGCAGCTCAGTAGGCAGTCCTAGAGCAATTTTGGTGAAATCTTTCCAAACCCTGCCAGACAAAGAAAATAATCACTTGATATATATCAGGAAATGAACAAAGTTGCCGATATGGTGCAATAATGATCGATTGAACTTATCTCTGGAGCATTTCAGTCAGGTTCACATACAACTCAGTTCTATTTCGTCTCGAGTCTAAGACGGTTACTACTCCCTGCTCAAGCTTAATCTCTAGTAGAATAAAGTGGTGGCTGCACACACATGCATAGCTCATCAATTACATTACTATACCCTCGAGTAATAAGGGAGAAACCGAATATGCACAAGACAGTAACACTCACTTGAAGTTGTAAGGAAGGAGTATTTTGTATTTGTTTTGATTTTTAAGCATCGATTCTAGCAAGTTCTCCTCGGTTTGTTTGGGATACATTTGAACCGTCACTTCATGTATGATATTTGGGTTAATGAACCCAATGTCATACATTTCTGCTTTTCTGCATTCGACGATCTTCAATCTGCATAATATAGTGATGAGGATAATTATATATATACATGCAATGAAAGAGGTGAGCTATATATAAAGACTTAATTACAGAAGTACTTACAGACAGTAGAAAGTCACGATTTGTATGTCGATGTCCTTTTGATTGTAGAACTAGAAAAGCTCGTCAAATTCAACATGAATCAGCTCCTGGCCAAAGAAGTCGTGCTTCTCTTTAATACTCATTATCAAACAATCCTTTCGAGACTCACTGCGGGTTTTCATGTACCAATTATGCAATTGTTTCATCATCGTTCCTAGAGGAGGACTTCCATCTTTGACGAGAGGCTTTCCCGTACCGGTATTTGAAATCTTCCACCTCCAACGGCTCAAACAGCACATCATCGCTCATGTAATCAGCAGGATTGGTACCGGGCACCATCCCTGGATGATCAGCAGCGATATCGGTAGACACCTTCAGCGGGGGACACGATTGGTTAGCCTGTTCGCCAAGCTGGGGAATTGTTTTCCCACTTCTTCGTTTTGCTAACCTCTCATCACTGGAAGTAGTTCTCGTCAGCACCGCATTTTGATATGCCTTTTTAGTAGCGCGGACTTAGTTGGTATCCAGCGGAGGCTGTGGTGGTCACTTCAGGGCCTCGACACTGCGCTTCGATGCCACTGGATCTATCGTCTGCTTTGGAGGTGGAGCTTTCTTTGCAAAATGGGCCCTCTGTCACGCCCAAGATGCAGTCCTATCCTTATTTCGGCACGAGGGCCTCGACAGGGATAGAAGTGTATCTCGTCGTGTTGCAAGAATGGATATCATTACAAGTACATGTATATAAGAGATGAGTATATGGAATTGGCTTACACTCGCCACAAGCTACAACAGAGTCACATCACTACAGTAACATACTCAAACATCATACAGAAGAGCAGGGTCCGACTACAGACGAAATCAAACGATAAAATGACATCCATCCTTGCTATCCCAGACTGCCGCCTAGAACCCATCCAAGATTGCTGAAGAAGAAGAAGAATAATTCCAAATCAAACAAACATCGCGCTCATGTCCAATCATCGCATTACCTATACCTGCAACTTTTGTTGTAGAATCTGTGAGCCACAGGGACTCAGCAATCTCATTTCCAAGGGTATCAAGAGTATTAAAGCTTAATAGGTGAGGTATGGTTAAGTGGTGAGGCTGCAGCAAGCAACTGAGCATTTATTTGAGTGGCTAACTTACGAGTACAGAAAGTAAGTATGGTGGTCTACGCATAACGGACGAGAACTAGCAATGATCACTAACTCATCCTGAACACCTACTTACGTCAAACATAACCCCACCGTGTTCTCCTTCGAATAAGAACTCGTGAAAAGAGACAGTCACGGTTACGCACACAGTTGGTGTATTTTATTAGAGTTTACTTCAAGTTTGCTATGACCGGGTGTTAAACAAAATATCCAAGTTTGCCACATAACCGCGGGCACGGCTTCTCGAAAAGATTTAACCCTGTAGGGGTGCTCCAACTCATCCATCATAAATTAACCACACACAGCGGGAATAACCTCGACCATGGATCTCATGACCTTCCTAGGAAATTCCAAAGGAAATCTGACACCTCGAGATGGCCAGAAGAAGATCAGAGTTCCTCACTCAAGACGTTCGAGAAAGGTAAAACAAATCCAGCAAGGCCTCCCGACGTGTCGATGATCCCGATAGGAGCCGCGTATCTCTTTCTCAGGACACGGCGGATAAGCTAGTGTACGGTGGCCTGATAGAAATCTCCTGAGTTGCCCGGGGTTGGCCCCACACAGTGCTATAGTTTGGACCAACACTCATGAGGAACACTGGCCCGGGGGTTGATTAATTATCTGCGGGTGTCGGCGGGTCCCTATGCAATTTTATTAATTATTAGGCAAATGTAGTACCAATGTTGGGCCTTGCTGGACAAGCTTTATCCCCAAACGAAAATCAAGGGGGTCCCCAAAAAAACCCTGAGCATGTTAGGAGCACTCAATTATGGAACATAACACCGGTTCACAAGTAACTAGGGGCGGCAAGAGTGGAACAAAACACCGAGCAAAAGGCCAAGCCTTCCACCTTTACCAAGTATATATGTGCATTAAATTAAATAGCAATTATATTGTGATAACAAAAGAATGTCAACGTTGACATATGGAAGCAATTGCACCTGCAGCTAGAAACGCTATATGAGGGGCTGAGCAAGCGGTAACATAGCCAATCAAAGGTTTGCTAGGATGTGGAGGGGTCAGAGGCTTATCATGGCAATGTTGGGAGGCTTGACAACAATTGGTAGGTAGCAAGACATGGCGATAGAAAACGAGACATCTAGCATGGCAATGATAGCAATGGTATCCAGGGAAATATGTCATCTTGCCTGAGATCCCGCTCAGAAGAAGGAGTCCATGAAGAAGACGAGCCAACGTAGTCGAACGAATCCTCACACTCCAAACGCTTTCGGAACTCTATCGAGAAGAAGCAATCCGAAACAAACAATCAACACAAGAGAAACATCATAACATATGCAAGACATGATATGCAAACAAATATGATGCATGTCTGGCTTAATTATGCAAGGCATGGCAATTCACATCAAACAACTACTACACATTAAAGTGAAGCTCAATATGCAACGGGTTGCATATTGACGAAACTCCACGTTCAAATTATTTAGTTCGTTCCCGTTTAGGTACATATCAACGTTAAATGTTGTTAGGCATGGCAAAAGGTGAAGCATAAGTAAACTATCTATCTAGGCATCTTAAATGATGTCGGAAACTACTTATAGCACTTCCAAAATGACCTCATATGTTAATTTCAAAATTGGACCAGATCTGAACTTATTATATCTTATAGTTGTTAGAAAATAGAACAAATCATACCATGACATTCTACACGTCATTCTAGTCGATATACATATATAGAACATCTCAAACGGAGCTACAGTCTAAAAGATATGAGCAACACAAGATGCACATGTCATGAATGCAAATGCATAGAAAATACAATCACAAACATTTCAACTCATGAATGCAGCAAGTTATTATGAAACTACAAGAGATTCCAAGCAAGTTTCATATATGGCATGACCAAAACGGAACTACGGTTCAACCACAAACACCAAAACAAGTTTTACTTGAAATCTGCCCAAAACAGCAACTTAGCATTTTGCACACATGAAAACAACAAGTTACAATATCCTAAAATGCACAAACTAAGCATGGGGCAGTAGCACATAACACACACTTCATTTCATCTTCACATATCATATCCAAAACATGCATGGATCACATGGTAGGAAGCTCACAAGGTAGCTACTTGAAATCAGCTTCAGACTTAGTGAAAATAGCAGTTTTGACAGTGCAGTTTTTATCACGAAGGCATATTGGCAGCAGTAAAACTATATGCTATAGGTCATATTATGGCATGAAACTTAACATCATACTAAAGGAAAATATCAACTACAAATAACTCCATTACACCAACCCAAAGGATTTCTAGATCACTAGCAAAACACATGGCAAGTCAGCAACAAAATATTATAGATTCCAGACTTAGAAATATTTTGGACCCTCAAAACAGAAGTAATTTTATAGCAAGTAGACAACAAGAAAACAACACCCAAACATGAATTTCTATGGCAAGAAAAATGTCCAGGGGCTAGGACACATATCAAAGGGCACATCTCATGTTAAAAATTAATTCAAATCATGCATGGATTAAATCACACGAAAATAACAAAAGGGCATCACAGCAAAATGGCATGCACACAAAATTCTCAAATGACAAAACTAAATGCACAGATAAATTATGTGGATTTTCTACCCCGCAAACATATATAATATGCATAGGTTCATGTGGAAAAATAAGTCACCATTAATTATGCAAGTTATGACATAATTTATTAGCAAGTCATTTTATGCAAAATAAATGCAAACACCCTTCCAACATTTTTTTCATGCATGAAAACGCGATGCCAATAATATGAACATTTTAATATATGGTTTTACTTAATTCCGATGCACGTCAAGTAATTATGCGAAAATGCAAAATCATGTCAATTATGCGAAATAGCAGAAAATGGCATGTTAAATATTTTAGGCATGGTTGAAAATGGCATATGATTAATCTACACATTTTACTAAGCATTTTTCATGTATACAATATTTGTATACGACGTACGCTTGATTATATATTAGCAATTTTAATTTACGCAATTATCTCAAATTAGAGAAAATGCAACGGGCCTAAAAGGGAAAAACACGCAGGGGGTGGCTGCTCACCATGGGCCTTGGCCCATTCGGCAGGCAGGGGAGGTAGCTGGGCCGGCTGGGGCGAGCTGGGCCTTGGCCCACCCGCGGGTCAACGCGAGCGGGAGCTCTCCCTGACCCCGTGCTCGCTCCCGAGCGGGGCAGAACGCCGCCGGCGGCGGCTCCACATGGCGGCAGGGCAGGGAAGGCTCGGGGCGGCCTGGAACGAGGGAGATCCGGCCGGCGGGGCACCGGATCCAGCCGGCGGCGAGCTCCTAGCGGTGCCATGGCGGCGTACCATCCGCAGGAGAGAGAGAGGGGGTGAGGGGCAGGGAAGGAGAAGGGGAAAGAGGAGAGGGGCGGCGAGGTCCGCCGGGCGGTTCCGACGACCGGCAACGACGGCACGGGGTGCCGCGGGAGCGGTCGGGCGCCATGGGAGCTCGGGGGCTTGCGCGAGGTGCGGCGGCTTTGTGGTCATCCGGACATGTCCGGTTTGGCCGCCGGATACGTCTGGTAGGCTGCAGGGACGATATCTGCCTCTAATTACGGATTTGAGGACTGAAAATGGAGGGAGAGGAGTGGATTTCGGGATTGGAGGGATGTGGATCTAGAAGGTGGTGTTTGGTAGGGGTTGCTGCAAAATGGCAAGGGGGAAACCCTAGGGAGTGAGGGGCTCTCTCTCCATGGGGTTTATATAGGGAAGCCACTAGGGGTGGTTGGACAACGTCCGTCCGATCGCGATCCGACGACCACGAACGGAGGGAGTGGCTAGGTTGGGCTAGCGGGCTGTGTAGTTGGGCCAGGTAGGGATGAGAGAACGAATTGTGGCCTGTGACACGAGGGTTTTTAAAACACCGAAACGTCCGATAATAAACCGATGACGGCACTGCTACGGTTGCCCGATGGGGTCTCAAACGAAATCGGAACGCAACGAAATTGGGCAGGCGGTCTACCTACACTATAATAAGACCACACACCAGGTTTCGACCCAATCCAAGAATATTTTTAGTGCTCACTTTAAAAACATTTTAAAACGATGACGCGGGCGTGTGCGTGTGTGGTTAGTCTCAAAATGGTCAGCGACGAGAGCGGAGAGAACCGGCAACTACGAACGGATACAAGTTTGAAGACGAGTGACAACGCTATGCAGATGATGCGAATGATGTAATGATGAATGCGACAATAAAACGAATCACATACGAAAATGGAAACAAAGGGGAATCTTCTGGAATCTTCTGGAGCGTCGGTCCTGGGTTGTTACACCCTCACTTGGTCTTGAGAGATCTTCGCAGTTTCCTCCATGGTCCACTCGTATGGCAAATTTTCCAATGGCTTGAGAGACTTAGGACCGTATTCGTATGGCCTCCCTCCACTGGCTGTACTACTAGCAGCCGGAGCAATGACGTCTCTCTTCCGTCATTGCTTACAAGGCAGAGTGCTCCGACGCGCTAGAGGAGGAGGAGCGGCAGCGGCTGTCTTCCGCCGTTGCTGAGGAGGGGGAGGAGGAGGCGGACTGCTTGAACGCGCCGGAGGAGGCGGAGGAGGAGGCGAAGTGCCTTGATCGTCGACGTCATGTGCCGGACGAGGCAAAGGAGGAGGCGGTGTGCCTTGATCCCTCGCTGGAGGAGGAGGAGGATGAGTTCCTTCATCACTCGCCAGAGGAGGAGGAGGAGGAGGAGGCGTCCAGTTCAGAAGCTTGATGTGCTCCTTCCGCCATAGACATGTACTCCTCAGAGCAAATATCAACTGAGTCTCCCCTTCATCCGTAGGGTGGTCAAGCTCGAGCTCCTCAAATCCCCCCATTATTTCATCCACTTGCACAAGAGCATAGCCATGTGGATCTGACCATGGTGAAAAGTTCCGTCGGTTTGAGGAGGTGTAACAAAGCTGTCAGCCGCCTTTAAGGTGAGGTTAACGCATTTCAACATAAGCTCGCAATGTTGGCCATCTGTGATAGCATCCACGGGGTAGCTAGGATCCGTGAAGTCAGGTTGCTGAAGGAGCTCTGTGTAAGCCATGCTGCTTCTCCGCTGAGATGGCGGGGTAGCTTCTGGGGTAGCTTCGTGCCCCTGAACAAGCTGCTGGTCGGGAGCTCACTGGCTCATAACTTTTTCCTCTAGCCTTCGTACTCTTGCATTGAGCTCCTACACAATGCTTAGTTTTTGTTTCCTCTTCCTCTCCCGGCTTTTGTAACTGCCTTGCCGGTAAACCCAAGCTTCCATGAAACGGAGCCTGGTGTGCCTCGTGTTCGTCCAGGGTGCTCAGGATTCCCGAGGGCCTCAGTCAGG
Organism: Hordeum marinum; assembly: GCA_022496015.1. Lineage (NCBI taxonomy): Eukaryota > Viridiplantae > Streptophyta > Magnoliopsida > Poales > Poaceae > Hordeum > Hordeum marinum. Next base: position 148,302,474 of record CM039674.1, read on the forward strand.
TCGTCCTTCTCTCTGTAGGGAATGAACCTCCCTTCCAGCCCTTCCTTGATAACTTGCTTAAGCTTCCTGACGGGTATTGCAAGTTGCTCGTCCGTCCAAACGCACTTCCCTGTTTCAGGGTCCAAAGTTCCCCAACCCCGAAGAACCAAGTCCTTGAATGGTCTAGCCAGTTCGTTGTCTCTGGTTCGACCCCTTCAGCTCGCAGGTCATCCTCCCATTTGGCCCACAACGGTCGGGCTCTAAGGTAGCCACCTGACCCCGTGCGATCGTGATACTGCTTCTTCTCAGCATTTTTCTTGTTTATCGTTGACATTTTCTTACTCTTTTCAGAAGTCTTGTAGGCTACGAATGCGTCCCATTGATCTCTTATCCCCGCATATCGGCCGACGTGATGAGGACATCCCTGCTAATGCTACACCCACAACTCCAACTGCTATACATACATGATCAATTACTAGAGCTCGCGCATGTCAATTGAATTACCAGGTACTTTCGTTTCTTGCAAATCCTTCTAATGTTCATGAACATATGATGCTGCCTAAATTAGATACTTTTGTTTTACTTATGAATGAAGGACCTGGCATGGACAAGAAGGATGACCATGGGAGTGGGATCAATCATGGAGAAGAAGGTGCGCGCGGGGGAAAGAACAATGGAGCTTCCAGTGACGATTTTCGCACTTTGAAGCCACCATAATGGGAGCAAGAAGCCTTGGATGAAATATGCATGATGCTACTTTATAAAATTCGTCCCTAGGATAATATAGGTGTTGCGCCACCTTATTGTTGGGCCAGGCCCATGTAATTTCGAAATACCATATTATAGGTTGTTTTAGAGTCCGTATGTATGGGGAAACTGAGTTAAGGTCGGTTTCGGACCCCTCCTCCAAGGGGCCACGAAATTCCCCTCTATTCCCCCATATATAGAGCCCTTAGGGCATCATTTTAGGGTTGGGTTTTGTTTAGATTACAAGTTCGCCATAGCTGCAACTTCGCATTCTTTGTTTGTGTTCCATGACAAGACAAAGGCGTCACAGAACCCCACTTCATCAATAAAGCTTTCCTCTTATATTTGCAATAATCAGATTGTAATCTTAGTTTCTTGCTTGTTCTTCGTTTGCGTGTAGGAAACAGACCCTCGTGGTCAGGTTGATCGTGCTCCGGCGTGCTCAATAACCTCTCGGAGTTGGTTTAGCGATTGCTAAGGCGCGGCGTCATCACATGTTCGTAGTCAGATCATCAAAGTCTACTCCACCAAAAACGATAGCCACCATCTCATCAAAAGACAGGGACAACTTCGCCTCTATCAAGTGGTATCAGATTTCCAGGTTGCTCGGTGAGATTTTACCAGTTTTCGTAGTTTAGATCACATCTGTTCTTCATACCTTTAGTCCACGAAAAGCCACAAAAAAATAGGGTTAGATCATCATATTCGAACCAATCTGAGCCTTTGCATAGTCTTTTAAGTATTTTGCTTTGTTGAATTTGCGGTTACATCATCGTGTCGAGTTGCTGGTCTTAGTGTCTAGTCCTTTAGAGTTTCGAGTTCTATTCACAGGTTGTCACGCCGCCACCGCATCGTCTTCATAGTTGCCATATACCACCACCATCATCACCGCTGCCATATATCACCACCCACCATCACTATCCATTGGTGTCCATATATACCACCACAAATCCACCACCAATCCGAGTCCAGCCCGTTTTAGGTTTAGTTTTGAGATCCTTTTGATTTCGGATTCGTGTTTGTCTACCAGCATAGGTGTCGGAAAAAAGAGTCTGGCACGGTTTGCAGAGCACGTTTTGGCCCAAAAAAAATTCGGCTGAAAATATTTTTCCCTATCTTGGTTTTAGGTTCTTCGGAGCGTTTTGAGACACTTGCCATCATAGTGATTTTTGTCGAAATTGTTGGTCGTCGCAGTCCCCGAATTGCTCCAAAAAAATTAGTCCAACAAATTTCGTGCCCATCTCGCTTATATGACGTGGGAAGAGTTTTGAGACACTCGCCATTGTAGTGATTTTTTGAGCAAAAAACAAAAAGAGCACAAAAAAAGAGGCGCCAAAAAAAGGAAAAAAAGGAAAAAAATCAGAGTGTGCTTTTCCCTTGATTACGTGTAGCGTCGTGATTTTGTTGGTGTTTTAGGCTCACGTCTCTAGTACGGTCTAGCCTAGGACCAGCACAGTACCGTTGTTGAGCGTTTATTCAACCATGCATCTCTGAATTGATTATTGCTAACCCTTTTTGCTACCATATTATAAGCCATCCTAGCTCCACACCACCTGGCAATCGCTCTATCCAAGCTTTGAGAGTTTTGACTACAACGGTTGCCCATCACCGCCTGCTGCTGGGGAAGAACTGGTAAGAATTTGAGATTCGCTTAAAGGATTTGTGACACACCACCACCACCACCGACATGTCCCAATAGTCTGTAGGTGTCATATTCTTGTTTGTTTCCTATTTCTTCTAACCATGTCAGGATCACACGACGATGGGAGCGACTAGGAGAGCATGACCAACAAAGCGCTCTATGATAAATTTCAGCAAATGATGGCTGACCAGGTACAAGACTTCATGACCAACTTTCGAGAGGCCATGGAGAAGCTCGATGGTTTGGAGAAGACATTCGACACCAAGATGGACGCCAAGTTCAATGAGGTGCTTGCCCGTCTACCACCACCAGCTGCAGCTCCTATCCCTTTCGAACGACGAGCATGACGTGTCCCTCTCGGCCAAGGCCAACATACTGGTACTGTTGATACTGCTGCTACTTCTGTGGCTCCTGCTGCTACTGTCCTTCAGCAGGTTGAAGATTATGAGGGTGATTACGATGATGAGGGAGAGGTTGCTCCAGATCAGCCTCATGAGCAACCACCAAGATACGCACCAGGTCAACCATATGGCTATAACCGTAACGGTAGGGCTACACCACCCCCTCAGGAACGGGATCATGACCATCACCCTAAATTTAAATTGAATATTCCGACGTTTGAGGGTAGATATGTTCCTGATATATATCTTACATGGGAGTTAGAAACAAAACAACGTTTACATGCTTACAATTTCCTGAGGATAGACGTGTTGTTGCTGCTGTTTGTTCATTCACTAGTTTTGCTTGTGTTTGGTGGTCAGAACATTGTAGAATACACCATGCTAATATTCCAACTACTTGGGCTGCTTTGAAAACTGCTATGCGTAATCGTTGGGTGCCACCTTATTATCAACGTGAATTGCTTCAAAATTTGCAGCGTTTAAGACAAGGAAAAATTCTGTAGAAGAATATTATCAGGAATTACAAACTGGCATGATAAGATGTGGTATGTTGAGGAGAATGAAGCTATGCTTGCACGTTTTATGGGTGGATTAAATAGAGAGATTCAGACTATTCTAGAGTATAAGGAGTACAACACTATCACTCGTTTATTTCATCTTGCTTGCAAAGCTGAACGTGAAGTGCAGGATCGGCAAGCAATGGAGAGAACTACTTTTTCTGCAGGTCGCACTTCATCATGGACGCCACGTACCTCCTCTACTTCCACACGTCCTGCTGCAACACCACCTCCTTCCACCTCCAACTCCAACCGTGATACCAGGAAACAGGCTCCTACTCCACCCTCTGCGAAGAGCACACCTTCTGGGCCTGCACAGAGCTCTTCTTCATCTATTGCATCCACAGGGCAAACACATGAGGTTATATGTCATCGTTGCAAGGGTGGAGGTCACTTTGCGAGAGAATGCCCTTCCAAGTGTGTAATGATTGTTACCGAGGATGGTGGATATGCGTCCGCTAGTCATTATGATGAGGAGGCTTTGGCTCTCATTGCAAGTGAAGAACAGGGTGGCGAGGATGCAGAACCAGAGACACACTACATGGCTGCTGATTACGCTGACAGGTATGAAAGTTTAGTTGCTCAATGTGTTCTCGGTGTGCAGGTTACACAGGCTAAGCAAAATCAGAGGCACAACTTGTTCCACACAAAGGGAGTTGTGAAGGAGTGTTCTGTTCGCGTCATCATCGACGGAGGGATTTGCAATAACTTGGCTAGCATGGAGATGGTGGAGAAGTTGTCTCTAACCACCAGACCACATCCTCATCCTTATTACATCCAATGGTTCAACAATAGTGGCAAGGTTAAGGTAACACGTACTGTTCGTGTGCATTTTAGCATTGCTACATATTCTGATTATGTGGATTGTGATGTGGTACCCATGCAAGCATGTTCGGTTCTACTTGGTAGGCCATGGCAGTTTGATAAAAAATTCTATACACCATGGTAGGACAAATCAGCATACTCTTGTTCATAAGGATCAAAATATCACTTTGCTTCCTATGTCTCCAAAACATATTATGAAAGATGACATTGCGAGAGCTAGTAAAGCAAAACAGGAGAAAAATAAGAGTGAAAATCAGATTGTAGCACAGGAATTTGAGCAACACCATAAGCATAATAAACCATCATCTAATGTTGCATCTGAAATAAAATTGAAGAGTGGATGTTTACTTGCTACTAAATCTGATATTAATGATTTGGATGTTGCTACATCTGTTTGCTATGCTTTTGTATGCAAAGAGGCATTATTTTCATTCGAGGACATGCCTCCCTCTTTGCCTCCAGCTGTCATTAACATTTTGCAGGAGTTCGCTGACGTCTTCCCACAAGACGTGCCACCGGGATTACCACCTATTCGCGGGATTGAGCATCAGATTGACTTAATTCCCGGTGCATCCCTACCCAACCGTGCGCCATATCGTACCAATCCAGAGGAGACAAAGGAGATTATGCGTCAAGTATAGGAGCTGCTTGACAAAGGTTATATACGTGAATCCCTTAGTCCTTGTGTTGTTCCTATTATTCTAGTGCCTAAAAAGGATGGTACATCGCGCATGTGTGTGGATTGTAGAGGCATTAATAATATTACTATTCCTTATCGTCATCCTATTCCTAGACTAGATGATATGCTTGATGAATTAAGTGGTTCTACAATTTTCTCCAAAGTTAATTTGCATAGTGGGTACCATCAAATTCGTATGAAATTGGGAGATGAACGGAAAACAGCATTTAAAACTAAGTTTGGATTATATGAGTGGTTAGTCATGCCTTTTGGGTTAACTAATGCACCTAGCACTTTCATGAGATTAATGAACGAGGTTTTACGTGCTTTCATTGGAGGATTTGCGGTACTCTATTTTGATGATATATTGATTTTTAGTAGATCTTTGGAGGAACATTTTGAACATCTATGTGTTGTTTTTATTGCTCTACGTGATGCACGTTTGTTTGGTAACCTTGGGAAGTTCACCTTTTGCACCGACCGAGTATCTTTTCTTGGCTATGTTGTTACTCCACAGGGAATTGAAGTTGATAAAGCCAAGATTGAAGCTATTGAGAGTTGGCCGCAGCCCAAAATGGTCACACAAGTGAGGAGTTTTCTTGGCCTTGCTGGTTTCTATAGGCGTTTTGTGAGAGATTTCAGCACCATTGCTACGCCTCTCAATGAGCTTACAAAGAAGGACGTGCCTTTTTCTTGGGGTACCGCACAGGAAGAAGCCTTCACGGTCTTGAAAGATAAGTTAACACATGCTCCTTTACTCCAACTTCCTGATTTTAATAAGACTTTTGAGCTTGAATGTGATGCTAGTGGAATTGGGTTAGGAGGTGTGTTATTACAAGATGGTAAACCTATTGCATACTTTTCTGAAAAATTGAGTGGGCCTAGTCTGAATTATTCTACTTATGGTAAGGAATTATATGCTCTTGTTTGGACTTTGGAAAGATGGCAACATTATTTATGGCCCAAAGAATTTGTTATACATTCTGATCATGAATCTTTGAAAAATATTAAAAGTCAAGCAAAATTGAACCGTAGACATGCTAAATGGGTTGAATTCATTGAGACTTTCCCTTATGTCATTAAACACAAGAAGGGTAAAGAAAATGTTATTGTTGATGCTTTGTCTCGTCGTTATACTATGCTTTCACAACTTGACTTTAAAATATTTGGTTTGGAGACCATCAAAGATCAATATGTGCATGATGCTGAATTTAGAGATGTGTTGCAGCATTGTAAAGAAGGGAGAACATGGAACAAGTTCGTTATTAATGATGGATTTGTGTTCCGTGCTAACAAGCTATGCATTCCAGCTAGCTTCATTCGTCTTTTGTTGTTACAGGAGGCACACGGAGGAGGATTAATGGGACACTTTGGCGTGAAGAATACGGAGGACGTACTTTCTACACATTTCTTTTGGCCAAAGATGAGACGGGATGTTGAGCATTTTGTTTCTCACTGCACTACATGTCAAAAAGCTAAATCATGACTCAATCCTCATGGTTTATATATGCCTTTGCCTGTACCTAGAGTTCCTTGGGAGGATATATCTATGGACTTTGTTTTAGGTTTACCTCGAACTAAGAAGGGGAGGGATAGCATATTTGTTGTCGTGGATAGATTTTCCAAAATGGCACACTTTATACCATGTCATAAAAGTGATGATGCTGCTCATGTCGCTGATTTGTTCTGTCGTGAAATTATTCGATTGCATGGCGTGCCAAATACAATTGTTTCAGATCGTGATGCTAAATTTCTTAGCCACTTTTGGAGATGTTTATGGGCTAAGTTGGGGACTAAACTACTTTTTAGTACTACATGTCATCCCCAAACTGATGGCCAAACTAAAGTAGTCAATAGATCATTGTCTACTATGCTTAGGGCTGTTTTGCAGAATAACCTGAAAATGTGGGAAGAATGCTTGCCTCATATTGAATTTGCTTATAATCGTTCGCTACATTCTACCACTAAGATGTGCCCTTTTGAAGTTGTGTATGGTTTCTTATCTCGTGCACCTATTGATTTGTTGCCTCTTCCATCTTCGAAGAAGGTTAATTTTGATGCTAAAGAACGTGCTGAATTTATATTAAAGCTGCATGAGTTAACGAAGGAAAACATTGAGCGTATGAATGTTAAATACAAAATTGCTGGAGATAAGGGTAGAAAACATGTTGTCTTTGCACCTGGAGATCTTGTTTGGTTACATTTGCGTAAGGATAGATTTCCTGATTTGTGCAAGTCAAAGCTAATGCCACGTGCTTATGATCCTTTTAAGGTGTTAGAGAAAATAAATGATAATGCATATAAACTTGAGCTACCTGTAGAGTTTGGGGTTAGCCCCACTTTTAACATTGCAGATTTGAAGCCTTATTTGGGTGAGGAATATGAGCTTCCGTCGAGGACGACTTCAGTTCAAGAAGGGGAGGATGATGAGGACATCCCTGCTAATGCTCCACCCACAACTCCGACTCCTATACATACAGGACCAATTACTAGAGCTTGCACACGTCAATTGAATTACCAGGTACTTTCGTTTCTTGCAAATCCTTCTAATGTTCATGAACATATGATGTTGCCTAAATTAGATACTTTTGTTTTACTTATGAATGAAGGACATGGCATGGACAAGAAGGATGACCATGGGAGTGGGATCAATCATGGAGAAGAAGGTGCGCATGCGACAAAGAACAATGGAGCTTCCAGTGATGATTTTCACACTTTGAAGCCACCATAATGGGAGCAAGAAGCCTTGGACGAAATATGCATGATGCTACTTTATAAAATTCGTCCCTAGGCCAATATAGGTGTTGCGCCACCTTATTGTTGGGCCAGGCCCATGTAATTTCGAAATACCATATTATAGGATGTTTTTAGAGTCCGTATGTATGGGGAAACTGAGTTAAGGTCGGTTTCGGACCCCTCCTCCAAGGGGCCATGAAATTCCCCTCTATTCCCCCATATATACAACCCTTAGGGCATCATTTTAGGGTTGGGTTTTGTTTAGATTACAAGTTCGCCATAGCTGCAACTTTGCGTTCTTCGTTTGAGTTCCACGACCCGACAAAGGCGTCACAGAACCCCACTTCATCAATAAAGCTTTCCTCTTATATTCTCAATAACCAGATTGCAATCTTAGTTTCTTGCTTGTTCTTCGTTTGCGTGTAGGAAACAGACCCTCGTGGTCAGGTTGATCGTGCTCCGGCGTGGTTAATAACCTCTCGGAGTTGGTTTAGCGATTTCTAAGGCGCGGCATCATCACACGTTCGTAGTCGGATAGTCAAAGTCTACTCCACCAAAAACGATAGCCACCATCTCATCGAAAGACAGGGACAACTTTGCCTCTATCACGGCGAATACTAGAGTCTTCTCTTGGTCAACAAACTTAGCTTTCAACTCATTCTTCCACCTCCTGAAAAGATTTGCCATCTTCTTAAGAGCACATGACCTGACCAGTGGCTCTATAACTGGATTATTCTCATCATCCTCTGGCAGTAGGGTGAAATTTGCCTTCAGGTCCTTCCAAATATCTTCTTTCTGTCTATCGGTGACATAAGAAACTTGAGGGTCGTAGTTCTTAGCTTTCTTAGCTGGCTCATTCCATTACTGGATGCTGATCGGGATGTTGTCCCTAACAATAGCTCCACACTGAGAAGAAAATGCATCCTTGGTCTTCTTCGGTTCAATTGGTTGGCCATCATTCACGATTAAGGTGATCATGAACCTTTCTTCCTTGCCCAAACTTTTCTTTGGTCCTCGTCTCGTTACCGAAGTTTGGCTCGATCCGGAGGGCTATATAAAAGAAGAAATAAGAGTAAATATATGTATATACAAAAACAATTAATGCATCAATTAGTCAGCACGGGCTTAATTAATGTATATACCTCGCCAGACGACTTTGCAATAGCTCCCTTCGTTCGGTCACTGGAGCCGTCATCATGGTCTCCTTCTTCCTCCGGCTCTTGGTCATCGGAGTTGTCATCATGGTCTCCTTCTTCCTCCAGCCTTCGGTGACCGGAGTCGTCATCATCATGTCCTAGCTCTTCTCCTTCAAAGTCTCTATTCATGGTTGGATCCATGGTTTCTGTAAATATTACAACATGGCAATTAATATACAAACATAATTAGTGGCAAACATAGAAAAGGGATCATATTAGTGGCCTCGATGCTTCTACGGTTTGGGGTGGCCTCGACAACGCTTCTAGGGATTGGGTGGCCTCGACGCTTCTAGGGTTTGGGTGGCCTCGGCAACACTTTTAGGGATTGGGTGGCCTCAACAACGCTTCTAGGGTTTAGTCGGGCGAGAGGGCGCTGATCAAAGTTACCGGAGTTTTCTTCTAGTGGTTTGGGTGGCCTCAAGAATTTGTCGGGTAGGGGCGAGAGGGGGTAGGAGATCGACAACGCTTTTTCAGTCCCGGTTTAGGCATACTCGAGAGTTGTTTGGGGGAGAGGGGGTTGATCGACGTCCCACCTCATGTCGAAATTGTTGGAAATATGCCCTAGAGGCAATAATAAATGGTTATTATTGTATTTCCTTGTTCATGATAATTGTCTGTTGTTCATGCTATAATTGTGTTAACCGGAAACCATAATACATGTGTGAATACATAGACCACAACATGACCCTAGTGAGCCTCTAGTTGGCTAGCTCGTTGATCAATAGATGGTCACGGTTTAATGACCATGGACATTGGATGTCATTCATAACGGTATCACATCATTAGGAGAATGATGTGATGGACAAGACCCAATCCTAAGCATAGCACAAGATCGTGTAGTTCGTTTGCTAAAGCTTTTCAATGTCAAGTATCATTTCCTTAAACCATGAGATTGTGCAACTCCCGGATACCGTAGGAATGCTTTGGGTGTGCCAAACGTCACAACGTAACTGGGTGGATACAAAGGTACACTATGGGTATCTTCGAAAGTGTTTGTTGGGTTGGCACGAATCAAGACTGGGATTTGTCACTCCGTATGACGGAGAGGTATCTCTGGGCCCACTCGGTAAGACATCATCATAATGAGCTCAATGTGACTAAGGAATTAGCCATGGTATGATGTATTGCGGAACGAGTAAAGAGACTTGCCGGTAACGAGATTGAACAAGGTATAGAGATACCGACGATCGAATCTCGGGAAAGTATCATACCGGTAGACAAAGGGAATTGTATACGGGATTGACTGAATCCCCAACATCGTGGTTCATCCGATGAGATCATCATGGAGCATGTGGGAGCCAACATGGGTATCCAGATCCCGCTGTTGGTTATTGACCGGAGAGGTGTCTCCGTCATGTCTACGTGTCTCCCGAACCCGTAGGGTCTACACACTTAAGGTTCGATGATGCTAGGGTTATAGGGAAATGGTATACGTGATTACCAAAGGTTGTTCGGAGTCTCGGATGAGATCCCGGACGTCACGAGGAGCTCCAGAATGGTCCAGAGGTAAAGATTGATATATAGGAGGTCCAGTTTTGGTCACCGGAAAGTTTCCGGGCTCATCGATAGTGTACAGGGAGTGCTAGGAGGGTGTCGGAGGACCCCCGGGAGGGGGGTGACGACCAAAGGACTTCGTGGGCTGTTAGAGGAGGTGTACCAGCCCTTATTGGGCTGGACAGGTCCTTCTAGTAAGGCCCATGCGGCTAGGGATAAGGAGATAAGGCTAAAGGAGATTCAAAAGGAAGAGATCCACCTCCCTTGTGGAAGGTGGACTCCTCCCTAGCTTCGGCCGAAGCTCTCCTCCTTGGAGGAGCGGCCAAGGCAGCCCTCCCTCTCCCTCCTCCTATATATAATTGAGGTTTTGGCTGTTTTGAGACAAGATTTGATCTCTCTCTCCCACGGCGCAGCCCTACCTCTCTTCTTCCTCCTCTGAAGTGCTTAGGCGAAGCCCTGCCGGAATACCTTGCTGCTCCACCACCACCACGCCATCATGCTGCTGTTGGAGATCTTCCCCAACCTCTCCTTCCTCCTTGCTGGATCAAGGCGTAGGATACGTCACCGGGCTGCACGTGTGTTCAACGCGGAGGCGCCGTTGTTCGGCGCTAAGATCGGAGTCCACCGCGATCTGAATCGCTATGAGTATGACTCCACCAACCGCGTTCTTGTAACGCTTCCGCTTAGCGATCTTCAAAGGTATGAAGATGCAATCTCTCCCCACTCGTTGCTGGTTCCTCCATAGATAGATCTTGGTGACACGTAGGAAATTTTTTGATTACTACTACGTCTCCCAACAGCGGCATCATGAGCTAGGTCTATGCGTAGAATCTATGCACGAGTAGAACACAAAGCAGTTGTGGGCGTCGATCTTGTTAATTTGCTTACCACTACTAGGCTTATCTTGATTCGGCGGTATTGTGGGATGAAGTGGCCCGGACCAACTTTACACGTACGCTTACGTGAGATCGGTTCCACCGCCTGACATGCACTTGTTGCATAAGGTGGCTAGCGGGTGTCTGTCTCTCCCACGTTAGTCGGATTGGATTAGATGAAAAGGGTCCTTATGAAGGGTAAATAGAAATTGGCATATCACATTGTGGTGTTGGCGTATGTAAGAAACGTTCTTGCTAGAAACCTATAGAAGCCACATAAAAACTTGCAACTACAAATTAGAGGACGTCTAACTTGTTTTTGCAGCATATGCCTTGTGATGTGATATGGCCAAAAGGATATGATGTGATGCATTGTGATGTATGAGTTTGATCATGTTCTTGTAATAGGGTTCACGACTTGCATGTCGATGAGTATGACAACCGGCAGGAGCCATAGGAGTTGTCTTATTTTATTGTATGACCTGCGTGTCAATCATAAACGCCATGTAATTACTTTACTTTATTGCTAAACGTTAGCCATAGTAGTAGAAGTAATAGTTGGCGAGACAACTTCATGAAGACACGATGATGGAGATCATGATGATGGAGATCATGGTGTCGTGCCGCTGACAGTGATGATCATGGTGCCTCGAAGATGGAGATCAAAGGAGCAAGATGATATTGGCCATATCATGTCACTATATTGATTGCATGTGATGTTTATCATGTTTACATCTTATTTGCTTAGAACGACGGTAGTAAATAAGATGATCTCTCAATAAAATTTCAAGAAAGGTGTTCACCCTAACTGTGCACCGTTGCTAAGGATCGTTGTTCCGAAGCACCACGTGATGATTGGGTGTGATAGGTTCTAACGTTCGCATACAACGGGTGTAAGACAGATTTACCCACGTGAAACACTTAGGTTGACTTGACGAGCCTAGCATGTACAGACATGGCCTCGGAACACGAAAGACCGAAAGGTCGAGCATGAGTCGTATATAAGATACGATCAAGATGGAGATGTTCACCATGGATGACTAGTCCGTCTCACGTGATGATCGGACACGGGCTAGTTGACATGGATCATGTGTCACTTGGATGACTAGAGAGATGTCTATCTAAGTGGGAGTTCATTAAATAATTTGATTATGTGAACTTAATTATCATGAACTTAGTCTAAAATTGTATTTACACTCTATATTGTAGATCCAATGGCCAACGCTAATGCCAACATCAACTTCAACGTGTTCCTAGAGAAAACCAAGCTGAAAGATGATGGAAGCAACTATGCGGACTGGGTCCGTAGCTTGAGGATCATCCTCATAGCTTCCAAAAGATTGTGTGTCCTTGATGCACTGCTAGGTGACACGCCCGTTCTCCCAACAAAGCAAGACGTTGCGAACGCTTGGCATTCACGCTGCGATGATTACTCCCTTGTTTAGTGCAGCATGCTTTATAGTTTAGAACCGGGGCTCCAAAAGTGTTTTGAGCAACACGGAGCATATGAGATTTTCCAAGAGCTGAAACTGGTTTTCCAAGCTCATGCCCGGGTCGAGAGATATGACGTCTCCGACAAGTTCTTTAGCTGTAAGATGGAGGAGAACAGTTCTGTTAGTGAGCACATCCTCAAGATGTCTGGGCTACACAACCGCTTGACTCAGCTGGGAGTTAATCTCCCGGATGACTCGGTCATTGACAGAATCCTCCAGTCGCCTCCACCTAGCTACAAGAGCTTTGTGATGAACTACAACATGCAAGGTATGGAGAAGTCCATTCCTGAGTTGTACTCGATGCTGAAATCAGCGGAGGTCGAGATCAAAAAGGAGCATCAAGTGTTGATGGTAAATAAGACCACTAGTTTCAAGAAAGGCAAGGGTAAGAAGAACTTCAAGAAGGACGGAAAAGTTGTTGCCGCGCCCGGTAAGCAAGTTGCCGGGAAGAAGAACAAGAATGGACCCAAGCCTGAGACTGAGTGCTTTTATTGCAAGGGTACCGGTCACTGGAAGCGGAACTACCCCAAGAACTTAGCGGATAAGAAGGTCGGCAACGTTAAAGGTATATGTGATATACTTGTTATTGATGTGTACCTAACCAGCGCTCGTAGTAGCTCCTGGGTATTTGATACCGGTGCAGTTGCTCACATTTGTAACTCCAAGCAGGAGTTGCGAAATAAGCGGAGACTGGCGAAGGACGAGGTGACGATGCGCGTCGGGAATGGTTCCAAGGTCGATGTGATCGCCGTCGGCACGGTACCTCTACATCTACCTTTGGGATTAGTTTTAAACCTTAATAATTGTTATTTAGTACCATCTTTGAGCATGAACATTGTATCTGGATCTCGCTTGATACGAGATGGCTACTCATTTAAATCTGAGAATAATGGTTATTCTATTTATATGAGAGAAATGTTTTATGGTCATGCCCCGCTGGTCAATGGTTTATTTTTTACGAATCTTGAACATGATGTTACACATGTCCATAGTGTGAGTACCAAAAAGTGTAAGGTTGATAACGATAGTCCCACTTACATGTGGCACTGCCGCCTTGGTCATATTGGTGTCAAACACATGAAGAAGCTCCATGCTGATGGACTTTTGGAGTCTCTTGATTTTGAATCATTTGACACGTGCGAACCATGCCTCATGGGCAATATGACCAAGACTCCGTTCTCCGGAACAATGGAGCGAGCAACTGACTTGTTGGAAATAATACATACCGATGTATGCGGTCCAATGAGCGTTGAGGCTCATGGTGGCTACCGTTATGTTCTCACCCTCATTGATGACTTGAGAAGATATGGGTATGTCTACTTAATGAAACACAAGTATGAAACCTTTGAAAGGTTCAAGGAATTTTAGAGTGAGGTAGAGAATCAACATGACAGGAAAATAAAGTGCCTACGATCTGATCATGGCGGAGAATATTTAAGTCACGAGTTTGGCACGCACCTAAGGAAATCTGGAATTGTTTCACAACTCATGCCGCCTGGCACACCTCAGCGAAATGGTGTGTCTGAACATCGTAATCGCACTCTATTGGATATGGTGCGATCTATGATGTCTCTTACCGACTTACCGCTATCATCTTGGGGATATGCATTAGAGACTGCCGCATTCACTTTAAATAGGGCACTGTCAAAATCCGTTGAGATGACACCGTATGAATTATGGATTGGAAAGAAACCTAAGCTGTCATTTCTAAAAGTTTGGGGATGTGATGCTTATGTGAAGAAACTTCAACCTGAGAAGATCAAACCCAAAGCGGAAAAGTGCGTCTTCATAGGATATCCCAAAGAGACTATTGGGTATACCTTCTACCTCAGATCCGAAGGCAAAGTCTTTGTTGCTAACAATGGATCCTTTCTCGAGAAAGAGTTTCTCTCGAAAGAAGTAAGTGGGAGGAAAATAGAACTTGATAAGGTAATTGTACCTCCGCTCGAACCGGAGAGTAGCGCAGCACAGGAAGTTGTTTCTGTGGAGCCTACACCGGCTAGAGAGGAAGTTAATGATGATGATCATGAAACTTCAGATCAAGTTACTATTGAACATCGAAGGTCCACTAGGACACGTTCCACACCAGAGTGGTATGGCAACCCTGTCCTGGAGATCATGTTGTTAGACAACGGTGAACCTTCGAACTATGAAGAAGCGATGGCGGGCCCGGATTCCAACAAATGGCTTGAAGCCATGAAAGCCGAGATAGGATCCATGTATGAGAACAAAGTATGGACTTTGGTGGACTTGCCTGATGATAAGCAAGCCACTAAAAATAAATGGATCTTTAAGAAGAAGACTGACGTGGATGGTAATGTGACCATCTATAAGGCTCGGCTTGTCACTAAGGGTTATCGACAAGTTCAAGGAGGTGACTATGATGAGACTTTCTCACCCGTAGCGATGCTAAAGTCTGTCCGAATCATGTTAGCAATTGCCGCATTTTATGATTATGAGATCTGGCAAATGGACATCAAAACGGCATTCCTTAATGGCTTCCTTAAGGAACAACTGTATATGATGCAGCTGGAAGGTTTTGTCGATCCTAAAGATGCTAACAAAGTATGCAAGCTCTAGCGCTCCATCTATGGGCTGGTGCAAGCATCTCGGAGTTGGAACATTTGCTTTAATGAGGTGATTAAAGCATTTGGGTTTGTACAGGTTTATGGAGAACCCTGTATTTACAAGAAAGTGAGTGGGAGCTCTATAGCATTTCTCATATTATATGTGGATGACATACTGATAATGGAAAATGATATAGAACTTTTGGAAAGTGTAAAGGCCTACTTGAATAAATGTTTTCCAATGAAGGACCTTGGAGAAGCTGCTTACATATTAGGTATTAAGATCTATAGAGATAGATCGAGACGCCTCATAGGTCTTTCACAAAGCACATACCTTGAAAAGATATTGAAGAAGTTCAATATGGATCAGTCCAAGAAGGGGTTCTTGCCTGTGTTATAGGGTGTGAGATTGAGTACGACTCAATGCCCGACCACGACAAAGGATAGAGAAGAGATGAGTGTCATCCCCTATGCTTCATCCATAGGCTCTATTATGTATGCCATGTTGTGTACCAGACCTGATGTGAACCTTGCCATAAGTTTGGTAGGGAGGTACCAAAGTGATCCCGGAGCGGAACACTGGACATCGGTCAAGAATATCCTGAAGTACCTAAAAAGGACAAAGGACATGTTTCTCGTATATGGAGGTGCCGAAGAGCTCATCGTAAAGGGTTACGTTCATGCTAGCTTCGACACAGATCCGGACGACTCCAAGTCGCAAACCGGATACGTGTATATTTTGAACGGAGGGGCAGTCAGCTGGTGCAGCAGCAAGCAAAGCGTCGTGGCGGCATCTACATGTGAAGCGGAGTACATAGCTTCTTTGGAAGCAGCAAAGGAAGGAGTCTGGATGAAGGAGTTCATCACCGACCTAGGAGTAATTCCAAGTGTGTCGGGCCCGATAACTCTATTCTGTAACAACACTGGAGCTATTGCCCTTGCGAAGGAGCCCAGGTTTCACAAGAAGACAAGACACATCAAGCGCCGCTTCAACTCCATCCGTTATTACATTCAGGAGGGAGATACAGATATTTGTAAAGTGCATATGGATCTGAATGTCGCAGACCCGTTGACTAAACCTCTCTCACGAGCAAAACATGATCAACACCAGAATGCTATGGGTGTTCGATTCATCCCAATGTAACTATATTATTGACTCTAGTGCAAGTGGGAGACTGTTGAAAATATGCCCTAGAGGCAATAATAAAATGGTTATTATTGTATTTCCTTGTTCATGATAATTGTCTATTGTTCCTGCTATAATTGTGTTAACCGGAAACCATAATACATGTGTGAATACATAGACCACAACATGTCCCTAGTGAGCCTCTAGTTGGCTAGCTCGTTGATCAATAGATGGTCACGGTTTCATGACCATGGACATTGGATGTCATTGATAACGGGATCACATCATTAGGAGAATGATGTGATGGACAAGACCCAATCCTAAGCATAGCACAAGATCGTGTAGTTCGTCTGCTAAAGCTTTTCAATGCCAAGTATCATTTCCTTAGACCATGAGATTGTGCAACTCCCGAATACCGTAGGAATGCTTTGGGTGTGCCAAACGTCATAAGGTAACTGGGTGGCTATAAAGGTGCACTACGAGTATCTCCGAAAGTGTCTGTTGGGTTAGCACGAATCGAGACTGGGATTTGTCACTCCGTGTGACGGAGAGGTATCTCTGGGCCCACTCGGTAAGACATCATCATAATGAGCTCAATGTGACTAAGGATTTAGACACGGGATGATGTATTACGGAACAAGTAAATAGACTTGCCGGTAACGATATTGAACAAGGTATAGAGATACCGACGATCGAATCTCGGGCAAGTATCATACCGATAGACAAAGGGAATTGTATACGGGATTGACTGAATCCCCAACATCGTGGTTCATCCGATGAGATCATCGTGGAGCATGTGGGAGCCAACATGGGTATCCAGATCCCGCTATTGGTTATTGACCGGAGAGGTGTCTCCCTCATGTCTACGTGTCTCCCGAACCCATAGGGTCTACACACTTAAGGTTCGATGACGCTAGGGTTATAGGGAAATGGTATATGTGATTACCGAGGTTGTTCGGAGTCTCGGATGAGATCCTGGACGTCACGAGGAGCTCTGGAATGGTCCGGAGGTAAATATTGATATATAGGAAGTCCATTTTTGGTCACCGGAAAGTTTTCGGGCTCATCGGTAGTGTACCGGGAGTGCCGGGAGGGTGCCGAAGGACCCCCGGGAGGGGTGTGACGACCAAAGGACTTCATGGGCTGTTCGAGGAGGTGTACCAGCCCTTATTGGGCTGGCCAGGTCCTTCTGGAAAGGCCCATGCGGCTAGGGATAAGGAGATAAAGCTAAAGGAGATTCAAAAGGAAGAGATCCACCTCCCTTGTGGGAGGTGGACTCCTCCCTAGCTTTGGCCAAAGCTCTCCTCCTTGGAGGAGGGGCCAAGGCAGCCCTCCCTCTCCCTCCTCCTATATATACTTGAGGTTTTGGCTGTTTTGAGACAAGATTTTATCTCTCTCTCCCATGGCGCAGCCCTACCTCTCTTCTTCCTCCTCCGTAGTGCTTAGGCAAAGCCCTGCCGGAATACCTTGCTGCTCCACCACCACCACGCCACCGTGCTGCTGTTGGAGCTCTTCCCCAACCTCTCCTTCCTCCTTGCTGGATCAAGGCGTAGGAGACGTCACTGGGCTGCACGTGTGTTGAACGCGGAGGCGCCGTTGTTCGGCGTTAAGATCGGAGTCCACCGCGATCTGAATCGCTATGAGTACGACTCCACCAACCGTGGTATGAAGATTCAATATCTCCCCACTCGTTGGTGGTTTCTCCGTAGATAGATCTTGGTGACATGTAGGAATTTTTTTGATTTACTACTACGTCTCCCAATAGAAATTACCGGAGTTTTCTATATGAACAGAAAAAATGTCGGCCGGACATATCATCACGCGGCGGCGGTAACAAAACGTGATGCATATCATCGCGCGGCGGAGGTAACAACTTTTTCTGTTTTTTAAATAAATGCCGACTATTTTTATACACACATATATAGCATCATATATCAATAAATGCTGACTATTTTCATACACACATATATAGCATCATATATCATCATACACACATATATATGAACAAAAAACATCATACACACATATATATGAACAAAAATCATCATACACACACATATATATATATATGAAAAAAAAATCATCCTCACGTATAGGGGAGGGGGGATGTGGCCGGAGCAGGGCGGAGCAGTGGCCGGAGCGGGGGGGCGGCCTGAGCGAGGCCGGGGAGGTCGGGGACGGCGGCCGGCGGCAACGACGGCGACGGAGGGCGTGCGAGATTTGGGCAGCCTGACGGCATGGGTGGGGATCTGGCCTTCGGGGGAGCGAATGGGTCGAAAACTGCTAAGTGTGGGGTTTTATACAGGGAGCATTGGTCCCGGTTGGTGGCACGAACCGGTACCAATGCCCCCCTTTGGTCCCAGTTCGTGCCACCAACCGGGACCAAAGCCCTTTTTTCAGCAGCCCAAAGGGCGGGAAAGCACCCCCCTATCGTCCCGGTTGGTGGCACGAACCGGGACCAAAGGTGGGTATTGGTCCCAGTTCGTGCCACCAACCGGGACAAAAGGGATCCAACTAAATATCCCCCGGCAGCACCCCCTTTCGTCCCAGTTGGTGGCACCAACCGGGACCAAAGGTTGGTATTGGTCCCGGTTGGTGCCACCAACCGGGACGAAAGGGGGGTGCTGCCCGGGGACAAATGTTTAGTCCCACCTCACTAGCTGAGAGGGCTTGAGAGTGGTTTATAAGCGCTGCTGCACCAACCCTCTCGAGCCCCTCTCAACTACAGGCTTACAGGCCTAATCGCACACTCCTCTTCCTGTGGGCCTACTGGGCCTGCTGCGGGCCTGAATCCTGGCCCAACTAGTTGGTTGGGTTTCTAGTCGTATTCAGGCCGTGGTAGCCCAGTAGGCGGCATTTTTAAAAAAAATCCTATTTTTTGTTTTTTCGCTTTATTTATTTTCTTTTATTTCTACTTATAGTTTTTCAGTGATTCTTTTTGCTTTTAGGTCACAAAAATTATAAACTTTCTGTTAGTGCCATTAGTTTTCAAATTTCAATAGTTTAAATTTGAATTCTTTGAAATTTGTGTGAATCACTAGTTTGTGAATAACTTTACTATAAAAATAGATTTTTGAGTGATTCTTTTTTCCTGCTATTTAATATTACTTTTTTAACATTATATTCAATTTGGTAATTTTTAGGTAATTTGAAATGGTTGTTTAGATCAAAAACAGATTTTGTTATTTTAGTTTGCTATTAAAGTTTCTAACAAAATATTTATTTATAAAAATTCTTTTTGCTATTAATGTTTTGAAAAAAAATACTTTGATAATTTTAGTTGCATAAATTTTATATAATTTTAGTTTCAAAAATACTAGAGGTTTATAAATGCTTTTAGAGTTTCTTTTTGCTATTAGAGTTTTATAAAAGCTTTTTAGTTGATTCTTGTTGCTATTGAAGAATATTATAGTTCATAAAATAATATTTAAATTGATTATTTTTAGTTCATTCTTTTTTGCTATTAGGGTTTCATAAAAGTTTTTTCGTTGATTCTTTTTGCTATTAGTTCATTCTTTGAGCTAAATGATCCTGAAATTGAAAAGCACTACAACTGAACTCTGAAAAGGTTGAAAGTTGGCATGGTATCATAATTTCACCCACATAATATGTGCTAAAAAGTTGAGAGGGTTATGGCGAAAGGTGGATGCACTTCGTGAAGAAGATGGACAATCTCTTTCGAAGTATCAAGGTTTCGGACGAAAACTCATGTGTTACAAACGGATTTCATTTTCTTGAACTTATTTGAACTCCAGACTTTTTGTGTGTTCAAAATGCACCATTCAAAGCCACATCATCAATTTTCAACCCTTTCTGACTTCATTTGTTATTTTTCATGCAGTTATTGATTTTTTTGAGCTAAATGACACTGAAATTGAAAAGCACTACAAATGAACTCTGAAAAGGTTGAAAGTTGGCATGGTATCATCATTTCACCCACATAGCATGTGCTAAAAAGTTGAGAGGGTTACGACAAAAGCTGGATGCACTTCGTGTACAAAACGGACAGTCTCTTTCGAAGTATCAGGGTTTCGGACGGAAACTCATGTGTTACAAAAGGCATTTCATTTCTTCACATGTAACTGCAGTGATATTCTAGATCAAAGGCATCATCATAATAGTTGTGGAGAGAAAGTCTTCACTTTTTCTTCGCTTGTGTCCTTTGCTTATTGCATCGTAACCATGGATAATCTTCATTGTTTGACAGGGTGTTTGGGTCAGCCTTGACTTTGAAGGGAGGAATTTCCTGAAACTTTTCATAATCTTCAGACATGTCTGTCTTGCCCTCCAATCCCACAATGTCTATTTTGCCTCAAAGAACTATGTGATGCTTTGGCTCATAGTATGATGTATTCACTTCCTTATCTTTTTTTTTCTAGGTTTGGTAGACATGTCCTTAACATAGAAAACCTGCGCCACATCATTGGCTAGGACGAATGGTTCATCTGTGTACCCAAGATTTTTGAGATCCACTGTTGTCATTCTATAATGCGGGTCTACCTGTACCCCGCCTCTTGTAAGATTGACCCATTTGCATTGAAACAAAGGGACCTCCAAATCATGTCCATAGTCAAGTTCCCATATCTCCTCAATGTAACCATAATATGTGTCGACCTTCCCATTGGTCGTTGCTGCATCAAAGCGGACACCGCTGTTTTGGTTGGTGCTCCTTTGATCTTGGGCGATCGTGTAAAATGTATTCCCATTTATCCCGTACCCTTTGTAAGTCAATACAGTCAAAGATGGTCTCCTGGCCAACGAGTACAACTCATCAGAAACAGTGTTGTCACACCTGAGATGTGTTTGCAACCAACTGCCAAAAGTCTTGATGTGTTCACATGTAATCCAGTCGCCACACTACTCTGGGTGTTTGGAGCGCAGAATGTTCTTGTGTTCATTGACATACGGGGTCACCGAGGTAGAATTTTGTAGAACTGTGTAGTGTGCTTGAGACCAAGAATGTTCGTCCCCACATATTATTGACTTTGCTCTGAGCGTGCCTTTTCTAGTCAGTCTTCCCTCATACCGCGATTGAGGGAGACCAATCTTCTTAAGGTCAGGAATGAAGTCAACACAAAACCCATTTCTAGCAAGTCTCCCCTCATACCACGATTGAGGGAGACCAATCTTCTTAAGGTCAGGAATGAAGTCAACACAAAACCCAATGACATCCTCTGTTTGATGGCCCATGGAGATGCTTCCTTCTGGCCTAGCATGGTTACTAACATATTTCTTTAGGACTCCCATGAACCTATCAAAGGGGAACATATTGTGTAGAAATACAGGGCCCAGAATGACAATCTCGTCGACTAGATGAACTAGCATGTGCGTCATGATATTGAAGAAGGATGGTGGGAACACCAGCTCGAAACTAACAAGACATTGCGCCACATCACTCCTTAACCTTGGTAGGATTTCTAGATCGATCACCTTCTGAGAGATTGCATTGAGGAATGCACATAGCTTCACAATGGCTAATCGAACGCTTTTCGATAGAAACCCCTCAATGCAACCGGAAGCAGTTGCGTCATAATCATGTGGCAGTCATGAGACTTTAGGTTCTCGAACTTTTTCTCTGCCATATTTATTATTCCCTTTATATTCGACGAGAAGCCAGACGGGACCTTCATACTGAGAAGGCATTCAAAGAAGATTTCCTTCTCTTCTTTGGTAAGAGCGTAGCTGGCAGGACCTTCATACTGCTTTGGAGGCATGCCATCTTTTTTGTGAACAAGTTGTTGGTCCTCCCGTGCCTCCGATGTATCTTTTGTCTTCCCATACACGCCCAAGAAGACTAGCAGGTTCACGCAAAGATTCTTCGTCACGTGCATCACGTCGATTGCAGAGCGGACCTCTAGGTCTTTCAAGTATGGTAGGTCCCAAAATATAGATTTCTTCTTCCACATGGGTGCGCGTCCCTTAGCGTCATTCGGAACAGATAGTCCGCCGGGACCCTTTCCAAAGATTACTTGCAAATCATTGACCATAGCAAGTATGTGATCACCGGTACGGATGGCGGGCTTCTTCCGGTGATCTGCCTCGCCTTTGAAATGCTTGCCTTTCTTTCGACATTGATGGTTGGTTAGAAGAAATCGACGATGCCCCAGGTAGACATTGTTCCTGCAATTGTTCAGGTATATACTTTCGGTGTCATCTAAACAGTGCGTGCATGCGTGGTATCCCTTGTTTGTCTGTCCTGAAAGGTTACTGAGAGCAGGCCAATCATTGATGGTTACAAACAGCAACGCATGCAGGTCAAAATCCTCCTGTTTGTGCTCATCCTACACGCATACACCGTTTCCATTCCATAGCTGTAAAAGTTCTTCAACTAATGGCCTTAGGTACACATCAATGTCGTTGCCAGGTTGCTTAGGGCCTTGGATGAGAACTGGCATCATAATGAACTTCCGCTTCATGCATAGCCAAGGAGGAAGGTTATAGATACATAGAGTCACGGGCCAGGTGTTGTGGTTGCTGCTTTGCTCCCCAAAAGGATTAATGCCATCCGCGCTTAAACCAAACCATGCGTTCCTTGCGTCACCTGCAAACACCTTCCAGTACTTTCTCTCCATTTTTCTCCACTGGGACCCGTCAGCGGGTGCTCTCAACTTCCCGTCTTTCTTACGGTCCTCTTTGTGCCATCGCATATTCTTGGCATGCTCTTTGTTTTTGAACAGACGTTTCAACCGTGGTATTATAGGAGCATACCACATCACCTTGGCAGCAACCCTCTTCCTGGGGCGCTCACCGTCAACATCACCAGGGTCATCGCGTCTGATCTTATAGCGCAATGCACCGCATACCGGGCGTGCATTCCGTTCCTCATACTCACCGCGATACAGGATGCAATCATTAGGGCATGCATGTATCTTCTGCACCTCCAATCCTAGAGGGCATACAACCTTCTTTGTTGCGTACGTACTGCTTGGCAATTTGTTATCCTTTGGAAGCTTCTTCTTTAATATTTTTAGTAGCTTCTCAAATCCTTTGTCAGGTACACCATTCTCTGCCTTCCACTACAGCAATTCCAGTGTGGTACCGAGCTTTGTGTTGCCATCTTCGGAATTGGGGTACAACCCTTTTTTGTGATCCTCTAACATGCGATCGAACTTCAGCTTCTCCTTTTCACTTTCACACTATCTCTTTGCATCAACAATGACCCGGCGAAGATCATCATCGTGCACATCGTCTGGTTCCTCTTGATCTTCAGCTTCCCCGGTTGCAGCATCACCGTATTCAGGGGGCACATAGTTGTCATCATCCTCTTCTTCTTTGTCGTCTTTCATCATAACCCCTATTTCTCCGTGCTTGGTCCAAACATTATAGTGTGGCATGAAACCCTTCACAAACAAGTGGTTCTGAAGGATTTTCTGGTCAGAGTAAGACTTCAAACTCCCACATGTAGGGCATGGACAACACATAAAACCATTCTGCTTGTTTACCTCGGCCACTTCGAGAAAATGATGCACCCCCTTAATGTACTCGTCGATGCGTCTGTTACCGTACATCCATTGTCGGTTCATCTACGTGCATTATATATAATTAAGTGTGTCAAAAACCATTACAGAACATCAGGAATACAGAAGTGACCAAATTAATAGAAGTTCATCATCACATTAAAACCAAAGTAGATACATAGTTCTCCTTGACCAACATATAGCTCTCCAGAGCATCTAATTAAACCATACATTGAAACTATTTAAAACATTTCAATGCAACAACAAATGCGATCATAATCAGAACTAAGGTAAAAATTGATCCAATGGCATAATGATACCAAGCCTCTTTATCAATGGCATATTTTCTAATCTTTCTAATATTCAAGCGCATTGCAGCCATCTTGGTCCTGTGATCATCGACGATATCGGCAACATGCAACTCTAATCTCATCTTCTCATCTTTAGTTCTTTTCAATTTTTCTTTCAAATGATCGATTTCTTTTTCAGCTTTAGTTAACTTGTTGAGCAGAATTGCATAGTCGGTATCCATTTCTGGTTCAACTACTTCCTGTAGATAAAAACATCTACGTCAAGTTGGTGGCATAATTAATCGTCATAGACATTAGATGTGTGAAATAGTTATAAAAGATAATATACCACATCTGAATCATAGACTGGACGAGGGCCGACGTGGGCGGATACCATAACCATGGCACTATATAATAAGAAACAATAATAAAAGTAAGAAAATCATACGAGTAAGTATATTTTCTTTTAGAAAGAAGATAAGATCAAGAGGCTCACCACGCGCGGACGATCGACGGCGGTTTCAGAACGGGGACGGGACAGGACGGACCGCCAAACCTAGACAAATCTTGACGAAAATGGAGTTTGTACAAGGAGCTTCGAGAGAAGAAAGCTTAAGTGTGGCTCGGGCATTTCATCGAACACCTCATGTGCATAGGAGGTGAGCTAGAGCACCACAAAGCTCTAACACTGTTGTCCTAGAAAAACAGAGCACTCCACGACTCTGCTAGTGGCGAGCGAGGGTTTATATAGGCAGATCATTGGTCCCGGTTCGTGGTTGGAACCGGGACAATAGGTCTCCCTTTGGTCCCGGTTCCATCCAAGAATCGGGACCAATGGTCGTGAGCCAGGAGCGAGGCGCATTGGTTCCGGTTCGTGCCTGGAACCGGGACCAAAGGGGCCAGACGAACCAGGATCAATGGCCCACGTGGCCCGACCGGCCCCCTGGGCTCACGAACCCAAAACGGTTGCCACCTTTGGTCCCGGTTCGTGAGCGAACCGGGATTAATGGGATTAGGAGGCCCGAACCAATGCCCTGTTTTCTACTAGTGTATTGCTCTCTCACATGTGGCTGTTGGCGAGATAGCATCTGTGGGTGCCAAGGTTGATAAGGTAGAGGCTTTGGCATCTAATTCTGAGGTGCTGAAGTCCATCCGGTGGCCCATCTTCGACCGTGAAGGTATGTTGGCACGTATTGACGAGGCGCTTTTCATGAAAAAAAACTTGCCTACTTGGAGGCAGCTAGCCCTGGACCTAGCAAGGCGATTGCTTTTCTCCTAGAAGAGGAGGCTTCTATGGACAAAATCAAGAAGGTGAAGAAGGCTCTCACGAGTATAGGCAAGAAGAGTGGCGTCATTGGCAAGGTGTCCACAACTGCTTAATGGATGATACTCGATCTCTTCGACCACCATCTCCACTAGATCGTCTCCATGGATTTGTTGGTGTGTGTTGTTTTCAACCTTGGATTCGTTGGGGGTTTCTTTGCGACGTAGAAGTGTGATGGATCGAGGTTGTTGCATGTTAACTGTGCAATTATCTTCTTCTTAGTTAACGATGAGTTAAATCTTTTGTCTTCGTTTTGATTTTATTTTGTACCCAATGCTCTAACATCCCCTGCCTCTTGCGTTTCACATCTCCTTGGCACTGTGTTGGTGCCAACAAATGGATCGTTTTAAAGCGTACAAGGAATAATTTAAGTAGCCAAAGAAGCTCCACTTTTTTTTTGAATAATTCAAAAAAAAAAAACTCAACTTTCACCAACCCATTTGAACCAATCTTTGCCACAACACTACAAGAGTCATTTTTCCCTCAAGACCAGAAAAGCCGATCGCTTTTGGCGCAGAAAACAAATACTAATTCAGAGCACTGATAAAAGATTGGCCAACCAGAAACAACGAGGGAGCAGAAAGGAGAAAAGTAAATATATTCAGAAACGACAGCTCAACTCGATAGATATTGATGTTTCTTTTCTGACAAGCATCCGCGATTTGGCATGTCAGGCTTCCTCTGCCACCTACAGCTCAATCAAGAAAATGAAGAAAAACGTTGGCAGAGAAGCACATTCAACTCACATAGTTAGACCGGGAAATACGTACTACCAAATGACTACAAATTTATTGGGCACATTACAACCGAAATCAGATGCACCAAAATGCGTAAGCTTAGTTATTACTTTCACCCAAATAGACACAAATGACACAATAATTAACCATGCCTCCAGTGATACGTACAGTACGATTGATCACACCACGCAGTGATGATTGATCAAGCATCGTCAAGAAGTGTTTTATCTTCTTCTTGTAATTACATTACATTGCAGAATACAGATAAACTTAGATAGCAGTACTAGTTGATGAGGCATGCGGGTAAGAGGAAACGAAGAAGGGGTTTAATGAAGGGAATCAGCCCCTGCACTGGGTGATTGCGCTGCATCCGCGGGAGTAGGGGTTGGCCTCGGCGCCGGGCTGGCAGTTGTAGTAGGAGGCCCCGCGCTGCGAGCACGGCACGTTGTCCCGCCGCAGCGCGTCGTAGCCGATGTACCCGCTCCCGCCCTGCAGCACCCGCCGCTTGCCGGCCATCGCCGCCACCTCGCCCTCGCCCTCGCCGTCCACGCCGAAGTACTCCATGCACTCGCCCACCGTGCCCCGGCACGTCCGCCCGCCCCGGCGCATCACCACCGCCGCCGCGCCACCAAGGCCCAGCTCGCCGGCGCCCTTCAAGGCCGAGGCCGACGACAGGGCCAGCGCGGCCGCCGCGGCGAGGGCCAGGAGGAACGCGACGGCGGCTGGTAGCAGCTTCGCCATTTGGCTTCAGGTGGTGGAGCGGAGCTGGCTGGCTTTTGACGGAGGAACCAAGAAGACCGTGGCGATGTGTCGAGCTGTGGGCGTGTGTGAGGCTCGGGTGGGGTGGTGGGTTATATGGCAATGGCGCGGGACGGCCGCAGTAGGTGAGAAGAGAAGGAAAGAGAGAGGGATGGAGGGGAGGGGAGAGGAGAGGAGAGGAGAGATGGCGCGTCGCGTCGCGTCGGTGTGGCACTGTGGCGTAACAGCAATCGTTGGTTGGTCCGGATCGAGATCAAGATTGCCGCCGTATGATCGGCCTGAGCACGTCACCGAATCCATCGTCTTGGAGTATCCCGGTAACTCAGTATGGATGGATGGTTCGATCGTGGCAGTGTGTGCACATCGGATCGCGCGCCGGGCCGATACATCTCGGGTGTTGGAGCCCGGGAGAATGGAAAAAGATGAAGAATTGGAGTAATTCTCCCATCTCTATGCTGCTCTCATGTCACGACAAGTTGGTGTGGCCCCGCTGCATGCGTGGCACGTCATTCCCATGGATCTCTCCCCCCTCTCTCTTTTGGAGGTTAACCGTGGGCGACACTGGGGACTTTACTACTTGGATCTGCTTCTCTGTTCTGCAAACCGTAGCTTACTTTCCTAGTGTCATTTCGACTGTTCGGCTGCAGTTACTCGTGCACATCAATGGCTAGCAGTACGATATCGTAGCTATGAACAGCGCACCGTCGTACATCAATAATAAACGTGATGCGGTGTCAGATGGACAAGTTAGAAAATGCTTTCGATGCCTAGCTTCAGTGCTGCTCCTTTGATGGACAGGATATAGCAACACTCTCTATACGTACGTACGCGTACGTGCGTGACCGCTTCGTTTAGTACTCCTAGCTACCAATAAATGGTCCTATATCTAGCCACTAGACTAGTACGTAGACAGTTAGCTTAAACAGTGTGTGTGTTCCAGGTCAACAGCGAGAGGCGGTTAGCTTAACTGACTAACCATGTGCCGAATTCAATGCAGGTCCTTTTGAACTTTAAGTGCACACCAAGCTTCTCCCATGGCCCAAGGTTAGACCCTCCCAATGCTCCACCTTATACAGATGTTAAGGCTGTCACATAGGTAAAAAAATCTGATGTGTCATGGTATTTAAGAAGAAAGAGATAGAGTGTGGTGATCCCAGGAAGAAACGGTGCTAA
Organism: Hordeum marinum; assembly: GCA_022496015.1. NCBI lineage: Eukaryota > Viridiplantae > Streptophyta > Magnoliopsida > Poales > Poaceae > Hordeum > Hordeum marinum. The sequence continues at coordinate 148,330,531 of CM039674.1, forward strand.
GTGCGTGAACTTAGGCAAAATACTTAAATGAAAGAAAACTCACCAATACATAAAGAACTTTAGTAGCTAAATCATTAAATAGAGTGTGTTTAGCTACAACAAGTTAAGCACATATGCATTGGCTTTGGTTGCTAAAGTTTTAAATATGCTTAGCACCAATGCATTGGAAGTAGCCTTAGAGCATCGCAGTATAGCCAAAAGCTGGCTATACGAGTTGCCATGTCATTTATACAACCATCTAAAGACATTTCCAAGTCAGGCATGGAAAATCTATCGTCCGGTCCGGATCACGAAAACCATCCAATGTTGTCCTGTATTGATTCGTGGGACGGTCCAATTGCGATTTTTTTCGTAAACCGAAGACAAACATGAAAAGGTTTGTGGGAGTCTGGATCGCTACTTCACCCGATTCTAACCGTCCTAAGCCTCCCTCCCACCACCACACACATGCTCTCCTGCGCGTTTCCCCTAGCGCCAGCTGTCCACATTCATCCCGTTGTAGAGCAGCCGCTCCCCATTGAAGAACAGAAGCGATCTCTCACTGGCGTCAACATCGAAGCTGCTTACCAACCGAGGGCGCCGACCACGACGCGTCTCCGGTGTTTGCGTTTGTTCAGTGCCGGAGACGCGTGACTGAACGGGGCGGGACAGATATCCACCATGACCGTGTTGGGAAACGTCGCATGGGAAACAAAAAATTTCCTACGCACACGCAAACCTATCCATGGTGATGAGCATCTACGAGAGGGAGGGTGGATCTACGTACCCTTGTAGATCGCTAAGCGGGAAGCGTTAAGAAACGCGGTTGGTGTAGTCGAACATCTTCGCGATCCAAATCGCCGAGCGTCCCACGATCTCATCACGATCCGTCCCGTGATCCAATCACGATCCGTCCCGCGAACACATCATGATCCGTCCCGCGAACTCATCACGATCCGTCTCACGATCTTGATCACGATCTGTCCCGCGAACTCATCACGATCCGTTCCGTGATCACATCACAAACCGTCTCGCCATCTCGATCACGGTCCTTCCGATCTAGCGCCGAACGGACGGCACCTCCGCGTTCAGCACACGTGCAGCTTGATGACGATCTCCACCATCTTGATCCAGAAAGACGATGTGGAGAGGAGAGAGAGTTTACCGGCAGCGTGACGGCGCTCCGGTGATGGTGGTGGAGCAATTCCGGCAGGGCTTCGCCTAAGCGCTGCAGAAAACCGATCTAGAGGAGCACCGGTGAAACGGGTAGCACGTGGCCGTAAACTGTCCAAAAACCACCCAATCCACTAGTATATATAGGAGGAGAGGAGAGGATAGGCAGCCAAGGCCTTTGGGTCGGCCGAAATAGGAGGTGGGAAGCAATCCTACTTCACCTCCAATCCTAGTTGGAGTAGGATTGCCTCCTATTGGCTGATTTTCCACTTTTTGCTTTAGGACTTTCTCTCCTGCGCCATGGGCCTTTGTGGCTGTTTTCCCAGCCCACTAAGGGCTGTTTATTATTCTCCCACAGCCCATGGACCTCTTGGGGTCGAAATACCCCTCCCGGTACACTACCGATGAGCCCGAAACTTTTCCGGAAACCAAACTGGGACTTCCTATATATGAATCTTTACCTCCGGACCATTCCGGAGCTCCTCGTGACGTTCGGGATCTCATCTGGGACTCCGAACAAACTTCGGTCACCACCATACATAACTCTACACTACCGAAACGTCACCGAACCTTAAGTGTGCAGACCCTGCGGGTTCGAGAACTATGTAGACATGACCGAGACAACTCTACGGTCAATAACCAATGGCGGGACCTGGACGTCCACATTGGTTCCTACATATTCTACGAAGATCTTTATCGGTCGAACCTCTATGTCAAGGATTCAGTTAATCCCGTATAACGTTCCCTTTGTTCTTCGGTATACTTGCCTGAGATTCGATCGTCGGTATCTCCATACCTATTTCAACCTCGTTACTGGCAAGTCTCTTTACTCGTTCCGTAATACAAGATCCCGTGACTAACACTTAGCCACATTGCTTGCAAGGCTTGTTGTGATGTTGTATTACCGAGTGGGCCCTGAGATACCTCTCCGTCACACGGAGTAACAAATCCCAGTCTCGATCCATGCCAACTCAACAGACACCATCGGAGATACCTGTAGAGCACCTTTATAGTCACCCAGTTACGTTGCAACGTTTGATACACACAAGGCACTCCTCCGATATCAGTGAGTTGCATGATCTCATGGTCATAGGAACATATACTTGACATGCAGAAAACAGTAGCAATAAACTGACACGATCATATGCTATGTTTGTAGTTTGGGTCTTATCCATCACATCATTCTCCTAATGATGTGACCCCGTTATCAAATGACATCTCATGTCCATGGCTAGGAAACCTTAACCATCTTTTGATCAACGAGCTAGTCTATTAGAGGCATACTAGGGACATGGTTTTGTCTATGTATCCACACATGCATCTAAGTCTCCGATCAATACAATTATAGCATGGATAATAAACGATTATCATGAACAACGAAATATGATAGTAACTAATTTATTATTGCCTCTAGGGCATATTTCCAACAGTCTCCCACTTGCACTAGAGTCAATAATCTAGTTCACATCACCATGTGATTCGCATTGTTATGAATCTAACACCCAACGAGTTCTGGGGCTCGATCATGCTTTGCATGTGAGAGAGGTCTTATAGTCAACGGGTCTGTAACATTCAGATCCGTGTGCACTTTGCAAATACCTATGTCAAACTGTAAACACTGCTACCATACTCCGCTCGATACTATTCCAAATGGCTGCTCCACTATACGTATCCAGATTGCTACTACAAGTCATCCGGATTAGTGTTAAAGCTTGTATCGACGTAACTCCTTACGACGAACTCTTTATCACCTCCATAATCGAGAAACATCTCCTCAGTCTCTTAGTTACCGAGGATAATCTTGACCGCTGTCTAGTGATCCACTCCTGGTTCACTCTTGTACCCCTGACGGACTCATGGCAAGGCACACACAGGTGCGGTACACAGCATGGCATAATATAGAGCCTATGGCTAAGGCATAGGGGACGACGTTCGTCCTTTCTCTTTCTTCTGCCGTTGTCGAGCTTTGAGTCTCACTCAACTTCACACCTTACAAATCAGACGAGAACTATTTCTCTGGCTGATCCATTTTGAACTCTTTCAAAATCTTGTCAAGGTATGCACTCATTGAAAGTCTCATCAAGCATCTTGATCTATCTCTATAGATTTTGATGCTCAACAATTAGGTAGCTTTATCCAGGTCTTCCTTTGAAAAACACTTTTCAAACAACCTTTTATGCCTTCCAGAAATTCTACATTATTTCCGATCAACAATATGTCAACCACATATACTTATCAGAAACTCTATAGTGCTCCCACTCACTTTATTGCAAATACAAGTTTCTCGTAAACTTTGTATAAACTACAAAACTTTGATCACCTCATCAAAGCGTATATTCCAACTCCGAGATGCTTGCTTCAGTCCATGGAAGGATCACCGAAGCTTGCACACCTTTTAGCATCCTTAGGCCTGACAAAACCTTCTGGTTGTATCACATACAACCTTTCCTCAAGTAAACCGTTAAGGAAACGATGTTTTGACATCCATCTGCCAGATTTCATAATTGAAAATGCAGCAACTGCTAACATAATTCCAATAGACTTTTAGCATCGCTACGAGTGAGAAAGCCTCATCGCAGTCAACTCCTTGAACTTGTCACAAACAACTTTGCAACAAGTCGAGCTTTACAAATGGTGACATTCACCGTCAGTGTCTGTCTTCATTCTAAAGGTCCATTTGTACTCAACGACCTGCCGTCTAACGAGCAAGTCTACCAAAGTCTATACTTGGTTTTCATACATGGATCCTATCTCGGATTTCATGGCCTCTAACCATTTGTCGGAATCCGGGCCCATCATCGCTTCTCCATAGCTCGAAGGTTCATTGTTGTCCAACAACATGATCTCCAAGACAGAGTTGTCGTACCACTTAGAAGCAATACACATCCTTGTCGACCTACGAAGTTCGATAGTAACTTGATCCTGAAGCTTCATGATCATCATCATTAACTTCCTCTTCAACTAACGTAGGCTTCACAGAAACATCTTTCTACGCTGTGCTACTCTCTGGTTGAACAAAGGTTTAACAACCTCATCAAGTTCTATCTTCCTCCCACTCAATTCTTTCGAGAGAAACATTTCCTCGAGAAAGGATCCGTTTAAGCAACAAACACTTTGCACTAGGATCTGAGATTGAAGGTTCACCCAACTGATCTTAGGGTATTCTATGAAGATGCATTTGTCCGCCTTGGGTTCGACCTCATTAGGTGAAAACATTTTCCACACAAGTGTCACAGCCCCAAATATTAAGAAATGATAGCTTAGGTTTCTATCAAGCCATAATTCACACGGTGTCATCTCAACGGATTTAGATGATGCCCTATTTAAAGTGAATGTAGTTGTCTCTAATGCATAACCCTAAAATTCTAGTAGTAAAACGACAAGAGACATCATAGCACGCACCATGTCCAATAGAGCATAACTATGATGTTCGGACACACCATCACACTATGGTGTTCCAGGTGGCGTTTAGTTCTGAAACAACTTTCACATTGTCTTAAGTTGTATGCCAAACTCGTGACTCAGATATTCACCTCCACGATCATATCGCAGTCATTTTTATCTTCTTGTCACGATGATCTTTAAACTTCACTCTGAATTTGCTTGAACCTTTCAACCGATTCAGACTTGTGTTTCATTAAGTAAATATACACTATATCTACTCAAATCATCAGTGAAGGTAAGAAAATAACGATATCCACTGCACGCTACAAGACTCACTAGCTTGAATACATCAACATGTATCATTTCCAATGAATCACTTGCCCGCTCCATCCAACGGGGTCCTTTAGTTATCTTGCCCAAGAGGCATGGTTCGCATGTCTCAAGCGATTCGAAATCGAATGAGTCCAAATATCCATCAGCATGGAGTTTCTACATGCGCTTTATACCAATATGACATTTAGCGGCAGTGCCACAAGTATGTGGTACTATCATTATTAACTTTGTATCTTTTGACATCAATGTTATGAACATGTGTACTACTATGATCAAGATTTCAACAAACCATTCTCACTGGGTGCATGACCATTGAAGGTATTATTCATGTAAACAGAATAACCATTATTCTCTAACTTAAATGAATAACCGTATTGCAATAAACATGATTTATCATGTTCATGCTCAACGCAAAACACCAAATAACATTTATTTAGGTTCGTCACTAATCCTGAAGGTAGAGAGAGCGTGCGATGTTGATCACATCAACCTTGGAAACACTTCCAACACATATCGTCACCTCACCTTTAGCTAGTTCTCCGTTTATTCCGTAGCTTTTATTTCGAGTTACTAACATTTAGCAACCGAACCGGTATCCAATACCCAGGTGCTACTAGGAGTACTAGCAAGGTACACATCAATAACTCGTATATCAAATATACTTCTGTCGATGTTGCCAGCCTTCTTATCTACCAAGTATCTAGGGTTGTTCCGCTTCAACGACCTCTCACCTCATAATAGAAGCACTTAGTCTCGGGTTTGAGTTCAACTTTGGGTTGCTTCACTGGAGCAGCAACTGACTTGCTATCCATGAAGTTTCCCTTCTTGCTCTTACCCTTTTCGAAACTAGTGGTTTGATTAACCATCAACACTTGACGCTCCTTCTTGATTTCTACCTTCGCGGTGTCAAACATCGCGAACAGCTCAGGGATCAATACTTCTATCCCTGGTGTATTATAGTTCATCACTAAGTTCTAGTAGCTTTAGTGACAGTGACTTGGAGAACTATATCAATCACTATCTTATCTGGAAGATCAACTCCCACTTGATTCAAGCGATTGTAGTACCCAGACAATCTGAGTACATGCTCAACGATTGAGCTATTCTCCTTCATCTTACATGCAAAGAATCTTGTTGGAGATCTCATATCTCGCAACACAGGCATGAGCCTGAGATCACAATCTCTGCTCCTAGAACATCTCATATGTTCCGTGACGTTCAAAACGTTTCGGAGCCTCAATTCTAAGCCGTAACGCATGACGCACTAAACTATCAAGTAGTCATCGAAACGTGCCTGTCAGATGTTCACAACATCTATAGACGACGCTAGAGGGGGTGGTGCACCGAGCGGTGCATTAAGGACATAAGCCTTTTGTGCAGCAATGAGGACAATCCTCAGATCACGGACCCAGTCCGCAATATTGCTACCAACATCTTTCAACTCTATTTCTCTAGGAACATATAAAAATTTAAGGGAGCTACAGCGCGAGCTAGTAATCTACAACATAATTTGCAAAGACACTTTGACTATGTTCATGATAATGAGTTCAATTAATCATATTACTTAAGAACTCCCACTCAAATTGACATCCCTCCGATCATTCGAGTGATACATGATCCAAATTCACCAACTCAAGTCCGATCATCGTGAGTTGAGGTGGCTGCAATGGTGAACATCATTATGTTGATCATATCTACTATATGACTCATGTTCGACCTTTCGGTCTCTTGTGTTCCGAGGCCATGTCTGTACATGCTAGGCTCGTAAAGTTTAACCCGAGTGTTCTACGCGTGCAAATTTGGCTTGCACCCGTTGTATGTGAACGTAGAGTCTATCACACCCGATCATCACGTGGTGTCTCAACACGACGAACTTTCGCAACGGTGCACACTCGGGGAGAACACAGTTCATCTTGAAATTCAAGTGAGGGATCACCTTACAATGCTACCGCCGTACTAAGAAAAACAAGGTGCATAAAAGGATTAACATCTCATGCAATTCATAAGTGACATGATATGTCCATGAACTTGTGTTTAAGATCTCCATCTTCGAAACACCGGCATGATATCCATCGTCACCGGCACAACACCATGATCTCCATCATCTTGATCTCCATCAATGTGTTGCCATTGGGGTTGTGGCGCTAGCCCTGCTTCTACTTCTATTGCTACTGCTTAGCGATAAAGTAAAGCATTACATAGCGCTTAATGATTTACACGCAGGTCATACAATAATTAAAGACAACCCTATGGCTCCTGCCGGTTGCTGTACTCAACGACATGCAAGTCATGAAATTCTATACATCACATGATCATCTCATACATCACATATATCTCATCATATAATTGGCCATATCACATCACAACATACCCTGCAAAAACAAGTTAGACATCCTCTAATTGTTGTTGCATGTTTTACGTGGCTGCTACGGGTATCTAGCAAGAACGATTCTCACCTACGCATAAACCACAACGGTGATACATAGATTGCTTTTCAACCTTCTCAAGGACCGCCTTTGTCGGATCCGATCCAACTAAAGTGAGAGAAACTGTCACCCGCAAGCCATCTAAGCAACAAGTTGCGTCGAGGGAACCGGTCTCTCGTAAGCGTACGAGTATTGTTGGTCCGGGCCGCTTCATCTCACAATCCCGCTGAACCAAAATCCGACCAAGGGAGGAAGCAATCTAAGCATCAACGCCCACAAACCTTTTGTGTTCTACTCGAGATCTCATCGAACCATCAACCTAGCTCATGATGCCACTGTTGGGAAACGTCGCATGGGAAACAAAAAATTTCCTACGCACACGCAAACCTATCCATGGTGATGAGCATCTACGAGAGGGAGAGTGGATCTACGTACCCTTGTAGATAGCTAAGCGGAAAGCGTTAAGAAACGCGGTTGGTGTAGTCGAACATCTTCGCGATCCAAATCGCCGAGCGTCCCGCGATCTCATCACGATCCGTCCCGTGATCCAATCACGATCCGTCCCGCGAACACATCATGATCCGTCCCACGAACTCATCACGATCCGTCTCACGATCTTGATCACGATCTGTCCCGCGAACTAATCACGATCCATTCCGTGATCACATCACGAACCGTCTCGCGATCTCGATCACGGTCCTTCCTATCTAGCGCCGAACGGACGGCACCTCCGCGTTCAGCACACGTGCAGCTTGATGACGATCTCCACCATCTTGATCCAGAAAGAGGATGTGGAGAGGAGAGAGAGTTCACCGGCAGCGTGACGACGCTCCGGTGATGGTGGTGGAGCAATTCCGGCAGGGCTTCGCCTAAGCGCTGTAGAAAACCGATCTAGAGGAGCACCGGTGAAACGGGTAGGACGTGGCCGTAAACTGTCCAAAAACCACCCAATCCACTAGTATATATAGGAGGAGAGGAGAGGAGAGGCAGCCAAGGCCTTTGGGTCGGCCGAAATAGGAGGTGGGAAGCAATCCTACTTCACCTCCAATCCTAGTTGGAGTAGGATTGCCTCCTATTGGCTGATTTTCCACTTTTTGCTTTAGGACTTTCTCTCTTGCGCCATGGGCCTTTGTGGCTGTTTTCCCAGCCCACTAAGGGCTGGTTATTATTCTCCCACAGCCCATGGACCTCTTGGGGTCGAAATACCCCTCCCGGAGGCCTCCCGGTACACTACCGGCACTCCCGGTACACTACCGATGAGCCGGAAACTTTTGCGGAAACCAAACTGGGACTTACTATATATGAATCTTTACCTCCAGACCATTCCGGAGCTCCTCACGACGTCCGGGATCTCATCCGGGCCTCCGAACAAACTTCAGTCACCACCATACATAACTCTACACTACCGAAACGTCACCGAACCTTAAGTGTGCAGACCCTGCGGGTTCGAGAACTATGTAGACATGACCGAGACAACTCTACGGTCAATAACCAATGGCGGGACCTGGACGTCCACATTGGTTCCTACATATTCTACGAAGATCTTTATCGGTCGAACCTCTATGTCAAGGATTCAGTTAATCCCGTATAACGTTCCCTTTGTTCTTCGGTATGTTACTTGCCCGAGATTCGATCGTCGGTATCTCCATACCTAGTTCAACCTCGTTACTGGCAAGTCTCTTTACTCGTTCCATAATACAAGATCCCGTGACTAACACTTAGCCACATTGCTTGCAAGACTTGTTGTGATGTTGTATTACCGAGTGGGCCCTGAGATACCTCTCCGTCACACGGAGTAACAAATCCCAGTCTCGATCCATGCCAACTCAACAAACACCATCGGAGATACCTGTAGAGCACCTTTATAGTCACCCAGTTACGTTGCGACGTTTGATACACACAAGGCACTCCTCCGATATCAGTGAGTTGCATGATCTCATGGTCATAGGAACATATACTTGACATGCAGAAAACAGTAGCAATAAACTGACACGATCATATGCTATGTTTGTAGTTTGGGTCTTATCCATCACATCATTCTCCTAATGATGTGACCCCGTTATCAAATGACATCTCATGTCCATGGCTAGGAAACCTTAACCATCTTTTGATCAACGAGCTAGTCTATTAGAGGCATACTAGGGACATGGTTTTGTCTATGTATCCACACATGCATCTAAGTCTCCGATCAATACAATTATAGCATGGATAATAAACGATTATCATGAACAAGGAAATATGATAGTAACTAATTTATTATTGCCTCTAGGGCATATTTCCAACAGACCGTTCAAAGTCTCGCTCGTCCGTATTCCGCCATTAAGCAGGCTCGCCGGCTGAGAAACCCACTCTGTTGTCTCGCATTGACGTATGGCCTCACCGGAATTCCCTATTTAAGGGCGGCCGCACCTGGCTATCTCCACAACACAAGACATCCACTCCACATCTTTTTCTACATCATCCTCCCTTGCACCACATCCGCCATGACTGCAGGTGGTGAAGCTCTGTGGGAGGACCTTTTCCTGGAGATGAAGCACGAGGTGGACGCCCTTGCCGCTGCCTGGCAGAGCCGTCGTGCTAGGTGGATCGAGGGTAGCTTGCCGGCTAGCTCGCATGAGGTCTCCGACGACGACGAGGACGACCCCATGATGGTGACCGGCTTCAATGACACCGCCCCGTCTCTCGTGCCTCCTGTGCGCCCCGCTACACAATGGCATAGGCGCACTACAACACTGCCATGGCAAAGCGGCAGCCTGCGCCGGTGCGTACGTCGGCGTTAGAGTGGGCGTTGGAACAACATCTACTCGCTTGGCTCAGATCGACGACGAGCGCGCGAGCCAAGAGGCCCTGGTGGCCCTGGACGTGACGAACCCAAACTTCATCGCAGAGCAACACACCATCTATGATTCCATCCGCTCAAGTCTCCACTCGTCAGGAAGCGGCTGCCACGAAGTCTCAGTTGCAGGCATTCGCAGAGGAGAACAGCGCCAGCTGCGCCTCCTACGTGCTGCCAACAAACCATCAGCCGACTCGATGGGACGAAGAGAGCAGCGATGCCACCATTTCCGTCGTCGACCTCACGTCCACCAGCGAAGGATAGGTCACAGACTCCTCTGAGGATCAGTAGTCCATGGGAGGCGGCGAAGCCTTGTGTCCCATGTGGGCATGTCTGTCTCCCGTGTTCTTCTCTTCCTCGGCGAAGACCACACCTTCACTTCATTGATCTTATCTCCGGCGCTCATGGAGATGTGGATGGGAGGACGCCACGGGCTTGGACGCTGGACGCCACCGCTGTAGGATAATTTTATGGGCGGGTCTTTTCTTTTGTTCTAAATGTTTGAAGTTTAATGAAATCTGTCGTGTTTGTATGAAAGTCGTCGTGTTTGCTTGAAATACGGTCATGTTTTCACAAATTTCGTATCGTTGGTTTGAGTTGTTGGACGAATGTATGTGACTACGGTTGGATGTCGCCCTCCCACATCCGTGTTCGTGGACTGCCCCCCTCTTGTCCGCGCATGAATGCAGGAGGAAGTCTGTGGGTTGCTATTGGAGATGCCCTAATAGCCCATGCATATAATAGTTACTTCCTTCATCCCGGTTTATTAGAGCATCTACATACGGACTTGGTAAATCCACCCCTTATACGTTCCCGAGCACGTCAGCGGACGCATTTGGACGGCCCCTCATATCTTGCTCCCGCCATTCACTTATCTTAAATCCAGACTCTCAAATCCATGCAAATCCATACACGTCGATCATGCACGCCAATGTTGCATGCAAATAACAAATGTTGGTTCCAGGAATTAATCAGAAAGTTAGCTCTTTTTTCAGACCTGTGGCCTTGGAGTTCATCCCCGTCCTTTGCCAGGTGAGAAGGAAGATGAGAGATACGTTCCCGTCTTCAACTTTCTTCCAGGAAAGCCTTTCATCGAGCGATCAGCTAAGCGATTTCATCCGCATCTGTTGTCATTCAAGTAGGTCTTTGGTTGTAGTAGTGTAGGCATAGAAGAAGACTCATTCCTTGCCTTTCTATTTACTAAGGTCAGGAAGGGGTAAAGGGGGATCAGGGGAAGGTGAAAAGTTCAAGTTCATTCCTCCCTCTAATTCCATCTCAACCTATCCGCCACACAACAGGGGCGTGCTCTTTCTTCTTGTTCTTGCGTGACATCTCGGTAAGGCTTTAGATATATAGGAACTAGGGAAAAGAACCTCTTGTTGTCCTTGTCGATCGAAAAAAGTAGTAAAATATAAAAAAGGATTCAAATCTGCGTACTACTCCCTAGCTTCTTGAAACTACCAATCCATTACGATGCCAGGAAAGAAAACCAATGCTTAAGACGCTATTGGAGACTCGAGTAGCTATTATTTGAAGCTTATTAATTTCTTTACCGCGTTCAAGGCATGACCGCGTGATAGGTGTCCTTTTCCCCCTACTCAAGAAGAAGATTTACATGTGAGTTCCGATCATGATATGACAAATAAATCTTACTTTTTCTTTCCCAAGCTGGCTCATAACCTCTAGACTGATAGGAAGATCGATGAACCGCATCCTACAACTTCAAAGAAGTATTTGTATCACACCCGAGCAATGGATCAGGGAAGGAGTTTCATTCATTTACGGAGTTTGGAAGCGAGGACGATCCATGATCGACTGCTATCTGACGAAATGGAGTGGAATGGATCTGATTACCCATTGGCGTCTGCATTGACGCTTCTGACTAGCCCTACTCTGTGTCTTTTGCGTTTCCTTATTCATGTACTAATATCTATTTCTATTTGTACGATACTGATATTGCAATCGATCTATCCCTTGGTCCTGCCAATCGAATTGTTAAGTATGTTTTCCCTTTCGAGAAAAGGTGACAGTACCAAATGCCGAATTAGCGGCTGTACCAAATGGTCAATGCCTCTGGGGTTTCCCTTCTCTTCAGCTCTCTCCGGTTTCACCGATGTGTTGTGGAATGAAAAATAGTGCACATGCACGTTTAGACGCCCTTGCTTAAGGCATTCATCTATACTCTCCCCCGGGGAAAGTGAGTTATTCCTTCAATAATGCTTGATCCATCCTTTAGGGCACAAGTCATTTCGTGGAATAGATCCCTTCGGATAAATCTCTAAACATGAATCCAGCAATAGTAGTGAAACTCGGAGACCCGTCCTGTAACACTACTCCAGTCTCGCACATCCCATCCAGGCAAAGTAGTCTTGCCAAACGTTCTAATTGTTGAATTGCTACTTGTAAATATGTATTTCCTTTAGCTCTACTTATTGAAGATTTCCTTCGTTATAGTAACTGACAGGTCCAGGTCAAGAAGGAGATAAACAAGTATGTGTTCATAATCCAGTTCAACTAAGCGCTACTCACTCATTGAAGTATGAATTTCTTTATATGGAAAGGCAGAGGTAAACTCATGTAAGTCTGTCTGCCAGGCTAAAGCACACAATGTTGTCTCCACCAACGGATGGCTTGGGAAAAGAAGTACAAGCGGCGATGGAAGTTGAGTAACTGTCTTGGAAATAGGTAAGTCGGGCACATATTCTAGTTCCGATTCTAGGCTATCTATAGAAGAATGGAGTGTTAGAAATTCTACTATTTTAGCTGTTGGTGCAGAGGTAAGCAAGCCAGTCTCGGGTGGGAAGTCTGCACTATCAACTCAGGCAGGTCTTCAGTCCAAAGAAAAAAGAAAGTGGCGGTCTGTACTTGAAAATAGGACTCTACTTTTTGATTGAAATAGGATTGTACTAGCATTTGCAAAAGTCAAAGCATGACCTATCGTGTAGTACTCGGGTGTCGATCCACAGGGAAAAAGGGTGATGGGTTACAACTCGGGCGGTTCAGGCGACTCGGGCGACGATCAAGGCTACCCGAGATGGAAGGTCTCCTTCGCCGCCAATCTCATGACGTGATCGCTGACCTTCATTGACGGTGTTCTGGTTCTCAAGCGCGACGCCCTTCGACTGGTCCTGCTAGACGACCACGGAGTGGTGGCCGACCCTCGCTTCCTTCGTGCCGGTGAACATGTTGATATCGGAGATATGATTGCTTTTCCATGTCATTTTGTGAGGATCAGGTATCGATTACCGACGGGGAGCTGCGCTCCGACGACGGTGGCGATGGTGACCATGGCAAGTGCACCGGAGATTCGAGGAGGCGACGATGTGGTGCATGGGAGGTACATGCAGAGCGGTTTGGGGGAACCAACATGACCCGACTCGGGTTCGAGCCCCACCGCTCAGGCGCCAATATCGGATGGGTGACATGTGGGGGGAGATCCGTTCCTCCATTACCCGGAGCACACGAGTATTAAACCTCCCCATCCCCTTCTGGTGCTTGACCTAGAAGTCTCCTCCCACTTCTGGACGGCGGAAAAAAACCTAGATCACGATCCTCAGATTCCTTTGAGTGGTGGAAGGGCAAGGTGAGAGGATATCCACGATCGTTCGTGGCGGTCGCTGCTTCTCCTCGCATGGCGTTTGAGGGGGGCGCGACTACCATGGAGGCCGTCACGAGGGCGCGGACCTTCATCTTGCTGGGGGTGGATCTGGCCGGCTTACTGGGCGGGGGAGCGGGGGAGGCGGGGACAAGAAAAAGTACTCCTGGAAGAGAAGTAATGAGAGCGACCTCAACAATTCGACCTCCTCCAACATCGCCGCAACCTCCGATGTCACTACGCGCTGGGATGCAGCAGTGACGGGGAAGCACCAAGTTCAGGAAGGGGTCTTCTGGAGGCCTAAATCGCAAGGCTCCTCTAAATCTGGGGGCGCTAGCGATGGACGCCAACCCTCTCCTATGCCTCGCTGCCCGCTTGGCAAGCAGAACATCCAGGTGCATCCTACCAAAAACCTGACTCCTGTCCTATCTGCAAATCTCCTGAGCATCTTCCTATTTGTTGCCCTCAAGCTTTCTGCAAGAGGTGCAATAAGTTGGGTCATCTTGCATCAGTTTGTGCTGAATTCCTTCCTTGGGAGTGTATTGCGCCTATGTGTGCCTTTTAGTCTAGGGGGCAGGGTTTCTATTACATACATGATTCCTGCACTGCTAATCAGATGAAAGAGAGATCCAATAGCATTGTTGTCACGATTGTTGAGGGCGAGACATCAACTCGTCAGATGGAGTTGGACTTGAATGATTACCTTGCTACTGGTTGGCGGTGCTTGGCACATGCTATTGCCCCGGGAGTGTTTGTTGTGAGATTTCTTAACCCTCGTGATGTGGCACATATTTGTTATGTGGGGAGAGTTCAACTTAAAACTAGTGGTGCTGTGATCCATGCCAAACAGTGGTCCTCTGCCATGGGCTCCAAAGGGGTGATGGAGATAGCCTGGGTGAAGATTAGTAATGTTCCTCTTGATAAACGGAGTGAACGAAACCTAGCCTATGTTGCTTCCTTGGTGGGGATTCCTCTAGAAATCGATGCAGCCACTCTACACCGCCCTGCTTCTCCTCGGGTTAGATTGGGGTGTAGAAATGTGGATGAAATTCCTGTGATTGCTAAAGCTGTTCTAGGTGGTCATTTTTGTGATTTCTTTTATGAAGTGGATCAGCTTCTTGTGAGGGATTCTGATAGGGGGAAAAATGCTATACACACTTCACTGAATCTTGAGAAAAAGTCCCCTAAAAATTATGCTTCTGGCATGAAAAAAATCCGAGATGGATGGTTTCTCATCTGGGCTTGGGGGGGAAATCTCCTTCCATTCCCGAGGATGGGGGAAAATGATCAGATCCGAGAATCACAGGAAAGTGTGGAGTCGGATGAATCCCTCCATACTACCCTCCTGATGGACACTATGGCTCAGGAAGAGAAAGATAAGAAAGAAAAAGGAAGTGTTGCTGATGTAAGTAATAAGATAGCAGAAAATAAAGTCCAAAACTCCAAAGATAATGCTTGCAACGGAAAGTCATACTCTGATGTGGTGAGATCTTCTCCTCAGGTCATGGAGATGGATGCAAATGATGAGCCTACTGTGAATGTTACCAGGGAATACAAAGTGGAGTCCCCTGAATCTGCGGTGGGAGTTGAGGTGATCCCTACCCCTCCTCCGGTTTCTAAAGAAAACCTTCGTTTCAGCCTACGGAATGTGCAGAGCAAGATGAAGAGGGCTGATGACAAGGCCATGGCAGCGGCAAAAAAAGAGATATTGAAGATACTCTCAGTTACACCAATTCATTTGATGCTTTAACTAATCCTGAATTGATTGTTACTGCTACCAAGATGGATGTGCATATACCAGATGCTGATTTTGCAAATATTGATATCCTTAGAGAGCTGGAAAATTTTAGAAATGCAAAAGCTAATAGTGATAGTGTGATCCAACCTGAGCATAATACTATGCTGATCACCAATGCTAAGGGGGGCCAGTCCCCTTTAGACTTTAACTGGGGAGAGTATAATATATTAGAGGGCGAGGAGTTTACTGTAGTGAGGTCTAGAAAGAAGAAAGAGAGAAAATATAATGTGACTATTGCTAGACCTACTACTCGCAGTCAAATAAATAAATAAAGTGTTGGTTAACCCTACCCAGCCTCCTAGTAGGGTGACCACGAGGGGGAAGAGAAACTCTGTTATTAAATGAAAGAAATCTTCTGGAATTGCAGAGGAGCAGGTAGAAAAGGGATGCCTACCTGCTTCTCTGATATGATCTGAGACCATTTCCTTGACTTCTTTGGGATCCAGGAAACCAAGAAACAGGATTTCCCTTGTAAAATTTTGCGGAAAATAGACCCCTATGGCAGTTTCTCTTGGATCTGGATGCCTTCTAAGGGAAAGTCAGGTGGCATCCTTTGTGGTGTTAGGAAAGAAAAATTGGAGATTGTTTCTTGGTCCGTGAGGAATTTTCTGCTCCAAGCAACTGTTTACGATGTGAAAAAGAAGTGTGAATGGGCACTCATAATTGTTTATGGGGCGGCCCAAGATGAGAATAAGGATGATTTCCTTGCTGAGATGTCCTCTATGTGTGCTCAAATCCGGATCCCCTATATTATAGGTGGTGACTTTAATATTCTTAGAGAACAAGTGGAGAAGAATAGAAACCTTACCCACTCTTAGTACACAATTTAACTCTATTATTAATTCTCCGTGTCTTCGAGAGATCTACATGGGAGAGGGGAAGTATACCTGGACCAACAAACATAAACACCCCACTCTAGAGAAGCTGGATAGAACCCTTATGAGCTTCGATTGGGAAAACCTATCCCCTCTTGTCACGGTCCGCAAACTTGTTAGAGATGTCTCAGATCATAACCCGCTGTTACTTTCCTGGGGCCCCGAGAAACCTAGCCCACTTCACCAGCGTGAGTTTAGGTTTGAGTTATGTTGGCTGAAGAAAGATGATTTCTACCCTAAAGCCAAGAGCATTTGGGAGCAGCCTGTTAAATCCAATGACCCTATTGATGTCCTTAATATTAAACTAAGCGCACTAAAAAAATATTTTAAGGGGTGGGGGTCCAACTCCTTTGGCCATGAGAGGAAGAAGAAAAAAATGATTAAACATGAGCTGGAAGAGATTGAGAAGCTAGAAGAAGAGGCCCCCTAGATCCTGAAACTTATGAGAGAAGGACATTTCTGTGTGCAGAAATGTATGAGATCTTAAGCAATGAGGAACTCTTCTGGTTACAACATTCCAATGAGAGATGGCTGCTAAAAGGGACCAGAATACTGGCTTCTATCATCGTGTTGCTAATGGGTGAAAAAGAAAAAATACTATCCATTCGTTCACGGATGGCGAGGTGACGATTGAAGGGACACCGAATCTGCTAGCCCATGCCACAAACTATTATAAAGAGTTGTTTGGCCCTGCGAGGGGAAAGATGTTCCATTTATCCCCTGATACTTGGGTTGATAATGAGAAAATAAGTATGGATGATAATATGCTCCTGACACGCGAGTACACGGAGGAGGAGGTTAAGAAATCCCTCTTTCCTATGAATAGTAATAGAGCTCCTGGCCCTGATAACATTCTAGCTGAGTTTTATAAACAGTGTTGTGGCTTTGTGAAGAGTGATCTGTTACAGTTGTTTACTGCTTTCCATAGTAATAACCTTGATGTAGCCCGGTTGAATTATGGGATTATCACCCTAATCCCTAAGTTGAATGGGGCTAAGAAGATTCAACAGTATCGGCCTATCTGTTTACTTCGATGCCCCTACAAGCTTATTACCATGGTCCTAGACAATAGAGTTGCCGTATTCGCTGATATTTTGATCAGCAGACACCAAAATGCCTTTATCAAACATAGAAACATTATGGGTGGGATTCTATCCTTACTCATCATACCTTTCGCAAAAAAAAGTTGGGGTGGTCCTTAAGCTTGACTTCGAGAAAGCCTATGACAAAATCAAGTGGGAGTTCTTGCTTGAATGTCACCGCAACCGTGGTTTTGGGGCTACCTGGTGCGACTGGGTGGAGAAAATCCTCTATAATGGGATAGTGAACATCAAGTTGAACAATGAAAATGGGCCCTACTTCCAGAGCCACAAAGGGGTGCGCCAGGGGGACCCCTTCTCCCCTTTTCTCTCAATCTAGTTGTTGAAACTCTAGCCGAAATGATCCTTAATTCCCCAAAAGAGGGATTAATTACTGGCTTAGCTCTTGATCTTCTTGACAATGGAGTGGCCATTCTCCAGTATGCGGATGACACGGTGATCTATTTTGAGCATGATAAGGAAGCGGTAGTGAGGCTGAAGTTCTTGTTATACATGTTCGAACTTATGTCTGGTCTCAAGACAAACTATATGAAAAGTGAGATTCTTTGTATAGGGGGAGATGATAGTACTCTGAGTTACTATACAGACCCGTTTAATTGTCAGATTGGGCACTTCCCAATGAAATACTTGGGTATTCTAGTTAGTTACTCCACACTCGAGAGTCTAGATTGGGAGTTTGTGGATGAGAGATTCCTAAAATGTTGTGAATCCTAGATTGGCAACGCTGCATCCTCGGCAGGGAGACTAGTTCTACTGAACTCCTCCCTCACTAGCATTGTTTTTATTACATGTCTATGTTCCTCTTACCTAAGATGGTCATCTATAAGCCGGACAAGCACCGTAGAAAGTTCTTCTAGCAAGAACATGAGGGATGCAAGCGATACCATCTTGTGAAATGGGCCCGGATTTGCAGATCCAAGAATAAGGGTGGTCTAGGAGTGAAACATCTTCATAAACAAAATGTCAGTCTACTCACCAAGTGGTGGTGGAAACTTGAGACCCAACAAGGACTTTTGCAGGACATTATTAAAGCCAAGTACCTTAAGAGAGATAACATTACTTCAGTGCGGTGCAGATTTGGGGATTCCCCTATCTGGAAAGTCATTATGAAGGTGAAAGATTGTTACCTTGCTGGTAGGGGCGTAGTCTTGAACTCTGGTAACATTGCCAGACTGTGGAAAGATCCTATACGCAATAATATTCCTTTGAAGGATAGTTTCCCTGTCCTGTTTGATATTTGTAACAAAAAAGATATTATGGTGGCGCAGTTTAATGTGAATACTGATGTTGACTTCTTTCGAAGACGACTCCATGGTCCTCTGGTGGAGCAATGGGAAAAGCTGAAAAGTGTGGTGCAATCCTGTACTATTTCAGATGCCCCGGACCAAATTATTTGGACCCTGGGGAAGAAAAGAAAATTTACTACCAAATCCATCTATGAATACCTGGAAAAAGACATTGATGGATGCAACTACACATGGATTTGGTCGGCAAAACCCCCCCTTAAGATTCAAATTTTTATGTGGCAGCTCTTTCAGGATTTTGTGTTAACTAGAGATGTGATGAAACGTAGAAAATGCACAGGAAACCCTAGATGTTCCTTCTGCAACGAGAAAGAAACCTCTCAACACCTTTGGTTTGCTTGTCCCGTGGCTAGGGTGGTGTGGAGAACCGTCGGCTGCGTCCTGGGGACAAGCTTGGGGCCAAGTAACATTTGACAGTATTTTTCCTAGTGCTATGCTTGTATTCCTGATGGAGCTAAGTACTATACTTTTGGCCTGGCAGCTATCTGCTGGGCAATCTGGAACTGTAGTAACCGTGCTACCTTTGAGAATAAGAAATTGAGATCCCCCTTTGATGTAGTGTTCTGTGCTTGTGGTTACAATAACTACTAGGTAGGTTTGATGACTGGAGCAGATTGAGAGGCTATGGAGCGTGGGGCGAAGATGCTGAAGTTCAACGTGTCGAACTTGATGAGGATCTGCGCAGTTCCAGGAGATGATATCCGAAACTGGTTGCTGCTCCAAGGGTGATCGATGCTGTTGAAGATTGATGATGGCTTTTTCTTTGTTTTTTGCATGATGCTCGATGTGCGAGCTTTGGTTCATGTGTTCCTGTAATCTGATGACTTTATCTCCTAGACTCTTGGTTAGGTTAGGTGGTTCTTGATCGTGTCCCTGGGTTTTTGCCCTATGGCAAGCTGCTCGATGACGAGTGCTTTCAGTAGGTTTCCTAGGGATGCTTTGAGCTCGCTTCTCCTTTCTAGCTTCCTTGGTTGGTCAGACAAACTCTGTATTTTTGTTATCTCTTTAATGGAAAGGGGTTCGCGCGGCTCAAAAAAATAACAAATGTTGGTACACAAAAAGGTGTTTACATGAAATTTATTTTAAGTGCACAACTCAAACATCAACTCTTTGGTTTTCATTGTGGGTTCACATATGCTCTTCGAGATCACTGAGTAGCTACACGTGCACATGATGATCTCGAAGATTCGGATGCATCTATAAAAAGTTCATAAGCTGAGCTGCATCTTGATCTTCGGGATTTGAACTTGTTCTTCAGGCAACACAATCACCCATACCCTCGATAAGCATGTTGTGCAAAATAACACAAGGTGTCATCAGCGGCCACATAGTTTTCGTTTCCCACATCATTGTAGCTCCATTGACAATTCCCCAACAAGCTTGAAACATTCTGAATTCCCCTCTCCACATCCTTCCTAACTGCTTCCTGTATTATTGTGAAGTGCTATTGTTGTTGCCGTGTGGTTCGGATATGGTCTTCACAAACGCCGCCCGCTTGGGTAGATGTCATCGGCAAGATAGCATCCCATGTTGTAGTCATGGTCGATGATGGTGTAGTTGCACGACGGTGATCCCCATTGCAAAGCCTACTGAACACCGGAGATTTTTGAAGCATGGAAATTCATTGTTCCCCTAGAAAATCACAAAAAACTAGGTAGGGCAATGTGTCAAACACATAGAGTGCAAGGGGAGATCCGGAGTTGTCGGGCGTACCATGGCGTACGGGCCACCAATGATGTCACTGGCAGCGATGACGGGAGACATGAGTGTTGTGCCGGTGTTAGCGACGCAGATACTCGGAATGGTTTCCAAGCACACACGACAGTGGAGCTATGATACAGACATCACACATGAGGAAGAAGAGGAGAGAGCAAATGGATCTGGTAGGCCGAGGGGGTGAATTTTGTGCAATTCACGATGGAGCGAACTGTCGGATCCGACGTGGCGGACGCGCCCGGGAGCCCCCATATTGACCCCATATTTGGGCCGGGTATGTGGGCTGCCGGTCAAGCCCGTCCCGGTTACATTTTCTGACCGGGTAGTCCACCTGGACGTTTGAGGCGGGTTTAGGGCGTCCGGCTTTAAATGCTCTTAGAGCAACTCCAACCCAGCAACCCAAACAGACGCGTACTTTGTCCGTCTTTTGTCAGTTTGGGTCGGCTGGCCGCTCGTTCTCCGTCTATGACGAACCGACGCCCAATCGATATACCCAAATTTCATGACGGCGGCCATGCCAACGTCCGACATACATGTCATACAACAAAGTTCATGCTGGTGCACTTGTCAGCGGCCAACACACATGCAAGCACACAAGGGGGGGGGATCAACCACGCCATCTCGACCGTGGTCATGCCGACAGACTTGCCGGCATACAAAAAAGATGCCTTTTGTCATAGATCAATCATGGCGTCGCCGCCCTTTTGCGAAGCTTGTCGACGCTCCATGCGAGGGAGGTGAGGCCGGCGGTGGCGTCGGGGATCGGCGGTTCGTCCATGGCGAGCGGACGGGCGGGAGTTTTGTTGGGGAAGGGAGAAAATGGGGTGGATCTGCCACCGACTGGTGGGCCAGGGAGGAAAAGGGCTGGCGTCGTGCGCGTCTGTTTTGTGTCCGCGCCTATGCAAATGCGACCCAGTTTTGGGCCTGGGTCACACACGAACAAAATGCGAATGCTCGTCCGTTTAGGTCGTTGCGTTGGGCTGACTTTTTTGTTCGTTCGATCCAAACAGATACACACGGATAGTTTGGGCCGGCGCATTTGAGTTGCTCTTAGGCATGGAGACCATTTTTCTTGGACAAGGCATATAATATAATAAGTTTTTTTTATCCCATTTCCAAGACATTCTCGCACATGCTAACTCTCACATGCAGCCAATAAAAAAGTTTACATGCAGTGTATTTATTATGCAACGGTTGGACTAGCAACTATAACTCTCGCTACAACCAATGACATGGCTGCATGCTGGTAGATTTTCAAAGTAAGGGCTTATATAAACGGACATGCTGATGATGCTCTTAGGCATAATATACTGGGACGGGGACGAAGGAAACAGTCATACTAATACGTCATAGCATTAGAATATACTTCCTCCATTCTCAAATATATGTTTTTTTAAGAGATTTTAGTACGAAGATGAATCTGCACTCTAAATATGTAGTTCGCAATGAAATCTTTAAAAAACTTATACTTAAGAAGGAAAGAAGTAGCATAGTACATTTTCCACTCATAACATGTCGTACATAGCTAGATTAATTTACATAACACGCCATATATGTGGAGGCATCGTCCCTGGCCTTGGCAGTAATTCGTGTGGCCGGATCCATCGATGCGCGTGGACGCGTATGCGCGATGAATGAATTGAAATAGTCGCGAGAACGGAATCGCAGCTAGCGGTTACACCGGCCGGCCGGCACGGATCAAACCTGTTCAATGCAATCCACATGCGAACGGTTGGTACACGCACGTACTACGTCGCGATCGACCGATGCAGGACATGCCATCGGTCGGCAGGGCGAACGAGAGAGGATCTGAGTAGCGCGTCGAAATTATTCGTTCATTCGCTCGCTCGATCCTTTCGTGTCGTGTGACGTACGCGCCGCGCGGTAGCTGGGAACATACGCGCTGCAACCTGCAAGTCGTCCTACGATCGACCGTTCAACACACACCTCCTGCCGCTGCTAGCACGTAACATCATCTTCTCTCGAGAATCATTCTGCTCAGTTTGTTCGATCGATCGTCACCGGAGCCGTCCTTCCCTTCACTTTAGTTATATATATAATAATAATCGGGCTGCTTAATTAATCGATTGTTCGAACCTGCGACTGCGAGCTATAGCTGCTATTTTTGTGTCACTGTCGACTAGCTGCTGACCTGATCGAGTAGAGCTGCAGATGCATCGTTTCTGTCCAAATCATCGTCTCCCTTTTTCTTCAGAATGGAAATGAAAAAAGTGTTCAGGAAAAGATCGAATAGTCGCCTTCAACCGTGAACATACGGTAGTTGTGACACGAGGAGGCAAGCGCACGCTCGGAAAAAAAGTTATCTTTCTTTTTTCAAAAAGAGAAGGATAACATCCCGAATTAATCCCTTTTCTGAAAATTGGCCTGCCGCCCTCGATGATTTTTGTGACAATTGCCAATGAATCTGCTGACATCGGGCAGCGTTCGATATCGATGGAAGAACACCCCTTCCAGCTTGGCACCATTTGTTGACTGATCTCACTATTGGGTAATGTCAAAAAAGGCGGTGAGCACTTTCTAAATTTCTGATGCGTGGCTGTTGAAATATGAGGTGGGCTTTAGACTCATCCAATAATTTCTGAAAATCTTTAAGCATCCATGTAGGTGTGATGACAAGGGGATGATGAAAAGTTTAGTCCCACCTCGGAAGTTGGAGATGAGTTGGACCTCCTTATAAAAGATTTTCTTTCACATATTATGGGAGCTTCAAAAGAGAAGTGATCCTCGCGCACTCCTCTTCCGAGGGGCGATTAGGTTTTTGGGGAGCGACTGCTTGCTGCTGTTCATCCACGTCCAGACACCCGCGTCACCTTCGTCATCATCATGTCCACCAATGTGACCGTGTCTGTCGGTGCGGGGATGCCGCTCGGGAGCGTAAAACCCTACGTCCTGTCTGTGGTTGGTTGATTATGTGAGTTCAAATACAGACGCGTAGCAACCCCACAAGGACGCCTGGGATGTGCAGCGGCTCGTGCAATTGAAAATGGTGTCGACCTTTGTCAAGGTAGGCATGGGCCTCCTTTTATTAGTATAAAGGGACACCACAATGGCTATAATGGTCTTTTACTAGGGGCACAGTACGTGCTGCAGCTACAGAGACTGCTTGTCAGGAGGGGTAGTGGGAAATACCTAATTGTGACGGACTAGGACATGCGCATTGAATGCGCCATGATGTGGCACGCCGGCGACATTCCCCGGCAAGGATTGCCTCTCCCTATTCTTCTGCCATGCCGCGGGACGGCTGTCATTAAAGCTGTCATAGGCCCGTCACAGGGGCCACGTGCCCCGGCTAGCTCCGCCAGTCCGCCTGCTCGCTCGACACCTCAACTGATGTAGACAATCAGCCCCCCTAGTGAGGTGGAGCGGTTGCTTGGCGGGCAGGGATCTTGCCGGGCGTCGCTTGTGGGTGGCTTCGCCGCTCGAGGGGCTTGCCGCTTGCTTGCCTTCGTCTCTTGGGTTTCAATCGTGAGCCTGGCGAGGACTTGCCAGTCCGCGGGCAGCGGTCGCCTGTGCACAAGTCTGGGTACAAAGAGCCCCCACTTCTTAGTATACCTACAGTAGCCCCCGGGCCTGGGCCATACACGTGCGTGGGCAGCGTTGTTGGGCTAGGCCCAAAACAGTGCTCGACGCAGAAACGTTTCTTGGTAGTTATGATTTATTCTGGTGACCTCTCCCACGACACGCAGTAACTGCCGTCGGGGGAGTGGAGGAGCAGGGCGGTTGCCCTGAGGAGTCGAGCCGTCGCGTTGCGTCGCATCGCGTGCGGCTGGGTCTTTTTGCTTTCCTCGTGTCATGTGCTCTCGCGTGGGACCGCACATGGGGAAGGGAAATGGCTGCCCAGTGGTGCGCCTGGCAGCGAACTGTCGCCACACCCTTTAGGTTTCCTAGCGACGCCCGCGCACCTCCGCCTCATCAGTCGTGTCCCATGCGACGCGTGTCACACGGGGGGCTTGGCATTGGTCGAGAGGGGTGGTCACGCGAGCTGGCTAAGGGCCAGTGCGCGTCGAGCCCGGGTCATTGATGTGTCGTCTCTTCCTATTCCCCCGCCCTATAAAGAGGGGTGAACATGTCAAAAGGAGACGCTACCCATCCGCATCCCCTGGCTCCCAGCTCCTCCTTCACTAACTTCTCTTCCGCCGTGCTCTCCTACCCCGAGATGACGAGGGGGCGTGGACGTGCTCGAGGCTCTAGGGGCACCGAGAGGGGCAGGCCCCGGGACCCAGTGCGCATCATGGTGATGGTGACGGAGGCTGGGCCCAGTTCCAGCGGTCGGCCAGGGCCCAGGGGCCACGCGGGGGTGACTTCGTCGGGCCACGACAACCGTGGGGGTTCGCCTCCCTCGCAGCCCCACGTGGGGACTCTAGCGGGGGTGGAGGTGATAGAGTTCCTCATGGTGGTCCCCCGCGATGCCGGAGCTGGCTGCGTCTTCCCGATCTTTTTGCGTGGACCATGGAGGCCTGCCGTCCTCGTGGCCTATGGCTTTGTGTTGACGGCTGCCACAATGGGCCCACCCAAGCGGTGGTCGACCTTTCTCCCCGGGGCGCCATGTTCCTGGCATGAGGGTGGAGGTTGTTTGCCCGCTCATGAGGGATCGAGCCCGGGCATCTTCTTCACTTCGAGTCCGACGGCTCCACCACCCGCTCCGTGAAGTCCTTCGGGACGTTGGGGGCCTACCCAGAGTGTTGCACAGATGGTTCGAGCGGCGGTGGCTCTGGTTCCTCTGGTGGCAGCGATGGTGAAGCCGACGTCCTTGATGTCTAGATTGAGGGAGATGACTTTGAGTACCGTGCGTACTGGCGTCCTGGAGGGATTTGGAGGGTGTGTCGGCGCCCTGGAGGGATTTAGAAGGCAAGGCTCCACTTGTGGGGTCTTGCCTCTAGACCAATCATCGCGTTGTAGCGGTTGGTCTCCCTCTGGATGGCGGCGGCGGTGTTAGAGGAAATCGTACTCCGACTTGACCTCACTACCACCGCCTTCGAGCCCGGGGCTGCCTCTTGTACCTAGGTTGTACCCGACGAAGTCCTGAAATATAATCAAAGAAAACGTTGGGCACCACTAGTACATTAGAATCTGTTTTCCTCCTTATGTCTATGTATGCTAGTTCATGTTCTTAGTTTCTAGTGCCTCGTGATCTCAATGCTCAGACGTTTTTTTTGTCGGCTTGTACTTCCTTGCCGCATGACGCTTCTAGGGCCGGGTCCCGAGCATTCCCTTGGTGGTGTCACACTCGACAAAGTCGACTTGTTACCCTTGTCGCGACTGCCTAGGGTGTTGGTCATGCTTCCAACTCCCTCACGCGCAACGATTTTGACAAGGACCCACCTGAGCGCAAGTCTCTTATTTAGGTGATAATTTTGTTGTAAGGAAGGGTTTTACTTTTCTTTCCCTGCCTCTGTCGGCTTCCTTGCCGCGCGATGGTTGTCTTGAATGCAGTAATCGTCTGCCTCTGTCGCTCCTCCTTTCCCCGGACGACTTGCGCGCGGAAGGGAAGACCCTGCTCTCTTTTGAGAGAAATAAAGAAGAGAAAAGCAAGGCGCACTAGGGCTGGCGTGGTTCAGCAGCGACTCCCTACCGGCTGTTATCTACCGCAATAATTAGCACAATGAACATATCGCAAATGTGTACTTGAGCAAAGGAAATTGCGGGGAATCTAGTTTTACTGGTTGCGCACAGGGTCATCACCTGGCTTTGTACAGAGGATTACACGCATTGCTGCGAGACTTGCATAAAAGTGCTTTCCAGTGAGCCCGACAACCGCGCCTCATGAGTAGAACTTTCAAAGATGCTCGATATTTCACGAGTTTTGCACCGGGATGCCATCTTTGGTCCAGGTGGACTGCTTCGGGCCTGGTGACTTGTACCACCCGGTAAGGGCCTTCCCACTTTGGTGTCAACTTGTTCGATCCCTTCACGGACTGAATCCGTCGAAGGACAAGGTCGCCTTCCTCAACAATCTTGGCGCGCACTTTGCGACAATGGTAGCAGCGCAGGGCCCGCTGATACCTAGTGGCGCACAGTTCGGCCTGGAGATGATCTTCCTCGACGATCTTCCTCTTGCCGGTCCTCATTAAAGGCCCATACTCTTGGTGACTCGTACGAGAGTTCTGTGGGGAGAATTGCCTCTGCCCCATAGACTAGGGAGAAGGTTGTCTCACCGGTGTCTCGATTTGGCATCGTTCTGATCGACCAAAGAACCGTCGGCAGCTCGTCAACCCAACGCCTTCCATGCTTGCGCAACTTGTCCAAAGTTCTCGTCTTGAGGCCCCGCAGCACTTCAGCATTCGCCCTCTCCACCTGCCCATTGCTCCTGGGATGAGAAACCGAGGCAAAGCAGATCCTGGTACCAACGCTTTGGCAGTATTGCATGAAGGTGCTGCTGGGGATTGCGTGCCATTGTCGGTGATGATCCTGTTTGGGACCCCAAAACGACAAACAATCCCTCTGAGAAACTTGACTGCTGCCTACATCGTTACCTTTCTCACTGGCTCAACTCCAGTCCACTTCGTGAACTTGTCGATAGTGACGAACAACAACTCGAAGCCCCCGATAGCACGGAGGAGGGGACCGACGATGTTGAGCCCCCAAACCGAGAATGACCAGGAGAATGGTACGGTTTGAAGGGCTTGTGCTGGTTGGTGTATCTGCTTGGCGTGGAACTGGCATGCTTCACACCTCGTCACCACAACCAAGGCATCTTGAAGGGAAGTGGGCCAGTAGAAGCCTTGCCAAAATGCCTTCCCTACAAGCGCCCTTTATCCTAGGTGGGAGCCACAGGTCCCCTCGTGTATCTTCGCCAACAACTGCCGTCCTTTCTCCCAAGCGATGCACCTCAATTTCACTCCGTTGGGTCTCCTTCGGTACATGTTGTTGTCCACAAAATGGTACATGCTCCATCGTCGGGCTACTCTTTCGACTTCTTCTTGCTCATCAGGGAGGTCACTTGTCTGAAGGTACTTGACAATCGGCTGCGCCCATGTCGGAGCCCGAGGCTCGACGACAAGGACCCAAGGTGTTTCCTCTGCATGGGAGTACCAGCCTCGGCTGCAAGGATCGCCTATCCTGCCGGAGTCTAGCGCTCACCGTCGAGCATTTTGGCATCTCCGACAACCTTCTTGGCGGGCTTGAGCAGCTCCACCGGGAATTAATCGTGCAATATGACTTCCCTTTTCTTGCCTTGTCTCCCCAATTATGTGACTGATGGTTGGGTGAGTTGGAGCACGAAGGTTCCTGGTTCCACATGCGACTTCTTGACTGCTCGCTTCGATAAGTCATCGGCGATGTTGTTCTCCGTCATGGGGACGTGTTCCATCTGTAGACCGTCAAAGCGCTCCTCGACCTTCCTCACCTCATCGACATATGCTTCCATCAGGGGGCTTTGCTATTCCTTGTTGACTTGGCGCACAACCAGCTGCGAGTCCCCTTGGACCACCAACTTCCCGATTCCCAACTCCGCTGCTATCCGTAGCTCCGCAAGCAACCCCTCATACTTGGTTGTGTTGTTGGTCGACACCTCCCGAGGGAAGTGCATCTAGATCACGTACTCGAGGTGCTCTTTGGTGGGAGCTATGCAGTGAAAAACTCTGTTGAAGTACATGACCCATGTCTGAGGTGTTTCCTTGCCATGGAGGGTTGTTTCCAAGATCTCCTCATTTGGGGGGTGTCCATTCGGCAATGATCTCCGCCAGCGCTCGGCTCTTGATGGTCGCTGTGCTTTAAAAGTTCAGGTCGAAGCTGGCTAGTTCCAGAGCCCACTCGACAATCCTATCAATCGCTTCTGGATTCCTCAAGATCCATTGTAGCGGTAAACGAGTGACAACTGTGATGCGGTGCGCTTGGAAGTAGTGGCGCAGTTTGCGGAAGGCCATCAGAAGGCTGAAGAGTAGTTTTTGGATTCCGGAGTACCTCGACCGTGCCCCCTATAGGAGATAGCTGATGAAGTAAACCGGCCGCCGCACCATCCTCTTCTGCTGCACTGCCCATTTCTCTGTTACCTGTGCTACATCCGTGCTGATTCTCGTGCTCAGCTTTTCTCTCTGCCAGTAGTGCTGCACTGACCACCTGGTTCTTTGCTGCTAGATACAGTAGCAACTCCTTAGGCTTGGGCACGACTAGGATTGGGGCAGAGGATAGGTACTCCTTTAGGTCTTGGACCAGCATGTCCTTGTCCTTGGTCTTGACCACAATGTCATCCATGTATGCTTCCACGTTCCTCTACAACTACGAACCAAGGCCAATTTGGATAGCCCTTGCAAACGTTGAACCCACACTCTTCAAGCCGAATGGCATGTGCTTGATGCAGTATGTGCTGCAAGGGGTGATAAACATTGTATTCTCTTCGTCTTCCTCGCCATGAAGATCTGATGGTAACCAGAGTAGGCATCGAGGAATGACAATAGGTCACAGCTGGCAGTCGAGTCACTATCTCGTCGATACGCGACAAGGGGAAAGGGTCTTTCAGGCAAGCCTTATTGGCGTCTGTGAAGTCAATACAGAGCCTCCATTTCGCGGGGTTTGCCAGCCATGTCGGGTGGGGTACGCCTCTGACTAGCCCGACCGTTTCCAACTTCTTACTCTCTTTGGCAATAAACTCTTGCCTCTCGAGTGCTTGTTTGCGGACCTTCTTCTTGACGGGGTGTGCATGGGTCCAGATAGCAAGATGGTTCTCAATCACCTCCCTGGGAACACCGGGGATGTCAGGCGCTTGCCAGGCAAACACGTCGACATTCGGCCGTAGGAAGGAGACGAGTGTGCTTTCCTATTTGAATCAAGGGTGGCACTGATGGTGAAGGTACCGCCCTCGCCGTCCCCCGCGCAGCCACCCGCTTCGTCTTGGCGATGGTTACTTCATCCTTTTTGCTCCTGGTGAAGGAGGTCTCTCTCAAGTCCTCGACGGGTGTGCTGCACCTTGCAGTACGCTTCCCGACGTTCTTGTGAGATTCGCCCGAGCTCTTGTCCTTGTTCCTTCCCTAGGAGTTTTGCCGGCAGGAGCAAGTGCCTCATCGGCAGATGCTGCCACTGTCTCCCGGTAGAGCTTGTCGATGCAAAGAACCGAGTCCTTTTTGCCGGAGTGGATGGTGATGGTGCTCATCGCGCCCGGCATCTTGAGGGTGTTGTAGGCATGGTGAGACGCCGCCATGAACTTCGCCAATGCCGGAAGGCCCAAGATTCGATTGTAAGGCAGCGACATCTTAGCAACGTCGAAGATAACCCTCTCTGTCCTGAAGTTGAGTTCGCTACCAAATGTGACCCGAAGGGTTATCTTCCCCTTCGGTCGATATCACCCCCATCTACTCCTTGAAAGGACCCAGTTGGTTTAAGGTCCGAATCGGGGATATGCAGCTGCTTAATCACATCGAGCAAAATCAGGTTCAGGACAACCCCACTTCCGACTAGCATCTTCGTGACCCTGAGGTTGCGGATTGTTGGCGAGACCAACAATGGCACACATCCGACTGCTGTGGTGCGGTCGGGGTGGTCCTCACCGTCGAAGATGATGGGAGTGTTGGACCATTTGAGGGGCTTCCTTCCTTTTGCCGCTGGTTCCGCCGCATTGATTTCGCAGGCCCACTATTTGAGCTGCCTATGGGAGGAGTGCAAAGATGTGCCCTCGTTAACACACATGGTGTCCACGTCCTTCTGGAAATGTTTTCGCTCACATCCCTCTTCTTCGCCGTCATCGTCATAGTCACTGTCAGACTTGTCGTCTCCGCCTCTAGCAGGTTTCTCCTTTTGCTGTTTGGCCTTGCCATGGTGGTTGCCTCGACCACTGCGACCCTTCTTGTTGGATCCACCAGCTCTGTTTCAGCCCTTTTCCTTGTCACACCTTTCATAATCTTGCTTTTGCTTCTCGGTAAGCTGCTCTACTTGGCGGCATTCGGTGATGTCATGGCCTTTGGTGAGGTGGATCTTGCAGTATAGCTTGCCGTGCTTCTCGCCTGCCACGGCCTCGTTGTCTCCGGAGCATGTGTCAGCATCCTTAACAGACCCCTCAAACTTAGCCTTCTTGCCGGCATTAGGATTGCCGGAGCCCTCGACAGCCATCACTGACTTGCCCTTACGCTTCTTGTTGCGCTTGCATCCCTTCTTCAAGGAGGAGGGCACACTTTCGTCATCGTCAGAGTCGACTTCCGCACCTACGTACTCCCCCGAGAGTCTTCTTCCCTTCTCAGCTCGCGCACACTTGTCTGCCAGAGCATAAAGCTCGATGACATCTCGCACCTTGTTGATGCTCATCTCCTCAAGCATGTGGTGATTGTGTACATTCGCGTGGAATGCACCGATCACCGTGGCGGGGTGGATGTCTGGGATGTTGTGCTACACACGGCTGAATCTCTGAATGTATTTGCGGAGGGTTTCGCCGTCTCGTTGGGGAAGCACGTCCAGATCGCTGGGTTGACCCGGGAGCTTGTGACCCCCGTGGTAAGCTCCAACGAATTGGTTGCCCAGGTCCACCCAAGAGGAAATGGACACTTCCGGCAAATTCATCAGCCAACTCCTCACGTTGAGGTTGAGCGCCAACTGGAAGTAGTTGGCGAGCACCTTCTCATCGTGTCCCCCGGCAGCCTACGCCTTGATGGTGTAGATGCCTAGGAACTCCGACGGGCTGATCGCCCCATCGTACTTGTCCGACAACTTTGGCTTGAAGGCCCTACTAGAAGGCCAACAGACCCGCCGAAGCGAGTGGGTGAACGCTGAGCATCCCAGTTCATAAGGTAGGCTGCCAGGCGCCTTGGATGCGGGCTCGTCGATGGCCAGATCAACGCGACCATCAGATTGATGACGCGCTTCTTATCGCCTCTCGATGGCAGTGCGTGCATCCTCCTTGTGCATGTCCCTCAAGACGTGGTGCTTGTCTCGCTTCAGTCGCGGGTCCATCGAGGCTTGAGACAACTCGTCCTGCGCATCAGTCCCGCGGGAAGGCTGCTGTCGTCATGGGGGCGACTGCCCCGTGTGTTCTCCACTGGCGTCACACCCGATGGTGGACCCCATGGAGTCCACGCGCCGCGCGCACGAGGAGTCCGTAGCATCCGGCTTGTCCTTGTTGGCGAAGCTTAGCAGGCTTTGTATGGTCACCCCCCACTCCTCCATCTTCTCTGGTGCAGGAGGAAAGTTTAGTAGCAGTTGGGCCTGCGCCAAAGCTTTCGTTTGTTGGGATCCGATGAATTGTGAGTTTATGTTCAGATTATTCAGGAAAGTATTTCAGCCAAACCTAATACTAAGATTCTTATTTGCATGATCAATATAGCTTTGTAATGCTCTCCAAGCTATTGAGATAGTTTGGCCAACTAGATTGATATTTCTTCGGTGGGAGTGGTGCGTTGTAGTAGGTTTAACCTGGCGAGTTTCTATATCCTAGTGATAGAAGGGGACACATTGCGTCTTTGTGTTGCTGCTACTAAGGATAAAACAATGGGGTTTATTCGGATTAATTGAATTTACTTTGTCTAAATCATGTCATCGTTCTCCAAGCATTACTCTGTTTTACTTAATACTCTAGATGCATGCTGGATAGCGGTCGATGAGTGGAGTAATTTTAATAGGTGCAGGCAGGAGTCGGACAATTTTCTTATGGACGTGATGCCTATATACACATGATCATTGCCGTGAAAATCGCATAACTATTTGCTTTTCTACCAATTGCCCAACAGTAATTTGTTTACCCACAGTATGACATTTCTATGAGAGATGCCACTAGAGAACTCTACGGCCCCCGGGTCTATTCACTTATATAGTCGTAAACATTACTACTACCTTGCTGCCATTTATTTGCTTTTATTTTATTTTGAAAATTAAAATTCTCTATAATTATCTACACAACTCACTTGCTTGCAAATAATGGGGTCAAGGGGATTGACAACCCTCTTGCCGGCGTTGGGTGCAAGTTGTTTTTTTTTGTGTGCATCTGCTGAAGACTGTTGAGGATTGCTATTCCTATTGGTTCGATAAACCTTGGTTTCATAACTGAGGGAAATATTTACCCATATTGTGTTGCGATAACCTGTTCCTCTTCAATGAAAAGTCAACGCAGATCATAAGTATCAGGAAGGATTTCTTGCGCCGTTGTCGGGGAATACCATCACCAACTACCAAGTAACATCGCACGAATTTTCATTCACTTCTTCTTATTTTTATTTGCTATTATATTTAGTTTGTCTCATAAAAATCAAAAATACAAAATATTTATCTTTGCTTGTTACTACTTTACTCCTTTGTTTGCTTTACTTGCTAGTTTACTTGGTTCACTTGTTTTTCTTTCCTGAAGGTTGCTATCATGTCTGACTTTATCATTGAACAAGATGATAAGGGTGAACTCCCCAATGAGGAAACTCCCCACAGCAAGATGTAAAGGTCTTCATTGCGGGGAAGGAGAATATCATAGGGATAAGCGTTATCCAAGAATTCTTCATTTATATGGGTGCTTTAACTTGCAAGGATACGCCAATTCCGAAAAGAACTAAAAGTTATGCCAATGCTATCGCCGCTCTTGGTCTAAAAATTGAAATAAGATTTATGCGTACTCATCCTACCTTGCAAAGGCTTTTCTAAGAGTTGCCGGTCATAAAAGACCCCAGGGCTAAGAAGATAGCCACTCTTATCCTCATGCAAGAATTTGACTATATAGTACGGGAAGGTAGGGAGATCTTTAAGCACTATAATATGAGGTGGGAGAATCCCGTAATAGATGAAATTTTATATAATAAATACTATATGATGAGATGTGTCTTCAAGGATAATCATACTCATGATAAAAACACAATTAAATAAGTCCCTCCTGTCCATATTATTCAACAAGTTTTCAATAACATCAACAAACAATATTCTTGGATAACAAGAGAGAATGTGGAAGAGTTTAAGGAGAGCACCAATAGAAATGCCAATATATTACTTGATGATCCATTCCCTATTGTCTTTCAAAAACCTTCTTCTCATGGGGGTGTCAAAGATGACAACACTAAAAACTATGCATTATGCCTAGCTAGGGGCATAAAACAATACCGCTTGTTGGGAGGCAAACTAATATTTATCTTAAATTTTGTTTTTACTTTATGTTATTTTGTGATAACATGATTATTTCCTCTCTAATTATTATGTTTTTATGTTTTAATTAGTGTTTGTGCCAAGTAAAACCTTTGGGATAACTCACGGGATGAGTAGAAACGATGCTAAAACAAAACAAAAACTTTGACTCAGGTGTAGGAATTTTCATTTTTACTAGAGCGTTATAATGATCTGAAATTTTTACACAGTATTGCTTTACAAATTATCCATGTTGTCCTAATTTTTCTGAATTTATAGAGTTACATAAGTATGGGCTATTTACAGATTGCTACAGACTGTTCTATTATAAACATATTCTTTTTTTGCTTGCATAGTTTGCTTGTTTTGATTATGCTATGGATTGTATCAGGGGTATAATACATGTAGAAGTTAGAATACAGTACCTATTATGCAAAAATGAAATAAGAATCAATTTATAACAGTACCTAAAGTATTCAATATGTTGCTTATACTAATGGATTTCACAACATTTTGTTGAGTTTTATGTGATTGAAGTTTTCAAGTTTTGGGTGTGATCACGATGGACCGCAGAATAAGGAGTAGCAAGAGCATAAGCTTGGGGATTCCCAAGGCACCCCAAGGTAATATTCTAAGGAAGACTCAAGCGTCTAAGCTTGGGGATGTGATACGTCTCCAACGTATCTATAATTTTTTATTATTCCATGCTAACATATTATCATTCTAGGATACTTTTTGGGTATTTATTTACCAATTTATAATATTTTTGAGAACTAAACTATTGACATAGTGCCCAATGCCAGTTCCTGTTTTCTGCGTGTT
This sequence comes from Hordeum marinum, assembly GCA_022496015.1. NCBI lineage: Eukaryota > Viridiplantae > Streptophyta > Magnoliopsida > Poales > Poaceae > Hordeum > Hordeum marinum. Next base: position 148,364,910 of record CM039674.1, read on the forward strand.
TTTGCCTTTTTAGAGTTACCATACCAAACGGAGTCCAATTGCCACAAAAAAAATTGGTCATTTTTTCTGGACAAATAGAAGACCTAGAAGCTTCGTAGGAGGGCCAGGAGGTGCACCAGGGGCCCACCACATATCTATCCGCCACATGGGGGGAGGCCAGACATGTGGTGCCCCCCTGGAGCCTCTCCCGACATCGTTCTCTAGCCTATAAATTCCCATCTACCCTAAAACACCAGAAGCACTCCCGAAACACTTTTTCCGCCGCCTCAAGTCTTTCTTCCGACGGGAGGCCATCTACACCTCCATTCCGACACCCTGTCGGAGGGGGAGCAATCACGGAGGGCCTCTTCATCAACCTTGATGCCCTCACCATGATGTGTGAGTAGTTCATCACAGACCCAAGGGTCCGTAGGTAGTACCTAGATGGCAATCTCTCTATCTCTCTCTCTCTCTCAATCTTCAATACAATGTTCATCGCATCTTTGCCTTGATCTATCCGATGTAATCCCTTTGTATGGTGTGTTTGTTGGCATCCGATGAATTGTGAGTTTATGTTCAGATTATTCAAGAAAAGTATTTGAGTCAAACCTGATTACTATGATTCTTATTTGGATGATCATCATAGCTTCGTAATGCTCTCCAATCTATTGAGATAATTTGGCCAACTAGATTGATATTTCTTTAGTGGGAGTGGTGCATGGTAGTAGGTTCGACCTGACGAGTTTCTGTATCTCAGTGATAGAAGGGGACAAGTTGCGTCTTTGTGTAGTTCCTACTAAGGACAAAACGATGGGGTTTATTCATATTAGTTGAGTTTACTTTGTCTTCATCATGTCATCGTTCTCCAAGCATTACTCTATTTGCCATGAACTTAATACGTAGAGAGGCAAGCATAGAAGTGCTCTCGAAGTGGAGTAATAGTAGTAGGTGCAGGCAGGAGTCGAGCTATTTTCTTATGGACATGATGCCTATATACACATGATCATTTCCGTGAATATTGCATAATTATTCGCTTTTCTATTAATTTCCCAACAATAATTTGTTTACCCACCGCATGTTTTACTTATGAGAGATGTCACTAGAGAACTCTACGACCCCTGGGTCTATTTACTTATAAATACACAAATGCTATCATTACCTTGCTGTTATCTATTAACTTTTATTTTATTTTGCACTTTACTATTATCTACAATTATCTACACAACTCACTTGCTTGCCGGCGTTGGGTGCAAGTTGTTTGTTCTTTTATGTGTAGCCTTTGAAGACAGTTGAGGATTGCTATTCCTATTGGTTCGATAAACCTTGGTTTCATAACTGAGGGAAATACTTACCCACTTTGTTATGCGATTACCCGTTCGTCTTGATGGAAAACCCAATGCACATCACAAGTATCAGGAAGGATTTCTGGTGCCGTTGCCGGGGAATACCATCACCAACTATCAAGTAACTTCACACACAATTTCATTCACTTGTTCTTCTTTTTATTTGCTTTTATATTAAGTTTGTTTCATAAAAAATCAAAAATTCAAAAATATTTACCTTTTCTAGTTACTAGTTTGCTTCTAGTTTGCTTTACTTGCCATCATGTCTGATTTTGAGATTAGTGTTGTTTCCGTCACCAGTGCCGAAGTCCTTGAGATTCCAACTTCACCATGTGCTAATAATATTAAAAGAAATTTTGATGAATTTTATAAGGAAAAACTTGATAATCTTGTGGATGATGACCCTTCTAAAAGTGAACCTATTATGGAAACTAAGAAACTCCGCATAGATAGTGGGAATATTATTGGAAAAAGTTTTATTCAAGACTATTTCACTTGTGCGGGATCATTTCCATTGATAGGAGGTACCATTGTTACTAGAACTAAAAGTTATGTGGATTCTATATCTTTGCTCATAACACAATTGGAAACACAATTTGTTCATATGCATCCTTTCACACAATGGTTATTTATAGAATTCTCTAATATTGAGGAAGCTTCTACTAAATGTCTAGCTACTATTTTTCTTGTTCAAGAATTTGATATTATCATACAAGAAGATAGAAATATATTTTCTCATTATAGGATTAATTGTGAGTGTCCACCAATAGAAGGAATCCTTTATGAGTAAGAAGTTACTAGGAAATTGAAGTCTACGGATTATGTTGCTTATGATGAAAATATTAGAAAGAAGGTTCCACCCAATATACTAGTTGGTAAAATTTCTGAATACAGTGATAAATTTTCTATACCAAAACTTGGGATGGGTTATTAACTTGAGAGAGAATTGTGGAAATATCACTATCGAAACTTATACAATGAGGAGATAGTCATCACTTATGAGAAGTCAAGGGAGGAACCACCTATTCCTCCCGAAATAGACCTCTCGGACCCTTGTGTTGTGAAGTTTAGTCCGTTCAATTAATTTTTTCCCTATTGGGAAACTTGCTGCTGAAATAAGGGAATATGATTTTAGCATGACGGATCATCTTCATGATTACTACAACACTTGAAACTAAGAATTATGCCTAGCTAGGGGCATAAAACAATACCGCTTGTTGGGAGGCAACCCAATATGTATCTTTATTTTTGTTTTTACTTCCTGTTTTTGTGTGATAACATGATTTTTTCCTCTATAATTATTATATTTTTATGTTTTAATTAGTGTCTGTGCCAAGTAAAGCTTTGGGATGACTCACGAGATGAGTAATAACGATGCTGAATCTGAAACATAAACTTTGACTCCAGTGCATGAATTTTCTTTTTTTACTGGAGCGTGATAACGATCTGAAATTTTTACACAGTATTTATATTCACATTATTGACGTTATAATAATTTCTCAGAATTTTTAGGGTTACATAATTATGGGATCTTTACAGATTGCTACAAACTGTTCTGTTTTAAGCAGATTCTGTTTTGCTTGCGTAGTTTGCTTGTTTTAATTATGCCATGGATTTTATCGGGTGGTATAATTCATGGAGAAGTTAGAATAAAGTACCTATTATGAAAAAATTAATTTGAATAAATTTATCAAAGTATCTCAAGTATGCATTATGTTTCTTATACTAGCGGATGTCATGAAGTTTTGTTGAGTTTTGTGTGATTGAAGTATTCAAGTTTTGGGTGTGATCCCGATGGACTACGGAATAAGGAGTAGCAAGAGCCCAACCTTGGGGATTACCAGGCACCCCAATTATAATTCTAAGGAGACTCAAGTTTCTAATCTTGGGGATGCCCCAGAAGGCATCCCCTCTTTTGTCTCAATCCATCGGTATGTCACTTGGAGTTATATTTTTAATCATCACATGATATGTGTTTTGCTTGGAGTGTCGTTTGATTTTGTTTTATTTTACTTTCAGTTTTTCACAATCATCATTTTATGGACACACCTATTTTAGAGAGACACACCTTCATGATAATTTGCTAGAATACTCTATATGCTTCACTTATATCTTTTGAGCTAGGCAGTTCCTCTGATACTTCACTTAAATCTTTTTGAGCATGGTGGCATGTAGATTTTATAGAAATAATATGCTCTCGTTCTTCACATATATTTGTTTGAGAGCTGAATAAATAGTTATGGTAATTTGCATGGGTCATAAGACGAGTCCAAAAATATTAAGTATTCAATGAATGATAATCAAAACTATCATGTAAAACATGTAGATAAGTTGTGGGTTAATGACATTGATGTGGTAATATGAAAAAGGTGTGAGTCCAAAATTGTTGATTTGTAGAAGTGTCGAGATTTAGAGGTGTTAACTTGTATTCATCTAATAATTAAAGAGGCATGGTGATGATGTGTGAGCATTTATATTCCTCGTTAAAATCCTAGTGTTGTTTCGAGTCGGAGGCGCCCAATGGTTAACTCATACCAACCTCCTCCCTTGGTGCATGCGAGGAGTACTTTGATTTTTGATAAAAATAATAAAACTTTGCACTAAGTATCTGAGTTCTTTATGACTAATGTGACAGCATGGACATACGCATCTTCACCTTCTCATATTTTCTAGCCTATTCGGTACCGTGCATAGCCCATTCTCACCTCGAGGATTGGTGCAAATATTCGCCGGTGCATCCAAAACCCCATGACATGATACGCTGTGTTACACATAAGCCTCATTATATCTTCCTCAAAACAGCCACCATACCTACCTATTATGGCATTTCCATAGTCCCGAGATATATTGCCATGCAAATTCCATCGTCACTTCATATGACAAGTTCGTTCATCATCATAATGCTTTGCATGATCATATAGAGCTCACATAGTCTTTGTGGCAAAGCCACCATTCATCATGTTTTTGATACATGTCATGCTAGATCATTGCACATCCTGGTACACTGCCAGAGGCATTCATATAGTCATATCTTCCTATCAGTTCTTCATGTTGAGTTGCAAGTAAATAAAAGTGTGATGATCATCATTATTAGAGCATTGTTCCAGTGAGGAAAGGATGATGGAGACTATCATTCCCCCACAAGTCGGGAAGAGACTCTGGACGAAAAATGAAATAAAAATGGGGGAGGCCAAATGACCCCACCATATATATTTATAAAAGAGAAAATAGGGGAGGCAAAAAAGGAGAAAAACCCAACATAAAACAAAAAAAATGAAATGAGAGAAAAGAGAGAGGGACTTTGCTACTATCCTTTACCACACTTGTGCCTCAAAGTGGCACCATGTTCTTCATATAGAGAGTCTCCTATGTTGACACTTCCATATGCTAGTGGGAATTACCTTTTCATATAATAAACCTGGCCTGTATATTACTACGAAGAGCTTCCTCAAATTCCCTAGGTCTTCATGAGAAAGCAAGTTCGATGCACACCCCCACTTAGCTTCAGTTGAGCTTTCATACACTTATAGCTCTAGTGAATAATTTGCATGGCAATCCCTACTCTCCTCATTGATATCTATCGATGAGCATCTCCATAGCTCCTTGGTACGCGTAGTTGATGCAAGACTATCTTCTCCACTTTTACCCCTTTGATACCTACCACAATATTCCATTCCACCTACATGCTATGTCCAATGGTTCACGCTTATGTATTGCGTGAAGAATAAAAAGTTGATGCGTATTGAAAAAGTACAATCCAATTGCCTGACTTGGACACCGTGGTGCTTAATATTTGTATATATGTGGTGAAGATGGAATCACCCTTGCTAATATAATAAGATGAATAGGGGTAAACATTCTTTTAGGATCTTATACTTTGAAAGATCCATGATTTTTTTCTTGTACTTATAAATATTACTATGTTGTTGTTTGTTAATTCATCATTTCTCAATGAGCATACATACCAAAGATTACATAATGGGTAGCATGTCAAATCAAAATTTCTATTTCTATCATTTACCTACTCGAGGACGAGCAGGAATTAGGCTTGGGGATCCTGATACGTCTCCAACGCATCTATAATTTTTGATTGTTCCATGCTAACATATTATCATTCTAGAATACTTTTTGGGTATTTATTTACCAATTGATAATATTTTTGAGCACTAACCTATTGACACAGTGCCTAGTGCCAGTTCATGTTTCCTATGTGTTTTTCCTTTTGAGAGTTACCATACCAAACGGAGTCCAATTGCCACGAAACTTTTGGATGATTTTTTCTTGACCAATAAAAGACCTAGAAGCTTCGGGCGCGGGCCAGGGCCCAAACGCGCCTTGGTGGGTGGTGCTCACCTCATATGTCGGTTGGATCTCTCCTTCAGCCGCAAGAAAGCTAATTTTTGTATAAAAATCCCCTCAAAATTTCAACCCAGTCAGAGTTATGGATGTCCGAGCATTGAAGAAATGGTTGTCAGCTAGAAAACACGAACGCGAAATAGAAGAGAACAGAGAGGGAGATCCAATCTAGGAGGGGTGTGACAGCCCAAGTGTTGCCCCTGCCATTTATGGCCATATAACCTATGTGGACCCATGTGTCATGTGTTGAATGAATTGAGTTTGCTCCTTTGCCATGTCATTGTCTCTTGCATCATGAATCATGCATCTCATCTTCATGTCATGCATAATATAATTGTGGTGTGCTTCCATGTGATCTTGTTGTGAGGTGTTAGTGGATCTTGGTGTTTGTGATGTGTGCATGTGTGGGCATCAACTCCTTCCCTCTCCCTTATTTACAAAACTAAACCTAAACCTTTTATTACTTTTGTCTTTCTTCAACAGAATTAACTTGCTAAATAAATCTATTAAAATGTTCATGTTGTGGATAATATTATTTTGAGTTCATGTGAGTTGCTCTCTTTGTGTTGGAGCTTTGTGTTCTTGGGGTTTTGAATTAAACAGAGGTTGTGATTTTATAAAAGTATTTAATTTACTTGCTATTGAAATCATCTTGGTATTTTATTTAAATAGGGCATTATTCCTTTTGTGTCAAAGTATTTTTGTTTGGCCAAAAATCCTTTTCTTTTCAGCTAGGGGTTTTGTTCTTGTGTGTTGTTATTTTAAAAAGGAAAAACTCCCTCTGTTTTATTTTCTGTGAGAGAGAGTGGGCACTGGGCCTTTCCTCGGCCCAGTCAGCCTTCCCCCGCACGGCCCAGCCAGCCCTAGTGGCAACCTGCTCCCGTCTGCCCCCTTTCCGTCAGGTTCAGGAAAGCAGAGAGAGAGAGCTGCTCTGCCGTGATCTTGCGCCGTTCGTCGTCGTCGGCTCTGGGGCTTTTAAATCCCCTTGACATGCGTGCGCCTCCACCTAGGGTTCCTCTTTCCCCTCCTGCCACTGCCGCTCCCATCTCCCTCTCCTTCCTCCTCTCCCTTCTCCTTTTCTCCCCTGTCAGGTAAGAATTCGGAGAGGAGAGGTTCAGTCGAGTGCACCGCCGGTGCTTCGCATCATCGTCGTCGCCTCCGGTGGCCCCCTCGTCGCCGTCGGAGATGGCGCAGAGCACGCGGGTGCCGTCCGCGTCCCGTTCCGGGTGCTAGGGGGTGAGGAGCACCCTCGCAGCGCCGCCTCACAGTTGCCGTCGTCCACAAGCAGGGCATTGCCAGCCATCTTCTTCTTCTTCTTCCTCACCGTTGCCCGCGCTCCGCGTCTTCCAGCAGTCCCTCGGTGAGCCGCCCGTCGCCGCAGCCTTCCCCCCCCTCGCGTAGGCTTGCATTCATCGCCATCGCGTCTGTCGCCGCCATGCCTCGAGCCGAGTAGGAGCTCGAGCTCGAGCGCCCCTTGTTGCCGCGCGTAGCCATCGATTGATGCGGGAATCGATTCCCCATAGGTCCCCTCTCCTCCTCCACCTGTCCGCGTTCCCTGTCGTGTGTGCGTGCGCTGAATTCAGTTTTGTCAGAGATATCCGGGTCTGTTAGTAGTAGAGGGCCAAGGCCTCGCCTTGGTCAGTTGCCGCACCGTAGCGCAGTGGTAGCGTGCTCGGGGAACGACCGAGAGGTCGTGGGTTCAATCCCGGCTCCCCCCTTTTGTTCTTTTTATGATTGGGTGGATCCAGTGTTGCGTGTGCGGATCTGGTGCGGCTATGCCTAGATCTGGTGTGGCCGTGGTATGTGAGTGTGTGTGCCTGCGTGTGGTGTGTATGAGTGTGGATCTGGTGTGGCTGGCCTGATCCAGTGTGTGTGGCCTGTGTAGCATGTGTGTATGTGTGTATATGGGGTTGTGTGTGTGACAAGTGAGCCCTGGCCCCACTTGTCATCCACTAGGGGACCCTGGTGAGTATGCCAGGTGGGTCCCCCCTCTTAACAGTTGTTTTATTTTATTTTTTGTTTGTGCTTTTTGTGATATTTATGATTATTACTATTTCTGGTATATTTCCATATCGGGATATGAACATATATGGCATGAACATTTTTAGTAAGTTTTCACTTATAGGAATGATGGGCATTTTGCTAACTAGTGTTTTGACATGTAGCTCCATGCAAACATAGGAGTGTGATATATGATTTTGGGGTAGAATCACCCAAGGAATTCATTGGTACAACTTGTTTGGTCATTTGAGCAAGTTTGTCAAAATGTCATTTTGTCTCAAAGTGCAATTTTATCATTTTAGTTATATTTAATCCATGCATGCTATGATATTTGTGTTAACATGAAAATGGTATCCTTTGATGAGTAGAATGCCATGGTATTTATTTTTGTTATGTTAAACTTGCATATAAGTGGGAACCATGCTCTAAAGTAGCTACTAAAATGTTGTTGTTTTCAAACATGCTAAAAAAATTTAAGTCTGAAAATGTGTTAATATTTTTATGCCATGAAGGGTGGATGCTACCAAGTGATATGTTGAGAATTAGCTCAAGCTCAGTGCTAGTGTTTTGAAGTAGATGTTGCCCTCTATCATCCTGTTATTTTTCATGCCATGAGGTGGTACCTATCTCCATTAGTTTCTTTTGTCAACTTGCTATCAGCTTAACTCAGATTCCAAAAACTGTTATTTTCTCTAAGTCCCTAGAATCTCTTTCATCATGCCAACTTGTGAGCTTCATGCTTATTGATATGTGCTTCCTTTCCAGTTTGTGTAGTTAGATGATTTGATAAGCATGCTATGTAGTTTCTGTAAATACCTTGTTTGTGGTTGGAGCCTTCCTGTAGCTCTAGTTATGTGCTGTGTAAGTTGCCATGTTGCTGGTTTATGGAAGATTGTTTGTTTTAGTGTTTTGTGGCTTGTGGAAGCTATGCTCCATGGAATTGCTTGATATTTGACTCTATTGTGGTTGGTTTTTCATTGCCTAACCAGTGGATACCTTGGAATGCCAAGGAATAGCCATGGCCTTCATTGTCTTGTGTTTTGCCTTCGTAACTTGTCGTGAGCGTAGCGTGAGAACCGTAACTCCGTTTCCTACGTTCTACGTATGCATTTGTATTGATTTTGCATGAAGCATCCATATTTTCCATGATCATGCATGTTTAAATAACTTAACATGAGGTTCTGTCCAGAATTGTTAACAAATAAACTATTGCATGTGAAACATGACTAGTTTAGGATTGACATGTTAAATACTTCAAATGAATCATGCATCATCTTGTTTGTGCATTGCACCTTGGTTGGTTGTTTATTGTTTCTGTTTCTCTTGGGTAGACGCGAGTGTTGATACTGAGTACGAGGATTCAGGAGAGTACCACTACGAGGAGCCTGCTCTTTGTCCCTCTGAAGAACCGACAGGGAACATGATCGTACCCGGATCCCGACACTATTTTTTCTTTGCTAGATGTCTCATTCTTATCGTTACATACGTGTTACCTAGCACTTGAATGTCAAGCCTCCTACATTGCCATGATAGCCTCTAACCCTCCACATCCTAGCAAACCTTGTTTGGCTAAGTTACCACTGCTTAGCCCCTCTTATAGCGTTCTTAGTTGCAGGTACAGATTGTTTCCATGTGATAACATGGATTTTTCGCATATCACAATATTATCTACTATTTAATTTAATGCACATATATATCTTGGTATCATGGAAGGCTTGGCCTTTTGCTCGGTGTTTTGTTCCACTTTTACCGCCCTAGTTTCTTGTTACCGGTGTTATGTTTCCATATTTTGTGCTCCTAACATGCTCGGGGTTGTTATGGGGACCCCCTTGATTATTCAGCTGAAATTAAAACTTGTCTAGCAAGACCCAACATTGGTACTATTTGCTTAAACAACTTAATAAAATTTGCATAGGGCTTTGAAACCCCGTGGATAATTAATCAACCCCCGGGACAGTGCTCCTCATGAGTGTTGGTCCAAACTAGAGCACTGTGCGGGGCCAACTCGGGGCAACTCGGGAGATTTATATCAGGCCACCGTACACTAGCTTATTCGGTCGTGTCCTGAGAACGAGATACGCAACTCTTATCGGGTTCGTCGACACGTCGGGTGGTCTTGCTGGAATTGTTTTACCTTTCTCGAGTGGCTTGCGTGAGGGACTCTGATATTCTTCAGGCTATCTCGAGGTGTCGGAATTCCTTTGGAGTTGCCTAGGATGATCACGAGATCCGTGGTCGAGGTTATTCCCGCGGAGTGTGGTTAATTTATGATGGACTAGTTGGAGCACCCCTATAGGGTTAAAACTTTCGGAAAGCCATGCCCGCGGTTATGTGGCAACTTGGATATTTGTTTAACACCCGGTTATAGTTAACTTAAAGCAAAATCTAATAAAATGCACCAACTGTGTGAGTAACCGTGATCGTCTCTGCCCGTGAACATGAACCAAGAGAGAACACGGTGGGCTTATGTTTGACGTAAGTAGGTGTTTAGGATCTCTTAGAGGTCATTCTAGATCTCGATCGTTTATCGTGGACCACATATTTACTTTCATATTTGGAAGATAAGCCACCATAAATGCTTAGTGCTGTTGCAAACTAAACACATACCCCCTTCCAACCTATAAGCTTGAATAGTCTCGACACTCGGGCGCGAGATTGCTGAGTCCCCATGGCTCACAGATTACTACAACAATCCAGGTGCAGGTACAGATGAGATCATGCCAGATGATGTGACACAGCTCTAGTGGGAGTATGACGAGGAGCGTGACAGGATGTACGTCACTTATCCAGACGAGTAGAGTGGTCGTGATCGTGATCTTCGGGGCTAGCAAGCCAGTGTCATTGCATCATTTTATCATTTGTTTTCGTCCATAGCTGGACCCTGTCTTTGGATTGATGATTGAACTCATTGTGTGGAATTATAATTTAGCATGTGGCGAGTGTAATCCAACTCATATACTCTTCCCTTCATAAATGTATGTAATGATGCTGAACTTGCGAACGGCAAGATGCGCCTCTATCCCTGTCGAGGCCCCCGTGCCTTAATATGGATAGGCACGCATCTTGGGCGTGATAAGTTGGTATTCAGAGCCATACGACCATAGGAGCCCTTTGCTTGATCGAACTTGGCCGAGTCGAGTCTAGTAAAAACTATTTTGAGTCTAGTTATATCGGAGAGTAGGTTTCTTTTTACTCCTCTTCTATGCTCTGGTGAGGTATTCGACTTAGGAATTTTGATTCTACTCCTCTTCTAGCTCAAATTTTTTTTAGGATCACCTGGATATTTTGGAGTCTATATGATACCGATGTCACGGAGTTCTGTCTGGTGCCTCCTGTCTGAGTTGATTTCTTCCGGGGAGTCGAGCTCCAGGGAATTCTTGGCACATCATTATCATTCAGCTTCCTTAGTATCTCAGGACGGAGAGTCTTCGGAATTACTTCAATACTTGTCGTGGTGAGATAAGGTCGGAGTCACCCAGTACTAGGGAGGCATCCAGGGTACCACCATGGTTAGTATCGTTGTGCTTTCGGGGATTCGAGTTAGATGGATTTGCAAAGGCCTCTGGTTATGTGTTGAAGGATGGATACAATTGGGGGTGTAGGTTTGCTATTTTTGTGATATATTTCCTCCTTGTATCCCCCACACCGGATTGCATAACCAGAGAGATTTCGGAAGTTCTTAAGTGGGAACTCATGTAGTTATCTAGGATTATCTTATTCAGATGTATGAGGGCATATACATTTGTTCCGAGCAACATTAGCTCAATACTTTTGTGTTATTGCAAGTGGCTTCTAATATCTGATGATGTTATCGCCAAACCAAAGAAGGCATTCTTACTAATTTTTCAGTAGGAAGGTTGTTTGCGTTTTCGTTCAATTTCTTTCAAGCATTTGATTCAGCTTTTGAATTCATCTTATCAATGAGGTGTTGATGTTATTGTCCATCTCCAGGATGGCTCCAACAACTCGCATGAGTGCGGGTCGTGATGGAGAGCAATCTGATGTTCCACCATCCCCGCCACCGCCTCCTCCTCCAGAAGCTTGGCAAGTTGTGATGGCCGCAACCTGTGTGAATACTCAGTTGTTGCTCAGGCTATTGCCAGAAAGAGATCAAGGTCAGCAAGGCTTTCAAGGGAATTTTCAGAATCAACCTCTGTTTGCGACGCTCAACCAGTTCCTTGCCAACCAGCCAGAGTCGTTCACCTGTTGTGTGGAGCCTTTTGATGCTGATGATTGGCTCCGTGACATGAGTAAGCATTTTGAGTGTAGCAATGTCAGACCAGAGGACTTTGTCAGATTTGCATCATTCCAGCTCAAGGGTCAGGCAACACATTAGTGGCAGCGGTACAAGGATTCCAAGGGCGATCGTGTTGTTACTTGGGACGATTTCTGTCGTGACTTCAGGGCCCATTACATTCCGACAAGCTTTGTCGAGGAGATGCGTGAGAAGTTCAGGCACCTAAAGCAGGGAAGCAAGTTTGTCTATCAGTACAACATCGAGTTCCAGAATTTGGCCCGCTATGCTAAGAAAGATGTTCCAAATGACAAGTCCATGATCTATTAGTTTAGAGGTGGTCTCAAGGATGAGCTTCTGCCGGGTCTAGTCCTTCAAGAGCCTCGTGAGTTTGATCAGTTCTACAATATAGCTTTGAAGGTCGAGGCAACTCAGCTCAAGGTGGAGAACTCAAGGAAGCGTTCCAGGGATTCATATTCTTCTTCTTACAGCTCTTAGATGGTCCCTAAGCAGCAGATGTATTGGGTTCCTAATCCTCCTCCGTTTCGTCCTCAGCAACAGAAGCACTTAGGTGGTCGTGGTTCTTCCCACTCACCCAACCCAGGATATCAGCAGAGACCCCAGGCTCCCAAGTCAGCTTATGTTCCTCCTCTAGGAAAATTTCGTCCGCTATCTGAGGTTACTTGTCATAAGTGTGGTCAGAAGGGTCACTACTCAAACAAGTGCAACTAGCAGCGTCTTCTGCCTCCTCCTCCAGCCAGGCCTCCACGCAATACAATGGTGAAGCATAATCCCAAGACTGCAAGAGTGAATATGGTGAACGCAGCATAGGGAGAGGATTCTTCTCAAGTGATCATGGGTAATCTCTTAGTTAATTCTATTCCCGCAAAAGTGTTGTTTGATACTGGTGCATCACATTCATTCTTGTCTAGACCTTTTGCTATCAAGAATGATTTCTATTCCGAGATGTTGAGTAGACCTTTGGGCATCGTTTCTCCGGGTGTGGCCATGAAAACCACCTCTATTGTTCCGAATGTTTCTATCAAGATGGGCAATTATTCTTTCTTGGCTTCTCCTTATGTTCTCGACAATTCCAATATTGATCTCATCTTGGGCATGGACTTCCTGGCTATGAATAAGGCATATGTTGATTGTCAAGCAAAAGAAGTCAAGGTGACTCATCCTTCAAAAGATGTGATTATTTTTGCAGCTCGCGATGACACAGTCCGTCTCCTTGCTCTTAATGAGAAGGGTGAAATCTCGGTTATTTCTCAAATTTCTGGTGGTTTGTGAGTATGAAGATGTCTTTCCAAAGGAATTGCCAGGAATGCCTCCGCACCGGCCAGTCGAGTTCATGATTGACCTCGAGCCCAGAACTGAACCGGTTTGCAAGCACCCTTATAAACTTGGCCCCGAAGAGCTGAGAGTTGAAGAAGCAGCTAGATGAACAAGAACGTTTGGGTCTGACCAGACCAAGTTCTTCTCCATGGGGTTGTGGTGCTTTGTTTGTCAAGAAGAAGGATGGAACGGACTGACTTTTTATCGATTATCGTCCATTGAACAAGAAGACAATCAGAAACAAGTACCCACTTCCCAACATCAATGAGTTGTTTGAACAACTGAAAGGTGCGAAGTTTTCTTGAAGTTTGATCTTCGCATGGGCTATCATCAGATTCACATTCGCGAAGAAGACATTCCAAAGACCGCTTTCAGGACGAGTTTTGGCTCTTATGAGTACACCGTCATGTCGTTTGGTCTTGCCAATGCTCCTCCAACCTTCTCAAGAATGATGAACTTCATATTCTCTCCTTTCAAGAATGAGTTTGTCTTGGTCTATCTGGATGATATCCTTGTGTTCTCGGAGACAGAAGAAGAGTATGCAGAGCATCTCTGGCTTGTGCTTGACTAGTTAAGAGAGCATCGATTCTATGCCAAGTTTTCCAAGTGTGAGTTTTGGATAAATGAAGTGGTGTACCTTGGGCATGTGATCTCTGCCGAGGGCATTAAAGTGCACCCTGAGAAAGTTGAGGCAATCTTGAAGTGGGAGCCTTCTCAGAATGTGAAGCAGCTTCATAGCTTCCTCGGGCTTGCTAGTTATTGCAGAAGATTCATGGAGAACTTATCTCAAATTGCTAAGCCTCTGTATAATCTCCTCTAGAAGAATGTCAAGTATGTTTGGTCTCCTGAGTGTGATGTGGCGTTCAATACGCTCAAGCAGAGATTGACTTTAGCTCCAGTTCTTGTTCCTCCTGAGAAGTCAAAGCCTTTCCAAGTTTTCTGTGATGCTTCTCTCCAAGGTCTTGGTGGTGTTCCCATGCAAGAGAAGAAGATAGTTGCTTATACCTCGCGTTAGTTGAAGCCTGCCGAGAAGAACTACCCCACTCATGGTCTCGAGTTGGCGGCAGTTGTGCATGCTCTGATGACTTGGAGACATTTTTTGTTGGGTAGACCAGTTGAGGTGTACACCGATCACAAGAGCTTGAAGTACATTTTCGCTCAACCCAATCTTAATCTTCGGCAGTCTCGTTGGGTGGAAATGCTTGAGGACTTCAATCCAAGCATTGAGTATACTCCTGGAAAAGCAAATGTCATTGCAGACGTGCTCAGCCGAAAGGCATACTACAACCGTCTCATTCTGAAGCCTCTTCAATCCGAGCTTTGTGAAGCTTTCCGCAAGCTCAACCTTCACATGATTCTGCTAGGATTTCTTGCCAATCTTCAAGTCTCTCCGACTCTGGAAGATCAGGTTCACCAAGCTCAACTTCTTGAAGCAATGGTGAAGAAAGTGAAGAAAGGTGTGGCCAAGGGCATTCTAAAGTATAAGTGGTTTCACGTTGATGACAAAGATACCTTGTTCTCTGAGGACCGTCTGGTGGTTCCAAAAGGTGATCTTAGGAAGGTTATCATGGACGAAGCACACAATTCTCTTCTATCCATTCATCCAGGCAGTTCCAAGATGTATCAGGATCTCAAGCAAACCTTCTGGTGGACTCGCATGAAATGTGAAATTGCTCAGTTCGTGAACAAGTGTGATGTTTGTCGCAGAGTGAAGGCGGAACATCAATGTCCAACAGGTCTTCTTCAGCCTTTGCCTATCCCAGAGTGGAAATCGATCATGTGGAGATGGATTTCTTCACTGGGTTTCCCAAGTCAAAGAGAGGCAACGATGCCATCTTTGTGGTTATCGACAAGCTGACCAAAGCTGCTCATTTCCTTTCGGTCAAAGAATCTATCTCGGTAGCTGAGCTAGCAGAGTTTTATACGTCAAGTATAGTTTGTTTGCATGGTATTCCTCAGCTCATCTCATCTGACCGTGGAAGCCTCATTACTTCCAAGTTTTGGGAGTCCTTCCAGACTGCTATGGGTACAAAGATCCGTTTTAGCACTGCATTCCATCCGCAGACAAGTGGTCAAGTTGAGAGACTCAATCAGATGCTTGAAGACATGCTCAGAGCCTGTGTGATTTCGTTCGGCATGAAATGGGAAGACTGCCTTCCATATGCTGAATTCTCATACAACAATAGCTTTCAGGCTAGCTCAGGCAAGGCCCCTTTCGAGATTCTCTACGGCAGGAAGTGTCGTACCCCGCTTAACTGGTCTAAAACCGGTGATCATCGAATTTTGGGCAATGACATGTTCACCGAAGCAGAAGAGATGTGACGTGTCATTCGTGAGAACCTCAAAGCAGCTCAATCCCGACAGAAGAGTTATTACGATAACAAACATCGGTATGTCTCCTTTCGAGTTGATGATCTAGTCTATCTCAGAGTCTCTCCCATGAAGGGCACTCAGCGGTTTGGAATTAAACGGAAGCTAGCTCCTCGCTTCGTTGGTCTTTTCAGAGTTGTTGGAAAGAGAGGTGAACTTGCATATCAAATGGAGCTTCCTCCAAACTTCGCAAATGTGCACAGTGTCTTCCATGTCTCTTAGCTCCGGAGGTGCTTCAAGACTCTCGAGCGTACCATTGACCTCCAAGACATTGATCTCCAAGAAGACTTCTCTTATCGTGAGCATCCAGTGGCTATTCTCGAAGAAACTGAGCGTAAGACTCGCAACAAATCAATCAAGTTTCTCAAGGTGAAGTGGTCTCATCATTCTAACAAAGAAGATACTTGGGAACGTGAGGATCTTCTCCGTTCCGAATATCCAGAGTTCTTTCGTTCCTAGATCTCGGGTCGAGATCCTCTTGTAGTGTGGGAGAGTTGTGATAGCCCAAGTGCTGCCCCTGCCATTTATGGCCATGTAACCTATGTGGACTCATGTATCATGTGTTGAATGAATTGAGTTTGCTCCTTTGCCATGTCATTGTCTCTTGCATCATGCATCATGCATCTCATCTTCATGTCATGCATAATATAATTGTGGTGTGCTTCCATGTGATCTTGTTGTGAGGTGTTAGTGGATCTTGGTGTATGTGATGTGTGCATGTGTGGGCATCAACTCCTCCCCTCTCCCTTATTTCCAAAACCAAACCTAAACCTTTTATTCCTTTTGTCTTTCTTTAAAAGAATTAACTTGCTAAATAAATCTGTTAAAAATGTTCATGTTGTGGATAATATTATTTTGAGTTCATGTGAGTTGCTCTCTTTGTGTTGGAGCTTTGTGTTCTTGGGGTTTTGAATTAAACATGTGTTGTGGTTTTATAAAAGTATTAAATTTACTTGCTATTAAAATCATCTTGGTATTTTATTTAAATAGGGCATTATTCCTTTTGTGTCATAGTATTTTTGTTTGGCCAAAAATCCTTTTCTTTTCAGCTGTTTTTTTTGTTCTTGTGTGCTGTTATTTTAAAAAGGAAAAACTCCCTCTGTTTTATTTTCTGTGAGAGAGAGTGGGCACTGGGCCTTTCCCTGGCCCAGGCAGCCTTCCCCCGCACGGCCCAGCCAGCCCTAGCAGCAACCTGCTCCCGTCTGCCCCCTTTTCGTCAGGTTCAGGAAAGCAGAGAGAGGGAACTGCTCCACCATGATCTTGCATCGTCCGTCGCTGTCTGCTTTGGGGCTTTTAAACCCCCTCGACGTGCGTGCACCTCCGCCTAGGGTTCCTCTTTCCCCCTCATGCCGCTGCCGCTCCCATCTCCCTCTCCTTCCTCCTCTCCCTTCTCCTTTTCTCCCATATCAGGTAAGAATTCAGAGAGGAGAGGTTCAGTCGAGTGTAGCGTCGGTGCTTCGCATCGTCGTCGTCGCCTCCGGTGGCCCCCTCGTCGCCATCGGAGATGGCATGGAGCACGCGGGTGCCGTCCGTGTCCTGTTCTGGGTGCTAGGGGGTGAGGAGCACCCCCGCAACACCGCCTCGCCGTCACCGTCGTCCGCAAGCAGGGCGTCGCCGGCCGTCTTCTTCTTCTTCTTCCTCGCCGTCGCCCACACCCCGCATCTTCAAGCAGCCTCTCGGTGAGCCGCCCGTCGCTGCAGCCTTCCCCCCTCGTGTAGGCTCGCGTTCGTTGTCGTCGCGTCTGTTGCCGCCGTGCCCCGAGCTCGAGCGCCCCTTGCCACCGTGCCTAGCCATCGATTGATGCGGGAATGGATTCCCCATAGGTCCCTACTCCTCCTCAACCTGTCCGCGTCGTCAAAGAGCCCCTCCATCGCCGGAGATCGCCGGTGCCATTCCCTGTCGTGTGTGCATGCGCTGAATTCAATTTCGTGAAAGATATCCGGGTCTGTTAGTAGTAAAGGGCCAAGGCCTCGCCTTGGTCAGTTGCGGCGCCATAGCGTAGTGGTAGCATGCTCGGGGAATGACTGAGAGGTCGCGGGTTCGATTCTGGCTCCCCCCTTTTGTTCTTTTTATGATTGGCCGGATACGGTGTTGCGTGTGCGGATCTGGTGCGGTTGTGCCTGGATCTGGTCTGGCCATGGTATGTGAGTGTGCGTGCCTGCGTGTGGTGTGTATGAGTGTGGATCTGGTGTGGCTGGCCTGATCCAGTGTGTGGCATGTGTAGCATGTGTGTATGTGTGTATGTGGGGTTGTGGGTGTGACAAGTGGGCCCTGGCCCCACTTGTCATCCACTAGGGGACCCTGGTGAGTATGCCAGGTGGGTCCCCCTCTTAATAGTTGTTTTATTTTATTTTTTTGTTTGTGTTTCGTGTGATATTTATGATTATTAGTATTTCTGGTATACTTCCATACCTGGATATGAACATATATGGCATGAGCATTTTTAGTAAGTTTTCACTTATAGGAATAATGGGCATTTTGCTAACTGGTGTTTTGACATGTAGCTCCATGCAAACATAGGAGTGTGATATATGATTTTCGGGTAGAATCACCCAAGGAATTCATTGGTGCAACTTGTTTGGTCATTTGAGCAAGTTTGTCAAAATGTCCTTTTGTCTCAAAGTGCCATTTTATCACTTTAGTTATATTTAATCCATGCATGCTATGCTATTTGTGTCAACATAAAAATGGTAGCCTTTGATGAGTAGAGTGCCATGGTATTTATTTTTGTTATGTTAAACTTGCATATAAGTGGGAACCATGCTCTAAAGTAGCTACTAAAATGTTGCTACTTTCAAACATGCTAAATATTTCTGTGTGAGAATCTGTTAATATTTTTATGCCATGAAGGGTGGATGCTACCAAGTGATATGTTGAGAATTAGCTCAAGCTCAGTGCTAGTGTTTTGAAGTAGATGTTGCCCTCTATCATCCTGTTAATTTTCGTTCCATGAGGTGGTCTCTATCACCATTATTTTCTGCTGTCAACTTGCTATGAGCTTAACTGAGATTCCAGAAAACTGCTATTTTCTCTAAGTCCCTAGAATCTGTTTCATCATGCCAACTTGTGAGCTACATGCTTATTGATATGTGTTTCCTTTCCAGTTTGTGTAGTTAGATGTGATAAGAATGCTATGTAGTTTCTGTAAATTCCTTGTTTGTGGTTGGACCCTTCCTATAGCTCTAGTTATGTGTTGTGTAAGTTGTCATGTTGATTTTTTATGGCAGATTGTTTGTTTTAGTGTTTTGTGGCTTGTGGGATCTATGCTCCATGTAATTGCTTGATCTTTGACTCCTACATTGCCATGATACCCTCTAACCCTCCACATCGTAGCAAACCTTGTTTGGCTAAGTTACCGCTGCTTAGCCCCTTTTATAGCATTCTTAGTTGCAGGTACATGTTGTTTCCATGTGATAACATGGATTTTTGGCATATCACAATATTGTATGGTATTTAATTTAATGCACATATATATCTTGGTATGGTGGAAGGCTTGGCCTGTTGCTCGGTGTTTTGTTCCACTTTTACCGCCATCGTTTCTTGTTACCAGTGTTATGTTTCCATATTTTGTGCTCCTAACATGCTCGGCGTTGTTATGGGGACCCCCTTGATTATTCGGTTGAGATTAAAACTTGTCTGGCAGGACCCAACATTGGTACTATTTGCTTAAACAACTTAATAAAATTTTCATAGGACTTTGCAACCCCATGGATAATTAATCCACCCCCGGGCCAGTGCTCCTCATGAGTGTTGGTCCAAAGTAGAGTACCGTGCGGGGCCAACCCGGGGCAACTCGGGAGATTTCTATTAGGCCACCGTACACTAGCTTATCCGGTCGTGTCCTGAGAACGAGATACGCGACTCTTATCTGGTTCATTGACACGCCGGGTGGTCTTGCTGGACTTGTTTTACCTTTCTCGAGTGGCTTGCGTGAGGGACTCTGATATTCTTCGGGCTATCTCGAGGTGTCGGACTTCCTTTGGAGTTTCCTAGGATGATCACGAGATCCGTGGTCGAAGTTATTCCTGCAGAGTGTGGTTAATTTATGATGGACTAGTTGGAGCACCCCTGCAGGGTTAAAACTTTCGGAAAGTCATGCCCGTGGTTATGTGGCAACTTGGATATTTGTTTAACACCCGGTTATAGTTAACTTAAAGTGAACTCTAATAAATGCACCAACTGTGTGAGTAACCATGAACGTCTCTGCTTGTGAACATGAACCGAGAGAGAACACGGTGGGGTTATGTTTGACGAAAGTAGGTGTTCATGATCTCTTAGAGGTCATTCTAGATGTGGATAGTTTATCGTAGACCACATATTTACTTTCATGTTTCGTAAGATTAGCCACCATAAATGTTTAGTGCTGCTGCAAACTAAACACATACCCCCTTCCATCCTATAAGCTTGAATAGTCTCGGCACCCGAGCACGAGATTGCTGAGTCCCCATGGCTCATAGATTACTACAACAATCCAGGTGCAGGTACAAATGAGATTGCGCTAGATGATGTGACGCAGCTCCAGTGGGAGTATGACGAGGAGCGTAGCAGGATGTATGTCACTTATCCAAACGAGTAGAGTGGTCGTGGTCGTAATCTTCAGGGCTAGCAAGCCAGTGTCTTTGCATCATTTTATCGTTTGTTTTCGTCCATGGCCGGACCCTGTCTTTGGATTGATGTTTGAACTCATTGTGTGGAATTGTAATTTAGCATGTGGCGAGTATCAGCCAACTCATATACTCTTTCCTTCATAAATGTATGTAATCATGCTGAACTTGCGAATGGCAAGATACGCCTCTATCCCTGTCGAGGCTCTCGTGCCTTAATATGGATAGGCGCGCATCTTGGGCGTGACAAGGGGCTCCTGCCCCTCTGCTGCTATGGCAGCCATGGACCAGAGGGGGAACTCTCGGCAATCATCATGACGACGATCGACATCAAGAATCTTGCCGCCATCAACACCAACTCTCCCCCTCTATGCAGCGGTGTAACACCTCTCTTCCCCACTGTAATCTTTACTTAAACATGGTGCTCAACTTCATATATTATTTCCCAATGATATTTGTCTATCGTATGATGTTTGAGTAGATATCTTTTGTCCTATGGGTTAATTGTGGTATGATGTTATTGATGTGAGTTGTATGTTGATATGGTGCAGTCCTCCGTGTAGCGCAAGCATGAGGGATCCCTGTTGTAGGGAGTTGCAATATGTTAATGATTTGCCTATGGTGGGTTGCTTGAGTGACAGAAGCATAAACCCGAGTAGGTGGGTTGTTGCGTATGGGAGTAAAGAGGACTTGACACTTAAGGCTATGGTTGGGTTTTACCTTAAAGATCTTTAGTAGTTGCGGATGCTTTCTAGAGTTCCAATCATAAGTGCATATGATCCAAGTACAGAAAGTGTGTTAGTGTATGCCTCTCCCTCATTGCATATAACAAGTATGTATCGTATTATATTCAATTGCCTATGGGCAATCTTTCTCTTGTGTTACACAAAAAGCTTGCTATTTAATTTTATTGTTCTTTTATTAAAACAACATCTAACTTTTATTTCCATGTTCTTTATTATCTTGCAAAGTACTTCTAGTTTTATTCCCGCAAAGTAGTTTCATATTTTTTCTAGGTAAAGCAAGCATTAGCGTGCGTAGAGTTGTATCGGTGGTCGATAGAACTTGAGAGAATATTAATTCTACCTTTAGCTCCTCATTGGCTTTGACACTAACTTATCGAAAAAGGCTACAAACGATTCCCTACACTTGTGGGTTATCACATACTACACTTTTGAAGTAGCTAGGTAGATCAAGACAATACTTTTGGAAACAATCGCCCTCTCAGAAACGACGGACTCGGTCCAACCTATATGGAAGACTACTTCTGCTGGTATACCATAGGAGGGTTCCCGCAACTTACTCGATCCTGACAAAGCCTATATTGTCTCACTCTCACACATGGAAGCTACCCAACTTTTGAACTTGTATAATCTCCAGTGCCAGCACAAGTGCAACCACGTCCTATACAAACGGTTTTACCCCCTTTCCGCAACATAGTTTTAAACCGTCACCTTGCCTGTGCGGGTGATAGGGGGGCCTATCCCACATGACACAGATAAGTCATCGGTGATGCCTCCGTTCGGTCACATACGCTAGGCAAAAATAGAGCGTGTGCAACTGAGCATACAACACAGGGGATCCCAAAGATACGTTTCTGTTTGTATTGTAAATCACACAAAATTTTCTGCATAACATTGTCTATGATAGGGGTCTCCATCACACACGATAGTTATAATTCGGTTGATTGCGTTATTCAATACATGACTCATGGTGCCTAGAAGAAACTATTTGGCATAGGGCTGTCCATTAGACACACTTGTTATGTGAAACCGTTTGTGATAGGGTGGCTGATATGTCTCCAACGTATCTATAATTCATGAAGTATTCATGCAGTGTTTACATCTATGTGATTTTTGGTATGATTTTATTAGAACTAACCCAGACTGACGCTGTTTTCAGCACAACTACCATGGTGTTGTTTTTCGTGCAGAAATAAAAGTTCTCGGAATGGGTTGAAAATTTAGTATGCTTTTTAACGGAACAAAAGAGACCCCCGTAACATTGGAGTTGGGCCAGAAGAGCCACGAGGAGGCCACAAGCCAGGAGGGCACGACCACCCCCCTGGCCGCGCCTGGGTGGCTTGTCATCGCCTCGTGGCCCCCCTTGGCATGAGACCGACACCAAAAATTCCTATAAATACAGAAACCTCCGAAAAGAAACCTAGATCGGGAGTTCTGCCGCCGCAAGCCTCCAGAGCCATGAAAAACCAATCGGTATCCCGTTCCGACACCCTGTTGGAGGGGGAAACCATCACCGGAGGCCATCTTCATCATCCCGGCAGTATCCATGACAAGGAGGGAGTAGTTCACCCTCGGGGATGAGGGTATGTACCAGTAGCTACGTGTTTGATCTCTCTTTCTCGTGTTCTTGAGATGACACAATCTTGATGTACCGCGAGCTTTATTGATATATATGAATCATATGGAGTTTTCCCCTCTCTATCTTCTTGTGATTAATTGAGTTTTCCCTTGAAGTTTTCTTATCGGATTGAGTGTTTAAGGATTTGAGAACACTTGATGTATGTCTTGCGATGGGATATTCGTGGTGACAATGGGATGTTCTATTGATACACTTGATGTATGTTTTGGTGATCAACTTATGGGTTCCGTGACCATGGGAATCTTTGGATAGGGGTTGGCACATGTTTTCGTCTTGAATCTCCGGTAGAAACTTTCGAGCACTCTTTTGAAGTTCTTTGTGTTGGATTGAACATGATGAATCTGAAATTGTGTGATGCATATCGTATAATCAAGCCCATGGGTACTTGTGGTGACATTGGAGTATCTAGGTGACATTAGGGTTTTGGTTGATGTGTATCTTAAGGTGTTATTTTAGTATGAACTCTAAGGTTGTTCATGACACTTATAGGGATAGCTCATAAGATTGATCGGAAAAGATAACTTTGAGGTGGTTTCGTACCCTACAATAATTTCTTTGTTAGTTCTCCGCTATTTGTGACTTTGGAGTGAACTCTTTGTCACACGAGAGGTATTTACATATGATTAAACTATGTCAGTATTGTTGAGATAAATTGCACTAGTGAAGTATGAACCCTAGTCCTTGTTTCTAAGCATTGCAATACCGTTTGTGCTCACTTTTATCATTAGTTACCTTTCTGTTTTTTTCCAGATTACAAAAACCTATATCTACCATCCATATTGCACTTGTATCACCATCTCTTCGCCGAACTGGTGCACCTATACAATTTGCCATTGTATTAGCTGTGTTGGGGATACAAGATATTTCTTGTATTTGATAAACCTCCCATGGATTGATAAACCTTAGGTCATCTACTTTAGAGAAAATTGCCACATTCCTACAAAACCCTGCGCTTGGATGCCCAACACAAGTCTACAAGAAGAAGGTTGCGTACTAGACATCAAGATCTTTTCTGCCGCCGTTGCCGGGGAGGTGAGTGCTTGAAGGTATATCTTTAGATCTTGAAATTGAATCTTTTAATTTCTTGTTTTTCACTAGTTTGGTTTTTAAAAGAAAACTACAAAAAATGGAATTGAGGTTGCCTCATATGCTTCATCTTTTTTATGTCTTTCGTGAAAATGATGGAAAGGAAAATTGTCCTCAAGTGTTAGAAGAAGAAGTTATTAAAATGTTTGGCACTAAAAATTTGAGTGATGAGCATGATTGCAATATTTTTAGTATGAATTATATGAATATCCATGATGCTAATGATATGCAAAGCCATAAGCTTGCGGATGCTATGTTTGATGAAGATGATATTTTTAGTCCCCCAAGTTTTGATGAGCAAATCTATTACGATTATGGCATGCCTCCTATATATGATGATTATGGTGATTACATCTATGCTATAAAGAGTGATAGTAACCATGAAACTTTTCATCATTATTTTAATATTGAATGTGGTTATGTCAATCAAGTATCTCATGATAGTTATTTTGTTGAGTTTGCTCCCACTATTATGAATGAGAAGAAAATTGCTTATGTGGAGAGTGAAAAAATTTATATGCTTGTAGATCATGAAAAGAATGATTTACGTTCTGGTTATATTGTGGAATTCCTTCATGATGCTACTGAAAATTATTATGAGGGAGGAACATATGCTTGTAGGAATTGCAATAATACCAAGTTTCCTCTCTATGTGTTCAAGGTTTTGAGGTTATGCTTGTTTTGCCTTCCTATGCTAGTTGATTCTTGCTCCCATAAATTGTTTTCTCACAAAATCCCTATTCATAGGAAGTGGGCCAGACTTAAATTTTCTTGTCATGAGATTCATGATGTTCTTTTGCATGTTTAAATTATTATTCCTATACGAGCATCATTGAAATCATCATGCCTAGCTAAAAGGCATTAAAGAAAAGCACTTTTTGGGAGACAACCCAACACTTTAGTTTCTGTTTTTATGTGTTCACATGATTAATCTACTTTATTAATCATGATTTGTGTCTTTTATTTCAAGAAAGTGCCAAGTAAAGCCTTTAGGATAGTGTGGATACTTGCTTGTTTCATTCTGTGCAAAAATTGAAAGTTTTGCATCCAGTTTATGAATTATCTGATTTTACTGGAAGTCAAAAAATTCTAAAATTTTTACACATCATTTATATGAAAATTCTTTGATATGTAATAAGTGTTCCTAAATTTTAGTGTTAGGGAAGTTTGATGATCATTCAGATCTTTACAAACTGTTCTGTTTTTGACATATTCCGTTTTGCATGCATAGTTTGCTTGTTGCAGGTATTCCTATTGCTTATATTGAGCAATATAAATTATGGGAATTATGGAATACAGTAGGTATCATTTTTTAATAATTATGGATCTTGTCTTGATAGTACCTAAGTGAATGATCTATCTTTATTACACAAACCCTTCTCACAAAGTTCCGTTAAGTTTTGTGTGATTGAAGTTTTCAAGTTTTGCGTGAGACACCGATATGAGGAGAATAAGGAGTGAAAATAATCTAAGATTTGGGATTCCCAAGGCACCACCAAGGTAAGATCCAACGAATACTCAAGCGGAAGGCATCTCCTCTTTCGTCTTCAACACTATCGGTATATCTTACTTGGAGCTATATTTTTATTCGTCACATAATATGAGTTTTGCTTGGAGCTTCATTTTATTTTGTTGTTCTATGTTAGGTGTTATTTTTAATCTTTTTTCAATAAAAAGTTCCAAGAATTGACTTAGGATGCTTGCATTGCATGTTTTGATATGTGTTGGGTAAAAACAGAAACTTCTTCTGTAGTGTTTGAATTTTCATACTTTACTGGAACATGGAAAGTTTATGAAATTTTTACATGGTATTTTAATATAAATTATTTGGCATGTCTAAATTTTCAAAAAAAAATTGAGTTACAAAAATACACTGTTTTCATAAATTTGTATAGACTGTTCTGTTTGGACAGATTGTCATGATAGTTTTGTTATCTACTTATCCTATAGTTTCCATAGCCTATATTGGTAAATATAAATTGTGTAAATGGCAGTATACAGTACCTAATGTTTTACCATTATTGTGCAACTTGTATTGGTGGCACGTAATGAGTTGATTTATTATTATGCGTACTAACCTATCTCACGAGTTCTTTTCGAGTTTTGTGTGGATGAAGTTTTCTAGAATAGGTGAAACCATGATATGAGAGGATTGAACGAGATACAAAATATCAAGATTGGGGATGGCGAAGGCACCCCATGTAATTATTTCAAGAAGTCTCAAGCATCTAAGCTTGGGGATGCTACGCATCCCATCTCTCTTCATCAACAATTATCGGTTAGCCTATGTTGAGCCCAAATTTTAATTCTTTCACATGATGCATGCTATTCTTGGAGTGCTATTTTTATTTTGCTTTCTGTTGAATAAAATACTTAGATCTGAAAATATTTGTTGAGAGAGAGAGAGAGAGAGAAAGTCCTCACATATCTACTTAATTGTTTGAGTACTCATTGATCTTCACTTATATGTTTTGGAGTAGCTTTGTCATTCACTCTCATGCTTCACTTATATCCTATGAGTAAATGGTTGAATGAATTGAATATCATAAATCTGAAATTATATATGTTTTATATGCTTATCCCATGGGTATTAATGACTTCACATATAAGAAGTATAGGTGGTAAAATTTATTCAAAGTTAGCAAACACCACATTGGTCACTTGAACAATTCATGAAAGAATATTGAAGGAAGAGAGATTTCACATATAAATATACTATCTTGGAAATCTTCTCTGATTGTGAATACCAATTAATTATTTTCAAACTTGAGCAAATTAGTTGAAGTTGGACAAGGAACACAACGTAATGAGTTATGTTTAGGTAAATTTGTGTAGAAGTTATATTGTCATAGATCCTCCAACATGTGGTGCTTGCTTCAATCTCATACTAGCCAAAACTTCTGCACCAAGTAGAAATACTACTTGTGCATCCAAACACCCTTAAACCAGTTTTGCCATGAGATTCCACTATACCTACCTATGGATTGAATAAGATCCTTCAAGTAAGTTGTCATCGGTGCAAAAAGCAATAAAAATTGCTCCTAAATATGTATGATCTTTTATTGCAAGGGAAAATAAGCGTTGTACGAACTTGTGATGGTAAAGAAATAAAAGTGATGGACTGCATAATAAAGGTTGCTATCACAAAGGGCAATACAACGTGACGTTCCTTTGCATTAAGGGTTTGCACATCCAAAAACAAAAAGCGCATGACAACCGTTGCTTCCCTCTGCGAATGGCCTATCTTTTACTTTCTAGTACTTACCTTTACGCAAGAGTCGTGGTAATCTTCTCCACTTCCTATATTTCGCCTTTTTCTCTTGGCAAGCGTCATGTGTGGGGAATGATCTAGGCATATATGGCCATTCAAATAAATTTGATCATGAATTATTATTGTTGACAATTATCAATATGATAAATAAGTTGGGAGGCAAAACTTTAAGTCCCTATCTTTCTCTGTGTTTGACAGATGCCATTTGCTCGAAAAATATGCTCTGAGTGTTAGCAATCATGGAAGACTATATGATAGTTGAGTATGTGGAATTTTCTAAATCAAAGCTCTTACATAGACCCTTCCTGAAAATAAGATGAATTGCAATTGTTTGGTGATTGAAAGCATAGTTTGTTAGTTTTCAAGAAAATTTATGGTTTATACTTTAACATGTGAATAACTTGTTACTTCATCATGAGAAGTTTTATGAGATGAGCTACTGTTTATGATATTTAATGATGCTAGATAAAGTGTTTGGAACTATAATTGATCAAACTTGTGCACTTGCTAGCATTCACACTTCATAAATTATTTCTTTTATCATTTACCTACTCGAGGATGAGTAGGAATTAAGCTTGGGATGTTGATAAGTCTCCAACGTATCTATAATTCATGAAGTGTTCATGCCATGTTTACAATAATTTTATATGATTTTGGTATGATTTTATTAGAACTAACCCGGACTGAAGCTGTTTTCAGCAGAACTACCATGGTGTCGTTTTTTGTGCAGAAATAAAAGTTCTCGGAATGGGCTGAAAATTTTGTATGATTTTTATGGACCAAAATAGAACCCCAATACAATGGCGTTGGGCCAGAAGAGCCATGAGGAAGCCACAAGCCAGGAGGGCGCGGCCACCCCCCTGGCCGTGCATTGGTGGCTTGTCGTCGCCTCGTGGCCCCCCTTGACGTGAGACCGATGCCAAAAGATCCTAGAAATGCAGAAACCTCCGAAAAGAAACCTAGATCGGGAGTTCCGCAGCCGCAAGCCTCCAAAGCCATGAAAAACCAATCAGGAGCCAGTTCCGGCACCCTGTCGGAGTGGGAAACCATCACCGGAGGCCATCTTCATCATCTCGGTGGTCTTGCTACCTCTTGAGCATGCGTTGGTTTTTCCTTTAAGAGGAAAGGGTGATGCAGCAAAGTAGATAAGTATTTCCATCAGTTTTCAGAACCAAGGTATCAATCCAGTAGGAGGAACAAGCAAGTCACCAATGGATGCACCTACACAAATAATCAAACTCTTGCACCCAACGCTATAAAGGGGTTGTCAATCCCTTCACGGTTATATGCAAGGATTAGATCCGATAGAGATAGATGTAACGAGCGTGGAAAGTAAAAGGTAAATAAATTTCAGCAAGTATAGATCTGAAAATATATGATGGAAAATAGAACAGGGGGCCATAGGTTTCACTAGAGGCTTCTCTCTTGAAGGCAAATATCATGGTGGATAAACACATTACTGTCAAGCAATTGATAGAAAAGTGAATAATCATGTAGTTATCCAAGGCAATGATCATGTATATAGGCATGACGTCCATGACAAGTAGATCGAAAGGATTCTGCATCTACTACTATTACTCCACACATCGCCCGACTCCTGCCTGCATCTAGAGTATTAAGTTCATGAAGAACAGAGTAACACATTAAGAAAGATGACATGATGTAGAGGGATAAACTCAAGCAATATGATGAAAACCCCATCTTGTTAACCTTGATAGCAACAATACAATACATGCCTCGCTACCCCTACTTTGTCACTAGGTGAGGACACCTCAAGATTGAACCCAAAACCAAGCACTTCTCCCATTGCAAGAATTACCAATCTAGTTGTCCAAACCAAACCAATAACTCGAAGAGACTTGCAAGGATATGAAATCATGCATATAAGAAATCAGAGGAGATTCAAATAAGATTCATGGATAATCTGAACATAAACTCACAATTCATCGGATCTTGACAAACACACCACAAAAGAGGATTACATCGGATAGATCTACATGAAGATGATGAAGAACATGGTATTGAAGATCAGAGAGAGAAGAAGCCATCTAGCTACTAGCTATGGACACGTAGGTCTGTGGTGGACTACTCAGGCATCATCAGAGGGGTAATGGAGTTGATGTAGACGCCCGCCGTGATCGAAACCCCCTCCGATAGATTACCGGAAAAGGCTCCAAGATTGGATCTCTCGGGAATGGAGGCTTCCGGTGGCGAAAAAGTATTTGCGTGGCTCTCTCTGATGTTGGGGAAATATTTGGGTATTTATAGGCTAAGAATTAGGCTTAGGACACCTGCCAGGAGGCGACAAGCCTACTAGGCGCGGCCAGGGGGCCCACTCCTAGCACGCTTGTGGCGCTCTAGCACCTCCCCTGACGTGCACTCCAAGCTTGGATGACTTGTTTCCTTCCAGAAAAATTCCTTTCGCGGGTTTTATTCAGTTTGGACTCCGTTTAATATTCCATATCTGCAAAACTCAAAAACAAGGAAAAAACAAAAACTGGCACCTGGCTCTAGATTAATAGGTTAGTCCCAAAAATAATATAAAATAGTATATGAATGCATATAAAACATCCAAAACAGATAATATAATAGCATGCCATCATACAAAATTATAGATACGTTGGAGACGTATCAGGTCTCCATGACGAGGAGGGAGTAGTTCACCCTCGGGGCTGAGGGTATGTACCAGTAGCTATGTGTTCGGTCTCTCTTTCTCGTGTTGATGTACCACGAGCTTTATTGATATAGATGAATCATATGAAGTTTTACCCTCTCTATCTTCTTGTGATGAATTGAGGTTTTCCTTGAAGTTTTCTTATCGGATTTAGTCTTTAAGGATTTGAGAACACTTGATGTATATCTTGCGATGGGATATCCGTGTAGACAATGGGATGTTCTATGGATCCACTTGATGTATGTTTTGGTGATCAACTTGTAGGTTCTGTGACCTTGGAAATCTATGTGTAAGGGTTGGCACATGTTTTCGTCTTGAATCTCCGGTAGAAACTTTGGGGCACTCTTTGAAGTTCTTTTTGTTGGATTGAACCTGATGAATCTGAAATTGTGTGATGCATATCGTATAATCAAGCCCATGGGTACTTGTGGTGACATTGGAGTATCTATTTGACATTAGGGTTTGGGTTGATGTGTATCTTAAGGTGTTATTTTAGTACGAACTCTAGGGCTGTTCGTGACACTTATAAGGACATCTCATAAGATTGATCGGAAAAGATAACTTTAAGGTGGTTTCGTACCCTACAATAATTTATTCGTTAGTTCTCCGCTATTTGCGACTTTTGTGTGAACTCTTTGTCGCACGAGAGGTATTTACATATGATTCAACTATGTCAGTATTGTTGAGAGAAATTTCACTAGTGAAAGATTGAACCCTAGGCCTTGTTTCTAAGCATTGCAATACCGTTTGTGCTCACCTTTATCATTAGTTACCTTGATGTTTTTATATTTTCAGATTAAAAAAAATATCTACCATCGATATTGCACTTGTATGACCATCTCTTCGCCAAACTAGTGCATGTATACAATTTGTCATTGTATTGGGTGTGTTGGGGACACAATAGATTTCTTGTATTTGATTGCAGGGTTGTTTGAGAGAGACCATCTTCATCCTACACGTCCCACATATTGAAAAACCTTACGTCATCCACTTGAGGGAAATTGCCATAGTCCTACAAAACTCTGTGCTTGGAGGCCCAACACGAGTCTACAAGAAGAAGGTTGCATAGTAGAAATCAGTGGCCTAACACACATAATTGTTGACCGAAATTTTTGTGTGATTATTCACTGATCCAACACGCCAACTTCCTAGAAAATGTGTGGGTTTGTTGAGGTCATCGCTCACGGTGTTGTCTTGGAAATCGTCTGCACTAGGAACCCCAATAATCAGCCTATTTTCTATATTATTTATAATCCATTTAGTAATCAAATTAACATTTCATATCAAGCACACAATATATTTATTTATTCGTATTACGAAAACTTGGAATTCATAATTGAATTACATCAGAGTACAATATCATATAGAAATATACTACCTAGCTACCCAATTACACAACATGACAAAGTTTCAAATGTAACATCTAAAACCTTTGGAATGTAGCAGCATAGAGGTAAATAGACATATGAGTCTCGTCTAGAAAACTGTTGAAGCGAAAGGCGAATATTAAGCCTCCAATGATGTTGAAGGTCCTCACAACTTTAGGCCAATGCCCGTGGATGATTGACCACCCATCCTTAATCCTCTTGAGGAAGACCTCAAGATTATACCGTGGGTCATGCATGAATACCTTCCTCGCCTATTGACCATACAGGTGGTTTGAGATGTAATTGTTGATGAACTACCTTGAAAAGGACTCAAAACAAACATATGCATAAATATCGTTTCCAAAATTTGAAATGGTGAAATGGAAAAGGACAAGGTCAAAGAGATAGTACCATCCTATAGTTTACAGATGTCTTGTTCGTTGGGTAGACAAACAACTTGTTGTTTTTCGTCGCTAGTTTCTTTATCTTAACAATCTTTGTTAGTTTCTTGATTTGACTAATATTCAAGGACACCTCATTTCCCCACATGCAAAAAGAGTCGAACGGTGGGTCCAAACCTCTTACAGACGGGCTCACATGTGCAAGAACAAATTATTAAAAAGCGTAAAATTAGAATGGTTCATGTAATTGCATAATAATGTGCTATTAGCCAAAGGACAATGGATGTGCAAACCTGGATGGTAAACTTCAGTGTCTCCCATTTTTTCCTGCAACATATTTAAGATAGATATTGATCAGGTTATAAGTGATATTTGGCATGCTATGAGTGAAATATGTTAATGAAAAATAAACATATTGCAGATCCAATATATTAATTTGAGCCACATGGAAAAGCCAGTTATCTAAGCCAAGCGTTCTAAGAACTAGGAAATATAGCGATTCCATATATTTCACATGTAGTTAGTACATCCAAATTCGATTTATTTCTCACATACATAAGAATACAAAATTGTACCAAGAACAATCAAACATCACATTGCGGAATATAACTAAATAGTTAAATGATCACCACAACAAATGAACCAAATAGTTAAATGATCACCACAACAAATGAACAAAACAGTTAACTATGCACCACATTGCATAATAGAAAATACTAGAAGGTCATACAAGTAGCATTACATTGGACATTTATGACCCACAAGTACATGGGATCAATCATAGTTCTTTCGATTAGTAGGAGTGTAGAACCCAACAAGGAGCAAAAGGAAATGTTAAGCAGTTTTCCGCAAGGTATTCTTTGCAAGTGCGGTGAGTAACAGTAGTAGATAGTTTTGTAGAAAGATAATTCATAACAAGTAACAAGTGACAATAGTAACAAAGGTTCATCAAGGTAGCCCAATCCTTTTTATAGCAAAGGATAGGCCTGAAAGTACTCTTATATTAAGCAAGTGCTCCCGAGGACGCATGGGAATTTCTGTCTAGTCATGTTCGTCATGTTGAGTTGATTCACGTTGGCTACTGTGATAATTTGATATGTGGGTGCACCGATGCTAAGGTGCTTTTCTTACTTGAACTAACAACCTACTTATGATTAATCCCTCTCTCAAGTA
Organism: Hordeum marinum; assembly: GCA_022496015.1. NCBI lineage: Eukaryota > Viridiplantae > Streptophyta > Magnoliopsida > Poales > Poaceae > Hordeum > Hordeum marinum. Next base: position 148,397,489 of record CM039674.1, read on the forward strand.
TCCACAACTATGAATGAAGAATTAAGATAAATCTGACCATAACATGAAACATGTGGATCCAAATCAGCCCCTTAGGAAGCAACGCATAAACTAGGGTTTAAGCTTCTGTCACTCTCACAACCCATGATTTACTTGTTACTAGACAATGAGTTCCCTTAGGACCATAGAATGGTGAAGTGTCATGTAGTCGACGTTCACAAGACACCACAAAGAGAAGTAACAACACACATATCATCAAAATATTTAACGCATGCCAACTTCAGAAGATTACTTATAACAAGACTTCTCCCGTGTCCTTAGGAACAATAGTAACTACTCACACATCATCAACTTGTTCAAGATAAGAGGTGCAATAATGATAATTAAGGATCTGAACATAATATCTTCCACCAAGTAATCCAACAAGCATCAACTACGATATGTAATCAACACAACTAGCAACCCACATGTACCAATCTGGGGTTTTGGGACAAAGATTGAATACAAGAGATGAACTAGGGTTGGAGATGAGATGGTACTGGTGAAGATGTTGATGAAGATTGGTCCTCCCATGAAGGAGGAAGCATTGGTGATGACGATGGCTTCGATCTCCCCCTCACTGAGAGTGATTTCCCAAACAGAATCTGACTGTCAGAGTGAAAAAGGGACTTTGCCCAGTTTTTCGCCTTGAGACAGCAGTGCTTCGCCCCGAAAGGTTGCTTATTATTTTTTCTAGGGTAAAACACACCATATAGGACAAGAGAGCCGTCGGAGGACCATCAGGGGCCCCACAAGCCATAAGGGCGCGCCCTGTTGGCTTGTGCCCTGCTGGGAGCCCCCCTCCGGTATATTTTTGCTCTAGAAATTCTTAAATACTCCAAAAATATTCTCCGTGAAGTTTTAGGTCATTCTGAGTCTCGTGATTTTTCTGCCACTTTCTTGGTTTTCCAGTCCAGAATTCCAGTTGCCAGATATTTCCCTCCTTGTGGTGTATCTTGCATATTCAGAGAGAAAATATATAAGAAGTGTGTAACAATGGACACGAATAAGGTAAATGGTAGTAGGAATTCATGATGGAAAACGGACGTATCAACACCCCCAATGTTAGACCTCGCTTCTCCTCAAGCGAAAACCGAACTCTAAAATAATGACTACATAATTTGAGAGAGAGGTGACGATGAAAACAGAATACAGACATGAGCATCATGAATATCATCATAGCAGCAAGGTTTCATCCTATAACTTCTCATAAACAAGTAACAATCTATTCACAACCGAAGAAATATGAAGCATAGTCTTTATTGAGAATCAACAAGCAATGGAATTAGTCCTTGAGATAATCATAGCTTTTGTAATCGAGAGAAGAGTCTATGTAAGAGCTTTGTATTTATAGCAAGTTAAAATACTCAACTATAATGTAGCCTTCTATGATTGCTAACACACATTGCATATTTTTGGAACAAGTGATTCCGTGGGACACATAGGAAGATGGGGGGCTTTATTGTTCTAGCCACCCAACTTAGTTACCTCAAGGATAATGTCAACAATAGTGTAACATGATCATCTACATTCATCTGGATATATTTATTTGAATCTTTCATTAACACATAATGCTTGCCACTAAAGAGTTGAAGAGTATGAACAAAGGGAAATATTATTGACTCTTGCATGAAAAATAAAATTTGTAAGAATGGAAAAGATAGGCCCTTCGCAGAGGGAAGTAGAGATTGTCAAGAGCTTGTATTTGTTTGATATTTTCAATCTCTTAATGTAAAATAACATCACTTCATATTGTCGCTTGTCATAGTAAACTTTATTATGCACTCTGTCACTTTTATTGCTTCACCATCACAAGATCGTACAAAGCTTACTTTCCCTTACAATAAAAGATCTTACATGATTAGAGGCAATTTTTATTGCCTTGTGCAGCAATGACAACTTACTTGAAGGATCTTATTCAATCCATAGGTGGGTATGATGTACTCTCATGGCAATAAACTGGGTTTAAAGGATATGGATGCACAAGTAGTATCTCTACTTAGTGTGAATCTTTGGGCTAGCAAAAGATCTTAAGCAAGCATCACATGTTAAAGGATTCAATACCATATAACTTCTATGCAAATGTAAAAAACCATGATCATTATGTTGTATTCGATGTCCCACTTCAACACTTGGTCATTCTATAATATTTTGATGGAAGCTCACAATCATAGAAGGTGTTCAAGATAGTATATTTATATGTAAATCTCATCTTCTCTACTATACTTTTGCATAGATCATATCAATTAATAACATTATGTTTGTTAGTTTTCAACACTTCTTATTGCTTATACCTATTTTCTATGTGAACCCATTACTTCTCATGAGATAAGCATATCATTATTTTATATTCTTTTAATTTCCATGCTAATATGATGGGTGCAAGTGAGGGAGAGGCACACGATCTCAACTAATTTTATTATATAAGTCTCACACTCGATTACAAGGATAAGTAGAACTCAAAACAAAAACTCTAAACAAAGCAAATCTGAAATTTCAACTATCTAAATCACAAAAAACTAAAGATCAAACTAATATAGATAGTGGTGATAAAAGGTGATTGTGATACGATAAGGGCATCTCCCCCAAGCTTGGAACAGGCCAAGGGTGGTGCACATACCCATGTACTCAAGTGTTCTTCGGTGATGGCGGTCGCGTTGTAGTAGTATTCTTCTACTCTAATTTACGCTTGAGAATGAAGGCTTCTTCCCTTAGATCGCCATTCTGTTGTTCAAGCTTCAATGTACTTTTGCATAAAGTTGCCTTGCTTTCCTACAGAAAATGAGAAGGGATAAATTGGGTATTGGGTTTCTTCCCTCCATTAGAGAGGCTTGACTTCTTGAATTCCACGTGCATATCTCCAGGTTGAGGTAGTGGAGCTTCATCTTCATATGAACTAGCATTCAGACCAGCATCCTCTATCTCCTCCAAATCAGTGTCTTCTTCCTCATCCATGGAGCATAAATAGGGGTAAATATCCCCAAAGATCTTTGGGTCTGCAACACGGTGGGAAACATAGCTCTCTCCATCGGAATCTTGGGACGACATATTTTCTGATCTACCAGAAAAATACCTTGAAACAAGAACAGAGGATAAACTCGTGATGCTATGGTCAAAACATCCGAGAGTATATATAATGTTTTTTCTAGGTCAGAATACGTGTTCTAGAAGAGATCAGAGTCCAGAGGGCACACGAGGGCCCCACAAGCCATCAGGGCACGCCCCGAGGGGGCGCACCCTATTGGCTTGTGCATTCCCCGTGGGTCCTCCTAACTCCGTTTTATTTTTGTAATTTTTCTAAAATACCAAAAACGACAGAAATTATTTTTATGGAATTTTTGGAGTTGGTTTACTTACCATACCACATACCTACCATTTTTTCAGGTTTTTGGAGTGTTCCGGAAGACCTCCTTGATGTGTTCTTCCAGTGTAATAACTCGGATGACATTTCTTTCTTCATTAATGGGTGCACCTGAAATATAATTCTTAATTATTTTCCCATTCACCACTCTCGGGTTCTTTCCTTAAAGATTATTGATTTATATAGCACCGGAGCGATAAACCACCTTAACAACGTATGAGCCTTCCCTTTTGGAAAGGAGTTTTCCTGCAAAAAATCTGAAACGAGAGTTGTACAAAAGTACTAAGTGTCCTACATTAAATTCTCGCTATTAAATCCTCTCGTCATGCCATATTTTAATCCCTTCTTTAAATAACTTGGCATTTTCATAAGCTTGCATTCTCCATTCATCAAGTGAATTAATCTCAAATAACCTCTTCTCAACAGCAAGTTTAAAATCATAGTTAATTTCTTTAATTGCCCGATAAGCTTTGTGTTCTAACTCAAGAGGTAAATGACAAGCCTTCCCATATAGCTTTTTGTATAGAGACATACCCATGGGATTCTTATAAGCAGTTCAATAAGCCCATAGTGCATCATCTAGTTTCTTAGACTAATTCTTCCTAGATCTATTAACAGTCTTTTGCAAGATTAATTTTATTTCTTGATTACTCAATCCAACTTGCCCACTAGACTGTGGATGATAAGGAGATGCAATCCTATGGTTAACATCATATTTAGCTAGAAGTTTACGAAAGCACCATGAATAAAATGTTAACCACCATCAGTCATTAAGTACCTAGGAACTCCAAACCTCGGGAAAATGATATCTTTAAGCATTTTAATAGAGGTGTTATGATCAGCACTACTAGTTGGAATAGCATCTACCCACTTAGTAACATAATCAACAACAACTAATATAAGAGTATACCCATGTGTGTAAGGAAAAGGTCCCATAAAGTCAAAACCCCAAACATCGAATGGTTCAATGCCAAGTGAATAATTCATAGGCATTATCTGATTCTTACCAATGTTACCAACTCTTTGGCATGAATTGCATGAAATGACATACTTGCGAGCATCTTTGAAAAGAGTAGGCCAATAGAAACCAAATTGTAATACCTTGTGTGCAGTTCTGTCACCGGCATGGTGTCCTCCATAAGCTTCAGAATGACACTTCCGAAGAATTTGTTCATGTTCATGCTCAGGTATACATCGTCTAATAATACCGTCTACTCCTTCTTTGTAAATATATGGGTCATCCCAAAATTAATGTCGTAAATCATAGAAGAATTTTTTATTTTGATGATAGGTGAAGCTAGGTGGAATGTACTTGGCAAGAATATAATTATCATAATTAGCATACCAAGGAGCTCTACATGAAGTATTTATAGCAGCAAGTTGCTCATCAGAAAAACTATCATCTATAGGAAGTGGGTCATCAAGAACATTTTCCACCCTAGACAAGTTATCTGCTATGGGGGGTTTAGCTCCTTTTCTATCAATTATATTCAAATCATACTCTTGAAGTAAAATTACCCACCTAATGAGTCTAGGTTTAGCATATTTCTTTTCCATAAGTTATTTAATAGCAACATGATCAGTGTGGATAGTTACCTTGGGATCGACAATGTAAGGTCTAAACTTATCACAAGCAAAAACAAGTGCTAAAAATTCCTTTTCAATGGTGGAATAATTCCTTTGAGCAGAGTCTAGAGTTTTACTGGCGTAATGAATAACATTTAATTTTTTATCTACTCTGCCCTATAACAGCACCAACAACATAATCACGGGCGTCACACATTATTTCAAATGGTAGGTTCCAATCAGGTGGTTGACCAATAGATGTAGAAATTAAAGCCTTCTTGAGTATTTCAAAAGCTTCTACAAAATCATCATCAAAAACAAAAAGAACATCTTTTTGAAGAAGATTAGTTGACGGCCAAGAAATATTTGAGAAACCTTTAATGAAACGCCTGTAAAAACCAGCATGACCAAGGAAAATTCTTATACCTTCAATATCTGTTGGGCATGGCATTTTCCCTATTGCCTCAACTTTAGCCTTGTTCACCTCAATGCCTCATTCAGAAATTTTGTGCCCAAGCACTATACCTTAATTTACCATAAAGTGGCACTTCTCCCAGTTCAATACAAGACTAGTTTCTTCACAACTTTGCAAAACTCGATCAAGGTTGCTCAAGCAATCATCAAAAGAAGTCTCGTAAACGGAAAAATCATCCATGAAAACCTCAACAATCTTTTAACAAAGAAACAAAGAATATAGCAGTCATACATCTTTGAAATGTACCAGGTGCATTGCATAAACCAAAAGGCATGCGTTTATAAGCATAAGTTCCAAAAGGACAAGTAAAGGTAGTTTTCTCCTGATCTTCTTTTGATACAGGTATTTGAGAAAATCCAGAATATCCATCCAGAAAGCAAAAGTGGGTGTGCTTAGATAGTCTTTCTAACGTTTGATCAATAAAAGGAAAGGGGTAAAGATCTTTTAGTAGCTTTATTCAATTTCCGGAAATCAATTACCATCCTATAGCCAGTTAAAATTCTTTGTGGAATAAGCCCATTTTTATCATTAGGGACAACAGTATCCTCCTTTCTTAGGGACACAATGAACATGACTTACCCACCTACTATCAGCAATAAGATAGATTATACCTGTCTCCAGAAGCTTTAGTATTTCAGTTCTTACCACTTCTTTCATTTTCAAATTTAAGCGACATTGATTATCAACAACAGGTTTAGCATCTAGTTCCACATTAATCTTGTGCTGACATAGAGTGGGTATTATGCCCTTTAAATCATCCAGAATATTTCCAACAATAGCCCTATACTTCCTCGGAGTTTTAAGTAATCTACTTTCTTCATGCTTTGAAAGATTAGCACTGATAATAACATGATATATCTTCCTTTCATTAAGATAGGCATATTTAGAGTATCAGGTAAATCCTTTAGTTTCAAACACGGGATCTCCCTTGGGTGGAGGAGGATCCCCTAGGATATCAACTGGTAAGTTGTGTTTCAGAATAGGTGTTTGTTTAAGGAGTATATTATCTATTTCATTCCTTTCATTTATTTGCATATCATTCTCATGGTCTAGCAAATACTGCTCTAGAGGATCAATAGGAGGTACGACAATAGAAGCAAAGCCAATTCTCTCATCTTTACTAGGTAACTCTTTGTCATGTGATTGATTAGTAAACTTGGAGAAATTAAATTCATGAAACACATCACCAAATCTTACTCTAACCTTATCAGTAACACAATTGATTTCAGCATTAACGGTGCTTAAGAAAGGTCTACCGAATATAAAAGGACAAAAGTTATCTTGTTCTGAACCGAGTACTAAGAAATAAGCGGGGTACTTGACCTTCCCACACAGAACCTCAACATCTCTAAGGATCCCAAGTGGAGAAATAGTGTCTCTATTTGCAAGTTTAATAGTAACATCAATATCATCCATAGTCGAGGGTGCTATGTTGTTCATAATTTCTTGAATAAGGTAAAAGGTATAACATTGACACTAGCACCGAGGTCACACAAACCATGATAACAATGTTCTCCAATTTTAACTGAAACAATATCCATGCCAACGACTGGTTTATTTTTGTCTAACTTATCATGTTTGTTTGTAGCAGGTTTCACAATCCTAGCAGCTTCCTCACAAAATTAAAGAACGTGACCCTCAACTTTATTATCTAAAATATATTTAACCATGGAAATCTTAGGCTCAACATTTATTTGTCCAGAAGGTATATGTGTTCTAACATGACTTTTATTAACCACAATCATAGTCTTAGCATGTTCCCTAATTCTAGCCGGAAAAGGAGGTTTCTCAATGTAAACAGTGGGACAATTGGATCAACATGACAAAAAATTATTTCTTCCTTCTCAATTTTAATTGGTTCCTCTAATGGTAGTTTGATGGGAGGATGATATTTAAACCACTTATCTTTGGGAAGGTCAAGATGAGTAGAAAAAGATTCACAGAAAGTAGCTACTATTTCAGACTCAAGACCATATTTATTGCTAAACTCATGGAAGGTATTAGTTTCCATAAAAGATTTAACACAATCAAAATTAAGTTTTATACCTGACTCTTTACCTTCATCAAATCCCCAATCTTCATAGTTGCGTTTAATTCTTTCTAGAAGATCCCATCTGAATTCAATAGTTCCATTCATATATGAGCCCGAAGAAGAAGAATCCAATAATAATCGATCATCACGAGAAAGTTGGGCATAAATATTTTGTACAATCATTTCTCTTGAGAACTCATGCTTTGGGCAGGTGTGTACCATATATTTGAGCCTCCTCCAAGCTTGAGCAATGCTTTCTCCATTATGAGGACATAGATTATATATATAGTTCCGATCACGGTGAACTAGATGCATTGGATAAAACTTCTGATGAAATTCCAGCTTCAAGCGATTCCAGTTCCATGATTCAGTACTATCCAATATCCTATACCACAATAATGCTTTTCGTTCCAAAGATAAAGGGAAACTTTTCTTCTTAACTTTGTCCTTAGACAAACCTACAAGCTGAAATAATCCACAAACCTCATCGGCGGATATCAAATGAAAATTAGGATGAGTCGTACCATCATAAGGATTAAATGATAGTTTCTCAAGCATACCTGAAGGAATCTCAAAATAAATATTTTCAGTAGGTTTAGTAGGTGGAGGAAAAATTTCTCATCTTCCGTTCGGGGCGAAGATGCCCCGAACAAGCCACTCAAAGGGTGACCGTTGATAGTGACAAGCGGTAGTAAATTTCAGCACGTATAGAAAATGTTTCCTTACCAAAGGCGCTTCACTCCCCGACCATGGCGCTGGAAAAGAGTATTTATGACCCACAAGTATAGGGGATCAATCGTAGTCCTTTCGATATGTAGGAGTGTCGAACCCAACGAGGACCGGAAGGAAATGATAAGCAGTTTTTAGCAAGGTATTCTCTGTAAGTGCTGTGAGTAACAGTAGTAGATAGTTTTGTAGCAAGATAATTCGTAACAAGTAACAAGTGACAATAGTAACAAAGGTGCAGCAAGGTAACCCAATCTTTTTTATAGCAAAGGTCAGGCCTGAAAGTATTGTTACATTAAGCAAGTCCTCCTGAGGACACATGTGAATTTCTGTGTAGTCATGTTCATCATGTTGAGTTTATTCGTGTTCGCTATTTTGATAATTTGATATGTGGGTAGACCGGTGCTAAGGTGTTGTTCTTACTTGAACTAACAATCTACTTATGGTTAACCCCTCTCGCAAGCATCCACAACTACAAAAGAACAGTTAAGATAAATCTAACCACAGCATGAAACATGTGTATCCAAATCAGCCCCTTATGGAGCAACACATAAACTAGGGTTTAAGCTTCTATCACTCTCGCAACCCATCGTCTACTTGTTACTCCACAATGACTTCCCTTAGGCCCATATAATGGTGAAGTGTCATGTAGTCGAAGTTTACATGACACCACTAAGAAAAGTGACAACATACACATCATCAAAATATCAAACACATGCCAACTTCACGAGATTACTTATAACAAGACTTCTCCCATGTCCTCAGGAATAATAGTAAATACTCACACATAATCAACATGTTTAAGATCAGAGGTGAAATAATGACAATTAAGGATCTGAACATAATCTCTTCCACCAAGTAATCCAACGAGCATCAACTACGAGATGTAATAATCAACACAACTAGTAACCCACACGTACCAATCTGAGGTTTTGGGACAAAGATTGAATACAAGATATGAACTAGGGTTGGATACGAGATGGTGCTGGTGAAGATGTTGATGTTGATGAAGATTGGTCCTCCCATGAATGAGGAAGCGTTGGTGATGACGATGGCTTCGGTCACCCCCTCTCGGAGAGGGATTTCTTGACAGAATCTGACTACCGAAGTGCAAAAGGGCCTCTGCCCAGGTTTCCGTCTCGAGACAGCAGCGCTTCTTCCCGAAAGGTTTTTTATTTATTCTTCTAGGGTAAAACACACCATATATGAGAAGAGGGGTGTCGGGGGACCATCAGGGCCCCCACAAGCCATCAGGGTGCTTCCCTAAGGGCGTGCCCTGTTGGCTTGTGCCCTGCTGGAAGCCCCCCTTTGGTATATTTTTGCTCCATAAATTCTTAAATATTCCAAAAATATTCCCCGTGAAGTTTCAGGTCATTATGAGTCTGTTGATTTTTCTACATTTTCTTGGTTTTCGGGTCTAGAATTCTAGTTTACAGATATTTCCCTCCTTGTGGTGTACCTTACATATTCAGAGAATAGACATAAGAAGTGTTTAGTAATGTGGAATGATGGACAAGAACAAGGTAAATAGTAGTAGGAATTCATGATGCAAAATGGACGTATCAAAATTTTACTAGAATTCTAAATTAAAGGAAGGAGCAGTACATGCAACAGGTAAACCAAACATGCTTAACCGGCGTAGCTAGCTGAACATAGGTTGTTAGTGATAAAGCTAAGAAAAACAAGCTATTCCTCATCGTCGGAGATATCGATGATGATGGGATCCTTCAACTTGGAAGAGGATGAGGCCTCCAGACCGTGGGTGCCCTCCTTGTAGTGGTGAGTGGCCATATCCTACCCCGGTACCAACATGCCGGCTCTGGAGCTGAGGTAAGAACGGGCACGCTGAGAAAACACCTCGTATTCTTCGTCGAACACACCGGCGATGCCCTCGAGAAAATACAGCAAGCTGTCATTCATAGCAGCCAACCGCATGGCGGCATCCGCACGCGAGGCATCATCGGTGCTCCTCCAAGATCTATGGGTTGGCACGCGTGGCAGCCATCGATGCCTCATCCACACATGCAGCTGTGATTTACTTCTATGCTGCCAAATGCTCCTTGAGATCCTGGCTATACTGCATGTAGCATGGATTTTGGCGGTGACTATTTGGAGGATGGGGCGATCATTTGGTTGGAATGTGTTGTGTGGCGGCCAGGGCATGTGGATGGAGGAGTAGGGGACTAGTGAGGGGGTATGGCGGAGGTGTGGATTACCTGACTAGATGGAATAGGCCGAGCAGGAGGAAGGAGCATCACCGGCGAGCAGGCGGCACTGCAAGCTAGCAGTGAAGGCTTGAACTATGAAAGGAAGGAGGAAATAGGGGAAATGTGGCTTTTGGTTTTGTACCGGGGATGAGGGAAGTAGATATTTCCACGGCATCCCAAAATTATCGTTCGCTTCAGCAGAAAACTGGAGCGGAAAGTGTCATCGAACACAGTCCCTTATTCAGAACTGTGTGCAATGTCTAAACATCATAGACGAATCATGTAGTTTACCCCATGTGTGATGATCTTGAACGTGCAAAATTTGATCTCCAAGCTTCCAACGTAAGATTGGATACTACATTGCACACGGTTCGTGCCAAAAAATAGTGTGTGATGTACTTGAATTTAATTTTCATTTGGAAGATGGAATGGGGATGTGGCGCCAATTTTTGGTCCGTTTTTCCTTGGTTACAATGGTCATCCATGTCATCGCATAATCTAAACATCAATTGTTAATTTGGGTACTACACAAAAGAGCCTACACCACAACCTACACTTACTCAATCGAGCAATTAAACAGATCTGGTTGACCTAAACATTACTCTAACAAAAGCCAGCGCTCTAAACAAATACTAATGTTCCACGTGACGCTCGTCGGTATCTACCGCATCCTTCATGACCAACTCGCGCTCGACGACCTCCGGGGAAGGGCCTCCATGTAGGATTGAAAGTATGTCTAGAGGGGGGGTGATTAGACTACTTGACTAAATAAAAGTTCTACCTTTTCCCAATTTTAGTTGTGGACAGATTTTAGCAATGATAGCAATTCAAGCACACCCTACACATAAAAGTCTAAGAGTATAGCAGCGGAAAGTAAAGAGGAAGACATGTAGTAGAGGTTAGGGTTAGAAGATCAAACGCAATTGTAGACATGAAGATTTTTCCCGTGGTTTCGATAGGTGGCGCTATTGTACATCCATGTTTATGGATTCTTCAACCCACGGAGGGTAACGGCCGCGAGATTCCATGGAGGGCTCCACCCATAAGCGTACACGAAGTAGCAACCTTGAATATTCCATAACGGCTTCCGTCCATGAAGGACTAGCCTCTCTATGGGTAGATCTTCACGAAGTAGGCGATCTCCTTGCCCGTACAAACTTCTTGGTTCAACTCCACAACACAAAGTAGGAGGCTCCCAAGCAACACCTAACCAATCTTGGAGGCACCACCCTCCAAAAGGTAATAGGCTTGATAGTGATGATGAACTCCTTGCTCTTGTGCTTCAAGATGATAGACTCCTCAACACTCAATCACTTTATCACATATTTTCCTTGGTAGAAGAGATTGATTGGGAGGAAAGAAACCTGGGGAGGCTAGAAATCAAGATCCATATGGTTGATCTTGATCTCAACACAAGGGTAGGTGGTTCTCTATCAGAAATTTGGATATGGGAAGTGGGGAAATTGTTTTGAGTGCTTCTCCTGTGAGTGAGATGTGGTGGAGGGGTATATATAGGCATCTCCAAAATCCAATTGTTACAACATTATTGACCAACTCGGTGAAACCGAAGAAAAACTCGGTTGTACCGATCTGTTCAAAATGTGGCAACTTTAGGAATGTCGGTGAGACCGATATGACATTCTCAATGGTACCGATATGAGTGGCCGAGGGAAGTTTCCAAACTCGGTGAGACCGAACCATAAAAATTGGAAATTCTGATTCCATGAATTTAGTCACCAGAATCGTGGTCACCAAAACTCGGTTGCACTAATGTCGTACTTGGCTGTACTGAGAACTTAGGGTTTGTCTAGGGTTCTGTCTGGGGTAGAAATCGATAGAGAGGCTTGGGAAAACTTGGTGGCACTGATTTTGTGTAGAAGGGTTTGGACAGCATATTTTTGTGGGGGAGCTTGTGGGTGTTTTTGGTGGCTAGCACTTGTGCACGTGGAGCAATTTGTTCACCAACATTACCTCACCCCCTTTAAATAGTATTTTCTTTCCTATGGACTCAAAGTGATTTCTCACAAAGTAAAAAGAGAGTCTTCTAGCTTGAAGCTTTGCCAATCCATTCCTTGCATCTTGGTATCTCCACACAATCTATAGCCATCCCATCATTGGACTTTTCCTGAAATATACTTAGTGCAAATATGAGTCCAATGAGATATATGTTGTTATTCATTACCAAAACCACCAAGGGAGCAAATGTGCTTTCAATATCCCCCTTTTTGGTAATTGATGACAATATATAGATCAAAGCTTTGACATATGATATAATAAATGAGTAGAATCATCGCATTGAGAAGTATGTGGTAAGCAAGAGCTCCTCCTAAATTTGTGCACTATTTTGAATTTGCCTTGGAATTCAAATGCACAATCGATTAGGTTCATGGGGCACTCTTCCATGTCACATACTACTTGGTGGTGTGCAAGAATAATATGAATGAACAACATAGCACAACACATCAATAAAGAAGTAAACGATCATCTCATAAGCATCTCAAAAGATAAGAAGTAGTAGCAACACATAAGAAGTGCATGATCAAACACCAACAAGTTTAACACAACGATAAACCAAAAGATTTTAAAGTTTTAAAGAGCGATAAAAAGCAACACTCTCTCTTTGTCTCTCTCGAAGCCCTATGATCTATACAACTCCTCTCCCTTTGGCCACAAGTTACCAAAAAGTTGAAAGGTACTAATCGTCTCTTTGGGGCTTATCTCCTCCGGTTGTTGATGTAGGAGTCGAGACAACCGCTTTTGTGAAGATTTCTGCAGATGTCATGGAAGGGATTGAAGTAGACACTAGAGGTGCTGATGGAGCTGGTGGAACTAAAGGAGCTGCAACAGGACCTGATGAAGATGGTCTCATCTCTGGAGTTGGCACTAACATAAATAGGGCCTGGGTCTTGAACTGAGTGCTAGGCTGGAGAGGGTGACTGTCCTCCTCCTCATCATCATCATCATCTGAGGTGTGGGGAAGGGGTACATAATCCACTTCCTTCTTGAGCTCATCAACAATTTTTGTCAGCCATCAACCTTGTTGTTCAAAGTGTGGAACTTGTCCTCAACAATCCTTTCCATAATCTTCGGTTCTTCAGAATCTCAGTGATCTCATTCTGCATGCCTTGGATAGAGCTAAGAATAAGGTCAATCTGCTCATTCCTTGTCCTTGGGACTGGAGCACTAGTGGCTCTGGCTGCCTTAGCTGTCGCCTTTGTAGTAGATGAAGTGGGATGATCTGGGTTCATCACCACAACATTATCCTCAAACTCAGGCTAGAGTGGCATATGAGGTCAATCAAGTGCATATACATTCTTTTCAAGATTGGAATTGATAAGCATTTGAATGTATGGAGCATATCCACATGATCTCTTTTGGTTAGTAACAATCCTCTTCACAGTCTCAACTATCAAATCCATGACCCTGAATCTAGTGTGAAGGTCAATGTGATGCAGCATGTTGATTGAGAATCCTCTGGTCATCTTGTCATCTCCTGACTTGGGCATCAAAGTGTACCTCAAGATGGTGTTGGTGGTTTGTAAACTTGCCTGCAGATAGTATACCGAGCCAAACTTATTGAATGCACATAGTCAACAGGGATCTCCTTGTATATCTTAGCCATGGAGTTATGATTCATTTTGGCCTTAGAGTACACATCCAAGTCACCATCTTGTACTTGTGGGCCTCCTAATATGGTAGTCCACTCTTCCACTATTGATTCATACCTGACACCTTTTGTCATCCAAACAAATTTTCCATCACCATAAAAATGAGTTGTGTAGTGGAATTGCATGATCATCTCATCATTCCAAGGGGTCATCTTCCTACCAACAAATGCTTCAATATCAATGGCCTTGAAGTTCTCTTGCACATGGGGGAACTAATCCTCATTATCCTTAATATAGCCCCAGTCTACATATCTCATGTCACTTACAGCTAGGCTCTTGTCTAGGAGAATGGTCTCATAAAAGTCTTGCTGCTCATTGGTGTAGAATCTGTAGTTTACAACAGTCTTTCTCCTTTGAGAATATGGATCTATAGCTCTCCATTCTCTCAGTCCTGAATCCTTCCTCGTCTTCATGTCCTTAGCAAGAGGATAGTTGTCATTGTGCTCTGGAAGGTGAGGTCTTAGCTTCCTCAAAACTATCATTTCATCCTCTTCAGCAATAGCTCTGGAGGAGTATCCCTTGTTCTTGGCTGCAGCTGGAATATCCTTGGTTGTCCTCTTGGAGTTTGGAGCTGTGGGATTATTGGGAGCAAATGTCTTGCTCTTGGATGGGGCCTGACTGGTCCTGGCATCAACAACCAGTTTCTTCTTCTTCTTGGGAGGAGCCTTGGCATCTGGCTCTTCCTCTCCCTCAGCTTCTTCTAGATCTTCATACATAGAAGCTGGTCTTCCAACAACATGTACTATGCTCTTCCTGCTCCTCTTCTTCTCGGCAGGCTTCTTGGGCATAGAGCTCCTAGTAGGCTCAATAGACATGCAAGCTCTAGCACTCTCTCGTCCTCTCATTGCCTCGGTACTAGGACACTCCTTCCTTACTCGCCTCCTAGATGAGGTGGCCTCAGTTGCAGACTACTTAACAACTCTCTCTGCTTTGTCTTGCCTTTGCTTGGCAAGAACTTCATCTGGCACAAAATCTGAGTCTTCTTCATCAAAATTCAACTTCCTCCCGACTCTTGTAGCAGCCTTGGACAAGTTATGAGAGCTAGGGGTCCCTGGATCTTCTAAAGAAGAGCTGGCCTCAGGACTAGTGCATGGATCTGCTTCAATATTGGCCTCTTTGAAGTCATTCTGGCTATCCACTGAATCTAACATACTGACCCTGTGAATAGAGCATAGAAGAATAGTGGGCTTGAGTCATCACAAAAACAAACATTTTTCAAATTTGTAC
Organism: Hordeum marinum; assembly: GCA_022496015.1. NCBI lineage: Eukaryota > Viridiplantae > Streptophyta > Magnoliopsida > Poales > Poaceae > Hordeum > Hordeum marinum. The sequence goes on from CM039674.1 coordinate 148,412,769, forward strand.
AAAGAAATTCTTAGTTTTAACTTTCTGTGAAATGGATTTTGATACCATCGAGTTGGGTTTTTCAGATGCACCAAGACAGATGATCTTCTTTAAAGAAACTTGGCAATCACTTTGGTGTCACCGAAAATGATTGCTCGGTTTCACCGAGATCATTCTCAGAAACCTTAGAACCAAATCATTAGAACCGAATTTTGTGACTCGGTGTCACCAAGATGCGTTTTGCGAACGACTAAACCTAAAAAACTTCTAGTTCTCTAATCTAATGAATTTTCTTGTGGGATAGAAATATTGCACACGGTGGATAATAGATGGAAACATCCTAATGCGCATGAATCAGATAGAGGACCACACAAAGGGTCGGATTCATACCCTAGTTCGGTGTTGAATCTGCTACAGCGACGATGACGGCATAGATTCCGTCGATGACAGAGATTCCCAATGGAGGATGCGCATGGGGAAGCAAACGTGATGACCAGTGGGTTCGGAGCAGCAGTTTGGAGTTTGGAGGAAAAGACTTTTGGCGATTGAATTTCAAAAGTCGAGTCTGCAAGGCTATATACTCCTTAGTGTTGGTGAAACTAATTTGATAATTTCGGTGTCACCTAGTTGCCTAACTTCCAGGAGACAGAGGGACTCGGTGGAACCGAGAATTCCAGATTGGCTGTACTGAGGTCAAAAACCTAGATCAACTTTGTGCTTCAGTGGAACTGAGTTAGTGGAGTTGGTTACAACGAGATTGAAAAAGAGGTTTTGGAATGCAGCTCTTGTCGACACGGTACTCCGAGTGCTCCTCACATAGAGGGTTTGAGAAGTGCTTGTTAAAGTTTTGTGATGCAGCATGAATAGAATTTGAGATGAGAAAGCATAGATAGCTAGAGAGGGATCCTAGGCATTCTTGTACATCCAATTGGCAAAAGAAAAGAAAAAATCCCAAATAGCCACAATTGGATATTCTTGAATGAGTAAAGATACGCAGACCAACATTCTCACACAATAAGATGTCAAATGAAATCATGGCAAACATGCACAAACACTCTAGCATCTATCAAGCACTTTGGCGATGACATAGTAATCTATATATGAGTATATTGACTTAGGGGCAAAGTAAGAATACTTGATCATAGGTCATACTCATCGTTTAAGCACAAGTGGGGTTGCCACTTTTACGTAAAGCTTGTTAATGTTGTCACATTCTAAGAAATGCTTTAACTCAAGTCTTAGAGTAAAACTCCCCCTTGATGTGACATCCCCCTTAAGAGGGATAAACTAACCTTGGGTTGTGTCGTACAATTATTCATGTGGGTGATGTAGTGGTGGATGCTCATAGTTGATGAAGATCATCTTGAGTGGGGAGCAATCCTTTTGTTTCTTACTCTCCTAACCTACATGGGTTAGTCCCGAACACAAGAGACAAATACAAGGATATCTATTGACATGGAGTGCAAAGCATACATGATGATGTCCATGGATTCATTAATTACCTTGTCCCTTTCTTACCTTTGAGGGAATGTATGACTCCTTGAACTATTACATAATGTTGATGTTGATTGCAACTAGTCCTTGCCAATAATGAATGTGAGTGAATTTCATTGCTGGAGTCACCCCTCAAGAACTTCTGTGGTTCTTCTTCTTGGGGAGACACATCAAGTTGATGGGAATCCTTGGATTTGATGTGCCACTTGTAGAACTTGAGCTTGTAAGCCTTGGGAACCCACTTGACCAAAGCTTGGGATTCATCTTCATATGAGTCAATCTCCACTTGAAGCTTGTCCTTGCCCTTGAGCTCGTGGTCTTGTGGTGGAAGGTCATCTTGAGCTTTTGTTCCCTTAGGAAGAGTATGTTCATACATATCCCTTTGAGGAACAAACTTGGGCTTGGGGTATTGACCTTCTTCCCATTCAACTCCATTTGCATTGACGTAGTCAATGTCGTGGTTCTTCTGGTATCCTCCATGCTTGCGTACAATTTCCTCAAATTGCTTACACCCCTAAAGACTTTTGTAAATACCTTTCTCTATAATCCCTTTCAATAGATCATTTTCTTGCTCAAGTGTAACTTGGCTAAGAGAGTCGTTAGTGGGATCAATAGAACCACTAGAAGCAATATCATTGGATTTATCATTTTTATTGCTACTAGTTGAAGAACCTTTCTTGCCTTTGTTACTAGTTTTATTAGCCTTGACTTGTGGAATGAATCTAGACAAGAGAAGTCGTTTGGCTTGATAATAGGAAGTATTCTTTCGAAGATCGTCATTGATAGCTTTAAGGAATTCATGCTATTGCTCCAAATTGAGCTTCTCGAAGCGGAGCTTCTCATGAGTCCTTACAAGTTCTCTATGATCTTCTAGAGTAGACTCGTGGGCTAACTTAAGAGTGTTTAGTTCTTTAGTTAGTCACTCTATTTCCAACTTATCATCATCACACGACTTATCTTGACTAGAGTGATTACTAACAAGTTCTTTTTGACTAGTATCACTAGATTTGTCAAATAGCAAGTCATCATCTCCTAATAGGTCATCCTCATCACTATTGAAATCAAGATATTCAGGATGTGATACCTTTGGGCCTTTAGCCATGAAGCAACTTCCACTCCCTTCATTTTGTGAATCAAATATGTCGTAGGAGTTGGAGGAAACGAGTGCAAGTCCGGCAACACCTTCATCTTGACTATATTCGGAGTCAGAGTGATAGGTTCTCTCGGAGTGGTGGTCAAATTCGGGGCCAGAAACCCATTCACCAACATGAGCTTGATGTCTTCTTCTTGAGTAGCTCATGGTGTACTTGTCCTTCTTCTTCGAGTCCCTACTTATCCTTGAGGGTCTTCATTCACAATGATCATCCCTACTCCTTCTTTATTTTCATGGTGACTCATCTCTTGAGCTCTTTCTTCTAGGTGACTCTTCCCTTTGGGGGGGGGGCGTGCACTCATTGGAGTAGTGTCCGGGCCTTCCACAACTGTAACAATTCTGGTAACGACTAGATGAATGCTTCTCTTCATATCTTGAGTTGGAGTTCCTCTCTTTGCCTCTACTCTTGTAGAACTTCTTGAATTTCTTGACCATGAGGCTTATCTCTTCATTGGTGACAAGGTTGTCGCTTGAAGTAGCGGGATCATCACTTGTGGCTTTTTAAGCACTCTAGACTTGTTTTAAAGTTCTTCCTTGTCTTTGAGTGACATCTCATGAGCAACAATCCTTCCAATCACTTCCATAGCCTTGAGATCTTTGTAGTTTCTCATCATTTGGATTAATGTGCACACGGTGTCATACTTTCCATCCAAATCTCTAAGTATCTTCTTGATGATGAATTTGTTGGTCATTTCTTCACTTACTAAGCCGACAATCTCATTGGTAATGAGAGCTAGCCTAGAGTACATCTCTACGATTCCTTCACCATCCTTCATCTTGAACTTGCCAAGTTGAGTTTGAAACACATCCAACTTAGATTATCTGATGAAATCAGTACCTTCATGCATATCAACCAAAGTGTCCCAAATTTTCTTTGCATTCTCAAGACGCATGGTTTTGTTGAATTCTTCGGGGCATAGGCAGTTGAAAAGAATGTCACATGCTTGAGCATTGTATTAAAACATCTTCACAATCCGGTTCCTTTCCATTACCAAAGAATTCACCTTGCAAGCCAACACGAACAACAATCCAAACGGCGGGGTTATGACCAAGAATATGCATTTTCATTTTATGCTTACAACTAGCAAAGTCTGTACCATCAAAATATGGACCTCTACGGTGATAATTTCCCTCACTTGGCGCCATACTATCCAAGGTTGTGAAACCAATGCAATGGAGACCAAAGCTTTGATACCACTTGTAGGGGGTGATTAGACTACTTTACTAAGTAAAAAGTTCTACCTTTTCCCAATTTTAGTTGTGGGAAGATTTTAGCAATGATACCAAGTCAAGCACACCCTACACATGCAAGTCGAAGAGTATAACAGTGGAAAGTAAAGATGAACACATGTAGTAGAGGTTAGGGTTAGAAAATCAAACGCAATTGTAGAGGCAAAGATTTTTCCCGTGGTTCCGATAGGTGGCGCTATCGTACATCCACATTTATGGAGTCTTCAACCCGCGGATGGTAACGGTTGCGAGAGTCCACGGAGGGCTCCACACATAAGGGTCCACGAAGTAGAAACCTTGACTATTCCATAACGGCTTCCGTCCATGAAGGACTAGCCTCACTTTGGGTAGATTTTCACGAAGTAGGTGATCTCCTTGCTCGTACAAACTTCTTGGTTCAAGTTCACAACACGAAGTAGGAGGCTCCCAAGAAACACCTAACCAATCTAGGAGGCACCACCCTCAAAAAGGTAATAGGCTTGATAGTGATGATGAACTCCTTGCTCTTGTGCTTCAATATGATAGACTCCTCAATACTCAATCACTTTCTCATAGAATTGGCTTGGTAGAAGAGATTGATTGGGTGGAAAGAAACTTGGGGAGGCTAGAAATCAAGATCCATATGGTTGGAGTGGATGATCTTGATCTCAACACAAGGGTAGGCCATTCTCTCTCAGAAATTTGGATATGGGAAGTGGGGAACTTGTTCTGGATGCTTCTCTTGTATGTGGGGTGTGTTGGAGGGGTATACATAGGCATATCCAAAAGTCGAACTGTTACAACATTATTGAGCAACTCGGTGAAACCAAAGCAAAACTCGGTTGTACCGATCTGTTCAAAATGTGGCAACTTTAGGAATCCCGGTGAGACGATATGACACTCTCGGTGGTACCAATATGAGTGGCCAAGGGCAATTTCCAAACTCGGTGAGACCAAACCATAAAACCCGGAAATTCCGATTCCATGAATTTAGTCACCCGAATCGTGGTCAAATACTCGATTGCATCGATGCAGTACTTGGTTGTACCGAGAACTTAGGGTTTGGCTAGTGTTCTGTCTGGGTTAGAAATCAGTAGAGAGAATGGGAAAACTTGGTAGCACCGATTTTGTGTAGAAGGGTTTCGACAGAGTATTTTTGTGGGAGAGCTTGTGGGTGTTTTTGGTGGGTAGCACTTGTGCACGTGGAGAAATTTGTTCACCAACATTACCTCACCCCCTTTTAATAGTATTGGCTTTCCTATGGACTCAAAGTGATTTCTCACAAAGTAAAAATAGAGTCTTCTAGCTTGAAGCTTTGCCAATCCATTCCTTGCAACTCGGGGTCTCCAACAATCTATAGCCATCCCATCATTGGACTTTTCCTGAAATATACTTAGTGGAAACATGAGTCCAATAAGATATATGTTGTTATTTATTACCAATACCACCAAGGGAGCAAATTTGCTTTCACTCCATGGCATCCATCGCCACATACTTCGCAAGCATCTTGTAGTCTGTGTCCCCCATCTCTTTGGAAACGGCTGCCACGAGCCGGGTGCGGGAGGCTGATACGTCTCCAACGCATATATAATTTTTTATTGTTCCATGCTATTATATTATCATTCTAGGATACTTTTTGAGTAATATTTTACCAATTTATATTATTTTTGAGGTCTAACCTATTGACAGAGTGTCAGAGCCAGTTGTTGTTTTCTATGTGTTTTTTAACTTTTCAGGTTTACAGTACCAAACGAAGTCCAATTGCCTCGAATTTTTTTTATGATTTTTTCTGGACCAAAAGAAGACCTGGAAGCTTCGAGATGAGGCCGGAGGCCACACGAGGGGGGCACATGCCAACAAGGAGCAACCAGGGGGTGGTCGTGCCCTGATGGCTTGTGCCTCCCTGGTGGCCCCTCTGAGCCCGTTCTCTGGCCTATAAATTCACATATATTCCAAAAACCCTCGAGGGCATACTGAAACACTTTTTCCACCGCTGCAAGTCTTTGCTACGCTACGATCTCATCTAGAGCTCGGTTCCGGCACCCTGCCGGAGGGGGGATCGAGCATGGATGATCTCTTCATCAACCTTTCTGCCCTCATGATGATCTGAGAGTGGTTCACCGCAGACCTACGGGTCCGTAGTTAGTACCTAGATGGCTCTCTCTCTCTCTTGATCTTCAATATAATGGTCATCGCATCTTTGCTTTGATCCATCTGATGTAACTCTTTTGTGCGGTACGTTTGTTGGGATCCGATGGATTGTGGGTTTATGTTTAGATTATTCATGAAAAGTATTTGAGTCTTCTATGAAATTATTATGATTCTTAATTGCGTTATCATTATAGCTTCGTAATTCTCTCCAATCTATTGATTTGCTTTGGCCAAGTAGATTGATCTTTCTTCAGTGAGAGAGATGCGTTGTAGTGGGTTCAACCTGACGAGTTTCCATATCCCAGTGATAGAAGGGGACAAGTTACGTCTTTGTGTGTTTGCCACTAAGGAAAACTATGGCCCCGGGTCTATTCACTTATATATTTACAAACTTATGAATACCTTCCTGTTCTTGTTTACCTTTTATTTTATTTTGTAATTTACAATTATCTACTATTATCTATACACTTCACTTGCTTGCAAATAACGAGATCAAGGGGATTGACAACCCTCTTGCCCGAGTTGGGTGAACGTTGTTTGCTGTTTTATGTGGAGCCGCTGACGACAGTTATGAATTGATATTCCTATTGGTTAGATAAACCATAGTTTCATAATTGAGTGAAATACTTACCCGTATTGTGCTGCAATTATCTATTCCTCTTCACGAAAAACCCAACGCAGATCACAAGTATTAGAGGCCATCGACAAACGGATGGTTGCCCAAGTTCTCTTGGCGATTGCCAACTCTTCGAACGTAGGTTGCTTACCAGTGTCGGAGAAGGCCATTGCTATTTGTGTGGTAACCGACACGAGATGGGCGTGGGTGGCCTTGGCATAGGCATGGGCAGCCTCCATGAGGGCTGCGACGGCCGCCGAGGAATGGACAACTACTATGTCGTTCTCGCCATTTTCTATCCCATTTGCGGATGTTGTTGTCGCTATCTCCACTGCAGCAGCTGCCCTTTCGGCGCCTGCAGCTGCCCTGTCCGAGATTACGTCCGCGATCAAGGATGTTGTGAGCACGTTCATGTATTGTGCGAAGTTGAAAATGTTGAAGCGCGTAGGTACGATCCAATTGTCTGGTTTGACACTGTGGTGTTCATGATTTATACTTATGCGCTGAAGACGGAGACATGCCATGCCAATATGATAAAATGAGTAGGGATAACATTCTTTAAGGATCATATATTTTGAGAAAGTAATGATTCTTCTTCTTATGTTCATGAATATTATCATTTTGATAGAAAGTTCTTCGTCGTTTCTCAATATCTACACCTGAAAGTGATTACATGCTAGGTAGAATGCCACATCAAACATTCTGCTTTTATCATTTACCTACTCAAGGATGAGCGGGAATTAAGCTTGGAGATGTTGATATTGTCTCCAACTTATATATAATTTTTAATTGTTTCATGCTATTATATTATCAATCTTGGATACTTTATATATAGTTATATGCTATTGATACCACTTGTGGGACTAAGGTATTAACCCAATGCCCAGTGTGAGTTCCTATTTTTGCCTGTTTTTCAGCTATTCGGAAAATCAATATCAAACAAACTCCAAACGCGATGAAACTTTACACGAGTTATTTTTGGGGTATCTATAATTTTTGTTTGTTTCATGCTATTATATTATCAATCTTGTATACTTTATATGCCATTTTACATCATTTTTTGGACTAACCTATTAACTCAGTGCCAGTTCCTATTTTTCTGCGTGTTTTTGATTTTTTAGAAAATAAATACCAAATGAAGTCCAAACACGATGAAACTTTATAGTGGTTTTTTTATTTCAAAAGAGACCCTAGAAGTTTCGGGAGGAGACCAGAAGACGTAGAGGTGAGCCACGAGCTCAGAAGGCATGCCCTGCTGGTAGGGCACAACCGTGAGCTCTTGACTACCCCATACACCATTTTGACCTAATTAAATATATTCTCAAATAATCACAAACCAATAGAGAGACACCCGAAACACTTTTTTCACCGTCGCAAGCCTCTATTCTTCTGTGATCCAATCTGGAGACTATTTTTGGAACTCTGCGAGAGGGTGAATCAATCACGGAGGCCATCTACATCAACCTTGCTGCCTCCATGATGATGTGTAAGTCGTTCACCACACACCTATGTGTCAATAGCTAGTAGTAGATGACTTCTTCTCTCTATTTGATCTTCAATACCATGGTCTCCTCGATCTTCTTGGAGTTCTATCTGACGTAATCGTTTTTTGCAGTGTGTTTGTTATAATTCGATGAATTGTGAGTTTATAATCAGATTATTCATTTAAACTAATTGAATATATTTTTTGTTTTATTTCTCCTTTTCTCCCATTTTCCCATTTTCTGTTTTTTCTTTTGTTTCTATTTCTATTTTTTCTTTTCTTTCCTTTCACTTAAATTTTTCAGTTTCAATTTTAATTTATTTCTTCCCTTTCTTTTCAATTTTTTTAACAACTCGTTTTGTTTTATTGTTTTGCTGGTCAGGATTTTCACAAAATGCTTGTACTTTTCATAAAATGTTCTCATTAGAAATAATTATTCACAAACTCTAAGAATAGTTCATGTTTCAATGATTGTTCGCAAAATGTTCATTTTTCATGAGTTCAAAAAATGTTCAGATTTCAAAAATTGTTTGCAATTTTCAAAATTGACCGATTTGTCAAATTTTGATTGTTATTTTTTTTCTAAAATTTTCACAACTTTCTAAAAAATTATTTGGAATTTCAAAAAACGTTCCTGCATTTTAAAATAGTTCATAATTTTTGAAAATGTTCTTGTTTCCCTTTGTGCAAGAGAAAAATGTTCATGTTTTTAACTTCCTTTTGTGTTGTTGAAATTTTTTAAAGAACTTTATTTAAAAATTAATTGGAACTTCAAAAAATGTCCTTATTTTTAAAAGTTGTTAAAATGTTCATTTACAGTTTTTTAGGAGTTTTACAAAATAACCCCACTTCAAAAATTGTTCACAAATTTCAAAAAATGTTTGTGTTTTATAATTTTCTGCGGGAGTTTCAAAATATATTCTCCTTTCCAAATTTTGTTTTGGAATTACAGAATGTGTTCCCATTTCCAAAAATTGTTCATTTATAGCAGAGATCTTGTTTAATTTATACCAGTGCTCTTGTTTCATTTCATTTTTTTTGTTTTTCTGATTTTTTTTTCATTTTTTCTATTTACTTTGTAATTCCTTGGTCTTCTCTTTTGTTGTTTTCAGAACTAATTTTATTTTTAAAAATTAGAAAAATGTTCCTGTTATTAAAATAAAATCAACAATTCAAAAGTGGTCTTCATACAATCTTCCCATTTTTAAATTTTGGTTACAAATCCAATAATTGGCTATACTTTTTCCGAAACTTTCCAGGTTTTTAATAATTTGTTCAGAATTTCAAAAAAAGCTATTCAGAATTTTCATAATTTTTTTCTAAAAAAAATACTTCGCGCTGCATATTCATCACAAGCACTAAGCCGCTCCACTGACAAGGTACATGTGTCCACTAGAGGCAATGGCGTGTTCGTATCCGTAGTAACACGACTTATTTTTCGTACTTTTTTACGCCACTCGCTTTTCTTGCATGGGCCAGCCCAGATTAAGTATGCCATGGGCCTGCCAATCTGCCGCACGACAGATAGGAGGTCCCATAAGTCGGGAGCTCCTGTTCGGCGCCTTATGCACCCGAACAGGTAGCTGGCGCCCATGCAGCCATGACTTCGGCCGGCCTAGCAACCTGCACAAAAGGTAAAATAAAAGGTTAAATGGCCAAGCACGTTAACCAGTAGGATATGATCAGTTTAGTGCTTACTAAAGGAGACATAAATATTATGACCATACTGTCCACACACGTTAATCAATAAAATACTACTCCCTCCGTTCCTTTATATAAGGTGTATTTGTTTTCTGATAAATTTCAGAATATAAGGTGCATTTTTTTCATTCTTCATAATTCCCTTGTTAGCCCTCCAAAAAAAGGAAAGAATTTATTTTTTGATTGTGTGTGTCTCTTTTTATAGCAAAAGAAGGAAACTATCTCTTTGTCGATTGCATGAATCCTGGACTAATTGATTTACTTTCGACTAAACAACAAATTTGCCAAGGGTAATTTAGTCTTTACATGTCTATAATTATGTGCCTTGGTCACCGTGCCAAAAATAATACACCTTACATAAAGTAACGGAGGGAGTATATATTTGTTGATTACCAGTGGAAACAGAGATCTTTTGACCATTTATTTCGCACAAACATTAAATATATACTAGTATTATATACTAATTTTAAATATTTGAATAAATAAAACGTGAATTTGAAAATCATTCACAAAAACCACGAAATTAAAGAAATCAAATATTTCCAAAAAGTTTGTACCAATTCAAAAAAATTGCAAAAATGGAAAAGTTCATGAATTTTAAAAACGTTCATCCAATTTAAGAAAATGTTCATCGAATTTCAAAGAAGTTCCTGAATTTTAAGAAAATCATCAAATTTTAAAAAATATTCATCGAATTTGAAAAGAGTTCATTGAATTTGAAAAAAAGTTCATCAGTATTTGAAATAAAAGTTCATTGAACTAGATAAAAGTTCATTGAATTATAAATTCTTCGATTCTGGAAAAAGTTCAAGATCTTGAAAAAAAATCGTAAATTTTGAAAGAAGTACACTCAATTTGAAAAACTTCATTGAATTTGAAAAAAACTCAATGAATTTGAAAAAAAAGTTGATCGATTCTGAAAAACGTTCAAGATCTTTTAAAAAACTCGTAAAGTTCTAAAAAAATTACTGAATTTGTAAAAAGGTCATAAATTTTGAAAAACGTTCATGAAATTTGAAATAAATCATAGATTTTGAAAAAAATCATCAAGGTCGATTGGTTTTTTCAACTTTAAAAAAAGTTCACTAACATTTTAAAAAAGGTTCATCGGTTTTGAAAACAAAATTTCATCATATTTGAAAAACAAATGATCGATTTAAAAAAAGTTCACGTGTTTAGAAAAAATATAAAAAATCGATGCGGGAAGAAACCAGGTAAAAGAAGAAAAGAATAAATAGAAAACGAAAATGGAAATGGAAAAATAAAAAGGAAAACAAGAAGGAAGAAATAAAAGAAGGAAGAACTTGAAACTTGCCAGTCATAACAATATACGAACGAACCTCCTCCCGCGACATCGCTGGTTCGATTCGTGGCGACCGACATTACTTTTTATGGATTAACTGATGAAGTAATGGGCCGGCCTAGCACAGGGCGCTGCAGGCGCCATTTTGCGAAAATACATACAAACGGGCGCCTGCAGCGGTAAATAGGAAACCCCCACAAGTCTTGGCTACAAGCAAGACCTTCCTCTCAAAAAGTAAAAAAACGAAACATAGGGGTGCGCTTCATAATGTTTTTGTGGTGGCGATGGAGACTAGTATGGAGGGCCGTAACCCTGTTGGGTCAATAGCTCATGTGCGACATCTTTCATGGGAATTGGAAGGAGTGTGCCGTCTTTCGTGCGAACTTGCTTGGTGCAACAGTTTTGAGCAAGGAAATAACCCAGACACGACATGGCCCTTAATTTGAACTGATGCCCTCATTAGCTGTTAGGGGTTGGACCCACAACTTATCCACGTAAGCGTGGGACCCACCACTTACATCGCAACTAGAAGAGACGACCGCCCGTGCCCGTCCGTCCGGCGCCACCCATTGCTTCCCCTTTCCCCATTCTTCCTCTTCTTCAACGACCTAGTGCAGATGTTCACCTCCTCCGCCACGCACTCAAGATGGCGTCGGTATGGTTCGGTGCCACTCATAAGGTGCCCTGACTGCCCATGCCTAGAGCCTCTAAAACGGTTGGTCACTAGGACTGATAATAATGGAAATCTTGGGCGAGAATTTGTGAAGTGCTTGAGCAAAACAATGGCAGGAAGTGATGGGAAGGTTAGATCTCAGTTCTTAGCGCGTTCTTTCACTTCCGTTTGCTGTGATTTCTCCATATTATATTTTTTCCTCAAATTTGGAATTTAGGGTTCATATTGTTGTTTTTAGATCTTAAACAAATGCACCCATTTCGAGTGGATGGATGAATATATTGAGACGATTCCGTTCGAGGGCTACATTGATTCGAGCGAGGCCGCTACCTGGGAGCTCAATTTGGGCGGGGTGTCGTAGATGGAGAATTTGGGGAGCTCGGCAGAGGGGCGGGCAGAGTTGTGCCGATGGCGAGGTCTACGCGCAATGTTGAACTGCACTTGGAGTCTGAACTGACCAGGGAAATGAAGAAGATCAAGAAAAATCTAATAGAGATGATTGATTTGCAGAAGCAAGCAAATTTCATGGCAGGGGGTTTCTATTGTTGTATCATTGTTTTGTTTTTGTTTTATATGTTGTTTATCCGTCATTAGAGGGGCATTTAGGTCTGTCAGGGAAGAGGATGGGATCTGTGCGTCATGTCAAGTTCATGTAATTGAATCGAAACAGAAATATTCAATGTTCATGCTCTCTTCTCGTATTTCAATTAACACAGTGCACACACCCCAAATTCAGTTTCTAGTAAAATTAATCTTGCTGTCGAATAGATGTTGGGCCATGAGAAAATAACCAGGCCCAAATAGTAACCATCCCACGCGCATAGGGGCACCATCCCTATTTTATAGCATTGAAGCACCTATGTTTAGAAAAAAATGCTTCGACTAAAATAAAATGATGCTTCGGCAAATAAACCTCTAAAAACATATACTTCTTTACTTGTTTTTACTTTGGCCAAATTTTTATGTCAAATAAAAGTTGGGCCGTATGTATTGTAATTTATTTTGTTTTGCTTTACATTTTTGTTGCTTGTCCACAGGGGCGATTTTACCGTCCGATCACCCCGGGCACGTGTCCAGGCTCGATTCCCGCACGTACTTGTTCTGTGGCGAGCTCGCAAAGCGACCAGAGTCGTAGAAACGGTCAAGAATGAGAATTGGTAGAGAAAAAATGATTCCTTTTTTAACCAGGCCAATTATAACGCATGGGCCTTACTCTTTAGCCACATGCGCATTTTATTTGCTCTTTGGGCCGCCGTAGCAGACCATTGCCTGGCTGAAGTCATGAGGTCGTGGAGTTGTATTATTGCTAAAAAAACGTGGTGCTTAGTGCAAGTCGATCGCTGCTGGTTGTTCGTATGCTCCAAATCACAAGCGTGAGACGGCCAGCGCATGCACCCAGCTTGGGCGAGAGTGAAAACAAAACTTTGCTGACGATTGGTGACAATTCTTTTAATTTTTTTTAAAAAGAAATCCATGTCACATCTTTGGTAAATATGTAAATTTTCCAACACAAATTCAATTTCATTTGGAATCTATACAAAAAAATTGGCATTGTTGTTAGAAATTTCATATTATCACATCTTTTACTTTTTAGATACCGGATTTAGTTTTGCACACTTTTGTCCAAACATGTTTCTTTTTTGATAAAACAAGGAGTATTTTAGTTTGCGGTGTGTCCAGGCTTTGACAATTTGCTAGCTCCGCCACTGCTTGTCCACTATTGTTTTGTGATTGTTTTCATGCATGTCTACGTTCCATGAAACCCAAATTAAATGGGGATATATGAAAGCCTCAGAAATCATTTTTGGAAACAGGACAATAATAAGATAAGATAAGTAGTAGCATTGCATAGTAGCACATTACAACTAACATAGATAAGATAAAACACGACAATAATAGTACCCAAGCACGACATACATATTATCATTACAACTTATATAGATAAAACGACACCCAAGATAAGATAAAACACCACCGGCTTGCTTGCTTGCTCCAAGGCCAACTCCTCCATGGCCAACTCCTCCAGGCGCCGTTCATTGCTCCTCCGGGGTGTCGTCGATGGGGTACGGTAGAGTATGCATGCGCTCCGCGGTGGGGAAGATATTATCATAGTCCGTAAAGATGTTATGGGTGGTGTCGTGGTTTTATCATGGCAGATGTCCGGGTGAACGGACTTGGATTTGAGGCCATCGCTAAGGTGATGGACTCAAAGGGGTTGATTGGGACGAAGGACACAGGTTTACCCAGGTTCGGCCCCTCAAGTCGAGGTAACAGCCTACGTCCTGCTTGTGTTTATATTGCTTGGTGTATCGATTACAAGGGAGCTGTTGCTTGACCTAGTTCTCGGTAGTCTGATCTCTAAGTCTCCCCGGGTCTCGCCTTTATATAGGAGGTCAAGACCACGGGTCATACAAGTTGTAACCGACTCTCACTACGTGTCTGAGTCTATCTCTACCTTATCTTGCCTTCTTAACCAAGTTGTCTCCGGGCGGCTTACTCGCCCGGGTCTTCTCCGTCCGGGCCACGTTCCGGCCCATCTTGTCAAGCCGCCAAACATCTTGAGCTTAAGTCTTCACAACCCACTCTTGGGTTGGTGTACGAGCCGCCTAGTGTGGCCCGGAGCCTCTGAGGCGGGTCTCACCATGGGGTTATATCCTCAACATTAGGCCCCAGGTTGATTTGAGCTTGCTCACTTCAGCCTCCTTCTCAATCATCGGCGAGTCTACCTGGAAATAATGACCCACCGTGACGTCATGTCAAATTTGTCAGAAAGGTCCTCTCACGTCCGGGAATCGAGGCGTTCGCCTCGGTCAAATGATATCCGTTGCCTGGTTTTTCGCGCCTGTTTCCACCTTTTCCTATTAAATAGGACCGCGAGGGGTGGCTCTTGCCTTCCTTCCCGCTCTCTCTTCATCTTCCTCCTTCCAACGTTGCCGCTCTAGCATATTTCGCTCCGGTGCCGCCTCCACGCTGTCGTCGTCGAGGCCGCTGCATCGACCTGTTCATTCCGAAGTTCTGCCCGCGTCCGCCGCGCCGTCTCCGGTGAGTTCTTCTTCCCCTAGACCCGTAGCCATTTTGGTAGGGTTTCATGGAGCTCTCCCGCCGCTTAGAGCACGAGCTTCTTTCAATGCCGGCCATGGTTTAGTCCATACGAACCCGGTAATGTCCTATCCCCAATGCGGCGTTCTGTAGGAAATCAATAGTAGCACAGCGCAGATCTGTAATGGCTCCGCCTGCTGTTTTCAAACTTTCACCGTTTTTACCGTTCGTCTCTAGGTTTGAAATAAAACTATTTCCCTCTGTTTTCTAGATCCATAATCTCAGAGATACTTTGTGAAACCTGTTTTCCGCACTTAGCCAAATTTTGCTTTGTCTTCTCATAAACTTGACCCGCCATGTAGTTCCGGCTCTCACCAACCAGATCCTGGCGGCTCAATCCTAAGATCTTAAGCTTTTAACCGCCCGTAGATGGCTGCCGTTCCCTGACTCGCTGCATATTGTTACCTTGCGCAGTTTTAAACCGCCTGCATGTCTCATGCATCCAACTCATGCAATTGGGTCAGCTCTTGCATCACTAAAGAGTTCCTGATGGACTTTGTACACGCGGGCACCCTTCCCGCCAAGGATGTCATCCATTGGCGGGTTCTGGGAAATGAAATCAAGCCTGTTCCTTAGGAGGGTGAAGTAGTGGTATTTTCAGATCACATCGAACGTGGGTTCGTACCCCCCGGCTCAAAATTCTTCCGGGATGTTCTTCACTTTTACAAGTTGCGCCCTCAAGACCTTGCCCCCAATTCTGTCTCCAACATATGTTACTTTCAAGTGCTCAGCAAAGTCTATCTGCAAGCTGAGCCGTCTGTTTGTCTCTTCCGGGAGTTCTTTTACGCATACCGCCAGACCGAAGTGAAGGCTGGCCCAAGCTTAGAACTTGGCGAGATTTCAATTCAGAGGCGCCGGGACATAACCTTTTCGGCTATTCAGATGCCGAGTCATCCAAAAGATTGGAATAAGACTTGGTTTTATTGTGAAGATACCTCCCTAGAGGGTGAGCATCCGTTGCCAGGTTACCGCCCATACCGGCTAAAGGCGACCTCCGAGCTTCCTGGCCGGCTGTTAACTACTGAACGGGCGAAGCACGAGCCGGCTCACACCAAGATTAAAGCCCTCATGGCCAACGGACTGACGGGATTGCACATGATCCGCTGCTGGATCTCTTGGAGGATTATGCCCTTGAGCCGGAGAAATTGCCTTATGTGCGAATATTCGGGCCAGTACGATGATTCCCTCTGCTTCAGCCGGACGACGTTAATAGAAGATGATATTACAACTGTCATCCGGAGTCTTGTCCATGAGACTTCAGGAGCTTGCAGCGCCATTGGGCTGGCACCTTTCTGTGTCGTTAATCCGGCCCCAGATGTAAGGCGACTCTTCATAGTCTCTTCTCTTTATTTAGCTATGTCTTGGAAATTCCTCACTACTTGTCGGCTTATCTTTTCAGGCTGACTCCGACTTCTGGAAGAAGAAATATGTTCCTCCTCTGAAGAAAACCAAGAAGAAGGCCGCAGCCAAGAGGGCGAAGAAGACCACTCCTCAAGAAGAATGGTTTGAACCGCTGGAATCAGGCGGCTCAGAGGTATAATTTGACTACTTTTTGCCACCCCTTTATTCACCTTACTGATAACAGCCATTCACAGGACGAGGCAGAGATGAGCCATGCCAACGCCCCTGAGGTAACTTATGTTTTGTCCGACTCGGAATATTTTGTACCCTAGAAGATATGGCGGGTCGTTCGAAAAGTTCCCCTTTCTCATACTCTTGCTTACTTGGATCCCCAATTTCTTTTGAAAAAGCAACAGCAAGCCGACCGACGCCAGACCCGGAGCATCGGCTCTTTTGATCTCATGTCCGGGTTACCTAACTCCCCGGCTCAGAAGAAGTGCCCCGCAGAGGTATATATTTCTTCTCTGTTTGATTTTACTAGCTCTTCCTTTGTATTTCCAACATTGCCTTACATTACCCGAACTATCTTTCAAGGATCATCGCCTTCGTCAGGCGACTCTACGGCCACTGCTCTGCCGCCTCCAAAGATTAACCCGCTGTACGTGTTTTTCAAGCCTTACGTCCGACTCTTTGGCAGTTGTAAACCTTGGGCTCTAACTTTTATGCTTTTCCAGGGCTCAAGCCAAGCGAAGGAAGACCAACAAGTCCTCCCTTGGCCCTACCGCTCAAGAACCGGAGCTTGCCAAGCCGGACGCTCCTATGCCGGATGCAAATCCCTCAGCGGCTTCGGCAGAGCCAGCAGCTGATATTAATCCAGAGAGTCCGCAGAAGGACAATTCCAAGCCGCCGAGCCCTGCCAAGGCTGCTGATGACACCACTGCTCCGGACGTCCTGATTACCGGCGCCGGCTTCCACTCTCCTCCACCTCACGTGCTGACAAAGCATAGTGAGACGGCTGAAGCTTCCAGGAAGCTGGAGTTTGAGATCCCCGCCCTCGAGAAAATGACAGCCGACGAACTTCATGCTGACTATATGAGCCGGCTGTCGACAAGCCAGGATCTAGAGCTCAAGCTTGTTAACTTAATGAAGAAGAAATATGAGGTATTCTTTTTTCTCCTTATACCCTTACGCAGCCCCCACAAGCGGGGTTAACATTGGCTGATGATAATCCGATTCCTCAATCTTGGTAGAATAGAAATATTTAGCATGTAGGCCTCAACTTACTTAGAGGTAATCTCAAATCATCGTTGTTAGCCCCCAAGGGCTGGCTCAAAGTTGATAACATTCAACCGGAGCTTTATAGAAGATAGATAATAGAGCCAATTGTAGCCCCCAAGGGTCGGCTCAACCTTTTCCAAAGTTGAGTTCAGACTTTATTGAGAATGGGTAACAGAGCCAATTGTATCCCCCAAGGGCCGGCTCAATCTTGTCGAAGTTGAGTCGGGACTTTCATGCCGAACAGCCTAAAAAAACCAGTATGTCGCCCCCAAGTTCCCGGTTAACTTGATAAAGATGATCCAGAACTGCCTTTAATCTAGGAGATCAAATAGACATTAGCCCCCAAGTGTCATACATATTGCTTGCAATCTGTTTGAGACTTGCTGAGTTTTTTAAACTTCTCCTCCTGTCGGTTCATTCCATGCTTTGATATGTCATAGGAAGCTTTAAACGAAGCCGGGTCAGAAGTGGTCGGCTTAAAAAACAATCTAGCCACGTAGCAAGCCGCTCGGAGTGAAGCTGATGAGAAATGCGGGCGCCTTGCTCAAGAATTGACCAAAATCAAGGCCGACTTTGCAACCTTCAACTAATCCTCTAAGACTGAACAAGCCGCCTTGACTAAACAGGCGGATGACGCTAATCAGCGACTTATGATCGTGTCTGATGAACTGCAGTCCTTGAAGCGCCACATCACGAAGATGACAGCCGCCATCTTTGGTAAGTATTTGATAACTTAACTCAATTTGCGTATTGTACTTGTGCTGGCAACTTATGACGAGACGTCTGTCTTATGCAGGTCCTTGGAGCCGCCAACTTGCCTCTGACAGCTTGCTGCCCGTGAAGGCCATGCATACTTTGACAGAACAACTTTACTGCGGCACCGTGTGTACAATCAAAGCTGTATTGTACAAGGATAATACCCTTTCAACTATCAAAGGGGTCTTAGAGATTCTGTCGACGCTGCCGAAGCAGATAGTGGAATTGAAGAGACCAGCCGCCCGCCAGGGGGCGATCGCAGCCATAAGCCGGGCATTGGCTTTTGCTCCCGAGCTAACTCCGGCTGATATGATGGATGGATTCCCTTCCAAAAAGGATGATGGCTCCGAGTTTACAGAAGCTGACTATGCACGGTGTGTAAAGGCTTCCAAAGTCCTTGCATCCGTGTTAGTAGAAGAAGTCAACATGGAGACATACCAGGCAGCTTACAGCGTCGACCAGAAAAGAATCTGCGGCCCTCTCTTTGAGTCCAGGGACTGACGCCTGCCCACAGTAAGAGTCTTTTTGCCTCTGAACTTGACCCGTCCACCTTATTTGAACAAGGAACCTTTGCGGCTTTAACCAACTGCAACTGGGACTTGGAAAATCTCTAGATCAAGGCAGTCGAAGACCCGGAGCAGGGTGACCTGCCAGCCAGCTGATCGCGCTATAAACGCCTGTTGATAGCCGGCTCTTTGCGACCCGCCATGAGCGGTGTAAAAAACTTTAAGATATGTTTGGGCTCCATAGAGAGCATATAATAGACTGATAGTAGCTTTTGCCTTTCTTTGAATGGTGCCATCACGCTCATATGAAAAGTCCGGCTTAACATACATATGTCATCTTCCTTGTGCTTCTCATTGTATGCTTTACCGGCTCTTGGCAGCTTAATTTCCTGCAAGAATGGATGTATCTTTATAACGTTAGGAGGGCGGCTTAAAAGCATAACCCGAAGATGCTATATCTTCCTAACATGTTGACGGAGTCAACTGCTAGGCTTAAGAGCCGGCCGATAGGGTTTAATAAGCTACACCCGTAGCAAGGAAGCCCCCTGGACGGCTATGTTGACTTTTCAACATTTTTGGCGTAAGAGCCGGCTGTTAGGGTTAGATAAGCTACACCCAGAGATGGGAAGCCCCCTTCAACAACCAAGTTGACTTGTCAACTTTTTTGGCATAAGAGCCAGCTGTTAGGGTTAGATAAGCAACACCCATAGGTGGGAAGCCCCCTTAGACAGCTATGTTGACTTGTCAACATTTTTTGGCTTGAAAGCCGGTTGTTAGGGTTAGATAAGCTACACCCGGAGGTGGGAAGCCCCCTTCGACAACCAAGTTGACTTGTCAACTTTTTTGGCATAAGAGCCGGCTATTAGGGTTAGAAAAGCTACACCCGTAGGTGGGAAGGCCCCTTCGACAGCTATGTTGACTTGTCAACATTTTTTGGCTTGAAAGCCGGTTGTTAGGGTTAGATAAGATACACCCGGAGGTGGGAAGCCCCCTTCGACAACCAAGTTGACTTGTCAACTTTTTTGGCATAAGAGCCGGCTGTTAGGGTTAGAAAAGCTACACCCGTAGGTGGGAAGCCCCCTTCGACAATTATATTGACTTGTCAACATTTTTTGGCTTGAAAGCCAGTTGTTAGGGTTAGATAAGCTACACCCGGAGGTGGGAAGCCCCCTTCGACAACCAAGTTTTGGATTTTTCTTGCACGGATGAAGATATGCGAAATGGCAGAGGCCCCGACTTGCAGGGATGCTACTTTATTCATATGTAAATATGATATGTACAATGATAGTGTACAATGTCGAGTCTCAACAACTCAGGTATAATAAGGCCGTAGATGCACTATGTTCCATGGTCGGCGGGTCTCCTGCCCCGAGGTATCTGAGTCGTCCCGGATGTCAATGAGATAATACGACCTGTTGTTGAGATTTCTGCTGACCACGAAAGGTCCTTCCCATGGAGGAGATAGCTTATGCATATTTGTATGATCTTGAATCAGTCGCAGCACCAAGTCGCCTTCTTGAAACGTCCGGTCTTGACTCTACAGCTATGATAGCGATGCAGGTCTTGCTGATAGATCGCCAAACAGGCAGCCGCC
The DNA here is from genome assembly GCA_022496015.1 of Hordeum marinum. NCBI lineage: Eukaryota > Viridiplantae > Streptophyta > Magnoliopsida > Poales > Poaceae > Hordeum > Hordeum marinum. Next base: position 148,433,105 of record CM039674.1, read on the forward strand.
AGTTCTCGTTCCTCCTCCAAAGCATCCAACGCGTCTTGATGCACCGACTCATTATTCATCTCAACGTAAGCCACCACTCGTGGCGAGTCATGCCGGATGTCACTTGGTAACACGGCCTCTGCACCGTAAACCATGAAGAAAGGTGTATAACCCGTGGATCTATTGGGGGTAGTTCTGATGCTCCATAAGACGGACGACAACTCTTCCACCCAACAACCCGGCGTCCGTAGTAAAGGAACCATAAGCCGTGGCTTGATACCTCTCAAGATTTCTTGATTAGCATGCTCCGCCTGTCTGTTGGACTGTGGATGAGCAACCGCCGAAACATTAAGCCGGATGTGCTCTAGGTCGCAGAATTTTTTCATAGCCCCCTTGGACAAGTTTGTGCCATTGTCCGTGATGATGCTACGAGGGTAACCAAAATGGTAGATCAGCTTTTTAATAAACTGAACCGCCGTAACCACGTCACACTTACTGACCAGCTCAGCCTCTACCCACTTGGTGAACTTATCAACCGCCACCAAGAGGTGCGTTTTCTTATCCTTGGATCTCTTGAAAGGCCCGACCATATCAAGCCCCAAACTACAAATGGCCAAGTAATTGGTATCATGCGCAATTCTTGAGCCGGAACATGAGCACGCCGGCCGAATTTTTGACAGCCGTCACACTTGCGGACCAGATCCTCTGCATCCTTGTGAGCCGTCAACCAGAAGAAACTGTGCCGGAAAGCCTTGGCCACTAAAGATTTTGAGACGACGTGATGTCCGCAATCTCCAGCGTGAATTTCATTCAAGATTTCCTTACCCTCCTCTGGTGAGACACAATGTTGAAACACCCCGATAACGCTGCACTTGTGCAACTCACCATTAACTATTGTCATGGACTTAGACCGTCGGGTGATCTGTCTGGCCAGATTTTCATCATCGGGTAACTCGCCCCGAGTCAAATATGCCAAGTAAGGCACAGTCCAATCCGGAATAGCATGTAGAGCCACCACCAATTGCCCCTCCGGGTCAGGAACAGCCAAATCTTCCTCTGAGGGTAACTTGATAGTCGGGTGATGTAAGACGTCCAGAAAGATATTGGGCGGCACCGGCTTTCGCTTAGAGCCTAACCTTGACAGGGCATCAGCCGCCTCATTCCTGCGACGATTAATGTGATCCACCTGATAACCTTTAAAGTGACCAACAATGATATCCACTGCCTCACGATAAGCCGCCATCCGCGGGTCCCTGAAATCCCAAGTGCCTGAAACTTGCTGAGCCACAAGATCTGAGTCGCCAAAACACCTTACCGGGCTTAAATTCATCTCCTTAGCTACTCTGAGGCCATGAAGCAGGGCTTCATATTCGGCCGCATTATTGGTGCAAGGGAACATCAATCGGAGCACATAAAAGAACTTATCACCTTTGGGAGATGTTAAAACAACTCCTGCCCCTTATCCTTCCAACTGCTTGGATCCATCAAAGTGTATAGTCCAGTATGTGTTATCCGGCTTTTCTTTGGGCGCTTGACACTCTGCCCAGTCGTTTATGAAATCCACAAGGGCTTGAGACTTGACAACTGTATGAGGTATGTATTTCAGATTGAGAGGTCCCAGCTCTAATGCCCACTTAGAAATCCTACCAGTGGATTCTCTGTTTTGAATGATGTCCCCCAAGGGAGCAGAGCTGACCACGGTGATCTGGTGCCCTAAGAAGTAATGCTTTAACTTGCGGTTGGCCATGAACACCCCATAGACTAGCTTTTGCCAATATGGATATCTTTGCTTGGACTCTGTCAGGACCTCACTGATATAATAAACCGGCCTCTGAACCGGATATTCCTTCCCTGCTTCCTTGCGCTCGACCACAATTGCAGCACTGACAGCCCGGTTGTTAGCCGCCACGTACAGGAGCAAAGGCTCTTTCTCAGCCGGAGCAGCTAATACCGGCGGCTCAGTGAGCTGCTTCTTGAGCGCCTCAAACGCTTCACCTGCCATTGTACTCCAGACAAAATTGTCTGTCTTTTTCATCATCTAATATAGAGGGATGGCTTTCTCACCAAGGCGGCTTATGAATCGGCTCAACGCGGCGATCCACCCTGCCAGGCGTTGGATATCATTAATACAAGTCGGCTCGGCTTGGGAGGTGATAGCCTTGATCTTATCCGGGTTAGCTTCAATGCCACGCTCAAAAACCAGAAATCCCAAGAGCTTACCAGCCGGAACCCCAAAGACACACTTTGTCGGGTTAAGCATCATCTTATAGATCCGTAGATTGTCAAAGGTTTCCCTTAAATCATAAATCAGGGTCTCCTTCTTCCTTGATGTGATAACAATATCATCCACATAAGCATGAACGTTGCGTCCAATCTGACTGTGGAGACAATTCTGCACACAACGCTGATAAGTTGCCTGGGCATTCTTGAGCCCAAAAGGCATAGACACATAGTAGAAAGCTCCAAAAGGCATGATGAAAGCTGTCTTCTCCTGGTCCTTAATTGCCATTTTGATCTGATGATATCCCAAATAAGCATCCAGGAAGCATAAGCTTTCACAACCCGCCGTAGCATCAATGATTTGATCAATACGAGGGAGAGCAAAAGGATCAGCCGGACAAGCCTTGTTAAGATCCGTATAGTCCACACACATATGCCACGTGTTGTTTTCTTGAGCACAAGCACTCGGTTAGCAAGCCACTTCGGGCGAAAGACCTCAACAATGAAACCTGCCGCTAAGAGCCGGGCGACCTCTTCCCTAATGGCCTTGTGTCTCTCCTCATTGAACCACCATAGAAACTGCTTGACAGGTTTAAACTTAGGATCCACATTAAGGTTATGCTCAGCGAACTCTCTCAGTACACCCGACATGTCAGAAGGTTTCCATGCAAAGATGTCCCGATTCTCACGGATGAATTCGATGAGCGCGCTTTCCTATTTGGGATCCATGTTGGCCCCAATGATGAATTGTTTGGATGAGTCACCCAGAGTGAAGTCTACCGCCTTGGTATCATCCGCCAAAAATTTGAGGGGCGGCTCAACCTCCATCGTAGGCTTCTTCAGCGGGGTCATATCCTCCGGGTAAACATTCTCCTTATAGAACTTGAGTTCCGCCTCAACACAACTCGATTCTGCATAAGCCGCGTCTCCTTCCTCGCACTCAATAGCTGTATTCCGATCACCATGAACAGTAATCGTGCCTTTTAATCTGGGCATCTTGAGCTGTAAGTAGACATAACAGGGTCTAGCCATGAACTTAGCATAAGCCGGCCGCCCAAACAACGCACGATAAGGGCTCTTGATCTTGAGAACTTCAAACCACAAGGACTCCACCCTATAGTTGTATTCATCACCAAAGGCGACTTCTAAAGAAATCCTTCCCATCGGGTAAGCTGACTTGCCCGGTACCACACCATGAAAAACGGTTGATGAGGGCTTAAGGTCTTTATCAAGCAGCTTCATCCGCCGGAAGGTATCATAATATAGGATGTTGATGCTACTGCCACCATCCATAAGTACCTTATTCACCATATATCCTCCCACTTAGGGGGCAACTACCAAGGCCAGCCGCCCTGGGTCATCAACACGCGGCGGGTGATCCTCCCGGCTCCATGTTATGTCATACTCAGACCACTTCAAGTATTGCGGCAGAGCCGACGCAACTACATTAACCGCTCGCTTGTGCAACTTCTGATCCCGCTTGTTAAGGCTGGTCATGAAAACATGATACTGGCCCGAACTGAGCTGCTTTGGATTACTCTAATACCCAAACTGGTTATGTTGCTGTTGATTGTTGTTACCAGAGTGCTGAGGATGTCCTCCTTGATTGCCCTAACCATGATGACCGGACCCTGAGCCGCCGGATCCAAGTCCGGCTCCTGACCTGCCTGGTCCTGAGCCGCCTGGCGGGCCACCGCCATGGTTGTTGTGTTGTTGCATGTTGTAATTCTTGAACTTCTGCATGATATGGCAATCACCCCATGTGTGCGCTGAAGGTTTATCAGGCCGGCTGTGCTCCGGACAGGGTTTTTTGAGCATTTCCTCCAAATTGAAAGGAGTCCTATTTTTGTTAAAAGGCGGCCTCAACATCCCATTGCCTTTAGGATGATTCCGGCTGGTGCTTCCATTGGCCACCAGTTCTGACCCACCATCCGGGTTTTTCTGCTTACTCTGGTTACCATTGTTCGCTGCACCCTTGCCCCTGGTTGTTCCTCTTACCTTGGCCGGCCTTCTCCTCATCAGAGTTTGGATCCTTCGTGTTATCAGAGTCAACATACTTTGTGAGAGCCTCCATGAGTTCTCCCATGTCCTGACACGTACGCTTGAGCCGGCCAAGCTTCTACTTCATAGGGACGAAGCGATAGTTCTTTTCTAGGACCAGCACCACTTGAGCCGTCGTGATCTATTCAGATGAGTGGATCATGGTCGACACCCGTCGGACCCAATGATGAGCCGACTCATTCTCCTGCTGGACACAATGATCGAGATCCACAATAGTCATAAGTTGTTTGCAAGTCTCTTGAAAGTTTTTGATGAACCTTGCCCTCAGCTCAGCCCATGAATTGATCATATTGGGCGACAAACCCTTTAACCATGTTCCAGCCGGTCCTTCAAGCATCATGATGAAGTACTTAGCACACACCGCCTCATTGACATCCAACATCTCCATAGCCAGCTCATAACTTTCAATCCAGACCTTCGGAGGTAAGTCAGCAGTGTAATTCGGGACCTTGCGAGGTCCTTTGAAATCCTTCGGCAACCGCTCGCTCCGCAGAGCCGGTGCTAAGCATGGCACTCCCACGGCCCTGGTGGCCACTCCCACTCCTACTGACATGGAGGGCGCGGGCTCTTCGTGAGCCGTCGTGGCCAAAGCTACCACTTCTTGCTGGTTTCTCGCCTAGTTTATGAGTGCTTGTGCATCTCGAGCCGCCTGATCTTCCCCAGGAGGCCCTCTGTGCCGATCGCTGCTGGAGAACGCCGGTGATTCATAGCGCCGGCTAAAGCTACGACTGGGGAGGGGGGTTGAATGAACGCGGCTCCGGCTGTAAGCATACTTCTCCTGCTGGGCCATCGCCGTCTAAAGGTACCCAATGGCGTTCCGTACCTCTTCTACAAAAGGCGCCTCATCTGGGATAAGGATTGTTTCGAGCCGGGTGGCCGCAGACACCATGTTCTCTGCCGAGTTGGAATAATGACCCGCCAGCGTTGGAGAGACCACTGGTGAGGCCTGGTTTCGTCAGGGCAGGTTAAGCTGCGGTCGAGCCGTCGGCCGAATTCCAGGTGCATCTGCTGCTCGTCCCGTACCTGGCGTATTGAAGAGATTCCTAGCCTCATAATGTTCTGGTAAGCGGGATTGATGCCTCATCCGGTGCACCGTAGCCGCTGATTGCTGTTCTAGCCCGAGGCGGAAGGTATCCGTCTTAATGCATTCTGCCTCTGCCTCCATCTGAACTTTTAGCTCAGCTATCCTCTGTTGCTCCTCCGCCATCCGGTCCTTGAGTCTCACAATCTCCAAGTTCCAAGCGGCTTGATTATGTGGTGTGACTTCGGTGGCCATCAGGGCCACGAGTTCATTCATCAGATCCATAAGAACTTGAGCCGGCGGCGGTGGCTCAGCCCCCAAGGTTGCTGCTCTAGCGGCTATGCTGCTCGCACCTGGGGCCAATCCTGCCATGAACACGGCCGCATGAACCGGCGGCCCGAAACCGTCCGGCTCAGAATGTTCTGACTCGGGGTAAAGCTCATCGTAACCCCCGAGGCCATCGTTGTGAAGCTGGTAGATCGACTCTGCTTCCCGCTTGAAGATCCGTCCTCTGAACAGACAAGAGTCTCTTGCGATGCAAAAGCTTCAAGATCCATACCTTGAGTGAAGCCCACGAAGACGTGCTTCCGTCCCGAGTTAACACGGGCGAGTCGCACATCGCGGGCGGGTTACGCGTGCCAAGCCGGCTCGACGATGCTGGTACAGATGTTCGGCCCATGTGTAGATCCGTCGATCCTGTCGATGAAGACCTGGATCCCACCGAAAGGAATCCAGAAACAATATTTGACAGAGCCGGCATCCGAACCCCAGCTGGCGTCGTCGATGTAGAGCCGGCCGCGACGACTTTTGTTCATCCTACCGACCATGTATCCCTCGAGCCCTGGGAGAGAGCCCTTTGAGAAATCAACACCACCGAGCGCGATGTTGGAAATATGCCCTAGAGGAAATAAATAAAGTTTTTATTATTATTTTTCCTTGTTCATGATGATCGTTTATTATCCATGCTATAATTGTATTGATTGGAAACACATTACATGTGTGGGTAAATAGACAACACTTGTTTTTGCATAGATGAGAATTGTTCTTGCTAGATACCCGTAGCAGCCACGTAAAACATGCAACAACAATTAGAGGGCGTCTAACTTGTTTTTGCAGGGTATGTTGTGATGCGATATGGCCAATTACATGATGTGATATATGTGATGTATCAGATGATCATGTGTTGTATAGAATATCACGACTTGCATGTCGATGAGTATGGCAACCGGCAGGAGCCATAGGGTTGTCTTTAATTATTGTATGACCTGCGTGTCAATCATTAAGCGCTATGTAATGCTTTACTTTATCGCTAAACGGTAGCAATAGTAGTAGAAGCATGTTGGGCGCGACAACCCCGATGGCGACACGTTGATGGAGATCAAGATGATGGAGATCATGGTGTCGTGTCGGTGACGATGGAGATCATGCCGGTGCTTTCAAGATGGAGATCAAAAGCACAAGTTCATGGTCATATCATGTACTTATGATTTGCATGTGATGTTAATCCTTTTATGCACCTTGTTTTGCTTAGGACGACGGTAGCATTATAAGGTGATCCCTCACTTAAATTTCAAGATGAATTGTGTTCTCCCCGAGTGTGCACCGTTGCAAAAGTTCGTCGTGTTGAGGCACCACGTGATGATCGGGTGTGATAGACTCTACGTTCACATACAACGGGTGCAAGCCAGTGTTGCATGTGCAGAACACTCAGCTTAAACTTGACGAGCCTAGCATGTACAGACATGGCCTCAGAACACAAGAGACCGAAAGGTCGAACATGATTCATATAGTAGATATGATCAGCATGATGATGTTCACCATTGAAGCCACCTCAACTCACGTGATGATCGGACTTGAGTTGGTGAATTTGGATCATGTGACACTCATATGACCTGAGGGATGTCAATTTGAGTGGGAGCTTTAGTAATTTGATTAACTAAACTCATTATCTTGAACAATAGTCTAAGCACCCTCTACATATTTATGTTGTAGATCAATGGCTGGCGCAGTAGCACCCCTGAATTTTAATGCGTTCCTAGAGAAAGCTAAGTTGAAAGATGATGGAAGTAACTTTGTTGACTGGGCCCGTAATCTGAGGATTATCCTCACGGCTTCCCAGAAATCATATGTCCTTGATGCACCGCTTGGTGACCAACCAGAAGACATGACCTCCGAAGACGTTAAGAACGTTTGGGAGGCATGTACTGGAGATTACTCAATAGTTCAGTGTGCAATATTGTAAGGCTTAGAACCGGGACTTCAAAGACGTTTTGAACGTCATGGAGCATATGAGATGTTCCAGGAGTTGAAGTTTATCTTTCAGAAGAATGCCCGGATCGAAAGGCATGAGACCTTCGATAAGTTCTATGCTTGCAAGATGGACGAGAACGGGTCTATCAGTGAACATATACTCAGAATGTCTGGGTATGCGACTCGTCTAGCGGAGTTGGGAATTGCCCTTCCGCCAGAGGCGATCACTGACAGAGTTCTTCAATCACTGCCACCTAGTTACAAGAGCTTTGTGATGAACTATAACATGCACGGGATGAACAAGTTAGTCATTCGAGCTGTTTGCGATGCTAAAAGTCGCTGAGTCTGAAATCCAGAAAGAACATCAAGTGTTGATGGTCAATAAAACCACTAGTTTCAAGAAGAATGGCAAGGGCAAGGGCAAGAAGGGTAAAACCAAGAAGGATGGCAAAGCAGTTGCTACTCCTATAAAGAAGCCCAAGCATAGACCTAAGCCAGAAACTGAGTGCTTTGATTGCAAGGGAACTGGTCACTGGAAGCAGAACTGACCCAAGTACCTGGCTGACAAGAAGGCGACCAACGACAAACAAGGTATATATGATATACATGTTATTGATGTGTACCTTACTAGCTCTCGTTGTAGTCCCTGGGTATTTTATACCGGTTCGGTTGCTCACATTTGCAACTCAAAACATGAACTACGGAATAGACGAAGGCTGGCAAAGGATGAAGTGACGATGCGCGTGGGAAATGGTTCCAAGGTTGATGTGATCGCCGTCGGCACGCTCTCTCTTCGATTACCATCGGTATTAGTGATGAACCTGAATAATTGTTATTTAGTGCCTATGTTAAGCATGAACATTATATCTGGATCTTGTTTATTGCGAGACTGTTACTCATTTAAATCAGAGAATAAAGGTTGTTCTATTTATATGAGTAATATCTTTTATGGTCATGCACCCAATGTGAGGGGTTTATTCATATTGAATCTTGATAGTGATGACACACATGTTCATAATATTGATGCCAAAAGATGTAGAGTTGATAATGATAGTACCACTTTCTTGTGGCACTGCCGTTTAGGTCATATTGGTATAAAACGCATGAGGAAGCTCCATGCTGATGGACTTTTGGAGTCACTTGATTTTGAATCACTTGACACATGTGAACCATGCCTCATGGGCAAGATGACTAAAATGTCGTTCTCTGGAACAATGGAACGGGCGAGTGACTTATTGGAAATCATACATACTGATGTGTGCGGTCCAATGAATGTTACAGCACGTGGTGGATATCGTTATTTTCTCACCTTCACTGATGACTTAAGTAGATATGGGTATATTTACTTAATGAAACACAAGTCTGAAACGTTTGAAAAGTTCAAGCAATTTCAGAGTGAAGTTGAGAATCATCGTAACAAGAAGATTAAATTCCTGCGATCTGATCAAGGAGGTGAATATCTGAGTTATGAGTTTGGCAGTCACTTAAGACGATGTGGAATTGTTTCACATTTGACACCGCCCAGAACACCACAGCGTAATGGTGTGTCCGAACGTCATAATCGAACCTTATTAGATATGGTGCGATCTATGATGTCTCTTGCTGATTTGCCACTATCATTTTGGGGTTATGCATTAGAGACAATTGCATTCACTTTAAATAGGGCACCATCAAAATCCATTGAGACGACGCCATATGAACTATGGTTTGGCAAGAGGCCAAAGTTGTCGTTTCTTAAAGTTTGGGGATGTGATGCTTATGTCAAAAAGCTTCAGCCTAAAAAGCTGGAACCCAAAGCGAAGAAATGCGTCTTCATAGGATACCCGAAAGAGATAGTCGGGTATACCTTCTATCTAAGATCCGAAGGCAAAGTGTTTCTCGCTAAGAACGGAACATTTCTTGAGAAAGATTTTCTCTCGAAAGAATTGAGTGAGAGGAAAATAGAGCTTCAACTAGAAAGTAGCGTAGCGCAGAAAGATGTTTCTGTGGAACCTACGACGGTAGAAGAGGAAGTTAATGATAATGATCATGAAGCTTCGGATCAAGCTACTATTGAACCTCGTAGGTCGACAAGGGCGCGTACTATTCCTAAGTGGTACGGCAACCCTGTCTTGGAGGTCATGTTGTTGGATAACAATGAACCTACGAGCTATGGAGGAGCAGTGATGGGCCCGGATTCCGAGAAATGGTTAGAGGCCATGAGATCCGAGATGGGATCCATGTATGAAAACAAAGTATGGACTTTGGAAGTATTACCTGAAGGGCGAAAGGCCATTCACAACAAATGGATCTTTAAGAAGAAGACAAATGCGGGCGGTAATGTCACCGTCTATAAAGCTCGACTTGTGGCAAAGTGTTTTTCACAAGTTCAAGGAGTTGACTACGATGAGACCTTCTCACCCGTAGTGATGCTTAAGTCTGTCAGAATCATGTTGGCAATAGCTGCTTATTTCGATTATGAAATTTGGCAGATGGATGTCAAAACAGCGTTTCCCAATGGTTTCCTTGAGGAAGAGTTGTATATGATCCAACCAAAAGGTTTTGTCGATCCAGAGAATGCTGATGAAGTTTGCAAACTCCAGCGATCCATTTATGGGCTCGTGCAAGCATCTCGGAGTTGGAATAAGCACTTTGATGAGGTGATCAAAGCGTTTGAGTTTATACAAGTTTATGGAGAAGCTTGTATTTACAAGAAAGTGAGTGGGAGCTCTATAGCGTTTCTAGTATTATATGTGGATGACATATTGCTAATTGGAAACAATATAGAAATGCTGGAAAGCGTGAAGGAATATTTGAACAAGAGTTTTTCAATGAAGGACCTAGGAGAAGCTACTTTCATATTAGGCATTAAGATCTATAGAGATAGATCGAGACGCTTAATATCACTTTCATAGAGCACATACCTTGATAAAGTTTTGAAGAAGTTCAAAATGGATCAGTCCAAGAAGGGGTTCTTGCCTGTGTTACAAGGTGTGAAGTTGAGTAAGACTCAATGCCGAGTGACTGCAGAAGATAGAGAAAAGATGAGTGTCATCCCCTATGCTTCAGCCATAGGCTCTATCATGTATGCAATGCTGTGCACAAGACCCGATGTCAGCCTTGCCATAAGTATGGCCGGAAGGTTTCAGAGTGATCCTAGAATGGAACACTGGGCAGCGGTCAAGAATATCCTTAAGTACCTGAAAAGGACTAAGGAAATGTTTCTCGTTTATGGAGGTGATGAAGAGCTCGTCATAAAGGGTTACGTCGATGTAAGATTTGACATTGATCCGGATGACTCTAAGTCTCAAACCGGATACGTATTTATTCTCAACAGGGGAGCGGTAAGCTGGTGCAGTTCCAAGCAAAGCGTGGTAGCCAATTCTACGTGCGAAGCGGAGTACATCGCAGCCTCGGAGGCAGCAAAGGAAGGTGTCTGGATGAAGCAGTTCATGACAGATCTTGGAGTAGTGCCGAGTGCACTGAATCCAATGAACCTGTTCTGTGACAACACTGGTGCCACTGCTCTGGCCAAGGAACCAAGGTTTCACAAGAGGACCAGACACATAAAGCGATGCTTCAACTCCATCCGCGATTACATCAAGGATAAGGACATAAATATTTGCAAAGTACACACGGATCTGAATGTTGCAGACCCGTTGACTAAACCTCTTCCAAGGGCTAAACATGATCAACACTAGAACTGCATGGGTGTTCGATTCATTACAATGTAAATCACATAGTGATGTGAACTAGATTATTGACTCTAGTGCAAGTGGGAGACTGTTGGAAATATGCCCTAGAGGCAATAAATAAAGTGTTTATTATTATATTTCCTTGTTCATGATAATCATTTATTATCCATGCTATAATTGTATTGATTGGAAACACATTACATGTGCGGGTAAATAGACAACACTTTGTCCCTAGTATGCCTCTAGTGAACTAGCTCGTTAATCAAAGATGGTCAAGGTTTCCTAGCCATTGAAATGTGATGTCATTTGATAACGAGATCACATCATTACGAGTATGATGTGATGGACAAGACCCAAACTACAAACGTAGCATATGATCGTGTCAGTTTATTGCTATTGTTTCTGCATGTCAAGTATATGTTCCTATGACCATGAGATCATGTAACTCATGGATACCGGAAGAGTGCCTTGTGTGTATCAAACGTCGCAACGTAACTGGGTGACTATAAAGGTGCTCTACAGGTATCTTCGAAGGTGTCTGTTGAGTTGCCATGGATCAAGACTGAGATTTGTTACTCCGTGTGACGGAGAGGTGTCTCAGGGCCCACTCGGTAATACAACATCACAATAAGCCTTGCAAGCAATGTGACTAAGTGTTAGTCACGGGATCTTGTATTACGGAACGAGTAAAGAGACTTGTCGGTAATGAGGTTGAACTAGGTATGGAGATACCGACGATCGAATCTCGGGCAAGTAACATACCGAAGAACAAAGGGAACATCATACGGGATTAACTGAATCCTTGACATAGAGGTTCGACCGATAAAGATCTTCGTAGAATATGTAGGAACCAATATGGGCATCCAGGTCCCGCTATTGGTTATTGACCTTAGAGGTGTCTCAGTCATGTCTACATAGTTCTCGAACCCGCAGGGTCTGCACACTTAAGGTTTGGTGACGTTTCGGTAGTATAGAGTTATGTATGGTGGTGACCGAAGGTTGTTCGGAGTGCCGGATGAGATCCCGGATGTCACGAGGAGCTCCGGAATGGTCTGGAGGTAAATATTCATATATAGGAAGTCCTGTTTTGGTCGCCGAAAAAGTTTCGGGCTAATCAGTAGTGTACCGGGAGTGCCGGTAGTGTACCGGGAGACCACCGGGAGGGGTATTTCGACCCAAGAGGCTTCATGGGCTGTGGGAGAATAAATACCAGCCTTTTGTGGGCTGGTGGAAGTCCCACACAAGGCCCATGCGGGTATGGAAGAAAATCCCAAAGGGAAAAATGTGGAAAAAGGCCAGAAAGGAGGAATCCTAGTCCTACTAGGATTGGAGGAGGAGTCCTCGTCTCCTCCCCACTTCGGCCAAACCAAGGAGGCTTGGCCCTTGCACCAAGTCCTCTCCTCCCTCCCTCTTATATATACTGGAGGTTTTAGGGTTTTTGCACATAATTTTCAGCCACGTGCTGCACGTTCCTCCAGTGCTTAGGCGAAGCCCTGCCAGAATACCTCCACCACCATCGCCAGAGCACCGTCATGCTGCCGGGGAACTCTTCTTCCTCTCCGCTCCCTCTTGCTGGATCAAGACGGCGGAGATCGTCATCAAGCTGTACTTGTGCTGAACGCGGAGGTGCCATCCGTTCGGTGCTAGATCGGAAGGACCGTGATCGAGTTCGCGGGATAGATCGTGATCAAGTTCGCGAGATGGATCGTGATTGGATCGCGGGACAGATCGTGATTGGATCGTGGGACGCTCGGCGATTTGTATCGCAAAGACGTTCGACTACACCAACCGCGTTTCTTAACGCTTCCCGCTTAGTGATCTACAAGGGTATGTAGATCCACTCTTCCTCTCATAGATGTTCATCACCATGGATAGGACTTGCGTGAACGTAGGAATTTTTTTGTTTCCCATGCAACGTTCCCCAACACGCGAGCCCCGCGGTGGGCACCTACTGTCATGTTTTATCACGGCAGATGTCCGGGTGAACGGACTTGGATTTGAGGCCATCGCTAAGGTGATGGACTCAAAGGGGTTGATTGGGACGAAGGACACAGGTTTACCCAGGTTGGGCCCCTCAAGTCGAGGTAACAGCCTATGTCCTGCTTGTGTTTATATTGCTTGGTGTATCGATTACAAGGGAACTGTTGCTTGACCTAGTTCTCGATAGTCTGATCTCTAAGTCGCCCCGGGTCTCGCCTTTATATAGGAGGTCAAGACCATGGGTCATACAAGTTGTAACCGACTCTCACTACATGTATGAGTCTATTTCTACCTTATCTCGCCTTCTTGACCAAGTTGTCTCCGGACGGCTTACTCGCCCGGGTCTTCTCCGTCCGGGCCACGTTCTGGACCATCTTGTCAAGCCGCCAAACGTCTTGGGCTTAAGTCTTCATAGCCCACTCTTGGGTTGGTGTACGAGCCGCCTAGTGTGACCTGGAGCCTCTGAGGCGGGTCTCACCGTGGGGTTATATCCCCAATAGGTGGTGAAAGCGATGAACTCACAGCCAGACCAGAACACACGACCGAGGAGGTAGAACGCATCCATGGAGTTGGTGAAGTGGGCAAGGATAGCAACCACAACTCCTCGACTCGGTACATCCTTGGAGATCCCCGGGGGAGGTGGCCGAAGCCGAGCGCAAGGAAGGCGTTGGTGAAATCCCTTGCGCCCCTTCATATTGACATCGACCACACATGGAGTGTTCTCTTGACGTAGACATCGGTGGGGTAGAGCATCTCCGGCATGGTGGGGGGAAAGCGGAAGGTTGGCCCGGTGTAGTAGTTCATGGCTGCAGTGGAAGGTTTTGGGGGTGTTTGTGGTGGTGAGAAGAGTATGCAGATGGGAGAGGATGGTTGAGGAGGAGGAAGATGATAGGTGGCTTAAATAGCCCTAGTGCGACGTGTTTACACCGGGTGAAAGTAATGAGCGGACGGTGGTGAGTGGCATCGGGGGAGGGGAGCATGCATGTGTGTACACGCATGGGAAACCAAAAGCGGCATCAATAGCCAGGCTGCGATGTTTCAGTGCTACAAACTCTGTGCCGTCGGTCGGGGTTCACGCCTACTCGTTCTGTACGTGTGTCGCCCATGCATGCAAGCGCAAGCTCTGTGCCGTCGGTCGGGGTTCACGCCTGCTCGTTCTGTGTGTGTGTCACCCATGCATGCAAGTGTGGCATCGTGGTAGTACTGCCAACAGCTCGCGTATCACACTGGCCATTAAAAACGTGTGGAGAGATGAGCTCGATGCCATGCATGCAGCGGCTACGCTGCGAGGGCGGGCGGTGCAGGGCTGTGCGCACATGCATTCATGCTTTTCAGGCCTGCTCAAATCGGATCAGCGTGGTGTCCATAGGTCCAACGGGTGGGCCGCTTTAATTAAACCCAACAATACATGGCCGGCCTGCTCAATCTTATCCAACGTAAAAAAATGACCAGCCAATGAACTAACATCTCGCGGATCTGTGACGTGGCTTCCAATCCAGACCGTTGCTTCTGTTCGCGTCCATCCAATGGTCCAGGGTGCTGCGTTTTCGAATCAGCCAATCAGAGTGCAGCCCGCGGATCACTGACGTAGCCCTAGTGCCTGATCCAGACCGTCCATTCACAACGATCCAATGGCCCAGAGGGGTGCGGGGTTTTGATGGGATTTTGAGGGGGTTTGAGAGGTTTTCAACAATTAGGGTTAAGCATAACTAATTCAAAAAAATCAAAAAATATAAAAATTGTGTCGATCATCGTTCTATGTGACTAAGTATCTAGAAAAAAATATGAAACTTGGAGTATGGATTTTTTTCATGAAAAACCTTCACAAAAGATGGCTACCAAGAACGAGGTTGTGGAGTATTCAAGAGAAGTGAGCTAGGAGTTAAGTGTTAAACATGACATAATTTGTCGAAACGATCCAATCTCAGGATGGACTCTAATATACACACACTAGATGTCAAGTTTCCTTTTTTGGCTCATTTAGAGAAGGTCAAAAAAAACTTGCTTACAAATGGGTCTGTTTTCCCTAGCTTTTGAGGGGTTTGGAGCTTATGTGGAGCACATTTTTCATGTCCAGAGTTTCACATAATAAAATTGCTCTGATTAATGAACTAAACGTGAATAATAGTCCAAAAATCATTGTAACACCAATAGCACATACCAAATAACTTCAAATTTGAATTTTGACTCAAATTTCAAATTCGGTCTGAATTTGAATAGAGTTACACAAATACCCATCAAAGTAAAAATAGCATTACACAATTTTTTACACAAATCCAGGCAAGTTTTTTTATTCATACAAGAACAATACTTCACTTCTACTTCTTCTTACCACTCAATTTCTTCTTCTTTTTCTTGGCACTTGTTGATCCTACGACGTGTACGACACGCAATTCACTCAATCTCTTGGTTTTCTTCACTGGACCATCTAGGACAGCTTTACTTGGCACCACAACATCTAAATGAGGCTTACTTTGCACAACATCAGCTACAACAGCTTCAATTTGTAACACAACTTCCAATATAGGTTCAGTTTGCACATCAACTTCAGTTATAGTTTGCACCACATTCTGCTCATTTTTCTCATCTTGCACCACAACACCATCCAAAATTTTCTCATCTTGCACCACAACATCATCCAAGTTTGGCTCATCTTGTAGCACAACATCATGCAAGTTTGGCTCATCTTGGACCACAACATCATCCAAGTTTGGCTCAGCTTGCACCACAACACCATCCAAGTTGACTCATCTTGCACCACAACATCATCCAAGTTTGTCTCATCTTGCACACATTCACCAAAACTTCTCTTTTTTCTACAACCATTTATTCTTGCCTTTTCGATTGCCTAACAATCTTCAACAACAAGGGGTTGACCTCCATGCTTCCTCCTAGAAAAAAATCTTGTAATTTGGCTAGTACCTAACATAAACAACATCCAAATAAAAAACGAACTAACATAAACATACTTTGGTCTTTCAGGAGTGTAACGACATTTTGGAGATCCTTTTCGGTGCCCAAGTTCCTGGCATAACTTGCATCTATTTTTGTTACCTTTTGGGGCCTTTTTGGCTTTCCATCCTTCTTTCCCTTGCAATTTTTACTAATCCCACCTTTCTCAAACGATGCCTTGAATCTACTCTCTTTAGGCCAGCCAGCCTTTCTTTTTGTTAGGGGAGGACACATGGAAAATTCAATTTCCACTTCAGGCCACTGAGACTAATCTGTAAGTGCTGGAATTGGAGTTGCATATGCAGACTTGAATCTTTCTACTAAGTAATATTCGTGCAAATATGGGTGCATGTTTATCTTCGGTCGGGAGGCCAAGAAAAGTATGGCATGATCACATGGTTTCCGAGTGTGTTGCCACTCCAAACATGTGCAATCATGCATTTCAGTGTTAACATGCCTTCTACCAGTTTTGGTATCTCTAACTTCAGCACCCCAAACGGAAGATTTTGAAACAGATAAATGCGTAAGATTTCTGCTCCAGTTGACCACGTGTCGTACCACCGCAGGAAGCTTATCCCCTTGTAGACAATTCTCAATCCTTCTTCTCAATTCCCACAAGCGCATGATCATGATCCTGATTTGGTCAACCATGTCATGCACAGGCAATTTTTTTAACTACTTCACCTTGTTGTTAAAAATTTCTGCCAAGTTGTTGTTGATATGATCACACTTGATGGCAGTGTTAAATCCTGACCTATACCATAATAGAGAATGGTAGGTGTTCACCCATGGACCAAACTCAGGGCATGCTGTCATTATCTTACCAAGATGATATGAATGTGTCTGTTTAGTGTAAGATCTTGCCGCTGGCCACATCCGACCAAATTCTTCACCTCTGAATTTTTTGATCAAATTCATCCACATATGGCTGAAGCACTCCCTCTGCTCACAATGAGGGAAAACACTCTTCACTGCATTTTCTAGCCCTTTGCATGCATCTGTGTGGACTGCCAAAGGTGACACTGACCCTATGCACCTTTTCAACTGCATCATGAACCATGTCCATGAGACCTATGTCTCTGACTGAAACAAGCCAATAGCAATAGGAAACATCCAGTTGTGTCCATCCAAAGCATTGCAAACTGCCAATTGACCATTCCACTTGCCAGTCAAAAATGATGAGTCTATGCTCAAATATGGACGACACCCTGCCCTGAAGCCATCAATGCAAGGCTTTAAAGCCATAAAAACATAGAGAAAAGGACTCTTCCATCCTCTGTTACCTTGGTATCTATCTCCACAACACTACCAGCTGACCTCTTCTCCACCTCTGCTTTGAAATTATGAAGCATCCTAAAAGTATTTGCCCAATCACCATATAATTGTTTCATTGCCCTTTGTTTTGCCTTCCACACCGTGTTATACTTCACCTTAATGGGGTATTGCTTTTCCAAGTCTACTTTAAGTTTCTTTGCAGTAGCGTTTGGTTTCTTGGCTAAAATAGGAGTGATCTTTTCTGCAATCCAAAGTTGTGATGTCATGGTTGATACTCTCTGTGAACTTGTAATACAAGTATGTTGGTGTGGGATTTGATTCACCCTAATGGTACTTCCATCAGGTTGGCATCTAGCAGATATGTACCACTTGCAAGGCTTGACACTTCCATCAAAACCTCTACATCTTGCATAAAACTTCTTTCTATCAGTCCACTTAGTCTTGGCATCAAACTCATGTTTCACTGCATAAGTCTTGAAACACACCCTAAACTCATCCATGTTTGGGAACAACTTTCCCACTGCAATAACAGGGTTTTCTATGTCATACACATTTACCAACTCATCATCATGTGCATCATCTGCAGCATCTTCCATCAGCTATCCATCCACATCTTCAATTCTATCTCTGGTAGCATCAGTACCAATAGGCATACTAGATTCACCATCCTTCTCCTCCTTATCTTCATCAGCTACTGGAATGCCAAAAAAATTAGCCATCTCAGTGTCATCAATTGGTGCAATGACTAAATCAGTTGGGTCATTTAATTCTACTGAATTCCAATCAACGGAAACAACCCTTGCAACACCATCAGAGCCCTCTTCTGCATCAACCCCCTCAGGTAATATTGTCACTTCACCTGTACACATGGGCATTATCTGCCTCTATGAAGCCCAATCATCATCTACCATCTGTGAACCTAACTTTGAGGGCACATGTCCAACCTTAGAATTTGATTTCAGATCAACAAGCTCTGCATGAAACATAGTCTGTTTGGTTGTCCAGCCATCTTGTCGATCGATTTCATCAACCATCTCTTCACCATCCTCAATTCTCACATACTCTCCTTTCCAATTATCAAACCGTAACAATGCTACCTCTTGCTCTGGACGCCAAAAAATGCTCTCCCCAATTTTTTCCACCACATTCTTCACGGCCTTCTCATCCATGCTATGTAGTTCTTGTGGATCAATCTCTGCAAAATCAATCTCCCACTTCACAATTGTATCTCTCTATGTCCCACATGCTACCATCATCTAGCTTCGCCTTAGAAGGAAGAAATTCCACACTGAATTCGAACGTCCGAGCACCACCACCCCTGTTTGTCAATGGCGGGGCAGTGTGAGGTGAGCTAGCAGAAGCAGACGAGGCACAAATCGCATAGGTTGGAAAGGATGTTGTTGTCTCTGACGGCTCCATTGCGATCAGACCCCCCTCCCCCCACCCAAATCTGGATCAAATCGACCAAAAATAGAGGGAAACACAGGCGATGCGGTGAGATCTAAATAGACACGGAGGAGAACAGGACAGGGTTCCGGATTCACTCACCAGAGCCGCCGCCGTTGCCGAGAACGAAAGCTCCGCCGCTGCTGTCACCCAGAACAAAAGCTCCGCCGCCGGCGGCGGCTCACCGCTGGGAACGAAGAGGAGGGAGCAACACAGGTTCAGAAATGGGTATCCGTTCGGACAGGCATGGGGAAACGATTCACTTGATGAACTGACAAGTTGGGCCCGTAACTAGATGCACTGCCAAGTAGGGCCCGCATGTCTTAAACATAACCTCACTCCCGTTGACGACCATTTAAAATGCCTGAGTGGGCCTTGGCTATTTAGGCTTCTGAAACGTCTCGCGAGAGCCATTTTCGTCAACTATGTCGCATTCTTTCCAATTCACCTCAAAGGTGTCGCACAGGAGCTATTGACCCCCCTGGTTGCCCCACCGGTTCAAATTTGAATGCTAGGTCTGCCTAGCATTAGCGAGCCTATAAATATTATTGCATCAGCCCATTATTTTCTTTGTAATTTTCATCTTTTTTTTGAAGTGGTTGCCTTCATCTTCTTGATTTTTTTGTGGGGTATCTTCTTGATTACCCATAGCCAGATACCACTCAAAATAAAAACCATAGACAGATCCCCACCCCCAAAAAATCATAACTAGAAGGAATGCATGCATGAAAAATCCTTACACATATTGTTTAATTTGTAATTTCTTTACAAATACACCCTTCATTTGTCAATATTTGTCTTTTTAGAGATTCAACTATGAACTACATACGAAACAAAATGAATGAATCTATACTCTAAATTATGTATATATACATGCGTATGTAGTTTATAGTAAAATCTCTATAGAGACAAATATTTAGAAAAGAAGGGAGTATAATAGTCTGTAGTCTCTAGTCATGATATATATATATATATATATATATATATATGTATATATATATATATATATATATAGTCGTCACATGGCACTAATTTACATCAACAGAGATCTTACACACTCTCAAGCACGCATACATATACACACCACGACGAAAACCTATGCATATAAATTTGCCGACACACACTTATTACATATCATTGATCACTCGATCGGTACCACACGCACATAGGAGTATGTGTGTAATTAACAGTAAACTCGCTCCCTCCACTACCACTACACGTCCCAACCAAATCAGTCACAACCAATCATATATAACACCCCGATCACTAACAACAACAAACCCTGCATGAGAAATCAAGCCATACGATGGAAGAAGAGGCGCCATAGCTGAACTGATGAGTCGAGAGAGACTGCATGGACGGAAGAGGGCCGGCTAGGCGTCAACGACGCGGAAGGATTCCCTGTTCTTGATGACGACGTCGTACATGTGGACGGAGGAGAAGTGGTTGAAGTCCCTGGGGAGGGAGATGAGGTCGAGGCAGCCGCGCTTGTGGAACTGGTACAGCGCCGGGTCCTCGTAGTAGCGCTCCCACCCCAGAGCCGTCAGCTTCGCCTCCAGCGTCGCGTACGACGACACCACCTGCCCGCTCGGCGTGTGCAGCAGCGCCTTCCGCCGCACCGTCGACGTCCGCTCGCTCCCCGGGTTCTCCACCAGACGCACCACCCCGTTCTTGAACACCCACACGCCAGACATGATCCACAGCTCTCTAGCTTAGAGATTGATCGAGGGGAAGAAGAAACGATAGATGATGCGATTGGTCGAGCTAGCAGCAGCGAGATGTGGAGATGGAAGATGCAAAATAATGGATAAGTAGCAGTGTGATTGATGAAGCAAGGGAGGGCGAGATCAAGGGGGTATATATAGAGGTGGATGTGGATGAAGCTTATCGATGGTGTGGGGTAGAGGTGACATGTATACGGGGGACAGCCGCAGGACATAGATCTCTTATGCGACTTCGATACTATACTGCTAGTGACTATTGATTAGTACGTCGATATACGCGTGCATGCACCAGAGAAGAGAAGGGCGTCTTTAGTTTCTAGCTAGGTTAGGTCAGGAAGATGCTGTACCTAGCTGCATGCACAGGGATGGGAGAGAAGCAGAATGGCACGTTCATTAAACTTGAGTAGTGCGCGCGGGAGAATATATGTGCCTAGCTAGCTTATGTTCTTGATAAGCTACCTGGAATATATTTGTTGGAAGAAAGAAAGAAATTATAGCTAGCTAGGTAGCTATATGCTACGCATATTGTTATTTTCCACAATTACGTAGTGCATGAGGTGATCGATCAGGTCAGGAAATTTGACATGTGTCGCGGGGTGGCCGCGACACGTCAAAAGCATGACATTAACTGATGGCGTTGGTTAATTGCCAATGGGGAAGATCTACATATATATGAAATGATCTTCATGCGTAATCTATAGCTTGAGCATTCCCATATGGAAAATTGAAAAGAAAGAATGTGATGTTGTGCGAGGAATCCTACCCACCTTTTTCTTGAAAGGAAAACAAAAAGAGCTAGCCTAATTCTCAGGGGAATAGGATTCACTCGCCACACAGTTTTCGACTTTACTTAAACAATAAGAAATATGAGCCATCTTTGCGCACCTTTTGCAGCATTGTTTTTCCACGAAAGGGAATTTCTGGCCGGTCGATCAAGCCAATGTTGCCTTTGTCGAGAACAAAATTGATACTCTCTCTCATTGTCAAGTATATATTTTGTGTACGGCATGGTGGAATTTACCTTTGCTTGCTAGCTTTGTCCCTAATAGTAATTGACAAGCTCTCAAGCATCTACTGCATGCAAAGATATAGTTGTGGCTTATCTTACACTTCCTAGCTAACCATAGATAGTGCTTACGTGATTGCACATTGATTTTGATGGCTTGTTGGATACATAGGTGCACGTCTACCGCTTCCAAAGCTAAAATCTTGCACTGATTTATCTGCTGAAAATAAATATGCCTCCGTGCTAAAGTTGCTTTCCAGATTAGCGATGCAAAAAATATGTGCAAACCTGTCATCAACCCTTCAACCTGTGCATTAATCTGTGCTATCATCGTGATAAGTACATATACACCACGTAAGGATTTATACGATCTCTGTACTTTTGTTCCCGATAAGCCGGAACCCATCAAGATCATTGGGAAATTCATTAGGTACATCGAGCAGCTTGTATGAAAGGAGCTTTCCGTCACTGAGGTGGCGCCTCCGTGTGCATGTATACCCACAGGTTACATCCGATCGAAAGGAAGATAAATTCTAGATGGGAATCATATGCTATGCGTGCGTGTGCGTGCTGCATGTATATGTGCACGCATATTCATTTTCGCGCTGCATGAAATTACGTGCGCCGGATGATCACACGGCGGAGCATATAATGTTCGGAAAGTGGAGCTCGTGCCTAACAATTTTCACGAATTGAACACGTGCTTGCCGGCCGTCTGTATGCAAATACTACATTATTCCAGCATGGGCTAGCTGACTGGTCGATCGAATTATGCATCTTTCACGCGATCGATTTTTCGCCTTTCCGTTTGAGAATATATGATAGCTAGCGCCTAGTAGGCAGTATGATCTGCTAGGATACAGACATGCACTAAGTTAACTAGATTGCAAAAAATAATAATTAACTACTAGATGATAAAGCGCGCTGCCATGGAAATTGGTTATGGTACACTTCAGCGAAACTTGGTTGAATGAATATGTATACTTGAATTAATACTATATTGCATATCTTTGATCAGATTATATGTGGGCTTGGTACCGGAAAGGGAGTTAGAAAAAAGTCTGTGGTATAGTGCGGATTTTTTTTGGGTATGTAGACACATGCATGCAGTCAATTACTTGCTAGCTAATATACTATATCACTAATCTTTCTAGGATTGGAGGCCTCACAATTAATTCAGATCTTCAATTGGAATTTGGTCGTCCGATTTTAATCGTGTCAACAATTTCTCAAACTCTCTCATTTAATTTTTTATACAATGTCACTAATCTTTTCAGGATTGGAGGCCTCACAATCAATTAAGGTCTCCAATTGACCGGTCAACAATTTCTCAAACCCTCTCATTTAATTTTCTATACAATATACTATGTTTCCTAATTTTTAAATCTTTACAATTAATTGAGGCTTCAATTTAGACTTTTATCATCCGATTTTGACTAGGTTAATAATTTCTCAAGGAGCTCTCCTATTTGATTATTTTAATTCTCTATGCTTCCTAATTTTAAATCTTATTCATCCGATTGAGGTATTCAATTTTGGATTTGGTTTAGAATTTTGATCGGGCCAACGATTTTTCAAATCAATAAACAACTATTGGCCTATAAAAACATATCGACCCCTCGCAGACTTATATCACCCATAAAAAGCGTCACCATGTGATACTATAGCACGAATATAGTACATGCAACCAACGATGAAAAAATATCACAACAGAAATATGGGTTGATTAGAGGATAACACAAAATCACATCGCAAAATACCCACCAAATAAGCGCATTATAAATAAACGTAAAACACACTCCATCGTCTCCCCCACCGGTCGAATTAAATACTCCACCACTTTCAAAATGTAAGGGTTATTAGTTTTTTGGGAAGTCAAATTTCTTTAATTTTGACTAAGTCCAGAGCCAAAAATATCAACATCCATAATATTAAATAAAAAAATATGAAAATTCATTTCATGATGAATCTAATATCACCGATTTGATATTATGATTTTTGATATATTTCTCTGTAAATTTGATCAAACTTAAAGGTGTTTGACTTTTCAAAAAAGTAATACATCATATTTTTTGAAATAGAGTGAGTACTTTTTTTTTAAGAATTCCACCAAATTCAACGGCACAGCAAAGCGCGCACAACCCTTCTAGTTAGGGTGATATGGCAACCGCGACAGGGTGATACAACTGTATATATCGGATATTGCTTTTGGAGGCCGAGCTCCATGGAAGCCTCCAAATACAAATTTCAAATTTCATGAAAATTCATACTTTTACATTTTTTAAAAAAATTGAAAAATAATGTAAAGATAGATGAAGGCATAATGCACAAGTGTGTAAATTTTTAGGATGAAATACGCTGAAATGAGGGCTGTGCAAAAAACACAAATTTGAGGTTTTTTAACACATGATACTATTTATCCTCCTAGTCCATGAATTTGTCCTTTTTGTACAGGTCACATTTCAAAGTATTTCATCTTGAAATTTTATATGCATACACCTCACATCCTTGTTGCGTTGTACAAAAAAAATCAGATTTTCTTGACATTAGAGTTTTGATTTATTTTTTTTCAAAAATCCGGCCTTCTGTAGGCCGAGAGCCAAAGCGCCATTCTATATATATATATGCTTTAAAATAAGTTAGTAGGAGCTAGCTTTCTAGATATAGAAGATTCCCTACAAGCAGCCATGGTAATTTTTGGGGGAGATAAATTTGTGGTTTGATGATGGTTAGGTTACTACTAGCGGACTTGTACCTTGCCCGCTAAAAGGGTGCTACCAGCTAGTCCCCACTGGTATTCAAATCTGCCTTCCTATTTTCATTTTTGACGGTGACTAAATAAGACTTACGCCAGCCCAAATCATTCATTAAGAAATAAGCTGTACACAACTAGTTTATGATACAATATGCCATTTTTATGTTTATTTGCTGTTCATTTGTACAACAGGCCAATGGCCCAACCGCCCGAGTGAGCACAAAGGCAGTACTAAAGTATGATTGATATAGTCTTTTTCTAAAAGGAGGATTATCCTTGGCCTCGGTATCATGAATCAGGACGATTATATAATCATATATTATTAATAATGCAAAATCCAGCTCGTGCACAAAATCGGTCCGAAAATAGAGCAAAAAAACGTAAGGCCGCATGCCTCTAGACAGTAGCTCCACCAGATGTCACTATTCCTATATTATAAGACGACGTCAGAAACGAACATACAAAATTTCAAGATTACATCTTCAAGAAAGAATCGCCGTACGTGCGTCGATAATGGCGGTTCCAACATGAGGTTGAACTGTAGATTCTCCTTTCTGAAGCCAGGCTTCAATCCATGACCTTCAACAAGGCCACCATGCAGGCGTGCTGCGACATAGCTTGATCAGAGATCTTGTGTTTTCATCGAAGTACATAAATTCGTCGTTGAAGCCATCAGTACCATCATATCTTATCCAGCTATCAACGCCGATACCTCTGGAGAAGACATCGAAAGACGAAGACGTCCCATATCATCTGTCTCCCGGTACTGTCTCACCACCTTGCTAAACATGACACCTCCATCAGAGACACTGTGCAACACCATCCGGTAGCACGCATGACTTGACGTCTCCGCATAAGACATCGTACTACCATCCACCAATGGCTTCATCTGCCAGAGAAATGCATTGCTCGACCTCTCCAGAAGAGGCGCATGAGTCACATGCTAAGCCGCATCGAACCCGATCTATTGATGGAGAGGACGTACCATACTATCGCCATCCTTAAAAAAGTCGTCACCACCTTGAGATCCAGCCTCTCCCACATGACCATGGAGTCTGCCGCCGTCGAAGAACAAGGGTCGCCGCCGCGATTCCGGATGCGATAAAGAGCATCCAGCATCGACGGCGCCAATCGTCGCCGTCGCCTATACAATGGCAACCTCCGCCGCTACCGCTAGATCGGGAACCAGGTCCCGAATCCCACGCACACAACCGTTGCACCACGGCAGCCGTGTCGCCCCTTCATCGCTAAGAAGATCCCGAGCAGCACCATTGCACCAAGCCCACATCACCTTGCCAGATTAACTGCATATCTACACTGCACCGACACGCCCGATGTCCACCTCACGTCGCCTCAAGAAGAGGACACCCACATCACTAAAATGCTACTGCCACGAGCACGCCACGTCCGTCTCAGCACGTCCGGCCAATGGACGACAGAACACATCGCCGCTACAGGATCGATCCGTCGCAAGGGAGCAGGCCACCCGTGCATGGATGAACGCCCCATCCACAACTTACGACCATCCGCCGAGATCGGCCGTCGCGCCGCTGGACGACAACGGCCACTCACACCCGGACCACCGTTGGTTCTTGTTGGTATCCGCCGCCCCAGATCTAGGGGACTCCGCAAGGAGCTTCCCCCTAGCCGTCGGCCACACAAGCTTTGCCCGGTGACGTACTTCGGCGGTGGCACGAGGCAGGGAGAGAACGCATGGCGGCGCGCTAGGGTAAGAAGAAGTCGCCCCGGGTGAGAGAGACGTGGGGTCAGTTTCCAGTGCTTGCTTTGTTAGCTCGATGAATACATCAGTGGCATAGCTCAACACATGGTTTCAAATCCTAATGAAGGCGAATTTATGTTCCTATTTATTCTCGGGGACCAAATTTTAAAGGTACTTATTCATTTATTAAGTACTAGGCTTGATACATAACCGAAACTAAAAATGCTAATGCTCATACTGTATGCATCATTAGTTGATACATAGGCCCGGGAAGTAAAATTCGTTTCCAATTTTCAAATATTAATATAGTTACGTGTCACCTTGGCTCTAAGAGACTTGAAATGAAGCTACCACGGTGAGGGGATTTAGAGGGCGCAAAATTTTGGGCCGTATAGTTTCGCTGTGATTCAAAAACATTGTTCCGTATAGCATGACGTTTGCTTCCTATAGCGTTGCTTATAGCATTGTAATTGGTTTGTAAGAGCATCTACAGCTGGATCCCCTATACCCTCTTCAAGCGTTCGGACAGACCATCTGGTCACAAAAAATCAATCTAGACGGGTCTTTCAAATCGGCCTCAAACGCCCAGGTTGATCGGTACCCTTATTTCCGGCTCGAATATGAAACGGGTATAGGGGAGCCCTGGTGCGCCCGCGCACGCCCGCCTCGTCGGACCCGACAGCCCGACCCCACGTCAAATTGCCCCCAATTCTTCAAACCCTTCCTCCTCCTCCCGCCGTCCTCCACCATTTCCTGCGCCCGCCCCCTCGCCGTCCGGCACCCTTGCTCTCCATCCTCACCACCTGCCCCGATCCGATGTTGTGATGTCTTCCACTCCGGCCCCGACCGACGCGATGGAGACGCGGTCCGCCTTGTCCATCAACGTCGCTTGCTTCACTTCGTTTTGCAAGCCAGAGAACATCACCCATAAGATACGTCGTCGCCGGCAGCGACTGGGGAAGGCAGAGTTGGCAGTGCAGGAAGGTGCGACCATCGTCGACGAGATGTCTCCCCGGCACGGCGAGCTCCCCACACCCCATCCATCCAAGCGCCGACATGATGATTGCTTGTAAATCATGAACGTGTGGGAGACGTACTTGGCAAGCATGATCAATGAGAATGAAGATCCGGCAAATGATGAATTTGAAATGGAGGAGGTGGCCAGGACGGTTGCATCTGCGGCAGAGGAGCAGGCGGCCAGGATGCAGGTGGAGGAGCCAGCCCGGATGCAGGCGGGGAGTTGTCCGGATGCAGGCGAAGGAGGCAGCCTGGATGCAGGCGGAGATGAATGCCTAGGCCGAGCAGGATGCATAGACGAACTCATCCGGCCAGTGATCCGACAAGCAGCATTTGTCGATCGGACATTGATTTCATTTTGCCATGTCCGGTTTGTTAAACTATGTTATCATTTGCTTTTGTTTAAAACTATTGAATTTGGACAATTTGTATCGGATGATCGACGTGCATGGCTTTGTATGGATTTGAGAGTCCGTATATGAGGCATGTGGATGCACAAAGCGAAATATGAGGGATCGTCCGCGCGCGTCCATGGACATAACCTGACGCGTCCACGAGCGCATAGGTGAGGGCGGATTTGCAAGGTCCGGCTGTAGATGTTCTAAATGACACGAGCAATATACATTTACGTGTGGAGTTGCATTGGTAGGATGAGATATTTCCATAAACAGTGCATCCACATATACCCTACTGGAATTGCAGCTTTCTGCAATGACAATTCACTCTACGTGTCTTCTAAGAGCCCTTTCTTTCACTCTTGCGTTTTCTTTCAAGAGCATCTCCAACAGGGAAGTTAAATAAGTCGTGCATCCAAAAAATTATATAGCGGATGCGTACGAAAGCAGCGCTCCAACGGCCGCGCAATAATGTCACATGCGGTAAAATCGCTCGAGTGCTATGGAAAAAACTGCATCACCCGTAGTATATTTGGTGCGCCTAATCGCGCGGGGGACAAAACAATTAGCGCGTGCAGTATATTTGGTACACCACCATGCTCTAAAAGATATAAATGCAGTACTAAAGCAACTGCTTAGCTCAGAAGATATAAGTGAAGCCTAAAGAGTATTCTAATAAATCATAGTGAACAGGTGTCTCTCTCACGTGGCTGTGTCCAGCAAACAATAATTGTGGAAAACTAAAACAAAATCAAACTAAAGCAAACGACGCTCCAAGCCTCATATCACGTAATGAATAAAAATATAGCTTTAAATGACATACCGATGGATTGAGACGAAATAGGGATGCCTTTCGGGCATCCCCAAGATTACACGCTTGAGTATTCCTAGAACTTGACTTGGGGTGTCTTGGGAATCCCCAAGCTTAGGCTCATTTCCGCTACTTATTCCTTTTTCATCGTGATAACACCCAAAACTTGAACTCTCTAGCACACAAAACTCAACAAAAAACTCGTGAGATCCGTTAATAGGATAGGCAAACCATAAACATTAGGTACTGTTATAAATTGATTAATATTTATTATTGCATAAGGTAATGTATTATAACTTCTCCATAACTTATACCCCCGGATATTATCCATAGAATCATCAAAAACAAGCAAAATATGCAAGCAAAAAAACATAATCTGTCTAAAACAGAACAATTTGTAGTGACCAGCAAAGAACCCGTACTTATGTAACCATAAAAATTCTGAAACATTAATAAAAACTGCGGAATTTGTATAGAAATACTGTGTAAGAAAATGCAGACCATAAAGACATTCCAGTACAATCAGAAAAAAATCTGCACTGGACGCAGAAGTTTTTGTTTTTGCAGCATATCAATTATATGTATCGTTCAAATCATCCCAAAGGCTTTACTTGAAACAAACACTAATTTAAACATAAAAATACAATAATTAAAGTATAAATAATAATGTTTTCTCACACAAACAGAAAGTAGAATAAGAAAAATAAGATAACTATTGGGTTGTCTCCCAACAAGCGCTATTGTTTTACGCCCCTAGCTAGGCCTAATGCATAGTTTTAAGTGTTGTCATCTTTGACACTACACCCATATGTAGCCATCATGATAGATTCATAAGGTGATTTAATTATATTCCTAGGAAAGTGCTCCATCCCTTTCTTTAATGGGAATTGGAACCATATGGTTTCCTCTTTAATATCAATAATTGCCCCTATAGTTCGTAAAAAAAGGTTTCCCACGTATTATTGGACAAGATGGGTTGCATTCAATACTAAGAACTATCAAATATATAGGAAAATAATTTCAATTAGCGATTATAAGAACATCATTTATTCTACCCAAAGGCTTCTTGATGGTAGAATCCGCAAGATGCAAGTTAAGGGAACACTCATGTATATCGGCGAGACCAAGTACATCACATAAAGATTTTGGTATAGTTGAAACAATAGCACCAAGGTCACACAAAGCATTGCATTCATATTATTTGAGCTTTATCTTGATATTAGGTTCCCATTCATCATGCAATTTTCTAGGAATAGAAACTTCTAGCTCAAGTTTCTCATCATACGATTTTATCATTGCTTCTACTATATGTTTAGTAAAAGCTTTATTTTGTTCATAGACATTGGGTGAGCTAATAACAGTTTGCAACACGAAAATACATTCTACTAAAGAGAAATTTTCATAATTGAAGTCCTTGCAATCCAATATAGTGGGCACATCACTAGTTAAAGTTTTGACCTCTCCAAACCCACTTTTTTCATTTTTTATCATTAGAATCATCACCCTCCGAGCAAATGGAGCGCCTTCTAGATAAAGTTGTCTCATCTCCAGTACCTTTATCATCTATTTCCATATTAGTAAACAAATGTTCAATGGGAGAAGTACCAATAATTTTAAGATCTTCATGATGATTTCGGTAAAAACCGGGTGGAAGAGCCTTTTCTAAGAATTCTCGCTTAGCTCTCAATCTAGCGGTCCTCTCCTTAATTTCATTAATATATATTTGGATGGATTTAATGTACTCATTATTATCATGATTTGGTGGATAATTTATTTTCAAGAGTTCCCACATCAAGTGCAATTCTATCCATGTTCCTAGCCAAATCATCAACTTTATGCAACTTTTCTTCTACCATAGTATTGAAAATCTATTGAGAACAAATAAATTATATAATTGTGTTGTCAATGTAAGAAGATAGCCTAATATTATTTGTAGAAGAATTTCATTATTAGAGGAATGACCGGGATACGGTCTAGCATTGAAATTTCCTCTATAAGCATTGTTGTTGAAAAAAATCGCGAAAAAAAGATCACATCAATAGCATTATCATTTTGCCCAATCAAAGTATACAAAGGCATATCATTAGGATCAACATGAGAATTCTTACTAGCAACCATATTCATAAGAGCAGCCACTTTCTCA
Organism: Hordeum marinum; assembly: GCA_022496015.1. Classification (NCBI taxonomy): domain Eukaryota; kingdom Viridiplantae; phylum Streptophyta; class Magnoliopsida; order Poales; family Poaceae; genus Hordeum; species Hordeum marinum. The sequence goes on from CM039674.1 coordinate 148,463,534, forward strand.
CTCAAAGTAGCAATTTCCTCAATAGAATTTACCTTCTTACCAGTTGGAGCTCTTTCAATATACCATTGAGAATGATTTGTCATGATGTTGTCCAGAAGTTTGGTGGAGTCTCCTATTGTCACCTCCATGAAGGTACCACCTGCGGCAGAATCTAGAAGATTTCTAGACACAAAGTTTAGTCTAGCATAAAAAAAATTGTATAATCATCCATAAGTTCAAACCATGAGTAGGGCATTTTTTAATCATCAATTTCATCCTCTCCCAAGCTTCTGCAACATGTCCTTGATCATGTTGCTTAAAATTCATAATTTATTTTCTAAGGGAGATGATCTTAGCAGGAGGAAAATACTTGGTAATGAAAGCATCTTTACACTTATCACATGTTCCAATACTATTACGTGGTAAAGATGAAAACCAAGCTTTAGCTTTATCTCGTAGTGAAAAAGGGAATATTTTAGTTTGACCCCATCATTATCCATATCCTTTTTCTAGTGCATATCACATCATTCAACAAAAGGGTTCCGAAAATTGTTCTTTCATCACATGATTTAGCAATGCATCATTAATATCATAAAACTATGCACTAGTGGCGGGTGGTATAGGAGTACTAATAAAATCAATGTTATTAGTATCCAAGAAGTCACACAGCTTGGCATTATCTTGAGACATGGTGACCAAGTAAGCAAAGTAACAAGCAAAGGAAGTAAACTAGAAAGTACATCAAGCAAACAAGTAAACTAGCAAAGGTAAATATTTTTGTATTTTCAATTTTTATAGCAAGCAGAATATAGCAGCAAATGAAAAGTAGAACAAGTGAATGATAATTTGTGAGAAGGTACTTGATAGTAAATTGATGATACTCCCCAGTAACGGCGCCAGAAATCCTCGTTGATACTTTTTATCTGCGTTGGGTTTTTCCCCGAAGAGGAGGGAATGATGTAGCATTGTATAGATAAGTATTTCCCTTAATGAGAACCAAGCTAATCGAACCAATAGGAGAACCACGCAATTTCCCGTCTTCACCGCTTACACACAAAAGAGCACACACTTGTACCCAACAAGAGCAAGAGGGTTGTCAATCCTCGTGAACTCGTTACTTGCAAGCAAATGAGTAGTGTAGATGATAGTCGATAATTGTACCTGTCCCACTGAAGATAAATCAATCTAGTTGGCCAAACTACATCGATAGATCAGAGAGAATGACGAAGCTTTCATATAACCATGCATATATATGAAGATAACAGAAAGGAACTCAATATAATCTCATGAATAATCTGAACATAAATCCACGATTCATCGGATCCCAACAAACGCACTGGACAAAAGTGATTACATCGAATAGATCATCGCGAAGATGCGGTGAACTTTGTATTGAAGAACTTAGAGAGAGAGAGAGATAGCCATCTAGGTACTAACTACGGACATGTAGGTCTGTGGTGAACTACTCACACATCACCATGGGAGCAGCAAGGTTGATGTAGAGTTCCTCCATGATCGACCCCCCCTAAGGCAGGGAATCGGAACAGGGCTCCAAATGGGCACACTGCGGAACATAGACTTGCGGCGGCGGAAAAATTGTTTCGGGAGACCGAGGAGGTGGCCCCAAGCCATCAGGGCGCGGCCACCCCCCTGGGCATGCCCTATTGGCTTGGGGGCACCTCGTGCAGCCCCTGTCTCCCACCGAAGCTTCCAGGTCCTTATTTTGTCCAGAAAAAATGTCAAAAAGTTTCATGGTATTTGGATTTTGTTTGGTATGGTATTCCTGAAAATCCAAAAAAAAAATGCAGAAAACTACAACTGGTACTTGGCATTGGGTAAATAGTTTAGTGCTAAAAATAATATGAATCAACAACTCAATGCCAGAAAGTATCCTAGAATGATGATATTATAGCATGGAATAATAAAAATTATAGATATGTTGGAGACAAATATTAGGTTCCTAAGGCCACTACTAGCTCTACTTCATCAAGTGCTACTTCAACTCCAAGAATCCCCATCAAGTTGATGTGGGTACCCAAGAGTAATAACTAGAGAGGTTCTTGAGGGATGACTCCGCCAACAAAATTCACTCACATTTATTCTTGGTAAGATCCAATTGCAATCAACTCCAACCTTATGCAATAGTTCAAGGTGTCACAAAATCCCTCGTTGGTAAGCAAGGGACAAGGTAACTAATGTATCAATGCACATCATCATACATGTTCTTCATTCCATATCAATAGATATCCTTGTATTTTCTCCTTGCGTGGGACTAACCCATGCAGGTGACAAGAGTACAACACAACAAGGATTGCTCCCAACTCAAGATGATCTTCATCAACAAAGAACATCCACTACTACCTCACCTTCATGAAGGCTTCAATGACAAAACCCAAGGTTAGTTTATCTCTATAAAAGGATATATCACATCAAGGTGGAGCTTTACTCTAAGACTTGAGTCAAAGCATCTCGAAAGATATCAACACATTAAAGGCTTTATGTAAAAGTGGCAAACCCACTTGTGCTTAAACGATGAGTATGGCCTATGATCAAGCATTCTTGCTTTTCTCCTTAAGTCAATATACTCTAATATAGGTGACCTAGTCACCGACCAACATCTAGATAAGGAAATTGGATGGCTGATTTATTGGTTGTTGCTTACTTTGTTGCTCCCATTCTACTCTTATCTAGTTGGAAAATTATTTGCACATCTTATTGAAAATTCCTTGCAAATCTTATTCAAAATTCTGTGCAAATCTTTTTGGAAATTCCTTGCAAATATTATTGAAAATTTCACGCAAATTTTGTAGAGTCTTCCTAAAAATCTTCTTTGACAAAATGGCCAAGAATGCCTTTGCCAAGTTTCTGTTTTCAACTCGGATCCTCCAACCTAGGCAAATCGGCATCATCGATGTAGCAAATAAACTTCTCAGAGCTTCTTTGGTATAACCGAGATGAACCTCTTTGGCAACACCGATTTCACCGAGAACCCTAAAATCATTATTGGTTCTACCGATCCGTTTTGCTTGGGAGCCTCCTTCATTTTCCACTGCTTGTATTCTTTGCCATATTCTTAACATTTTCAAACAATGCTCTCCATGACCTTTATTTCCAAGGAATCCTTATCCTCTTAACCTCCATGGAAATTGGTGCCCAAGGGGGAGAAATACGAAAGATTAATTTAAAAGTTTGGGGGGGTCATGAAACATCAAAGCTAATCATTAAAGGGGAGAGATCAATTTATTTCTATATTTTCAAAAGCTCAAAAGTGACCTGGATTCAAGGATTCATATTTTGTGCTGCCATATTTTCTTGCTAGACTTTTCTCACCCTACCTACTCCAAATATCTACTTGCTAATATTCGGGGGGAGAGAAGAAACTAAGATCTACATTTAGGGGAGAAAGTTCTAAAATTATTCTTGGATACATGTGAACCGTGAGAAAATATCATTTCCTACATGTCAACCGAATCTTGGTAAAATTGAAGTTCCTTGCATTTGTATGAAAGAAATACTCTTGTTTTATCTAATGTTATTTTTTCATGTGTGTTTCCCTAGTTAAAATGCTCCAGCATTTCAAGGTAAGTATATGCATCATATCCTTGGTCAAGATGATCTCTTGCTTCTTGCACATATTGTTTGGAAGGTCAAGTCTTGAACTTGGAGACACTTCATTCTTATTTATGTGATGCATATAACCAAGCTACATATGACTTGTCATATCTGCTCTACTATGTGTGCAGTGATGCATTCCAAAAGCAACCACTCCTCAAAAGGATTGCACACATTTAGCAGGGGGGCTTGTCTAAGTCATATGTCCCTCGAAGCTGTGACATATTACAACTTAACTTAAATTAAAGATTTGATTGTATGTTGTCATCAATTACCACAAAGGGGGAGATTGAAATCCCATATGCTCCCTTCGAGGTTTTGATAATTCGTGACAACATACATTATCTCTTGACTTATATATTTACCTAATTTGTCTCACATCAAGTTCAGAAGATTGTAGAGGCTGGAAATTTGGAGGAGGATACCCAAGAAGGAAGAGAATAGGATTGGCAAAGCTTCAAGCTTCAAGACTCTACATCTTATGCTATGTGAGAAATCACACTTGAGTCCATAGGAAAGCCAATACTATTAAAAGGGGGTGAGGTATCTATGAGGATCGGGTTGCTCAAAGTGCTTAGAGATTAGCCACCAAAAGCCTCAATATTCTCCCACAAATTACTCTATCCAGACCCTTAAAGTCAAATTCGGTTCCACCAATATTTCCACTTCGGCCCTACCGAGTTATCCTTAGAGAGATCCCAAAGCCAAATGCTGGAAAATTGGTACAACCAAGTTTTGGTTCGGTACAACCGAAAAGCAGTGACGACATCGATAATGCACCTCTCCTGCTGAAGATAAATCAATCTAGTTGGCCAAACTGCATCGATAGATCATAGAGAATGACGAACCTTTCATATAACCATGCATATATATGAAGATACCAGAAAGGAACTCAATATAATCTCATTAATAATCTGAACATAAATCCACTATTCATCGGATCCCAACAAACGACTGGACAAAAGTGATTACATCGAATAGATCATCGCGAAGATGCGATGAACTTTGTATTGGATAACATAGAGAGAGATAGCCATCTAGGTACTAACTACAGGCACCTAGGCCTGTGGTGAACTACTCACACATCACCATGGGAGAAGCAACGTCGATGTAGAGGCCCTCCATGGTCGCCCCCTAAGGCAGGGCACCGGAACAGGGCTCCAGATGGACACACTGCGGAACATAGACTTGCGGCAGCAAAAAAATTGTTTCAGAAGACTCCCTAGGGTTTTAGGGATTAATAAGAATTTGTAGGCCAGAGAACAACGCTAGAGGACCGGGGAGGTGGCCCCAAGCTATCAGGGTGCGGTCACCCCCTAGGCACGCCCTGTTGGCTTGGGGGAACCTCATGCAGCCCCCGTCTCCCCCCGAAGCTTCCAGGGCCTTATTTTGTCCAGAAAAAATGTCAAAAAGTTTCATGGTATTTGGATTTCGTTTGGTATGGTATTCCTGATAATCCAAAAACATGCAGAAAACAACAACTGGTACTTGGCACTCGGATAAGAGTTTAGTAATAAAAAATAATATGAATCAACAACTAAATTCCCAAAAGTGTCCTAGAATGATAATATTATAGCATGGAATAATAAAAAATTATATATATGTTGGAGATGTATCATGGGTTTCCAAGGCGACTACTAGCTCTACTTCATCAAGTGTTACTTCAACTCCAAGGATCCCCATCAAGTTCATATGGGTACCCAAGAAGAAGAACTAGAGAGGTTCTTGAGGGGTGACTCCGCCAACAAAATTCACTCACATTTATTCTTGGGAAGAACCAATTGAATTCAACTCCAACCTTATGCAATAGTTCAAGGCATCACATAATCCCTCGCTGGTAATCAAGGGACAAGGTAATTAATGTATTTGTGGACATCACCATATGTGTTCTTCATTCCATGTCAATAGATATGCTTGTATTTGTTCCTTGCATGGGACTAACCCGTGTAGGTGATAAGAGTACAAAACAACAAGGATTGCTCCCAACTCAAAATGATCTTCATCAACCAAGATCATCCACTACTACTTCACCTCCAGGAAGTCTTAAATGACAAAACCCATCGTTAGTTTATCCCTCTAGAAGGGGATATCACATCAAGGTGGAGCTTTACTCTAAGACTTGAGTCAATGCAGCTCACAAGGTGTGAACACATTAAAAGCTTTATGTAAAAGTGGCAACCCTACTTGTGTTTAAACAATGAGTATGGCCTATGATCAAGAATTCTTGCTTGGCTCCTTAAGTCAATATACTCTAATATAGGTGACCTAGTCGCCAACCAACATCTAGATAAGGAAATTGGATGGATGATTTCTCGGTTGATGCTTACTTTGTTGCTCCCATTCAACTCTTATCTATTTGCAATATTCTTTGCAAATCTTATTGAAAATTCCTTGCAAATCTTATTCAAAATTATTTGTAAAACTTATTGGAGATTCCTTATAAATCTCATTGAAAATTTCACACAAATTGTGTCAAGTATTTCTAAAAATCTTCTTTGAAAAAATGGCCAAGAATGCCTTTGCCAAGTTTCTGTTTTCAACTCGGATCCTCCGGCCTAGGCCAATCGGCATCACCGATGTAACAGATAAACTGCTGAGAGCTTCTTTGGTATAACCGAGATGAACCTCTTTGGCAACACCGATTTCACCCAGAATCCTAAAATCATTAGTGGTTCTACCGATCAGTTTTGCTTCAAAGCCTCTGACATTTTCCAGTGCTTGTATTGTTTGCCATATTCTTAACATTTTTAAACGATGCTCTCTAGGACCTTTATTTTCAAGGAACCCTTACCCTCTTAACCTCCTTGGAAATTGGTGCCGAAGGCGGAGAAATATCAAAGCTTAATTTAAAAGCTTCAGGGGGGAATCATCAAAGCTCAAAACTAATCATTAAAGGGGAGAGATCAATTTATTTCTATATTTTCAAAAGCTCAAAAGTGACCTGGATTCAAGGATTCATATTTTGTGCTGCTATATTTTCTTGCTAGACTTGTCTCACCCTACCTACTCCAAATATCTACTTGCTAATATTCGGGGGGAGAGAAGAAACTATGATCTACATTCAGGGGGGAAAGTTCTAAAATTATTCTTGGATACATGTTAACCCTGAGAAAATATCATTTCCTACATGTCAACCAAACCTTGGTAAAATTGATGTTCCTTGCATTTGTATGAAAGAAATACTCTTGTGTTATCTAACATTATTTTTTCAAGTGTGTTTCCCTAGTTAAAATGCTCTAGAACTTCAAGGTAAGTATATGCATCAAATTGGTGCAACCGAGTTTTGGTTTGATACAACCGAAAAGCAGTGACTACATTGATAATGCACCTCTCCTGTTGAAGATAAATCAATCTAGTTGGCCAAACAACATCGATAGATCAGAGAGAACGACTTACAACCATGGGAGCAGCAAGGTTGATGTAGAGGCTCTCCATGATCGACCCCCCTAAGGCAGGGCATCGTAACAGGGCTCAAGCTAGGCTCACTACGGAACATAGACTTGCGGCAGCAGAAAAATTGTTTTGGGAGACGCCCTAGGGTTTAGGTATTAATAAGAATCTATAGGCCAGAGAACAACGCTAGAGGACCGGGGAGGTCGCCCAAGCCATCAGTGCGCGGCCACCCCCCTAGGCACGCCCCGTTGGCTTGGGGGACCAAATGCAGCCCCCTTCTCCCTCTGAAGCTTCCAGATCCTTATTTTGTCCAGCAAAAATGTCAAAAAGTTTCACGGTATTTGGATTTTGTTTGCTATGGTATTCCTGAAAATCCAAAAACATGTATAAAATAGCAATTGGTACTTGGCACTGGGTTAATAGTTTAGTGCTAAAAAATAATATGAATCAACAACTAAATGCCCAAAGGTATCCTAGAATGATAATATTATAGCATGGAATAATAAAAAATTATATATATGTTGGAGACGTATCATGGGTTCCCAAGGCCACTACTAACTCTACTTCATCAAGTCCTACTTCAACTCCAAGGATCCCAATCAAGTTGATGTGGGTACCTAAGAAGAAGAACTAGAGAGGTTCTTGAGGGATGACTCTGCCAACAAAATTCACTCACATTAATTCTTGGCAAGAACCAACTGCAATCAACTCCAACCTTGTGCAATAGTTCAAGGCATGAAAAAATCCCTCATTGGTAAGCAAGGGACAAGGTAACTAATGTATCAATGGACATCATCATACATGTTATTCATTCCATGTAGATATATATCCTTGTATTTGTGCCTTGCATGGGACTAACCCTTGTAGGTGAGAAGAGTACAAAAACCAAGGATTTCTCCCAACTCAAGATGATCTTCATCAACCAAGAGCATCCACTACTACTTCACCTCCATGAAGTCTTCAACGACAAAACCCAAGGTTAGTTTATCCCTCTAGAAGGGGGTATCACATCAAGGTGGAGCTTTACTCTAAGACTTGAGTCAAAGCATCTCACGACATGTGAACACATTAAAAGCTTTATGTTAAAGTACCAACCCCACTTGTGCTTAAATGATGAGTATGGCCTATGATGAAGCATTCTTGATTGGCTCCTAAAGCCAATATACTCTAATACAGGTGACCTAGTCACCCACCAACATCTAGATAAGGAAATTGGATGGATGATTTCTCGGTTGTTGCTTACTTTGTTGCTCCCATTCAAGTTTTATCTAGTTGGAAAATTCTTTGCAAATCTTATTGAAAATTCCTTGCAAATCTTATTTAAAATTATTTGCAAATATTATTGGAAATTCCTTGCAAATCTTGTTGAAAACGTCACGCAAATTGTGTCAAGTCTTTCTAAAAATCTTCTTTGACAATATGGCCAAGAACGCCTTTGCCAAGTTTCTGTATTCAACTTGGATCCTCCGACCTAGGCAAACAGGCATCACCAATGTAGTAGATAAACTGCTCAGAGTTTCTTTGGTATAACCGAGATGAACCTCTTTGGCAACACCGATTTCAGCCAGAACCCTAAAATCATTATTCGTTCTACCGATCGGTTTTGCTTCAAAGCCTCCAACATTTTCCACTACTTGTATTCTTTGCCATATTCTTGACATTTTCAGACGATGCTCTCCATGATCTTCATTTTCAAGGAACTCTTACCCTCTTAACCTCCTTAGAAATTGGTGCCAAAGGGGGAGAAATATCAAAGCTTAATTTAAAAGCTTCAGGGGGGAAATCATCAAAGCTCAAAGCTAATCATTAAAGGGGAGAGAGCAATTTATTTCGATATTTTCAAAAGCTCAAAAGTGACTTGGATTCAAGGATTCATATTTTGTGCTGCCATATTTTGTTGCTAGACTTGTATCACCCTACCTACTCCAAATATCTACTTGCTAATATTCGAGGGGAGAGAAGAAACTAAGATCTACATTCAGGGGAGAAAGTTCTAAAATTATTCTTGGATACATGTTAACCCTGAGAAAATATCATTTCCTACATGTCAACCAAACCTTGGTAAAATTGATGTTCCTTGCATTTGTATGAAAGAAATACTCTTGTGTTATCTAACATTATTTTTTCAAGTGTGTTTCCCTAGTTAAAATGCTCTAGAGCTTCAAGGTAAGTATATGCATCATATCCTTGGTCAAGATGATCTCTTGGTTCTTGCACATATTGTTTGCAAGGTCAAGTCTTGAATTTGGAGACACTTCATTCTTATTTATCGGATGCATATAGCCAAGGTAAATATGACTTGTCATATCTGCTCTACTATGTGAGCACTCATGCATCCCAAAAGCAACCACTCCTCAAAAGGATTGCACACATTTAGGGGGGGGGGGCTTGTCTAAGTCATATGTCCCTCAAAGCTATCACATATTACAGCTTAACTTAAATTGAAGATTCCATTGTATGTTGTCATCAATAACCAAAAAGGGGGAGATTGAAAGCCCATATGCTCCCTTGGAGCTTTTGATAATTCAAGACAATATACATTATCTCTTGGACTAATAGCTTTACCTAGTTTGTCTCACATCAAGTCCAGAAGATTGCAGAGGCTGGAAATTTGGAGGAGGATCCCCAAGAAGGAAGAGAATAGGTTTGGCAAAGCTTCAAGCTTCAAGACTCTACATCTTATGCTATGAGAGAAATCACACTTGAGTCCATAGGAGAGCCAATACTATTAAAAGGGAGTGAGGTATCTATGATGATAAGGTTGCTCAAAATGCGTAGAGATTAGCCACCAAAAGCCTTAATGATTCTCCCACAAATTACTCTGTCCAGACCCTAAAAGTCAAATTTGATGCCACCAATATTTCAAGTTCGGCCCTACTGAGTTATCGTTAGACAGATCCCAAAGCCAAACGATAGCAAATTGGTGCAACCGAGTTTTGGTTTGATACAACCGAAAAGCAATATGTCATATGTCCCTCAAAAGCAACCATTCCTCAAAAGGATTGCACACATTTAGGGGGTAGAGCTTGTCTAAGTCATATGTCCCTCAAAGTTGTCACATATTACAATTTAACTTAAATTGAAGATTTGATTGTATGTTGTCATCAATTACCAAAAATGGGGAGATTGAAAACCCGTATGATCCCTTGGAGGTCTTGATAATTCATGACAACATACATTATCTCTTGGACTAATAGCTTTACCTAGTTTGTCTCACATCAAGACTAGAAGATTGGAGAGGCTAGAAATTGGGAGGAGAATCTCCTAGAAGGAAGAGAATAGGATTGGCAAAGCTTCAAGCTTCCAGACTCTACATCTTATGCTATGTGAGAAATCACACTTGAGTCCATAGTTAAGCCAATATGATTAAAAGGGGGTGAGGTATCTATGATGATGTGACGACCTGGATTTCTGCTACAGTAATCTCTGTAATTATGCTACAATAATGAATTTGATCAAGATTATTTATTTTGATGATTCAATTATGATAGTTCTTGGAATCAACCCTGATTCAAATTCTTATCCAATTCAAAATTCATTTGAAAGGTGGTTTTGGAAGTTTTCCAAACTTCAAATTAAAAACCATGCTTGGGTTGCAAATTCCCTAAGCTATTCCAAAATTGGAACCACCATTTTATCAATTGTTTTGGTGCATCTAAAGATTTTATAATAGAGGCCAAAACAATTATTTAATTGCCTTTTGAATTATAAAAATTACATAACCTTTCAAACATGGCCCCAAACTTTTTGTGGCAGTACCAAATATTGCATGGCAAATATTGGGCCTTATACCATATTTCTCAAAAGTCATTTAGTCCTAAAACTATTTCAAAAGAGAAAGGTATAAAAAACAGAAAACCCACCCCGGCCCCGCACGTCGTCTCACTCCTCCTGTAGCGACCGCCCGGTCGCTAGAGGGTGTCGTCGCCGCTGCACCAGCTCGCCACCCTCGGTGGGAGGATAAGAGCCCCCCCCCCCCCCCGTGCCCCTGGCAAACCCTAGCCCCCTCCAGATACCCGCTCTCACTCCCTGGCTTCTCCCTCGTCTCTCCACCGCACCCGAGCGCAGCCATGGCCGCCACCGTGACGTAGCCACGGCCATCGTGCCCCCCTCGCATCACCGTCGTGCCAAGGAGAACCACCATTGTCGACTCCTTCTCCTGCACCGAGCCGTTGTCGCCCGAAGCTACTGCAATGCCGCCCGATCCATCTTCTTCCTCGGAGAATCGACACGCTCCGGTGACGATTCTGGCTTCCTCAGACCTCCCCCGAGCCCGGTTTGCTCATCTGCAGGACCGCTGTGAGCTAATGCTTCTTCCCCTCTCCTTCTCGTGCTAGCTCCGGCCCCGTAGCCCCCTTCCCCACCATGCTCGATAGTCAGCTCCGCCCGAGCTCGACGCCGGCGAACCTCCGGTGGACTTTTGGTCCCGCGCTCACCGCCTTTCTTTTCCCCGCGTTGCGTAGGCCATGCTGGGCTCGTTAGGTCGCCCACTAGCACGCCATAGCGCCGTCCCCATCGGAGCCCGATCGCCACTCACCGCTGACCTCACCGCCGCCGATGATTCCGGCCACCATAGCCCGTGCCACCACCACAACTCGACTCGCCGTCAAGCTCCCGTTCCAACGCGCCGAACCACGCGCCGAATGAGCATGTGTGGACGTTTTCTGATCCGTGACCGAGCCGCATCGCCGCAATTTTGTTCGCCGGCATCGAACCGCCGGCCATAGCCGACGTGGCCAGGTTGGGGCCACCCCCAAGGTCACTGATGTGTGGCCCCCTCCTGTTGACTAGTTGACCGTGGTCAACTGGCTGACTGGGCAGTGCCCAGCGAGTGACATGTGGGCCTGGACACATTAACACTAATTAATATTGATTAAATTAATTCTGTTAATAAATTAAATTAAGCAGTGAATGATAGGTGGGTCCCACCCCATAATTAAATTGTTTAATTAATTATTAAACCTAATTAAAACTGTGTCAATGACATGTGGGGCCCACTGGTCAGTTTGACCAGTCTGGCCCTTTTGACTGCTGATGTGAGCATGACATTATGCTGATGTCATAATGCAATTAATTGATTTAATTTAATCTGTTTTTAATTTACGAATACTATTAAATCTTTAAAAATTAATATAAATAATCCATAACTCGGATGAAAATAATTTATACATGAAAGTTGATCAGAAAAATCCCACGAATCTGATTATGCCATCCGTTCATCTGTCACATGCTCCTAGCATGATGAACATGGAACTTTTCCATCCATTTCATCTGTCTGGTAGAAGCCAGAGACCTGGGGAAATATCATCAGATATTCTTCCGACCCGTCTGCTAGGTGTAGTACTGCATTAGTGCATACCTAGCTTTGCATATTGCCATGGCATGCATCGTGATGCATTTGTCTGCTTTATATTTATTGTTTCTTCCCCCCTCTTCTCTCCGGTAGACCCCGGGACTGACGGTGCTGTCGGGTACGACTACGCCGTTGATGACCAGTCTTTTGCCGTAGAGCAGCAAGGCAAGCAACCCCCCATTGAGCATTCCGTTATCGCCCATTCCGTTCCCTCTTATTCTTGCATTAGATTTTGCTACTGTATTAATTAGCTTCTATTTTGATGCATAGTTTGTTTTTGATAAACTATTATTATACCTGCAATAATATCAACTACTTAGTATAGGTTGATCAATGAATCCCAAGTGACCCCTTAATCCCAGTTGCCCCTGCTTCTTCATCGATGACTCAACGACTCGAGGAACCGACTGACGAGCCAGGCCCCTCACTTCACCGCACACCCCTTTAGTATGGCACTACAGAGCTACTACCGAGTGCTGAGGGTGATACCTCACATAGCACTCCCGGTGTTAATTCTGTAGCGTAGCTAATCTACCGTGGGTATTGAGGGTGATTTCTCCTTCCCATTTATTGATAGCGACTCTTCTCATACACATACCTCGAGTGGGATCCATCGAGGGTGATTCCTCGGATATGCACTTGGTGTATAAACACACCGTTACTTCAACTTGACCTTGTCTACATGTGAAAGACGGGACTGGAGGGACAGGCGGTACCACCCTGGTTGAGGTGGACCTGAGTTCCCGACTGTCTTGAGACGGGTCGGCCCCAAGGGTACCCGTGTGTAAGATGTGGTGGGATGCGCCGGTAAGGCATCCAAAAGGGTGATGATGAGGTGTGAACTGGTGAGAGAGGCCTTCGCCACACATCCTCGAGACGGGGCGACGGGACCGCATTTCATTGGTCATGCTTGCCCCGCATTAATAAAATGCTAATGGGATGGGTATTTGATCTAAGTTGGTCGTTTGGCCTAATACGCACTAACCTTCACATGGGAGAAGTTATGGGTACTCAGCGTCGTTGTATCAGCCGAAGCTCTTCGGACGTCAGCAATGGAGTGGTGCTCGCCCGAGTGGTCCGCAACGGCATCGCGCTTGTGATAAGGGATGCTAGGACTGACCTCGGCCGCCCTCGCATAGTGCAGGAGTGCAAAGGGTGAGTGGGCCCATGACCCATATGCGCTTAGGATTTAGACCGGCGGGCTGGCCTCTTCGTTGAGTCTAGGTGGGGCGACGACATTTTGATATCTCGAGGCTGGGCATGACCTAGAAAGGTGTGTCCGGTCGAAGGTGATTCAAGCGTGTTGGGGAATATGTTGTGCACCCCTGCAGGGAAGAAATTATCTATTCCAATAGCCATGTCCACGGTAACAGGACGACTTGGAGTTGTACCTTGACCTTCTACAAGTATAATTGTGACTTTAAATTGAAATGAATGTTGGCTCCGAGATTGCTTCCTCGCAAGGGGTCGAGGAAGAATCTCTGGGCGTGGTTTCTTAATAAAATTGTTACAATAAAATATTGCTATATGTGAGTTACCAGTCTACTCTCTTCTAATGTTGCAAGATGCTGAAGATGCTAGTCCTCTATAGGACTAGGCCTTCCCCCTATTCTTCCTTTTTGTAGTCAGCCCAGATATAACCCCATTCCTTGATACTGATGCATATTTAGCATAGTTCTAATGTCAGTCTTGCAAGTACTTTGGATGAGTACTCACCGCTGCTTTGCTTTCTCTTTCCCCCTCGATACGATTGCTGCGTTCAGACGACGGAGCCCCGGAGATGGAGTACGCCGAAGACGACTACTACACCACCGCAAGAGCCTACTATTACGTGGAGGCAACCCCCGACCAGCAGTAGGATAGGAGGTTCCCAGGCAGGAGGCCTCGCCTCTTTCAATCCGTGTTATGTTTGTACTAGCCTTCTTAAGGCGGACTTGTTTAACTTATGTTTGTACTCGGATATTTTTTTGCTTCCGCTGACTCGTGCTTGTCGAGCTTTGTATTCGAGCCCTCGAGGCCCCTAGCTTGTAATATGAAGTTGTATGACTTTAATTTGTGTCTCAAGTTGTGTTGTGATATTGATTAGTGAGTCCCTAATCTTGGTCGTACGCATTGCGTGTATGTTTAGCGTACGGTCGAAATTGGGGGCGTCACAAGTTGGTATTAGAGTCGACTACCTGTAGGTAGCCCCCTTTCCAACTCCTTGGCCGAAGTTGAGTCTAGTACTTGAAAAACTTTTACCAACACTGATGCTGGGCTTACGGGCCTACATCTCAATCGGGTGGTTTTAGGATCTTTTATTCCTCGTCTATACTCTGGGTTCTGATATCTCTTCTCTTTCGGGTTAAAGATTTTATTAACTCTAACTCTAGGTTCTCGTAACTACTTCCCCTCGAGAGCCCCTCATGTGAGACGATTGCTCGATTCATCAAAAGACTTTTTAAGATACTCTGTGATGTTCTCCCGAGAACTTGTGCTCATCGCTTTTGCCATTTCCTTCCTCTGTCAACCCTATGGATGATTACACACAATTGTCGCTCATACTTTCATATCCAGTTGCTCTTGTTATTACAAGGTACATCGAATTATCTTACCGGAGATTCTTTCGCCTCAGTTGTCATGTGTTTCGATAGTCCTTCGAATTGCTATTCGATGTTCCTAAATTCTCAGTAGCTTGTTGTTCTTGACCTTCCTCACCTGCTTGCATTATGGTTAATTCCATGTGTCTTGCAACATTCACTAAAATCCTTTGTGATTGTCATTTTGACCTTATTGGTTCAACCTGTGTGCGAATGCACGCAGTCATCAATGGTTTCTCGTAAAAATTTCCTTCTGGCTTAGACGTCTTTCCAAATGTGAGTTGTTTCTCGGCAAATCAACCTTGGTTGATTGTCCATCTAGTTCCCTTCAACTTATCTGTATTGCTTGAAGCATCTAATTTTGATACACCAAATTGGGAATCTTAATTCCTTTGATTATTTAAGCATCGTAATATTGGATATTCTATAATATGATGCCTTGCATTCTTCTCTCTCTAATTGAGTACCGATACTCACATCATGTCCTTTTTGGACCACCAGACCCATTGTTTGGTTATTATCCGGTAGCATCCTTCACATTCAAAATTCTTGTGATGTTCTTCCCCTGATACACTATGCCATTGGCAAATTGTGTCTTCTCCCTCTGATAAGTTGTATCATATGCTTTTGTCAGCCATGCCCTGTTTTCAAGCATGTGTTAATTACTCTTGAAGCTTGCGGTATATGTTGCTAAGATGCCCCGATGGATTGAACCTATGCCTTCTTTAATCTGTGTGAACCCGACAGTTTTCACGAGTCATACTCTCCTGGTGTTTTGCCAGTCAAACTTTCAAAACTACAACTTCATAAAAGGCAAGGTGTAAATGGAAGGTGATGCATTGGTGAAGTGGGAGTCGACCTTAAACCTTGTGTTCATGCCCATGGAAATGTTGTTGATCTTATCATAGAAGCTTCTCCTTTCAATAAGCATTCATTGTATGATTTGATCTTGTATCTTGATCTTGTCCTTTACAATCATGGTTCCGACCATGTTGTTCTACATTGTTTTCATTCTTGGACAAGTTAAGGTGCTTGTCCTCCACAGATTAATACGCTAGTCTAACCTCTATTCTGATCTAGCTCTGAGTATTATCCCTGGTATCTCGAAAATATCATGAAGCTATATAACTTCTTATGAGCTCCTCATCAGCTATGTTTACTTTCATAGATTCCATTTTCCTCGCGTTCTGAGTTGTGGGACACTCAAGGGCACCGATATTCGAATCGAGTCTGCATTGCGATTCAACAACTCTTAGTAATTTTCTTTGCTTATGAGTTTGTGCTCGATCATGTATTTCCAAGTTGTTTGGCTACATCATCATCGTCATGCTAAGGCTTGACCATGCTATTTATATCCTTCATCACCGGAACAAAAATCCAATAGTGCTCTAATCTTACATCGAGCTTTCAACATCATGTTGGTTGTCTTGAAAGGCTATTTCGATTTTGAGCTAGCACCCTCCATGGTGGTTCCGACAACTTTTTGCTTCACCATTTCTTTGCTTGATGTCGTCACTGATCGATTACATCTTCGGGAGACTTCTCGACAATTGTGTCGTGATCATCATCAACATTCTGAGCTCTTGCAGGGTATCAATTAAACCCATGATGATAAGTAGCATCCTTTCCCTTGGTAATTGGTATTTTCATTGATGACATCCTTGCCTTCCTTCCAACGCAGACTTGGTCTTGTTTTGCTTGACCCTTAAGTTCCTTGTTAGCCATCTTGTGTTATGTTCTATCTTGGAGTATTACCATCTTTGTCAAGAATGTCGTGAAATTTACACATGTCTTACAAATTCTTGATATAGTGAACTTCTTGCTATCACTTTTCATTTCTTGGTCCCAATGTTGCTCCTAACCGGATTATCGACAAATGGACTATGATGTGTAAATTCAACACTTATGGCATACCAACTTTATTACCTTGGAGTTAATGAACAACAAGTCCATTCCTAGTGTATTGGTTGTTGAGTCAACATTCTAACATTGGTCGTGCTACTTAGTCTGTATTTTTGGTGCACCTTTTCGATTATTGTTTAACTGTGGATGTTTCCCTCGGGCATATCTCAATATATCATCTGGTTTGACCAATGTTATCACCTTGTTCACTCAATCGTGGAGATCCATCTTTGTGAGAGTCTCGACAAATTGTTGTTGAGCCCATCAGCCACATCCTCATCTTCTTCGTGGTTCATGATGTACATTTCAATTAGTGTTGGAAACCTTGAAAGCATTATCTTTGTGCCTAGCTCATCAAGAATATGTTTGTTAAAAGAATTGTTTCTCTCTAAGTTAACGTGCATTTTTGCCTCCGTGAATACGGAAAATTTTGTTCGCTTCCTAAGGAATCATTCCAATTCATTCATGCATGTGCAAAGTATTCTATGGTTTGATAGGTTTGTTACCTTCACTCCATATATATTTCCTAGCATGTCAAGCCACTGATTGATTTGATCTGAGGAAAAGAAGTTCTTCGTAAGAGCTATCCGGGCTTATACACGGAACTTTGATATCTTCTATGATGGTTCCCAACCAGAGCTTGATTGCATTCCATCCTAAAAACTTCCATGTGGACACAAATGTCTTGACATTGTGT
Source organism: Hordeum marinum (assembly GCA_022496015.1). NCBI lineage: Eukaryota > Viridiplantae > Streptophyta > Magnoliopsida > Poales > Poaceae > Hordeum > Hordeum marinum. The sequence continues at coordinate 148,481,049 of CM039674.1, forward strand.
GCATATGTCTTGCATTCCAACTCGTGATTCAGGGCTTGCTTCCGTCGTTCATTCGGAGATTCTTACAAATCATCTCGTAGATCTATGTTCCATCCTTTTCTTCTCAGGCCTTCTATGTCTGAAGTATCCTGGCACCAACCAGATCTGAACCTCAGTGGATATGATGGTTGGAACCCTTCCCAAGAATTATAAGATTGGGGTCTATGTTACTCGGTAGGTGGTGTGGCTAACACACCTGCCCGGAAGACCTATTGTTATAGTATCTTGTTCAGCAAGATTCGTCTTTTCTCCCATGAGGAAATTGTAAGGCTTATGATATAAGTTGTTCCCGATGGATCATTTGTGTCACCAACGTCTGATCTTACCTGATGACCATGTCGATGCTTCCCCGAAGCATGGTCGTGATACTCCAATCGTTATCAAGAACATAGGAACCGCACTGCTAAATGTTTGTTGATCAATTATCCTAAATCCATTCTATGGGTAATACCATGAATCCCCCTTACCTAAATGGTGATTTACTTGATGTCCTGTCACGTACATCATGCTCCTTTTTGTCTTTGGGAAACGGATACTCAATTACTTGGGTATAAACATATTTCCCTCTCCATTGGTCTGTTCAACTGTTTCTTTTAGTCTAAATTATCTGAATAGTGGTAATTTCCTGCTTAGGTAAACACCTTGGTGATCAATTCTGTCAGTAAGGCCATGTTACTATTGTTGATAACATTCCGGTAACCGCCGGTGGACGAGAACTTTGCCTATTGGTCCGCCTCGTTTCAACAAGCAGGAAAATGGTTCTATTTGTCCCCCGCCCTTGGTACCGACATTGTTGCCAACTTAACTGACAAGCTCTCCTCTGGCAGGTCTTGATACCAAGACCATGCAAGATGTCACCGCTCTTCCTACTCTTAACCTGCATGGCAGGCCCATAACCCGAAGTTCCACAGGATCGAAACCTGACTCTCCTGTACATCTTTAAATCCAAAGTTTTTGTTTCACTTGGCTTCATATGTAAATCCCGAGCCACCGTCCAAGGTTATGACGCTATTCTTGTCATCATTGACCGGTTGCCCAAGGTTGCACACTTTCTGGTCGTCAAGGAAACTATCACTGCTAGTCAGCTGGTAGATCTTTACATATCCAGAGTTATTTCCCTCCATGGTATCCCATTGGTGATTAGTTCAGACCATGGTAGTTTATTCACTTCAAGATTCTGGGCAAGTTTTCCAGGAAGCTATGGGAACTCATTTGTCATTCAGCATCGCTTTTCATCCTCAATCCCAGGGACAAGTTGAAAGAGTCAACTAGATTCTCGAAGACATGCTTCGAGCTTGTGTCATTTCTTTCGGCAAGAAATGGGAGGAATCTCTCCTGTATGCTGAGTTCTCCTACAACAATAGCTATCAAGCTAGTCTGAAGATGGCTCCCTTTGAAGTGTTATATGAACGTAAGTGTCGAACTTCCCTGAATTGATCAGAAACTGGGGAATGTACACTTATCGGTCCGGATATAATCCAACATGCCGAAGATCAAGTCCGCATTATTCATGCAAATCTGAAGGCTGCTCAGTATCGTCAGAAGAGTCAGTATGACCGTCATCACAAGGATATGGTCTATCAATCTGGCAAAAATGCTTTTCTTCGAGTCACGCCAATGAGAGGTACACACCGCTTAGGGATCAAGGGCAAGCTGGCTCCTCGTTATGTTGGTCCTTTCAGTGTTCTCGAAAGGCGTGGTAAGGTGGCATATCAACTGGAACTACCGCCAAACCTTTCCTAGGTTCATGATGTGTTCCATGTGTCACAGCTTTGACGCTGCTTCAAGGATCCTATCCGACCAGTGGATCATGATATACTTGAGATGCAACAAGACCTTTCTTACAAAGAACAACTAGTCCACATTCTCGATGAAACGGAACGTCGTACTCGTCAGAAGGTTACCAAGTTCTTCAAAGTGAAGTGGGAAAATCATTCTAAAGATGAAGCCACTTGGGAACACGAAGATCATCTTCGTGCAGAATACCCTTGGCTCTTTCCTTCTACTTCTTAATTCTCGGGACGAGAATTCTTTTAGGTAGGGGAGAATTGTGACGCCCTGATTTATGCTACAGTAATCTCTCTAATAATGCTACAGTAATGACCTTGATCAAGCTTAGTTATTTTGATAATCCTATTATGATCATTGTTGGAATCAAGCCTAATTCAAATTTTTATCCAATTCAAAATTCATTTGAAAGGTGGTTTTGGAAGTTTTCCAAACTTCAAATTGAAAATCATGCTTGGGTTGCAAATATTCCCTAAGCTATTCCAAAATTGGAACCACCATTTTATCAATTGGTTTGGTGCCTCTAAAGCTTTTATAACAGAGGCCAATACAATTATTTAATTGACTTTTGAATTATAAAAAATTCCAAATCTTTCAAAAAGGGCCCCAAACTTTTTGTGGCAGTAGAAATATTGCATGGCAAATATTGGGCCCTATCCCATATTTTTCAAAAGTCCTTTAGTCCTAAAACTATTTCAAAAGAGAAATGTATAAAAAATAGAAAACCCACCCCAGACCCACTGGCCCAACTGCCCTAACTACCCAGCGCGCGCCAGCCCACCCCGCACGTCGTCTCCCTCCTCCTGTAGTGACCGGCCGGTCGCTACAGGGTGTCGTCCTTGCTGCACTAGCTCGTCGCCATCGGTGGGAGGATAAGAGTGCCCCCCTCCCCCATGCCCCTAGTAAACCCTAGCCCCCTCCAGATCCCCCCCCCCCCCGCTCTCGCTCCCTGCCTTCTCCCTCGTCTCCCCACCGCACCCGAGCGCAGCCATGGACGGCACCGTGACGTAGCCGCGGCCATCATGCCTCCCTCGCATCGCCGCCGTGCCAAGGAGAACCGCCATCGTCGAGTCCTTCTCCTGCACCGAGTCATTGCCTCCTGAAGCTCCTGCAATGCTGCCCCGAGCCGTCTTGTTCCTGGGAGCATCGACGGGCTCCGGCGATGATTCCGGCTTCCTTAGGCCTTCCCCGCGCCCGCTTTGCTCATCTGCAAGACCGCTGTGAGCCACTGCTTCTTCCCCTCTCCCTCTCGCGCTAGCTCCGGCCCCGTAGCCCCCTTCCCGTCCATGCCCGACGGTCGGCTCCGCTCGAGCTCGACGCCGGCGAACCTCCAGTGGCCTTTTGGTCCCGCGGTCACCGCCTTTCATTTCCCCGCATCGCGTAGGCCATGCTGGGCTCGTTAGGTCACCCATTAGCAGGTCGTAGCGTCGTCCCAGTCGGAGCCCGATCACCGCTTGCCGTTGACCTCGTCGCCGACGACGATTCCGACCATCATAGCATGTGCCACCACCACAGCTCTACTCGCCTTCAAGCTCCCGTTCCAACGCACCAAACCGCGCGCCAAATGAGCCCCTGTGGGCGTTTTCTGACCGGTGGCCGAGCCGCGTCGCCGCATTTTTGGTCACCGGCGTCGAACCGCCGGCCACAGCCGACGTGGCCAGGTTGGGGCCACCCCTTGGGTCACTGACCTGTGGCCTCGGCCCCCCTGTTGACCAGTTGACTGTGGTTAATTGGCTGATTGGGTAGTGCCCAGCCACTGACATGTGGGCCTAGCCACATTAACACTAATTAATATTGATTAAATTTATTTTGTTAATAAATGAAATTAAGCAGTGAATGACACATGGGTCCCACCCCATAATTAAATTGTTTAATGAATTATTAAACCCAATTAAAACTGTGTCAATGACATGTGGGGCCCAATGGTCAGTTTGACCAGTCTAGCCCCTAGTGACTTCTAATGTGAGCATGACATCATGCTGATGTCATAATGTAATTGATTGATTTAATTTAATCTATTTTTAATTTATGAATATTATCAAATCTTTAAAAATTAATATAAAATAATTCGTAACTCGAATGAAAATAATTTATACATGAAAGTTGATCACAAAATCCCACAAATCTAATTATGCCATCTGTTCATCTGTCACATGCTCCTAGCATGATGAACATGGAACTTTTCCATCCATTTCATCTGTCCGGTAGAAGCCCGAGATCCAGGAAAATATCATTAGATATTCTTCTGACCCGTCTGCTACGTGTAGTACTGCGTTAGTGCATACCTAGCTCTGCATATTGCCATGTCATGCATCGTGATGCATTTGTCTTCTTTATATTTATTGTTTCTTCCCCCCTCTTATCTCCGGTAGACCCCGAGACTGACAGTGTTGTCGGGTACGACTACGCCATGGACGATCAGTCTTTTTGTCGCAGAGCAGCAAGGCAAGCAACCCCCCATTGAGCATTCCGATATCGCCCATTCCTTTCCCTCTTATTCTTGTAATATATTTTGCTACTGTATTAGTTAGCTCCTATTCTGATGCATAGCCTATTTTTGATAAACTATTACTATACCTGCAATAATACCAATTGCTTAGTATAGGTTGATCAATGAATCCCAAGTGACCCCTTAGTCCCAGTTGCCCCTGCGTCTTCATCGACGACTCGACAACTCGAAGACCCGAAGACTCGGTCAACCAACCAACGAGCCATGTCCCTCACATCACCGCACACCCCTTTAGTATGGCACTGCAGAGCTACTACTGAGTGCCAAGGGTGATACCTCACTTAGCACTCCCAGTGTTAATTCTGTAGCGTAGCTAATCGACCGTGGGTATTGAGGGTGATTCCTCCTTCCCATTTATCGATAGTGACCCTTGTCATACACATACCTCGAGTGGGATCCATCGAGGGTGATTCCTCGGATATCCATTTGGTGTATAAACACACATTTACTTCAACTTGACCTTGTTTACATGTGAAAGACGGGACTGGAGGGACAGGCGGTACCACCTGTTGAGGTAGACCTGAGTTCCCGACAGTCTTGAGATGGGTTGGCCCCAAGGGTACCCGCGTGTAAGATGTGGTGGCATGTGTCGGTAAGGCATCCAAAACGGTGATGATGAGGCGTGGATTGGCGAGAGAGGCCTTTGCCACACATCCTCGAGACGGGGCGACGGGGCCGCACTTCATGGGTCGCGCTTGCCCCACATTAATAAAATGCTAATGGGTTGGGTATTTGATCTGAGTTGGTCGTTTGGCCTAATACGCACTAACCTTCACGTGGGAGAGGTTATGGGTACTCAGCGTCGTTGTATCAACTGAAGCTCTTCGGACATCAGCAATGGAGTGGCTCGCTCCCAAGTAGTCCACAACGACATCGCGCTTGTGATAAGGGGTGCTAGTACTGACCTCGGCCGCCCTCGCATCGTGCAGGAGTGCAAAAGGTGAGTGGGCCCATGACCCCTGCGCACTTAGGATTTAGACCGGCGGGCTGGCCTCTTCGTTGAGTCTAGGTGGGGCGACGACGTTTTGATATCCCAAGTCCAGGCATGACCCAGAAAGGTGTGTCCAGCTAGAGGTGATTCAAGCGTGTTGGGGAATATGTTGTGCACCCATGCAAGGAAGAAATTATCTATTCGAATAGTCGTGTCCATGGTGACAAGACGACTTGGAGTTGTACCTTGACCTTCTACAACTATAATTGTGACTTTAAATTGAAATAAATGTTGGCTCCGACATTGCTTCCTCATAGGGAGTCAAGGAAGAATCTCTGGGCGTGGTTACTTAATAAAATTGCTACAATAAAATATTGATATATGTGAGTTACCAGTTTACTCTCTTCTAATGTTGCAAGATGCTGAAGATGCTAGTCCTCGATAGGACTAGGCCTTCCCCCTATTCTTGCTTTCTGTAGTCAGCACAGATATAACCCCATTCCTTGATACTGATGCATATTTAGCATAGTTCTGATGTTAGTCTTGCGAGTACTTTGGATGAGTACTCACCGCTGCGTTGCTTTCTCTTTCCCCCTCTATACGATTGTTGCATTCAGACGACGGAGCCCCGGAGATGGAGTACGCCGAAGACGACTACTACACCACCGTAGGAGCCTACTAGTATGTGCAGGCGGCCCCGACCAGCAGTTGGATAGGAGGTTACCAGGCAGGAGGCCTCGCCTCTTTCGATCCGTGTTATGTTTGTGCTAGCCTTCTTAAGGCAGACTTGTTTAACTTATGTCTGTACTCATATATTTTTTTGCTTCTGCTGAGTCGTGCTTGTCGAGCTTTGTATTCGAGCCCTCGAGGCCCCTGGCTTGTAAAATGAAGCTGTATGACTTTAATTTGTGTCTAGAGTTGTGTTGTGATATTGATTAGTGAGTCCCTAATCTTGGTCATACGCATTGCGTGTATGTTTAGCGTATGGTCGAAATTGGGGGCATCACAGATGATCAGGTTGCTCAAAGTGCTTAGAGATTAGCCACGAAAAGCCTCAATGATTCTCCCACAAAGTACTCTTTGCAGACCCTAAAAGTCAAATTCGGTGCCACCAATATTTCCACTTCGGCCCTATTGAGTTATCCTTAGACAGATCCCAAAGCCCAATGCTAGAAAATTGGTGCAACTGAGTTTTAGTTCGGTACAACCGAAAAGCAGGGACCACCTCTTTGGTCTCTAATTGATAAAACTCGGAATTCCTGAGTTTTTCATTTTGGTGCCGCCGAGTCACTGAACTATCTAGGTCAACTAAATCGGACGTGCCGAGATGATGTATATCAATCTCACCAAAAAGCCTAAAGTTAGAACATTTTGCAACCGAGTTTTACTCTGGTTCCACCGAGTTGGGCAATAATGTTATAACTGTTGAATTTTTGGAGATGGCTATATATACCCATCCACCTCCCTCTCATCCGTAAAGAGATCACTCAGAACAAGCAAACACTTCCACCATTCATTTTCTGAGAGAGATCAAACTACTCATGTGTTAAGATCAAGATCTTCCACTCCAACCATATGAATCTTGATTTCTAGCCTCTCCAAGTTGCTTTCCACCCAATCAATCTCTTCTAGCAAACCAAATTCGGTAAGGGAGTGATTGAGTGTTGAGGAGACCATCTTTTGAAGCACAAGAGCAAGGAGTTCATCATCCATACCACATCTATTACCTTTTGGAGAGTGGTGTCTCCTAGATTGGTTAGGTGTCGCTTGGGAGCCACCAATTCGAGTGGAGTGGAACAAAGAAGTTTGTAAGGGCAAGGAGATTTCCTACTTCGTGAAGTTCTACCCCAAGTGAGGCTAGTCATTCGTGGAGTAGGCCATGGTGGAATAGACGAGGTTGCTACCCTTCGTGGGTGGAGCCCTCTATGGACTCGTACAGACGTTACCCTCCGTGGGTTGAGGTCTCCATTAATGTGGACATACGATAGCACCACCTATAGGAACCACAGCAAAAATCTTTGAGTCCCCATGGCATTTGATCTTCCTATCCCTTCCCTCTACTTACACTTGTATGTCTTTACTTTCCACTACTATACTCGTAGATGTTCATGTGTAGGTGTGCTAGACTTGGTGAAATTGTTAAAACTTGCCAACCATTAAAATTGGGAAAAGGTTAAGATTTTATTTGGTCAAGTAGTCTAATCCCCCCCACCCTCCTCTAGACATACTTTGGATCCTACACCTATACTACTACCATCGTTAGGAAATAACCTTCACCTTTTGAAAAATTATCACTTACCTATTGGCTTCCTTGAGCAATTGGGAAATAATTCTTATGAAGATGACAAAACTGTTCTTCTTAGAGAACTTTTGCTTAAGCTTACGCATCTATGTTGTCTCTTTGAGCTTTCAGGTTTAGCAGATGATGGTTTTATTAAAAAAATACCTATAACTTTGAATGGCAAGGCATTGATATGGTTTAGGTTGTTGGCTAGTCCCTATGAAATGGAGTGTGTGATATTTGCTCTGAATTTGTCTACAAGTTTAATTCTGCTCAACAGGTGCATGAGGATAGGAATTATATTTATATATTTTTGTCCACATACCAGAGAAAGTATCACTCAAGATTGGGGGAGTCTTAAATAATTAATGATAAAATATTCCATCCATTTCCTTTCCATATAGATGATTATCAAAAAAACATTATGCAAGACTTCCTCAACATGATAAAGAAACACTTGATATGTCTTTTGGAGGCTGCTCAAGTAAAAGGACGTCGATAGTTACTGGAATCTTATTGAACGGATATCATGCAACATTTAAGATTGGAAAATTAACAAAGCTAAATAATCATTTATAAATTTTTAATATTATTGCATTAAGTATTTTGCTAAAACTATTGATTTTTGTGAACTTAGTTCTAGGTTTGGACTTGATTTTCATAATAGTTGACAAATTTTGTAGATCTTTTTGTTGCTGATGTTAATATTCCTAAATAAAATTGGAAGAAATGTAATTTCCATTTAAATATGTTGATAAACAAAATGTTATTGCTAAGAGGTAAGTATAAGTTCACATGGTTAGTTCTGTGTTACCATCTTCTTATATTAATAAACCTCTATTTGCCACTAAAATTAAAGAACACTCTTTATAACCATTGTAGCTAAGAAAGATGAACATAAAACATATACACCTTATGATCAAAATAAATACAATCCCAAATAGCTATGATTATAGATCCTCTGACCGAAGATGTAGATGGGCATGTTATTCAACTATGTGAGGAAGCTACTAATAATTTTGGACATAAAAGACTTCCAAGTGTTTTTGGTATGCCCGTTATCTTTGTTAAAATTGGTACTCATTGGTATCATGGTTTATGTGATATTGGAGCTAGTATAAGCGTTATTCCATTTACCATTTATCAAGAAATTGTGAAGGTATTTCACCTTGTTCAAAAAAGGATGTAGATTTAACAATTAAGCTCGCATATAAGTGTAGTATTTTTCCCGTGGGAATTATTAGAGATGTTGCAGTACTATGTCGTATGACTAAGTATCCTACTGATATTCTTGATACTTGTAACCGAAAAAGATATTTTTTGTCCCATAATATTTGGTAGACCTTTCATTAATACCAGTGGTATTGTTGTTGATTGTCAAAAACAAAAGGTTTATATTAAGTTTGGAGGAGATGGAGTTTATTTTAGTTTCTCTAAGTTTAAACAACTTCATGATAAATATTTACCTTATGTTGTTGAGATATGGAGAATTGCTACAATAGCTATACCTCCTAGTGATCCATTAGAACAATCGGACTATGAAAAGTTATGCAATATGCATGAGAGGAAATAAATGGATGATGTTTTGTTCACACAACCACCTTTGCTTAAAGATAATCTACCTATTGAAAGTTTAAGGGAGCCCTCACCTCCTCCTAGAGGTGATCTTGTGTTTGAACTTAAAGCACTACCTAATACGCTTAAATATGCTTATTTGGATGAAAAGAAGGTATATAATATTATTATCACTGATATCCTTTCAGTGTATGTAGAGGAAAGATTACTTAAGGTCCTCAAAAAACATCGTGTTGCTATTGGTTGTACTCTGGATGATCTCAAAGGTATTATTCCTACTCTTTGCAAGCATCAGATGCATAGGGAACCTCATGCTAAACCTATTATAGATCATCAATGCCGCTTGGATCCTAAGACGAAGGATGTTATAAGTAATGAAAATGGTAAACTTATATAACCTAGTATAATATATACTCTATACGACAATAGATTTGTAAGTCATGTTCATGTTAGTCCTAAGAAAGGAAGTATTACTATTGTTCCTAATGATACACTACTGGAATCAGAAGATTTGTCGTCTGCCACATCTTTGTCGTCTGCTAGCGGACAGCAAAGAGTGACTTTGCCATCAGCTAGCAGAAAACAGACGGCAAAGAGCTAGCAGACGGTAAAGGGTGGCTTTGCCATCAGCAAGTTCTTTGCCGTTTGCCAGCTGATGGCAAAAATTCTTTGCCGTCAGCTAGCAGACGGCAAAGAGTCTTTGTCGTCCGCTAGCAGATGGCAAAGAACTTCCTATCTAACGGCCCATTACCCCCTCCTCTCTTCTCTCTCTCTCTCTCCCCGACCGCACCCCACCGCCGCCCCCGACTGCCACCCCGCCGCCGCCCCGACCCCACGCCGCTCTGGCCCGCCGCCCGCCGCCACCGACGCCCCACAGCTACCCCCCCCCCCCCCCCCCCCCGCCACCCCAACCCCCACCGCCACCACCCCGCCCCCTCCCCTGCCCCGACCTCCTCCACCGGCCCCGCCCTGCACCCTCCCCTGCCCCGGCTTCCTCCACAGGCCCCGCGCCCGCCCCCTCCCCTGCCCTGGCGTCCTCCACCAGCCCCGCCCCGCCCCCTCCCCTGCGGCGACGCCGCCCCATCCCCTGCCCCCTCCACTGGCCCTGACCAGGCTGCCCCGCCCGCCGACACCAACGCACCGCCGCTGTCGCAACCCGTCGCCGCCGCACCCCGCCGCCGCCCCGGCCCCCATCGGTGAGTTTAATTAGGTTTAGTTTTTTTCTGTTTTTTTTAGATTTAGGTTTAATTAGTTTATTTTAGTTTATTAGGTTAGAAAAAATAAGTTAGTTTGTTAGTTTTTCTGTTAAGTTAGTAAGTTAGTTAGTTAGTTAGGACGAGGAGGAGAGGAAATGAAGAAGAAGAAGAGAGAGAATAAGAGGAGGAGGAGAAGGAGACGAAGAAGAAGGAGAGGAAGGAGAAGAAGAAAAAGAAGAAGAAAAGGAGGAGGAGGAGGAGGAGAAGAAAAGAAGAAAAAGAAGAAGGAGAATAAGAAGAAGAGGAGGAGGAGGAGAAGGAGAAGACGAAGAAAAGGAGGAGAAGAGGAGAATAAGAAAAGGAAAAAGGAAAACCGGGTCGAGGATCGGCGACAGGGTGCGTCGGCGTTGACGTAACCGGGTCGAGGATCGGCGACGTGGTGCGTCAGCGCCGACGTAACCGGGTCGAGGATCGCTGACACCACCGACAACCTGACCCCTGACACGACACCCCGACACGGTACCCCCGACCCCGACACGACACCACCGACACCCCGACCCCCAACACAACACCACGACATGGCACCCCAGACCCCGACACAGCACCCCTACCCCGACACGACACCCCCGACACCCCGATCCTGAAAAAGGTGCTCTTCGGCCTTCGAGAGGCCGACGGGTCATATATTTGTGAATTATGAGTTAGGTCATATATTTTTCAATTTTTTTATACAAAACATCATATTTATGTTGATTAGGTGGATTTAAATGTGCAGTTGTTTCATCGCTACGAGGGTCTGGTGTTCGACGACCTCCCCGTGCGTTCGACGAGCTCCGCCCCTGCGTTCGTGGGTGAGCACAAATGACATCTCCTCTTGCCCCCTTCATTTCCTCTGCTCCGATCTTCGTGTTGATGAAACTTGCTAGCTATAGCTGTCTTCAATCATCAGTATGCGTGACCACTATGTGTCTCCCATTAGAAAGGGTTGCATCTATAAATATGCATTCATTAGAATATTTATAACCGTGATTCTTTCGAATTGTCCAACGTTATCCATGGACAGCCCGAGTATGTGTAGATTGGGTTCGTTTTCCCATATGCTCTGCTCCGGATCCGATCCAGAATTTCGTCAGTGCCTCCCTATTGTTCTCCGGGTACACATCCTCTCTGCTTATTGCCGAGACGTGTATCAGGAGAACATCGGGGAGGTGCTGCCAAAATTGTGCGTCGGATTCGGAGCATAGCATGGGAAAACGAACCCAATCTACACATACTCGGGTGGGATTAGGACCTATCTTTACCTACTAGCGTCTAGGTTGCATCGGCGTAATAAAACTGACAAACTCTATTAACTGATGAATATGATTTGTTGAATTATGTATATATTTTTTGTGTGTCCAGTAGCTAGACAAGATGAGTGATCGTGGGTGGATGTACACTGGTCACACTAGTCAGAAAGACATGACCCGTGAATGGATAACAAAAACCAAGGAGTTTGTGAGAGTCGCATTTGCAAATGGACAAAAAACAACCTGGTGCCCTTGTGTCGATTGCGACAATTGTAAGAAGAAGTCAGAGTTTGAAATGCTCAAACACCTGTAGAAGTGGGGTTTTATGCCTAATTATACGATCTGGACATTTCATGGTGAGTCTACCCAACGTGCCAGAGCTGAGGTGGTTCATCGTCGCACCGACGAGCATGGTACCGGAATCGAAGACATGGTGCAAGAGTTTGATGATGCTCGGGATTCGGACGATGAGATGGAGGAATCTGCAAAGGCCTTTTATGAAATGTTGGAGTCTTCAAAACGTCCTCTCCACGAGCACACTGAGCTTTGTCAGCTGGATGCCATCGCGCAAGTAATGGCTCTGAAGGCTCAGTTCAACCTGGGCAGAGAATGCTACGACGCGATGATGACGATATTTGGATGCTTTCTAACCAAAGGCCATGTATTGCCACCAAACCTGTACCAGTCAGAAAAAAATCCTACGTGCGCTTAAGATGCCCTATGAGAAGATAGATGCATGTGAGAATGGATGTGCCTTATTTAGGCTTGAGTATGCGGGCTTGAACTATTGCCCCATTTGCAATGCTTCCAGGTATGTTCTGGTAGACAATGGTATGGGTGAGAAGAGTCAGACCAAAATCCCCATTAATGTTCTTCGGTATCTACCAATCATACCAAGACTTCAACGTCTTTTCATGGTCGAAGAGATGGCCAGACAGATGACGTGGCATAAATTGGGCAAAAGAATAGAACTAGATGCAGATGGGAATCTGATGTTGGGACACACTTCAGATGCTTTTGCGTGGAAGCACTTCGATGCATTACATAAGGATAAAGCGGCAGATCCAAGGCATCCTCGAGTTGCCATCTGCATGGATGGGTTCAATGTGTATGGTATGATGGCATCACAATACAATTGTTGGCCTATATTTGTCATTCCACTCAATCGCCCCCCGGAGAGATTATGAAAAGAAAGAACATTTTCCTGATGTTGATAATTCCAAGGCCCAAATATCCGGGGAAGAATATGAATGTGTACATGCAATCGCTTAAGGATGAATTGCAAGAAGCCTGGGATAATGGGATCAAGACATATGACACCGCTACAAAAAAGAATTTCAAAATGCATGTGTGGTACATGTACTCGATGCATGACTTGCCGGCATATGTGCCATTCGTTGGCTAGTGTGTGCATGGAAGGTTTCCATGCCCCACATGCAAGGCAGCTCTTTAGTTCCGTTGGCTGGAGGCGGGTCGCAAGTTTTCTTGCTTCGACATGCATAGACAGTTCAGCGGATACCAGATTGGTAAAAACCTGCTCAAAAAGCAAGAGTTGATGGTTTCGGGAAAGCTAAGCTAAAGAAAGCAGTAAACTAGTGGGTGCAAGCACATTAATGAAAAAAACGTGATAGAAAATCCTACCGTTAGCAGCGATTGTGACACTTCGTAATAGCTCCTTAGAGATCAATGTCTTATTGGTATTTGCTTGGTTGCAGGCAATAACGTTAGTAAATTAGGTGAATGTACGTAAATCGAGGTACATGAGTCTAGCCAGATCCTGACCATAAGTTCAGAAAAGACAAGAATAATTTCATCAAAGGTAGAGTTGTTGAAAACACTGCAGCACATGCATTGACAGGCCAACAGATCCTGGATCAGATAAACGCTCTCGAGCCGGATCCAGATCTTCCAAGGTATTTCAAAGGGTATAATACGGAACACGCCTGGACTCACAAGATATGTTTGTGGGATCTGCCTTACTTTAAAGACCTCATTTGCCCACACAACATCGATGTGATGCACACTGAAAAGAATATCGCGGAGGCCCTTTTTGGTACATTGTTCGGCATAGAGGGGAAGTCGAAGGATAATCCTAAGGCTAGAGTATACCAGGAGGCTCTATGTGATAGACCGTTACAAAACATTCGACAACTGAAAGGAAAGAAGAACTGGAGGAAGCCAAAGGCATGGTTCAATCTTGGAAGGCCAGCTATGAGGAAAATGATCTTATGGGTGAAAATGTAGTTGATGTTCCCCGATGGGTATGCAGCGAATCTAAAGAGGGGAGCAAGTCTTTACAAACTGAAAATATTTGGTCTCAAGAGTCATGATTGGCACATATGGCTTGAGCGGGTAATGTCGGTGATGTTGCGTGGAATTATCCTTGAGGATGAATGGCTAGTACTGGCAGAGCTGAGCTATTTCTTCCGTGCTCTTTGTGCGAAAGAACTATCGCCTTACGTGCTAGACGAACTGGAAGAGTTGGTGCCGGAGTTGATCTGCAAGTTAGAAAAGATCTTTCCACCGGGCTTCTTTAATCCAATGCAGCATTTGATTTTGCATCTCCCGACCGAGGCAAGATTGGGGGGCCGTGCAAAATCGTTGGTGCTTCGCAACTGAGAGGATGTAGAAGACGCTTCGAGCAAAATGTAAAAACAAACGTAGAGTTGAAGCATCGATGGCCGAGGCATTCATTACTGAGGAGTCGGCAAACTTTGTGACAGCACACTACAAAGCCAAGAATCGTCATTTGCATAATCCGAAGCCTCGGTAGAATGATGGCGATCGTGAAAAGGTCGATACAACCTCAGCCTATTCAAAGGGAAGCTCGCACCAGCCGGTGCTTCGAAATCAATAGCGTTGGATGTCGAAGAATGGCGGACCATTTCATTGTATATCTTCAACAACCTAACAATAGTGCGGCCGTACATCAAGTAAGTTCTCGGTACATTGTTTTGCAACTTCTAATTCCTTTGAAATGCTCTTATTCCTAGATATGTGATACAGTTGATACGTCGCCAAATTCTCGGATGGAGCAGTGATCCAAAAGGATTCCATCGAAGAGTATGAGCTTCTGGCAAAGAATGGAGGCGGCTATCCCGATTTCATCTCTTGGTTCAACCAAACGGTAATTTCCATTAATTAGATGATTTTATTTCTTCGCCTAGTTTTTGGCTAATGCAACAATCCTTTCGTATTAAACTGTAGGCTAATGCAGAGTCTATGGACTCCGAATTGAGACAAGTCGCTAATGGTTTTGACTATAAGGTTCGTTCATTTGACAAATACGACATCAACGGGTATCGCTTTCGTACTTTTGGCAAAGAGCTATCTATGGCCGACCGAAAGTCTACAAATTGTTGTGTGTCCGTTGTCGGTGAAGGAGGGGTCGAGTATTCTGGAAGAGTTGAAGCAATTTATGAAGTTACATTCTTTGGTGAAAACCCACCAAACGTCGTAGTCTTCAAATGTTATTGGTTCCAGCCGAAGGAGACTAGAAGGACTCATGAACATATAGGGCTAGTCGAAATCAAACAAAGCACCCATTTAGATGTTCCCGATGTCTATATTACGGCTCAACAGGCTACCCAAGTTTTCTATCTACCGTGGGCCTGCCAAACGGATCCAAATTTGAAAGGTTGGGATGTCGTTTATGATGTGCCGCCACATTTTAGACCACCTCCTCTCAATGAAGATGATTATGAACCTCACATTAACCCAGACACATATGAAGGAGAATTCTTCCAAGAAACACGTGTTTCCAAGAAACGTTTCAAGAACCGCTCTACTTCACCCCAGAACATTGAGGTCGACAGCGACAGTGAACCCGACTTCACCCCTGAGCCGGAACAAGAAGAGATGGAAGAAGAAGAGGTTACTGTTGCGGATGACCTGACAATGCTTGACCAATTACATAGAGGCCTTCCACATGTTGATGCATTTATTGATGATGCTGATGAGCACGTCATTACTGATAGTGATGATGATTATGCATTTATTGATCCCGGAGCGTATATAGACGATGAAGATTAATATTAGTAATGTGAGGTATTCAATTATTATTATGTACATAAATATTATTAATTAGTTCATGTTATTAGGTATTCAATTTTTTATGTTGAACTAATTTCGTTCACTCTTTGTCAATGCAGGTGTTGACAGATGGTGGGCTCGGGTCAAGAGGGCTCTGAGCCTCCTTCCTCGACGCGTGCTGGGAGGGGTGCTATTATTCGACCCCAGCAAATCCGGAGAGCGTTGGTACACTGCATGCAGACACCAGCGGGCGCTTCTTCTTCGATCGGGAGAGGTTGGGGGAAAACGAAGAGAGGTGCTAGAGGTAGGAAGGCTGCTGTGCCTTCCTTGCCTCCACCCCCAGCTAATTCTCTCGACCACAGGAGTGCTCCATCTCAGGTGGACCCGTCTGACTTGGACCCGTCTCAGACTCCGGTCCACGAGCCTCGGGTTGACGAGCCATGGGTCACCGAGCCTTCATCCCAGGAGACTCCGGTCCCAGAGTCTTCGTCCCAGGAGACTCGGGTCCCAGAGTCTTCGTCCCACGTGACTCCGGAGGCCAGTGGCCATGCTCATGGTGGTGAGGACAACTTGTCTGAGGACACCTATAGCGAGGGCGAGCTGGTTGAGGAGGGCAAGAAGGTCTAGCAGTGTGGTTGTACAAAGCTCCCACCCGTGCCGACGACCCGCGAGCAGAGGTGGTTGATTGCGCCTAATGCGGAGAAGTAAGTGCATTTACTCTTTTTAACCTTTTGCCTTCATGTTTCTTCAAATTAATATCTAATGTGTTGTCCTTGTCATACTGCAGGGGTTGGAAACACAAGCGTGGTGTCCGCAGGCCCAACCAGGTCCTTGGTGTGCTTCTCCGGCACCACTTCCCGGGGAAGGTCCAGTTGCCCGGTGAGGGTGAGTCTCCATAGGTAGCACTGACCTGGGAGTTGTACATGGCTGCCCCGGCCCTACTGGAGGAGATGGTCGATGGTGTCTTGTGCGAGACAGTGGTTGACATTGTGATCTGTCGCTTTTCGGTAATTTCTCCTTTACAGAATTAAAAATCAATAGCACCTAGTGATTGTACTAATCAGTGTTGTCTTGTTTGATTGCAGACCTTCTACAGGTGTCTTGAGGAACACGAGGCGAAAGCGGCTGTTGTTCTCGAAGCCGAGTGCAAGCGCCTACTTCAGAACTTACGGCACGAGGCTCGGGTGCAGGCTATTCGAGACTACTACGCCTCGACTAACATTAAGAGGGCCAAGAAGAAGTGCCGCAAAAATTATCTGAGTAAGGAGAAGTTAATGAAGGTAATTATCTATTGTTAAGGCCTTGTACTTAGTTTCTTTGATTTGATTCGTAGGCGTAGCGCTGAAATTTCTCTTGTCTAACTTAGGTGCCCCCGAGATGGTGTGCGGATAGGATGGACTGTTCGGAGGCATTGGTGGATGAGTGGTGCTCTCCCGAATGGCTAGCCGAACACAACAAGGCCAAGGATAAGCATGCCCAAATGAGAGGTGTACCACTGTAGCGATCCGACCTGAAAGGTCGAATCTCCAGTGTTTCCGTACCATCCCAAGATCATGCTGGTACACACACGATACATCCATGTATATAACAGAGTGAAATCACACAGCTTTATTAATCGAAAATCTCATATCGAGTTCTTTATTACAATAAAGATTACAATAAAGTGGCTGAAGGCCAACTCATGAGATAAACTAAACCAAAGTCTTGCGGAAGCTTCAAAGGTAGTAGAGTCCATCTGACTCCAAGGGCATCTCACCGAGCGTAGAGCGTATCCTCACTCCTGGTCGGAAAAATACTCTGCAACATGATACGTTGCAGCCGTGTAGGTCAGCATATTGAATATGCCGGCAATGTCACAAAAGGGGGTAAAATAATCATCTATTCTATATGCATATATGGCAAGTGGGGTGGTAAGTTTTTGCACAAAGCCAATTTGTCCTACAACAAGAGAGGGCAAAGCAAAAGTTATTACTACATTGTTGGTTGATTAATGAGATGGTTCCACCAACAAATTCTCATACCCAAGTTGTCATTAATACCCACATCAATATAATATTTTTGTGTTGAGAATTCCAGATAGTTTCAGTTCCTTTGGCTCAAGTTGTCCATGACCGTGGACACGGCTAATCGATTAGGTTTGGGTACTCTGTAGAGTTTTGCACACGTTCCCCACAAGATTTGATGGCCTCCGTTGGATTTTTCGCACTTCAGGGTGTTTGAGAAACGAATGACCAAAACATGGTCTTCTAAAGGGTTTCCCTGAGACTCTGTCGGTGCCCATCCTTTCCTACCGTTCTTCTACATCTCGTAGCACCGCCTGTCCAGGGTCACCACGATATCCAACCAAGCCAGAGCCCATAATGTCTTGTGGCTGTGCAGGTAAGCCTTGGGTCTTGAAGCATCCATCCATCTCTTTGTGCCTCGGTGAACCTTTCCACGTGAATACTGGCACTTCTCCAGCAACACCTAGGCTAACCACTGGTTTCTCCAGGGCGCCATTCAACCATCATCCACCCAGAGGTATGTTGAAAACTCGGAGTCTTGAAGTCTTGATCATCATGTAGGTCTTGTAATTATTATCTCACAACTCTCATGAGACACTCAACCAACCCCGTATACTATTAGCATAGCAAAATTAAATCAACGTTTCCGGGGGCCAAGGTGTCAAAGGGTTGAGGGGTGCCTACCACATGATACTACATCAAGTAACCAAGTTTCCAAATTACCTACTTTGCATGCAATTGGGGAGATGGTAGAACTAATGCAAATAAAACATGGGTAAACATGGTCAAAGTGACTTGCCTTGCTGACGATCCTCGTACTCAAGTGACTCTAGGTAACAAGCTTCGCACTCCGGATGATCTAACGAATCAAACAAAGCACACAATAAGCATAACTACATACAATTCATACAACAGCAAGGTAACAAATAAAGAATCACTCAAAGTATAAGACTCTAAAATTTTTGGTGTCAAATCTCTACTAGGACATAACAAGACAAAAATTTGTTTTGAACAACTAGCCATTTAGATAATAGAAAAGTAAATACAAAATTTATTAGAAAACAGGAAGTATTTCACTATAAAAAATTTGTGCAAAAAGGATTACTACAAAACATTTTTCTAAACAACACTAATGGTGAAAACAAGGTTTTCCTATTTAAACTAGAGCACAAAACAAATTAAAATATTTTTATTAACAGAAAGTAATTCACCTAATGTTGAACAACAAAACTAAATAAACTAAAATAAAAAGTTAAACTAGAACAAAATCAACTAAAACTAAAATGAAAACAATTCAATTAAACACTAAGAAGAAACTAAACAGAACCTGTTTTTGTTAAAAACCCTAACCAAATTCATCCTAAAAATTCTCAAACTATGTAGGATGATAGGTCTAACTAATACAAACCAATGGCAAAAAGATTCATACAAAAATATATTTTTAAACTCTAGTTATACAGATTTTAGTAATTTAAGAAAATTTGGTTAGATTCAAATTTGAAAGTTCAAATTTGAAATCTAAGACTACGGGATGAAACTACATGAAATTTGTGACCTAATGCAAAAATAATCAATTAAAAACACTAATTAGTTTAAAAATTACAGCTAAAACAAAAACAGGAAACATTCTGTTTTCTAAAACAAAACAGAAAAGAACAAAAATTCCTAGCGAACGGACAGGGCTACGTGGCGACTTCCTATTGGTTGCTAGCGCGTGTGCATGGGTGTTTGCGGGCGGACGACTGAAACTTAGAAGAAAACGTTTCGGCATTTTAATCCTTCTAATCCGGCGCGTTGGATCTAGATCTGACGGCTACGGGGGTGCGGTGGCTTACAGAGGGGAAGGGTCGAGGATTTCCGGCAAGGTCGACGGCAGTCGGACGTCGGAGGTGGTCGGTGGCGAGGGTGTGGTGGTCGGGGTGGCGTCCGAAGTGCTCAAGCGATGGCGGCGAAGCTCCAGCGTCGATTGGTGGCGTCGGACGAGGCTAGGGCGACGGAGGCGACAGCCTCGTGCTCGGAGAGCTTCGGTCGTCGACCGAACTCCGGCGAGGTGGAGCGATGGCGTTTGTGGGCGTGGGCAGGGGCGCTCGGGGGTGGAACGGAGAGCGGAGAAGGCAGGGGCTTTTATAGGCCAGGTGCGGGGTCGGGAGAGGGAGAGAGAAGCGAGATCAGCGGAGGATGGATCTCCGGCGACGTCGACGGCGCGAGGAGGGACACGAGTGCGCTGATGGCGCTGTCGGACAGTGGGTCCCGTGTGTCAGAGAGAGGGGGCGGGATATGCGCGTCGGTGACCGATCCGAAAGGATCTCGGGAGTAAAGGCTGGTGGGCCGGCCGGTTTTCTAATTAAAAGCTTTAAATTCGTTTCCTTTTCTATTTTCCAGAGCATTTAAAACCCCTTAATGCATTCAAATCATTTCCAAACATAGGGAATATATATATCAAAATGATTAGGGGAATAAATGCTATTTAATGAACATTTTTCCTCTGTCAAAAATGAATACTTTAAAAAATTATTTTTCAGAAAATGCCTAATTGATTTTAAATCTTTTACAAAACTTTCAAATAACCCCCTGGTTTTATTGTTCAAATATTTCACCAAAATGCCCCTGGTGTGGAGTTTCATGTTACTCCTCTCTTTTTATGAATAATTTCAAGGGTTTTCAAAGTAGGGGAAAGAAATGAATAGAAAAATGAAAGTGGCCTTTTAGAAATCCAAAAGAAGAACTTCAACAATTCATTTCATTCAAACAATGTTATGATGATGCATAGCTATATTTCATAACATTCCAAAATAAAAAAATTGGGATGTTACAAACACCATCAAGGAAGCTCCAACCTGTTTGAGTACGGGGATCACTGGGTATGTGGTTTGCTTCATGATTCATGCAATTTCATTCTTCATGCTGGCTTGAGCCCTTAACTAATATTTTGTTCCTCTCTTTTAGGCACGAGAAAACAAGAAGGAGGTGCCACCTCTGTTCGACCTCTATGCCATGGCCCATACTGCCTCGTACAAGAAGGCCAAGGCATTCTCTGAGGATGAACTCGATCATCCACAGAGCTTCGGCAACATCTCCTCCCACAACAAGCTCGTGTGGTACAAAGATGAGGGGAAGGCGAGGAAAGGGGAGGACTTCAACCCGAGCCAGAGTCCTTTTGATCCGGAGCTCGTGATGATATCTGGTGGCGGGAGGCCCCATGGCTCGATAGCCATTAGGGATGGACTGATGCGTTGTCCTAGAACTCTCCCGGAGATCAAGAAGCGCCAAACGAGCTCTGATCCTGAGATAAGGCCTCATCCATGTCCAATGGAGATTGCATTGAGGCTAGGGCCCAGGAGCTTCTGGCAGAGGCAAACAGGCAGGCGGCACAGAGGGAGAGGGACATGGAGGAGAGGACGGCTAGGCTCTTGGAGGAGGAGAGGAACTGGAACGACGCGTCTCACCGGGCCCTATACGATCTCCTCGTGGTAAGTTTCTCCTGCATATTAGCCAAATCATGCACATAATATTCATTTCATCACTAACTACTATGAATGACTCGTGAAAACAAAATGTGCAGACCGTGTGCCAGAACAATGGTCAGACCCCTCCGTCGATGCCCCATATTGCTATAGCACCCACGGTGAGTTTCATTTGAATGGTCATTAGTTACTAGTATTCACATTTTAGTTGCATCATGCTAAGGAGACATTGCTTGCAAATGATCTTTGGTGCAGCGTGCCTCCCGACAAGCATCGACCGATCCTTCTGCATCTGCCGCAACCCCGACCGGTCCTTCTACGTCTCACCCTGGCTCAAACCCGATCGGTCCTTCACCTCCGTGATGATGGTAAGTTTTCCCAAGTGTTTTTCTTAACAAATTCATACTTAGCTTAAGAAATGACCTAATTAGCTCCAAAATGACCTATACTTAGCTTATTTCCCTCAAAAATGACATAATAACCTTACTTAGCTCCAAAATGATATATTCTACCTAGGATAGCTATAAAATGACCTATATTTAGCATTTTTTTCCTCCAAAATGACTTGATATGCTTAGTTAGCTAGAAAATGGCATAACTACCTAGGATAGCTCAATAATGATCTATAGTTAGCTTAGCTAGTTCATTTATGACATAATTAGCTCACCTAGGTACAAAATGGCATAACTACCTAGGATAGCTCAATAATAATCTATAATTAGCTTAGCTAGTTCATTTATGACATAATTAGCTCACTTAGGTAAAAAATGGCATAATAACCTTGGTTTAGCTCCAAAATGACCTATACTTAGCTTATTTTCCTCAAAATGACACAATAACCTTACTTAGCTCCAAAATGATATATTCTACCTTGGATAGCTATAAAATGACCTATACTTAGCATTTTTTTCTCCAAAATGACTTGATATGCTTAGTTAGCTAGAAAATGGCATAACTACCTAGGATAGCTCAATAATGATCTATAGCTAGCTTAGCTACTTCATTTATGACATAATTAGCTCACTTAGGTACAAAATGGCATAACTACCTAGGATAGCTCAATAATGATCTATAATTAGCTTAGCTAGTTCATTTATGACATAATTAGCTCACTTAGGTAAAAAAAATGGCATAATAACCTTGGTTTAGCTCCAAAATGACCTATACTTAGCTTATTTTCCTCAGAAATGACATAATAACCTTACTTACCTCCAAAATGATATATTCTACCTAGGATAGCTATAAAATGACCTATACTTAGCATTTTTTTCCTCCAAAATGACTTGATATGCTTAGTTAGCTAGAAAATGGCATTACTACCTTGACGAAAAGGAGAGGAGAGGAGAAAAAGAAAGAGAAGATAAATTCTTCTTCTTCTTTTTCTTCTTTTTCTTCTAGCTAGTCTTTTTCTTCTTCTAACTTTTATCTTTCCTAATTTGCAGATTTGCTATAGATGAGGAAGCTTGCATTGATGGAGTGTACTCTGCTACTTGTGCTTCCTTTTTGTTTATGGAAACTTGTTGGAAACTTGTTTTGGATATGTACATATGGATATGTTGTTGAAAACCATTGTATGTTGGATATGTTGTTGGAAACTTGTATGTTGGATATGTTGTTCGAACTTATTGTTGTTATGCTTGTTGAAACTTATTGTTGGTATGCTTGTTGGAAACTTGTATTGTTGATATGTTGGATATATATGTGAAATTCTGTCAAATTAAATGATTTTAAGAAAAAACAGAAAAAACAGGGGCTATATAGCTACTTTGTCGTCTGCTGGCAGACGGCAAAGGTCTTTGCCATCAGCTAGCAGACGGCAAAGCTGCGACGTGGCAGCTACCTGTACAACCTAGGGTAGCACTAGGCTGGCTTACGTGGGTTCTTTGCCGTCTGGCAGCGGACGACAAAGAACCCACCTAGGCCGGCAAAGAAACAGGTGCTTTGCCGTCAACTGGCGGACGGCAAAGAACTAAGGTCTTTGCCATCTGCCAGCTGACAGCAAAGCACGCCGTTAAGCCCTTAACGGGGCTAAGTTGCCACGTGTGCCGTCCATGCCCTTTGCCGTCCGCTGGCAGACGGCAAAGATACAAAGGTCTTTGTCGTCCGCCAGCAGACGGCAAAGCGCCCTTTACCGTGGCTTATTCAGCCGGACGGTTGGCTGCCTGCTGGCGGACGGCAAAGCTTTTGCCGTCCGGCATGCATGCCTTTGCCGTTCGGGATGGCTGACGGCAAAGTGTCTGATTCCTGTAGTGATAGAACTGAACTTACCCCACAAAGAATTGTTAGCGGTTATAGCATGTGTATTGGTTATAGGCAATTAAAAAAAGCATATACAAAATGTTATTATCATTTGCCCTTTATTGATCAAATGTTAGAAATATTGTCTAAGAACACACACTTTTTCTATCCTAATGGTTACTCTGCCCTTTCCCAAATTCTTGTTCATCATGAAGATTAAGAGGAAACAACTTTAACTTGTCATTTTGAAACTTATGCTTATAGTTTTATGGCTTTTGGCCAATGTAATACGGCTTCTACTTTCCAAAAATGTGTTAGCATTATCTTTGTCGATTTTTGTGAAAAATTGTTGAGTCTTTTATGTATGATTTTCTTTATATGAAACATCTTTCGATAATTGCATGTACAATCTTAACAAAGTTTTACAGAGAAACGAGGAGACACATCTGTATTGAACTTGCAGAGATGTCACTTTATGGTAAATGAAGGTATTGTCCTTGAGATAGAATTTCTGAGAGATGTACTGAGTTGATAAACATATTGAGAAAATGTCTTGTCCTAGAGATATAAGGGGTATACAGAGTTTCCTTGGTCATGTTGATTTTTTATAAAAGGTCCATTAAAGATTTATCCAAAATTTCTCGGCCTATTACTAATATTTCATAAAAGATGTTATTTTTCTTTTTTAAGATGATTGTAAGAAAGCCTTTGAAATTCATTGGAATTTCTATAGTCGGGCACCACCGTAGTTGTAATGTACGCCTGAAAGACGTGTTGATTCATCCACCTCGATAAGAAGTAGCGACTCATTTTAGAGAGAGGAACAAGTTTTTTTTAGAAACTTGCCACTTTATTTAAACCTCCAAATCGTCAGGAACATGAACAAAATCAGGCCTGACAATCAGCCATAAGTGTCTACCTATGTCTAAGGATACAAAGGCTTTCGCCAAATTATGGGCATCGCTATTAGATTCTATCCCTTCGTGCACAATGTACGCCGCTTCAAAGCTTCTTTATCTCGCCTGGACATCTCTTATGACCGTTGAAGAAACTCCCTGGTAGCAATATTTTAACTGGCTCACCGTCGCGTTGCAATCTGTAGCAGCTCGGACTCTTTGAATATTTAGATCAGCTGCTAGGGATAGTCCTTCACAACATGCATGTGCTTCTAGGGATATTTCGAAGGATAACATATGTGTGATCTGCAATAATTCAGTTGACTCTTGGCATCATGCACTAATAGATTGTACCAGGGTCGTAGATGCGTAGCGCATGCCGCGCCCCTAGGAAGCCTTGTTTATATTTTGAAGAAATACTTTATTTTTTTATTACATGAAGGTCTTTTTCATGTTTACTTGGTTGGATTTGTTTTATTTTGTTTGGGTTTTATAGGAAGGAAAGGAGGTGTAGATTCATTTTTTGCAAGGTTCCTTGATGCAGTAAGTTTATTTATAATACGTTTACATCCATCATAGATGTTGACTTTGTCTTTGCGTGTAGAGATGCTTGTCTTGTTTTTTTATAGATCGGCAAAGACCGTTGTAGGTGGTGTACATTTCGTGTTCTTTTATAGAACGAAAGTGTTTTAAAAATCACGTGTTTAAAAAGCAGAATCAGTGCTATATTGTTTCTTAACTGTATTGTAAAATATACTCTAATTGCCTATACTTCGTTTGCATTTCATTTCTCTACAAAGAAGAATTTGTTGACGCTAGGTTTGCAAGCAGATTGTTTTGTGGTGCATGAGTTGGTAGTGAAGAGGATGAAGAAGAATGTCTAGTTGGTCGTGGATCCATATCGCTACTTAATGGCACATGAGCTAAAATGTTTATTCTTTGCCATAGGCTCTATGGCTTGCACTTGGAGATGACAATAATTGTTGTCCAGTAATTTTCTACTTGAGGGTATGTTAGTTACCGTTCCTGTTTGTTTGCATTTACTATTCTGGTTTATTGTTTCGGGTTATTATTGTTGGTTTATTTCGGTTTCTTCTTTG
This sequence comes from Hordeum marinum, assembly GCA_022496015.1. Classification (NCBI taxonomy): domain Eukaryota; kingdom Viridiplantae; phylum Streptophyta; class Magnoliopsida; order Poales; family Poaceae; genus Hordeum; species Hordeum marinum. Next base: position 148,506,390 of record CM039674.1, read on the forward strand.
GTTTATTGATTTTACTTTTCTGGTTTATTCGTGTTTGCTGATTTGGTTTATTCAGGCTTACTCCTTCAGTTTTACAGTTTGGTTGTTGTTCAGATTTACATTTTTGGTTTTACTGTCCAGTCACTGTTCACCTGAGGGGTGGGTGTGTGGGGAACTGTTTCGGATCATTGCTCCGATTTATTTCGGTTTATACATCCTGTTCTGGGTCAAGGGAGGAGGAGTCTCAGTTCTTTTGGGGTTTTTTATTGCATAGTGTTGATTTACTGTTTTCGTTGTCCTGGTTTATTCGTGTATATTTTTCAGGGTTATGATTTGGGTATTGTTTCGGTCTATCATTTGGGTGGTTAATGTTTTTGGTTTATCCAGGTATTGTTTGGTTTGATCGGTTTTACTATTCTGGGTTACTCAAGTTTGCTATTTTCGGTTTATTTGGGACTATTGTTTCGGTTAGCAGTTCTGAATTTATTTGGATATTGTTTCGGTTTGTTCGGGTAATTGGTTGTGCACTGTTCACTGATGCCGTGTTGTAAAAATGAACAATAATCGACAGAGAACTTATTTGCCACGGATTAATGTTCATGTAAATATAGTGTTCCGGTTTACTGTTTTTTGCCTCGGTGGTTCCATCAATGGAAATTCGTGGGAGACGATTGAGGTATCTCACTATTCCGGGGTGTTGTTCATGTGTATTCGGGTATGCAGTTCCGGTTTAGCGGATCGGGTATTATATCCAGATTATTTTGGAAACGGTTCCGGTTTGCAATTCTGGTTTATTCAGGTACTGTTTCAGATGATTTTCATGGCATATCAATGAAGTGCTTTATGTGGCCTTCTATTTGTTACTGGTCCTGGTCACGTCATGAATTGTGATGTTCCTAATCTCGGTGGTAGATACTTCTTTCATCATCTCTGCGTATTTTTTTATCTAGCCTATCATGTCTTCATCGCAGTGATCTGAAATTTTTAGCAGTCAAACAATGTAGCATCAAAGGTGTTTTTTGGAGGCGTGAGTATTGTCGATAGAGTAGGATTTATCTTGTCTTGCTTGGTAAGTGAAGGGTCGTAGGGTTAGCAAGGATCATAATGGTTGTAGAGCTTTTATAGAGGGTAACTCAACAATAGGTAATATGAAATTCCAAAAAGGAGCAAAACAATCCTTAATCACTTTTATAAAAAAAACTCAGCCTTTTCATTTTGTATTTTCTTGGATTATTGTTCACACCGATGCACTGTACTGGTGTTGTTTCGGTTTACATTTCGCGTGTTTTTGTATGAAGTATTTTTTTCCCATGTGGATATGGGTATATTCTGGATTATTCGGTGGGCATGCAAGCACTTATCACATAAAACACTTTTGTATACAAAGTTATTGTTTCTAAAATAGTGTTTTGATTTACTCGGGTTAAGTGTTATGGTTTATTCGGGTTACGGTTCTCCAAAAGTTAGGTTTCACTCAAACCTTTAGAGGAAAAGATGCATGAAGATGAGGCGGCATCCCAAGGCGATCGACCATGGCAATGGCGTCCACTTTTCTTAGTTACCAAGGCGACCACAGCAATGGCGTCTACTTTTATTAGTTCTTTTTAAGTTTTACTATGTTATGTTTAAATGCGCGTCCAAGACTTTTTAAAATTTATATTTAATGTATAACTAGCAGAATGCCCGTGCGTTGCTACGCGCTGGATTGGATATATAATAAATCAAACAAGTGGTTAAGGTCATCTTCAAGGTCAAATCTTATTTCTTCCTTATACATCTGGGACGTATTTAAACATCAAAGGGACATTCAGTACGCTGTCCAAAATTCAACTGTCTAGGTCGTCTAGATTCCCCAAATAGGCGCTACGGAAAATCTATTATTACTAAATAGAAAAGGAAGTACTAATAAAACAGCGTAGAGTTGGTAGCGTCTCCTCGCCTCATCTCTCATCCCTACCACCACTCCTCCTACCACTCCTATCGCCGCTCCTATATTACGCATGTGAATGTATTCCACACTCATCTTCATAGTAGTCAACTTGGGCCGGCCCATTTGATAAGTGATTTAAAACAATCAAATCGGCACTTTCGTTGTCCATTAATTTATTCAAATAAAATCTTAGCTAAATCCAAACTTTTCTTGACCTTAACTACACATATCCAAATCAAATCAAATATTACCAAAACAGGAAATATAACCAAACCTGACCGACCCATTCGACGCTTGTGCGTGTTTTAATTTTTCATTTTTTCTATGTTTCATTGTTGCTTTCCTTCTTCTGTTTCATTTTTATAAACAACATTTTATTTTGTGCTTAGCATACTATTAGCATCAACACTTTCCTAAAAAAGTTCCAACCAAATCGTCATTTTCCCAAAAAAATACGCCATGCATTAACTTAGTCAAATCAAATCTTAAATAATCTCAACTAAAACCAAACATTCCTTGCCTTCCACTACTCATACTCAAATAAAATCAAATCTTACCAAAACATCAACTATAATCAAAGTTGTCCGACCCATTTGATGCGTGCAATGTTTTTCTTTTGTTTGTTTTTTTCTTATTTCGTGTTTTGGTTTTCTTTTTTCTGGTTTATTTTTTCTATGACCAACCTATTATTTTGTGTTCGACATATTATGAGAATCAGTAGACATGTACGTCATGGTGTGTTGGTAGCGGTGCCTTCATTACGGTTAAACCTCCCACATCAATGTATTATATCCCACCAATTTATTCTAACCGTTTTTAGCCCACTCATACACTTAAACCCTATTTTATCTGCCAAATGGTAAGGGGGTTACTGTTCTTCAAAAGTTAGGTTTCACTCAAACCTCTAGAGGAAAAGACACATGAAGATGAGGCAGCATCCCAAGGCGGCCACGGCAATAGTGTCTACTTTTCTTAGTTACCAAGGCGACCACGGCAATGGCGTCTACTTTTTTTAGTTCTTTTTAAGTTTTATTATGTTTTGTTTAAATGCGCGTCCGAGACTTTTTAAAATTTATATTTAATATATAACTAGCAGAATGTCTGTACGTTGCTAGGGGCTGGATTGGATATATAATAAATCAAACAAATGGTTAAGGTCATTTTCAAGGTCAAATCTCATTTCTTCCTCATACATCTGGGACGTGTTTGAACATCAACCGGACGCTAAGTAGGCTGTCCAAAATTTAACTGTCTAGGACGTCTAGATTCCCCAAATAGGCGCTACGGGCAATCTATTATTATTAAATAGAAAAGGAAGTATTAACAAAACAGCGTAGAGTTGGTAGCATCTCCTCGCCTCATCTCTCATCCCTACCACCACTTCTCCTAACACTCCTATCACTGCTCCTGTATTATGCCTGTGAATGTATTTCACACCCATCTTTCATAGTAGTCAACTTGGGCCGACCCATTTGATAAGTGATTTAAAACAATCAAATCAGCACTTTCATTGTGCATTAATTTATTCAAATAAAATCTTAGCTAAATCCAAACTTTTCTTGCCTTTAACTACATATGCCCAAATCAAATCAAATATTACCAAAACAGGAAATATAATCAAACCTGACCGACCCATTCGACGCTTGTGCGTGTTTTAATTTTTCATTTTTTCTGTGTTTCGTTGTTGCTTTCCTTCTTCTTTTTCATTTTTATGAACAACCTTTTATTTTGTGCTGACCATACTATTAGCATCAACACTTTCCTAAAAAGTTCCAACCAAATCGTCATTTTCCCAAAAAAATGCGTCATGCATTAACTTAGTCAAGTCAAATCTTAACGAATCTCAACTAAAACCAAACATTCCTTGCCTTCCACTACTCATACTCAAATCAAATCAAATCTTACCAAAACACCAACTATAATCAAAGTTGTCCGGACCATCTGATGCGTGCAATGTTTTCTTTTGTTTTTTTTTCTTATTTCGTGTTTTGGTTTTCTTTTTTCTGGTTTATTTTTTCTGCGACCAACCTATTATTTTGTGTTCAGCATACTATTGGAACAGTAGACCTATATGTCATGGTGTGTTGGTAGCGGTGCCTCCATTACGGTTAAACCTCCCACATCAATTTATTCTATCCCACCAATTTATTCTAACCATTTTTAGCCCACTGATACACTTAAACCCTATTTTATCTGCCAAATCTACACAAATTATGCAAATCGATAGTAATGTCGTTGTGGCAAGGAATCAATCACGTTGATCTCTAATCAATCTTTAAAGACCAAATCTATGGCAAGGAATCAATGTTTGATAACACAAGGGCAACATTTATAGAAAGATATCAACCACAACATGTTGATAATCTCTCTCTTTATTATTAAAGGGTAGTCTATTATTAAATGGTAAGGGGAGTACTAACGAAACGACGTACAGACTCTCCTTTTAAGAGTAGAGATTATGTTTACATACGTGTTTTTTATTTTCTACGGCCGACTTTTTTTTTTAAATAGTATCTTCGACGTGGACAGTTTGCGATGCGACGTGCACTGGGTGCATCGTCCGGATGCCAAAATCAGACACGACGTCTGTTTTACGATCGCAAATGGACAAAATCCAAACAAAACGTGTCTGTTTATGGTTGTGTATTGGAGTTGACCTGAGCTATTTTCTTATTAGCTCACTCCAACGCAAGTGGCCAAAGGGATACAGATGTTATCCATTTTTTGTCCGCTTGAGAGGTCAATGTCCGCACAGCAGACATGGGGCGGACACGCGAGCCGGTGGATGCAAAAATATGGGCAGAGCTGTAGCGGCGTGCGGGGAACAAGCTGCGGCGGCGGGACGAGCGGCGGCTTCGCGCGTGGGACGAGTCCCAAGATGGCGTGTTCAACGCACGCCACCAAGGCGGCGCTCCACGCGCTCTCTGCGGTCTGCCCGTACGGCCGGACGAGTCCCAGGAAGGTCAAGACTTCTGGAGCTGCTGCTGGACGAGCCCGAGCAGCGGAATGTGAATCCCATGATTCCCATCCCATCCGCGTCCTTGCCGAGGCCCATGCCGAGCTTGTGCCCTGGCACCTGTTGTTCATCTGGTTGAGTTTTTCTCAACCTATCTTTCTTACTCCTTTCAGCTCTTTCCTTATGGATGTACTTCTTCTTGTCATTTATTTTCTGGCCACTGTAATCACTGTTGTACTTATCTTATGAGCTGAAATGAATTTGGGCATCTGTTGATGCCTTGCTTTTTTTTTAAAACGAGGCAAAAGATTTGCCATTTTTATTAATTAAGCAGAAGAGAGTTGTCCGCCTAATTAACGAGAACCCGAGCGAAAACCGTCACAACACGCGCATCGAAGGGGCACACCGTCCGACCTGGCACCCACAAGACCACACACACCGTCGAGGAGAAGGCACCGTCGAGGTTGCCTGCAGTGTCATCGTGATCACCTCTCTCCGAGCAGGCGACTCCGACTTTGCCGCTGACGACCCGTCAAGACCCCACCGAACGAACGACACCCGAGGACCTCATCGGCCAAAGCCAAACAATCGGCCGAGACGTCGAAGACCGACAGCTCCGATTTTGTTGATGCGCTTCACGGGAGAAAGTTGCAAGCCTTGCACCGACCTAGTCCATCGCAACCTCCGGAGAGCACCGTCCGCTGAATCCGCCCACATGGAGTCATCGTTGCCGCAGTGGCCCCGCCATGCACAGCTCTGACTTCTCTGTCATAGCGAGACGCAAACATAGGCACACCCATTAGCGCACCGGACCACCGACATCAGAAGGACCAGCCGCGGCCCAGCTCCACGTGCCACCATCGTCGTTGTCGCACAAGTCACAACGCCAACACCTCGCATCACCGGTTGGGCACCAGCCAACCTTGATGTCGTGCACGACCAGCCCATGGAAAGCGCGGAGGGGAACAAGTCTTCAGACGACGCCCTCAAGAGGGGAAGCGACGCAGAAACGACGCCATCGCCTGACCCTGCGGCAGGGCCATAGGCTTTCACCCGAAGACGAACCCAAAGGGTGGACAAGGCCAGAGAGATCCACGCCGGAGCCATCCACCTCGCCACCGGCAGTCGCCGACAAGCCAAACCCGGCCAGGACAACCAGATCCGGTGACCTCAGTTGCAGCATCGTCGCACAGGCCACCCAAGGCCGGCAGCAGCCGACCTGCCCGCAGAGGAGTCACCAAAGGCCGGAAGGGGGGCCGCCACCCCGCCCCAACGCGCCGGCAGGAGCACCGGACCGCAGCCTAATAGCCCGACGATGCCGTCACGACGGCTGCCACCCGCCGGAGACGCATCCTTGAAGATCCCAGCCACCATAGCCGCTGCGGCGTGCCGCCGAAGAGGGGCGAGCCTCCCTCCACCGCGCGAACTAGCCGGGACCACCGCCCAACCGCAGTCACGCTGCACCAGATCCACCCGCAGCCGCGCCTGCCCATGGAGCTGTGACACCAAGGTAAAACCGGCCGCCGCCAGAGCAGTCCCACCGCCGCCAGCACCGTACGGGCTTTTCCCGGCGGCGCACGCCGGCGGCGACGGGCGAGGGGAGGGAAGGTGGGGCCGAAGGTTTCTAGGATCTGGGGGCCCTCGGGTCGTCTCGCGAGGGAGACGACGCGAGGGAGTATTCTATTTATGGTGCCTTGCTTTGTTTTAGAAAAAATCTTGACCGCCACCTTGTCGCGCTCCAAAAAATCATGCGGGCAGCCCCGCGCCAGGATCCATAAACCATGCCAGACACCAGACGGAAGCGCGAGGCCATCGCGTGCCTATGTTGCATGCCTGTGGAGATGAACTGGGGGTGCTCGGTCAAGTAGGCCATGCAGCGGGAAGAGGCAAGGTCGCAGGACGTGTCGTCGATGGCGTGGTAGCGAGTCACAGAGGCGCGCCTGCGGCCGCTCGGGTTGTAGTCTCCCTCCATCATGCATCGGAGAGCTCCTGGATGCCGAGCGGGACGAGATGTGGAGGGACAACGTCCTGTCACGGTTTCTGGTGCGTGCGGTGGCGGGCAGTGGTGGACCCAGGATTTGCTGACGCCATAGACGAGAAACTAATGGCTAAAAACTATCGAGAGAAAACTCTAGTTTGAAGGCATATAAAAGTCAAGCTGTGTTGCATAACTAATAAGAAATCAAACATAATATTCAGTGATAGCATTTGTTCCATAATGGGTCAACTAATAAAGCAAGACAAATCAAAATACAATATGTAGAATAGATAGATGATACAAAATGATTGATACCAAATCAAAGGATTGGTTGATCTGAGCCTCCCATGACTACATCTTCAATAGCAGAAGAAGTCAAATCTTCAATCATCAATTATGAAATGAAAATTAGTGCATAATATATCAGGTAAAACTAGTTAATAATAGATGTAAAATGTGAAAACTTACCGATAAGACGAGGCAAAAGGCCTTTACGTGTGCGATAACCTTGAAATCGCTCGATTTTTCTTTGATTCTTTAATAGTAACAAAATACATCTCGCTCAATGTAACATATCATTTTATGATATATCCAATCATCACCCATTTTGTTCCTCAATCCAGTCTTGATAATGCTCATTGCTGAGAATGCTCTTTCCACTTTTGCGGAAGGTAAAATCAATGCTAACTCAACAAGACGGTAAACCATGGGAAAAGTTGTGTGCATATCAGTTTTCACCATATTAATGGCAAGATGACCAAGATCACTGCAATTCATCAAATGTGGATCAGCTCTTGCTTCCCGAATGAATGAGTCTAGTTGGTTTCTTGGGACAAAAGTAACTGCATATGTAGAGAAGTCAGCAGCATACATATTAGCAAGATCTACTAACTTGTCTTCACTATAATTGGCAAATGAATTCTTGGGATCAAGACAAGCAATGCATCTCAGCAATTGAGTAGACCTTTCAGCAAAGCGGTTGTTTAAATCCACAATAAGTTGATCATGCAACACATTGAGTATTCCAAATTTAAAGTGATGGATGTAAGTTACCAAATCCCCCATCCCAAGTCCTTGAACGCCCATTAGCAGTTCTTGTATCTTACATATTTGGCACTACAATGTTGTATTTGACACAAAAGCATGTTACCTCTTTAAAGAGCTCATCCCAACCATCTTGCCTTATCTTTTGAATATCCTCCAACGTGGTTTTAATCAATCCAACAACATGTACAATATACTGATTTTTCATTTGCAAGCATTGTGACAGATTGTTAGTCTTGCCCAATAATCTAATCATAAGATGCAATATGAGAACAAATTCAAAAGACTCCATGTGTTTTATCAACCCCACGGTTGTGGTTCTTTGGGAAACATTATCTGCATAATTGTGTAAATTTTCTAACACCTTTAGAACCGGTTTCCACATCTCAACAAGACGACACAATGTTTTATGATGTGATCCCCATCGTGTACCACCAGGTCTTGCAAGGTTTGTTAATTGGTTTTTCCCTCTTCCCTCACGAAGTTCCCTGTTTGACGCACTATTTCATCATGTTGCTCTTGGGCTAATTGATCATGTCTTTTACAAGAAGATTAACAATGTTAACAACCATGTTGCTCTTGGGTTAACTGATCATGTCTTTTACAAGAAGCATTAACAACTGTCCTCTCAAATTAGACATAGATAAGCCAAGTGTGCCAAACATACCATCCAAAGCTGCCTTTAGTGAAGTTGCTCTCGTGTCAGGAACATGCTCAATTTCCATGAATCTCTCAATCTCCTCCCCTCGTTTGCTGAGATACCTACAATAGACAAAGGAGAATGATTAATATATAAAAACTTTAAGAACACACATAGCCATTTGCAAAGCTACTGACCTCAAACACATAGCCATTTGCTCCTTCATTGATGCATCTCTGGACTCATCAACAAGTAGTGCAAATTTACTATCTCCAATCTCCTCAATAATGACATTGGTGGTCGCTTTTGCACAAGCCTTGCATAAATCCTTTTGTATCTTATGTGAAGTCAACTTATGGTTATCTCCTGCATCTCCAAATAATTTTGCCACCTTTGGGTCTTTCTTTATGAACAAGTCCAGCAACTCTCTAAAGTTACCCTTATTCGATGAGCTATTAGACTCATCATGACCACGAAAAAGCAAGAGCTTTTAGTATCAAAAATTTGACAATACTCAATATAATCAAGAGACAAGCTTTGTATTCTTCTTCTTTCTTCTGAGAACCCCTATCAAACACATGTGGCAGATTTTGTCTTTGATTTTTAAAATCCTCATAATGTTGCCTAGATTTATTATGAGTACTATCATGCTTGCCAACATGCTAATTGAAAACTTTAGGCCCATCCTTCCAACATTTGAATCCATTTTTCGTGAATGATTCAATACCATAGTTTTTAGCTCTAGGTTTCTTAAACAGGAAACAATAAAAGCAAAAAAGTTGTGTTCTTATCAATGCTATATTCCAACCAGCCGAGATGATTATCAAACCAATAGTTATGAAAGCTTCTACCATTGATCCGTTCATATGTATGATTAGTTGGTTGGCAAGGACCCATACTAATGTACTCCCTTCTAGCATGATCTCTAATGTCTACATCCAAATCCTCAATGGGTATTCTCTTACCGGGGTCTGATTCAACATCACCGGGTCTAAGTTCAGCTCTAACATGAGGGGTATTATCAGCTGTTTGAATTGAAGGGCTTGTTTCCACGGTTTCGGTCGTTCGAATCTGAAAAAACGAGTTCAATGTCTTGTTTCTTTTATTCATCTTGCTTTCCTGCAAAATTGCATTCGATTCTGAAATGAGCATCGTCATTTAATGGAAACACACATTAGCAAGACAGTAAGCAACATTCAACAAGCCATAATCTGGAAATTTGATAAACATGAAAAAATGAGGATTGCAGCTTGCAGGAAGGGAGCTCACGGCTCACCGGTTGAGCCTCGCGCTGGACGCTTGCAGGACGAGGCTAGAAGCCAGAGGGGAGGGGCCTCGCGCCCTCACCGGCAAGGCGCCGACCGCCGGCGGGCAGGGCTGTTGCCTGCTGCTTCAGGCGGGTGGGCAGGGTTGGGCGGCCGGTGGGCAGGGCGGCCGGCAGGCGCTGGATGGGCGGGCGAAGGGCGGCAGGTGCTAGACGGGCGAGCGAAGGGTGGCGGGCCGCCGGCAGGGGCGCTACGCGCTATGGTTATGGGCGGGCTAGGAGGGGGGGTCGGGGAACGGGAACGGGCAGGCGAGCGGGGGAAGCAGACGCGGCCGAGCGAGCGCGAGGCCGCCAGCGCCTCCGAGGCGGGCAGGGTAGGCTGCGGTGCGTGGGAGGCGCCCCAGGCCGATTTTGTTTTATACATATAGGCCCAGGTATTTTTGCACGCCCCAGGCAGTGGCCTGGGCTGCCTGGGGCCCAAATCCGCCCATGGTGGCGGGGATCGATCGACTGTTGCAGCCCTCTGGAACAGAGTTCTCGGGCGGCCACTGATTTGTGGGCCAGAGAGCGAACGCGACGGATGAGAAGCAACAACGAGAGCATCCGTTCCTGTCCAGAGAGACGCGTTTCTGGCCTAAATATGGTCCATATTTGAGTCGGGACAGGATATGAACGGACATCAAACGGGCATTTGTTTGTATACGTCTGTTGAGAGCAACTCCAACGACCCAAACGAATGGTGTTTTTGTCCGTTGGGTCGGCTGCCCGCTCGGCGTCTGCTCGGTTTAATGTTTGGGTCGGCAGCGCTTTCACAGCGCGCGATCCATATTCGCCAGCATGGTCGGTTGGTCGTCCTTTTTAACAAATATGCATACATTTTGCATTATTTGACAAAGAGATATATATAAGTAAAATAGCATAGTTCTATAACCAAATAAAGCATAGTTACAAGTCGGATAATAATTAAATTGTCTCAAATACATGTAGAAAAAAAAAGATACATCTATTGGTTGCCAACATGAGCCCACATATGCTCAACTAAATCATTTTGCAGGTGGATGTCGGTTTCCCAATCACGCATTTCATGGTAAAATTGGATGAACTGTTCGAACGTTCCCGCTCCTCCATGCTCACGCACAACATTCTCACCCTGAAACTGAAATCCTTGATCGTAGATACGTTCTGAACGCTCATCTTCTACGATCATATTGTGCATAATCACACAAGCTGTCATCACCTCCCATAGCTTCTTGGTGCTCCAAGTCCTAGCAGGATACGAAACGATGCCCCATCGATATTGCAAAACACCAAAGGCACATTCGACGTTCTTCCTAGCACTCTCTTGCTCTTGGGAAAATCTTTTCCTCTTCTCTCTGACAAGGTTGGGAATTCTCTTCACAATAATGATCTACTGAGGATAGATACCGTCACCTAGGTAGTATCCTTTGTCGTAGTTGTGGCCGTTGATGGCAACATTCACCGGTGGGTTGTTGCCTTCGGCAAGCATTGAAGCACGTTGATATCATTGTGTGATCCGGCCATGCCGAAAAAAGAGTGCCAGATCCAGAGATCTTGTGAGGCCACAGCCTCAAGTATTGTGAGGCCACAACCTCAAGTATGATAGTACAAGTCCTCACATGGCGCTTATACTGTCCTTGCCAAGCAGAAGGGCAATTCTTCCACTCCCGGTGCATACATTCTATGCTGCCAAGCATCCCTGGGAAGCCCCTGCTGGCATTCATCGCCAACAAGCGGGCTATATCTTCAGGAGTTGGCTCTCTCAAGTACTCAGGGCCAAACACAACAATCACAGCCTTGCAGAATATTTACATGGACTCTAGGCATGTAGACTCGCTCATACGGACATACTCATCAATGAGATCACCGGGCACTCCATATGCAAGCATCCGGATGGATGCAGTGCATTTTTGATAAGATGAGAAACCAATCTTTCCAAGGGCGTCCTCTTTGCACTCGAAATAGTTATCGTATCTGACCACCCCCTCTCAAATATGGTTGAAAACATGCCTAGCCATACGGAAACACCTTCGGAATTTCTGAGCTTTGAACAGCGGGTTGGTAGTGTCAAAGTAGTCCTTCCAAAGAAGGAAATGCCGCTCTCTCGGTTGCGATTCAATGCCGGAAGGTGTTCTGGGATCGAGGCACGGAACAACGACCGCTGGCTATTAAGGTGGTGATGGGTGATGGACCAAAACAGCAGCCAAAATCTCCTCTTCATCATGTGACGAGGAATCGTCGGAGTCGCAAAGGAAATTGTGGAAAAAGAACTCGTCGGCGGAATCCATTTTGTACCTTGGCAAACTATCGAACAGGTTGTGAGCGTCATCGAAGGAGCTGGCCGGTGAAGAGACACGCGCCTCCCTTGGACCAGGTAGCTGGCCTGCAGATGTTCGACGAGCGGGCCGGCATTGGGACGAAGGAGATGGCGGGGTGGTGAGACAGCTTCTTTTCGACGGCGGCGTTGGGAGGTGGTGGTGGGAAGCTTTGGTGCCCTGGCGGAGCAGCGAGGTGGCGACGTTTGTGGGGTCGGGGGGGCGAGACGGTACCACTGGCTGCTGGCATGGCACCAGCAAATGGGCAGCGACGACGACGCGGCAAAGGCCGACGAGGGATTGCCGTAATCTGGGGTGGGAGAGGATGGTGAATGTGTCACCGACTGACGGGCCAGGGGGGGTGCTTGCAGGTGCCGCACGCAAATCGGGCTAAAAAATGGGTCGAAAATGGATCGGCAAGCGGATGAAAAGTGGATGCTCGTTCGCTTGGGTCCACGCATTGAGCCGACTTTTCTATCCGCCGTGACCCAAACGGACGCGCGTGGACAAAATGAGTCGGCGCGTTGAAGTTGCTCTGAGTTAAATTTTAAATCTGAATGACTCAAAGGGAAAAGGTAAGGTTTAGCATTGAATTTGGCCTAACACCTAGCGGTAGTCAGTGGCCCCACGACTCTAATTTGTACACCCAAGAGCAAATGCTCCTGGTGTAGACAGTAAAATAAACATTCAAAAAATTCTGAACCTTTTTTCTGGCATACCTCCACAAATGTTTGTTGTGCATGCGAAATTTCATCTCAAAATCATATTGGTGGAAGGCGTGGTAAAAAAATAAAATCGATGCTCTAAAAATGCTACTTACAAAAGCATTCTGAAGATCTGGTTTTTTTGGCACGACTTTCACCAATGTGATTTTGCCATGAAATTTTACATGCACAACAAACATTTGTGAAGTATGCCAACAACAAAATTCAGAATTTTTTTGATTTTACTGTTCACACCATGAGCATTTGCTCCTGTATGTAGAAAGGTACTTTCGCATTCAACCAGGTTGTCGTTCTGACCTAGCTAATCCGACCTTTCTTATGTTTGTGGACGTGTTCGGATGTGTTCATGAAGAGAACCAATCATCTTTTATTTTGCATCTTGTGTAACACGTACCTTATATTTCATACCTTAAATTCATATTAGACTATGTAACTTAAAAGTTACGTACTACTATATAGATAAAACTAGCCTACTACTACTTGCCGGATATGTAGATGACCTTCTTGATGACAGTGCCAGACGGATATGCCTCGTTGTCATTGGCCGACTCCCGCAATCCCGACTCTTGGGCAGCGCGCACGGCACCCTCACCAGACAGATGGGCAACAACCGGTGTCCATATGGGTCTCGCATATTAGTCCGACGTGACAAACACGTTCGGATGCGTCCGAGCCTCCTTCTATAAGCTTCATATATGGGATTGATATGAGGGTATCGGTCAATCTAGACGTATAAGGATGGCTAGAGAGTGAATGAATCGAGATATTATGACCGGTTACTGTCCGAGCCGTTCGCCCGGGCATTTAGGGGGCTTTTGAGGAGCTTGGTTGTAGATGATCTAAACTAGTCGTTGCTTACGGCCACTCCTGTCGCCATCTTCTCTCGGATAATAAGTGGCGAATGACAGAATTAGAAGCGGTGCATCGGGTGCATTGCCTGGCGCAACATGTGTGGGTGGCAGGAGCGGCAGACATCGAGCTCGCGCAAATAAGAAATTGCAATTTGCATGGCAACAAGCACAACCAGAAGGTATGCTCGTCCAAATCATTTTCTTTTCTTGGATCAACTATAAATTTACGAGTTTTGGTGGTTACATCACCTAGTTGTTGTGAATCTTGAACTTTTGAACCATTAGTTTTGTTAATTTTTTTACTGCATAGATCTAGCTTCGCATTTGAAAGTTTTGGTTGAGTGGACTAGTGTTCGTGCATTAAAAAAAAATTGAGCTTCATTGTTTCGTCTTGGGTAAGTTCAATTCATGGATCCGCCGCTGGTAATGATGGTTTATGAGAAGTAGAATAGGTATAAGAAAGCCTTGCATCACAAGTCTTGATCATCAGGCAATGGGAATGTCTTATCGACGTCAATCCAATGAGTAAGGATTGTTGTGCAATTGATGCACTAGTTCTATTAGTGTATAAAGTATTGAGGCGTGTAAGTAAGGCGAATATCTAGTGGCCCCAACATTCACATGCTCCCTTGCTCTCATGTTTAAACAATCAACATTAATGTTTTCCAAAAGTCGGATTTCTTTTAATGACCATAAAACATATGCCAATAATTTCTAAAACTGAAATCCAATTTCAAAATACACAGAGAAACAATAAAAAAAACAATGAGAACAGCATTATGACATTATTCATACTTGCTTTTTTTCCTTTGCTTTCCCTATGTATATTTCGAATTTATATTTGAACTTTTAGGGGTGTAGACATCCATGAGCATTTGAAAAAAATTCAGAAATTTTCAAATCCTTTAAATTTAACCATGCTTAATTTCCACCTTTTCTTTCTCTCTTTGCATTTCGAAATTAGATTTGCACTTTCTAGGGGAAGTAGACACATCTCTCATCAACATTCGAAAAGGAAAAAAATATGGGAGCACGTCAGCACCTGACACTTTCCTGGTGACCAATGACCGCAGCTTCTACACGTTGTTTTGTTTGGCTCAGTAAACGAACGTGCTCAGCTCTCGTGGGGACCTGTCTAAAAGAGAACTTAGCGAACAAATTCACAGCAAGAACAAAATGAGCCACACAACTGGTGTCACCTACTGACAGACTCAAACTTGTACCGAACAATAGCAACTGAGCTTACTTAGCTGCAGATGACTCCATTGAGGGTTCAAGTGTTCCATTACGCCGTTCTTACGTTCGCATTGTGAATATACATATACATATTACAGAAGTTGTAGACTTCTAGTTGCATAACACATACGAGATGGTTAAATGCGCAAAGATTTGGGCAACAGTGCCGAACCCAATAGCTTTCAGGTGCAAAACCTCCCAGTAATGATGCATCTTGTGGCCTCCTTCGATAATTATGTACCGATACAATGAGCACCAGTTAAGTGGATTTCAGGATTCTCCCTCTTCCAATTCAGCAATGAACAGAAAAATGGCAGGGTATGAGCTTGCCACTCCCCATCTATGCATTTATTCAGATGGCAAAGGCTGCCACCTTGGCCGTCATTGTCTATGTCAGCTCCAGCCATATTCACATTAGGTGGGGTTCTGAGTGAACAGATGCTGGGACGGGAAGTGGAAACAGATTTGTGGTAGAACCGAATCGGACCAAAAACGAGCCGAGGTCTCATCTCACCTACACCAAAATAAAAAACATCTTGAGAAGCTTTCTGAACATCCATTTTCATCCCAGGAATGGGATCAGAACTCTCCACCATGGATGGTGACAGTGGCACCGGTTGCAGAAGTTGGAGGACGGAGAAGCATGTGTGGAGCATAGATTTTTGACATCTGTCCAGCAGGTCCAAATGTAGTTCCAGGTGACGCTGGCTGATTTGCTGAAGAGTCCTTGGCCAGAATGTACTCTGGCCGCAGACCAGAAGATGGAGATGGGGCCATAGGAGCAACAGGGAGACTGAGAGGATATGGAGCGATAGGCATGTCACCAAGCGATGATGCTGAAGGACTGTAGCTCAGAGCACCCAGTGGGTGATCAAATTTGCATCCAGGACCAAATTTGCAAAACCCATGCTGTGAATAGTAAAGACATGGCTGAGCACCCTGCAAGTTAAAGGGAACTTGATTATAATTTTGCTCTATGTGCAAAACGAGAAAAAAAAATGCAATTTGCAGTGCCATTTATCAGATTAGCATGTGTATTTGCATGTTTTGTCACAAGAAATCTAATAAAAGATTAAATTCTACCCCCTCCGATCCATATTACTTGTCGCAGCTTGAGTACAACTTTAGTACGAATTTGTACTAAAGCTGCGACAAATAATTTGGATAGAAGGGAGTACTGTACATTTTATCACTTGCAACCAAAATGAACTACTACAGGAACATTACATTTATGGGAAGTGCGCTTTCTAAGAAAAAATTCGCCGAACATATTGCGATGTGCAAGAAATTAAAGTTAACACAATTTAACTCATAACCACAGCGGCTAAGACAAAAAAAATCTATACTGATAGGTGCTACTGCTAACACATCACACCAAAGGATGTCTGACAACTGTTGATCAGATACAGAAATAACCTCCCGGTAACCTGCACTTCGGGGATTTTTTTTGTGCTCTCGTGAAAGCAAAAGAAAGGTTTTCCTGATTAACAAGGAATCATAGATAGGACAAGGTACACTAATACAAACTTTCTATTTGTCCGATTTTACTACTGATGTTCTGCTAGTTAGTATTTTAGGCTAATGCGGTAACAAGGCTCAAAGGGATTTGGGCTTTAGTATTCTATAAGAACAAACACTCATCCCTAAGTTAGTCGAGAATCAAGATACTTGTGACAAAGTCGGAGGTGGTTTTGTTTTGCAAATGTGGAAAGGAAGAAATGGAACACATACACGAGATTGTCCCAAGGAAGTACCCACCAGAAAAAAAAATAGTATTGGATAAACACAGTGCAAACACAATCATGGATGTTCACAATTTTAAACATTGTAAGTTCGATTGTACACAGGTGCAGAGCCATTTAAAGCATGAGCATCTGGTCAAGCTAGTGAGCAATAAACAAAAGACACAAGTTATGCAAAAACCCAGAAGAGTGGTTTCCAAAAGCATGCAATGCAGCAAGAATGCATTTAAAGCATGAGCACCTTGTCAAGCTAGTGAGCAATAAACAAAAGACACAAGTCATGCAAAAACCCAGAAGAGTGGTTTCCAAAAGCATGCAATGCAGCAAGGATCATATCCTATTATTTTCCAATGCTCAGAAGTTTCTTCCCTACCCTTTCCATCATTATTTTCTGCATTGGTGCAAGGAAACCGTTCAACTTGCACTAAACATAATCTACACTGGGCACTGAATTTAAGCAGAATTAAATAAGTACCACAAGGTCAAAACTCATATGCCTCTTGCATAAATAATACGAACATTGATCTGCATTTGGTTGACGATTCACAAACCACTGTCCTACACATAATATTCTTTGATATACAAAAACTAGAAGAGAAGCTCAATGGACGCATAATAGACCCTCTTGCATGCACATGTTCTGCTACGGACTTAAAAAACAGTACATTTTATATAGTTAGCTTTGCTTCACAATCTAGTCGACTATACAATGGGCTAAACTCAGACTTGAAGGTGCAATTACATGGTTCACTAAACCAGGAACAGAACTTTCAACAGTTCTACAAAGTGTATGGAAGGTGTATTTGATGATGAATTAAAGCAATGGGATCCGTTCTTTAAAGTATGGCTACTTGATCGAAGTTTGACCAGAATCATAACATTCACCAATAATCCCTCTATGACAGAATACCACCTAGCTTCAAGTCCTACAGTAACACTCAAAACGTGTAATGACTGGAAAACTCAATTTGTAATTAGACTAAACTACACAAGTTTGAAACTTCACTTATCAACTTCGCAGTATCAGAACAATACGATGTGATGTCTATCTTACCAAGGACAAATCAAAATGATGATTCAGTGGTATGATTTTGGATTAACTTTCATTTGAAGATAGCATATTACTTCATGTAAGAGATCAGACTGATGTATAAGAGCTACTCACCGGCCGAATTGGAAGACCTAGAGGGCTCAGCATATAGTTGGACCTAGGTGTACTCAGGTATTGGGGATGATTGTATTTACATGTGGATCCAAATTTACAGGTCCCTGTCTTCATGTAGTGGTGACATTCGGGCTGCCCAGGACGCTCTGGAAAGACAACTTCTTGTTTGTCATTTGAAGGCCATGTTGAAGAAGACAATGATGCATAATTACTGCCATAAGCAACTGCGGATGGAGGCCCTTGGTGTGGTAAGCCATACGATGGTCCTGCCTGAACAGTTTGCTGTCCCCCAGCTGGCGCAACTTGGTTCATAGGTGACTAAGAACATCAAGGAGAATGAAGTCATCAGGGCAGTTTAGTATTTTATTTTTATTTTTCTGACAATGCATCACAATCTTCATAACACAAAAGTACAAAGTCATGTTTTGGGTCATTTTTGTAATCTTCTTTTACAACATAATGCTCCTGATACATTGTGAGTTTGTGAAATTAGACAATAAACGTTGTGTCATTAATAAGAGACCTTCCAAATTTATTCTCTTAATACTTTGGTCCAGATTAAAAGATTCATTTTATATAAAACACCCTTGCTCGATGATCTACTATTTGTAGCACAAAGTTTAAAATGAGAAGGAATACAGTATTAGAAACTTACCATGTAAGGGTTCCATCCCTGCATTGGCATGACTGCAGATGGGTGCATCATTGGAGGATAAGAGCCCGGGAAAAATGATCCTGGCAGAACAGAAGGCCTCCCCAATTGCCAACTGGCTAGAGGTGGATATGGAAGAGGGGAAGAGACAGGCAATTGTTGCACTGGTGGATACATGTTTGGTGTCTCTGAAACAACACCAAGTTGTGGCCCTTCTGGGTGATGAAATTTACATGTTGATCCAAATTTGCAATGGCCAGTTTTGATATAGTAGGAACACTCTTTCTCACCCTGCATAACGAAAATAATCTTCATTAGATATTGAACAAAGAAGGGCCAAGACTACATCAAAATCTGGATTGAACAAACAGTCCTACCAGACGCAGAGGGTAACCAGAGGAATTTAAGACAACTGGTTGTACAGAACCGCCTTCTCTGGGATGATTATACTTGCAATTAGAGCCAAACTTACAAGTCCCATTCTTCATATAGTACTGCAAACAAAAATCATGAGAAATTGAATCTGTAAACTATCCACCAAATAAAATAAACTCATATATGATGACTGAAATATCATGTACCAGCTTCTAAAGGAAAGACCTTCTATTCCATAGAATTTCATATCACTGTATGAGCGAGTTTTCTACTATTGGCAAGATGAGGACTAGTTTCGTTACCTCACACGGTGGCTGACCTGGGCGTTCTGGATACTCCACTGTGCGTGTGGTCCTTGTGCCTCCATCAAACTAAAAAACAGAGAACAAAACATGTTTAGACCTTCAATCCAATCTCCTTGACCCAATGGAGCGTCAGGAATTCATAGCTACTATACTCTGCGTGAAGTTCTCACTTCTACAACAACTCACTGGAAACATGTGAACACAGCTATCTACTTGAGCTGTCAGGTAAAAAAAATCCTAATAGAAATATGACCATATGACTGATCAGGCCTACAACATAAGCAAGTGGCAGCGTAAGCAGAAAGTGGAACTTTGCATTATCAACATCAACCACGAGACAAAGACAACAAGCCTAGAATCAGTCAATCACATAATCAACGACAGCAACCGACGACTGCACAATCAAGTTTCACTTCCATGGGCTCGTGACAGGCTCCTAAGCCATAACTAGAATCAATTCAATTCAATCACAGCTAGAGGCTTGAGCTGGAAGCTCCCCCTCCGCACCAACCAGCTGTAATTGAACTTGTCGGTCATTATCAGGGACTGGCAAGTCGTAAGTGGCAAGTCCCAACTAGACTGAAGTGAAGCAGAGCATGCTGGGGGGAATAAAATCGGGAGAAGAGAAGCGGTCCGGCTCACCGCGGCTGCGCGATCGCGGGGGTGGTTGTAGCGGCAGGTCTCCCCGTAGCCGCAGGCCCCCGTGCGGAGGTAGTAGACGCAGTTGGCCTCGCCCGGGCGCTCCGGCAGCCCCTCCCCGGCGGTCTCCTCTCCGCCGGCCAGCCCCAGCCTCCACATCGACTCTGCGAAAACACAAGAGGCCGCGGCACGCAGCGACATTCGCACGCATCAAGCAGCATCGAAGATCCAAAACCCTAGCAAGCAAACGACACACAAACCCCCTCCTTTCCCAAAAACACGCACAGAAACAGCCGGCCCAAAATTGCGCGGCATCGGGCCCGGAATTGAGCGCCGTACCTTCCAGGCCGGTGGCAGCGTCGGCGCGGCCGCCCTCGTCGCCGCCCCCGCCGCCGTCCTTGGGGGACGCGGCGTACGACTCCATCATCGGGCAGCTCCCCGAATGCTCCTCCCGCCGCGGCGATCGGGCGGGGATCGGGCCGGACCGCGCTCGCCCGGCGGCCGCGCGAGCAGAGGACGGCTCGAGCGGAGCAAAATCTCTCTCGCTCTTGGGTGTTGCTTCCTCCGGACTCCTCTTCTCCCTCCCTTGCAGTCCCAGCCCCGGCTCGTCCCGTACTACGCTCGCGTCGTGTGGCCTTTTCTGCGTGACTGGGACTCACTCTCTCTCTCGCTTGGGGGGTGTCGTGGCCCGGACAGCGCGTGGTGACGTCGCGTAGGCGCCAAGAAGCGGGGGCGGGTGGTGAGACGGGGGGAAGGGCGGGGGCGGAAACGCAAAAGGTAAAAGTGGTGGGGGGAGTGGGCAGCAAGCCGCGGGCCGCATTGAATGCGCGGTCGTCCTGACGGTCGGTCGCTCCTCCTGCCCGCTGCCACGGCCCTGGCTGGCCCGGGGCGGACGGACCCCACCGCGGCGGCACCGTCATGTGCCCACGCGCTCCCGACTCCAGTCCCAACCTAGGATGCTCGGTCGACATCTTTTTTATTTCTTTCTTTGTTTTTTTTTTGGCTAGGACCAACAACGTGTGGAACAATCTTTGTCCACCGTTTATTCGGCGCATGGATAGTTTGGTGACCTGGTAGGTGGTGGTCCGCCGGACGCACTCCCCTTCCATCTTAAAAACGTTTATCCTTCCTGCATACGAGTATGTTTTTATACTTTCAAAACAATTGATATGATCTCTCTTTGCCATGAGTTGGGTCTTCTTTTCTCTTTGCATCCAACATTTAAACTATAGTCACAATGCATCGTAAAACTTATTAGAAGGGTTGGGCGCGCTTTGCTTGATTCGTGTGTGTTGCTAGGTTTTCATAAATTTTCAACTCGTTGTTTCAAAAATAAGGTGTATTAGTTGTCTGAGAAGTTAAACCTCTTTAGGTTTGACCAAATTACAAAGAAATAAATTAATATCCAAAATATCAAATCAGTGTCATTAAGTTCATCATGAAACGAAAATTCATATATTATCTATTTAGTATCGTGGATGTCATGTTTTTTGCTCTGCATTTGGGCAAAGTTATACAAATTTGACTTCTGAAAAAACTAATGCACATTATATTTTGAATCCGAGGGGTTATTTGGTTTGGAGTGATGATGGAGTGTGCTTATTTTTTTATATAAAGTGGTGTTTTGGTGGGCCTTGCGTGATGTGATTCTATATTGTCTCCTAATCAAGCTCATACTATGTGTGGAAATTTTCTGTGTCGGTGGCCACATGAGCTATATTGGTGCTACATTATCACATATTGGCATTCTTTTTTTAGTGAGTGAGAGGGTTCGCGGGATTGATTTGTTTTTATTGGTTGGTTGTTGCCGACTGATTTGAAAAATAGTTGACTCGCTCAAAATCGTGAACCAAATTCAAAATTGAATACCTTAATTGAATAGAGAGCTCAAAATGAGGGAGCGTAGTGAATAAAATGAATTGAGTGAGAGGTTCTTGAGGAAAAAGAATATTGTTGCCCCGGTCAAAATCAAGGATTTCAACACACCTCGATGACTGTGAGGCATTAGAAATTAGGAAGCATAGAGTATGCATAGTGTATTAATTAATAGATATATAGTGACACATTTATATTTTCTCTATCCTCTTTCTCTTTGCTCCTTCTTGGCTATGCTATAGTTTCCTTCCCGAGCTCTCTCGAAGCCCCCTCTCCTCTCCTCATCCACCGGCTCGTTTGACCGGAGAAGGGGGAGAGGGGCTCAAATCAACCACATCCTTCGTCAATCCACCCTTAGTTGTGTCCTATATGGCTAGAACTAGGTGCTATCGTCGGATCGGAGGCTCTAGCGATCGCTCGTGGCCATCCTCGGCTTCTCCATCGCCGTCTTCCTAGATCGCACCCATGCCTGGGTATGCTTCAATCTTCCTAGTATAAATAGCCTCCCTTCCCATCCAGCCACAATCCTAAGGATCTTCTCCCCTTTTGAGACATGACATCACGGTGTTGAAATGTCGTCGGTGAAGGCTGCGTTGTGGATCTTGCTGGTTAGGCTCCCTTTTCTTTGCTCTCTTTCTCCTGCCAGTATATCCTCAAATTGGCCACCAGAGTTGAAAAAATTAATCTTAGGGCCAGTTCTTTTGATAGCTTTTTGGGGCTTCTAGAATAAGTTGCCCCCCTACCCAGCTTATTCTAGAAGCCCAACTAAAAATATATTTATAGAAGCCTACTAGTTAAGTCTTAATTAGTAGGCTTTTAAAAGAATAATTTTGGTTGGGCTTGTAGAATAAGCTGGGTAGGGGGCAGCTTATTTGAGCTTATTCTAAAAGCCAGCAAAAGAACTGACCCTTAATCTAGAGTCCTTGTGCTTCACTCTTGCTTTCCCGAAGGCTTATGCAGACTCCTCTGCATCTGTTTCATACTCTCTTCTTCCTTTGGTTTGACATTAGATCACTTTGCTCGAGGTGGGGATAATTTCTTGTTACTTTATTTTCTCTGGCTTGAGGGGAGTCTTTTCCAATATTTTGCGTGTGTTGAGGCAGTCTGCCCTCTCAACCTCCTTTATTGGAGGTCCACGTTGTGGTCATTGGGTGTTGCTCTTTGACATGCAGGTTCCTGGTAATTCGTCCTCTTCCATGGGGAGCTCTCCGTCCATTCAAGAGGTTTTCTCTCTGATGCATGCAGATCTACAATATCCTTGGCGCCAGCGAGTTCTGGATCATCTGTTCCCAAAGGTTGCTAAACGAAGATGGCTTCGTCCTTTTTTTAGGTTGTCGGTCTTTATCCATGGTACCAACATTTTGTTGCGATTCTAGATTGGTGGTCACTAGTAGGGAAAACCTTATAGGCGGAGACTTAACAGTAGCGCGGGTCAGCGCCACATTGTCGGAATCGGGGCTCCGCAAAATCCAACAAGGTTCGAACACTGGGGTGTGTGCGAGGATCTTAACCAGCTCAAAGTCTCAAGCTTGTCACCCTATGGCCTAGCTACGAAGAGCAAGTGCAAGCGAGGAAGAAAGTGGACTCGGAGATTTACCCAGGTTCGGGCCACCTTGCGGTGTAAACCCCTACTCCTGCTTTGTGGTGGATAGGCCTCAGGAGGAGGCTAAGGATGAACTAGTATAGTGGTGGGGTGGCCTCACAAGGGCCCTTGGTGGTGATGAACTAGCTCCAGTCAACCTGGCTTCTATGATGGTAGTTGGTGGCTATTTATAGGGGCCACGGTCCTCTTCCCTTATTGCACAGGCGGGAAGAGATCCACAACGGCCAAATTTGAAAGGGGACAGGAAGTACATCTTATTCTGACCAAAGGTGGTCTTCGCCTACAAAGCTTCGGGGGGTGACGCAGTGGTGGGCTCGGTGATGACATCCATCCTGCCGAGCTCGTGGTCTCGGCCTCGTTGCACCGGGAAGGAAACCTTTGGGAGATTCCTTAGGAACCCGCGTACATCTTTGTCTCCTTAGCACAAAAGAGGAAACTGTCCTCCTCCTGCGCCCGCTAGCGCCTGCCTGGCCTTTCCGTCACACGTCACCCCGGCCTCGGGAGGCGGGGCACTTGCATAGGAATCTCCGCTCCTTGGGAGGCTACCTAGGGGGATGCCACTCTCCGAAGGTCGTGACGCTGTCCTCCTCGCGAGGAAGGGGGCTCTCGCGAGGGCCTTGACTCGTGAGACTTGTTGCTGGGCCGTATCGGGCCGTTATGGTGGGCCACGCGCTGGGTCGCATGCAGGCAAGTCTGGGTACCCCCGGCCCAGAACGCCGACAGTAGCCCCTGGTCCCAAGGCATGCCGACCCTGGCTTCGAGGCAAAAGCGAGGAGCAAAGGGTGAAGAACCGTGGGACCCCAATCGTGTGCGGGTCAGACTCGACGTGTGGCACACGACATAGAGCAGTCGGCCCTGCCCCCAATCACCTCAGCAACTGTCCAGGCTGACAAAAGCCAAGCGCCCACATCAGAGCCATCATTGCTCTTCTTCTCCGTGCCTTGCTCCTTTGCTCAGATCCCCTTTCTGCCGTGAGAAACTCCTCCAAGTCTCGGCATAGAATCATCCTTCCTCTTGCTCTCCTACTTCCGGGATCCTGCGGATGGCGCCCACTGGGAAGACGAAGCCCGAGGCTCAAGCCTCGGGTCCCTCTTCTCCCTCTCCGTCGCTCACGACATCCACTGTCACGCCCAAGATGCGTGCCTATCCATTTTAAGACACGAGAGCCTCGCAAGGGATAGATGCGCATCTCGTCGTGTTGCAAGAATGGATATCATTACAAGTACATGTACAGAAGAGATGAGTGTATGGAGTTGGCTTACACTCGCCACAAGCTACATCAGAGTCACATCAATACAACAACATACTCAAACATCATACAGAAGAGCAGGGTCCGACTACGGACGAAATCAAACGATAAAATGACATCCACCCTTGCTATCCCAGGCTGCCGCCTAGAACCCATCCAAGATTGATGAAGAAGAAGAAGAACTCCAAATCAAATCAAGCAACGCGCTCACGTCAAATCATCACATTACCTGTACCTGCAACTGTTGTTGTAGTAATCTGTGAGCCATAGGGACTCAACAATCTCATTTCCAAGGGTATCAAGACTATTAAAGCTTAATAGGTGAGGTATGGTTAAGTGGTGAGGCTGCAGCAAATGACTAAGCATTTATTTGAGTGGCTAACTTACGGGTGCAGAAATTAAGGTATGGTGGTCTACGCATAACAGACGTGAACTAGTAATGATCACTAACTGATCCTGAACACCTACTTACGTCAATCATAACCCCACCATGTTCTCTTTCGGATAAGGACTCATGAAAAGAGATAGTCACGGTTACACACACAGTTGGTGTATTTTATTAGAGTTTACTTCAAGTTTGCTATTACCGGGTGTTAAACAAAGTATCCAAGTTTGCCACATAACCGCGGGCACGGCTTCTCGAAAAGATTTAACCCTGTAGGGGTGCTCCAACTCATCCATCATAAATTAACCACACACAACGGGAATAACCTCAACCACGGATCTCGTGATCTTCCTAGGCAATTCCAAAGGAAATCCGAAACCTCGAGTTAGCCCGAAGAAAATCAGAGTTCCTCACTCAAGAGGTTCGAGAAAGGTAAAACAAATCCAGCAAGGCCTCCCGACGTGTCGACGATCCCGATAGGAGCCGTGTATCTCGTTCTCAGGACACGGTGGATAAGCTACGCGTACGGAGGCCTGATAGAAATCTCCCAAGTTGCCCTGGGTTGGCCCCGCACAGTGCTCTAGTTTGGACCAACACTCATGAGGAGCACTGGCCCGGGTTGTTGATTAATTATCCACGGGGTCCGGAAAGCCCCTATGCAAGTTCATTAGTATTAGGCAAATGTAGTACCAATGTTGGGCCTTGCCAGACAAGCTTTATTCTAACCCGGAAATCAAGGGGGTCCCCACAACAACCCCGAGCATGTTAGGAGCGCTCGTTTATGGAACATAACACCGGTGCACAAGTAATTAGGGGCGGCAAGAGTGGAACAAAACACCGAGCATAAGGCCAAGCCTTCCACCTTTACCAAGTATATATGTGCATTAAATTAAATAGCAACAATATTGTGATAACAAAGAGAAGGTCCATGTTGACACATGGGAGCAATTGCACCTGCAGCTAGAAATGCTATAAGGAGGGCTGAGCAAGTGGTAACATAGCCAAACAAAGGTTTGCTGGGATGTGGAGGGGTTAGAGGTTTTTCATGGCAATGTTGGGAGGCTTATCAAACAAGTGGTAGATAGCGCGACATAACGATAAAAAGACGAGACAACTAGCATGGCAATGATAGTAATGGTATCCAAGGAAATGAGTCATCTTGCCTGAGATCCCGCTCGGAAGAAGAACGAGTCCATGAAGAAGACGAGCCAACAAAGTCGAACGAATCCTCACACTCCGAACGCTTTCGGAACTCTATCGAGAAGAAACAATCCGAAACAAACAATCAACACAAGATACACCGCAACATATGCATCACATGATGCGCAAACAATTATGATGCATGTCCGGTTTAAATATGCAAGGTACGACAATTCACATCAAACAACTACTACACATTAAAGTGAAGCTCAATATGCAACGGGTTGCATATTAACGAAACTCCACGTTTGGATTATTTGGTTGGCTCTCGTTTAGGTACTCATTAATATTAAATATTGTTAGGCATGGCAATAGGTGAAGCATAAGTAAACTATCTATCTAGGCAACTTAAATGAGGCCGGAAACAACTTATAGCATTTCCGAAACGACCTCATATGTTAATTTCGAAATTGGTCCAGATTTGAACTAATCATATTTTATATTTGTTAAACAACAGAACAAATCATACTATGCAATTCTACACGTCATTCTAGTCGATATACATATAAAGAACATCTCCAACGGAGCTACGGTCTAAAAGATATGAGCAACACAAGATGCACATGTCATGAATGCAAATGCATGGAAAATACCATCACAAACATTTCAATTCATGAATGCAGCAAGTTATTATGAAACTACATGAGATTATAATCAAGTTTCATATATGGC
Organism: Hordeum marinum; assembly: GCA_022496015.1. NCBI lineage: Eukaryota > Viridiplantae > Streptophyta > Magnoliopsida > Poales > Poaceae > Hordeum > Hordeum marinum. Next base: position 148,533,188 of record CM039674.1, read on the forward strand.
ATGACCAAAACGGAGCTACGGTTCAACCGCAAACACCAAAACAACTTTTAGTTGAAATCTGCCCAAAACAACAACTTAGCATTTTGCACACATGAAAACAACAAGTTACATTATTCTAAAATGCACAAACTAAGCATGGGGCGGTAGCATACAATACATACTTCATTTCATATTCACATATCATAAGCAAAACATGCATGGAACACATGGTAGGAAGCTCACAAGATGGCTACTTGAAAACAGTTCCAGACTTGGTGAAAATACCAGTTTTTGACAGTGCAGTTTTTATCACGAAGGCATATTGACAGCAGTAAAACTATATGCTACATATCATATTATGGCATGAAACTTAACATAATATTAAAGGACAATATCAACTACAATTAACTCCATTACACCTACCACAAAAGGGTTCTAGATCATTAGCAAAACACATGGCAAGACAGCAACAAAATATTACAGATTCCAGACTTAGAAATATTTTAGCATCTCAAAACAGCAGAATTTTTATAGCAAGTTGACAACAACAAAATAACACCTATACATGCATTTTTAAGACAAACAAAATGTCCAAGGGCTAGGACACATATCAAAGAGCATATCTCATGTTGAAACTTATTCCATAACATGCATGGATTAAATCACACGAAATTAACAAAAGGCATCACGACAAAAATGACATGCACACAAAATGCTCAAATGAAAAATCTAAATGCACAGTTAAATCCTATGGATTTTCTACCCCGAAATCATATATAATATGCATAGGTTCAAGTGAAAAATTAATCACAATTAAATATGCGAGTATTAGGCCTAATCACCTTATAGCAATTCATTAATGCAAAATAAATGTAAACATGATGCCAACATTTGTATCATGCATGAAAATGCGATGCCGATGAGATGAACATTTTTAATACTTAATTTTATTTAATTCCCGATGCACGGTTAAATAATTATAATAATGCAATTAATGACAATTTTGCGAAATTACAGAAAATGGCATGTTAAATAATTTAAACATGGATGATATTGACATATAAATAATCTACATGTTTTTCTACACATTTTACATATTTAAAAGATTTTAATACGACTTACGGTTAAATAGATATTATCGTTATAAATTGCAATGGGCCAAAATAAAAAAAACGCAAAAAGGGGGGGCTGCTGCTCACCAAGTGGGACTTGGCCCATGTGGAGGCAAGCTGCGCCGGAGGGAGGCCACAGGGGCGCGGTCAATGCGCTCGAGCGCGTCCTCCTCCTCTTGATCCGATCGGGAAGGCAAGGTGGCGGCTCCACGCGAGGGGAGGCAGGGGCGGCACTGGAGGAGGCCGGCGATGGCGGGGACGGGCGGCGCTGGCCCGGATCCGGTCGTCCCCGGTGGCGGCTGGGGCGAGGGAGCTCCGCGGCGAGCTCACCACGGCGGCCATGGCGACCTGCGGGAGGAAGAAGGAATCGGGGGTGAGGAGAGGAGCAGGGAAAGGGAGAAGAAGGAGGGAGAAGGAGAGAGGTCCGGCGGTGGGGTCCTACTCCGGCGAGGCGGCTTCTATGGCGGCTTCGGCGAGGGCTGTCCGGTGCGGGCCACGCGAGGAACTGTGGCTCGGGCAGTTGCGGGGCTGCCATGGGAGCTCGGGCAGGAGCTCGGGAGCGGGCGGATTCGAGCCCGGGCGGGCCCAGATGGGCTTTCGCGGGCCTGGCGGCTGGAGGAGGGAGAAGGAGGGTTTGGCACGAGAACCAAGGGAAGGCTAGGGTTAGCTTCCCAATTAGGAAGGGGAGGTTCTATTTATAGGTTTCGGGCTAGGGTTAGCAGTTCCTGTCCGTTTTTGGACCGCCGGATGTCGATTCGACGGTCCGGAAGCGGAGGGGGCTACAGTGACTGTGCAGAGGGCTATGTGGGGGAAGAGAGAGAGAATGGTGGCCCGTGACACAAAGGTATTTTTTTAAAACACCGACGACGACCGATAAAATACCGATGACGACACTGCTACGGCTGACCGACGGGGTATCAAACGAACTCGGAACGCGACGAAATTCGACAGACGGTCTACCTAGACTATAACAAGACCGCACGTCAAGTTTCGACCCAATCCAAGAATATTTTAAGCGCGCATTAAAAACGGTTTTATTTTAAATGGTGTCGCGGGCGCGTGCGTGTGTGGCTGGTCTCGAAACGGGCAACGACAAGAACGAAGAGAACCGGCGACTACGAACGGATGCAAGTTTTCGAAAACAAGTGACGACACAATGCAGATGATGCGAATGATGCGAATGATGCGATGATGAATGCAACAATAAAACGAAACACAGACGAGAACGGAAATAAAAAGGGGAATCTTCTGGAATCTTCTGGAATCTTCTAGAACGTCGGTCCCAGGCTGTCACATCCACCATCGCCAAGGAGGGGGATCTCGCCTCAATGCTCCCGCTGACTACGGGAGACACCAACGAATGGGGGAGACCTTGATCTGGTGTGGCTCCATGGAGCAGCGCACCTTGGCGAAGACGGTATACCCCTTCTTCCTCCACAACATCTTTTGTGGGCTCGTCCCGCCTTTCTCTGGGTTCTTCTCTGCCATCCTTGCACACTACATGATCCAGGCTCTCCACCTTCAGCCCAACTCCATCTTGCTCATGTCAATCTTTACTTTCTACTGCGAGGCCTTCATAGGTGTGAGGCCTTCTATGGCCCTCTTTCGCCATTACTTCAGCATGAGGCTCCGTGACAGCGTGCAGCGGTCGGGATGCGCCTCCTTCATCGCAGTTCAAAGTGGCAACATGCTCCTAAAGGCCAGGAAGAAGGTGGAAGGCTACAAGCACTGTTGGGTCTTCTTGGATGTCAAGGGGGTCAATCCGCATCTGGAGCTTCCGACGAGACTGCATGAGAAGACTCTCGGGTGGGCCTCAGTGAAGCTCACCGACCCCCGGGCGGCGCCCGTCTTAAGGCAGATCTCCTCTGACATGGATGCCAGGAAGCTGACCGGGGCAATGATGGTGAAGGAGTTCATGACGAATCGCCTGGTGCCACTCCAGCAACACTCAAAGCCCATGTGGGAGTACGAGGGCATGGGGATGACATCAGGCTTAGATCTGCTAGCCTGTCAGGTGAGGAGCGGGACAAGGCCCTGAACATTCTGCTCATCAGCGATCCCGTGGATCTTTCGAAGGCCTATGCTCCTCTATACCGCCGTGACGATGGCACGGCCCTGGCTGCCGCCATGCCTGACTTTGACGACCTGGGACTCACGCCACCCGAGCACCCCAATTCCCCGGTGCTGGTGTCCTCCGCTACACCAACGACGACGAGGATTTGGAGGAGATCGTGGATGACAGGGAGGAGGCATCCCTTCCCTCGTAGAGTGTGCTTCTTCGCGGTCTTGACGACGACGACGAGCCCCGGTCGTTGGCTTCCAGTGCTTTGCTAGGATGCCTAGGGGGCCAGGGCCTCCCCCCAAGGCCGCCCGGTCGTCAGGCCGGGCAACCCCGAAGAAGTGCGTGGTTGCGTCCACTCCGGAGGACTCCTTGCATCCCAGCAAGGAGACCGAGACGTTGGGCTCGTCCCAGCCCGCGGCACAGCCTGGAGGCAGGGCGACCGCTGTTGGGGCAGACACGGGCTCACTAGCCGCGGTTCCCTAGGGCACCCTCCGCACTTCTCCGGGTGGCAGCACCACACCGGGGGTTGCTGTGGATCACCGCACACGCCCCCTGGACACAGCCAAGGCCGCGCCAAAGGGAAGTAGGGGCGTCCCAACTGTAGGATCGAAAGTAGGTCTAGAGGGGGGGTGATTAGACTACTTGACTAAATAAAAATTCTACCTTTTCCCAATTTTAAGTGTTGGCAGATTTTAGCATTGATAGCAAGTCAAGCACACCCTACACATGCATGTCTACGAGTATAGCAGCAGAAAGTAAAGACAAGCATGAGTAGTAAAGGAAGGGTAGGAAGATCAAACGCAATTTGGAGACACGAAGATTTTTCCCGTGGTTCCGATAGGTGGTGCTATCGTACATCCACGTTTATGGAGTCTTCAACCCATGGAGGGTAACCGACATGAGAGTCCACGAAGGGCTCTACTCATGAAGGGTTCCACGAAGAAGCAACCTTGACTATACCATGATGGCCTACGTCCACGGAGGACTAGCCTAACTCGGGTAGATCTTCAGGAAGTCGGCGATCTCCTTGCCCTTCAAACTTCTTGGTTCAGTCCACAACACGAAGTAGGAGGCTCCCAAGCGACACCTAACCAATCTAGGAGGCACCACCCTCCAAAAGGTAATAGGCTTGATAATGTCGACGAACTCTTTGGTCTTGTGCTTCAAGATGATAGACTCATCAATACTCAATCACTCTCTGACGGATTTTGCTTTGGTGGAAGAGATTGATTGGCTGGAAAGTAACTTGGGGAGGCTAATATGGTTGGAATGGAATGGCATGATCTCAACACATGAGTAGGTGGCTCTCTCTCAGAAAATCTGATAGGATAGGTGGGGATTTGTTTTGAGTGCTTCTCTTTCAAGTGAGTGGTGGTGGAGGGGTATATATAGGTATCTCCAAAAATCCAACCATTACACCTTAAGTGACCAACTCGGTGACACCGATGTGTGAATCTCGGTGGTACCGAGTCACTCCAAAGGTGACAACTTTTGAATCTCGGTGAGACCGATATAGAAATCTCGGCGATATCGATTAGGTGTCCAACGGTCAGAATCCAAATCTCGGTGATGCCGATACAAAAACTCGGAGCTTCCAATTTTGTGAATCGAGGTAACAGAAAGTTGGCAGCCTGAACTTGGTGGCACAGATGTGGGGTCGGTTGCACTGATGTGCTAGGGTTTGGCATAGTTCTGGGAATCGGTGGGACTGAGTGGGAAGTGTTGGTTTCACCAATTTGCAAGAATGGCTTAGACATAATGTCTGGAGAGTTTGTGGGTGTTTTTGGTGACTATCACTTGTGCATGTTTGAGCATCTTGTTCACCAACATTACCTTACCCCCTTTTAATATTATTGGCTTTCCTATGGACTCAAAGTGATTTCTCACAAAGTAAAAAGTGGAGTCCTCTTTGCTTGAAGCTTTGACAATCCATTTCCTTACATCTAGGGGTTTCTCCACAATCCTCTTGCCAACCCATCATTGAACTCTTCTTGAAATATGCTTAGTGGAAATATTAGTTCAACGACATATATGTTGTTATTAATTACTAAAACCACCAAGGGAGCAAATGTGCTTTCACCAACCTGCGCCGAGGTGGAGCTGAACAAGAAGTGGGTTGCACACGAGGAGTAAGTAGCCTTTCTTGCTTCTAGTTGATCATGAATTGTGCATATGCTCACAATCCTCCCCCTCTTGACGGCTAGGGTCAAGGTCGAGCCAAAGAGGAAGAAGGTGAGCATTGATCCCAAGGAGCCTCTTGTCTTGGAGGCGTCATCCGACTCACACCGCGATGGAGGCACACTGCACCAGCCTAGCATGCCGCTTGGAGGACTAGTCACCGGGGGTGCGGAGACTCACGAGGCGATGCCCCATGCCGCAGTCGCGGCGGCCCCACCGTCGGTGGAGGAGGCGGCTCCCTGCCACCCTTCAGGTGGGATCCGCTGCTGAGGGCGCAGTGATGCAGCCTTGGGAGGAACCAACCCCCGCTGGCCAGTCGGTTGTGGAGTCGTCCACGCTCACCGCGACGGAGGAGAACTTGGAGCCCCCGGCTCCCCAAGATAGTCACGCTAGTGGACCTTTGGACACGACATCCGCCGATGTGTCGGTGTCGTCTCATGGTTCGGCTCTCGTGCTCACGTGTTGCGGTCCTCTGATCAGGTCTGTCGCCTTGGATGAGGCCTACACCATGCTTGACCGGCTCCGGGCTGACCTCCAAGATGCCGAGAGGCACCTCGTGAGGGAGCGCCTGGGGCTCGTTTCCGGGTGGTCCCAGGCCGAGCGGGCCATCCAGAAGGCTTGGGACTGAGCCAAGGAAGCCATTCCAAAGAGCGAGGAGGAGACCTCTGAAGCCGAGGCGGCCCGAGACGCAGCACGGGTCGAGGTAGAGTCTACCAAGAAGCGCTGCGGCTAGGCGGAGGCCAGCCTGAAGGCCTTCCAGGATGAACAAGCCTACTGGAATCAGGGATTTTGCCCCGAGTCGTCTCTTTGCCGTCAGCCAGCAGACAACAAAGAAAGTCATTGTCGTTTGCTGGCAGAAAGTTGACGGCACAGGGCCAGCTGACGGTAAAGAAGGAATTTGCCGTATGCCGGTTCTTTGCCGTCTACCAGCTGACGACAAAGGGAAATCCGAGCAGACGGCAAAGAGGCGGCCGACGACAAAGGGTAGCTGGCAGATGGCAAAGGGCCAGCTGGGCCCATCGGGCCCTTGCGTCGCTTAGGTTAGCTCTTTGCCATCTGCCAGCCAACGGCAAAGGCAGGCTGGCACACGGCAAAGGCGACGCCCTAATAACGGCTGTCCCCCACCCCTCTCGATCTCTCTCCCTCTCTCTCTCCCTCCCTCTCTCCCTCATCCCTCCCCTCCCTCTCCTCGATGCCCAATGACCACCACCGCCCCGCCTCCCCACCCATCGGCCGCCCCTCGCCCCGCCACCCCCACCCACCGCCACCCCAACACCCACCCCACCTCGCGCCCTCCCTACCCCCGACACCCACCGGCTGACACACCCACCCACCGACTGCCCTACCGCCCCAACCACCAGTCGCCCCCGCCTCGCCGCCCCGCCACCCCCACCCACCCGCCGCTAGCCACCCCCCACCCACCGGACGCCCTGCCGCCCCGGTGCCCCGGCGCACTGCCGCCCCGCCACCCTGGCACGCGAGACGCCCCGTGACGGTGTCCTGGACTAGGGGGTACTCACTACGTCATCTTCGGACCAGTGGGTCGGGCTGAGGACCCCCATGATGATTCGCTAATGGGCCACTTCGGGCAGCGCATGACGCATACAAGGGAGATTCCACAAGACTTGGTGCACAAGACGAGGACTCCTCTAAACCCTAGGCCTACGGTGCATATATAAACCGAGGCCAGGCTAGTCAATAGATGATTACATTACATCTCATATTCATTTCTACAATCTTGTGGTAGATACTTGTACTATGTACTATCCCCATATCAATACAATGAAAAGCATGACATAGGGTATTATCTCCTTGAGAGAGCCCAAACCTAGGTAAAATCCCGTGTCCATGTTACCATCGCTCCAAGACGCCTAGCTTAGGACCCCCTACTGCGAGATATGCCGGATTTGACATCGATATTGGTGCTTTAATTGAGAGCCTACTAGGTAGTCGCTGCGGTGCGATGGTAATTCAGATTGGCTCCATCGCGATTTACGTGTCGGAACCGAGCTACATCGTCAACGTCAGCATCCTCGTCGCTGGCTTGAGTGGTCACCTCGGCTAGGCCGAGGACTGCGCGCCACGTCGGATCATCTAGATCGAACGTGTGTCTTCATCAACATCAACTCCAATCTCAACCAAGACCATGGAAGAATCCCTCATAGTGCTCGGGGGCTTATCGTCAACATTGCCCTCGTGTGACCCTACAGTTTTTCTAGACAACGAATTCATGTTCGTCGTCCCCTCCTCCTCGAGTGTCGCTTTGACGACTGCTTCAGTGGAATTGTGAGGAATTGAGTCTAGAACAACCCTACAAAATTTCGTCGCGTTTCGGTGGAGGAATCTCCGGCGATCTACAATATACCGGAGCCCTATTGAATTTGGATGAGAATCTGAACGAGTTTAGGGCAAGGAGTCCAGCATCTATCTCGGACCTTCATTGGAAAATCCTACCCTTCATAGGCTATGGAATTCCTGTACGGATCACCCCTCAAAATTTCAGCTCGATCCGACCGTCCAAACTCCGGAAATTTTCTCACCATCGACCAAGAGTTCGGCATCGCGAGGGCCGAATAATCATCAAGCGAACCTCGTCATCTGTAGGTTGTATGGGTCGGGCACTCCATTGCTTCATCAAGCCAGCATCGACCTCATCACAATTCTGACCCGCGTTAGCATTGCCGCACCGTTACTTTTTCAAGATGACGTCCACCACGCCGACCTACTTTGACACATCGGCTGGCATGGGCTCTAGTGTCACCTTACAGATCAGCTCCGTCACCTCGGCTAGACCAGGGCTTTGGCACCCCTTCATCAACCCGCTCCGGGGACTTCGGCATCACGAGCCGACCTGCTTCAACACATCGGCTGGCATGAGACTTCGGCATCACCAGCCGACCTGCTTCAACACATCGGTTGGCATGAGACTTCGGCGTCACTAGCCGACCCGCTTCAACACATCGGCTGGCATGAGACTTCGGCGTCACCAACCGACTCGCTTCAACACATCGGCTGGCATGAGACTTCAACGTCACCAGCCGACCTGTATGAGACTTCGGCGTCCGCCGATCACAGCTTCGCCATGTTAACTGGACCGAGGACTTCATCTCACCACATCGACTGTGTAGCATCGCCACTTCGTCAAGCCGAACTCTTCATTCAGGCACCTCGGCGCCCAGGCCATATTCCTTTACTTATTTTCTTCACTTAAATTAACTAAGTAGAAGAATCGGTGCCCCGGCGAATAAGCAATGTCGGGGGAGCACCCCTCCGGCCCATCGACCATGGAGAGGATTGGGTCGAATCAGAGGCAGATAATTCATGGATTCCACCTGGGTAAGCATCGTTTTCCTCTCAAATTGATTAGGAGATCCGTAAATTAGGCTGTATTTGACCACCGTTGGCATGAATCAGTGCAATTTTTCTAAAAATTTACGGCCTAACTGCGCCCTTTATTTCATCGAATAGGGTTGATCCTGCAATTGCTTTTTGGCTAGCGGTTAGAATGGAAACTAGCGAGCTGCGTGGAAGTAAACCGTATCTGATTTCTGGATTTTTCTATCCGAAAGTGGTAGAAACCAGCGTTTTGTTCAAAGATTTCCGTGAGGCACTCTATTGTGAGTATCCGTGAGCCCTACCGATGCTGTTGAACTGAGATATTTCGAGAGTACCAAGCAGAGATTTGTCCCATTAACTTGTGATGAACATCTGGGATTGCTTTTTAGTTTGAATGCTGACAGCCATTTCGGTAAAATCCATATCTGTGTGCTTCAGGCACGCAAGGGGAAGGGTGTTTAGAAATCATCTGTCTCTGCTAATAGCGAGCGTCCTCGCACTCCTTGTAGGTCGAGACCAAGTAAACCTAGTGGTTCTGAAAGCCACAACATGTCGGCTACCGCTAATTCTGCCACTTCTCCTCTCCCTTCTACACCTGATGTAGAAGTAGATGCAGAGCCTGACGAGGAAGTGCCTTGACATGATGATGAGGATGAGACTCTATTCCCTGAACTGGTGACAGAGTCAGTCAACAGGTAATGGAAGATGAATATCCAGAGGAGCCTAGCAGCCGTGCTAGATTTGATGACACTAACGATGAAGAGAGGGAGGAGAACATCGACTCCTTAGTTTTACAAGAATATGATGGTGAGGACATGCCAACAATTGAGTGGAACATGGAGAATCCTCAGCTTACTCCAGGAATCGTATTCGAATCGATGGTGGCCTGTCGTAATGCAGTGACTACATATTGCATTCTCACTGAAAACTCCTATGAGGTTGATAGGAGTGATCCATGAAGATTCACTGTTCATTGCCCTTATGATAGGTGTAGGTGGAGGTTGCATGCATCCACTATGCTAAAGAGCAAATTGGTTCAGGTATTACAACTGAATCTTTTTTTAGATTATTTATCTATTCTTAATTGTATTTGACATCATTTTTCATTTTGTTTCAGATAAAAAAAACACGGGCACACTTGCCCACCTGGAGGGGGGGAGGACAAATCAAAGCTTGCAAAGACTAGGTGGGTGGCAGATGCAATCTTGGATTGGGTGAGGGAAGCACCAACAATTGGTCCAACAAACACTCCATGGGAAGCTATTTGAGAAGTACAAGATTAATATACCTTACATGAAGATTTTCTATGCTAAGGAAAGGGCTCTTGATAGGATTAATGGTCCATGGAATGACAGTTTTCAGTTTCTTTACACCTTCAAAGCTGAAGTGGAGGCTAGTCCAGGGAGTATTGTAGAGATTGACAAGCATACAGTTCAATACAAATTAAAAGGGAAGACAGTTGAGAAGGAGTGCTTCAGGAGGGCTTTTGTTTGTTTCAAGGCTTGCTGGCAAGGGTTTCTGAATGGTTGTAGGCCCTATTTGGCTGTGGATGCAACTGCTTTGAATGGAAGATGTAGAGGCCAGCTAGCAGCAGCTTCTGCAGTTGATGGACACAACTGGCTATTCCTAGTTGCATTTGGTGTGTTGGAGGCAGAGTCCGAGGAGAGTTGTGTCTGGTTTCTGTAGTAGTTGCGCAACATTATAGGTAGACCCTCAGGTTTAGTTATACACACAAATGCTTGCAAGGGTTTAGAGAGTGCAGTAGAAACTGTATTCCCTAGAGTGGAACATAGGGAATGTATGCGACACCTAGCGCAGAATTTTAAAAAGAAATTCAAAGGCAAAGTTTATGATGAGAACCTATGGCCAACATCATACACATGCAGCTTGAGGAAGCATGAGCACCATTTGAGAGTCTTGTATGCTCACAATCCTTTGGTGAATGAGTACATGAATGAACATCATGGAAAGTTGGGGTCAAGATCCAAATTCACTGAAATCTGCAAAGTAGACTATGTGACCAATAACCTCGCTGAGTGTTTCAATGCAAAGTTCAAGTCAGTGAAAGGGCTTTTGTTGTGGCAAGCATTTAATAAGATCAGGCAGATGATCATGATAAAGATTTCTCTTCGTAAAAGAATTGTAGAAACATAATATGTTGGCCATCTTATGCTCCCATCTCTGATTAAGGCATTGCATGCCAAGGCACGAGGACTAAGGATGAAATGCATTCGACCGTCGACATATGAGGCTGAGGTGACATGCACTGACAGTAAAAATAGGGAATGGAGATATCCAGTGAATCTTGCAACTAAGGAATGCAGTTATAGGCAATGGAAGATCCGCAAGAAGCCGTGCATACATGCCCTACATCTCATGACTGTTATTGGAGGTGAAGATGGTGAAGTTGATCAGTATTGCTCTGAATATTTCTCTGTTGCCAAATTTAGGGCTGCTTATACTGAAAATGTGCCAGCACTCTTGGGAAAAGACCAATGGAACATAGTAGACCTAGGGTTCAAACTCCATTCTCCTATACTGACGAGACCACCGGGAATACCAAGGAAAAACAGGATAAGAGCTGGTGAAGAGGGTCATGTAAAAAACAGCGTAAGTGCAAAAGATGTGGTATCCTAGGGTATATTGCTAGGCATTGTACCAATCCAGTTGATGCATCATTTGGAGAAGAGGAACAATGGGCGGCAGCAAATCCAGAGGAGAATGCAGCAGCAGAGGAGAATGCAACTGAAGTAGCAGCTTGGTATGTGTGCAACCTTTCCCTTTTTTGCATTTCTTCTCTTTTTTATCGATGGCTAAGCTTATTTCTATTTGACACAACTCAAGGATAATTAGAGGCATAGGACAGAAAAACCTAGAGAGGAAGAAACATCGGTTGAACCATCATCTGATGCAGAATTTGAAACCATGGCTATTGAAGGTTTTGAAGCTATAAGAGAGGAGGAAATTATTTTTTCTGAAGTTCCTTTAAGGATTAGTGAACCCACAGATGACCGTCAACTGGTCATCACTTGCTCGGTCTGTCAAAGGTCAACAAAACCGCCACAACCAGAAGTGAAGATCAGAAACAATAAGACAAAGCTTTCAAAAGCACAAAAATATCCCAGCTAGGGAAACCAGGAGCAAGACGGTTAACCCATCCCGAAACACAAGGAGCAAGGCAAAGATTTGAATTTGAACTTGAATGCAAGTCATAAACTTTGAACTTTAAGGATTTGTAATAAGGATTCTGTCTTAAATTTGAACTACTGTGAAAACTTGCAAGGTGTAATAATTCTATTTGTAATTTGATGTGAAATTTGAGGTTGAATACAAAACTGAGGCAAAATTTGAATTTTAGGTAAACTTTAAATTTGAACCAACACTTGAAGTGCATTGCCCTGTGGTGTGAGCTGCAAAGTTTGCTAAACTATTATAAACGTTAGGTGATCAATCCGATCTCTTTTGTCTGGCAAAACATGTAGTCATGAGAAATGTGCTCCAAATGAGCTCCCAAGCTAGGGTAAACAATCCCATTTGTAATCAAGTTTTTTTGGACCTACTCTAAATGAGCCAAATATTTTTTTATTAACATCTATTCAATCTATATAGTGTAGATTCGAAGTCTCACTATTTTTTGAATTAATCTTCATATTTTTACATTTCCTTTTGAAAAAAATATGTTTTAATATAAAAAACTATTAAAAAGACGTTTAAAATATGAAAATGGAAAACTAAGTTCAGATCCTTCTTATTCACTTTGAAATAAAGCTCTGGTGATTTTTTTGATTTTTGATTTTTTTTCAAAATAGAAGGTAACCCTACCTCCTCTCCTTGAAATCTATGAAATGTTGTACCTGATAGCTCATATGTGTGAAGGTTTTTTCATGAAAATGACCATAGACCAGGTTTATGATTTTTAGTTGGTAACATGTCACATAACACAACATTGTGCGCAGGTTTTATATTTTTTTTGATTTTTTTTAAATTAGTGGTGCTCATTTGACCTCGATCGTGCCATCTAGTTTTTTTGAAAATGTCTGTATACCAAGTTTAGTATTTTTCCTCGTTATTATGTCTTATAAAACAACGAATGGCGAAGGTTTCATATTTTTTCGATTTTTCCTAAATTAGCTATGCTCAGTCAAAGCCTTGGAAACCCCGTTGACCAGCTCAAAAACCCTCTAACCCCCACGGGGTTTCACCTAACCCTAGCTCCGAACGTCAGCCGTCCGATCATACCCTAGCGCCAAGCGACAACTGTAAGAGCACATTTCTCCATGTGTGGTTTTGGTAATTGATGACACCCCTATGGACTAATGGTTGCCTTGAGTTATATTCAAAGGATTTGTCCATAAGCACTTCTTGAAGTCCATCTGTTGGGTTTCAAGGAGTTTATATGATGACCAAGGTGGTATTCAAGGTTTATCCAAAATTTGTCATGTGAGAGTTGAGCTTATTGCAAGCATGTCTTGAAGAAGGAGATTGTGTGAGCATTCATGATTACCTTCAAGACATAATCTTTATGAAGAAAGAAGATAAGATACAAGGTTGATCAAGACTAAGTCAAAGAGTGAATCAAGTGATCAACACACAAAGCGTGCAAGATGTACCGAGAGGGATCAAGTGATCCCATGGTATGGTAAGCATTGTCCATTACGCTTTGTGTACTAACCCATGTTCCTTGTGAGAGTTCTTTGTGGGGTTAGGCATATTTCCATGGGATTGCATCAAGAGGAAGATCCCATACAACCCATGGAAGATGACATCAAGTGGTGATCGTTATCAAGGTTGCGGTGTGCAAGTTCAAGTGAAGCATCACGGAGAGATCAGGCTTGAAGCTTGCCGTCCATTATGATGTCAATGGACTTGTGAAGATGTGCCGAAGAGTATCTCACCCATAGTGTAGTATGGGGGGAGAAATCATCTAGTCTTCATCAAGCCAACACAATCAAGAAAGGTGGTCCATCTTAAGGAAGTCAAGATCGTCATCATCTAGCTCAAGTGGACTATGTGCAAGGCTAAGGTTTGACCTTGATAGGGTTTTCTATTTTACCGGTCTCATAGTGGTAGTTGGGAGACTGGGTTATAGGGTAGGTAACCGTGCTATCAAGGGGGCTCTCAAGTGAATAGCTTGATCGTATCGTTCGTTGAGAGCTCAAACCATTGCATTCTTGGCATCATCATATTTCTTGGTTCTTGGTTGGTTTTTCTCGTTGAGGTTTCTTGAGCTTATAGTCAACTTCATGACAAGCTCAAGTTCATCGAAAACGGAGTCCATATGCATCTTCAATGATGTTTTCGATGTTGGGGTTATTGCCGATTCTTCATTGAAAGAGGTTTCTCATCTCTATACCTTTGGCATTTTTTATACTGCCTCTTCTTAAGAAAACTAGTCGATGTTGGATAGCTCTTGTCAATTCGGAGCTCATTTGTAGAAGTTGTGGCAGTTCTGGTTTTGACTGTATTCTTCCGTTTTTCTAGCCGAGTAGTTGTAGGTGTTGCAGTTCAGTGGATTGCGGTAGTACCGCTCCTCGGAGCGATAGTACCGCAAGTGGCACGGAAGTAATTTTTTACTTCCGCCCCGAGGGCGGTAGTACCACAAGCACGGAAGTAATTTTTTTTACTTCCGCCCCTCAGGCGGTAGTACCGCAAATGACTTCCGGTACTACCGCGCGGACTTTTTCGCAAAGTTTCCCTCTACGGAGGTTGGCATGGAAGTAATTTTTTATTTCCGTGCACCTCCAGTGGCTGCCTCTGCCGACCGTGCGGTAGTACCGCACGGGCTCGTGGTAGTACCGCTCCGGCGGTTCTACCGCTTGTGGCCCCGTGCTAACGGCCAGGGCCGGTTACTCCCGTGCTAGCGGTAGTACCGCATAAGGCTGCGGTAGTACCGCAAGCCGTCATGGTAGTACCGTGACTTTTGCGGTAGTACCGCGATACGCGGGGCTGAGTGAGTGGATAACGGTTGAATTTTTCCCCACCTATAAAAGGGGGTCTTCTTCCCCAATGGATCTCATCTTTTGAGCTCATGTTTTTCCCCCATTGTTGACCTTCTTCGAGCTTGCTAACTCTCAATCCCTCCAATGATTCTTGCTAGTTCTTGAGGGAAAAGAGAGAGGAGATCTAGATCCACATTTCCACCAATCACTTTCTCCTCTTAGTGAGGGGAACCCCTTGGATCAAGATCTTGGAGTTCTTCGTGTTCTTCATTCTTCCTCTCATTTCCTCCCTAGGATTAGCTGCTTTGGTGGGAGTTGGGAGAGAAGGTGTGCCCTTGCCATTGCATTCGGTGCATAGGTTTGAGTTCTCCATGGTGATACGTGGAAGTGAGAAGTTGAGAAGCTATTACTCTTGGGTGTTTGAGCACCCTAGAGCTTGTTCCTCTTGGGTGCGTTGGCGCCCTAGACGGTTGGTGGTGCCTCGGAGCTCAATCATTGTGGTGCAAAGCTCCAGGCAAGCTTTGGGGTCTCCAATTAGGTTGTGGAGATTGCCCCGAGCATTTGAGGTCACCTCGAAGCCACAATCCATTGTGGTGAAGCTTCGCCATGTCATTGGGAGCCTCCAATCAAGTTGTGGAGATTGCCCCAACCTTGTTTGTACGGGTTCGGTGACCACCCTCAAGGTTCCCTTAGTGGAATCACGACATCTTGCATTGTGCAAGGGCGTGAGGAGATTACGGTGGCCCTAGTGGCTTCTTGGGGAGCATTGTGCCTCCACGCCGCTCCGAACGGAGATTAGCATCCACAAGGGTGTGAACTTCGGGATACATCGTCGTCTCCGCATGGCTCGGTTATCTCTTACCCGAGCCCCTTTACTTATGCACTTTACTTTGTGATAGCCATATTGTTTCTTGTTATATATCTTGCTATCTCTTAGTTGTCTATCTTGCTTAGCATAAGTTGTTGGTGCACATAGGTGACCCTAGTTGTTTTAGGTTTTGTGCTTGACTAATTAAACGATTGTTTTATTCCGCATTTGTTCAAGCCTAAACCGTAATTATTTTAAAGCACCTATTCACCCCCCCTCTAGGCGACATCCACGTCCCTTCAATTGGTATCAGAGCCAGGTTTCTCATTATTAGGTTTAACCACCTAGAGAGTAAGGATGTCTACTAGGGGATTAGGATTCTCTGTCACTCTTAGTTTCAATGGCACAAATTTTGATGTTTGGGTAATTCTCATGCTTAATCTCTTTAGGGTCATGGACCCAAATTTAGAGCGAATTGTAGATATGGGTTTTTTCTCCTCCAAAGGATTCTCAACACATATCTTTAGAGGATGAGAAAAACTCTTATCTCAATGCTCAAGCTTCTAATGTGCTTTTTGATGCTTTGAGCAATGTAGTTATATTTGAACTCATGCCGTTCCGGGATGCTCATCAGTTGTGGACAAAGCTTCAAGATAAATTTGGTGAGTCCAAGAATTGTAGGGATGCTTGTTCTCCCTCCACTCCCGGTCGTGTTGTCTTCTCAACTTCATCTACTTCACCTACATGTGGATTGCCACAAGGTAATTATATGGTGAGTAGTGATGATCATTGCAATGATGATAGTGTGCTTATTGTTGATAATTCTACTTCACTATCTTATTACAATGCTTCCTCTTTGGACTTTAACACCTCGAGCACTTTAAATGTTTCACATGCTTGTGTTGATAGTCCTTGCATATCATGTACAAATCGCTTGACTAAATCTCATGATGATATGCTTGCTATATCTTGTTGCCATGATAAAAATGTATCTATTTCCTCGAGTTGTTGTGCTAACAATATAGAGGAAACCCAACACTCCATGGAACGAGATGTGGTCTTGAATGGTGCTTCAAGGGATCCTACATCAACATCTGTTGTTTCTCACTTTTTCCTTATGGCTAAGGCTTCAAAGGTATCTCCTACTTTGAATCCCAATATATCTCACGATGATGATGTTGATGATAATTATGAAGAGAGTGATAATATAGCTTCCTTAAGACTTAAGGGAGAAATGGTTTTTAAAGCTCTTCATAAGAATAATATTGCTCGTTCCAACTTCATGGAAATCATGTCTATTGCCATTGAGGGCAAGAAATATATTGAGGAGTTGGAAGCTCATCTCGAGGAGCATGAGGCCACCATTGAGAAAATGGAAGGTCATGAACGTGATTACACTAATGAGATCGCAGAGCTATCTCAAGCTCTTGAAAATGAACAAACCACCACGGAATCTCTTGAGGAGACCTTTGCTCTAGAATTATCTAGATTAAAGGAATCCCATGAAAGAGCTCTCAAGGTGGCTAATGATTTTAGAACTAAAAATGATAAGCTTGAAGGTGCACATGCTAAACTCCTTGAGGACTTTGAGCACCTCGAAAATGGCTCAAGGGTCGTTAAGAGTTCGCTCATTGAACTCATCGAGTCTCATGCTCAACTTAAAGTTTCATATGCTAAAGAGCTTGCCAAGTTGCCTTCTCCTCTTGTTTTTAATGATGATGCTTGTGCTACTAACTCTATTTCTTGTGAAGCATCCATATTAAAGGATAATGTTGAGCTAAGGGCTCAACATGAGTTCTATCTAGCAATTATGGGAAATTGGAAGAAAGTCATGAAAATCTTTCTAGCTCTCATGGCGATCTTCTAGTATCTCATAATGTGCTAAAGATAGCTCATGAGGCTAGTACTACTAAGGTAACATCTAGTGAGCCTCATGTGGAAATTAGCACTACATCTAGTAGAAATGCTTTATTGCCATGTGCTAGTTCTCGTAGTTCATCTACTCATAATGTTGGTACATCTTGTGATGAATTACTTTCCTTGCCTTGTTGCTCTAACGATGAAGCATATACTTCCTCTAGTACTTGTATTGATACTAACCATGTAGAGGAAATCAAAGAGCTCAAGGCCCAAGTCACTTCTTTGAAGAAAGACTTGGAAAAGAGTTATCTTGTGTGGGCAAAAATCCCCAAATGACAAAGGTGGACTTGGATTCAACTCCAATAAGAAGAAGAAGTCCAAGAGAAACAACAAGAAGGGCCAAGAACAAGTCAAGAACTCGGCCAAGATTGTTTGCTTCAAGTGCAAAATAGAAGGGCATCATGTTAGATCTTGCCCACTGAAGAAGAAGCCCCATAGTGACAATCAACAAGGGAAGCGGCCAAAAGTTCAATCTCATGCTGAACGCCAAGTTGAAGAAAGGCCACTTGCCAAGAAGACCCAAGTCAATGCTCCTCAAGTTGAGAAATCAATTGAGAAGAAATTAAAGGGTAAATGTTGATACTTATGTCGTGAGAAGGGTCACTTTGCTTCTTCATGCACTAATGGTAACTTATCCAACCCAATCATTATTGATGATATCTATTCCCTTGGGAAGGATAAGGTTGGCAATGTGTTTGCCAAGTTGGTTGGTACTCAAAGTGGTGTCAAGAAAAGAACCATTTGGTTAGCCAAGCCTATTGTGACTAACCTCTTAGGATCCAACTTGGTTGGGGACCAACAAGCTCAAACTTGATCAATAGGTATTGTTGGAGGGCATTGGTGACTTGGCTACATCATGAAGAATTAAGGGATCTTCATCATTCATATTATCTCAAGCCAAGTCATGTGGATTATCAAGTTTCTATCTTATATCCAATGTTCCTTCTTGCGGTAAGTTGTACTTAAATTGAATACATTGTTATTTACTTGACCATTTGCATGTTGTGGTTTTGTACCTTGCATGTGTTTGTATATGTTGTGCTTCCTATTTGTTTATCTCGAGAAATCAAGTATGTATGATGGGTTGCACATCATGTATGTGTGAGTCTTGTGTAGAGCCTTTTTGCATCATGTTTGTATCTTAGTTGGCTCTTTGTGAGAGATTAATGGATTATCCCATTTTGGGGGAGTGACGTGCCTTATGCACTTCACGACCCTAAAAATGTGTGTTCATGAGGAATACCACTTAGTATTGATATTACAAGATTATCTAGCCTCTATTTGGTATGTCTTCTCATGAGAAATTCAAATTCTAAACGGTCCATTAATTATCTCTTGTTGGATTTCATTTGCCACTTGTTATTAACATTGGGTTACCACATTATGGGGGAGTAATATGCTATGTGCATATTACAAGCCCAGAGAATGTGTACATTTGAGATATTGCCACTTAGATTTGATATTACAATTTATCTTGTCCCTAGGTGGCATGCTAGCTCTACAAGTGTCACTTTCTTATGATTGAGGAGTAAATATGATGTTGGATCTATTTGCAATCTATCAATGGCAATTATTTCCAAATACTTCTTGTCCTTGACAATTGGTATTCCTTTTAAGTGGTTGAGATTGCTAATCATCTTTACATAGGATTTTATTTATCGTTTGTCTTCCTTGCCTCTTGTGGATCTTTTTGAGCATGCCTAGTGTTTCTATAGATATAGGGAAAGTGATGATCCCATCATGTGCATTTTGTATTCAAATGCAAATTCTATATAATGCACATCTCTTGGGGGAGCTATCCTATTTTCCGTAGAACACTCTCTCTATGTGTTCATCATAAAATCTTTTGGTGTGTGTTGGTGGGAGGCAAGCCTTCTCTCTATGGTGCTTTGTGCCATCATGAAAATTTGTGGAGGGTTTGGTTTGTTTGGAACCTAGCTCTCTTTTGGGAACTTGATACCTCTTGTTTTCCTTCAATTGGTATCTTGTTTCCTTCTATTTGGCATGTGTCAATGGATATCTCATTCCTTGATGTATCTTTTAGTTGGTATTCGTCAAGTGATATTTTTTTGTTTAGTATCTTATTTTCACTTGATACCTTTTCTTTCGGTATCTTATCAACTGTGTGTTGAGTTGATTCTTGAAAGCTTTGAGCATGCATATTTACTACATGTACTTTCGTTGGCATGTTCTCTTTCCTTGACCCTATATATAGGGGAAACTCCACTATGATATAAATTGGCTAAAGTGTGCATGAAATTCAATTTCATATCTATATGCACATATTTATGTGGAGGTTGTCCTATATATATTGTTGGTCCACTAACTTTTTGGTCCCCATAAGTTTGGGTACCACTTTGTTTGTGGTGTTGTTCTAGGAACAATTGGAGATACATTGGACACCCGGCTCACATACAAGGAAGGTGTTGACACCATGTGCTTATTGGACCATGCTAGGATGATCGAAGAACCACTGTCTACTACATCAATCCAATGCTATCACGATAACAAGTATCTTCTTCATGCATACATTTCCCACATTCAACCTTGTATAGGTTGCATCATGGCATGAATTTCTTGATTCATTCTTGTGGTACTTGTTTCCTTTCTCAAAGTGTCTCAACGATGATGTCATATTGCTAGTTGTGATGTCTTTGATGTTCGTGCATTGGGAGTTCATTTATGTACAGTTAGAGAATATTAGGCTATGTGCTATGCTTTCAAGCAAATATCTTATTGGTATATTTATGACTTCCTTTTGGATATCTTGTTTGTTCCTTCTTGTAACTATTTCGTGTGTACATTATTCTTTGTGGATATATCATCATGATTGCCCTCTACCTAGAATCTTATACACATGAGAGAAGTTACATCTCTAGTTGATATCCTCTTTTCTTTCATGTCCACCATTGCATTTCCTTTTTATTTACTTGGTGGTTTCATGAAAGAATCTGTCTTGAGTGCGGATCTTATATCCTAGCATCTTGATGCACTCGTTGGTGGTGAAGATTTTTTCCCTCTTGCTTGTCTTCACGAGGGTTTTTCCATTTCGATTGACATCCCTCCTCTTGACAAGGCTATCATTTCCTATCTTCACTAGGGTTTGTCACAAGATTTGTTTTTTAGTCTTCCTACCAGTAAGCTTGTGAACCCTTTTGCAAGTGGTTTGTGTGTGGGAAGGATATGGTTTACACTTTGTGTCTCATTTCATCAAGACTATGTTGATGCTTTATGCTCATCCTTATACTAGTCTTCTCAAGTGCTTTTCCATGACTCACAGACATCATGTTGGTTGAGCCTATTCTTAAGATTTCCTCTTTTACATGTTGCTCAACCATATGTTTAGTGCAAGTACTATGCTCATTGTCTTATCTACTTGCTTGCACTTGTGATGTGTTTATATTGATTTTGGGGGAGTCATGATCCTATTTTGTGCACTTGTATTCAAATACAAAAAATTCGTATTTGTTCACAAATCATGGGGAGCTCCTCTAGTTTCTTTATAAACATTTTTTCCATATCATAATATATTTTATTCATGTGGCTCGTTGGCCCATGTGATTGATTGCTCCAATTAGTATCTTTCGATTGCTTGCTTCACTCCGGTGTATGTCTTTGTGCCATACAATCCTTTTTGCAATCTTTGGATTCTCAATATTGTTTGTCTTCCTCCAACTACTTATCATTGGATATGTGGATTTTGTTGCACACATATTTTAAGATATACAAACTCTTTGGAGGAACACCTATTATATTGGCTTTCTAAACTTTTCGGCCATTTTGGCAATCGATGCCAATGGGGGAGAAGTTTAGAGAGTTTATTTTGGAATGCTTTGAGAGTTTTGCTTTTGTTGTTTAAGCATTTGCATCTCACATTCATGCATTGCATTTGTGTGTGCCTGGTTGTGCCTATTTTCCTTATATAAACTCTCTTGAAAGTGGTTGTCATCAATTACCAAAATGGGGGAGATTGTAAGAGCACATTTCTCCATGTGTGGTTTTGGTAATTGATGACACCCCTATGGACTAATGGTTGCCTTGAGTTATATTCGAAGGATTTTTCCATAAGCACTTCTTGAAGTCCATTTGTTGGGTTTCAAGGAGTTTATATGATGACCAAGGTGGTATTCAAGGTTTATCCAAAGATTGGTCATGTGAGAGTTGAGCTTATTTCAAGCATGTCTTGAAGAAGGAGATTGTGTGAGCATTCATGATTACCTTAAAGACATCATCTTTATGAATAAAGAAGATAAGATACAAGGTTGATCAAGACTAAGTCAAAGAGTGAATCAAGTGATCAACACACAAAGCATGCAAGATGTACCGAGAGGGATCAAGTGATCCCATGGTATGGTAAGCATTGTCCATTATGCTTTGTGTACTAACCCATGTTCCTTGTGAGAGTTCTTTGTGGGGTTAGGCATATTTCCATGGGATTGCATCAAGAGGAAGATCCCATACAACCCATGGAATATGACATCGCGTTGTGATCGTTATCAAGGTTGCGGTGTGCAAGTTCAAGTGAAGCATCACGGAGAGATCAGGCTTGAAGCTTGCCGTCCATTATGATGTCAATGGACTTGTGAAGATGTGCTGAAGAGTATCTCACCCACAGTGGAGTATGGGGGATCAATCATATAGTCTTCATCAAGCCAACACAATCAAGAAAGGTGGTCCATCTTGAGGAAGTCAAGATCGTCATCATCTACCTCAAGTAGACTATGCGCAAGGCTAAGGTTTGACCTTGATAGGGTTTTCTATTTTACCGGTCTCATAGTGGTAGTTGGGAGACTGGGTTATAGGGTAGGTAACCGTGCTATCAAGGGGGCTCTCAAGTGAGTAGCTTGATCGTATCATTTGTTGAGAGCTCAAACCATTGCATTCTTGGCATCATCATCTTTCTTGGTTCTTGGTTGGTTTTTCTCGTTGAGGTTTCTTGAGCTTATAGTCAACTTCATGACAAGCTCAAGTTCATCGAAAACGGAGTCCATATGCATCTTCAATGATGTTTTCAATGTTGGGGTTATTGCCGATTCTTCATTGAAAGAGGTTTCTCATCTCTATACATTTGGAATTTTTTATAGTGCCTCTTCTTAAGAAAACCAGTCGGTGTTGGATAGCTCTTGTCAATTCGGAGCTCATTTGTAGAAGTTGTGGTAGTTCTGGTTTTGACTGTATTCTTATGTTTTTCTAGCCGAGTAGTTGTAGGTGTTGCAGTTCAGTGGATTGCGGTAGTACCGCTCCTCGGAGCGGTAGTACCGCAAGTGGCACGAAAGTAATTTTTTACTTCCGCCCCTCGGGCGGTAGTACCGCAAGCACGGAAGTATTTTTTTACTTCTGCCCCTCGGGCGTTAGTACCGCAAATGACTTCCGGTACTACCGTGCAAACTTTTTCGCAGAGTTTCCCTCTACGGAGGTTGGCACGGAAGTAATTTTCTATTTCCGTGCACCTCCAGTGGCTGCCTTTGCCGACCGTGCGGTAGTACCGCACGGGCTCGTGGTAGTACCGCTCCGGCAGTTCTACCGCTTGTGGCCCCGTGCTAACGGCCAGGGCCGGTTACTCCCGTGCTAGCGGTAGTACCGCATAAGGCTGCGGTAGTACCGCAAGCCGTCACGGTAGTACCGTGACTTTTGCGGTAGTACCGCGATACGCGGGGCTGAGTGAGTGGATAACGGTTGAATTTTTCCCCACCTATAAAAGGGGGTCTTCTTCCCCAATGGATCTCATCTTTTGAGCTCATGTTCTTCCCCCATTGTTGACCTTCTTCGAGCTTGCTAACTCTCAATCCCTCCAATGATTCTTGCTAGTTCTTGAGGGAAAAGAGAGAGGAGATCTAGATCCACATTTCCACCAATCACTTTCTCCTCTTAGTGAGGGGAAACCCTTGGATCTAGATCTTGGAGTTCTTCATGTTCTTCTTCGTTCTTCCTCTCATTTCCTCCCTAGCATTAGTTGCTTTGGTGGGAGTTGGGAGAGAAGGACTTGGGCACTCCGTGTGCCCTTGCCATTGCATTCGGTGCATAGGTTTGAGTTCTCCACGGTGATACGTGGAAGTGAGAAGTTGAGAAGCTATTACTTTTGGGTGTTTGAGCACCCTAGAGCTTGTTCCTATTGGGTGCGTTGGCGCCCTAGACGGTTGTTGGTGCCTCGGAGCTCATTCATTGTGGTGCAAAGCTCCAGGCAAGCTTCGGGGTCTCCAATTAGGTTGTGGAGATTGCTCCGAGCATTTGAGATCACCTCGAAGCCACAATCCATTGTGGTGAAGCTTCGTGGTGTCGTTGGGAGCCTCCAATCAAGTTGCGGAGATTGCTCCAACCTTGTTTGTACAGGTTCGGTGACCACCCTCAAGGGTCCCTTAGTGGAATCACGACATCTTGCATTGTGCAAGGGCGTGAGGAGATTACGGTGGCCCTAGTGGCTTGTTGGGGAGCATTGTGCCTCCACACCGCTCCGAACGGAGATTAGCATCCGCAAGGGTGTGAACTTCGGGATACATCGTCGTCTCCGCATGCCTCGGTTATCTCTTACCCGAGCGCCTTTACTTATGCACTTTACTTTGTGATAGCCATATTGTTTCTTGTTATATATCTTGCTATCTCTTAGTTGTCTATCTTGGTAAGCATAAATTGTTGGTGCACATAGGTGAGCCTAGTTGTTTTAGGTTTTGTGCTTGACTAATTAAACGATAGTTTTATTCCGAATTTGTTCAAGCCTGAACCGTAATTATTTTAAAGCGCCTATTCAACCCCCTCTAGGCGACATCCACGTCCCTTCAACAGTCCTCAGATGTGATCTCCTAGAAGGAATTCGGTGGGCAGGGTGTGTGCAGGCTCCGCGCCGTTGGATCACATGGACGGCTCCGCATCGGTCGATCGTGGGGCGATCCGCGAGAGGCGATCCGCGAGAGTTGTTGGTTGTGCTCGACCACCCTTGCCTCCCCTTTCTTCTACTGCTTATTCTACAACAACGAGAGGAGCCACTCCTCTGCTTTTTATTCTCCGGCGACGAGAGGAGCCACTCCTCTGCTTCTTATTCTCCGGTGACTTTGGGCGATATGTCGAGCTCCACTTCAACCTTCCGCCCCAGGTGGACCCAGTATGGTCCACTTCCCATGGAGCGATGTTCTGACTGCCCACACAGCGCGCCACTGATACAGCAGACTTCGAAGGAGGTCAAGAATGGCAACCGTGGGCGCGAGTTCGTGAAATGCGAGAGCAAGCCAGAGGGGTAGGTTAGATCTCATGATTATTCTCTAATTTGGTTTTCTATTTTCTTTTAATTCTTTTTCCTTGGATCTAGTATTTAGGGTTCATGTTATCATTTCAGATCATGAAGAAATGCACACATTTTGAATGGCTGGATGACTACATTAAGCGGATTGGGGCCCCAACCCGGGAGCTCAGTCTGCCGTGAGTACCAACGAATTTTGTCTCTAAAAGTGCTGCTCTGACAGTTAGGGATGCAGATCTGAAAGGGGAATTAAAGAAGATGAACAAGAACTTGAAGCAGATGATTCAATTGAACAAGCAAGCAAATTTGATAGCTTTAGGATTTTATTTTTGTATAGTTTCTCTAGGATTTGGTTACTTGCTGGTCATCACTCGTTAGAGATGTTATTAGGGTGGTGTAATGTGCTCTAGGATTTGGTTTAATTTGTGGATCATGTGCTCTAGGCTTTGCTTACATTTGTGGATCATGTGCTCTAGGATGTGCTTAAATTTGTGGATCATGTGCTCTATGCTCTGTGTTGCTTAATTTGTGGATCATGTCCGTTTTGTCAGTTTTGTACATTTTCAGTTTCGTCAGACAACACTGACCGCAGAAGGAAAAAAACCGTAGTTCTATGGCCCAAATTGAAACTATGCTATGGTTGGCCGTCGCATTGCGTTGAGTATCAAAGTCCCACAAAGATAAAAGAGTCCTACAAAATAGTGCACGCGCTGGCTCTGTTTTTTGACCCCTGTTTTTTTGCTTGATTGTTGCCATGGTAAATCCATTTATTGCCATGACGAACAACAATAGTGCATGATGGTAAATCGATTTATTGTTAGTAGTACAACTTTTGTCCCATGGCATTTTTGTACAGATAATTGCCATGGCGAACTTAAGAATAACCTTTTCCATGTCATTGTTAGTGTAGATACCATGACAAATTCTTTATTGAACTTGCCCATGTCAAATTTATTTGTACACATCGTGGCAATTTCCTTCCGTATATAGCCTATGGCACAACACTTTGATTTTTTGACATGCGGGTATTATAAACATGTTTTTGTTGCAAGAAAAATATTGTATACACGATTTTTTGTTTTTGTTTTTGTTTTATACACAATTTTTTTTGTAGAACATGGCAAATTTATTATTAAGAGCATGTCAGATTTAATTATGTAGATCATGATATCCATCACAAACCATGTCTAAAATAAAGTCCGGTGGCACCATTAGCCACCATATCCTTCTAGAGAGCATGTCTAGGGCTCGGCTACGACACCATATCCATCTAGAGAGCATGTCTAGGACTCGGCTACGTCACCATATCCATCTACCGAAATCTCAAGTAGCAAGCATACATCCATAACATAGAAAGTAGCAAGCATATATAGCATAGTCCTAACATAAAACATAAACCCTAAAACATAGGGTGCATAAAAGAGTTCTCGGTACAACCAACGACACATAACATAAAAAAAATATAAAAATCCCTAACGGGCAAGGCAAGCTTCACGAGACCGACCGGGCCTTCACCACCATCTTCACTGCGCCTTCTCTTTAGTGCTCCTCCTCCATGCCGTCCTCGCCGAGGTAGTAGGGGAGGCTGTGCATATCGTCGCGGGTGGGGAAGATGCAGTCAAAGTTTGTGAAGATGTTGTAGGTTGTGAATGCGATGAATTTGCATTCACACCAAAACACCTTGCCGAGGAGGTAGTACGCATCAAATCTGTTGGTGAAGTTGACGATGAGCCCTATCGTCCGAGTGTATGAGTTTGGACGCACTTTCTCCAGTCGGAACATCACCGGTGAGCCCGCACCGAGGAACCACTCGGCAAACTCCCTTGCACCCCTCCTGCGTGAGAATGCCCACACGCGGAGCGTCATCTCCACGATGATGTCGTCCGGATACCGTCTCTCCGGCACAGTCGGTGGGAGCTTGAAGGTGGGGCCATTGTATTGCATCCTCGCCTCGCTTTGAGAGTGCTCTGGGTTTGGGTGAAGAAGAGAAGGGGCGGCGCAAATGGATGTGTGGAGAATAGGTGGAGGGGTGGGTGGTTTAAATAGGGAAAGGGGAAGGGAAGGGGAGTCTCACCGGCCGCGCTTTGGATTTGCTACGTTCAAACGAGCCGCGTCGATCGATATGCCACTTTAATTGCCAACATGTTTTAATAGCCACGTTGAATAGATGCAAGTGGATCGAAAAGTTTGAAACAATGCTCTAAATCGAGGAGACACGCGTGGGAGATGAGACGAACCAGCGGCAGAGACCGTCCATGTGTCCGTGGCGGCTCGCGTGAAAAAGAGGCCGGTCAGCGTCCGTGGCGGCTCGCGTGCAGAAAGAGGCCGGTCAGCGCATCGTGGCAGCGGGCAGCGGCGCATGCAGGTAGGCTAGCTACGTGCATGCATAGCAGGCTAGCTGGACTTTTCATGCATGCATAACAGGCTTCTGTCATTGCGGCGCATGCAGGGCCCAACAGTCTAACCACGACCCAATGGGCGAACAACGGCACCGTCCGACGCGACCCCACTCGTTAGGTCCAACGGGCTTGTCTCAAAAAAAAATCAGGTCCAACGGACGACACAGTCCAGTGCGGCCCCATTCGTCAGAGTTAACGGTCAAGCCTTTGACCCGACGGCAACGTCTGTTGTGACCAGTTCTGAGGGTTTCTGGCAAGGGAGTGGGGAAAATTGAGCAAAAGTTAAGAGCGCGGGGATGAATGAGTAGAGCTAAGGAACCAGGGGCACATATGTAAAAATCCCTTAGGGTTTTGGTTGATGTGTACCTTAAGGTGTTATTTTAGTACGAACTCTAAGGATGTTCGTGACACTTATAGGGATAGCTCAGATGATTGATCGGAAAAGATAACTTTGAGGTGGTTTCATACCCTACAATAATTTGTTTGTTTGTTCTCCACTATTTATGACTTTGGAGTGAACTCTTTGTCGCATGTGAGGGATTTACATATGATTCAACTTTGTCAGTATTGTTAAGAGAACTTGCACTAGTGAAAGTATGAACCCTAGGCCTTGTTTCTAAGTATTGCAATACCATCTGTGCTCAGCTTTATCATTAGTTACCTTGCTTTTTTTATATTTTCAGATTACAAAAATATATATCTACCATCCATATTACACTTGTATCACCATCTCTTTGCCGAACTAGTGCACCTATACAATTTACCATTGTATTGGGTGTGTTGGGGACATAAGAGACTCTTTGTTATTTGGTTGTAGGGTTGTTCGAGGGATACCATCTTCATCCTACGACTCCCATGGATTGGTAAACCTTAGGTCATCCACTTGAGGGAAATTGCTACTGTCCTACAAAACTCTACGCTTGGAGGCCCAACACGAGTCTACAAGAAGAAGGTTGCGTAGTAGACATCAAGCTCTTTTCTGGCGATGTTGCCGAGGAGGTGAGTGATTGAAGGTATATATTTAGATCTTGCAATCAAATCTTTTACTTTCTTGTTTTTCACTAGTTTGGTTTTATAAAAGAAAACCACAAAAAAATGGAGTTTAGGGCGCATCAATTGTTTCGTCTCTTTAATGTCTTTCGTGAAAATGATGGTTCGGAAAATTGTGCTCAATTGGTAGAGGAAGAATTTATGAAAATACTTAATGAGAATTCCTAGAATTCCTAGAATGATAGCAATATTTTTAGTATGAATTTTCTCAATATTCATGATACTAATGAAATGCAAAGCCACAAGCTTGGGGATGCTATGTTTGATGAAGATGATATTTTTAGTGCCCCAAGTTTTGATGAGCAAAACCATTATGATGATGGAATGCCTCCTATATATGATGATTATTGTGATGACATGTATGCTATAAATAAAAATGAAAACCATGAAACTTGTCATCATGATTTTAATATTCAAAGTGGGTATGTCAATCAAGTACCTCATGATAGTTATTTCGTTGAGTTTGCTCCCACTATTATGAATGAGAAGAAGTTTGCTTATGTGGAGATTGATAAATTTTCTATGCTTGTAGATCATGAAAAGAATGCTGTACGTGATAGTTATATTGTTGAATTCCTTCATGATGCTACTGAAAATTATTATGAGGGAGGAATATATGCTTGTAGGAATTGCAATAATATCAAGTTTCCTCTGTGTGTTGAAAGTTTTGAAGTTATGCTTGCTTTGCCTTCCTATGCTATATGATTCTTGTTCCCATAAATTGTTTGCTCAAAAAATCCCTATGCATAGGAAGTGAGTTATACTTAAATGTGCTTGTCATGAGATTCATGATGCTCTTTTTCATGTTTCAATTATTATTCCTATGTGAGCATCATTGAAATAATCATGCCTAGCTAAAAGGCATTAAAGAAAAGCGCTTGTTGGGAGACAACCCAACACTTTTACTTTATGTTTTTGTGTGTTCACATGATTAATATACTATAGTAATCATGTTTTGTGCCTTTTATTTCAATAAAGTGCCAAGTAAAACCTTTGGGATGACTCACCAGATGAGTAGAATTGATGCTGAACCAAAACAGAAACTTTTGCCACCAGTACAGGAATATTCATTTTTTACCGGAGCGTGATAATGATCTGAAATTTTTACAAAATATTGATATACAAATTATTCAGGTTTTCCTAAGTGTTCAGAATTGTTAGAGACAGGTAAGTATGGCTATACTACAGATCTTCACAGACTGTTCTATTTTTGACAGATTCTGTTTTGCATGCATCGTTTGCTTGTTTTAGTGTTCCCATAGCTTATGTTCAGTGATATAAATTATGTGAATGGCAGAATACAGTAGGTATTATGTGACAACAATTATGAATCTTTTCTTGACAATACCTAAGTGAATGATTTATCTTTATTACACTAACCCTTCTCACGAAGTTCTGTTAAGTTTTGTGTGATTGAAGTTTTCAAGTTTTGGGTGAGACACCGATATGAGGAGAATAAGGAGTGACAAGAACCTATGCTTGGTAATTCCCAAGGCATCCCAAGGTAATATTCAAGGAAGACTCAAGCGTCTAAGCTTGGGGATGCCTCGGAAAGCATCCCGTCTTTCGTCTTCAACACTATCGGTATATCTTACTTGGAGCTATATTTTTATTCGTCACATAATATGAGTTTTGCTTGGAGCGTCATTTTATTTTGTTGTTATATGTTAGGTGTTATATATAATATTGTTTTTCAACAAAAACTTCCAAGAATTGCCTTAGGATGCTTGCATTGCATGTTCGATGTGTGCTGTGTAAAAAACAGAAACTTTTGCTGTAGTGTTTGAATTTTCATATTTTACTGGAACGTGGGAAGTTTCTGATTTTTTTTACACAGTATTGTAATATAAATTATTTAGCATTTACTAAATTTTCATAATTTTTAGATTTACATAAATACACTGGTTTAATAAATTGCTACAGATTGTTCTGTTTAGACATATTGTTCTCATAGTTTTGTTATCTACTTATCCTATAGTTTCCATAGCCTATATTGGTAGATGTAAATTGTGGAAATGATAGTATACAGTACCTAATGTTTGAAAATTATTATGCTACTTGTCTCAGCTGTACATAAAGATTTTATTTATTATTATGTGCACTAATCTATCTCACAAGTTCTTTTCAAGCTATGTGTAGATGAAGTTTCTGAGAATAGGTGAAACCGGGAGATGAGAGGAATTAAGGAGACACAAGAGCTCAAGATTGGGGATGCCCAAGGCATCCCTAATTAATATTTCAAGGAGTCTCAAGAATCTAAGCTTGGGGATGCCCCGGTTGGCATCTCACCTTTCTTCTTCAACAATTATTGGTTAGCCTATGTTGAGCCTAAATTTTAATTCGTTCACATGATGCGTGCTATTCTTGGAGTGCTATTTTTATTTTGCTTGCTATTGAATAAAATACTCAGATATGAAAATATTTATTGAGAGAGATATCCATCACATAGCTACTTGATTGTTTACCTACTCATTGATCTTCACTTATATCTATTTGGAGTAGTTTGTAAATTTGCTCAAGTGCTTCACTTATATCTTTGTAGAGCACGGCGATGGTTTAATTTTATAGAAATTGATGAACTCTCATGCTTCACTTATATTATTTTGAGAGTCTCTAAATAGCATGGTAATTTTCTTAGGTTATGAATAATCCTAATATAATGGGCATCCAAGAGGGATATAATAAAAACTTTCATATAAAGTGCATTGAATACTATGAGAAGTTTGATTCCTTATGATTGTTTTGAGATATAAATATGGTAATATTAGAGACATTCTAGTGAGTAATTGTGGATTTATACAAATACTTGTGTTAAAGTTTGTGATTCCGGTAGCATGCACGTATGGGGAACCGTTATGTGACGAAGTCGGAACATGATTTATTTATTGATTGCCTTCCTTTGTGTGGAGGTCGTGATCGCGCGATGGTTAACTCCTAGCAACCCTTCCCCTAGGAGCATGCGTGTAGTACTTTATTTTGATGACTAAAGGACTTTTGTAATAAGTACGTGAGTTCTTTATGACTAATGTTGAGTCCATGGAATATACGCACTCTCACCCTTCCACCCTTGCTAGCCTCTCTAGTACCGCGCAACTTTCGCCGGTGCATTAAACCGACCATATGCCTTCCTGAAAACAGTGACCATACCTACCTATTATGGCATTTCCATAGCCATTCCGAGATATATTGCCATCCAACTTCCACCATTCCGTTTATGACACGCATCATCATTGTCATATTGCTTTGCATGATCATGTAGTTGACATCGTATTTGTGGCAAAGCCACCGTTCATATTCTTTGTACATGTCAGTCTTGACTCATTGCACATCCTGGTACACTGTCGGAGGCATTCATATAGAGTCATATTTTGTTCTAAGTATCGAGTTGTAATTCTTGAGTTGTAAGTAAATAAAAGTGTGATGATCATCATTATTAGAGCACTGTCCCATGTGAGGAAAGTATGATGGAAGCTATGATTCCCTCACAAGTTGGGATGAGTCTTCGGACTTTGCAAAAAATTAAAGAGGCCAGAGAAGCCCAAATAAAAAAATAGGCCAAAGATGCCCACCAAAAAAGAAAACAAAATTAAAAAATAAATAAAAATGAGAGAAAAGAGAGAAGGGGCAATGCTACTATCATTTACCAGACTTGTCCTTCAGAATAGCACCATATTTTTCATATAGAGAGTCTCCTATATTGTCACTTTCATATACTAGTGGGAATTTTTCATTATAGAACTTGGCTTGTAAATTCCAATGATGGGCTTACTCAAATTGCCTTAGGTCTTCGTGAGCAAGCGAGTTGGATGCACACCACTTAGTTTCTTTTTGAGCTTTCATACATAGGGTGTGTTTGGTAGCATTCCCAACCTAGCATGGTTTTTCTTCTCTGATACATGCTGAGTGTAGCCATGCTGAATACATGCATTTGATGTTGTTTGGTAGCGATGTATGTGCTAAGACATGCTAAGTTGAGACACTGTTTGGCAGCTTGCATTTATTTAGACATGTCGGTTGGTACTGTAGCAATCGGTATTTTCAAACCAGTGAACAAATGATTTCAAAATTGTGAACAATTTTTTAAAACATGAAAAAATAACATTTTGTGAAAATTTAAACACTTCTTGAATTTATAAAGTTTTTTTTGAAAAATTGAACACGTATTTAAATATTGATATTTTTAAAATGTTAAACAAAATTTGAAAATCTGATTTTTTTTCAAAAAATCGATTTTTTTTAAAAAATCAAACTTTTTAAAAAAATTTAAACATATTTTAAAATTTTGGACAAATATGAATTCATGTACATTTTTGAAAAATTAAAATATTTGAAAATCCCGTCATTTTTCGAAAATTTGAACAAATTTTGAAAATCTAAACAATTTTTTGGTATTCGAAACATTTCTGAAAATTAAATTATTTTTTAGAAATCCTCAACATTATTTGAAACATATTGTCGCTCGCTTCACTCATGCATGCTGACCAGTGAACGACTGTTGGAGTGTTCTCTCTTCATGCATGCTAAGTGGGTATTTGGTATGAGGTCGTGCATGCTGAGGAGGCCCTGTGTAGGCTACCAAACACCCAAAAGTGGGTCGAGGAGGGAACTATTGAGCTCATGCACCCTCCATGCACTCTACCAAACACACCCTTATAGCTCTAGTGCATTCGTTACATGGCAATCCCTACTGACTCACATTGATATCTATTGATGGACATCTTCATAGCCCGTTGATACGCCTAGGTTGTGTGAGACTATCTCCTTTTTGTCTTCTGCACAACCACCATATTCTATTCCACCTATAGTACTATGTCCATGGCTCACGCTCATGTATTGCGTGAAAGTTGAAAAAGTTTGAGAACAATAAAGTATGAAACAATTGCTTGGCTAAAACCGGGGTTGTGCATGATTTAATACTTTGTGTGATGAAGATGGAGCATAGCAAGACTATATGATTTTGTAGGGATAACTTTCTTTGGCCATGTTATTTTGAGAAGACATGATTGCTTTATTAGTATGCTTGAAGTATTATTGTTTTTATGTCAATATTAAACTCTTGTTTTGAATCTTATGGATTTGAACATTCTTGCCACAATAAAGAAGATCGCATTGATAAATATGTTAGGTAGCATTCACACTTCATAAATTATCTCTTTTATCATTTACCTGCTCGAGGACGAGCAAGAATTAAGCTTGCAGATGCTGATACGTCTCCAACGTATCTATAATTTATGAAGTATTCATGCCATGTTTACAATATTTCTATATGATTTTGGTATGATTTTATTAGAACTAACCCGGACTGACACTGTTTTCAGCGGAACTACCATGGTGTCGTTTTTTTGTGTAGAAATAAAAGTTCTCGAAATGGGTTGAAAATTTACAGAGAATATTTTTGGAAAATATAAAAAATACTGGAGCAAAAAGATACCGGAGAGGAGTCCCAAGGCAGCCACAAGCCACCAGGGCGCCCCTGGCTTCTGGGCCCCTCGGGAGTCCCCTTGACGTGATTCCAACGCCAAGTACTCCTATAAATCCAGTAACCCCCAGAAAGAAACCTAGATCGGGAGTTCGGCCTCCGCAAGCCTCTGTAGCCATGAAAAACCAATCGGGAGCCCCTTCAGGCACCCTGCTGGAGGGGGAAACCATCACCGGAGGCCATCTTCATCATCCCGACGGTCTTCATGATGAGGAGGGAGTAGTTCACCCTCGGGGCTAAGGGTATGTACCAGTAGCTATGTGTTTGATCTCTCTCTCTCTCTCTCGTGTTCTTGAGATGACACGATCTTGATGTACCGTGAGCTTTATTAATATAGATGAATTATATGGAGTTTTACCCTCTCTATCTTCTTGTTATGAATTGAGTTTTCCCTTTGAAGTTTTCTTATTGGATTGAGTCTTTAAAGGATTTTAGAACACTTGATGTATGTCTTGCGATGGGATATCCATGGTGACAATGGGATGTTCTATTGGTCCATTTGATGTATGTTTTGGTGATCAACTTGCGGGTTCCGTGACCTTGGGAATCTATGCATAGGGGTTGGCACATGTTTTCGTCTTGACTCTCCGGTAGAAACTTTGGGGCACTCTTTGAAGTTCTTTGTGTTGGATTGAACCCGATGAATTTGAAATTGTGTGATGCATATCGTATAATCAAGCCCATGGGTACTTGAGCCCATGGGTACTCGTGGTGACATTGGAGTACCTAGGTGACATTAGGGTTTTGGTTGATGTGTATCTTAAGGTGTTATTTTAGTACGAACTCTAGGGCTATTCATGACACTTACAGGGATAGCTCATACGATTGATCAGAAAAGATAACTTTGAGGTGGTTTCATACCCTACAATAGTTTCTTCATTTGTTCTCTGCCTTTTGTGTCTTTGGAGTGAACTCTTTGTCGCACGTGAGGGATTTACATATGATTCAATTATGTCTGTATTGATGAGAGAGCTTGCACTAGTGAAAGTATGAACCCTAGGCCTTGTTTCTAAGTATTGCAATACCGTTTGTGATCACTTTTATCATTAGTTACCTTTCTGTTTTAATATTTTCAGATTACAAAAACCTATATCTACCATCCATATTACACTTGTATCACCATCTCTTCGCCGAACTAGTGCACCTATACAATTTACAATTGTATTGGGTGTGTTGGGGACACAAGAGACTCTTTGTTATTTGGTTGGAGGGTTGTTCGAGAAAGACCATCTTCATCCTATGCCTCCCATGGGTTGATAAACCTTAGGTCATCCACTTGAGGGAAATTTGCTATTATCCTACAAACTCTATGCTTGGAGGCCCAACACGAGTCTACAAGAAGGAGGTTGCATAGTAGACATCAGGTGACGTACAAGGGGCTGGCCCGCGAGACAGAGCTTAGCTTCTTGGATTTATCAACGTTGCAGGGACGGACCCAAGCACACACGCTGTGTGAGCCCTTAATCATGAGGCGATCAAAGGAGAGATTGTAAGGGTGCAGCGACATTCATGTTGACCAAGCACCGGGTATGTAGTTGGAATACTTAGGAAACTCATTAGATGCAGAATCAGTCTAGTGCATGCGCAAAATAAGACAGCTGTGGGGGTGGGACCTAGCATCCTAAGGATGATGCAGCCCGAGGGGCACCCTCAATTGAACAAACCAAAAGTCACCTGGCATCGGCGCTGTCGGAGCGTCGGGGTAGTCGTCGAGGCCGGATCATCATGAGCTGGAGTGCTCTAGAGGGTGCTCTGGAGGCTCGAGGGGCTCGCGAGGGTCTGGGACCTCCTAAAGAACCGCGCGGCATCGGGCCTCATGAGACGCGTGGGCGGTCTGCATGAGGCACTGGTACGAAGCAACCACATTCACGAGGCCGAAGGTCATGTAGATGTAGGTGTAGGGGAAGCCCCCGCTGCGTCCGACACGCGATGTCCAGAATAGGCCCTATGACGAGGCCCTGGTGAGGCCTGGAATGTCGATGTAGACACACAGCCTGCCGTCGTGGACGGCTACCGGACCGGGCGGCGTAGGACGGTGTCCGCTGCACATGGCCTGTGCCTCCTGAAGCTCCTTGATCGCGTTAGTGATGAACTCTTTGGCTCCTGGCGCCTCGTGCCTTGCTTCTTGCTTGCGGGGGCGCACGTTGAAGCATGCCTCCCCCATCACACCGGTCAGGCCTAGAGCTCCCCGGGTGGAAGTCCCCAAGCATGTCCTGATGGAGGCACCGGGTGCGCCTTCCTATGCGAGAGGGGGAGGCGCCCCAGCAGCAGGAGCAGGGTCTGGGATGCCAGTAGTGGAGGTCCCAGCCCCCTAGTGGCTCTTCAGGAGGAGCTACTTCTGCTTCTTGTGGGTGTCCTTGGGATGCAAGATGTCGCGCTCGTCTCCAGAGTTTACGGCTATCGCGGCCTGGTAGGCATGCTCAAGGGAGCAGACTGCATCCTTTTCGTTGCAGATGACCGTGATGATGCCGTGGCATCCCGACATCTTGAGGATGTTGTAGCCATGGTGAACCGCTGCCATGAACTTGGTGAGGGCAGGGTACCCAAGGATGGTGTTGTACGGGAGGCCGGTGTGGGCGACGTCGAAGTCGATGAGCTCGGTGCGGTAGTTTTCGTGCCTGCCGAAGGTGACCAGGAAGCGCACCTGCCCCAGCGGCGTGGTGGAGCCGTCAGTCACTCCTGAGAAGGGCCTGGTCGGCATGAGATAGTCTTAGGGCACCTGGAGCATCTCGAAGGTCTCAACAGAGAGGACATTGAGTCCAGCACCACCGTCAATGAAGGTCTTGGTGACGAGGACATTGTTGATGATGGGTGCGCAGAGCAAAGGGAGTGTGCCTGTGGTGGCTGAGAACTTGAGTTAGTCCTTGGAGTCGAAGGTGATGGCCCACATTGACCACTTGAGCGGACGCGTGGCCTCAAGCTTCAGGAGGGCGACGTTCACCTCGCGTGAGAACTTCTTGAAGATGCGGTTGGAGGCAAGGGCCTGAGCGCTGCCTAGGATGCATGCGACCGCACGGGGCTCCTAGAAGCCCCCAGCCCCATCATCCCTTCGGTCGTCGTCATTTCTCCTTGGTGGCGGCGGCAGTGGAGGAAGGCCGGTCCTGTCCCGAGGACGGGCCTCCCGAGGCTGATCACGCCAGGGTACGTTCCATGGCTCGTCACACCAACGGTCCTCGTGAGGATAGTCACGCTAGCGGTCCTCGAGGGGTTGGTCACGCCAGTCCTGTCATGAGTCGCGGTTGTCCCGACGGCCTCCATTGTGGCCTGCTCCATGGCCATAGCCACGGCCACCACGCTCGGGGCAACGACCGAGGTGTTCATCACGGAGCTCCCTGAGCTCTTGGCAGTTACTGGTACTTTGGGTGTTGGTGTAGTGGAAAATGCAGTACGGACGGTTGGTCTCGCGGGGTTCTTCCTGGTCTCAACCGTGCTTCGTCTCGGGCTCTGCTGCCAACATGGTGGGGTTCTTGCATTTCACCTCCTTGGTCTTGGCCTTCTTGTCTTTAGGGTCTGCCTCCGGGAGCTCGCGGAGCGAGAGGCGGCCCGCCTCGGCCTTTGCGCATTTGCTCGCCAGGTTGAATATCTCCATTGTAGAGCACAAGTCATCGTGGATGGCGAGCTCCTCTCTCATCCTGAGGTCCCTGATGCCATCGGTGGACGCTGAGATGATGTGAAAGCACACTTGCTCCCTTGGTGGTTTTGGTAATTTATAACAACATATAAGTCATTGAACTAAAGTTTCCACCAAGTATATTTCAGGAAATGTTCAATGATAGGATTGGCAAAAGGATTGTGGAGATACCCCAAGATGCAAGGAAATAGGCTGGCCAAGCTTCAAGCAAGAGGACTCTACATTTTATATTTGTGAGAAATCACTTTGAATCCATAGGAAAGCCAATACTATTAAAAGGGGGTAAGGTTTTGTTGGTGAACAAAATTCTCATACGTGCACAAGTGATAGTCACCAAACATACCCAAAAACTCTCCCACCAAAGTCTGTCCAAAGCCAAACACTAAAAATCGGTGCAACCAACATTCTACACTCGGTGCCACCGATTCCAAACCCTAGACAGACTCAGACAAACCCTAGCTTTTCGGTGCAACCGATACTGCATTCGGTGCCACCGAGTTGGGCTGCCAACTTCCTATTACGCAAGTTCAAAATTTGGGTCCCTCCGAGATTTCCGAGTCGGCCTCACTGAGATTGGGCATTCTGACCGTTGGTCACCTTATCGGTGCAACCGAGTTTCCTATATCGGTCTGACCGAGATTCAAAAGTTGCCACCTTTTGGTCACTTAGGTACCACCGAGATTAACACATCGGTGTCACCGAGTTGGTCATTTTGTGTGTAACGGTTGGATTTTTGGGGATGCCTATATATACCCCTTCACCACCAGCCACTCGAGAGAGAAGCACTCAGAACTATTCCATACTTGCCCCATCCAATTTTCTGAAAGAGAACCACCTACCCTTGTGTTGAGGTCAAGATCTTCCACTCCAACCATATGGATCTTGATTTCTAGCCTCCCCAAGTTGCTTTCCACCCAATCAATCTCTTCTACCAAGCCAAATCTGTGAGAGAATGATTGTGTGTTGAGGAGTCTATCATCTTGAAGTACAAGAGCAAGGAGTTAATCGTCATTACTAAGCCTATTAACTTTTGGAGGGTGGTGCCTCCTGGATTGGTTAGGTGTCACTTTGGAGCTTCCTAATTCATGTTGTGGAGTGAACCAGGAAGTTTGTAAGGGCAAGGAGACCGCCTACTTTGTGAAGATCTACGCCGAGTAAGGCTAGTCCTCCGTGGACGTAGGTCGTCATGGTATAGTCAAGGTTGCTTCTTCATGGAACCCTTCGTGGGTAGAGCCCTACGTGGACTCTCACGATGGTTACCCTCCGTGGGTTGAATACTCCATGAACGTGAATGTACAATAGTGCCACCTATCAGAACCATGGGAAAAATCATCGTGTCACCAATTGCGTTTTCTCTTCCTACCCTCTCTTTTAATTACATGCTTGTCTTTACTTTCTGCTGCTATACTCTTAGACATGCATGTATCGGGTGTACTTGACATACTATGAATGCTAAAATCTGCCAAGAATTGAAATTGGGAAAAAGTAGATTTCATTTGGTCAAGTTGTCTAATCACCCCCCTCTAGCACTACTTTCGATCCTACAAGTGGTATCAGAGCTTTGATCTCCATTGCATTGGTCTCACAACCTAGGAGAGGATGGCGTCTAGTGAGGGAAGTTATCACCGTAGAGCTCCATACTTTGATGGCACGAATTTTGCTAGTTGGAAGCACAAAATGAAAATGCATCTTCTTGGTCATAACCCTGCCATTTGGGCTATTGTTCATGTTGGTATGCAAGGTTAATTCTTTGCGGAAGGAAGGGAACTCGATCGTGAAGCGACTACGGATGAATTGAAGATGTTGCAACTCAATGCTCAAGCATGTGGCATTCTCTTCAACTGTCTATGCTCCGAAGAATTCAACAAAATCATCCGTCTTGAGAATGCAAAAGACATTTGGGATACTTTGATTGATATCCATGAAGGTACAAAATCTGTGAAAGAATCCAAGTTGGATGTTCTTCAAAGTCAACTTGATAAGTTCAAGATGAAGGATGGTGAAGGAGTTGCTGAGATGTACCCTAGGCTAGCTCTCATCACCAATGAGATTGCTAGCTTAGGAAGCGAAGAAATGACTGACAAATTCATCATCAAGAAGATACTTCGAGCTTTGGATGATCGATATGGCACCGTTTGCACATTGATCCAAATGATGCCCAACTACAAACATCTCAAGCCAACAGAAGTGATTGGTAGAATTGTTGCTCATGAGATGACACTCAAATACAAGGAAGAGCTTCACCACAAGGCAAGTGGTGCTTACAAAGCCACAAGTGATGCTCCCGCTACCTCAAGCGACAACCTTGTCACAAATGAAGAGATAAGCCTCATGGTCATGAAATTCAACAAGTTCTACAAGAATAGAAGCAAAGATCGAAGCTCCAACTCAATATATGAAGAGAAGCGTTTGTCAAGTCGTGACCGAAACTGCTACAATTGTGGGAAGCCCGGACATTACTCCAATGAGTGCACGACTCCTTACAAACGAAGACAAGAGTCACCAAGAATATGAAGCTCAAGAGATGAGTCACCTCGAAGAGAGAGAAGGAGTAGAGATGATCGTTATGAACGAAGACCCTCAAGGAGAAGTAGGGACTCGAAGAAGAAGGACAAGTACACCAAGAGCTACTCAAGAAGAAAACATCAAGCTCATGTTGGTGAATGGGTTTCTGGCTCCGAATCCAACAACCACTCTGAGAGAAGCTATCACTCCAACTTCGACTATAGTCAAGATGAAGGTGTTTCCGAACTTGCACTAGTGACTACCAACTCCGATGATCTATTTGATTCACCAAACGAAGGGAGTGGAAGTTGCTTCATGGCTAAAGGACCCAAGGTATCACACCCCGAGTATCTTGATTTCAATAGTGATGAAGATGACTGGTTAATTGCATATGACTTGTTATTTGACAAATCTAGTAATGATAGTCAAAATGAACTTGGTAGTACTCACTCTAGTGTAGATAAGTCGTGCGTTGATGATAAGTTGGAAATATAACGACTAACTCAAGAACTAAAAACTCTTAAGTTAGCTCACGAGTCAACTCTAGAAGATCGTAGAGAGCTTGTAAGGACACATGAGAAGCTAAGCTTCGAGAAGCTCAATTTAGAGCAAGAGCATGAGTTCCTTCAAGCTATCAATGATTTCAAAAGAAGACATCCTCTTATCTAGCCAAGTGACTTCTCTTATCTAAATTCATGCCACAAGTTAAGTCTGTAGGACCGAAAGTATGTCTACAGGGGGGGGGTGATTAGACTACTGACTAAATAAAAGTTTTGCCTTTTCCCAAATTTTAGTGTTTGCAGTTTTAGCATTCATGGCAAGTCAATTTCACCCTACACATGCAAATCTAAGAGTATAGCAGCGGAAAATAACAACAAACATGAGTAAAAGGGATAGGGTAGGAAGATCAAACGCAATTGTAGACACGATGATTTTTCCCGTGGTTCCGATAGGTGGCGCTATCGTACATCCATGTTTATGGAGTCTTCAACCCACGGAGGGTAACGGCCGCGAGAGTCCACGGAGGGCTCCACCCATAAGGGTCCACGAAGTAGCAACCTTGACTATTCCATATGGTTTCCGTCCACAAAGGACTAGCCTCACTATGGGTAGATCTTCATGAAGTAGGCGATCTCCTTGCCCTTACAAACTTCTTGGTTCACTCCACAACACGAAGTAGGAGGCTCCCAAGCGAGACCTAACCAATCTAGGAGGCACCACCCTCCAAAAGGTAATAGGCTCGGTAATGACGATGAACTCCTTGCTCTTGTGCTTCAAGATGATAGACTCCTCAACACACAATTACTCTCTCATAGATTTGGCTTGGTGGAAGAGATGGGATTGGTGGAAAGCAACTTGGGGAGGCTAGAAATCAATATCCATATGGTTGGAGTGGAAGATCTTGATTTCAACACAAGGGTAGGTGGTTCTCTCTCAGAAAATCTGATAGGATAGGTATGGAATAGTTCTGAGTGCTTCTCTTTAGAGTAGGTGGTGGTGGAGGGATATATATAGGCATCCCCAAAAATCCAACCGTTACACACAAAATGACCAACTCGGTGACACCGACGTGTTAATCTTGGTGGTACCGAAGTGATCAAAAGGTGGACACTTTTGAATCTCGGTGAGACCAATATGTGAAACTCGGTTGCATCAATAAGGTGACCAACGGTCAGATTTCCAATCTCGGTGCGCCGACCCAACAATCTCGGTGGTACGGAAAATGTGAATTTGCATAACAGAAAGTTGTCAACCTAAACTCGGTGGCACCGGTATGGAATCGGTTGCACCAAAGTGGCTAGGGTTTAGCAGAGTCT
The DNA here is from genome assembly GCA_022496015.1 of Hordeum marinum. Taxonomy (NCBI): domain Eukaryota; kingdom Viridiplantae; phylum Streptophyta; class Magnoliopsida; order Poales; family Poaceae; genus Hordeum; species Hordeum marinum. The sequence continues at coordinate 148,574,634 of CM039674.1, forward strand.
ATCTAGGTTCTAGAATCGGTGGCACTATGATAGGAATGTTGGTTGCACCGATTTTGAATGTTTGGCTATAGACAGACTTTGGTGGGAGAGTTTGTGGATGTTTTTGGTGACTATCACTTGTGCACGTATGAGCATTTTGTTCACCAACAAAACCTTACCCCCTTTTAATAGTATTCGCTTTCCTATGGACTCAAAGTGATTTCTCACAAATGTAAAATGTAGAGTCCTCTTGCTTGAAGCTTGGCCAACCTATTTACTTGCATCCTGGGGTAATTCCACAATCCTTTTGCCATCCCTATCATTGAACTTTTCCTGAAATATACTTGGTGGAAACATTAGTTCAATGACTTATATGTTGTTATTAAATTACCGAAACCACCAAGGGAGCAAATGTGCTTTCAATCGCCCCCTTTTTGGTAATTGATGACAACATATAGATCAAAGCTTCGACAAAGATATAATCAATGAATATAATCGTCGCTTTGAGAAGTATGTGATAAGCAAGATCTCCCCCCAAAATTTGTGCATTATTTTAAATTTGCGTTTCAATGCAAATGCACAGTCGATTAGGTACATGGGTCACTTCTTACATGTCACATACAACTTGGTGGTGTGCGAGAATAATTAGAATGAACATCATAGCACAACACAATCAAGCAAAGATGAATGATCATCACATAAGCATTAAGATGATAGGAAATAGTAGCATCACACATTAAAGTGTATGATCAAACATCATCAAACGTGTATCACAAACAACCAAAAGATGTGTCAAAGCAAAACAATTGTCTTTTGAAAAAGCAATAAACACCAAAACACTCTCTCACTCGAAGCCTAAAGATCTATATACACTTCTCCCCCTTTGGCAACAAGTTACCAAAAAGTTCAAAGGCATATATCTAAGCGTTCTTGGGTTGATCTCCTCCAGTTGTTGATGAAGGAGTGGAGAGAAAAACGTCAGCAAATATCTCTGCAGATTTAGTGGATGGAGTTGGAGTGGCAGCTAGAGGAACTGGAGCTGATGGAGCAGGAGCTGATGAAGAGGGCCTCAAGTCTGGAGCAGGCACAGTGGCTGATCTGGCCTGAGTAGGAAACTGTGTGCCTGTCCTGAGAGGTGATCCATCCTCATCCTCATCCTCATCCTCATCATCCTCATCATCCTCATCATCATTATCATCATCTGAAGAAGCGGTGTGAGGAAGTGGCACCGAGTCAACTTCCTTCTGGAGCTTTGTGATTGTCTTAGTCAACCTGTCCACCTTATTATTAAGGGTCTTGATCCTAGTTTCAAAGATCCTCACAAGACTGTTCTGGTTGTCCAAAATCCCCTTAATGTCCTTTTTCATGCCCTGAACTGATGAGATCAACAGATCCATTTGCTCATTTCTGGATCTAAGGACTTGAGCACTAGTGGCTCGAGCTGCCTTTGCCTCTGCCTGAGCTGTAGCAGATGTGGGATGATCTGGGTCCATCACCACGATATTATCCTCGAGATCTCGCTGTAGGGGCAAATGGGGAATGTCAAGAGCAAATATGTGCTTCTCAATCTGAGAGTTGATAAGCATGTAGATATAGGGTGCATACCAGCAAGAGCGCTTCTGATCAGCAACAACCCTCTTGACTGTCTCAACAATCAAGTCCATGACTCTGATCTTGGTGTGACTGTCAAGGTGGATCAACATGTTGATGTAGTAGCCTCAGATCATCCTATCATCTCCTGACTTGGGAATTAAAGTATGCCTCAGAATGGTGTTTATGGTGCGGAGGCCAGCTTGAAGATAGTAGATGGATCCTAGCTTGTGAGATTGCACTTTGTTTACAGGATAGGGGTATACATATCTTTCATGGCATTGTGGATCGCCTTGGATTCCGTGTAGATATCCAAGTCTCCATCCTAAACCTCAGGGACTCCTAGAAGTGCAGCCCATTCATCAACAGTGGAGTCATATCTTGCTCCTTCAGTCATCCATACAATCCTACCATCTCCATAGATATGTGCAGTGGAGTAGAATTGCATGATCATTTCATCATTCCATGAAGTAAATTCTCTGCCAACAAACTCTTCCAAACCAATGCAGTGGAAATTGTCTTGAACACTTGGAAAATAGTCCTCATTCTCCTTAATGAATTTCCAGTTTACATACTTCATGTCACTCATAGCCGGACTCTTGTCAAATAGCATAGTCTCATAGAAATCCTGTTGCTCTTTGGTATAGAATCTATAGTCCACGGCTGTGTTCTTCCTTTGGGCATACGGATCTATAGCTCTCCATGCCCTCAAACCCGAGTCTTTCCTCTTCTTCATATCTTCAGCAAGTGGATAGCTGGCATTATGTACTGGAAGGTGTGGTCTGAGTTTCATAAAGGTTGTCAAGTCATCATCATGCTCAGCTCTGGAGGTAGTTCCTTTGTTCTTTTCAGAAGCTGGAATTTGCCTGGATGTCCTCTTAGGCTCTTCAGTAGCAACCTTCTTGGATTTGGTTCTCTTGGATGTGCCTGACTTAGGCATAGCATCAGCTAGAAGTTTCTTGGCCTTCTTCTTGGGAGGATCCTTTGTAGCTGGCTCATCCTCCTCTAAAGCAGCAGCTGCCTCCTCTGGTTCTTCATACATAGATGTAGGCCTGCCAGTCACATGGATTATCCTCTTTCTGGCTCTCTTATCCCCTGCCTTCTTAGGCATAGACTTCCTTGGGGGATCAATGGTCACTGTAACCCTAGCACTCTCAGGTGCTCTCATAGCTGCAGAGCTAACATAGACTTTGCTAACAACTCTCTTGGAAGAAGTGGCTTCAGTAGCAAACTTCTTAGCAGCCTTCTCTTGCTTCTTCGCAAGAATATCCTTAGGGACAAAGTCTGAATCCTCCTCATCTGAATTCAGCTTCTTCCTGGTCCTTGTAGCAGCCTTGGGCAACTCATGGGAGCTGGGGGTGCCTGGATCTGAAGATGTACTAGGCTCAGGGCTAGTGTCTAAACTCATGTCAACACCCTGCTCTGGCAAACTCTGGCTGTCCTCAGCATCTGACATACTGACCCTGTGAATAGAGTATATAAGAGCAGAAGAAGATGAGTCATCACAAAATGAGGCTGGTTTTTGAAAGATTGAACAAAAGATTTCCAAGGTTTTGCGTTCTTTCACATGAAAATCGGTACAGCCAAAGCAAAGTTATCGGTGCTACCGAGACTAACTATCCCATTAACAGAAACTTGGCACTCTTTTCGGTGAGACCAAAAAGAAGTACTCGGTTTCACCGTGACAGTTCTCAGCAACATGGAAAGACAAATCGGTGACACCGATTTGTTTGCTTCGGTTCCACCGAGTTCCATCGGGCGGAAGGCAAACCCTAGTAAATCGATCATTTGCTAGACTATAGGTATTTCTTGTGGATAGGAAGACGTGCAATAGGTGGCTCATAGAGAAAAACAAATCCAGTGCACAAGAATCATACGGGGAGCACAAAGGAGGTCGAATCCATACCCTAACTCGGCGACGGATCCGCTACGACGGTGACGATGGAGAAGATTTTGACGACGACGACGATTCCCAGCAGCGGAGGAGCACAGGGGGACAAGGGCGATGACCAGGGGTCCTGAAAACAACAGCTTAGGGTTCTGAGGCACGACGGTTTGAGCATGAATTTCAAAGTGTCGGGGTCCACAGTATATATACCCACCACTGTCGGTGACGCCGATTCTATATTGTCGGTGTCACCGAGTTCCTCAACTGTCAGTTGCCAGGGAAACTCGGTGTAACCGAAAATAAGGAATCGGTAGTACTGAGATAGAAAACTAGATCAATCCTAGGCATTCGGTGAGACCAAGATTTTGGGGTTGGTTCACCGAGATGCACTTGGGACGTTTTAATGGTCAGTCCTTGTCGATACGGAACTTCGAGTGCTCCACACACAGAGGGATCGAAAAGCACCTGTTCAAATTTTGTGATGCAACATGAATAGAGTACGAGGTGAGAAAGCATAGATAGATAAAGAGTGGTCCTAGGCATTCTTGTCCATCCAATTGGCAAAATATAAATCAAAGACCAAATAGCAACAACTGGATGTCCTCGAATGAGAAAATAAATGCAGACCAACATGCTCACACAATAAGATGTCAAATGAAATCATGACAAACATGCACAAACACTCTAGCATCTAACAAGCACTTGGGCGATGATGAAGTCATCTATATATGAGTATTTGACTTAGGAGCCAAGTAAGAATACTTGATCATAGGTCATACTCATCGTTTAAGCACAAGTGGGGTTACCACTTTTACATAAAGCGTTTAATGTTGTCACATACTAAGATATGCTTTGACTCAAGTCTTAGAGTAAAGCTCCCCCTTGATGTGAAATCCCCCATAAGAGGGATAAACTAACCTTGGGTTCTGTCGAAACACTTCATGTTGGTGAGGTAGTGGTGGATGCTCAAAGTTGATGAAGATCACCAAGAGTTGGGAGCATCCTTGTTGTTTCCTTACTGTTCTCACCTACATGGGTTAGTCCCAACACACAAGAGACAAATACAAGGATATCTATGGACATGGTGTGCAAAGCATGTGTGATGATGTCCATTGCTTTGTTGATTACCTTGTCCCTTGCTTACCTTTGAGGTAATGTGTGACTCCTTGAACTATTGCATAGGGTTGATGTTGATTGCAAATAGATCTTGCTAATAAGGAATGTGAGTGAATTTCATTGGCGGGGTCACCCCTGAAGAACTTTCTAGTTCTTCTTCTTGGGGACCCATATCAAGTTGATGGGGATCCTTGGTGTTGTAGTAGCCTTTGTAGATGTTGAGCTTGAAGTAGCTTTGGGAACCCACTCCACCATATCTAGGGATTCATCTTCATATGAGTCAATGTCCTCTTGAAGCTTGTTCTTGCCATTGAGCTTGTGGTCTTGTGGTGGAAGGTCATCTTGCATGTTTGTCCCCTTGGGAAGAGTATTTTCATAGTTCTCCTTTTGAGGAACAAACTTGGGCTCGGTATATTGACCTTCTTCCCATTCAACTCCATTAGCGTTGAAGTAGCCAACACCACGATTCTTTCGGTATCCTCCGTGCTGGCGTACAATTTTCTCAAATTGCTTACACCTGGAAAGACTCTTGTAGATACCTTTCTCTATAATTCCTTTCAATAAAGCATTTTCTTGCTCAAGTGTAACTTGGCTAAGAGAATCATCATTAGTGGAATCAATAGAACTACTAGGAGCAACATCATTGGGTTTAGCATTTTTATTGTTGCTACTAGATGAAGAACCTTTCTTGCCTTTATTACTAGTTTTCTTAGATTTAACTTGTGGCATGAATGTAGACAAGAGTAGTCGTTTGCAAGACAAGATGAAGTCTTCTTTCGGAGATCATCATTGATAGCTTTAAGAAATTCATGTTCTTGCTCCAAATTGAGCTTCTCGAAGCGTAGCTTCTCATGAGTTCTTACAAGCTCTCTATGATCTTCAAGAGTAGATTCATGGGCTAACTTAAGAGTGTTAAGTTCTTTAGTTAGTTCTTCTATTTTCATCTTATCATCATCAATCGACCTATCTTGACTAGCATGAGAATTATCAAGGTCATTTTGATCAACATCACTAGTTTTATCACATAGCAAGTCATCATCACAAAGCAAATCATCTTCATCACTATTGAAATCAAGATATTTGAGGTGTGATACCTTGGGGCCTTTAGCCATGATGCAACTTCCACCCCTTCGTTTGGTGAATCAAATAGACCAAAGGAGTTGGTAGTCACTAGAGTAATTTCGGCAACACCATCATCTTGACTATAGTCGGAGTCGGAGTTATAGCTTCTCTTGGAGTTGTTGTCAGAGTCTGAGCCGGAAACCCATTCACCAACATGAGCTTGATGTTTTATTCTTGTGTAGCTTTTGGTGTACTTGCCCTTCTTATCTGAATCCCTACTTCTCCTTGAGGGTCTTTGTTCATAACGATCATCTCTACTGCTTCTCTCTCTTTGATGTGATTCATTCCTTGAGATTCGTCTTGTAGGTGACTATTATCTTCGTTTGTAGGGAGCCGTGCACTCATTGGACTAGTGTCCGAGCTTCCCACATTGTAGCAATTGCAGTCATGACTTGACGAACGCTTCTCATCATATATTGAGTTAGAGTTTCTTTATTTGCCTCTATTCTTGTAGAACTTGATGCATTTCTTGACCATGAGACTTATTTCTTCATTGGTGACAAGGTTGTCGCTTGAAGTTGCGGGAGCATCACTTGTGGCCTTGTAAGCACCACTAGACTTGTTGCAGAGCTCTTCTTTGTCTTTGAGTGTCATCTCATGAGCAACAATCCTTCCAATGACTTCCGTAGGCTTGAGATCTTTGTAGTTGGGCATCATTTGGAATAATATGCACATGATGTCATATCTCTCATCCAGAGCTCTAAGTATCTTCTTGATGATGAATTTGTCGGTCATTTCATCGCTTCCTAAGCCGGCAATCTCATTGGTGATGAGAGCTATCCTAGAGTACATCTCTGCGACTCCTTCACCATCCTTCATCTTGAACTTGTAAAGCTGACTTTGAAGAACATCTAACTTGGATTGTCTCACAGACTCGGTTCCTTCGTGCATATCAACCAAAGTATCCCAAATCTCTTTTGCATTCTCAAGACGACTGATTTTGTTGAACTCGGGGCATAGACAGTTGAAGAGAATGTGACATGCTTGAGCATTGACTTGCAACATCTTCAATTCATCCACGGTCGCTTCACGATCCGGTTCTCTTCCATCACCAAAGAATTCACCTTGCAAGCCAACAAAAACAACGGCCCAAATGGCGGGATTATGACCAAGAATATGCATTTTCATTTTGTGCTTCTAACTAGCAAAATTAGTACCATCAAAGTACGAACCTCTACGGTGATAATTACCCTTGCTAGATGCCATACTCTTTTAGGTTTTTGAGACCAATGCAATGGAGACCAAAGGTCGGATACCACTTGTAGGACCGAAAGTATGTCTAGAGGGGGGTGATTAGACTAATTGACCAAATAAAAGTTTTGCCTTTCCCAAATTTTTATTGTTTGCAGTTTTAGCATTCATGGCAAGTCAATTTCACCCTACACATGCAAGTCTAAGAGTATAGCAGTGGAAAATAACAACAAGCATTAGTAAAAGGGGCAGGGTAGAAAGATCAAACGCAATTGTAGACATGATGATTTTTCCTGTGGTTATGATAGGTGGTGCTATCATACATCCACATTTATGGAGTCTTCAACCCACTAAGGGTAACAGTCGCGAGAGTCCACGGAGGGCTCCACCCATAAGGGTCCACGAAGTAGCAACCTTGACTATTCCATTCGGCTTCCATCCACGAAGGACTAGCCTCAGTATAGGTAGATCCTCATGAAGTAGGTGATCTCCTTGCCCTTACAAACTTCTTGGTTCACTCCACAACACGAAGTAGGAGGCTCCCAAGCGAGACCTAACCAATCTAGGAGGCACCACCCTCCAAAAGGTAATAGGCCCGGTAATGACGATGAACTCCTTGCTCTTGTGTTTCAAGATGATAGACTCCTGAACACACAATCACTCTCTCACATATTTGGCTTGGTGGAAGAGATGGGATTGGTGGAAATAAACTTGGGGAAGTTAGAAATCAAGATCCATATGGTTGGAGTGGAAGATCTTGATCTCAACACAAGGGTAGGTGTTTCTCTCTCAGAAAATCTAATAGGATAGGTATAGAATAGTTCTGAGTGCTTCTCTTTCGAGTAGGTGGTTGGTGGAGGGGTATATATAGGCATCCCCGAAAATCCAAATGTTACACACAAAATGACCAACTCGGTGACACTGATGTGTTACGCTCGATGGTACCAAACTGATCAAAAGGTGGCAACTTTTGAATCTCGGTGAGACCGATATGTGAAACTTGATTGCATCGATAAGGTGACCAACGGTTAGATTTCCAATCTCGGTGACGTCGACCCAACAATCTCAGTGGTACCGAAAATGTGAATTCGTGTAATAGAAAGTTGGCAACCTAAACTCGGTGGCACCGGTATGGAATCGGTTGCACCGAAGTGGCTAGGGTTTGGCTGAGTCTGTCTAGGTTCTGGAAGCGGTGGCACCGGGATAGGAATGTTGGTTGCACCGATTTTTGAATGTTTGGCTATAGACAGACTTTGGTGGGAGAGCTTGTGGATGTTTTTGGTGACTATCACTTGTGCACGTATGAGCATTTTGTTCACCAACAAAACCTTACCCCTTTTAATAGTATTGGCTTTCCTATGGACTCAAAGTGATTTCTCACAAATGTAAAATGTAGAGTCCTCTTGCTTGAAGCTTGTCCAACCTATTTCCTTGCATCTTGGTGTAATTCCACAATCCTTTTGCCATCCCTATCATTGAGCTTTTCCTGAAATATACTTGGTGGAAACATTAGTTCAATGACTTATATGTTATTATTAATTACCAAAACCACCAAGGGAGCAAATGTTCTTTCAAAGTCTAAGCAAGCTATTAACAAAGGAAAGAAAGGTTCTTCAACTAGTAGCAATAAAAATGATAAATCCAATGATATTGCTTCTAGTAGTTCTCTTGATCCCACTAACTCTTCTCTTAGCCAAGTTACACTTGAGCAAGAAAATGAACTCTTGAAAGGGATTATAGAGAAAGGTATCTATAAGAGTCTTTAAGGATGCAAACAATTTGAGGAGATTGTACGCAAGCATGGAGGATACCGGAAGAATCGCGGTGTTGGCTACTTCAACGCTAATAGAGTTGAATGGGAAGAAGGTCAATACCACAATACCAAGTTTGTTCCTCAAAAGGAGAAGTATGAAAATACTCTCCCCAAGGGAACAAAGACGCAAGATGACCTTCCACCACAAGACCCCAAGCTCAAGGGCAAGAACAAGCTTCAAGAGGACATTGGCTCATATGAAGATGATTCCCGAGATTTCATGGAGTGGGTTCCCAAGGCTACTTCAAGCTCAACTTCTACAAAGGATACTACAACACCAAGGATCCCCATCAACTTGATGTGGGTCCCCAAGAAGAAGAACTAGAGAGTTCTTGAGGGGTGACTCCGCCAATGAAATTCACTCATATTCATTATTGGCAACGACTGGTTGCAATCAACATCAACTTTATGCAATAGTTCAAGGAGTCACACATTCCCTCAAAGGTAAGCAAGGGAACAGGTAATCGACAAATCAATGGACATCATCACATATGATTTGCACTCCATGTACATAGATATCCTTGTATTTGTCTCTTGTGTGTTGGGACTAACCCATGTAGGTGAGAAGAGTAATGAAACAACAAGGATGCTCCCAACTCTTGGTGATCTTCATCAACTTTGAGCATCCACCACTACCTCACCAACATGAAGTCTTCATCGACAAAACCCAAGGTTAGTTTGTCCCTACTATGGGGGGTTGCCACATCACGGGGGAGATTTACTCTAAGACTTGAGTCAAAGCATCTCATAACAATGTGACAACATTAAATGCTTTATGTAAAAGTGGTAACCCCACTTGTGCTTAAACGATTTGTATGACCTATGATCAAGTATTCTTACTTTGCTCCGAAGTCAATATACTCATATATAGATGAATCTGTCATCGCCAAAGTGCTTGTTAGATGCTATTGTGTTTATGCATGTTTGCCATGATTTCATTTGACATCTTATTGTGTGAGCATGTTGGTCTGCATTTATTTACTCATTCGACGATATCCAATTGTTGCTATTTGGCTTTTCATATTTATTTGCTAACTGGATATACAAGAATGCCTAGGACCACTCCTTTAGCTATCTATGCTTTCTCACCTCATACTCTATTCATGCTACATCACAAAATTTGAACAAGTACTTTTCGATCACTCTGTGTGAGGAGCACTTTGAGTTCCGTATCGTCAAGGACTGACCATTGAAGCCTCCCAAGTTCATCTCGGTGGAACCAACCCACAATTCTCAGTCTCACCGAATGCCTAGGGTTGATCTGGTTTTCTTATCTTGGTTAGACCGATTTCATATTCTCGGTTACACTGAGTTTCCCTGTCAACTGATAGTTGTGAAACTCGGTGACACCGAAATTATCAAAGCGGTGTCACGACAACGATGGGTATATAATCGGTAGACCCTGACTTTTTAAATCTATTCTTTAAACGTCGCGCCTCCACAACCCTAGCTGTCGCAGAAGGACCCCCTGGTCATCGCCTTGCCTTTCCCGAGCACCTCTGCCGCTGGAAATCTCGCCATCAACGGGCATCTTTGCCATCGCCGCCGCCGTAGCGGATCTGTCGCCAAGCTAGGGTACGGATTCGACTTTTCTTGCGCTCCCCGTCCAAGTCTTGTGTAATGAAATCGTTTTTATCTATAAGTCACCATCTGAAAGCTTTCCATCGAGAAAGAAAATCCCGTAGAGTAGCGAATGATAGATTTTTACGGTTTTGCCATTGACCACCTGTATCTCAGAAGAACCAATGTAGGAAAATAGATGTCACCAATTTTAGTTTCTGCCACACTGAAAACACCTTAGTGGAACCGAGTGCTTGTTTTCAGTCCGATCGAAAACGGTGCCAATTTCCTGGAAAGTAGGTGTCAGTCTCGGTGTGACCGAAATTTCTACCTCGGTTGTACCAAAATACATTTGAGAGAATGCAAAACTTGGAAAATGGTTTGTTCAAACTTTCAAAAACATCTACATTTTGTGATGACTTATCCTATTATACTCTTCTATACACTATTCAAAGGGTCAGCATGTCAGGATCAGATAGTCAGAATTTGTCAGAGCAGAACATAGGCATGAGTTCAGGCACTAGTCCTGAGGCCAGTTCCTTTTCAGATCCAGGCACTCCCAGTTCTCATGGGTTGCCTAAGGTTGTAACAAGGACAAGGAAGAGACTCAACTCAGAGGAAGAAGATTTTGATTTTGTCCGGAAGAGATTCTTGCTAAGAGGCAAGAGAAGGTTGCAAGGAAGGTTGCCAATGAAGCCACCTCATCTAGGAAGGTGGTCAGCAAAATTTATGCTCGTGTAGAAACCTTCAAAGCACATGAGAGTGCTAGGGAAACAGTGTCTGTTGAGGTCCCCAAGAAAGTTGTGCTAAAGAAGACAATGAGGAAGAGGATCATCCATGTGCAGGGCAGGCTTACCTCTATGTTTGAGGATCCAGAGGAGGCTCTGCTAGTGGTGCTGCGGCTGCAGAGGTGGAAGAGGAGGAACCTGCTGCTCAGGCCCCTCCTAAGAAGAAAGCCAAGAAACTTTTGGCTGATGCTATGCCCAAGCCAGGCCCCTCCAAGAGCACCAGGGCTACTTCAAAGAAAGCTGCTGCACAGAAGTCCAAGAGGAGTACCAGGGATATACCTGCTTCTGAGAAGAACACGAAGTCCACTTTTAGAGAAGCAGATGATGATGATGATGCTATGACTGTTCTGATGAAGCTTAGACCTCACCTTCCAGTTCATGATGCCAGCCACCCAGTTGCTGAGGATATGAAGAAGAGGAAGGATTCAGGCTTGAGGGCATGGAGAGCGATTGATCCATATGCCCAGAGAAGAAAGACTGCTGTTGAAGACAGATTTTATACCAAGGAACAACAAGACTTCGATGAGACAATTTTGCTAGACAAGATCCCAATAGTCAGTGACATGAGATATGTTGACTGGAAGTACATCAAGGATAACAAAGAATTCTTTCTATGTGTCCAAGACAACTTCCACTGCATTGGACTCGATAAATTTGTTGGGAAGGAGTTCACTGCTTGGAACGACGAGATTATCATGCAGTTCTATTCCACTGCTCATTTTTATGGAGATGGCAAAATTGTTTGGATGATTGAAGGAGCAAGATATGAATCTACTATTGATGAGTGGGATACCATCTTAGGAGTCCTAGAGGTTCAAGATGGAGATTTGGATGTCTACATAGAATCCAAGGAGAGACACAATGCTATGAAGGATATGTATAATCCTATCCGTGCAGATAAAGTGCAATCTCACAAGCTTGGTTCTATCTACTTTCTCCAGCCAGGCCTCCGCACCATGAACACCATTCTGAGGCATACCTTGGTGCCCAAGTCTGGAGATGAGAAGATGATTAGTGGATACTCCATCAACATGCTCATCCATCTTGATCGTCACACCAGGATTTGAGTGATGGACTTGATAGTAGAGACAGTGAAGAGGGTTGTTGCTAATCAGAAGCATTCTTGCTGCTATGCACCCTACATTCAGATGCTCATCAACTCTCAACTTGAGAAGCACATATTTGCTCTAGACAGTCCACACTTGCCACTTCAGCCAGATCTAGAGGACAATGTTGTGGTGATGGACCCAGACCATCCTACATTAGGAGAAGTTCAGGCACATGCAGAGGCAGAAGCAGAGGCAGCTCGAGCCACTAGTGCTCAGGTTCCCAGGTCCAGGAATGAATAGATGGATCTTTTGATCACTACTGTCATGGAAATAAAGAAGGACACCAAGACCATCATGGATACTCAGGAGAGCCTTGTGAACATTATTGATGATAGAGTGATAACTCTGAATGACAAGGTTAATGGGTTGACTAGGACATTCAATGAGCTCAAGAAGGAGGTTGATCAAGCCCCAATCCGTCGCCACTCCTCAGAATCTGATCCTTCTGATGATGATGAGGAAGATAGTGCACCTGTCAAGATGACTGCCTAGTTTACGACTAAGGCAAGGACTCCTACAGTACTAGCTCCAGAGACGAGGCCTTCATCTTCTGCTCGATCCACTATGTCTTCAGCTCCATCATCTCTAGTGCCTCCAGTATCTACTCCAGCTCCATCCAGGACTTCAGCGGAAGTCTTTGCCGACTTAGTTCTCTCGACTCCGAGATCGACGACCGGAGGAGATCAGCCGCAGACCGATTATCTATATCTCTTCGAACTTTTTGGTAACTTGTTGCCAAAGCGGGAGAAGTTGTATATAGATCTTAGGCTTCGAGTGAGAAAGCGTCTTGTTCTTATTGCTGGTTTTGTAAAACATTTGGTTTTACAAAACATTTGGCTATTTTGGTTTGATGTGAGATACTTTTGTGTTTGTGTTTGACCATACAATGTTTTATGTGTTGCTACTATTTCCTATCATTTGATGGTTATGTGTTGACCATTCACTATGCTTGATGTGTTGTGCTATGTTCTTAACTCTTATTTCTCTCGCACACCACCAAGTTGTATGTGACATGAAAGAAGTGCCCCATGTACCTAATCGATTATGCATTTGCATTCAAACGCAAATTTAAAATAATGCACAAATTTAGGGGGAGCTCTTGCTTATCACATACTTCTCAAAGCGATGATTATATTCATTGATTATATCATATGTCGAAGCTTAGATCTATATGTTGTCATCAATTACCAAAAAGGGGGAGATTGAAAGCACATTTGCTCCCTTGGTGGTTTTGGTAATTTATAACAACATATAAATCATTGAACTAATGTTTCCACCAAGTATATTTCAGGAAATGTTCAATGATAGGATTGGCAAAAGGATTGTGGAGATACCCCAAGATGTAAGGAAATAGCTTGGCCAAGCTTCAAGCAAGAGGACTCTACATTTTATATTTGTGAGAAATCACTTTGAGCCCATATGAAAGTCAATACTATTAAACGGGGGTAAGGTTTTGTTGGTGAACAAAATTCTCATACGTGCATAAGTGATAGTCACCAAAAACGCCCACATACTCTCCCACCAAAGTCTGTCCAAAGCCAAACACTAAAAATCGGTGCAACCAACATTCTACACTCGGTGCCACCGATTCCAAACCCTAGACAGAGTCAGCCAAACCCTAGATTTTCGGTGCAACCGATATTGCATTCGGTGCCACCGAGTTGGGCTGCCAACTTTCTGTTATGCAAGTTCACAGTTTCGGTCCCTCTGTTATTGCCGAATCGGCCTCACCGAGATTGGGCATTCTGACCGTTAGTCACCTTATCGGTGCAACTGAGTTTCCTATGTTGGTCTCATCGAGATTCAAAAGTTGCCACCTTTTGGTCACTTCGGTACCACCAAGATTAACACATCGGTGTCACCGAGTTGGTCATTTCGTGTGTAATGGTTGGATTTTTGGGGATGCCTATATATACCCCTTCACCACCACCTACTCGAGAGAGAAGCACTCAGAACTATTCCATACTTGCCCCATCCAATTTTCTGAAAGAGAACCACCTACCCTTGTGTTGAGGTCAAGATCTTCCACTCCAACCATATGGATCTTGATTTCTAGACCCCCCAAGTTGCTTTCCACCCAAATCAATCTCTTCTACCAAGCCAAATATGTGAGAGAGTGATTGTGTGTTGAGGAGTCTATCATCTTGAAGCACAGGAGCAAGGAGTTCATCGTCAGTACCGAGCCTATTACCTTTTGGAGGGTGGTGCCTCCTAGATTGGTTAGGTGTCTCTTGGGAGCCTCCTACTTTGTGTTGTGGAGTTAACGAAGAAGTCTGTAAGGGCAAGGAGATCGCCTACTTCGTGAATATCTACCCTGAGTAAGGCTAGTCCTCCGTGGACGTAGGTCGTCATGGTATAGTCAAGGTTGCTTCTTCGTGGAACCCTCCGTGGACTCTCGCGGTCGTTACCCATCGTGGGTTGAAGACTCCATGAACATGGATATACGATAGCGCCACCTATCGGAACCACGGGAAAAATCATCGTGTCACCAATTGCGTTTGCTCTTCCTACCTTGTCTTTACTTACATGCTTGTCTTTACTTTCCGCTGCTATACTCTTAGACATGCATGTGTAGGGTGTACTTGACATACTATGAATGCTAAAATCTCCCTAGAATTAAAATTGGGAAAAAGTACATTTCATTTGGTCAAGTAGTCTAATCACCCCCTCTAGCACTACTTTCGATCCTACATGATGGCTTCATCCGACGCCTTCGGAATCTTGAGGCGAACGCTTGTGAAGCGTTGTATGTACTTGTACAGGGTCTCTCTGTCCTGCTGCTTCATGCGCCTCAAGTCGTTCATCGCTAGGGGCAGTCCCGGGTGCCCTGGAAGTTGGCGATGAAGCGCTCGCGAAGCTCGTCCTAGGAGGAGATCGATTCGTTCGGGAGGTTGAGGAGCCAGGAGCGTGCGCCGTCCTTCATATCCATGAGGAACCAGTTCGCCATCATCTTGTCACTGCCGCTTGCCGCCTCGATGCTCAATGAGTAGAGCTGAAGGAACTCAGTGGGTTCACCGATGCCGTCGTAGCATGGAGGCAGGTCTGGGATGAACTTGCTAGGACAGACAACACGACGCAACTCCGAGGTGAAGGCGTGATAGGCCACGTCGCTCTCCAACACAACATGAATGGGAGGAGACTGGTCTTGGTGTCTGTTAGCCGCCACCTCCAATGGTGCACGACCTTGATGCTGGCGTTGCGGCGTGCAGAGAGAGCACGCGTCGCCTTGTGGCTGAGGCACCACCTGGCAGCTTGCCTCCTCTCGTGCATGCTGGTGTCGCGCGTGGCGGGTCACGGGGTCGCAGTTCGTGCCTGGGCTCGAGGTCAACGCTTTGCAGGGACAGCGTAGGGGGTGCTCCGTGGGCCGCGTCGGTCGCTTGGAAGGGTTGGGGACGAAGTGAGTGGGAGAGCGCTGGGGCCTCGCTTGCGGCGTCGACGAGCTCGGCGATGCGGCCTAGCCAGTCTTCGTAGCAGTTGTTGGTGGGGCAGTAACATAGCAGCTCGCACACCATGAGCAGCGCAGTTGGTGTGTTCGTCGGTCTGCAACGGGAGTGGGAGGACGACGTCATGGCAGGAACAGGGGACAGAGTGGCGGTGTAGCTGTCATGCTGCATAGAGGGTGGCAGCGAAGAGTCTTGTTTCTCTTGAGCAGCCGAGCAGGTAGCAGCGTTGGCTGTCGGGGAGATGCAGCGGCGTGGGGCACCGCAGCCTACAAGGTCCATCTAGGCGATGCAGGCGGACCTGCACTCGGCATGAACTCGGCGGGCGTCGGCCATGGGAGCGACGGAGCAGAGACGGGGTTGAACCGGAGAAAGATTTCGACACACCCCTACCTGGCCCGCAAAATGTCGGAATCGGGGCTTCGCAAAACCCAACAAGGTTCGAACACTAGGCATGTGTGAGGATCTTAACTGGCTCAAAGTCTCAAGCTTGTCACCCTACGGCCTAGCTATGACGAGCAAGTGCAAGCGAGGAAGAAAGTGGACTCGAAGATTTACCCAGGTTCGGGCCACCTTGCAGTGTAGAACCCTACTCACGCTTTGTGGTGGATTGGCCTCACGAGGAGGCTAAGGATGAACTAGTACAGTGGTGGGGTGGCCTCACAAGGGTCGTTGGTGGTGATGAACTAGCTCCACTCAACCTGCCTTCTACGATGGGAGCTGGTGTCTATTTATAGGGGCCACGATCCTCTTCCCTTATCCGTAATGCTGGGCACAGACCTGCAGCTTCAACTAAAGTTGCACCCACCTGGTGGGCCCCACTTAGCAGCACCGCTCCTTCCATAGCCGCACTACTCCTACTACACTTAGCAATAGCGCATGTCCTAGGCCCGCGCTGCTGCTAACGCGCAACAACCAACTTTTCTAATCCCATCCCCCTCTGCTCTCCCTGACTTGCTTCTTCCCCATTACTACTAGCTAGCTTTTTCATCCCTTCCTTTTCCTACCTCTCCTTTCTCTCCTTTAATGCCCCTCCATCATCTCCATTAATGCACACCTTTCTCCCTTCATCACTTTTCTCTGCTCCCTCCACTAGTTAGAGCCATCTCCTTCCCCAAATAGCAAGATCTACCCATTTAATGAAGTGACCTATCTACCTCCCCAACTAGATATATTCATTTAATGAAGTAATTAAAGCCATATTTTTGTCCACTTTCGACACCGACCCTCATCACCGTGCTCGATCTCTCTTGAGATAGGTGAGTAAGACATTGGGATTTGCATGAATGGAAATATATGTGTGTGTGATATGACCGAATCGAACGATATGATTGAAATTGTGTGTGTGGCATGATTTGCCGCCTATATGTGTATTTGTCGAATTGTGTGTGACGTGAGAGTTTCCTATGTTTTGCTGAATTGTCGATTTGTTTTCGTTTTGGCATATTTCGGGCAAACTCTATATGTCTTATTTTTAGGGAAGGTCATGCCGAATTTTTGTATGACTTTGATGCATGCATGCATGTGTTTTTATAATCCTTTTGCTTATTATATCGCGTAGGTGATCATGAAGGTCAGTGGACAATGGTGGAAAGATGGTTGTGATCCGCGGTGCATGAGATGTATGAAAATAACAAGTAGATTTTATGTCCGTGCCAAAGATGCAAAGGAGGGGTATGTCTCAATCCCTTTAAGGAAGGTCGTTTGAAGGCGCACCTGCTCATGACAGGTTTCATGGATTTCTATACTCGATGGATAAGTGAAGATGATGATGCCGGGGGAGTGGAGAAGAGGACACACATGACGGCGGAGAAGAGGCCGGACATGGAGACACAGAAGAGGTCATACATGATGTAGAATACACAGATATGCCGCAACCTTCATCGCTACTAAGTTCAATCATGCGGGACCCTCACATTCAAGACCTGCTTCACAAGAAGACGACTAGCAACAAAGCTGCTTCTAGAGAGGAGGCCAAGGTGGAGCAACTAGAGGTAGACAAGAAGACTCCATTGTGTGAGGATTGCAATCCCATCGTGACCCGCTTGAGTTTCATGCTCAAACTTCTACAGACAAAGGCTAAAAACAAATGGACCAACAGAAGCCTCGATGAGCTTCTCAAGTATCTAAAGAAGGTTCTTCCCACGGGGAACCTGTGTCCTACTAGTGTCGATGATGCCAAGAAGATCATGTGCCCTCTTGATCGGCTGCACATTAGATACCACACAAGCATCAACGATTGCATCATTTAACGAAAGGAGGACACGAAAAAAACTAGTTGTTCGGTGTGCAATGCTTCTCAATACAAGAAGGCTGGAAAGAAATCTCCCTGATAACCCACAAGTATAGGGGATCGTAATAGTCTTCGAGGGAAGTATTTTACCCAAATTTGTTGACTCGACACAAGGGGAGCCAAAGAATATTTTTTGGTCTTAATAGTTGAGTTGTCAATTCAACCACACCTGGAGTATCCTTCTGTAGCAAAAGTTTAGTAGCAAAGCAAAGTAGCAGTAGCAACAGTAACAATAATAGCAATAATTTTGTAGTGAATGTAACAATAGTAGCAGCAATAGTAACTTAGCCAGATTCAGTATATGAAAAGTGTAGGCCATGGATCAGCGATGGATAGATATGGATGACACTCTTCATGTAACAGTTACACACTAGAGCAACATAGAACTAGCTCCAATTCATCAATATAATGTAAGCATGTATATAGTCACACATGCTTGCAATAAGAACTTGCATGACATCTTCTGTCCAACCCTCCCATGGCAGCGGGGCCCATAAGGAAATCTATGGGATATTAAGGCCTCCTTTTAATAGAGAACCGAGACAAAGCATTAACACTTAGTGAACACATAAGCTCCTCAAACTACGGCAATCACCGGAAAGAATCCCAATCATTGTCACCTTGGGGTATGCGGATCAAGACACATAATAGGTGCATACAACTTGCAAGATAGGATCTAAAATACTCTCATATTTATGAAAACACAATAGGTTCAGATCTGAAATCATGGCACTCGGGCCTTAGTGACAAGCATTAAGCATAACAAAGTCATAGCAACATCAATCTCAGAACATAGTGGATACTAGGAATCAAGACCTATCAAAATTACTCGATTACATGATCAATGTCATCCACACCCATCGTCGTCCAGCAAGCCTAAAAAGGAATTACTCACCCCTGGTGCTGAACATCATGGAATTGTTGATGGAGAAGGGTTGGTGATGACGACCGCGATGATCTCCACTCTCCGGAGCCCCAAACGGACTCTAGATCAGCCCCCCCGAGGAAGAACAAGAGGTGGCGACGGCTCCGTTCATGAAACTCGATGAAATCTTGTCTCTATTTTTCCCCATAATTGTGAATTTATAGGACTTGAATTAGGGTCGGAGGAGCCACGGGGGGCCCACAAGCTAACAGGGTGCGCCCTATTGGCTTGTGGCCCATAGTTGGCTCCCTCCAGAAGGTCTTTGCTCCATAATTCTTCATATATTCTAGAAAAAAATCCACAAAAAGTTTCGTCCGATTTTGAGAACTTTTATTTCTCCACAAGAGTAACACCATGGTAGGTCTGCTGAAAACAACGTTAGTATGGGTTAGTTTCATTCAAATCATGCTAATTAGAGTCCAAAACGAGAGCAAAAGTGTTTCGAAAAGTAGATACGTCTGAGATGTATCAACTCCCCCAAGATTAACTCATTGCTTGTCCTCAAGAAATTCAGTTGATAAACTGTAAGTAAAAAAAGAACACTTTTATAAACTCTTTCATTGTCGTTGTTATACATATGCTTAGTTAGTGTTCAGGTTTTCAGCATAAATCGTAAATAACCATATCGATGATAACACTTAGCTATTATATTCACTCATGAAAATAACATAACCAACTAGCGAGCAATAATAAAATATCTCACATGCCAACAATTTGTCAAAACAATCATGATATAATATGATGATATGGTATCTCGCTAGCCCTTTCTTAGACCGTAAAACACAAATGCAGAGCACCTCTGAGGTTCAAGCAGCGACTAAACATTACAATTCAGGGTAGAAAAGATCCAGTCATGCTCACATCCAACATTAACTAGACTCAATGCATAAGAATGACAATAGTGCTCTCAGGTCCGGTGCTTTTAATAAGAAGATGATGACTCGGAAATAAAATTTGAAGCAAATAGAAAGGCCCTTCACAGAGGGAAGCATTGATTTGCAGAGGTGCCAGTGCTCAATGTTTAAAACAAAGTTGAGATTGTAGTTTTGGGTGGTGTGCTTTTCCTGTCAATGTCACGACAAAGTTTTCAATATCTTCCATGCTAAGCACATTACTGGTGGATCCCAAGCGGAATTGTAAGGTTTACTCAATCCACTAAAAATACAAACCATGGCTGACCGAATCCATGGGTGCCTGCCAATATGTCAACTGTCCCAGGAGTTGTGTTTAATTATTTTTGATTTTGGAGGACCGGTGTTAGGGCATTTTCTTGCCTTTGTGTTTTGGTGATGATGACAACTGACTTTGTGATCTAATCATGTGCCAAGTTCTTCAGGCTCTATGTTTGATGTAAGGTGATTAGGCATTCCCTCTGGATAGGAAAGAATGAAGACGGTTCTTCATGTTTATTTCCTCGGTCATAGGAAACCTGTACTATTAAGAGGGAATTCACATTGGAAGGTATTGGGTGAATCAATGCACGTACACATTCCTTGTCACCCAGTGCATATCCTTCCGTTCATTGAGAGAGACGTCCTCAATATCTAAACCAAGCAATGCTTTTTACTACTCAGCGGTTGTATCTCTTATCCTAGTGGTTGTACCGCCTGGACCCATACGTCAGGTATAACTACGGCCCCATGGGTGAAATCCTAGGGTTGTTGCTCTCTAGTTGTTGCCAGCGGTTGTACCGTTGTGTCCGGGCAGTTGACAGCCAATAGTCTGGTCAACCCTAGGAAAGTGGCTTCATGCGATTGTACCGGCCTAGTACCGCCCTACCACCAGACTCGATTCTGTTATGGTGCGGTTCTTGGGCGGTAGTGGTCCCTTTGTTCCGATTGACTCATGTTGAGTAGTACTACCAGTGTCCAGAGTGGCTGTACCGCCTAGACTTATTCACCACCCGTGCTTGGTCCTGGCGGTTGCATCGGTGCAACCACCGTCTCTTCTACCGCTCGAGGGTGACACCTATCTGTTTTCAAGCAGTAGTTGAGCGGTGGTGGTGCGGTTGTTCTGGTTGTTTTGGTTATATGGTACTACCGCGAAGGCGACCGGTTGTACCACTCCGTAGGTTTTTTTAAGGGTACCCGTGTGGACCGATTGTACAGGTGCACTTAGCGGTTGTACCACTGCAGTGTAAAAACTGCTATAACGATTGGATTTGGGGGCACTATGTAAGGTGGTGGTTCTTCCACCTACCACTTCACCTCTTGCCCCTCTCTCTCCTCCATTAATGCCCTTCAAGCTTTCTTTCCCGATCTCTCTTCCTAGCCACTCAAACTTGTTGATTTGCTAGGGATTGAAGGAGGAGACCTAGATCTACACTTCCACCAAAGGAAACTTGATTCCCCTATACTTTCTTGTGTGGATTTTGTTACTCTTGGGTGTTTGAACACCCTAGATGGAAGAGGTCACCTCGAAGACACAATCCATTGTGGTGTTGGGAGCCTCTAATTAAGTTGTGGAGATTGCGCCAACCTTCTTTGTAATGGTTCGATCGCCACCTTCAAGGGCACCACTAGTGGAATCACGACATTTTGCATTGTGTGAGGGCATGAGTAGAATACGATGGACTTAGTGGCTTCTTGGGGAGCATTGTTCCTAAACATTGCTCCAACGGAGACGCACTTCCCCTCAAAGGGAAGGAACTTCGGTAACACATCCTCGTTTGCATCGATTCCACTTATGGTTATTTCTTACCTTTACTTTGTGCAAGCTTTACTTGTGTTGTATCTATTGCTTGCTTGTTGTGTTGTTGTTATTAGCATCATATAGGTTGTTCACCTAGTTGCATATCTAGACAACCATTTTTTTTGCTAAATCTAATTTGTTAAGAAAAGCTTAAAATTAGCAATTGCCTATTCACCCCCCTCTAGTCAACCATATCAATCCTTTCAATTGGTATCAGAGCTATGTCTCTTTATTAAGGGCTTTACCGCTGAAAGAATATGGTTGACGACGGGGATTGGGTTGTGGAATTACCCGAGGCCGAGGGAGTGAACACGGTCTCGAGCGAGGATTTAAATGAGGCAATTGCCTCACTTAAATCTTCTATGACAACCGAGGTAAAATCCTCGTTTAAAGAATTCCTTGATGGTCTCAAACTTTCTACCGATCCGTTGCTAGTGGTTAACCCCACTACCTCAGAGTCATATGCCAACTCCGGTAAGGAGGGGGCTAGAAGTGATAAGGATAAGTTGCCTCAAGGAAAGAGTGGGACGTGAACCTTTGCCTCTGTCCCCCTGCTCTATGTACGACTGGTCCACACACCTCATATTAACAACCTTGTTCCTCCTCCTAAACTTGTGAAGAATGATTCTACTAATTGGGATTTTCGTATCAAGTCTCATTTTAATCACAACTCAAATTCATCTTTGGAGAATCATTGAGAAAGGATACTACCCGCATGATCCAAACAACCTCACCCCAAGAGAAGGGGTTGACAATTAACTCAATCATTCCACCTTCTTCATTCTTCGGTCCACAATGCCTCCTGAAGAGATAGCTCACTTGCGTCCCTTCACTCGCGCAACGGATTGTTGGGAACATATTATCTCTTTGTATAAGGGAAGCTTGAGTATTCAACGGTCCAACTTTGAAGTGGTCCTTGATGAGGCCGATGAGTTTATGATGAGTGAAGTTGAGGACCCTCGTGAGCTCTACCGGAGATTGACTACTCTTACCTTCTCTCTTCAAGATCATGGGAGCAATGATACATATGAAAATTTGATCAAGCATAAGTTTCTCAAGGACATCATGCCATTCAACAAGTCCATGTCCTCCGTGATTCGTCAAAGAACGGACTTCCACTCCTTGTCCTCAAGCGATGTGTTGGATGAATTTATTGCCATGAACATATTGAACAAGACCGCCGACAACACTCTAGATCGTGTCCAACTGTCAAATAAAACCTAACCCAACCTTGGTTTGAAGGCCAAGGTGATTCTGGAAGAAGAAGAATAAGAGGAAGATGAGGAGTGTTGCCCCGAAGACACCAAATATGCTTACCATGAGCACATGGCTCTCGCGTCAAGGCAATTTTGGGACAACAAGAGAAAATTTGGCTCAACTTATCCAAGAACAACTCAAGTGGCTCTAAAGGCAAGCAAAGCGTGAGTACTTTCTATAATTGTGTTAATGTAAGTCATTGGATTGTCCATATGAGAAGAGGGAAGACAATGGGGGCAAGCTCATTTGAAAAGACAAGGCCAAGTCCTTCCCCAAAAACACCAACTTCACCAAGAAGGTACCTCAAAAGGGGTTGGTGGCTCGTGAAGAGTATAACACCAATGATGATGAGTATGAAGATGCAAGTGTTGCATGAATGGTGATGTCCATGGCTGCCATTGCAACTTCTACCCCAACCAAGGTGTCTCTCTTCGACTCCCCAAACGATAACCTCATTGCGAAGTGCCTTATGGCCCAAACTTTCAACAAGGTAACCTCCGACGTCAAAACCTCAAACATCAAAACTTCCATTGCTACTACTCCTTCCTTGTTGGATTGTGTGGATGAACATGAGAAGGCGAAGGAGGAGGAGATTGAGTTTGACAGTTTCATGGGTAAACTCAAAGGCGAGTCCAAGAAGCACTTTGTTGCTCCCTTGGAACAACTTGGTGAGGCCAATGATATCATTGTGTCTCAAGAGGAAACCATCTCGGTGATGAAGGGGTATCGTCATGACTATGCCTATGAGATAAAAGATCTTTCTATTGCTCTTGAGGAAGAGTAGGTTCTTCGTCTGGCTCTTGAGGAGTCACAAATCAATGACCTTCCTAAATTAAAAAAATATCATGATCATGCTATTGTTCTTACTCGTGTTCTTAAATCTGAAAAGGTTGCACTTGGGGTTGGGCATGATAGACTCCAGGAAGATTTTGACACACTTTACAAGGCTCACAAGGCTTTGAAGAGTGTTCATGCTTCTCTTAAGGAGTCTCATGATCAACTCCAGATAAAACTCACTAAGGAGATAACCACATGCCCTCCTTTTGTTTTAATTTGTAAATCCAATGCTACTAACCCATGTTGTGAGCATGTGGACCTTGTGGCGGAAAAATGCCAAGTTGAAAGATCGACTTGAGAAAGGCCTTGTGACTTGCATACAAGGTGAAAGGAACCTCAATGATTTCTTGAGCAATCAAAAGGAAGTTGTGGCAAAGGAAGGGCTTGGATTTGCACCCAAGTCAAAGAAGAAGAAGAAGAAGAAGAAGAAGGCCAAGCAACCTCTCTAGCACAAGGAAGTATTTGTCAAAGTTGAGGGAGGAATCTCATGAGAAGAAGAAGGACAAGGGTGTGGGTGGTAATGCCAAGAAAGGCAAAACCACTCGTTCCAACAAAGCCGATGACTTTAATCCCTCTTATGTTTTATGTCGTGCTAGTGATGGGCATGTTTATGCCAAATTTGTTGGTTCTTCTTATGAGTACATTGAATGCTCTATTTGGGTTCCTAAGACCCTTGTTGCTAACATAGAAGGATCCATTAAAAATGGGTACCGAAATCCAAGCATTGATCTCTTGTAGGAGTTTGATTCTAGTGGAGTGTCATGGTTGCTTGATAATGTGGCAGCAGATCATATGACCAGAAGCAAGGAGTTGGTGGTGGATGGGCAACCAATCCCATATATGCCCACCCATGTCCAATTCGGAGATTCGCCAACATCTAAGGTATTGGGTCTTGGTAAGGTGGTCATTTCTCATGATTTATCTATTGAGAAGGGCATGCTTGTTGAGACCCTTGCATACAATTTAATTTCCATTTGTCATCTTGCACTCATGGGCTTTGCACCATTCTTTGGTCTTAATTCCGTGATCCTTTTGTGGAGCAAGACTCTTAAAGTAGCCTTTGTTGGGCATGTCAAAAATGGTCTCTATGTGGTTAAGTTTTAGAAGCGACCCACTAAGACCGCGACTTGCCTAATGGCTAAAGTTGATGTGGGATGGCTTTGGCATCGCTGGCTAGCCCATGTCAACATGAGATCTTTGCAAAGTCTTCGCAAAGGGGATCACATTCGCCAAAGACCGTGCTTGAAGTGCTTGTATTGAAGGAATCTACATGAGACAGGCCACCAACCCACGACTACCATCTATTCAAAGAGGCCTTTGGAACTGCTTCACAAGGATCTCTTTGACCGTATATCCTTTGATAGTCTCGGGGGAAGAAAATATTGCTTGGTGATTGTTTGTGATTATTAAAGATACACATGGGTATACTTCTTCGAGAGTAAGAGGGAGACCCAACAAACTGTCATTGACTTTGCATATGAAGATCAACATCAACATGAAAGATATTGATGATTACAAGTGATGCTGCACCGAGTTCAAGAACTACACCTTGGATGATGTCATGCTGTTGTCATGACATATGTTCTCGTAGGAATACTTTGGTGTGAGGCCATCACCGCTATGTGGCGACTCGAAGAGGTTGATCGGGAATGAGAGACGGGTTTACCCAGGTTCGCCCCCTCCAATGGAGGTAAAAGCCTACATCATGCTTTGGTGTCTATATTAATGGTGATCTCGATTACAAGGGTGGGGAATCGCTAACCTAGCTTTCAAGATTTTCTAACCTAGCCTATCAGCCTTAGGGGATCACCTTTATATGTAGGTCGAGGCCCCCAGATTTACCAGAGTCGGAGTCACATTGTGTCTCGTAACCTATAACAATTCTACCTTATTTTGTCCCCAAGCTTGGAAAGTTTTCGACGTCCTCCACCTCACGGGCCTTGAGTCGCTGTCTTCAGGTACTGGGCTGCCAAGCAGCGTACTTGGTAAGTCTTTCGGCTTCCCTTTTTGTCATCTTTGTGGCTCATCAGGCACATGCTTCCCAAGCCGCCAACGGTCTAACCCGGACCAGAATGGTGGGTTATACTGCGGGGTCATATCCCTGACATTAGGCCCCAGGTCAATTTGAACTTGTTCATGTCAATCTTCTTTGCTCCCATCACGCGGCTTAGCTTTCGCCTTCGTATTTGTGTCTTTTCAGTTTCTTCAGATGCGAGCTTATGGTATTTTCAGACTTTGTAATTTTCCTGCGCTATCAACCTATGACGTCACCCACCGGATTTTTAGGGAAAATATGATGACATCACAATAGATCTTTGCATGTATCCTTTTATCCTGAAAATCGAGGAGTCATTTTTTCCAAAATTTATTGTGCCTCCTTGTTTCCCGCCCCTGGCAGTTGCCCCTTCGGGTCTTTTCCTTTATAAATATTGATGGAGGGTCCCTTTTTCTCTTTTTACCTTGCCTTCTCACTCCTTCTTCTTCCTCAAGCTCGAAGTCTGGTTGCGCCACTTTTGCCTCTTGCACATCGCCTCCGGTGACCGTCCCCGAGTTATAGCAGCGTCTCGTTCTTATCAAGGTTCATCTAAGATCCTCCAGCGCCCCCGACAACCATTAAGGTGCCATTTCCCTATCTTTGGATCTGTCTTAGTTCGTCGGAAAGACTGAAAGTGTTCTTAGCTGTTCATCACCATTCGCTGATTCTTGCCTGTTTCCAATGCCTTTTCTCATAAGAAAGAAGTGGTAAAAATAGTGGCTCTGTTTCACACATAGTATGTTCAGATCTCCCTTAAGAGTCCATAGTTTAAACCACCCCTGCTTCCATGCTTCATTGTTAGGTTTTAGCGATCGGTTCCTTTTCTGAACCCTTTATAGATCCATGATTATAGTTAGTCCGGTAGGAACTTGTTTGTCCCACACTTGGAAAAAAATAGAAATCTTCCACTTGGTGTAAGGCGCCCTTATGTTTTGCCGGCTCATAATTGCAACCCGCCAAATGTGTTTATTTCAGGGACCGGCTCCTTTTTAAGGCGTCTCGCTGGCCTTAGATACTCGTGTCATCTTATCTTTCGTTATTACATAGTGCTCTTGTAATTCCTTTATTTGTATCTAGGCACTTTAAATTGTCAAAAGCTTCCATCTGTAACTGGATGCCTTCACAAGTGTTAGAAGATGTGCTTAAAGAATATGTAGAACATGGTTTTTTTTATCACCTAAGGAAGTAATTGGATGGCGGGCTCCGCTAGGAGAGGCACGCCCGAACCCTGGCGAAGGGGAAGTTGTAATCTTTATAGATCATCTTCTCAGAGGCTTTTCTCCTCCTGTGTCAAAATTATTTCGAGATGCACTCAACTTCCTTCACCTTTACCCACAAGATTTGTCCCCTAACTCCATATCAAACCTTTGCCAATTTCAAGTCTTATGCGAGGTTTACCTGCACATAGAACCCACTGTCCCACTTTCCCTGGAGTTCTTCTGTTTGAATCGCCAAACTGAGTGCACAGATGTTCCTAGCCAAGAGTTAGGAAGAATTTCAATTCAAAGACGTAAAGATGGTGGCTTTCCTGCCGAGTCACCCAAAGGATGGGCTAAGACTTGGTTTTACTGTCGGGACACTGCTCCTGAGAACGAGAACCCTCTGTCGGGTTATAGACCAGAGCATCTTCCTATGGATTTTGACCTACCTGGTCAGGCTTCCCAATAAGAGCGTGATCAATTTGCTTTTGTATTTCCAAAGTTGGCGGCTCTTCAGTCTTAGGGCTTAACAGGAGTAGACCTGACCCAGTGTTGGGCATCCTAGATGATCTTGCCATTAAGCCACCGCAATGATTTTATGTGCAACTATTCTGGCCGTGTCGATGATCCGCAAAGATTTAGTATAATATTTTTGATAGAAGATGGTGTGAATAATATGGTGAAGAAATTGCTAGGAGACCTCAAACAGTCTGTGACCAAGTTGGCTTGAAGCCTTTTAATGCCCTCAACCCGTCTCCTTCAGTAAGAAACTTACAACAATCTATTGACTGTCTTTGTAGAACTTCAAATTTGAATGCTTTATTTCGTTGCTTATATCAACAAACTTTGCAGGCATCTTCTTTGTTTTGGAAGAGGAAAAGAAAAGTCCTGGCTAGCAAGCCTAAAGCCGACCCCAGCAAGAAAGAGAATAAAACAGCTGCAGACGAGCCGTCATTTAGGGGCTAGTCTCCATCAACCGGTGCATCTATGGAGGTAATACTTGATTTCCTTAGTTGTTTCTTTATTGAATTTGCTAACACCTTTTTCTATCAGGGTGACCCCGCCACAAGCCGGACCGATAATGTTAAGGTAATTTTTATTTCTTCCAGCTCAGAATCCTTGTCTCCAAAGAAGATAAGGTTGGTCATTCGGAAAGTAAGTTTTTCTTACCTAGATACTTATTTGGATCCGGATTTTATTTTGAAGAAGACCCAACATGCCTCAAGGCGTCAGACCCGAAGTATTTCTGGTACTCTTGTGACCGGCTTGCCCGACAAACCAGCTGCTCACCAACCACAGGATGATGTGCCTCATAGTCCAACTTCGTCTCATCCTCGGGTTGTTCTTTTTAAACAACCTCCCAATCCCGTTGATTCAAATTACCAGGAATCGCCCCCTTCATCTGGCGACTCAACTGCCACAAAGTTACCACCCTTTTTTATCAACCAAGGGTAAGTTTTTCCTTCTTTGTATCATATGTTTGTTTGCTAAACTCTAAGTTTGTGCATACTTTATCCTGCCCCCCTTATTTTGTAGGGCCAAGGCCAAGAAAAGGAACCTTGGTGAGCCATCTGCTAACCCTGATGTTATTGAGCCATAAAATCCAGATGCGATGGCTCGTGAAGCCACCGATCATCAAGAAATCAAAGTCGATTTGCCTCCTCAGCCTGAACCAGAAACATCTGCCACTTTGCCTATGGATGTTCAAACTGACCCAACAACCAATACTGATCCGCCCATTCCATAGGAACCTGCTAAAGATGTTTCTTGTGACAAGGATACATAAGTCTTCATTACTGGGTCAGGTTATACCGCCCCAGGACCCTCTAATGTGTTGACAAAGCTTGTGACTAAGGAGGAAAATGTCCTGCCTGACA
Source organism: Hordeum marinum (assembly GCA_022496015.1). Classification (NCBI taxonomy): domain Eukaryota; kingdom Viridiplantae; phylum Streptophyta; class Magnoliopsida; order Poales; family Poaceae; genus Hordeum; species Hordeum marinum. The sequence continues at coordinate 148,603,344 of CM039674.1, forward strand.
AGGGAAAGGCTAAACTGGAGCTTTCGAGTTATGGAACCTTCAGTACTGAAGAATTGTACGCTGGCTATCTAGAGCGTCTTTCTGCAATCGGACAAGTAGAAGTTGGCCTTGTGAACATGATGAAAAAAATGAGGTATGCTTAGCCTTGTTGTATATTCCACATTCCATATATCCTCCTGCAGCCCCCAAGGGCCGACTCACTTTCTTGAAATGCGTCGGGTCTTTATAATTGTAGAAGAATTTGACCTGTAGCCCCCAAGGGCCGGCTCATCTTCTTGAGATGAGTCGGGTCTTCATATTTGTAGAAGAATTTGACCTGTAGTCCCCAAGGGCTGGCTCATCTTCTTGAGATGAGTTGGGTCTTCATATTTGTAGAAGAATTCAACATGTATCCCCCAAGGGCCGGCTCATCTTCTTGAGATGAGTCGGGTCTTCTATATTATATTCTTTGGAGAGAATTGATATGCATTAGCCCCCAAGTGGCAAGCATACTGCTTGCAATCTGCTCGAGACTTTGCTTTTCATTCATACTATATTTGTACTGTGATCACTATGATATTTTTGAATACACAAGAAGCTTTGAAGGCTGCTGAAGCAAATGTTAGCGATTTGAAAAAGGACCTTGCAATGGGTCAGACTGCCCAGGCAGAGCTAGAATAGAAACCACGGTTATCCTTGGAGCAGTTGGGGAAAACCAAGGCAGGCTTTGAAAAAGAGAGGAAATCATTTGAAGCTGAAAAAACCGCCTTGATCCCATGTTCTGAAAAAGCTGAGAGTCATTTGAAAATAGTCTTAGAAGAATTATCTGGGTTAAAATGGAGTATTGACCATATGACTCAAGCCATTTTCTGTGAGTTGCTTGAGAAACTTTCTGTCAATCCATCTAGTACTTACTTATGAAGATAAGTCGCCCGACGAATCATGTATTTGAATTTTTTACAGGTCGACGCACGTGCAATCTTCAGGATAATTGCTTGCTAAAGCTCAAGTCAGTATATGTATTGATGGAGCAGCCTTACACTGGAAGCCTATGCGCTATCAAAGCTATCATGGCAAACAAAGAACCAGTGAAATTCATAAAAGACGTGTTAACATTCCTCTCTATGATCCCAAGGCAGATTGGGGAGCTCAAAAGATCAGTCACCTGAGCTGGAGCTACATATTCCTTGAGTCGAGCTTTGGTGTATGTAGCAGAGCTTGACCCGGTGGAGATGGAGGGATTTCCAGCGCTGAAGGTGGACAGGTCAGCTTTTACTGAGGATGATTATCTGCGGTGCATCAAGACGGCTCGGGTATTTGCCAGTCAGCTCGTGAATGACATGTCATTGAAAAGCTATCATACAACTTATCACTCAAATAACACCCGAGTTCAGCCGCCCTCGCATCAATCAGTCAGTCTGACTCCACAGCGGCAGAAGCATCTCTTTGCTCCTGACATTGACCCGTCTCCTGTTTTGAATGATGATGGCATATTCGAAGCCTTATCCCATTGCAACTGGAACTTGGACGACCTCCAAATCATAGACCTGGACACTCTAGCAGAAGAAAACCCCGGGACATCTCATGTACGAGACCAAAACAAATCTTAACCCAGAAGTCAAAGATACGGGTTATGAATAACTTTGATTCTACACTTCAGGCCCGAGGTGCCTTGTAATATTTTTAAGGCTATGGTTGTTTTACCTATGTCGTGCCTTCGTGCATGCTTTTTAACTCTGCATCTTATCTTGAAGACAAATATTTTGTGTATGATCAAGCTTTGCTAAACCGCCTTTAATCTGGTAGAGTGGTCATGAGCTCGTAATCTGAAGCAATAGGTCTCATGTTCGAATCCTCTCATCACGTTACACTTGCCTTTAATCCATGTTTGAGTAAAGCATATAACTTTTGTCCTCATCTTGATTTGACTTAGATGATTTTGTTCAGTATATTTGTTGCTTTGGAGATGTATGTGCAGATTACTGTATCCCGACTTCTGAAAAAACCTTTTCCGTATTTTTTGCAGAAATAATATAGCTTGAACTGGCCATAATATGATCATAGTTTCGTAACCCGGTCCCCTTGCATGATCTGGAGATAAAAGACTATTTATCCTAGGAAAGTTTTGATACGTCTCCAACATATCTATAATTTTTTATTGTTTGATGCTGTTATATTATCAATCTTGGATGTTTTACAACCATTTTATAGTAACTTTATACCATTTTTTGGACTAATCTATTGACATAGTGCCAAGTGCTAGTTGCTGTTTTTCGCTTGTTTTTTTACTTCTCAGAATATCAGTACCAAATGAAGCCCAAACACCGTGAAAATTTTTGGAGATTTTTTTGGGCCAAAAGACATCCAGTGGGCCAAAGAAGTGCTAGAGAGGAGGGCTGAGGAGAGCACAAGACACCAGGGCACACCAAAGGTCCGAGGTATGCCCTGGTGGGTTGTGCCCACCCCGGGATGCCTCTCCACTGCCTATCAGTTCTATAAATACCAAATATTCAGAAAACCCTAAGAGAGTCGATGAAACACAATGCCAACCGTCGCAAGTTCCAGAACCGTGAGATCCAATCTAACACCATCACGGAGGGGTGCATCGTCTTCTTGGGTGCCTCTCCGATGATGCATGAGTAGTCCACCATAGACCTACGGGTCCGTAGGTAGTAGCTAGATGGCTTTCTCTCTCTCTTTTGATTCTCAATACAATGGTCTCTTGAAGATCTATTTGATGTAATGACTTTTTGCGGTGTGTTTGTTGGGATCCGGTGAATTTGAGTTAATGATCAGTTTCTATCCATGAATATTATTTGGGTCTTCTTTGATATCTTATTTTCATGATTACTTATAGCCTCCTATTTCTTCTTCGAATCTTTGGTTTAGTTAGGCCAACTAGATCAATTTTTCTTGCCATGGGAAGAGGTGCTTTGTGATTGGTTCGATCTTGCAGTGTCCATTCCCAATGAAAGAAGGGGCAACAAGGCACACATGTATCATTTCCATTAAGGATAACAAGTGGGGTTTATTCCTACATAAATAGATCTGGTCTACATCATGTCACCGTTCTTATTGCATTACTCTGTTTTTCCATGAACTTAATACACTAGATGCATGCTTGACAACGGTCGATGTGTGGAGTAATACTAGTAGATGAAGAATCGTTTCGGTCTACTTATCTTGGACTGACTGTTGGAAATATGCCCTAGAAGCAATAATAAATTGGTTATTATCATATTTGTTTGTTCATGATAATTGTTTATTATCGATGCTAGAATTGTATTGATTAGAAACTCCAATACATGTGTGGGTACATAGACAACACTGTGTCCCTGGTGAGCCTCTAATAGACTAGCTCGTTGATCAAAGATGGTCAAGGTTTCCTGGTGATACGTCTCCAACGTATCTATAATTTTTTATGATAGCATGATATTATATTATCTGTTTTGGATGTTTTATATGCATTAGTATGTTATTTTATATTATTTTTGGGACTAACCTATTAATCTAGAGCCTAGTACCACTTTATGTTTTTCCTTGTTTTTGAGTTTTGCAGATATGGAATATTAAACGAAGTCCAAACGGAATAAAACCTTCGGAAGGAATTTTTCTGGAAGGAATCATGAAGGGATTGACAACCCCTTTATAGTGTTGGGTGCAAGAGTTTAATTGTTTGTGTAGGTGCATCCATTGGTTACTTGCTTGTTCCTCCTAATGGATTGATACCTTGGTTCTCAACAACCGAGGGAAATACTTATCTACTTTGCTGCATCACCCTTTCCTCTTCAAGGGAAAATTGACACACACTCAAGAGGTAACAAGAAGGATTTCTAGCGCCGTTGTCGGGGAGGATACACATCAAGCCTACCAAGTACCCATCACAAACTCATCTCTTGCATTTACATTAATTTCCATTTGCCTCTCGTTTTCCTCTCCCCCACTTCTAAAACGATTTTCAGAAAATACCAAAAAGATTTGCCTTTTTATTTGCACTTCTTCCATTCGTCTTCCCGTTTGCTATGTTTGCTTGTGATGCCATGTGCCTTCTATTTGCTTGCATCTTAGCTTGCTAAAAATCTATTGACATGGATCCTCATCCTCTTGCTAATCTTTTCAAAATACCAAATTATGGTGAACCAATTGCTAGTGAGTTGAGTGCACTTGATTATCTCTATGAAGTTTTGCTTGAAAATCATGAAAATTTTGATGAAGTGTTGAAAGAAGAAAATTACAAGGTGATTCATGTTATCTCCTTGAATGAAAATCATGATTGCCATCTTGTTAGTTAGAATTATCTGAATATCCATGATGCTAATTATATGCAAAACCACAAGCTTACACTCGCCACAAGCTACATCAAGATCACATCAATACAATAACATATTCACTCATCATACAGAAGAGCAGGGTCCGACTATGGACGAAATCAAACGATAAAATGACATTCATCCTTGCTATCCCAGGCTGCCGTCTGGAATCCAGCCGAGATCGATGATGAAGAAGAAGGAAGAACTCCAAATCAAACAAGCATCACTCTCACGTCAAATCATGGCATTACATGTACCTACAAATATTGTTGTAGTAATATGTGAGCTACAGGGACTCAACAATCTCATTTCCAAGGGTATCAAGACTATTAAAGCTTAATGGGTGAGGTATGGTTAAGTGGTGAGGTTGCAGCAAGCGACTAAGCATATATTTGAGTGGCTAACTTACGAATACAGAAAGTAAAGTATGATGGTCTACGCATAATAGACGTCAACTAGTAATAACCACTAATTGATCCTGCATAGCTTCTTACATCAAACATAACCCCACCGTGTTCTCTCTTCGATAAGTACTCACGAGAAGAGACAATCACGGTTACGCACATAGTTGGCGTATTTTATTTGCGTTTACTTCAAGTTTACTATGACCGCGTGTTAAAAAAAGTTTCCAAGTTGCCACATAACCGTTAGAACGGCTTTCCGAAAGATTTAACCCTCCAAGGGTGCTCCAACTAGTCCATCAGAAAATTATACACACATCACGTTGGAATTCCACAGCCGCGGAATCACCCGTAGTATTTGCGGAATCCCGATGGAAAATCTCAACTCCGAGATAGCCCGAAGTGTCGTCGAAATCCAATGCTCAAGACATTCGAGAAAGGTAAAACAAGTCCAGCAAGACCACTCGGCGTGTCGACGAACCCGACAAGAGCCGCGTATCTCGTTCTCAGGACACAATGGGTAAGTGAAGCGTACGCTGGCCTGATAGAGATCACCCGAGTTGCCCCGGGTTGGCCCCTCACTGTAGCGACCCAACTCAAAACGAGTCAAGCCTTTGTGTTTTCTGTGCCATCCCTGGATCAGTATGCTGGCACACACAGTACATCAATGTATATATCAAAGTGCAATCACATGTAATTAACGTAAAAATGATATATACCTTAAAATAGCAGCGGATACAGTCAACGGGAGTGGAGTCCCAATAACACCAACGGCAAGTTGAGTGCGGACCGTAACCCTGAATCGTACTCTTACCCGTCGTAGAAGAGTATCTGCAACATAAGACGCTGCAGCCATGTAGGTCAGCATTTTGAATATGCCGGCAAGATCACCATAGTAGAACAGAAGAATAAAGACTATTCTATATGCAAAGGCTTTGTGGCTCTGTGTCTAAGTTTTTGCGTAAAAGCTGATTTTATTTTCCTACAACAAAAGGAATATCAGGAATTTCACTATGGAGTTACCTATAACGACATGGTTCCGCCAACCAATGTCTCAATGCCCATAAGTATCATTAAGTTGCCCACAATTAGTTATCAGTCCAGTGTTGAGAGTTCAGAGATAGATCCAAGTCTAGAAGCTCAAATTGTCCGTAACCGGGGACACGGCTAATCGATTAGGTTTAACTCTGTAGAGTGTTGTGTACTTTACCCACAAGATTCTTTCCCTCCTGGTAAGTCCTCGCACTGCCTCGTGTTTGAGAACAGGATGAAAGAAACATGGTCTTTCAGAGTGTTTCCCTGACTGTCCGACAATGCCCATCCCAATCCTAACGTCGACTACATCTCGTAGCACTGCCCAGCAGAGTCACAACAAAGATCAACCAAGCCAGAGCCCATAATGACTTGTGGCTACACAGGTAAGCTTCTGGGCATGAAGTATTCATCCTTCTCTTTGAGTCTGGGTGAAGCTTTCCGCAAGATGTCATGGCGCTTCTCCATGCATCCCGGCCATCCACTGGTTTCTCCAGGGATGCCCAATCAACCATCCTTCACCCAGTAGTGTGTATTGAAAATTTGTCTTCTCGAGTCTTGAAGTCTTGAGGTCTTCAAGATGCAGGACTTGAACATGTCTTCATGAAGTCATCGTTTTGACGTGGAGTCCTTCTTCACACCACTCACGAACACTCATGCCAGACCCCGTCTACTTTAGCATAGCATTGCACTAACTAGCGTTCCCGGGGCTTTAGTAACAAGTGGTGGGTTCCTACCTCATGCATTCTACTCAACTACAAGAATTTCAATAACACTATAGGAGGGATTCTGTTGAATGATGTCACTACATGCAATAAAACATAGGTATGAAAAGATGGTCAAAGTGAACTTGCATGTACTGTTGATGAAGATAAAGATCGCTCTCAGAAATAACTTGATAGACTATTCGTTACTCTCCGATGAAAATCTATATAACAACCATTGCATTCATAAGCAAACACTTCTAACAAGCAATACTAACAATCAAAAGGTAACACAAGGAACAAATACAACAAGGTTGATGAAGAAATACTTAAGACAAAGTTGAAACACAAAACTCCAACAATTTCAAAAGTAACACAAAACCCAAAACAAAGTAAAATATAATAAAAGATTTTTGTAAATATTTTTCTAGAAAAAAAATGAATCACTTTTGAAAGACAACTAAAACTATAAAAACAACCTTCTAAACAATATAAGTGTTTGCCTAATGAACTTAACAACAAGCAAACATAAACTAAGAGAAAACATATTGTAAAACAACTAAGTTAACAGAAAATAATTAAATAAAATCTTTATTAAAAAACAGAATTAAATCATATGAAACTTTGTGAAAATAATTTCTATGAAAAACTAAATTGTTTTATAAGACATTACCTAATGATTAAGGATATAGTTTTCCTATCATAATAGAGCAAAACTAAATTTATTTTATTAACAAAACATTACTTAACAGAAAGGAATTACTACAAATTTTATTTTAAAACAGAATCTAATTATAGAAAACTTTAGTTAAAAGTACTAGTACTAACTAATTTGTTTTAAATAAACTATACCTATTTGAAAGAGGGTAAAGATCCCTACAACAAAATTTATAAACTAAACAAATTAACTTTTGTTAACAGCAAGTATAAATCCTAAATTTAGAACAACAGAACTAAATGAAATCTAGTACATAATATAAATCATATTCAGATTTTCAAAATAACTAAAGAAAAATTAAACTAACTAAACAACATAGGAACTAAACAGAACCTGTTTTAGTTGAAAACACTATTTAAAATATTCTAATTTTTTTTCAAACTCTTCCTAATGATAACTAATATCACTAGTGACAAGTAGCAAAAAGAATCAATAAAAAATACATTTTAAAACTCAAGATATTCAGAAAACAAAATTTAAATCCAATCTGTTTAAATTCAAATTTAAATGTTCAAACATGGTCAAATTTGGTATTCACAGAAACTAGATGAAATTTTTGATCTAATGCAAAATAAATCAATTAAAAACATTAAATAGTTTAAAAGATATAAAGAAAATGAAATCTAAACCTATTCTGGAAACAGAAATTAAAACAGAAAGGGAAATACGTTTTTAACGGACAGGTGGGCTATGTGGCATGCTCTGGTTGGTCCAGGTGTGTGCGGGATAGTGTGATACGGGCGGACGACCGAACTGTAACGCGTACCGGTTCGAGCAAATAAACAGATCTAATCGGGGCCGTGGGATTTAGATCGAACGGAGGGGGAGAGGGTGTGGTCCTCACAGTGAGATGGTTGCCGGCGGGGGCTTCTCCGGCGAGTCCGAAATGTCGAGGTCGTCGGGGACGGCGCTCTAGTGACCCTCCGGCGATGGCGAAGGCACCACTCGATGCGGGCGAAGACGGCGATGAGATAGGTGGCTTCAGTGGGGCGAGGGGGTGACGGAGTCGACGGTGGTGAGCTCGGAGGCGAAGCCGTCCTTTGGTGGTCGTCGGGGAGATAGTTCCCGTGGGTGTGGAGCACGGGTGAGAGGGTGAGGAGGTGCGGGCGAGTGAGAGAGGAAGGTTGGTGGGCTCTGGGAGGGTGCGGGGAAGGCAGGGGAAGCAACACGTCGAAAATGGCGCGGTGGCTACCGGTTGTCTCCGGCGAGCTATTTCGGCGAGGAGAGGGGCTCGGACGAGAGGAAAACTAGGGGAATGAATAGAGGAGAGGCAGGGGTACTTATAGGGGCTCGCGGGTGGTCGGGGAATAAAGGAGGGAGGGGGTCCGCGGCGAGGGGATCCGGCGACGGCGTCGGGCGCGTGGGAGGAGGAAGGCGACCGCGCGGGAGAAGGGAGCGGGCAATGGTCCCACACGTCAGCGAGAGGAGAGGACGGGGTCTGCGTCGGTTGACTGGCTCGTAACGGTATCGACATTTAAGGCTGGTGGGCTGGCCGTTTTATTATAAAACCGTTACCGTTTTGCTATTTATGATTTTACCAGAGCCATAAAACCTATTTAAAGCATTCATAGAAATTCGAAATATAATCAAATTTTATATCAAAATTAACAGAATAATAAATTCCATTTAATGGACATTTTTATTTTGGCATTTGAATACATAAAAAAATCATTTTTTTAGAAAATGCCTTAATTGGCTTTATTTACTTTTGCAAATATTTTTCAAATAACTTTTTGGGTTTGATGATTCAAAAAAACTTCAAAAATTACCCCCTGGCTTGGGGTGTCATGTTACTCCTTTCAAATTTTTGTTAGGGGTTTGAATACTTTGAAATTTTTGAATAGGGACCAAATATGAAATGGATTTTCAAAATAATCTAGAGGTTTTCAAAAGCTCTTTCAATTCCTTCTTTTAAACTTCCAACTCATATTTCTTAAAATTTGAGGAAGTCATCCTCTCTCATGAAAATCATTGAGTTGCATAAAGTTTTCTGAATTTGAAATATTTTTCAAATGAAATTCAAATTCTTTTCAAATCCCTTTTCATTTCTTTAAATGGAAGAAGTCATGTCATCTTCACTCTAGGGTTTTGTGATGAAATTAATTTGAATTCCTGGTGATCAAAATGCAGATTGAAAGTTTTGGGAAGGTCATTTCATTCCCTTTCATCAAACTTTCAAAAAGTTTCAAATTTCACTCACTTTCAATCACTCAAGCAAACAAAAATTCATTCTAATAATTATTATAACATTCCAAAATTTGGGATGTTACAAACCTACCACACTTAAAATGAATCTCGTCCTCGAGATTCGAAAAGGCTAGAAAGAAAAGGTTAGGGTTTGGGGGTCTTCTAACAAATCCACAGACCAAGAAGGTGTGGGGTCTTCCAACAAAACTCCATTGACCTGGAAATGTGGGTCTACCACACTTGAATGAGAGTTACTGGTCCTTCAAAATCTTGACAGTCCTATGGTGCATCTGTTTGTTCACATTCTTCACAGCTTCTTCCTCGGTGATGATCTTCGGTTATATCAAAATCTTGTGTCCTCACAACAAGGTGTACTTCCTCCGAAACTGGGTCTTCTCAACTGACAGGTCTCGCGATCATTCTAAATAACTTATCGAAGATCTCATGGTGGTCTACCATTAGTGGTTATCCTACAGTGAAATGGGTCTTGGCTTTATCCTCCCGTAAAAATTCCTACGTGTGACAGAAACTGTCATGTACAAGGGTTTTCATCATACCATTCTAAGGCTTTAAACAAAAGCTTTCAAAGAACGTCCTATCTTTACTATGGGTAAGTCAGTCAGATTTACCATTCCGAATAGCAAGAGAATGATAAGAGTAAGTCGTCATGGTGGCCAAGCCATGCCGCACTGAAATCATTACCTTGTATAAGGTTTAGTGAATCTCGTATTCTAGCACTTGGGTTCCCTCACAAGCGTTGCAGAAATTTCTCTTGTCAACGAACAAAGTTTGGATAAATCCTTTGATTTCTGCAAGCTGAACAAAAACACCTATCGTTTCTTCACAACTCTCAGGTTTTTGTAATACTCCTAAGGAAACGATTGCTGATCAGTCGTAGCTTCTTCCAAATTTCTTCCTTCACAAGATGGGGCTTGATCCTTATCAATCGTGATGGTCAGTGAGTTGTGGGTCCACTTGAATCCTTGAACAGCTTTAACTCACTCCTGGGGTTACTATTGTTCCATATTACAATATTACCTTCAGTTCATTCCATTATACTCTTGAGGTAACAAATCACAGACTTATTCTTGTCTAGATTCCACTCTGTAGAATCCATTTTCCTTTCCATTGGTTTGTTTAACCCTCAAAAGTACTTTGTCACAAGGTTACCCTTCTCATAGTTTTGAGGAGGTTCCACATTCTCTTCAACTGCATTCACTTATCCAAACTCCTTAATCCGGAAAAAGTACCTGTGGTTACTACCACACTTAAAATGAAATGCACACATGTCTGCATAAACCATATTTTCTCATATCCTCGAAAATGGTAGGAGACCTTGGGTCATAGAGTAACAACTCATGAAATGCAACATAAGGTAAATCATGACACCATAAATTTCCATTGACTCATGAATTTATTACAAACTCTGAGACTTCCGTTACATAACTCCAAAATTGTAAGAGTGCTACTTATTACATTTGGTACATCCAGAATCCAAAACTCAGACTACTCATGCTTAGCCATTCTTCTCTGGACATGTATAGGAGTAGTGTCCTGTCTTCTTGCACCGAAAACAGATGATTTTTGACAAATCTCGGGGCTTCTTGATGTTGGTGCTTGCTCCTTGGGTTCTTGATTCCTTTCTTGGGCACTTATCGGCATAGTGGCCCATATCCTTACACTTGTAACATCTAATATGACTCAGGTCCTTCTGTTCAGGGGCTCGTCTCTTTCTAAGGTTCTTTGTTCCGATCAAAGCTTCAATTTCCTGTGGATCAAACTCCACTTCTTCTATCGGGAAGTTTCCCAGATACTCTTTTCTTTCCTTCGTACAGTCCTGTGAGAAATGTCCTTCTTCTCCACATGTATAGCAGACATTTGAGTAAAATCTGGTTAATCCTTCTCCATCGGGGTCTTCAATATCTTTCTTCATCACAAATTCTCCAAATTCTCCTCTGAAGGCTTCCTTCATGGCTTCCTTCTGTTGCTTGATGATTTCCTGTACCTTGGGGTATATTTGGCATTGAGCCGGGTAGTGGTTGATTCCTTCACACAAGAAACATGTCACCTGCCCAGTTGGGCATTCCTCAGCAGGGTGATTTTCTTCACAATGACGACATCCATCCTTGTGTTCTTCCTGGGTGTGTCCTATTTCTCCACAGATTTTGCATGCTCGGGTCTTCTTCATCGGGATAACACAATGATTCTGAATGAGACAGGATCTTAACAGAGTCTTCTTGAGTTCTTCCCAATTCTTTGCTCCATTAAATCCTTGTGTGGCATGATGCATTTTCCACCAAGTTGTGGCACTTTGGGTAAAGTGCTGGAGAGCATATTGAACCTCATACTTCTGTGCTATCGAGTTGCTCCTGAAGTGATTCTCCATGTTGTGAATCCATACTTCTGCCTCTAGCTGGGTCATTGGTCCAGAAAGTACAAGTCCAGCTTCATTCATCATCTATTGGGGTCAAGGTTTTGGGATGAGAAGCAAGAGAGAGAAAAGAAGGGATACACACAATACAAACAATGGTTTTAAAAATAGATTTTTTTGTTGTGGCTGTCGAAAATTACACATAAATGACAGCTCACAAATCATCGTATCTAATGTAAGTATACAACAGGTGTTTGGTCTTCTAGGGGCATAATATCTTGGAAAATTCTTCATGGTCTTCAATTTCTTCGGGTCTTCACAGTCTTCAACACGTGTAGCTTCAACTCTTCTAATGCATGGTGAAATCTTCTTTATTTTGAAGTGACCATCAGTTGTTTCGATATCTTGTCCTTCTTGAAGAGGTCTTAGTTGATCCTTCGTGTGGTCAAGGGGAAAAGGGTATTTTCTAACTCTTGATAAAACTCAGAAGGGATGAGAAGTAGAAGGTCTTTTGAAAACAAAGTTTTTCGAGAAATCATTTCCTAAGGGCTTTCCAGTTTCTAGGGTCACGTCCTACAGTCAACATGTGCTCTGATACCATTTTCTGTAGCGACCCGACTCAAAACGAGTCAAGCCTCTGTGTTTTTTGTGCCATCCCTGGATCAGTATGCTGGCACACACAGTACATCAATGTATATATCAAAGTGCAATCACATGTAATTAACGTAAAAATGATATATACCTTAAAATAGCAGCGGATACAGTCAACGGGAGTGGAGTCCCAATAACACCAACGGCAAGTTGAGTGCGGACCGTAACCCTGAATCGTACTCTTACCCGTCGTAGAAGAGTATCTGCAACATAAGACGTTGCAGCCATGTAGGTCAGCATTTTGAATATGCCGGCAAGATCACCATAGTAGAACAGAAGAATAAAGACTATTCTATATGCAAAGGCTTTGTGGCTCTGTGTCTAAGTTTTCGCGTAAAAGCTGATTTTATTTTCCTACAACAAAAGGAATATCAGGAATTTCACTATCGAGTTACCTATAATGACATGGTTCCGCCAACCAATGTCTCAATGCCCATAAGTATCATTAAGTTCCCCACAATTAGTTATCAGTCCAGTGTTGAGAGTTCAGAGATAGATCCAAGTCTAGAAGCTCAAATTGTCCGTAACCGGGGACACGACTAATCGATTAGGTTTAACTCTGCAGAGTGTTATGTACTTTACCCACAAGATTCTTTCCCTCCTGGTAAGTCCTCGCACTGCCTGGTGTTTGAGAACAGGATGAAAGAAACATGGTCTTTCAGAGTGTTTCCCTGACTGTCCGACAGTGCCCATCCCAATCCTAACGTCGACTACATCTCGTAGCACTGCCCAGCAAAGTCATAACAAAGATCAACCAAGCCAGAGCCCATAATGACTTGTGGCTACACAGGTAAGCTTCCGGGCATGAATTATTCATCCTTCTCTTTGAGTCTGGGTGAAGCTTTCCGCAAGATGTCATGGCGCTTCTCCATGCATCCCGGCCATCCACTGGTTTCTCCAGGGATGCCCAATCAACCATCCTTCACCCAGTAGTGTGTATTGAAAATTTGTCTTCTCGAGTCTTGAAGTCTTGAGGTCTTCAAGATGCAGGACTTGAACATGTCTTCATGAAGTCATCGTTTTGACGTGGAGTCCTTCTTCACACCACTCACGAACACTCATGCCAGACCCCGTCTACTTTAGCATAGCATTGCACTAACTAGCGTTCCCGGGGCTTTAGTAACAAGTGGTGGGTTCCTACCTCATGCATTCTACTCAACTACAAGAATTTCAATAACACTACGGGAGGGATTCTATTGAATGATGTCACTACATGCAATAAAACATAGGTATGAAAAGATGGTCAAAGTGAACTTGCATGTACTGTTGATGAAGATAAAGATCGCTCTCAGAAATAACTTGATAGACTATTCGTTACTCTCCGATGAAAATCTATATAACAACCATTGCATTCATAAGCAAACACTTCTAACAAGCAATACTAACAATCAAAAGGTAACACAAGGAACAAAAACAACAAGGTTGATGAAGAAATACTTAAGACAAAGTTGAAACACAAAACTCCAACAATTTCAAAAGTAACACAAAACCCAAAACAAAGTAAAATATAATAAAAGATTTTTGTAAATATTTTTCTCGAAAAAAAAATGAATCACTTTTGAAAGACAACTAAAACTATAAAAACAACCTTCTAAACAATATAAGTGTTTGCCTAATGAACTTAACAACAAGCAAACATAAACTAAGAGAAAACATATTGTAAAACAACTAAGTTAACAGAAAATAATTAAATAAAATCTTTATTAAAAAACAGAATTAAATCATATGAAACTTTGTGAAAATAATTTCTATGAAAAACTAAATTGTTTTATAAGACATTACCTAATGATTAAGGATATAGTTTTCCTATCATAATAGAGCAAAACTAAATTATTTTATTAACAAAACATTACTTAACAGAAAGGAATTACTACAAATTTTATTTGAAAACAGAATCTAATTATATAAAACTTTAGTTAAAAGTACTAGTACTAACTAATTTGTTTTAAATAAACTATACCTATTTGAAAGAGGGTAAAGATCCCCACAACAAAATTTATAAACTAAACAAATTAACTTTTGTTAATAGCAAGTATAAATCCTAAATTTAGAACAACAGAACTAAATGAAATCTAGTACATAATATAAATCATATTCAGATTTTCAAAATAACTAAAGAAAAATTAAACTAACTAAACAACATAGGAACTAAACAGAATCTGTTTTAGTTGAAAACACTATTTAAAATATTCTAAAAAAATTCTCAAACTCTTCCTAATGATAACTAATATCACTAGTGACAAGTAGCAAAAAGAATCAATCAAAAATACATTTTAAAACTCAAGATATTCAGAAAACAAAATTTAAATCCAATCTGTTTAAATTCAAATTTAAATGTTCAAACATGGTCAAATTTTGTATTCACAGAAACTAGATGAAATTTTTGATCTAATGCAAAATAAATCAATTAAAAACATTAAATAGTTTAAAAGATATAAAGAAAATGAAATCTAAACCTATTCTGGAAACAGAAATTAAAACAGAAAGGGAAATACGTTTTTAACGGATAGGTGGGCTACGTGGCATGCTCTTGTTGGTCCAGGTGTGTGCGGGCTAGTGTGATACGGGCGGATGACCGAACTGTAACGCGTACCGGTTCGAGCAAATAAACAGATCTAATCGGGGCCCTGGGATTTAGATCGAACGGAGGGGGAGAGGGTGCGGTGCTCACAGTGAGATGGTCGCCGGCGGGGGCTTCTCCGGCGAGTCCGAAATGTCGAGGTCGTCGGGGGCGGCGCTCTAGTGACCCTCCGGCGATGGCGAAGGCACCACTCGATGCGGGCGAAGACGGCGATGAGATAGGTGGCTTCAGTGGGGCGAGGGGGTGACGGAGTCGACGGTGGTGAGCTCGGAGGCGGAGCCATCCTTTGGTGGTCGTCGGGGAGATAGTTCCCGTGGGTGTGGAGCACGGGTGAGAGGGTGAGGAGGTGCGGGCGAGTGAGAGAGGAAGGTTGGTGGGCTCTGGGAGGGTGCGGGGAAGGCAGGGGAAGCAGCACGTCGAAAATGGCGCGGTGGCTACCGGTTGTCTCCGGCGAGCTATTCCGGCGAGGAGAGGGGCTCGGACGAGAGGAAAACTAGGGGAATGAGTAGAGGAGAGGCAGGGGTACTTATAAGGGCTCGCGGGTGGTCGGGGAATAAAGGAGGGAGGGGGTCCGCGGCGAGGGGATCCGGCGACGGCGTCGGGCGCGTGGGAGGAGGAAGGCGACCGCGCGGGAGAAGGGAGCGGGCAATGGTCCCACATGTCAGCGAGAGGAGAGGATGGGGTCTGCGTCGGTTGACCGATTCGTAACGGTATCGGCATTTAAGGCTGGTGGGCTGGCCGTTTTATTATAAAACCGTTACCGTTTTGCTATTTATGATTTTACCAGAGCCATAAAACCTATTTAAAGCATTCAAATAAATTCCAAATATAGTCAAGTTTTATATCAAAATTAACAGAATAATAAATGCCATTTAATGGACATTTTTATTCTGGCATTTGGATACATAAAAAAATCATTTTTTTAGAAAATGCCTTAATTGGCTTTATTTACTTTTGCAAATATTTTTCAAATAACTTTTTGGGTTTGATTATTCAAAAAACTTCATAAATTACCCCCTGGCTTGGAGTGTCATGTTACTCCTTTCAAATTTTTGTCAGGGGTTTGAATACTTTGAAAATTTTGAATAGGGACCAAATATGAAATGGATTTTCAAAATAATCCAGAGGTTTTCAAAAGCTCTTTCAATTCCTTCTTTTAAACTTCCAACTCATATTTCTTAAAATTTGAGGAAGTCATCCTCTCTCATGAAAATCATTGAGTTGCATAAAGTTTTCTGAATTTGAAATATTTTTCAAATGAAATTCAAATTCTTTTCAAATCCCTTTTCATTTCTTTAAATGGAAGAAGTCATGTCATCTTCACTCTAGGGTTTTGTGATGAAATGAATTTGAATTCCTGGTGATCAAAATGCAGATTGAAAGTTTTGGGAAGGTCATTTCATTCCCTTTCATCAAACTTTCAAAAAGTTTCAAATTTCACTCACTTTCAATCACTCAAGCAAACAACAATTCATTATAATAATTATTATAACATTCCAAAATTTGGGATGTTACACTCACGGTGTTCTTGTTTTGGACCAGCACCAACAACACTGCCCCCTGTATTATGTTAAATTAATCCACGAGGTGGCGACCCTCTATGCTTCAATAAGGTGATCAGTATTATTATGTTGGGAAAAAGTAGTACCAAGGTTGGGCCTTTCCAAACAAGTTTTATCCTAAAACTAAAATCAAGGGGGTCCCCATAACAACCCCGAGCATGTTAGGAGCGCTCACTTATGGAGCATAACACCGGTTCACAAGTAACTAGGGCAGCAAGAGTGAAAGAAAACACCGATCAAAAGGCCAAGCCTTCCACCCTTTACCAAGTATATAAGTGCATTAAATTAAATAGCAATAATATTGTGATAATAAAAGGATGTCCATGTCGACACATGGAAGCAATTCCACTTGCAGCTACAAACTCTATAAGAAGGGCGGAGCAAGCAGTAACATAGCCAAACAAAGGTTTGCTAGGACGTGGAGGGGTTAGAGGCTTATCATGGCAATGTTGGGAGGCTTGAAAAACAAGTGGTAGGTAGTAGGACATAACACTAAAAACGAGACAACTAGCATAGAAATGATAGTAGTGGTGTCCAGGGAAATGTGTCATCTTGCCTGTTGGGTCTTCAGGGGAATAAGGATTGGTTCCTTGTAGACGTTCTGTCCGGGACCCTCGTACTCAGTCTTGACAACCGGGTCTACCCAAATACAAATGATACCAAATAAACATACAAACCAATATGCAATGCACAAACAAGATGACGCATGCATATGGCATGGCAACCTAAGCTAGTCATGTTCCACATGCAAATATTAAGTAGTTTAGTATTCTGGATAGAACCACATGTTTAGTTGTATGAACATGCATCAACATGGGAACTATGGATGCGTCATACAAAATCGGTACAAATGCATATGTGGAACATTTTAAATGGATTAACGTAGCTCACGGTACGATCATGGCAAGATACGAACGTCAATGAAAAAAATGAAAAGATGGAGAAGGACCTGGGCTATTCCTTGGTATTCCAAGGATGCCACTTGAAAGGAAATGAAAATCTATCAAAAATAGACCTAAAGAACATGCAAAAGAATGGAGTATAACTCACACAACTCACAAAACAACCCTACACACAATCTGTCCACAAACCGCAACATGTCATCTTGTAACACATGTATCAAGAACTACAACAAGCATAAAACCACAACCAAAGCATGTACAATAAGTATAAAACAAGCTTGACAAATCATATTTCTAAAGAAACTTAAGACGTAGCATGGATCTATAACAATGAAGCTCACAGATTTTAGGGACTTAGTGAAAATTCTAGTTTTTTTGGAATCTAAGTTAACCTGATGGCAAATTGACAGTAGAAAATAATTATCCTAGAGATCATTTCATGGCATGGAACTTAGCAGGTTGACAGAGGGCAACATCTACTGCAAAACACTAGCACTGAGCATGAGATAAAACACAATAAAACACTTGCTAGCATCCTCTAAACATGGCATAAAAATAACAACAACTACTCAGACTTAGAAATACTTAGCATGTTGAAGTCAGCAACTTACTTAGCTATTTTACATCAAGATACCCGCCAATATACAAGCTTATCATGGCAAAGGAAAATACCAGGGCCTAGTCACCACAAAACACTACCACATTCATGTTGACAAGATCATCATAGCATGCATGGATTAAATCATACAAAAATGACAAAAGGTCACCTCATCACAAAATAGCACTTCTAAAAAGTTTCTCAAAAGAGAAAACAAACACCACTATTGTATTCCTTGGGAAATTCCACCCCAAAATCATATATCACACCTATATGTTTGCATCTATGAAACTCCCAAAACTCAATTCGAAAATACCCACATGCACTTATAAGTCAAAAGCTATCCTAAATAGCTACTACCAACAATGGCCATGTCTAGATCTGGACATATTCCAGAAATGGAATAACACTCAAATCACAGAAAAGAAAACAGAAATACATTAAACGAAAATAAAAAGGAGGGGGACCCACCTGACAGTGAGCCAGGGCCTCCTGGGTGGCTGACTAGGTGGCCCCACTAGCCCATCTGTCACACACACACACTCACAAACACACACACACACACAGGGACACACACAAACACACACTAGCGCACACGGCCACACGGGATCCACCTACATGCACATGCACCACACACGGCCAAAATTCAAAGAGGGGGAACTAATCACGCTGAGGGGGACTCGATCCCAGGTCTCCCCACTAGGAGGGCGCGACGCTGACCACTAGGTTATGGTGCGGGTATTTGACAGAGGAGGGAGCTCACGACAGATAACAAATAAAAGGGCCCTGCTTCCTCTGTCCGGAGACAGAGAAGCCCGCGATGGCGCTGACGGCTACTCTGGCGGACTCCGGCGAGGAAGACCACCGGTGAAGACTGCGGGAAACATGGGGAACCCGTCCTTGTGGTCACCTAACTGCTACACGCTCGGCGGCAAGGATCTCGAGCATGAGCTCATGCTCGGCTCGATCATGGCGGCAAGGTGACGACTACGCGATGAAGGTAGGGCGCGAGCGAGCGAAGCAACAGAGGGGAGCGACTGCTCACCGAGAGGCTTGGGGACGACACGCGAAGAAGCGACGAAGAAGGGTGGCATAGCCTGACGGAGTGAAGGAAGGCGACAAAGGGGACGACGAGTCAATGGCGTACGGAGGGGGATCTTTGACTCCTAGCTCTAGAACGAGGCGATGAAGGTCCTGGGGCCCTTCTGGACTCCATGGACGAAGCGGAGGAAGACCCGGAGGCAACGACGTGATGACGATGATGCGCGCCTCTGCTCTCTCTGACGAAACTGAACTTCTCTCTATCTCTCTTTTAGCAGCACCAGGAGGAAGAAGGGGAAGGGAAGAAGTTGGTGGCGATGCAAAGGAGAAGGGTGGAAACCCTAGGGAGAGGGCACAGACGTCGAGGGGCTTTATAGGACGGGAGGCATGACACTCGCCTTGCCACCCTAGCCAGTGTGGGTCCCTGCGCCGAAGCTCTTTGAGAGAGAGAGCTGGAAAGGAGGAAGAAGAAAGGAGGGAGGGGAGAGGCTGATGCGCGGGCCTGACGTGCGCCACACTGGAAAGATCCAGCGCGCGGGCTAGCTGGGCCGCGGGGAAGGAGAAGCCCAGGTGGGCCGCCACTCTCTTTCGGCGCAGAAAATAAAACCATGCCTTGCCCAAATTTTAAAATAACCAGCACACCAAAATAAGCTAGACAAGTTTTGAAAAGGAATTGGAAGGAAGAAAAATATGTTTGAAACCAGCAAATTGCACTCCATTTAATGAAAATGGAGTTGGCATTTTTAGATCAAACATTTTAATTCACTTAAAATTATTTAAACATGTTGTTTCAAGGAAAAGGGAGGCAATGGTATAACAAACTTGGGCAAGAGCTATTTAACACAACTAAACAAAATATTTAGGGGAAGAGCAAAATTTTGTATGAGGCAAAACAGCAAGAAAATTCATCACATGTTGCAATATTGAATAAAAGAGAGATGGCATGGTTTTTGATATAACTGAGGTTGGGCTTCACCCCAAAGTTTTGGCACATCAAAGCAAGACACACTCACATCAACAACACATACACTCACATCATCACCACATTCACAATGCAAACATGGCAAGAGTTGTATTATGCATTTGACATGATGATCATGATGGCATGATGCATGACGCATGAAATGACAATTGCAAGGTTGATATTCAAACTCATGATATCACTCATAGAGGTTCACACATGACCATGGTTACAATTATGGCAATGGATGCACTTGGGCTATTACACTCTCGTACCTCACTTATATTATTTTGAGAGTCTCTAAACAGCATGGTAATTGGTGTAGGTTATGAATTTAGTCCTAATATGATAGGCATCCAAGAGGAATATAATAAAAACTTCCATATTAAGTGCATTGAGTATTTCTGAGAAGTTTGATTCCTTGCATAAGTTTTGAGATATAAAGATGGTAATGTTGAGAGTCATGTCAGGAAGTAATTGTGATTTGGTAAAAATACTTGTGTAAAGGTTTGTGATTCCCGTAGCATGCACGTATGGTGAACCGTTATGAAAGGAAGTAGGATCATGACTTGTTTATAGATTGTCGACCTTTGTGTGAGGGTCGGGAGGGTGCGATGGTTAACTCCTACCAACCTCTCCCCTAGGAGCATGCGTTTAATACTTTGCTTAAATGACTAATAGACTTTTGCAATAAGTATGTGAGTTATTTATGACTAATGTCGAGTCCATGGATTATACACACTCTCAGCCTTCCACCTTTGCTAGCCTCTCCAGTACCGCGCAACTTTTGCCGGTACAACAAACACCTTCCTCAAAACAGCCACCATATACGTTCCTCAAAACAGTGACCATATATCTTTCCTTAAAACAGCCATCATACCTACCTATTATGGCATTTCCATAGCCATTCCGAGAAATATTGCCATGCAACTTCCACTGTTTCCTTTTATGACTTGCACTATCACTTCCATATTGCATATAGAGTCATATTTTGTCATAAGTATCGAGTTGTAATTTTCTTTTGAGTTGTAAGTAAACAAAAGTGTGATGATTATCATTATTAGAGCATGTCCCATGCGAGGAAAGGATGATGGAAGCTATGATTCCCTCACAAGTGGGGATGAGATTCCAGACTTTATGAAAAAATAAAAGAGTCCAGCGAAGCCCAAATAAAATAAAAATAAAAGAGGCCTTAGTTGCCCACTAATAAAAAAATGAGAGAAAAGAGAGAAGGGACATTGCTACTACCTTTTTCCACACTTGTGCTTCAAAGTAGCACCATGATCTTCATGATAGAGACTCTCCTATTTTGTCACTTTCATAGAACTAGTGGAATTTGACTTCATGATGCGCGTCCACTTAGTTCCTTTTTGAGATTTCATACACTTATAGCTCTAGTGCATCCATTGCATGTCAATCCCTACTCACTCACATTGGTATCTATTAATGGGCATCTCCATAGCCCATTGATATGCCTAGTTGATGTCAGACTATCTTCTCCCTTTCGTTGACAACCTCCACCATATTCTATTCAACCTATAGTGCTATATCCATGGCTCATGCTTATGTTTTGCACGAGAGTTGAAAAAGTTTGAGAAAATAAAGGTGTGAAAACAATTTCTTAACTTTTCATCGGGGTTTTGCATGATATAAATACTTTGTGTGGGGGAAGATGGACCATAGCTAGACTATATGATATTGTACGATAAATTTCTTTTGCCTTTATATTTTGACGAGATACAATTGCTTTGCTAGTATGCTTGAAACGTTATTGTTTTTATATCAATATAAAGCTTTTGTTTTGAGTCTTATAGATCAGAATATTCATGCCACAATAAAGAATATTACATGGATAAATATGTTAGGCTGCACTCCACATCAAAAATTCTGTTTTTATCATTTACCTACTCGAGGATGACTAGGAGTTAAGCTTGGGGATGCTGATACGTCTTCAACGTATCTATAATTTTGGATGATGGCATGCTATTATATTATCCGTTCTGGATGTTTTATATGCATTAATATGCTATTTTATATTATTTTTGGGACTAACATATTAATCTAGAGCCTAGTGCTAGTTTCTTCTTTTTGCTTGTTTTTGAGTTTTGCAAATATGGAATATTAAACGGGGCCAAACAGAATAAAAACTTCGGAAGGAATTTTTCTGGTAGGAAAGAAATGAACCAGGCTTGGAGTGCACGGCAGGCAACCTTCCAGGGAGTCACAAGCCTGCTAGGCGCGGGCCCCCCTGGCCGTGCCTAGCAGGATTGCCGTCTCCCGACAGGTCTCCTAACCCTAATATTTTGCGTATAAATTCGCAAATAGTCCCCCAACATCGAAAAGATCCACACAAATACATTTCCACCGCCAGAAGCCTCCGTTCCCGAGAGATCCAATCTTGGAGCCTTTTTCGGTAATCCGCTGGAGGGGGTTTCGATCATGGAGGGCATCTACATCAACTCCATTGCCCCTCCGATGATGCGTGAGTAGTCCACCAAAGACCTACGGGTCCATAGCTAGTAGCTATATGGCTTCTTCTCTCTCTCTCTCTCTGATCTTCAATACCATGTTCTTCATGATCTTCATGGAGATCTATCCGATGTAATCCTGTTTTGTGGTGTGTTTGTCAAGATCCGATGAATTGTGAGTTTATGTTCAGATTATCCATGAATCTTATTTGAATCTCCTTTGAATTCTTATATGCATGATTTCATATCCTTGCAAGTCTCTTCGAGTTATTGGTTTGGTTTGGCCAACTAGATTGGTAATTCTTGCAATGGGAGAAGTGCTTGGTTTTTGGTTCAATCTTGTCGTGTCCTCACCCAGTGACATAGTAGGGGTAGCGAGGCACATATTGTATTGTTGCCATCAAGGGTAACAAGATGGGGTTTTCATCATATTTCTTGGGTTTATCCCTCTACATCATGTCATCTTTCTCAATGCGTTACTCTGTTCTTCATTAACTTAATACTCTAGATGCAGGCAGGAGTCGGTCGATGTGTGGAGTAATAGTAGTAGATGGAGAGTAGTTTCGGCCTACTTGCTACGGATTATTCACTTTTCTATCAATTGCTTGACTGTAATTTGTTTACCCACCATGATATTTTCCTTCGAGAGAGAAGCCTCTAGTGAAACCTATGGCCCCCGGGTCTACTTTCCATAATATACTTTCAGAT
This sequence comes from Hordeum marinum, assembly GCA_022496015.1. NCBI lineage: Eukaryota > Viridiplantae > Streptophyta > Magnoliopsida > Poales > Poaceae > Hordeum > Hordeum marinum. The sequence continues at coordinate 148,626,518 of CM039674.1, forward strand.
CAATAAATAAAAAATATGAAAAATACTTTGCTGCAATTTACTTACCTTTTACTTTCCGTTCTCGTTTACATCTATCTCTATCGGATCTAAGACTTGCAAATAACCGTGAAGGGATTGACAACCCTTTATAGCATTGGGTGCAAGAGTTTGATTATTTGTGTTGGTGCATCCATTGGTGACTTGCTTGTTCCTCCTACTGGATTGATACCTTGGTTCTCAACAACTTAGGGAAATACTTATGTACTTCACTACATCACCCTTTCCTCTTCAAGGGAAAACCAACGCCTGCTCAAGAGGAAGCACCTTGCCATTGACATGAGTTATCATTTGATAATGAGTTCACATCATTAGGAGAATGATGTGATGGACAAGACCCAAACTATGAACATAGCATATGATCATGTCAGTTTATTACTATTGTTTTCTACATGTCAAGTATCTGTTCCTATGACCATGATATCATGCAACTCAATGACACCGGAGGAGTACCTTGTGTGTATCAAATGTCACAACGTATCTGACTGACTATAAAGGTGCTCTACACGTATCTCCAAGGGTGTCTGTTGGGTTGGCTTGGATCAAGACTGGGATTTGTCACTCCGTATGACGGAGAGGTATATCTGGGCCCACTCTATAATACAACATCACAAGAAGCTTGCAAGTAATGTGACTAAGGAGTTATCATGGGATGTTGTGTTATGGAACGAGTAAAGAGACTTGCCAGTGACGAGATTGAACTAGGTATGGAGATATCGACGATTGAATCTTGGGCAAGCAACATACCGATGGACAAAGGGGACTGCCATCCAGGATTGTGTGAACCCTTGACATCATGGTTCGACCGATAAAGATCTTTGTAGAATATATAGGAAGCCATATGGGCATCCAGGTCCCGCTATTTGTTATTGACCGTGGAGTTGTCTCGGTCATGTCAACATAGTTCTCGAACCCGCAGGGTCTGCACACTTAACGTTCCGTGACGATTTGGTATCGTTGAGTTATATATGTTGGTGATTGAAGGTTGTTTAGAGTCCCGGATGAGATCTCAGACATCACGAGGAGCTCTGGAATGGTCCGTAGGTAAGGATTTATATATGGGAAGTCATATTTTGGCTACCAGAAAAGTTTTTGGTTTTTCCGGTATTGTACCGGGAAGCTTCCGGAAGGTTCCACAGGGTTCCGGAGGAGTCCGAAAGGGTCCCTACAGCCCCTAGGACGTGCATGGGCTGTAAGGGGGAGTCCAAGCCTTGTTGGGCCAGTCCCCAAGGGCCCATGCGGCTAGGTGGTAGTAAACCCTAAAGGGGAAGGCACCTAGGAGGTGCCTTGGGGAGGGAGGACTCGTCCCTCCTGGACGCCATCCACTTCCTTGGAGGAAGGGCTAGGGCTGTGCCCCATCTACCCCAGGGAGGGCAGCAACACCCTAAGGCATAGGTGCAACCCTCGCTCTCTCCTTAGATCTGTTTCTCCACCGGAAATGCATCTGCGATAACGCTTGTCGAAGCTCTGCTGAGATTGCTCCACCATCGCCGCCACCACGCCGTCGTGCTGCCGGAGAACTCATCTACCTCTCCACCCCTGCTTGCTGGATGAAGAAGGTGGAGACATCATCGAGCTGTATGTGTGCGGAACACGGAGGTGCCATCCGTTTGGCGCTAGATCAGGACGGATCGTGATTGGATCGCAGGACGGATTGCGATTTGGATCACGAAGACGTTCGACTACATCAACTGCGTTTCTTAACGCTTCCCGCTTAGCGATCTACAAGGGTATGTATATCCACTCTCCCTCTTGTAGCTATTGATCTCCATAGATAGATCTTGGGTGTTCGTAGGAATTTTTTTGTTTCCCATGCAACGTTCCCCAACAGTGGCATCATGAGCTAGGTCTATGCCTAGATAACATGCACGAGTAGAACACAAAAGAGTTTGTGGGCATTGATGTTTAGATTGCTTATCTCCTTAGTCTTATCTTGATTCGGCAGTATTGTGGGAGGAAGTGGCTCGGACCAACCTTACTCGTCCACGTATGAGAGACCGGTTCCATCGACTGACATGCAACTGGTTGCATAAAGATGGCTGGCGGGTGTGTATTGCTCCCACTTTAGTTGAATCAGATTCGACAGAGGCGGTCCTTGTAGAAGGTTAAAAGGCAGCTTGATTATCACCATTATGGCTTTGCGTAGGTAAGAACGGTTCTTACTAGTTGCCCATAGCAGCCACGTAAAACTTGCAACCAAAAAGTAGAGGACGTCTAACTTGTTTTTGCAGGCCATGTTGTGATGTGATATGGTTAAGACGTGATTCGATATATGTTGATGTATGAGATGATGGTGTTTTGTAATTCCTATCACAACTTGCATGTCGATGAGTACAACAACCGACATGAGCCATAAGGTTGTGTTTAATTATTGTATGACATGCGTGTCAATCATTAAGTGCTATGTATTGCTTTAGTTTATCGCTAAACGGTAGCAATAGTAGTAGAATCATGGTTGGCTCAACAACCCCGATCGCAACACAATGATGGAGATCATGATGCTGGAGATCAAAATCACAAGTTCATGGCCATATCATGTCACGTATGATTTGCATATGATGTTGATCCTTTTATTCTTCTTATTTTGCTTAGGACTACGATAGCATTATAAGGTGAGCCCTTGCTAAAATTTCAAGATAAAATTGTGTTCTGCCCAAGTGTGCACCATTGCGAAAGTTTGTCGTTTTGAAGCACCAGGTGATGATCGGGTGTGATAGAGTCTATGTTCACATACAACGGGTGCAAGCCAGTTTTGCACATGCGGAACACTCGGGTTAAACTTGACGATCCTAGCATGTATAGACATGGCCTCGGAACACAGGAGACCGAAAGGTCGAACATGAGTCATATAGTAGATGTGATGAACATGGAGATGTTCACCATTGTAAACACCTCATCTCACGTGATGATCGGACTTGGGTTAGTTGAATTGGATCATGTCACACTTACACAACCCGAGGGATGTTGATTTGAGCTGGAGTTCTTAAGTAATATGATTAATTGGACTCATTATCATGAACATAGTAATAATTTCTTTGCAAATTATGTTATAGATCAATAGCTCACATTGTAGCTCCCCTGAATTCTGATATGTTCCTAGAGAAAAAGTAAGTTGAAAGATGATGGTAGCAATTATGCGAATTGTGTCCATGATATGAGGATTGTCCTCATTGCTGCACATGAGGCTTTTGTCCTTGATGCACCGCTCGGTGCGCCAACCCCTCAAGCGTCGTCTGTGGGGGTTGAGAACATCACCCACGCATGTTTTTGATGACTACTTGATAGTTCAGTGAGTCATGCTTTACGGCTTAGAATTGAGGCTTCAAAGACGTTTGGAACGTCCTACAGAGCGTATGAGATGTTCTAAGAGCTAAAATTGGGATTTTAGGCTCGTGCCCGTGTTGAGAGGTATGAGACCTCCAACAAGATTCTTTGCCTGCAAGATGAAGGAGAATAGCTCAATCAGTGAGCATGTGCGCAGATTGTCTGGGTGCTACAATCTCTTGAATCAAGTGGGAGTTGATCTTCCAGATAAGATAGTGATTGATATAGTTCTCCAAGTCACTGCCACAAAGCTACTAGAGCTTCGTGATGAACTATAAACATGCCAAGGATGGTCCCTGAGCTATTCACGATGTTTGACACCGTGAAGGTAGAACTCAAGAAGGTGCATCAAATGTTGATGGTTAGTAAAACCACTAGTTTCAAGAAGGGCAAGAAGGGAAACTTCATGAATGGTAAGCCAGTTCCTCCTCTAGTGAAGAAACCTATTATGAGAATAGTCACTGAAGCGATACTTGGTAGATAAGAAGGCTAGCAATGTCAACAGAAGTATATTTGATATACGTGTTATTGATGTGTACCTTACTAGTACTCCAAGCAGCACCTGAGTATTAGATATCGGTTTAGTTGCTAATGTTATTAACTCGAAATAAAAGCTACGGAATAAACAAAGACTAGCTAGGGTGAGGCGATGATGTGTGTTGGAAGTGTTTCCAAGGTTGATGTGATCACCATTGCACGCTCCCTCTACCTTCGGGATTAGTATTAAACCTGAATAAATGTTATTTGGTGTTTGCGCAGAGCATGAACATGATTAGATCGTGTTTACCATAATACGGTTATTCTTTTAAGTCAGGGAATAATGGTTATTCTATTTACATAAATAATACCTTCAATGGTCATGCACCCAATGTGAATGGTTTATTTGATATCAATCATAGTGATACACATGTTCATAATATTGATGCCAAAAAGATGCAAAGTTAATAATGATAGTACCACATACTTGTGGCACTGCCGCTAAGGTCATATTGGTATAAAGCACATGAAGAAACTCCATGCTGATGGATCTTTGGAATCACTCTATTTCGAATCCGTTGAGACATGCAGACCATGCCTCATGGGCAACATGACTCAGACCCCTTTTTCGATATGATGGAGCAGGCAAGTGACCTATTGAAATGGTACATGTTATTGTATGAGGTCCAATGAGTGTTGAAGCGTGCGGTGGATATCATTATTTTCTTACCTTCACTGATGATTTAAGTAGGTATGGGTATATTTACTTAATGAAACGCAAGTCTGAAACGTTTGAAAAGTCAAACAAATTCAGAGTGAAGTTTAAGATCATCGTGACAAGAAGGTAAAATTCTTACAATGTGATCATGGAGGTGAATATCTGAGTTACGAGTTTGGTATGCAACTTAAGACAAAGTGGCAATTGTTTCACAACTCACGCCTCCTAGAACACCATAGTGTAATGGTGTGTCTGAACGTCTTAGTCATGCTCTATTGGATATGGTGCGTACTATGATGTCTCTTATCGATTTGCCACTATCGTTTTGGGGTTATGCATTAGAGACAACTACATTCACTTTAAATAGGGCACCATCTAGATCCGTTAAGATGATACTGTATGAATTATGGTTTGGTAGATCGTTTCTTAGAGTTTGGGAATGCGACACTTATGTCTGATAAGCTCGAACCCAAAGCGGAAAAGTGCATCTTCATAGGATACCCTAAGGAAACAGTTGGGTATGTCTTCTATCTCAGATCCGAGGGCAAATTGTTTGTTGCTAAAAATGTGTCCTTTCTCGAGAAAGAGTTTCTCTCGAAAGAATTGAGTGGGAGGAAAGTAGAACTTTGTGAGGTTGTTGAACCTTCACTTCAGTTTGATAGTAGCACAATGTAGAAAGATGTTTCTGCAGCGCCTACACCAAGTGAAGAGGAAGCAAATGATGATGATGATGAAGCTTCGAATCAAGTTACTACCAAGCCTCGTAGGTTGACAAGAACTCGTGCCGCCCCTAAGTGGCACGACAATCCTGTCTTTGAGGTCATGTTGTTGGACAACAGTGAACCTACGAAGTATGAAGAAGCGATGGTCGGCCCAGATTCCAACAAATGGCTAGGAGCCAAGGATCCATGTATGAAAACCAAGTATGGACTTTGGTAGACTTTCTCGATGAACGACATGCCGTTGAGTACAAATGGACCTTTAAGAAGACACACGCTGATGGTAATGGTTACCATTTATGAAGCTCGATTTGTCACAAAGAAGTTTCCGATAAGTTCGAGGAGTTGACTGCGATGAGAATTTCTCACCCATAGTGATGTTAAAGTCTATTGGGATTATGTTAGCAGTTGCTGCATTTTTCGATTATGAAATCTGGCACATGGATGTCAAAACATTGGTTCCTTAATGGTTTCCTTGAGGAGAGTTTGTATGTGATATAACCGAAAGGTTTTGCCAATCCTAAGGATGCTAAAAGGTGTGCAATATCTAGCTATCCTTCTATGGACTGGGCGAGCATCTCAGAGTTGGAATATACACTTTGATGAGGTGATCAAAGCTTTTGGGTTTATACAAAGTTTGCAAGAAACTTGTATTTACCAGAAAGTGAGTGGGAGCACTATAGCATTTTTGATAAATATATGTGGATGACATATTGTTGGTCGGAAATGATGTAGAATTTCTGGAAAGCATAAAGGGTTGTTTGAATGGATTTCGTCACTGGGTTTCCCAAGTCCAAGAGAGGCAACAATGCTATCTTTGTGGTTATCGACAGGCTGACCAAAGTTGCTCATTTCCTTCCGGTCGAAGAATCTATCTCGGCAGCTCAGCTTGCAGAGTTGTATATGTCAAGGATAGTTTCTTTGCATGGTATTCCTCAGCTCATCTCATCTGACCGTGGAAGCCTCTTTACTTCCAAGTTTTGGGAGTCCTTCCAGACTGCTATGGGTACCAAGATCCGCTTCAGCACTGCATTCCATCCGTAGACCAGTGGTCAAGTCGAGAGAGTCAATCAGATCCTTGAAGATATGCTCAGAGCCTGTGTGATTTCGTTCGGCATGAAATGGGAAGACTGCCTTCCATATGCTGAATTCTCATACAACAATAGCTTTCAGGCTAGCTCAAGCAAGGCCCCTTTCGAGATTCTCTACGGCAGGAAATGTCGTACCCCGCTTAACAGGTCTGAAACCGGTGAGCATCAGATTTTGGGCAATGACATGATCACTGAAGCAGAAGAGATGTGCCGTGTCATTCGTGAGAACCTCAAAGTAGCTCAATCCCGATAGAAGAGTTATTACGATAACAAACATCGGGATGTTTCTTTTCAAGTTGATGATCTAGTCTATCTCAGAGTCTCTCCCATGAAGGGCACTCAGAGGTTTGGAATTAAAGGGAAGCTAGCTCCTTGCTTTGTTGGTCCTTTCAGAGCGGTTGGCAAGAGAGGTGAACTTGCATATCAACGAGTGCTTCCTCCAAACTTCGCAAATGTGCACGATGTCTTCCATGTCTCTCAGCTCTGGAGGTGCTTCAAGACTCCCGAGCGCACCATTGACCTCCAAGACATTGATCTCCAAGAAGACCTCTCTTGTCGTGAGCATCCAGTGGCTATTCTCAAAGAAACTGAGCGTAAGGCTCGCAACAAATCTATCAAGTTCCTCAAGGTGAAGTGGTCTCATCATTCTGACAAAGAAGCTACTTGGGAACATGAGGATCTTCTCCAGTCCGAATTTCCAGAGTTCTTTCGTTCCTAGATCTCGGGTCGAGATCCTCTTGTACTGTGGGAGAGTTGTGACATTCCAAGTGCTGCCCCTACCTTTTATGGCATGTAACCAATGTGGGACCTTGTGTCATGAGGTATATGAAATAAGTTTGCTTCTTTGCCTTACCATTGTTTCATGCATCATGCATCATGCATATCATCATCATGTCATGCATATGGTTTTTGTGGTGTGCTACCTTGTGAACTTGTTGAGTGGTGAGTAGCTCTTGTGTGGTTTGCTGTGTGTGTGCTTGTATGGGCATCATCTTCTTCCCCCTCTCTTATTATTTCAAAACAAACCATCATATACTCTTTTATTCCCATTGCCATTAACCAACAGAATTAACTTGCCGATAAAAATGTTAAAAATGTTCATGAGGTAGCCAATATTATTTTGAGCTCACGTGTGTTGTTCTTGTGGTGTTTTGAGCCTTGTGTTATTGGGTTTTAAATATCAGTAGTGCTGCTTTCATTATAGTATTAAATATACTTGCTTCAAAAATCCCCTTGTTAATTTTATTAAATAGGTCTTATTTTCTTTTAGACAAAAGTATTTTAGTTTTATCAAAAATCCTTTTTATTTTACTCTGGGGTTTTTCCTTGTCTTGCTGTCTTTATTAATGAAAACCCTGCTGGTTTTGTTCTCAGAGAGAGAGAGAGTGGGCCGCCTCCCTCCCCCTCGCGTCCCAGGAAGTCTCCCCGCGCAGCCCAGCCCGCACGCAGGACGGCAACCTGCCCCCCTCGTTCTCCGTCAGCTCAGTGTGTTCGTTAGAGAGAGAGAGAGCATGTGCCGTGTCGCCGTTAGGGCTCACGGACGTCGAGGAGCACCGTCTGGGCCTCCCTTTTCAATTCCTCGGCGTGCATGCCTCCCCTCTAGGGTTCCTCTTTGCCGCCGCCATCTCCCTTATCCTCCTCCCTCTTCCTTTCCCCTCCTCTTCCTTTCTCTGCCAGGTAAGTTTCAGAGAGGGTTAGTGAGGTTGCCGGTCATTGTTGCCGTCGTCCTCGCGTCTCCGGTAGATCTCCTCCGTGCCCGACATGTCGTGGCGGCCACAGATCGTCCCCGCATTATGTTCCCGCTGTTAGAGCACCGTGGGAAGCTCCAAGGCATTGGCTTCTTCCTTGCCGTCGCCACGCTCCCGAACCTCACCGGTGGTCTTCTTCCTCTTCGTCGCCACCGCATCTTCGCGCTTCTTCTTCCTCTTCGTCGCGCTCCAAGCCACTATTGTCCTCCCCTCGGTGAGCCCGCATCCCCGCTGCCTATCTTCCCACGTAGGCCGTTCTTGCTCGCTGTCGCCGTAGTTGCCGCCGCCGTCTGCCAAGGCAGGGCCTGGAGGGCTGCTGGCTCCGCCCCCCTCGTCTCTGCCAAGACAGGAACTAGTTGCACTCGTCCCTGTTTCTGTCGAGTGCCGCGATGTAGCACAGTGGTAGGGAGTGGGGGGCGAGACCACAAGGTCTCGGGTTCGAATCCCAGCCCCCCCATGGGTTTTGTTTTTTTTCTGAGTGGCCGCATGTGCTGTTGTGTGTTTTTATCCGGCGTGATGACCGGATCTCGTGCGGGTGTTGTGTGTATGTAAGGATCTGGTGCGGCTGTGGCTAGATCCTGTGTGGCTGTGTAGTGTGTGTGTGTGTGTGTGTGTGTGCTTGTGTGTGTGTGTGGATCTGGTGTGGTGCCAGATCCATGTGTGTGAGTGTGTGTGGCAGTGTTGTGTGTGTGTGTTGAGTGTGTGTGTGACAAGTGGGCCCAGGCCCTACTTGTCATACACTGTCTTTTGTTGTTTGTTTTATTGTTTTAATTGTTTTATTAGGGCATTTATATTTCTAGTAATATTCCAAATCTGTACATGATCATTTATGCACATGGACAAGTGTAGTAGGTTTTCACTTATAGGAATGTGGGGTAATTCTCTATCTAGTATTTTGTCATGATGCTCCATGTGAACATATGAGTATGATACATGATTTTGGGGTGGAAAAATCTCAGGAATCCATTGGTGCAATTGGTTTGGTCGTTTGAGAACGTTGACAAAATGTAATTTTGTTCCAAAGTGCCATTTTGTCATTTTTGTTGTATTTAATCCTTGCATGCAATGATGTTTGTGCCAACATGAAAATGGTAGTCTTTGATGAGTATAATGCCATGGTATTTATTTTTCTCATGTTTAACTTGCATATAAGTGGGAACCGTGCTCTAAAATAGCCACTAAAATATTGCTATTTTCAAACATGCTAAATATTTCTAAGTGTGAGAATCTGTTTATATTTTTATGCCATGAAGAGTGGATGCTATCTTGTGATATGTTGTGAATTGGCTCAAGCTCAATGCTAGTGACTTGAAGTAGATGTTGTCTTCTATCATACTGTTAATTTTCATGCCATGAGGTGGTGTCTATCACCATTAGTTTCTGCTGTCAACTTGCCACTAGCTTAACTCAGATTCCAGAAAACTGTTATTTTCTCTAAGTCCCAGAAATCTGTTTCATCATGCCAACTTGTGGGCTTCATGCTTATTGATGTGTGCCTCCATTCCAGATTGTGTAGTTGGATAATTTGATAAGCATGTTATGTAGTTTCTGTCAATGCCTTATTTGTGGTTAGAGGCTTCCTGTAGCTCTAGATGGTGGCTGTGAAAGTTGCTATGTTGCTGTTTTGTGGCAGATTGTTTGTTTTAGTGTTTTGTGACTTGCGGGAGCTACTCCATGGAATTGATTGATATTTGACTCTATTATGGTTGTATTTTCATTGCCTAACCAGTGGCTACCTTGGAATGCCAAGGAACAGCCCATGGCTTTCTTTGTCTTGTGTTTTGCCTTCGTAACTTGTCGTGAGCGTAGCATGAGAACCGTAACTCCGTTTCTTACGTTCTACATATGCATTTGTGTCGTTTTTGCATTATGCATCCGTATATTCCATGATCATGCATGTTTAAATAACTTAACATAAGGTTCTGTCCAGATTCATAAATAACTAATCTATTGCATGTGAAACATGACTAGTTTGGATTGCCATGCTAAATTCTTCACATAAACCATGCATCATTCTTGATTGTGCGTTGCACCTTGGTTGCTTGTTTATTCTTTCTGTTTATTTTGGGTAGACGCGACCGTTGAACCTGAGCCGAAGATCCAGGAGAGTACCACTACGACGATCCCGCTACTTGTCCCTTTGATGAACCAACAGGCAATATGATCGTATCCGGATCCCAATACTATTTTCGCTTGCTAGTTGTCTCGCTCTTACTGTTACTATTGCGCTACCTACCACTTGTATGTCAAGCCTCCTACATTGCCATGATAGCCTCTAACCCCTCCACATCCTAGCAAACGTTGCATGGGAAACAAAAAAATTCCTACTCACACACAAGATCTATCCATGGTGATGAGCATCTACAAGAGGGAGAGTGGATCTACATACCCTTTTAGATCGCTAAGCGGGAAGCGTTAAGAAACGTGGTTGATGTAGTCGAACGTCTTCACGATCCAAATCGCCGAGCGTCCCGCGATCCAAGCACGATCCGTCCCGATCTAGCACCGAACGGACGACACCTCCGCGTTCAGCACACGTACGGCTTGATGACGATCTCCGCCTTCTTGATCCAGCAATAGGAGGCAGAGAGGTGGAAGAGTTCTCCGTCAGCGTGAAGGCACTCCGGTGATGGTGGTGGAGCTGTTCCGGCAGGCTTTCGCCTAAGCACTGCAGAAAACCGATCTAGAGGAGAAACTATGCACTAGAGAAGAGGGCAACACGTGGCAGAAAACTCTATGCCAAAACCCTTAAATCCTATAGTATATATAGGAGGAGAGGAGGAGGACGCCTGGCCCTCAAGGGGCCAGATCTATGCTTCGGCCGAACCAGGAGGGAGGAGCCTTCCTCCTCCACTCCTAGTAGGATTAGGACTCCTTCCTTATTTTGTCCTTTTTGCCTTTTTCCAACTTTTTGCTTTTGGGATTTTCTTACCAGCAGCATGGGCCTTGTGTGGGACTTCCACCAGTCCACTAAGGGCTGGTATTCACCCTCCCACAGCCCATGTAGCCTCTTGGGTCGAAATACCCCTCCCGATGGTCTCCTGGTACACTACCGGCACTCCCGGTACACTATCGATAAGCCCGAAACTTTTCCGGCGATCAAAATAGGACTTCTATATATCAATATTTACCTCCGAACCATTCTGGAGCTCCTCGTGACGTCTAGGATCTCATCCGGGACACCGAACAACCTTAGGTCACCACCATACATAACTCTAACTACTGAAACGTCACCGAACCTTAAGTGTGCAGACCCTGCGGGTTCGAGAACTATGTAGACATGACCGAGACACCTCTACGGTCAATAACCAATAGCGGGACCTGGATGCCCATATTAGTTCCTACATATTCTACAAAGATCTTTATTGGTCGAACCTCTGTGTCAAGGATTCAATTAATCCCGTATGATGTTCCCTTCGTTCTTCGGTATGTTACTTGCCCGAGATTCGATCGTCGGTATCTCCATACCTAGTTCAACCTCGTTACCGGCAAGTCTCTTCACTCGTTCCATAATACAAGATACCATGACTAACACTTAGTCACATTGCTTGCAAGGCTTGTTGTGATGTTGTATTACCGAGTGGGCCCCTGAGATACCTCTCCGTCACACGGAGTAACAAATCCTAGTCTTGATCCATGCCAACCCAACAGACACCCTTGGAGATACCTGTAGAGTACCTTTATAGTCACCAAGTTACGTTGCGACGTTTGATACACACAAGGCACTCCTCCGGTGTCAGTGAGTTGCATGATCTCATGGTCATAGGAACAGATACTTGACATGCAAAAAACAGTAGCATTAAATTGACATGATCATATGCTACGTTTGTAGTTTGGGTCTTGTCCATCCCATCATTCTCCTAATGATGTGATCCTGTTATCAAATGACATCTCATGTTAATGGCTAGGAAACCTTAACCATCTTTGATCAACGAGCTAGTCTATTAGAGGCATACTAGGGACATGGTTTTGTCTATATATCCACACATGCATCTTAGTCTCCGATCAATACAATTATAGCATGGATAATAAACGATTATCATGAACAAGGAAATATGATAATAACTAATTTATTATTGCCTCTAGGGCATATTTCCAACAGTCTCCCACTTGCACTAGAGTCAATAATCTAGTTCACATCACCATGTGATTCGCATTGTTATGAATCTAACGCCCAATGAGTTTTGGGGCTCGATCATCCTTTGCATGTGAGAGAGGTCTTATAGTCAACGGGTCTGCGACATTCATATCTGTGTGTACCTTGCAAATCTCTATGTCAAACCGTAAACACTGCTACCACACTCCACTTGGTACTATTCCAAATGGCTGCTCGACTATACGTATCCAGGTTGCTACTACGAGTCATCTGGATTGGTGTTAAAGCTTGTATCGATGTAACTCTTTACGGAAACTCTTTATCACCTCCAAAATCGAGAAACATCTCCTTAGTCTTTTAGTTACTAAGGATAATCTTGACCGTTGTCTAGTGCTCCATTCCAGGATCACTTTGAAACCTTCTGGCCATACTTATGGCAAGGCTGACATCGGGTCTTGTGCACATCATTGCATACATGATAGAGCCTATGGCTGAAGCATAGGAGATGACACTCATCTTTTCTCTATCTTCTACAGTCACTGGGCATTGAGTCTTACTCAACTTCACACCTTACAAATCAGGAGAGAACTCTTTCTCTGACTGATCCATTTTGAACTCTTTCAAAATCTTGTCAAGGTATGTACTCATTGAAAGTCTCATCAAGCATGTTGATCTATCTCTATAGATCTTGATGCTCAACAATTAGGTAGCTTTATCCAGGTCTTCCTTTGAAAAATTCTTTTTCAAACAACCGTTTATGCTTTCCAGAAATTCTACATCATTTTCGATCAACAATATGTCAACCACATATGCTTACCAGAAACTCTATAGTGCTCCCACTCACTTTATTGTAAATACAAGTTTCTCATAAACTTTGTATAGACTCAAAAACTTTGATCACCTCATCAAAGTGTATATTCCAACTCTGAGATGCTTGCTTCAGTTCATAGAAGGATCACTAAAGCTTGCACACCTTTTAGCATCCTTAGGACTGACAAAACCTTCTAGTTGTATCTCATACACCTTTCCTTAAGGAAGGAAACAATGTTTTGGTATCCATGTGCTAGATTTCATAATTGAAAAATGCAGCACCTACTAACATAATTCCAATAGACTTTAGCATGGCTACGAGTGAGAAAGTCTCATCGTAGTGAACTCCTTGAACTTGGCGGAAACTTCTTTGTGACAAGTCGAGCTTTATAAATGGTGACATTCACCATCAGCGTCTATCTTCATCTTATAGGTCCATTTGTACTCAACGACCTTCCGTCCAACGAGCAAGTCTACCAAATTCTATACTTGGTTTTCATAAATGGATCCTTTCTCGGATTTTATGGCCTCTAACCATTTGTCGAAATCCAGGCCCATCATCGGTTTTCCATAGCTCGTAGGTTCATCGTTGTCCAACAACATGACCTCCAAGACAGGGTTGTCATACCGCTCAGGAGCAGTACACATCCTTGTTGACCTACGAGGTTCGATAGTAACTTGATCCGAAGCTTCATAATCATCATCACTTACTTCCTCTTCAACTGACTTAGGTTCCATAGAAACATCTTTCTGCGCTCCGCTACTCTCTGGTTGAAACAAAGGTTCAACAACCTCATCAAGTTCTATCTTCCTCCCACTCAATTCTTTCGAGAGAAACTTTTTCTCGGGAAAGGACCCGTTTTAGCAACAAACACTTTATGCTTGGATCTGAGATAGAAGGTTCACCCAACTGTTCTTAGGGTAATATATGAAGATGCATTTGTCCGCTTTGGGTTCAAGCTCATTAGGTGAATTTTTTTTCCACACAAGCGTCGCAGCCCCAAACATTTAGAAATGACAGCTTAGGCTTCTATCTAACCATAATTCACACGGTGTCATCTCAACGGATTTAGATGGTGCCCTATTTAAAGTGAATGTAGTTGTCTCTAATGCATAACCCCAAAATTATAGTAGCAAAACGATAAGAGACATCATAGCATGCACCATATCCAATAGAGCACGACCATGACGTTCGGACACACCATCACGCTATGGTGTTCCAGGTGGCGTGAGTTGTGAAACAACTTTCACATTGTCTAAATTTGTATGCCAAACTCGTAACTCAGATATTCACCTCCACGATCATATCGCGGACATTTTTATCTTCTTGTCACGATGATCTTAAATTTCACTCTGAATTTGCTTGAACCTTTCAAATGATTCAGACTTGTGTTTCGTTAAGTAAATATACACTATATCTACTCAAATCATCGGTGAAGTTAAGAAAATAATGATATCCACTACACGCTACAAGACTCATTGGATTGCATACATCAACATGTATCATTTCCAATAAATCACTTGCCCGCTTCATCCATCTGGAAACGGGGTCCTTAGTCATCTTGCCCAAGAGGCATGGTTCGCATGTCTCAATCGATTCGAAATCAAATGAGTCCAAAGAGCCATAAGCATGGAGTTTCTTCATGCACTTTATACCAATATAACATTTAGCGGTAGTGCCACAAGTATGTGGTACTATCATTATTAACTTTGTATCTTTTTGGCATCAATGTTATGAACATGTGTATTACTACGATCAGGATTCAACAAACCATTCTAACTGGGTGCATGACCATTGAAGGTATCATTCATGTAAATAGAATAACCATTATTCTCTAACTTAAATGAACAACCATGTGGAAATAAACACGATCTAATCATGTTCATGCTCAACGCAAAACATCAAATAACATTTATTTTGGTTTGTCACTAATCCCGAAGGTAGAGAGAGCGTGCGATGTTGATCATATCAACCTTGGAAACATTTCCAACACACATCATCACCTCACCCTTAGCTAGTTCTCCGTTTATTCCATAGCTTTTATTTCGAGTTACTAACATTTAGTAACCGAACCGGTATCCAATTCCCAGGTGCTACTAGGAGTACTCGCAAGGTACACATCATTAACACGTATATCAAATATACTTCTGTCGACGTTGCCAGCCTTCTTATCTACCAAGTATCTAGGGGTTTCTGCTTCAGCGACCGCTCTCCTCATAATCGAAGCACTTAGTCTCGGGTTTGGGTCCAGCTTTGGGTTGCTTCACTGGAGGAGCAACTGACTTGCTATCCATGAAGTTTCCCTCCTTGCTGTTGCCCTTCTCGAAACTAGTGGTTTGAATAACCATCAACCCTTGATGCTCCTTCTTGATTTCTACCTTCACGGTGTCAAACATCGCAAATAGCTCAGGGATCATTATTTCTATCCCTGGCATTTTATAGTTCATCACCAAGTTCTAGTAGCTTAGTGACAGTGACTTGGAGAACAATATGAATCACTATCTTATCTGGAAGATCAACTCCCACTCGATTCAAGCGATTGTAGCACCCACACAATCTTAGCACATGCTCAACGATTGAGCTATTCTCTTTCATCTTGCAGGCAAAGAATATTGTTGGAGATCTCATATCTCACAACATGGGCACGAGCCTGAGATCCTAATTTCAGCTCTTAGAACATCTCATATGTTTCGTGACGTTCAAAACATTTCGGAGCCTCAATTCAAAGCTGTAATGCATGACGCACTAAACTATCAAGTAGTCATCAGAACGTGCCTATCAGATGTTCACAACATCTACAGACGACGCTAGATTGGTTGGCGCACCGAGCGGTGCATTAAGGACATAAGCCTTCTGTGCAGCAATGAGGACAATCCTCAGATCTCGGACCCAATCCGCAATATTTGCTACCATCATCGCTCAACTCTATTTCTCTAGGAACATATAAAAATTCAAGGGAGCTACAACGTGAGCTAGTAATCTACAACATAATTTTGCAAAGGCACTACTAACTATGTTCATGATAATGCGTTCAATTAATCATATTACTTAAGAACTCCCAGTCAAATTGACATCCCTCCAGTCATTCGAGTGATACATGATCCAAATTCACCAACTCAAGTCTAATCACCACGTGAGTTGAGGCGGTTTCAATGGTGAACATCATCATGTTGATCATATCTACTATATGACTCATCGTCGACCTTTCAGTCTCTTGTGTTCCGAGGCCATGTCTGTACATGCTAGGCTCGTCAAGTTTAACCCAAGTGTTCTGGATGTGCAACACTGGCTTGCACCCGTTGTATGTGAATGTAGAGTCTATCACACCTGATCATCACATGGTGTCTCGACACGATGAACTTTCGCAACGGTGCACACTCGGGGAGAACACAATTTATCTTGAAATTAAGTGAGGGATCACCTGATAATGCTACCGTCGTCCTAAGCAAAACAAGGTGCATAAAAGGATTAACATCACATGCAAATCATAAGTGACATGATATGGCCATGAACTTGTGCTTTTGATCTCCATCTTGAAAGCACCGGCATGATCTCCATCGTCACCGGCATGACACCATGATCTCCATCATCTTGATCTCCATCAACGTGTCACCATCGGGGTTTTCGTGCCCACCATGCTTCTACTACTATTGCTACCGTTTAGCTATAAAATAAAGCATTACATAGCGCTTAATGATTGACACGCAGGTCATATAATAATTAAAGACAATCCTATGGCTCCTGCCGGTTGCCATACTCATCGACATGCAAGTCGTGATATTCTATACAACACATGATCATCTCATACATCACATATATCACATCATGTAATTGGCCATATCACATCACAACATACCCTGCAAAAACAAGTTAGACATCCTCTAATTGTTGTTGCATGTTTGTTGAATCCGATCCAACTAAAGTAGGAGAAACAGACACCCGCCAGCCATCTTTGTGCAACAAAGTTACACGTCAGTCGATGGAACCGGTCTCTTGTAAGCGTACGAGTAAGGCTGGTCCGGGCTGCTTCATCCTACAATACCGCTGAACCAAAACACGACCAAGGGAGGAAGCAATCTAAGCATCAACGCCCACAAACTCTTTGTGTTCTACTCGAGATCTCATCTACACATAGACCTAGCTCTGATACCACTATTGGGGAACGTTGCATGGGAAACAAAAAATTTCCTACGCACATGCAAGATCTATCCATGGTGATGAGCATCTACAAGAGGGAGAGTGGATCTACATACCCTTGTACATCTCTAAGCGGGAAGCGTTAAGAAACGCGGTTGATTTAGTCGGTCGTCTTCGCGATCCAAATTGCCGAGCGTCCTGCGATCCAATCATGATCCGTCCCGATCTAGCACCGAACGGACGACACCTCCGCATTCAACACACGTACGGCTTGATGACGATCTCCGCTTTATTGATCCAGCAAGAGGGGGCGGAGAGGTAGAAGAGTTCTTCGGCAGCATGACGGCGCTCCAGCGATGGTGGTGGAGCTGTTCCAGCAGGGCTTCACCTAAGCACCGCAGAAAACCGATCTAGAGGAGAAACTATGCACTAGAGAAGAGGGCAACACGTGGCAGAAAATTCTGTGCCAAAACTCTAAAATCCTATAGTATATATAGGAGGAGAGGAGGAGGAGGCCTGGCCCTCAAGGGGCCAGCTCTATGCTTCGGCCGAACGAAGGAGGGAGGAGTCCTCCTCCTCCACTCCTAGTAGGATTAGGACTCCTTCCTTATTTGGTCCTTTTTGCCTTTTCCACCTTTTTCCTTTTAGGCTTTTCTTACCAGCTGCATGGGCCTTGTGTGGGACTTCCACCAGCCCACTAAGGGCTGGTATTCACCCTCCCACAGCCCATGTAGCCTCTTGGGTCGAAATACCCCTCCCGATGGTCTCCCGGTACACTACCGGCACTCCCCATACACTACCAATAAGCCCAAAACTTTTCCGGCGACCAAAATAGGACTTCCTATATATCAATCTTTACCTCCGGACCATTCCGTAGCTCCTCGTGACGTCCGGGATCTCATCCGGGACTCCAAACAACCTTCGGTCACCACCATACATAACTCTATACTACCGAGACGTCACCGAACCTTAAGTGTGCAGACCCTGTGGGTTTGAGAACTATGTAGAAATGACCGAGACACCTCTACGTTCAATAACCAATAGCGGGACCTGGATGCCCATATTGGTTCCTACATATTCTATGAAGATATTTATCGGTCGAACCTCTATGTCAAGGATTCAGTTAATCCCGCATGATGTTCCCTTTGTTCTTCGGTATGTTACTTGCTCGAGATTCGATCGTCGGTATCTCCATACCTAGTTCAACCTCGTTACCGGCAAGTCTCTTTACTCATTCCGTAATACAAGATCCCGTAACTAACACTTAGTCACATTGCTTGCAAGGCTTGTTGTGATGTTGTATTACCGAGTGGGCCTTGACATACCTCTCTGTCACACGAAGTAACAAATCCCAGTCTTGATCCATGCCAACCCAACAGACACCCTCAGAGATACCTGTAGAGTACCTTTATAGTCACCGAGTTACGTTGTGACGTTTGATACACACAAGGCACTCCTCCGGTGTCAGTGAGTTGCATGATCTCATGGTCATAGGAACAGATACTTGACATGCAGAAAATAGTAGCATTAAACTGACACGATCATATGGTACGTTTGTAGTTTGGGTCTTGTCCATCCCATCATTCTCCAAATGATGTGATCCCGTTATCAAATGACATCGCATGTTAATGGCTAGGAAACCTTAAACATCTTTGATCAACGAGCTAGTCTATTAGAGGCATGTAACATCCCAAAATTTCATTTTGGAATGTTATGAAATATAGCTATGCATCCATCATCATCATTGCTTGATTGTATGAAATAGTTGAAATGCTTCTTCTGACTTTCTGAAAGTCCCTTTCTATTTTCAATGTGTTGCTTTCACCTATTTGAAAACCTTGGAAAAGTTCAAAATAAGAGGGGAGTAACATGACACTCCACACCAGCGTCATCTTGGTGATATATTTGAACAATAAGAACCAAGGGGTCTTTTGAAAAATATTTGCAAAATGTTTTAAAAGCAAATAGGCAATTTTTGAAAAATAATATTTTTTTCAAAATATTCAAATAACAGAATAAAAATGTTCATTAAATGGAATTTATTATTCTGATAACTTTGATATATATTTTTCCTATATTTGGAATAAAATCAAATGCTTTAAAAGAGTTTTTATTGCTCTATTTATTAAAAATGGGAAAGTTTTAAAGCCTTAAAGGCTGATCGGCCCAAATCTGCATTTAAGCCCGATCCGACTTGCCTAATTATCGGCCACCGACGCGTCCGGATTTATCTCCCTCTCTCTGAGAGCGGGACCCAGCCGACTGACCGCTGGATTCGCGCGGCCACCACCTACCTCGCGCGCTCGTCGCCGTCGCCGGAAATCGCTCCTCGCCGCATCTCCTCCTCCTTCCTTCCCCGACCCCACCCGTGGCCCTATATAAGAGCGGCCAGTCCATCGCCTCCATCTCCCTACGAACCCCTCTCTCCCATGCGCCAGAACGCCCACGCCCCCTCGCCGGACTTCGGTCGACGGCCGAAGCTCCCCACCGCACCTGTCGTCGACTCCGTCATCCCCTCGTCCCTCCGACGCCACCGAAGCACTCCGGACATCAGCCGCCGTCACCTGGGCCCCTTCGACACCTCCCTCGACCATCGGAGTGCCGCCCCGACGACCTCACCGCTTCGGACTCGCCGGAGAACTCCTCGCGGGCGACCTCTTCCTTCACTGTGAGCCCCTTCCCCGCTCTCTTCCGTTTGATCTGGATCCTACGATCCAGATTAGAAACTATTATACGGCAAACCATTTTTCTCTAGGCTTCGGTCGACCGCCGCAAACTCCCGCACGCCTGTGCTAGCACCCAATAGGAAGCCGCCACGTAGCCTTGGCCGATCGTTAGGATTTCGTTTATTTTCTGTTTTGTTTTTAGTTAACAGAAGGTTTTCTGATTTTGTTTTGTTTATATCTTTTAAACAATTTAGTATTTTGAATTGATTCTTTTTGCATTAGCTCAAATATTTCATGTAGTTTCACCCTGTGGTATTAGAATTTAAATTTCAGCTATAAATTTTGAGTTTAATCAAATTTACTCAAACTACTCAAATCTGAATAACTAGAGTTTAGAAATAGATTTTGATATGAATCTTTTTGCTACTGCTTGGTATTAGTTAGGAATATCATCATGCTTAGGTTGAGGATTTTCAGGATGAATTTGTTTAGTGTTCTAGCTATAAACATATTCTGCCTAGTAGTTAGTATAGTTTAGTTAATTTAGTTTTTAGTTAATTTAAATCAGATTTGTTATAATTTGCTTTAGTAGGTTCTGTTGCTTAAACATTAGGTGTTTTACTTTCTATAAATAAAAATATAAAATTTCTTAGTTTATTTCTTTATTGTTATAGGAATCTCAACTCATTTTCAACTAAGTATAATTTGTTATAAAACAAACTAGTTAGTAATAGTTTTCTTCTAACAAAGTTTTATATAATTAAATTATGTTTTCTAAAAAGAGTTTTTAGTAAATTATTTTTCTATTGATATAATGTTTATTAATTAATAATAAGTTTTGTTTTACTCTTTGTTAGTAAAACTATAGTTACCTCATATAGTAGTGTTTATCAAAACTTTTAAAAACATACTAAGATTTTTTTCTTAACAAAACTTTAAATGGATTTAATTCTGTTATTAATAAAATATTTTATTGTTTCCTTGCTGTCAACTATTGTTTTGTTCATACAAGTTGTTTTATTATGTTTGTAGTGGTTTACCCATCGCCTTTTTGAAAACAAAACTTTGTGTGTTTTCTTGCTTGTGATTGTGCATTGTTTTGTCTTGATTGTTTACTAGTTCATTTCTGATTTTGTGAGTTACAAATAATTTTGTTGTATTGTTATTGAGTGCTCTTGTTTGCTTCATTATATTATCCGGAGTGCGAGGCTTGTTACCTAGAGTCACTCACGTACGAAGATCATCAATCAGGCAAGTCACTTTGATCATCTTTACCCATGTTTTTATTGCATTAGTTCTTCCATTACCCCAATTGCATGAAAAGTAGGTTAGTTGGAAATTTGGTTACTTGATGTAGTATCATGTGGTAGGTACCCCAACCCTTTGACACTTTGGCCCCGGGAAACGTTCAATTATTTTGCTATGCTATTAGTAGACGGGGTTGGTTGTGTGATTCATGAGAGTTGTGAGGTAATAACTTCAAGACCTATGATGAGCAAGACTTCAAGATTTCCAAGTTTTCAACATACTACTGGGTGAGGGATGGTTGGAACGGCACCCTGGAGAAACCAGTGGATTTGCCTAGGTGTTGCTGGAGATGGCCAGTATTCAAGCGGAAAGCCTCACCCAGGCACAAAGGGATGGAAGGATGTGTCAAGACCCAAGGCTTACCTGCACAGCCACAAGTCATTATGGGCTCTGGCTTGGTTGGATATCATGGTGACCCTGGACAGGCGGTGCTACGAGATGTAGAAGAACGGTAGGAAAGGATGGGCACCGACAGAGTCGCAGGGAAACCCTTTGGAAGACCATGTTTTGGTCATCCGTTTCTCAAACACCCTGAAGTGCGAGAAATCAAACGGAGGCGACCAAATCTTGTGGGGAACGTGTGCAAAACTCTGCAGAGTACTCAAACCTAATCAATTAGCCGTGTCCACGGTCATGGACGACTTGAGCCAAAGGAACTAAAACTTCCGGAAACTCTCAACACAATTAATATGATGATGTGGGTATTAATAACTTGGGTATGAGAATTGGTTGGTGGAACCATCTCATTAATCAACCAACTTTGCAATAATTTTTGCTTAGCCCTCTCTTGATGTAGGAAAAATTTGGCTTTACGCAAAAAAAAACTTACCACCCCACTTGCCATATATGCATGTAGATTAGATGATTATCTTTTCACCCCTCTCTTGTGACTTTGCCGGCATATTCCATATGCTGACCTACACGGCTGCAACGTATCATGTTATAGAGTACTTTTCTGACCAGGTGTGAGGATACGCTCTACGCTCGGTGAGATGCCCTTGGAGTCAGATGGACTCATCTACCTTCGATGCTTCCGCAAGACTTAGATATTCTCATGAGTTGGCCTTCAGCCACTTTATTGTAATCTTTATTGTAATAAAGGACTCGATATGAGATTTACGATTAATAAATGCTATGTGATTCCCCTTTGATATATACATTGATGTACCGTGTGTGTACCAGCATGATCTTGGGATGGTACAGAAACACCGGAGATTCGACCTTTCAGGTCGGTCGCTACAAAAATGGTATCAGAGCACATGCTGACCGTAGGACGTAACCTCTAGGATTGGAAAAGCCTTAGGATTTATTTCTCTTTGTCTTTAAAATTCTTATACTCTCATCTACTCGTTTCTGACTTCTCTCCGATTATTTCAAAATTTATAGATGGCCACCTTCATCCCAGTGTTGATCACGGAGTTTTGCCAGCCTGACGCAACGATGCCCTTTGGAAAGGAACTGATGAGGATCGTCAGGGACGTGAGGATTGCTTTGCCGAGCATCACCGGGACACCTATCATGTCCTTTCCCCAAGATGGACGCTACAGGATCGAGGTGCACATTCCAGGGAAGACCTTTGGGAATCGGAAGGAACCCATCGACTTCAAGTTTGTGGCACCTAGTTGGATACTTGGGAGAGACATGGCCATTCATCGTGCCCTTGGACGTATTCAGGAGGAATACAGAGGTGGAACCATTTCACCAGGACTCAGCGTGGTTTGTCGCAGGGATGTCAATGGAAACATCATAACCCCTCCCACTGCAGACACCACCATTTCCTATATCCAGACCTTGGAGACTCACATCAGGACTCTGGAGCTTCGAGTTCATGCTGATACGAAGACAATCAAGAATCTGATGAACCGCGAGATTGACCTCGAAGCTGACTTACGGGAAGCCGATTACGAGCATGAGTATGAGGTGAAGGATTTCTTAGAGAGGATCGACAAGCTGAACACTCGCATCGCCACTCTGGAGGAACAGATGGACATGGGTGAAAATCTTCATCCTGAGGGGGACTTGGCTCCTTTCATCAGCGACGTTGATGACTATGAGGAGAGCACCACTGGAGGAGGCTCAGTCACCATGTACTTCCGAGGACAACTTTAGTTATGCCCCCATGTATCTTTTATTTTCAACGTTAAAGCGTAGGTTGATGTTTAGTTGAATGGAGACTTGTATCTCGATGTTTGAATCTTTGAGTTGAATAAATGAATGAGTGTTTGGTGTGATATGGTTGTTGCATTGCATATGGGTAGTGAATTTCCCTTTTAGGCCCTTGTTCTATTCTAACTCTCTCCCCTCTGAAAACAGCAAGATGCCTCCACGACGTGAGTCTGACTTCACCATCCCGCCGGAACTCACGCAACTCCTTCAGCAGTAGAATGCACTGATGCAGCTATTGATCCAGAATCAGACCAACAACCAAAACAACAACCACCACCATCCACCTCAGGCTGACAATCTCACCCGTTTTCTGAGGTTGAACCCTCCAACTTTCTCCAGCAGCACTGAGCCCATTGTGGCAGATGACTGGCTCCGTAAGATGGAGAGGGAACTCGTCACCGCTGGATGTACTGACGCTGAGAAGGTGCGCTTCGCCGCACATCAACTGGATGGACCAGCAACTTCATGGTGGGAGAACTAAACCACCACATATCCTATTGCTAATGTAACTTGGGAGCAGTTCAAGAAAGCTTTCCGCACCGCACATGTCTCAGCTGGAGCTATGAGTCTGAAGAAGCGCGAGTTTCGCAACTTGCGCCAGGGTAATCGCTCTGTGGCCCAGTATGTGGACGACTTCAGCACATTGGCTCATTATGCACCAGGAGACGTGGCCGATGATGCGGCCAAGCAAGAGAAGTTTCTGGAAGGACTCAATGATGAATTGAGCATGCAGCTGATAGTGGCTACTTTCACCAACTACCAAGAGCTGGTGGACAAGGCCCTCATCTTGGAGGGAAAACGGCAACAAATTGAGAACCACAAGAGGAAGTATACTCAGGGGAAGTTCAACTCTAGAGCTCATCAGAAGCCCCGCTACTCCCCGTACTCAGGGAATACCGGATCAGGGACCGGTAAGTTTGGAAGGCACACTCATGCCGTGCACAACCATGGAGGCCACAACCATGGAGCAAATGGGAATGCCCGTCCCAACCATGGCAACTTCAAGACTGACAATGGGAATGGGAACAACAACCAGCACGGTCACGCTCCTACTCAGAAGGATCTGAGCCACATCACCTGTTTCAAGTGCTAGAAGATAGGGCACTATCCTACTGAATGTCCCCGGAGCAAGCAGGGAAATGGAAACGGCAACTCCGCAGCCAAGAAGCCAAATCTGTTTCCTCGTGCCCAGGTTTACCACCTCGACGTGGAAGTAGTCTATGATCAACCCGAGACTGTGGTTGGTAAGTTTTTATTGCATTCACGTCCAGTTACAATACTTTTTGATTCCGGTGCAACTCATTCATTCATATCAAGGGTACTTGTGGAAAAGTATGTTTTGCCCACCAAAACCCTTAGTCAGCCCATTAAGGTCAGTTCCCCAGGAGGTATGATGATGGCAGGGATAGGATGCCATGCCTTGAAACTCAATATAGGAAACCATGTTTTTCCCACCGACCTCATCGTCTTAGAATCCCAGGGATTGGATGTAATCCTAGGCATGGATTGGATGACCAAGTATGAAGGAAATCTTGATTATCCCAGCAAGTCTATCTTGCTCACTACCCCGGAGAACAAGAGGATTAAGTATGTATCCCGACGCACACGTATGAGTGCTCGGTTAAATTCTCTCACAGGAGTCGTTCAGGAGGAAGTACCTGTGGTAAAAGACTTTCCGGATGTATTCCCGGAAGAATTACCAGGCATGCCACCAGATAGGGAGATTGAGTTCCTAATAGAGGTACAACCAGGGACAACCCCAATTTCCAAGAGACCCTATCGGATGCCCGCAAATGATTTAGTGGAAATCAAGAAGCAAATTAAGGAGTTATTGGACAAAGGGTATATTCGCCCAAGTTCTTCACCTTGGGGAGCCCCAGTTCTTTTGGTGGAGAAGAAGGATAAAACCTTGAGAATGGTAGTCGATTATCGTGCCTTGAACGAGGTGACTATCAAGAACAAGTACCCTTTGCCGATGATTAATGACTTGTTTGATCAGCTAGTAGGCGCCAAAGTATTCTCCAAGATCGATCTTCGATCAGGGTATCACCAACTGAAGATTCATGAACAGGATATACCCAAAACAGCTTTCACCACGAGGTATGGCTTATACGAGTATACAATCATGTCCTTTGGTTTGACTAATGCTCCTGCCTACTTCATGAATTTGATGAACAAAGTATTCATGGAATATTTGGACAACTTTGTCGTAGTGTTCATCGATGACATTTTGATATTCTCCAAGAACGAGGAAGAACACAAGGAACAACTGCGTTTAGTTCTGGAGAAGCTTAGAGAGCATCAGTTGTATGCCAAGTTCAGTAAATCTGAATTTTGGCTGACGGAAGTCAGATTCCTTGGACATGTTATTTCCGGAGATGGAATAGTAGTGGACCCCGCTAAGGTTGAAGCCGTCACCAAGTGGAAGTCACCCACCTCAGTTAAGGAGATCCGCAGTTTCCTCGGACTTGCCGGATATTACCGGAGGTTCATTGAGAATTTCTCAAAGATTGCCAAGCCCATGACAGAGTTGTTGAAGAAAGATTCTAAGTATATTTGGACTGAGGAATGTGAAGCCAGTTTCCAGGAGTTGAAGAAACGTTTGGTCACAGCCCCAGTGTTGATTTTGCCCAATATTCGGAAGGACTTCCAGGTTTATTGTGATGCTTCACGTCAAGGACTTGGAGGAGTACTCATGCAAGATGGAAAGGTTGTAGCTTATGCATCCAGACAACTACGACCACATGAGTTGAATTATGCCACCCATGACTTGGAATTAGCAGCCATAGTGCACGCACTCAAGACCTGGAGACATTTCCTTGTCGGAAATAGTTGTGATGTTTACACCGACCATAAGAGCCTGAAGTATATCTTCACGCAGAAAGAGTTGAACCTCAGACAGAGGAGATGGTTAGAGTTAATCAAGGACTATGACATGAGATTACATTACCATCCAGGAAAAGCCAATGTTGTGGCAGATGCCTTGAGTCGGAAGAGTTATGTCAACACATTCATAGCGGGAGGATTATCCCTGGAGTTAACCAAAGATCTCAGAGAGCTCCGGCTAGAGATAATTCCAAGAGGATATGTTGCCACACTGGAAATCCAGTCTACCTTGACCGAAAGAATTCGCAAAGCTCAGAAGACGGACAAGGAGATAGCTGAGATTAAGCAGAGAATGAAAGATGATAAAGCTAAAGGTTTTCGTGAGGATGAACAAGGAACTCTGTGGTTTGAGAACCGAATCTATGTGCCCAATGACCCAGAGCTCAGGAAGTTGATACTTCAAGAAGCCCACAATTCCCCTTACTCAATACACCCAGGCAACACCAAGATGTACCTGGATTTGATGGAAAGTTATTCGTGGACAGGTATGAAGAAGGATATTGCGGAACATGTTGCAATATGCGATGTTTTTCAGCGAGTAAAGGCGGAACATCAGAAGCCAGCAGGGTTAGTCCAAGCTTTGCCGATACCCAAGTGGAAATGGGAAAATCTTGGTATGGACTTCATCACAGGA
Organism: Hordeum marinum; assembly: GCA_022496015.1. Classification (NCBI taxonomy): domain Eukaryota; kingdom Viridiplantae; phylum Streptophyta; class Magnoliopsida; order Poales; family Poaceae; genus Hordeum; species Hordeum marinum. Next base: position 148,653,335 of record CM039674.1, read on the forward strand.
CTACCCAGGACACGTTTAGGTTATGATTCCATCTGGGTAGTGGTCGATCGTCTGACCAAGGTGGCTCATTTCATTCTAGTGAAAACCACCTATACCAGTGCTAAGCTAGCCAAGATATACATGACCAGGATCGTGTGTCTGCATGGAGTTCCGAGGAGTATCGTGTCAGATAGAGGAACACATTTTACCTCAAAGTTTTGGCATCAGTTACATGAAACTTTGGGTACAAGGCTGGAGTGCAGTACAACTTTTCATCCGCAGACTGATGGACAGACTGAGAGAGTCAACCAGATTCTGGAGGACATGTTGAGAGCTTGTGCGCTAGATTATGGATCTAGTTGGGATGATAATTTGCCTTACGCAGAATTCTCGTACAACAACAGTTATCAGACTAGTCTGAAGATGGCCCCTTTCGAAGCTTTATACGGAAGGAGGTGCAGAACACCACTGATGTGGGATGGTGTTGGAGACCGAAAACTTTTTGGTCCCAACCTTATCCGAGATTCTGAAGAGAAAGTCAAGCTGATTCGTGACGAACTCAACATAGCTCAATCTCGAGAGAAGAGTTATGCTGATAGCAAACGCAAGGAAGTAATGCATGAAGTGGGAGACCGAGCCTATCTTCGTGTGTCCCCACTTCGAGGAATCAAAAGGTTCGGTGTTAAAGGAAAATTAGCACCCCGATTTATAGGCCCCTACAAAATTCTTGAATGTAGAGGCGAAGTTGCATACAAGCTGGAATTGCCGGAAGGATTGTCCGGAGTTCATGTTGTGTTCCATGTGTCCCAGCTAAAGAAATGCCATGCTGAGATGGCTGATATTCCTTTGAGAGACACGGTGCCCCTAGAGGCCATACAGCTTGACAGTGATCTGACTTACGAGGAGAAGCCTGTCAAGATCCTTGAGACTGCCAACAGAGTTACCCACAGCAAGATCATCAAGTTTTGTAAGGTTTTGTGGAGTCACCACACCGAGGAAGAAGCCACTTGCGAACGCGAAGAAGATCTTCGTAGAGACCATCCGCACCTATTTTCTAGCCAATCCGAATCTCGAGGGCGAGATTCATCTTAAGGTGGGTAGGTTTGTAACATCCCAAAATTTCATTTTGGAATGTTTTGAAATATAGCTATGCATCCATCATCATCACTGCTTGAATGTATGAAATAGTTGAAATGCTTCTTCTGACTTTTTGAAAGTCCCTTTCTATTTTCAATGTGTTGCTTTCACCTATTTGCAAACCTTGGAAAAAGTTCAAAATAAGAGGGGATTAACATGACACTCCACACCAGGGTCATCTTGGTGATATATTTGAACAATAAGAACCAAGGGGTCTTTTGAAAAATATTTGCAAAAGGTTTTAAAAGCAAATAGGCAATTTCTGAAAATAATATTTTTTTTCAAAATATTCAAATAACAGAATAAAAATGTTCATTAAATGGAATTTATTATTATGATAATTTTCATGTATATTATTCCTATATTTGGAATTAAATAAAATGCTTTAAAAGAGTTTTTATTGCTCTGTTTATTAAAAATGGGAAAGTTTTAAAGCCTTAAAGGCCGATCGGCCCAAATCTGCATTTAAGCCCGATCCGACTTGCCTAATTATCGGCCACCGACGCATCCGGATTTCTCTCCCTCTCTCTGACAGCGGGACCCACCCGACTGACCGCTGGATTCGTGCGGCCACCACCTACCTCGCGCGCGCGTCGCCGTCGCTGAAAATCGCTCCTCGCCGGATCTCCTCCTCCTTCCTTCCCCGACCCCACCCGCGGCCCTATATAAGAGCGGCCAGTCCATCGCCTCCATCTCCCTCCGAACCCCTCTCTCCCCTGCGCCAGAACGCCCACGCCCCCTCGCCGGACTTCGGTCGACGGCCGAAGCTCCCCACCGCACCTGTCGTCGACTCCGTCATCCCCTCGTCCCTCCGACGCCACCAAAGCACTCCGGACATCAGCCGCTGTCACCTGGGCCCCTTCGACGCCTCCCTCGACCACCGGAGTGCCGCCCCGACGACCTTACCGCTTCGGACTCGCCGGAGAACTCCTCGCTGGCGACCTCTTCCTTCACTGTGAGCCCCTTCCCCGCTCTCTTCCGTTTGATCTGGATCCTACGATCCAGATTAGAAACTATTATACGGCGAACCATTTTTCTCTAGGCTTCGATCGACCGCCACAAACTCCCGCGCGCCTGTGCTAGCACCCAATAGGAAGCCGCCACATAGCCTTGGCCGATCGTTAGGATTTCGTTTATTTTCTGTTTTGTTTTTAGTTAACAGAAGGTTTTCTGATTTTGTTTTGTTTATATCTTTTAAACAATTTAGTATTTTGAATTGATTCTTTTTGCATTAGTTCACATATTTCATTTGGTTTCACCCTGTAGTCTTAGAATTTAAATTTGAGCTTTAAATTTTGAGTTTAATCAAATTTCCTCAAACTACTCAAATCTGAATAACTAGAGTTTAAAAATAGATTTTGATATGAATCCTTTTGCTATTGCTTGGTATTAGTTAGGACTATCATCATGCTTAGTTTGAGGATTTTTAAGATGAATTTGTTTAGTGTTGTAGCTATAAACAGATTCTGCCTAGTAGTTAGTATAGTTTAGTTAATTTAGTTTTTAGTTAGTTTAAATTAGATTTGTTATAATTTGCTTTAGTAGGTTCTGTTGCTTAAACATTAGGTGTTTTACTTTCTATAAATAAAAATATATATTTCTTAGTTTATTTCTTTATTGTTATAGGAATCTCAACTCATTTTCAACTAGGTATAATTTGTTATAAAACAAACTAGTTAGTAATAGTTTTCTTCTAACAAAGTTTTATATAATTAAATTCTGTTTTATAAAAAGAGTTTTTAGTAAATTATTTTTCTGTTAATATAATGTTTATTAATTAATAATAAGTTTTGTTTTACTCTTTGTTAGTAAAACTATAGTTACCTCATATAGTAGTGTTTATCAAAACTTTTAAAAACATACTAAGATTTTTTTTCTTAACGAAACTTTAAATGGATTTAATTCTGTTATTAATAAAATATTTTATTGTTTCCTTGCTGTCAACTATTGATTTGTTCATACAAGTAGTTTTATTATGTTAGTAGTGGTTTACCCATCGCCTTTTTGAAAACAAAACTTTGTGTGTTTTCTTGCTTGTGATTGTGCATTGTTTTGTCTTGATTGTTTACTAGTTCATTTCTGATTTTGTGAGTTACAAATAATTTTTTGTATTGTTATTGAGTGCTCTTATTTGCTTCATTAGATTATCCGGAGTGCGAGGCTTGTTACCTAGAGTCACTCACGTACGAAGATCATCAATCAGGCAAGTCACTTTGATCATCTTTACCCATGTTTTTATTGCATTAGTTCTTCCATCACCCCAATTGCATGCAAAGTAGGTTAGTTGGAAATTTGGTTACTTGATGTAGTATCATGTGGTAGGTACCCCAACCCTTTGACACTTTGGCCCCGGGAAACGTTCAATTATTTTGCTATGCTATTAGTAGACGGGGTTGGTTGTGTGATTCATGAGTGTTGTGAGGTAATAACTTCAAGACCAATGATGAGAAAGACTTGAAGATTTCCAAGTTTTCAACATACTACTGGGTGAGGGATGGTTGGAACGGCACCCAGGAGAAACCAATGGATTTGCCTAGGTGTTGCTGGAGATGGCCAGTATTCACGCGGAAAGCCTCACCCAGGCACAAAGGGATGGAAGGATGCGTCAAGACCCAAGGCTTACCTGCACAGCCACAAGTATTATGGGCTCTGGCTTGGTTGGATATCATGGTGACCCTGGACAGGCGGTGCTACGAGATGTAGAAGAACGGTAGGAAAGGATGGGCACCGACAGAGTCGCAGGGAAACCCTTTGGAAGACCATGTTTTGGTCATCCGTTTCTCAAACACCCTGAAGTGCGAGAAATCAAACGGAGGCGACCAAATCTTGTGGGGAACGTGTGCAAAACTCTGCAGAGTACTCAAACCTAATCAATTAGCCGTGTCCACGGTCATGGACGACTTGAGCCAAAGGAACTAAAACTTCCGGAAACTCTCAACACAATTAATATGATGATGTGGGTATTAATAACTTGGGTATGAGAATTGGTTGGTGGAACCATCTCATTAATCAACCAACTTTGCAATAATTTTTGCTTAGCCCTCTCTTGATGTAGGAAAAATTTGGCTTTACGCAAAAAAAAACTTACCACCCCACTTGCCATATATGCATGTAAATTAGATGATTATCTTTTCACCCCTCTCTTGTGACTTTGCCGGCATATTCCATATGCTGACCTACACGGCTGCAACGTATCATGTTATAGAGTACTTTTCTGACCAGGTGTGAGGATACGCTCTACGCTCGGTGAGATGCCCTTGGAGTCAGATGGACTCATCTACCTTCGATGCTTCCGCAAGACTTAGATATTCTCATGAGTTGGCCTTCAACCACTTTATTGTAATCTTTATTGTAATAAAGGACTCTATATGAGATTTACGATTAATAAATGTTGTGTGATTCCCCTTTGATATATACATTGATGTATCGTGTGTGTACCAGCATGATCTTGGGATGGTACAGAAACACCGGAGATTCGACCTTTCAGGTCGGGTCGCTACAAGGCATACTAGGGACATGGTTTTGTCTATGTATCCACACATGCATCTTAGTCTCCAATTAATACAATTATAGCATGGATAATAAACGATTATCATGAACAAGGAAATATGATAATAACTAATTTATTATTGCCTCTAGGGCATATTTCCAACAGTTAATTTATGATGGACTAGTTGGAGCACCCCTGCGGGGTTAAAACTTTCGGAAAGCCGTGCCCATGGTTATGTGGAAACTTGGATATTTGTTTAACACCCGGTTATAGTTAACTTGAAGTAAACTCTAATAAAATGCACCAAGTGTGTGAGTAACCGTGATCATCTCTGCTCGTGAACATGATTCAAGAGAGAACACGGTGGGGTTATGATTGACGTAAGTAAGTGTTCAGGATCTCATAGTGGTCATTCTAGATTCGACCGCTTATCGTAGACCACATATTTACTTTCATGTGTTGCGTAAGATTAGCGACCATAAATGCTTAGTGCTGCTGCAAACTAAGAACATACCCCTTCCCAACGCATGAGCTTGAATAGTCTCGATACCCGAGCACGAGATTGCTGAGTCCCCATGGCTCATATATTACTACAACAATCCAGGTGCAGGTACAAATGCGATCATGGCGGATGATGTGACACAGCTCCAACTAGAGCTGCGCCTCTATCCCTATCGAGGCCCCCGTGCCTTAATATGGATAGGCGTGCATCTTGGGCGTGACATGTGTGCCTTGGCATGAGTCTGTCAAGGGGTACAAGAATTATCCAGGACTAGATCACTGGATAACGGTGAAAATTATCCTTAGTAACTAGAGGACTAAGGAAACATTTCTTGATTATGGAGGTGATAAATAGTTTGTTGTAAAGGGTTACATCGATGCAAGCTTTGACACCAATCCAGATGACTTTGAGTAGCAATCTGGATATGTATAGTGGAGCAGTCATTTGGAATAGCTCCAAGTCGAGCATGGTAGTACATCTATAGTATGACATAGATATTTGTAAAGTACACACTGATGTGAATGTTGCAGACCCGTTGACTAAAACCTTTCTCACAAGCAAAACATGATCAAACCCCACAACTCAGTGGGTGTAAATGACATGGTGATGTGAACTAGATTATTGACTCTAGTGCAAGAGGGAGACTGTTGGAAATATGCCCTAGAGGCAATAATAAATTGGTAATTACCATATTTCCTTGTTCATGATAATTGTTTATTATCTATGCTAGAATTGTATTGATTGGAAACTCAAAATATATGTGTGGGTACATATACAACATTGTGTCCCTAGTGGGCCTCTAATAGACTAGCTCGTAGATAAAAGATGGTCAAGGTTTCATGGCCATAGACATGAGTTGTCATTTGATAACGAGATCACGTCATTAGGAGAATGATGTGATGGACATGACGCAAACTATGAACATAGCATATGATCGTGTTAGTTTATTGCTATTGTTTTCTACATGTCAAGTATCTGTTCCTATGACCATGAGATCATGCAACTCACTGACACTGGAGGAGTACCTTGTGTGTACCAAACTTCACAACATAACTGGGTGACTATAGAGGTGCTCTACAGGTATCTCCAAGGGTGTCTGTTGGGTTGGCATGGATCGAGGCTGGGATTTGTCACTCCGTATGACGGAGAGGTATCTCTGGGCCCACTTGATAATACAACATCACAAGAAGCTTGCAAGCAATGTGACTAAGGAGTTAGTCATAGGACCTTGTGTTACGTAACATGTAAAGAGACTTGCCAGTAACGAGATTGAACTAGGTATGGAGATACCGACGATCGAATCTTGGGCAAGCAACATACCGATCGACAAAGGGAGCTACATACGGGATTGTCTGGATACTTGACATTGTGGTTCGATCGATAAAGATCTTTGTTGAATATGTAGGAACCCATATAAGCATCCAGGTCCCGCTATTGGTTATTGACCGTGGAGTTGTCTGGGTCATGTCTACATAGTTCTCGAACCCGTAGGGTCTGCACACTTAACGTTCGATGACGATTTGGTATTGGTGAGTTATGTATGGTTGTGATTGAAGGTTGTTTAGAGTCCCAGATGAGATCCCAGATGTCACGAGGAGCTCCGGAATGGTCCGGAGGTAAAGATTTATATATGGGAAATCACATTTTGGCTATCGGAAAAGTTTCGGGTTTTTCCAGTATTGTACCGGGAAGCTTCAGGGAGGTTCCGAAAGGTTCGAGAGTGTTACGAAGGAGTCCGTAAGGGTCCCTCCAGCCCCTAGGACATGCATGGGCTGTAAGGGGGCGTCCAAGCCTTCTTGGACCAGTCCCCAAGGGCTGAAAGTGCATTATGTCGACTAGTGGGGGTGAATAGGCGATTTTTTTACAAATTCATCACTGAGGAATTACAACTTTAGGAATTTGAAATGTGATGAATAACTAGCAGCGGAATAAATACTCAAGTGCATGAGAAACATAGCAGTAGCATAGTCATCATGATGAAATAAAGCATGCATAGATTACAGGTAGCGTGATACAGGATGTGCAGGTGTGGAACAATGTAACTTGAAGAATTTGACGTGAGGAAATTGAGAAAGTCTCCAGTCAAATTCTTCAAAGAGTAATGATCAATTTCATAAACAAGTATACGAGGAAATGAAAGGGTTGAGGAAATAGAACCAGGTAGCTCGATGAAGACAATGGTTTGACGACCCACTTCCAACTGTTTTGGCAGTTGTACGTCTGGTTTGGAGCAGCCTGGTATTTAAACCATAGGACACACAGTACCAGGACATACAGTCCTTACCGTATTCTTCTTGAGATAAGGACACACAGTCCCTGCCCAACACTCGTGGTAAGTCTTCAGGTAGACTTCCCAAACCCTCACAAACTGGTCACCCATCGTTCCACAATTTACTGCTGGATGCTCTAGACCAAGGTCACTTTGTGATCCCCAATCAACTGCAGGATGCACTAAACCATGACGACTAACCATTTGGAAGATACACAGTCTCCAAAGGTAACAAGCGTCGGTTCCACACAGGAACAATCTCTTCAATGATGCTCAATCACTTTGGGTTTGGTGGTTTGGATTTGGGTTTTTTCCTCACTAATGATTTTCCTCAATCACTTGGAGGATGGTTTGCTCTCAAATGACAAGTGTCAGTTCTCTCTCGGAGCAGCCAACCAACTAGTTATTGTGGGGGGTGGCTATTTATAGCCAGGGTGCAACCTGACATGATAAGACATAAATGCCCCCAATGATATGACCGTTATGTGGATAGGATGATTGGGGACAGCTGGCGCTAAGCACAACAACGGTCGGAATTTCGAACTATGAAAGTCCTCAGGCTTATCATATTCCTCACTTGGCGAAAATCTAACTCCTCAGTCAGACCAATTTCCCCAAAGACCAGAAGAACTTCGTCTCTGTCACTGAAGAACTTGACTGAACCGTAAGAGATTTCCAAAGGCTTCACTCGAAGGATTGGATAGGTTGAGGCTTTTAAGATGAGCATCAGTTGGAAATTTTTCTTAGTATTGCCTCGACCCCCTTTAACAGTATGGTGTTTCCTATGATTCAAAGAAAGGAAATGAAACTACGAAAACAAAAGTCTTCATGCTTCATCGTCATCGTTCATATCTTCAAGGTCACACCAACTTCTTCACTTTCAAAGTCTTCACCAAAGTCTTTATTTGAAGACATTCATTTTTAGGGGTCGATAATCTCCGAATATATCAAACTCCTCAGGGACTTGTAGAGCATGTGTACGCTTACGAACGCATCAGTCTCTTAACCTATAAGTCTTCAATACACCAAAATCACTAAGGGGCACTAGATGCACTTAAAATCTCCCCCTTTCTGGTGATTGATGACAAATATGTTAAGTTTTCAACAGGGATAAAAATATGAAGTGTAAGTACTGAGTTTGAGGAATTTGATTGCAAGATATAGAAGAACTTTCCCGGAAGATGTGCATATTTGAGGAATTTTCTATGGACTACAAATGCACATGGCAAGTTAAAAACATGGAGAGCTCCCCCTATATCTTGTAATCATACACACATTTAACAGATCATATGAAGAATTTGAAATGCATGACGAAAATGGTGTCTGACAAAATTCAGCATGCATGGATTAAGATACTTGAGGAAAATAAGCATGCGGAAAGCAGTTCAAAAGCGTCAAACCACCACCAGACTTATGTTTACAACTCAACCAACAAAAGCTTCGAAGAGCGAGAGTTGTAACTTAAACAAAAATAGCCTATATATATAGACCCGCTTGAAGACTAACTCAAATTTTCTACCCCTTTGTCATCGAAGACCAAAAGGGATGAAAATATGAGGACTAAAGCCCCTAAAGAATTTCATCTTGAAGGAGATGGAGGAGCGGAAGCGTTGTCGGGGTCGTTTTTCTATCCAGTGTCATCAAATTCCTCAGCTTCATCTGCCTCGCGCGATGAAGAATATGTGCTTATAACCAGTTGAGAAACTTGAACTTTCTTGAATTTGTTTGGAGGAGGACGAGCCCAGTCAAGGTTCTGCTCAAGGTCCATATACTTGAGTTCTTCAAGAGTCTTGAGGTGAGACGGAATGGCCCAAGTACGGTTGAACACTTTATGAAGGTAGTATTGGTTCTTCCTCGCAGTGTTGTGCGTAACAGTCATGTCTCGAAGAAGTGAACCAAACTGACGCTTTACCCACTTGTGATTGCGATCAACCTTCTGATGAAGACTTAGGAGAAGTTCTCGATCGGTCATCACATGAGGGGAGCTTCTTGAAGATTTTGCGCCGAGGCTTTTGCAGCAGAATCATGGGTAGCGGTGTCATCATTGGTGGAGTAAGATGCGCCAAGGCTTTGTGAAACTGGCCATCCCATGGACAAGTACCTTCATCAATGACAAGTTTGGCTTTTCCCTCAACTGAAGAAAATGCGTTCTTGAGGACTTCGATCGGCGGTAGAAAGCTGAAGTGATTCTGAAAATCAGCCTTGAATGGAACTGAAGATCTTAATGTGATGAATGTCATGATCCAGGGAGTGTAAGGCTTCAATTCAAATGAGGCTGAAGTAGCATTGGCCAAATTCCTCATGAATAAATCATGGTAGTTGATGGGAATCCCATGAATGATATTGAATAGCATATTCTTCATGATTCCCTCCACTTCTTCTTCTTTAGAGTTGTGGCCCTTGTGAGGACTGAGGGTTTTGGTCACCATGCGATAGATGGTCCTCGGAAGATAGAGCAATTCCTTCACTAGTAAGGTGGTCCTTTGAGGTTTTCCAGGAGCCAAAGGCTTCATCAGCACTTGCATCATGTGATTGGGTAGTTCAGGTTCATCAAATAAGCATCTTGTACCTTCTGAGGGAATTGGTATTGGCACAACTCAAAGCAATTCAGAGGCTGGGGAAGTGTAGTGACTGGATCCAGTCATCCTGTCCAGAACCCATGAATTGACATCAGAAGCATCACCAGTGATGTGCAAGGTGACATAGAATTGAAGAATTAGCTCTTCACTCCAATCACATATGTCCACGCAGAATGGAAGAATTCCATCGTCATGAAGAACTGCGAGCACTGGTGTGAAGCATGGGATAGTTTCCATATCCGCATGAGGAATTTGCTGATGCTTGAAGACTTTCTCTTTATCAAGCAGCATTGATCCATAGTAATTCATCTGTGTGGGTGTCCAAAATCTTGTGGGACCAGCCCCTACCGAATCATAAGGATTCGGCCTGTGAAAAATATGTGGTCGTTGAAGAAATTCGTCTGGATGAATTTGGGGCGCTTTGAGCCTTTGAATGGCATTTTAGGCTTCGGCTGAAGATTTGGCTTGAAGCGGCCCACAATTTCTTTTGGCATGGTAGGAACTTCTTCAGATTGAGGAATTTGAACAACAGTTTCCTTAGTAGCAGTAGGAGCAGCAATTTCTTCAGCTGATGCAGCTGGAATATCCTCAGGGATTGAAGTGACAGGTGCGGCCAAGTCATCAAATCCTGTATGAATTTCTTCAGTATGGGCTGGAGACTGAGGAATTTGGGTGAGAGGAGTGGTCATTGGAGAATTTGGGTGTGCACCTTCCCAATATTCATCATTGATAAGAGGAGTTATGTTTCCAATGTCCACGTCCTCATCAATTTATTCAACATCGGCCTCTTCAGCAGTTAATTGAGGCTAGGGAGATGATACCAGAGGGGTTGAAGAATTTGCTTCCACTTCAATTTCTTAATCAATCTGCTCTGAGGAAGCACCAAATAGATCCTTTTCTTCTTGTTCATCATTTGGAATGACATAGTCAAAACCAAATGGTACTAACTCATAGGTTGGCACGGAGGTGATAGGAGTTGCATCAATTGGATCAGTTGAAGAACCGGGCAATGTCTTCAACTTCTTCACTGCTGAGGAATCTGAAGTTAATGTTTTTCTCTTTTGTGCAGCCTTCTTCTCCGCGGCCTTCATTTTCTTCACTTCTAATGCACAAGGAAGGTTGATATTCTTCACCCTTGAAGATTTTGCAGTTTCAGCAAAGGGTGAAGCCTTAGCAGTTTCTTCAGGATGGACTGCTGCAGTCGTCCTAGTGGTCTCAATTTCATCAAGCGCAACAAAAACTTTAGCTGACCTCGCAATTTCTTCAGGCACAATAGTGGAAGTTGCCCTGACAGGTTCTTCAGCAGCCTGAATTTGTTCAGCTGCACTTGCAGTTTCTTCAGCAGGCTAAGCAGTTTCTTCAGCTTGAGGATTTTGCGGTTGCGATTGTGCTGCAACCTTCATGTTGTGTTCATTGATGGCTCTTGTAGCCACTTTGGCGAAACGGACGTTGGCACCTTGCCAATCAACATAGTATTGATGAATTCATTGCTGAGTCCCTTAATCTCAGACTGCATAGTCACAAGTTGCTCTGGAGAAAGCTTCAAGACATTTTTCTTCAAGAAATGTTCCTTCTTGTACTGAGCCTTCTTCATTTGTCAAGCCTTCTCATACTTCCATTTTTCTTCAGCTATGAAGGCAGTGAGGACATGGCTTGGACCAGGAGGCAGATTCAAATCATCAATCGGTGTGTTTGGGTCCTGGTGCCAAATGTCAACGAAGTTGAGCATAGTCTTTGGGTCCATCATCAGAGGAATTTGAGTGCCCTTAGCTTGAGACACTCTTTTCTGCTTGTTTCTGATGATTTCCTCAAGTTCCTCATCATCAACTTCATTATCTAGAGAATCTGATGGAACCTGGAACACAACTTTCTTTGGTTGAGGACTTGGTCAAGCTCCTCATCCAGCAATAGCTTTCACCTTCAGCAGAGAAGGTCTGGTTGAGGAATGTGCTTGGGTAGATGAACTTGTAGAGTCCCTTGAAGCAATTGAGAAGCCAGTACTCCTCTGCCATGTTGCAAGATGTACATGTGTTGAGGACTTTGTGGCAGCAACTGATGATTGTGCAGCCACTGAAGGCATTGCAGTGGCCTTAGAAGAACTTGCTTGAGGATTCTGCAATGAGGACTTTGAATTTGAGGATTTTGGCTTCACTGCAGACTTCTTCACCATTGATTTCTTCGGAGCACTAGCGGAGGTTTCAGCAGAGGCAGCAACAGCAGAGTCTTCATTGAATTGCTTCACGACTGCTTTGGCATTTCTTTGAAGTTTTCATTGATGATTGTCCCATTCAACTGGAAAGTCTTCACCACGAGCAACGCTTGTGGGATCAACTTCTTGATCATCAACAGGAGGAGCCCTTCTGTAAGGAGGTTTGAGTGCAAATTTCTTCATGTACTTGGGAGTGACATAACGATAGTCTCTCCACTCCTTCATCCACCTCCGTTCAATCCTCTGAATTCTGATTTTCCTATGCTCCTTTGATTCTTTCCCATGAATGGACTCATCAGGAGTACAGTAACCAACATATAAATGCTCAGGTATTTCATAAGCAGTATTCTGTTCGGCCTTCTTTCCACCCTTCTGAGGTCTTTTACCATCTGCCATTTTCTTCACTTGATGACTTTGAACTCTTGATGAATCCGAGGATGTATACAGTTTTTCCTCAAGGAACGCTGCAAATGAGTTAAGTTGATGAGAACCTAGTGATTCATCAGTAGACATTTTGTACCTGTGAACAAAGTATAGGTGCAAGGAATTTGAAAAGGTCATATGCGTTCTCAGAAATTTTTCAAAATACATCAAGTTGAGGATTTTGACCACAGGTGTCTTGAGGAATTTCACTAAGTGTTCTTGCCTTAGGTTCCAGAGTTGTGCAAATTTGAGGATTCACACAATTGAGGAATCTTGAAGAAAATCATAACTTAGGAAAAACATCAAGGGTTGAACCATGTGAGGTTCTTAAGAAGATGATTCTTGAAGAGTAACCACCTTTGAGGATTTTGTGAAAAACATGAAGATCAAACAATGGTAGTAAAATTGGATTTTATTTACCCTCATGAAGAACACAATGAACAGAGAGATGAAATCTGAAGAGTTCATCCGTCCAGATCTCCCACGCCCTAGCTTGGCAGAGGGAGACAGCTACAACTTTGGCAGAGTGAAGATTTCCGTGACCGATGCGAGTACGGCGACGGCGAGGTCAAGCCAATGAAGCTCTTCCTGTCCGGCGACGATGATTTTAGCGGCGGTGCTAGGTTTGAGCTCCGGAGAGATGGGAGTGAGGAGTAACTCGAGCATAGTGAAGGGAAAGGGGTATTTATAGTGGCAGTAAAAACCAACCGGCCCGAGGATTTTGGACCAGATTGCCCTTGACCCTTGTTCTCCACACGACATGTGTCACCCACATTATGAGTAGTGGAGATAGTGGGGGATCGTGGATTATCCAGTCATGGGAATCAGAACGGTTTGAGTGGGAAGCTGATACGTCTCCATCGTATCCACTTTTCCAAACCCTTTTGCCCTTGTTTTGGACTCTAATTTGCATGATTTGAATGGAACTAACCCGGACTGACGTTGTTTTCAGCAGAATTGCCTTGGTATTATTTTTGTGCAGAAATTAAAGTTCTAGGATCATCCTAAAAATTTACGGAGAATATTTTTGGAATTAATAAAAAATACTGGCGCAAGAAGTAACCAGAGGGGGCCACCTGCAGGCCACAAGCCTGCTAGGCGGCCACCCCCTGGTCGCGCCTAGCAGGCTTGTGGGGCCCTCGTGGCTCCTCCGACCTCCTCTTCAGCTCGATATAACCCTATTCAAGGAGAAAAAAAATCAGAGATAATAGTTGATCGCATTTCATGATACGGAGCAGCCGCAACCTCCTGTTCTTCCTCGGGAGACCAGATCTGGAGTCCGTTTTGGGCTCCGGAGAGGGGAAATCGATGCCATCGTCATCACCAACCATCCTTCATCACAAATTCCATGATGCTCTCCATTTTTTGTGTGTAATACCATCATAGGCTTGCTGGACGGTGATGGGTTGGACGAGATTTATCATGTAATCGAAGTAGTTTTGCTAGGGTTTGATCCATAGTATCCACTAGGTTCTGAGATTGATGTTGCTATGACTTTGCGATGCTTAATGCTTGTCACTAGGGCCCGAGTGCCATGATTTCAGATCTGAACCTATTAAGTTTTCATGAATATATATGTGTTCTTGATCCTATGTTGAAAGCTGTAGACACCTATTACGAGTTATGATCTGCATCCCCAAGGATGACAATAACTGGGATTCTTTCCGGTGATTACCGTAGTTTGAGGAGTTCATGTATTCACTAAGTGCTAATGCTTTGGTCCGGTTCTCTATTAAAAGGAGACCTTAATATCCCTTAGTTTCCAATAGGACCCCGGTGCCACAGGACGGTAGGACAAAAGATGTCATGCAAGTTCTTTTCCATAAGCACGTATGACTATATATGGAATACATGCCTACATTACATTGATGAATTGGAGTTAGTTCTGTGTCACCCTATGTTATAACTATTGCATGATGAATTGCATTTGGCATAATTATCCATCACCGATCCATTGCCTACGAGCTTTCCACATATTGATCCTTGCTAACTTACTTCTCCGCTTTTACTGTTACAATCACTACAAACTACTATTTGTTACTTTTGCTACTGTTACTGTTACTTCCATACTACTTTGCTACTGAATACTTTGCTGCAGATATTAAGTCTTCCAGGTGTGGTTGAATTGACAAATCAGTTGCGAATAGTCGAGAATATTCTTTGGCTCCCATTGTGTTGAATCAATAAATTTGGGTTGAATATTCTACCCTTGAAAACTGTTGCGATACCCTATACTTGTGGGTTATCAAGACCTTTTTCTGGCGATGTTGCTGGGGAGCATAGCTCTGTTCTTTGAGTCACTTGGGATTTATATCTGATGATCACTATGAAGAATCTGAAAGATCCAAAAATCAAGATCTATCCCTCTACTACGAGGGGAGGTAAAGAACTGCCATCTAGCTCTACACTTGATTCACCTTCTATTATGAGTAAGTTTGCGACATCACCACCTGCTAGTAATTCTGATATGTCGCAAGTAATTCATGATGCCACTTCTGCTATGCACAATGCTTATGATGATACTTTGCTTGATAATACTGTGCCACTGGGTGAATTTCTTAATGAACAAATTGCTAGAGTCAATGCTGAAAACTATGATACTTCTGAAACTGACGAAATTATTGAAATTGAAAACTTTGAGACACCTGCCAGACCTAGCTCTCCTAGATATGAATTGCCTGATATTCCCGAGGGTTATGTAATGGAAGGAGAGGTAGCAAGGGACTTTATTGCTTGTAATGATAGAGATGATCTTAAGGAATTACTATGCAAGTGGAAAGAAAAATATGATCCTAAGTTTGATACTTCACCTATCTTTGTTACTCATAAGGATTATGAATTCTCTGTCGATCCTGAGTTAATTACTTTTGTTGAATCTTATCCTTTCCATGGTTATGAATCTAAAACAGTTGTGGTGCATCTTACTAAACTGGATGATATAGCCACCCTATTTACTCATGAGGAAAAAATTCGTTACTATTATATCCTTAAGTTGTTTCCTTTCTTGTTAAAGGTTGATGCTAAGATATGGTTTAATTCTCTTACTCCTGGTTGTGTGCATAGCCCCCATGATTTATTACTTCTCTGAAAAATATTTTCCTGCCCATAAGAAACAAGCTGCCCTGCAGGAAATATTTAACTTTGTGCAAATTGAACAAGAGAGTCTCCCACAAGCTTGGGGGAGGCTTCTCCAATTACTTAATGCTTTGCCTCGTCATCCTCTCAAGAAAAATGAAATACTTGATATCTTTGATAATGGTCTAACCGATGCTTCCAGGGACCACCTAGATAGTTGTGATGGTTGTGTTTCCAAGGAACAAACTATCGAACAAGCTGAAATACTATTGAATAATATATTGAGCAATGATAATGATTGGACTATTACCGATCCACTTCCGAAGCGAACTCCAAAGAAAAGAGATATTCTATTGCTCAGTCCTGAAGTATGCAAGAGGCAACTAAATCTATGAAAGAGAAGGGTATTAAAGCTGAAGATGTCAAGAATCTGCCACCTATTGAAGAAATACATGGTCTTAATAACCCGACACAGGTAGTAGTGGTAAATTCTCTTCGTAGATTTGATGAAAGCAATATTCCTTATAATAAGTCTGCTAGCCAATGCTAGGATGACTTTGATAATTTTGTTGTTAAGCAAGAAAATTTTAATGCTTATGTTAGTAGACAACTGAAACACAATGCTTTCATGCTTGATCGCTTAGGTGATTATATGAGTAGAACTATCAATGATCTTAAACTTATCAGTAAATATGCTTCCAAGTGTAACTACTCAAGTAGAACAAGTACTTAAGGCACAGAATGATTTGTGATTAGAGGTGGAAGAATGACTCAATAACCTTTGTATCCTGAGGGCCACCCTAAGACAATTGAACAAGATTCTCAAAGCGGCAATATTGATGTACCTAGTCGCTCAAGTAATAAGAGGAATAAGGATGGTGATAAAACTTTGCATGCTGCTAGTGAACCTATTATAGATACACCTGAAAAACCAAATGATATTTCTGTTTCTGATGCTGAGACACAATCTGGTGATGAACATGAGCCTAGTGATAATATTAATGATGATGTTCATGTTGATGCTCAACCTAGTGATGATAATGATGTGGAGATTGAACCTGCTATTGATCTTGATAACCCACAACCTAAGGATAAAACATATGACAAAAGAAATTTTATTGCTAGGAAGCATGGTAAAGAAAGAGAACCATCGGTTCAGAAACCCACGCCCTTTCCTCCTAAACCATCCTAGAAAAAGGATGATGAGGATTTTAAGCGCTTTGTTGAAATGCTTAGACCTGTCTTTTTGCGTATGCGCTTGACTGATATTCTCAAAATGTCTCCTTATGTTAAGTATTTGAAAGATATTGTGACTATAAAAGAAAGATACCATAAGCTGAGATTTCCACCATGCTTGCTAATTATACTATTAAGGGTGGAGTACCAAAGAAATTAGGAGATCCAGGAATACCAACTATACCATGCTCTATTAAAGGGAATTATATTAAAACTGCTTTATGTGATTTGGGAGCTGGTGTTAGTGTTATGCCTTTCTTTTTTATCATAGACTTGATTTGAATAAGTTGACACCTACTTAAATCTCTTTGCAAATGGCTGATAAATCAACTGCTCTACCTATCGGTATATGTGAGGATGTACCTGTCGTAGATGCAAATGCTACTATCTGTTCCTTATTATAACAAGGGCAATGTCACTTTTCATGTTAATGGTAATGAGCATACGGTACACTTTCTGAAGAAACAACCTCAAGTTCATAGTACAACTCCATTGAAAAAATTCCAACGATTGTTATTGGAGATTTTGAATTCCCTCTTCCTACTGTCAAGAAGAAATATGTTACACTTATTGTTGGGGACATGCATATCCCCATTGAGGTAACTTAGTGTTATTCAAAAATTCTTCGATTTCATGTTATTCGAAAGAAGCTTGTTAATAAGACTTGATCAACCTTGTTGATGGTTTCCTTTTGATGAGAACGAGATGGATGAATCTAGAAAGCATAACTCCCTGTACCCAACTTTTATGTTCTATTAGTTAGATTAAATTAAGTAAAATGTTATTACTTTTCTATTTTCTGAGTTTTCTGTGCAATAAAAAAATGACCTGAAAATAAAAGTTCTTCAAATGCCCTGAAACTGTAGTATTATTTTTTCTGGAATATTTAAATATATCTAGCACTGAGCACACTGTAGGGGGCTACACCAGTGGGCCACAAGCCCACAAAGTGCGACCACCCTCCTGATCGCGCCTAGCAGGCTTGTGGGTCCCACGTGGCCCCCCTTCACTTATTCCAGCACCCATCCACGCCATCTTCCTCCAGAAAAAATCCCACCATTGCTCAAACCCGCGTTCTAGCTCATTTTGCTGCCATTTTCGATCTCCTTTTGCAAAGCTTCATTCGCAAAAATATTTTGGGAGATTTTTCCTCGGTAATTGACTCCTCCAATGGTCCAATTAGTTTTTGTTCTACTGCTTTATATATTGCAATTTTTTGTTGCTGTGGTGACCTTGTTCTTGAGCTTGCATGTCACATTTGTATGGTCCCAAGTAGTTGTGATGCATAATATAGCCTCACTAGTAGGAGAAACCTTATAGACATGAGCCTACTAGTAGCGCTAGAAAAATAAAACCGCTGCTACTAATTACCAGTAGCGTTGTATTCCTGCAACGCTACAACTAAGGGCTTAGCAGTAGCGTTGGGCACTAAGAAAGCGCTACTGATAAGGTGGCCCCGACGACCCCGCCGAGACTATTTATAGTAACAACACTGGGTGGGAGGAAGCGCTACTGCTAAGGCCACCGCCAGTAGCACTTTCTGACATGCAAGTGCTAGTGCTAATGTGCCACACATAGTAGCAGCGCTTTTTTGTAAGCAGCGCTACTACTAGTTGCGGCTGCTGCCACCTTTTCACCCCCTCCCTCTCCCTCACTTTGCCCTCTCTCCCCTCCTTTCCCCTCTCCACTCTCCACCATTGTTGCTCTTCTGCTCTCTTCCTCCTACCTCTCTAATGTTCTCCTCATTAATGTCCCCCTCCACCATAACTCTCCTCCATAAATGGCCTCTCTCACATTATCTCTCTTTCTCCTACCTCTCTTCCTCTCCCCCATTAATGTCCCTCTCCAACATAACTCCCTCTCCATTAGTCAGCTCGCTAGTTTCACCTATCCTCCCCAAGAACTAGATCTAGCTCGCTATTTAGCCATTCACACGTCTCAATCGGTCTCTCTCATCATGTAATTAACGGCGTGCTCTCTCGATCGATATCGCTCTCGGGAGGTATATAGGTGAGTAAAAAGTTGTTCATTTCAAGAATGGGAATATGTGTGTGAATGCAAATATGTGTGTTTGGGATATATGGAGATATTTGTGTCAGTGGCATGCCCTCGAGTTGCTTATGTTTCGCCGAGATGTCGATTTATTTCTGTTTCGGTGAATTTCGAGCAAACTCAATATGTCCTATTTTTAGGCAAGGTCATGCCAAAATTTTATATGACTTTGAAGCATGCATGCATTATTTATTTTATAACCCTTTTGCTTGTTATACCGTGCAGTCAGTCATGAAGGTGAGTGGATGGAAGGTGGAGCGGTACATGCAATCTGCAGTGATGGACATGTACGCAAATAATCGGACTAGGATTAGATGTCCGTGTGCAAGATGCAAGGAAGGAGTCATTTTGGACCCTTTTGATCGTGGCACTTTGAAGGCACACCTGCTGAAGAATGGTTTCATGGATGGCTATACTCAATGGATAAGTGAAGAAGCTGATGGTGATGAGGACGTCCACATGGCAGGGAATAACGACATGGGGCTCGTCGAAGAGATGAATGATCGACACGTGATGGCGCCGGGGAAGAGTCTGGAAATGACAACATCGGAGAAGATTCTGGACACGGCGAAGAAGAGTCCGAACATGGCAGAGAAGAGGTCACGCTGCAGTCTTCGACGCTACTAAGTGCAGTCGTGCAGGACCCTCATGTTCGAGACCTCCTTTGCAAGAGTACGACTAGCAAGAGAGCTGCGTCTAGAGAGGAGGCCAAGCTGGCGCAACTTGAAGTAGACTCGAAGACTCCATTGTATGACGGTTGCGATCCCGAGGTGACCCGCTTGAGTTTCATGCTCGAACTTCTGAAGACGAAGGCCAAAAACAAATGGACAGACAAAAGCCTCGATGAGCATTTGAAGTATCTACATAATAAAGTTCTTCCTGCGGGGAACCTGTGTCTTACTAGTGTCGAGGAGGCCAAGAAAATCATTTGCCCTTTTGATTTGCCGGACATTAGGTACCACACATGCATCAATGATTGCATCATTTATCGGGGGGAGCACGCGGAAATAACCAGCTGTCCAGTGTGCAATGCTTCTCGATACAAGAAGGCAGGAAAGAAAGCTCCTCAGAAAGTGGTATGGTAAAGATCAGGAAAGATCTGCACCATAAAAAGTCAACGGAGGAGACGAAGACAAAGACGGAGGAGGGGGAAAAGGGGTAGAAAAGTCAACAAGAAGGAGGAGAATTATTGCCCACCTTCTTGCTTCACCTTAAGTGCGAAGGAGATCGATCAATTCATCAAGTGCCATATGGGAATCATAGTCAGTTCCGGTTACTGTGGGAAGATAAGAAGATTTTTAGACCCCAAGAAGAAAAGGTTCAACGGGATGAAGTCTCATGACTATCACGTGATGATGACGCAGATACTCCTAGTTGACATTAGAGGGATAATGGAGAAGCACGTCCGTGACACGCTTACTGGTCTCTACAACTTCTTCGACGTTACCTCCCGAAAGTCCATAAGTGTGAAGCAGCTCCGAAGGCTACAGGAAGAAATCATTATCATACTATGTGAGCTTGAGATGTACTTCTCACCCGCGTTCTTTGACGCCATGGTGCATCTGTGTGTCCACATTGTGGACGACATCATCGACCTCGGGCCGACATTCCTTCATAGCATGATGCTGTTCGGGAGGATGAATGGGTCATCAAAGGATTCGTTCGTAACATCTCCCGTCCCGAAGGGAGCATCGTCCAGGGGTATCTGACGCATGAGTGTGTCTCCTTTTGCAAGAATTATATAGGCATCAAAGACCCTGTTGTTGGTTTGCCCGTCAAGAAGCACGATGGGAAGATCGAAGGAGATGGTCATAACAACGACCGGAGGGAATTGCACGTGGACTACTCGGATCGACGGAACGACTTTGATATGGCTAACTTAGTAGTGCTACAACACCTAGATGTGGTAGATGATTATGTGGCACGACACAAATAAAGCATCACAAAGAAGTGTCGTGATAAGGGGATGCTCAAGACGGACGACGAAGTTACTGTAGAGCACAACGCCACTTTCTTGCGTTGGTTCAAAGAGCAAGTTCTTGAAAATCCCCCACAAGAGGGCAATTCGAACGGATTGCTAATACACGCCTTAGCTGTAACATCCCCAAATTCCATTTTGGAATGTTATGAAATATAGCTATGCATCATCATCATCATTGCTTGAATGTATGAAATAGTTGAAATGCTTCTTCTGACTTTCTGAAAGTCCTTCTATTTTCAATATGTTGCTTTCACCTATTTGAAAACGTTGGAAAAAGTTCAAAATAAGAGGGGAGTAACATGACACTCCACACCAGGGTCATCTTGTTGATATATTTGAACAATAAGAACCAGGGGGGTCTTTTGAAAAATATTTGCAAAAGGTTTGAAAACCAAATAGGAAATTTCTGAAAATAATATTTTTTTCAAAGAATTCAAAGGACAGAATAAAAATGTTCAATAAATGTCATTTATTATTCTGTTAATTTTGATATATAATACTCCTATATTTGGAATTATATTTTATGCATTAAAGGCAATTTATCTCGCTGTTATTTGAAAAATAGGAAAGTTTTTAAAGCTATTAAAGCCCGGCCAGCCCGTCAGCTATTAAAGCCTGATCCGACTTGCCTAATTACCGGCCGACCGACGCCCTACAAACCCCTCCCCTCTTACTGACTGCAGGCCCCACCCAGACCGCCCGCTGACCGCGCGCGGTCATCACTCACCTCGCGCTCGAACCCTCGCCGGCGATCTCTCCCCTCGCCGGATCTCCCTCTCCTTCCTTCCCGAACCCCCACCCGCGGCCCTATATAAGAGCGGCCCCTCTCCGCGCTCCATCCCCCTCTAAAACTCTCTCTCCCCTGTGCCAGAATGCCCACGCATCCTCACCGGTGTTCCTGCCGGCCGAAACCCTCCATCGCACCTACCCGTCGCCTCCCTTGTCCCCTCGCTCGTCCAAAGCCACCAGTACACGCCGGAGCACCACCGCTGTCGATTGAAGCCCTTGGACGCCTCCCTCGACCACCTGAGCGCCTTCCCTGACCACCTCCGACCATCGGCCGCCGCCATCCTTGCCGGAGACCTCCTTCCCCCTCCTGTAAGTCGCCGGAACCCCTTTGGACCGTAGGATCTAAAGAGGACGCGCCAGATTAGATCGTTTTATTTCTCGAACCGGTATGTGCTAATCTTCGGTCGCCCGCCTGCAAACGCTCGATCGCACACCCTCTCGGCCAACCACGACCCGCCACGTAGCCATAGCCGTCCGTTAGTTTTATTTTCTATTTCCTGTTTTGTTTTAGTTAACAGAAGTTGTTCTGATTTTGTTTTAGCTATATCTTTTAAACCATTTAATATTTTTGGTTAATTCTTTTTGCATTAGCTCAAATATTTCATGTAGTTTCACCCTGTAGTCTTAGATTTTAAATTTGAACTCTAAAATTTGAATTTCATCAAATTTGCTCAAAGTACTCAAATCTGAATAACTAGAGTTTAAAAATAGATTTTTGTATGAATCTTTTTGCTACTGCTTGGCATTAGTGAGGAATATAAGCATGATTAGTTTGAGAATTTTTAGGATGGATTTGTTTAGTGTTTTAACTGTAAATAGAATCTGCCTAGTGGTTAGTAATAGTTTTTTTTATAAAGTTTAGAAAATTAAATTCTGTTTTCTAAGAAAAGATTTTAGTAAATTCTTTTCTGTTAAGATAATGTTTTGTTAATAAAATAATAGTTTAGTTTCACTCTATTGCTATAGACAAACTATAGTTATGTAGTAGTGTTCACCAAAACTTTTAAAACCCTACTAAGATTTTTCTTAACAAAACTTTAAATGGATTTAATTCTGTTTATTAATAAAATATTTCTATTGTTCTTTTCTGTCAACTATTGTTTTGTTAATAACAATAGTTCTATTTGTTAGTAGTAGTTCACCCATCATCCTTTAGAAAACCAATACTATGTGTTGATCTTCTTTTCTTTTGTTTGTGCCTTGCTTTGTCTTGAGTGATTACTAGTTCATTCCTGATTTTTGTGATTTACAATATTTTGTTGTATGCTTTTTGAGTGCTCTTGTTTGATTCGTTAGATCATCCGGAGTGCGAAGCTTGTTACCTAGAGTCCCTCGAGTACGAAGATCGTCAATCAGGCAAGTCACTTTGATCATGTATACCTATGTTTTATTGCATTAGTTCTTCCATCACCCCAATTGCATGCAAAGTAGGTAAATTGGAAACTTGGTTACTTGTTGTAGTATCATGTGGTAGGTACCCCTCAACCCTTTGACACATTGGCTCCGGGAAACATTGTTTTACATTTTGCTATGTTATTAGTAGACGGGGTTGGTTGTGTGATGCATTAGAGTTGAGAGTTAATAATTTCAAGACCTACATGATGATCAAGTCTTCAAGACTTCAAGTTTTCAACTTACCTCTGGGTGGATGATGGTTGAACGGCGCCCTGGAGAAACCAGTGGTTAGCCTAGATGATGCTGGAGATGTGCCAGCATTCATGCGGAAAGGTCCACCCAGGCACAAAGAGATGGATGGATGCTTCAAGACCCAAGGCTTACCTGCACAGCCACAAGTCATTATGGGCTCTGGCTTGGTTGGATATCGTGGTGACCCTGGACAGGCGGTGCTACGAGATGAAGAAGAACGGTAGGTAAGGATGGGCACCGACAGAGTCGCAGGGAAACCCTTTGGAAGACCATGTTTTGGTCATCCGTTTCTCAAACACCCTGAAGTGCGAGAAATCAAACGGAGGCGACCAAATCTTGTGGGGAACGTGTGCAAAACTCTGTAGAGTACTCAAACCTAATCGATTAGCCGTGTCCACGGTCATGGACGACTTGAGCCAATGGAACTGAAACTTCCGGAACCCTCAACACCATTAATATGATGATGTCGGTATTAATAACTTGGGTATGAGAATTGGTTGGTGGAACCATATCATTAATCAACCAACTTAGTAATAATTTTGCTTAGCCCTCTCTTGATATAGGAAAATTGTATTTACGCAAAAACTTACTACCCCACCTGCCATATATGCATGTAGATTAGATGATTATCTTTTCACCCCTCTCTTGTGACTTTGCCGGCATATTCCATATGCTGACCTACACGGCTGCAACGTATCATGTTGCAGAGTATTTTTCCGACCAGGAGTGAGGATACGCTCTAAGCTCGGTGAGATGCCCTTGGAGTCAGATGGACTTCACTACCTATGAAGCTTCCGCAAGATTTAGATATTCTCATGAGTTGGCCTTCGGCCACTTTATTGTAATCTTTATTGTAATAAAGGACTCGATATGAGATTTACGATTAATAAATGCTGTGTGATTTCCCTTTGATATATACATTGATGTACCGTGTGTGTACCAGCATGATCTTGGGATGGTACGAAAACACCGGAGATTCGACCTTTCAGGTCGGGTCGCTACATTAGCACATGGCCCCGCGTCCAATCTCACGACCTATCATTCCTACGATATCAATGGGTACACGTTCTACACAGAGGCCAAAGACATGGAAAGTGATTACCAGAACTCCAGGGTGACAATTCAATGCGTGACCGACGCCAACGGCACAACTGAAAGATTCTACAGAAGGGTCAAAGAGATCTGGGAGCTTGACTATGCTAGAATGCATGATGCGACAATGTTCCGTGTCAGATGGGCCAAGGACGTCATAAGAGAAAACAAGTATTTCACCACCATGTCTATACCCTACGCGAAGAGCACTCCCGTGAACGTTAACGTCATTGCCAAAAATGAGCCATGGGTACACGCTAAGCACGTGACACAATGCTTCTTCATAACCGACCCAGCCAATCCCAGCCGTGTTGTCGTGAGGAGATCCAAAAGGAGCATCATCGAAATGGATGGAGTCACCAACGAGGAAGACAATGACCAATACGGAAACCCAATGAGGGAAGATGATGATGATGATGAAGCATACGTGAAAAGAAGAATAGATACTACATTACATAAGAAAGACTATACTCCATGGCTCCGGAAAAGTCACAAGGAGGGGCTCAATTACTCGACAACGAACAAGAAGGGGAAGAAGATCAATGTGAAACATCGTCGACACAGGTGATCAGAAACCATCATTTATATATATGCATCTATTTTGTGTACGCACTTAAGTAACCGTTATTGGTTAATTGATATGTTACCACCACATGCATGGTTCCGGTGATAATATTCGCGCAGTGTGCGAGAGGGAGACGTCGTCGTCGGGAGAAAAACAAAAAAACAAAAGGGAGAAAGCAATACAAAAGAAAAGTAAAGTAAACAGAAAATAAAAGGAAAATAATAGAAGAAAATAAAACTAAAAACTAGAAAAGGAAAAATAATTAAAAAAATAAATTTGGAATATTTGGCAGTAGCGCTGGTTTAGGAACCATCGCTATAGCTACCTTAGCTATAGCGCTGGTTCCTAAACAAGCGCTAATGCTATTTGGGGTTAACCCCCACACGGGCTCCCCCGTCTCTCCTTCCCAGCTCTCGCTCTCCCCCCCCCCCCCCCCGCACGCGGCACGCGCTCCTCCCGATCCCCCTTTGCTGCCGTCGTCGTCGGTCGATTCCGGCCAGCTCCGGTGCCTCCCCGCGCCGCAGCTCACCGGCCCAGCTCCCCCTCGGCCCCCTCTACTTATTCGCCGCCTCCGCCCCGGTCCCTGCCCCCGTGTGCGCCCCCCAGGCAAACCCTAGATTGCCGGCTCAGCGGTGCGGTGGCCCTCCTACTGCTCCTTCTCCTGAGCTTCGGCGCCCCACCTCGCTTACGCGGCGCGGGCTTCCTCCGCTAAGACGCCTCCTGGCCCCCTGGCGGTAGGTAGCCGTTCCCGCTTCGTGTTTGCCTCAGTAATCCCTCTTTTCTTCTAATGGTAGAATTTCCTGTATTTTGTAGTTAGCTATGGATTGTGCTTCTGTTCTATGGTTTCTAATGGTAGCTGAATTTCTACTTAATGGGATTGGCCACTAATGGCTTAGTTGTAATGTGCTAGGTGGTCGTTATCCATGACCAGGACTAGTTAGTGGGCTCCATGGATGGATGAATTGGATGAAAAAGCTTTAGTACTCCATCTCCATTCACCAATATAAGATGTTTTGGAGCAACTAAAAAACAGTTATATGTTGGTTTTGCAATGATGGTTTTGCAATGTTGGTTGAATGTCGAAAAATATCCGAGTGCCCTATGTTTTGCCGGATTGTTGATTCATTTCTTTTCCGGCAAATTTTAGGCGCTCCATATATCCACTTTTTAGCAAAGGTCATGCCGAAAATTTCAGGCGCAACTTGTGCTAGAAACTAGGACATATGGAGTACCTGGGATTTGCCGGAAGGGGAATGAATCAACATTCCGACCAAATATATATAGGCCCATTTTTTCTCTTCATTATATCTTTTATTTACAATTATTGAATAGGAAACATGTCTACCGACGCCGAAGCCGGGCGTTCTGCTCGCCTCGTAGTAGACCCCCACGAGGCAGCAAATCAATATTTCGATTACCTGGACGAACACCAGATGGGGTTGCATGGTGGCGGCAGTGGCACCAACCCTGACATCGACACCGACACCTACACCGGCACTGGCACCAGCACCGACACCACCCCCGAGACTGGCAACGATGTTGTTGTTGCCGGTAAAGCACCAAAGAAGAAGAGGTCACGAAGACCAAACGAGCTCGGCATCAGAGAAATTGTGGTCATGGAGATGCACCCCAAGAAGTTAGAGCCAACGGCGCCAGAGGAAGCACGCTCGTGTTGGGGCAATCAACTAGGATGCATCCTTAGGGAAACCACGAACATCAATGACGTTCTGTTGAAGAAGATACATATGGAGCACATGCTCCTAAAGAAGTTGCATAATAGGTTCCTATTCCCCGGTCGGGATGAAAGCACATTTAAAGACCCATGGGACGACATCGCCATGACAAAGATAAACGCCAAGGCGATGGTGACGTTCACCAACGACTTGTCCTCTTGGAAAGTTCAGGTGGAAAAGTAATTGCGAAGAATGAACCATTGTCCAAGATTCATGCTGATAATCTGTCTATAATGGAAGAGGACTTTGAAAAATTCAAGGAGAATTGCGCTAAAGAAGAAGTCAAGGCAAGGTCAGAGAAGATGAAGGCGCTCCAGGCCAGGAACATGCCTCCCCACCGCCTCGGAAGCCGTGGTTACGAGGGGAAGAGGCACGTATGGGCCAAGGAGGACGCCGAACGTGGAAGTCACGGAATCTCAGACACCTTGGCAGAGTTCACCGACCCGCTGGAGCATGACTGGATCAGGGCCCGGTACAAGTGGGACAAAGTTAACAAGATCTTTTACACGGACCCGAACACGAGGGAGTTCATGAGACTTCTGGTAATTGTTATATTAAGACATTATAATATTAGCTTCCAATCAGTTCGACTACAAGTTTTGTCACATGAGTAAACCATCCATGTCCCTTTTGCAGAAAGAGCAGCACCAAAAGGCAGCCAAAGCCGACGAGTCGTCACAGTTGTCGGTGAGGCCCAAGTGGGACACCCCATTCAACCGGGCCCTGAACGTACTGAAAAAGGTCCAGGTGGACAAGCCACCATTTTATGGATGTGTGCACGGCGTCGGAGCTGGTGCCTTGTGGAAGACGTGCTACCGCGAGGAGCCAGAGGAAAGAAGGAAGAGACGGTCGGTCATCACTCAGCAGACCATCGACGAGAAGATCGTGATTGTGGTCAATAAGACCAAAGCTGAGACCAAAGAAGAGTTGCGCGGGGCCGTCAATGCAGCGTTCACTAACGCGGTGGTCAGCTTGATTCCGACACTTTCCGATTTCATGAAGAACTATCCAAATGCACGGCCGGAGGACTTTCCCCTTCCCAGCTTTGTCGGGAGCAATTCGGCAAACACCACAACACCGACACCTGCTCAAGCAACCGCAAAAGGTCCCGCTCCTGTTCATAGCAGCCCGACCTCCGTCTCTTGCATGCTCGGCGGGCCTTCATCACTGGCTGAGCTCGACGCCCTCACGTTAATTACGCGTCATACCCTTTTCACCAGCATGTCTATAGTCTTGCTTTTCAGTTGCCTTTCAGATGTTTGACGTTACACACATGTCTTCTTTGTAGGCGGACGATACCCCGTGCACCCTACTGTACGACATCAAGGGCCGAAAGGTGGCCGTGGGAAATGCAACGATCATTAAGCCGAAGGACCGCATGTTCCACAACCGAGAGATGCCCGATGGCGTCTTCAAGGTTAGCGTGGCCAGTGTCTTAGCGGACTTCGAGGATTTGCCTCCTCCAGTACCAGCCGATGACGACGAGACTCCCCTGAGGATTGGCGCATGCAAGAGCTGGTTCTTGCCTTGGCCGAAGTCTCTTCTTCGTCTCGAGGCACCCAATATCACGCCAACGCCACCTTCTCAAGAAGCTATGAACACCACCCCACCTACCACATTACCAGCACCTGTCGTGGCAGGTTGTAGCGTACGACGCGAGGGAGAGCCACCATTAGTACCAGATCATGTCGCCCCCGCCGTCGAAGAAGCAAATGTTGATGACATGGAGGAGGATGATGATGACCGAGACAAGTATTTCAATACCGCCTACGATGATGGAAGGTTGATGGCTCAGGACGACGAAGACTCAGGCTATGAGCATGGAGATGATGACTTGATGCTGCCTGATTTGCTGGTGCCGGAACATCCTAAGGCGGAATGCAAAAAGTCTCTCTTCAAGCAATCCCCGCAGGAGACGCCTCCAGATGCTGCCTCTACCCAGCAACCCCCTAAGGCCAGTCCAGTGTTTAGCCCGACGACACTTGGGGTGGTTAGGGAAGGTATGTTGGGCTCACTACCGCTGCCACCCACCAAGAAGCCAAGGAGGATACTGGAAAAGAAAGGCCCTAAAGGCGCCAGAGCCGCTTCAAGCAGCCATCCGCCTCTGAAGCCCCGTGCGGTAGACAAAATACCCGTCGAAGGTAAGAATCGTTTCCATGTCGCCGGCGAGCCGATCCTACCCCCCAAAGCGCTAGATAACATACCGAACAATTATCTAAGGAGACTCCATGAAGATGTGTTGGCCAGAGAGAAAAGCCTTCCGATCACGGAAAAACCCGGATACCCGCTTTACGCGGCTCAGGTGTCGGGTTGGAAGTTGTACATCGACACTTGGCTCGCGAATCAGTTCATCCTGCGATTTGACTACATCTACAACATGTTCCACATGACCAAGCTGGATTTCTAGTTCATCCGCATGTATGCGATGTATCTCAACTACTTCATCAGGATCGAGAACATATGATATATCTGCATCGCGGACTCGTTCTATATGCATGAGAGCTACTTGGCAGTTTGCAAAGAGCACCGTGACTATGTGAGCAAGTACCTCGGCATATTCATGATCGCTAATAAGGACAAGGAAGCGATTCTCCTGCCTTATCATCCCACGTAAGTCATCCGCGCATATCCTTTCATAAGTGTTAATCATTCCTTTGCAACCACGGAGGATAATTAGAGGTGTGTACTTCATTTGTGCAGTAGGGGCGGCGCCGTGCTCATCGTTCTGTACCCGGAATACTCCCATGCTATATACTTGGACTCATCGAAGAACAACTAGAAAAAGGATTACACGCACGTAAAGAGAGTTATCAATAGTGCCCTGTTTACCTTCAGCATGTTTGGTGGATATATAAAGGTGAAAAGGAACAAGAAGGACGGGATGGTTTTCCGCCATAAGACCGACTTCTGCTGCATCCAGCAACCGCACACCAGTCAGGCTGATGGATTCTACCTCATGCATCACCCGCTCGAGTATAGAAGGGATAATCAACGCCTTAGCATGTCACCTACTACCGAAGATGCCGAGATTGTCAGCTAGGCCACAAGCATAGGATAGACACTGGATCATCGACTCCGAGCTGAGTTTTATCACGTATAGTGTGAACTTGCCCAAGTGATGATGAAACAGGTCCTCAAACCAACAGGGATGTTCTACCATTGGCCAAAAATGACATGGGATGATGTCCGAGCACTGCTACTCGCTCAGCGTCTCGACCTTAAGCCTTTCACGAAGCTCGGGTGCTTCATCCCTGACTATGAAGACTGGACCACCAACATGGAGGATTGATCGCTCTAGCTAGTTAATTAGTTTGGGTATATATGAGGAACTTCGTCACTTATGTTTACTATAAGTTTCTTGTATTTTGCTAATTATGCCTCTTTGTTTTCTTAAGTACATTATGTTGCATATTATAATTTAATTGATCAACTGTCGATGCAGGTACATAGATCAGAGATGGCGAAGGACTGGCACATCGTGTTCGTTGGGAGGGTTCCAGGAGTCTACGACCACTGGCCACACGCTCAGGCCTAGGTGTACAAGTACCCGGGTGCTAGCCATAGAGGGTTTGATAGCAGAACCGAAGCAGAAAGTAGTTACTTGAGGTGGACACTCTGGCATGAGCGGGGGTGGGACCGCCGATGCCTCAAATACTACATAGTTGCGCTCTTGCTCATGCTGATCACTCTTCTCCTCTACATCATGGTTTAGATAGAGATGATGAAAACTTGTGTTTGTGCCATGGCCATGTCTGCACTTATTCGAGACACGAGATGATCACTCTTGTGTATCGCTATTTTCGAGATGTGATGATATTTGTGTTGAGTGATGATGATGGTATGACGAGAGTACCGTATGTCTATGATATGATGATAATAGTGTATGTTTAGTATGATCTGATGAAACTACTATATATGTCGTGGATTTATCATGGCAGATGTCCGGGTGAACGGACTTGGATTCGAGGGCATCGCAAACGTGATGGAATCAAAGGGGTTGGCAGGGGCAAAGAACACGAGTTTACCCAGGTTCGGCCCCTCAAAGTGAGGTAATAGCCTACGTCCTGCTTGTGTTTGTTGTTGCTTGTTGTATCGATTACAAGGGAGCTAAAAGCTTGACCTAGCTCTCGGTAACCTGATCCCTAAGTCGCCCCGGGTGTTGCCTTTATATAGGAGGTCAAGACCACGGGTCATACAAGTTTGTGGCCGACTCTCATTCATGTCCGAGTCTGCCTCTATCTTCTCTTGCCTATCCTGTTCAAATTGTTCCCGGGCGGCTTACACGCCCGGGTCTTCTCATCCGGGCACCCCGCGGGCCCATCCTGTGAGCCGCTATGCTTGTTGGGCCCTCCAGTCTTGATGTCTCTATCTTGGGCTGGCTACGAGCCGTCCGGTTTAACCCGGAGCCCTCCAGGGTGGGTCTCACCATGGGGTTATATCCCCAACATTAGGCCCCAGGTTGATTTGAGCTTGCTCATTTCATCCTTTTCTTCTGTTCCTCGGCGAGTCGCCCGGATGTGACCCACCGTGACGTCATGCGGACTCTGCAAAAAAGGTTTGCTGACACACCGCCAAATCCTTCTATTAAATGGTTTGCTCGAAAATCGAGGCGGCCGCCTCGGTCGGACGATTGGTGACTCCTGGATTTTTGCGCCTACCCCGTTTTCCTTTTAAATAGGACTACTGTGGGTGGCATTTCGTTTCTCCCGCTCACACTGTCAGCCCCTTCCTCTCTAATACTTCCGCTCCTACTTCTCTTGCTCCGGTGCCGTCTCCGTCTCGCTGTCGACCGACCGCTGCATCACCCTGTCGCGAACCAAAGTTCATCTCGCGCTCCTCACGCCGTCGCCGGTAAGTCTTCTTCTCTTAGATCCATAATAGTATTTTGGTAGGGTTTCTATAGAACCTCGCTGCCGTCATCGTTTAGAACCCGAACTCCATTGCCACCGACCATGCTTTAGCGTATGAACTCCGGACAGTCGCTCGACCTCGTGGCGCCGCTGTGTAATAGGCCGTGAGCAGTAACACATAGATCACTCCCTGCTCAGCCTGCCATTTTCAGTTTCGTCCGCCTCGCTCGTTCGTCCTTAGGTCTGAAAATAGAGGCATTTTTCCTGCTTTTGTAGATCTGTCATTTTAGCTGAACTTTATGAAATCTGTTTCCTGGGACTTAGCTGGTTTTTGCTCCTCCTCTTTTCTTTGTTGACCCGCCAGGCCTCTCCGTCTCTCATCAGCCGGACCATGGCATATCATTTGTAGAACCCTTAAAATTGTAAGCCGTCTTAGATATTTGTTTTGCTCTTGACTCGCCGTACTTTCAATTTGCACAGTCTGTAAGCCGCCAGCATGTCTCGCACCTCCAACTCATGCAACTGGGTCGGGTCTTGCATCACGGAGGAACATTTATTGGATTTTGTTCACGCGGGTACCCTTCCTTCCAAGGAGGTCCTTAATTGGAGAGTCCCGGGTGATGGAACGTGGCCTACTCCTCAAGAAGGTGAAGTAGTGGTCTTCTCTGATCATATCAAGCGAGGATTCGTGCCTTCCGGCTCGAAGTTCTTTCGTGACGTCCTTCACTTTTACAATCTTCACCCCCAAGACTTGCCCCCCAACTCCGTCGCAAATATATGCAATTTTCAAGTGCTCTGTGAAGTCTATCTGCAAGCCAAGCCATCTGTGGGGTTATTTCGAGAGTTTTTCTATGCCAATCGGCAAACTGAGATGAAAGTCGGTTCGAGTCTTGAGCTTGGCGGGATCTCTATCCAATGGCATAGGGATATTATTTTTCCGGCCACGCCAATGCCAAGTCATCCAAAGGACTGGAACAAGACTTGGTTCTACTGCAAGGATACCTCTCCTGAAAATGAGCGTCCACTGTCGGGTTATCGTCCCTCCCGGCTCAAGACAACTTCAGAGCTTCCTGGCCGGCTACCAGCTTCAGAACGTGCAAGGTACGAGCCGGCTCATGCCAAGATCAAGGCCCTCATGGCCAATGGTTTAACTGGGCTGGATTTGATCCACTGCTGGATTTCTTGGTGGATTATGCCCTTGAGTCATAGAAGCTGGCTCATGTGTGAATACGAAGGCAAGTATGATAGTTCATTATGCTTCAGCCGATCAACACTGACGGAGGATGACATCACCACCGTCATCCGGAGCCTTGTCCATGAAGCATCTGGATCATGCAGCGCCATTGGCTTGGCGCCTTTTAACGCCAAAAATCTGGCTCCAGATGTAAGGCGACTCTTCACCTCTTTACCTTATTTTACTTACACTTGTTTTACTCATAGGATAATGTTGAAACAAGCCACGCCAACACCCCTGAGGTAATCTATATTTCTTCCAGCTCGGAATATTTTGTCACTCGGAAGCCGCGGCGAGTTATTAGAAAATTTCCTCTTTCTCATCCTCTTGCTTATCTGTCTCCCAATTTTCTTTTGAAGAAGCAACAACAGGCTGAGCGTCGCCAGACCCGGAGCGCTAGTTCTACTGAACTTATGTCCGACTTGTCAAACTCGCCAGCTCCGAAGAAACGCCCCGCAGAGGTGTGTATCTTCGTTTAATTAATTTCACTTTGCGACCTCGACGCTGTCTCATCCTTCTTGACTTGTCTCTCAGAAATCTCTTTCGGTGACCGCTCTGCCGCCTCCCAAGATCA
This sequence comes from Hordeum marinum, assembly GCA_022496015.1. Taxonomy (NCBI): domain Eukaryota; kingdom Viridiplantae; phylum Streptophyta; class Magnoliopsida; order Poales; family Poaceae; genus Hordeum; species Hordeum marinum. Next base: position 148,686,751 of record CM039674.1, read on the forward strand.
ACCCGCTATAAATATTTCCCACTATGACATCCGACTCTTTATGCGGCAGTAGTATCCTTTGGATTCTGATCCTCACAATTTCCAGTGCTCAAGCCATGCATTGGAAAACCAACAAGTCCTCCCTCGGCCCTGCTACCCAAGAGCCGGAGCATTCAAAGCCGGATGACTCGTGGCCGGCCGAAGATATCCCAGCCGCTTCTCCAAAACTGACCGCTAACGACATTGTCCCAGATAGTCCACCAAAGAATCCTTCTAAGCCGCCGAGCCTTACCAAGGCAGCTAAGGACACGACTGGCCCCGAAGTTGAAATCACTATCACTGGTTTGCATTCTCCCCCGGCTCACGTGCTGACCAAGCGGGGTGAAACAGCTGAAGCTTCTAGGAAGCTTGATTTTGAGCCTTCTACCTTGGAGAAGATGTTAGCTGAGGAGCTTCATGCTGGCTACATGACCCGCCTATCCACCAGCCGGGACCTGGAGCTCCAACTGGTTAACCTCATGAAGAGGACGTATGAGGTATTCTCTTCCTCCTTATATCCCTACGTAGCCCCCAAGTGCCGGCTTAATCATATTGAGTCGGGACTTTGCATAGTCGTCTTTTAGATAAAACTATTCTATAGAAGGTAATCAGAAGAGCCGATACTAGCCCCCAAGGTCCAGCTCAAACTTGTTTTGAGTCGGGACTTCTGAGAAGATAATTTGAAAGAGCTAATAGTAGCCCCCAAGGGCCAGCTTAAACTTGTTCAAAGTTAAACCGGGACTCTTCATAGTGAACTTCTACAAAAAATAGACATTAGCCCCCAAGTGTCATGCATATTGCTTGCAATCTGTTTTAGACTTGTCCGTTTTTCCCTCTGCTTTGAAATATTTGCAGGAATCCTTGACTGAAGCCGGGTCACAGTTGGCCGGCTTAAAGACCAACCTGGCTGATCAACAGGCTGCCCGGAGCGCCACCGATGAGAAATGTTGGCTCTTGACCGAAGAGCTGGTTAAAGTCAAGGCAGAGTTCGCTGCTTTCAACGAGTCTGCCATGTCTGAGAAGGCCACGCTGACCAAATGGGCGGACGACGCTGAACAGCGGTTGATGATCGTCTCTGACGAGCTGCAATCCTTGAAACGCCACATCACCAAGATGACAGCCGCCCTCTTCAGTGAGCTCTTTGACAACTTTTCCTTAATTGTTGTTCTTACATCTGGACTGGCGACTTCTCATGAAAACCTCCGGCTTATACAGGTCCTAGAAGCCGTCAACTGGTATCTGATAGCTTACTACCTCTGAAGGCGATCTACACCCTGGCGAAGCAGCTCTACTGCGGCACGATGTTTACCATCAAGTCTATGCAGTATAAGGACAAGTCCCTTCAACTCTCAAAGGGATCTTGGAACTTTTCTCCACCATGCCAAGGCAGATTGCCGAATTAAAGGAATCAACCGCCCGCTAGGGAGCAATTGCAGGCATAAGCCGGGCTCTGGCCTTCGCTCCGGAGCTTACTCCGGGTGATATGATGGAAGGCTTCCCCTCCAAGAAGGATGACGGCTGAATTCACAGAAGCTGACTACATCCGGTGCGTCAAGGACTCCAGGTTTCTGGCTTCCGTCTTAGTAGAAGAGGCTGACCTGAACACTTACCAGGCGGCTTATGATGCTGACCAGAAGAGAATTCGTGGCCCGCTCTACGAATGGAAGGACTTGACGCCCACCCGCAGTAAGGACCTCTTCGCTTCTGATCTTGACCCGTCTCCCTTCTTTGAGGAAGGGACTTTTGTAGCTCTAGCTGACTGCAACTGGAACTTGGACAACCTTCAGATCCAAGCACCCGAAGAGCCAGAGCAGGATGATCCAGAGGCTAGTTGACTAGCTCCACTTTGTAATAGCCGGCTCTCCTTTAACTCATAGTAGAGGACTTGAAAAACTTGATCCACACTTTTGGGCTCTACATAGAGCGTTTGTAATATATTTCCTATGATATTTGTTGTGCTGATCTTGAGAAAAAATCCGGCTTTTCAAAGTGCCATCTTCCTTGTATGCATTCCATGTAATAATTTTCGTCGGTTTGTCCCTTCTTCTTGGGTCGAGAGTCGGCCGAAAGGACTTCGTGATTTCCGTCCGCGGCTAATCATGTCAACCAGAGCTTTGTAGCATAAGGCCAGTTAACAAGCATTATGAGTTGTACCCGAAGGTAATAATACAACGTAAATGCTAGCGGATAGGCGTTAGAAGCTGTACCCGAAGGTAAGAAGCCACCCTCGCCGCGGCTTATTTTCCTTAGCCAGATTTTGTGCCATAAGGCCGGCTAATAAGCATTAGAAGTTGTACCCAAAGGTAAGAAGCCACCGTTCGTGGGTTATGAGGTGTTAGCTACCCGTCGGTAAAAAAACCTCACAACCACGGCTAAACATGTTAGCTAGAAATTTGGCATAAAGCCAGCCGATAGGGTGTTAGAAGCGATACCCGTCGGTAAGAAGCCCCCTTCAGCAGTACGGCGTACGACGCCGACGGATAGGCGTTAGAAGTTGTACCCGAAGGTAAGAAGTCGTTCTTGCCACGACTCATTTTTCTGAGCCAGTTCTTACAGTGTAGGACACTGGCGGATAGGCGTTAGAAGTTGTACCCGAAGGTAAGAAGCCGCCCTCGCCACGACTCATTTTTTTGAGCCGGTTTTTACGGTGTATGACACCGGCGGATAGGCGTTAGAAGCTGTACCCGAAGGTAAGAAGCTGCCCTTGCCACGACTCATTTTCCTGAGCCGGTTTTTTTTGTGGCATAACGCCTGGTGCCGCGACTCATTTTCCTGAGCTGGGATTTTGTGGTGTAACGACTGGCGCCGCGACTCATTTTCCTGAGCCGGGACTTTCACTTTTGCAGTGATATTTCTTTATATAATTATGACATGTACAATGATAGTATACAATGAAGGGTCTCTACACCCTTAAGTGAAATAAGGCCGGAGATGTGCGATGTTCCACGGCCGGCGGGTCTCCTGACCCGTCGTATCTGAGTCATATCGGATATCGATGAGGTAATATGACCCATTGTTGAGATTACTGCTGACCACAAAAGGTCCTTCCCATGGAGGAGAGAGCTTATGCATATTTGTCTAGTCCTGAATCAGCCGGAGCACTAAGTCGCCCTCCTGGAATGTCCGGGTCTTGACCCTGCGGTTGTGATAGCGACGCATGTCTTGTTGATAAATCGCTGACCGGGCCGCTGCTAGTTCTCGTGTCTCTTCTAGAGCATCCAATGCGTCTTGACATGCCGTCTCATTGTACACCTCAACATAAGCCGCCACCCTCGGTGAGTCATGCCGGATGTCACTGGGCAAAACTACCTCGGCCCCGTACACCATAAAGAAAGGCGTGAAACCCATGGATCTGTTAGGGGTGGTCCTGATGCTCCATAAGACGGAGGGTAATTCCTCTACCCAACATCCGAGCGTCTGCTACAAAGGAACCATAAGCCGCGGTTTAATCCCTCTTAGAATTTCCTGATTGGCACGCTCTGCCTGACCATTGGATTGTGGATGTGCCACTACCGAAACATCAAGCGGGATATGCTCTTCGTCATAGAATTTTTTCATAGCCCCCTTGGACAGATTTGTACCATTATCAGTGATGATGCTGTGTGGGTAACCAAAATGGTAGATCAACTTTTTGACAAATAAAACCGCCGTAGCCACATCACATTTGCTGACCGGCTCTGCCTCTACCCACTTGGTAAACTTGTCCACCGCCACCAGGAGGTGTGTTTTCTTATCCTTGGATCTCTTGAAAGGTCCCACCATGTCAAGCCCCCAGACCGCAAATGGCCAAGTAATTGGTATCATCCTTAACTCCTGAGCCGGAACATGAGTCCGCCGGCCAAATTTCTAACAGCCGTCACACTTACGGATTAGGTCTTCTGCATCTTTATGAGCCGTCAACCAGAAAAACCCGTGCCGGAAAGCCTTGGCCACCAAAGATTTTGAGCCGACATGGTGTCCGCAATCACCAGCATGGATTTCACTCAAGATTTGCCGGGCCTCCTCTGGTGAAACACAACGTTGGAAAACTCCTGTCACGCTGCATTTATGCAACTCACCATTAACTATTGTCACGGACTTAGAACGCCGGGTGATCTTTCTGGCTAAGTCTTCATCCTCAGGTAACTCGCCCAGGACAAATAGTCCAACTAGGGAATGGTCCAATCTGGGATAGCATGCAGAGCCGCCACCAATTCCGCCTTCGAGTTAGGAATAGCCAAATCTTCTTCTGAAGGTATCTTAACAGTCAGATGGTGTAAAACGTCTAGAAAGACATTGGGTGGCACCGGCTTTCGTTGAGAACCTAACTGTGATAAGGCATCAGCTGCCTCATTCCTGCGACGATCAATGTGATCCACCTGATATCCTTTGAAGTGACCCACAATAATATCAACCGCCCGATGATAAGCCGCGATCCGCGGGTCCTTGGAATCCCAAGTGCCAGAAACTTGCTGAGCCACTAGATCTGAGTCGCCCAAACACCTGACTCGGCTCAAATTCATCTCCTTGGCTAACCGAAGATGATGAAGCAAAGCTTCATATTCAGTCGCATTGTTAGTGCAGGGGAACATCAAACGGAGCACATAACAAAACTTATCACCCTTGGGGCATGTTAGGACAACTCCTGCCCCTGATCCCTCTAATTGCTTGGATCCATCGAAGTGTATAGTCCAGTATGTGTTATTCGGCTTTTCCTCGGGAGCCTGACACTCCGTCCAATCATTTATGAAATCCACAAGGGCTTGGGACTTGATAGTTGTGCGAGGCACATATTTTATATTCCGAGGTCCCAGCTCCAATACCCACTTAGCAATCCTTCCTGTGGCTTCTCTGTTCTGGATAATATCCCCTAGCGGAGCAGAACTGACCACAGTTATCTGGTGCCCTAAGAAATAGTGTTTTAACTTGCGGTTGGCCATGAAGACCCCATATACCAGCTTCTGCCACTGTGGATACCTTTGCTTAGACTCTATCAGGACCTCACTGATATAATAAACCGGTCTTTGTACTGGATACTCCTTTCCGGCCTCCTTGCGCTCGACCACAATTGCAGCACTCACTGCCCGGTTATTAGCCGCCACATAAAGGAGTAACAGTTGTTTTTCAGCCAGAGCGGCCAGCACTGGCGGCTTAGTGAGCTGTTTTTTAAGCGCCTCAAGTGCTTCACCCGCCGCTTTACTCCAGACAAATTTGTCTGTCTTCTTCATCATTTGATATAAAGGAATAGCCTTCTCTCCAAGACGGCTTATGAACCGGCTCAACGCAGCAATCCGCCCTGTCAAGCGCTAAACATCATTAATGACAGCCGGCTCTCCCAGAGAGGTAATAGCCTTGATTTTATCCGGGTTAGCCTCAATACCACGCTCATAGACCAGGAAACGCAAAAGCTTGCCCGCCGGAACACCAAAGACACAATTGGTCGGGTTAAGCATCATCTTGTAGACCCGGAGATTATCAAAAGTTTCCTTTAAATCCTCCAAGAGAGTCTCCTTTTTTCTGGATTTGACCACGATGTCATCTACATAAGCATGAACATTATGGCCAATTTGACTGCGAAGGCAGTTCTGTACCCATTGCTGATAAGTCGCCTGGGCACTCTTGAGCCCGAAGGGCATAGAGACATAACAGAACACCCCAAATGGTGTAATAAAAGCCGTCTTCTCCTGGTATTTAACCTCGATCTTGATCTGATGATAACCTGAGTACGCGTCCAGGAAGCACAAACTTTCACACCCCGCCGTAGCATCAATGATCTGATCAATACGAGGGAGATCAAATGGATCAGCCGCACAAGCCTTGTTAAGGTCTATGTAGTCCACACACATACGCCACGTGCCATTCTTTTTGAGCACCAGCACCGGGTTAGCCAACCATTCGGGTGAAAAACTTCAACGATGAAACTCGCTGCCAAAAGCCGGGCAACTTCTTCACCAATAACCTTGTGCCTCTCCTCATTGAACCGCCGCAAAAACTGTTTAATCGGCTTATACTTTGGATCCACATTAAGGTTGTTCTTAGCGAACACTCTCGGTACACCCGGCATGTCAGAAGGTTTCCATGCGAAGATGTCCCGATTCTCAGGGATGAATTCGATGAGTGTGTTTTCCTATATGGGATCCATGTGAGCTCCAATGATGAACTGCTTAGACGAATCGCCCGGAGTGAAATCTACTGTCTTGATATCATCCGCTAAAAACTTGAGGGGCGGCTCAACCTCCGTGGTGGGCTTTTTAGCGGGGTCATATCCTCCAAATCAACATTCTTCTTATAGAACTTAAGTTCCTCCTGGGTGCAACTGGACTCTGCGTAAGCCGCATCTCCTTCTTCACACTCAATAGCCATATTTCGGTTACCATGAATGATAATACTAAGCCAGGCATCTTGAGCTGCAAGTAAACGTAGCAGGGCCTAGCCATGAACTTAGCATAAGCCGACCGTCCAAATAACGCATGATAAGGACTCTTGATCTTGACCACTTCAAACCACAAGGATTCCACCCTGTAATTCTACTCGTCGCCAAAAGCCACTTCCAACGAGATCCTGCCCACCGGATGCGCCGACTTACCCGGAACCACACCATGAAAAACGGTGGATGAAGGTTTTAAATCCTTGTCAAGCAACTTCATCCGCCGGAAAGTATCATAATACAGGATGTTTATGCTGCTGCCGCCATCCATAAGCACCTTGTTCACCATATATCCGCCCACTTGGGGGGCTACAACCAAAGCCAGCCGCCCCGGGTCATTGACACGCGGTGGGTGATCTTCTTGGCTCCAGGTTATGTCATATTCGGACCACTTCAAGTACCGCGGAAGAGCCGGTGCAACCGCATTAACTGCCCGATTTCGCAACTTCTGGTCCCATTTGTTGAGACCGGTCATGAAAACCTGGTACTGCCCGGAGCTGAGCTGCTTCGGATTAGTCTGAAAACCAGACTGATTACGATGTTGTTGTTGATTGTTGTTGCCAGAATGCGGCTGGTGTCCCCCCTCATTATCCTGACCTGGATGACTGGACCTTCAGCCGTCAAAACCAATCCCAGCTCCTGACCCGCTAGGTCCTGAGCCGCCTGGCTGACCACCGTCTCGATTGTTAGGTTGTGTGGAATATTGCTTGTACTTCTGCATGAAATTGCAATTCTCCCATGTGTGTCTTGCCGGCTTATCAGGCAGACTGTGATTTGGACAAGGTCGCTTAAGTAACCCCTCCATGTTCGAGGAAGAGATATCCTTGCCAAAGGGCGGTTTGAACCTCCTATTGCCTTTGGGGTAATTCTGCTGGGTGTTTGTATTAGCCACCAGTTCTAACCCGGCCTCTAGATTCTTACGCTTGCTCTGGCTACCATTGTTTACCGCACCTTTGCCTTGATTGCCCTTCTTACCTTGACCAGCTTTCTCATCATCAGAAACCAGATCTTTTGTGCTGTCAGAGTCGGCATATTTCGTGAGAGCCGTCATGAGCTCTCCCATGTCCTGACACGTACGTTTGAGCCGGCCAAGTCTCTGCTTCAGAGGAACAAAGTGGCAGATCTTCTCCAAGATCAGTACTACTTGGGCCACCGTAATCTGCTCCGAGGAGTGGCTGATTGTCGAGACTCACCATACCCAATGATGGGCCGACTCGTTCTCTTGTTGGATACAATGATCAAGGTCCACAATGGTCATAGGCTGCTTGCACGTCCCTTGAAAGTTTTTAATGAACTGGGCTCGGAGCTCCGCCCATGAATTAATGGTATTAGGTGGTAACCCCTTTAGCCACGTGCAAACCGGGCCTTCAGGCATCATGATGAAATACTTGGCATAAACCGCCTCACTGACATCTAGCATGTCCATGGCCAGTTCATAACTCTCCACCCAAGCCTCCGGGGGTAAATCAGCGGTATAATTTGGGACCTTGCGGGGCCCTTTGAAGTCTTTCGGCACCCATTCACTCCATAGAGCCGGTGATAAACACGGTAGCCCTATAGTCCTGGAGTTTACTCCTGCCCCTACCGAAATGGAAGGCACGGGATCCTGGTAAGCCGGCCTAGCTGGCGGCTCTTTTGGGCTTCCCGCATGGTTTACAAATGCTCACGTGTCTCTACCCGGCCGGTGACCCATCGGAATCTCTCTATGATGGTTGCTACTGGAACCTACTGGTGACTCATAGCGTCGGCTGAAACTGCGGCTCGGGAGAGGGGTTGAATGAACATGGCTATGACTGTGAGTATATTTCTCCTGCCGGGCCACGGCCATCTGCAGGTACCCGATGGCGTTCCGCACTTCCTCTACAAAGGGTGCTTCATCCGGGATAGGAATTGTCTCAAGCCGGGTGACTGCTGCCACCATATTCTTGGCCGGGTTAGAATAATGACCCGCTGGCGTTGGAAAGCCACCAGGTGAAGCTTGGTTACGCCGGGCCAGATGAGTTGCTGGTCGCTCCGTCGGGTGGCTTTCGGGCACGCCTGGCACTCACCCCGCGCCAGGAGTATTGAAGAGGTTCGTTGCTTCATAGCGCTCTGGTAGACGAGATTGATGCCTCCTCTGATGTACCGCTGCTGCTGATATTTGCTCTAGCCCTAGACAGAAAGCATCTGCCTTGATACGTTCTGCCTCTTCCTCCATCTGGATCTTTAGCTCAGCCATCGTTTGCCATTCCTCTGTCATCCGGCCCTTGATCGTTGCAATCTCTAAATTCCGACCGGCTTGTTTATCTGGCGTGACCTCAGTGGCCATTAAAGCCGCGAGCTTGTCCATCAGCTCCACAAGAACTTGAGCCGGCGGTGGCGGGTTATCACCCGAGGTGGCGGCTCCTGCCGCTATACTACTCGTGCCTGGGGCTGGCCCCGCCATGAACACGGCAGCATGAACCGGAAGCTCAAGATCATCTGACTCAGAGCGATCTGACTCAAGCCAGACGTCGCCGTAGCCCCCAAGGCCACCGTTGCGGAGCTGGTACACCGATTCCGTTTCTCCACTTGAAGATTCCTCCTCTGAATAGACGAAAGTTTCCCATGATCCGGAAGCTTCCAGATCCATCTCTTGAGTGAAGACTACGAAGACATGCTTCTGACCCGGATTAGCACGGGCAGGATGCATGTTACGCGCAGGTTGTAGATGCTGAGCCGGCTCGATGATGTCGGTGCAGACGCCCGGCCCGGGTGTAGATTCATCAACCCTTCCGATGAAGACGTGGATCCCGCCGAATGGAACCCGGAATCCATACTCCACGGACTCAGCATCAAGCCCCCAGCCGGCATCGTCGATGTAGAGCTGGCCACGACGACTCTTCCTGATCCTTCCGACCATGTATCCTTCGAGCCCCGGGAGAGAGCCCTTTGAGAACTCAACACCACCAAGCGTCAGCCCCACAGTGGGCGCCAACTGTCGTGGATTTATCACTGCAGATGTCCGGGTGAACGGACTTGGATTTGAGGCCATCGCTAACGTGATGGACTCAAAGGGGTTGGTAGGGGCGAAGGACACGAGTTTACCCAGCTTCGGCCCCTCAAGGTGAGGTAATAGCCTACGTCCTGCTTGTGTTTGTTATTGCTTGTTGTATCGATTACAAGGGTGCTAAAAGCTTGACCTAGCTCTCGGTAACCTGATCCCTAAGTCGCCCCGGGTCTTGCCTTTATATAGGAGGTCAAGACAATGGGTCATACAAGTTTGTGGCCGACTCTCATTACATGTCCGAGTCTGCCTCTATCTTCTCTTGCCTATCCTGTTAAAATTGTCCTCGGGTGGCTTACACACCCGGGTCTTCTCATCCGGACCACCCCGCCGGCCCATCCTATGAGCCGCTACGCTTGTTGGGCCCTCCAGTCTTGATGACTCACTCTTGGGCTGGCTACGAGTCGTCCGATTTAACCCGGAGCCCTCCAGGGCGGGTCTCACCATGGGGTTATATCCCCAACAGTATAGATCCTGTATAAATACATCACAAATATGTAGAGGGTGTAAATCTGCGAAAGCAGGAATACTAGCAGTAGCGCTGGAAATCATCTAATAGCAGCGCTGGATTAGCAGCAGCGCTTCGTTCGTCCAAGCGCTATAGATACTTAGCAGTAGCGCTGGCCTGGCAAGCCCTACTGTTAACAGCACATAGTAGTAGCGCTTGCCAGGCCAGTGCTACTGCTAAAACTTAGTTGTAGCACGATAGCAGTAGCGCTAGACCCATCGCTACTACTATGCATATTTCGAGCGCTACTACTAGGGTTTTCCCTAGTAGTGCCTCTAGGCACTTGTGGGAGTAGTTGCTATGAGTTTTGTTCACCTTTATTTCGAGTCACTAAAAATTTCAGAATTTTTCAAAGAAAGAAGTGCTGAGGAGTTTATTAAGAGGCTCTTCAAGCATATTTCTAAGGAAGATAAAAATTAAATGAGGGAGAAACCCAAGTATAATCTTCCTCGCATTGCAGAAGTTCGACCATGTGAATGGTCGTGTGACACATTCTTGAGGGCGACCGAAATTCATGAAGATTTCTGTCATTTGGCCAATAATGCAGGCATCACCGACTTCCTCAACAATAAGTGTGACTAGTACCTCTTGCTCATGAATACCTTTGTCCAAAATTTTCACTTTTGTTCTAGGGAAGACCCTCCTATAGTAGAATTTCACTTATATGATGTGCCTAAGAAAATGAACCTTTATGGTTAAAATACCCTATGAGGGCAGCATCAGGGAACCACGTCCTAGAGACATGGATGATTTTATTGCCGTAGTTAATGTAGGGGAAGAGAGAGGTGTGTCAAAGGCAAGAGCAGCTAGTTTATATTTTCCTGTGCTATGCTATTATTCATTATTTGTGGGAAGATGTTTAGTTGGTCACTGGGAGAGTGGAAGTCTTAGTGCCCCTGACCTCGCCATTCTGCGCCAAGCTTTATTTGCTGATAGAACCTTTAGTCTGGACTCTATGGTGGCCCAACGGTTGAACACCAACCGTTCGAAGGGGCCCATATTCGTAGGTATCTATGCACCTCGTTTAGCCAAATATTTTGATATAACCATTAGGCTTAATGAGAAACATGAGAGGCCACTACCCGCGATGTTTTTAGATTATGACCGTATGGTAGCTCACGATGTTATTGAGAAAAAGGATGATAGGAGGCTGCTTTACAACTTAGTTTTTAGCCAGGGTACTTGTGAAATTACAACTTTGCTTGCTTCTTCTTTGTTCGATATTCGCTCAGGCAGGCACACCATTATGCCCGAAGACATTTACACATATTGGGGTCTGACGCAAGTCCTGGCTCCAGAGCTGGCACTAGCCCTTGATCCGTACCCGGAGCCAGTTTTTCAGTGGGAGCCACAGGAATTCGCCAACCGATCGAACGCTGATGACGCTCCTGAGTATGAACTCGACCTATCTTGCTTTTGTAAATATGATTAGGTCATCGTTCTGAATTCAGTTCATCATGGGTGAAACATATTTGCAATGACAAGTAGAGATTATAGTTACTCATGCCATGCTTAATTAGCTAAGAGTGGATAATGGTTTGTTTTGGGTGCCAACATGCATATTAAAATGGTTGTGATATAGTATGATGGGATGGTATCCTCCTCTGAATGATTCAAGTGGCTCGACTTGGCACATGTTCATGCATGTAGTTGAAACAAAATCAACATAGCCTCTACAATATTTATGTTCATAGTGATTTAGATCCTACTCATGATTGCATTCGATGTTGGTTAATCTCAAAGCATGTTGATGATTGTGTCGCTGTCTAGTTGTTCGCTCCCCAGTCTTTTGCTAGCCTTCACTTGTACTAAGCGGGAATACTGCTTGTGCATCCAATCCCTCAAACCCAAAGTTGTTTCATATGAGTCCACCATACCTACCTATATGCGGTATTTACCTGTTGTTCCAAGTAAATTTGCATGTGCTAAAGTCTAAACCTTCAAATAAGCATTCTTTTTTATGCCCAAATCGCTCATGTGGCAACTGGGGGGCTGTCAGTATCTTGCATGATAGGTGGGTTATTCTCACGATTTGTGTTGATTCACTATCATTCACGAGAAAGTGGCCGTAATCGGGATGCCTAGTTCCATGCTCGAAATAATAGAAAAATCTAATTAAACAAAACTCCCCAAGAACTAATTGGTGGAGGGGGGGTAAAAACTTTATCATTCTCTTTGGGAACCGCATATAATGTATCTAGCAAGGAAGATGTTGAAAACCGCTTGGTCATTATCTGAGCAATGAAAGCATACCTCTAAACAATTATTACTTATCTCCATTTTAAACTATCGAGCTCAGGCACCTCTGCAAATCAATGCTTCCCTCGAAGGGCATTTCCATCTACTTTATTGTTGAGTCATCATCTTCTTATAGAAGGCACCATTTAGAGAGCACCTCTGTCATTTGTATGCTTGTTGTTGATCGATATTGAGTATGAGCATGACTGGATCTCTCTCACCATGAATTACAATGTCTAGTCAGTCCTTGTTCTTTAGAGGTGCTCTGCATTTATGATTTGTGGTCTCAGAAAGGTCTAGCGAGATACCATTTTATCATATTGTATCATGATTGTTTTCAAAAGGTGTTGTCATTCGAGAGTTATTATTATTGCTCGCTAGTTGATTATGTCATTGATATGAGTAAATGTGAGACCTATATGTTATTGTGAACGTGGTTAGTCCATGATCTTTGCTAAAAATCTGAACATCAGTTAGACATATTTACAGCAACAAGATCAAACCGAGTTTGTAAAAGTTTTTGTATATCACCTTCAGTTTATCAACTGAATTGCTTGAGGACAAGCAATGGGTTAAGCTTGGGGGAGTTGATACGTCTCCATCGTATCCACTTTTCCAAACTCTTTTGCCCTTGTTTTGGACTCTAATTTGCATGATTTGAATGGAACTAACCTGGACTGACACTGTTTTCAACAGAATTGCCTTGGTGTTATTTTTGTGCATAAATAAAAGTTCTCAAATTGTCCTGAAAATTTATGGAGAATATTTTTGGATTTAATAAAAAATACTAACGCAAGAATCAACCAGAGGGGGGCCAAATGCAGGCCACAAGCGTGCTAGGCGTGACCACCCCCCTGGTTGTGCCTAGCAGGCTTGTGGGGCCCTCGTGGCTCTTCTGACCTCATCTCCAACTCCATATAACCCTATTCATGGAGAGAAAAAATCAGAGAGAACAGTTCATCACGTTTCATGATACGGAGCCGCCGCCACCTCATGTTCTTCCTTGGGAGACGAGATTTGGAGTCCGTTTTGGGCTTCGGAGAGGGGAAATCGATGCCATCCTCATCACCTACCATCCTTCATCACCAATTCCATGATTCTCTCTGCCGTTCGTGAGTAATCCCATCGTAGGCTTGCTGGACGGTGATGGGTTGGATGAGATTTATCATGTAATGGAGTTAGTTTTGTTAGGGTTTGATCCCTAGTATCCACTATGTTCTAAGATTGATTTTGCTATGACTTTGCTATGATTAATGCTTGTCACTAGGGCCCAAGTGGCATGATTTCAGATCTGAACCTATTATGTTTTCATGAATATATATGTGTTCTTGTACCTATCTTGCAAGTTGTAGACACCTATTACGAGTTATGATCCGCATCCCCCAGGGTGACAATAACTGGGATTCTTGCCAGTGATTACCGTAGTTTGAGGAGTTCATGTATTCACTAAGTTTGAATGCTTTGGTCTGGTTCTTGAATAAAAGGAGGTCTTAATATCCCTTAGTTTCCATTAGGACCCCACTGCCATGGGAGGGTAGGACAATAGATGTCATGCAAGTTCTTTTCCATAAGCACGTATGACTATATATGGAATACATGCCTACATTACATTAATGAATTGGAGCTAGTTCTGTGTCATCCTATGTTATAACTATTGCATGATGAATGATATCCAACATAATTATCCATCACTAATCCATTGCCTACGAGCTTTCCACATATTGATCCTTGCTAAGTTACTTATCCGTTGCTACTGTTACAATCACTACAAAACTGCTACTGTTACTTTTGCCACCATTACCGTTACTTCCATACTACTTTGCTACTGAATACTTTGCTACAGATATTAAGTCTTTCAGGTGTGGTTGAATTGACAACTCAGCTATGAATACTCGAGAATATTCTTTGGCTCCCCTTGTGTCGAATGAATAAATTTGGCTTGAATACTCCACCCTCGAAAACTGTTGCGATCCCCTATACTTGTGGGTTATCAGTCAACATATGTGATATGCTTCAAATGTGATGGGACAAGTGGCATATTCATCAGTAGACTCTTGTCACCAGTCATGTGGTTGGTGCATGCACTGCCAAGGAACCATTCAATAGCTTTTGGAGTTTCATCCTGCAGATGAATTAGTACAACTTACGAACTCATTGCTTTAGAGTGAAGGATATGACATCAAATTCACCAGTTAGAATTTCATCACACAACATAGTAAATAAAGTAGTGTGAGGACGTGTGAAATGAGGAATTCATTTCTGCATTGATTAGCTTGCGTCCTTTCAAGCATTTCCTCAGGTCTCCAACAAATTCATCAGACGTTCAAGTTCATCTGGAGACTTGACCTTGCATAAGAGATTAGTTCAATTTCTTCACCACCCACATCATGAGGGGTGGCAAAGAGTTCATCATTCTTCGAGCGCCATATGAGAAGGGAGGCATTTAAGGTAGTGCGCTTCTGAAAGTGTGTTATTACGACTAGAGGGAGGGTAAATAGGCGATTTTTACAAATTCATCACTTGAGGAATTTCAACTTGAGGAATTTGAAATGTGATGAATAACTAGCATCGGATTAAGTACTCAGGTGCATGAGAAACCTAGCGACAACATAGTCATCATGATGAAGTGAAACATGCACAGATTACAAGTAGCGTGATACAGGATAAACATGTGAGGAACAAGGTAGCATGAAGAATTTGAGATGAGGAAATTGTGAAAGTCTTCAGTCAAATTCTTCAAATAGTAACGATCAATTTCATCAACAAGTATAAGAGGAATAGAGGGGTTGAGGAAATAGAACGAGGTAGCTCGATGAAGACAATGGTTTGATGACCCCGCTCCAACTGCTATGAAAGTCGTACGTCTGGTTTAGAGCGTCCTGGTATTTAAACCAGAGGACACATAGTCCTTACCGTATTCTCCTTGAGCTAAGGTCACAAAGTCCTCACCCAACACTATTGGTAAGTCTTGAGGGTAGACTTCCAAAACCCTCACAAACTGGTCACTCGATGATCCACAATTTACTGCTGGATTCTCTAGACCAAGGTCACTCCATGATCCCCAATTGACTGCAGGATGCACTAGACCATGTCACCTAACCCTCTGGAGGATACACAGTCCTCAAAGGTAACAAGCGTCGGTTCCACACAGGAACAATTCTTCAGTAATGCTCAATCACTTTGGGTTTCGTGGTTTCGATTTGGGTTTTTCCTCACTGATGATTTTCTCTCAAAGTCCTCAGAGGATGGTTTGCTCTCAAATGACAAGTGTCAGTTCTCTCTCCGAGCAGCCAACGAACTAGTGGTTGTGGGGGGTGGCTATTTATAGCCAGGGTGCAACCTCACATGATAAGACATAAATTCCCCCAATGATATGACCGTTATGTGGATAAGATGATTGGGGACAGCTAGCGCTAAGCACAGCAACGGTCAGAATTTCGAACTATGAAAGTCCTCAGGCTTATCATGTTCGTCACTTGTAGGCAATTCGAACTGCGAAATCCTAACTGCTTAGTCAGACCAATTTCCCTAGAGACCAGAAGAACTTCGTCTCTTTCACTGAAGAACTTGATGGAGCTGCAAGAGATTTCCAAAGAATTCACTTGAAGGATTGGATAGGTTGAGGCTTTTGGAGTTAAGCATCAGTTGGAAATTTTCCTTAGTATTACCTCGCCCCCCTTTAACAGTACGGTGTTTCCTATGACTCAAAGAAAGGAAATGAAACTACGAAAACAAAAGTCTTCATGCTTCATAGTCCTCATTCATATCTTCAAGGTCACACCAACTTCTACATTTTCAAAGTCTTCAGGGAATACCAAAGTCTTCAGCGAAGTCTTCACCAAAGTCTTCACTTGAAGACATACATTTTTAGGGGTCGGTAATCCCCGAATATATCAAACTCATCATCTACTTGTAGAGCCTATGTACACTCACAAACACATTAGTTCCTTAACCTATAAGTCTTCAATACACCAAACTCACTAAGGGGCACTAGATGCACTTACAGCTTCGTTTCACAGGACGAGGGTTAGAGTCCTAATATGAATAAGCAGAAAAATTCTTCGAGGAGTTATGTACATAATGATTTGAAGAATAATGCACATATTCAGAACTCTTCGATTTTCCCTGCGAAACAGATGCATTAGCACGAGAATGATGCTTTTGACCATTTGAGGAATTTGGTCCAAGTGAAGACTTTGGTCCATATGAGGAATTTGATTTGGGTTCGTTTTCTTCATGGGTGGTGTCATGAGGACATTCACTTGAAGATTTTGCAAGCAACTCTTTGGAACCCAAATTTTCTTCATAGGTGGACCATTCTTGCAGTTAGTTCCAACAAATCTGGCAAATACTTCACCTGTATGTGTTTTGAAGAATTTGTAGTTGGAGTCAAGTGACTCATCATAGGAATATGAAGTTTCACCAGTAAAGCCAGATAAAGTGGATGGATATACAGGAGGTCCTTTTGCAATAAGCCATGACGTTTTGGGGTACTACTCAAGTGTCCAGTAGGATCCATCAGCATTGAGTTTCCTCTCAAATGCAATACCCTCTTTCCTAGGGTTCCTGTTTAGGATCTGCTTTTTGAGCACATCGTAAAGGGTTTGATGCCCTTTGAGACTTTTGTATATGCCTGTCACATACAATTCCTTCAACCTTGCATTTTTGTCAGTGATACTTGTGGTATCCTCAGATGAGGAATTTGTGACCATGGGGACAGTTGAAGAATTTGCAGGAATAGAAGCATTTGAACATTCACGTGAAGAAATAGCAGTTTCACATTCGATGCATTTCAAACAAGGTGGAACAAATTCTTCCTGAGCGGTACTGATCTGTTGAGAGAGTAAGGAATCGTTTTCCCTTTGGAGATCCTCATGAGACACTCTTAGTTTCTCAAGATCTTGCTTTCTTTGAAGAAATTCATAAGAAAGCTTCTCATGATCGACTAAGAGAGCATTATGATGACTCTCAAGGTTATCATACTTTAACTGAAGACTCTTGAGATCATCAGTTAGAGTTTGAATTCGATCCACTTCCTCATTCAATAGATCATCACTTTTGTCTAACAGATTCTGAAGGTTTTCAAGTGCCCTTTTGCTCAGTGGCAATATTAGCAAGTTTGGAATAGCTAGGTTTTACATATTCATCAGATTCATCTTCACTTGATTCAGAGGAGGAGTGATGCTTGTGTACCTTGTAACCTTTAGCCATGAAGCAATAGGTGGGAGCATAATCATCATTGCTAACATCAGAGTCGTTGCAGTAGTCATTTTCTTCATTGTTGAAGATGGACTTGCTGATGTAAGCAGCGGCGAGAGCAAGGCTAGCAACACCGGATTCTGACTCCACCTCGGATTCTTCCTCTTCTTAATATTATTCTTCAGAGTCCATTTCCTTGCCAATGAAAGCTCGAGCCTTTTTGGAACCATTCTTCTTATGCGTTAAGGACTTTGAAAATGAGGACTTTGTAGATGAGGAATTTGAAGATTTCTTTCTTTTCTTCGAGTCATCAGAACTGTCATCCTTGTACGTCTTCTTCTTCGATTCTTTTTCCCAAAGAGGACAGTCAGAGATAAAGTGACCAGATTTCTTGCATTTGTGACTAGTTGTCTTCTTGTAGTCGCTTGAGGAATTTGATTTCCTCAAACCACTTTTTGATGACTTTCCAAATCGGCCCGTGTCAGTGTCAAAACCGACATATCTCGTAGTAGGGGTCCTAATCTAGGCGTCTTGGAGTAATGGTAACATGGACACGAGATTTTACCCAGGTTCGGGCTCTCTCAAGGAGATAATACCCTACGTCCTGCTTTTGATTGTATTGATATGGGGATAGTACATAGTACAGGTATCTACCACGAGATTGTAGTAATGAATATGAGATTGTCTATCGACTAGCCTGGCCTCGGTTTATATATGCATCATAGTCCTAGGGTTTAGAGGAGTCCTTGTCTTGTGTGCCAAGTCTTGTGGAATCTCCCTTGTATGCGTCATGGGCTGCCCGAAGTGGCCCATTAGTGAATCATCATGGGGGTCCTCGGCCCGACCCACTGGTCGGGAGACGACGTGGTGAGTACCCCCTAGTCCAGGACACCGTCAGTAGCCCCTTGAACCGGTCTTCAAGTTGGGGACACTCCTCGGTTCTTCCGAACTGTTCTTCATCTTCAGTCATCGGTCTTGAAAACTGGTTCAATAAATCTTCATATCTTCGATCTTGAGGACCGCCGAGGTGAATCCGAAGAGCTTACATGTCGGGCATCCGAGGAGCCCCTTTAAGTTATTGACCTTTATCAATGCCTTGTAATTTTATATGCCACACCTGGGGTTTAGTGTTTCTTGTGCGGCGGCGTCCTCTTGTGTTCGAGCTCCAACGACGAACTACATCTGAGATGTCTTTTCATAGCCGACCTCCAACAATATTCAACATTCAAGGTATCCTCTTGCATCTGAGGTCCAATGACGGACTGCATCCGAGGTGTCTTTTGTAGCCGAGCTCCAATGCTTATCGGCACCTGAGCGCCAAATGATTGGCTACATCTGAGCTGCAACACCGAACTGTGTTCGAGCTCCAATGTTGGACTGTGTCCGAGGTGTCATAGATTACCTAGGTCTTGAAAAAGCTGAAGGAGTTCATCCAAGCTTAATGCTGGAAATGCCCTCTATGAAGTCAGCCACTTGCATCCGATCGTTATGCCGGACTACTTCCTAGGTGGTGCACCACCTCAGTCTCGGGCTATTTTTTGCGGATATTTTTGATTGGTGCAATTTATTATCTACCGAGATATATCGCCAGTAGCCTTCAAACTGTGTGTCCGTTGAATGTCCGGCATGCACCTGAAGGAAAACATAAAACTGCTGATCCCAGTAGCCCTTGAGACTCAGGTCGATTCGCAAAATTGGCCTTAGGGTCAACTCCTAGGTCTGCCGCATACTTAGGAATAGAAAAGCGGTGTAATATTTTAGAGGAAATAGTGATCGGCAAGCGCGCCCTTGAGAGAGGGTCTTAACAAGTTGCCATAATATATCAGCTTGATGCTAGATAGGTCCAGATGGTACCTATTGTTGTCCGAAGACACGTTTTCCCATAGCTCGGTCAAGCCAAACATTGAGCATTTTGAATTTTCTGCATTGAATAAGCAATGTAGTAGCCCCCGAGCCACTGGTCGGGTGGCAACACCAGATCACGGGATTGATGTGCCCCTTTAATATTTTTAAATGATAAGCGCGACGCCCAGTAGCCCCCGAGACTTAATGTGGGCATGGGTGTCCGAATTAAGGATCGATATCCGGAGTAAATTGACTTTAATCATAATTTATGTGTAATGATTCTATGTATCCAAGTACTTTACATCATTAATGCTTGGATGCACATTGTACAAAACTTTGTCGACCGACCATCGGCTTCAACCTCCTCGGCTAGTGGTTGGGGAGTGTTTGTCCTACTTTATTAAGCCTTATGAGGGCAAAGATTTATGGCAAACAAGGCAATCTAGCCATACAGTTTTATAAACAAAGGTACGTAGAGAGATATGTTATATTTAACGTAAGAAACATCTTCCAAAGAAAATAGTGTCGTTATTGGTTCCTTTCTTTTGGTTGTCATGTTGACCATGATCAAGAAACCTCATATCCGATCAATGTGGGAGGAAAATATTGAGGATTTAGTTGGGGCAAGTTCCCGAACTCCGTGGTCCATAATGAACCAAAATTTTCACTTCCATCGTTGCCGACCAATTATATCCTTTAAGATGGCTAGCTTTCGGCTTCACCCAGTCTGAGGTACTAACCCGGATGACTCGGTAGTAACAACCACATAGGTGCTCCCTTTACCGCCTAGCCGAACAATTGGGAACATAGGGGTAATCATAGGAGGCAGGCAACCTAGCCTGGCCAAAATCTTAAGTCAAATTGATGCATATTTATGGCTTTATTACGATAATTATTGAAGGCCAATTCTCCATTGAGACTGTTTATAACCTGAAAGTGGCTCATCGTCGGCTTCCACCCCTTTGCAGATGCTACACAGGGTGTTGTCGTACTAACAATACAATCCTTAGCCGACGTCTCGGTGCCCAAAGGTGGTTGTGTTAGCAGAAACGAGGCAATCAGATATGCAGGCTTTATAACTTTCACTTAGTCATAGGAGTTTAAAGTTCGGGGCTAGTTACTAGCCCCATAATAGTGTTCTGCATCAGCCAAGGTCAAACCAGTAATACTTTGGCCAATCTTATGAAAGGCCCGTTGCTTAATATGGTCGTCGGATCGCTGACCAGTTTACGCTCATTGTGACAGTCAGTTTTGGGTTTTCTCCACTGAGGTACTTGACCAGTTAAACCAGAAGTACAATCACAGTGGTTCTCCCTTTGCACTGCTAGCCGACCAAAGCGGAATGTAGGAGGCAATCACAGTAACCGGGCAACCCAACTATTGACCGAAGACACAATTCGAAACTGATGCATATAAAGCAATATCCAGATGCCGAGGTGTAGGTTGGCAGGGAAGATGCCGAACTGTGGGTCGGCAAACATTTCCCAGTTGAGGTATTCGTAGGGCACCCTAGTCACGACGATGTACCTCCTCCTAAAAACATACAAATAGCTTAAAACTGCCATAAGCTCGAAAAGCCGAAAAACATACGTAAAAACTTTGACGTTCGAACTAAATCAAGTGTTTTGGTGCCAATCCGAAAATTGGTCTTAAAATTAACATGTGCTTTGGTCATGCTTTAACATGATACATTCGATCTCTCAGACTTCAAGCAGGTCATCCTTTGGCTTCAACCTCCATATCCCGAGGGCGGAGTGTTTTTCCGAGGCCTGTTTAGCGAACTGAACTCAAGCGGCTTTAGAGAGAAACTAGGCTACCCGCCTATTAACCAAACACTTGTGTTGAAAAAAGGAGTAGTAAAAAAAGATTTTGCAACGACCAAGAAGAAAACAACATTTATTATAAAATGTCTCATATAAATTTAAGAGCCCCCAAGTGACTTGGGTAAAAGAATTTTATGTATAATGATTGTATGTACCGAAGTGCTTATACCATATACGTGTTCGCCCAAACTTTCAACGCGTCTTAACCGACCGTCGGCTTCTCCCTCTTTAGCCAAGGGCCGAAAAGTGTTATCTACTATGCCATCCGAGGGTATCGGAGGTGTTTCAAATAACCATGCAATGAGGCCATTAGGCTATAATAGACAAAGCGCGCCCAGGGAACTTATGCTATATTCCTATTTAACATAAGAAGCGTCTTCAAATAAAATAGTTCCGCCAATGGTTCCTTTCTTTTGGGTTGTCATGATTACCATGAGGGGTGTGCAAGAAATTTATGTATGCTTGTCTTCCGTCGTGGCCGACCATAGTTGAAAACAGTATGAGCGCTAGCTTTCGGCGTCACTCGTCTGAGGTACGAGTTCTGATGACCGGATCGTAACAATCGCAGAGGTGCTCGTTTTACTCCCTAGCTGAACAATCGGGAATGTAGGGGTAAGCACAGGATCAAGGCAACCCAGCTATGCGGAACACTTAAGTCAACAAGATGCATATATTGGCGTAAACACAAACAAGGAAGGGTGCGATACATTAATAATCATATGCAAGAGGACTGGTTTCATAAAGGAAGCCCCCAAGTAAACGGGGTATTTGTATTTGTTTGTAACAAACGAAGTTTTGACAAAGAAAGTTTTTCGCAAACAACTTTTGGTGAAAAAAGTATAATGCTTGGTCGAACCGACCAAAATATAAAACTGAAAGTCTTTTTAGCATGGAAGCGACTTAACTGGTTAATATGCTCGGTGTGTCATGTGCTGAGCTTGTAGTGGGTCAAGGTCCCAGCCTACAAGCCGGTCACGAGGTAGCCAAAGAAGAGCTCGGCTTGATGACATGACAACACAACACTTCCGTAGGTCGAGGAGAAACCCCCGGGCGAGCCGGGCAGACGGAGTAGTTCGGCAGTGTGACGACGAAGCCCCCAGTCCGTCGGCCATGTCGACGACACAATTTGGTTGATGGTGGCGGGACAACGATGTAGGCATGCCAAGGTGACCGCATGACACTGCTGAAGTCGATTATCTTTGCGCACAATATAGTGCAAGCCAAGAGTAATAACAAATAAAGGTAATAATATATATATTTTTAAATTCTTCTACTTGGTTAATTTAAGTGAAGAAAAAAGGTAAAGGAATATGGCCTGGGCACCGAGGTGCCTGGATGAATAGTTCGGCTTGACGAAGTGGCGAAGCTGCACGGTCGATGTGGCAAGATGAAGTCTTCGATCCAATTGACATGATGAAACTATGATCGGCGGACGCTGAAGTCTCGTGCCAGCCGAGGTGTTGAAGCAGGTCGGCTGGTGACGCCGAAGTCCCCGGAGCAGGTTGATGAAGGAGATGACGAAGCCCCCGGTCTAACCGAGGTGATGTAGTAGTTCTGTAAGGTGGCACTAGAGCCCCCATGCTAGCCGACGTGTCGAGGCAGGTCGGCGTGCTGAACATCGGCTTGAAGAAGGGACGACGCGGCGGTGCAGACACTTCCCGTTCCACCCGTGGGGCAGCAAAGTTTTATTAATGATAATTCGGCCCTTGCGATGCCGAATTGTGGTCGGATGACCAAGATGATGAGAAAATTTCCTTCAAAAAGGACGTCCCACAACTAATTCATGAAAAAGATGAACTCGGGTCAGATTTGTTTTCATGTAGAAAATATATCCAAAATTCGTTGTACTCATCAGATGTTTCCCGAAGTTTGAACGGTCAGATCAAGCTGAAATTTCAAGAGGTGACCGGTATAGGAATTCCGCAGCCGATGAACGGTGGGATTTTCCAATGGATGTCCGAGCTATATACTGAACCCCTAGACCTTAACTCATCCAGATTCCCGTCAAAATTTGACACGGCTCCGGTATATTGTAGATCGTCGTAGATTCCTCCACCAGAACATGACGAAATTTTGCAGGGTTGTTCTAGACTCAATTCCGCACAATTCCATCGAAGCAATCATCAAAAAGACACTCAGGGAGGTGGGGACGATGACCACGGGTCCGCTGTCTAGAAAAGTTGCATGATCGCGCGAGGACAGTGTTGATGTTGAGCCCCCGAGCACCATGGAGGATTCTTCCATGATCTTGGTTGAGATTGGAGTTGATGTTGATGAAGACACCCGTCCGATCTATATGATCCGACATGGAGCGCAGTCCTCGGCATAGCCGATGTGACCAGTCAAGCCGACAATGAAGATACCGATGTTGACGATTTAGCTCGGTTCCGACGCGTAGATCGCGATGGAGCCGATCTTAATTCCCATCGCACCACGGCGACTACCCATCTGGCTCTGAACGAAAGCACCAATATCAGTGTCAAAACCGGCGTACTTCGTAGTAGGGCTCCTAACCTAAGCCTCTTGGAGCGATGGTAACATGGACACAAGATTTTACCCAGGTTTGGGCTCTCTCAAGGAGATAATACCCTACGTCCTGCTTTTGATTCTATTGATATGGGGATAGTACATACTACAAGTATCTACAACCAGATTGTAGTAATGAATATGAGATTGTCTATCAGCTAGCCTGGCCTCGGTTTATATATGCATCGTAGGCCTAGGGTTTAGAGGAGTCCTTGTCTTGTGCGCCAAGTCTTGTGGAATCTCCCTTGTATGTGTCATGAGATGCCCAAAGTGGCCCATTAGTGAATCGTCATGGGGGTCCTCGGCCCGACCCACTGGTCGGGAGATGACGTGGTGAGTACCCCCTAGTCCAGGATACCATCAGCTTCTCCTTGAGAACTTCTAGAATTTCCTCACGAGCATTGCCAGCTCCTGACTCAGTTCTTCAGGATCACCAAGGCTACTATCATAATCTTCGCCTTCGGATGAGGAAATTTATTTTGCCTTCAGAGCATGAGATCTTCCATAGCTTGGCCCATAGAGGTCTCTCTTCTCAGTTTCTTGGAATTCATGAGTATTGAGTCTCTCAAGTATATCAGCGGGATCAAGTGACTTGTAGTCTCCACGCTCTTGAATCATCAACGCCAGTGTATCGAATGAGGAATCAAGAGATCTCAACGGTTTCTTCACCACCTCGTGGTCGGTGATGTCAGTGGCACCGAGTGCTTGAAGCTCGTTGGAGATATCAGTGAGACAATCAAAAGTTTGCTGAACATTTTCATTGTCGAGTCTTGTGAAGCAGTTGAAGAGATTGTGAAGTACATCAACACGAGAGTCACATTGAGTGGAAACACCTTCGTTGACTTTGGACATCCTATCCCAGGTAAGCTTAGTAGACCCCAAAGCACTCAATCTGCCATACTAACCTTTACTCAGATGGCCACAAATGGTATTCTTCGCTTGAGAATCGAGTTGCTTGAATCTCTTCACATCATCAGAAGTGACTGTGGGAGTAACAGAGGGAACTCCGTTTTCCACAATGTACCAGAGATCGTTGTCAATTGCCTCAAGATGCATGTGCATCTTGTTCTTCCAGTAGGGATAGTCCAACCCATCGAAGGTAGGACAACCTGCGGAAACCTAGATCATACCTGCAGTCGACATAACTAGAACTCCAGGCGGTTAACCCAAAATCACACTTAACAAGGGAGTACCTTGCTTTGATACCAATTAAAAGTGCATTATATCGACTAGAGGGGGGTGAATAGGCGATTTTTACAAATTCAATACTGAGGAATTTCAACTTGAGGAATTTGAAATGTGATGAATAACTAGCAGCAGAATAAGTACTCAAGTGCATGAGAAACATAGCAGTAGCATAGTCATCATGATGAAATAAAGCATGCACAGATTACAGGTAGCGTGATACAGGATGAGCAGGTAAGGAACTAGGTAACTTGAAGAATTTGAGGTGAGGAAATTGAGAAAGTCTTCATTAAAATTCTTTAAACAGTAACGATCAATTTCGTCAACAGGTATATGAGGAAATTAAAGGGTTGAGGAAATAGAACTAGGTAGCTCGATGAAGGCAATGGTTTGATGACCCAGTTCCAACTGTTGTGACAGTTGTATGTCTGGTTTGGAGTGGCCTGGTATTTAAACAAGAGGACACACAGTCCTTACCGTATTCTCCTTGAGATAAGGACGCACAGTCCTCGCCCAACCCTCTTGGTAAGTCTTCAGGGTAGACTTCCAAAACCCTCACAAACTGGTGACCCAGCGATCCACAATTGACTGCCGGATGCTCTAGACCAAGGTCACTTCGGGATCCCCAATTGACTGCAGGATGCACTAGACCATGACGCCTAACTGTCTGGAAGATACATAGTCTCCAAAGGTAAAAAGCGTCGGTTCCACATAGGAACAATCTCTTTAGTGATGCTCAATCATTTTGGGTTTGCTGGTTTGGATTTGGGTTTTTCCTCACTGATTATTTTCTCTCAATGTCCTCGAAGGATGGGTTGCTCTGAAATGACAAGTGTCAGTTCTCTCTCCCAGTAGCCAACCAACTAGTGGTTGTGGGGGTGGCTATTTATAGACAGGGTGCAACCTGACATGATAAGACATAAATTCCCCCAATGATATGACCGTTATGTGGATAGGATGATTGGGGACAGCTGGCGCTAAGCACAACAACGGTCGGAATTTTGAACTACCAAAGTCCTCGGGCTTATCATATTCCTCACTTGGTGAAAACCTAACTCCTGAGTCAGACCAATTTCCTTAGAGACAAGAAGAACTTCATCTCTGTCACTGACGAACTTGACTGAACTGTAAGAGATTTCCATAGGCTTCACTCGAAGGATTGGACAGGTTGAGGCTTTTGAGATGAGCATGAGTTTGAAATTTTCCTTAGTATTACCTCGCCCCCCTTTAACTGTACGGTGTTTCCTATGACTCAAAGAAAGGAAATGAAACTACGAAAACAAAAATCTTCATCCTTCATCGTCCTTGTTCATATCTTCAAGGTCACACCAACTTCTTCACTTTCAAAGTCTTCAGGGAATACCAAAGTCTTGAGCAAAGTCTTCACCCAAGCCTTCACTTGAAGAAATTCATTTTTAGGGGTTGATAATCTCCAAATATATCAAACTCCTCGGCAATTTATAGGGCATGTGTACACTTACGAACGCATCACTCTCTTAACCTATAAGTCTTCAATACACCAAAATCACTAAGGGTCACTAGATGCACTTACAAGGGCCCATGCGGCCAGGGGGTAGGTACCCTAAAGGGGAAGGCACCTAGGAGGTGCCTTGGGGAGGGAGGACTCCTCCCTCCTGGCCGCCGCCCACTTCCTTGGAGGAAGGGCTAGGGCTGCGCCCCATCTACCCCATCCTCCTATATAGAGATAGGGAGAGGGAGGGAAAAAACACCCTAAGGCATTGGTGCAGCCCTCCCTCTCTCCCTAGATTTGTTTCTCCACCAAAAACGCATCAGCGACAGTGCTTGGCGAAGCTCTGCTAAGATTGCTCCACCTCTACCGCCACCACGCCGTTATGCTACCGGAGAACTCATCTACCTCCCCACTCTTGCTTGCTAGATCAAGAAGGTGGAGACATCATCGATCTGTAAGTGTGCTGAACGCGTAGGTGCCGTCCGTTCGGCGCTAGATCGGAACGGATCGTGATTGGATCGCGGGACGGATTGCGATTTGGATCATGAAGACGTTTGACTACATCAATTGCGTTTCTTAACGCTTCCCTCTTAGCGATATACAAGGGTATGTAGATGCACCCACCCTCTCGTAGTTGTTGATCTCCATAGATAGATCTTGGGTGTTCGCAGGATTTTTTTTGTTTCCCATGCTTATTTTATGTTCCCCAAGAGTGATCCCTACATAATGATCATTGCCTTGGATATTGTCATGATTATTTTATGTTCTATAAATTTCCCAACGGTAATTTGTTCACTCACCGTGTCCTATACTCATGAGAGAAGCCACTAGTGAAACCTATGGGCCCCAGGTCTACTTTTCCAACATATTGCTTTTTGATCTATCTTTCTGCCGTGTTTGTTTTCAGATCTATTAATCCAAAAACCCAAAAATACCTTGCTGTATTTTTTTGCTTCTTTTATTTTGTGTTAGTACGAGATCTATTTTCCCAAACTATTACAATCTAATCTATCTTTTTACCATTGAGAGATTGACAACCTCTCTTACGCGTCGGGTTGCAAGTATTTGTTGTTTGTGTGCAAGTGTTGTTTACATAGTTTTTTGGTCTTCCTCCATGGATTGATACCTTGCTTTCTTAGCTGACGGAAATACTTACCATACATGTGTTGCCTCATCCCTTCCTCTCTGGGGAAATACCGACACAGTTTCAAGCCACGTCAAGTTTGTATAGCAATAAATTGTAATAAGCCGGCTCGGTAAGACTTGGTAAAAAGACTAGATTTCGAGGCTCAAGTCTTGCTTTAATGAAGCGGGTATTATAACCCATGGTTTATCCTAGGTCTCTATATGCCATCTCTCACATGACTCAAACCAATGTTTTAACCTTGAAAAGTTCAGGGGTCATCTGATCGGAGTCGCATCAAACATACAGGCATGTTTAACCATTGATTGTGGCATATTTATTTTGCTGTGTAAAGAGGGTGAGAAAGCTAAACTCGATGAGTTGGAAGCCCTCAATTGCCCTATTTTTCAAACAACAAATACTCGTGCTCAACTTGTAGGCCGAAACGACAAAGACCCCGAGTTTCGAGGGTGCTGGCTTTATTATATTTGCACATATGTAAATATTTACAAAATTCCTCAAAGGAAGAAATACAACGTAATGAGTCGGTGGCTCTAAGTATAGTATGGCCGAATTTGAGCGATGTTCCAAGGCAGAGTCATCTCTTTTTCAGAGGTGTATGCACCCGGTCGTAGGTCTATCAGATACTATGAACCATTATGAAGGTTTTTGCTGACCACGAAAGGATCTTCTCATGGTTGCAAAAGTTTATGCATCCCTTTTTGGTCTTGAGTCAAACGAAGTACTAAGTTGCCCTCTTGATAGGTGCGGCTTTTAACTCTACGGCTATGATAGCGACATAGGTCTTGCTTGATATAAAGCTGATTTGGCTGCTGCTAAGTCACGTTCTTCCTCCATGGCGTCCAAAGAATCCTGGTGTCCTTGTTCATTATCTCCCTCAACATAAGGAGATCATGGGTTGCTAGAGTGACATATGCTTAAACCCTAGTTTATGCGTTGCTTCGTAAGGGGCTAATTTGGATCCATATGTTTCATGCTATGGTTAGGTTTACCTTAATTCTTCTTTCATAGTTGTGTATGCTTGCGATAGGGCTTAATCATAAGTGGGTGAATACGATCCTTCAAGTAAGTTGTCATCGGTGCAAAAAGGCAATAAAAATTGCCCCTAAATATGTGTGATCTTTTATTGTAAGGGAAATAAGGTTGTACGAACTTGTGATAGTAAAGAAATAAAAGCGGCACACTGCATAATAAAGGTTGCTATCACAAAGGTCAATACAACACGACGTTCCTCTGCACTAAGAGTTTGTGCATCCAAAAACAAAAAGCGCAAGACAACCTCTGCTTCCCTCTGCAAAGGGCCTATCTGTTACTTTTACTTTTTAGTACTTACCTTTATGCAAGAGCCATGGTGGTCTTCACCACTTCCTATATTCCGTCTCTCTTGGCAAGCATTATGTGTTGGGGAATGATTTAGACTCATATATCCACTCGGATGTGGGTGACCATGAGTTATTATTGTTGACATCACCCTTGAGGTGAATAGTTGGGAGGCAAAACTATAAGCCCCTATCTTTCTCTATGTTCGGTTGAAGCTTTGATCTCGTGGGTACCGCGTGAGTGCTAGCAATTGTGAAAGACTAAAAGATGATTGAGTATGTGGATTTGCTTTACAAGCTCTTATACTGACTCTTTCCGATGTTATGATAAATTGTCAATTGCTTCAATGACTGAGATCATAGTTTGTTAGTTGTCAATAGAGTTCTTGGTTCATACTTTATCTTGTGAATGAATTGTTACTCTAGCATAATAGATATTATACAATAAGTACTGCTATTCTAAAGATGTTCATGATGCCCTCATGTCCATATTTTATTTTATCGACACCTCTATCTCCAAACATGTGGACATATTTATCGATCTCGGTTTTCGCTTGAGGGCAAGCGAGGTCTAAGCTTCCGGGAGTTGATACGTACATTTTGCATCATGATTCTATATTGATATTTACTGCATTATGGGATGTTATTACACGTTATGGTACAATACTTATGCCTTTTCTCTCTTATCTTACAAGGTTTACATGAAGAGGGAGAATGCCGGCAGCTGGAATTCTGGACTAGGAAAGGAGAAAATCTGAGATACCTATTCTGCACAACTCCAAAAGTCCTGAAAATTTACGGAGAATTATTTTGGAATATATAAAAAGTAATGGCACAAGAATCAATCATAGGGAGGCACCTGTAGGCCACAAGCCTGCTAGGTGCGGCCACCCCCCTAACCGCGCCTAGCAGGCTTGTGGGGCCCCTGTGGCTCCCCCGATACCCATCTTCTCCTATATGTTGGGTTTTGACCTGGAAAAAATAAGGAGAGAGCTTTCGGGACGAAGCGCCACCGTCTCGAGGCGGAACTTGGGTAGAGCCAATCTAGAGCTCTGGCAGGGCTATTCTGCAGGGGAAACTTCCCTCCCGGAGGGGGAATGGAAGCCATCGTCATCACCAACGATCCTCTCATAGAGAGGGGGTCAATCTCCATCAACATCTTCACCATCTCCATCTCATCTCCAAACCCTAGTTCATCTCTTGTATCTGATCTTTGTCTCAAACCTCAGATTGGTACCTCTGGGTTGCTAGTAGTGTTGATTACTCCTTGTAGTTGATGCTAGTTGGTTTAGTTGGTGGAAGATCATATGTTCAGATACTTTATGATAATTAATACTCCTGTGATTATGAGCATGAACATGTTTTGCGAGTAGTTATGTTTGTTCCTGAGGACATGGGATAAGTCTTGTCATAAGTAATCATGTGAATTTGGTATTCGTTTGATATTTTGATGTGATATATGTTGTCTCTCCTCTAGTGGTGTTATGTGAACCTCGACTACATAACACTTCACCATTATTTGGGCCTAGGGAGGGAATTGGGAAGTAATAAGTAGATGATGGGTTGTTAGAGTGACATAAGCTTAAACCCTAGTTTATGCATTGCTTCGTAAGGGGCTGATTTGGATCCATATGTTTCATGCTATGGTTAGGTTTACATTAATTCTTCTTTCGTAGTTGTGGATGCTTGTGATAGGGGTTAATCATAAGTGGATGGTCTCTTACCGATAATTTCAGTGCCTCTAGAGAATACCTTACTAGAAACCGCTTGCCATTTCCTTCTGTTCCTCGTTGGGTTCGACACTCTTACCTTACTAGAAACTGCTTGCCATTTACTACAATAGATCCCCTATACGTGTGGGTCATCAGACACTGATTCAAAAACTCAGAAATTCGGATTTTATGAGTCGAGGCAACCGAAAGTTGGCAGCCTGAACTCGGTGGCACCAATGTAGAATCAGTTGCACTGAATGGATAGGGTTTGGCATGGGTCTGTCTGAGTTTATGAATCGGTGGCACCGAGTGGAAATTGTTGGTTCCACCAATTTTGGATATTTGGCTTTGGATAGACTTTTGTGGAAGAGTTGTGGGTGTTTTTTTGTGACTATCACTTGTGCACGTTTGAGCATCTTGTTCACCAACATTACCTTACCCCCTTTTAATAGTATTGGCTTTCCTATGGACTCAAAGTGATTTCTCACAAAGTAAAATGTAGAGTCCTCTTGCTTGAAGCTTTGGCGAATGCTATTCCTTCTCCTTCTTCTTCATGGGGATAGTTTCCACACTCCTTTTGCCAACCCATCTTTCTATGGACATTCACCTGAAATACACTTGGTAAAGTATTAGTCCAAGACACAATGTATGTTGATCATACTTTGCATCCAGGAAACACAATCGCTCGCAACCCGCCGTAGAGTCAATAATCTGATCGATATGGGGAAGAGCAAAAGGGTCTTTGGGACAAGCTTTATTGAGATCCATGTAACCAATACACATGCGCCACGTGTCGTTCTTTTTCAAAACAAGCACCGGGTTATCCAACCACTTAGGATGAAAAACTTCAATGATAAACCCGGCAGCTAGGAGTCGGGATACCTCTTCTCCAATAGCCTTGCTCCTCTCCTCGTTGAAACAACGGATATATTGCTGCACTAGTTTCATTTTAGGATCCACATTGAGGCGGTGCTCAGCGAGTTTTCTCGAGACTCAGGGCATGTCAG
The DNA here is from genome assembly GCA_022496015.1 of Hordeum marinum. Taxonomy (NCBI): domain Eukaryota; kingdom Viridiplantae; phylum Streptophyta; class Magnoliopsida; order Poales; family Poaceae; genus Hordeum; species Hordeum marinum. The sequence continues at coordinate 148,718,177 of CM039674.1, forward strand.
AAGGTTTTCAATGCAAAAGATGTCCCGATTCTCACGGATGAACTCGATGAGCGTGCTTTCTTATTTGGGATCTAAGCTTGTCCCAATGGTGAACTGCTTGGGCGAGTCCCCTTCCATAATATCCACCTGCTTAGTATCTTTAGCTGGCTCGAATTTGAGAGGTGATTGACAATGTGTGGTTGGTTTCTTGAGAGGACTCATATCAGCCGGGTCGACATTGGCCGTGTAGAACTTCAGCTCCTCAGCAACGCACGCCGACTCAACAGAGGTTGCGTCTCCTTCCTCGCACTCTCGAGCGATCTTTCTATTCCCCTTCACGATGATCGTGCCTTTGAGACCCGACATTTTAAGCTAGAGGTAGACGTAACACGGGCGAGCCATAAAACGGACGTAAGCTGATCTTCCAAAGAGGGCATGGCAAGGGCTCTTTATACTCATCACCGAAGGAAACATCGAGTTTAATCCGCCCAATCGGCTATGCTGACTTTCCAAGTACCACGACATGAAAAACAACGGTTGAAGTTTGCAAGCAGCTATGAGGGAGGTTCATCCACCGGAAGGTGTCGTAAGAGAGGATGTTAATGTTACTACCTCCATCCATCAAGATCTTGGTGAGGGTATATCCACCCACCTTAGGTGCTGCCACGAAGGCCAAGTCCCCCGGGTTATCAACCCTAGGAGGGTGATCCTCCCTACTCCAAGTGATTGGATGCTCAGACCAATTGAGGTATCGGGGAGCTGCCAGCTCGACCATGTTGATGGCCCTCTGTTTCTGTTTCCTATCTTACTTGCAAGTATTGGTGGTGAACACATGGTACTGACCAGTACTATGTTGTTTAGGACTTTCAGGTGAGCCAGCGCACGACTCGCCAACGCCATGCCAACCCGGATGTTCCCCTTGATGGTTTTGAAAACCCTGGCTTTGGAATTCCTACATGATATAACAATCTTCCCATGAATGATTAGGCGGCTTATCTGGGGTTCGATGCTTGGGGCAAGGCGCTCTGAGTCCATCTTCGTAGTTGCGTGTCCTACTCGCCCGACGAGTCTTTCCCTATTGACGACTTTGTCGCTGGCTCTTGAAACCCGTGTCGGTGTTAGCCATGAACTCAGATCCGCCCTCGGGCTGTTTCTGCTTGTTGTTACTACCTTGGCCTTCATGAGTCCCAAGTTTGGGAGGGTGGATTGCCCTGGCTTTCTCCATGTAGATGTGGTTTCGGTCATCTTGACGCCGACCGGCATGAGCACGCCGAGCCGGCTTGACGATGCTGGTGCTGGCATCCGGCTCGGGCTCTGACTCACCAATCTTGCCGATGAAGATATGGATCTTGCCGAAGGGCACCCGGTACCCAAACTCGATTGAGTCAGCCTCGAGACCCCAGCCTAAATTGTCAACATAGAGCTTACCGCGGTGGCTCTTGATCATCTGACGAGCCGCATAGCTCCCGAACCCTGGAAAAGGTCCCTCCAAGAACTTAACTCCACCGCGTGAAGGCCCCACGGTGGGCGCCAACTATTGTGATTTTGTCACGGCAGATGTTCTCGTAGGAGAACTTAGGTGTGAGGCCATTGCCTCTATGTGGAGAGTCGAAGGGGTCAATCGGGAATGATAGGCAGGTTTACCCAGGTTCGGCCCCTCCGATGGAGGTAAAAGCCTGCGTCCTGTTTTGGTGTCTATATTAATGTTGATCTCGCTTACAAGGATGCGGAATCGCTAACCTAGCTTTCGTGAGTTTCTAACCTAGCCTATTGGCCCCTTTATATATAGGTCGAGGCCCGGGGTTTACAAGAGTCTAAGTCACATTGTGTCTCGTAACCTATTAAAATTCTACCTTATATTGTCCCCAAGCTTGGAAAGTTTTCGGCGTCTTCCACCTCATGGGCCTTGAGTCGCCGTCTTCCGGTACTGGGCCACCAAGTGGCTTACTTGGTAAGTCTTTCGGATTCCCTTTCCATCATCTCTGTGGCCCATCGAGCACATGCTTCCTAAGCCGCCCACAGTCTAACCCGACCTAGAATAGCGTTTTATACCACGAGGTCATATCCCCAACAGATGAGTTTCTTAGTGATGAGGGGATCAAGAATCAATATTTCGCACCATATACCTCTCAACAAAATGGTGTAGCAGAAAGGAAGAACCAGACGTCGATGGATGCGGCAAGAACCATGATGGCGGAATTCAAATCTTCGCAAAACTTTTGGGCGGAAGTCGTCAAAACCGCATGCCATGCATCCAATCAGACTCCATATGAGATACTTACTAGTAACAAGCCCAATCTCAAGTATTTTTGGATATTTGGTGTAAGTGTTTCATCCTCAAGAAAGGTGCACATTTTGTCTAAATTTGAACCTAGAGCTCAAGAGGGCATATTTGTTGGTTATGCTTCAAACTCTCATGCTTACCGTGTCCTCAACAAGTCCAATGGGCTCATTGAGGAGACGTGTAACATAGAGTTTGATGAATGTAAAAACTCTCAAGTGGAGCAAACTGGTCTTTGTGATGTAGGTGATGGAAGTCCTGCCCAAGTCATAAGAAGAATGGGAGTTGGTTAAATCCTCCCTATTGAGGAACCCCTTGTGGCCAAAGGAGAAGGAAAATGTTCTAGGCAAGTGGAACCATCACCAACAAAAGACCCACATGCTTCCGAAGAACAATGTGAAGGCCCTCACCCAAGTGAACAAGATTAAGGACAAGATCAACCCCACGATGATAGTGATTCACCAAGTGATACCCAATATTGGGTACATGCTCCCGAGCAAGCTCAATATCAAGAACAAACTCAATATATAGAGCAAGCTCATGACAACGCTCAAGATTGTCAACATGGTACTCCTCAACCTTCTATGCAGGAGCTAATAGAGCGCCGAGCCGCCAAGATCATTTACAAGCTTAAACATCAAGAACATGTTTTGAAGAACATCTACAGGAGCTTGAGTAAAGGGGTAACCACTCATAAACAATTAACAAACTTTTATGAGCATCACATGTTTGTTTCTTGTGTTGAACCACAAAAGGTACATGAGGCGCTTGAGGACTCATATTGACTTGTAGCCATGCATGATGAACTTAACAACTTTGAGCGCAACAAGGTGTGGAAATTGGTGCCAAGGCCAAAGGAACCACAATGTCATTGGAACCAAATGGATCTTCAAGAACAAGCAATATGCGAAAGGTGTTGTCACTCACAACAAGGCAAGATTGGTAGCTCAAGGCTACTCCCAAGTCGAGGGTATCGACTACGGTGAAACCTTTTCTCTCGTTGCTCACATTGAATCTATTTCAATGTTGCTTGCATATGCATCTCATCATGATTGCAAAATGCAACAAATGGATGTGAAGAGTGCATTTCTAAATGGTCCTCTTAAGGAGTTGGTATATGTCAAGAAACCTCCGGGGTTCAAGGATCCCAAGTTCCCCAATCTTGTATAAAAGCTCGATAAGGCAATCTATGGCCTTAAACAAGCCCCACGTGCATGGTATGAGCACCTTAGCAAGTTGTTGCAAGACCATGGGTTTGAAATTTGGGAAATTGATCCCACTCTTTCACAAATAGGGTTAAAGGGGACTTGTTCATATGCCAATTATATGTTGATGATATTATGGTTCTCCTAACAAAACTTTCAATGATGAGTTTTAATGACCAAAAAGTTTGAGATGTTTATGATGGGAGAATTGAAGTTCTAACTTGGATTCGAAGTCAAACAATGCATACTATGAACCTTCATCAACCAAGCCAAATACACTCAAGGAATGCTGAAGAGGTTCAAGCTGCATGATATCGAGTTGACAAAGACCCCTATGCAACCCAAGTGCCAACTTGACATTGATCTCAATGGTAAAGCCATGGATCAAAAGGTATATTGCTCCATGATTGGATCCTTGCTTTATCTTTGTGCATATATATCAGATATTATGTTGATTGTGGGAATTTATGCATAATTTCAAGCTGCGCCTAAGGAAAGCCACTATGTGGTTGTCAAGCGAATCTTTCAATATTTGTCTCATACCCCAAACTTTGGCATGTGGTACCCCAAAGGTGCTTCATTTGATGTCATAGGATATCCAGACTCGGATTTTCTAGGAGACCGTGTGGATAGGAAGTGAACTTCTAGAGGTTTCCAATTCATTGCTCTCTCTTTGGTAAGTTGGTCTTCAAAGAAACAAAACTGTGTTTGTCTCTTTACCACCAAGGCCGAGTATGCAGCCACCGCAAGTTGTTGTGCACAGTTGCTTTGGATGAGGCAAACTTGAAAGGATTACAGTGTCATGTGTGACAAAGTGCCTCTTTACTGTGACAACGAGATTTCTATCAAGATCTCCAACAACCCGGTTCAACTGTGCAAGACGAAGCATATTGAGATTCGTCATCACCTCATCCGGGGGCATATCAAGCGTGAGGAGATTGATCTTATTCATCTAAATACTCATGATCAACTTGTAGATATCTTCACAAAGCCATTGGATGAAGCAAGACTTCATGAGTTAAGGCATGAGCTAAATATCATTGATTTGAGAATGTGGCTTTAAGTATTGCACACCCCACCGCACTCATCATTTTATCTTGTTTAGGTGTAGAAATGGATATAGGGGGTGTTGTTCTGTCAATGAACTCTTCCTCCCCCCATTATGCATAAATCGATCAAGTCTTTCACATTAGCCATTTTGATGGTACTTTTGCTTCAAAGACGATTTTTGGTCATGGGCCCAAGGTTAAAATCTTTGCGGTGCCATACCAATTGACTCAAACATAGGTGGCTTCAGCCACCGCCCCTCCTAGTGAGGTATTTGCTATAGAGTGCTCGTGTTTGATTTGTATTTGTTTTGGATCTTATTTGCTCTTGCTAGATTTTTAGGTCCTATTTGCTTGTATCCTCCAAGTATTGGTCTTACTTGTTTGCTTTTTGCAATCTTGGAGCTTACTTCACCATATTTCACTGTCGGGTCTCCATCCCAAGCCTTCCTCTTACCATAAACCATATTATTCCAATTCTACGCAAAATGATCTTGACAGTGGTGAATGTGACCGAGTGATACAACCAGTGGTTTTGGCGGTTCAACTGCTCAACCACTTTGCTATATTGTCCTAGTGGTACAACCGATGTAGCTCCAGCGGTTCTACCGCTAACTACGTGGCATGTGCAGCTAGCCGGTATAACCGGGCGGTTACCGATGGTACTACCATGGGCTCCCAGCTATGGCAGTACCGCCCGCAACCGTAAGGCAGTATCGAGGGCGGTACAACCGCTCGTTCAAGTGGTACAACCACTCAGCGGTCTAGTCAGATATATAAAGGGCCGAGCCGAAGGGCCAACCTTTTTCCCCCTTCATGCCCACCTCCTCATCTGCCCTAGTTGCCGGTTACCGTCTCCTTCGCCCCGGAGTGCCTTTTGACGCCTCGTATCTGTGGGACTCTTGCAGAGTTTCTCCGTGGATCCCCCTCCTCTCCTATATCTTCACATGGATTCCGGTAATGCCTTGTTCTTTTTCTCCCTTGGCTATAGGTGTGACCATTTGTGCATGTAGGAGGAATAGATGAGTATACAACCTCCTATTGTTTGTGCATGTTTAGAACTTAGAATATTGCTACTGGGTTCAATTCCGGGTTGTGATTTCACCTCCATGGGTGGTGTTGTATGCAAACAATAGTACAACTGCATGTTATGGTGGTACAACAGCCGCAGCGGTACCACCGACTAGGAGGAGGTTTAACCGTTTTCTCTGGATATCATAGCACTATTTTATTTTCTCTGATTCACAAACAATATATTCCTCTGTTTTTGCATAAAATCTTCTCATCTTTGCTGGGTTATCGTATGTGCTTCTCGTGTGTGTCTGTAGGTGGCTCAGGTTCTTGCTCTGCTCCTCATACAAAAACCAAGAAGCAAGTTCGTAGGTGCAAGCACACTGATGAGGTGGAAGAAGAGGAAGTGGTGATCCCCACCAAGTCAACCCATCGTGAGAAGTCATTGGCTTCCAAGCAAAAGTCATCTATTGCTCTGAACAAATGGAAGCAACCGAATAGGGAAAAGTTTCGCATCCAAAATCCCTATGAGGTCCCCATAGCTCCGAGGTGGACCGTCGTTCAGTTTAGGAATGAGATGCAAGTGAGGATCGTTCATGAGATTTTTGAGCATCAGAAGAATAGGTACCCAAGAAATGGACTATTGATCACTGGATGAACAACTTGGACTACTTTGGTGAGGCATTGGCGCTGTGCAAGGAGTTTGACTAGATCAAGCTCATGTCTAACAACTGTGATTTTGGTGTGCAGCGTGTTCATCAGTTCTATGCCATAGTTCACTTCGGCACTGAGGAGGCTCATCATCTATCCTTCATGTCTCGTGATGACTTGTTTCGGGTTCCCTAGAGATATTTATGCAATGCTCTTGGTTATGATGATACCGGTCTCACCGGGAATGGTGGCATTCGTCCTCATGACCGTGCCACCTCCATGGATAAGGAGGATCTTGCCACCTTTTACATTCCAGGGCATGGTATACTTGGCGAGTCCAAGGATTCGCAACAGGTTTATGATATCATGCATCGTGTTTTCCGCAATGTGCTCCTGCCCATGGTTGGGAATCAAGATTAGATCTATGGCTATCTTTTGGATTTTCTTGTGGCTATAATGATTGAAGCAGGATCTGGTGGTACTTTTTGATGTGTCCAAGTGGTTGTGGGAGGAGATGTACAACATGGCCATTTGACGAAAGTTTCCCAATATATGCTCCATTTATCATGTGCTTTCTGAACTCTGTCTCGGTAGTTCCTAGGCCTAGAGAGATTTTTTTTCAGACAACCTCACCGTGCATGAGATCAAGCAACTCAAGAATAAGAAGCACGGTGAGCCTCGCTTTCCTCCTAGTCACCATGAGGATGTTTTTGCCACTTCTAGTGAGAGTCACTTTGAGCTCGAGGTCGGAGCCAAGCCCTCTTGGGTCATCAAGCTCACTAAGAAGGTAAAGAAGACCTTATTCTTGCAGTCCCAAATCCATAAGAAGCTCTATGAAGCCCATGTGAACGAGAAGCTGGCCATGTGTAGACAGATTTAGATTATGCGGGCACTCAACCTTAAGGTTTTTACTGGTTACAAGAAGAGCATCACTCCTGAGGAGAAGTGGATCTATGAGTATGGCACTTCAACTGATGATATGTGGGATCACTAGAAGAGACGTCTAGAGCGGGGGGGGGGGTCAATAGACTACTTGCATAAATTAAAACCTAACCTTTGCCCAAGTTAATTGGTTGGCAGATTTTACCATTTCTAATAAGTCTAGTGCATCATACACATGCTAGTCAACAAGTATGGAAGCAGAAAGTAAAGACAAGCACATGTAAGAAGGAGTAGAGGTAGGAAGATCAAATGCAATTTGGAGACACGAAGATTTTTCCTGTAAGTCTGATAGGTGATACTATCATACATCCACGTTTATGGAGACTTCAACCCATAGAGGGTAACGTTCGCGAGATTTCACGGAGGGCTCCACCCACAAGGGGTCCACGAAGTAGCAACCTGTCTATTTCATGATGGCCTACGTCCATGGAGGACTAGCCTTACTCTGGGTAGATCTTCACGAAGTAGGCGATCTCCTTGCACTTACAAACTTCTTGGTTTAATTCCACAACACGAAGTAGGAGGATCCCAAGCGACACCTAACCAATCTAGGAGGCACCACCCTCCAAAACGTAATAGATGCGATAGTAAAAATGAACTCCTTGCTCTTGTGTTTCAAATGAGAGTCTCCTCAACAGTCAATCACTCTCTCATAGATTTGGCATGGATAGAAGAGATTGATTGGGTGGAAAGAAACTCAAGGAGGCTAGAAAGCAAGATTTGTATGGTTGGAGTGGATGATCTTAAACTCAACACAAGGATAGGTGGTTCTCTCAAAAATTTTGATATCAGAAGTGTGAGTCTATTCTCAGTGCTACTCTTGCGAGTGGGATGTGGTGGAAGGGTGTATATAGGCATATCCAAAAACCCAACCATTACAACATTATTGCCACTCATTGAAACCAAAGTGAAAACTCGGTTGCACTGACTAGGGAAAAATGTGGCAACTTTAGGCTTTTTGATGAGACCGATATGGAATTCTCGGTGGTACGAATATGAGTGGTCGGGGGCAGTTACACAACTCAGTGAGACCGATCCACATTTCTCGGAAATTCCGATTCTTGTGAACGAGGCAACAAGAAGTTGGTCATTGATACTCGGTTGCACCGATAAGAAACTTGGTAGTACCAAGAAGAATGTTTTGGCTAGGGTTTCTGTCTCGGGTTTTACTCGGTGTAGCCGATAGGATATTGTTGGTGGCACCGATTTTGAGTAGTAGGCTCTAAGACAGAATATATGTGGGAGAGCTTGTGAGTGTTTTTGGTGGCTAACACTTGATCATTTAGAGCATTTCATTCATCATTATTACCTCACCCCGTTTTGATAGTATTGGCTTTCTTATGGACTGAAAGTGATTTCTCACAAAGTAAAATGTAGAGTCTTCATGCTTGTAGCTTGGCCAAGACTATTCCATCCTCCTCCTCCTCTTCTTCTTCTCCTTCTTATTGGGGAATCTCCTCAAAATCATTTGCCAAAACTCTATGTAGATTAAACCTGAAATAAACTAGGTAGAATATTGGGTCAAGAGACAATGTATGTTGTCATGAATTATCAAAACCACCAAGGGAGCATATGTGCTTTCAGTCTCCCCCTTTTTTGTTAATTGATGACAACATACAATTGAAGCTTTAAATTTAGATATGCAGGAATATGTGATAGATTTCAAGGATACATGACTAATACATGCTCCCCTAAATGTGTGCAATCCATTTTAAAGGGTAGTTGCTTTGGAATGGATGAACACACACATAGTTGAGAGGATACGTGTGACGCCTTGGATTTGTGCTACAATGATCATTGTAATTAAGCACAGTAATGACCATGATAATTGCCTAATCATTTTTGCTAAACAAGATATGATCGAGTTAAAATTCATATCTCAATTTAAATTTCACTTCAAAAGCCAATTGAATTTTATGGTGATAAAATAATTCTCCAAACAACATCAGGAAAATGTTGCATACTTGTGGAATAATCCAAAACAATTATAGTTAAGGAAAAAAACATCACCCTCAATGCTGGTGTGGACCCCACCATCAATAACAACAGCTTAATGCAATTTAAAGTGCTATTAAATTAGAATGAAAAATGCAAACAGTTTCCAAAATTCCTCAAACTTGGTGTGGCCATGTAAAATATCGCAAGATATTAATTGGACCTTGTCACACATTTCTACTATTGAGAAATAAAGCTAAAATAAAAAGGAAAAGAAAGTTTAAAAAGAAAAGAAAAAACAAAACTAAAAGAAAAAGAAGAACCCCCCATCCCAACTGGGGCCGGCCCACCCCAGCGCCCCTGGGGATAACCCCCCGAGCCCCCCTCCACCGACAGCCGCCGCCCATCCCCCCCACCTTGACCCGATCTGGATCGGGATCGAGCCCCCAATCCCGCGCCGCCTTGGCCGACACTGCCCCCACTCTCGACCGCCGTCGCCTGACGCCCCGGCGCCCCTGCGCCTCATTCTCGCCTCCTCGTCGCTCTCCCTCATGCCGTCGTCGCCGGCCGCCCCCCCTTGAGCCCGGTGCCTCCCGTCGCCCGCTCGTGGTGAGACACGTCAGGCTCCTCCCTTCCCCTCTCCTCCCCTGCTAACCTCGCTATCGCTAGCTGTCACCGTTGCCTCACCGCGCGGCCCAACCACCCGCCTCTACCCGCGTTCGTTGGTTGTGCTACGCCTCGCAGCGGCCCCGCACCCCCTCCCCTCCACACGCGCCCATGCCCGCGCGCTCCCCTGCCCCCGCACCACCCTGTCGTGCCCACCGCGGCCCCCGCGCATCGCGTCGTCGCTGCGCACTCGCCGACATGTGCCCACATCGCCCCCTCCCCCCATGCGTGGCCTCGTCGCCCGCTGCCGCCAGCTCGCGTGTGCTGCCTCGGGCCCGCTCGCTGTTGCCCTCCCGTTGCTCCTCCGGCCGCCGCTGGCCTTTACTGGCGATCCCCGTCCACTGCGCCCTATCCCCTCCCGCGCCTTTCGCTGCTAGCCGCCATCGTCGGGCCGGCGCCTCTGCTCCCGGGCGAGCCCCTGCCGGTCGGCTTGATTTGGTTAGTGGGAATTAAGCCCCACTACCCCGCCCCCATGTATAACAATTGGGGCCCTCGCCCTTAAACGTTTTAATAAAAAGAAAATAATATTTAAAATGATTTAATAAATATATTATTTAGTAAATTAATTAATTAAAACTGTTAAATTAATTTTGTTAATTAATTAACCTAATCAGAGAATGACAGGTGGGTCCCACCACCTTTAATTAAATTGATTAATATTAATTAAACTTTAATTAAAATTGAGTCAATGACAGGTAGGGCCCATTGGTCAATTTGACCAGTCTGGCCCCTGTTGACTGCTGATGTCAGCATGACATCATGTTGATGTCCTCAATGCAATTATTGAATTTAAATAATCTATTTTAATTTCTGAATATTAATAAAACTTTAAAAATTAATATAAAATAACCTGTAACTCGGATGGAAATAATTTATACATGAAAGTTGTTTAGAAAAATCGCAAGAATCTGAATATGTAGTCCGTTAGACTGTCACGTGCTCCTAGCATAGAAAACATGGAATTTTTCCATCTTTTTCATCTGTCCGGTAGAAGCCCAAGACCCAAAAAATATCATAAGGTATTCTTCCGACCCGTCTGCTACGCGTAGTACTGCGTTAGGGCATACCTAGATATGCATATTGCCATGTCATGCATCGTGATGCATTTGTCCGCTTTATATTTATTGTTTCTTCACCCCTCTTCTCTCCGGTAGACCCCGAGATTGACGATGCTGCCGAGTACGACTACGCCGTTGACGATCAGGCATTTGCCGTAGAGCAGCAAGGCAAGCAACGCCCCCTTGAGCATTCCGATATCACATATTTCTTTCCCTCTTATTCTTGCATTAGATTTTTGCTACTATATTAGTTAGCTCCTATTCTGATGCATAGCCTGTTTTTGATAAACTGCTACTATACCTGCAATCATACCAACTGCTTAGTATAGGCTGGTTAGTGAATCCCCAATGACCCCCCTTAGTCCAAGTTGCCCTGTTTTTCATCAACGACCCGACGACTCGACGACTCAAAGACTCGGTCAACCGACCGACAAGCCAGGCCCCTCACATCACCGCACTCCCTTTAGTTGTATGACTCTAAACTGGTACTATCGAGTACCAATGATGAAACCTCGTGAAGTACTCATGATGCTAGCCCTGTAATGCAGCTAGTCGGTCATGGTTATCGAGGGTGATTCCTCCTTCACCATTCCCAACGATATCTCTGTCGTGCAACCCCTGAAGTGTGGGACCCTCGAGGGTGATTCCTCTAAAGTCCACCTTGACGGATACATCGAGCGGGGACTATTGAGGGTGATTCCTCAGTTCCCGCCTTGATGTTTTATACACACAGTTACTATGACCTGGTTACAGAAACATGTTGGTGATGGGTCGGGCTTGAGGGGTACCCATGGTTTGCTGATGTTGAGGCGTGTACGAGCACGAGAGGCCCTTGAAGCACATCCTCGAGATGGTGCAACGGGACCGCACCTCATGGGTCGCGCTTGCCCCGCATTAATAAAATGCTAATGGGTTGGGTATTTGATCTGAGTTGGTCGTTTGACCTTTTACGCACCAAACCTTCACGTGGGAGAACTTATGGGTACTTAGTGTCGTTGTATCAGCCGAAGCTCTTCGGACGTCAGCAATGGAGCGGCGCGTGCCGGATTGGGCTGGAAGGTACAGCTCCCGGACTGAGTGTACTAGGTCTGCTTTCGGCCGCCTTCGCATCGTGCAGGAGTGCAAGGGCAAGTGGGACCACGAACCTGCGTGCTTAGGATTTAGACCGACGGCCGGCCTCTTCGTTGAGCCTAGGTGGGGCGACGAAGTTTTGGATCCCAAGGTCGGGCATTACCCAAGAAAGTGAGCGAGTCGGAGGTGATCAAGCATGTTGGAAATGTGGGGCACCCCTGCAGGGATGAATTCATCTATTCGAATAGTCGTGTCCATGGTAACAGGACGACTTCGAGTTTACCTTGACCTACTACAACTAAAATTGTGACTTTAATTGAAATGAATGCTGGCTCGGGGATTTCTTCCTCGTAGGGAGTCGAGGAAGAATCTCTGGGCGTGGTTACTTAATAAAATTTGCTACAATAAAATATTGCTATATGTGAGTTACCAGTCTACTCTCTTCTAATGCTGCAAGATGTTGAAGATGCTAGTCTTCGATAGGACTAGGCCTTCCCCCTATTCTTGCTTTCTGCAGTCAACCCAGATATAACCCCTCCCCTTGATAATGATGCATACTTAGCATAGTTCTGATGTCAGTCTTGCGAGTACTCACTACTGCTTTGCTTTCACTTTCCCCCTCGATAAGATTCTGTGTTCAGACGACGGAGCCTAGGAGATGGAGTACGCCGGAGACGACTACTACACCATCACAGGAGCCTACTACTACGTGGAGGTGGCCCTCGACCAGCAGTAGGATAGGAGGTTCCCGGGCAGGAGGCCTCGCCTCTTTCGATCTGTGTTATGTTTGTGCTAGCCTTCTTAAGGAAAAACTTGTTTAACTTATGTCTATACTCAGATATTATTTGCTTCCGCTCACTCGTGCTTGTCGAGCTTTGTATTTGATCCCTCGAGGTCCTTGGCTTGTAATATGAAGCTATATGACTTTAATTTGTCTCTAGAGTTGTGTTGTGATATTGATTAGTGAGTCCTTAATCTTGATCGTACGCATTGCGTTTATGTTTAGCATACGGTCGAAATTGGGGGTGTCACAAGTTGGTATTAGAGCTGACTGCCGGTAGGTAGTCCCCTTTGCAAGTCCTTGACCGAAGTTGAGTCTAGTACCTGAAAAACTTTTACTAACATTGTTGTGTGGCTTACGGGCCCACATCTCAATCGGGTGGTATTAGGATCTTTTATTCCTCGTCTATACTCGGGCCCACATCTCTCTTCTCTTTTGGGTTAAAGATTTTATTAACTCTAACTCTAGGTTCTTGTAACTAATCCTCCTGGAGAGCCCCTCATTTCAAACGATGACTTGATTCGTTAGAAGACTCCGAAGGTACTCTCTGATGTTCTCCCGAGGACTTTTGCTCATCGTTTTTGCGATTCCCTTCCGCCATCAACCCCTATGAGTGACTACATGCAATTGTCATTCATACTTTCATATACAGTTCCTCTTGTTATTACAAGGTACATCGAATTATCTTACCGGAGATTCGTTCTTCCTCGGTGGATCACATGTTTCTTAGAATTCTTTGAAACGCTATTCACCTTCCGAAATTCTCAGTAGCCTATTGTTCTTGACCTTCCTCGCCTGCTTGCGTTATGGTTAATTCCATGTGTCTTGCAACATTCACTAAAATCCTTTGTGATTGTCATTTTGACCTTGTTGATTCAACCTGTGTGTGAATGCACGCAATCACCAGTTGTTTCCCATAAATTATTTGTCCCGCTCGGACATCTTTCTAAACCTGGATTGGTTCTCGACAAATCAACCTTGGTTGATTGCCCATCTAAGTCCGTTCAACTTACTTGTATTTGTTCGGAGCATCCGATTCTGATACACAAATTTGGAAATCTTAAATCCTTTGGTTAGTTAAGCATCAAGTTGTTTGGATGTTCTATAATGTCATGCCTTGCGTTCTTTCTCTCTCCGATTGAGTATCGATACTCCCACCAAGTCCTTGGTGGATCGCCAGGCCCATTGTTTGGTTATTACCCGATAGCATCCTTCACATTCAAAACTCTTGTGATGTTCTTCCCCTGATACATGATGCCATTGGTAGGCTGTGTGTTCTTCCTCTGATAAGATGTATCATATGCTTTTGCCGGCCACGCTCTATGTTGAAGCATGTGTTAATTACTCTTGAAGTCTGTGGTATATGTTCCTAAGATGCCCCGATGGGTTGGACCTATGCTTTCCTTAATTCGTGTGAACCCGACAGTTTTCACGAGTCAGACTTTTCTGGTGTTTTGCCAGTTAAACTTTCAAAACTACAACCTTATCAAAGGCGAGGTGTAAATGTAAGGTGATGCATTGATGAAGTGGGAGTCGACCTTGAACCTTGTGTTCATGCCCATGGAAACGATGTTGCTCTTATCATACAAGTTTCTACTTTCATATAATCATTCATGGTATGACTTGATCTTGTATCTTCGATATTTTCCTTTGAAATCATGGTTCTGACCATGTTGTTCTACTTTGATTTCATTCTCAGACAAGTTAAAGTGCTTGTCCTCCGCAGATCAATACGCTAGCCTAACCTCCATGCTGATCTACCTCCGTGTATTATCCCTGGTATCCTGATGAATATCATGGAGCTTCATAGCTTCATATAAGCTCCTCATTAGCTATGTTTTTCCTTCACTGATTCTTGTCTCCTCATGTTCTGAATTTTTGGACATTCAAGGACACCCATAATTGAATCGAGTCCGCATTGCGATTCAGCAACTCTTAGTAATCTGCTTTGCTTATTAGTTTGTGCTCGATCATGTCTTTCCAAGCTGTTTGGCTAGATCATCATCGTCATGCTAAGGCTTGACCATGCTATTTATATCCTTCATCCCCAAAACAAAATTCCAATAGTGCTCTAAGCTTAGATCGAGTTTTCAACGTCATGTTGGTTGTCTTGAAAGGAAATTTGGACTCTGAGCTAGCACACTAATCTGTGGTTCCGACAACCTTTTCGCTTCACCATTTCTTTGCTCGATGTCATCATTGATAGATTACATCATCAAGGGACTTCTCGACAATTGTGTCATGTTCATCATCAACATTCTGGGCTCTTCTAGGATATCAATTAAATTCATGATGAGAATTGCATGCTAATTGGTGTTGTCGTCGGCGACATGCTTGCCTTCCTTCCACACGCCGAGTTAGTCTTGTTTTGGTCGAACCTTGAATTCCTTGCTAGCCGTCTTGTGTTCTGTTCTATCTTGGAGTATCACCATATTTTTGTCGAGAATGTCATGAGAATCGCACATGTCTGATATAGTGATACTTCTTGCCATAGCCTCTTCATTCTTAGCTCCCCGGTTGTTTCTAACCGGGATATCGACAAATGGACCGTGATGTGTAAATTCAACACTTATGACATAGAAACTCTTTTACCTTGGAGTTAATGAAAATAATTCCATTCTTAGTGTGTTGGTTGTTGAATCAACATTCTAACCTCGGTCGTGCTATTTAATCCATATTTTCGGATGCACCTTTCAATCAATTGTTATTCATGGATCTTTTCCTCGAGCATACATCATTGTATCATTTGGCTTCACTAATGCTATCACCTTGTTCACTCAATCGTGAAGATCCATCTTTGTGGAAATCTCGATGAATTGTTGCCAAGCCCATCAGCCACATCCTCATCTTCTTCGTGGTTCATAATGAACATTTAAGCTAGTGTTGGAAACCTTAAAACATTATCTTTGTGCCTAGCTCATGAAGAATATGTTTGATAAAGAAGTGTTTTTCTCTAAGTTCACGTGCATTTTTGCCGCCGTGATGCTGAGAAATTTTTGTTTCGCTTCCTCTGGAATCGTTTCAATTCATTCTTGCATGTGCAAATTATTCTATGGTTTGATAGGTTTGCTACCTCACTCCTTATGTATTTCCTAGCACGTTAAGCCACCGATTGATTTTATCTGGAACAGGAGTTCTACGTAACATCTAGCCTAGACTTACACATGGAACTTTGATATCTGCTATGGTAGTTCCCAACCAGAACGCGTTTGCATTCCATTCTAAAAACCTCCACGTGGGCACGAATGTCTTGACATTGTATTCATATGTCTTGCAATATGAATCATGATTCAAGGCCTGCTTCCATTGTTCATTCCGAGATTCTTGCAACACCATCTCATAGGTTTGTGTTGCCACCTTTTCTTCTCAGGACGGCTAAGTCTGAAGTATCCTAGCACCAGCCATATCTAAATCTCAGTAGATATGATGGTTGCAACTTTTCCTAAGAATTATAACGTTGGTGTCTATGTTACTCGGTAAGGTGATGTGGCTAGCACACCTGCCCGAAAGACCTATTGTTATAGTATCTTGTTAAACAAAGTTCTCCTTTCTCCCATAAGGAAATTGTAAGATTCATTTTATAAATTGTTCCTCATGGATCCTTTGTGTATCCAAAGTCTGACCTTTACCTAGTGACCATGTCGATGCTTCCCTGAAGCATGACTGTGCTACCCTAATCCTCAAGCAAGAACATTGTAAGCACAATGCTAAATGTGTCCTGATAAATTATCCAAACATCATTGTATGGGCAAACATCATGATTCTGCTTGCCCATTTTATCCAAAGGATTACGCAATTGCTGGAGTGACATGTATGTAATGCTCTGATTTTCCTTGGGAAAGATATACTCCTAAAACTTGAGTATAACCACATTTTCCTTTCCATTGGTCTGTTTAATGCAATGAACACATTTTCCTTTCCATTGGTCTGGTTGATCTAATAACCACATTTTCCTTTCAATTGGTCTGTTTAACCTTTCTTTAGATTATATGATCTAAGAAGTTATAATTCTTTGCTTAGGTAAACGCCTCGGTGAACAAGTCTGTCAGTAATATCTAGTTACCATTGTTGATAACATTCCGGTAGCTGCCGGTGGACGAGAACCTTGCCTATTTGTTCGCCTCGTTTCAACGAGTAGGAAAATGGTTCTATTAGTCTTCCGCCCTTGGTACCGATGTTGTTGCCAACATAACTGACAATCTATCCTTTGAATTGTCATGCTACATGACCGTGCTAGTTGTCACCGCTCTTCTAGATCTTAACCACATGATCGGCCCATAACCCTCACTTCCACAGGATCGAAACTTGACTCTCCTGTACATCTTTGATTCCAAAGTATCCCTTGCACTTGGCTTCATTTGTAATTCCCGAGCCACCGTCCAAGGGTTGATCTATTCTAGTATCAGATGCAAAGTTTTTAGTTTCATTGCTCTGAACCCCTTTCACCTTCTGATTAGGCATCGAATGACTGCCTACCTGTTGAAACATTTGTACATCGCTTATTGCTCTCAACAAATTCCCTGAGTTACAAATCAATACTTAATTCATGTCTTCTTCCCTGAGTTCACCGTCAGCTAGCCAACCCTGTGTAGGTACGTCCTTCTAGAGTTTTCCCTCATATCGCATTCATAGGACGATGACATTCTCGATGAAAGAATGATGATTTCGTCAAGAGGACCTGAATCAGTGAATTGAACACATGAGTGAAAGGGATAAATTTCTTTGAGGAGATTAGCTAAGAACGGGAAGAATCGTTAGAATTTCGTAACCACAAATACTCCCATCTACTTCTCGAATCTCGGGACGAGAATTCTTGTTAGTAGGGGAGAATTGTGACGCCCTCGATTTGTGCTAAACAAGTCACTATAATTAAGCATAGTAATGACCATGATCAGTGCCTATTCATTTTTGCTAAACAAGATATGATCCAGTTAAAATTCATATCTCAATTTATATTTCACTTCAAAAGCCAATTGAATTTTATGGTGATAAAATAATTCTACAAACATCATCAGGAAAATGTTGCACACTTGTGGAATAATCCAAAACAATTATTGTTAAGGAAAACAACATCACCCTCAATGTTGGTGTGGACCCCACCATGATTTATAACAACTTAAAGCAATTCAAAGTGCTATCAAATTAGAATGAAAATGCAAACAATTTAAAAAATTCCTCAAACTTGGTGTGGCCATGTAAAATATCACAAGATATTAATTGGACCTTGTCACACATTTTACTATTGAGAAATAAAGCTAAAATAAAAAGAAATAGAAAGTTTAAAAAGAAAAGCAAAAACAAAACTAAAAGAAAAAGAAGAACCCCCCCTGGCCCAACTAGGCTACGGGCCCGCGGGCCGGCCCACCCCAGTGCCCCTGGGATAACCCCCCGAGCCCCCCTCCACCGACAGCCGTCGCCCCATTCCCCCCACCTCGACCCAATCTGGATAGGGATCGAGCCCCCGATCCCGCCCCGCCTCGACAGACGCCCCCCCGACCGCCGTCGCTTGACGCCGTGGCGCCGCTACGCCTCCTTCTTGCCTATTTGTCGCCCTCCCCCATGTTGTCATCGTCGGCCGCTGCCCACCCCCCTCGAGCCCGCTGCCTCCCATCGCCCGCTCGCGGTGAACCTCGTCGGGCTCCTTCCTTCCCCTCTCCTCCCCTGCACACCCATCGTCGCTAGCTATCACCGTTGCCTCACCGCACCGCCCAACCGCCCGCTTCTGCCCGCGCGCGTCGGTCCCGCTGCGCCTTACCGCCCCCCTATTGCACGCGCCCGCGCCCGCGCGCTCCCTTGCCCCCGCACCCTCCCTGCCGCGCCCACCGCAGCCCCCGCGCATCGCGCCGTCGCCGCGTGCCCACATCGCCCCCTCCCCCACGCGCGTCCCCGTCGCCCGCTGCCGCCAGCTCGCGCACGCTGCCGCGGCGCCGCTCGCTGCTGCCCTCCCGCTACCCCTCCGGTCGCCGCTGGGCGTTGCCGGGCCATCCCTGTCCCCTGCGCCCTGTCCCCTCCTATGCCTCTCGCTGCTGGCCGCCGTCGCCGGGCCAGCGCCTCTGCTCCCGGGCGCGCCCCTACCGTTCGGCCCGATTTGGTTAGTTGGAATTAAGCCCCACTAACCCCCCCCCCGTGTATGACAACTAGGCCCACGCCCCTAAAGCATTTTAATAAAAAGGAAATAATAATAATGATGATTTAATAAAATATTAAATAGTTAATTAATTAATTAGATAATTAGTTTAATTAATTAATTAATTAATTTATTAAGTATTAGTCAATTAACTTAATTAAGGTTAATTATACTAATTAATCATTATGATAATTAATTAAAACTGTTAAATTAATTTTGTTAATTAATTATCCTAATCAGAGAATGACAGGTGGGTCCCACCACCTTTAATTAAATTGATTAATATTAACTAAAATTTAATTAAAATTGAGTCAATGAGAGGTGGGGCCCACTGGTCAGTTTGACCAGTCTCGCCCGTGTTGACTGCTGATGTCAGCATGACATCATGCTTATGTCCTCAATGCAATTATTGAATTAAAATAATCTATTTTGATTTCTAAATATTAAGAAAACTTTAAAAATTAATATAAAATAATCCGTAACTCGGATGAAAATAATTTATACATGAAAGTTGTTCAGAAAAATCCCACGAATCCGAATATGCAGTCTGTTAGTCTGTCACGTGCTCCTAGCATAGCAAACATAGAACTTTTCCATCCGTTTCATCTGTTCGGTAGAAGCCCGAGACCTAGAAAATATCATTAGATATTCTTCCGACCCGTCTGCGTTAGTGCATACCTAGTTCTGCATATTGCCATGTCATGCATCGTCATGCATTTATCTCCTTTATATTTATTGTTTCTTCCCCCCCTCTTCTCTACGATAGACCCCGAAACTGATGCTGCCGGCGAGTACAACTACGCCGTTGATGATCAGGCCTTTGCCGCAGAGCAACAAGGTAAGCAACCCCCCTTGACCATTCCAATATCACCTATTCCTTTCCCTCTTATTCTTGCTCTAGGTTTTTGCTACTGTATTAGTTAGCTCCTATTCTGATGCATAGCCTGTTTTTGATAAACTGCTACTATACCTGCAATCATACCAATTGCATAGTATAGGTTGGTTAGTGAATCCCCAGTGACCCCCTTAGTCCAAGTTGCCCCTGCTTCTTCATCAACGACCCCACGACTCGACGACTCGAAGACTCGGTTAACCGACCGACAAGCCAGGCCCCTCACATCACCGCAGTCCCCTTAGATGTATGACTCTGAAGTGCTACTGTCGGGTACCGAGGGTGACACCTCTTGAAGTACTCGTGATGCTAGACCTGTAGTGCAGCTAGTCGGTCATGGTTATAGAGGGTGATTCCTCCTTCACCATTCCCGACAATGTCTCTGTCGTGCAACCCCTCAAGTGTGGGACCCTCGAGGGTGATTCTTCTAAAGTCCACCTTGACGGTTACATCGAACAGGGACCATTGAGAGTGATTCCTCACTTCGCCCCTTGATGTTTTATACACACAATTACTATGACCTGGTTACAGAAACATGTTGGTTATGGGTCGGCCCTGAGGTGTACCCACGGTTTGCTGATGTTGAGGCGTGGACGAGCAGGAGAGGCTCTTGCCACACATCCTCAAGACGGGGCGATGAGACCGCACCTCATGGTCGCGCTTGCCCCGCATTAATAAAATGCTAGTGGGTTGGGTATTCGATCTGAGTTGGTCGTTTGACCTTTTACGCACCAAACCTTCACGTGGGAGAAGTTATGGGTACTCAGCGTCATTGTATCAGTCGAAGCTCTTCGGACGTCAGCAATGGAGCGGCACGCGCCGGATTGGGCTGGAAGGTACAGCTCCCAGACTAAGTGTACTAGGTCTGCTTCTGGCCGCCTTCATATCGTGCAGGAGTGCAAGGGCAAGTCGAACCACGAACCTGCGCGCTTAGGATTTAGACCGGCGGCTGGCCTCTTTGTTGAGCCTAGGTGGGGCGATGCCGTTTTGGATCCAGAGGCCGGGCATTACCTAGGAAAGTGTGCCAGTCGGAGGTGATCAAGCATGTTGGAAATGTGGGGCACCCTTGCAGGGATGAATTCATCTATTCGAATAGCCATGTACACGGTAACAGGACGACTTGGAGTTGTACCTTGACCTACTACAACTAAAATTGTGACTTTAATTGAAATGAATGTTGGCTCTGGGATTGCTTCCTGGCAGGGAGTCGAGCAAGAATCTCTGGGCGTGGTTACTTAATAAAATTTGCTAAAATAAAATATTGCTATATGTGAGTTACCAGTCTACCCTCTTCTAATGATGCAAGATGCTGAAGATGCTAGTCTTCGATAGGACTAGGCCTTCCCCCTATTCTTGCTTTCTGCAGTCAGCCCACATATAACCCCTCCCCTTGATAATTATGCATACTTAGCATAGTTATGATGTCAGTCTTGCGAGTACTTTGGATGAGTACTCACCGCTGCTTTGCTTTCTCTTTCCCCTCGATATGATTCTGCGTTCAGACGACGGAGCCCATGAGATGGAGTATGCCGGAGATGACTACTACACCACCGTAGGAGCCTACTACTACGTGGAGGCGGCCCCCGACTAGCAGTAGGGTAGGAGGTTCCTAGGTAGGAGGCCTTCCCTCTTTCGATCCGTGTTATGTTTGTGCTAGCCTTCTTAAGGCAAAAATTGTTTAACTTATGTCTGTCCTCAGATATTATTTGCTTCCGCTGACTCGTGCTTGTCGAGCTTTGTATTCGAGCCCTCGAGGCCCCTGGCTTGTAATATGAAGATGTATGACTTTAATTTGTGTCTAGAGTTGTGTTGTGATATTGATTAGTGAGTCCCTAATCTTGATCGTATGCATTGCGTGTATGTTTAGCGTACGGTCGAAATTGGGGGCGTCACAATATGAGAAGTCAAGTATTTATTGGCTATATGTATCAAACATATGTGAATGAAGTGTTTCCATGTTCAATACTTCACCCGTGCAAACAATATGTGCAAGAAGCAAGAGATTATCTTGACCAAGGATATGATGCATATACTTACCTTGAAGATCTTAATGATTCTAGTAGTAGAAACACACTTGATATAACAATGTTAGGAAACACACGAGTATTCTACTCATCCAAATGCAAAAGAGTTCAAAAGTACCAATATATGCAAGACATGTGAAAAATAGAGTTTCTTAAAATAGGTATGTCTCCCCAGTAGAATATGTAGAACTTTCTCCCCTAAAGTATGGATTTGTAAATCTTCCTCTCCCCCTGAATCTTAGCAAGTATATATTGTGAGTAGGTAGGGTGAGACAAGTTTAGAAATAATAGACAATCAAATCAAAGATTTCTCCCTCTTGAGTAAGCATAAGCTTAAATGTTCTTAGATATTCTCTCCTTTGATATATTCTCCCCCTTGATGTTCTCCCTCAGTTACAAGCATAAGCTTTGATATTCTCCCCCTTAATATATATCTCCCCCTTTGGTATGAGCATAAGCTTTGAAGCTTTGATATTTCTCCCCCTTTGGCATTAATTTCCAAAAAGTGTCACACAAAGGGTCAGATAAATGGATCATTGAGAGGGAAGGGATCCTTGAGAATAAGGGTCATAGAAAGTAGGGATCCTTAAAGACTTTTTCTCCTCCTTTTTATCATCTGAAAGGTCTCTTTAAAATTTATCCCGCTTTTATATAGGGATCCTTGAATACATTTTCTCCCCCTACAAGTTTTATTTTATTTTTTAAAGGATCCTTGAAGAAAAGGAGATTTTCTAAGTTTATCAAAGAACATAGAAGATAGCAGAGTCAGTGGAACCAAATTGTTATTATGCAGCTTATCTGCTAAATCGGTAACACCGAATTGTTTAAATCAGAGACTTTGAGAGCTAAATAGAAACTTGGCAAAGGTAATTTTTTAGAAAGTCTCAGAGGAATAAAATGATTTGCAATGAATTTTCAAAAGGATTTTCAATAAATTTTCAAAAATATTTTTAATGTACTTTCAACTAGATGAGGATTGAGTGGTTCCAGCAAGGCATGCAAATATATGTTGAACCAATCAAGAAACTTCATCTAGATGATGGTCGGTGACTTGGTCACCTATATTAGAGTATATTGACTTAAGGAGCCTCGCAAGAATACTTGATCATAGGTCATACTCTACGTTAAGCTCAAAATGGGGTTACCATTTTTTGATTAAGCATTTTAATGTTTTCATATCTCTTGAGTTGCTTTATCTCATGACTTGGAGTAATGATATTTCAAGGATATGATCACATACCTTTGAGTTATGTTGATGACGTGGTATGTAGGGGAACTTCTTGTGGATGCTCGAATTTGATGAAGATCATCTTGAGTTGGGAGAAATCCATCTTTTCTTTGAAGCTAGGTCCTCCTACTGGAGTTAGTCATGCAAGGAAGAACAATGTATATATCCAAATGAAAATGGCGAAAACTTTCATCATATGTAAGTCAAGGATATAGTTTGTGTTGTCTTCTTCCCTCGATTGTGGATACTTGGCCATGACAAGATTGCTTTTGATGTGAGTTGTTGGTAATCTTGTGTAATATAGTTCTTCCAAGTACCTACAAAAGGACTAGATGCAATACAAGGGAGCATATATATCCAAGATATAAGATAGTGTCATATAAAGTGTAACATGGAGTAGTCATGTAAGCTTATGTCCTTGCATGCGTTCGAGTGAGTCAGTTTGAAGCATCAATGATGTTCAACTCACTTCTCAAGTGACAAAACACTTTCTCATCAAGTGGCTTGGTAAAGATATCGGCCAATTGCTTGTTAGTACGAACATGCTTAAGATTGATATCTCCTTTGGCAACATGATCACCAATGAAATGATGTCGATCTTGAATATGCTTGGTTCGAGAATGTTGCACGGGATTATGAGAAATTTTAATAGCACTCTCATTGTCACACAATGATGGAACATGTTCCACATGTATGCCATAATCCTTAAGAGTTTGAGTCATCCATAGCAATTGTGCACAACATTATCTGGTGGCAATGTGTTCTGCTTCGATGGTAGATACAGATACCGAGTTTTGTTTCTTGGAAGACCAAGACACAAGAGATCTACCAAGAAATTGGCAAGTACCCGTGGTGGATTTTCTGCCAACCTTATCTCAGGCATAGTCTTATTTGGAATAGCCAATGAGGTTAAAAGAAGATCCCTTGGGACACCAAATGCCAAATTTTGGTGCATGTATCAACTATCGCACAATTCTTTTCATGGCCTTAAGATGATACTCTTTAGGAGCGGCTTGATATCTAGCACACATGCACACACTAAGCATAATATCGGTATGGGAGGCACATAGATATAGCAATGGACCAATCATTGGTCGATAAACCTTTTGATCAACCGGTTTGTCCTCCTTGGTGAGGTCAACATGTCCACTAGTAGGCATAGGAGTTTTCATACCTTTAAACTCTTGCATGTTGAACTTGTTGATCAAGTCCTTGGTGTACTTGGTTTAAGAGATGAAGGTTCCTTCTCTCGATTGCTTGATATGCAAGCCAAGGAAATTCTTTAGCTCAGACATCATGGACATCTCGTACTTCTCGGACATCAACCTTCCAAATCTCTCACTAAATTTTGGGTTAGTAGATCCAAAGATAATATCATCCACATAAATTTGGCATACAAATAATTCACCATTGACTCTCTTAGTGAATAACATTGCCTCAGTTTTACCAATTTCAAAACATTTTTCAAGAAGAAACTTTGTTAAGAATTTATACCAAGCTCGTGGGGCTTGTTTAAGACCATAAAGAGCTTTAGGAAGCTTGTAGACATGATTAGGTTTATTAGGGTTCACAAAATTGGGGAGGTTGTTTACCATACACCTCTTCTTCAATCTCACCATTTAAAAATGCACTTTTAACCTCCATTTGGTAAGGAGTGATATCATGGTGATTAGCATCGGCAAGAAGAATGTGAATAGCCTCAAGTCTAGAAACGGGGGCATAGGTCTCACTGTAGTCCATACCTTCGACTTGCGTGTAGCCTTGAGCCACGAGACGTGCCTTGTTGCGTAGGACTTGACCGTCTTCCTCTTGTTTGTTCTGAAACACCCATTTGGTTCTGATGATGTTTTGCTCGTCCTTGGGTTTCTTCACTACTGCCCAAACTTCATTCCTCTCGAAGTTGTGTAGCTCCTTGTGCATAGCATTCATCCAATCCGAGTCTGAAGAGCTTCTTCTACCTTCAAAGGCTCAATACTAGAAATGAATGAGTAGTGCTCACAAAAGTTAGCTAAGCGGGTTTTAGAGTGAGTGATACTCCCAGTTTAATTGTCACCAAAGATTTGCTTTAAGGAATGATTCTTGTTCACTCTTTCTCGAACTCGGGATAGCTTTTGCTTGTTGGATGGTAGAGCTTCCTCCTCATCATCTTCTTCTTCATTGTTGTTGTTGAACGTTTCATCTCCTTGAGGCGGTGGTGAAGGAGGTTGAGGTGGATCATCACGATGTACTTATTCCTCCTCTTTGTCTTGTCGTCTATTGCTTTTGGATGCTTCCATGTCGTGTTGAGCTTCGCCTTGACGCGAAGTAGGAGCTTCCAGTTGGGTCTGAAAGGACGTGGAAGTCGCCTAGAGGGGGGTAATAGGAACTTTAAAATAATTACGGTTTAGGCTTGAACAAATGTGGAATAAAACTAACGTTTAATATTACAAGCACAAAACCTAAAACAACTAGGCCCACCTATGTGCACCAACAACTTATGCGAAGCAAGATAACAACTAAGTAATAGCAAGATATATAACAAGAAACAATATGGCTATCACAAAGTACAGTGCACAAGTAAAGGGCTCGGGTAGGAGATAACCGAGGCACATGGAGGTGATGATGTATCCTGAAGTTCACACCCTTGCGGATGCTAATCTCTGTTAGGAGCGGTGTGGAGGCACAATGCTCCCCAAGAAGCCACTAGGACCACCGTAATCTCCTCAGGCCCTTGCACAATGCAAGATGTCGTGATTCCACTAAGGGACCCTTGAGGGCGGTCACCAAACCCGTACAAATGGCAACCCTTGGGGCGGTCACCGGTACCCATACACTTTGGCAACCCTTGGGGTGGCCATCGGTACTCGTACAAATTTCTCGGGGCAATCTCCACAACCTAATTGGATACCCCGACACTTGCCCGGAGCTTTACACCACAATGATTGAGCTCCGAGATACCACCAACCGTCTAGGATGCCAAGGCACCCAAGAGGAACAAGCTCTAGGGTGCTCAAACACTCAAAAACCCAAGAGTAATAAGCTTCACAAACTACACTTCAATGTATCACCGTGGAGAACTCAAACCTATGCACCAAATGCAATGGCAAGGGCACATGGAGTGCCCAAGTCCTTCTCTCCCAAATCCCACCAAAGCAACTAATGCTAGGGAGGAAAATGAGACGAAGAACAAAGAAGAACACGGAAAACTCCAAGATCTAGATCCAAGGGGTTCCCCTGATACGTCTCCAACGTATCTACTTTTCCAAACTCTTTTGCCCTTGTTTTGGACTCTAATTTGCATGATTTGAATGGAACTAACCCGGACTGACGTTGTTTTCAGCAGAATTGCCTTGGTGTTATTTTTGTGCCGAAATAGAAGTTCTCGGATTGACCTGAAAATTTATGGAAAATATTTTGGAATTAATAAAAAATATTGGCGAAAGAATCAACTGCAGGGGGCGCGCCCATCCCCCTAGGGTGCGCCCCTGTGGCTTGTGGGCCCCCTGTTGCTCCGCCGACCTTGTTTCCACTCCTATATATTCCTATTTACGGAGGAAAATCAGAGAGAAGAGTTCATCACATTTTATGATATAGAGCCGCCGCCACCTCCTGTTCTTTCTTGGGAGGGTAGATCTAGAGTCTGATTTGGGCTCCCGAGAGGGGAATTCGATGCCGTCTTCATCACCAACCATCCTTCATCACCAATTTCATGATGCTCTCTTCTGTTCATGAGTAATTCCATCGTAGGTTGCTGGACGGTGATGGGTTGGATGAGATTTACCATGTAATCGAGTTAGTTTTGTTAGGGTTTGATCCCTAGTATCCACTATGTTTTGAGATTGATATTGCTATGAGTTTGCTATGCTTAATGTTTGTCACTAGGGCCCGAGTGCCATGATTTCAGATCTGAACATATTATATTTTCATGAATATATGTCACATGCCTAGCTAGATGTCATAGGACAACATGTGTGGGCATCATGTTTCAATTTTGCATCAACATGAAATGGTGGCTACAAGAAACCCCAAGCTCATATTTGAATCACACCAATTCAAAGTTTGTGAAAATTCAACAAATCCAAAATGCCCATCTAAAATGTCCCCTATGTTTGATAATTATGGACATGATTATACAAGGGGTCATTTAAAATATTTGAACAACTATAGCAATTTAAAAATAATTGATAAAGCTTCTGAAAATATCAAATAAAGCATTATCATTAATTTATTTTTCAAAATATCTTGAAACTTTTTAGATAAGTTTGAAATATTCAAACTTCAATATATAAAATATTTGGGATATTCTAAAATAGCATATGTGCCTGAAAATAAAATGAAACAAAGGTTAGAAATGGAATAACACAAGGAAAACAGAAAACTAAATAATTAAAGCTTACCTGGGCCAGGGAAGAAGCCGGCCCAGCCCACCAGGGGCGAACCGGTCTTCTTCCACCGCCGGCCAGAAGGACGCCAAGCGCGTGGTCGCCACACGCCGGCCACCTCCTCCCTGCCTGGCTGCTGGCCTGGAGGGCTCGGAGAGCGCCAGCGCGAGGCCTCCTCGTCGTGGTCTCTTTCTCCTCTCCCTCTCTCCCTTGCGCGCTCTCTCTCTCGCTCTCTTTCCTCCTCTGCTCCGCCATGGCCAAGCTCGTCGCCGCCGCGTCGCCGTAGTTCTAGCCCCCCCCCCCCGCGCCCTTCTGAGCCCACCAATAGCCCCGCAGTGACCCCCTCGTCCCCCTCGTGACGCTAGAAGATGCTGGGAGCCCTCCACGACGTGCCACCGCCGCTTCTTCCCTGCCGGCCACCAGAGCTCAGCCTCGACGATTCGCCTCATCTGGACCTCTCCGACCTTGCCGTCGCCTCTACTGGACCCGCGGTGATCTGCTGGTGCTCCTCCCCCTCTCCTCCTGCTTCCCCATGCCTCTAGCACAGTAGCCGGTCCTTCTCGAGCAGCCGTTGCCGCTCGGCTCGACGTGGTCGTCGTCTCCGGCGACCCCGAGCCCCCTCTACTGCCCTGCTAGACGCGCGCGTGCAGGGGCTACCTCCTGGTGCCCTCCACACGCCAAATGGTCGCCGGAGGTGCAACTCCGGAGAGTCGTCGCCGTGATTTTGGTCGCCGCCAGCCCTGCTTCGGTGGGCGCCGACGTGGCCGACCATCAGGGTGGGTCAAACCCCTGGTCACTCACAAGTCGGCCCTAGGGTGGGTCAAACCCCTGGTCAACGCGGAGTTTAGGGCTGTGTCACTGACGTGCGGTCCCCGCATGTGAGGTTTGACCTGGCCTGGTCAGCCGACTAGCTGACGTCGTAGTGACGTCAGGCTGACGTCTTCCAGTTTTAAAATAATTCCCGAAATTGTTTAAAACTTTAAAAATTCATATAAATTAATCTATAAATCAGATGAAAATAATTTATATGAGAAAATTTATCAAAAAAATCCAATGAATCCAATGGTGTTATTATCATGCATGTTAGAGGAACCTAAGTAGATGAACATTGACATTTAGTAATAGGTTAGTATATGGAATTTGAAATGAAGAACGATTTTGAACCCATATTCAAACTCACTTCAAATTAACTTGGATACTAGTTGCATTAGCTCATCCATACATGCTACCATGCCATGGTCATGCATCGTATTGTTGCACTTGCGTGTATTGATTGCTTCTTATGTGCATTGCGGTAGGCCCTGCTTCTGAGGATACCCCCGAGTATTCCAACAAAGGAGAGAACCTTCCCGCTACCCAGAAAGGCAAGCAACCCCCTTGATCATTCTGATAACATCCCACACTCTCGCTCCTGCTCTTGTTTATTTCATTAGGACAAATGTTCACTCATCTGTCATACACGGTAGATGAACCTATTCTTTTGCATGACCTGTCATTATCACAGTAAATAGCTAAACCTTGCAACCTAGCATACTTGGTAGATGCTTGTGTCATGATGTGCTTAGCCTACTTTGCCTGCTATGCTTTCTATGCTTAGAGTTGTGTCAGGTACGATTCATCTGGGTGATGAACTGGAGTGAAACCATGTTGTTCTGATGTGATAAGCTTATGATGAACCCGATTTGGTAAACGTGGTGATGAGAGGCTATGTAGGAGTACATAGCGTGTTGTCTCATTGGGACCATTCTTAGGAACCGAGTTCTGTGTTTGTGATCCAATACTAGATACTACCACACGTTGGGATTCTTAATTGACCCTCTCGACTTATCAGTCGCTTAGTCCTTAGTCCAGGAGTTGCAAGTAGTTTCTAGTGTTTATAGCATGCTGGAGACTGTGCGTAGCGCTGACCCTAGGGGTGGGTTACGACGTGGTAGGCAATGGCACGGTGTACGAAGGGTCACCCGAATGGTGGGCTTGGGGACCCTGCGCACATCGTTTGGGGCTGTCGCGGAAACTTCGGCCGGACTTCCATCCGAGTTCAGTCTCAAATAGGTGATAGCCTGGACTAGAGGTCTTACGTGATTGACGGTCGTGGCCAAATCCCTCGCTGGCTTCCGCTTGAAGGTTGTCGAGGTGCATGGTTTTATGAGCACATAGTGATAAGTGGTGAGAACATGTGTGAAGAAGTACACCCCTGCAGGGTATGAAACTATTCGAATAGCCGTGTCCTCGGATATGGACTACTTGGAAAACTTATGCTGTTCATAGATAATCAAATCGATACTCACAAAAATATCAAGACAAATGTGAGTACCATGGATGGCACTCTCCCAGGAGAGGGAAGTGAACCATGGTGGTGTATTGTCATGGAGTTAGGGGACTCGTGTGCGATATCTAAAATGTAAACAAAGAGTTAAAACTGTGTAGTGTAGGGTAGCCATGAGTCAAATCTGGCATTGCTGCATAAACTCCACCACTCCCCCTTGTTGATACATGAGCATGAATAGACTAGGTTTGTTTTAAAGACTTGTTGAGTACGTTTGTACTCATGTTTGCTTAATAAATGTTGCAGATGAGACCCAGGACCCATCAGGCGGGTTCTTTCTAGATGTCGACGATGCCGAATAGCTGGTGTCCCAGCTACGACCTTATGCCTGTGGCGGGCTGTAGATAGCCAGGCCATGTGCCTTTTTACCCTTTCATCTATCTGTACTCAGACAGCTTATGCGTCCGCTTGGTTTGTATGAACTTGTTTGTATGACTTGAGTGTCAGGTAATGTGACCCCTATCTGTAAGAACATATTATGCAAGACTCGTCTGATCTTCTTAAATAAAAAGTTGTGTTGTTGTATGGTTATGTTGTGATGCCATAGTTGTATCTATGCATATTGGGCATGTCGTGCATACGTGTGACGTGAAACGGTATGTATGGGATCCGACACCTAGTCGTGTGCCTTTAGTAGTACTCTTTACGGGAAACTGCCTCTTTGTGCTTCCACCGAGCAATGGTAGCTTGCTACTACTCCGGACACATCGATTGACCGGCATGTATCCTTCTTTGTTGCTGTGTCTATCCCTTTGGGGAAATGTCTCGTAGTGTAATGGAGTCCTTGTAGCCTGCTACGACTCGTCTACGTGCAGTGATGGCATTTATGTCTCACGGCGTAATGGAGTCCTTGTAGCTTGCTATGACTCGTCTACACACGCTTGAGGCCGATACCTGCATTGCTGGGTTACATATGCCTGTTTCCGTATGGATGTGCCAATTGGGTTCTATGACTAGTCATGTCGGCCCGGGTTCTCTGTCGTTTGATTGCCAACGACATGTTCACATACGTGAGCCAAAAGACGCAAACGGTCCCGGGTAAGGTAGGGCTATAGCCGTGGAGCTTACCAAGCATGAGGCCGCAAAGTGATGTGATATGTTACAGTCTGGATTCATATGACCTACGATCGGGGTCCCGACAATATATGTGTGTTCTTGATCCTATCTTGCAAGTTGTAGACACCTATTACGAGTTATGATCCGCATCCCCCAGAGTGACAATAACTGGGATTCTTTTCGGTGATTACCGTAGTTTGAGGAGTTTATGTATTCACTAAGTACTAATGCTTTGGTCCGGTTCTCTATTAAAAGGAGGCCTTAATATCCCTTAGTTTCCAATAGGACCCCGCTGCCACGGGAGGGTAGGACAAAATATGTCATGCATGTTCTTTTTCATAAGAACGTATGACTATATATGGAATGCATGCCTACATTACGTTGATGAATTGGAGCTAATTCTGTGTCACCCTATGCTATAACAGTTGCATAGTGAATGCCATCCAACATAATTATCCATCACTGATTCATTGCCTATGAGCTTTCCATATATTGATCTTTGCTAAGTTACTTTTCCGTTGCTACTGTTACAAACACTACAAAACTGCTACTATCACTTTTGCCACCGTTACCGTTACCTCCATACTACTTTGCTACTGAATACTTTGCTGCAGATATTAAGTCTTTCAGGTGTGGTTGAATTGACAACTCAACTGCTAATACTTGAGAATATTATTTGGCTCCCCTTGTGTCGAATCAATAAATTTGGGTTGAATACTCTACCCTCGAAAACTATTGCGATCCCCTATACTTGTGGGTTATCAAGACCTTTTTCTGGCGCCGTTGCTGGGGAGCATAGCTCTATTCTCAGAGTCACTTGGGATATATATCTGTTGATCACTATGAGGAATCTTAAAGATCCAAAAACCAAGATCTACCACTCAACTACGAGGACAGGTAAGGAACTGCCATCTAGTTCTGCACTTGATTCACCTTCTGTTATGAGTAAATTTGTGAAACCACCACCTACTAGTAATTCTGATATGTCACAAGTAATTGATGATGCTACTTCTGCTATGCATGATTCTTATGATGATACTTTGCTTGATGATATTGTGCCACTGGGTGAATTTCTTGATGAACAAATTGCTAGAGCCAATGCTGAAACTGATAATATTTCTGAATCTGATGAAATTATTGAGACTGAACACTATGATACACCTGCTAGACCTAGCTCTCCTAGATATGAATTGCCTGATATACCTGAAGGTTATGTTATGGAAGGAGAGGTAGCTAGGGACTTTCTTGCTTGTAAGGATAGAGATGATCTTAAGAAATTGCTTCGCAAGTGGAAAGAAAAATCTTTGAATGCTAGAATGCAATATGGTCCTAAGTTTGCTACTTCACCTATCTTTGTTACTGATAAGGATTATGAATTCTCTATTGATCCTGAGTTAATAACTTTGGTTGAATCTGATCCTTTCTATGGTTATGAATCTGAAACTGTTGTGGCACATCTTACTAAATTGAATGATATAGCCACCCTATTTACTCACGAGGAAAAAATTCGCTATTACTATATTCTTAAGTTGTTTCCTTTCTCATTAAAGGGTGATGCTAAGATATGGTTTAATTCTCTTGCTCCTGGTTGTTTGCGTAGTCCCCAGGATATGATTTATTACTTCTCTAAAAAATATTTTCCTGTCCATAAGAAACAAGCTGCCTTGGAGGAAATATTTAACTTTGTGCAAATTGAAGAAGAGAGTCTCCCACAAGCTTGGGGGAGGCTTCTCCAATTACTTAATGCTTTGCCTGATCATCGTCTCAAGAAAAATGAAATACTTGATATCTTTTATAATGGACTAACCGATGCTTGCAGGGACCACCTAGATAGTTGTGTTGGTTGTGTTTTTAGGGAACGAACTATTGAACAAGCTGAATTACTATTGAATAATATATTGAGCAATGATAATGATTGGAGTATTCATCTACAAAGCCAACTCTGAAGAAAAGAGGTATTCTATTCCTCAATCCTGAAGATATGCAAGAGGTAAAGAAATCTATGAAAGAAAAGGGTGTTAAAGCTGAAGATGTTAAAATTCTACCACCTATTGAAGAAATACATGGTATTGATAACCCGACATAGGTAGTAGAGGTAAATTCTCTTCGTAGATTTTATGAAAGAGATATTCCTTATAATAAGACTGCTAGCCAATGCTTGGATGAATTTTATAATTTTATTGTGAAGCAAGAAAATTTCAATGCTTATGTTAGTAGACAATTGAAACATAATGCTTACATGCTTGATCGCTTGGGTGATTATTTGAGTAAACATGCTTCCATGGTAACTACTCAAGTAGAACAAGTACTTAAGGCAAAAAATGATTTGCTTAATGAGATGAATAGTAAAGACAATGATCCTTCTGTAAAAGTTGGGACCAGAGGTGGTAGAATGACTTAGGAACCTTTGTATCCTGAAGGCCATCCTAAGAGGATTGAGCAAGATTCTCAGAGATTTAATACTGATGCACCTATTCGTTCCAATAAGAGTAGGAAAAAGAATGATGATAGAACTTTGCATGCTGCTAGTGAACCTGTTATAGATACATCTGAGAATCCAAATGATATTTCTATTTCTGATGTCGAGACACAATCTGGTGATGAACATGAGCCTAGTGATAACATTAATAATGATGTTCATGTTGGTTCTCAACCTAGTAATGATAATGATGTGGAGATTGAACCTGTTGATGATCTTGATAATCCACAACCTAAGAATAAAAGATATGATAAAAGAGACTTCAATTCTAGGAAACATGGTAGAGAAAGAGAACCATGGGTTTAGAAACCCATGCCCTTTCCTCCTAAACCATCCAAGAAAAAGGATGATGAGGATTTTGAGCACTTTGTTGAAATGCTTAGACCTGTCTTTTTGCGTATGCGCTTGACTAATATTTTGAAAATGTCTCCTTATGCTAAGTATATGAAAGATATTGTGACAAATAAAAGAAAGATACTAGAAGCTAAGATTTCCACCATACTTGCTAATTATATTTTTAAAGGTGGAATACCTAAGAAATTAGGAGATCCCGGAGTACCTACTATACCATGCTCTATTAAAGGAAATTATGTTAAAACTGCTTTATGTGATCTTGGAGTTGGTGTTAGAGTTATGCCTTTCTCTTTATATTGTAGACTTGATTTGAATAAGTTGACACCTACTAAAATCTCATTGCATATGGCTGATAAATCAACTGCTTTACCCATCGTTATTTGCGAGGATGTGCCTGTTGTGGTTGCGAATGTTACTATCTTAACACACTTTGTTATTCTCGATATTCCCGAGGACGATAATATGTCAATCATCCTTGGTAAACCCTTTTTGAATAATGCAAGGGCTATTATTGATTGCAACAAGAGCAATGTCACTTTTCATGTTAATGGTAATGAGCATACGATTCATTTTCCGAAGAAACAACCTCAAATTCATAGTATCAACTCCACTGAAAGAATTCCAACGATTATTATTGGAGGTTTTGAATTCCCTCTCCCTACTGCTAAGAAGAAATATGATATACTTATTGTTGGGGACATGCATATCCCCATAGAGGTAACCTAGTGTCATTTGAAAATTCTCCGGTTTCATGTCATTCGAAAAAAAAGTTTGTCAATAAGACTTGATTAAACTTATTGAATGACTCTTTTTGACGAGCATGAGATGGATGAATTTAGAAAGCACTACCTTCTGCAAGCAACTTTTTTCTCTGTTCCTTATTTTAAATTTAGCAAAATATCCATTATTTTCCTGTTTTTTGTTTTATCCGTGCAATAGAAAAATGACCTGAAAATAAAAGTTCCTAGAATTCCCTGAAAATGTAGTATGATTTTTTCTGGAATATTTAAGAATTTTTGACAATGAGTATGCATTAGGGGCTGCACCAGTGGGCCACAAGCCTGCAGGGCACGCCCATCCCCCCTGGGCGCGCCCTAGTGGCTTGTGGGTCCCACGTGGGTCCCCCTCATTTATTCCAGCCACCGTCCACTTCTTCTTCCTCCAGAAAAATCCCACCATTGTTCAAACCTGTGTTCTAGCTAATTTTGCTACCATTTTTGATCTCCCTACTCAAAGCTCCATTTGCAAAACTATTTTAGGGGATTGCTAATCGGTATGTGACTCCTCCAATAATCCAATTAGTTTTTATTCTAGTGCTTTACATATTGCAAATTTTTTCTATTGTGGTGACCTTGTTCTTGAGCTTGCATGTTAAATTTATATGGTCCCAAGTAGTTTTGATGCATGATATAGCTTCTAGGCACTCGTGGGAGTAGTGGTTATGAGTTTTGTTGAGTTTTGTTCACTATTATTTTGATTCACTAAAAATTTCAGAATAAATTTTCAGCAAAAGAGATGATGAGGAGATTGTTAAGAGGCTCTTCAAGCCGGGGTTTTAAAGAAAAAGAAAGTGAGAAGCCTAAATACAATATCCCTCGTACCGCGGAGGTTCATCCATGTGAATGGCCAAGTGAAGCATTCTTGAGAGCGGCCAGAATTTATGAAGATTTCTATTATTTAGCAGAGAATGCAGACATCACCGACTTCCTCCACAATAAGTGTGACCAATACCTCTTACTCACTAATACTTTCGTACAAAATTTTTAGTTTTATCCAAGGAAAAATCCTCCCATGGTAGAATTTCATTTATATGACGTGCCTAAGGAAATGTCACTTTACGATTTTTGCAATTTTTGCAAAATACCTGTTGAGGGCAGCATTAGTGAACCACGTCCTAGAGACATGGAGGATTTTATTGCCGCAATCACTATGGGGGAAGAGAGGGGGTGTCGAAGGCTAGAGCAGCTAGTGTACATTTTCCTGTTTTATACTATTATTCATTATTTGTGGGTAGATGTCTACTTGGTCGAGGCGAGAGTGGAAGCCTTAGTGCTCCCAACCTTGCTATTTTGCAACGTGCTTTACTTACTAATAAAACTTTTAGTCTGGGCGCCATCGTGGCCCAATGGTTGAATTTAAACCGTTCAAAGGGTCCCATATTTGGAGGTATATATGCACCTCGTTTAGCTAAAGACTTTGAGATACCTATTAGGCTTGACGAGGAAGATGAAATGTTGCTTCCTACTAGACATTTAGATTATAATAGTATGGTAGCACATGATTTTATTAAGAAAGATAATGATAAAATGATGCTTTACAACTTAGTATTTAGTCAGGGTACTTGTGAGATTATTACTCTGCCTGCTCCTTCTTTGTTCGATATTCATACAGGCAGGTACACTATTATGCCCGATGACATCTACTGATATTGGGGTTTGTCGCAACCCCTAGCACCTGAGCCGGCACCAGCTCTTGATCCATACCAAGCCCCAGTTTTTCCATGGGAGCCACAGGAGCTTGCCAACCAGTGGAACCCTCAGTATCCTCCGGATTATCCAGGAGAGGGTTATTTCCAGCCATGGCCCTAAACCAACTTAGGCCAAAAGCCTAAGCTTGGGGGAGTACGTATTTCTCACCGTCATTACATTCATGTTCACACACTCACCTTATTAATCGGTGTTCATACTTTTTCACTATATTATCCATGGTTGTTTATTTGTTCTTTTTGTTTTCTTCTTGTGAGTTTAATCAATCTTTCATAAAATAAAATAAAATAGTTCTAACTTTAACTTTTAAGTTTGTTTAGTTGTATCATTAATAGAAAACCCAAAAAGATTTCTCGTTCTTCTTTTGCTTATTGGGAGCTTTCCCATGTAAATATTTTTCCTTTCTTTTCTTTGGGTCGAAGGAGAAGACCTCAATGACATGTTGAGTGGCTCTCATATGCATTATTGTTTATCTTCTATAGAGCCCGTATTTCTTTTCCTTCCCTTTTGAGTTATTGTTTGCAAATTCTAGCTTAGCCCAATGCACGTGCACTCTTATTATCATTCACATGGTTCAGTCGTGCAAGTGAAAGGCAATAATGACAATATATGATGAACTGACTGAGATGGAGAAAAGCTGGTATGAACTCGACCTATCTTACTTTTGTAAATATGATTATCTCATCGTTCTTAATTCAGCCCATTATAGATGGAACATTTTTGCAATGACAATTAGGGATTATAGCTGCTCACACCATGCTTAATTAGCTAAGAGTGGATAATGGTTTGTCTTGAGTGCCAACATGCGCATTAAAATGGTTGTGATGTAGTATGATAGAATGGTATCCTCCTTTGAATGACTCGAGTGGATTGACTTGGTACATGTTCAAGCATGTAGTTGAAACAAACCAACATAGCCTCCACGATGTTTATGTTCATGGTGATTTATATCCTACTCATGCTTGCATTCGACGTTGGTTAATCTCAAAGCATGTTTATGACTGTTATCGCTCTCTAGTTGGTTGCTCCCCGGTCTTTTGCTAGCCTTCACTTGTACTAAGTGGGAATACTCCTTGTGCATCCATCTCCATAAACCAAAAGGTGTTCCATATGAGTCCACCATACCTACCTATATACGGTATTAACCTTCCGTTCCAAGTAAATTTGCATGTGCCATTCTCCAAACCTTTAAATAAATATTCTCTTTTGTATTCCCAAATCGCTCATGTATTGACTAGGGGCTGTCAGTATCTTGCATGCTAGGTGGGTTATTCTCACGATATGTGTTGATTCACTATCATTCACGAGAAAGTGGCTAGTATTCGGGATTCCCAGTCTCATGCTCAAAATTCAAATCAAAGTATAATAAAACAAAACTCCCCCAGGGATTGTGTTTGTATGGACGGTACCCGTGGATTCGGGCCTGCCGTGGAGGGTGATTGATTTGGTCGAGGGGGAGTAAAAACTTTACTATTCTGTTTGGGAACCGCCTATAATGTATCTAGCATGGAAGTTATCGATATCTCTTAGTTGTTATGTTGGCAATGAAAGCATACCTCTCAAAATGATTATTCATCCTCATTTTAAAAGATCGAGCTCTGGCACCTCTGCAAATCAATGCTTCCCTCTGGGAAGGGCCTATCTATTTTACTTTACCGTTGAGTCATCATCCTCTTATGAAAGGCACCTGTTAGAGAGCACCCCCGTCATTTGTATGCTTTGCTATTAATTGACATTGAGTATGAGTATGACTGGATATCTTTTACCATGAATTACAATGTCCAGTCAGCCCTCGTTCTTCAGAGGTGCTCTGCATTTATGTTTTGCGGTCTCAGAAAGGGCTATCGAGATACCATTATGTCATATTGTATCATGATTGTTTTGATAAAATTGTTGTCATCCGAGACTTATTATTATTGCTCGCTAGTTGATTATGCCATTGATATGAAAAAATGTGAGACCTAAATGTTATTGTGAATGTGGTTAGTCTATAATCTTTGCTGAATATCTGAACATAAGTTAGACATATTTACAACGGCAAGATCAAACAGAGTTTGTAACAGTTTTTGTTTATAACTTTCAGTTTATCAACTGAATTGCTTGAGGACAAGCAAAGGTTTAAGCTTGGGGGAGTTGATATGTCTCCAACGTATCTACTTTTCCAAACTCTTTTGCCCTTGTTTTGGACTCTAATTTGCATGATTTGAATGGAACTAACCTGGACTGGAGATGTTTTCAACAGAATTGCCTTGGTGTTATTTTTGTGCATAAATAAAAGTTATCGAATTGACCTGAAAATTTACGGAGAATATTTTTGGAATTAATAAAAATATTGCTGAAAGAATCAACTACAGGGGGCCACCACCAGGCCACAAGCCAGGGGGCGCGCCCACCCCCTAGGGCATGCCCATGTGGCTTGTGGGCCCCTGTTGCTCCATCGACCTCGTTTCCACTCCTATTTATGGAGGAAAAAGTTAGAGCGAAGAGTTCATCGTGTTTTACGATACGAAGCCGCCACCACCTCCTGTTCTTCCTCGGGAGGGCAGATCTGGAGTCTGATTTGGGCTTCGGAGAGGGGAAATCGACGCCGTCGTCATCACTAACCATCATTCATCACCAATTTCATGATGCTCTCCGCCGTTCGTGAGTAATTCCATCGTAGGCTTGCTGGACGGTGATGGGTTGGATGAGATTTACCATGTAATTGAGTTAGTTTTGTTAGGGTTTGATCTCTAGTATCCACTATGTTCTGAGATTGACGTTGCTATGACTTTGCTATGATTAATGCTTGTCACTAGGGCCCGAGTGCCATGATTTCGAATCTGAACCTATTATGTCTTCATGAATATATATATATATATATATATATGTGTGTGTGTGTGTGTGTGTGTGTTCTTGATCCTATCTTGAAAGTTGTAGATACCTACTACGAGTTATGATCCGCATCCCCCAGGGTGACAATAACTAGGATTCTTTCTGGTGATTACCGTAGTTTGAGGAGTTTATGTATTCAATAAGTCCTAATGCTTTGGTCTAGTTCTCTATTAAAAGGGGGCCTTAATATCCCTTAGTTTCCAATAGGACCCCGCTGCCATGTGAGGGTAGGACAAAAGATGTCATGCAAGTTCTTTTCCATAAGCACGTATGACTATATATGGAAGACATGCCTACATTACATTGGTGAATTGGAGCTAGTTCTGTGTCACCCTATGTTATAACCGTCGCATGATGAATGCCATCTGAAATAATTATCCATCATTGATCCATTGCCTATGATCTTTCCATATATTGATCTTTGCTAAGTTACTTTTTCGTTGCTACCGTTACAAACACTACAAAACTGGTACTATCACTTTTGCCATTGTTATCGTCACTTCCATACTACTTTGCTACTAAATACTTTGCTGCAGATATTAAGTCTTTCAGGTGTGGTTGAATTGACAACTCAGCTGTTAATACTCGAGAATATTCTTTGGCTCCCCTTTTGTCGAATCAATAAATTTGGGTTGAATACTCTACCCTCAAAAACTGTTGCGATCCCCTATACTTGTGGGTTATCATCCCCTCACATAGAGGAGAAAGTGATTGGTGGAAATGTGGATCTAGATATCCTCCCCCTTTTCCCTCCAGAACTAACAAGAATTATTGGAGCGATGGATAGATAGCAAGGTCAAAGAAGGTCAACAATGGGGGCAAAAACAATCTCAAAGGTTGGCGAACCATTGGGGAAGAAGACCCTCTTAAATAGGTCCCCACAAATCTGCCCGTTATGTGCAAAATAGCACACAGGCGGTACAATCGCTAAGAAGGCCGGAACAACCGCTAGGACCGAGCATGGGAGGTGGTGAGGCAGAGTCTCGAGTGGTACAACCGCTCCGGACACTGGTAGTACCGGTCAAAATGAATTAACCAGAACAACCGGGCCACCACCGCCCAAGAACAGCACCATAATAGACCCCATCCGGTGCTGGGCCGGTACAACCGCCTGAAGCCACTCACCAGGCACTACTGGAATAAGGATCATTGCCGTCAACCAGCTCTTTGCCGTCTGATAGCTGACGGCAAAGAAGGTCTTTGCCATCAGCTTAAATAAAACTAACGGCAAACAGAGACCTGACGGCCAAGATCATGTTTGCCGTCAGGAAGCTCTTTGCCATCTGCTAGCGGACAACAAAGCTTCTTTGCTGTCTGCTAGCAGACGGCAAAGAGTGAGGGTCTCCCACTAACGAGAACAACCTAACGTCCACTTTCTTTGCCATCTGCTAGCAAACGGCAAAGCTTCTTTGTCGTCCGCTGGTAGACGGCAAAGAAAGTGGCCAACCTAACGGCCGTTCCCTCCCACTAGCTAGGCTCTTTGTCGTCTGCTAGCAGACGGCAAAGAGCTTTGACCGAACAAAAAACCAGTCAGCGCCCGTGCCCCATCCCTCTCTCTCTATCCCCTCTGCATGCCCGCGCGCCCGTCCCCGTGCCCGAGCCGCCCCCGCCGTCGACCACCACCGCCCCCACCGCCCCCGACCCCCAAGGCCGTCTGCCACCCTGACGCCCCGCCTAGGCCTTGCGGCCGCCCCGACGCCCCGGTGCCCCGCCCAAGCCTTGCGGCGCCCCACCGCCCCGGCGGCCCGACCCCTCTCCGTCCAGCCGCTCCCACCGCCCGGCCCCTCTCCGTCCAGCTGCCCCCCGCCGCCAGGCGCCGCTCCATCCAGCCGCCCCCTGGTGAGGTTCTTCCCCTTTTTCTTACTTTTTTTCTTGCTATTTTTTCATTTAGGTAAGGTTAGTAATTTAGGTTAGTTGATTTAGGTTGTACTGTTAGTAATTTAGGTTAGTTGCTTTTTTAGGTTAGTAGGTTTTTGGTTAGTAGATTGTAGGTTAGTTTTTTTTATATTTAGTCATATTTTAGGTTAGTCATATTTTAGGTTATTAGTACGTTTTGTGAGATGAAAAAAATAAGAAAAGAAGAAAAAAGTAGAAGTGGAGAGGAAAAAGGAAAAATAAGGAAAATGAAGAAGAAAAGGAAGACAAGAGGAAGAAGGAAAAGAAGGAAGAAGAATAAAAAGATGGAGAGGAAAAAGGAAAATAAAGCAGAAGAAGAAGAAGAAGAAGAAGACAAAGAAGAAGAAGAAGAAGAAGAAGAGGAGGAGGAGGAGGAGGAGGAAAAGAATAGAAGAAGAAGCAGAAGAAAGACGAAGAAGATGAAAAAAAAGTAGAAGTAGAAGTAGAATATGAAAAAAGAAGTAGGAAAAGTAGAAAAAGAGAGTCGCCGAGGGAAAAGAGGGTCACCGAGTGGTCGAGGGGTCGAGGATCGAGGGGGAAAGGAGTTGAGGGTCTAGGGGTCGAGGATCAAGGTGTCGAGGGGTCGAGGATCGAGGGGAAAAGGGGTACAGGGGTCAAGGGTCGCCGAGGGATCGAGGACTTGCCATCCCGACCCTGACCCCCTGACCCTGACACCCCGACCCTGACACGACACCCCGACACCCCGACCTCGACACGACACCTTGACACCGCGACCCCGACACCGCACCTCGACATCGACACGGCACCCCCGACCCCGACACAGCACCTCGACCCCGACACGACACCACAGACACCCCGACCCCCGACACAACACCCCGACACGGCACCCCCGACCCCGACACGGCTCCCTTACCCCGACACGACACCCCCGACACCCCGATCCTAAAAAAGGTGCTCTTTGGCCTTCCAGAGGCCGACATGTCATATATTTGTGAATTCTGAGTTAGGTCATATATTTTTCGATTTTGTTAATTAGAACATCATATTTATGTTGATCAGGTGGATTTAAATGTGTAGTTGTTTCGTCGCTGCGAGGGTCTGGTGTTCGATGACCTCCCCGTGCATTCAACGAGATCCGCCCTTGCGTTCGTGGGTGAGCACAAATGACATCTCCTCTTGCCCCCTTCATTTCCTCTGTTCCGGCCTTCGTGCCGATGAAACTTGCTAGCTATAGGTGTCTTCAATCATCAGTATGTGTGACCACTATGCGTCTCTCATTCGAAAGGGTTGCATATATAAATATGCATTCATTAGCATATTTATAACCGTGATTCTTTCAAATTGTCCAAGGTTATCCATGGACAGCCCGAGTATGTGTAGATTGGGTTCGTTTTCCCATATGCTCTGCTCCGGATCCGATGCAAAATTTCGTCAGTGCCTCCCTGTTGTTCTTCGGGTATACATCCTCTCTCCTTATTGCCGAGACGTATATCAGGAGAACAGCAGGGAGGTGCTGCCGAAATTGTGCATCGGATCCAGAGCAGAGCATGGGAAAACGAACACAATCTACACATACTCAGGTGGGATTAGGACCTATCTTTACCTACTAGCGTCTAGGTTGCATCGACGTAATAAAACTGACAAACTCTATTAACTGATGAATATGGTTTGCTAAATTATGTATATACTTTTTGTGTGTCCAGTAGCTAGGCAAGATGAGTGGTCGTGGGTGGATGTACACCGGTCACACTAGTTAGAAAGACATGACCCATGAATGGATAACAAAAACCAAGGAGTTTGTGAGATTCACATTTGCAAATGGACAGAAAAGAACCTGCTGCCCTTGTGTCGATTGGGACAACTGTAAGAAGAAGTCAGAGTTTGAAATGA
The DNA here is from genome assembly GCA_022496015.1 of Hordeum marinum. Classification (NCBI taxonomy): domain Eukaryota; kingdom Viridiplantae; phylum Streptophyta; class Magnoliopsida; order Poales; family Poaceae; genus Hordeum; species Hordeum marinum. The sequence goes on from CM039674.1 coordinate 148,760,757, forward strand.
TCAAACACCTGCAGAAGTGGGGTTTTACGCCTAATTATACGGTCTGGACATTTCATGGTGAGCCTGCCCAACGTGCCAGAGCTGAGGTGGTTCGTCGTTGCACCAACGAGCATGGTACCAGGATCGAAGACATGGTGCAAGACTTTGATGATGCTCGGGATTCAAACGATGAAATGGAGGAATCTGTAAAGGCCTTTTATGAAATGTGGGAGTCTTCAAAACGTCCTCTCCACGAGCACACTAAGCTTTGTCAGCTGGATGCCATCGCACAAGTAATGGCTCTGAAGGCTCAGTTCAACCTGGGCAGAGAATGCTACGATGCGATGATGACGATATTTGGACGCTTTCTACCCAAAGGCCATGTATTGCCACCAAACCTGTACCAGTCGGACAAAATCCTACGTGCGCTTAAGATGCCCTATGAGAAGATAGATGCCTGTGAGAATGGATGTGCCTTATTTAGGCTTGAGTATGCAGGCTTGAACTATTGCCCCATTTGCAATGCTTCCAGGTATGTTCTGGTAGACAATGGTATGGGTGAGAAGAGTCAGACCAAAATCCACATTAATGTTCTTCGGTATCTGCCAATCATACCAAGACTTCAACGTCTTTTCATGGTCGAAGAGATGGCCAGAAAGATGACGTGGCATAAATTGGGCAAAAGAACAGAACTAGATGCAGATGGGAATCCGATGTTCGGACACACTTCAGACTCTTTTGCATGGAAGCACTTCGATGTATTACATAAGGATAAAGCGGCAGATCCAAGGCATCCTCGAGTTGCCATCAGCACGGATGGGTTCAATGTGTATGGTATGACGGCAGCACAATACAGTTGTTGGCCTGTATTTGTCATTGCACTCAATCTCCCCCCCCGGAGAGATTATGAAGAGAAAGAACATTTTCCTGACGTTGATAATTCCAGGGCCCAAATACCTGGGGAAGAATATGAATGTGTACATGCAACCGCTTAAGGATGAATTCCAAGAAGCCTGGGATAATGGTATCAAGACATACGACGCCGCTACAAAAAAGAACTTGAAATGCATGTGTGGTACATGTACTTGATGCATGACTTGCCGGCGTATGCGCTATTCGTTGGCTGGTGTGTGCATGGAAGGTTTCCGTGCCCCACATGCAAGGCATCTCTTCAGTTCCGTTGGCTAGAGGTGGGTCGCAAGTTTTCTTGCTTTGACATGCATAGACAGTTCCTGGATCCTGACCATAAGTTCAGAAAAGACAAGAAGAATTTCATCAAAGGTAGAGTTGTCAAAAACACTGCACCACCTGTGTTGACAGGCGAACAGATCCTGGATCAGATAAACGCTCTCGAGCCAGATCCAGATCATCCAGGGTTTTCAAAGGGTATAATACGGAACACGCTTGGACTCACAAGATATGTTTGTGGGATCTACCTTACTTTAAATACCTCCTTTGCCCACACAACATCTACGTGATGCACACTGAAAAGAATATCGCGGAGGCCCTTTTTGGTACATTGTTCGGCATCGAGGGGAAGTCGAAGGATAATCCTAAGGCTAGATTCGACCAGCAGGCTCTATGTGATAGACCGTTACAAAACATTCGACAACCAAAAGGAAAGAAGAACTAGAGGAAGCGAAAGGCATGATTCAATCTTGGAAGGCCAGCTATGAGGGAAATGATCTTATGGGTGAAAATGTAGTTAATGTTCCCCAATGGGTATGCAATGAATCTAAAGAGGGGAGCGAGTCTTGACAAATTGAAAATATTTGGTCTCAAGAGTCATGATTGGCACATATGGCTTGAGTGGGTAATGACGGTGATGTTGCGTGGCTTTATCCCTGATGATGAATGGCTAGTACTGGCAGAGCTGAGCTATTTCTTCCGTGCTCATTGTGCGAAAGAACTATCGCCTGACGTGCTAGACGAACTAGAAGAGTTGGCACTAGAGTTGATCTGCAAGTTAGAAAAGATCTTTCCATCGGGCTTCTTTAATCCAATGCAGCATTTGATTTTGCATCTCCCGACCGAGGCAAGATTGAGGGGGGCCCGTGAAATATCGTTGGTGCTTCGCAACTGAGAGGATGCAGAAGACGCTTCGAGAAAAATGTAAAAATAAATGTAGAGTTGAAGCATCGATGGCCGAGGCATTCATTACTGAGGAGGTGGAAAACATCGTGACAGCACACTACAAAGCCAAGAATCGTCATTTGCATAATCTGAAACCTCGGTACAATGATGGCGACTGTGAAAAAGGTCGATCCAACCTCAGCCTATTCAAAGGGAAGCTCGCACCAGCCGGTGCTTCAAAATCAATAGCGTTGGATGTCGAAGAATGGCGGACCATTTCGTTGTATATCTTCAACAACCTAACAGAAGTGTGGCCGTACATCGAGTAAGTTCTCGGTACATTGTTTTGCAACTTCTAATTCCTTTGAAATGCTCTTATGCCCGGATATGTGATATAGTCGATACGTCGCCAAATTCTCGGATGGAGCGGTGATCCAAAAGGATTCCATTGAAGTGTATGAGCTTCTGGCAAAGCATGGAGGCGGCTATCCCGGTTTCATCTCAGCACCTAGTGATTGTACTAATCAGTGTTGACTTGTTTGATTGTAGACTTTCTACAGGTGTCTTGAGGAACACGAGGCGAAAGCTGCTGTTGTTCTCGAAGCCGAGTGCAAGCGCCTACTTCAGAACTTATGGCACGAGGCTCGGGTGCAGGCTATTCGAGACTACTACGCCTCGACTAACATTAAGAGGGCCAAGAAGAAGTGCCACAAAAATTATCTGAGTAAGGAGAAGTTAATGAATGTAATTGTCTATTGTTAAGGCCTTGTACTTAGTTTCTTTGAGTTGATTCGTAGGCGTAGCGCTGAAATTTCTCTTGTCTAACTTAGGTGCCCCCGAGATGCTATGCGGATAGAATGGACTATTGGGAGGCATTGGTGCATGAGTGGTGCTCTCCCGAATGGCTAGCCGAACACAACAAAGCCAAGGATAAGCATGCCCAAATGAGAGTGTGCCACACCATCAAGGGGCTCCAACCTGTTTGAGTACGGGGATCACTAGGTATGTGGTTTGCTTCATGATTCATGCAATTTCATTCTTCATGCTAGCTTGAGCCCTTAACTAATATTTTGTTCCTCTCTTTTAGGCACGAGAAAACAAGAAGGAGGCGCCACCTATGTTCGACCACTATGCCATGGCCCATACTGCCTCGTACAAGAAGGCCAAGGAATTCTCTGAGGATGACCTCGATCATCCAGAGAGCTTCAGCAACATCTCCTCCCACAACAAGCTCGTGAGGTACATAGTTGAGGGGAAGGCGAGGAAAGGGGAGGACTTCAACCCGAGCTAGAGTCTGTTTGATCCAGAGCTCGTGATGATATCTGGTGGCAGGAGGGCCCATGGCTTGATAGCCATTGGGGATGGACTGATATGTTGTCCTACAACTCTCTCGGAGATCAAGAAGTGCCAGACGAGCTCTGATCCTGAGATAAGGCCTCGTCCACGGCCGATGGAGCTCGCCATTGAGGCTAGGGCCCAGGAGCTTCTGGCGGAGGCAAACAGGCAGGCGGCGCAGAGGGAGAGGAACATGGAGGAGAGGATGGCTAGGCTCTTGGAGGAGGAGAGGAACCGGAACGACGCATCTCACCGGGCCCTATACGAGCTCCTCGTGGTAAGTTTCTCCTGCATATTAGCCAAAACATGCACGTAATGTTCATTTCATCAGTAACTAATATGAATGACTCGTGAGAACAAAATGTGCAGACCATATGCCAGAACAATGGTCAGACCCCTCCGTCGATGCCCCATATTGCTATAGCACCCACGGTGAGTTTCATTTGAATGGTCATTAGTTACTAGTATTCACATTTGAGTTGCATCATGCTAAGGAGACATTGCTTGCAAATGATCTTTGGTGCAGCATGCCTCCCGACAAGCATCGATCGATCCTTCTGCGTCTACCGCAACACCGACCGATCCTTCTACGTCTCACCCTGGCGCAAACCCGACCGGTCCTTCACCATCGTGATGATGATAAGTTTTCCCAAGTGTTTTGCTTAACAAATGCATACTTAGCTTAAGTAATGACCTAATTAGCTCCAAAATGACCTATACTTAGCTTATTTCCTCAAAAATGACATAATAACCTTACTTAGATCCAAAATGATATATTCTACCTAGGATAGCTATAAAATGACCTATACTTAGCATTTTTTCCTCCAAAATGACTTGATATGCTTAGTTAGCTAGAAAATGGCATACCTACCTAGGATAGCTCAATAATGATCTATAGCTAGCTTAGCTAGTTCATTTATGACATAATTAGCTCACGTAGGTACAAAATGGCATAACTACCTAGGATAGCTCAATAATGATCTATAATTAGCTTAGCTAGTTCATTTATGACATAATTAGCTCACTTACGTAAAAAAATGGCATAATAACCTTGGTTTAGCTCCAAAATGACCTATACTTAGCTTATTTTCCGGAAAAATGACATAATAACCTTACTTACCTCCAAAATGATATATTCTACCTAGGATAGCCATAAAATGACCTATAGTTAGCATTTTTCCTCCAAAATGACTTGATATGCTTAGTTAGCTAGAAAATCGCATTACTACCTTGGAGAAGAGGAGAGGAGAGAAGAAAAAGAAAGAGAAGATAAATTCTTCTTTTTCTTCTTCTTTTTCTTCTTTTTCTTCTAGCTAGTCTTCTTCTTCTTCTTCTAACTTTCATCTTTCCTAATTTGCATATTTGCTATAGATGAGGAAGCTTGCATTGATGGAGTGTTCTCTTGTACTTGTGCTTCCTTTTTGTCTATGGAAACTTGTTGGAAACTTGTTTTGGATATGTATGTATGGATATGTTGTTGGAAACCATTGTATGTTGGATATGTTGTTGGACACTTGTATGTTGGATATGTTGTTGGAACTTATTGTTGGTATGCTTGTTGAAACTTATTGTTGGTATGCTTGTTGGTAACTTGTATTGTTGATATGTTGGATATATATGTGAAATTCTGTCAAATTGAATGATTTGAAGAAAAAACAGGGGCTATATAGCCACTTTGTCGTCTGCTGGCAGACGGCAAAGTTGCCACATGGCAGCTACCTGTGCAACCTGGAGGAGCACTAGGCTGGCCTAGGTGGGTTCTTTGCCGTCCGCTAGCGGACGACAAAGACCTTAGTTCTTTGTCGTCTACCAGCGGACCACAAAGAACCCACCTAGGCCGGCAAAGAAACATGTGCTTTGCCGTCAGCTGGCAGACGGCAAAGAACTAAGGTCTTTGTCGTCTACCAGCGGACGGCAAAGCACGCCGTTAAGCCCTTAACGGAGCTAAGTTGCCACGTGTGCCATCCATGCCCTTTGTCGTCCGCTGGCAGACGGCAAAGATGCAAAGGTCTTTGCCATCTGCCAGCGGACGGCAAAGCGCCCTTTACCGTGGGCTTAGTCAGCCGGACAGTTGGCCGTCTGCTGGTGGACGGCAAAGCCTTTGCCATTCGGCATGCATGACTTTGCCGTCCGGGATGGCTGACGCCAAAGTGCCTGATTCCTATAGTGAGGGCTGGCCAGATCCTGGGCGGTACAACCGCCTGGAGGTAGTGGTACAACCGGTGGCATCAACCTGTGAGTTGCGACCCCAAGGTATCACCCCTGGGCCGTAGTGTTGGAAATATGCCCTATAGGCAATAAATAAAGTGTTCATTATTATATTTCCATGTTCATGATAATCGTTTATTATCCATGATATAATTGTATTGATTGGAAACACATTACATGTGTGGGTAAATAGACAACACTGTGTCCCTAGTATGCCTCTAGTGAACTAGCTCGTTGATCAAAGATGGTCAAGGTTTCCTAGACATTGGCATGTGATACCATTTGATAACGGGATCACATCATCGGGAGAATGATGTGATGCACAAGACCCAAACTACAAACGTAGCGTATGATCGTGTCAATTTATTGCTATTGTTTTCTGCATGTCAATGTATACGTTCCTATGACCATGAGATCATGCAACTCACGGATATCGGAGGAGTGCCTTGTGTGTATCAAACGTCGCAACGTAACTGGGTGACTATAAAGGTGCTCTACAGGTATCTCCGATGGTGTCTGTTGAGTTGGCATGGATCGAGACTGCGATTTGTTACTCCGTATGACGGAGAGGTATCTCGGGGCCCACTCGGTAATGCAACATCACAATAAGACTTGCAAGCAATGTGACTAATTGTTAGTTGCGGGATCTTGTATTACGGAACAAGTAAAGAGACTTGCCGGTGACGAGGTTGAACTAGGTATGGAGATACCGACGATCGAATCTCGGGCAAGTAACATACCGAAGAACAAAGGGAACGTTATACGGGATTAACTGAATCCTTGACATAGAGGTTCGACCGATAAAGATCTTCATAGAATATGTAGGAACCAATGTGGACATCCAGGTCCCGCCATTGGTTATTGGCCGGAGAGGTGTCTCGGTCATGTCTACATAGTTCTCGAACCCGCATGGTCTGCACACTTAAGGTTCGGTGACGTTTTGGTAGTGTAGAGTTATGTATGGTGGTGACCGAAGATTGTTCGGAGTCCCGGATGAGATCCTGGACGTCACGAGGAGCTTCGGAATGGTCCGGAGGTAAAGATTCATATATAGGAAGTCCCAGTTTGGTCGCCGGAAAAGTTTTGGGCTCATCGGTAATGTACCGGTAGTGTCGGTAGTGTACCGGGAGGCCTTCGGGAGAGGAATTTCGACCCTAGAGGGTCCATGGGCTGTGGGATAATAATAACCAGCCCTTAGTGGGCTGGTGGAACATCCACAAAGGCCATGGTGCCAGGAGGGAAAAATACCAAAAGGAAAAAAGGTGGAAAAGGCAAAAGGGGGCTATATAAGGAAGGAGTCCTAATCCTACTTGGAGTAGAAGGAGGAGGACTCCTCCCTCCTAGCCGGCCGAACCAGCTAGCCTTGGAGGCCAAGGCTGCCTCTCCTCCTCCTCTCCTCCTATATATACTAGAGGGTTTCAAGGGTTCTGCACAAGTTCTTTCTTCCACGTGCAACCCTAACCTCCAGTGCATAGTTTCTCCTCTAGATTGTTTTCTGCGGTGCTTAGGCGAAGCCCTGCAGGAATAACTCCACCACCATCACCGGAGCACCGTCATGCTGCCGGTGAACTCTCCCTCCTCTCCGCCTCCTCTTGCTGGATTAAGACGGTGGAGATCGTCATCAAGCTGCACGTGTGCTGAACGCGGAGGTGCCGTCCGTTCGGTACTAGATCGGAAGGATCGTGATCAAGGCCACGGGACGTTCGTGATCGGATCGCGGGACGGATCGTGACGAGATTGCGGGACGGTTCGTGATTGGTTCGCGAGACGGTTCGTGATTAGATCGCGGGACGCTCGGCGATTTGGATCGCGAAGAAGTACGACTACACCAATCGCGTTTCTCAACGCTTCCCGCTTAGCGATCTACAAGGGTATGTAGATCCACTCTCCCTCTCGTAGATGCTCATCACCATGGATAGGTTTGCATGTGCGTAGGAAATTTTTTGTTTCCCATGCGACGTTCGCCAACACGCAGTTGCACCAGACGTACCAGCCATGCGGTACAACTGCTTGGACCAGCGGTACAACCGCATCAAGAAAACACGTAAGACCGGAACTGCCATAACCTGTGTAAATGAGCTCCGAATTGAGCAAACTCAAGCTTGTTGGATTCAGGATGACAAGAGCTATCCAACAGTGATGTGAAACCTCTATGAATAAAGAACCGACAAAAACTCCAACATCGAAAACATCTGCATATGGACTCCGTTTTCGATGAACTTGAGCTTGTCATGAAGCTGGCCATAAGCTCAAGAACACACATAGAGAAAAGCCAACCCAGAACCAAGAAATATGATGATGCCAAGAATGCAATGGTTTGAGCTCTCAACGAATGATATGATCAAACTACTCACTGGAGAGCCCCCCTTGATAGTACGGCTATCAATCCTATATCCTGGTCTCCCAACTACCACCATGAGACCGGTAAAATAGAAAACCCTATCAAGGTCAAATCTTTCCCTTGCGAATAGTCCACTTGAGCTAGATGATGACGATCTTGTCCTTCTCAAGATGAACCACCTTTCTTGATTGCGTCGGCTCAATGAAGACTAGTAGTTTGCTCCCCCATACTCCTCTATGGGTGAGCCACTCTTAGGCACATCTGCACCAGTCCATTGTCACCACAATGGATGGCAAGCTTCAAGCATGAGCTCTCCGTGATGCTTCACTCGAAAATGCACACCGCAACCTTCATGACGATCACCACTTGATGTCATCTTCCATGGGTTGTATGGGATCTTCCTCTTGATGCAATCCCATGGAAATATACCTAACCCTACAAATAACACTCACATAGACCATGGGTTAGTTCACATAGCGTAATGGGCAGTGCTTACCATACCATGGGATCACCTGATCCCTCTCAGTATATCTTGTACGATTTGTGTGTTGATCAACTTGGTTCACTCTTTGACTTAGTCTTGATCAACCTCGTATCTTATCTTCTCTCTTCATAAAGATGATGTCTTGAAGGTAAACATGAATGCTCACACAATCTTCTTCTTCAATACATGCTTGTAATAAGCTCAACTCTCACATGCAATCTTTGGATAAACCTTGAATACCACCTTGGTCACAATATATACTCCTTGAAACCAACACATGTACTTCAAGAAGTGCCTATGGAGAAATCCTTCGATTATCACTCAAGGCAACCATTAGTCCATATGGATTGTCATCAATTACCAAAACCACACATGGATAAATGTGCTCTTACAAGGTCGATGAAGTACTTTCCTTCACCTCTGTGGGAGGAATCTTGTCAATGGACAAGTCTTGGATGTCTTTTGAAGGTTCCTTATCTCCTACATCATTTGGCAATTTTTCGACCTGCGAACCATTAGATTCATACAACTTCACATCTACCATCTCTTCAACTTTTTGAGTGAAGTTTTTGTAGACAAGGTAAGTGTGAGAGTTTGATCCGTAACTGAGTAAGAAACCTTCATGAGATTTAGGAGAAAATTTAGAGCGATGATGCTTATCAAGAATGTAACACTTGGAACCAAATACCCGAAAGTATCCAACTTGGGGTTTGTTACTAGTGAGTAGCTCATATGTCGTTTTATCGAGAAGCTTATGAAGATAGAGTCGCTTAGTAGCATGATAGGATGTTTCCATGGCTTCTTCCCAAAAGTGTCTTGGCGCCTTGTATTCGTCGAGCATCGTTCTTGCCATCTCAATGAGAGTCCAGTTCTTCCTCTCAACAACTCCATTTTGCTGAGGCATGTACGTAGCCGAGAATTCGTGTGAAAACCCCTCTTCGTCAAGAAACGAATCCACATTTGTGTTCTTGAACTCCGATCTGTTGTCGCTCCGAGCTTTCTTGATCTTCACTTCATTGATTTTGTGCTTTGCGAGAGAAGTTCTTGAAAATCTTTTGCACTTGTGACTTATCATCAAGAAACAATACCCACGTAAATCTGGAAAAATTGTCAACTATGACTAGACCAAAGGAATTTCCACTAAGGCTCTTGTAAGCATTGGGACCAAAAAGATCCATATGAAGCAACAAGAGTGTTACCTAGTAGTCATGATATTATTACAGGATGACTTCCACCTACTTGCTTTACGGCTTGTCAAGCACTACAAAGTCTATCTTTGATAAAGATAGCATCTTTAACACCAAGTATATGATCACCTTTGATGAGCTTGTCTAGATTACGCATACCAACATGTCCTAGCCTTCTATGCCAAATCCAACCTTTAGTAGATTTTGCAATGAGACAAGTGCGAGGTTTGGATCTCTTAGTGAAATCAACAATGTATAGATCACCTCTACAGAAACCGACAAATACCATGCTATGATTGTGTTGATGAAACAATTGGCAATCTACTTTGGAAAATAGCACATTAAAACCAAAGTCGACAAGTCTAGATATGGAAAGAAGATTGTATCCAAGGGATTCAACAAGCATGACATTTTGAATAGAACTACCATGAGATATGGCCACCTTACCAAGACCAAGTACCTTACCCTTGGAGTTGTCTCCAAAAGTCACATACCTTCGTGGTCCATGGTTTGGTGTGATCTCTTGAAACATGTCTCTATCTCCAGTCATGTGATCGGTGCATCCACTATCGATAATCCATTGATTAAGTCCGGACATGTAATCCTTGAAGTTTCCCATGAGACTTAGATTCTTCGTAATATTCTCATACTAGATGGTGAATAACTCATCTTCATCACAGTAGCCATGTTCCACATGTCATCATCTAGTGGAATATCCTCGTCATAAGAGACAAAAGATTCATTAGGGTTATGATCATGACAATGTTCAAGTTTATGAATGCAAATGGCTTCGACAATGATGTTATCGATAGTTATGACATCTCCTTTAGCACGCATGAAATTTGTAAGCTCAAATAGATAGTCATCAAACTTAGGATCACTAGGCATCATTTTTTGAAAAGCAATAGATTTATGAAGAATTCATCAAGATTACTAAGTGAAAAATTGGGATATCATTTTGCCAAATCATTCCACAAAGTATAAGCACATTCAAAGTTCTTCATTTGATTAAGCACAATTCTTGGAAATCCTCTAATGATAAGATTAACAGTTCTAAGATTGTGAAGCATATCAATCTCCTCTGCGTATGTGGGATGTAAGGGATCAGTCGGAGGTACATAGGGGTTCTTAACATACTTGATCAAATGGAATTCATTGAATAGCTCAAGCATCTAATATTTCATCGACTATAGTACTCCTCATCGAGAACGGGCACTCTACAACTAAGACTCTACAAACTAGACACATCCATCTTCCTCCAACGGTGATGAAACCGAAGCTATGGAGACGAAAGCTCTGATAAAAATTGTGGGATCACTAGAAGAGACATCTAGAGGGGGTGAATTGAAAACTTGCATAAATTAAAACCTAACATTTTCCCTTGTTAATTGATTGGCAGGTTTTAGCATTTCTAATAAGTCTAGTGCACCCTACACATGCTAGTCAACAAGTATGGAAGCGGAAAGTAAAGAGAAGCACATGTAAGAAGTAGAGGTAGGAAGATCAAACACAATTTGGACATAGGACAATTTTTCCCGTGGTTCTGATAGGCGGTGCTATTGTATGACCATGTTTATGGAGACTTCAACCCACGGAGGGTAATGGTCATGAGAGTCCACGGAGGGCTCCACCCATAAGGGGTCCACGACGTAGAAACCTTGTCTATTCCATGAAGGACTACGTCCATGGAGGACTAGCATTACACGGGGTAGATATTCATGAAGTAGGCAATCTCCTTGCCCTTACAAACTTCTTGGTTCGACTCCACAACACGAAGTAGAAGGCTCCCATGCGACGCCTAACCAATCTAGGAGGCACCACCCCCCAAAAGGTAATAGATGCGTTAGTAATAATGAACACCTTGCTATTGTGTTTCAAATCATAGTCTTCTAAACACTCAATCACTCTCTCATAGATTTGGCATGGGTAGAAGAGATTTATTGGGTGGAAAGCAACTTGGGGATGCTAGAAATCAAGATCCATACGGTTGGAGTGGATGATCTTGACCTCAACACAAGGATAGGTGGTTCTCTCAGCAATTTGGATATGGGAAGTGTGAGTCTATTCTCAGTGCTACTCTTGCGAGTGGGATGTGGTGGAGGGGTGTATATAGGCATGTCCAAAAATCCAACCGTTACAACATTATTGCCCATCTCGATGAAACCAAAGTGAAAATTCGGTTGCACGGACCATTGCAAAATGTGGCAACTTTAAGATTTTCGATGAGACCTATATGGAATCCTTGGTGGTATGGATATGAGTGGCCGAGGGCAGTTACACAACTTGGTGAGACCGATTGACATTTCTTAGAAAATCCGATTCTTATGAATGAGGCAATAGGAAGTTGGTCACTGATACTTGGTTGCGCCGATAAGAAACTTGGTAGTATCGAGAAGAAGGTTTTGGCTAGGGTTTCTGTCTAGGGTTTTGACTCAATATAGCCGATAGGATATTGTTGGTGGCACTGGTTTTGAGTGGTAGGGTCTAAACAGACTATTTGTGGGATAGCTTGTGAGTGTTTTGGGTGGCTAACACTTGATCATTTAGAGCATTTCATGCACCATTATTACCTCACCCCCTTTCGATTGTATTGGCTTTACTATCGACTCAAAGTGATTTCTCACAAAGTAAAATGTAGAGTCTTCATGCTTGTAGCTTCGCCAAGACTATTTCTTTCTCTTCTTCATCTTCTTCTTCTTCGGGAATCTCCTCACAATCATTTGCCAAAACTCTCTGTGGACTAAAGTTGAAATAAACTAGGTAGAGATATTAGTCCAGGAGACAATGTATGTTGTCATGAATTATCAAAACCACGAAGAGAGCATATCTGATTTCATCATATTATGGAGGAAGATGCGGAGTCTCATGGTGGTGATCCATAGGAGACTGAGGAGTGAGAGGAGTACTACTGAGCTCTAGGGCGTTAGCATTGCTCCTTTCCTTTTTGGTGTCTTGATGCCAAAGGGGAGAGAGTTCCTTTAGACCGGGATATGCATGGGTGTGTTTATCTGGTTTGCTTCTTCCAGTTGAACTTATAAGTTGTCTTAATGTTGGTTTGTGAACTTATCGTGTGTGGAGACCTTGTGCATGGTGTGAGATATGCGATCCCATTCTATCTTAATCATCTTTAGTTTGCACAAAGTTAAATATTTCCTGTAAGGCTCTTGTTTTTTACAAGCAAGAAAATATTTTTTCAGAGATGTAATATATCATATCCTGTGGGCTATGCCAACCAAGAGCAAGAGTGAGGAACCATTTCTTAGCATCGCCATTTAGCAAAAAAGGAAAAATCTTAAATATATAGTAATAGCGCATATATTCCTCATTGGTAAACAAAGTAGCAATATCATTCAATTTAGTGAGGTATGGCACAATAGTGTTAGTTTCATAGCCATAGAAAGGACCAGATTCTACTATAGTAATTAAGTTAGGATCAACACAGAATTCATAATCCTTATTAGTAACACAAATATGAGAAGTAGATTTAGGATCATTTTTCATTTTCTCCGTCATGGATTTTTCTTTCAGTTTGCATAGTAGTTTCTTGACATCATCCTTATCATTACAAGCAATAAAGTCTAGCTATTTCCCCATCTGGAACATAACTCTCAGGTATATCAGGTAATTCATATCTATTAGGAGATCTAGGCATAATAGGTCATTCAAAGTTTTCATCAATTTCAGCATTCTCATTTTCTCTAGACCTAGCAATATGATCATCAAGTAAATCACCAAATGGCACTATTTCAGTTTCATCAAGCATAGTAGTAGCATCATAATTAATTTCAGAAGTAGCAGCATCAAGTACTTGCGACATATCAGAACGAGTAGCAGTTGGTCATGTCATAGGTTGATTCAAAACAGTAGATGAATCAAACGTAGAGTGATACGTCTCCAACGTATCGATAATTTATGAATTTTTCATGCCATATTTTCCTATGTTTACAATACTTTTATATGGTTTTGATGCAATTTATATGATTTCTTTAGAACTAACCCAGACTGATGATGTTTTCAGCAAAATTACCATAGTATTCTTTTTTGTGCAGAAAATAAAAGTTCTCGGAATCGCCCAATTTTTGTTGTATTTTTTTCTAGAGGAAATAAGAAATACTGGACTGAAGAACCACCAGAGGGGAGCCAGCTGTGGGCCACAAGCTAATAGGGAATGACCACCCCCCTGTCCGCACACAAATATGTTGTGGGGCCCACATGGCTCTAGCTGGCATGATGCCAATGCTCAAAAATCCTATGAATATAGAAAACTCCAAAAGTTAACATAGAACTTCCGCTCTGCCATCTAGGTATCGACAAAATACCCATAGGGAGCATTTCTAGTACCCTACCAGAGAGGGTAAATCATCTTCGGTGGCAATCTTCATCATCCGACACTACGTGTTTAGTGGTAATGATCTGTGATCCATCTCTATAGCATGATCCTGGTTGTTCTATGTGTAGGAAAAAAATATATTGCAGTCGATGCACCTACGATAGAACCCAATAGTGGTATCAAAGCCTCTCTTATACGATTTGGGTTCAGATCGGATGCATATTTGATATGCGGAGGCGGAAGATGAGATCTTTTGTTGTTTATGAGATCGGCTATGTGAACGGTTGATGAGATCAACTACACATGGGGATCGTTGAGCCTATTTATTCTGTCAATCGGAATTGTAAGGTCATGACACAACCTATTCCTACCGGTCGGTTTCCGTATGCGTAGAATGCGGGGCCGCTGTATGCGTAGCCCCTTGTATTTCGTACACAAGCGCTCAAAACGTCAGAATGTGATTATATGCATATCTTTGTTTTGCAGGTTTGATGTGAATAGTATAGCTCATATGTATGTGATGCATATGTGTAATTTAACATGACCCGCGTGTCATGATTTGTCAGCCGGCGGGAGCCAAAGTGTTGTCATTATATTGTATAATGACATTAGTGTCAACTTGTGATTCTATGTAAATTCATTACTAATTGTAGTAGTTGGAGGACAGAGATCAAGTTCGAGGTTTGGCGCCCGGTGTGACGAACAAGATGGATTTCTGCCTAGAAGGACGTCCATGAAGGAGCCATACTATTTCACATATTTATGTTTATATGTGATTGATATTGCCTCTTGTTTCTATGCATATTGAAGTGGTAGAAAGTTTTTTTTAACTAAAAATAGTAGGAGAGGCACCTACTATGCTATATTAATATATAATAAATATTTAGATGGCTTGGAGCAAAATCCCAAGAAGGAAGAAGAAGAACAATCAAAGTCTAAAGAGTGATTACAAAGGAAGTGATATAATCACTGAGATCAGGAGAGACTCTATATCTAAGCCAGGTAAGATCAGCCTTAGTTCTCTCAAGCCAAGCTCTATATGTGGGACTGATCTGATTGAAGATGAAGTTATTTCTCTCCTTCCAAATATTCCAGGCGGCGATCGTGAAGACTCCAAAGAAAAGCCTACCAGAATAAATTTCTTTCACTCTAATTGTGACCTCAATCCTTGAGATGCTAGCATTATATGAGATACCAATCTTAGACCAGCAAGTTTGGCTGAAAGGGCAATTAAAAATCAAGTGGCCAATGGTCCTCTTCCTCTTGAGTTGTGCATAGTACCCATGATTCAGTATCTCCAATATGAAAATGTCTCCTTTTCAACATGTTTCTTGTGATCAGTCTATCTTCTAAGAGAAACCACATGAACACTTTTAGTTCCATTTGGTGTTTTGATTTCCATATCCATTTCAATGGCTCCACGCAAGTGATTTGTCTATGACAGTAATTGTAGAATTTTTTGGCCGAATAAACAGGACCCCAAGGGTATGACCACTAATCAACACTTTCTGACTCCAGAACCCGTGGCGGTTTTAGACTGTCTATATTGTGCAACTCACTAAGGGCCTCGGGTGATAGTGGCAAATGGAATAGCAGGCTCAAATCATGAGTCTCATAGTACGAATGAACTGAAATATCTTTGGTCTTGGTATATGAATATAGACAGGTGTAGTTTTCAAAGAGGACTAGACCATATGAGTTATCATGCCACATGGAAACATGTAATCCATTTCGTACCTCACATTTAGAAATTCCTCTATAGATAGGCATTAGTTTAACCATAGATCACCACCAAAATGAACCGCACTTAGGAAGACCATGAGGGACAGTGCCAGTATAGTATGACTCCCATAATAATTTAACCCAATGGAGGTCTGCTTGATTATAAAATTTATTCACGAAATTCAAGAGGAGAGATTGATTGTGAACTTTGATGTTGATTACTCCAAGAGCTCCCTCATCTTTGGGGAAACACACTCTCTTCCAAGAAACCAAAGAGTTATATGACTCATTATGTTCAGATTTTTTTGCCATAAACACCTTCTCCGTATCTTGTCAAAAGTGTTGAGAAATTTGACTGGAGTGCAAGACGCAAATGTGATCAAGGATACCAGCGAATTAACTAGTGTGATTTTATAATCGTGACACATAAGAGCCATGGCACAAGAGATATGACACTCCACTCGATCGTTTAAGGGCATCAGTTCATTCATAGTGGGTTTAGTAGTACCGAGTGGTAGTCCAAGATTAGTAAATGGAAGAGAGTCTACCGTACAACCAAAGATATGAGCTAGATCTGAAGCTTTATCACTAGATATATTGATAGGAATTAGATTCGACTTTTGGAAGTTGATCCATAGCCCGGTTGAAATAGCAAAATCACTCAAAAATCATTTCAGGTTTGCAAGTTGGATCGGCAAGATGGCATAATTAAGATAGTGCCATCCTCGGATTGCACAATAGGGTACGCACCAAATCGAGGGATTGGAAGCTACACTCTCCCTTTAGTGTACTCATTATTAATTATGTACTGTAGCAGATCCACAACTAGAGCAAATAAAAGCAGCGACATAGGATCCCCTCGACGTACACCACACTTGCAATGAAAACTCTTACAGGGGTACCATTTAAGAGAACCGAAGAATGACCAGAAGTGAGGATGGAATTTATCCAGTGCCTCCATTTAGAGTCAAAACCCAACTTTTCCAACATCATTATGATGACATCATGTTCAATCAGATCGAACGCTTTTTCAAAGTCTAATTTGAGAATGATCACTTCAATTCCAGATTAGAAATATTCCTCATTAATATCAAGCACATTGTCATTCCGGATGTTGCACCTTCGCACATCAAGTACATCTAGTAGTGGGCTGATTAAATTAAGGTGCTACTAGGTGTCCATGAACTAGAGGGTTCGTGTCGGACACCGACATGCACTGCATCAGGTTAACTTGAGAAGGCTATCAAAAAGTTTTTGGGACTTGTGGCAAAGGAGGTCAGGAGCCAGGGTATAATATACCTACTCGATCGACAGGGGTCATATAGAGATATGATTAGCAAGGAGTTGCTTACCGAATGGGCAAGTTCGCTAGCAGCGATGCAAAATCTCACTAGTCGCTTGCGCTAGACAGATCCTGAATCACTAAGGGTTTGTGGTGGGATGCAAACTTTAGTGGGAGTAGTTCTGTTTGAGGCCTGAATTATTTTACATAAACACATTTCTTAGTGATTGCATATTTTCTGTTGTAGATTAATGGCACCACCTTCTCAACCCAACTTTGCATTCAAATCCGTTCTGGAAAAGGATAAACTAAATGGAACAAACTTTACCACCTGGTATAGAAATTTGAGAATTGTTCTCAAGCACGATAAAAGGAGCATGTTCTAGAGGATCCACTTCCAGAGGAACATGTCGAGAATGCTAGTGCCACAACCAAGAATGTCCACCAGAAACTCGTTGATGAATCAAACGAGATCAGTTGTCTGATATAGGCTTGTATGGAACCCAATTTGAAGCATTTCAAAAACATTGAGGCTTACGATATCATCAAAAGTCTCAAGAGCATGTTTTAGACAGAGGATGGAACCGAAAGGTTCAACGCCTGGCTATCCTTAACGGATTGTAAGCTCAAACAGGGTGATCCACTAAGTGTGCATGTGATCAAGATGACCGGGTACGTGCAAGCTTTGGATCGGTTAGGCTTCCCACTTGCGGACGAGCACTCCACGGATGCAATGTTGGGTTCTCTTCCAACTAGCTATGGGACGTTCATCTCGAACTATCATATGCATGTCATGGATAAGAAGCTCACTGAATTGCATGGGATGCTCGAGGTGGCAGAGCAGGATATTAGGAAAGGCACGCATCAAGTGTTGGTGGTACAGAAATCGGCTATGTTCAAGAAGAGTTGATCCAAGAAAAAGGCTAAGGGCGGGAGAAGGTTGTCTCTGTCATGGAGCCAAAGTCGGGACCGAACTCAAAGACCATATGCTTTCATTGCAAGGAACCTGGTCACTAGAAGAGGAACTGTAGCAAGTGGCTTGCCGAGCATGGCAAGAAGGCTAGAAGTCCGACTTCGAGCAAAGGTACACTTGTTACATATGTTATAGACATTTACCTTGTTGACATACCTAGTAGCTCTTCGGTATTTGATACCCGGTCGGTTGTTCATACTTGGAAATCAATGTAGGGGTTGGTAAGAACTAGGCATGGGGCACAAGGGGAGATTGACATCAGGGTCGGCACAAAGCAAGACTTGTGGCGTTGGAGGTCGGCACAATGTAGCACCGCTACCTTCTGGATTTATTTTGGAATTTAATAATTCTTATTACATTCTTGCACTTAATCGAAAAATTATTTCTGCCTCATGCTTGATGAGTCAAGGTTATGAATTCAATTTAAAGGACAATGGTTGTTCATTTTATTTGAATGGAATGTTCCACGACTATGCACTCATTGTAGATGGGGATTTATTTTAAATTTAGAAATGGAACCGGTCTATAACGTGAAAGTCAAGAGGCATAAGGCTAATAAGATAAATCCGACATACTTATAGCATTGCCGGCTTGGACACATCAGTTCGGAATGCATGAAAAACTCCATGATGATGGACTCCTAACTTTGTCTGACTTTGGGTCATTCGAGACAAGCGAATCATGCTTGCTCAGCAATATGACTAAGTCTCCTTTTGCAAAGAGTTGCGAAAGGGTGTCCGAGCTGTTGGAGCTTATACATAGTGATGTGTGTGATCCAATGACCACAATGGCTAGAGGTGGCTATCAGTACTTCATGAATTTTACCGACTATTTGAGTAGATATGGATATATCTATTTGATGAGGCACAAGTCAGAAACTTTTGAAAAGTTCAAAGAGTTTCAAAATGAGGTTGAAAATTATCTCGACAAGACAGTAAATCTTCTACGATCATATCATGGAGGTGAGTACATGAGCCAGGAGATTGATGATCATATGAAAAGCCAAGGTATAGTACCTCAGGTCACGCCTCTGGGTACGCCGTAGAGAAATGACATGTCAGAACGGAGAAATCAAACCTTGTTGCACAACGTCCGACCGATGATGAGCACATAAAATTTACCCTTGTCATTTTGGGGATACGCTCTAGAAACTACGACTTTCACACTTAACATGGTACCGTCAAAATTCGTAGACATGGCACCACATGATATCTGGACTGGGAAGAGTCCTAGTTTATCTTTTCTAAAGATTTGGAGTGGTAAAGCATTTGTCAAGAGACTCATGTCGGACAAGGTTAGAGCCAAATTGGATAAATGCATATTCATGGGATATCAGAGGGAAACCTTGGGATACTTCTTCTACAACCGGGAAGAGAACAAAGTGTTTGTTGCTCGAAACGGGGTTTTCCTAGAGAAAGAGTTTCTTAGTCGGGTAGCCAGTGCGAGAACAGTGTGACTCAAAGAAATTCGAGAGCCACTTAGGGACGACTCGGCTGGTGATAACATCATACCGGAGTCGGTTAGGGAACCCGTGGTGGAGCCGACACCGGAACCACGGAGGTCGGAAAGATTGCACAGAGTGCGCAATGTGTTGTTGCTAGAAAGTGACGAGCCAACCACGTATGCGGAAGCGATGGTATGTCCAGAGGCATGCTGGAGGCCATGAGATCTGAGTTAAATTCCATGAATGATGATCAAGTCTGGGACTTGGTTGATCTGCCACCTGGCATAATTTCCATTGGTTGCAAATGGGTCTTTAATAAGAAAACCAATGTGGATGGAAATGTTCAGATCCACAGAGCTCGGCTTGTTGCTAAAGGTTACAGACAAGTTCAAGGAATTGACTATGACAAGACCTACTCTTCTATAGTGATACTAAAGTCAGTGAGGAACATACTAGCTATAGCTGCATATTTTGGTTATGAGATATGGTAGATGGATTTCAAAATCTTCATGGAAATTTAAAATAGGGTGTATAGATGATACATCCTATAGGTTTTGTCAGTCCGAATAAAGCTGGTAAAATATGCAAGCTCAAGAGATCCATTTATGGATTGAAGCAAGCAGCTCGGAGTTGGAAACCTCATTTTGATGAAGTCATCATTGACCTGGGTTTCATCAAGAACGAAGAGGACTATTGTTTATACAAGAAGTCTAGTGGGATCTTGGTAATATTTTTGACCATGTATGTGGATGACATACTACTGATTGGAAATGATGTCTCGATGCTGAACTCAGTCAAGGAATCATTGAGTGGCAAGTTTTCATGAAAGACCTTGGAGAAGTGGAGTACATTTTAGGCATCAAGATCTATAGAGATAGATCGAGGAGGCTTCTCGGCTTAAGCCAAAGCATGTACATAGACAAAGTGTTGAAGCGGTTCAACGTGAATGAGGCCAAGAAAGGGTGATTTCCCGTCTCACATGGCATAAAGCTAAGCAAGGCTAAGAGTCCTACGACTTTTGATGAGCGAAACTGAATGAGTAGGATTTCATATGCCTCGGCAATAGGATCCATCATGTATTCCATGCTATGTACTTGACCTAATGTTGCATATGCAATAAGCATAACAAGCAGATACAAGGCTGACCGAAGTGAGAGTCACTGGGCAGCGGTGAAAACTATCCTGGAGTACCTGAAAAGGACTAAAGAGATGTTCCTAGTTTATGGAGGTGAGGAGGAGCTTTGCGTAAAGGGTTACGCTTATGCTAGTTTCCAAACCGACAGGGATGATTGTCGATCGCAATCTGGATTCGTGTATGTCATGAATGGGGGAGCGGTGAGCTATTCGAGTTCCAAGCAAGATATGATGGCCGACTCCTCAACATAGTCCGAATACATTGTGGCTTGTGAAGCCGCAAAGGAAGGTGTTTGGATTCAGAAGTTCTCGCAAGAGCTTGGTGTGTTCCCGGGCTTGGCAAAATCGTTCGACCTGTATTGCGATTATTCAGGTGCCATCGCATAGGCGAAGGAGCTGAGACAACACCACAAGACCAGGAACATAGACCAAAAATATCACATGATACGGAAGCTCGTAAAGAATGGTGATACTAATTTACGCAAGATTCATATGAATGAAAATGTTGCTGATCCGTTGACTAAGCCACTCCCACAACCCAAACATGAGAGGAGCGTTAGAGCTATGGCCATTCGATGTCTATTTGATTGACTCTAGTGCAAGTGGGAGACTGTTGGAGATATGCCTAGAGGCAATCATGTATAATGATATTTTCTATGTGTTTATGAATAAAGATAGTCCTTGGACATTATCGATTATGTGTATTAACAAGTATGTGACTTGTTTGTGAGACTATACATTGTATGATGAATGTCCTAACTGGTCCCTAGTCGAAACGGTTGTGTGGACGCGCAACTAGTTAGACCAGCATATGATACGGTGGATGGTTGGTCTCACTGACCATGTAGCATTGGATGCTAGCTGGATAATATGGACTAGGAAAGATTTGGTCGGATATGACGTAGTCGGATCTGAGTCGAGATAAGGTCCGAGTTGGACAAATGCAACGATATGTCATCTGTGAGTCTCTAGTACAACATACGTTCTATGTCCTCAGACCTCAGCTGACGCATGTACTCGGGATGGTGACACAACTGCTTTGGGCCCATCAAATGCTACTCTATAAATGGGTAGTTATAAAGGTAGGTTTCGGGCTTGTCCAGACCCATGCTTTGAAACATGGTCGAACAAGATGGGATTTGCCCCTCCAACCAGGAGAGAGATACTCTAGGCCCCTCGTGTGATCCGACCAAGATAAGCATGGCCATGCGACAAGGATTATGAGATAATCTGATTTGTGGTCGGCATCACTGGAACGAGAAAGAGGTCGAGTTGACACAAGGATGATGGAATTGCCTTGAGCCTGACAACATATATCGTGTGGCAGAGGGAATAGAAGTATGACGTATAGGTTCACCTAACCATCTTCATCGGACACTTGGAGTCGGCATGCTTTGCTAGAGGCTGCTACCGGCTAGCGAGCTGAATGTAGTGTGACTCGCGACCAAGTGAACGAGAACCTAAAGGTTCACACTCTCAAGGGAAGGAACCTATGAGGTCGGATCCGAGGACAATGGTCGGGTGACATCCGAGCTAGACTTGGATCGGGGCCGAGTAGACTTGTGGGATTTAGGATCTGTGTGAGCCCAAGAGTTGAGTCTGCGAAGGATGCCTATATATAGTGGAGGTGCGTGTTGGGGAACGTTGCATGGGAAACAAAATATTTCCTACATTCATGCAAGACCTATCCATGGTGATGAGCATCTACGAGAGGGAGAGTGGATCTACATACCCTTGTAGATTGCTAAGCAGGAAGCGTTAACAAACGCGGTTGGTGTAGTCGAACGTCTTCGCGATCCAAATCACCGAGCGTCCCGCAATCCAATCACGATCCATCCCGCGACCCAATCACGATACGTCCCGCGAACTGGATCACGATCCGTCCCGCGAACTCGATCACGGTCCTTCCGATCTAGCGCCGAATGAACGACACCTCCGCATTCAGCACACGTATAGCTTGATGACGATCTCCGCCGTTTTGATCCAGAAAGAGGGAGTGGAAAGGAAGAAGAGTTCTCCGGCAGCGTGACGGCACTCCGGCGATGGTGGTGGAGCTATTCTGGCAGGGCTTCGCCTAAGCACTACAGAAATCCGATCTAGAGGGGAAACTATGCACTGGAGGAACGGGTAGCACGTGGCTGAAAATTATGTGCAAAAACCCTAAAAACTCTAGTATATATAAGAGGGAGGGAGGAGAGGACTTTGCGCAAGGGCCAAGCCTCCTTGGTTCGGCCGAAGTGGGGAGGAGAGGAGGACTCCTCCTCCAACCCTAGTAGGACTAGGATTCCTCCTTTTTGGCCTTTTT
Source organism: Hordeum marinum (assembly GCA_022496015.1). Classification (NCBI taxonomy): domain Eukaryota; kingdom Viridiplantae; phylum Streptophyta; class Magnoliopsida; order Poales; family Poaceae; genus Hordeum; species Hordeum marinum. Next base: position 148,783,554 of record CM039674.1, read on the forward strand.
CCACCTTTTTCCCTTTGGGATTTTCTTCCCTAGCCGCATGGGCCTTGTGTGGGACTCCACCATCCCACAAAAGGCTGGTATTTATTCTCCCAAAGCCCATGAAGCCTCTTGGGTCGAAATACGCCTCTCGGTGGTCTCTCGGTACACTACCGGCACTCCCGGTACACTATCGATTAGCCCGAAACTTTTCTAGCGACCAAAACAGGACTTCCTATATATGAATCTTTACCTCCGGACCATTCCGGAGCTTCTCGTGACGTCTAGGATCTCATCCGAGACTCCAAACAACCTTCAGTAACCGCCATACATAACTCTATACTACCAAAACGTCACCAAACCTTAAGTGTGCAGACCCTACGGGTTCGAGAACTATGTAGACATGACCGAGACACCTCTACGGTCAATAACAATAGCGGGACCTGTATGCCCATATTGGTTCCTACATATTATATGAAGATCTTTATCGGTCGAACCTCTATGTCAAGAAGTCAGATAATCCCATATGATGTTCCCTTTGTTCTTCGGTATGTTACTTGCCCGAGATTCGATCGTCGGTATCTCCATACCTAGTTCAACCTCGTTACCGGCAAGTCTCTTTACTTGTTCAGTAATACAAGATACCGTGACTAACACTTAGTCACATTGCTTGCAAGGCTTATTGTGATGTTGTATTACCGAGTGGGCCCTGAGATACCTCTCCGTCACACGGAGTAACAAATCCAAGTCTTGATCCATGCCAACTCAACAGACACCTTTGGAGATACCTGTAGAGAACCTTTATAGTCTCCCAGTTACATTGCGACATTTGATACACACAAGGCACTCTTCCGTTATCCGTGAGTTACATGATCTCATGGTCATAGGAACATATACTTGACATGCAGAAAATAGTAGCAATAAACTGACACGATCATATGCTATGTTTGTAGTTTGGGTCTTGTCCATCACATCATTCTCCTAATGATGTGATCTCGTTATCAAATGACATCACATGTCAATGGCTAGGAAACCATGACCATCTTTGATTAACGAGCTAGTTCACTAGAGGCATACTAGGGACAAAGTGTTGTCTATTTACCCACACATGTAATGTGTTTTCAATCAATACAATTATAGCATGGATAATAAACGATTATCATGAACAAGGAAATATAATAATAAACACTTTATTTATTTCCTCTAGGGCATATTTACAATAGTCTCCCACTTGCACTAGAGTCAATAATCTAGTTCACATCACTATGTGATTTACATTCTAATGAATCGAACACCGATGCAGTTCTGGTTATGATCATGTTTAGCCCTTGGAAGAGGTTTAGTCAACGGGTCTGCAACATTCAGATCCATGTGCACTTTGCAAATATTTATGTCCTTCTCCTCGATGTAATCACGGATGGAGTTGAAGTGTCGCTTTATGTGTCTGGTCCTCTTGTGAAACCTTGGTTCCTTGGCCAGAGCAATGGCACCAGTGTTGTCACAGAACAGGTTCATTGGATTCAGTGCACTGGGCACTACTCCAAGATCTGTCATGAACTGCTTCATCCAGACACCTTCCTTTGCTGCCTCCGAGGCTGCAATGTACTCCGCTTCCCACGTAGAATCGGTTCACGCTTTGCATGGAACTGCACCAGCTTACCGCTCCCCCGTGGAGAATAAATACGTATCCAGTTTGAGATTTACAGTCATCCGGATCAATGTCAAAGCTTGCATTGACATAACCCTTTACGACGAGCTCTTCATCACCTCCATAAACGAGAAACATTTCCTTAGTCCTTTTCAGGTACTTAAGGATATTCTTGACCGCTGCCCAGTGTTGCATCCCAGGATCACTTTGAAACCTTTCGGCCAAACTTATGGCAAGGCTGACATCGGGTCTTGTGCACAGCATTGCATACATGATAGAGCCTATGGCTGAAGCATAGGGGATGACACTCATCTTTCCTCTATCTTCTGCAGTCACTGGGCATTGAGTCTTACTCAACTTCACACCTTGTAACACAGGCAAGAACCCCTTCTTGGACTGATCCATTTTGAACTTCTTCAAAACTTTATCAAGGTATGTGCTCTGTGAAAGTGCTATTAAGCATCTCGATCTATCTCTATAGATCTTAATGCCTAATATGAAAGCAGCTTCTCCTAGGTCCTTCAATGAAAAACTTTTGTTCAAATATTCCTTCACGTTGTCCAGCATTTCTATATTGTTTCCAATTAGCAATATGTCATCCACATATAATACTAGAAACGCTATAGAGCTCCCACTCACTTTCTACAAGCTTCTCCATAAACTTGTATAAACTCAAACGCTTTGATCACCTCATCAAAGCGCTTATTCCAACTCCGAGATGCTTGCACCAGCCCATAAATGGATTGCTGGAGTTTGCAAACTTTGTCAGCATTCTCTGGATCGACAAAACCTTCTGGTTGCATCATATACAACTCTTCCTCAAGGAAACCATTGAGGAACGTTGTTTTAACATCCATCTGCCAAATTTCATAATCGAAATAAGCAGCTATTGCCAACATGATTCTGACAGACTTAAGCATCGCTACGGGTGAGAAGGTCTCATCATATTCAACTCCTTGAACTTGTGAAAAACCCTTTGCCACAAGTCGAGCTTTATAGACGGTGACATTACCGTCCGCGTCTGTCTTATTCTTAAAGATCCATTTGTTCTGAATGGCCTTTCTCCCTTCAGGTAATACTTCCAAAGTCCATACTTTGTTTTCATACATGGATCCCATCTCGGATTTCATGGCCTCTAACCATTTCTCGGAATCCGGGCCCATCACTGCTCCTCCATAGCTCGTAGGTTCATTGTTGTCCAACAACATGACCTCCAAGACAGGGTTGTCATACCACTCAGGAGAAGTACGCACCCTTGTCGACCTACGAGGTTCAATAGTAGCTTGATCTGAAGCCTCATGATCATCATCATTAACTTCCTCTTCTACCATCGTAGGTTCCACAGAAACATCTTTCTACGTTGCGCTACTTTCTGGTTGAAGTAAACGTTCAATAACCTCATCAAGCTCTATTTTCCTCCCACTCAATTCTTTCGAGAGAAACTCTTTCTCAGGAAATGTTCCGTTCTTAGCGACAAACACTTTGCCTTCGGATCTGAGATAGAAGGTATACCCGACTATCTCTTTCGGGTATCCTATGAAGACGCATTTCTCCGCTTTGGGTTCCAGCTTTTCAGGCTGAAGCTTTTTGACATAAGCATCACATCCCCAAACTTTAAGAAATGACAAGGCCTCTTGCCAAACCATAGTTCATATGGCGTCGTCTCAATGGATTTTGATGGTGCCCTATTTAAAGTGAATGCAGTTGTCTCTAATGCATAACCCCAAAACGATAGTGGCAAATCAGCAAGAGACATCATAGATTGCGACATATCTAATAAGGTTGGATTGCGATGTTCGGACACACCATTACGCTGTGGTGTTCCAGGCGGTGTCAACTGTGAAACAATTCCACATTGTCTTAAGTGACTGCCAAACTCATAACTCAGATATTCACCTCCTCGATCAGATCGCAGGACTTTAATCTTCTTGTTCTGATGATTCTCAACTTCACTCTGAAATTGCTTGAACTTTTCAAACGTTTTAGACTTGTGTTTCATTAAGTAAATATACCCATATCTACTTCAGTCATCAGTGAAAGTGAGAAAATAACGATATCCACCATGCGCTGTAACATTCATTGGACCGCACACAGCAGTATGTATGATTTCCAATAAGTCACTCGCCCGTTCCGTTGTTCCAGAGAACGGCGTTTTAGTCATCTTGCCCATGAGGCATGGTTCACATGTGTCAAGTGATTCAAAATCAAGTGACTCCAAAAGTCCATCGGCGTGGATCTTCCTCATGTGTTTTATACCAATATGACCTAAACGGCAGTGCCACAAGAAACTGGTACTGTCATTATCAACTCTACATCTTTTGGCATCAATGTTATGAACATGTGTGTCATCACTATCAAGATTCAATATGAATAAACCCCTCACATTGGGTGCATGACCATAAAAGATATTACTCATATAAATAGAACAACCTTTATTCTCTGATTTAAATGAGTAACCATCTCGCAATAAACAAGATCCAGATATAATGTTCATGCTTAACGAAGGCACTAAATAACAATTATTCAGGTTCATCACTAATCCCGATGGTAATCGAAGAGAGAGCGTGCCGACGGCGATCACATCAACCTTGGAACCATTTCCCACGCACATCGTCATTTCATCCTTTGCCAGCCTTCTTCTATTCCATAGTTCCTGTTTTGAGTTGCAAATGTGAGCAACGGAACCGATATCAAATACCCAGGCACTACAATGAGAGCTAGTAAGGTACACATCAATAGCATGTATATCATATATACCTTGTTTGTCGTTGGCCACCTTCTTGTCAGCCAGGTACTTGGGGCAGTTCCGCTTCCAGTGACCAGTTCCCTTGCAATGAAAGCACTCAGTTTCTGGCTTAGGTCCATGCTTGGGCTTCTTTATAGGAGTAGCAACTGCTTTGCCATCCTTCTTGGTTTTACCCTTCTTGCCCTTGCCTTTGCCATTCTTCTTGAAACTAGTGGTTTTATTGACCATCAACACTTGATGTTCTTTCTGGATTTCAGACTCAGTGACTTTTAGCATCGCAAACAGCTCGGCGACTAACTTGTTCATCCCGTGCATGTTATAGTTCATCACAAAGCTCTTGTAACTAGGTGGTAGTGACTGAAGAACTCTGTCAGTGATCGCCTCTGGAGAAAGGGCAATTCCCAACTTCGCTAGACGAGTCGCATACCCAGACATTCTGAGTATATGTTCACTAATAGACCCATTCTCCTCCATCTTGCAAGAACAGAACTTATCGGAGGACTCATACCTCTCGATCTGGGCATTCTTCTGAAAGATAAACTTCAACTCCTGGAACATCTCATATGCTCCATGACGTTCAAAACGTCTTTAAAGTCCCGGTGCTAAGCCATACAATATTGCACACTGAACTATTGAGTAATCTCCGGTACGTGCCTCCCAAATGTTCTTAACGTCTTCGGAGGTCATGTCTTCTGGTTGGTCACCAAGCGGTGCATCAAGGACATATGATTTCTGGGAAGTCGTGAGGATTATCCTCAGATTACAGGCCCAGTCAACAAAGTTACTTCCATCATCTTTCAACTTAGCTTTCTCTAGGAACGCATTAAAATTCAGGGGTGCTACTGCGCGAGCCATTGATCTACAACATAAATATGCAAAGGTTGCTTAGACTATTGTTCAAGATAATGAGTTTAGTTAATCAAATTACTAAAGCTCCCACTCAAATTGACATCCCTCGGGTCATCTGAGTGTCACATGATCCAAATTCACCAACTCAAGTCCAATCATCACGTGAGTTGAGGTGGCTTCAATGGTGAACATCATCATGTTGATCATATCTACTATATGACTCATGTTCGACCTTTTGGTCTCTTGTGTTCTGAGGCCATGCCTGTACATGCTAGGCTCGTCAAGTTTAACCTGAGTGTTCTGCACGTGCAACACTAGCTTGCACCCGTTGTATGTGAATGTAGAGTCTATCACACCCTATCATCACGTGGTGTCTCAACACGGCGAACTTTCGCAACGGTGCACACTCGGGGAGAACACAATTCATCTTGAAATTTAAGTGAGGTATCACCTTATAATGCTACCGTCGTCCTAAGCAAAACAAGGTGCATAAAAGGATTAACATTGCATGCAAATCATAAGTGACATGATATGGCCATGAACTTGTGCTTTTGATCTCCATCTTGAAAGCACCAGCATGATCTCCATCGTCACCGGCACAACACCACGATCTCCATCATCTTGATCTCCATCAACGTGTCGCCATCGGGATTGTCGCGCCCAACATGCTTCTACTACTATTGCTACCGTTTAGCGATAAAGTAAAGCATTACATAGCGCTTAATGATTGACATGCAGGTCATACATTAATTAAAGACAACCCTATGGCTCCTACCGGTTGCCGTACTCATCGACATGCAAGTCGTGATATTCTATACAACACATGATCATCTCATACATCACATATATCACATCATGTAATTGGCCATATCACATCACAACATACCCTGCAAAAACAAGTTAGACGTCCTCTAATTGTTGTTGCATGTTTTACGTGGCTGCTACGGGTATATCTAGCAAGAACAATTCTCATCTACGCAAAAACCAGAACAGTGATACACTAGTTGCTTTTCAACCTTCTCAAGGACCGCCTTTGTCGAATCCGAACCAACTAAAGTGAGAGAAACTGGCACCCGCAAGCCATCTATGCAACAAGTTGTGTTTGAGGGAACCGGTCTCTCGTAAGCGTACGAGTAATGTTGGTCCGGGCCGCTTCATCTCACAATACCGCTGAACCAAAACACGACCAAGGGAGGAAGCAATCTAAGCATCAACACCCACAAACTCTTTGTGTTCTACTCGAGATCTCATCTACACATAGACCTAGCTCATGATGCCACTGTTGGGGAACGTCGCATGGGAAACAAAAATTTTCCTACGTTCACGCAAGACCTATCCATGGTGATGAGCATCTACGAGAGGGAGAGTGGATCTACATACCCTTGTAGATCGCTAAGCGGGAAGCGTTAAGAAACGCGGTTGGTGTAGTCGAACGTCCTCGCGATCCAAATCACCGAGCGTCCCGCGATCCAATCACGATCCGTACCGCGATCCAATCACGATCCATCCCGCGAACTTGATCACGATCCGTCCCACGAACTCGATCACGGTCCTTCCGATCTAGCGCCGAACGGACGACACCTCCGCGTTCAGCACACGTATAGCTTGATGACGATCTCCGCCGTCTTGATCCAGCAAGAGGGAGCGGAGAGGAAGAAGAGTTCTCCGGCAGCGTGATGGTGCTCCGGAGATGGTGGTGGAGCTATTCCGGTAGGGCTTCGCCTAAGCACTACAGAAATCCGATCTAGAGGAGAAACTATGCACTAGAGGAACGGGTAGCACGTGGTTGAAAATTCTGTGCAAAAACCCTAAAACCTCCAGTATATATAAGAGGGAGGGAGGAGAGGACTTGGCGCAAGGGCCAAGCCTCCTTGGTTCAGCTGAAGTGGGGAGGAGAGGAGGACTCATCCTCCAATCCACTAGGACTAGGATTCCTCCTTTTTGGCCTTTTTCCACCGTTTTTCCTTTGGGCTTTTCTTCCCTAGCTGCATGGGCCTTGTGAGGGACTTCCACCAGACCACAAAAGGCTGGTATTTATTCTCCCACAGCCCAGGAAGCCTCTTGGGTCGAAATACCCCTCCCGGTGGTCTCCCGGTACACTACCGGCACTCCCGGTACACTACCGATTAGCCCGAAACTTTTCTGGCGACCAAAACAGGACTTCCTATATATGAATCTTTACCTCCGGACCATTCCGAAGCTCTTCGTAATGTCCGGGATCTCATCTGGGACTCTGAACAACCTTCGGTAACCACCATACATAACTCTGTACTACCGAAATGTCACCAAACCTTAAGTGTGCAGACCGTGCGGGTTCGAGAACTATGTAGACATGACCGAGACACCTCTACGGTCAATAAACAATAGTGGGACCTGGATGCCCATATTGGTTCCTACATATTCTACGAAGATCTTTATCGGTTGAACCTCTATGTCAAGAATTCAGTTAATCCCGTATGATGTTCCCTTTGTTCTTCAGTATGTTACTTGCCCGAGATTCGATCGTCGGTATCTCCATACCTAGTTCAACCTCGTTACCGGCAAGTCTCTTTACTCATTCTGTAATACAAGATCGCGTGACTAACACTTAGTCACATTGCTTGCAAGGCTTATTGTGATGTTGTATTACCGAGTGGGCCCTGAGATACCTCTCCGTTACACGGAGTAACAAATCCCAGTCTTGATCCATGCCAACTCAACAGACACCTTTGGAGATACCTGTAGAGCACCTTTATAGTCACCCAGTTACGTTGCGACGTTTGATACACACAAGGCACTCTTCCGGTATCCATGAGTTACATGATCTCATGGTCATAGGAACATATACTTGACATGCAGAAAACAGTAGCAATAAACTGACACGATCATATGCTATGTTTGTAGTTTGGGTCTTGTCCATCACATCATTCTCCTAATGATATGATCTCGTTATCAAATGACATCACATGTCAATGGCTAGGAAACCTTGACCATCTTTGACGAGCTAGTTCACTAGAGGCATACTAGGGACAAAGTGTTGTCTATTTACCCACACATGTAATGTGTTTCCAATCAATACAATTATAGCATAGATAATAAACGATTATCATGAACAAGGAAATATAATAATAAACACTTTATTTATTTCCTCTGGGGCATATTTCCAACAATGCGCACACTTATTCAGTTGATCGCTTCGGTGCTGTCATTAGGGCTTTGCATGTGTTGCTAGTAGCCACCTTCACTCGCCGTCGACTAAGTGATCGGACCTAGCAGTGTGTGGCATGGTGTACTTTCACTTATCGTTAGAGGCGGTGCACTTACGCCGCTCCGGCGAACCTGTACATGGGATCCGACGACCGGTTGTTTTGAGGGAGATTGGATGAGGAGGAGGCGACTCTGGATGCGCTGCCCAACTCTACTTCCACTGCACGACACTATGCTTCTAGTGGTAATGATCTCAGATCCATCTCTATAGCATGATCATGGTGGTTCTACGCGTAGGAAAATTTTATATTGCAGCCGATGCACCTACGGTAGAACCCAACAATCATTTTCCCTAGAAAGAAAGGAGCTAAAACTTTCGGGACGAAGCATCATCGTCTCGAGGCGGAACCTAGACAAGAGCACTTTTGCTCTCAAGTGGAGCGATTCCGTCGGGGATACTTCCCTTCGAGAGGGGGAAATCGAAGCCTTTTTCATCGCCAACACTCATCTCATCATGGGAGGACTCATATCCATAAGAAAATTAACCGGCGCCATCTCATCTCCTAACCCTAGTTCATCCCTTGTATTCAATCTTGGTCCCAAAACCTCGGGTTGGTACTCGTGGGTTGCTAGTAGTGTTGATTACAACTTATAGTTGATGCTAGTTGATTTAATTTGTGGAAAACCATGTCTTTAGATTGTTAATCATATATTTATCTCCTCTGATCCTGAACAAGAATATGCATTGTGACTAGTATTGTTTGTTCTTAAGGACATAGGAGAAATCTTGTTATAAACTATCATGTAAAGTTGGTATTCGTTCAATATTTTGATGACATGTATGTTGTTCTTCCTCTAGTGGTGTCGTGTGAACGTCAACTACATGACACTTCACCATATTGGGGCCTAGGGAAAGGCATTGTGGAGTAGAAAGTAGATGATGGGTTGCAAGAGTGATAAAATATTTATCTTAATTCTTCTTTCGTAGTTACGGATGCTTGCGAGAGGGGTAATCATAAGTAGATTGTGTGTTCAAGTAAGAACAAGACCTTAGTACCGGTCCACCCATATATCAATTATCAAAGTAGTGAATGTGAATCAAGTAAAACATGATAGGCATGAATAGACAAATTTCATGTGTGTCCTCGAGAACGCTTTGCTCACTATAAGAAATACTTTTAGCATGTCCTTGGCATAATACCACTACTACGCTTTTACAACAGTTGTTGAGATTACCTTGCTGAAACCACTTATCAATTTCTTTTGATCCTTGTTGGGTTAGACACTCTTACTTATCGAAATGACTATGATTAATCCCCTATATTTGTGGGTCATCAATGAGGAGGTAGTGTCTCCAACGAATCCAACATCTTGTCTTGTATGTCATATCTTGTGGATCTTCCTTATACGTCTTAGGCTGCCCAAAGTGGCCTGGACAAAACCTAGAAGGGGTCCTCACCATAGCCCACTAGGTCAGGAGTCGACGTGGTGAGAGGCCCCTTAGCCGAAACACCATCAACACAGGACCAGGAGCAACTCGGTCGCAACAGGCACAACACAAGGTTATGAAGGCACTACCAACAGTGAGCGCGAGAGAGGGGAGCGGCGGGGTGGAGTGGTACGTCTCAAACGTATCTATAAATTTTTATTGTTAAATATTATTGTGTTATTAATTATATATATATATGCATATATAGGAATTCATATTATTTTTTGAAACTAACCTATTAATTTAGTGCGTAATGTCAGTTCATGTTTTCTGCTTGTTTTTAGTTTCGCCGGAAATCAACACCTACGGAAATCCAAATATGTTGGTGATTTAACACAATTCTTTGGACAAAAATAAATACTTGAAGGTTCGGGAAGCATCGAGAGGGGCCACCAGCCTGCCACATGGACACGTTGCGCGGCCAGGCGGGTGGCCACAACACCTATAAATGTGGGGCCCTCGGTTACCTCCATGATTTGATTCCATCGTCATAAATCTGTCGTTCCACCAGAAGAATTTTATCGCCGCCGCAAGGCTCTGTTTTAAAGAGATCCCATCTGGATCCCTGTTCCAGAGCCCTGCCAGAGTGGGAGCCATTGGGGGGAGGCCTCTTCATCAACCTTGCTTCCTCCATGAGCCCTTTCCTCACTCCCTCCTCCCTCTCCCTCTCCCTCTCTCCCTCCCTCCCTCCCCCTCCCCCCTTCTCTCTCTCTCTCTCTCGATCTTCAATACCATGTTCCCCTTATTCCATGTGTGATTGGGATCAATCCAATGTAATTTTGCGGTGTGCTTATTAAGACATGATGAATTATGAGTTTTTATCAGACTGTTGAATCATATTGAATCTTTCGAAATTTCAGTGTTGTATAATTAAGTACCTTTGTATTTCTCTCTGATCTATGTATCCTCTTTGGCCAAGTTCGATCGATTTATCTTCAGCGGGAGAGATACTTAATAGTGAGTTTAATCTTGCGGTGTTCTATATCCCGGTGACAAAATGGGGACTAGATACATATTTCTATTGTTGTCCCTAAGGATAAATCAACGAGGTTAATCTTATTGCTAGATTTCTTTATGTCCATATTATGTCTTCTTGCTGATTGCAGTACTCTGTTTCTTGTAAACTTAATATCTATTGATGTGTGCTAGATAGCAGCCTTGGGGTGGAGTATTAGTAGTAGATGTCAGTAAGTTCAATGGTCTACTTTTACTTTTACGGACGTAATCCTCTATTCCTAAATAGCTACAACTCATTAACTAACTTTCCTAGCCATGCAACCATGACACATAAGCAAGTATGCATGCAAGACATAAATAACATCTTTTGCATTACTCTACACATGCAGTGGTGCCACATCATCAATTCATGCATATTAGTCATAAGTAGTTTTTTTGCATTAGAGTTCATCTTCCATATTTCATCAATTCATGCATATTAGTTATAAGTAGTTTTTTTTGCATTAGAGTTCTTCATCCATGTTTTGTTAGAAATTACATTTTTCAACTATCCTCTATTCCTAAATAGCTACAACCCACTAACTAACTTTCCTAGCCATGCAACCATGACACATAAGCAAGTATGCATGCAAGACATAAATAACATCTTTTACATTACTCTACACATGCAGTGGTGCCACATCATCAATTCATGCATTTTAGTCATAAGTAGCTTTTTGCATTAGGATTCATCTTCCATATTTCATCAATTCATGCATATTAGTCATAAGTAGTTTTTTGCATTAGAATTCATCATCCATGTTTTGTTAGAAATTACATTTTTCAACTATAATTTTCACTCTTTTTTATATGCTTTGTATCTTATTGTTTTTAAGCTTACATTCGCTTTCTATTTGTTTTAGCTTTTTTATAGAAACTATTTATCCAATTTCTAGCGACGTTTCCACAGCAACAGGCGGGACATCATCTATTGTCTATAAGAGATTATGTCATGAATGATCATAGTCGTAAATATTGCTATTCTTGCCAATTTGCCCAACTTTAATATGTTACCATGATGTTTGCCAACTTTTAAGAGAGATGCCTCTAGTGAACCTGCGACCCCTCGTATTGCTACCATCGTGAAGAAAGAGGGATGCTGCCGTGGATGGGTGGCCGCAGTAGCTGGAGTGGCTAGCCGTGGAAGAGGAGACCAAAGCATCCTCGTATTGGGTAGTGACACTTCACACAAGACATTGTGGGCTCGGCCCTCTGTAGCAAATATATGTAGAAATCAATACCACCCATCTTGTTCTGACATTACAACATCAATTGGATGTGACGAGTCCACAATCATTATAAGATAAATCTAGATGTTCTAAAGTTCACACATACTGGTGCACAAACCGAGAGGATACAAGGGTAGGCTAGATGTATTTATGTCCCAAGCACATAAACACACGATTTAGTACATCACACAACTCCATAATACTTGGATCGCGTCGACAAAAACCTGATGTACATCATTTTGCACCAAAGAAATTTCAGTGGAGATGCCCACATGATCGACGTAAAACACTGCAAAATAACATAGTATCAACGGTCCCGGAATTATCTATTCATGTGCGAAGGAGTAGATTGCACAAGAACGAGATTTGGAGAAAGTGTAACGTGAAAACACACTTGTTTTCCTTTCAAAAAAGGATAAACAAATTATTGGACGAATCTGTGAAACTTAGGAGTCTAGCATTATCAGCGCATCTTACATGTATGGTATATAGCTCTAGCAATAAAATACTCCCTCCATTTCAGACTATAAGGTGTATTTTTTTCCGTACAAGTCAACCGTGTGAATGTTTGACCAAGATTCTAGAATAAACTAACAACATTTGCAATATCAATTAGATAAAATATGAAACTACTTTTCCTGATGGATCAAATGATAGAAATTTTGTATTGTGGATATTGATATATTTTCTAAAAACTCGGTCAAACATGACACTGTACAGTATAAGAATGTTTCTGTTGTAAGTGTGTTGTCTCAAGAGCCTCTGAATATTAGTTTCAGATGGTTACTAAATGAGAATAAATAGACGGCGTGGCTGAACCTTTGCATGCGCTTAATGACAATTTTTCTTGATAGTGAACAAGATAAGTTTGTCTAGAATCTTACTACCTCACGTATCTTCTTCGTCAAATCCATGTATGAAGACCTAATGAATGGTCACACACCTTATCTGAGTAAGTATCTTTGGAAAATTAAAATCCCTTTGAAGATAAAGATTTTTATGTGGTTCTTAAGCAACAAAGTCCTTCTGACTAAAGACAATCTAGCTAAGAGAAAGTGGAAAGGATGTACGAAATGTGTCTTCTGTGGGGAACAGGAGACGGTAGAGCATCTTTTCATTGAGTGCCCTTTTGCTAAGATTTTATGGCGTATCGTTTATTTCTCTTATGATCTCCCTCCTCCAACGAATATTACTAATATGTTTGGCAATTGGTTGAATGGAGTTGACAAAAGTTCCAAGAATCGAATTCGCATAGGTGTTTCGGCCTTACTTTGATTAATATGGAGATGCAGAAATAATCTTCTGTTTAACAAACAAAAATCCTTTAATATCTTGCAAGTTATCCATATGGTGGTTCATTGGGTTCAGCTATGGGCACTCCTTTCTCCCCAGGCGCAGAGGGATGTTATGGATTCTGGATGCACCCATCTCCTGACGGTTGCTCAGGATATCTTGTCCCGGGCTGGATGGCGGCATATTAGTCGACTACAGGATGCTTAGTTTGCGATATGTCCACTTAGCCACTTTTTTTCGCTGGTTGATAATGGTCTCAATTTGAGCGATCCTTGAATTGTAATAATTTATACTATGATATTCTGAGACTTCGTTAATAAAAGGCTGTGTGCATATGCAAAAGCCGGGGTTTTCTCCCCTTTTTGAAAAAAATGACCTCATTTGACTTTTTAAAAAGCAAATACAAACGGGATTTTGTTGCACATAGCTAGCCTTCGAAACACTTTGCTACTTATCTGCCAAATAAAAGTATTTGTATATCAGTTTCCAACGTGCAACGTATTATCCATGAAAAGCTTCGACATGGAACAAATCGGGACACAATAAATCAAGCCAATAAATCTAATAAGAAAACATAATCAGTAAATACTCCCTCCACATTTTTCCGATATAGTGATGCATGCACTCAAACTTTATGACTCCGAGCTTTGATGTACAAAAACCATTTGGATTTATCAACAAAGGTTCCATGCAGTTACATTTTGAATATTTTTTATAACAAATAGAAAAGTTAATGATCAAACCGGCATATTATAGACCACCCTGAGAAACATGGGTAGCACAAAAACACATTACCGGGTAGTCAGTCAGCACTCTCACTATCAAATGGAAATCCAGAGCCTGCATTGCCCTTCTCATAGCCACCAGTCTTGGGATGTCTAAGAGAAACGCCAACCTTCCGGCATCCAGAGCAATGACCTTTTAGAAGAGTTCAGAAGTATTTAATGGTATATTAATCTCAAAAAAGGACATTAAGAAATGAAACAGGGTGATAGTAGAAAGAGATAAGTACCATGCTCATTAGGCTGCAGTGGGCTGCAAAAGTACTGCGTTTTACCCCCCATGGATTTGGCTTCAGCAAAGAATTGTTGGTAGTTCCAATGCTTTGACCTAGGTTGTCTTGTCCTCATTGTAAAATTGTAGTGATGGTATGATTTTGAGAAGGTATCATATATTAGACACTGGAAGTGAATCATCACAAGCTCGTACTCAAGATTCTGAAACGTCAATCATTTTATTAGAAGCATTCTCAAATTTGTAAATAGGGTTACAACAAGTTTATGACTTGCTAAAAGGTAAAAAGTCATATGCCAATAGCTGTTCATTAGAATTTTAGAGGGAAACATTGGCCATACTTTATCATAACCAGCTTCTGATCTATAGTTTTCAAATGCTCGAACAACCTCCTTATGCATCCATTTCATTCCATCCTTGATTGTTTCTTTCTCCTCCTCAAGTCTTTCATAACGATAGCGTGCTTCCAGGATAGCCGGATCAGTAATTGTTGGTTTTAATTTCTCTACAGTTTGTTTAGCACACTTGTCATCCCTGCATCACAACACGGCACGATAAGTAGAAAACATTTGCATTATTCATGTCAGTGGTCGGTAACAAGTATACATAACCAAAGTTTGAACATTGTATAAAACGTCAATAACTGACAGAGGTAAAATATAAATTACGAAATGCAGTAGGCACTGCTTTCACTGCGATTAGGTAGAGATAGAAAAGGCTTACAAGGCTGACGCCCAATCCAAGAAGAAAATAAAGCTGGATTTCAAATGAAACTCTAGTCCGGCTCAAGGGGGTGCACAGCAACAGGCAACACACCACCCTGCCAGCATTCAAATGAAAATGCAGTAGGCGATCCTCAAGCATTAACTGACGAAAAACGATGGTCACCGAGCGGGGAATGTTGTCTGGAGACTCTCACCCTTTAGCCTCCTCCTTGTTCAAGCTAGAGCTGCTGTGCTCCCACCATGCAATGAGCGACACACCCATCGGGGCCGGGGCAGCAGAGGCTGCTCTCTGGAGCTTTTTGAGGACGAGCAGCCACAGGGCATTGGCGAAGGGGCAAGAGCCTGCTGTAGGGGGAAGGGATGGATTCAATCGTAACAACTTTGATCCGGATGGGCCCCTCTGGGCAACATGGCATGGACCCAGCGGCAAGAACATCAATAATGATGGATTCAACAGTTAGAATCTGGGTTTGTTCGGAATTTTGGGCATCACAGTTCAAGATATTACTTTTTTCTGTAAAGGTGGCGGATAACGAGCCGGTGAGAGGTGATTGTTACATCAGTTAGAAGCTGCATTTTTTTACCTCTTTCCCTCTCAGGTCAATTACCATGGTACATCTGGTGACTGGTGAGCATATGAGACTGCAATCTGGGTTCGCGCTGAACTCTTTTTTGTTAGGACAGGGGCTTTAGTTTGTCTGGAATCGGATAAAACCATCTGATCCATGGTTGTTCTTGGGAATCACAGTTCAAGATATTACTTTTTGGATTTTGTAATAGGCTGAGGAAAACGAGCCGGTGAGAGCTGATGGTTCCATCAGTTAGAAGAAGCTGCATATTCTTGACCTCTTTCCCTGTCAGGTCAATTACCATGGTACATGTGGTGAGCACATGAGAATTCAAATACTGGGTTCACACTCAGAACTTAAACTTCTTGCTGATTAATTCGCTCATGTTATTCATGTGAAATGGCAGCAGATTTCTTATCCTACTTCATTTAATTTTTTAGGCGGGGGAGGTTCAATACCAAGATTTATAGTTTGGGACATAAGTGCGATGACATACAAGTGAGTATGTTGTCCTGACTTTACTCGATGTGAGTGTTCTACACAAATATTACATAAAACTCTAAGGCCGCGCTTGGCATCGGTGTAATTGAATACGGGTGTATTTTACTTACAGGTGTAACTTACCGACCAAGAGCTATTTCCGGACGGAAACCAAAACGATGGGCGGAGGCCTGTAAGTTTTTAGAGGGTATTTGAAATCGAAACGATAATCCAAACAGGGCCTAAAGTTCATTTGATAGATGCACTGGAAATATATGAGCACTTTTGGCCCAAACTCACAGGACTGCACAAAATTGTTGGCCATTTGGCGTCATGATTTTAATAATATTTGTTCTACGTCTACCATGATAATTTTCTTCTGCTAGGATTCCAACTGTACTGTGTGGTGTAGCTTTATACATCTGAATCATTTGATATTAAGCGTTCCCTCCCATGCTATCCATCCAGTGTTGCACTCAGGTTAGAAAATAACAATCCATGGTGTATGTCGTGGAAACGAGCCTGACAGTAGATGATAGGGGTACGAAGGGAGAGGGCAGAGTCCTAACTACGACGAGGATGTACACACAGATGTATGATTTCAGGCCCCTCTCGTGGAGGTAACAGCCCTACGTCTCAATGCTCGGGAGCTTTATGTCGAGTGGAGTATAGGTATTACAGTGGTTGCGAACCCCTGTGCAGGAGGGGAGGGGCGGCTTATATAGAGTTCGTTGCCCCTCATAATGGCCCCGCATCAAAGGGTCTGGTCGTGGGGTTTAAAGTCTGCCGTTACAGGTAACGTACGTAATAAAAGTTATTAACGACCATTTAACCAGCGTCTACCCGTTGGGCTCTTGATGATGGCTCCTGGTCTTCTGGCGTCGAGTGAAAGTGAGGTCTTCCGAGTGACACGCGACTTCCGAGTGAGAGCGAGAGTCTCCAAGTGGATTACTGTCGAGTGTCTTTGAACGTCTCCAGGGATCCACTCGGAAGTTCATGCTTGATCTTCAAGTCCTCCCATGCGGTGTCCTTAGGTAGGGTATGTGGGCCGTGCCTAGGACCCTACCCTAGGTATATATCCTCATCATTAGCCCCTGAATGAATCGGGGTTTGAGTGATGGAAGGAGGTATCTACGTAGACCTTGAGTTAGTGCATCTGATCCTCCGAATGATATTTGGGATTTTCATAAAACTTGTGTCGATTGAACTCTGAGCATCAACATTCATTCAGGGTCAACACGCAAAATCTTCCGAATGATATTCGGGGCTTCAATGAAACTAGTGTCGATTGAATTCCTCCCCGCTCACCCAGATCCATTCAGTCTTAAAGGTGTCTGAGTGGATGTTGGGGATTTGTTTTGGTCCGAGTCAGCTGGTAGTATCTTGGGAGGCGACGGGTCGGTCTGACAGACCCGGATCTTCCGGGATACGAAAATTTGGGAATCGCGTGCGCTCGCGCGAAGATTGCGCCACGATCGGGGCAAGTGGAGGCGCGACACCTCGATTTTGGCGCCGGTCTTATCGCCACGTACCAAGCGCCGTCAGCGGTTGGCGTGCGTGGTATCCTTGCGGGTCCACTGGTCAGTGAGACACTCGGCAGTGTATAAAGTTGTCTTCATTGCGTTTTGCACAGTACTTCCGCCAGTTCTCTCTCTTTTCCTCCGCTTCCTCTGCTCCTAGTGCCCAACTCCGATCTCCCTCGACGAGAGCCGCCGTGACGAAGATGAAGAATCCAACGGAGAAGCTGGAGCGAGCGAAGAAGGGGGTGACGAAGCTCAAGGGCAAGAAGCCCTCGAACGCCCGATTCACCGCGCCGGCGGGATGGATGCAGGGGGATTTTCTCCCCTCTGTCGTCACCCGCGAAGACATGGAGGGCCTCGTCTCCGACGGGCTCGTGGCGGATGGCGCCTGGAGGCTGCCGGAGGAGGAGCGCGAGCCGGAGCCACGCGATGGGGACAAGTCCTCCTTCTCTCCCACGTCGAGCGAGGTTTTTCTCTGCCGCCCCACCCGTTCTTTAGGGGCTTTCTGAATTTTTTCGGTGCCCAACTACACTACCTCTCGCCCAACACCATCGCCTATCTGTCTGCATTCGTCACTCTGTGCGAATGTTTCCTGAGCTGCTCTACCCATTGGGGATTGTTCAAACACCTCTTCACTGTCAGATCCCAGACTGTGAAGAAAGCCCTCCCCGCTGATGGGAAGACCCATGTGCTCCAGCTGTGCAGTGGGTTAGGAGTTCAGAAAAGAGCTCGCAGCTCCTTCCCTGCCATGACCTTTCTTGAGTCTGTAAGAGGTTGGCAGTCGACCTGGTTCTACTGCAAAGACGTAGCATCGCCCAATATGTCGACTAGCCTTCCCCCATACACATCCGCCCGTCCAGCTATTCCAAAGTCCCTGAAGGTGACTAAAGAGGAGCACGTCCAAGTAGGCATCTTGGTTGAAGCGGTGGTGCAATTGATCCGAGGTGGAGTGACTGGCATGGACCTGTTGGAGACGTTTCTTGGTCGACGTATTCAGCCGCTTCAGGCTAGGGACCACACCATGGGGCACTATGCGGGCCCTAAGGACTCAACAAGGACGCATCCTGAGGAAGTTCCTCAGAAAATTGTCGAGCAGTGGCTTCGTAGCATCACCGGAGCCTGCGACAACCCTTTGGGAGCCAAGAGGATCCGGCCATACTCGGTCGAAAACACGCTGAAGTGAGTTGTGCGATGTCGACTAATGTATTGTACTGTCGAGTGATATGTTGAACTGACTTCTTTGCTTGAATCATGCAGGAATGGACGCACATGCACTCGCCCGTTCCGAATGGGAACCATGTTGAAGATGGCGTGGTGAGCGATGGCGGCAGTATGGACGGCGACGGTTCTTCCGACTCCAAGGAGGAATACAAGGACTCCGGCGAGGAGGAAGAAGTCGAGTCACCTCCCCGCCACGAAAGCCGCACCAAGTCTCGCCAAGACCCATCAACTGTTGAGGACAGGGCTCCGGGCCCTAGTGAGAAGAACCTGAAGCACAGTCGCCCCTCGACCGCCGAGCCGAGCAAAAAACTGGCTAAGCAGCCCAAGCAAACCGCCACCAAGCCTCGCAAGGCTCTGCCTCGCATGAGGGTGGTAGTGCCTGTCGTCTCCACGTAAGAATTTATTTCCGTACTTGTTTTGTCGACTGAAGTCTGGAGTTGTTTTTGACTGAATGCCACTCAATTCGTCAGAGCTGCTACATCTGTGTCTTCTCCTCATCGAGATGGAGGGGACGCAATGGATGTCGACACTGCTGACGTAGCCACTTCTCATAGAGGTTAGATAGTTGTTGGTTCGTCCAAATGGGACTCGACACATGCGGATGTTAACACCGTCGGTTGTCGACACATGCGGACTGATGACGATGCAGAGGTGGAGGACGATGAGGGGCGCCTGGATGCCTCGCTCCCTCGCATCCAAGGAGCATCATCGGCGCAAGCGCTTCAGCGTTCGACTATGGAGTCTTCCCAGGGGAGGTGGCTCGACACAACCCAGGGCTGAATCCGTAGCACCTTCGCCACATGCTCCTCCAGCCGTCCCGACCGTTGTAGCGTCGACTCCAACTGGGCCCTCTCAGACTGTCTCAGGTGCTCCTGTGACCATGCTGACCCCACCTGTGATAGCCTTCTCTCTGCATCGCATCCCGGAAGATCAAACCGGAGCTGCGAAGGAAGCCATGATCCAGGCGGAGCAGCTCATGCTGAGGACCAAGGAGGCGTACGAGGCCATAAAATTGGCTTTTGACGTCAGCGCAGCCCTCCGCACCAATGTCCGAGTAAGTTCGATTGTAAGTCCATTATTGATTGAATTCTTGTCTTTTGTTGGCTGTTGCACACCCACTGGGTGATTGCTATAGAATGTTTGAACTTTCTCCACTCGAATAGATTGGATCGTAGTCGAGTAGGATTGGAATTGATAGTACGCGTGGTACTAGTGTCACTCGACATGTCGAGTGTATTTCCTGACGAGTTACTCAACGGATCGAGAATTAACCATCTTAGTGGGGGCGCTCTTAGCGCACCCACTAGGTGTAGTCCCCGAGACCGCTGTCGAGTGCTTGCATCGGCAGGCGTCTTTGTCTTTTGTCGTACGGGTGGTACTAATGTCACTCGACATGTCGAGTGTATTTTCTGACGAGTTACTCGACGGATCGAGAGTTAACCGTCTCAGTGGGGGCACTCTTAGCACACCCACTGGGTGTAGTCCCCGAGACCGCTGTCGAGTGCTTGCATCGGCAGGGGTCTTAGAGTCTGTTGTCATACGCGTGGTACTAATGTCACTTGACATGTCGAGTGTATTTTCTGACGAGTTACTCAACGGATCGAGAGTTAACCGTCTCAGTGGGGGTGCTCTTAGCGCACCCACTGGGTGTAGTCCCCGAGACCGCTGTCGAGTGCTTGCGTCGGCAGGCGTCTTAGTGTCTTTTGTCGTACGGGTGGTACTAATGTCACTCGACATGTCGAGTGTATTTTCTGACGAGTTACTCGACGGATCGAGAGTTAACCGTCTCAGTGGGGGCACTCTTAGCACACCCACTGGGTGTAGTCCCCGAGACCGCTGTCGAGTGCTTGCATCGGCAGGGGTCTTAGAGTCTGTTGTCATACGCGTGGTACTAATGTCACTTGACATGTCGAGTGTATTTTCTGACGAGTTACTCAACGGATCGAGAGTTAACCGTCTCAGTGGGGGTGCTCTTAGCGCACCCACTGGGTGTAGTCCCCGAGACCGCTGTCGAGTGCTTGCGTCGGCAGGGGTCTTAATAGAGACAAATTTTGAATTTTTTTATGGCGCGCGGAGCGCCAGAGCCACTCGACATGTCGAGTGGACTTTCTGGTTGAATTCTTCCAAAATGGTCATTCGCTGGTGTTCATAACTCAGTCGACTGTCCAGGAACCACTTGCTGATTGAACTCCTGTCTTTTGTTGGTTCCAGACGGCTTGCGAACTTGGAACACAGTACAAGGACATGGAGGATGAGAGGAACCGGTTGCAGGTGGATCTGGCGGTTGCCAACAACGCCCTGGAGCGAGCGCGTGCTGAGCTGAAGTCTCTGGGAGGTAATTACTGTCAACTGTTCGTATTCCCATCTTCACTTTTCAAGTTTTGAACCGAGTGCTCTCACTCGAACAGACGTGCGCAATGAAAACCGTCGACTCCAAGCGTGACTCAACAATGTTGTTTCTTTAGATTCCATGAAGAAGGCACTGGAGGAGAAGGACAAAGCACTTGCCGATGCCCAACGGGTGGCCAGGGACAAAACTGAAGCTACAGATCAGAAGTTGGCGGCCGCCCAGAAGCTGGAAGAAGAGAACAACAAACTGAAGCAGGAGCACGCGGACCTCATCAAAAGGACCGAGCAGCTGAACAAGAGGAGCAATGGCCTGGAGAAGCATCTCGGCGAGTTCTCGAGGTAGATGTACATCCTGCTCGACGGTAAGTGTTTCTTGTTGACTGAGCTTTGTAAAATCTTTGATGGTCACAGTTCACCGATTCTCCTCCCATTCCCCATTCTTCAACAGAATTCCGCCAAGACTTTGAGAAGGAGATGGAGGAGGTTGAGCCCAATCTGGATCCCACCAAGTCTCCTATCGTAGACGCGGTGGCCATGAACATGCTCAGACTCAATTTCCAGCTCCAGGGCGTCCAGGCGTATCTTGTCCGACTGAAGTCTGCGATGGAGAGAATCGACAAAGAGCTATGGCCTGAGGACACTCTTCAGCTTGACCTCAACTCTATGTGGCTCGCCTGGACGAACTTCCAAGTCGAGTGCAGGCCTGGAAGAAATCTGTCTCTCGATGTGGGACCGACGTGGCATTATCACTCGTCAGGGTCCATTGCAAGGACGTGAAGGAGGAGAGGCTGAAGGAGCTTCAGGTGGTCAACACGAAGAAACTCGAGTTTGAGGACTTCATGGAGACCTTCATCGAAGCGGCCACCAGAATCGCCGATGGTATCGACCTGGACACTTTCGTCGAGCCCGCCAGTCCGTCTCCCGCTTGAAAAACTTATCTTTAAAAGAAACAGTTAAATTTGCCTCGGTATGCCGAGTGGATTTGTATCCTTAAAAACTTCGTTCAGGCCTTGGGCCTGAGCACATTTGCTTTCATACGAAACGTTTATCCGTGGTTTACCCTTTGGATTTTGTTCGTATTTGGCTTTCAATCGTCTGTTCGACTGAGTTTGTTTTTTAACTTAGGCGAAGCGTGTTCGCAGCTAAGCCCCCGAGTGTGAGGATTTCTCATCACTCGGAGTATTTTTGAACTTAGGCGAATGTCGATTCGCAGCTAAGCTGTCGAGTGAATGGATTACTATCCACCCGACAAGGTTTTTAACTTAGGCGAAACGTGTTTCGCAGCTAAGCCCCGAGTGTGAGGATCGCTCATCACTCAAAGTATTTTTGAAATTAGGCGAATGTCGATTCGCGTCTAAGTTGTCGAGTGAATGGATTACCATCCACTCGACGAGGTTTTTTAACTTAGGCGAAGCGTGTTCGCAGCTAAGCCCCCCGAGTGTGAGGATTTCTCATCACTCGGAGTATTTTTGAATTTAGGCGAATGTCGATTCGCATCTAAGTTGTCGAGTGTATGGATTACCATCCACTCGACGAGGTTTTTAACTTAGGCGAAACGTGTTTCGCAGCTAAGCCCTCGAGTGTGAGGATCGCTCATCACTCGAAGTATTTTTGAATTTAGGCTAATGTCGATTCGCATCTAAGTTGTTGAGTGTATTGATTACCGTCCACTTGGCGAGGTTTTTAACTTAGGCGAAATGTGTTTCGTAGCTAAGCCCTCGAGTGTGAGGATCGCTCATCACTCGAAGTATTTTTGAACTTAGGCGAATGTCGATTCGCATCTAAGCTGTCGAGTGAATGGATTACTATCCACCTGGCGAGGTTTTTAACTTAGGCGAAACGTGTTTCGCAGCTAAGCCTCCGAGTGTGAGGATTGCTCACCACTCGGAATATATATATTTTTTGAACCCAAGCGAAGAAGGATTCGCAAATAGGCCATCAAGTGAATGGACTGCTATCCACCCGACAGGGTTTTTAACCTAGGCGAAAAGATGTTTCGCAGCTAAGTTGTCGAATGAATGGATTACCATCCACTCGACGAGGTTTTTAACCTAAGCGAAGACGGATTCGCAAATAGGTCGTCGAGTGAATGGACTGCTATCCACCCGACAAGGTTTTTAACTTAGGCGAAACATGTTTCGCAGCTAAGCCCCCGAGTGTGAGGATTGCTCATCACTCGGGGTATCCCCAAGAAAGTAACTGCACGGGTCAGAATCGACGAAGTATTAATCGAAGAAACACGAATTGCATTGATGAAGTACTCTCGTTACATCATAAAACTCTTGTCTCAAGTGTAAAAACGTCGGAGCAAGTCTGCATTCCAGGCTCATGGCTCACCTATCTGTTTCATGAGATTATACAGGTGATAGGCTCCGTTGTTTAGCACCTTAGTGACGACGAAAGGACCTTCCCATGTAGGAGCAAGCTTGTGAGGTCGGTGTTGATTCACTCGAAGAACCAAATCTCCTTCGTGGAAGGCTCGGCTTTTGGTATTCCTTGCATCGGAGCGCCGTAGGTCTTGCTGATAGGCAGTGGTCCGGATCAGAGCCATCTCATGCTCCTCCTCCAGAAGATCTACTCCATCCTATCTGGCCTGTTCAGCTTCAGCCTCAGAATATAGCTCCACTGGAGGAGAATTGTGGGCCAAATCACTCGGCAATATGGCCTCAGCACCATAGACAAGGAAGAAAGGAGTTCGTCCAGTCGACCGATTAGGCGTTGTCCTCAATCCCCACAAAACAGATGGCAGCTCAGTTACCCACACACCGGCGGCATGATCCAAATCGCGCATAAGACGAGGCTTCAGACCTTGCAGAATGAGACCATTAGCCGGCTCAACTTGCCCATTGGTTTGAGGATGTGCAACGGAAGCGTAATCCACTCGGGTGACTTGGGAGTTACAAAATCTCCTGAATTCTTCCGAGTCAAAATTAGTGTCGTTGTCTATGATGATGCTATGTGGAATGCCGTATCGAATAATGATCTCTCTCATGAATGTGACCGTCGTGCGGGAATTCAGCTTCTTGATGGCTTGGCTTCAATCCACTTGGTGAATTTGTCGACTGCTACCAACAGGTGGGTGAATCCTCCTTTTCCGGGTCGGAAGGGACCAACCATGTCGATTCCCCAAACCGCAAATGGCCAGGCGAGAGGAATTGTCTTCAGAGCAGACGCCGGCTTGTGTGACAGATTTGCATAGAACTGGCAGCCCTCGCAGTGATCAACGATGTCCTTAGCCATCTCGTTAGCTCGTGGCCAGTAAAAGTCAGCTCGGTATGCTTTAGCAACGATCGCCCTTGAAGATGCATGGTGGCCGCAAGTCCCCGAGTATTTCGTCTAGAATCATCCGACCTTCCTCGGGGGAAATGTAGTGTTGGGTGACACCAGTTACACTCTCTCTGAATAGCTGATCTCCCATCACAGTGAAAGCCTTGGACCTGCGCACAATCTGTTGAGCCTCTGCTTAATCTTCAGGGAGCTCTTGTCTGAGGATATAGGCAATGTATGGCACAGTCCAATCGGGTATGATAACCAGCATCTCCATGACTAAGTCAATCACAGCAGGAACATCGACTTCAGTCGAGTCAGAGGAGCTTAGAGCTTGTGGGGGCTCTTTGGTAAAAGGATCCTCTTGAATCGAAGGAGTGTGCAAATGCTCCAAAAACACGTCGCTGGGGACAGGTCATCGAGTGGAACCGATCTTGGATAGCTCATCAGCCGCTTGATTTTCAGTCGAGGAACATGGTGAAGTTCCAGACCTTCAAATTTCTTCTCCAGCTTCCGGACTGCATTGCAGTATCCAGTCATAGCAGGGTTTCTAACATCCCACTCTTTCATCACTAGATTCACCACCAAATCTGAGTCGCCATAAACCATCAGGCACTTGACGCCGAGTGAGATAGCCATGCGCAACCCATACACAAGTGCTTCATACTCTGCCTCATTATTGGAGGAATCAAAATGAATCTGCAAGACATAACTGAGCTTGTCACCTCTAGGAGATATCAAGACAACACCAGCACCAGACCCATTCAACATTTTGGAGCCGTCGAAGAACATTGTCCAATGCGCCAAGTGAACTTGGATGGGTTGTTGCTGTTCAGTCCACTCGGCCATGAAATCTGCCAATGCTTGGGATTTGATTGCCTTCTTAGCCTCGAATCTGATGTCAAAGTGTCCAAGCTCGTTGCCCATTTAGCCACTCGACATGATGTGTCGCGATTATTGAAAATCTCGGATAAAGGAGCATCACTGACGACTGAGATCGAATGGTCTTGGAAATAATGTGCCACCTTCTTCGTTGATAGGTAAATACCATACACCAGCTTCTGATAGTGTGGATATCTTTGCTTTGAGGGGGACGATACTTCCGAGACATAATAAACTGGCTGCTGGACCTTATAGGCTTTACCTTCCTCATCTCGCTCAATAGTCAGCACTGTACTGACGACCTGATTTGTGGCCGCGATGTACAGGAGCAAGGGCTCTTTGCTGGCAGGAGCGGCAAGCACCGGCTGGGTGGAGAGCAGGGCTTTGAGCTCAACAAACGCTGCTTCGGCTTCGGGAGTCCAATCGAATGTGTCAGATTTCTTCATTAACTGATATAAGGGCAGAGCCTTCTCACCAAGACGAGAAATGAATCGACTCAATGCTGCCAAGCAACCTGTGAGCTTCTGAACATCGTGTACTCGCACGGGAGTCTTCATACGGGTGATGGCGCTAATCTTCTCGGGATTGACATCAATTCCTCGCTCGGAAACGATAAAACCGAGCAACTTGCCGCCAGGGACACCGAAGGTGCATTTGGCCAGCTTTATGTCGAATTGCCTCAAATTGGCGAATGTCTCGGCCAAGTCAGCCAGCAGGTCGGAACCTTTGTGGGACTTGACCACTATATCGTCCATGTACGCCTCAACATTCCGAGGGATCTGGTCGAGTAAACATTTCTGAATCATGCGCATAAAAGTAGCGCCGGCATTCTTAAGACCAAAAGGCATGATGATGTAGCAAAAGCACCCAAATGGGGTGATGAAGGTTGTCTTTATTTCGTCTGGGCCATACAGACGGATCTGATGGTACCTAGAATAGGCATCCAAAAAGACAAGCGCTCGCACCCCGCTGTCGAGTCAACAATTTGATCTATGTGGGGGAGCGGGAAATGGTCTTTGGGCACACCTTATTGAGATGTTTGAAGTCAATGCACATGCGCAATGACTTATCTTTCTTGGGCACCATCACAACATTCAAGAGCCACTCGGAGTGGTAAATCTCCCGAATGAACTTGGCTTGCAAGAGACGGGCCACTTCTTCTCCGATTGCCTTGCGCTTCTCCGCCGCGGATCGACGCAAATGCTCCTTGACGGGCTTGGCTTTCGGATCCACTCGCAGACGATGCTCAGCCAGCTCCCTGGGAATCCCCGGCATGTCAGCAAGCTTCCATGCAAAGGTATCACAGTTCTCACGGAGGAACTGGATGAGCTCGCCTTCCTATTTACTGTCGAGTGTTGTTGAGATATTTTTCGGGGCAGCAGTTGGATCCTTCGGGTGGATGTGTACCTTCTTCACTTCCCCTTCCGACTGAAATGCCGACTTGGAAGCCGGCTTTTTTGCGTGGCACGCATCAGCAGGGTCAGCGGTTTTCTTGTACTCCTCCAGCTCGACCATGGCCATTTGTTGATCGGTGATGTTGGATCCTTGCTGGAGACACTCTTCGGCCCGCTGTTGATTGCCAGTGATCGTGATCACGCCCTTAGGGCCTGGCATTTTCAACTTGAGATACACGTAACATGGTCGGGCCATGAAACGTGCATAAACGGGTCGACCCAAGATGGCGTGGTAAGCACTCTTGAAATCCATGACTTCAAATGTCAACTTTTCTTTTCAGAAATTTTTGCTATCTCCGAATGTTACATCCAATGCTATCTGGCCGAGTGACTTGGCCTCCTTTCTTGGGATGACCCCGTGAAAATGCATGCTACTCTCGCTCAGACGGGACATCGAAATGCCCATCCCTTTCAGGGTATCCGCATACAGAATGTTCAGGCCGCTGCCGCCGTCCATGAGGACCTTTCTGAGTCGAGTCACCTGCACTACCGGATCAACTACCAGAGCCTGTCGACCGGGAGTGGCCACACGAGCAGGATGGTCTGTCTGGTCGAATGTGACAACATATTGAGACCATTTGAGGTAGGTGGGGGTGTCTGGCACAGCCATGTTGATTTCCCTATTTATGACTTTCAGACGACTCTTGCTCTCGACATCAGCAAAGATCACCAGCGTAGCCGTGACATCCGAGAATGTTTCCTTTTCTTCATCTTCATCTTCTTTTTCAGGAGATTTCGCACTCGACTGGTCTCCCTTGAATTGCTGGATAAGGGTTCGACACTGTCGAGTGGTGTGCTTGGGCAAAATCAGGTTGCCTTCTGCATCTTTTCTTGTGTGAATTACACACGGCTGATCCAATATGGCAGTTCCTGACTAACCTTTCCCCTTCTTGGGGCATACTGAGCCTTGGCCTTGCCCTTGTTCTTCGACCGAGTCGCCAGTGCCGTTGCCTCTGCCGGAGCCGGGTCTTCAGCCTTTCGCTTCTGCTTCCGACTGTTGCCGCCGCCAGACTCGTTGGCGACCGCTTTTCCTTTGCCGCTACGGAGGCAGTCTTCTTCCTCGCCATTAGCATAGCGAGTGGCAATTTCCATCATCTTGCCGAGTGAAATGTCACCAGTGCGCCCGAACTTCAGGTACAGCTCGTTGTATCTCACACCGGCCTTGAAGGCACAAACAGCCTGGTGTTCTGACACATTCTCCACCGTATGATGCAGGGTGGACCATCGCTGAATATAATCCCTTAAGGTTTCATTGGGCTTCTGGACGCAGTGTTGTAAGTCAACCAGACCTGTCGGGCGCTTGCAAGTGCCCTCAAAGGTCCGGACAAACACTCGGGCAAGATCTTCCCATCAATGTATGCTGGTAGGAGCCAAACGATTCAACCAAGCTCGAGCTGAGCCATCCAACATGAGGGGCAGGTGCTTCATTGCAACATTGTCATTTCGGCCAACAATCTGCACAGCCACTCGGTAATCATCTAACCAAGTCTCCGGTTTTGTTTCACCAAAAAACTTTCCGATCCCCGCCGCCATTCTGAAGTTGGGGGGAATCTCTGCAGAACGTATAGCTCTGCTAAAACACTCGGGACCAGACACCACAACTGAGCTTCCACTCGGAACATCTCTATCGAGTCCCTCTATGTAGGCTCTGCTCTTGTCGATCCGCTTCTCAACAAGATAGGCGTGGGCGTCAAAGTCCGCGTCCCGCTCATCACCGAGGGAGTGCCTGTCGCCCTGGCGCCGGGGCGCGTACGGACCACTCCGCGGAGGAGTGAGCACTCGACGGTGGTCTTCGCGGTGATGTTGATCTCTGTCTTGCCCTTCACGAAAACCGCCGCCTCGACGACGCAAGGGCGATCCAGGGCTGTGTGTCGATTGAACGGTCTCTGCCTTGGGTGAATTGTTGTATATCTTGTTACAGGACTGAGAAACTGCTGAATTCTGACGCTGTGCTGCATCCAACAGCGCTCTGATCTGCAACAGCCCTCTACCAGCCTCTGACCGGGACGGCTGAATGGAATCCACTATCCTAGCAGCAGCAACAACATTTAGCACAAGAGTTCGGTATACCTCAACGCCATCGTGAGATCCAGTCGGAAACAGTTGTCGATGACGTCGACTGGGGCGTGGCGGGCGCTGACGAGCGTGCTCGTCAATCTCTGCCTGGAGCTCTTCCAGACGAATGCGCGCGGACTCGCTTGGGCCTCGGCAGTCGCGCCGATGATGGGGGTATGAAGGGCCTCCTCATCACGACGCAACTGCACGTTCGACGGACCTCCAGCCTCGCGCTTGATACGGCCGAAGCCAGGCGATGAACTCTGATGAGAATCCGCCATCAAAAGCTTCGCTGCAGGATCGCAGCTTTCGCACTCGGAAGGCATGTCGGACGGGTCGGAATCTGACTCGAACACGCCTTGAAGGGACTCAGCGGGCTTGAGCGCTGCAACCTGCGGAGAAGCTTGAAGCGCCGCTGCATGTTCGACCCACCGCTAGAACCGCGAGCGGCCGGACCGCTTGCGACCGCGAATGGCGAGAGGAGACGACGCGTAGGGGGTCGACGGCTGTCGCAGCAACACGCCATAGGGACTCGCGCGGAAGTGCACGGCCCCGCGGACCGGGAGCGCCTCGACATCGAGAGGCGCCTCCTGGAGCCATGCCGAATCGTCGGCGATGAAGGTGAGCGCTCCGAGACGGATCTCGTGGCCCAGAGCAAAAACACCGCCGGAAGACATGTCGAAGGATGAAAATCGCAACCTCGCCGGAAGTCTCTTAGACGCCTGCCCCACGGTGGGCGCCAACTGTCGTGGGAACGAGCCTGACAGTAGATGATAGGGGTACGAAGGGAGAGGGCAGAGTCCTAGCTACGGCGAGGATGTACACACGGATGTATGAGTTTAGGCCCCTCTCGTGGAGGTAACAACCCTACGTCTCAGTGCTCGGAAGCTTTATGTCGAGTGGAGTATAGGTATTACAATGGTTGCGAACCCCTGTGCAGGAGGGGAGGGGCGGCTTATATAAAGTTCGCTGCCCCTCATAATGGCCCCGCATCAAAGGGTCTGGTCGTGGGGTTTAAAGTCTGCCTTTACAGGTAACGTACGTAATAAAAGTTATTAATGACCATTGAACCAGCGTCTACCCGTTGGGCTCTTGATGATGGCTCCTGGTCTTCTGACGTCAAGTGAAAGCGAGGTCTTCCAAGTGACACACGACTGCCGAGTGAGAGCGGGAGTCTCCGAGTGGATTATTGTCGTGTCTTTGAACGTCTCCAGGGATCCACTCGGAAGTTCATGCTTGATCTTTAAGTCCTCCCATGCGGTGTCCTTAGGTAGGGTATGTGGGCCATGCCTAGGACCCTACCCTAGGTATATATCCTCATGAGTGTATTTGTCATTTTATCCCCTTTGCATGTTCTTTGTTCACAATTTTTGCATTTTCCAATGGTGCTCTAAGCTTATTGCTTAGCCTTTTGTTACTTGGAGGCAGGAATATGAGCATGCATGTCTGGGAGTTAGCAAGAAGGCGTTAATTGAATGATATATGTCAGTTGATAAGTACAAGAACTACTTCGTATCGCCTAGGCTTTAATTAGAATTGCTAACTAAAACATATGCAGTTGATGTATTATTTTGCCATTCAACTAAATTATGTTCTTTGGCCAATGAATTGGATAATTATCATGGTTTATTTATTTTCTCTCATACATTCATACATGCTTAAGGAGTTCAATAATGTATTTTCTGGCACATTACATTCATTGATCACTTGACTATACCACCAATTCATACATGAGTGTTATTCCATTGTAACGCACGGGTCAATGAGCTACAGACACGGAAAAAATGTCTTTCTCCCGTTGCAACACACAGGCATATTTGCTAGTTTGATCTATGTAGTTAACAATGATTATGAGTGGCGTGGGTAGTCACGACTAGTCGAGAGAATTGTCAAGCATTAGGCATGTCCCTCACTGGCCTAAGCAGAGCGTTCATGTAGCTGGGTTACACACACTTAAGGCACTAGGCCAGTGAGGGACACTAGCGGTGAAACAAAAATGGTTTTATCTACATATATGCAGGTCAGAATTTGAGTGTATATGGTCCTAACAATTATAGGTTATATTAGATATATGTGGCATAATCCAAGTTCAACAAACAGGGAATAATATTAGACATATAAGGGGATGTGAAACTAAGAAGAAATTTCTTACCTAATATGATAACTCTTCATCCTTTCTAATGTTGAATTGACAAGTTCTAAGCATTTAGCAGGATCAAGCTGAGACCTGCAATGGTTTCAACAAATTAGCAACATCTCTTACTCTTACAATATCTTTTAGAGATAAAGATGACAATTATATGGCCGGAACTTCTACTTACTGAAGTTACAGATATATATCACAATGATGCCAAACTTAGATGTCTCATCTATATGTCTGCAGAAGATTAGAAATGAAGGACTCTTAAATATGTGGGAGGGGAATGCACCACGGAACGCAGAATAACATGGAACCCCATGCAAGCTAATGTAGTTGCAGGCAGTTGGCATGGCGCAGGGGCCATGAACTTGGGGTATGATACACCGCCATCACCAGCAGTCCCACAAATCCCTATAGTGCTGCATTTCTATTGTTTTGTAAATATATGTGGACTTAGAGCATCTTCAACACCCGTGCTAAACAAGCGTCGCGCTGAAAAAAGTGCTGTTTTTGCGCGCGCCTTACCGCTCCGGACGCTCTAGCGGACGCGCAAAAATCGTGCGCGCGACAAATAGAGTTTAGCGCGCGGGCCGAAACGCCATCACGCCGCTTATTTGCTGCGCCCGCTTTCGCGGGCGGCACACACGAGCGCTCGCGAAATTCTTTCTCATCCGCACCACCTTCGCCTCGCGTGCGCCGGCGCTGGCGAACTCGACCCGATTGAGCCACCTGCCGGCACCCCGCTCACCCCATCCTACAGCCGCGACCCCTCTGCCGTCGCCGCCGCCGCCGCAAACCCTAGCGCGGGGAGCACTGGCCTCGCCTCCGGCGGAGCTCCTCCGAGCATCGGCCTCGCGCGCGACCTCTTCATGCCGCTACGGATGACCTCGGCGGCGGGTGCCGGCGCCACCCCGTGCCCTCCCCTCGAAGCTCCCAAATGCGTCTCGACCGAAGAAGAACAAGACATCCGCGAAGAAGAACAAGGCGGCGGACGGCTCCGGCACCTCGAAGGCGTCGAGGAAGAAGCTTGCAGGGCGTGTGACGGGCGCGGCGGCTACCGAAGCGCCGGCGAGCTCACTTGTTGAGCCGGCGGCCGACGCGCACAATGTGTTCGATGAAATGCCACAAAGGTACAAAATTTCGTCAACTTTTTTTTTTCTTGTTATTTTTTGAATACATACATATAGATAGCTTATTTGCATTATTCTACGTATTTTGTAGTCTCGACGATGATGCATACATATAAACTATGGGTGCCGGCTCCAACATTTCGCATTGGTCTCAAACCAATGAGTTCAAGGTGGACGAGCATGGTGAGGGCATTGTGGACGCACCGAAAGGAAGAGCGGACAATTACACCAACGCCGAAGACATCTTACTATGCAATACTTGGTTGGTAGTGTCGAGGGATTCATCCGTTGGAGGTGATCAAAGTAGAGATGCTTATTGGAACCGGATGAAGGAATACTTTGATGATCGCAACGTGAGTGGAATTGACCGCACCGACCGATCTCTTTGGTCCCGGTGGTCGACAATCAACAAGGATTGTCAAAAGTGGACGGCCGCACAAAAGGCGGTCGACATGTTGAACCCGAATGGCACCAATGAGGACGATAGAGTAAGTGACATTTCATCCATGTTTATCATACTTGTTGTTGGTGTTTGACGTGCTAACTTGTTTTGTTTTCATGTAGTTCGACATTGCACAAAACTTGTTCAAAGGAGAGGAGAAGAGGACCAAGAAAGGGAAGATCAAGAAAGTAAGACCATTTACCTTGCTCATTGCTATGAGGTGTTGAAGGATGATGAGAAATGGAAGAAGCGTGATGATTTGGATGATTTGAATTTGAGCAACAAACGCAAGCAAACAATTGAGTTGGATGATGATGATGAGGAGGAAGCATCAAGTGATGACGGCAAGAGAAGCCCCACACCCAACTCGGTTTCATACTCAAAGCCAAAACGACCAGATGGGTGCAAGAAAGGCGCAAAAGAAAAGAAGAAGAGGAAAGGAGATGATGAGCTTAAAAATGCTATGGAAGCTATTGTGAAGGCAAGAAAAGAAGCCAACGAGGTGAGGAAAATGGCAAAGAACCAAGATGCCGTGGCCGAGGAGAGGAGGGTGGCGGCCGAGGAGAGGAAGGTGGCTTTGGAGGAGAGGAATGTGAGCAATGAGGAGCGAACTAGATTGATGGAATGGGAGAAGCACTTGTTCTTCTTGGACACATCTATCGTCAATGAGGCGCAAAAGTTGTATGTCAATCTTGCCCGTGAACAAGTCTTGATCCAAAAAAGAGCCATGATTCGCGCAATGGGTGGCGGTGGCCTTGGCGCCACGGGTGGCGGTGGACTTGCTCCATGGGTGACGGTGGCCTTGGCGCCATGGGTGGCGGTGGACTTGGCGCCATGGGAGGCATGGGTGGCTTCGGAGCTACCATGGGCGGCTTAGGTGCCATGGGTGGTTTTGGAGCTACCATGGAGACCATGGGAGACATGGGTGGCTTTGGAGCACCATCTGAGCCATGGCCGCCATGGGAGACATGAGTTTTGCGTCTCTCATGGGAGGCATGGGTGCACCTCTGACCGCCATGGGAGGCATGTCTTCCGGTGTGACTCACACACCTTCCCATGAAAATGTCGTTGAAGATCTTCCCAAAACCGTCCGGGCTTCACGTGATGCGGTGCACGACAATGATGATGAGGAGGAGGAAGAATCATCTTCGGAAGAGGAAGAATCTTCTTCGGAAGATGAGGACGAAGACGAGGACGAGGCTTGATGTGTCTTTCGTTTGTGTCATGATGAACTTGGTTTGCATTTTGAACTTGGTTGGATGAACTTGTGGGCATGATTTTAAACTTGTGAGCATGAATTTTTATGCATCAACTTGTTTGTGTGAAATTTATATGCCATATTCATTGCATTTTAAATGTTTAAAATTTATTTTGTATCCAAAATGCAATAAATGGCGAGTCACGCGCACTGCATTTTTTTCGCGCTGCTGGAGCGACGCGCGCTGCATTTTACCGTGGTTGTTGAAACCTTGACCGCGTAAAAATAGGCAAAGCGCGCGCGACAAATCAAAATGCGCGGCGCTTAACGCGACTGTTGGAGATGCTATTAGGCATGACAATAAATATACAGTTGTGGTACGGTTATACTACAAACGAGCTTTATATTAGGATTACAACTATAGAAACAAGTTGTGCCACATGACCAGCAGAAAGCATGAAAATGAAAATAAATATAGTTTGGGGTAAAAGTGTAACCAGTGCCAAAGGCAAGTTTTCTTACAGGTATAGGTCGACTTGACGACCTTTCTCTCGTTCATCTTCTCTCCAATCATAAGTTGGTGGTTTAGAAGAAGTCTCAGCAGCAGCTTGCGGAGCAACGGAGGCCTCAACAGCAGGTGGCGGCGAAGCAACGGAGGCCTCGACAGCAGGTGGCGGCGAAGCAACGGAGGCCTCGACAGCAGGTGGCGGCGGAGCAATGGAGGCCTCGGCAGCAGGTGGCGGCGGAGCATGGGAAGCCTCGAGGGCAGGTGGCGGCAGAGTAAGGGAGGCCTCCTCACCAGGTGGCGACGGAGCAAGGGAGGCCTCCTCGGCAGCAGCCAGCGGAGCAAGGGACGCCTCCTCCGCAGCAGCCGACGGAGCAAGGGATGCCTCTTGGGCAGCAGTTGACGGAGCAAGGGAGGCCTCTTGGGCAGCAGCCGACGAAGCAAGGGAGGCCTCCTCGGCAGCAGCCGGCGAAGCAAGGGAACCCTCAACAACAGGTGGTGGATCAAGAGAAGCCTCAACAACAGGTGATGGATCAAAGTAGGCCTACTCGGCAGTAGCCGGCGAAGCAAGGGAAACATTAACAACATGTGGTGGATCAAAGGGAGCTTCAACAACAGGTGATGGATCAAGGTAGGCCTCCTCAGCAGTAGCCGGCGGAGCAAGGGAAATCTCAACAACAGGTGGTGGACCAAGGGGAGCCTCAACAACAGGTGATGGATCAAGGTAGGCCTCCTCGGCAGTAGCCTCAACAGCAGGTTGTGGATATGGGGAAGGCTCGGTAGCGGGCGGCAGAAGAAAGGAAGACTCAACAGCAGGTTGTGGATATGGGGAAGGCTCGGCAGCAGGCGCCGGGGTAAGTGAAGGCTCGGCAGCAGGCGCCGGAGCAGGGGAGGCCTCGGCAGCAGGCAGCAGAGCAAGGGAGGCCTCGGCAGCAGGTGGCAGAGCAAAGGAAGCCCGATGGTGCTCAATCGCAGCGACAGCTTCACCTAGGCCTCGAAAAGGCCCGCCAATGTGAGGAGGATAGACATGAAAGAAGCCAGCCTTCAAGGTCATATGACACTTCCAACCAGACCTACATCAATCAATACGAACAGAAAGTGGAATCAAATAAAGATATGGAAGTAGCATCTCCTGAACTTAAATGAAACTCATCAATCGATCAGAGCAAAAGGAAAAAATTGAATCCAGAGCAAGTACGAAATTTAACAGAACAAATTCTAAAATTATTGTTACCATGGTGAGCAAGACAGCAGGCTTTCCCCCGTCAGCGGGAATACTTGCCCGTACGCCTCGGCGCTACGGAAATGGAGCAGTCCAGGCAGACTCGATTTTGTCCTGGGCGTATACTCTCTGAGCGCCGCCAGGGCCTTGGCGAGGCTCCGGATTTCCGGAATGGGCCGCGGTCTGGACCGGGGCAATCATGGTGGAATAACCCCTCCGTATCTGTCGTGATGTGGTACAGATCATGCTCCTCGAGACTCCGAGTTCCCCAGGACCGCGAATCCATGGTACGGCCAGCCGGTAGGTCTTCCAGGCGGAGAGGAAGGCGTCGGCGGGAGAAAACGGAGCTGCTAGGGTTCACTGACGGGAACAGGAGGGTTCAGTCGGTGCTTCCTGAAGTAGCGGAGTTTTTTCTTTTTTTCTTTTGAAAACCTGAAGTAGTGGAGTTATTTTGAGATGGGGGAGAGACCGAGAGAGACGGGGACAGAGAGGCAAAGGGTGACACGTACACACACGTCCGTGGACACTTATTGGTTACATCTTAAATTTGTTCCTTCACATTTAATTTTTTTCATATTTTATCTCCTAAATCCATACAAAAGCATGAAAATGAATCCTACATACTACGTACTATACTACGCTTCGTCGTCGTCGGAGATGGCATGAACCGCTTGTGCCGCCCGCGTCGCCTCCATTTGTTGCCGACGAAAACGCCTGGCCTCTGCAGCCACCTCCAAGCGAATGGAGTTCGGGATGGCCAGCTGCTCCGGCCATAGATACATGACCATCGGCGCCTTCTCCTCCTCCGCATCCAGCGACGACGCCTCCTCCATCGGCTCTTGTTGGTCCTTCCCCATAGCTAGTGGCAGTGTCTCCTCTGCCAGCTTTTGCTGGTCCTCCCCCATAACTAGCGGTGGCGCCTCATCCGCTGGCTCCTACACGTCGTCCTCTTTGACCTTCAGCTCCATCTCTTGCTCTTCCTCCTCCACCTCCTCATCCTCCTCAAAATCCTCCTCCGCATCCAGCAGCGGTGCCTCATCTGCCGGCTCTTGTTGGTCCTTCCCCATAGCTAGTGGCGGTGCCTCCTCTGTCGGCTTTTGCTGGTCCTCCCTCATAGCTAGCGGCGGCGCCTCCTCCGCTAGCTCCTGCACGTCGTCCTCTTTGACCCTCAGCTCCACCGCCTGCTCTTCCTCCTCCACCTCCTCGTCCTCCTCGAAATCCTCCTCCGGATCAAGAGGTAGCCTCGTGGCCCTCTGGATCCGGACCTGCTCAAGGAGCCAAAGATGGTGTTGGATCATCTAGTGTCGGTGGTGTGGCGGCATGGCTGATGTGCTCGGGTGGCGGTGGAGAGAGGAAGGAGGCAAATGTGCTAGGACTGGGGGCACCAGCCGGCTTAAATAATCAGCCCCGACCTCGAACGGGGAGCTGAAGCGGCGCCACGCGACGTTCACACCATAGCGACGGTTGAGGCGCCTGTCGGACCCTTGGGTTTTCCGACGAGTCCGCGTGGAGCCACACCGTCATGCCAACGTGGCAGGCACGCTCGGGCTCCCCCATATCTGCCCCATAATTCGGCTGGATATGGCAGGTGTCGGTCAGTCCCGGCGTTTGAGGCTGGTTTGAGAGGCCCGTCTGGGTCGCTTTATCGTGACGGTTAGTGACCGGGCAGCCCGCCCCGATGTTTAAGACGGATTTGAAAGGTCCGGCTGTAAATGCTCTGATCATACCGGGCGGTGCAACTCCTCAGTCTCTATATTTCATAATTCATTGTATTTACCTATTTTAAGATTACTAAATTATAGGTCATTCCTTTTGCGGTTAAATTATAGGTCATTTAACTCCTAAAGACTAGAAGAGATGTTGACTGAGTTTGCTCATCATAGGGCAAAATTTTGTTTTTCCGCTATATAGTTGCATGTTAATTGAGGAGGTTCTGTCTTGTGCGATTGATACTGTGTTTTGTACTTTTATTATTTAAGCAATACGCTGTGTATTACTTCCTCCGTCACGAAATAAGTGTCTTCAACTCGAATACAACTTTGTATTAAAGTTTATACAAAGTTGAGACATTTATTTTAAGATAAAAAACTAATATTAAGAGCAAGTATAATAAGATTATGTAGGCGGATTATAAGATTTTAAAATTACATTTTTGTCTAGTTGCGAGGGAGAAAAAAGAAGCGAGCTATTAGTTAACGGTCAATTGTGCTCATAAATACTTTATAAAAGAATAAGGTAAGCCATGTATCAACAAAGTATAATACATCGTTATACTTGCATACAGTAAGATTGACTATAAATAACATGGAAACTTCATATAGCCAACAGATAGCTAAATTATTAGCCATGTTCTAAAAAAAGGCATAAAAAATCCTTTGCTTAAACTTTAACCGATGGAATCCTAGTTGCGAGCACCTCGAGAAACCCTAGCTAACACGGGATGCTCGTAGTATTGTACTAAACCACCACTTTAGTTTCGATCGAAATATAAGCAAAACTAAGAGGAGACTGATCGATGCAAGACAAGAACATGAAGGACACAAAAATTAGTTGGGACAAAAGGCTAGTGAGGGGTTCGTAGAAAAAAGTGAAGAAGAAAGAACTTATGACATCGGGATGTCCATGGTACGTTTATCGGATCACAATCATGCCGAGAGATAATATGTTTGATTTTTTTCGATGATCGTCCCCCCCCCAGCCGCCCCGCTTCCGCTTCGAAACCTTCTGGCTGAACCAGCCTGGGTTTGCGGCTGTAGTGGTCGCGCGGTGGCGCGAGGCGCGCGACGCCCCCCCATCGCTCCCTCTCGTCCGTCAACTCCTGGCGTTTTTGTGCTAAGCGGTCGCAGCAATTCATGAAAGGATGGGGTGCCAACGTGGGCCGCGACATCCGGGTGCGTAAGCAAGCTCTCTTAGAAGCCATCCAATCTCTTGATCTCCGCGCTGATGCCACGGGCCTACGGCCGACGAATGGATGCTTAGGTACGATCTGGAGGGCCAGCTCACAGTCATCTACACGGACGAGGAGGCATATTGGCGCCTGCGGGGTACACAGAATTGGGTCCTCAAGGGGGATGCCAATACCGCTTACTTCTAGGCCATCGCCAACGGTCGGCGTCGCCGAAACTCCATCCCGCTTCTCTAGGATGGAGAGACCCTTCTGCAGTAGCCGGAGGCCATCTGGGCTCATGTAGCTGGCTTTTATAGAGACCTATTCTCTGCCTCCCCTCGGGGAGGGATTGCCCTCGCGCAAGATATCTGGCCGGCCCACTTTTGTGTCTCGGCCGCGGATAATGTGGCACTGATAGCCCCGTTCTCCAAGGCCGAGGTGTGGGCGGCCATTAAGGACATGAATCCGTCCTCGGCACTGGGCCCAGATGGCCTCCTGGCGAAGTTCTTCCAGACCTTCTGGGAGGTCATCAAGCCAGAAGTGATGGCCCTTTTTGAGGAGTTCTATGTAGGATCCATCGACCTCACCAGGCTTAACTTTGGGATAATCACCCTCATCTCCAAAGTCGCAGGCGCTTCGAATATCCGCCAATTCTGACCGATCACGGTGGTCAACGTCATCTTCCGCATTCTTGCGAAGGGATACGCCAATAGGGTGGCCCCAATAGCTGACCGAATCACTCACCCGGATCAGTCGGCATTTATCCAGGGCCGATATATCCGTGATGGAGTCCTAGTTTTCCACGAAGCACTCCATGAGGTGCACTCCAAACACCTCAAGGCGGTTTTCCTAAAACTAGCCTTTCACAAGGCATATGACACGCTCAGCTGGACCTTCCTTCGGGAATGCCTGCTCTGGAAGGGCTTTGACGACCGTTGGGTGACCCGCGTGATGCAAATGGTTTCCTCAGGCCGGACCGCGGTCAACATAAACAGCGAGATTGGACCATACTTCCCCACCCTCTATAGGGTGCGTCAGGGCGACCCTTTCTCCCTGTTCCTCTTCAACATGGTGGTTGATGCCCTGGCAACCATCTTAGATAAGGCCAAGGCAGCAGGCCATATCCAGGGCATAATCTCGCATCTAGTAGGAGGGAATGGCATTTCCCTCCTTCAATATGTAGATGACACCATTATCATGGTGGAAGGGTTTGCGAGCGACATCACAAACTTGAAGTTCCTCCTGCTCTGCCTTTAGTAGATGTCTGGACTTCGGATTAACTTCAATAAGAGTGCGGTGATGGTCTTGGGCTACTCCGGTGATGAACGGCAAAGCATCACGGGCCGTCTTAATTGTACGCTTGGGAGCTTCCCCGCGATCTATTTGGGGATACCCATTAGTGACACGAGGCTAACGGTGGCCGAGCTGCGCCCCACGGTGGGCAAGCTCCAGCACCGCATTGAGCCTTGGCAGGGGCAGTGGCTCTCGAAGGCAGCCCGGACTGTGCTTATAAACTCGTCCCTATCTAGCCTGCTCTTATTTATTATGAGCTTCTACAGCCTACTTGAGACTTTGCACCATGAGATTGCTAGAGTTCAGGGGCGCTTCTTCTGGGGTGGCGAGGGCAACAAGCAGAAGTACCACATGGTTCGATGGACTGAGATTCATAAGCCTCGCGATCAGGGCGGTCTCGGGATCATGTCCTCCAAATGCATGAACATTGCCCTCCTGACTAGGTGGCTTTGGCGGATTACGAACGGAGAGGGTGGCTTATGGCTCCGCATCATCTAGCAGAAATACCTCTGTGGCCAGCCGCTCGTCTTTTGTCAGCGGTCCGGTGGCTCCCAGTTCTGGCAATCCATCGTACAGCTCCTCCCAGTCCTCCGCATCGGGTCCTCGATTGCGGTTGGATCTAGTACTGCCATGCTGTTTTGATTCGATCGCTAGGCTGGGGATGCCCCCTCGCGGCTCGCTTTCCTGACCTGTTCACCATCGCGGTAGACCCGCGGATTTCGGTCGCGGTGGCCCTTATTGACTTAGGGCAACTCATGTTCCGGAGACCGTTTGGACCGGCTGAGAATGTTGATTGGCATGACTTGCTCGACTGCATCGCGCTGCACGAGCCTGAGCTAGCTATGGGTGAGGATCGCACCATGTGGGGTCTAGAGCCATCTGGTCTATTCTCCACTAAATCACTATACCAGGCTATCGCCCCCTCTCCGAGACCCGAGGCTCTTACCACCATCTAGGAGATCCGGCTCCCTTGAAAATTAAGATTTTCTTGTGGCAATGGATCCGCGGCCGCCTTCCGTCCGGCGTGGAGGTCCTGAAACGCAACGGCCCTGGTGATGGGCGTTGCCCGCTCTGCGGGCCTGAAGAGGATTCGAACCATATCTTCTTCACCTGCGTGTCCATGCAGTTCCTCTGGAGCTGTTTTCGTGAAATAGTGGGTGGAAGCTGGGACCACAACAACTTCCCCGCTCTCTTTGCCGAACTCCGAGCGTTACCACCCTCCTCTCACCACATTAGGTGGCTGACCATCGGTGTGCTAGCCTAGACGTTCTGGACTGTTAGGAATAAGCTTGTGATTCAGCGTATCCCTCTCGTCGCGCTACTGACGCTTTGTTCAAATGGTCTGGTTACTTGCAGCTTTGGCGGCCGCTTAGCCGCCCCAGGGAGAGAGACGCCATCACCTCCATCATCACCCAGCTTCGAGCGATGGCTCTCCGGATGGCGCCACCGCTTTCCCCACCACCACCGGAGCCGGATTAGATCTTCTCTACCTCGCCACCGTCGTTTATGTGTTGTGTGTGCCTGGTGTTTGTGTTGGGCTTGTTGTGCTATGCCCACGGCTGAACCCGTGTAGTGTTTCTGTGTCTGTGTGTTGGACCGTGCCTGCGGTGGCGTTGTGCGTGTGTTCTTCGGATGATACCATGTTGACATTATGCTCGGTGGTT
Organism: Hordeum marinum; assembly: GCA_022496015.1. NCBI lineage: Eukaryota > Viridiplantae > Streptophyta > Magnoliopsida > Poales > Poaceae > Hordeum > Hordeum marinum. The sequence continues at coordinate 148,824,983 of CM039674.1, forward strand.
GCTTTATTTATAAAGCGGGGCGAAAGCCTTTTACGGTAAAGGTTGTATGAACAAGTCCGAACACAACAAGAAAAAAAGAAAAAGACGTAATACAAAAAACTTAAAGAAATTGTATGACGCCTAAGTAGATGGGTGTCCAATCCATAGATCACGCTGACATCCATGTTGGATAAAAATATCCTTCGCCATATCCTCCAAGTGCATATAGACCGCCATAAACAGGTCGCGAAACTCCACACGATGTAGAGATGATCATAAACGGAGAGTACTTGTGCATCTGTAGATTACCTGCATCAGAGATGAATTTTTATCATTAAAAACCTTGTCATTTCTACATGGACAAAACGACCAAATAATGGCTAGCGCTCCCACCTTAATTAGAGTCCTAAACCTGTGACCCACTCCATGTAGCCAATTGCCAAATATATTAGCAATGCTACACGGACGATAAAGTGTTTGGTATTATCAACTAGAAGAGCGTTCGCCAGACGTACGATGAAAATTTGTGTTCTGGTAGTGTATACATATCTCGCGTATTTGTAAGGCGTGGTGGATCAAGGTTAGAAAGAAACGCCTAAATTGTAGCGGAATCAAACATCTATTCTCATCCCATTGCGTTAGGTCTAGGACCGAGCGAACTGAAAAAAAATGGTCTAGGAAATAAGAAGGTTTGTAAGAGTCTGACTTCCCCTATGGCGAAATATTTCTGGAGTAGTTCTCTTGACAAAAAAACCATGCGTTGGGTGTGTTGGAAGGAATTATCTACACCAAAATGCAATGGCGGTATGTGTTTTCGAGATCCATATCAGTTTAACCAAGCGATATTAGGGAAACACGTATGGCATCTTCTGACAAATCCGAACTCCCTATGTGCAAGAGTGTTGAAAGAGCGATACTTGCCGGACTGTGATTTCATGCATGCATTGGTCCCCAAGTCATCCTCATGCATGTGGAAGTCGATTGTTGCGGGAAGGGAGGCTCTTAAGATTGGCCTGATCTCATGAGTGGGGGATGGCAGTACGATCTCAGTGTGGATGGACAATTGGATACCGGAAACTATTTCTATGTCTCCACAAGTGAAACCACCTAATACAACTATTAAAAAAGTATCTGATATAATTGATCCTGATACTTGGACATGGAGGTAGGATGTGATTAGGGACACCTTCATCCCTTCCGACGTTGATGCCATTCTGAACATGCCTATTAGGCAGGGGGAGGGGAGGATTTCCCTGCTTGGGCGTTTGAAAAATCAGGCAACTACATTGTCAAAACGGCGTACCGTGCTCTAGTGACTCACGAAGAGTGATTAGCTGAAGAGGAAGGGACGTATACCGGGCCCTCACAGACCGATCAACATATGTGGAAAGCCTTATGTAAATTAAATGTCATCCCGAAAGTTAGAGTCTTTTGGTGGAGAGTTCTTCGGGGCATTCTTCCAGATGAAAGTACTCTTAAGCATCGCCACATTGCAGAATTTGAACGCTGCAAAATTTGCTCAAACATGGACGAGGATTTGATGCATGCTCTCATATATTGTCCACATGCCCGGGGATTGGGAGGAGGCGTGTGCGTGGTTTGGCTTGTGGCTGCCTACGCTACACTCGAACTCATGGGCGAGGGATATCACATGTGGCCCTCGGTTCACATCGGATGATCGTGCCAAGATCATGACCATAATGTGGTCTATTTGGCATTCCAGAAATTGTGTAAAGCATGAAGAAGAAGCTCGGGATCCGGTGGCCACTGTGCGTGCTACTAGGGAGGCAATGGCACTACTCAGTCTACCATGCAAGGCCGCCTTTATCCTGCCGGGCTTTGGCTGGCAACCGCCAGACACGGGAGCTATCAAAATCAACACCAACGACATGCTCAACTTTGCCGATGGTCGGAAGGGTGTAGGTGGCACCGCTCTCTCGTCGACCGCCTTGGTGGGATGCTGGTGCAAACCCTATGTGGGGGTTTCGGATCCTTTGACCGTTGATATGTCTCCAACGTATCTATAATTTATGAAGTATTCATGCCATGTTTACAATAATTCTATATGATTTTGGTATGATTTTATCAGAACTAACCCGGACTGACACTGTTTTCAGCAGAACTGCCGTGCTGTTGTTTTTGTGCAGGAATAAAAGTTCTCGGAATGAGCTGAAAATTTACGGAGAATATTTTTAGAAAATATAAAAAATACTGGAGCGAAGAGCCACCGGAGAGGAAGGCCGAGGAGGCCACAAGCCACAGGGGCGCCCCCTGGCTTGTGACTTCCTCGGGAACCTTCTAGACGTGGGACCGACGCCAAAAATTCCTATAAATACCAAAATGCCTAGAAAGAAACCTAGATCGGGAGTTCTACCGCCGCACACCTCCAGAGCCACAAAAAATCAATCTTGGCCCTCTCTGGCACCCTCCCAGAGGGGGTCATCATCACCGGAGGCCATCTTCATCGTCCTGGAGGGGCCATCAACACCATGAAGGCCAAGGACCAGAGAGAGAACCTCTCCCCACAGAGGAGGGAGGCCATGGAGGAGGGAGCACAAGGGGGAGAACCTCTCCCCCTCCCTCCCGGTGGTGTCGAAGTGCCATCGGGGGGACCATCGCCGCGGTGATCGTCTTCATCAACATCACCTTATTCATCACCATCCTCATCCCCTTTTAGCGGTCCACTCTCCCGCACCCCTCTGTAATCACCTACTTGAACATGGTGCTTTATGCTACATATTATGATCCAATGATGTGTTGCCATTGATGTGTTGCCATCCTATGATGTTTTGAGTAGATTACTTTTGTCCTTGGGGTTGATTGATGATCTAGATTGGTTTGAGTTGTATGTTTATTTTGGTGTTGTCCTATGGTGCCTTCCGTGCCACGCACACATGAAGGATTCCCGCTATAGGGTGTTGTAATACGTTCATGATTCGCTTATAGTGGGTTGCTTGAGTGACAGAAGCATAAACCCGATTAAGGGGGTTGTTGCGTATGGGATAAAGGGGACTTGATGCTTTAATGCTATTGTTGGGTTTTACCTTAATGATCTTTAGTAGTTGCGGATGCTTGGTAGAGTTCCAATCATAAGTGCATATGATCCAAGTAGAGAAAGTATGTTAGCTTATGCCTCTCCCTCATATAAAATTGCAATAATGATTTCCGATCTTGTTAACAATTGCCTAGGATAATTATGCACACCGACCCATCATTATTCCACACTCATTATTTGTAATATATTGTAATATTATGATAACACCACCTATATTTATATTTTAGTTCTCCGATATCATGCAAAGCTATCCTCTTCATACCCACAGCGTAGTTTTATTTCTCCTTTCTAGATGCAAGCAAACGTTCGGTGTACGTAGAGTCGTATCGGTGGAAGATAGGACTTGAGAGAATATTGATCTTACCTTTAGCTCCTTGTGGGTTCGACACTCCATACTTATCATTTCCACCTTTGGAAATTGCTATGATGATTCCTTGCACTTGGGGATTATCAAGCTCTTTTCTGGCACCGTTGTTAGGGACCAATAGCGTGGGGTTGATATCCTTGTGTGTGCTTGTTTGCTTTCTTAAGTAAGTATATTTTGTTTTACCTTTTTATTTTATATAGTTGTGGGTGAAACAAAAAAAATGAAAAATACATAAAGAGTTACTTTCCCCTTTTGCCTAAGTTTTTCAAAAAGAGAAGTGATTGGAAAGTTGTGCATTGGAGAAGTGAGGGTCGACCTTGAACACTTGTGTTCATGCTCATGGAAATAATGTAGAATTTTTCATGGAATCTTCTGAAAAATAATTATCACCTTGTATATATCCATTGTATTATGAAAATAATGTGCCAAATTTTGCTTTTAGGATGATTAGATTGCTTGTTTGGTGTGTGCAGTGCAAAAACAGAAACTTTGGCTGTAGTGCGCGAATTTACATTTTTTACTGGAACGTCAAAAGTTTCTGAAATTTTAACACAGTACTGATATGCAATTTCTTTTAATTTTTCCTAAATTTTCAGATTTTTTGAGTTACATAAGTATACTAAGTTTCCAGATTACTACAGACTGTCCTGTTTTTGACAGATTCTGGTTTCTATGCATTGTTCTCTTATTTTGATGAATCTATGGCTTGTATCGGGGGGTATGAACCATTGTGAAGTTGGAATATAGTAGATATAATTCTAATATGAATTTTTAATGATTTCACAACAGTACTTAAAAGTAGTAGTTTGCTTTATTATACTAACGGATCTCACGAGGGTTTTGTTAAGGTTTGTCTGAATGAAGTGTTCGAAGATCGAGGAGGTATCGATATAAGAAGAATACAGAGAGAAAAGAGTTCAAGCTTGGGGATTCCCAAGGCACCCCAAGTAAATATTTCGAGGATACTCAAGCACCTAAGCTTGGGGATTCCCGAGAAGGCATCCCATCTTTATTCGTCAACAATTATCGGTATACCTCGGTTTTTGTTTTGTTCACATGATATGTGTCTTTAATGTTTGTCTTTTCCTTTATGCTCCCTTATAGTATGATATAGTACTTGATGGATTTTTAGAATGCTCTTTCTTCTTCACTTAGATGTTATGAGTACGGGTTTGTAGAATGCTCTTTGTGCTTCACTTAAAAATTTTGAGTATGGCTTTATAGAATGCTCTTTGTGCTTCACTTAAATCTTTTGAGTATGGCTTTATAGAATGCTTCGTATGCTTCACTTATATATTTTTGAGCTTGGGTATTTTCTAATGTGTATTAATTAATAATGCTCTATGAACTTAACTTATATCTTTTAGAGTATGAATATAATGATCATCGGAATTTGGCTTGGAAGAGTATCATTGAAATATCATGTCTAGCTAAAAAGGCATTAAAGAAAAGCGCTTGATCGGAGACAACCCAACACTTTTACTTTCATTTTTATGTGTTAACATGATTAAGCTACTTTAGTAATCATTTTTTGTGCTTTTTATTTCAATAAAGTGCCATGTAAAGTCGTTGGGATAGTGTGGATACTTGCTCGTTTGATTCTGTGCAAATCAGAAAGTTTTGTGTCCAATATATGAATTGTCCGATTTTACTGAGTCAAAAAATTCTGAAATTTCACAACATTTACATGAAAATTCTGTGATATGTCCTAATGTCGCAAAAAAAATTAGAGTCAGGGAAGTATGGGGATCATTCAGATCTTTACAGACTGTTCTGTTTTTGACAGATTCTATTTTGCATGCATAGTTTGCTTGTTTCAAGTGTCCCTATAGCTTATAATGAGTAATATAATTTGTGGTAATGATGGATACAGTAGGTATCATGTGGGAATAATTATGAATCTTTTCTTAACAGTACCTAAGTGAATGATCTATCTTTATTACACTAACCCTTCGCACAAAGTTCCGTTAAGTTTTGTGTGATTCAAGTTTTCAAGTTTTGGGTGAGACACCGATATGAGGAGAATAAGTAGTGACAAGAACATAAGCTTGGGGATTCCCAAGGCACTCCCAAGGTAATATTCAAGGAAGACTCAAGTGTCTAAGCTTGGGGATGCCCCGGAAGACATCCCCTCTTTCGTCTTCAACACTACCGGTATATCTTACTTGGAGCTATATTTTTATTCGTCACATAATATGAGTGTTGCTTGGAGCATCATTTTATTTTTTTATATGTTAGGTGTTATTTATAATATTTTTTTCAATAAAAATTTCCAAGAATTGCCTTTAGGATGCTTGAATTGCATGTTTGATGTGTGCTGGGTAAAAACAGAAACTTCTGATGTAGTGTTTGAATTTTCGTATTTTACTGGACGTGAAAAGTTTCTGAATTTTTTACACAATGTTGTCATATAAATTCCTTAGCAGGTACTAAATTTCAGAAATTTTTGAGTCACAGAGGTACACTGTTATAATAAATTGCTACAAACTGTTCTGTTTGGACAGACTGCTATCATAGTTTTGTTACCTACTTATCCTATAGTTTACATAGCCTATATTGGTAGATATAAATTGTGGAAATGATAGTATAAAATATCTAATGCTTGAAAATTATTGTGCAACTTGTCTTGGTAGTACATGAAGTGTTGATTTATTCTTATGTGTACTAACCTATCTCACGAGTTCTTTTTGAGTTTTGTGTGGATGAAGTTTTTGAGAATAGATGAAACCATGATATGAGAGGATGGTACAAGATAAAAAAGCTCAAGCTTGGGGATGCCCAAGGCACCCCAAGTAAATATTTCAAGAAGTCTCTAGCATCTAAGCTTGGGGATGCTACACATCCCACCTCTCTTCATCAACAATTATCGGTTAGCCTATGTTGAGCCTAAATTTTTATTCGTTCACATGATGCATGTTATTCTTGGAGTGCCATTTTTATTTTGTTTTATGTTTCAATAAAATCTTTATATCTCAAATTTTGAATAAGATAAAGTCCTCACATGTCTATTTAACTAATTAACTATGCATTGATCTTCACTTATATCTTTTTAGAGTAGTTTTTCATTCACTCTCGTGATTGACTTATATCCTATGAATAAATGGTTGAATGAATTCAATATCGTAACTCTGAAATTATATATATTTTATATGCTTATCCCATGGGGAGTAATGACTTCGCATATAAGAAGTATAAGTGGTAAAATTTATTGAAAGTTAGCAAACACCGCATGGTCACTTGAACAATTCATGAAATAATATTGAAGGAAGAGAGATTTCACATATAAATATACTATCTTGGACATCTTCTATGATTGTGAATACCCCTTAATTATTTTTAAACTTGAGAAAATTAGTTGAAGTTGGATAAGGAAGACAACGTAATGAGTTATGCTTGGGTATATTTGTATAGAAGTTATATTGTTTTGGATCCTCCAATATGTGGTGCTTGTTTCCACCTCATACTAGCCAAAACTTCCGCACCAAGTAGAAATACTACTTGTGCATCCAAACGCCCTTAAACCTGTTTTGCCATGAGAGTCCACTATACCTACCTATGGATTGAATAAGATCCTTCAAGTAAGTTGTCATTGGTGCAAAAAGCAATAAATATTTCTCCTAAATATGTAAGACCTTTTATTGTAAGGGGAAATAAGCGTTGTACAAATTTGTGATGACAAAGAAATAAAAGCGACGGACTGCATAATAAATGTTGCTATCACAAAGGGCAATACAACGTGACGTTCTTGTGCATTAATAGTTTGCACATCCAAAAACAAAAAGTGCATGGCAACCTCTGCTTCCCTCTGGGAAGGGCCTATCTTTTATTTTCTAGTACTTACCCTTATACAAGAGTCATGGTGATCTTCGCCACTTCCTATATTTTGCCTTTTTCTCTTGGCAAGCATCATGGGGTGGGGAAATATCCAAGCATATATGGCCATACGAATATATTTGATCATGAATTATTATTGTTGACAATTATCTATATGATAAATAAGTTGTGAGGGGAAACTCTAAGCCCCTATATTCCTTTGTGTTCGATGGATGTCATTTGCTCTAAAATATGCTTTGAGAGCTAGTAATCATGGAAGACTATATGATAGTTGAGTGTGTGGAATTTGCTAAATGAAAGCCCTTACATAGACCCTTGCTCAAAATAGGATGAATTGCAATTGTTTGGTGACTGAAGGCATAGTTGTTAGTGTTCAAGAAACTTTATGGTCTATACTTTAACATGTGAATAGCTTGTTACTTAATCATGAGAGGTTTTATGAGATAAGCTATTGTTTATGATATATATTGATGCTATAAAAAGTGATTGGAATTATCATTGATCAAACTTGTGCACTTGCTAGCATTCACACTTCATAAATTATTATTTTTATCATTTACCTACTCGAGGACGAGAAGGAATTAAGCTTGGGAATGCTGATACGTCTCCAATGTATCTATAATTTATGAAGTATTCATGCCATGTTTACAATAATTCTATATGATTTTGGTATGATTTTATTAGAACTAACCCGGACTGACGTTGTTTTTCAGCAGAACTACCGTGGTGGTGTTTTTGTGCAGGAATAAAAGTTCTCGGAATGAGCTGAAAATTTATGGAGAGTATTTTTGGAAAATATAAAAAATATTGTCGCGAAGAGTCATCAGAGAGGAAGGCCGAGGAGGACACAAGCCACAGGGGCGCGACCCCCCTAAGGCACGCCCCCTGGCTTGTGACTTCCTCAGGAACCTTATGGACGTGGGACTGACGCCAAAAATTCCTATAAATACCAAACCCCCCAAAAAGAAACCAAGATCGGGAGTTCCACCGCCGCACACCTCCAGAGCCACAAAAAACTAATCTTGGCCCTCTCCGGCACCCTGCCGGATGGGGTCACCATCACCGGAGGCCATCTTCATCATCCCGGAGGGGCCATCAAAACCATGGAGGCCAAGGACCAGAGGGAGAACCTCTCCCCACAGAGGGGGGGCATGGAGGAGGGAGCACAAGGGGGAGAACCTCTCCCCCTCTCTACCGGTGGTGCCGGAGTGCCATCGGGGGAACCATCACCGCGGTGATCGTCTTCATCAACATCACCTTCTTCATCCCCATCCTCATCTCCTTTTAGCGGTCCACTCTCCCGCACCCCGCTGTAATCACCTACTTGAACATGGTGCTTTATGCTACATATTATGACCCAATGATGTGTTTCCATCATATGATGTTTTGAGTAGATTAGTTTTTTCCTTTGGGTTGATTGATGATCTAGATTGGTTTGAGTTGTATGTTTATTTTGGTGTTGTCCTATGGTGCCTTCCGTGCAACGCACATGTGAAGGATTCCCGCTGTAGGGTGTTGCAATACATTCATGATTCGCTTATAGTGGGTTGCTTGAGTGACAGAAGCATAAACCCGAGTAAGGGGGTTGTTGCGTATGGGATAAAGGGGACTTGATGCTTTAATGCTATGGTTGGTTTTTACCTTAATGGTCTTTAGTAGGTGCGGATGCTTGCTAGAGTTCCAATCATAAGTGCATATGATCCAAGTAGAGAAACTATGTTGGCTTATGCCTCTCCCTCATATAAAATTGCAATAATGATTTCCGATCTTGTTAACAATTGCCTAGGATAATTCCACAGACCTACCCATCATTATTCCACACTTGCTATTTTTAATATATTGTAATATTATGATAACAACACCTATATTTATATTTTAGTTCTCTAATATCTTGCAAAGCTATCCTCCTCATACCCACAACATAGTTTTATTTCTCATTTCTAGATGGAAGAATATGTTCGGTGTACGTAGAGTCGTATCGGTGGCAGATAGGACTTGAGAGAATATTGATCTTACCTTTAGCTCCTTGTGGGTTCGACACTCCATACTTATCACTTCCACCTTTGGAAATTTCTATGATGATTCCTTGCACTTGGGGATTATCAACCGTTGAAGCTTTTTCACTGCGAGATGGAGCTCGTTTCGCTGCACTTCAGGGGTTCTCGCATGTGATAATGGAAGTGGATTGTCTAGAGTTGGTTAAACTCTGGAACTCACACCACAATTCTCGTTCAATTGTGCCCCTATCCTTCTTGAAATAGGAGAGCTTAGTAGTCTTTTTACATCTTTTGTTATTCAGCATGTAAATAGGTCAGCAAACGTTCTGACGTATCTTTGTGCAAAAGATGCCTTAACTTTAAATGTGACCGAAAGCTGGCTTGATGAAAACCCTAGCTTCCTTGTGACAAGTCTCTTGGCAGATTGTCTTGGGAATGCTTTTATCTGAATAAAGCTCTCTAACTTACCCGCAAAAAAAGCCTGAATCTTAGTGGAATCAAACATCTATTCTCATCCCATTGCGTTAGGTCTAGGACCGAGCGAATGAAAAAATGGTCTATGACCAGGCGACCCCTCAAAGAAAAAGAAAAGGTATGTGGCCCGGCGTACGTTAACTTTGGTCGTGTTTTCGGAAACAACAATAGTAATAAAACAACATTTGGCAATAATAGAAGATATACAGGACCCATGTCTATGTCTCGTCGGTGAGCTATTAAACGAGCCCCCATGCTTGCAACGTATCCCCATGAGGGGATTTTCCGCTAGCTTTTGCATTTGTCCTTTTGCAACAGATAAAGCTCTAAGGCACTCTACTCCTAGCTGGCTGCCGCTAAAGTACAAAACAGAGATACACGCAAGATCAACATAGGGAGCTAGCTATTCCAACTCAGTGGAAATTGACGAGAGGTAGGGGCATCTCCAACATCACACCCGCAAACCTTCCGCTATTGTTTGGATCATGTTGTTCAGACCGCGGAAGCCATCCAACACGGGTTTGTAGCGGTCCGCGACGTTGTCCGGACGCGTTTTCTTCCACAAGTTAGACAAAATTGGGGGAGATTTGAGGGAGTCTCGATCGATCTGAAGCCCCATTCTGATTGTCCTGAATCATCAAAGAAAATATCTCGCTTGCGCTTCCCGCTAGGCACCAACTATCCACATTCATGCTATTGTATAGTGTCTCGCTCCACATTGAAGGCGGATGCTACTTCTCGAGTATGCGTTGGTTTCCCGTGAATAGGAATGGTTTGATGCAGAAAAGTAGATAAGTATTTCCCTCAGTTTTTGAGAACCAAGGTATCAATCCAGTAGGAGACACAAGCTAGCCACCAATAGATATACCTGCATAAGGAATCAAACTCTTGCACCCAACGCTATAAAGGGGTTGTCAGTCCCTTCACGGTTATTTGCAAGGATGAGATCTAGTAGAGATAGATATAATAGGATGTTTGAACGGAAAGTAAAACTAAAATTAAAAACAAGGCAGCAAGTGTTTTTGGTGTTTTTGGTTTTAGATCTGAAAATATAATATGGAAAATAGACCCGGGGCCATAGGCTTCACTAGATGGCTTCTCCCATAATGGCAAGTATTACAGTGGGTGAACAAATTACTGTCGAGCAATTGATAGAGAAGCGAATAATTATGAAGATATCCAAGGCAATGATTATGCATATAGGCATCACGTTCGTGACAAGTAGACCGAAACGATTCTGCATCTACTAGTATTACTCCAAAAATCGACCGACTCCTGCCTGCATCTAGAGTATTAAGTTCATGAAGAACAGAGTAACGCATTAGGTAAGATGACATGATGTAGAGGGATAAACTCAAGCAATATGATGAAAACCCCATCTTTTTACCCTTGATGGCAACAATACAATACATGCCTCGCTACCCCTACTATGTCACTGGGTGAGGACACCGCAAGATTGAACCCAAAACTAAGCACTTCTCCTATTTCAAGAATTACCAATCTAGTTGGCCAAACCAAACCAATAATTCGAAGAGACTTGCAAAGATATGAAATCATGCATATAATAATTCAGGAAAGACTCAAATAATATTCATGGATAATCTGAACATAAATTCACAATTCATCGGATCTCGACAAACACACCACAAAAGAGTATTACATTGGATAGATCTCCATGAAGATCATGAAGAACATGGTATTGAGAAGTAAAGAGAGAGAAGAAGCCATCTAGCTACTAGCTATGGACCCGTAGGTCTATGGTGAACTACTCATGCATCATCGGAGGGGCAATGGAGTTGATGTAGATGCCCTCCGTGATCGAATCCCCCTCCGGCAGATTATCGGAAAAGGCTCCAAGATTGGATCTCTTGGGAACGGAGGCTTCTGGTGGCGGAAAAGTGTTTTCATGGCTCTTTTTGATAATAATGGAATATTTGGGTATTTATAGGACGAAGATTAGAGTTAGAGGAGGTGCCAGGGGCCCACAAGCCTGCCCGGCGTGGGTGCCCCCCTGGCCGCGGCAAGCGGGCTTGTGGCCTCGTGGCAGTTCCTCTGCCTTGGTTCTCAAGTCTCGTGGCTTCCATATTTTCCAAAAAAAATCTTTCCATGGGTTTTATTCCATTTTGACTCCGTTTAATATTCCTTATTTGTGAAACTCAAAAACAAGGAAAAAACAAAAACTAGCACTAGGCTCTAGATCAATAGGTTAGTCCCAAAAATAATATAAAATAGCATATTAATGGGTATAAAACATCCAAAATAGATAATATAATAGCATGGAACAATCAAAAATTATAGATACATTGGAGACGTATCAGCATCCCCAAGCTTAATTCCTGCTCGTCCTCGAGTAGGTAAATGATAAAAACAGAATTTTTGATGTGGAATGCTACCCAACATATTTATCCATGTAATATTCTTTATTGTGGCATGAATATTCAGATCCATTAGATTCAAAACAATAGTCTAATATTGACATAAAAGCAGTAATACTTCGAGCACACCAACAAGGTAGTCATGTCCTTTCGAAATAACATGGCCTTAGAAAGGTATCCCTACAAAATCATATGGTCTGGCTATGCTCCATCTTCCCCACACAAAGTATCTAAATCATGCACAACCCCGATGAACAAGTCAAGCAATTGTTTCACACTTTTGGTGTTCCCAAACCTTTTCAACTCTCATGCAATACATGAGCGTGAGCCATGGATATAGCATTATAGGTGGAATAGAATATGGTGGGGGTGCAAGGAAAAAGGAGAAGATAGTCTCACATCAACTAGGAATATCAACGGGCTATGGAGATGCCCATCAATAGATATCAATCTGAGTGAGTAGGGATTGCCATGCAACAAATGCACTTAGAGCTATAAGTGTATGAAAGCTCAAAAAGAAAACTAAGTGGTCATGCAAAAATGAATATCCACTAGTTATATGAAAGTTACAAAATAGGAGACTCTCTATCATGAATATCATGGTGCTACTTTGAAGCACAAGTGTGGAAAAAGATACTAGCAATTGCCCCTTATCTCTTTCTCTCATTTTTTTTATATTTTTTGGTGGGCTTATTTGGCCTCTTTTAATTTTTTTGGTTGGGCTTCGCTGGCCTCTTTTATTTTTGTAAAGTCCGGATACTCGTCCCAACTTGTGAGGGAGTCATAGCCTCCATCATCCTTTTCTCTCATGGGACAATGCTCTATTAATGAAAAATCATCACACTTTTATTTACTTATAACTCAAAGAAAAAGAAATTACAACTAGATTCCTATGACAAGATAAAACTCTATATGCAATATGAAGTGATGATGCAAGTCATAGAAAAACTACATGGTGGAAGTTGCATGGCAATATATCTCAGAGTGGCTATGGAAATGCCATAATAGGTAGGTATGGTGGCTATTTTGAGGAATATATGGTGGCTATTTTCAGGAAGGAGGGTTTGATGTATCGGCAAAAGTTACGCGGTACTAGAGAGGCTAGCAAAGATGGAAGGGTGAGAGTGCGTATAATCCATGGACTCACATTAGTCATAAAGAACTCACATACTTATTGTAAATGTCTATTAGTCATCAAACAAAGCATTAGACACATGCTCCTAGGGGAGAGGTTGGTAGGAGTTAACCATCGCGCGCTCCCGACCCTCACACAAAGGTCGACAATCATTAGACAAGTCATGCTCCGACTTTGTTACATAGCGGTTCACCATACGTGCATGCTACGGGAATCACAAGCTTTAACACACGTATATCTTCATTTCACAACTACTCACTAGCATGACTCTCATATTACCATCCCTATTATCTCAAAACTATATGCAAGGAATCCAACTTCTCATAGTTAATGTACTTAATATGGAAGTTTTTATTATATCCCTCTTGGATGCCATTATATTAGGACTAAATTCATAACCTAAACAAATTACCATGATGTTTTAAGAAACTCTCAAAATAATATAAGTGAGGAACGAGAGTTCGATAATTTCTATAAAATATAACACCACCATGCTCTAAAAAGATATAAGTGAAGCACACTAGAGCAACATTGCCTAGCTCTTAATATATAACTGAAGCATATAGAGTATTCTAACAAATTCACAATTCAGCATGTCTCTCTCTAAAGATGTGTGCAGCAAAGATGATTGTGAAAAACTAACACGAATAGAATCATATCATACAAGACGCTCCAAGCAAAACACATATCATGTGGTGAATAAAAATATAGCCTCAAGTGAATTTACCGATGGATTGAAGACGAAAGAGGGGATGCCTTCCGGGGCATCCCCAAGCTTAGGCTTTTTTTATCCTTGAATATGACTTGGGGTGCCTTGTGCATCCCCAATCTTAGGCTCTTGCCACTCTTTATTCCATAGTCCATCAAACCTTCACCCAAAACTTGAAAACTTTACAACACAAAACTCAACAGAAAACTCATGAGATCCGTTAGTATAAGAAAAATAAATCACCACTTTAGGTACTGTTGTGAACTCATTCTTTATTTATATTTGTGTAACACCTACTGTATTCTAACTTTTCCATGACTCGTACCCCCCGATATGACCCATAGATCCATCAAAATAAGCAAACAACACAAAGAAAACAGAATCTGTCAAAAACAAAACAGTCTGTAGAAATTTGTAAACTTTGAATACTTATGGAACTGTAAAACTTATGAAAATTTAGTAAAACCAGGAAATTTTTTATATCAATCCTTTGTAAAAATGTCAGATCAATTTGACGCTCTGAAAAATTCAGACAAATCCTGTACTGAGCGCAAAAGTTTCTGTTTTCCAGCAAGATCAAATAAACAACTACCATAGATCACCCCAAAGGTTTTACTTGGATCAAACACTAATTTATACACAAAAACACAATTAATACAGAAGTAATAATGTGCCAATCACACCATAACAGAAGCAACAAACTGAAAGCAAAATAAAATAGGGTTGGCTCCCAACAAGCGCTATTGTTTAACGCCCCTAGCTAGGCATGATGATTTCAATGATGCTCACATAAAAAGTAGTAGTTACGATATGAAAAAGAGCATCATGAATAGCATTAAAAACATGCTTAAGTCTAACCCACTTCCTATGCATAGGGATTTTGTGAGCAAACAATTTATGGGAACAAGAATTAACTAGCATAGGAAGGCAAAACAAGCATAACTTCAAAACTTTGAACACATAGAGAGGAAACTTGATATTATTGCAATTCGTACAAGCATATGTTCCTCCATCATAATAAATTTCAGTAGAATAATTAAGGAATTCAACAATATAACTATCATATAAAATTTTCTCTTCATGATCCACATGCATGCAAAGTTGATACTCTTCCAAAATAGTGGGATTATCATTAACTAAAGTCATGACCTCTCCAAACCCACTTTTATCAAAAAATCATATATTGAACACTCTACAAAATAGTGGGATCAATAATGCCTAAATTTGACACTCTTCCAAACCCACTTTCAATATCATATTCATCATGAGTATTAAATAAATTATCAAGATCATAAGAAGCATTATCACCCCAATCATGATCATTACAATAAGTAGTGGTCATGGCAAACTCATCAAATATAGCATCCCCAAGCTTGTCGTTTTGCATATCGTTAACATAATTGACATTAATAAAATTTATAACAATATCATTGCAATAATGATTTTCATTCAAGGAAACATCGTGAATCACTTCATCACAATTTTCCGATTCACGAATATCAAGCAAAACTTCATAGAGATAATCAAGTACACTCAACTCACTAGCAATTGGTTCATCATAATTTGGTATTTTGAAAAGATTAGCAAGTGGATGAGGATCCATAACAATATATTTTTAGCAAGCAAAGATGCAAGCAAATAGGAAGCACATGGCAACACAAGCAAACAAAAGAGATCCGGCGAGCAAAAGGCAAACAACAAAGAGGGCGAATAAAATGGAAAATTGGTGAAGTAGGGGAGAGGAAAATGAGAGCCAAAAGGAAAATAATGTAAATGCAATAGATGAGTTTGTGATGGGTACTTGGTATTCTTGACTTTCTATGTATCTCCCCGGCAATGGCGCCAGAAATCCTTCTTGCTACTTCTCGAGCATGCATTGGTTTCTCGTGAAGAGGAACAGTTTGATGCAGCAAAGTAGATAAGTATTTCCCTTAGTTTTTTGAGAACCAAGGTATCAATCCAGTAGGAGACACAAGCGAGCCACCAATAGATATAGCTGTACAAGGAATCAAACTCTTGCACCCAACGCTATAAGGGGGTTGTCAATCCCATCACGGTTATTTGCAAGGATGGGATCTAGTAGAGATAGATGTAATAGGATGCTTGAACGGAAAGTAAAACTAAAAGTAAAAACAAGGCAACAAGTATTTTTGGTGTTTTTGGTTTTAGATCTAAAAATATAATATGGAAAGTAGACCCGGGGGGCATAGGTTTCACTAGATGGCTTCTCTCATGATGGCAAGTATTGTGGTGGGTGAACAAATTACTGTCGAGCAATTGATAGAAAAGCGAATAGTTATGAAGATATCCAAGGAAATTATTAGGCATATAGGCATCACGTCCGTGACAAGTAGACCGAAATGATTCTGCATCTACTACTATTACTCCACACATCGACCGACTCCTGCCTGCATCTAGAGTATTAAGTTCATGAAGAACAGAGTAACGCATTCGGTAAGTTGACATGATGTAGAGGGATAAGCTCAAGCAATATGATGAGAATCCCATCTTTTTATCCTTGATGGCAACAATACAATACGTGGCTCGCTACCCCTACTATGTCACTGGGTGAGGACACCGCAAGATTGAACCCAAAACTAAGCACTTCTCCTATTGCAAGAATTACCAATCTAGTTGGCCAAACCAAACCAATAATTTGAAGAGACTTGCAAAGATATGAAATCGTGCATATAAGAATTTAGGAAAGACTCAAATAATATTCATGGATAATCTCAACATAAACCCACAATTCATCGGATCTCGACAAACACACCGCAAAAGAGTATTACATCGGATAGATCTCCATGAAGATCATGAAGAACATGGTATTGAGGAGCAAAGAGAGAGAAGAAGCCATCTATCTACTAGCTATGGACCCATAGGTCTATGGTGAACTACTCATGCATCATCGGAGGGGCAATGGAGTTGATGTATATGCCCTCCGTGATCGAATCCCCCTCCGGCAGATTACCAGAAAAGGCTCCAAGATTGGATCTCTCGGGAACGGAGGCTTCTGGCGGCGGAAAAGTGTTTTTGTGGCTCGTTCTGATAATGATGGAATATTTGGGTATTTATAGGACGAAGATTAGGGTTAGAGGAGGTGCCAGGGGCCCACAATCCTGCCCGGCGTGGGTGCCCCCTGTCCACGGCAAGCGGTCTTGTGGCCACGTGGTAGCTCCTATTCCTTGGTTCGCAAGTCTCGTGGCTTTCATATTTTCCAGAAAAAATCTTTCCGAAGGTTTTATTCCGTTTGGACTCCGTTTAATATTCCTTATCTGCGAAACTCAAAAACAAGGAAAAAACAAAAACTCGCACTAGGCTCTAGATTAATAGGTTAGTCCCAAAAATAGCATATTAATGCATATAAAACATCCAAAACAGATAATATAATAGCAAGGAACAATCAAAATTTATAGATACGTTGGAAACGTATGAGTGGCTCACGGCGGACACGACCTCTCAATGCCTCCGCCATTGAAGCAGGCCAGTTGTCGCTCGCTGCACGCCTGGCTGAACATCCCTCCTTGCCGCATTCAAACGCCTCTATTAATCCTGCGTGGAAACCGAGAAACCTACTTCAGCCAAATGTATGTTCATGAACGGGCCCGCATTAAACACAATGCCGCTAGAGCTCCTCTGGCTTGCCCTCTATATAAACAAGGCTAGACGCCCCGCAAGAATCACACCCCTTTGCCGCTCTCCCATCTCATCCTTCACCATTTTCTCCACTCTTCCAATGGCTTCCGAAGAGCAGTTCTCCGGCATACAAGCCGACTGGGTGGCTTGCCGATCCTGCCGGATACGAGCATGATCAAGGGAGCTCGCTGCTCCACCTCCCTTGCCTAGCCCAACGGAGCCAGTTGTCATCAAAAGCTGACATGTGGTTCAGCAACTCGCCACTCCAGGTAGCTCAATGAGGAATGTCGAGTTGTTGCACGCCGG
Organism: Hordeum marinum; assembly: GCA_022496015.1. Taxonomy (NCBI): domain Eukaryota; kingdom Viridiplantae; phylum Streptophyta; class Magnoliopsida; order Poales; family Poaceae; genus Hordeum; species Hordeum marinum. Next base: position 148,842,850 of record CM039674.1, read on the forward strand.
CAGAGAGAGGAGCATGGCACCTCTCTGTGTCTGCAACCGCACCTCCCGTGCTCGCAACCACGCCTCTAGTGCATGCGGTCACGCCATGCAGGAAAAGACAAAAGTCAGGTGCGCGGAGAGCGACGAGTCACTAGTCAGCACCTCTGCGTCCGCCACCATCATCGAGGAGAAGTAGAACATAGGAAGCCACCGCTTCTTGGGTCCCGTGAAGGCCACCGCTGAGGCAACGCCAACTTACACAACCGTTGTCTTGCCCAGTTCTTATTTTGCGAGGACCACCGTCAACCACGCACGGGATCCACAGAAGCGAAGGTGTCCCCTTCCCTAGTCGCTGAAGCATGAACTGGGGTTCCGCTCCGAGGAGCGATGGGGAAACGAGTTGTCCTTTGTGCCGAAGCATGTGCCTTCGAGGCACTCGGCAGTCTGTTGATCGGGCTACTACACATGAGGAATACAAAGGAATCCGCAAGCGACCATTTAGATTAGCGGGACTAGCACAACTTAGTTGATGTAAATGTAATGAAATCGGTCATGTTGATATGAAAATATGGCATTTTTATATGATCCGTCATGTTTATATGAATTTTGGCCGTGTTTGCACAAATTTAATTCGGTTGGTTTGAGTTGTTGTCAAAATGTATGCGGCTAGCGTTTGATGTTATCCTCCCGCATCCGTGTCCATGGACTGGTCCCCCTGTCCTCGGACGGATGTGGAAGGAAATTTGCGGGTTGATGTTGGAGATTCCCTAAGGGCTTGACCGCCTGCGTACATCTGAACCACGCGGTTCATATGTGTTTTGATATACAACGTGATCCTATATCCATTCGTCAGACGGTTCAGACGTCATTTTTTATAGAAGTCCACACAACAACCACGTAGACCCTCACACCCCTAACCCATTCAAACCCCCTCTCCTCTTCTTATGTATTCATCCATCAGCTGGTCTAGACATACATTTCCCACAAACCAGACACAAACTAGGGGGCTTTGCGCAAGTCTGAACAATGGCCAGTCAAAACTCCGATACGCCCAACCCACCCAAAACCCTTCCCCTGTTTCTCTGTATCCGTCCGTCGGTCAGTCCGGAAGTCTTTTTTCTCACAAACCAGAAGCAAACCAGGGGGATTTGTAGAAGTCTGGACAGCGTCTACTTAGGACTCTGACACCCCTGGCCCACCCAGAAACCGTCCCATCTTTCTCTATATACGTCCGTCGGCTAGTCCAGTGTCTTTTTTCCCACAAACTAGAAGCAAACTAGGGCATCTCTGCGAAACTCCGGACAACAGCCACTTAGGACTCCGACACCAGGTCCACCCAAAACCCCTTCCGCTGACGCCACTGACTTTGCTCCACCACCCTTCCTACTCATCATACCCTTCCCAGAAGTCCATGACCTCCACCACTACACCCTGGCTCGATGTCGCCTCTCCACCAACCCTTGACGAAGTTTTGTATTAGGGGGTGCTCCGCATGTTGGTCGCCCATCCTTCGGGTTGGGACTAGCAGCCCCCTAAGCATATCAACGATGGCTCTCGTTCATATGGTCCAGAAGCTTCAAGAAGGAATGACCTGAAGACCTGGTGTATAATCCAAGGTGTAAAGATAGCCATCGGCACATTTGTCCCTTAGATAAGACCGACCATGTGTAAACCCTAGGAACCCCGGGACCTTGGTATCTATATAAACGAAGTGCTAGGACCGTAAAGGGGAGATTCATGCACATATGATCTCGTGGTGGATCACATGTACTTTGCACCCCATCCACAATCAATACAAATGAAGGAGGACGCTGGTTTTTACCTCTTTGAGAGGGCGTGAACCTAGGTAAACCTCATTTCCCTTGTGTCCTTGTTACCATCTAGCCAATATCATCCTTGGCTTGTCTGAGCTTGTTCAGGAGATTTCCATTCTCTTGTCGAGTTGTTTGCATCAGGAAAGGGCAACATAAACATACAAATTGATCTTTCATTCGGCCACGTGTGTGCAAATTAAGGCTTAGGGGTCAATGAGCTTCGTGCTTTTCTTATGCACTAGCTAAAGTAATAAATTGATCCCCTGATCGGGTGTGGCCACTGGCCACCGAACCAAGGGCTCGGGGGCTATTGGGCAAAGCGGTCTAAAAGCTCCCCGACCAAAACTGAGCATTTGCAAGAGCCTCGGAGAAGGTCGACAATTGCACTCCGTGAACGCGAGCTTATATCACATGCTCACCTTGAGGGCTACTGGGTTAACCAGAATACTTTGTAAAATGAAACTACCTTAAAACATGTCACTAGAACATTGACAACCTCTTTAAGACCCATCTGTGCGGCCCTGAGGTGAGCATCCATTGTTCAGAGTTCATTAAACTCCTCATTGGAAAAAAAACTGGATTTACCAGAGATGTCCTAATAACTCGATGACACATTAGGCTTTCAGCCTCGGAAGCGGTTGCTGAATGTACCAATGTGGATTCTGGTTGAGGAATATTGTTGTTCTCCTTGGCTGGGGGGGCACCTTTGGTGCCACTTCATGGATAGGGACGTGAATTCCCGAGGCCTTGGGAACGAGCGCATTAGTGGAAGGGGGAGGCATGCGAAATAGAAAGTGAAAGCTTGTAGAAATAAGGTATTGATATGTAAAACAACGCAACAAAAGAAGGACACTTACATAGCAATACGACATGTTGCACTTCCAACGACTCGTTGGACGACCGACGCAGGTTTCCGCCTATTCCCTTGAGGATTGGTGCCAATCATTTGGAGCTTTGATTTGGTAGCCTTCAACAGAAGGAGTATAAGTGCTCATAGCAGCGATAGCACCTAAAACAGCATGGTGCCCCCCATGTTTGGTTTTGGTAGTTGATGACAATCCCTAGGGACTAATGGTTTCCATGAGTTATATTTGAAGGTTTTGTCCATAGGCACTGCTTGAAGGCCATTTGTTGGTTTCAAGGTTATTAGAAGAATATGATGTCTTGACCAAGGTGTTATTCAAGGAGTTATCCAAAGATTGGTCATAGAGTAGACAAGATACAAGGTTGATCAAGACTAAGTATAAGGAGTGATTCAAGTTGATCAACACACAAAGTGTAGAAAATCTACCAAGAAGGATCAAGTGATCCCATGTTATGGTAAGCATTGTCCGTTACATCTATGTGAGATTTCGTTGTGGGGTTAGGTATGTTTTTATGGGTGTGCAAAAAAAGGAATATATCATATACCCCATGCAGGATGACATCGAGCAGTGATCATCAGCAAGATTGCGGTGTGCAAGTTCAAGGGGAGCATGATACGAGACGTATCTATAATTTTTGCTTGTTCCATGCTGTTGTATTATCACTCTTGGATGTTTTACAATCATTTTATAGCAACTTTATATCATTTTTGGGACTAACCTATTGACATAATGCCAAAGTGTCAGTTGTTGTTTTTGCTTGTTTTTTACTTCACAGAAAATCAGTACCAAATGAAGCCCAAACGTCTTGAAAAAATTTGAAGATTTTTTTGGACCAGGAGACACCAGATGGTCCAAACATCTACCAGAGAGGAGGACCAAGGTGGGGAACACCCACCAGGGCACGCTAGAGGCCCCTGGCACGACCTGGTGTGTGGTGCCCACTACGCCCCCCCCTCCACCGACTATCAACCCTATAAATTCACCAATATTTGGAAAACCCTAGGGGAGTCGACGAAACACAATTCCATCCGCCGCAAGTTACAGAACCTCGAGATACAATCTAACACCATCACGGAGGGGTTCATCTTCATCGTAGGTGCCTCTTCCATGATGCGTGAGTAGTCCACCATAGACCTACGGGTCCGTAGGCAGTAGCTAGATGGCTTCCTCTCTCTCTCTTATGATTCTCAATACAATGGTCTCTTGGAAATCTATTTGATGTAATGACTTTTGCAGTGTGTTTGTTTGTGGGGACCCCGACTCATAAGTCGTGATCACCGAATGTACGTGCGCAGTGATCCCGGAGATCAATGCTCACTGAACACACAGAAACTGAATAAAAAGAGTCTTACATCCATTACATACTAGATTATTCAAATATGTCCTTTATGGCCAAGTCTTCATATGATTGCAACGGAAATCTTCAACGATAGCATGAACCCATGCCATCTGCCTTAACCCTACAGGCATTCTAACTGGGAAGCGTCCTAGCTCGCATGTCCATCACCAAGGTAATCTTCATCATAACTTGATCTTTCATGCCTAGCCAATAAAATAACTAGTGGCAAGCCAGTGAGTACTTTGAATGCACTCGCAAACAACCCATGCTTGGAACAAGGCTCAACAGATCATGATATAGCACTAAGTAAGTAATTTTGCAGAAAGATAATTTTGAGTGCAGTGACATGATCAACTAACTTATGGAAGCATGCATCAATAGTTGGACGATATCCATATGAACAAGTTATAGATATCATCATAAGTAGGGGGTTGAAGATCACATGTTCAATCATTTCATCAAGTCTTCCGACTTAGCTCAAGTATCTCTTTGTCACACACACATCAAGTTTTGTGAAAACATCTGGACGTAGTTTAAGCAGCACCGCCCAATTGTCCTTGACCGTGAACACGGCTATTCGAATAGTTTTACACTCTACAGAGGTTGCACACTATACCAACAAGATTTGGGGAACTTCCATGTCATCCACAACTCACGGTATATTAAATACCCGAGGTAAGCACCCGAACATTGCCTTTCCCCTAGCGATACTAAACAAAGAGTCCACTCGTTGGTGCCATCCCTCATGATATACATCACACGTATCATCCATGAGGGCACGCAACAGTGTGCCCAGTGCCTGTAAAGACAGCGCATGATCGTCCATTCCAATACGACGCCGTATCGAGAGTGACCACTTCACTCCCGCCACTAGTAATGCAGGCTCTATGTTAGTACCCACCAAGGTAGTCAACAAAGCACCTTCCCATAAGGGGTATCGTGGTTGTACATGTAAGGTTGGGACGGTCGACAAATCTTAAAGCTAATCCGTTTTCGGAAAAAAAAACACTCACTTGCTCCGGTACACCACTTATTTCTCAAGTGGTTACCCAAGTCAAAATCATATCCCTCAAGCATTAGTGGCACCCAACAGGATTTTCGAAAAGACTTTATAATCAATTTTGTTTCCATCACCATGCATATTCCCATCCCACTTGCATAGAAACTACTAGCAACCTAACTACTCCCATCCCGACAACCCTCATAAGAATGGTAGGGTCATGCACAATGCAAGTATCAATGGTAAAGTATCGGAAGCATCCCACCGAAGTGGTCACCACACAAACATGATCAACTTCACGGAATTAAGTGCTATATGCCATGCAAATAAAAGGGTTCATAGTCATGGTCAAAGGGCTGCTTGCCTGGCTTAGCAACGTCTTTGAGGTCTTCACATGCTTCTCATCCACTCCCAGCACTTCATCTACTTCGTCAACTATCGCCGGGAACAAGCGCAATAAGCAAGACAACAAGCAGAGAAATAAAAGTGTTCTATAAATAGGAAATATATTTTTCTAGGATGTCTTTGATCATAAGAAAAATGACTAAGGAGGTTTCATTGGATGTGGATCAAGGGGGAGTCTTGAATGGTGGGAATGAAGGAAATGATGATCCTATAAGATGTCAACAGAAAATATTTGTATAAAAATGAGTGGAGGCACTCATAAAATAGGGCATGATTTTAGAAGAATTTAGAAAGTGGTTTCACTAGATTTGGAGTTGGAATGAATTTCCTAGGGATTTGCAAAGTGGGTCATAAATGAAGAAATGGCCCAATAATTGGCATAGCAGAATAAGTGTAAGTAAAAAAATGCTCATCAATTATAGCATGAATTTATATACACCTAGGAATTTAAATCACTCCATTTGGAGCTATTATGAATGCTTTAGGGATTTTGCAAGGTGGTTCCATAATACAAGTTACTAGATCGTCGATGGCGCGTGTTGCTGCGCCCGTCCATTTTAGCATTATAATATTAGTGATTGATGCAATTCTATGTAAATGTAGTAATTTAATGATCATATAATCACACATTATATTTAAGGATAGTATTATCACACCTAGGAATCATGTTTTTGACCCGGAATTCAACTCATGATGCGTCAGCTTGTGCTTGTTTATATTTTTTGTGAGCATGTTAGCTATTGGTGGAACAAATAATTAAGTTGAGTATTGTGCTCAAGAATATGTTGGATGTTAATAAGAAAATATTTCGGTTTTGTATAAGAATACTCCATTTGCTTCGGTTTGTTGGGTACCCTTGTATTTAGTGTCGAACTTTGGCCATAAATTATATTAATAAAATTTTAAATATATGTAACAAAAATTATACTGCAAGAATATTCTTTTGAGTACAAATCTAATGGTATAAATTTTGTAGCATACAAATCCTATCTTGTTAGTTGTATAGATGGTAAAAAATTTACAATGAGCACTGCATAGACAACTGTAGCAGCTAGTGTAAGTGCATCTAGTGCCCCTTAGTGATTTTGGTGTATTGAAGACTTATAGGTTAAGAGACTGACGCGTTCATAAATGTACACAGGCTCTATAGGTCACTAAGGAGTTTGATATATTCGGAGATTATTGACCCCGAAAAATGAATGTCTTCGACTGAAGACTTTGGTGAAAACTTTGGTGAAGACTTTGTTGAAGACTTTGGTATTCCCTAAAGACTTTGGAAGTGAAGAAGTTGGTGTGACCTTGAAGATATGAATGAGGACGATGAAGTGTGAAGACTTTTGTTTTCGTAGTTTCATTTCCTTTCTTTGAGTCATAGGAAACATCGTACTGTTAAAGGGGGCCGAGGTAATACTAAGGAAAATTTCCAACGGATGCTCATCTCAAAAGCCTCAACCTATCCAATCGTTTGAGTGAAGCCTTTGGAAATCTCTTACGGTTCAGTCAAGTTCTTCAGTGACAGAGACGAAGTTCTTCTGGTCTCTGAGGTATTTGGTCTAACTGAGGAGTTAGGTTTTGCCAGTGTGAATTGCCTACAAGTGAGGAATATGATAGGCTTGAGGGCTTTCATAGTTTGAAATTCCAACCATTGTTGTGCTTAGCGCCAGCTATCCCCAATCATCCTATCCACTTAACGGTAATATCATTGGGGGCATTTATGTGTTATCATGTCAGATTGCACCCTAGATATAAATAGCCACCCCCCACAACCACTACTTGGTTGGCTGCTCCGAGAGAGAACTGGCACTTGTCATTTGAGAGCAACCCATCCTCCAAGGACTTTGAGAGAAAATCATAGGTGAGGAAAAACCCAAATCCAAACCACCAAACCCAAGGTGATTGAGCATCACTGAAGAGATTGTTCATGTGTGGAACCGGCGCTTGTTACCTTTGGAGACTATGCATCTTCTAGACGGTTAGGCGTCATGGTCTAGTGCATCCTGCAATCAATTGGGGATCACGAAGTGACCTTGGTCTAGAGCATCCAGCAATCGATTGTGGATCACCGGGTGACCAGTTTGTGAGGGTTTTGGAAGTCTACCCTGAAGACTTACCACGAGTGTTGGGCGAGGACTGTGTGTCCTTATCTCAAGGAGACTACGGTAAGGATTGTGTGTCCTCTGTTTTAAATACCAGGTCGCTCCAAACCAGGCGTACGACTGTCACAACAGTTGGAACTGGGTCATCAAACCATTGTATTCATCGAGCTACCTGGTTCTATTTCCTCAACCATTTCATTTCCTCGTATACTTGTTGATGAAATTGATCGTTACCTTTTGAAGAATTTGACTAAAGACTTTCTCAATTTCCTCACCTCAAATTCTTCAAGTTACCTTGTTCCTCACCTGCTCATACCGTATCATGCATCATGATGACTATGCTACTGCTATGTTTTTCATGCACTTAAGTACTTATTCCGCTAATGGTTGTTCATCACATTTCAAATTCCTCAAGTTGAAATTCCTTAGTGATGAATTTACAAAAATCGCCTATTCACCCCCCTCTAGTCGATATAACGCACTTTCGGCTACAACAAAACGGTCGTCGGACACATTTCCTATAAAACCACAATCACACCGGTACTGACTATCCAAATGTAGAAGTTCATATACTGGCCACAATCTACGTACAACTCAGGCAATTTCTACTCCTACTTAGTCACCTTCTGCTTCCAAAAGAGTGATGGGTGTGCCTTGTTCATGTAGTCCATCATCATTGTATGGTCAGGTTATCTACAAATTTTAGGGACAATGATTATAAGGAATAAATAAGGAGGATATAACAAAATTATTAGGTGCTCTATTTGTATGTCCGTACCTCAATATTTATGTCGTATGATGGACATGGTTTCCTACCGAAGAACGCGTATATAGATACGTAAGTGAATAAACTATCAGAACAGAACCTATAATTAAATGAAAGAGTGATACATAGCTTTGTATCAAGCATAGCAGAAGGAACATAAACTGACACATCTATTTAACCTTTTGTTACACTTTTATATCAAACTGAAACCACCCTTTATTTCTTTGTTAATAAAGTGCATCTTTTACTTCATTGACAATAGCTTTGTATGCTTCCAACCACATTCCTGTATTAAGGATTTTCTCAAGATCATCAGACATCACACTCTGTTGTATATCACATAAAGATTCAAGTCATAACATAATGAACCATATGGTGATTTTAGTTGAATAGAAAATGAGGAATAAATGCATTCATATTCCACAAATCACAGGGTCGCTAACATTTTTATTTATCCAAACTAATTCAGCTTACTCGAATCCAAGAAGGAATAGAATAATGGCACTAACAATTCGTTTCTCCATATTGCCCTTTCATGCACCTATTGGGATCCCATTCATTTTTCTCCTCAACTGGAAAGTCAGAATTGATGCAATTGATTGTCAATGGAATGCAGCAGCAGATCATCCCGATTCGTAAACAAATTGAAGCTCACCCATGTGACTTCAGGCTTGGTTCTGCTTTTGGCATTACCGCGGCCCGTTGGGGCCTTCTTCTCCATATCGCCCTTTCCTGTACCTATTAGGATACTGTTCATTTTGCTCCTCAACCTAAAAGTCATAATTGACGCAACTGATTATCAATGGAATGCAGTAAAAGATCGTCCCGATTCATAAACAAATCAAAGATCACCTGTCAAAAGCAGGTGTAGCTAGAATATTCAATTGTTTATTCCAAGCCTGATGCTGGAACAACCAAACCAAGTCATAAAGTGTTAGCTTGAATGAAAATTACTACAAATATGGTCGAGGAGTTCAGGAACATGGGCGGGATTCGGTCACGATTCTTTACTCTGTCCGTTGGTCTGCTTTGTCCTTGAGCGTGTATCTTCTTGACTCAGAAGAAATCAATCCATCTTGCACCCCAGATGTTTCATTCACTGCATGCCAACATCTCTAGCTCGTAATACAACCCCGTCGTCCAAAAAAGGGACAAATCTTCCCAAACACAAAAGCAACAACCAGCCAGATCTGTTCTTAGGTGAGCAAAAAGGGAAATTCACCAATCCAAAGCATAGCCATCCAAACCCAAAACAACCCTCCTAGTGTAAGGAGCACACACCAAATCAAATCTGATGGAACATTACCATGCATCGAGACCACTCCTTGAAGAAGAACTTTAGGAAATCCATGGAGAAAGCACCTCTATTTTTGGTGTGCTAGAGGTAGGGGTCGACGGGCCGAACACACATACATGCCTGCCATTCGTCTAGCACTAGTCATCCAATCTGTTTCCCCACAATGGCAAAGTAATAATGTGTGCAACACAAGATGGGATTGAACACTATTTATCAAACAAACCTTAGTGGAGTCAAACTCTACCTCGTATGATGCATAACCAAACTGAAGATTGTAGCCTAGCTAGTAGCTTCAAATTAACATGCTCACACTTTACTATCTGTGTCACAAAAATATACTTAATAGGACAACAATTTTTGGGCGTACATTATGTTTGTCATGGGAACGAGCCTGACAATAGAAGGTAGGGGTACGAAGGGAGAGGGCAGAGTCCTAGCTAAGGCGAGGGTGTGCACACGAATGTATGAGTTCAGTCCCCTCTCGTGGAGGTAACAGTCCTGCATCTCAGTGCTCGGGAGCTTATGTCGTGTGGAATGTTAAGATTACAATGGTTGCGAACCCTTGCGCCAGAGGGGAGGGCGGCTTATATAGAGTTCACTGCCCCTCGTAAGTGCCCGGCATCTAAGGGTCCAATCGTGGGTTTAAAGTCTGCCGTTACTGGTAACGTACATAATAAATACTACTAATGACGAAGGACTAACGACCGCCCGTTGGCCTCCTGATGGTGGCTCCTAGTCTTCTGGTGTCGACTGAGAATGAGGTCTACCGAGTGACAGGTGACTGTCGAGTGATGGAAGAAGACTCCGAGTGGATTGAATGTCGAGTGACTTGAACGTCTCATGGAATCCAGTCGGAAGCTTATGCTCGATCTTCAAGTCCTCCAATGTAGTGTCCTTAGGTAGGGTATGTAGGCCTTCCCTAGGACCCTAACCTAGGTACATATCCTCGTCATTAGCCCCCAAATGGATCGGGATTCGAGTGGTGAAATGGGCTATCAATGCCAATATTGAATTAAGGCATCAAATCTTCCGAATGATATTCAGGGCTTCAACAAAACTTACATGGATTGAACTCTGAGTATTGATGTCAATTCAGGATCAACATGCCAAATCTTCCGAATGATATTCGGGGCTTCAATGAAATTTGCGTCGATTCAACTCTTCTCCATTCGCCAGGATCCATTTAGCCTTGAAAGTGTCCGAGTGGATGTTTAATGCCTATTTTGCTCCGAGTGAACTGAAAGCATCTTTGGAGGTGACGGGTCGGTCTGTCAGACCCGGTTTTCACGGGATGCGAAAATTTGGGAAACGCGCACGCGTGCGATGATGATGCCACGATCAGGGCAAGTGGGAGCACTACGCCTCGATCTCTGCGCCAGTCATTTCGCCACGTACTGGACGTAGACTGCAGCTGGCATGCGCGGTGATCTCGCGGGTCCACCAGTCAGCGAGGCACTCGGCGGGATATAAATCTCGGTGCGCTATGGTTTGCATAGTACTATTCCCCAAACTTCCTCTCTTCCTCCGCCTTCCCTGTCTCCAGTGCCTCATCTTGTTCTTCTCCGATGAGAGCTGTCGTGGCGATGACGAAGAGCACCACGGAGAAGCTGGAGTGAGCTAAGAAGGGGGCAACAAAGTACAAGGGCAAGAAGCCCTCGACCGCTCGGTTCACCGCGCTGACAGGATGGATGCAGGGGGACTTTCTCCCCTCCGTAGTCACTTGCAAGGACATGGAGGGCCTTGTCGCCGATGGACTCGTGGAGAACGGCACCTGGAGGCTGCTGGAGGGAGAGCGCGAGCCGGAGCCGTGCGACGGGGAGCGGGTCCTCCTTCTCTCCCACGTTGAAAGAGGTTTCTCTATGCCACCCCACCCGTTCTTTAGAGGATTCTTGAATTTCTTTGGCGCCCAACTGCACCACCTCCCACCGAATACTGTTTCTCTATGCCACCCCACTCATTACTTTGTGCGAGTGTTTTCTGGGTTGCTCTCCCCATTGGGGCTGTTCAAGCACATCTTTACGGTCAGATCCCAGACCGTGAAGAAAGCTCTCCCTGCTGATGGGAAGACTCATGTGCTTTAGTTGTGTGGAGGTTTAGGACTTCAGGAAAGAACCCATAGTTCCTTCCCTGCCATGACTTTTCCTGAGTCTGTTAGAGGCTCGCAGTCGACTTGGTTCTACTGCAAAGATGCAGCATCGCCCAACATGTCGACTCGCCTTCCCCCCTATACACCTGATCATCCAGCCGCCCCCAAGTCTCCGAGGGTGACCGAAGAGGAACATGTCCAAATGGGAATCTTGGTTGAAGCTGTGGTGCAACTGATCCGGGGTGGAGTGACTGGCATGGACCTGTTGGAGACATTTCTCAGTCGACGTATTCAGCCGCTCCAAGCCAGAGATCACACCATGTGGCACTACGCGGGCCCTAAGGACTCGACCAAGGCGCACCCAGAAGAGGTTCCGCAAAAAACTATCGAGCAGTGGCTTCGCAGCATTACTGGAGCATGCGACAACCCTTTGGGAGCCAAGCGGATCCGACCTTACTCGGGCGAAAACCCACCGAAGAATCTGGTGAGTTGAGCAGAGTCGACTGATGTACTTGTACTGTCGAGTGATATATTGACCTATGAACTGACTTCTTTACTTGAATCATGCATGAGTGGATGCACATGCACTCGCCCATTCCTAACAGGAACCACGTTGACGACGTAGTTGTGAGTGAAAGTGGCAGCATGGACAGCGACAATTCAGAAGACTCCGAGGACGAGTATGAAAACTCGAACGAAAACGAGCCAGAAGTCGAGCCATCTCTCCACACCGAACGCTGCACCATGACTCGCCAAGATCCTGCGACTGTTAAGGACAGGGCTCCGGGCCCAAGAAGGAAGAACCCAAAGCGGAGACACCCCTCGACTGTCGAGTCGAGCGAACGATCGGCGAAGCAACCCAAGGTGACCATGGCCAAACCTCGCAAAGCCTTGCCTCGCATTAAGATGGTCGTGCCTGTCATATCCACGTGAGTGTTTTACCCTCGAATTCTTTCTGTCGATTGTGACTTTGCATTGTTGCCAATCGAGTGTTGTTTGATCTGTCAGAGCTGCTACGTCTGTAACCTCACCTCCTCGAGACGGAGGGGAAGCGATGGACATTGACACTGTTGACACTGCCACTTCTCATAGAGGTTAATAAGTTCTTGATTCATCCAAATGAGATTCATCACTTGCAAAAGTTAACACTGTCGGTTGACGTTGCAGAGGTCATCCAGCTGGAACACTTGGACACCTCGCGCCCCCGCACCCGAAGAGGTTCATCAGTGCAGACGCTTCAGCGGTCGACTGCAGAGTTTTCCCAGGGGATGGGCGACTCGACACAAATCAGAGCTGATCCTGCAGTACCTCTATCGAGTGCTCCTCCAGCTGTCTCAACCATCATGACATCAACTCCAACCAGACCTGCTCAGACTGCTTCAGCTGCCCCAGCAACTACGCAGATCCCACCCATGACGGCTTTCTCTCTGCATCGCGTCCCGGAAGATCAGACCGGAGCTGCGAAGGAGGCTATGATACAGGCAGAGCAGATAATGTTGCGAACCAAAGAGGCGTACGAGGCCAGCAAGCTGGCTTACGATGTCAGCGCGACCCTCCACACTAATGTCTGAGTAAGTTTGATTGTAAGTACATTTCCGATTAAATTCCTGTCTTTTCTTGACTGTACACCCAGTGGGTGCTTATTGTCCACTCGTAGAATGTTTGAAATTTCTCCACTCGAATAGGTCAGGTCTTAGTCGAGTAGGATTTGGATCGATAGTACGCGTAGTACTAGAGTCACTCGACATGTCGAGTGTATATTTTTTCTGACGAGTTACTCGATGGATCGAGTGTTAACCGTCTCAGTGGGGGCACTCTGAGTGCACCCACTGGGTGTAGTCCCTGAGACCGCTATCGAGTGCTTGCATCGGCAGGGGTCTTAGAGCTTGTCGTATGCTTGATATGTTTGCCCTTGGTTGCACCACTCCGCAGCTACTCTGTAGGTTCCATGGATATCGTTGACAAACCATGATAATATGTTATGACGCTCATAAGGATAGACTGCACCTCACCAAGTGGGGAGGGGCATGTCACTCGACGGATCGAGTGACGGATGTTTTTCTACCACTCGACTGATCGAGAATTGGCAGATCCAGTGGGGGCACGCTAAGTGCACCCACTGGGTGTAGTCCCCGAGACTGCTGTCGAGTGCTTGCACCGGCAGGGGTCTTAGAGTTTGTTGTATACGGGATACATTTTGCCTTTGATCACACCACTCCGAAGTGACCTTGTAGGTTTCATGGATATTATTGATAAACCATGATATGACGCTGCATAAGGATAGATTGAACTACAAAGAGCAGGGAGGCGCGTCACTCGACGAGTCGAGTGATGGATGAATGTTCTGACAGGGCTGACCTTGTCGAATGTTTTAGTAACCAGTGGGGGCACGCTAAGTGCACCCACTGGGTGTAGTCCCCGAGGCTACTGCTAATCGCAGATGATAAGCAGTAGTCTTGAAAACTTGAAATCGGGATTTCCGTCGTATGCGTAGTACTGGAGGCACTCGACATGTCGAGTGCATTTTTTTCTGACGAGTTACTCGACAGGTCGAGTGTTAACCGTCTTAGTGGGGGCACTCTAAGTGCACCCACTGGGGGTCGAGTGACAGATGAATGTTCTGACAGGGCTGACCTTGTCGAACGTTTCAGTAACCAGTGGGGGCACACTAAGTGCACCCACTAGGTGTAGTCCCCGAGGCTACTACTAATCACAGATGATAAGCAGTAGTCTTGAAAACTTGAAATCGGGATTTCCGTCGTACACGTAGTACTGGAGGCACTCGACATGTCGAGTGCGAATATGTTTTTTCTGAAGAGTTACTCGACAAGTCGAGTGTTAACCGTCTCAGTGGGGGCACTCTGAGTGCACCCACTGGGTGTAGTCCCCGAAACCGCCGTCGAGTGCTTGCACCAGCGGAGGTCTTAATAGAGACTATTTTGAATTTGTTTACGGCACGCGGAGCACCAGAGCCACTCGACATGTCGGGTGGACTTTTTGCTTGAATTCTTCTTCCCCTGGACTTGGGCTTCATGGACATCATAGGTCAACCATTATATGACGCTGTTCCAGGATAGAAAGACAGGCGTTCGACGGTTTTCATAACCCAGTCGACTGTCCTTGGTATTACTTTGTCGATTGAATATCTTTCTTTTGTTGGTTTCAGAGGGCTTGCGAACTTGGAATGCAGTACAAGGATCTTGAGGATGAGAGGAACCGACTGCGCATGGATCTGGAAGCCTCCAACAATGCTTTGGAGCAAGCTCGGGCTGAGCTGAAGTCTCTGGGAGGTAACTACTATCGACTCTCTGCATTCCCATCTTCACCTTTCATGCTTTGAACCGAGTGCTCTCACTCGAACAGACGTGCGCAATGAAAATCGTCAACTCCAAGCGCGACTCAACAATGTTGTTTCCTTAGATTCCATGAAGAAGGTGTTAGAGGACAAGGACAGAGCACTCACCAATGCCCAACAGGTGGCCAAGGACAAAACCGAGACTGCAGATCGAAAGCTGGTGGCTGCCCAAAAGCTGGAGGAGGAGAACACAAAGCTGAAGCAAGAGCGCGTGGACCTCGTCAAAAGGGCTGAGCAGCTGAACAAAAGGAGCAACGTCCTGCAGAGGCATTTGGGCGAACTTTCGAGGAAGATGTACATCATGCTCGATAGTGAGTGTCTCTTGTCGACTGAACTTTGTAAAATCCATGAAGATCATACCTCACCGACTCTCCTTCCATTCTTTCTCTTCAACAGAAGTCTCCCAAGACTTCGAAAAGAAGACAGAAGAGATTGAGCCCAACCTGGACCCCACCAAGTCTCCTGTCGCAAACGCGGTGGCCATGAACATGCTCAGACTCAATTTCCGGCTCCAGGGCACTCAGGCCTATCTTGTCCGATTGAAATCTGCGATGGAGAGGATTAATGAGGAGCTGTGGCCCGAGGACACTCCTCAGCTCGACCTCAACTCCATGATGGCCCGTCTGAACAACCTTCCAAGTCGAGTGCAGGCATGGAAGAAGTTTGCTTCTCGCTGCGATGCCGACGTGGCACTATCACTCGTCAGGGTCCATTGTAGAGACGTGAGGAGGAAAGCTGAAGGAGCTCCAAGTGGTTAACACAAAGAAGCGTCAGTTTGAGGACTTCATGGAGACCTTCATCGATGCAGCTACCAGAATCGTAGATGGCATTGACTTGGACACTTTTGTCGAGCCGGCCAGCCCGTCGGATGATTGAAAAACTTGACCTCAGGAAGAAACACTTTTATTCGCCTCGGTATGCCGAGTGAAATTGTATCCCTTAAAACTCAATTCAGGCCTTAGGCCTGAGCACATTTGCTTCTTTACGAAACTTTTATCTGCAGTTTAACCTTTGTATTTTATCCGTATTTGGCTTTCAAACAGTTGCTCGACTGAGCTTGTTTTGAGGCTTAGGCGAAAACAGGTTCGCAGCTAAGCCCCCGAGTGTGAGGACTGCTCAACACTCGGAATAGTTTTGATCCTAAGCGAAGACGGATTCGCAAATAGGCCATCGAGTGAATGGAATACTATTCAACCGACAGGGTTTTTAACTTAGGCAAAAGCATGTTCGCAGCTAAGCCCCCGAGTGTGAGGATTGATCATCACTCAGAGTTTTTTCGAACTTAGGCGAATGTCGATTCATAGCTAAGACGTTGAGTGAATGGACTGCTATCCACCCGACAGGGTTTTTAACTTAGGCGAAACATGTTCGCAGCTAAGCCCCTGAGTGTGAGGATTGCTCATCACTCGATTTTTTTCGAACTTAGGCGAATGTTGATTCGAAGCTAAGACGTCGAGTGAATGAACTGCTATCCACTCGACAGGGTTTTTAACTTAGGCGAAACATGTTCGCAGCTAAGCCCCCCGAGCGTGAGGATTGCCCGTCGCTCGGAGTTTTTTCGAAATTAGGCGAATGTTGATTCATAGCTAAGATGCTGAGTGAATGGACTGCTATCCACCCGACAGGGTTTTTAACTTAGGCGAAAGCATGTTCGTAGCTAAGCCCTCGAGTGTGAGGATTGCTCAACACTCGGAGTACTCCCAAGAATGAAACTATACGATCGGAATCGACAATACATATTTCAGAAATTTGGATTGAATTGATGAAGTATTCTTATTACATCAGAAGATTTTTCTCTCTCTTAAGTATAAAAACGCCGGAGCAGGTCTGCATTCTAGGCTTGTGGCTCGTCTATCCGCTTCATGAGATTGTACAGATGATAGGCTCCGTTGTTAAGCACCTTAGTGACGACAAAAGGACCTTCCCATGCAGGAGCAAGCTTGTCAGTTTGGTGTTGATTCACTCGGAGCACCAAGTCTCCCTCATGAAACGATCGACTCTTGACATTCTTCGCATGGAAGCGCCGTAGATCCTGCTGATAGGCCGTAGTCCGGATCAGAGCCATCTCTCGTTCTTCCTCCAGAAGATCTACACCGTCCTTCCTGGCCTGTTCAGCTTCAGCCTCAGAATACAGTTACACTCGAGGAGAATTGTGAAACAAGTCACTCAGCAAGACATCTTTAGCACCATACACCAGGAAGAAAGGAGTCTGTCTAGTCGACCGATTTGGCGTAGTTCTCAGGCCCCATAACATAGACGGCAGCGTAGTTCTCAGGCACCAGCGGCATGATCCAGGTCGCGCATGAGATGAGGCATAAGACCTTGCAAGATGAGGCCATTGGCTCGCTCGACTTGCCCATTGGCTTGCGGGTGAGCGACAGATGCATAATCTACCCGAGTGCCCTGACATGTGCAGAAGTTTCTAAACTCTTCCGAGTAAAAGTTGGTGCCGTTATTTGTGATAATGTTGTGAGGAATGCCATACCGGAATATTATCTCTCTCATGAATGTAACCGTCGTACGGGAGTTCAATTCTTGATGGGCTTGGATTCTATCCACTTAGTAAACTTGTCGACTGCAACCAGCAAATGAGGGAAACCACCTTTTCCGGTCCGAAAGGGACCAACCATGTCGAGTCCCCAAACAGCAAACGGCCAGGCAAGGGGAATTGTCTTCAGAGCAGAGGCCGGTTGGTGTGACAACTTTTCATAGAACTGGCATACATCACAGTGATCGACGATGTATTTAGCCATCTCATTAGCTCGTGGCCAGAAAAAACCAGTTGTGTATGCCTTGGCGACAAACGTCCGTGAGGACGCATGATGGCCGCAAGTTCCCGAGTGGATCTCATCCAGGATCATTCGACCTTCCTCGGGGGAAATGCAGCGCTATGTAACTCCAGTCGCACTCTCTCTGAACAGCTGATCTCCCATCACAGTAAAAGCCTTGGACCTGCGCACAATCTGTCGAGCCTCTGTTTCATCTTCGGGGAGCTCTCGTCTGAGGATATAGGCAATGTAAGGCACAGTCCAATCGGGAGTGACAACCAGAATCTCCATGACCAGATCAATCATTGTAGGGACATCAACTACTGTTGAGTCAGTGGAACTCAAAGCTTGTGGGGGATCTTCGGTGAAAGGATCTTCTTGTACCGAAGGAGTGTGAAAGTGCTCTAAGAACACACCGCTGGGGACAGGCCGTCGAGTGGACCCAATCTTGGATAGCTCGTCAGCCGCCTGATTTTTTAGTCTGGAACATGATGAAGTTCCAGGCCTTCGAAATATCTTCTCCAACTTTCGGACTGCATTGCAGTACCCAGTCATAGCGGGGTTTCGAACATCCCACTCTTTCATCACTTGATTCACCACCAGATCTGAGTCGCCATAAACCATCAGGCACTTGATGCCGAGTGAGATAGCCATGCGCAACCCATACAAAAGTGCTTCATATTCTGCCTCATTGTTGGAGGAATCAAAGTGAATTTGCAAGACATAGCTGAGCTTGTCACCCCTGGGAGATATCAAGACAACACCAGCACCGGACCCATTCAACATTTTGGAGCCATCAAAGAACATTGTCCAATGCACCGAGTGAACTTGGATTGGCTATTGTTGTTCAATCCACTAGGACATGAAATCTGCCAATGCTTGGGACTTGATTGATTTTTTGGCTTCGAATCTGATGTCAAAGTGTCCAAGCTCGATTGCCCACTTAGCCACTTGACCTGATGCATCTCGATTATTGAAAATCTCAGACAAAGGAGCATCACTGACGACTAAAATCGAGTGGTCTTGGAAATAATGCGTCACCTTCTTCGCTGATAGGTAAATACCATAAACCAGCTTCTGATAGTGTGGATATCTTTGCTTTGAGGGGGACAAAACTTTCGAGACATAATAGACTGGCCGCTGGACTTTATAAGCTTTACCTTCCTCTTCCCGCTCGACAGTTAGCACTGTACTGATGACCTGATTTGTGGCCGCGATGTACACGAGCAAGGGCTCTTTGTTGCCAGGAGCGGCAAGCACCGGCTGGGTGGAGAGCAGGGCTTTGAGCTCAACAAATGCTGCTTCGGCTTCGGGAGTCCACTCGAACGTGTCAGACTTCTTCATCAATTTATATAAAGGCAGAGCCTTCTCACTAAGACGAGAAATGAATCGACTCAATGCTACCAAGCAACCTGTGAGCTTCTGAACGTCATGCACTCGCACGGGAGTCTTCATTCGGGTAATAGCGCTGATCTTCTCAGGGTTGACATCGATCCCCCATTCGGAAACGAGAAAACTGAGTTATTTGCCGCCAGGGACGCCGAAAGTACACTTGGCCGGATTCAGCTTTATGTCGAATCTCCTTAGATTGGCGAATGTTTCAGCCAAGTCAGCCAGCAGGTCGGAACCTTTGCAGGACTTGACCACTATATCATCCATGTACGCCTCGACATTCCGAGGGATCTAGTCGAGTAAACATTTCTGAATCATGTGCATAAAAGTTGCGCCGGCATTTTTGAGACCAAATGGCATAGTGATGTAGCAGAAACACCCGAATGGGGTGATGAAAGTTGTATTTATTTCATCTAGGCCATACAGACGGATCTGATGGTACCCAGAGTAAGCATCCAGAAACGATAAACGGTCGCACCCTGCAGTCGAGTCAACAATTTGATCTATGCGGGGGAGCGGAAAATGATCCTTCGGGCATACTCGATTGAGATGTTTGAAGTCAATGCACATATGCAAAGACTTATCTTTCTTTCGCACCATCACAACATTCGAGAGCCACTCGGAGTGGTAAATATCCCGAATGAACTTGGATTGCAAGAGACGGGCCACTTCTTTGTCGATTGCCTTGCGCTTCTCCGCCGTTGAACGACGCAAATGCTCCCTGATGGTTTTGGCTTTCGGATCCACTCTTAGACGATGCTCAGCCAGCTCCCTGGGAACCCCTGGCATGTCAACAGGCTTCCATGCGAAGATATCCCAGTGCTCACAGAGGAACTGGATGAGCTCAGCTTCCTATTTGTTGTCGAGTGTTGATGAGATATTCGTCGGGGCAGTAGTAGGATCCGTCGGGTGGATATGCACCTTCTTCATTTCTCCTGCCGACTGAAATGCCGACTCGGAAGCCGGCTTATTTGCACGGAGCAAATCAGTAGGGTCAGCAGTTTTCTTGTACTCTTCCAGCTCGACCATGGCCATTTGGTGATCGGCGATCTTGGAGCCTTGCTGGAGGCATTCTTCGGCCTGCTATCGATTGCCAGTGACCGTGATCACGCCCTTAGGGCCTAGCATCTTCAACTTGAGATACACGTAACATGGTCTGGCCATGAAACGTGCATACACGGGTCGGCCCAAAATGGCAAGGTAGGCACTCTGGAAATCCACGACTTCAAACGTCAGCTTTTCCTTTCGGAAATTTTTGTCGTTCCCGAATGTAACATCCAATGCTATCTGGCCGAGTGACTTGGCCTTCTTCCCTGGATTACCCCGTGAAATTGCATGTTGCTTTCACTCACTCGGGACATCGGAATGCCCATCCCTTTCAGGGTATCTGCATAGAGGATATTCAGGCCGCTGCCACCATCCATGAGGACCTTTTCGAGTCGAGTTCCCCCCACCACCGGATCAACTACCAGAGCCTATCGACCAAGAGTGGCCACATGACCAGGATGGTCTGTTTGGTCAAATGTGATGGCATACTGGGACCACTTGAGGTAGGTGAGGGTAGCAGGCACAGCCATGTTAACTTCTCTGTTGATGACTTCCAGACGACTCTTGCTCTCGACATCAGCAAAGATCACAAGGGTAGCAGTGACATCTGGGAATGTTTCTTTATCTTCATCTTCATCACCCTTCTCAGGAGATTTATCACTCGGCGGGTCCCCCTTGAATTGCTGGATAAGGGTCTGACACTGTCGAGTGGTGTGCTTGGGCAAAATCACATTGCCTTCCACATCTTTTCTCGTGTGAATTACACACGGCTGATCCATGATATCAGTTCCTGGCTGATTTTTTTCCTTTCTTGGGGGCATACTGTGCTTTGGCCTTGCCCTTGTTTTTTGACTGGGTCCGCCAGTGCTGCTGCTTCTGCTTGAACCGGACCTTCAGCTTTTCGCTTCTGTTTTCGATTGTTACTGCCGCCAGTCTCATTGGCGACTGCCTTTCCTTTGCCACTACGGAGGTGGTCTTCTTCCTCGCCATTGGCATACCGAGTGGTGATTTCTATCATATTGTCGAGTGAAATATCACCCGTGCGCCTGAACTTCAGGTACAGCTCCCTGTATCTCATCCCGGCCTTGAAAGCACACATAGCCTGGTGCTCTGACACATTCTCCACTGTATTGTGCAAAGTGGACCACTGCTGAATATAGTCTCTCAAAGTTTCATCAGGCTTCTAGACACAATGTTGTAAGTCGACCAGACATGCAGGACGCTTGCAAGTACCCTCAAAGGTTCGGATAAACACTCAGGCAAGATCCTCCCAGCAATATATACTTGAAGGAGCCAAGCGATTCAACCAAGCTCGAGCTGAACCATCTAGCATCAAGGACAAGTGCATCATTGCGACATTGTCATTGCCGCCGCCAATCAGCACAGCCACTCAGTAATCATCTAACCAAGTCTCTGGCTTGGACTCACCAGAAAATTTTCCGATTCCAGCCGCCAACCTGAAGTTGGGGGGAATCTCCGCAGAACGGATGGCTTTGCTGAAACACTCAGGACCAGAAATCACGGCTGAGCTACCACTCGGAAAGTCTCTATCTTGGCCTTCTCTGTGGGCTCTGCCCCTATTGATCCTCTTCTGGGTGAGGAGATCTCGAGCATCAAACTCCGCATTCCGCTCATCACCGAACGAGTGCCTATCGTCCGGGTGCCAGGGCACGTGCGGACTGCCCTGCGGAGGAGCGGGCACTCGATGGTGGAGTTCACGGTGAAATTGATCTCTGGCCTAATCCTCGTGAAAGCCCCCACCCCTACGACACAGGGGCAATCCAGGGCTGTGTGCCGACTGAACGGTTTCTGCCCTGGGTGAGTTTCTGTGTATCCTTTTGTGAGACTATGAAACTACCGAATTCTGATGCTGCGCTGCATCTAACAGTGCTCTGATCTACATCAACCCTCTTCCAGCCTCTAACCGCGATGGCTCAATGGAATCCGCTATCCTAGCAGCGGCAGCAACATTTAACAGTGGAGTTCGATAAACCTCAATGTCATTGCGGGAACCAGTCGGGAACAGCTGTCGCTATCGTCGACCGGCAACAGGTGGACGCTGGCGAGCGCGCTCGTCGAGTTCGCGCTGAAGCTCTTCGAGCCGAATGCGCATGGCCTCCAAGGCCTGGGCCTTAGCGGTCGTACCAACGATGGGGGTGTGAAGAACCTCCCCCTCGTGATGCGGCTATTCACTCGACGTGCCACTAGCATCATGCTTGCCGTGGCCAAAGCCCGGCAGCAGGCTTTGATGAGAGCCCGCCATAAGGACCTCCGCTGCTGGATAGCAGCTCTCGCACTCGAAAGGGATATCGGACGGATCGGAATCCGACTCGAACATGCCGTGAAGAGACTCGGCAGGCTCGAGCGCTGCGATCTGCGGAGAAGAAATTTGACGCACCACTACGTGCTTGACCCAGCGCTGGAGTCGTGAGCGGCCAGACCGCTTGCGACTGCGAACAGCGAGGGGAGCCGGCGCATAGGGAGTCGACAGCTGACACAGCAACACGCTGCAGGAACTCGCGTGGAAGTGCGTGACCCCATGGACTAGGAGTGCCTTGACATCGAGAGGCGCTTCTTGAAGCCATGCCGAATCGTCAACGATGAAGGTGAGCGCACCGAAATGGATCTCGTGGCCCAGAGCGAAAACACCGCCGGAAGACATGTCGAAGGATGAAAAATGCAACCTCGCCGGAAGTCGCTTAGAAGCCTGCCCCATGGTGGGCACCAACTGTCATGGGAACGAGCCTGACAGTATAAGGTAGGGGTACAAAGGGAGAGGGTAGAGTCCTAGCTACGGCGAGGGTGTACACATGAATGTATAAGTTTAGGCCCCTCTCGTGGAGGTAACATCCCTACGTCTTAGTGCTTGGGAGCTTATGTGGTGTGGAATGTTAAGATTACAATGGTTGCGAATCCTTGTGCCAGAGGGGAGGGCGGCTTATATAGAGTTCGTTGCCCCTCATAAGTGTTCGGCATCTAAGGGTCCGATCATGGGTTGAAAGTCTACCGTTACTGGTAACGTACATAATAAATACTACTAATGACGAAGGACTAACGACCACCTGTTGGCCTCCTAATGGTGGCTCCTGGTCTCCTGGTGTCAACTGAGAATGAGGTCTACCGAGTGACAGGCGACTGTCGAGTGATGGAAGAAGACTCCGAGTGGATTGAATGTCGAGTGACTTGAAAGTCTCATGGAATCCAGTCGGAAGCTTATGCCCGATCTTCAAGTCCTCCAATGTAGTG
Organism: Hordeum marinum; assembly: GCA_022496015.1. NCBI lineage: Eukaryota > Viridiplantae > Streptophyta > Magnoliopsida > Poales > Poaceae > Hordeum > Hordeum marinum. Next base: position 148,866,306 of record CM039674.1, read on the forward strand.
TACTTAGGTGGGGTATGTAGGCCTTGCCTAGGACCCTACCCTAGGTACATATCCTCGTCAATGTTCATCCTCTTCTACGAATACGATCATAGGTATTGCTGATTTGTTGTAAACTCAATTTGGTCAGAAACTGTTGTGTGTTTCTAGATACTAAAAATATCATTACTCCATTCGTTTGTTTTCACAACAACAACACACAAGTTCTAAGCTTTTATGTCTACTACACAAGCTTCTTCTTGTGGATTCGTATTGGGCCTCCAAGCGCAGAGTTTTGTAGGGAAATGGCAATTTTCCCTCAAGTGGATGACCTAAGGTTTATCAATCAGCAGGAGGTGTAGGATGAAGATGGACTCTCTCAATCAATCCTGCAATCAAATAGCAAAGAGTCTCTTGTGTCCCCAACACACCCAATATAATGGTAAATTGTATAGGTGCACTAGTTCGGCGAAGAGATGGTGATACAAGTGCAATATGGATGGTAGATATAGTTTTTTGTAGTCTGAAAATATAAAAACAGCAAGGTGACAAATAGTAAATGGCATGTAAAACGTTGTATAAATGCTTGGAAACAAAGCCTAGGGTCCATACTTTCGCTAGTGCAATTTCTCTCAACAATATTGACATAGTTGAATCATATGTAAGTACCTCTCGTGCGACAAAGAGTTCACTCCAAAATCACAAATAGCGGAGAACTAATGAAGAAATTATTGTAGGGTATGAAACCACCTCAAAGTTATCTTTTCTAATCAATCTTATGAGCTATCCCTATAAGTGTCACAAACAGCCCTAGAGTTTGTACTAAAATAACACCTTAAGATACACATCAACCAAAACCCCAATGTCACCTAGATACTCCAATGTCACCACAAGTACCCATGGTTTTGATTATACGATATGCATCACATAATTTAGATTCATCATGTTCAATCCAACACAAAGAACTTCAAAGAGTGCCCCAAAGTTTCTACCGGAGAGTCAAGACGAGAACATGTGCCAAACCCTATGCATAGATTCCTAAGGTCACGGAACCCGCAAGTTGATCACCAAAACATACATCAAGCAGATCAATAGAACATCCCATTGTCACCACAGATATCCCATCGCAAGACATACATCAAGTGTTCTCAAATCCTTAAAGATTCAATCCGATTAGAAAACTTCAAGGGGAAAACTCAATTCATCACAAGATAGAGAGGGGGAAACTCCATATGATTCAATCTATATCAACAAAGCTCGTGGTACATCAAGATCGTGCCATCTCAAGAATGAGACAGAGAGAGAGAGAGATAACACATAGCTACTGGTACATAACCTCAGCCCCGAGGGTGAACTACTCCCTCCTTGTCATGGAGAACGTTGGGATGATGAAGATGGCCTCCGGTGATGGTTTCCCCCTCCAGCAGGGTACCGGAACGGGCTCCCAATTGGTTTTTGTGGCTCTGGAGGCTTGCAGCGGTGGAACTCCCGATCTAGGTTCTGCGTTAGGGTTTTTGGGATTTATAGGAATTTATGGCGGTGGAAACGAGTCAGGATGGGCCACGAAGGAGTCACAAGCCTGGTGGGTGCGCCCAGGGGGGTGGCCACGCCCCTGAGGCTTGTGAATGCCTCATGGGTCTTTTGGCCCAACTCCGATGCTCCGTGGGTCTCTTCTGGTCCATAAAAAATCACCGTAAATTTTTATTCCGTTTGGACTCTGTTTGATATTCCTTTTCTGTAAAACTCAAAAACTAGGGAAAAACAGAAACTGGCACTGGGCTCTGGGTTAATAGGTTAGTCCCAAAAATAATATAAAGTTGTAGTAAAATGATTGTAAAGCATCCAAGAATGATAATATAGCAGCATGAAACAAGCAAAAATTATAGATACGTTGGAGACGTATCAGCATCCCCAAGCTTAAGTCCTGCTCGTCCTCGAGTAGGTAAATGATAAAAACAGAATTTTTGATGTCGAATGTTGCCTAACATGTTCATCATATTCTTTTCTTCTTGTATAGCATGGACATTTGGACTTGTAAATGATTCAAAGCAATAGTCTAGTTTTAACATAATGACTTCAATACTTAAGCATGTTAACAAGCAACCATGTCTTTCAAATATCAACACTAAAGAAAGTTATCCCTAGCCCATCATGCTCAATCATTGATCCATTCATGAAACACACTCAAATATTAGCTATGCCCAATGCTCAAGTACGATCATAGTACCCCTAGTTGGTGCTTATAAGAGAAGATGGAGACTCAAAGCAAAAATAAAAATTACATAAAGTAAATAGATAGGCCCTTTGCAGAGGGAAGTAGGAATTTGTAAAGGTGCCAGAGCTCAAGGTTTATATTGAGAGAGAAAAATATTTTGATTGGCATGATTTTTCTGTCAACAAAACCGGCGAAGTAGCTCACAATACTTTCCATGCTAGATACATTATAGGCGGTTCCCAAACAGAAAAGTAAAGTTTTTACTCCCCCTCCACCAATTAATCAGACTCCACGGCGAGCCGAATCCATGGGTACTGTCCATACCAACAACATTCCTGGGGGAGTTTTGTTTAATTATTTGCATTTTCTTTCTTTCTCTGATTTTGGTACTGGGAATCCCTATTACCAGCCACTTTATTGTGAATGATAGTGAATCAACACATATCGTGAGAATAACACACCTAGCATGGAAAAATATTGGATACTCCCCACCATTTCATGAGCGGTATGGGCACACAAAAGAGAAAAAAATATTTTGAAGATTTAGAGATGGCACATACAAATTTGCTTGGAACGGCATGGAAATATCGCATATAGGTAGGTATGGTGGACTCATAATGCAAAACCTGGTTTAAGGATTTTGGATGCACAAGTAGTATTTCTACTTAGTACATATGAAGGCTAGTAAATAGATTGGGAAGCAACCAAACCGAGGAACAAAAAATCTCATAAGTGAGCATTGAGTCATAACTAACACCGAATAATGCACCACAAGTACGATATAACTTCATTGCATAATTATTGACTTCCGTGCATGCATAGGGAATCACAATCCTTAACACCAATATTCTTACTAAGCATAATTACTCACTAACATGACTCACATATTACTATCATCATGTTTCAAAACTATTACAAAGAATCAAGCTTAATTTGTCCAATGATCTTCATGAAAGTTTTTATTATATCCTCCTTGGATATCTATCACTTTGGGACTAGTTTCATGTATTTCCATTGGTTTTTCGACAAGCTCGAACAAATTTAAGTAAAGCACATGAGCAAATGACAAGCTACTCTCAAAGGATATGAGTAGTCAAACAATTAAGGAGCTATGTGAGGACCCTCTCTCCCTCAATAAATGTTTTCAGATCTGAGTAATTTATTCAAACAGCAAGCAAAAGAAAAATAGCACTCCAAGAATAGCACACATCATGTGAACGAATAAAATTTAGGCTCAACATAGGCTAACCGATAATTGTTGATGAAGAGAGGTGGGATGCGTAGCATCCCCAAGATTATATGCTTGAGACTTCTTGAAATAATTACTTGGGGTGTCTTGGGAATCCCCAAGCTTGAGCTTTTGTATCTCTTTCAGTCCTCTAATATCCCGGTTTCACCTATTCTCAAAAACTTCATCCACACAAAACTCAAAAAGAACTCGTGAGATAGGTTAGTACACATAATAATAAATCAACTATTTATGTACTGCCAAGACTAATTGCATAATAATTTTCAAACATTAGGTACTGTATAATATCATTTCCAAAATTTATATCTATCAATATAGGCTATGGAAACTATAGGATAAGTAGATAACGAAACTATGACAGCAATCTGTCTAAACAGAACAGTCTATAGAAATTTATGAAAAAAATGTACTTATGTAAATCAAAAACTTATTAAAATTTAGGAGATTCTATAAATTTTATATTACCATACTATGTAAAAAATTTAGCAACTTTGCATGTTCCAGTAAAATATGAAAATTCAAACACTACAGCCAAAGTTTCTGTTTTTTTACACAGCACACATCAAAACATGCAATGCAAGCATCCTAAGGAAATCCTTGGAACTTTTTATTGAAAAACAAGATTAAAAATAACACCTAACAGAAAATAACAAAATATAATTACGCTCCAAGCAAAACACATATTATCTGACGAATAAAAATATAGCTCCAAGTAAGATATACCGATAGTGTTGAACACGAAAGAGGGGATGCCTTCTGGGGCATCCCCAAGCTTAGATGCTTGAGTATTCCTTTAATATTACCTTGGGGGTGCCTTGGGCATCCCCAAGCTTAGGTTCTTTTCACTCCTTATTCTCCTCATATTGGTGTCTCACCCAAAACTTGAAAACTTCAATCACACAAAACTTAACGAAACTTCGTGAGATGGGTTAGTGTAGTAAATATAGATCATTCACTTAGGTACTTTCAAGACAAGATTCATAATTGTTACCAAATTATACCTACTTTATTACATCATTCACACAATTTATATTACTCAATATAAGCTATAGGAACACTTGAAACAAGGAAACTATGCATGCAAAACAGAATCTGTCAAAAATAGAACAGTCTGTAAAGATCTGAATGGTAACCAAACTTAACTGACTCTAAAACTTCTGAAAATTTTGGAAAGCTCAAGGAATTTTCATATAAAGTGTTGGTAAAAATTTCAGAATTTTTTGACGCTCCAGTAAAATCATATAATTCATATACTGGACGCAAAACTTTCTGTTTTTGCACAGAATCAAACAAGCAAGTATCCACACTATCCCAAAGGATTTACTTGGCACTTTATTTAAATAAAAGGCACAAAACATAATTAATACAGTATATTAATCATGTGAACACATGAAAACATAAATTAAAAGTGTTGGCCTGTCTCCCAACAAGCGCTTTTCTTTAATGCCTTTTAGCTAGGCATGATGATTTCAATGATGCTCACATAGGAATAGTAATTGAAACATGCAAAAGAGCATCATGAATCTCATTACAAGCACATTTAAGTCTAGCCCACTTCCTATGCAATGGGATTTTGTGAGAAAACAATTTATGGGAACAAGAATCAACTAGCATAGGAAGGCAAAACAAGCATAACTTCAAAACTTTGAACACATAGAGAGGAAACTTGATATTATTGCAATTCCTACAAGCATATGTTACTCCCTCATAATAATTTTCAGTAGTATCATGAAGAAATTCCACAATATAACCAGCACATAAATCATTATTTTGATGATGCACAAGCATAAAAAATTTGTCACTCTCCACATAAGCAATTTTCTTCTCATTCAAAATAGTGGGAGCAAACTCAACAAAATAACTATCATGACATACTTGATTGACATAACCACTTTGAATATTAAAATCACGATGACAAGTTTCATGGTTACTATTACTCTTTATCATACATGTCATCACAATAATCATCATAGATAGGAGGCATGTCATAATCATAATAGTTTTGCTCATCAAAACTTGGGGGGCTAAAAATATCATCTTCATCAAACATAGCATCCCCAAGCTTGTGGCTTTGCATATCATTAGCATCATGAATATTCAGAGAATTCATACTAACAATATCACTATCATGATCATAACTCAAATATTTAGTGCCAAACATTTTAATAACTTCTTCTTCTAACACTTGAGCACAGTTTCCTTTCCATCGTTTTCACGAATGACATTGAAAAGACGAAGCATATGAGGCAACCTCAATTCCATTTTTTTGTAGTTTTCTTTTATAAAACCAAACTAGTGAAAAACAAGAAACTAAAACATTTGATTGCAAGATCTAAAGATATACCTTCAAGCACTCACCTCCCCGGCAATGGCGCCAGAAAAGAGCTTGATGTCTACTACACAACCTTATTCTTGTAGACTCGTGTTGGGCCTCCAAGCGTAGAGTTTTGTAGGACAATGGCAATTTTCTCTCAAGTGGATGACCTAAGGTTTATCAATCCACAGGAGGTGTAGGATGAAGATGGTCTCTCTCAAACAACCCTGCAATGAAATAGCAAAGAGTCTCTTGTGTCCCCAACATGGTGATACAAGTGCAACATGGATGGTAGATATAGTTTTTTATAATCTGAAAATATTAAAACAGCAAGGTAACAAAGAGTAAACGGCGAGCAAAACATTGTATAAATTCTTGGAAACAAGGCCTAGGGTCCATACTTTCACTAGTGCAATTTGTCTCAACAATATTGACATAGTTGAATCATATGTAAGTACCTCTCGTGCGACAAAGAGTTCACTCCAAAGTCACAAATAGCGGAGAACTAATGAAGAAATTATTGTATGGTACGAAGCCACCTCAAAGTTATCTTTTCTGATAAATCTTATGAGCTATCCCTATAAGTGTCACAAACATCCCTAGAGTACGTACTAAAATAACACCTTAAGATACACATCAACCAAAACCCTAATGTCACCTAGATACTCCAATGTCACCACAAGTACCCATGGGTTTGATTATACGATATGCATCACGTAATTTCAGATTCATCATGTTCAATCCAACACAAAGAATTCAAAGAGTGCCCCAAAGTTTCTACCGGAGAGTCAAGACGAAAACATGTGCCAACCCCTATGCATAGATTCCCAAGGTCACGGAACCCGCAAGTTGATCACCAAAACATACATCAAGTAGATCAATTGAACATCCCATTGTCACCATAGATATCCCATCGCAATACATACATCAAGTGTTCCTTAAAGATTCAATCCAATAAGGAAACTTCAAAGGGAAAACTCAATTCATCACAAGATAGAGAGGGGGAAACTCCATATGATTCGATCTATATCAACAAAGCTTGCGATACATCAAGATTGTGCCATCTCAAGAACATGAGAGAGAGAGAGAGAGATCAAACACATAGCTACTAGTACATACCCTCAGCCCCGAGGGTGAACTACTCCCTCCTCGTCATGGAGAGCATCAGGATGATGAAGATGGCCTCCGGTCATGGTTTCCCCCTCCGGCAGGGTGCCGGAGCGGGCTCCCGATTGGTTTTTCGCGGCTCTCGAGGCTTGCGGAGGCAGAACTACCGATCTAGGTTCTGCGTTGGGGTTTTTGGGATTTATAGGTATTTATGGCGGTGGAAACGAGTCAAGATGGGCCACGAGGGAGTCACAAGCCTGGTGGGCGCGCCCCTGAGGCTTGTGACTGCCTCGTAGGTCTTCTGGCCCAACTCCGATGCTCTGTGGGTCTCTTCTGATCCATAAAAAATCTCCGTAAATTTTTATTTCGTTTGGACTCCGTTTGATATTCCTTTTCTATAAAACTCAAAAACAAGGAAAAAACAGAAACTGGCACTAGGCTCCGGGTTAATAGGTTAGTCCCAAAAATAGTATAAAGTTGTAGTAAAATGATTGTAAAACATCCAAGAATGATAATATAGCATCATGAAACAAGCAAAAATTATAGATACATTGGAGACGTATCAAGCTTCAGGATATATTCATGTGCAACTTCAAGTGAATTCATCCATACATAGATGTGCTCCTGTAGCTAACAATCATTTGACGTAAGGCCCATTAGTATATCTGATCAAATGGTGAGAGCTAATGAACTCGTCACCCTACTCAAATTCTTCTCCACCACCTACTCAATGTTCACTCCACCACATCCTCTCTCTGGATACTACATACATATGTTGATCACATTTATTCCTCTCATCTGTCCATAATTACCATCTTTTATCTATGTTCGCAAACCTCTTAGATTGTGACATGAGCAAGATACTACACAGATGTTTGGTGTATCAGAAAATGGACCACACTTGGTTGTAGTCTCACACATGTTTCATTGGAAATTCTACAAAATGACAATGCAGCCCTACATGATAAATTGCATTCATGTAGTACTTTTATATCCCCAACTTCTTACTCTTTGTTGCTATGTTCAGATAAATGATTTCATGACGACATCTTAATCTAGAGTACATATTTTGCTCTAATATGTAAAGCTGATAAGAATATAGGTTACACTGAATAAATTGAAGATTGACCTAAACTGAAGCAAAATCTTGAAAAACGGAACCAAGCATCAACACCATATTAGTAGTTAATAAATATTTTATTTGAGAAAGAAAATTTTTATAGTACCATCATGTACAAGGTTTTACCTGATTGGTGGGGATTTCGGATGTCCTAATCTGACGGAGGGGTGGATATTGGTCACCTAAGATTCGTGCAATATCTCCTCACCAGCGTGAAAAAAAGTCACCACCTGCACAGAATAGGAATGGAAAGATATTAGAGTGGGTGGAAGAAGGGATAGTACGGGAAAGGGATAAAACAAAGATAGAGGCCAACCTAGCCAAGAACCGTGCTAAGTAAGAGTGGCGATTCAGTTTCAAAGGACCAATAATGGTGATTGGGAGGTCAGGCGAGGAGCATATATATACAACACAGATTGGAAAATAGAAAGACACACACCTTCATTAATCTCCATCGAGGAGTGCCATACATCATCCACCATGAATGACTCAAGAAACTGAAGATTGATTGCCATCTTCAAATTCCAAAGGATCAGTTTCGATTGTAGATCTGCCTCACGGAACTACCGAACAACCGAACGCCTATTCCCTCGACCCGCATCACACCCGTCGGTTGGATTCCATGCATCGGTTGGAACCAGGGATCCCCACGTCGCCTGCATCACACATTCGTGCTCGGTTGGATCGAGCCAATCAATCCCGTTGACCTTCCCTCTAGCAGGGACCAAACACTTTTCCTCAACAAGTTAACGATTCAGCGCACATGTCAATGATCTACCGTGCGGGATAGCAAAATGGGCCGTCACAAAAGCCCAGTGCACCACGGATCTCCGTTTTTTCTTCCAGAGTAGAGGCCCTTTAGGATAGTTGGGCCAGGAAAATGAACTACGGTGGAGCTCGAAATTGGCAGCGGATTTAATGGATCAGATCAACCAGATCACACGAATGGATTGCTAGAAACGCTAAGTCGTGAGAAGCCCCGCTTTAGATTCAGTCTTACTGTCCTAAATAACAAAAATATAGGTGGATTGCTACCTCTTGAGCTTGCGTTGGTTTTCCCTTGAAGAGGAAAGGGTGATGCAGCGAAGTAGATAAGTATTTTCCTCAGTTGATGAGAACCAAGGTATCTATCCAGTAGGAGGAACAAGCAAGTCACCAATGGATGCACCTACACAAACAATCAAACTCTTGCACCCAACGCTATAAAGGGGTTGTTAATCCCTTCATGGTTATTTGCAAGGATTAGATCCGATAGAGATAGATGTAAACGAGAACGGGAATTAAAAGATAAATAAATTGCAGCAAAGTATTTTTGGTTTATAGATCTGAAAATATATTATGTAAAGTAGACCCGGGGGCCATAGGTTTGACTAGAGGCTTCTCTCTTGAAGGAAAATATCATGGTGGGTAAACAAATTACTGTCAATCAATTGATAGAAAATCGAATAATCATGTAGTTATCCGAGGCAATGATCATGCATATAGGCATCGCGTCCGTGTCAAGTAGACCGAAACGATTCTGCATCTACTACTATTACTACACACATCGATCGACTCCTGCCTGCATCTAGAGTATTAAGTTCATGAAGAACATAGTAATGCATTAAGTAGGATGACATGATGTAGAGGGATAAACTCAAGCAATATGATGAAACCCCATCTTGTTACCCTTGATGGCAACAATACAATACGTGCCTCTCTACCCCTACTATGTCACTGGGTGAGGACACCGCAAAATTGAACCCAAAACCAAGCACTTCTCCCATTGCAAGAATTACCAATCTAGTTCGACAAACCAAACGAATAACTTGAAGAGACTTGCAAGGATATGAAATCATGCATATAATAATTCAGAGAAGATTCAAATAAGATTCATGCATAATCTTAACATAAACTCACAATTCATCGGATCTTGACAAACACACCACAAAAGAGTATTACATCGGATAGATCTCCATGAAGATCATGAAGAACATGGTATTGAAGATCAAAGAGAGATAAGAAGCCATCTAGCTACTAGCTATGGACCTGTAGGTCTGTGGTGGACTACTCACGCATCATTGGAGGGGCATGGAGTTGATGTATATGCCCTCCGTGATCGAAACACCCTCCAACAGATTATAGAAAAAGGCTCCGAGATTGGATGTCTCGGTAACGAAGGCTTCTGCCGGTGGAAAAGTATTTGCATGGCTCCCTTTGGTGTTGGGGGAATATTTGGGTATTTATAGGACGAAGAATAGGGTTAGGAGACCTGCTAGGAGACGGCAAGCCTGCCAGGTGCGGCTAGGGGGCTGGCCACGCCTACCTGGCTTGTGATCTCCTGGTAGATCCCCTGGCGTGCACTCCAAGCCTGGTGGATTTGTTTCCTTCCAAAACAATCATTCTAAAGATTTTATTCCGTTTGGACTCCGTTTAATATTCCATATCTGCAAAACTCAAAGACAAGGAAAAAACAAAAACTAACACTAGGCTCTAGATTAATAGGTTAGTCCCAAAAATAATATAAAATAGCATATTAATGCATCTAAAACATCCAAAACATATAATATAATAGCATGCCATCATCAAAAATTATAGATACATTGCAGGCGTATCATGGATCAGAATATTCCATATGGAAAAATTGTGCAATGCACATATTTGGATTGGTCATGAACTTAGGAGTCTGTAGAAACTCAAATAATCAAATTTGGAGCTAAAATGAATTTTGTGGGATTATTTTTTCTCTCTAGAAAAGGGAAAAAGGGAAAGAAATTACCTAAGGCTAAACTATGCAAATGGCAGAGCATAGCGGCAACCGGACTGGGTCGGCCCAACTGCTTAGCCGCGCGTGCAGGGGGGACACGTCGGAGACGTATTCCATAGAATACGCCTCCTTCGTGGAAAGGTGTAGATAGAGGAATCCGCGTCTACTTATGCGCGGGCCCGTTCGTCGGGTCGCCTATAGGTGGGGCCTGCCTGGAAGGCTCGTCTTCGTCCTCCCGCCTGAACAGAGGCAAGGCAAGAGACGCAGGGCCGAGCGAGCACCGGGGCCATTCCGGTGACTCCGCCCACCTCCGATGAAGCCCGACACACCGGCGAGCTTGGGATAGAGGGACCCGACGCTTTGGATTGGTTTTGATGCCCGGGGAAGGTCGAGGCCATGTGCGGCATTGGACAAGGCGGAAGGTGGCGACGGTGATGATGGGCACAGCGCCACCGCCATGGAGAGGGAGAAATAGAGCGTGGAGGAGGTTCTTGTCAACGGAAGGGATGCCCTGATGGTGCTAAGGGGGATAAGGGGCACGGGTGAGCTCGAATTTGAGCAGGGGTCACGGCGGCAATGCTGGTCCAGGGGGGAAGCAGAGGGCATGGGGGTATGATCCGGGGGGTCTGGGAGGTCCGCGGGTGCGAGAGGAGACGAAGGGAGACGAGAAAGGGGCTCGGGGAAGTCTTATATAGCCGCAGTGCTGGATCACCATGGACAGGGAGTTTGGCGGGGTTGCGGCCATTGCTAGAGCTCATGAAGGCAGGTTCGTGCGAGTCTACGAGCTTTGTGGGCGAGGTTCATGACCAGGGAGACGAAGAGGGGGAGCGGGGACGCTCTAAGAGCCTGCGCGTGTGAGCTCGCCCACTAGTTGAGCCGGGCGGCCGTGGTGCGCATGCGAGGAGGCCACAGGAGGAGGAGGAGAGAGGAGGAGGCCGACCGTGTTGCATGGCACGGACACCGTGGGGGGCCAAGGGTGGAGAGGGGAAGGCCCGAGGCTGTCGGGGTGATACGTCTCCAACGTATCTACTTTTCCAAACTCTTTTGCCCTTGTTTTGGACTCTAATTTGCATGATTTGAATGGAACTAACCCATATTGAAGTTGGTTTCAGTAGAATTGCCTTGATGTTATTTTTGTGCAGCAATAAAAGTTCTCAGATCGTCCTAAAAATTTATGGAGAATATTTTTGGAATTAATAAAAAATGTTGACGCAAGAATTAACCAGAGGGGGGCCACCTGTAGGCCACAAGCCTGCCAGGCGCGGCCACCCCCCTAGCCATGCCGAGCAGGCTTGTGGGTCCCTCGTGGCTCCTCTGACCTCCTCTCTAGCTCCATATAACCCTATTTGTCGAGAAAAAAATCAGAGAGAAAAGTTCATCGCGTTTCACGATACGAAGCCGCCGCCATCGCCTGTTCTTCCTCGGGAGACCAGATCTGGAGTTCGTTTTGGGCTCCGGAGAGGGGAAATCGACGCCTTCGTCATCACCAACCATCCTTCATCACCAATTCCATGATGCTCCCCACCGTTCATGAGTAACATCATCATAGGCTTGCTGGACGGTGATGGGTTGGATGAGATTTATCGTGTAATCGAGTTAGTTTGGTTAGGGTTTGATCCCTAGTATCCACTATATTCTGAGATTGATGTTCCTATGACTTTGCCATGCTTAATGCTTGTCACTAGGGCCCGAGTTCCATGATTTCAGATCTGAACCTATTATGTTTTCATGAATATATGTGTGTTCTTGATCCTATGTTGCAAGTTGTAGACACCTATTACTAGTTATGATCCGCATCCCCCAGGGTGACAATAACTGGGATTCTTTCCGGTGATTACCGTAGTTTGAGGAGTTCATGTATTCACTAAGTGCTAATGCTTTGGTATGGTTCTCTATTAAAAGGAGGCCTTAATATCCCTTAGTTTCCAATAGGACCCCGCTGCCACGGGAGGGTAGGACAAAAGATGGCATGCAAGTTCTTTTCCATAAGCACGTAAGACTATATATGGAATACATGCCTACATTAATTGACAACTCAGCTGGTAATACTCAAGAATATTTTTTGGCTCCCCTTGTGTCGAATCAATAAATTTGGGTTGAATACTCTACCCTCGAAAATTGTTGCAATCCCCTACACTTGTGGGTTCTCAAGACCTTTTTCTGGCGCCATTGCCGGGGAGCATAGCTTTATTCTATGAGTCACTTGGGATATATATATATATCTGTTGATCACTATGAAGAATCTGAAAGATCCAAAAACCAAGATCTATCCCTCTACTACGAGGGGAGGTAAGGAACTGCCATCTAGCTCTGCACTTGGTTCACCTTCTATTATGAGTAAGTTTGGGACACCACCACCTACTAGTAATTCTGATATGTCGCAAGTAATTTATGATGCTAATTTTGCTATGCATGATGCTTATGATAATACTTTGCTTGATGATACTGTGCCACTTGGTGAATTTATTGATGAACAAATTGCTAGAGCCAATGCTAAAACTGATAATATTTCTGAATCTGATGAAATTATTGAAACTGAACACTATGATTCACCTGCTAGACCTAGGTCTCCTAGATATGAATTGTCTGATATACCTGAAGGTTATGTTATGGAAGGAGAGGTAGCTAGGGACTTTCTTGCTTGTCAGGATAGAGATGATCTTAAAAATTCCTTCGCAAGCGGAAGGAAAAATCTCTGAATGCTAGAATGCAATATGATCCTAAGTTTGCTACTTCACCTATCTTTGTTACTGATAAGGATTATGAATTCTCTTTCGATCCTCAGTTAATTACTTTGGTTAAATCTGATCATTTCCATGGTTATGAATCTGAAACTGTTGTGGCACATCTTACCAAATTGAATGATATAGCCACCCTATTTACTCTAAGGAAAAAATCGCTATTACTATATTCTTAAGTTGTTTCCTTTCTCATTAAAGGATGATGCTAAGAAATGGTTTAATTCTCTTGCTCCTGGTTGTGTGCATAGCCCCCAGGACATGGTTTATTACTTCTCTGAAAAATATTTTCCTGGCCATAAGAAACAAGCTGCCTTGCAGGAAATATTTAACTTTGTACAAAATGAAGAAGAGAGTCTCCCACCAGCTTGGGGGAGGCCTCTCCAATTACTTAATGCTTTGCCTGATCATCCTCTTAAGAAAAATGAAATACTCGATATCTTTGATAATGGACTAACCGATGCTTCTAGGGACTACCTAGATAGTTGTGTTGGTTATGTTTTCAGGGAACGAACTGTTGAACAAGCTGAATTACTATTGAATAACATATTGATCAATGATAATGATTGGACTATTCCCGAACCACCTCCAAAGCCAACTCCAAAGAAATCTGGTATTCTATTCCTCGGTCCTAAAGGTATGCAAGAGGCAAAGAAATCTATAAAAGAAAAGGTATAATAGCTGAAGATGTTAAGAACCTACCACCTATTGAAGCAATACATGGTATTGATAACCCGACACAGGTAGTAGAGGTAAATTCTCTTAGTAGATTTGCTGAAAGAGATATTCCTTCTAATAATCCTTCTAGCCAATGCTTCGATGAATTTGATAATTCTATTATGAAGCAAGAAAATTTCAATGCCTATGTTAGTAGACAATTGAAACATAATGCTTATATGCTTGATCGCTTGGGTGATTATTTGAGTAGAACTGTCAATGATCTTAAGCTTATTAGTAAACATGCTTCCATGGTAACCACTCAAGTAGAACAAGTACTTAAGGCTCAAAATGATTTGCTTAATGAGATGAATAGTAAAGACAATGATCATTCTGTTAAAGTTGTGATTAGAGGTGGTAGAATGACTCAGGAACCTTTGTATCCTGAGGGCCATCCTAGGAGAATTGAACAAGATTCTCAGAGAGTTAATGCTGATGCACCTATTCCTTCCCATAAGAGTAGAAAAAAGAATGATGATAGTACTTTGCATGCTGCTAGTGAACCTGTTATAGATACGTCTGAGAATCCAAATGATATTTCTATTTCTGATGCTAAGACACAATCTGGTGATGAACATGAGCCTAGTGATAACATTAATAATGATGTTCATGTTGATGCTCAACCTAGTAATGATAATGATGTGGAGATTGACCTGCTAATGATCTTGATAACCCACAACCTAAGAATAAAAGATATGATAAAAGAGACTTCATTGCTAAGAAACATGGTAGAGAAAGAGAACCATGGGTTCAGAAACCCATGCCCTTTCCTCCTAAACCATCCAAGAAAAAGGATGATGAGGACTTTGAGCGCTTTGCTGAAATGCTTAAACCGGTCTTTTTACGTATGCGCTTGACTGATATTTTGAAAATGTCTCCTTTTGCTAAGTATATGAAAGATATTGTGACAAACAAAATAAAGATACCGGAAGCTGAGTTTCCACCACGCTTGCTAGTTATACTTTTAAAGGTGAAATACCTAAGAAACTAGGAGATCCAGGAGTACTTACTATACCATGCTCTATTAAAGGAAATTATGTTAAAACTGCTTTATGTGATCTTGGAGCTCGTGTTAGTGTTATGTCTTTCTCTTTATACCGTAGACTTGATTTGAATAAGTTGACACCTATTGAAATCTCTTTGCAAATGGCTGATAAATCAACTACTCTACCTATCGGTATTTGTGAGGATGTACCTGTCGTAGTTGCAAATGCTACTATCTTGACGGACTTTGTTATTCTTGATATTCCCGAGGACGACAGTATGTCGATCATCCTTGGTAGACCCTTTTTAAACACTGCAGGGGCTGTTATTTATTGCAACAAGGGCAATGTCACTTTTCATATTAATGGTAATGAGCATACGGTACACTTTCCTAAGAAATAACCTCAAGTTCATAGTATCAACTCTATTGAAAAAATTCCAACAATTATTATTGAAGACTTTGAGTTCCCGCTTCCTACTGTCAAGAAGAAATATGATATACTTATTGTTGGGGAAATGCATATCCCCATTGAGGTAACTTAGTGTTATTTGAAAATTCTTCGGTTTCATGTTATTCGAAAGAAGTTTGTTAATAAGACTTGATCAACCTTATTGATGGATTCCTTTTGATAAGCATGAGATGGACGAATTTAGAAAGCACAACTTCCTGCACCTAACTTTTACTTTCTATTACCTAGATGAAATTAAGTAAAAATGCTATTATTTTTTTGTTTTCTGATGTTTCCGTGCAATAGAAAAATGACCTGAAAATAAAAGTTCCTAGAATCCCCTAAAAATTTAGTTTGATTTTTCTGGAATATTTAAGAATTTTTGGCACCGAGAATGTATCAGGGGGCTGCACCAGTGGGCCACAAGCCTGCAGGGCACGGCCACCCCCCTAGCCACGCCCTGGGGGATTGTGGGTCCCACGTAGCCCCCCTCCACTTATTCCAGCACCCATTCACTTCATCTTCCCCTAGAAAAAGATCCCACCATTGCTCAAACCCGTGTTCTAGCTCATCTTGCTGTCATTTTTGATCTCCTTGCTCAAAGCTCCATTTGCAAAACTGTTTTACAGGATTGCTCATCGGTATGTGACTCCTCCAATGTTCCAATTAATTTTTGTTATAATGCCTTATATATTGAAAAAAAATGCTATCATGGTGACCTTGTTCTTGAGCTTGCATGTCAAATTTGTATGGTCCCAAGTAGTTTTGATGCATGATATAGTCTCTAGGCACTGGAGGGAGTAGTTACTATGAGTTTTGTTCACCTTTATTTCCGTTCACTAAAAATTTCATAATTTTTTAGAAATGTTGAGAAGGTTACTAAGAGGTTATTCAAGCCGGGGTTCTTAGGAAGATGAAAATGAAATGAAGGAGAAACCCAAATATAATCTTCCTCGCGTCGCAAAAATCCGACCGTGTGAATGGCTGTGTGACACATTCTTGAGGCAGCCGGAATTTATGAAGATTTCTATTATTTTGCCGAGAATGCAGGCATCACCAACTTCCTCAACGATAAGTGTGACCAGTACCTATTGCTCACTAATACCTTTGTGCAAAATTTTCACTTTCATCCTAGGGAAGACCCTCCTACAGTAGAATTTCACTTATATGATGTGCCTAAGAAAATGAACCTTTATGATTTTGCAATTTTGCAATATACCCTATGAGGGCAGCATTAGGGAACCATGTCCTCGAGACATGGAAAATTTTATTGCCGCAGTCACTGTAGGAGAAGAGAGAGGCGTGTCAAGGGCAAGGGCAACTAGTTTAGATTTTCCTGTGCTACGCTATTATTCATTATTTGCAAGAAGATGTCTAGTTGGTCATTGGGAGAGTGGTAGCCTTAGTGCTCCTGACCTTGCTATTTTGTGCCATGCTTTATTTGCTGATAGAACCTTTAGTCTGGGCTCTATGGTGGCCCAACGGTTCAACACCAACCGTTCGAAGGGGCCCATATTCGGAGGTATCTATGCATCTTGTTTAGCTAAACATTTTGAGATGCCCATTAGGCTTCACGAGAAAGATGAAAAGCTGATACCCTCGAAGTTTCTAGATTATGACCGTATGGTAGGCCATGATATTATTAAAAAGAATGACGAGAGGAGGTTGCTTTACAATTTAGTGTTTAGTCAGGGTACTTGTGAGATTATTACTCTGCCTGCTTCTTCTCTATTCGATATTCATTTAGGCAGGTACACTATTATTCCCGATGACATCTACCGATATTGGGGTTTGGCGCAACCCCTAGCACCTGAGCCAGCATCGGCTCTGGATCCATATCAGACCCCGGTTTTTCAGTGGGAGCCATAGGAGGTTGCTAATCAGTGGAACCCTTAGTGTCCTTCGGAGTATCCTGGAGAAGGTTATTTCCAGTTGTGGCCCTAGACCAACTCAGGCCAAAATCCTAAGATTTGGGGAGTACATATTTCTCACCAACATTACATTCATGTTCACACACTTATTTCAGTTATCGGTGTTCATACTTTTTCATTGTACTACCCATGGTAGTTTAATTCTTGTTTTGCTTTCTTCTTGTGTGTTTAATAAACTTTGAGGAAAATACAAAATAAATTAGTTCTAGCTTTATTTCCTAGTTGTTTAGTTGTAGCATTAAAGAGAAAACCCAGAAAGATTTCTTGTTCTTCTTTTTGCTTGTTGGGAGCTTTCCCGTGTAAATAATTTTCCTTTCTTTTCTTTGGGTCATGAGGAGAAGACCACGATGACGTGTTGAGTGTCTCTCATATGCACTATTGTTTATCTTACAAAGAGCCCATATTGCCTTGTCTTCTCCTTTGGTTTATTGTTTGCAGATTCCAGCTTAGTCTAATGCACGCACACTCTTATTATTATTCACATCATTCGGTCATGCAAGTGAAAGGCAATAATGACGATATTTGATGAAAAGATTGAGATGGAGAAAAGCTGGTATGAATTCGACCTATCTTGCTTTTGTAAATATGATTAGCTCATCGTTTCGACTTCAGTACATTATGGGTTGAACATGTTTGGAATAACAATTAGAGATTATAGTTATTCATGCCATGCTTAATTAGCTAAAAGTGGATAATGGTTTGTCTTGAGTTCCAACATGCGCATTAAAATGGTTGTGATGCAGTATGATAGAGTGGTATCCTCCTCTGGATGATTCAAGTGGCTTGACTTGGCACATGTTCACGCATGTAGTTCAAACAAATCAACATAGACTCCACGATATTTATGTTCATAGTGAATTATATCCTACTCATGCTTGCATTCAATGTTGGTTAATCTCAAAGCATGTTGATGACTGTGTCGCTCTCTAGTTGGTCGCTCCCCAGTATTTTGCTAGCCTTCACTTGTACTAAGCGGGAATATTGCTTGTGCATCCATCTCAATAAACCTAAAGTTGTTCCATATGAGTCCACCATATCTACCTATATGCGGTATTTACTTGCCGTCCCGAGTAAATTTGCATGTGCTAAACCTTAAACCTTCAAATAAACTTTATGTTTTGTATGCCTAAATCTCTCATGTGGTGATTGGGGGTTGTCAGTATCTTCCATGCTAGGTGGGTTATTCTCACGATATGTGTTGATTCACTATCATTCAAGAGAAAGTGGCTGGTAATCAGGATGCCCAGTTCCATGCTCAAAATAAAAAGCAAAATATAATTAAACAAAACTCCCCCAGGACTGTGTTTGTATGGACGGTACCCTTGAATTTGGCCCGCCGTGGAGTGTGACTGATTGGTGGAGGGGGAGTAAAAACTTTACCATTCTGTTTGGGAACCGCCTATAATGTATCTAGCATGGAAGATATTGAAAACCTCTTGGTCGTTATGTGAGCAACAAAAGTATACCGCTCCAAAATCATTACCTATCTCTATTTTAAAAAGCTTGAGCTCTGGCACCTCTACAAATCAATGCTTCCCTCTGCGAAGGGTCTTTCCATTTACTTTATTGTTGAGTCATCATCATCTTATAAAAGGCACCAGTTAGAGAGCACCATCGTCATTTGTATGCATTGCTATTAATTGATATTGAGTGTGAGCATGACTGGATCTCTCTCACTGTGAATTACAATGTTTAGTCAGTCCTTGTTCTCCAAAGGTGCTCTGCATTTATGTTTTGCGGTCTCAGAAAGGGCTAGCGAGATACCATTATGTCATATTGTATCATGATTGTTTTGATAGAATTGTTGTCATCCGAGACTTATTATTATTGCTTGCTAGTTGATTATGTCATTGATATGAGTAAATGTGAGACCTAAATGTTATTGTGAATGTGGCCAGTCTATAATCCTTGCTGAAATCTGAACATAAGTTAGACATATTTACAACAGCAAGATCAAACAGAGTTTGTCAAAGTTTTTCTTTATCACTTTCAGTTTATCAACTGAATTGCTTGAGGACAAGCAAAGGTTTAAGCTTGGGGAGTTGATACGTCTCCAACGTATCTACTTTTCCAAACTCTTTTGCCCTTGTTTTGAACTCTAATTTGCATGATTTGAATGGAACTAACCCGGACTGACGTTGTTTTCAGCAGAATTGCCTTGGTGTTATTTTTGTGTAGAAATAAAAGTTCTCGGATCGTCCCGAAAATTTACGGAGAATATTTTTGGAATTAATAAAAATACTGGCGCAACAATTAACAAGAGGGGGGCCACCTGCAGGCCACAAGCCTGCTAGGCGCGGCCACCCGCCCTGGCCGCGCCGAGCAGGCTTGTGGGGCCCTCATGGCTCCTCCGACCTCCTCTCCAGCTCCCTATAACCCTATTTATCGAGAGAAAAATCAGAGAGAAGAGTTCATCGCGTTTCACAATACGGAACCACCGCCATCGCATGTTCTTCCTCAGGAGACCAGATCTGGAGTCCGTTTTGGGCTCCGGAGAGGGGAAATTGACGCCTTCGTCATCACCAACCATCCTTCATCACCAATTCCATGATGCTCCCCACCGTTCGTGAGTAATCTCATTGTAGGCTTGCTGGACGGTGATGGGTTGGATGAGATTTATCATGTAATCGAGTTAGTTTGGTTAGGATTGGATCCCTAGTATCCGCTATGTTCTGAGATTGATGTTGCTATGACTTTGCTATGCTTAATGCTTGTCACTAGGGCCCGAGTGCCATGATTTCAGATCTGAACCTATTATGTTTTCATGAATATATGTGTGTTCTTCATCCAATATTGCAAATTGTAGACACCTATTACGAGTTATGATCCGCATCCCCTAGGGTGACAATAACTAGGAATCTTTCCGGTGATTACTATAGTTTGAGGAGTTCATGTATTCACTAAGTGCTAATGCTTTCGTCTGGTTCTCTATTAAAAGGAGACCTTAATATCCCTTAGTTTCCAATAGGACCCCGCTGCCACGGAGGGTAGGACAAAAGATGTCATGCAAGTTCTTTTCCATAAGCACGCATGACAATATATGGAATACATGCCTACATTGTATTGATGAATTGGAGCTAGTTCTGTGTCACCCTATGTTATAACTGTTGCATGATGAATGCCATCCGACATAATTATCCATCACTGATCCATTGCCTACGAGATTTTCATATATTGACCTTTTCTCAGTTACTTTTCCGTTGCTACTATTAAAAACACTACAAACCACCACTATCACTTGCCACTGTTACTGTTATTACCATATTACTTTGCTGCTGAACACTTTGCTGCAGATATTAAGTCTTTCGGGTGTGGTTGAATTGACAACTCAGCTGCTAATACTCGAGAATATTCTTTGGCTCCCCTTGTGTCGAATCAATAAATTTGGGTTGAATATTCTACCCTCGAAAACTATTGCGATCCCCTATACTTGTGGGTTATCAAGACTGGGCCATGAAGTGGTCAGCAGCTACAGTGCGGTCGGGCATTGTAGCACGCTCTGGAGCGCCCGTTTGGCATGCCAACGGCATCCTAGGCGTGGCAAGTCATGTCCAGGGGGTCCAAGGGGTATTAGACAAAGGGGAAATGGCATAGGATGCACTGGGACGTTGATAGAATAAGAGGGGAGGGGAGAGAGAAGGAAATTTTTGTTGTCCAGAAGGCAGAAATGAGGTTTTACCCCTTGTAACCATTGAGCTGAGCCCTGGGTTTCTTGCTGGGGATGAAATACCACAGTAAGAAGTTTGTGGTAAAAGTTTGAAGGGAAGGAGAATAGGGGAGGACGGTCAGACAACAGTTTCTAGAAGTGATCAGAAGGTGTTTGATGGGTGATTGGGCAAGCAAATTGATTTTTCTTGACCTGAGTTTTAACAGCGTCAAGTGGTGGTTAAAAATAAGGTTGATCACCAAGTTTGAACTGGTATGAGCAAAGTTGACAATGTAACTTGGTAAAACCCTAGAAGTCAACAAAGTCAGATTTCTGTAGATCCAGTCATGCATTTCACTTCCCACAAATCCAGCACTTGGTGTGGTGTCATTATTTGGTGTTTAACACATTCCCACAAAGTTTGGGGTCAAGGGAACAAACTTCACAATGTAAAGTTGTTCAAATTTGAATCTGGACAGGAATGGTATTGGAATATTTTGATAGATCAAATCAAGGGTGGTGGAGATGAAACTTTGCAAGATCATCACATATGACATGTGTGCCTTGTTAGAATTTTCTTGGAATTTATAGAGAATATTTCTTATAGAAATATTTCAAAAGCTTGATTTGGGAAGAAAGGGTTTTGAGGGGTTTTGCCCATGATTTTGAACATGACCATGTGTTGAAACTCATATATATGGATAATATATGTCCACTGAGTTTCCCTAAATTTTATCAAATATTTTTAAAGCGTTTAAATAAATTTTCCCTACAAAAAACCATTTTCGGCCTTAAGAAAAGGCCTTTAAATAAAATAGCAAAACAATCTTTAAAAATAATATTTGGTGGTTTTGGGAAGTAATATATATGTTATATTCCAAATAAAGTCTTTGTGGAAAAAAGTTCCACCCAAATTGAGGACTTACGGTGCAAACCTCAACTCGGGGGTTTTTGAAAACCTTCTTTGAATAAATTCTTTTTGGTCAAAATAAATTTTGATAAAAATAGTTTTGGGTACTATTCACATAGCAAGATCATTGGGTAAATATTTGGAGCAAGTAGATGAGTTTGAGAGTAGGAGGGAGTTTTATGAATATAGAGCACCAGCAAGCAAGCAATAAAACAATCAAGAAAATAGCATACCAGTCAAACATTCATAGGCACTCAAAAAGTTTAATTGGCCCTAATTTTTGACTCCTGTTAACTTAGTCATGAGGCAAAACACGGGTGTGATAGACCTACCCCCCTTACAAGAATCTCGTCCCCGAGATTCCTAGGCTAGGCATGGGAAGGATGCGGAAATTCAGAGGTGAGGTAGTCTTCACATTCCATATTGCTTCTGCTCCGGCATGGTTGTCCTTCTGGGTCTTGAAGTGCTCGATGATATGTCTTCGAGTTCATCGTTGACTTCGTATAAGGATGAATGGGGTTCTTGCAATAGGTCAGACTTGACTAAGGGTCATGGGTCTGATGATCGGGGCTCTGGTAAGGGTCTTGCTTGCGTGTGTATTCCAAGGTCGAAATACGTGGCAAGGTACTATGTCTGTGTGCTGGTCCTGGGGTTGCTCACGTTGGTTAGTGACATTTGGATGTCTCGTGTTAGAATGGAAGGGGTCGATATCTTGGCATAGCCTTCCATTGATGGGGAAGTCCTTGAGTCCCTTAAGGAAGGTGATCTTCAATCGTAGGTGGTCTTCCTTCTTGAGAATGTTGAGGCAGGTCAACATAGGCTTCTTGATGAGAACTTCTGTTTGAATAAGTTGCCCATGTATGTTCTTCATCCATATTTGACCAGTTTTCTTCGTCGTTACAGACGCACATTTCTGGCAGGCCTCCGAGTGTTTGGTCTACTAGCCTCTTCATAGCCATTGTGGGAAGGCCTGGGTTAAGTCTCGTCCCTTGGACTATGCTTAGAGAAGTAAAATTGTTCCTACCTTCTAGGAATGTTTTTAAGGGGTCCTAGATGAGCTAGCTACCAAAAAGTATGGACCAGCCATCTAATCCCCAGGGTCTGAGGCTTGGCAAGCAGATGAACTACCTTTGACAGGTGTTTCACCATGATCCAGTCAGGGTTTACGCCCTAGATTTGACCAAAAAGGGGGCTAATGATGAAGTCATGACAGTCGTCTCACTTCGTTCCAGGCATCTGAAGGGGGTAGGGACGTCATGCTCAACGTACACCTTCAGGGTGGTGGAGTGAGTGGTGTTATCAGGTCCTTGGTTCCTTCCTGGTGAGGAACTAATAGGTGATTGTTAATACAAGGGGGCTCTATAATCCTCTCTATGTGCAAGGGCTTCATCGTGCTTGGACGTTGGTGCTTCATGGTATAGTCTAGTTGATGTAGTCGGTCGAGGAGTGGTGGTTGACTTCTCCTGCTTCTTCTTCATCGTCGTGGCTTCTCAACCGTAGTGGCTCTTCATCTTTCTTGGGTAGGAATGTCTTCTGCTATAGGGTGGGTACTTCAAGTAGTCCAACCCTTTTCAAGGTGGATCCTTATACTTGAGAGGCATGGTAGATGGTGTTCCTGGGGCTGGTCCAAAATGGACTAAGGTGTTCCTTCTCTTATTGGGTAAGTATGTATGTCATCCGTGAGGACAACAACATATTTCCCCAAGTATGAGACAAGCACATTGCTCGTGGGATATGTGAGAGGAGCGGCATTTTCTCTGGATGGTCACTTGTCTAGGGGTTTGTGGTCCATTGTAATCTAGTTCTTCATATCCACCTTCCTCAGGGACAGGATTGGTGGGGGTCGAGGTGGAGTATCGAGCATAGTCTTTTGACTTAGATCTAGAGCCTATGGTCATACTCCGTCCGTGTTCAGGGTTTCAAGGAGCTTAGGGTGTGAGTGAACGTCCATCATATTATCCCTAAGCGCAGTTTCTTAGATGCCAATAGTACTACCTATTACTCTAAACAAAACATCATATATCATCGAAGGTATCATCTCATGTGAATGAACTCCAACATCACCCATGCTACTCATATCTCCAAGGTTTTGAGAGGAGGACTAAACCAAAATCTCATATGTATACTACTGCTAACTCATATATATCCCTATGTAAAAATCCTCGGGAAGCATACAAGCTGCTAAGCTTGATTGGGACACTAAATCCAAGTGTTCTGCTAACCTTTCCAAGGTCTAAGGTACATTACTATGTTAAGGAAACTAGTAGTATACCAATCCAATATCTTGTTTCCTTCCTACGAACCCATTTCAATCGATCCACGAATGACATTCAACAACACCTGATCCGTTACTGCTACATAATCAATACCAGTGATTGCTCCAGGTATCTCCTAGATCTCCTAAAATCCCCAAATTCTAGAAGGAACTATCTCATGATAGTATAACCAACAATTCCCATCATGATGATCTAGCAAACTCCGATGTTAGGCGCATATGGATCCTTGAATCAATCCTGACAACCATCCAATATTCCTAGTTTGTCTTCCACCGGAAACATGATATCAAGATCAAGATCATCGAACTAAATCCAAATTACTCTGAACCATGTAGCTTGATTAATCCTGAGAACCTACTAGAATCACCTATTTAAATCCAAGGTTTTCATCTAGTAAGAATTCCCTACTAGTTATACATCCTCAGAACAATCTTCCCTATGGCATCATCAGTTCAAGTGATGGCTTAGGGATGTAATGTGTCTGTTCACTATGTTCACTAGTCCCATAATGAACCCAGTGGTAAGCAGGGGGTTATTGATGCTCGTCAGGTGATCTGGCAAATCCGTGTATTAAACACGTGATCAGAGGTTTGAGGTAGGGTAGCTTGTGAGGTCTAGGTATGTCTAGGGAGGGGCTTCCACTCTTGAGGGAAAGCATAGCTCTATGGAGTTGCGTCTGGTTGAGTACATTGTAGACATAGTCCCCAATGCTAGCTGTCTGTCGAGGTGGATCCTTGGTGCATCTTGTCTTGTCAGCCTTCAGTTGATGAGAGGGGAAAGAGGGAAAGTAGCGTGGAGGAGAGTGCCTATGGGGGTGGTATAGTCCAAGTGCAATCAAACAAGTGCCAAAAAGGCTAAACACAAACATTAAGGTAAGGTAGGTGACACAGTCGCGTACTTGTTGCCTAGGGAAAAAGTGTGACTTTCACCAAAGTACAAACAAGCAAAAACAAGCAGCACACAATTATGGTTCTATCTGAACCATCATACGGACTCGACTTCGCATAGGGAACACATGATCTATCCTACCCTAGGGGTTCTCGGACTCAGTAGTCGTGCTTGCTTCGTGTCTTGGAGAGGAGTCCGCTCGGTCTTCTGGGTCTTCTTCAGGTGTCACCATGTCTCTTGTTGATGTTCATCGAAATGATCCGGGTTGTTCCTGAAGAGTCCCGAACAACTTCGCATCTGGTGAGTTGATGATGAAGGTGGTTGCTCATGGCTGTTGTTGATGGGTCTTCTGTTGTCTTCATAATCGTGCCAATGCCTTCTTGTCCTTCAAGGTGTCGAGAGTTCCAAGTGGGCAATCCTTTATGCAATGACATCCACAAGGCATGATAGAGTTCCAACTTGTTGGTCATGTTGATAATATCGACACCGAGAGCGGGGGATAAGAGAACCGTTTTCCTGCTCACTATGGCGAGGCGGACCAAATGGCAAGGTTCTCATCCACCAGTGGTTGCCGACACAAGAATGAAAAGGACAGGGTTGCTCTATTAGCGATGCATAACATTGCATGTCTTGTACCCTGGTCATCAAAGGCTAAGGTGGCATCATCCTGGGGCAGTGTCGAGGGTGTCACCATCTTCTGAGTCTTGATATTCTCATCCTTCGAGAGTTTATCTTCTATTGGTATCGTCTTGTCTGGTGTTGCCAACTAGTGTCCAAGATATGTGGGCAAGTGTCTGGCAAGGTGGCTTCCTTCCAGGTTACCCACGAGGATTTCAAGGAATCCAATGGTCAGGGACATAAGGATACTATCGACCATGGCAAAGTTTTGAAAAAGCAGACGAGGAGAGTCAAGAGATTAGGGGTGGAAGTGCTAAGGCAAAAACCTTCACTTCCTTTGAAAATTTAGGAGAGCTGAGAAATATAGAGGTTTTGTAGGTGTTTTTCAAGGGTTTGGAAAAATAGTTTTGTCCTAACTAACGTCCATGCTAACTTCCTACAGTCAGGATGGCTCTGATACCAGCTCTATGGGGACCCCGACTCATAAGTCGTGATCACCAAATGTATGTGCATAGTGATCCCAGGTATCAATGCTCACTGAACACACAGAAACTGAATAACAAGAGTCTTACATCCATTACATACCGGATTATTCAAATATGGCCTTTATGGCCAAGTCTTCATATGATTGCAGCGGAAATCTTCAATCATAGCGTGAACCCATGCCATCTTCCTTAACCCTACAGGCATTCTGACTGGGAAGTGTCCTAGATCGCATGTACATCACAAAGGTAATCTTCATCATAACCTGATCTATCGTGCCTGGCCAATAAAATAACCAGTGGCAAGCCAATGAGTACTTTGAATGTACTCTCAAGCAACCCATGCTTGGAACAAGGTTCAACAGAGCATGATATAGCACTAAGTAGGTAATTTTGCAGAAAGCTAATTTTGAGTGCAGTGACATGATCAACTAAATTATGTAAGCATGCATCAACAGTTGGACGATATCCATATGAACTAGTTATAGATATCATCATAAGCAAGGGGTTGAAGATCACAGGTTCAATCATTTCATCAAGTCTTCCGACTTAGCTCAAGTATCTCTTTGTCACACATACACCAAGGTTCGTGAAAACATCTAGAAGTAGTTTAAGCAGCACCACCCAACTGTCCTTGACCATGGACACGGCTATTCGAATAGTTTGACACTCTGGAGAGGTTGCACACTTTACCCACAAGACTCGGGAAACTTCCGTGTCATCCATGACTCGCGGTATATTACATACCCGAGGTAAGCACCCAAACATTGCCTTTGCCCTAGAAATACTAAATAGAGAGTCCACTCGTTGGTGCCATCCCTCATGATATACATCACACATATCATCCATGAGGGCATGCAACGGTGTGCCCGGTGCCTGTAAAGACAGCGCACGATCGTCCATTCCAGTATGACTCCGTATCGAGAGTGACCACTTCACTCCCGCCACTAGTAATGTGGGCTCTATGCTAGTACTCACTAAGGTAGTCAACAAAGTCCTGTCCCATAAGGGGTATCGTGGTTGTACATGTAAGGTTGGGATGGTCAACAAATCTTAAATCTAATCCGTTTTCGAAAACACACAGATTCACTTGCTCCGGTACACCACTTCTTTCTCAAGTGGTTACCCAAGTCAACATCATCTCCCTCGGGCATTAGTGGCACCCGACGGGGTTTTCGAAAAGTCTTTGAAATCATTTTTGTTTCCATCACCACGCATATTCCCATCCCACTTGTGTAGCAACTACTAGCAACCTAACTACTCCCATCCGCACAACCTTCATTAGAATGGTAGGGTCATGCATGATGCAAGTATCAATGGTAAAGTGTCAAGGGCATCCCACCAAAGTGGTTACCACATCAACATGATCAACTTCACGGAATTAAGTGCTATATGCCATGCAAATAAAAGGGTTCTTAGTCATGGTCAAAGGGCTGCTTGCCTAGCTTAGCAACATCTTTGAGGTCTTCATGCGCTTCTCATCCACTCCGAGCACTTCATCTACTTCATCAACTATCGTCGGGAACAACCGCAATAAGCAATACAACAAGCAAAGAAACAAAAGTGCTCTATAAACAGGAAATAAGTTCTTCTAAGATGTCTTTGGTCATAAGAAAAATGACTAAGGAGGTTTCATTGGATGCGGATCAAGGAGGGGTCTTGAATGGTGGGAATGAAGGAAATGATGATCCTATAAGATGTCAACAGAAAATATTTTTATAAAAATGCATGGAGGAACTCATAAAATGGGGCATGATTTTAGAAGAATTTATAAAGTGGTTTCACCGGATTTGGAGTTGGGCTGAATTTCCTAGGGATTTGCAAAGTGGGTCATAAATGAAGAAATGGCCCAATAATTGACATAGCAGAATAAGTGTAAGTAAAAATGCTCATCAATTATAGTATGAATTTATATACACCTAGGAATTTAAATCACTCCATTTGGATCTATTATGAATGCTCTAGGTATTTTGCAAGGTGGTTCCATAATACAAGTTATAACAAAAATATGGGTGGATCGGAATATTTTATGTGGAAAAATTGTGCAATGCACATATTTGGATTGGTCATGAATTTAGGAGTCTGTAGAAACTTGAATCGTAAAATTTGGAGCTAAAATGAATTTTGTGGGATTATATTTGTCTCTCCGGAAAATGGAAAAAGGGAAACAAATTACCTAAGGCTAAATTGCACAACTGGGCGGAGCATAGGAGCAACCGTACTGGGCCGGCCCAACTGCTCAATTGCGAGCGTAGGGAGGGGCACGTCGGAGACGTATTCCATGGAATATGCCTCCTTCGTGGAGAGGCGTGGACAGGGGAATTCGCATCCACTTATGGGTGATTGGGCAAGCAAATGGATTTTTCTTGACTTGAGTTTTAACAGGGTCAAGTGGTGGTTAAAAACAAGGTTGATCACCAAGTTTGAACTGGTTTGAGCAAAGTTGACAATGTAACTTCGTAAAACCCTAGAAGTCATCAGAGTCAGATTTCTGTAGATCTAGGCATGCATTTCACTTCCCACAAATCCACCACTTGGTGTGGTGTCATTATTTGGTGTTTAACCATGCCCACAAAGTTTTGGGTCAAGGGAAGAAACTTCACAATGTAAAGTTGTTCAAATTTGAATCTGGACAGGAATGGTATTGGAATATTTTCATGGATCAAATCAACCGGGATGGAGATGAAACTTTGCAAGATCATCACATATGACATGTGTGCCTTGTTGGAATTTCCTTGGAATTTATAGAGAATATTTCTTATAGAAATATTTCAAAAGCTTGATTTGGGAAGAAAGGGTTTTGAGGGGTTTTGCCCATGATTTTGAACATGACCATGTGTTGAAACTCATATATATGGATAATATATGTCCACTTAGTTTCCCTAAAATTTCTCAAATATTTTTAAAGCACTTAAAAAATTCCCTATGAAAAAACATTACTGGACTTAAGAAAAGGCCTTTAAATAAAATAGTAAAATAATATTTGGTGGTTTTGGGAAGTAATCTATATAGTATATTCCAAATAAAGTCTTTGTGGAAAAAGGGTCCACCCAATTTGAGGACTTGTAGTGCAAACCTCAACTCAGGGGGTTTTGAAAACCTTATTTGAATAAATCCTTTTTGGTCAAAATAAATTTTGATAAAAATAGTTTTGGGTACTATTCACATGGCATGATCATTGGGTAAAGATTTGGAGCAAGGAGATGAGTGAGAGTAGGAGGGAGTTTTATGGATATAGAGCACCAGCAAGCAATCAAACAAGCAAGCAAATAGCATACTAGTCAAACATTCATATGCACTCAAAAAGTTATAATTGGCCCTAATTTTTGAGTCTTGTTAACTTAGTCATGAGGCAAAACACAGGGTGTGACATTGTTGGGATCCGATGAATTTTCAGTTCATGATCAGTTTCTATCCATGAATATGATTTGAGTCTTATCTCTTATTTGCATGATTACTTATAGCCTCGTGTTTCTTCTTCAAATCTTTGATTTAGTTAGGACGACTAGATCAATTTTTCTTACCATGGGAAGCGATACTTTGTGATGGGTTCAATCTTGCGATGTTCTTTCCTAGTGACGGAAGGGGCAGCAAGGCACACATGTATCGTTATCCATTAAGGATAACAAGATGGGGTCTATTCCTACATGAATAGATCTTGTCTACATCATGTCACTGTTCTTATTGAAATACTCCGTTTCTCCATGAACTTAATACACTAGATGCATGCTAGATAGCGGTCGATGTGTGGAGTAAAAGAAATAGATGCAGAATCGTTTCGGTCTACTTGCCTTAGACGTGTTACCTATATAAAAATCGTTGCATGGATATCATCATGATTATTTGATGTTGTATCAAATTCCCAACAATAATTTGTTCACCCACCATGTGCTATACTCATGAGAGAAGCCACTAGTGAAACCTACGGCCTCGGGTCTACTTTTCCAAGATATTGCTTTCCGATCTACTATTTTCCCTTTTTGTTTTCAGATCTATTACTCCAAAAAAATAAAAATACCTTGCTACACTTTTTGTTTACTTATTTTATTTTGTGTTCTTGCAAGATTTTTTTACCAAAACCATCACTACCTAATCTATCTTTGAGCTTGACAACCTCTCTTATGCGGTGGGTTACAAGTATTTTTTATTTGTGTGTAGGTGTTGTTTACGTATGTGCTTGATCTTCCTATGCGGATTGATACCTTGGTTTCATAACTAAGGTAAATACTTACCATCGCTGTGTTGCATCATCCCTTCCTGTTTGAGGAAATACCGACGTTGTCTCAAACCACGTCAAAGGAATTTCTGGCGCCGTTGCCGGGGAGGAAGCGATCTCATCTACCGGGTTCTTAATCACAAATCTCATCTCCTTGCAAATTACATTATTTTCCATTTGCCTCTTGTTTTCCTCTCCCCCGCTTCACAAATTTTCCATTTTATTTGCCCTCTTTCTCAATCGCCAATTTCCCGTTTGATATTTTGCTTATTTGTCTCCATGAGTGATTTTGGTATGGCAGACATAGATGGTGGTAGGACTCCTAAAATTGGACGTTCTGGTAATCTGGATTCTAAAACTTTTGTTTTAGGGCAAGGTAACATTGTAGGAAAATAAACTATCCAATAATATTTCAATTGTGTTGGAAACTTGACTCTTGATGTTGCTCCTATACTTAAAAGAACTAAAACTTATGCGGAAGCTATCTCAACACTTGTTCTGAAACTTGAAAATAGGTTTATCCGCACACATCCTACCTCGCAAAGATTTTTTTATGAGCTACCTGTTTTAAAAGATCCTAAAGCTAACAAGTTAGCTACCCTTGTTGTCATGAATGAATTTGATCACATCGTATGAGAAACTAGGAATTTTTTGACCACTTTGGTAACAGCCATGAAAAAACGGTAATAGATGTGATCCTTTATGAAAGTGATTACATGTTAAGACATTTCCTTGGGAATAATCTATTTTTTTATGAAAACCTTAGAAAGGAAGTCCCCGTTTTAGACGTGATCCAACAAACTTTTAATGATGTTAAGCAACAATATTCTTGCATCATAGCCGGTAATCAAAGAGGATACATAGATGGACAACTTGATAGTGCTAAAATTTCTATGGATAATGTGTTTCTAGTTTTATTTACAATGTCTTTTGATTAAAATACATCCATGAAGATAAAGAAGAAGGATGACAATACTTGAATCTATGTGTTATGCCTAGCTAGGTGCGTAAAACGATAGTGCTTGTTGGGAGGCAACCCAATGAATAAAATATTTTTTATGTTTTCCTTTATTTTTTTAGTGTTTGCACAATTATGTTTATTTTATTATTGTGTTTATATGTTTTATTTAGTGTTTGTTCCAAGTAAAGCCTTTAGGATGATTCATAAGATGAGTAGAAACAATGCTGAATCTGAAACAGAAACTTTGTCTCCAGTGCACGAATTTTTATTTTTTACTAGAACATGATAATAAGCTGAAATTTTAAAACAGTATTGATATAAAAATTCTTTGATTTTTCCTAATATTTCAGAATTTTTAGAGTTACATAAGTATGGGTAGAGTACAGATTACTACAGACTGCTATGTTTGAAATAAATTCTGTTTTTGTTGCATTGTGTGCTTGTTTTGATGAATCTATGGCTTGTATCGGGGGTTATAAGTCATGGTAAAGTTAGAATATAGTAGATATAATGCAATAATAAAATATGAATGGGTTTACAACAGTACTTGAAGTGGTAATTTGCTTTATTATACTAACAGATCTCACGAGAAATTTTATCAAGTTTTGTGTGATTAAAGTTTTCAAGTTTTGGCTAGATCACGATGGATGGATGAATAAGGAGGAAGAAGAGCCTAATTATGGGGATGCTACAACACCCCAAGGTAATATCCAAAGAGTAACAAGCAACTAAGCTTGAGGATGCCCCGAGTGGCATCGCCTCTTTCTTCTAACAACCATTAGTATTTTACTTGGAACTATTTTTTTATTCGTCACATATCATGAGTTTTGCTTGGAGCGTCTTGTATCTTTTCTTTATTTTATTTTTATCCTTACTACACACACATTTTTTAAAGTGCCAAAATTATGCTATGATTTTCTAGAATTGCTCTATATGCTTCACTTAAATCTATTGAGCAATGGAATTGCTCTAGCGCTTCACTTATATCTTTTTTAGCACGACGTTCTTTTACATGTTTCAAGAAATACTCTCATGCTTCACTTATATTAATTTGAGAGTTGGTAATTTTGAAGAAATCCTCTCATGCTTCACTTATACTATTTTGAGATATGACACTTTTATGCTCATGTTCTTCACTTATATCCATGTGAGCTTGTCAAAAGCAATTGCAATATATGAAACTAGTCCCAAAGTGATAGATATTCAAGAGGGATATAATAAAAAATTAATGAAGATCATTGGACAAATTAAACTTGATTCTTTGTAATATTTTTGAGATATGACGATAGTAATATGTGAGTTATGTTAGTGAGTAATTATGCTTAGTAAGAATATTGATGTTAAGGTTTGTGATTCCCTATCGAAGCACGAAAGTGAATAGTTGTGCTACGAAATTACATCCTACTTATGGTGCATTATTCGGTGTTAATTATGCTTAATGCTCGCTCATGTGATTTTTCGTTTCTTAATTGGATGCTTCTCAATCTATTTTCTAGCCTTCACTTGTACTAAGTAGAAATACTACTTGTGCATCCAAAATCCTTAAACCCAGTTTTGCCATATGAGTCCACCATACCTACCTATATATGGTATTTCCATGTTGTTCCAAGCAAATTTGTATGTGCCATCTATAAATTTCAAAATAAATTTTCCTTTTTGTGTGCCCGTACCGCTCATGAAACGGTAGGGGGTGACTGATATTTTTCCATGCTAGATGTGTTATTCTCAAGATGAGTGTTTATTGTCATCGCACGAGAGTACGGCGATAATAGGGATGCCCATTCCAAAAATGAAATAAATAGAAAGAAAAAAATTACTTTATGTTGTCAAATAATAAATTCCTTGGAATTTTCTTTTTGGGAACCGCCTATGATGTATCTAGCATGGAAAGATATTGAAATCTCTCAGTTGTTTTTGCTGACACGAAAGGCATGCCACCCAAAATATTTTTCTCTATCAATTTAAACCTTGAGCTCTGGTACCTCTATAAATCCCTACTCCCCTCTACAAAGAGCCTATCTATTTACTTTACACACAAAAAAATTCAATTTGAGTCTCCATCTTCTCTTATAAAGCACCAACTAGGAGGCACTGTGATCGTACTTGAGCATTAGGTGTAGCTAATATTTGAGTGTGTTTCATGAATGGATCAATGATTGAGCATGATGGGCTAGGGATAACTTGTTTTAGTGTTGATATTTTGGAAGACATGGTTGCTTGTTGATATGCTTGAGTATTAAAGTTTTCATGTCAAAACTAGACTATTGCTTTCAACCATCTAAAAGTCCAAATGTCCATGCTACAAAGAAAAGAATATGTGATGAACATGTTACGCATCATTTCACATCAAAAATTCTGTTTTTATCATTTACCTACTCGAGGACGAGTAGGAAATAAGCTTGGGGATGCTGATACGTCTTTAACATATCTATAATTTTTGCTTGTTCTATGCTATTATATTATCAATCTTGGATGTTTTACAAACATTTTATAGCAAATTTATATCATTTTTTGGGACTAACCTATTGACATAGTGCCAAAGTGCCAGTTTTTGTTTTTGCTTGTTTTTTACTTCGTAGAAAATCAGTACCAAACGAAGACCAAACGTCCTGAAAATGTTTGGAGATTTTTTTGGACCAGAAGACACCAAATGGGCCAAAAATCTACCAGAGAGGAGGACCGAGGTGGGGAACACCCACCAGGGCATGCTAGAGGCCCCTAGTATGGCCTGGTAGGTGGTGCCCACCTCGGGGCCCCACTGCACCGACTATCGACCCTATAAATTCACAAATATTCGGAAAACCCTAAGGGAGTCGACGAAACACAATTCCAACCGCCGCAAGTTCCAAAACCTCGAGATCCAATCTAACACCATCAAATAGGGGTTCATCTTCAGCATAGGTGCCTCTCTGATGATGAGTGAGTAGTCCACCATAGACCTACGGGTCCGTAGGCAGTAGCTAGATGGCTTCCTCACTCTCTTATGATTCTCAATACAATGGTCTCTTGAAGATCTATTTGATGTAATGACTTTTGCGGTGTGTTTGTTGGGATCCGATGAATTTTGAGTTCATGATCAGTTTCTATCCATGAATATGATTTGAGTCTTCTTTGATCTCTTATTTGCATGAGTACTTATAGCCTCATATTTCTTCTTTCAATCTTTGGTTTAGTTGGGCCAACTAGTCGATTTTTCTTGCCATGGGAAGTGGTGCTTTGTGATGGGTTCGATCTCGTGGTGTTCTTTCCCGGTGACAGAAGGGGCAGCAAGGCACGCATGTATCATTTCCATTAAGGATAACAAGATGGGGTTTATTCCTACATGAATAGATCTTGTCTACATCATGTCACTGTTCTTATTGTATTACTCCGTTTCTCCATGAACTTAATACACTAGATGCATGCTGGATAGCAGTCGATGTGTGGAGTAATAGAAGTAGATGCAGAATCGTTTCGGTCTACTTGTCTTGGACGTGATGCCTATATAATGATCATTGCCTGGATATCATCATGATTATTTGATCTTCTATCAATTTCCCAACAGTAATTTGTTCACCCACCTTGTGATATACTCATGAGAGAAGCCACTAATGAAACCTACAGCCCCCGGGTCTACTTTTCCAACATATTACTTTTCGATCTACTATTTTTCCTTTTTATTTTTAGATCTATTAATCCAAAAAAAACTTGATGCAATTTTTGTTTACTTATTTTATTTTGTGTTCTTGTGAGATCTATTTACCAAAACCATCACTACCTAATCTATCTTTTTACCGTTGGGAGCTTGGCAACCTATCTTACGCGTCGGGTTGAAAGTATTTGTTATTTCTGTGCAGGTGATGTTTATGTAGGTGCTTGATCTTCCTCTACGGATTGATACCTTGGTTTCATAACTGAGGGAAATACTTACCGTCGTTGTGCTGCATCATCCCTTCCTCTTTGGGGAAATACCAACGCAGTCTCAAGCCACGTAAGAGCATCAGGAAGAGATCACATGCTTGAAGCTTTCCATTCATTATGGTGACAATGGACATGTGAAGATGTGCCGAAGAGAGTCTCACCCATAGGGGAGTAGGGGGAGCAATTTACCAGTCTTCATCGAGTCGGCGTAATCAAGAAAGGTGGTCCATCTTGAGGACAACAAGATCGTCATTATCTAGCTCTAGTGGACTATGTCCAAGGCAAATGTGTATCCTTGATGTTTTCTATTTTAATGGTCTCATGGTGTTAGTTGGGAGATCAGGTTGTATGATCGATTGTCGTACTATTAAGGAGGGCATCTCAAGTGAGTGTCTTAATCGTATCGTTCATGGAGAGCTCAAACCATTGCATCCTTGGCATCATCTTTCTTGGTTCATGTTTAGATTTTCTATGTGAAGTTTTGGAGCTTATGGTCATCTACAAGACAAGCTCAAGTTCACTGAAAACGGATTTCATATCCACCTTCTATTGCGTTTTTGATGGTGGAGTTTTTGTCGGTCATATTTTGGGAAGGTCCTCTTCCTTATCCTATTGGAATATATTCTCCATTGCTAGTTCTTAATACATATCTCCATTGGATATTGCATGTCATCGTCAATCCAAAAAGCTTTAGTTGTTAATTTCGAAGCTCGTATGAAGAAGTTATGAAAGTTTCGGTCTTACTTCTTTCTTTTGTTCTACTTGGGAATTTTTGCAGCGTCCAAGCAGTAGTACCACTCGGTACCATGTCAATACGGCTTCATGTGGCACTTTCGTTGTGATCTACCATAGCTACTTCTGCTTGGAAAAATGCTTGTGGAACTCGTCACAAATTTCACGGTAGTACAGCGGTAGTACCGCTCCAAACGGAAGTACCGCTTCCCGAGTGGTAGTACCGCTCTCACTAAACTATCGTCCTTGTTATTTTATATCGTTGGGTTTCTTTGAATGCGCTAAGCGATAGTACCTCTCCCCCCAAGTGGTATTACCTCTTGAGCACGACCAGTGGGCATAAAGGTTGGATTTGGGGGGAGTCTATTTAAGGGGGTCTCCTTCCCCAATGGTTGTTAACCTTTGAGCTCGTGTTTGCCCCCCATTGTTGACCTCCTTTGAGCTTGCTATCCCTCAATCCCTCCAATGATTCCTACTAGTTCTTGAGGGAAAAGAGAGAGGAGATATAGATCCACATTTCCACCAATCATTTTCTCTTCTAGGTGAGGGGAACCCCTTGGATCGAGATCTTGGAGTTCTTTGTGTTCTCTTCCTTGTTCTTTCTCTCATCTTCCTCCATAGCTTTTGTTGTTGTGGTGGGATTTCGGAGACAAGTACTTGGGCACTATGTGTTCCCTTGGCATTGCATTTGGTGTATAAGTTTGAGTTCTTCATGGTGATACATGGAAGTGAAAAGTTGAGAAGCTTATTACTCTTGGGTGTTTGGGCACCCTAGAGCTTGTGCCTCTAGGGTGCTTGGGCGCCCTAAACGGTTGGTGGTGTCTCATAGCTCAATTATTGTGGTGTAAAGCTCTGAGAAAGCACCGAGGTCTCCAATAAGGTTGTGGAGATCGCATCAAGAAATTTGTACGGGTTTCGGTGACTGTCCACAAGGGTTGCCAATTGTATGTGTCGGGTGACTACCCCCAAGGGTCGCCATTTGTACGGGTTCAGTGACCGCCCTCAAGGGTCCCTTAGTGGAATCATGACATCTTGCATTGTGCGAGGGCGCGGTGATATTATGGTGGCCCTAGTGGCATTTTTGGGATCATTGTGCCTACACACCGCTCCAAACGAAGATTTGCATCCGCAAGGGTGTGAAATTCGGGATACATCATCGTCTCCTCATGCCTTAGTTATCTCTGATCTGAAGAAACTACTATGCAAACTGAAAGAAAAATCTATGATGGAGAAAATGAATCATGATCCTAAATTTGCTACCTCTCCTATATTTGTTACTAATAAGGACTATGAATTCCCAATAGACCCTCAATTGATTACTATAGTAGAGTCTGATCCTTTCCATGGTTATTAAACTGAAACTGTTGTCGAACATCTAATGAAATTGAATGATATTAGTTGCTTTGTTTATTAATGAGGAAAAGATACGCTACTATTAGATCCTTAAGATTTTTCCTTTATCGCTAAAAGGTGAGGCTAAAGAATGCTTCCTTTCACTTACTCCTGGTTGTATGCGTAGTCCCCATGATATGCTTCACTAATTTTCTGCAAAATATTTTCCTGCTCATAAAAAACAAGCTGCCTTACAGGAAATATTCAACTTTGTGAAAATTGAAGAGAATCTCCCTCAAGCTTGGGGGAGACTTTTCTAGTTACTTAGAGCTTTGCCGGATCATCCTCTTAAGAAAAATGAAATAATTGATATATTTTATAATGGACTAACCGATGCTTCTAGGGACTTCCTAAATAGTTGTGCTGGTTGTGTTTTTGGGGAAAGAACTATCGAGCAACTTGAAGAATTACCGAATAACATATTGCAAAATGCCGATGATTTGACACTTCCTCAACCACCCCTGGAACCTATTCAAAAGAAGATAGGCATTATATTCCTCGTCCCTCGGGATATGCAAGAAGCCAAGAAATCTATGAAGGAAAAAGGTATGAAAGTTGAAGATGTCAAGAAATTACCACCTATCAAATAGATACATGGACTTGACACCCCGACACAGGTTGTAGAGCTAAAATCTCTTTGTACCTTTAATGAGAATGATATACCTTATAATAAGACCCCTAGTCAATGCATGAATGAACTTAGTAATTACATTGTCAATCAAGAGCACTTCGATAACTATGTTAAAGATCAATTAAGACACAATGCCATGATGATAGATTGTTTGGGTGACTTGATGTTTAGAATTGCTAATGTTGTTAAAGGTCTAGGAAAACATGCTTCTATGGTTCAAACCCAACTAGATCAAGTTGCTAAGTCATAAAATGATTTGCTTGCTGAAATGAATAATAACATCAATGGTCATGTTGTTAGAGTGATGACTAGATGGGCTAGAATGACTCAGGAACCCCATTATCCTGAAGGTCACCACAAGAGAACTGAACAAGATTCTCGGAGAATTAATGATGATGCACCTAGTCCATCTAAAAAGAAGAAGAATAAAAATAATAGGACTATGCATGCTTCTAGGGAACCTATTATAGAAAAATCTTTTGAGAATCATAATAATGTCTCTATTTCTAATGTTGAGACACAATTTGGTAGTGAAAATTCACCTACTGATAGTGATAATTATAATGATAATAGTGATGTTCATGTAGAAGATCCACCTGATAACAACAAGGAACCTGATAATGATGTGGAAATAGAACCCATGGAAAATCTTGATAACCCGCATCCTAAAAATAAATGTTATGATAAAAGAGACTTTGTTGCTAGAAAACATGGAAAAGAAAGAAGCCATGGGTTCAGAAACCCATGCCATTTCCTTGCAAGCCTTCTAAAAATAAGGACGTGGAAGGATTTGAATGGTTTGCTGAAATGATTAAACCTATCATGTTGCAAACTCAGTTGACTGATATATTGAAAATGCCCCATATGCTAAGTATATGTAGGATATTATTACCAACAAAATGAAAATTCTTGAAACTAAAACTGCTCCTATGCTTGCTAATTATTATTTTGATGGTGGAGTGCCTAAAAAGTTAGGAGGTCCGGGGATAACCACAATCCCTTGCTCCATTAAACGAAAGTATGTTAAAACTGTATTATGTGATCTAGGAGCCGGTGTTAGTGTTATCTCTTTCTCTTTATATAAAAGACTTGATATAAATAAGCTTACACCCACTGAAACATCTTTGGAAATGGTTGATAAATCCACCGATGTACCTATTGGAATTCATGAGGACGTTCCTGTTGTTGTTGCAAATGTTACTATCTTGAAAGATTTTGTTATTCTTGAGATGCCCGAGGATGACAACATGTCGATTATCCTTGCTAGACCACTTCTAAATATCGCGGGGGATGTTATTAATTGCAAAAAAAGCAAGGTTACTTTTCACGTCAATGGCAAGCAACATACCGTGCATTTTTCGAAGAAGCAAACTTTGGTTAGCAATATTAATGTCATTGAGCCAAGTGCCATGGTTATCATTGGAGAGTTTAAAATCCCTCTACCTACTACCAAGAAGAAATATTATAATCTTATTGTTGGGTAGATGCAAATCCCCATTGAGGTAACTTAGTGTTATACTACAATTCTTTGGTTTCATGTCAATCGGAAACGGTTATTAATAACACTTGATCAACCTTATTGATGTATCATTTTTGAAAGACATGTGATTAATGAATTTAGTATGTACAGCTATCTCTAATATTTGTTAGCTCTCTGCTGTTTCTAGTAAAGTAAAATAAAAAGTGCCATGATTATCTTGTTTTTTGAAATTACCGTGCAATAGAAAATTACCCAAAAATGAAAAGTTTTAGAATGCCACAACATTTTGACATGAATTTTTATGGAATAGTTAAGAATTTCTGGTGCTAAAAATACATCAAGGGGATGCACCTATGGGCTAGTACCCAAGAGGACGCTGCCACCCCCCTGGCCGTGCCCTAATAAATATTGGGCCACAAGGCCCCCTGCCTTATCTCTTTAGCCCACTTAGTACCTTAGCTCCAGCAAAAATTCTCTAGCTTTCTCTCTCTCGTGCTCTTCCTCACAAAGCTGAAATTTTCGATCTCTTTGCTCGGAACTCCGTTTCCTAAACTATTATTGAGGAATTGCTCCTTGGTATGTGACTATCCCATTCCTCCAATTAGTTTTTGCTCTAGTGGTTTATATTTTGCATATTCTGCTGCACTTGGTGCTACTAAAAATGAGCTTGCATGTTGAATTCTTTGAGTTCCAAGTAGTATGAATGCTTGATATGATCTCTAGGTACCCTTATGAGTAGTTGCTATCAATCTTGCAAAGTTTTATTGACATAATTTTGTGGTACAAAAATTTCAGAAATTTTGTACTAGGAAAAGTGAATATGTTTAGGAGGAATCCTTCAAGAAGCGTTCTTTAGGAGAATCATCAAGTGAGGGATCTGCATGGCACGCTTATGTTGAACCGCGGACAAGCTTAATAGTCATGTCCAACGCTAAATTGTGTGGTTGGCCGTGTGAAGATTTCATGAGAGGTGCATGAATTAAGGAAGAGTTTGATCAATATATTTACAATACCGGCCTTGAAGGTTTTCTCGCAGATAAGTGCATCCAACGATATAATCTTACCCGTTCATTCACACATGGATTACGATATCATCCTCATAGTTCTAGTGTGTTGTTTAAACTTTATGATAATTCCTACATTTTATCCTTTGAAGAATTTTGTGACGCTTGCAAACTCCCATCTTGGGGATCGCTATAAAAACCACACACCACTGAATATAATATGTTTCTTGAGAGCCTTTGCTTAGGATAAGATAGAGGAGTGACGCGGACTAGAATAAACAACATCAATTTTCCTTCCATTTGCTACTTTGAATTATTCAATGGGAAATGCATAGTGAGCAAACAGGATTGCAGTGCATTGTGTGCTCCAGATTGAGCCTTATTCACACTACTGTAACTGGGGAGAGACGTTACCACCTCGGTGCAACTGTGTCTCGTAGGTTGCATCTAATTCTAATAGTGGTGACATGTATGGAGGAATTTATGCCTCTCGCTTATCTGAAAGATTGAAGGTTCCACATCAACCCTATGACCCTGTGTTGCCTGAAAACATTTAGACGTTGAAACCATGTGACACCATGGATTTATTAAAGGCAAACCTCAAGGTTACGAGTACAGCCTGATAATTTAAAAATATAATACTATTTATGTCTCGTTGCGTGTGTGTTCTCTTTTTGATTTTCAGACCAAACAAAGATATTATGTTCTTGAGGACGAGGTGCGAGAACACAAAACTGCAATAGAGTCTGTGTGCTTGGCTGAGGAGGCGGCATTGAACGCATGCAGGAGCTACCATTACAACTATTATTCGTACCAGCCGTGGTGATCACCAAGCTAGGCAAGAGCCTAAGCTTGGGGAGTACATATTTCTCACCGACATTACATTCATGTTCACACACTTCATATCAATCATTGGTGTTCATCCTCTTTCATTGTATAATCCGTGTTAGTTTTATTTTTCTCGCTTTCTTCTTGTGAGTTTGAAAAAAATTGAAATATCCAAAAACATTTCTAGCTTCATTTTGGTTTTCCTTTCCCATTTAATTAGCTTGTAATATTAAAAGAAAACCCAAAAAGATTTCCTTGCTTGTTGTGATCTTTCCCATGTAAATAATTTTTCTTGTTTTTATTTTTATTTCCTTATTTTGCTTTGTTCAAGAAAAAACAAAAACTCCAAAAATATTTTGATGTGTTTCTCTGAACCTCATTTATTTTCTTTGAGTCGTCAAAGGAGAAGACCATGATGAAAATGTTGAGTGGCTCTCATACGCTTTAATGCTAATCCAAACAAGAGCCCAGATTACCTTGTCTTCTCCTTTGTATAAATATTCGAAGATTCCAGCTTAGTCCATGGCACACTTGCACTATTATTATTATCACATCATTTGGCCGTGCAAGTGAAATGCAATAATGATGCTATTTGATGAAGTGATAGTGGTAAAAGAAGATGGTAAGAACTCTCCTTGTTTTTTCCTTTTTGTAAATATGTTTATCTTGTTCGATCCTGATTCAGTATATCATGAGTACGCATGTTTGTGATGACAATTAGAGATTATAGTTTCTCATTTCATGCTAAAATAGCTAAGGGTGTATAATGATTCATCTTGTGTGTCCGCGTGCATTAAAATGGTTATGATGTAGTATGATTGATATGATATATTC
Source organism: Hordeum marinum (assembly GCA_022496015.1). NCBI lineage: Eukaryota > Viridiplantae > Streptophyta > Magnoliopsida > Poales > Poaceae > Hordeum > Hordeum marinum. The sequence continues at coordinate 148,908,650 of CM039674.1, forward strand.
CCTTTGAGTGATTTGAGCGGCTCGACTTGGCCCTTGTGCAAACATGTAATTTATTCAAAAGAAATGCAACCTTCATGATGTTTAAATTCAGAGTGCTCATATCCTACTCATGCTAATGTTCAATGTTAATTATTCACAATGCATGCTTATGACTGTTTTCTCTCTCTAGTTGGCCACTTTCCTACCTATTGCTAGACTTCATCTGTACTAAGAGGGAATGCTACGTGTGCATTCAAACTTCTACACCCAAGTTATTCCACATGATACCACCATACCTACCTATATGCGGTATTACCTTGCCATTCCAACTAAATTTGCATGTGCCACCTCTAAACATTCAAACAAACATCCTTTTTGTGTACTCATACCGCTCATGGAGCAATAGAGCGGTCGATATCTTCCATGTTAAGTGAGTTATTCTCAATATGGGTGTTTACTCACTTGTCATTGCACGAGAGAGGCTGGTAAAAAGGCAGCCTAGTCTTGCATATCAAAAAAAGTAAATAAACAAAACTACCCCTAGAAAGTTGTTGTTTGGAGGGCAACCATGAATTCGACTAGCCATGAAATGTGTTTGAATGGTGGAAGGGGAGTAAAATTTCAATTTTATTTGGGAACCGTCAATAATTTGTTTAACATGGAAGGTATCAAAAACTTTATCGTGACGTTGACAGTAGGAGCACACCACTAAAAATAATATTCCTGACTCTGTTTAAAAAACATTGAGCTCTGGCACCTCTATGAATCAATGCTTCCCTCTGCGAAGGGCCTTTCATGTTATTTATTTCGAGTCATCGTCCTCTTACTAAAAGCACCAGACTAGAGATCACTATTGTCATTCTTATGCATTGAGTCTAGTTAATGTTGGATGTGAACATGACTTGATCTTTTCTACCCTGAATTATAATGCTTAGTCGCTGCTCGAACCTCAGAGGTGCTCTGCATTTATGTTTTGCGGTTTCATAAAGGGCTAGCGAAATACCATGTCATTATATTATATTATGATTGTTTTGACAAATTGTTGACATGTGAGATACTTTATTATTGCTCGCTACCTAGTTATGTATTACCATGAGTTAGTGTGATTGCTAAATTATTATCATGGCTATGTTTATTTATGATCTATGCTGAAAACTTGATCAACTAGCTAAGCATATATATAGCAACAAGAAAAAGAGTTTGTAAAACTTTCTTTGTCGCTTTTCTGTTTATTAACTAAATTGCTTGAGGACAAGCAATGAGTTAAGCTTGGGGGAGTTGATACGTCTCCAACGTATCTACTTTTACAAACACTTTTGCTCTTGGTTTGGACTATAATTTGCATGATTTGAATGAAACTAATCTGGACTGACGCTGTTTTCAGCAGAACTACTTTGGTGTTATTTTTGTGCAGAAATAAAAGTTACCAGAATTGGATGAAACTTTTTGTGAATTATTTTTGGGATTTATGATGAATTATCGAGAAAAGATCCACCGGAGGGGGTGTGCCTGTGGGCCAGTACCCAACAGGGCGGGCCACCCCCGGTCGTGCTATGATAGGTACTGGGCCCATGAGGCTTCACCGACCCTAATTCCACTGCTATAAATTCCTATTTACGAAGAAAAATCAGAGAGAAGTTTTTATCGCGATATGCGAGACGGAGCCACCGCCATACCCTGTTCTTCCTCGGGAGGGCTGATCTAGAGTCCGTTTGGGGCTCCCAAGAGTTGAGATCGTCGCCGTCGTCATCACCAACCCTTCTTCGTAAACTATTCCATGATGCTCACCACAGAGAGTGAGTAACAACATTGTAGGCTTGCTAGTCGGTGAGGGGTGTGGATGTAATTGATCATGTAATCGAGTTAAGTTTGATAAGGCCTGATCCCTAGTATCCACTTTGTTCTGAGATTGATGCTGCTATGACTTTGCTATGCTTAATGCTTGTCACTAGGGGCCGAATGCCATGATTTCAGATCTGAACATACTATATTACCTGTGAATATAAGATTGATTTGGATCCTATCTTGCAAGTTATATGCACCTATTACGTGTCTTGATCTGCATACCCCAAGGTGACAATAATTGGGATTCTTTCCGATGATTGTCGTAGTTAGAGAAGTTCATGCATTCACTATGTGTTAATGCTTTGTTCTGGTTCTCTATTAAAAGGAGGCCTTAGTATCTCTTAGTTTTCAATAGGGCACCGCTGCCATGGGAGGTTAGGACAAAAGATGTCATACAAGTTCTTATCGCAAGCAGGTATGACTATATACAGAATACATGTCAACATTATATTGATGAACTGAAACAAGTTCTGTGCCGCGCTAGTATGTAACTGTTACATGATTGATGCCATCCATATATTTCCTTCACTGCACCATAGCCTATGTTTTACATATACTTAAACTTGCTAAGTTACTATTGCTACTGTTACTGTCACACCTACTACTCAATTGCTACTATTACTAGAAGAGTGCACATGCGTTGCCACAGGCCAACAAATGAATGTAAATATTACTCGAGTTTTTTTTATCAAGAATGTGCATATTGTGTGTAATATTCCACAAGACAACAAACACAAGCATCTTTCTCTCTTTTCAACAAACACCAATCACCTTTCTAGCAAACATTTCCATCCAAGTTGTTATCGGTCACCTTCTACATCCTTACATCATTCATATTTCAATTCACTACCCTTTTCACTATGTCTATGGCTTCTTTGTCATTGTGTTGCTCCCTAATATATTTGGAACACCATCAGTGAAGGTGATTCATAAGGCGCCTCACCTTAATACAAGTCTCTCTCCCTCGGAACCTCCATCCCTGAAATTTATATTCCTATGGAGCATAAATAGACATATAACCGTAGAACAAAGCTGTGTCATTGTCATTCCAAAACATCCACAAGTGAAGCCTATAATTACACGCTAGAGCACTCATCTTGGCACTATCTTCTCCCCGGTCATTTGGCTCCAGGTAGTGTGTAGGCTTTACTTTCCTCTTGGAATCTCCAGACTGGTTGAAACATAATTATGTAATGAAAATATGCCCACCAGGCTCCAACCATTTCACTATTCTACCTATCAGCTTCTCAACCTACAGGTAGAAGGTACCAATTATAAGTTGCAAGCATTGAAATAAAATCTAAAAAGACCAAGTATATTGTTCTCCAATAATGAGCATCATTCACAAGTTGGAGCGAGATTTGTAGTTATACCGCGTTCATCAAAATCGAGACGAGATAGTAGCATTGAAGTGTATGTATGTACCTTCGATCTTCCTTGCCCTCTTGTAGAACAACACGACCATGTAGGCTACGTCTCCTAGCACCATCTGCACCCTGAGAAAAAGAGCATGAGAGATGGATGATCAATGGCGAACACGCCATTCATCTCACCAAAGCCTTACAGATTATACAAAGATAAAAATATGTTACCCATGAGTCCGTAAATCCCCACCAGGTAGGTAACATCGGCCGAAGCATCGACGGCCGCAGCCAGCTCCGCCGAAACTACGTCAGACTTCCTGAGGAAAACCCACCTACAAATTGAGATCAAACCATCTTACACAAAATCCAAGAGTTGACTTAGCACAGCGTACAAAATTATCGAGGTCCTGCTAGGAGGAGACGTTCCCAGAGTCGTCGGTAGAGATGGATTCTTGCTTGTGCTGCATCGGAAGTGGAACATCGCACAAATCATAATCATTCTTCTCGCACCCTAGTATTAGGAGGTCACTTGTCAACAACAACAACAACAACAACAACAACAACAAAGCCTTTAGTCCCAAACAAGTTGGGGTAGGCTAGAGGTGAAACCCATAAGATCTCGCGACCAACTCATGGTTCTGGCACATGGATAGCAAGCTTCCACGCACCCCTGTCCATGGCTAGTTCTTTGGTGATGCTCCAGTCCTTCAGATCTCTCTTTACAGACTCTTCCCATGTCAAGTTCGGTCTACCCCGGCCTCTTTTGACATTATCAGCATGCTTAAGCCGTCCGCTGTGTACTGGGGCTTCTGGAGGCCTGCGCTGAATATGCCCAAACCATCTCAGACGATGTTGGACAAGCTTCTCTTCAATTGGCGCTACCCCAACTTTATCTCGTATATCATCATTCCGGATGCGGTCCTTCCTTGTGTGACCACACATCCATCTCAACATGCGCATCTCCGTCACACCTAACTGTTGCACATGTCGCCTTTTAGTCGGCCAACACTCAGCGCCATACAACATTGCGGGTCGAACTGCCGTCCTATAGAACTTGCCTTTTAGCTTTTGTGGCACCCTCTTGTCACAAAGAATGCCAGAAGCTTGGCGCCACTTCATCCATCCGGCTTTAATTCGATGGTTCACATCTTCATCGATATCCCCATCCTTCTGCAACATTGACCCCAAATATCGAAAGGTGTCCTTCTGAGGCACCACTTGCCCATCAAGGCTAACATCCTCCCCCTCCTCGTTCCTAGTAGTACTGAAAGCGCACCTCATGTACTCGGTTTTAGTCCTACTAAGTCTAAAACCTTTCGATTCCAAGGTTTGCCTCCACAACTCCAACTTCCTGTTAACCCCCGTCCGACTCTCATCGACTAGCACCACATCGTCCGCAAAGAGCATACACCATGGGATATCTCCTTGTATATCCCTTGTGACCTCATCCATCACCAAGGCAAAAAGGTAAGGGCTCAAAGCTGACCCTTGATGCAGTCCTATCTTAATTGGGAAGTCGTTAGTGTCGCCCTCACTTGTTCGAACACTTGTCACAACATTATCATACATGTCCTTGATGAGGGTAATGTACTTTGTTGGGACTTTGTGTTTCTCCAAGGCCCACCACATAACATTCCGCGGAATCTTATCATAGGCCTTCTCCAAGTCAATGAACACCATATGCAAGTCCTTCTTTTGCTCCCTATATCTCTCCATAAGTTGTCGTACCAAGAAAATGGCTTCCATGGTTGATCTCCCAGGCATGAAACCAAACTGATTTTTGGTCACGCTTGTCAATCTTCTTACACGGTGCTCAATGACTCTCTCCCATAGCTTCATTGTATGGCTCATCAGCTTAATTCCACGGTAATTAGTACAACTCTGAACATTCCCCTTGTTCTTGAAGATTGGTACTAATATACTCCGTCTCCATTCTTCTGGCATCTTGTTTGCCCGAAAAATGAGGTTGAAAAGTTTGGTTAGCCATACTACCGCTATGTCCCCGAGGCCTCTCCACACCTCAATGGGGATACAATCGGGGCCCATCGCCTTGCCTCCTTTCATCCTCTTTAAAGCCTCCTTGACCTCCGACTCCTGGATTCGCCTCACAAAACGCCTGCTAGTATCATCAAAGGAGTCATCCAGATCAATGGTAGAGCTCTCACTCTCCCCATTGAACAACTTGTCAAAGTACTCCCGCCATCTATGCTTAATCTCCTCGTTCTTCACCAGGAGTTGATCTGCTTCGTCCTTGATGCACTTGATTTGGTCAACATCCCTCGTCTTCCTCTCTCGGCTCTTGGCCATCTTATAGATGTCCCTTTCGCCTTCCTTCGTGTCTAACCTTTGGTAGAGGTCCTCATACGCCCGACCCCTTGCTTCACTCACAGCTCGCTTTGCGGCCTTCTTTGCCATCTGGTACTTCTCTATGTTGTCTGCACTCCTATCCAGATATAGGCGTCTGAAACAATCTTTCTTCTCCTTGATTGCCTTCTGGACAACATCATTCCACCACCAGGTATCTTTAGCTTCTCTTCTACTTCCCCTGGACACTCCAAACTCCTCTGAGGCCACCTTACGAATGCAAGTCGCCATCTTCATCCACATGTTGTCTGCATCACCTCCTTCCTCCCAAGGGCCCTCCTTAATGACCCTCTCCTTGAACACCTGAGCTACCTCCCCCTTGAGCTTCCACCACTTCGTTCTAGCGACTTTGGCACGCTTGTCCCGCTGGACACGAATCCGAAAACGGAGGTCAGCAACCACAAGCTTATGCTGTGGGACAACACTCTCTCCAGGTATCACCTTACAGTCTAGGCATGCACGCCTGTCTTCTCTTCTCAAGAGGATGAAATCAATCTGGCTAGAGTGCTGCCCACTACTGTAAGTCACTAGATGTGATTCTCTCTTCTTAAAGAAGGTGTTAGCTACGATCATGTCATAGGCTAACGCAAAGCTTAAGACATCTTCTCCTTCTTGATTCCTGATGCCATAGCCAAATCCCCCATGCACCCCTTCAAAACATGTACAACACCATGCGCAAGAACTCTCGGTCTGTAGCCGGTCCCAAAATCGGAATCAAATCGCTTACATACAACGGACAAAACATACTTTTCCTCATGTAAAAAAAAGAACACACTTTTCCTTCCGTTGGACATTTTCTTTCAAAAACTTGGGTTGGAACACTAAGTAGGACTAACTTCTACACAATAGAAAACCCAAACCTGAAAGTCCGTTGTGCCTGCGACAATAACCCACCTTGCTCTGGCACTGCCCTGCCCTGGAACATATTCAACGCCTCAAAGCTCAGATCCTAAATTGGAGAATCCATGAAATACTGTTGTGTTAAGTTGCAGATTATTTGACTGTACTTGGTAGCCCTATGCAAAATCAATATCTGTAAAAAATTGTGTATAATAATTCTGTCAACATAAGGTGGTGATTCAGACAACCTCTCAAAGCCTTTCGAAAAAAAAGCCTCTCAAAATAATCAACCGAACTGGATGCGCTGAACATGAGAATCTGTCTACGGATATGTCAAGATGTCTAGGGATATGTCAAGAAGTAGATCACACACCATCTATAGTATGAGAAGAAATCTCTAAAAGTACCATAAAAACCAGAGCATGTTTGACTTTGACATACCATTTTGCCGTTACAAATGTCAAATAAATTACAAAAACAAAGAAAATAGTAAGCAGCTCGAGAATACATACAACCCTCTAATAGGAATGTAGGTAGTTTAATCGGCAAGGTACCCTTACTCTCTCCAACATGAAAGAAGAACAAAGGAATCTTATTCATCTATAATTTTACATTGGACACATCCCAAAATCCATAAAAACAGATGGGAAGATCTCTTAAATTGCAAGCCTAATGATACGAAACCATAGTTCAACATTGTGAAGGATGCTGCAGATTCACTCACCTAAGATGAACCTGAGCATGCTTATATGTGCTCCATCACAACAGTAAACAGTAACAATCTTCGATCTCTACCGGCTGAGGTAGGTAAATATATGCTCAACTCAACCTGGACAAAGAAGTAACATAAATTAGTTTTCCTGAGAAACACAATCAATAGAAGTTGAATAAAGTAACAGAAGGAACCAATAGAAGCCATTGTCGGTACTCAGCAGATATGGTTTGATTTTCTTTCAACTAAAATATATATACAAAGGAGTGAGTGGTTGCTTTGCATTAAACTAACAGAAATGAATCTTTCTTCTAGTTGAAACACAAACATGAACATAATTAGTGCAAGTTCAGCAGGGTCGTACCCCGGAAATTTAGGCCTCGGAGCAAAATCACAGGTTCTTTGGTTTAGGATGCAAGTAAATAACCAGCACTATGTTAAACATTGAGGTGTTGGCTGTATATGATTCCAAAAAAACTACATCCATGCAATTGCTGAACTGAATGAGCAACCTGTCTGCACCCAGATCACTGACTTGACAATCTCGTCCTTCTTGTCTGCACCCAGATCATGTAGCTCGTCTCTCACATCCACCAACAGAGCCTGACAAAAAATCAATAACCAGCACTATGTTAAACACTGAGGTGTTGGCTGCATATGATTCCAAAAAAAACTACATCCATGCAATTGCTGAACGGAATGAGGGCCCTCCCTAGCTCACATCTCGCCGTCACAGCAGCGAGCTCCCCCTATGCGTCGAGTCGCGTCACGCCGCAACACACAACAACAGACACGCGGTTCCGTCGGCATGAGGGGAGTTGAGAAGAAGCACACCCCTATGGCCTAGAAACATACATGTACATCCATGTAAAGCAATAGTGCCATGCTCAAAAGGAAAATTTGTTGAAGCTCACAGACACAGAGCATCAGATCTGAAAATGGTGTAAAATGGGAACAACAGAAGGAAGTATACCTTGCTCTGGCTTGGTAACGTTGATTGCGCGGAAGAGGAGACTGCTGCATCGTCTGGTAGAGCCTCTTCTTCATCTTCCGGTGCTTGTGGGCGTGGGTCTTGAGGCCGTCGTGGATGATGGTGAGCACGACCTTGAAGTCGGGGTTCTTGGTGGACTCCGGGTCAGGGGACCTTGCCCGACTTGTCGAACTCCTCGTCGACCTTGACACCCGCGTGGATGAGATGAGCAGCGTGGCGTCGTCGATGATGAGGTCGGGGCCACCGCCGACGCCCCACCACCAGTACTTCTCGATTCGCCATGGCTAGGGTTCCGAGCGAGCGCGAGGAGGGAGAGCAGGTTGGAGGGCACGGTGGCGGTGGGAGGAGGCTCAAGCTCCTTTGTTGGCAGATCTGGACGCAGCCAGCCTAGGTCGAGTCGATGTGGAGGGGGGAGCAGATGGTGGGGGGAGCCGGCGGTGGGGTAGAGGGCGGGGTCGCGGCGTGAGCGACGGAGCGACACGGGGGCGAGCGGGGGCGAGCAGCGCGGCGGCGGCGGCACCGAGCGGCTCGCGGTCGCAGCGATCTGGGATCCGCGATGGAGCGGATTTGGAGTTCGCTCCAGCGGCGCGGGTGGAGGCGTGGAGCGTCTAGCGATGGGTTCGCTACAGCGAAGGGTTTTTTTCTTGTCGCACGTGGGTACCCCGGTCGGCTTTTTCTCGTCCGATTTTTCCTAACGATGCGTACTGGGAGCCTCGATCGGGATTGTTTCGTCGGTTTTACTTCGTCAAGTACGGGGAGGTGTGAGAAAAGACCGAAAAACCAGATGAAGGTGTGAGGCATGACGAAAAAACCCAAAACAAGAAGCTACAAATCCCTTTTTAGAAGTAGAGACTACTGTTACTAAAATTGATGATATCACTGTTACCGCTACTATTATTATTTACCGTGCTATTAAAGTTTTGTTGCACAAAGATATTCCAGGTGCAGTTGATTTGACAACTCAACTGTTAAGGTCAATAAATATTCTTTGACCCCCTTATGTCGAATGAATAAATTAGAATGAAATACTACTCGTGAAGACTGTCGCGATCCCCTATACTTATGGGTTATGAATCCTCAAGTTGAGAATGGGCAATGAACGATACCGGAGAGGCTAAAAAATATGAAAAGATGAGAGTGTGCATATCCATGGATTCACATTAGTCATAAAGAAATCATATACTCCTTGCAAAGCCTATTTTCTCCCTCGAAGAAAATTACTGACGCATACCCCTAGGAAGAAGGTTGGTAGGAGTTAACCATCGTGTGTCTCAGACCCAAACAACACGTAGGACTTCATTCAGACATAAGAACGCTCACACATCATCACCGTGCCATAACCAAATATTTAGATGATTAATTAACAACCTGCTTTAATATCGATATTTCTAATAACAAATAAGCATGTATTAATGTCCTTTCATATTACTACATCAATATAATTAACCCACAGTTCTCTTTTAGTGAGGTACATGAAAGCTTTTATTATATCCTCCTTGAATACCAATACTTTTTGGACTAGTCTTATATCCTGTTCATATTTGCATTACTATTTCATAGGGTCTCAAAAAGGTTTAAGTGAAGCATGAGAGTATAATTATTTCTATAAAATCTACACGTAGTCGTGCTCTAAAAGATATAAGTGAAGCACTAGAGCAACTTCCTAGCTCAAAAGATATAGGTGAAGCACATAGAGTATTCTAAAAATTTATGATGAACATGTGTCTCTCTCAATAGGTGTGTCCAGCAAACAATGATTGTGGCAAACCATAATACATGATGCTTCAAGGAAAACAATAATCATGTGATAAATAAAAATATAGCTCCAAGTGACATACCGATAGAATGGAGACGAAAGAGGGGATGCCTTCCGGCGCATCCCCAAGTTTAAACGCTTAGCATTACTTGAATATTACCTTGGGGTGCCCTGGTTATCCCCAATGTTAGGCTCTTGCCGCTCCTTATTCCTCCATCCATCGTTGTCTTACCTAAAACTTGAAAACTTCAGCACACAAAACTCAACAGAAATCTCGTGAGATCCGTTTGTATAATAGGCAAAGCATAACTTTAGGTACTGTTATGAATTGATTCATATTTAAATATTGCATTAGGTTTTGTATTCTAACTTCTCCATGACTTATACACCTCCCCCCAATATAATCTATAGCATCATCAAAACAAGCAAACTATCCAAGCAAAAATAGAATCTCTCTAAAACAAATTAGTCTGTAGTGATCGGCATTAAAATCATAGGTATGTAACTCCAAAAAAATTGAAAATTTAGGAAAGGATAGGAATTTTTTATATCAATGCTTTGTAAAAAAATTCATATTAAAAGTACTTTCCTGTAAAATGAGAGAAATTCTACACTGGCATAAAATTTAATTTTTTTGCACAAGGTCAAATCTATTGTCATTCAAATCATCCCAAGGGCCGTACTTGGCACAAACACTAACCAAAACATAAAACAAAATCATTACAGTAGCAATAATAATGTCAATACAATAAAAAAGAAGGTAGAACAAATTTTTCTAAGATAACCATTGGGTTGCTTCCCAACAAACGCTATTATTTTATGCCCCTAGCTAGGCATAATGCATAGTATCAAGTGTTTTCATTTTTGAAATTAAATCCATAGGTGTCCATGATGATATATTGATAAGGTGGTTTAATTATGTTTCTAGACAAGTTTTCCATCCATTTATTTAATGGGAATTGGAATCTTATGTTCCTTCCTTCATATCAACAATAACACCTATAGTTTGTAAGAAAGGCCTACCAAGTATCCCTCCCTAATAATAAAGCGGCTATCGCTTCTGGTTCGTACGTCGTCACCAGTTTTGCAAAAAGGCCCCTGTGTTTTATCAAAATCAACCCGCGGTCCTCTAATAAGTGGACAAAACATTCCGTTTTTTATAAAAGAGCCCCTGGACAACGTCACTCCGGCCCGGACACTCCGGCGCATCTCGCATGCGCGGTAGCGTCCGCTCCTCCCTCCGTCTCCTCCTCCCTCGCCGTCGACCGTTTGCGTCCTCCGGGCAAAGCCCCCGCGCCTGTGCTGCTCCTCGTACGCGGCGGTCCAGTGGTTGCGCTCCGCGAAGCGGAAGCGGATGCTAGGCGAGGAGAAGAGGGGTGGGGGCAGGGACGGGGAGGGAGAGGGCGGGAGCGGTGATGGGGAGGGACAGGGGCGGCGAGGGTGGAGGCTGAGGAGGAGTCCGCGGGGAGGGAGAGGGGCGAGGGCGAGGACGGGGAGGAAGAGGGGCAGCGAGGGTGGGATGAAGGCGGAGGAGGAGTCGGCAGGGAGGGAGAGGGGCGGTGACGGGTGCGGCGTCTTGCTCTGGTGACGACGACGTCCTGCTAATCCAGAGAAAGAGAGAGAGAGACAATGCGTGAGGGAGAGAGGAAGAAAAGAGGAGAAGGGCACAAGGTGAGGGCGGCAGTAGCCGGCGGTGGCGGCCCTGGTACCCATTCGACGGGCAGGGAGACGAGCTCCTGTTGAGGCGGCGAGGATCAGTGCGGGCTGGTTCCTCCGGATCGAGCTCTCCCAAGGCGTGTAGTTGTGGGCGTCTGATAAGTTGGTTTGGCGCCCCCTACTCAGATCTGCACGTCCCTGGTGATTGGAGGTAGGCTAATCACTCTCCTCATTAAAACTAGATGGTTTGCTTCTTTGATCTGGAAAACATAAAGCCCCAGCGATATGTTTCAACACGTTTCTAGGCCTTGATTTGATGTAAAAAGGATCTGATTTTCTTCCCGCTTATGTTCTGGATTTCATCTTTTCTCCATTCACTAATTTACTCATACACGACTCCTGACTTGCTGCATGTGGCTGCTAATCTTTCTACTGCAGGTTTGTTGAGTTGCTTGATGACACAAAAGAATTGAAATATGGAGTTATGCAATTACAGCAACAAGGACGAATGACTAGCTTCACAGGTTAAGCCTCGTACTGTAATTTGCATTCAGGTATGTTCAGTAATAGTGTCATATTTGTCAGTAGCCTGCTAGCTGTTTTCAGATTTTTTAGACATGATTAACTGCTTCTACATAAAAGGAGTTTGTTCTAATTTGCTTTCATTCTTTAACTGGATGATAATAGAACAAGCTCTGCAATTATTGTAATCATTACGCACACGTGAGTCCTTCCACAGTCATGTTTCGTGACAACTGATGCAAGTGGTAATTGAATTGAGCTAAAAAAAGGGGCAGCTTAGTGATTGCTACTACAAGACATGTAGGTTTCGTGAGATGCCACATTCTACTTAGTTAAATGTGTGCATAGTATTCAAGCTTACATAAACTAAGATGAAGGTATGCGTAAAGTAATTCAAGCTTGCCCAAACTAAGATCACAAGAAAAGTATACATGCTTCTGAAAATTGGCCCCGTGAGTTCTAAAAGTGTGCTGCACAATGTTATTTTGTTAATTGCGCTCTATCGAATCAAAACCTGAATATTCCTATTTATTGTAAATAAATCCTGTTGTTGCTACTTTGTTCAAAAATCATGCGCTTCTTAATTTTGTGTGTGTTGCTTGCTGTCAAAACATTAAACTTGACATGTGCTTGATTATATGATTATTCTTTTATCTGGTTGATGATCTTGGCTCCAAGTCGTTGTCAACTGGAGCTCCATCTGGATTTGGGATTCATTGTCATATGGGATGCTTTTGTGCTTATTATGATTATTCCTTTATCTGGTCCTACGTAGCTACTGCAGTTCAGCAGCTTTATTTCACAAGTTCGCAACACGATATTCAGGTAGTTAAGCTGCTGGTATTATAGTTCTAATTTACTTTCGTCTCATAACACTTGGTCTCGTAAACAGTTTATGTTATTCTCCATAAAGTTTGTTTTAGCAGAACAATCTGAAGGTTACAAAGGCATCATCTTCCTTGTACGGGCTGCTGGTAACCGTGCCAGTTGGCAACAAGCAACAGTACGTATGTCCTTGATAAAGTAAATTTCCAAGCTTCTAATTTATGTGAAAGAGAACAATGAACCCATAATATGTCCTTGATAAAGTAAATTTCCAAGCTTCTAATTTATGTGAAAGAGAACAATGAACCCAATTCTAATGTTATTACTTGAATCCTTTACCAGGAAGGAAGTTCCTTGTAAGTAACACACCTCTCAAGGCCTTGGTTTATGCAGAGAAACTATCTTAGCTGAAGGTGAAGTTCTTTTACACACCAATGTAAATGTGAAGGTACTATGTTAGCTGAAGCTGAAGGTGCTATGTTAGCTGAAGTGGTTGCTAAGTTTGTTTCAACCAATGAAGATGAGATTTGATGCTGAGTTGTTCTTGCAAGACTGAAGGGCATGTTTTCTGAACATATACTAAAACAAATACAAGTCAGTTTGTTTTAGTGTGATTCTTCCCAGCAAGAAGCACTACAACTGGAGGTAGAGGCTAGAACTTTTCTATCATGTACGCCAAGAAACCATAAGTTGATGCAAATTTTCACAGCAATGCGTGTTCAATGGTGATCATCTTCATTATCAGTCTTGCTGGTCATGGACTAAAAATAATCATGTCATGTTATGTGTAAACTTGATATGTATGTATATCTATGTTGTGCCTGAGATGCTCCAGTTTGGCATGCACCAAATTTTTTGTGCCTAGGATGGTCGAGTAACTCAAATATATGTGCTGTATGTGCTTGTAATCCCACACACAAGTCTTTTCATGTATTATGATTTGAATGATATGATCATAACTGAGCTATGAAAATCGTACAAGAAGGGTATCGTGTGTGCAGCATGGTTCTTCATGTATGACTGACATGCATTTGTGTAGCCCTTGGTGTGTGCCTCCATGCTACCATCGAGTTGACCGTTTTTATGCTGTTGTGCCCCACTGGTGAATATTTTGATGAACACATTAATTTTCTCTCCGGTTGCAATGCACGGGCATTTGTAATACTCTTACTGTGATACTGCTATTACTTAGTAATTTTAAGATCAATTCTTTCGACTTATAACTATATGTAGAGTAGAGGACCCGACCTTGCATGTGACCGGTTTAATTTGTTTACTGAAGAAATTAGTTTAAAAAAATCACAATTTTACACATGTTCACACTATTTTTGTTTCAAAAAATATGTCTACACTTTTTAAAAAAATAAAAAAAATCCAAAAAATATTTTTTACTAAAAAAAGTCATTTAGAAATGTACAACAAAACCAAAACATTCTTTAAAGAAAAAAGATCTGTTATTTTTTTTGTTTTTCTAGAGAAATGTTCTAATTTTCATAAACGTTTGAGATTCTTAAAGAACTATTCCATTTTTATGTAAACCTTAACTTCGATTCAAAATAAGGAAATTCTCATGTTTTCCAGAAAAACCAAAAAAAGGATTGACAAACTATTCCATGCAAAACTGCTCTTGCATGTGATGAAGAACGCTAAGTCGGCTTCTTCATGTCCTAACTTGATTCTACAAAAAGCAATAATCGGTTTTACCTTATTATCGATGTTAATTAAAATCAGATATATAAAATAGTGCACAATGGAGTATAAAGCTGGTTGTGCCTCTTTTTTCGCCCGGTGCAACGCACGGGCATTTGTACTAGTTATTGGACAAACCAGATTGCATTCAATATCAAGCACAATTAAATCTACAGGCACATAATTTGTATTATTAAAAATAAGCACATCATTTATTCTCCCCAAAGGTTTATTAATAGTGGAATTCGTAAGATGCATGTTAAGGGAACATTCATGTATATCGGTGCGACCTAGCACATCACATAGAGATTTTGGAATAGTAGAAACGCTAGCACCAAGGTCACACAAAGCATTACATTTGTAATATTTAAGATTAATTTTAATAGTAGGTTCCCATTCATCATGGAATTTTTAGGTATTGAAACCTCTAGTTCAAGTTTCTCCTTGAGGGAGTCCGGGACTAAGGGGTCCTCGGGTCGTCGCCCTATTTCTTTTGGGACGGACAGGTGGGCGCTCCATCGCTATTTCAAACGGGCCAAGCTATGTGACGACCATGTGTTCGGGGAGGAAATCTTAGGTGCCTTGGTGTGTCCTCCAAAGAAAGATTGCCGGATCAACCTATTTATCTCTTGATGGAAACCGACTATGTGTAACCCTAGGTACCCCTGGTGTCTATATAAGCCAGAGGGTTTAGCTCGTAAAGGGCAGAACCATTACTCCGACTCATCTAGGGTTTAGTTCCTTTGATCTCATGGTAGATCGACTCTGTAATCATCATACACACATCAATACAATCAAGCAGGACGTCGGGTTTTACCTCTTCGAGAGGGCCCGAACCTAGGTAAACATCGTCGTCATATTTCATGTTCCCCATTGATCCAAGATCCACAGCTCGGGACCCCCTATCCGAGATCTACCGGTTTTGACACCGACATTGGTGCTTTCATTGATAGTTCCACTGTCGGGTCACTAAAGGATCGGTGTCTCGCTTGGTCATCAGCGATGACATCTACACCGGGGATGTACTCATCCCCAGCCAGCTCTCCGCGTCAGACATCGTCATCTCGCATGCCAACGCAGATGACCATCTCGATCGAATTGACAACTTCGCCCCAAGACAAAGGATCAGGTTTGACAGCCTAGAATATGCTGCTGACGCCTAGGGCAATCATTTTCTGGACCGGACTCACGTCTTTGATGAGCCCGAAAATCCCAAGGGCTTAACTTTGGACCTCCACCTTTACCCCGTCTCCGGGTCGACCCCCTCTCCGGATTCCGCTTTGATCCCGGATCGAATACGGCATCTGAAGGCAAGGACTCGATCTTGGCTGAGCAGTCTCCCTGTGCCGACACTCCAAATATCAACTCAGAAAAACGCAATAACTTGGAACCAACCGACCTCTCGCTATTGAACGAGATGCTAGCCCAGATCCATGCGATGAACATTACGTGCGATCTCCCCTTGACCTATGTTTGGATCGGTCTGGAGGCGAGCCACGAGGAATTTTACGTCCCATCCACCACCCACTTAGTCGCCACTATCGAATATTTAACCAATATCCTGGACTACGCCTATGAAGAAGGCGAAGACACGAAAGAGGATGCTGGTGCCAATTCCCTTCTCGTCATGGGACGATGGAAAGCTACCTCCACCTATTACGTCTACATGGTGGATACCCCCAACTCCACCGGAAAGAGCGGCGATGGCACCCCCAAAGAAAATGGTGACGACGCTGGTGAAGTACCTCCCAAGCGTTGACGCCAACGCAAACGTTCCGAAAGCGGGCATAAGGGCAGGGAAAGCAACACGGTCATTGGAAAGGATGATACCCCGAACAATATGTAGGATCGTGATGACCCCGCGGCCCTCGAAAAAGAACTCGGTGTCCCGGAGAAGCGCAAGGATCAGCGTAAGTGTGTGGACCCCAATGACTCCAAAGACAACAACTACATCCCTCCCTCTAAAGAGGAGGTCAACCTTTGAACCAATGACTTCATCGTCCCCGAGGACCGATTGTATCAAGAACGGTTTAAGAGGAAGTTCATAGCCACCGCCCGAAGCCCAAAGAAGTAGCAACTACGATTAAAAGCCGAAAAAATACCCTCAACGACAGATCAACACAAGTCCTGGTAGCCGAAGAAGGCTACGACTAGATCAGAATGAAACTTACCCGCACCGACGATTGCTGCCGTAGTTTGACGACGATGCACCAGAACTCGCACCTCGCAGATGCACCCAGGATGACCAGGGAGACTGTCCCCCCTAGAGGACGGGACATGACGGCTGGAGAAGCTGAACTCCCACCTACTATCCCCCGTAGAAGAGGGAAGGAGTCAACACATCCCAAAGATCCATACGGCCTACGACATGACCTGGATGCTGGAACAAGATAGACAAAGTCCATCTATGGATCTAGAGGACACATTCCTGCTAGACGGGATGAGTACTAAATTTGGCTCGATCGAAACGATAAAGCTCGGGAAGACCATCGTGCCCGTATGGAAACCGATCTTTGGTATGACACTGCCAGGGTCAGGGGCGCTGCACACCCAATGTGTTTCACAGATGAGGTGATGCAGCACCAGTTCCCCAAAGGGCTTAAACCCGTAAACATTGAACAGTACCATCGGTGTCAAAACTGGGAAATCTCGGGTAGGGGGTCCTGAGCTATGACACTAGAATCGATGGTAACATGAGACAAGGGAGACGATGTTTACCCAGGTTCAGGCCCTCCTATGGAGGTAATACCCTACGTCCTTCTTGATTGTATTGATGGTGTATAGGTTACAAAGTCGATCTACCTCGAGATCAAATAGCTAAACCCTAGATGAGTTGTTCTCTGTCTACAACCTAAAACCCTCCAGCTTATATAGACGCCGAGGGTACCTAGGGTTTACACATGGTCGGTTACACACCGAAGGGATAAACATGCCTATTCGCTACATCAAACGTGGAGGACAAGCCACAATTCCCAAAGATTCCTTCCTGGAGATAGGGCCTTCGATTGATCCAATGTTCGACAAAACGGCCCATACAGTCCGACCCATAAGGAATAGGTCGGACTCCCAAGGACCCCTTAATCCAAGACTCCCTCAGCAGCCCCCGAACTTGCCTCCAACGCCAAGGGTCTTTAGCTTCAGCTGCTTCGTATAATCAGAGACTTCGGCTTGCGAGGTGAGTTCTTCCCGCTGAGTTTAGTTCGGCCTCCGATGACACGTAGTTTTCCGATTAGAGGCGCATGTGAGCACCATGAATAGGTCGGCCCTGAAGGCCAAACGTCAAGGAGTAAAACAGTGTCCCCTGACGACCTTTCTAACAGAAGGTCACGGCCCACCACGACCGCTAAACCAACTGCAAAAACTTGATTCGCGGTTCGAGGCCGTTATCAGCACGATCAATTAATGCACAGATCATGCCCCGTTTTATACGGGATATGTTTAATCATGCGCGTGCAACAGCACACATGTCTCGGGAAGCGGAGGGATTAACGACGTAGCAAAGGGAGGCCAAACAGCGATAAGCCTCATAAAAAGGGAAAGAAAACCCCAAGGCCTAACCCCACTTCCCATTCGCATCCTCTGCTTCCCCAATTTTCCGAGTTTCCACAATGCAGATCTAGGCTTTCCACCACACCTCCTCTGAGCTAATCCATGGCGGGCTCCGGCTCCAACGACTAGTGGGAGGCTTTCACAGTCACCGACCGAGACATCCGGGGCCTTAAGGACGCCGACTACCTCCCCACCAACATCTTCCACCACGCACCGGAGAAGGGCCAGGTGATCCCCACTCCCAAGCTAGGCGAAAGGGTGGTCTTTATTCCCCACTTCATCCGGGGACTGAGCTTTTCGCTCCACCCCTTCGTCAGGGGGCTCATGTTCTTCTACGGCCTTGACTTCCATGATCTTCCGCCGAACTCCTTCATGCACATATTGACCTTCATCATCGTCTGTGAGGCCTTCTTGCGAGTCGAGCCACACTTTGGACTTTGGCTCAAGATATTTAATATCAAGCCGAAGTGTGTCACAGGCGAACACGCAGACAATAGTGGGGCTATCATCGGAAAACTCTCCCGTGTCAGATGGCCATCCGACACCTTCATCGACACCGTCAAACTATGGCAGAAAGAGTGGTTCTACATTACCGAGCCAAGGGAGGAAGCCCGAGATGCACCGGCCGAATTCAGATCCGGTCCCCCTACCAGATTGACCTGGGGGTTGGACAAGGAGGTGGACAACCTGCAGAAGCGCATCGCCTCCATGGTCAGGAACGATATCGCGCTGACCAACGTGGTCCAGGTTATGCTCCGGCGGCACATCCCCCCTACCAGCGTTGGGATACTCCCCTGTGGGCTCGTCGGCTCGACGATGAGCCCACGATTCGTCACCTCTTCCGCACTACTCGGGAGAAGTTGTGGAAGGCGCTTTTCAAGGCGCAAAAGGATTGGCCAACCAAGGAGGAGGATCGGGGAATACACACCGATAAGCCTCCTACCCAGGTACATCGTAGCTTTGTTTGTTTGGCTCTATCTTCCCGCAAGAAGATCTAAAACACCCTTCTGATCACTTTTGCAGAAATGGCTGAGCAAAGCGACAGGCATCGACTGCCCGGTGCCTGATACGTCTCCAATGTATCCACTTTTCCAAACTCTTTTGCCCTTGTTTTGGACTCTAATTTGCATGATTTGAATGGAACTAACCCGGACTGACGTTGTTTTCAGCAGAATTGCCTTGGTGTTATATTTGTGCATAAATAAAAGTTCTCGGATTGACCTGAAAATTTACGGAGATTATTTCTGGAATTAATGAAAAATATTGGCGAAAGAATAACTGATGGGGGCGCCCACCCCCCTAGGGCACGCCGGGCAGGCTTATGGGCCCCCTATTGCTCCTTTGACCTTGTTTCCACTCCTATATACTCCTATTCAAGGAGAAAATAAATAAAAGGGAAGAGTTCATCGCGTTTCATGATACGGAGCCACCGCCACCTCCTGTTCTTCCTCAGGAGACTAGATCTGGAGTCCGTTTTGGGCTCCAGAGAGGGGAAATCGACGCCTTCGTCATCACCAACCATCCTTCATCACCAATTCCATGATGCTCTCCACCGTTCCTGATTAATCTCATCATAGGCTTGCTGGACGGTGATGGGTTGGATGAGATTTATAATGTAATCGAGTTAGCTTTGTTAGGTTTTGATCCCTAGTATCCACTACTTCTGAGATTGATGTTGCTATGACTTTGCTATGTTAATGCTTGTCACTAGGGCCCGAGTGCCATGATTACAGATCTGAACCTATTATGTTTTCATGAATATATGTGTGTTCTTGATCCTATCTTGCAAGTTGTAGACACCTATTACGAGTTATGATCTGCATCCCAGGGTGACAATAACTGGGATTCTTTCCGGTGATTATTGTAGTTTCAGGAGTTCATGTATTCACTAAGTGTTGATGCTTTGGTCCTGTTCTCTATTAAAAGGAGGCCTTAATATCCCTTAGTTTCCAATAGGATCCCGCTGCCACGGGAGGGTAGGACAAAAGATGTCATGCAAGTTCTTTTCCATAAGCACGTATGACTATATATGGAATACATACCTACATTACATTGATGAATTGGAGCTAGTTCTGTGTCACCCTATGTTATAACTGTTGCATGATGAATGCCATTCAACATAATTATCCATCACTGATCCATTGCCTACGAGCTTTCCACATATTGATCTTTGTTAAGTTACTTTTCCGTTGCTACTGTTACAATCACTACAAACTGCTACTATCACTTTGCCACTTTTACTGTTACTTCCATATTACTTTGCTACTGAATACTTTGCTGCAGATATTAAGTCTTTCAGGTGTGGTTGAATTGACAACTCAGCTTCTAATACTCGAGAATATTCTTTGGCTCCCCTTGTGTCGAATCAATAAATTTGGGTTGAATACTCTACCCTCGAAAACTGTTGTGATCCCCTATACTTGTGGGTTATCAAGACCCTTTTCTGGCGCCGTTGCCAGGGAGCATAGCTCTATTCTCTGAGTCACTTGGGATATATATCTGTTTATCACTATGAGGAATCTTAAAGATCCAAAAACCAAGATCTACCCCTCAACTACGAGGACAGGTAAGGAACTGCCATCTAGCTCTGCACTTGATTCACCTTCTGTTATGAGTAAATTTGCGACACCACCACCTACTAGTAATTCTGATATGTCGCAAGTAAATGATGATGCTACTTCTGCTATGCATGATGCTTATGATGATACTTTGCTTGATGATACTGTGCCACTGGGTGAATTTCTTGATGAACAAATTGCTAGAGCCAATGCTGAAACTGATAATATTTGAGAATCTGATGAAATTATTGGAACTGAACACTATGATACACCTGCTAGACCTAGCTCTCCTAGATATGAATTTCCTGATATACCTGAAGGTTATGTTATGGAAGGAGAGGTAGCTAAGGACTTTCTTTCTTGTAAGGATAGAGATGATCTTAAGAAATTGCTTCGCAAGTGGAAGGAAAAATCTTTGAATGCTAGAATGCAATATGATCCTAAGTTTGCTACTTCACCTATCTTTGTTACTGATAAGGATTATGAATTCTCTGTCGATCCTGAGTTAATTACTTTGGTTGAATCTGATCCTTTCCATGGTTATGAATCTGAAACTGTTGTGGCACATCTTACCAAATTGAATGATATAGCCACCCTATTTACTCATGAGGAAAAAAAATCTCTATTACTATATTCTTAAGGTGTTTCCTTTCTCATTAAAGGGTGATGCTGATATGGTTTAATTCTCTTGCTCCTGGTTGTGTGTGTAGTCCCCAGGACATGATTTATTACTTCTCTGAAAAATATTTCGTGCCCAAAAGAAACAAGCTACCTTGCAGGAAATATTTAACTTTGTACAAATTGAAGGAGAGAGTCTCCCACAAGCTTGGGAGAGGCTTCTCCAATTACTTAATTCTTTGCCTGATCATCCTCTCAAGGAAAATGAAATACTTGATCTCTTTTATAATGGACTAACCGATGCTTCTAGGGACCACCTAGATAGTTGTGTTGGTTGTGTTTTCAAGGAACGAACTATTGATAAAGCTGAATTACTATTGAATAATATATTGAGCAATGATAATGCTTGGATCATTGCCGAACCACCTCCAAAGCTAACTCCGAAGAAAATAGGTATTCTATTCCTTAGTCCTGAAGATATGCAAGAGGCAAAGAAATCTATGAAAGAAATGGGTATTAAAGCTGAAGATGTTAAGAATCTACCACTTATTGAAGAAATACATGGTCTTGATGACCCGACACAGGTAGTAGAGGTAAACTCTCTCGGTAGATTTGATGAAGGAGATATTCCTTATAATAAGTCTACTAGCCAATGCTTGGATGAATTTGATAATTTTATTGTGAAGCAAGAAACTTTCAATGCTTATGTTAGTAGACAATTCAAACATAATGCTTATATGCTGGATCGCTTGAGTGATTATTTGAATAGAACTGTCAATGATCTTAATCTTATTAGTAAACATGCTTCCATGGTAACCACTCAAGTAGAACAAGTACTTAAGGCTCAAAATGATTTGCTTAATGAGGTGAATAGTAAAGACAATGATCATTCTGTTAAAGTTGTCACTAGAGGTGGTAGAATGACTCAGGAACCTTTGTATCCTGAGGGCCATCCTAAAGGAATTGAGCAAGATTCTCAGAGAGTTAATACTGATGTACCTATTCATTCTGATGAGAGTAGGAAAAAGAATGATGGTAGTACTTCGCATGCTGCTAGTGAACCTGTTATAGATACATTTGAGAATCCAAATGATATTCCTATTTCTGATGCCGAGACACAATCTGGTGATGAACATGAGCCTAGTGATAACATTAATAAAGATGTTCATCCTGATACTCAACCTAGTAATGATAATGATGTGGAGATTCAACCTGCTGATGATCTTGATAACCAACAACCTAAGAATAAAGATACGATAAAAGAGACTTCATTGCTAGGTGTTAGTGCATCTAGTGCCCCTTAGTGATTTTGGTGTATTGAAGACTTATAGGTTAAGGTACTAATGTGTTTGTGAGTGTACACAGGCTCTATAAGTCGATGAATAGTTTGATATATTCGGAGATTATCAACCCCTAAAAATGTATGTCTTCAAGTGAAGACTTTGCTGAAGACTTTCTGAAGACTTTGGTGAAGACTTTGTGAAGACTTTGAAAATGAAGAAGTTGGTGTGACCTTGAAGATATGAACGAGGAATATGAAGTGTGAAGACTTTTGTTTTCATAGTTTCATTTCCTTTATTTGAGTCATAGGAAACACCGCACTGTTAAAGGGGGCCGAGGTAACACTAAGGAAAATTTCCAACTGATGCTCAACTCCAAAATCCTCAACCTATACAATCCTTCGAGTGAAGCCTTTGGAAATCTCTTATGGTTCAGACAAGTTCTTCAGTGACAGAGATGAAGTTCTTCTGGTCTCTGAGGAAATTGATCTGACTAAGGAGTTAGGATTTCGCCAGTGCGAATTGCCTACAAGTGCGGAACATGATAAGCTTGAGGACTTTCATAGTTCAAATTCTGACCATTGCTGTGCTTAGCGCCAGCTGTCCCCAATCATTCTTATCCACATAACAATCATATAATTGGGGGCATTTATGTCTTATCATGTTAGGTTGCACCCTGGCTATAAATAGCCACCCGCCCACAACCACTAGTTGGTTGGCTGCTCCGAGAGAGAACTGACACTTGTCATTTGAGAGCAACCCATCCTCCGAGGATTTTGAGAGAAAATCATCAGTGAGGAAAAACCCACAACCAAACCACCAAACGCAAAGTGATTGAGCATCACTGAAGAAATTCCTGTGTGGAACCGACGCTTGTTACCTTTGAGGACTGTGCATCCTCCAGACGGTTAGGCGCATGGTCTAGTGCTCCTGCGGTCAATTGGGGATCACGAAGTGACCTTGGTCTAGAGCATCCAGCAGTAAATTGTGGATCGCTAGACGACCAGTTTGTGAGGGTTTTGGAAGTCTACCCTGAAGACTTACCACGAGTGTTGGGCGAGGACTGTGTGACCTTAGCTCAAGGAGAATACGGTAAGGACTGTGTGTCCTCTGGTTTAAATACCAGGCCGCTCCAAACCAGACGTACGACTGTCACAGCAGTTGGAACTAGGTCATCAAATCATTGTCTTCATCAAGCTACCTGGCTCTATTTCCTCAACCCTTTCATTTCCTCGTATAACTGTTGATGAAATTGAACTTTACTGTTTGAAGAATTTGACTGAAGACTTTCACAATTTCCTCACCTCAAATTCTTCAAGTTACCTTGTTCCTCACCTGCTTATCCTGTATCACGCTACTTGTAATCTGTGCATGTTTCATTTCATCATGATGACTATGTTGTCGCTATGTTCCTCATGTACTTGAGTACTTATTCCACTGCTAGTTATTCATCACATTTCAAATTCCTCAAAGTTGAAATTCCTCAAGTGATGAATTTGTAAAAATCGCCTATTCACGCCCTCTAGTCGATATAACGCACTTTCAATTGGTATCAGAGCAGGTACTCCCTCGCTTTGTGTGATTTTGGTTTAACCACCTAGAGTTCTAGTTATGTCGACTGCAGGTATGATCAAGGTTTCTATGGGGTGTCCTACCTTCGATGGGGCAGACTACCCCTACTGGAAAAACAAGATGTGTATGCACCTTGAAGCTATTAACAACGATCTCTGGTACGTTGTGGAAAATGGTGTGCCCTCTGTCACTCCCACTGTTACTACTGCTGATGTGAAGAGATTCAAGCAACTCGATTCTCAAGCGAAGAATATCGTGTGTGGCCATTTGAGCAAAGGTTAGTATGGTAGAGTGAGTGCTTTGGAGACTGCTAAGCTTATCTGGGATAGGCTGTCCAAAGTCAACGAAGGTGTATACACTCAACGTGACTCTCGTGTTGATGTTCTTCGCAATCTCTTCAACCACTTCAAGAACTTGACAATGAAAATGTTTAGCAAACTTTTGATCATCTCACTGATATCTCCAATGAGCTTCAAGCACTGGGTGCCACCGATATCACTGACCATGAAGTGGTGAAGAAACTGCTAAGATCTCTTGACTCCTCATTCGATACCCTGGCGTTGATGATTCAAGAACATGGAGACTACAAGTCACTTGATCCTGTTGATATTCTTGAGAGACTCAATACTCATGAATTCCAACAAGCTGAGAAGAGAGACCTCTATGGGCCAAGCTATGGAAGATCTCGTGCTCTGAAGGCGAAAGCAATTTCCTCATCCGAAGAAGAAGATTCTGACAGCAGCCTTGGTGATCCTGAAGAACTAAGTCAGGAACTAGCAATGCTCGTGAGGAAATTCCAGAAGTTCTCAAGGAGAGGTGGATTTGGAAAGTCATCAAAAAGTGGCTTGAGGAAATCAGATTCCTTAGAAGGCTACAAGAAAAGAACTTGTCATCGTTGCAAGAAGCCTGGTCACTTTATCTCTGACTGTCCTCTCTGGGAAAAAGATTCAAAGAAGAAGAAGAAATACAAGGATGATAGTTCTGATGACTTGAAGAAAAAGAAGAAATCTTCAAAGTCCTCATCTGCAAAGTCCTCATCTTCAAAATCCTCAAAGCACAAGAAGAATGGTTCCAGAAAGGCACGAGCATTCATCGGCAAGGAAATGGATTCTGAGGAAGAATCTGAAGAATATGAAGAAGAGGAAGAATCTGAGGAGGAATCAGAATCTGGTATCGCTAGTCTTGCTCTCGCTACTGCTTTTGTCAGCAAGTCCATCTTCAACGATGAAGAATATAACTACTCCAACGACTCTGATGTCAACAATGATGATTATGCTCCCACCTATTACTTCATGGCAAAAGGCTCAAAGGTACACAAACATCATTCCTCATCTGAATCAAGTGAATGTGAATCTGATTAATATGTGAAACCTAGCTATGCTAAACTTGTTAAAATTGCCACTAAGCAACAAAGTGCACTTGAAAAGCTTCAGAAAATGCTAGACAAAAGCGATGATCTGTTGAACTATGAAGTGGATCAGACTCAAACTCTGTCTGACGATCTCAAAAGTCTTCAGACAAAGTATGATAACCTTCAGAGTCATCATAACGACCTCTTAGCCGATCATGAGAAGCTTTCTTATGAATTTCTTCAAAGAAAGCAAGATCTTGAGAAACTAAGGGTGTCACACAAGGATCTCCAAAGGGAAAACGATTCCTTACTGGCTCAATAGATCAGTACCGCTCAGGAAGAATTCGTTCCACCTTGTTTGAAATGCATCGAACGTGAAACTTCTAATTCTTCACCCGAATGTTCAAATGCTTCTATTGCTACAAATTCTTCAACTATTCCAGTGGTTTAAAATTCCTCATCTGAGGACACCACAAGTATCACTGATGACAATGCAGGGTTGAAGGAATTGTATGTGACAGGCATGTACAAAAGTCTCAAAGGGCATCAAACCCTTTGCGATGTACTCAAAAAGCAGATTCTGAACAGGAACCCTAGGAAAGAGGGTATTGCCTTTGTGAGGAAACTCAATGCTGATGGATCCTAGTGGACACCTGAGTAGTACCCCAAAACCTCATGGGTTGCTGCGAAAGGACCTCCTGTAGATCCATCCACTTTATCTGGCTTTACGTGTGAAACTTCATATTCCTCTGATGAGTCACTTGACTCGAACTACAAATTCTTCAAAAATAAAAAAGATGAAGTATTTGCTAGATTTTTTGGAACTAACTACAGGAACGGTTCTCCTATGAAGAAAATCTGGGTTCTCAAGAGATACCTACAAAATCTTCAAGTGAATGTCCTCACGACATCACTCATGAAGAATAGGAACCCCAGATCAAATTCCTCATATGAACCAAAGTCCTCACTTGGACGAAATTCCTCAAATGGTCAAAATTATCATTCTCGTACTAATGCCTCTGTTTCGCAGGGAAAACCTAAGAGTTATGAATATGTGCATTATTCTTCAAACCATTATGTTCATAAGTCCTCAAAGAATTTCTCTGCTTATTCATTTGAGTACTCTAACCCTCGCCCTGTGAAACGAAGCGCACATGCTTCTATGCCTCCCTTCTCATATGGTGCTCGCAGAATGATGAACTCTTTGCCACCCCTCCATATGTGGGTGGTGAAGAAATTGAACTAACATCTTATACAGGGTCAGATCTCCAGATGAACACTGATGAACTTGCTGGAGACCTCAGGAAATGCTTGAAAGGACGCAAGCTAACCATGATGAAATGAATTCCTCATTTCTCATGTCCTCACACTACTTGCTTACTATCTTGTGTGATGAAATCCTATATGATGAAATTGATGTCATATTGTTCACTCTGAAGCATATGAGTTCGTAAGTTGTACTAATTCATCTGTAGGATGATACTCCAAAAGCTACTGAGTGGGTCCTCGATAGTGGATGCACAAACCACATGACTGGTGACAAGAATCTACTGATGAATTTGCCACTCACTCCATCTCCTCTGAAGCATATCACCTACGCAAACAAAGGAAAAAGCAAGGTATTGGGACTTGGTAAGGTTGCTATCTCAAAGGACCGAACCATGGATAAGGTGATGCTTGTTGAATCCCTTGGGTTCAACCTTATGTCTGTCTCAATGCTTTGTGATCTTGATATGATCGTCGTATTTGGAAAATATCATTGTGTTGTCATCATAGAATCTGACAATTCCAAAGTCTTCGAAGGCTTTAGGAGAGGAGACTTGTATATTGTTGATTTCTCTACAGGTCCTCAACCCGCCACATGCTTACTTGCAAAGTCTTCAGAAGGCTAGCTGTGGCATCGACGACTTGGACATGCGGGCATGAGGAACTTTCACGCGCTCGTGAAGAAAAATCACGTCATTGGCATTGAGGGTGTCAAATTCCTCAAGGACCACCTCTGCGGTGCATGTGAATCTGGGAAGATGACCAGATCCAAGCATCCCTCGAAGACAATCATGACCACGACTCGACCCTTTGAATTGCTTCACATGGATCTCTTTGGCCCCACTCATTACTCCATACTAACAAATGCTTCAAGTTTGTATGGCTTTGTCATTGTTGATGATTACTCTCGTTACACTTGGGTGCATATTATTCTGTACAAAAATGAAGTGCAGGATGTCTTCAAACGATTTGCTTCAAGGGCCTCCACCAACTTCGGCGTCAAGATCAAGCATATTAGGAGTGATAATGGGACTGAATTCAAGAACACTAATCTTGATGAATATCTTGATGAACTTGGTATTACTCATGAGTTATCTGCCCCTTATAGTCCTCAACAGAATGGCATCGTGGAGCACAAGAACAGGACTCTAGTTGAGATGGCCCGCACCATGCTTGATGAATACAAGATTCCTCGTCGCTTCTGGCCTGAGGCAATTGATACTGCATGCCACATCATCAACATGGTATATCTTCACAAATTCTTCAAGAAGACTTCGTATGAACTTATGACTGGCAAGAAACCCAATGTAAGTTATCTCAAAGTCTTCGGTACAAAATGCTGGATCAGAGATCCTCACCATAGTTCTAAGATTGCACTGAAAGCACATGAAGGTTTTATGCTTGGTTATGGAAAGGACTCGCGCACCTATAGAGTCTTCAACACCTACCATCACAAGGTTGTTGAAACTGTAGATGTGCGGTTCGATGAAACTAATGGCTCGCAAAGAGAGCACCTACCTTCTGTGTTAGATGAAGAGTCTCCCGAGGAATCCATCAAGCTGAAGGCAACTGAAGATATCATACCCACTGAGGAAATCATTCCAAAGAATGAAGACTTTCATGTTCATACACCTGAAGAAAATGGTGCTGAAGGAAGTCCTCAGCCACGTCAACCTGCTCATCCTAGAGTTGCAAATGAAGTGCAGATTGACAAAATCATCGATGACATCAATGCACCAGGTCCCCTCACTCGCTCAAAAGCTTCACATTTAACTAACTTTTGTGGTCACTTTGCCTTTGTCTCTATCATAAAGCCCACCAAAGTTGATGAAGCATTCAAGGAGCCTGAGTGGATTCAAGCTATGCAAGAGGAATTGCATCAGTTCAAGCTCAACAACGTGTGGGAACTTGTCAAGCGGCCAGATCCTCGCAAACATAACATCATAGGTACCAAGTGGATCTACCGCAACAAGCAAGATGAAAATGGCCTTGTGGTGAGAAATAAGGCTCGTCTTGTAGCTCAAGGCTACACACATGTTGAAGGAATTGACTTTGATGAAACGTTCGCACCTGTTGCTAGACTTGAAGCTATTCGCATATTGCTTGCTTATGCTAACCATCATAATATTATCTTATATCAAATGGATGTGAAAAGTGCATTCCTCAATGGTAAGCTTGAGGAAGAAGTATATGTTGCTCAACCCCCAGGTTTGGAAGACCCTAAGCATCCTGACAAAGTCTTTAGACTCAACAAGGCCCTCTATGGCCTCAAGTAGGCCCCTCGGGCGTGGTATGACACTCTGAAGGAATTCCTCATGAAGAAAGGTTTCAAACCCGGTTCACTCAACCCCACTCTTTTCACAAAATCCTATGACAATGAACTATTCATATGCCAAATATATGTGGTTGATATTATCTTTGGCTGTACTGACAAACGTTACGGTGATGAATTTGCCTATATGATGAGTGAAGAATATCAAATGTCTATGATGGGAGAGTTGAAATTCTTCTTAGGTCTACAAATTCGTCAACAAGACAACGACATCTTCATCTCACAAGAGAAATACCTCAAAGATGTTCTGAGGAAATTTGACATGCAAGATTGCAAATGCGTCAAAAGGCCAATGCCTTCAAAAGGCCACATCTGCACTAATGAAAATGGTAAAGATTTCGATCAGAAGGTATACCGCTCCATGATTGGTTCATTATTGTATCTATGTGCATCTAGGCATGATATTATGCTGAGTGTTTGCATGTGTGCCCAATTCCAAGCAACACCGAAGGAATCACACCATAAGGCTGTGAAACATATTCTTTGATACTTAGCTCACACACCAACACTTGGATTATGGTATCCCAAGGGCTCAAATCTTCACCTCGTCAGATACTCTGATGTTGACTATGCTGGAGATCGCGTGGATCGCAAGTCAACCTCAGGCACATGTCATTTCCTCGGACGATCCCTAGTATGTTGGTCCTCGAAGAAGCAGAACTGCGTCTCACTCTCTACTGCTGAAGCTGGGTACATTGCTGCTGGCTCATGTTGTGCTCAGTTACTATGGATGAAGCAAACCCTTAAGGACTATGGCATCAAGTTGAATAATGTGCCTCTCTACCGCGACAACGAGAGTGCCATCAAGATTGCTTACAACCCACTTCAACACTCCAAGACCAAGCACATCCAGATTCATCATCACGTTCGAGATCATGTACTCAAGGGAGACATCTCCATCGACCACATCCCCACTGAAGAACAACTGGCCAATAGCTTCATAAAGCCCTTGGATGAAAAGAGATTTTGCAAGTTGCGGTGTGAGATAAATATCTTAGAATCTTCGAATGTTCTTTGAAGAAGGACATACATCCTAACACTTGTGAAAAATTGATGACTTTGATGTGCAACACACGAAGTAACGTTTTCCTTCAATCAATGAAGAATAACTCTCTAAGTGTGAAGAAATTAATGAAGAATTTGATTCTCAGAACCCTACGACAATTGTAGATGTCTGAAATCATCATTCTTATACGGTGGGTCACGCCACCAACCAAAGTTGAAATTCTTCAAAATTGAGTTTTTCATCATTTTTCCAAATTCTTCAAATTATCAAATTCCTCAAGTTTTCAAATTCCTCAACTTTTCAAATTCTTCAAACTTTGAAACTCATGTTCTTCATTGACTATATATTATATATTTGAGTTTTTAATGTCCTCAACAACATTCACTTATTGCTAATTCTTCAAGTTGATTTTCATCTAAGTGAATGTGATCAGACCCTTTCCCCTCTATGCTAAACTCAACCCAGTCTATTCAAAAATTCTTCATATGCGTTCTACTTTGAAACTTGTTCAAAGTCTTCACTGTGTCCTTGGCAGCTAAAGAATTTGCGAATGAAAACTTTGAAATTTTCACTATCAAAATTTTCAGCGGTTCCTGCTCAAACGGTTCTGATTCCCACGACTGGATAACCCACGATCCCCCATAATCTCCTCTACTCAGAATGTGGGTGACACCTGTCGCGTGGAGAGCAAGGGTCAGGGGCAATCCTGTCCAAAATCTTCGGGCGGATTGGTTTTTACTTCCTCTATAAATACCCCCTCCCCTTCAACTGTGCTCGGTTACTCCTCATCTCATCCCTCTCCCGAGCTCCAACCTAGCGCCGCCGCTAAAGTCATCGTCGCCGGTGAGGAAGAGCTTCACTACCTCGACCTCGTCATCGCTGTACTCGCATCGGCCGCGGAAGTCCTCATCCCGCCGCCGCTGTAGCTGTCTCCCTCTGCCAAGCTAGGGTGTGGGAGATCTGAACTGACGAACTTCCAAATCTCATCTCTTGTTCGTCGTGTTCTTCACCAGGGTAAATAAAATTTATTTTTGCTGCCCTTGTTTGATCCTCAAATGCTCTTCATATTCCTCAAAAGGTGTTTATTCTTCATGAACCTTATTCTAAAAGCACCTTACATCTTCACATACTTGATGTTTTTCCCTAAATAATGATTTTCTTCAAGATTCCTCAATTGTGTGAATCCTCAAAATTTGCACAACTCTGGAACCTGAGACAAAGAACACTTGGTCAAATTCCTCAAGACACCCATGGTCAAATTCCTCTCACCTGTTTTATTTAGAAATTTTTTTGAGAACACATATGACCTCTTCAAATTCCTCACACCTATACTCTGTTCACAGGTACAACATGTCCGCTGATGAATCACTAGGTTCTCATCAACTTAACTCATTTGCAGCACTCCTTGAGGAAAAACTGTGTACTTCTTCAGAGTCCTCAAGAGTTCATATTCCTCAAGTGAAGAATATGGCTGATGGAAAGAAGCCAGATGTGCAGACTGCCTTTGAGATCCCAGATGACGTGTTTGAGGAATACCGCACACCCGATGAAGAAACTCATGGCAAAGAAACGACCAAGCAGAGAAAAATTCGTCTGCAGAAAATTGAGAGGAGATGGGCAAGGGAATGGAAGGAGTATCGTTATGTAACTCCAAAATACATGATGAAATTTGCAGTAAAACCTCCTTGCAGCAGGCCTCCCCTTGCTCCAAATCAAATTGCTGATCGCACTAGCATCAAGACTGGTGAGGACTTTCCTCACATGTGGGAGAAGCAGCAAGCCAAGCTGGCGAAGAAAGCCAAAGAGGCAGTGAAGAAATTCAATGAAGATTCTGCTACTGCTGCCTCTGCCGGAGCCTCTGCAAGTGCTCCAAAGAAAATCATGAGGAAGAAATCTGCATTAAAGACAAGTTCTTCAACCTCAAAACCTTCACAGCAGATCCCTCAAGGTCAAAGGCCTCGGCTTACAAAGTCTTCAACTAGCCCTTCTGCGTTGAAGCTGAAGAAAACTACTGGACGAGGTCAAAGACCAAGTCCTCACTCAAGCAAGGCTGTGGTAACCTTACCCTCAGGTTCTGAGGATGATGATGATGAAGCTGATGATGAGGAATTGGAAGAAATCATCAAGCACAGTCAGCAAAAGGTTGCTATAGCAAAGGGCAGCTCTGTTCCTCTCATGCTAGATCCCAAGATGATCCTCAACTTCAATGATATAGGGCATGAAGACCCAAGCACCCCACTTTCTTCACTAAATCTGCCTCTTGGAGTGGATCATGTCCTCACCCACTTCATCTCTGAAGAAAAATAGAAGAGGGAGCAAGCTTTGAGAGCTAAGAGGAACAGGGTTCAAAAGGAAAATTTTCTGAGAGACAATGTGATGAATTTGACCCCAAATCAACTCACACTGTTCAGTCTGAAATTCGCACACTCTTTGAGGATCAAGAGAGATATGATGCTGAATGGAAGGGCACCAAGGTGAGATTCGTCAGGGCTGCTCAAGCTGCCGTGAAGGATCACAACACTAGGGTTGCTGCTCGATCGCAACCACAAAATCCTCAGGCTGATGAAATTCCTCAAGCTACTAATGAAATTTCTTAGCTTGATGAAACTGCTGATGGAAATGCTTCTGCACCATAAGCAACTGCCAGTGCTGCTGAGGAAACTCAGACCACTCATGATCATGCCAGGACAACCACCACTGTTGTGCCTAAAGAAACTGAAAGGACAGCTGAAGCTTTTGTTGTGCTTGAAGAAACCGAACACACCAGGGCGGCTGCATCAGCCGTTCCTAAAGAAACTGACACTGCTGAGGAAAAGACTCTTAAGAGAAAAGCATCAGATTCAGAAACCTTAGCCATGAAGAAGTTGAAGACTATGCCAAGTTCTTCAACTAGACCTATTGATGCTACACCAATTTCCTCAGCACCTGCCTACAAAATTGTACCATTTGGGGTGGAATATGTCATCCCAGATGAAGATGAAGATCACTCTGCTGCTTCGACAGAGCAGATTGATGAAGAAATTGAAGTTGAAGACATTGCTTCAACTCCAAAGGTATCATCGCCCCAGCCTCAGTTCACTGCTGAAGAGGCTGGAGTTGAAGAAATTGATGAGGATATAGACATTGGCAATACAACGTCTATCATCAATGATGAATATTGGGAATCAGCACACCCAAATTCACCAATGACTACTTCTCTGACACAGATTTCTCAATCGCCTGCTCCGACTGAAGAAATACATGAAGAATCTGCCAATCTGAACACCCAAGTCACGTAAGAAATTCCAGCCGCAACGGCTGATGATCTTGATGCTCCCGCCGCAACTGAGGAACCAGCTCTCCAAATCGTTCTGTCTGAAGGTGTTCCTCCCATGCCAAAGGAGATTAAGGGGCGCTTCAAGCCAAATCTTCAACCGAAGCCAAGAATGCCATTCAAAGGCTCAGTACGCCCCAAATTCCTCAAGAGCAATTTCTTTCAATGAACGAATGTTCTTCACTGGTCCAATTCCCTATGACTTTGCAAGGGCCGGTCGCAACAGATTCTGGACGGCAACACGACTCAACTACTATGCATCAGTTCTTTTTGAGAAGAAGAAAGTCTTCGAGCACCACCAAATTCCTCATGCTGACATGGAAACCCTTCCATCATTCACACCGGTGCTCCAGGTTCTTCATGATGCAGACATTCTCCCATTCTGCATCGACATCTATGACTGGAATGAAGAACTCATTCTTCAGTTCTATGCCACATTGCATATCAGCGGAAATGCTTTAGACATCAACTCCTGGATATTGGACTGGATGACAGGATCAACACACTTCACTGCTCAAGCTTCTGAATTGCTTTAGTGTGTACCAGTTCCAATTCCCTCAGATGAAGCTCGCAAACTATTTGATGAGCCTGCACTTCCAAATCAGCTGATGCAAGTGTTGATGAAGACATTGCCTCCTAGAAAGCCTCAACGAAAAACCTTCCTTGTGAAGGATCTGTTATATGTGCCCAGGACTGTCTACTGTATACTCACAAATAGGCTATGTCCTCAAAAGGGCCACAATTTTGAAGAAGAAGAAGTGGAAGGAGTCATGAAGAATATGCTCTTCAACATCATTCATGGGATTCCCATTGACTTGCACTACTTCTTCATGAGGACTTTGGCCAGTGCTGCTTTAGCTCCATTTGAATAGAAGCCCTATGCGCCTTGGATAATGAAATTCATCAGGGCAAAGTCCTCAGTACCCTTCAAGGCTGATTTCCAGAACCACTTTGGCTTCCTGCCTCCAATTGAAGTCATCAAGAGCATAATTGCCTTAGTTGAAGGAAAACGCAAGGCTGTCATTGATGAAGGCACTCGTCCATTGGATGGACAGTTTCGCAAAGCCACTTCCTTCTCCACCAATGATGACACTGCCACTCAAGACTCCGATGCAAAGGCCTCAGCCCACAAACCTCAAGAGTCTGCCCCCCGTGTGATGACTGATCGCGAGCTTCTAATAAGTCTTCATCAGAAGGTCGATCGCAATCACAAGTGGGTGAAGCGTCAACTTGGATACATTGTGCAGAACATGACCGTGAAGCAGAACACCGTGAAGAGGAATCACTACTATGTGCATGAAAACCTCAACAGCTCCTGGGCTGTACTGTCTCACCTCATGTCTTCTGAAGAACTGGATGAGCTAGATCTTGAGGAACATCCTGACTGGGCTCGTCGACCTCAGAAGAAATTCAAGAAAGTTCAAGTTCCTCTGATGGTCAAGTTCATTTTCTTCATCTCGAGAGCACGATGAAGATGAATACATTGACGACACTATGGTAGGCCCTGCATTGACAAACAACCCCGACAACACTGGCGCTCCTTCCTCACCAACACGATGAAATTCTTCAAAGGGGCGTTAGTCCTCACTTTTTCGTCCCTTTTGGTCTTCGATGACAAAGGGGGAGAAAATTTGAGTTAGTCTTCAAGCGGGTCTCTCTATATATGGGCTATTTTTGTTTAAGTTACAACTCTCGCTCTTCTGAAGCTTTTGTTGATTGAGTTGTAAACTTAAGTCCGATGGTGGTCTGACACTTTTGAACTATTTCCTCGCATGTTTATTTCCTCAAGTACCTTAATGCATACATGCTGAATTTCATCAGACACCATTTTCCTCACACATTTCAAATTCTTCATATCATATGTTCAAATGCGTGTATGAATTACAAGATATAGTGGGAGTTCTCCATGTTTTAACCTGCCATGTGCATTTGCAGTCCAAAGCAAATTCCTCAAATATGCACATCTTCAGGGGGAGTTCTTCTATATCTTGCAATCAAACTCCTCAAACTCTGTACTTTCACTTCATATGTTTATCCCCGTTGAAAACTTAACCTATTTGTCATCAATCACCAAAAAGAGGGAGATTGTTAGTGCATCTAGTGCCCCTTAGTGATTTTGGTGTATTGAAGACTTATAGGTTAAGGTACTAATGTGTTTGTGAGTCTACACAGGCTCTATAAGTCGATGAGGAGTTTGATATATTCAGAGATTATCGACCCCTAAAAATGTATGTCTTCAAGTGAAGACTTTGCTGAAGACTTTCTGAAGACTTTGGTGAAGACTTTGTGAAGACTTTGAAAATGAAGAAGTTGGTGTGACCTTGAAGATATGAATGAGGAATATGAAGCGTGAAGACTTTTGTTTTCATAGTTTCATTTCCTTTATTTGAGTCATAGGAAACACCGTACTATTAAAGGGGGGCGAGGTAATACTAAGGAAAATTTCCAACTGATGCTCAACTCCAAAATCCTCAACCTATACAATCCTTTGAGTGAAGCCTTTGGAAATCTCTTACGGTTCAGACAAGTTCTTTAGTGACAGAGACGAAGTTCTTCTGGTCTCTGAGGAAATTGATCTAACTGAGGAGTTAGGATTTCGCCAGTGCGAATTGCCTACAAGTGAGGAACATGATAAGCCCGAGGACTTTCATAGTTCAAATTCCGACCGTTGCTGTGCTTAGCGCCAGCTGTCCCCAATCATTCTTATCCACATAACGGTCATATAATTGGGGGCATTTATGTCTTATCATGTCAGGTTGCACCCTGGCTATAAATAGCCAGCCCCCCAACCACTAGTTGGTTGGCTGCTCCGAGAGAGAACTGACACTTGTCATTTGAGAGCAACCCATCCTCCGAGGACTTTGAGAGAAAATCATTAGTGAGGAGAAACCCACAACCAAACCACCAAGCACAAAGTGATTGAGCATCACTGAAGAAATTCCTGTGTGGAACCGATGCTTGTTACCTTTGAGGACTGTGCATCCTCGAGACGGTTAGGCGTCATGGTCTAGTGCTCCTGCAGTCAATTGGGGATCACGAAGTGACCTTGGTCTAGAGCATCCAGCAGAAAATTGTGGATCGCCAGGTGACCAGTTTGTGAGGGTTTTGGAAGTCTACCCTGAAGACTTACCACGAGTGTCGGGCGAGGACTGTGTGACCTTAGCTCAAGGAGAATACGATAAGGACTGTGTGTCCTGTGACTATGTGTCCTCTGGTTTAAATACCAGGCCGCTCCAAACCAGACATACGACTGTCACAGTAGTTGGAACTAGGTCATCAAATCATTGTCTTCATCAAGCTACCTGGTTCTATTTCCTCAACCCTTTCATTTCCTCGTATAACTGTTGATGAAATTGAACTTTACTGTTTGAAGAATTTGACTGAAGACTTTCACAATTACCTCACCTCAAATTCTTCAAGTTACCTTGTTCCTCACCTGCTTATCCTGTATCACCCTACTTGTAATCTATACATGTTTCATTTCATCATGATGACTATGCTGTCGCTATGTTCCTCATGCACTTGAGTACTTATTCTGCTGCTAGTTATTCATCACATTTCAAATTCCTCAAAGTTGAAATTCCTCAAGTGATGAATTTGTAAAAATCGCCTATTCACCCCCCTCTAGTCGATATAACGCACTTTCACTAGGAAACATGGTAGAGAAAGAGAACCATGGGTTCAGAAACCCATGCCCTTTCCTCCCAAACCATCAAAGAAAAAGGATGATGAGGATTTTGAGAGCTTTGTTGAAATGCTTAGACCGGTATTTTTACGTAGGCGCTTGACTGATATTTTGAAAATGTCTCCTTATGCTAAGTATATAAAAGGTATTGTGACCAATAAAAGAAAGATACCGGAAGCTAATATTTCCACCATGCTTGCCAATTATACCTTTAAAGGTGGAATCCCTAAGAAATAAGGAGATCCCGGAGTACCTAATATACCATGCTCTATTAAAGGAAATTATGTTAAAACTGCTTTATGTGATCTTGGAGCTGGTGTTAGTGTTATGCCTTTCTCTTTATACCATAGACTTGATTTGAATAAGTTGACACCTACTGAAATCTCTTTGCAAATGGCTGGTAAATCAACTGATCTACCTATCGGTATTTGTGAGGATGTACCTGTCGTAGTTGCAAATGCTACTATCTTGACGGACTTTGTTATTCTTGATATTCCCGAGGACGACAGTATGTCAATCATCCTTGGTAGACCCTTTTTGAATACTGCAGGGGCTGTTATTGATTGCAACAAGGGCAATGTCACTTTTCATATTAATGGTAATGAGCATACGGTACACTTTCCGACGAAACAACCTCAAGTTCATAGTATCAACTCTATTGAAAAAATTCCGACGATTATTGTTGGAGACTTTGAGTTCCCTCTTCCTACTGTCAAGAAGAAATATGAGATACTTATTGTTGGGGAAATGCATATCCCCATTGAGGTAACTTAGTGTTATTCGAAAATTCTTCGGTTTCATGTTATTCGAAAGAAGTTTGTTAATAAGACTTGATCAACCTTATTGATGGATTCATTTTGATGAGCATGAGATGGACGAATTTAGGAGGCACAACTTCTTGTACCTAACTTTTACTTTCTGTTCCCTAGATGAAATTAAGTAAAAATTCTATTATTTTCCTGTTTTTTGAGTTTGCCGTGCAATAAAAAAGTGACCTGAAAATAAAAGTTTTTGAAATGTCCTGAAAATGGAGTATGATTTTTTCTGGAATATTTAAGAATTTTTGGCGCTGAGTATGAGTTAGGGGGCTGAACCAGTGGGCCACAAGCCTATAGGGCGCACCACCCCCCTAGGCGCGCCCTGATGGCTTGTGGGTCCCACGTGGCCCTCCTTTACTTATTCTAGCACCCATTCACTTCATCTTCCTCCAGGAAAAATCCAACCATTGCTCAAACCTGTGTTCTAGCTCATTTTGCAGCCATTTTCGATCTCCTTGCTCAAAGCTCCATTCGCAAAACTGTTTTAGGGGATTGCTCATCGGTATGTGACTCCTCCAATGGTCTAATTAGTTTTTGTTCTTGTGCCTTATATATTGCAGATTTTTGCTGTTGTGGTGACTATGTTTTTGAGCTTGCATGTCAAATTTGTATGGTCCGAGGTAGTTTTGATGCATGGTATAGTCTCTTGGCACTTGAAGGAGTAGTTGCTATGAGTTTTGTTGAGTTTTATTCACCTTTATTCTAGTTCACTAAAAAAATTAGAATTTTGCAGAAATGTTGAGAAGATTACTAAGAGGTTCTTCAAGCGGGGGTTCTAAGGAAGATGAAAATGAAATGAAGGAGAAACCCAAATATAATCTTCCTCGCGTCGCAGAAATTCGACCATGTGAATGGTCGTGTGACACATTCTTGAGGACGATCGAAATTTATGAAGATTTCTATTATTTGGCCGAGAATGCAGGCATCACCGACTTCCTCAACAATAAGTGTGACTAGTACCTCTTGCTCACTAATACCTTTGTGCAAAATTTCCACTTTCATCCTAGGGAAGACCCTCCTACAGTAGAATTTCACTTATATGATGTGCCTAAGAAAATGAACCTTTATGAGTTTTGCAAAGTTTGCAAGATACCCTATGAGGGCAGCATCAAGGAACCATGTCCTCGAGACATGGAAGATTTTATTGCCGCAATCATTGTAGGGGAAGAGAGAGGCGTGTCAAAGGCAGGTCATAGTTTTTTAGTGGGAGCCACAGGAGGTCGCTAATGAGTGGAACCCTCAGTGTCCTCTAGAGTATCCCGGAGAAGGTTATTTCCAGTCGTGGCCCTAGACCAACTTAGGCCAAAAGCCTAAGCTTGGGGGAGTGCGTATTTCTCACCGACATTACATTCATGATCACACACTTGTGTCAGTTATCGGTATTCATACTTTTTCATTGTACTATCCATGGTAGTTTATTTCTTGTTTTGCTTTCTTCTTGTGTGTTTAATTAACTTTGAGGAAAATACAAAAAAAATTAGTTCTATATTTATTTCCTAGTTGCATAGTTGTAGCATTAAAGAGAAAACCCAAAAATATTTCTTGTTCTTCTTTTTGCTTGTTGGGAGCTTTCCCGTGTAAATAATTTTCCTTTCTTTTCTTTGGGTCATAAGGAGAAGACCATGATGACATGTTGAGTGGCTCTCATATGCATTATTGTTTATCTTACATAGAGCCCATATTCTCTTGTCTTCTCCTTTGAATTATTGTTTGCAGATTCCAGCTTAGTCCAATGCACATGCACTCTTATTATTTTTCGCATCATTCGGTCCTGCAAGTGAAAGGGAATAATGACGATATATGATGAACTTACTGAGATGGAGAAAAGCTGGTAGGAATTCGACCTATCTTACTTTTGTAAATATGATTAGCTCATCGTTCGGGATTCAGCTCATTATGGGTTGAACATGTTAGCAATGACAATTAGAGATTATAGTTATTTATGCCATGCTTAATTATCTAAGAGTGGATAATGGTTTGTCTTGAGTGACAACATGCGCATTAAAATGGTTGTGATGTAGTATGATAGAATGGTATCCTCCTTTGAATGATTCAAGTGGCTTGACTTGGCACATGTTCACGCATGTAGTTGAAACAAATCAACATAGCCTCCACGATATTTATGTTCATGGTGAATTATATCCTACTCATGCTTGCATTCAATGTTGGTTAATCTCAAAGGATGTTGATGATTGTGTCGCTCTCTAGTTGGTCGCTCCCTAGTCTTTTGCTAGCCTTCACTTGTACAAAGCGGGAATACTGCTTGTGCATCCATCTCAATAAACCCAAAGTTGTTCCCTATGAGTCCACCATATCTACCTATATGCGGTATTTACCTACCGTTCCGAGTAAATTTGCATGTGCTAAACTTTAAACCTTCAAATAAATATTCTATTTTGTATGCCCAAATCGCTCATGTGGCGACTGGGCTGTCAGTATCTTCCATGCTAGGTGGGTTATTATCATGATATGTGTTGATTCACTATCATTCATGAGAAAGTGGCTGGTAATCGGGATGCCCAGTTCCAGGCTCGAAATAAAAAGCAAATTATAATTAAACAAAACTCCCCCAAGACTGTGTTTGTATGGACGGTACCCGTGGATTCGGCCCGCCGTGGAGTGTGACTGATTGGTGG
This sequence comes from Hordeum marinum, assembly GCA_022496015.1. Lineage (NCBI taxonomy): Eukaryota > Viridiplantae > Streptophyta > Magnoliopsida > Poales > Poaceae > Hordeum > Hordeum marinum. The sequence continues at coordinate 148,949,177 of CM039674.1, forward strand.
AGGGGGAGTAAAAACTTTACCATTCTATTTGGGAACCGCCTATAATGTATCTAGCATGGAATATATTGAAAACCTCTTGGTTGTTATGTGAGAAATGAAAGCATACCGCTAAAAAATCATTACTTATCTCTGTTTTAAAAGCTCGAGCTCTGGCACCTCTGCAAATCAATGCTTCCCTCCGCGAAGGGTCTTTCCATTTACTTTATTGTTGAGTCATCATCCTCTTATAAAAAGCACCAGTTAGAGAGCACCATCGTCATTTGTATGCCTTGCTATTAATTGATATTGAGTATGAGCATGACTGGATCTCTCTCACCGTGAATTACAATGTTTAGTCAGTCCTTGTTCTCTAGAGGCGCTCTGCATTTATGTTTTGCGGTCTCAGAAAGGGCTAGCGATATACCATTATGTCATATTGTATCATGATTGTTTTGATAAAATTGTTGTCACCCGAGACTTATTATTATTGCTCGCTAGTTGATTATGCCATTGATACGAGTAAATGTGAGACCTAAATGTTATTGTGAATGTGGTTAGTCTATAATCTTTGCTGAAAATCTGAACATAAGTTAGACATATTTACAACTGCAAGATCAAACAGAGTTTGTAAAAGTTTTTCTTTATCACTTTCAGTTTGTCAACTGAATTGCTTGAGGACAAGCAAAGGTTCAAGCTTGGGGGAGTTGATACGTCTCCAACGTATCCACTTTTCCAAACTCTTTTGCCCTTGTTTTTGACTCTAATTTGCATGATTTGAATGGAACTAACCCGGACTGACGCTGTTTTCAGCAGAATTGCCTTGGTGTTATTTTTATGCAGAAATAAAAGTTCTCGGATTGACCTGAAAATTGACGAAGATTATTTCTGGAATTAATGAAAAATATTGGCAAAAGAATCAACCGCAGGGGGCCCACCACCTAGCCACAAGCCTGGTGGGCGCTCCCACCCCCCTAAGGCGCGTTGGGTAGGCTTGTGGGCCCCCTGCTACTCCTCCTACCTCGTTTCTACGCCTATATATTCCTATTAGGGGAGAAAAAATAAAGGGAAGAGTTCATCGAGTTTCACGATACAGAGCCGCTGCCACCTCCTGTTCTTCCTCGGGAGACCAGATATGGAGTCCGTTTTGGGCTCCGGAGAGGGGAAATCGATGCCTTCGTCATCACTAACCATCCTTCATCACCAATTCCATGATGCTCTCCACCGTTCGTGAGTAATATCATTGTAGGCTTGCTGGACGGTGATGGGTTGGATGACATTTATCATGTAATCGAGTTAGTTTTGTTAGGGTTTGATCCCTAGTATCCACTATGTTCTGAGATTGATGTTGCTATGACTTTGCTATGTTAATGCTTGTCACTAGGGGCCGAGTGCCATGATTTCAGATCTGAACCTATTATGTTTTCATGAATATATGTGTGTTCTTGATCCTATCTTGCAAGTTGTAGACACCTATTACGAGTTATGATCCGCATCCCCCAGGGTGACAATAACTGGGATTCTTTCCGGCGATTATTGTAGTTTGAGGAGTTCATGTATTCACTAAGTGTTAATGCTTTGGTCCGGTTCTCTATTAAAAGGAGGCCTTAATAGCCCTTAGTTTCCAATAGGACCCCCGCTGCCACGGGAGGGTAGGACAAAAGATGTCATGCAAGTTCTTTTCCATAAGCACGTATGACTATATATGGAATACATGCCTACATTACATTGATGAATTGGAGCTAGTTCTGTGTCACCCTATGTTATAACTATTGCATGATGAATGCCATCCGACATAATTATCCATCACTGATCCATTGCCTACGAGCTTTCCACATATTGATCTTTGTTAAGTTACTTTTCCGTTGCTACTGTTACAATCACTACAAACTGATACTATCACTTTGCCACCGTTACCGTTACTTCCATATTACTTTGCTACTGAATACTTTGCTACGGATATTAAGTCTTTCAGGTGTGGTTGAATTGACAACTCAGCTGCCAATACTCGGGAATATTCTTTGGCCCCCCTTGTGTCGAATCAATAAATTTGGGTTGAATACTCTACCCTCAAAAACTGTTGCGATCCCCTATATTTGTGGGTTATCAAGACCTTTTTCTGGCGCTATTGCCGGGGAGCATAGCTCTATTCTCTGAGTCACTTGGGATATATATATCTATTGATCACTATGAGGAATCTTAAAGATCCAAAAACCAAGATCTACACCTCAACTACGAGGACTAGTAAGGAACTGACATCTAGCTCTGCACTTGATTCACCTTCTGTTCTGAGTAAATTTGCGGCACCACCACCTACTAGTAATTCTGATATGTCGCAAGTAATTGATGATGCTACTTTTGCTATGCATGATGCTTATGATGATACTTTGCTTGATGATATTGTGCCACTGGGTGAATTTCTTGATGAACAAATTGCTAGAGCCAATACTAAAACTCATAATATTTCTGAATTTGATGAAATTATTGAAACTAAACACTATGATACACCTGCTAGACCTAGCTCTCCTAGATATGAATTTCCTGATATACCTGAAGGTTATGATATGGAAGGAGAGGTATCTAGGATCTTTCTTGCTTGTAAGGATAGAGACGATCTTAAGAAATTGCTTCGCAAGTGGAAGGAAAAATCTTCTAATGATAGAATGCTATATGACCTAAGTTTGCTACTACACCTATCTTTGTTACTGATAAGGATTATGAATTCTCTGTCGATCCAGAGTTAATTACTTTGGTTGAATCTGATCCTTTCCATGGTTATGAATCTGAAATTGTTGTGGCACATCTTACCAAATTGAATGATATAGCCACCCTATTTACTCATGAGGAAAAAAATTCACTATTCCTATATTATTAAGTTGTTTCCTTTCTCATTAAAGGGTGTGTGCGTAGTCCTCAGGACATGATTTAATACTTCTCTGAAAAATATTTTCCTGCCCATAAGAAACAAGCTGCCTTGGAGGAAATATTTAACTGTGCAAATTGAAGGAGAGAGTCTCCCACAAGCTTGGGGGAGGCTTCTCCAATTACTTAATGCTTTTCCTGATCATCCTCTCAAGAAAAATGAAATACTTGATATCTTTTATAATGGACTAACCGATGCTTCTAGGGACCACCTAGATAGTTGTGCTAGTTGTGTTTTCAGGGAACGAACAATTGAACAAGCTGAATTACTATTGAATAATATATTGAGCAATGATAATGATTGGACCATTCCCGAACCACCTCCAAAGCCAACTCCGAAGAAAAGAGGTATTCTATTCCTTAGTCCTGAAGATATGCAAGAGACAAAGAAATCTATGAAATAAAAGGGTATTAAAGCTAAAGATGTTAAGAATCTACCACCTATTGAAGTAGTACATGGTCTTGATGACCTGACGCAGGTAGTAGAGGTAAATTCTCTCAGTAGATTTGATGAAGGAGATATTCCTTATAATAAGTCTGCTAGCCAATGCTTGGATGAATTTGATGATTTTGTTGTGAAGCAAGAAAATTTCAATGCTTATGTTAGTAGACAACTAAAACATAATGCTTATATGCTGGATCGCTTGAGTGATTATTTGAATTCAACCGTCAATGATCTTAAGCTTATTAGTAAACATGCTTCCATGGTAACCACTCAAGTAGAACAAGTACTTAAGGCTCAAAATGATTTGCTTAATGATATGAATAGTAAAGACAATGATCATTCTGTTAAAGTTGTGACTGGAGGTGGTAGAATGACTCGGGAACCTTTGTATCCCGAGGGCCATCCTAAAAGAATTGAGCAAGATTCTTAGAGAGTTAATACTGATGTACTTATTCGCTCCGATGAGAGTAGGAAAAAGAATGATGGTAGTACTTCGCATGCTGCTAGTCAACCTGTTATAGATACATCTGAGAATCCAAATGATATTCCTATTTCTAATGCCGAGACACAATCTGGTGATGAACATGAGCCTAGTGATAACATTAATAATGATGTTCATGCCGATGCTCAACCTAGTAATGATAATGATGTGGAGATTGAACCTGCTGATGATCTTGATAACCCACAACCTAAGAATAAAAGATACGATAAAAGAGACTTCATTGCTAGGAAACATGGTAGAGAAAGAGAACCATGGGTTCAGAAACCCATGCCCTTTCCTCCCAAACCATCCAAGAAAAAGGATGATGAGGAGTTTGAGCGCTTTGTTGAAATGCTTAGACCGGTCTTTTTACGTATGCGCTTGACTGATATTTTGAAAATGTCTCCTTATGCTAAGTATATGAAAGATATTGTGACAAATAAAAGAAAGATACCGGAAGCTGAGATTTCCGCCATGCTTGCCAATTATACCTTTAAAGGTGGAATCCCTAAGAAACTAGGAGATCCAGGAGTACCTACTATACCATGCTCTATTAAAGGAAATTATGTTAAAACTGCTTTATGTGATCTTGAAGCTGCTGTTAGTGTTATGCCTTTATCTTTATACCATAGACTTGATTTGAATAAGTTGACACCTACTGAAATCTCTTTGCAAATGGCTGATAAATTAACTGCTCTACGTATCGGTATTTGTGAGGATGTACGTGTCGTAGTTGCAATTGCTACTATCTTGACAGACTTTGTTATTCTTGATATTCCCGAGGATGACAGTATATCAATCATCCTTGCTAGACCCTTTTAGAATACTGTAGGGGGTGTTATTGATTGCAACAAGGGCAATCTCACTTTCATATTAATGGTAATGAGCATATGGTACACTTTTCGACGAAACAACCTCAAGTTCATAGTATCAACTCTATTGAAAAAATTCTAACGATTATTATTGGAGACTTTGAGTTCCCTCTTCCTACTATCAAGAAGAAATATGAGATACTTATTGTTGGGGAAATGCATATCCCCATTGAGGTAACTTAGTGTTATTCGAAAATTCTTCGGTTTCATGTTATTCGAAAGAAGTTTGTTAATAAGACTTGATCAACCTTATTGATGGATTCCTTTTGATGAGCATGAGATGGACGAATATTCTTTGGCTCCCCTTGTGTCGAATCAATAAATTTGGGTTGGATACTCTACCCTCGAAAACTGTTGTGCCCCCTATACTTGTGGATTATCAGCGCCTCAACCCGAAGACGTCAGGTCCAGGCTGGTGGCGGAGATGCTCGTCGAGGCACCTTCTGAGGCGCCCGCAAAGAAGGAGGAGAAGAAGAAACCAGGCCGAGACGGCCTTCGCATCATGGACCAGCCAAAGGCTATGTCCAAGGAAACCCATGCCTCCTCGAATCAAGAGGAGGATGAGGATGAGGATGAGGATGAGGGGGAGGGCGATTCCCCCCTCGCTAGAAAGAGGGCGGCATCATCGGACGCCACGGAGGACGTACCTCCTCCTGCCTTGTCGGACATAGGTAATCCTGCCCAACGACAGTTTGGACTCAGATACCGAGTCCGATGACTTCGAGAGGGTTCCACGTAGGAACCTAAGGGTCAAGTCCCCAGCTCGAAGGTGAGGATCCGAATACTTCCTCGGCTATCATCGATAGGTTTTAAAGGTTACTAACATGCGAGCACTTTACTGATTATGCAGCCCGCTGCGTGCCCTCCCCATCGACCAAATTTCGGACGGGGAGACCTCGCCCGCTGATCTAGCGGAGAGCAGGAATGAGTCACATCCCACTCCTACAGGCGTCGCGAAGGACACCGTGGAGGTGTCGTCCCAGCATGCTCCAATGGAGCCAGGCACCAGCGATGGGGCAGACGACATCATGGTCGAGGCTAACGCCTCGGCCACCGAAGACCGGGGGTGGGACACCACCCAGACACTAAGGAGACCGGACGAGTAGACGTTCGGTCTCCTCCAAGGACCTCTCCGAGTGCACCACGCCGAGGCACCGGTTCAATCCCCGATCGGTGATCGAGTTGTCCGATCACCACCGGCACCACCGACCAATGGGTGGCCGGTCATGGGGGAGGCTCTACTGAGCGCCTCCATCTCCGAGGAGCACCGCACCTTTATGGCTGCGGTATTGCAGAGCATTCAGTCTATCGACAATGGACTGAAAGAGGCCTTCAAGGGTCTCCTGACGGGCTTTCAGGTGAGCCCCGCAATGCTCTATTTGTTAAATATTAATTTCTTTGTGTTATCATCATGTACATGGCAGCCCTAGAGCCCTAGGTGAAAAAACTCACCTAGGGGTCAGTAATGGATCATTGTCCGAACTATATACTAAATTATATGTTCGGAACGTTCTAACCAGCCATTAAGAGGACCGGACATAGAATCATATTGACGTCAGTTCGGTAATTTTGAACCCATGTAACCTGATAAGGATTTGCTTTTTACAGGCTTTGTCATCGGCGGCGGCTGCGAATGCCGCCGACCTAGACAAGTTGAATCGGAAGCTCAAAAGCTTCGAAGATGAGCTTGATGCTCTTAACATAGTATCCGAAAAAATTTGGTCATCCTACTGTCGATGCAGTATTCTCATTCTTGATGCTTAAACAGCCTCGGTGAAGGAAATGTAGACGCTCAAGGCCGAGCTACAAAATGCGAAGTAGGAGGCTTCGGTCGAGACGGCGGCGGCTGAACAAACGGCTACCGTGCTTTCGGCCTTAAGAGCCACCATTGACAAGCACGAGGCTCAAATGGAGGAGATCCAATAGGAGATGAAGGACACCAACCACAAGTGCGAGGTCCTTGAGCAGAAGGGCAAGGAGCAGGCCGCTGAACTATCCACCCTGAAAACCGAACTCCAAAAGGAGCGGGTGGATAGGAGGTTCTTCGAAGAGCAAGTTCACGAGGCTAATGTTATAACGGATTGTAAGTCGTACTTATTGCAGCGTGTCCTCAGGGATAGCAAGTTCGAGTTGCTTACCCAGGTGTGGCATTCCTCAGGCGCCTGCTCCGACCTCTAGAAAAGTGCAGCTGATGCGAATCAGCTCTATGCTTCGTGGGGAGAAGGAGATGAAGCTCATCTATTCTGGGCGCAGTTTGAAGCCCCCAAGCACTCTCCTCTCCTTACTGAGCAGCTGAAGTAGCTTATGGAGCTGCACCGGATGGCAGAGCTGGCCATGAAGGATCTCTATATCCGGCTATGGCCCAACGACGCCTCACCCCGGGTCGACGCCTCACCCCGGGTCGACGCCTCACCCCGGGCGGCTATATCGGACTGGTGCAGAAGCTGGTCGACGCCTCACCCCGGGTCGACGCACTAAAGCGCTCCTCCTTCATCGAAGGATCTGGATGGCCTTTGCAAAGGCCAAGGTGCACTGGCCGGGGCCTGATCCGATGAAGATAGCCATCGCCCTTCCACCTCCTGGAAAGGAACATAGGCGCCCCGAGCTATACTTCTCCGGAGTAATGGAGGGTGCTCGGGCGATAGACTCGCAGTGTTCGAAAGAGAACATGTATGAGTATATTGTAATGTGTCCGAACATTTTAATGTTTCAAGTTTATAATTTATCATGCTTTCAATGTTTTGCATTCCTTATAACTCCTATGTGGCTATTGAAACTGAAAGCTGCGAGTCGTCGGCTTCAGCCCCCATGTAGATGCTACATGGGGTGTCTCTACCAATGCACTATGTCCCTTAGCCGGGCTATCAGAACCCGAAGGCAGTGGAGTGTGGCGGACCAGGCAATTAGACCATAATGCTTTACTGCTTTCACTTAGCTGTAGGGGCGCGAAAAGGACTGCAGGGGGTTGATGATTCGCCCCCGGTGTTTGTGATGTTCGGATGAGCCACAGCTAAAGCCAATATCACATGGTTTGTATGAAGAACAAACCCCTCTTATGACATGGAATATCCTTTGATGAGGATTTGAGTATAACACTTTAAGCTCGGATTCACAGACCGGTTCTCGCATACTATGACGGTCACTTTTCGGCTTTCTCCCCTGAGGTGCTTGACCAGGCTAGCCGACAACACAATCGCAGGGGTTCTCCCTTTGCCCTTTTAGCCGAACAAGCAGAACATAAAGGGGCAAGCGCAGGAGCAAGGCAACCCAACTATTGACCCAAGACATAGTTTGGAACCAATGCATATAAAGCGAATTCCAAGACGCCAAAGGCATAATCAATTGTACGTAAGGCGGGTCTTTTTAAACTCGAGCCCCTGATCTATTAGCCGGTTGCATCGTCATATACCAAACAGTTTCGCGAGAAGAGGGAGAAAATAAAATATGTGCCAAAAAGGATAACAAGACAAACACGTATAGTGATGTTGTATGTTTCTCAACAACTCTTATTGCTCGGATTACCGAAGCAACTGTTCACAAGTATTTGAAAAAAGAAATTTTACAGGAGTGGTTGTACCAGGGGTCTTCGATTGGTGACCTTACGTCCTCGATGTGCCCTATCGCTTGTCTATTCTTGTGCTACCTGGGGAGTGGTGCACCTCGATAGGTGGTACTGTTTGGCGAACGGATCTTGCAAACAAGGTCTTGAGAAGTCGCCAAAGTGTGGATAAGCTTTACACCTTTAGCAAGCCCTTGATGGTACGTGTAGTGTGTCCGAAGACATTTAATGGTAGTAGTTCGGTTCAGCCGAACACTTACCCTTTTTTCCCAACCACCGCCATGGAATTTTAAGTGCAAAGTTGTGCTTCCTTGGCACGTACTTCACTGGTCTTAGGGTTGAGCGATGGGGGCGAATCCCTATTTAAGGGGTGAGGAAGGGCCTGAAAGCTCCGGCTGAAGCTATGCTTGTTTCCCAACCTTGCGTGCCTTTACAACAGATGTCGACGTTTGTCGATCATCGCTGTAATTAAATTCGGCTGCCAGGGCCAACGCATGTTCCTCAGTTCGGAGAGAGCGCTCTGTATTGTCATTGACAATAATGACCCCCTTAGGGCGGGGCATCTTGAGCTTGAGGTATGCATAGTGCGGGACGACGTTAAAGCGAGCGAACGCTGTTCGGCCGATCAGGGCATGGTAGCCGCTGCGGAAGGGTACAATGTCAAAGATCAAGTCTTTGCTTCGAAAGTTGTTGGACGAGCCTGTAGGATCACTAGAAGTGTATGTCTAGAGGGGGGTGAATAGACTACAAGTAGAAATTTAAAACTACCTCAAGCATAAGACAAGATGTTGGCAGTTTTAGCATACATAATTAGTCTATGACACCCAACACATGCAAGTCATCAAGTATAGCAACGGAAAGTAAAGACATTGCACATGGAATTAAGGAGTAGAGATAGAGAGATCAAACGCATGAAGGACACAAGATTTTCCTTGTGGTTCCGATAGGTGGCGCTATCATACATCCACGTTTATGGAGTCTTCAACCCACGGAGGGTAACAGTCGCGAGAGTCCACGGAGGGCTCCACCCATAAGGGTCCACGAAGTAGCAACCTTGACTATTTCATAATGACTTCTGTCCACAAAGGACTAGCCTCACTATGGGAAGATCTTCACGAAGTAGGTGATCTCCTTGCCCTTACAAACTTCTTGGTTCAACTCCACAACACGAAGTAGGAGGCTCCCAAGAGACACCTAACCAATATAGGAGGCACCACCCTCCAAAAGGTAATAGGCTCGATAAGACGGTGAACTCCTTGCTCTTGTGCTTCAGGATGATAGATTCCTCAACACACAATCACTCTCTCACAAATTTGGCTTGGTGGAAAAGACGGGATTGGTGGAAAGCAACTTGGGGATGCTAGAAATCAAGATCCATATGGTTGGAGTGGAAGATCTTGACCTCAACACAAGGGTAGGTGGTTCTCTCTCAAAAAACTGGATGGGGCAAGTATGGAATAGTTCTGAGTGCTTCTCTTGGGAGTGAGTGGTGGTGGAGGGGTATATATAGGCATCTCCAAAAATCCAACCATTACACACAAAATGACCAACTCGGTGACACCGATGTGTTAATCTCGGTGGTACCGAAGTGACCAAAAGGTGGCAACTTTCGAATCTCGGTGAGACCGATATAGGAATCTCGGTTGCACCGATAAGGTGACCAACAGTGAGATTGCCCAATCTCGATGACGCCGATTCACAAAACTCGGAGGTACCGATTTTGTAAACTTGCATACCAGGAAGTTGGCAACCCAAACTCGGAGGCACCAAAGCAGAATCGGTTGCACCGAAGTGGCTAGGGTTTGGCTGAGTCTGTCTAGGTTTGGGAATCAGTGGCACCGAGTGGAATGTGTTGGTTGCACCTATTTTGAGCATTTAGCTTTGGACAGACTTTTGTGGAAGAGCTTGTGGGTGTATGTGGTGACTATCACTTGTGTACGTATGAGCATTTTGTTTACCAAACCTTACCCCCTTTTAATAGTATTGGCTTTCCTATGAAATCAAAGTGATTTCTCACAAAGTAAAATGAAGAGTCCTTGTGATAGCCTGGAATATTAGGGATGATAGACTACTCATATCAATAAGAAATTCCTTCTTTTCCGGGAGCCTATTCAAACAGAACTCCCAGGTTAAGCGTGCTTGGCTGGGTGACCGACCGGGAAGTTGGTCCTGGGTGCACATGAGTGAGGACAAAGTGCACAGAAAAGACTAGTATTGATCTATGAGGCCAGTATAGATCCCGCCAGGAGTAACGACTACCGGCGGGTGTGTCCGGGGCGTTACAAGTTGGTATCAGAGCCGACCCTCGCGGTTACATGGATGTTTTCCGACAGGTGCACAATCATGTTGTTCACGAAGTTGGTGACCCGTCGTGGCACACGGAATGACACATGTATCGGACTGGAAGCACATACGTTTGTGCCAAGAGGGAACGTTCCTATGACCTGACGAGGACGTCGAGTCCTCTGAGTGGTGGTGTATGTGATAGCCTGATATATTAGGGATGATAGACTAGTCATATCAATAAGGAATTCCTTCTTTTTCGGAAGCCTATTCAAACAGAACTCTCAGGTTAAGCGTGCTTGGCTTGGAGTAGTTCTAGGATGGGTGACCGACTGGGCGTTACAGTCCTCTTGCTTGAAGCTTGGCCAATGCTATTCCTTATCCTGCTTCTTCATGGGGATACTCTCCACACTCCTTTTTGCCAACCCATCTCTCTCTATGGAATTTATCTAAAATACACTAGATGAAAGTATTAGTCCAAGAGATAATGTATGTTATCATGAATTATTAAAACCACCAAGGGAGCACATTGTGCTTTCAATCTCCCCATTTTTTGCAATTGATGACAACATACAATCGAAGCTTCAAATAAAGATATGCATGTATATAATGAAGACTTTGAGAGACACATGACTTAGACTTGATCCCCCTAAATGTGTGCAATCCCATTTAAAGGATAGTTGCTTTGGAATGCATGGACACACATGTATTAGAAAGGATAAAAATGAGTCATGTGTATCTTGTCTATATGCATCAAATGTATGTGAATGAGATGTATCCTCGTTCAAGACTTCACTCTTGCAAACAATATGTTTAAGAAGCAAGAGATCATCTTGATCAAAGATATGATGCATATACTTACCTTGAGTTCTTGAGCATTCTAGTAGTAGAAACACACTTGAGAATACAATGTTAGGAAACACAAGAGTATTCTACTAATCAAAGGCAATAGAACTTAAAAGTACCAAGATATGGAGAACATATATAAAGTAGTATTCCTTAGAATTGATATGTCTCCAAGATCATTTAGAAGTTTCTCCCCTAGATATGAAATAGTAGGACATCCTATCCCTCTGAATCTTAGCATGTAGATATTGGGATTGGATAGGGTGAGTACATTATTCTCCCCTACTTTGGTATTCTCCCCTTGTAAATGTAAGTGTAAACTTGATATTCTCCTCTCCCCCTAAATTATATCTCCCCCTCTGCATAAGCGTGTGTCTCCCTTTTTAGCTTTGAAGCTTTGTATATCTCTCCTCATTTGGCATTAATTTCCAAAAAGGTCATACATAGGGTCAGATATAGGGATCATTGAATAAAATGGGATCCTTGAGAACAAGGGTCATTGAATGTAGGAGTCATAGAAAATGAAATACAAGCGAAAAATTGAGGGAATCATTGAAATTAATTTCTCTCCCTCTGGATAAACTGAGATCTTGCAGAACTTCTCCTCCTTTAAGTTAGGGATCCTTGAATGTATTTCTCCCCCTTTTTAAAAAAAAGGGATCATCAAAGGATGGAAAAAATACATAAAGGAACACAAGGAATATTTACAACTACGAGCACAAACAGAAAAATGACAGAAAGTTGGTGGCTCCGAGACAGATTTGTGGGTGATACCGAGGTAATGTTATGCTGCTCATCTGCTAAATCGGTAGAACCGAGTTCTTTGTATCGGAGGCTCCGAGGTGTAACTCAGAAACTTGGCAAATATGAAAATTGATCAAAGACAAAATTGCAAATGAAAATCAAACAAGGAAGAGAATCAAAAGATTTGTACCAATTGCGAATATTTACATATAGATATCAACTAGGAAAGATTTGAGTGGTTCCAAGAAATTTTGCGATTTGAGAGTGAACCAACCAAAAACTTAACTAGATGATGGGCGGTGACTAGGTCACCTATATTAGAGTATATTGACTTAGGAGCCAAGCAAGAATGCTTGATCATAGGTCATACTCATTGTTAAGCTCAAAATGGGGTTACCATTTTTCGATTAAGCATTTTAATGTCTTCATATCACTTGAGTTGCTTTAGCTCATGACTTGGAGTAAAGCCTTTTTCAAGGATATTAATACATACCTTTGAGTGATGTTGTTGATGTAGATTGTAGGTGAACTTGATGAGGATGCTTTAAGTTGATGAAGATGATCTTGAGTTGGGAGCAATCCTTGTTGTTTTCGTTCACTCTTCACCTACATGGGTTAGTCAGGCAAGGAAAAACATGATATATCCAAATTACATGATACCAATTTGAGATTTAGCAACTAAGGGATATATGTCAAGGATATGTTTTGTTGTCTTCTTCCTTCCATCATCAAAGCGAGGTTGTGGATACTTGGTCATGACAAGATTGTTCAAGATAAGAGTTGATGGCAATCTTGTGGAGTGTAGTTCTTCCAAGTACCTACAAAAGGGTTAGATGCATGGCAAGGGAGCATAGAATTCCAAGATATGATATTCAAGGTAATAGCATGGAATAATCAATGAAGCTCATCCCCTTGCATGCATCCGAGTGAGCTTAGCTCAAGTTTGAAGCATCAATGATGTTCAACTCACTCGTCAAGTGGCAAAACACTTTTTCATCAAGTGGCTTAGTAAATATATCGGCCAATTGCTTGTTAGTACGAACATGTTTAAGATTAATATCTCCTTTGCCAACATGATCATGAATGAAATGATGTCGAACTTGAATATGCTTGGTTAGAGAATGTTGCACGAGATTATGACCAATCTTAATAGCACTTTCATTGTCACAAAGTAACGGCACATTTTTAACATAGATTCCATAATCTTTAAGCTTTTGTGTCATCCATAACAATTGCGCACAACATGATCCAGCAACAATATATTCAGCTTCGGCGGTAGATATAGATACCGAGTTTTGTTTCTTGGAAGACCAAGACACAAGAGATCTACCAAGAAATTAACATGTACCCGAGGTGTATTTTCTATCAACCTTGTCACCGGCATAGTCCGAGTCGGATTAGCCAACAAGATTAAAGGAAGATCCCTTGGGATACCAAATGCCAAAGTTTGGTGTATGAATCAAGTATCCCACAATATGTTTCACAGCCTTAAGATGACATTCTTTAGGTGCAGCTCGATATCTAGCACACATGCAAACACTAAGCATAATATCGGGACGGGAGGCCCATAGATGAAAGCAATGAACCAATCATTGATCGATAAACCTTTTGATCAACCAGTTCACCCTCCTTAGTGAGATCATCGTGTCCGCTAGTGGGCATGGGAGTTTTCATACCTTTGCACTCTTGCATGTTGAACTTCTTGATTAAGTCCTTAGTGTACTTTGTTTGAGAGATGAATGTACCTTCTCTCGTTTGCTTGATTTGTAGACCAAGAAAGAATTTCAGCTCACACATCATAGACATCTCATACTTCTCTGACATCAACCTTCCAAATTTCTCACTGAATTGTGGGTTAGTAGATCCAAAGATAATATCATCCACATAAATTTGGCACACAAATAATTCACCATTAACTCTCTTTGTGAATAAGGTTGCGTCAATTTTACCAATTTCAAATCCTTTTTCAATGAGAAACTTCGTTAAGCATTTATACCAAGCACGAGGAGCTTGCTTAAGACCATATAAAGCTTTGCGAAGTTTGTAAAAATGGCCAGGTTTCTTAGGATTTACAAAACCAGGTGGTTGCTTAACATAGACCTCTTCTTCAATCTCACCATTTAAGAATGGAATTTTAATGTCCATTTGGTAAAGCATGATATCATGGTGATTAGCATAAGCAAGAAGAATTCGAATGGCTTCTAGTCTAGCAACAGGGGCGTAGGTCTCACCGTAGTCCATACCTTCGACTTGCATATATCCTTGAGCTACAAGGCCAGCCTTGTTGCGTATGAATTGACCGTATTCATCTTGCTTGTTGCGAAAAACCCATTTCGTACCGATGATGTTTTGCTCATCCTTGGGTTTCTCCACGAGTATCCACACTTCGTTCCTTTCAAAGTTTTGAAGCTCTTCATGCATAGCGCTCACCCAATCCGCGTCTTCAAGAGATTGTTCTACCTTCAAAGGTTCAATGCTAAAGATGAAAGTATAATGCTCACAAAAGTTAGCCAAGCGAGTTTTAGAGCGAGTAATCCTCCCGGTTTGTATATCACCAAAGATTTGGTTTAGGGGATGGTTCTTGTTCACTTGTGCTCGAACTTGGGTCAACTTCCGATTATTGGATGGTGGAGCTTCTTCGTCATCATCATATCCTTCATCTTCGTTTTGTTGAAGGTGTCATTCCCTTGAGGTGGTGGTGAAGGACGTTGTGGTGGATCTTCAGGATGTACTTCATCCTCCTCTTCATCTCGCCGTGTACCACTTATGGATGTTTCCATGTCATGTTGTAGGCAGCCTTGGTCCGAAGTAGGAGCTTCCACTTGGGTTGATGAAGTACTTTCCTTCACCTCTGTGGGGTGAATCTTGCCGATGGGCAAGTCTTGGATAGATTCCGAAGGATCTTTATCACCTACATCATTTCGCAACTGTTCGACCTGCGAACCATTAGACTCATCAAACTTCACTTCTACCATCTCTTCAACTTTTCAAGTGAAGTTGTTGTAGACACGGTAAGTGTGAGAGTTTGATCCATAACCAAGTAGCAAACCTTCATGAGATTTTGTAGCAAATTCAGCACGGCGATGCTTATCGAGAATGTAACACTTGGAGCTGAATACTCGAAAGTATCCAACTTGGGGTTTGTTACCGGTGAGAAGCTCGTATGCCGTTTTACCAAGAAGCTTGTGCAAGTAGAGTCAGTTTGTGGCATGACATGCTGTTTCCACGACTTCTTCCCAAAAGTGTCTTGGCGTCTTGTATTCGTCAAGCATCGTTCTTGCCATCTCAATGATGGTTCGGTTCTTTCTCTCAACAACTCTATTTTGTTGAGGCGTGTATGTAGCCGAGAACTCATGTGAAATACCCTCTTCGTCAAGGAAGGTATCCACATGGGTGTTCTTGAATTCCGATCCGTTATCGCTTCGAAACTTCTTGATCTTCACTTCAAACTGATTTTGCGCTTTGCATGCGAAGTTCTTGAAGATCTTTTGTACCCGCGACTTATCATCAAGAAAGAATACCCACGTAAATATGGAAAAATCATCAACTATAACTAGACCATAGGAATTTCCACCGAGACTCTTGTAAGCATTGGGACCAAAAAGATCCATGTGAAGTAACTCGAGTGGTCTCCTAGTAGTCATGATATTATTAACGGGATGACTTCCACCTACTTGATTTCCCGCTTGACAAGCACTACAAAGTCTATCTTTGTCAAAGATAACATCTTTAACACCAAGAATGTGATCGCCGTTGATAAGCTTATCTAGATTGCACATGCCTACATGTACAAGCCTTCTATGCCATAGCCAACCTTTAGATGATTTTGCAATGAGACAAGTACGAGGTTGGGCCTTTTTAGCAAAATCAACAATGTATAGATCACCTCTACGAATACCGCTAAAGACAATTTTATGATTATCAAATTGAAACACTTGGCAATCTACTTTAGTAAATAGCACATTGAAACCAAAGTCTGCTAGTCTAGATTCGGAAAGAAGATTGTAGCCAAGGGGTTCAACAAACATCACATTTTGAATTGAGATATCATGAGATATGGCCACCTTACCAAATTCAAGTACCTTACCCTTAGAGTTGTCTCCAAAGGTCACGTACCTCCGAGGGCCTTGATTAGGCATGATCTCTTGGAACATGTCTTTATCACCAGTCATGTGATCCGTGCATCCACTGTCGAGAATCCACTCTTTTTCGCCGGACATGTAATCCTTGAAGCTCGCCATTAGACTTAGATTCCTCATGATCTTTTCATGCTCGATGTCGAACAACTCATCTTCATCATAGTATGCATGTTCCACATTGTCGTCATCAAGTGGGAAATCCTTGTCATAAAGAGCAAGAGATTCGTTAGAATTGTGATCATGCCAGTGTTCAAGTCTATGAACACGAAGTGCTTCTATAATGATATTGTTGATAGTTGTGACATCTCCTTTAGCACGCATGAGACCACGAAGCTCAAATAGGCATTTATCAAAGTTTGGATCTCTAGGCTTCATTTTGTGAAAAGCAATGGTTTTATGAAGAATTTCATCAAGATTTCCTAATGAAAGATTTGGATATCATTTCTCCAAATCAGTCCACAAAGTATAAGCACATGCAAAGTTCTTCAATTGAGAAAGCATGAATCTCGGTAAGCCTCTAACAATAAAATTGACATTCCTAAGGTTACCAAGCATGTTAATTTCCTCTTCGTGTGTGGGATGCAATTCATCAATGGGGAGCACATAGGGATCTTCAATATGTTTTCTCAAATGGAATTTATCAAATAGATCAATCATGGCATTCTTCCATTGACTATAGTACTCTCCATCAAGAATGGGCATTCTACAATACAAACTCTCCACACTGGACACATCTATCTTACTCCATGGTGTTGAAACCGAAGCAATGGAGACCAAAGCTCTGATAGCACTTGTAGGATCACTAGAAGTGTATGTATAGAGGGGGGGGGGGTGAATAGACTACAAGCAGAAATTTAAAACTATCTCAAGCATAAGACAAGATGTTGGCAGTTTTAGCATACATAATTAGTCTATGACACCCAACACATGCAAATCATCAAGTATAGCAGCGGAGAGTAAAGACATTGCACATGGAAGTAAGGATTAGAGATAGAGAGATCAAATGCATGAAGGACACAAGATTTTTCGCATGGTTGCTATAGGTGGCGCTATCGTACATCCACGTTTATGGAGTCTTCAACCCACGGAGGGTAACGGTCGCGAGTGTCCACGGAAGGCTCCAACCATAAGGGTCCATGAAGTAGCAACCTTGACTATTCCATAACGGCTTCCGTCCACGAAGGACTAGCCTCACTATGGGTAGATCTTCATGAAGTAGGCGATCTCCTTGCCCTTAAAAACTTCTTGGTTCAACTCCGAGGCTCCCAAGCGACACCTACCAAATCTAGGAGGCACCACCCTCCAAAAGTTAATACACTACAGAAATCAAGGAATTTTCCGTCTGCCATGGCTAACGGCAAAGGGAAGGACCCCGGACGGCAAACATTACGGCAAAGAAAAACCCGATAAAGCGGTCCTTTGTGGTCCGCCTTAGGACCACGAACGACAAAGAATCTTTGCCGTGGGGGAGCAGACGACAAAGAGCATGGACGGCAGACCGTGGGGGAGCAGACGAAAAAGAGCATGGACTATAGACGACAAAGATTGTTTTTCATTTTTTTCATAAAACAGTGACATCACAGCAGAGCATCTCGCTAGTCAAACAAGACAGGTTTAGCATACATAGGTTTTGGATTCGCTGCCTTTCATTCATCGTAGGTGGATTTACACAGAAGTTACACTGCTGTCCTGAAAATTTAGACAAAGGACCTAGAGAAGTAAAAATGAAAAGCAATGAAGTCCTTCTCCACCGCAGCAACAGGGGCCTCACCACCGGCCATCCTTCTCGCCTGGGACAAACCACACGGACTTCCATGCCACCTACTTGCCCTGTTCGCCTACTTGCCTGCACTGGCCACCCGCACCGGCCCACAACGGCTATGACCTGCTAGCGCCGCTTGTCCGCGCTCGCTCGCAGCGGCCTCCCGCACTGGCTGGAGCAGAGGAAGGGGAGGGTGGAGGCCTGCCGCCGGCGGCAAAGAGTTTGTTGGCCGGAGGACCGAGGCTGGTGGCGTTGGCGCAGGTGAGGGACGCTGCTGCTCAGCCGCCGCGTTTCTATGGACGACAGAAGAGATCAAGGGAGATGAGGGTGCGCGTGGCCGGGGTGGGGACGTGGGATGCCTCATCCACTCGTGGGTGTGGGAGCGTGGAGCTGCTCCTCCACGTCATCGATCCAGGAGAATCTGGTTCCAGCCAATAGGAAACGTTCATATAAGTTGTGTTTCTTTACCCTACTAGATTTAGCAAAATAAATAGGTTAAAATTTAGTAATTTTTCTGAAATTTTTACTACACCTTCTACAAACTATAAACCAATAGTATGTCAAATTTCATATACTTTAGACCTTGTTTACACTCTCAAACAATTTGAGAAGTCAATACTATTCATTGGAAAGCCGTTAATATGGCATCCTCTTTGCTGTCTGCTGGCGAACGGCAAAGAGCCGGAAAGCAGACGACAAAGAGCCCGTGTCTTTGCCGTCCGCCAGCAGACGACAAAGAGCTGACTGATGGCAAAGACACTCTTTGTCGTCCTCTTTCACCTAGCTGATGACAAATACCCTCTTTGCCATCAGCCAGCAGACGGCAAAGACATGGCGGACGGCAAATGATCTGATTCCAGTAGTGATAGGCTCGGTAAGACGATGAACTCCTTGCTCTTGTGCTTCAAGATGATAGACTCCTCAACACACAATCACTCTCTCACAGATTTGGCTTGGTGGAAGAGATGGGATTGGTGGAAAGGAACTTGGGGAGGCTAGAAATCCAGATCCATATGGTTGGAGTGGAAGATCTTGACTTCAACACAAGGGTAGGTGGTTCTCTCTCAGAAAACTGGATGGGGCAAGTATGGAATAGTTCTGAGTGCTTATCTTGCGAGTGAGTGGTGGTGGAGGGGTATATATAGGCATCTCCAAAATTCCAACCGTTACACACAAAATGACAACCTCGGTGACACCAATGTGTTAATCTTGGTGGTACCGAAGTGACAAAAAAGGTGGAAACTTTCGAATCTCGGTGAGACCAATATAGGAATCTCGGTTGCACCGATAAGGTGACCAGTGGTCAGATTGCCCAATCTCAGTGACGCCGATTCACAAAATTCGAAGGGACCGATTTTGTAAACTTGCATACCAGGAAGTTGGCAACCCAAACTCGGAGGCACCAAAGCAGAATCGGTTGCACCAAAGTGGCTAGGGTTTGGCCGAGTCTGTCTAGGTGGGAATCGGTGGCACCGAGTGGAATGTGTTGGTTGCACCGATTTTGAGTATTTGGCTTTGGACAGACTTTTGTGGAAGAGCTTGTGGGTGTATGTGGTGACTATCACTTGTGCACTTATAAGCATTTTGTTCACGAACAAAACCTTACCCCCTTTTAATAGTATTAGCTTTCCTATGGACTCAAAGTGATTTCTCACAAAGTAAAATGAAGAGTCCTCTTGCTTGAAGCTTGGCCGATGCTATTCCTTATCCTTCTTCTTCATGGGGATACTCTCCACACTCCTTTTTGCCAACCCATCTCTCTCTATGGACTTTATCTGAAATACACTAGATGAAACTATTAGTCCAAGAGATAATGTATGTTGTCATGAATTATCAAAACCACCAAGGGAGCACATTGTGCTTTCAGGGCCAAACACTACTTCCAGGATTACGGAGCCGGTGCATCAGGCCTCGACGCCTGGAATCACTCCTTCGAAGGTAGTGTTGCTGGGTTTGATCCTTGATGGATCTATACCAATATTTTTCATCGTTTCTGAGTAAATCAGGTTAAGGCTACTTCCTCCGTCCATTAGGACTTTTGTGAGGTGATACCCGTCTATAATGGGGTCTAGGACGAGAGTGGTTGAACCCCCATGATGGATACTGGTCGGGTGATCACGTCGATCAAAGGTGATTGGGTATGTCGACCATGGGTTATACTTTGGGGCTACAGGCTCTACAACATATATCTCTCGAAGGGTGCGCTTCCTCTCCTTGGGTATATGGGTGGCGTATATCATATTTACTGTTTTCACCTCTGGGGGGAATTTCTTCTCTGCACCACCCATCGGACCCTGAGGCTCATCCTCATCCTCGCTGCGAGGTCTCTTGCCTTGATCCTCAAGCATGAGTTTGTTGTCCTGTTTGAACACCCAATAATTACGGTGCATGTGGTTGGCGGGATTCTCTTGAGTGACATGGATTTGGCAAGGCCTTTCCATGATCTTCTCCAGTGGGGTGGGTCTATCGCGATTGCTTTTAGGAGGCTCTTCTGCTTCCCAGGTCGGGAATTGCGAAAGCCGGCATTAACGGTCGTGTCATCGACATCACTATTGTTGTACTGGCGCTTGTTCTTGTTGCGCTTTGGTTTCCCGTTGCCGTCCCGAACTTCGGAGGTGTCGGGATCTTTGGAGTTGTGGCTGCGTCTTGCTAGCCAGTCATCTTCGCCCACGCAAAAGTGGGTCATGAGTGATGTAAAGGCAGACATAGTCCAAGGTTTATCTTGGCTGAGCTGGCGGGCTAACCATTCATCCCGAATATTGTGCCAGAAGGAGGCTATTGCCTCGGTGTCCTGGCAGTGAACAATCTAGTTTTCTTGGTCAAGAACCGATTCCAAAATTTCCGCGCAGACTCTCTGGGCTTCTGAACGACGTTGCTTAGGTCAGAGAAATCCGGCGGCCAAACATAGGTGCCCTGGAAGTTAGATCGGAATGCATCCTCTAGGTCTTCCCAGCATCCAATGGAGTTTTCGGGGAGGTTGTTTAACTAGTGTCGAGCTGGTCCCTTGAGTTTTAGGGGGAGATATTTGATGGCGTGGAGATCCTCTCCTCGCGCCATGTGGATGTGGAGGAGGAAGTCCTCAATCCATACGGTTGGGTCAGTTGTACCATCTTACTACTCTATGTTCACAGGTTTAAACCCCTCTGGGAACTGATGCTGCATCACCTCGTCCGTGAAACACAGTGGGTGGGAGGCACCTCTTACCCAAGCTATGTCGCACCGGTATTTGGCGTTTGTTCTAGCTCGGTTGCGTTCCCGGCCTTTATTGTTGTGGTCGAGCCAGGGTCTGTACCTGTCCCGTCTATCGGGTGAGTACCCTTTGGATCTGTAGATGGATCTTGTAGGACCTGCTCTGTAGTCCAGGTCGTGTCGTAGGTCAAACCTATCATCGGGCTCTAGTGGCTCCTTTCCCCATCTTAGGGGCATCGCCGGCCTATAACCAGTGTCGTCAGTCGTCCTGTCTCGTCCTCGAGGAGGTCAGTCTGGCTTATCCTATGGGGTATGTTTAGGAGACGGCGTATTAGTGAGCTCGTCGTCGAATTGCGACAACAACCTTCTGCGTGGATAGCTCTTAGGTTGGTCCGACAGACCGGTACCGTATCCTTCCTAAGCTGTGAGGACACTTGTCCATCAGTCATTGAGGTTATCTTGTTCGGCTTTAAGCGGCCGTTCTTTTGTTTTTCAGGCTGCGGGTTGTGGCTATAAGCTATTGTGTGAACAGTTCCTGATCTTCATGGTTATCGAGAATGTTGAAGTCATCGACTTCCGGGATGTCCTCTTCCTCGACAGGGGGGAGGTAGTTGTCGTCCTCGGAATCATTGAGGTCATCGGGGTTGCGCTGGTCTTCAGGCCTCTCCTGACCCTCTAGCGGGTTTTCGGGGATAGCGGGATCGCGGAGGTCATCCGGGGTATCTCCGTCCCTGGTGCTGATGATAGCTTTCCTCGCCTTTTTTGCCTTTTGACCGTTTATGCGGTTTCTGGCGCCTTGATGATGCTTCGGCCGACTTGTCGCCGTCGTTATTAGGCGTGTTCTCGCCATTAGCGGCAGAAGTCTCCACCATGTAGACGTTGTATGTGAAGGTGGCGGCCCATCGCCCGGTATTAATGGGGGTGGGAGCACAATCCTCATCATCCATGTATTCTGCCTCCTCGGAGGCATAGTCCAGCATGTCGATTAAATCTTCGACTATGGCTACCAAGTGGGTGGTGGGTGGGACAAAAAATTTGTTGTGACCCGCCTTGTGACCGATCTGAGCATGGATTGGGGTTGGATCGTCGATAATCTTCATCGAGGACATCTGATCTAGGGCCTCGTTGAGTGCCGAGAGCTCGATCGAGTCAACCTGCCCGGAGCCTTCAGAGTTGACCTCCGACGCGTCCAGGTGAGTGTAGTGTTCGGCAAGAATGAATATCCAGACGTCGAGAGCTATGGCCGGATCCGGACTAAGAGTTAGGTCATCAGTGGGGTTAATCCCGTGGGCGTGACCGAAAGAGGAATCCGAAGTTAAAGCTTCGGAGTCTTTGGGCGTGGCAGGCGAAACTACAAGCCCGATTAATGACAGGTCACCCCAAGAGTCCACAAAGAACTCTAGGTTCCCGAATCTGACCTCTTGATCAGGGGAGAAACTTCCTACATGGCCTAGATGGCCGGCTGGATCGGCGTGCAGCACGACGTTGCTGAAGGCAAAGGTCTGTCCAGGGACGAAAGTGTCCGTGTTGCAGACTTCTTCATTGTTGACAAGGCGAGCTATCGATTCCTTGGGTGATCACAGCGGAACTCTCAACTAAAGCACCAATGCCGCTGTCAAAACCGACGGATCTCAGGTAGGGGGTCCCGAGCTGTGAGACTAGAATCGATGGTAACAGGAGACAAGGGATACAATGTTTACCCAGGTTCGGGCCCTCCTATGGAGGTAATACCCTACGTCCTGCTTGATTTTATTGATGGTGTATAGGTTACAGAGTCAATCTACCTCGAGATCAAAGAACTAAACCCTAGATGAGTTGTTCTCTGTCTACAACCTAAAACCCTTCGGCTTATATAGATGCCAAGGGTACCTAGGGTTTACACATGGTCGGTTACACGCCGAAGGGATAAACATGCCTATTCGCTACATCAAACATGGAGGTCAAGCCACAATTCCTGAAGCTTCCTTCTTAGAGACAGGGCCTTCGATCGATCCAATGTTTGGCAAAATGACCCATACAGTCCGGCCCATAAGGAATAGGTCGGCCTCCCGAGGACCCCTTAATCCAGGACTCCCTCAAGTACGAAGGGACAACTGACCCGGCCATGTGGATTGAAGACTTCCTTCTCCACATACATATGGCTCGAGGAGATGATCTCCATGCCATAAAATACCTTCCATTAAAGATTAAAGGGCCGGCATGGCATTGCCTAAACAACCTCCCTGAAAACTCCATTGGGAGCTAGGAAGAGCTCAAGGACACTTTTTGAGCTAGCATTCAAGGCACATATGTCTGCCCCCCGGACTCAGATGACTTAAGCCACGTCGTCCAAAGGTCTGACGAATTAGCCCGACAATTCTGGAATCGGTTCCTCACTAAGAAGAACCAAATCTTCGATGTCTGGATGTTGAAGCTATAGCCTCTTTTAGGCATAACATCCGTGACGAATGGCTAGCCCATCAGCTCGGCCAAGAAAGGCCGAGGACTATGTCGGCCCTGACCTCACTCGTGACCCACTTTTGTGTGGGCGAGGACAGTTGGCTAGCTCGTCATGACAGCAATCCCGAAGACCCCAACACTTCCGAAGTTCAGGATGCAAACGGGAAACCATGACACAAGAGGAACAAACACCAACAAAACGGCGATCAGTGCCGGATCCAGCAACTCCAATTCAAGACCACTGAAGAAACCCTCTAAAGGGAATACAGATGGACCTACTACACTAGACAAGATCCTCAACATGTCGTGCTAGATCCACAGCACCTCGAACAGTCCTGCCACCCACACCAACCGTAACTATTGGGTTTTCAATCAGGCCAGCAAACTTGCAGCCGAGGACCAAAACAAGGGCCCCCATAGTGAGGTCGACAAAGAGACTCGTTGTCCCGACACCGAAGGCCAGAAACAATCCCCCCTGAGGTGAAACCGTTAACATGATCATTGCCATGCACATACCAAAGAAGGCGGGGAACCATGCACTTCGGGACATCTACGCCGTAAAGCCGGTAGCCCCGAAATTCAACCCCTGGCCAGATTTCCCGGTCACCTTCGACCACAGGGACCACCCGACTAGTATCCATCACGGAGGGTCGACAACCTTGGTACTTGACCCCATTATCGATGGGTACCACTTAACTAGACTCCTCATGGACGGAGGTAGTAGCCTCAACCTGATCTACACAGATATAGTAAATAATATGGGCATTGATCAGTCAAGAATTAAACCTAGTAATACCACCTTTAAAGGGGTGATTCCAGGCATCAAAGCCCACTTCTCGAGCACCGTGACTTTGGGGGTAGTTTTCGGTTCACCGGACAACTTCCGCAGTGAAGACTGGATCTTTGACATTGTCCCTTTCCGCAACGGCTACCACACCCTCCTCGGCCGAATAGCATTTGCTTGTTTCAACGTCGTTCCCCATTACGCATATCTAAAGCTCAAGATTTCCAGATCTAAGGGTGTCATTATTGTTAATGGAAAGACCAAACGCTCACTCTGTACTGAAGAACATACAGCGGCCCTGGCTGCCAAACTACAGGACGACAAGGAGACACCGAACTCCAAGTCCACGGTCAAGACCCGAAAGATGAGCAAGCGAGCCCGATCTTTGTTTCAACTCCCAGAGTGTTCCTGCGCCCAACATAAATAGGAATGTGCCCCCACGGCATGGCTCAGCTACCCATAAGGCACATGCCTTGAAAGCACAACTTTGCACTGAAATACCATGGGAAGCTGGGGGGGGGGGCTTGCCATCCATATGCTCGGCTAAGCCGAGCTATGGTCAGTATTCCGTCCTCAGACGACATCAGGGTCCATCAAGGGCCTACATCAAGCTAATATTTCATGACGACTTCTCAAGATCCCTTACCAAAGATCCGTCTGCCGATCACTACCTCCATTACAGGAGTACACCCCCCTCAAGAGAAAAGGCGCAGACGGGCAACAAGGTGTAGTAGGGATGGCAAGCCACTAATAAAAACCTTGTATAAACCTTTCCTCTGTAAAATTTATCTTCTAATAAATTACCTATAATAGTTGCTCGGATTGTATAGTTAGACGTCACGAGTTCTTCAGAAATAGAGACCCCACTATAGTCATTGATGCGACATCATTTTTCTCGCCAAAGCAAACTAGTTCGGTACATTTTCCTTAGTTGCAGCCAGCTCATAGACCGGGGGCTTGACTATAAGACTCACCCCAAGCATCATTCTGGCACTACTTTTTATCTTAAAAGTGCTCGGTTTCTTGGATATTGCATTATATGCATCGGTCCCGAATTATGTCTTGGGTCAATAGTTGGGTTTCCCTGCTCCTGTGTTTGCCCTCTTACGTTCTGCTTGTTCACCTAGGAGGGTAAACGGAGAACCACTGCGATTGTATTTCTAGCTCGCTTGGTCAAGTACCTCACTAGAGAAAGCCGAAAACTAACTGTCATAATACATGAGGACTGATCAGCGATCCGATGACCAGTGTTAAACCAAAAATCGTTGGAGGTTATGCTATGTCAAACAAAGGGTTTGTCCTTGCACAAACAACTAGTAATGGTGTCAACCTTGGTTACCCAAACACCACCCAACCGGGGGCTAGTCACCAACCCCCTAAGTCAAGCTCCGATGGCTAAGTTAAAGCACTAAAGCCACATAGTCCGATTCCTCGTTTACCTTGCACACTACCGCATCCGCGCATCGGGACGCAGGCTAAAAGACCATAGTGTGGAGGTCGAAATACCCGTTGTAGAATCTACAAGGGGGCTCAAGCCGACAGCTGACAACTTTCAGATTAAAAATGACCCTACATGAGTTTAAATAAAAGCATGTCAACGGACGCAAAATTAACTACATTATGAAGCATAAAAGCTCAACTGTCATCATGATAGTACATTCACTCATATATTTCATTTTTTGTGCATAGGGCCTCTATCGCCCGAGCACCATCCATCACGGTGGAAAAGTGTTGCTCGGGGTGCATATGCTCCTTTCCAGGCGAGGGTCCAGTGGCCATCTCAGTTGGCTTGAGCTTCGGCCAATGCACCATTGTCTTCACAAAGGCTATCCGAGCTCCCTCGACGCATACGTAGCGCATCAAGAAGTCAATCCAGGGAACAACGGCGCAAAGCTTTTGCACTAAGCCAAAGTAGCTGCTCCTAGTGGCTCTGAAGGCCACAGTTGGATGCAAAGGTCCTTCATCACCGTCTTCGCCATCCGATGCAACTCCATCACCTTCTTAATCTACTCGGTGAGGGGTAGAGGATGCCGGGGAGCTTGAAATTGCACCAAGAATAGCCTCTATGCAAGATCCCTGTGTCGGATCGCATAGTACTTGGACACATCCGCCACACTCCTTGGGAGATCCGCAAAAGCGCCCGAAGAACGCCACAATCATGTGAGCAATATGAACCTATTACCGCCAAAGAGACATTGCAGTAAGTATGGCTTACGCTCAGCAATAAGTTTGACTTCATGGAGCTCCTTCTGCTGGCCCTGCACCTCCATTCGCGATTCGTTGAACGCCGATGCGGCCGAGGTTAGCTCGAAGGCCTGCTCTTTATTCTTCTGGTCAAGTGCCTCACATCTAGTAATGGCATCCTTGATCTCCAACTCCTCGTGCTTCTCAATGATCGCCTTCGCCGACACCAGTTCGGCGGCCACTTGTTCGGCCGCCCCATTCTGCTCTGCGGCCTTTTGCCTCGCCATTTTTAGCTTGGCCTTGAGACTCTCAACCTCCTCGGTGACAGCTGCAGTCAAAATAATCACCCCATGCTTAGCGATAAGGAAAACTATGGTATTAAAATAGTCCAGTTTGGACTTACCTTACGCTAGGTCAAACCGTTTGTTCAGGCGGTCGAGCTCTTCATTGAGGCTCTTGAGCTTCCTATTCAGGTCGGTAAGCTCCACGGGGTTGCCGGCCCCTGCCGATGATGAGGCCTACATAAAAAAATACAGATGTCAGACTGCCGAGTTATTGGTTTTTTCGAACCTCTGCCATGTTTTTTCTACAATCATGCCATAGTCTCGGGGGCTACGATGCACTTTTCCTACTATCTTGATCCCCACTCCAGTTGTTTCAAACTCAACCAGGGCTCAGGGGCTACTATATAAGGATTATATATGTCTACAAAATTAAATTTCTCTATAAAGGGGCATTACATTATTTACCTTGAAGCCCGTCAAGAGGCCTCCAAAAGCCTCCTTTAGCCCACTATCAACAGATTGAATGCCGTGTAAAACCACACTCAACAGAGTATGGTGTTCTTCTGCAAGGGAGGAGCCAATCAAAGCTTCCTCCATCACGGTCGGCCACCCGTTATCGGCCCATTCTACCACGGGTGGCGCTTGTGGCGGCACCTTGGCCCTCCCATCGTTAGAGTCCGAAATGGACGACTCCGGGGGCTGGGTGCTCCGGGGTAGTCTTCGGGGAGAGCTCGGATGTTTCGAGCTCCCCCTATTTGTTCCCCCGAATAGAATCTCCCTCCTGGTTTTTGGTGACCGAGGTATTCACCTCAGCCATGGTGTCATCGCCCTCGCCCGCCGTATTCGGAATAGGAGGGGGTCCTTCGGGATAATACCTCCGCCACCTCATTGGCTGGGAGTAAGAGTGGTGTGCGATACGGTTCCGCTCTCTACTACATCGGTTGGCAGAGAGTCCCCCTTCGAGTTTTGATCGATGGGGAACTCACACGGTGGGGTGCGATATAAAAGGCATACATTTGAATAATAATTAGCCTCAAGGTAGATGAACTAGAGTATCTCTAGATACATACCTATGAGCCGGGGGCTTGACCCTGGGGTTCCTTTGGGGAACCCTTACAAAAGTTTCACACTCCTTGGAGGAGTCCGAGGTGTCATCGGCCAAGGCCACCTTGGCCCTACATGGCCTTTTCAAAGCGTGAGGAGGTAACTCCTCCTCGACATCATTGGATGCCGCCCCCTTCCTTGTTCAGGAGGAGTCACTCTCCTCCTCGTCCTCTTCCTACTCTTCCTCATGAACAGAAGAGGCATGGGTTTCCCCGGACTTAGTGTTCGGGGGTCCTCGTGAGCAGAGGCCCTCTCATGGCTCCCTCTTCTCACCCTTCCTTTTCTCCTTTTTCTCTAGTGCCGAATACGATGCCTTGACTAGCATCACCATCAACAAGGACGTCCAAGGGGCAATGGGGCCGGGATATTGATGTGTTCGTTCTTCCCTAGAAAGTTCTACAAAGGCAAGGGAAAAGGGGGTTATGTTCCTAGTTAAAAGGCGAATACTTGAAGATAAAAATATTAGCTTTTGTTATATGTTCTTGGGAGGGTTTTCGGCATCGAGGCCTATGTCCTCCTTTCGGTCCTACCACTCCTCCCGGGTCTTGAATAGCACCTTCCACAACTTGTCGTGGGTGGTGCAGTGGAAGTGAAGCACGGTGGCTGGATCGTCGGCCTGGTAGGCCCACATAGGAGACGCCCAATGCTGAAAAGGGAAAAGACGGTGGCATAGCATAATTTTGACCATGTTGGTCAGCTTTACCTTCTGCTCTAACATTTGGAGACACACTTCTACAACAGCTTCACCTCCGTGGGTGACCTAGGACTCCAACCTAGTGGGGGGGGTCCGAATATGAATTCAGAAGGGGCCACCCAGTTCTCATCACGTGGCTAGGTGATGTAGAACCATTCTTTCTGCCAAGTCTTGTTGGTATCTATGAAGGTGCCCTCTGGCCACTCAACTCGGGGAAGCTTGCTAATCATTGTCCCGCCCCGTAGTCTGCATGCTTCCCTTCAATAATCTTCGGCTTGACATTGAGTACTTTTAGCCATAGACCGAAGTGCGGATGGACCCGAAAGAAGGCCTCGTAGAATAGCTATGATGAAATCTGAGATGTGCATAAAAGAATTCGTGAGGAGGGGGAGAATCATGAAAGTCCAAACCATAAAAGAACATCAATCCCCTAACGAAGGGGTGGAGCGGGAAGCCAAGCCCCCGAAGGAAATGGGTGACGAACACCACCCTTTCGCCTGGCCTTGGGGTGGGAATGACCTGATTCTTCTCTGGGGTGCGGTGAGAAATGTTGGCCGAGAGGTATCCGTCGCGCTTCAACTCCCAGATATCATCATCGATAATGTAGGAGGCCTCCCATTTGCCTTTGGAGCCTGAGCCGGCCATGACAGAACTAGGGGTATGGCTTGGGGAACAGATGGGGAGAAATGGACCTGAGAGCTTGGATCTTTGGATACTGCAGGTGAGGGAGTTCTGGTTTAAGGGGTCCTTGGGGAGCCGGCCTATTCTTATGGGCCGGACTATATGGGCTACTTACCGAACACTAGAAGATTTGAAGGTCTAGTCTCCAAGATGGAAGCTTTGGGAAGCACGGCTTGCGCTCCACATTTGATGTTGCAAATAGGAATGTTTATCTCTTCGGCATGTAACCGACCATGTGTAAACCCTAGGCATCCTCGGTGTCTATATAAGCCGGAGGGTTTTAGGGTATAGAAACATAACAACTCATCTAGGGTTAGCTATTCGATCTCGAGGTAGACCAACTCTGTAATCCCCCACATCATCAATACAACCAAGCAGGACGCAGGGTATTACCTCCATAGGAAGGCCCGAACCAGGGTAAATCTGTGTCCCCTTCGTTCCCCTTCGTCCCCTGTTACCGCCGATTCTAGTCTCATAGTTTGGGATGGCCTATCCGAGATCCGCCAGTTTTGATACCGACATTGGTGCTTTCATTGAGAGTTACTCTATGAGCAAGATGGAATCGACGTCTCGCCTTGTCATCAAGAAAGAGGTCCGCAACATGGACACTTTTGTCCCCGGACAGATCTTCGCCTTCAGTAGCGTTGTGCTACACGCTGATTCCGCCGGGCCCCTAGGCCGCGTTGAGAGCTTTGCCCCTGATCGAGAGGTCAGATTTGGAAACTTAGAGTTCTCCGTTGACTCTCGGGGTGACTTGTCGTTAATCGGGTTCGTAGATTCGCATGTAGCCTCCGAGGTGTAACGACCCGAACCTGATAAGATTCGATGTCTCTATGCTTACTGTGCTAGTCCTGGATCAATAGCTAGCTAGCACACACAGTACAAAATGAAATACCAAGAATAATCCACATGTCATAAGTATTACATCGCAGATCCAGAGTACAATTTATTACATAGTGCTTAGCTCGAAGGCTAGCTCAAAATAAAACACAACGGAAAGCATAAAAGACAACTGTGGAGTCCTAACAACACCACTGGCAAAGCTGAGTGTAGTCATCGTAACCCTATGCGCATCACTCACACGTCGTATAAAAATCTTGCAACATAAAACGTTGCAGCCACAAAGGGTCAATACTTTGAATGTATTGGCAAATCACACCAAAATTGTTATAACAGACCTACCATATCTATATGCAAGAGTAGGACAAAGGAAAGGCTTATGGTTTGTTTTTGCACAAAGCTGATTTTATCTTACTTCTATCCACTAATCAAGTATTTAATATTTACTACACTTTAGTTCATTAATTGTTAAACTGGACCGCCTCCAATTTAACCCGCCTATGAGAGCCTCCGAGGATCATAGGTATAACTAAGCCCACTTCACATTTAATTGTATTGAGGTGATAAGATTATCCAGAGGTTTCAAGTCTAGCTGCTCAAAATTGTCCATAACCGGGGACACGGCTAATCATGATTAGTTTTTACACTCTGCAGAGGTTAGTACGCTTTACCCACTGGACCCAACCCGAAGATTGAGACGAAGTCTTTCAGAAATAGTCACCTAGTCCCAAAGGAGGCCCGTACCAACTATCCCGCTACATCTGCTGGCACATCCGGGTAAGGATTCCACAACTGATCAACTAAGCCAGAGCCCATATTAGCCAGTGGTCGCACATGGAAGCTACTTGATATGAAACATGTTCAACCTTTTTAAACCTGGGCGGCATTCCCCACCGTTCCTGAGTCATGTAGAGCCTCCCGGAGGATACATACTTGTCGACTGGTCCCAACATACCAATCCGCCCAGATGATTCATCAATTAAATATTAATATTGCAGAGCCTCCCAGAGGATAGAATAAAGTACATGTTGTTGTATTAATCATTACTTAACTTCACTCACAACTTCCATGTGACACACAAACCCCAATCCACGTCTACCATAGCAAGGCTAAGCAATAATTGAAATATAACGGTACCCAATATGGCGACAAGGATATCAAGGTCAGACTAAGCATATGGCTATCCTAACTGGGTTTAGCATATCATACCAACATAACAATTCCTACACATGCAATATAATAGTGTGACATAGAACTACATGCATAGAAAATAATAGGATGAAGGATGATCAAAGGTGTAACTTGCCTTATTCCTGATTCTCAAACTCGCACTCTTGACAATAGTTTGCCTCGCACTGCGGACAATCTACACGTTTCAAACAACACAACAAATCAATCATCACACTCAAATAACATCAAATAAAACCAACAGCAAGAAATCATTTTTTTAATTCAAACAACAGTAGCATAACAGTAGGTGAAAATCAGCTACAACCTAATAGGATCATAATGCAAAAAGAATCACTTGAATTGGATCAACAGTTTGAAAGATGTGGCCTTCGGAAGTTTAAATTAAAATTTAAGAAAATTCAAATTTAAATAGTTCAAAAGTTTGAAAAATTGATTCTACAGGATTCTACTGATAAATATGAGCATGTAGGAAAAAGAATCGATGAATTTGGAGTTGCGGATCTCAAGTTATAAGCAAAACAAATTTTGAACAAAATCTGTCCAAACTGCTCGAACTATCGCTATGGTTGCTGTAGCGTCGCCACGTGGCGTGACGTGAATGGCTGGAAGATGTTTGCTGTGAAGCTTAACCGACGAATAGCCGCAATATAATAGAAAACGGTTCGGGAGTAAATAAACAAAACAGAGATCTAATCTCGGGCGTACACGATAGATCGGACGACAGAGGAGTTCTCACTGGAGAAATCAGAGAACGTGGCCGCCGGAGTTGAAGCAGAATGCGTTGGGGCGGCTCGTACGTGGGCGACGGTGTTGCGGCGGCGGTCCTCCAGCGAAGGCGAGGTGGCGGTCGGGTGCGGCGTGTGACAACGGTGAAGATGGTGGTGCTACGGGCGACTGGGCTTCCTCTACGGCTCCGGTGACAGTGCGAACTCCGGCGTCGGCGGCGATCTTCGGGTCAGGGTCGATGCGCTCGCTTTGTTGCTCCCCTGCGCGAAATACAAGTTGATGGAGAGAGAGGAGGCAGATTCAAAGAGAATAGAGGGAAGAAGGAAGGTTGGGAACCTCAGGTGTTGAAGAAATCGACCGCTGCAACGGAGCTTTGGCAAAGAACTCCGGCGAGATCGGAACGGAGCTCCAGGGCACGGGACTAGGATTTTTTTTTGGAAAAATTGGTAGAGTCGGACGTGGGGAAGATTTATAAGGAGCTGGGAGTGCAGGAGGGACAAAGAATCGATCTAATCGATCATGGATTTGGATCGGGAACATCTGAGCTCTCCTGCGCGTGCGGGAGTCCGTCTAGAGGAAGGAGATGGTGCCTGGGACCCGCCCGTCAGTGGCACAAGGAGAAGGAAGGAAAAAAAGTAAGGAGGGGATATGCGGGTGCGCGTGGGCTGTGCTTGCGCAGAAGTGGGCCGGCCTACCAACTGCATTGCTTTGCTCCCGATCAAGTAGGTGAGCGCCGGATAGGAATGGGCTTTGCTGAGAGTCCATGTGAATGGTGTTTCCTGGCTAATAAAAATATTGTGCGGGAAGGTTATTTGATTACAAATAAAATAGCATAGTACTTCCTAAAGTACCAAAATAGACAGTAAAATATTATAGCAGTTTTATCAGACAGTGAACATTTTTCCCAAGTCAAATAAAAGTCAGCAAAATATTTTTATGCAATAGGTGCTAATAGAAAGCACTAAACCAACTCAAAATAAATAAATATGAGTTTGTAAAATCCCAAAATAAATACTGTGAACTCAAAATAATATTCTTAGCATTTTCCAACTATACCTAATAGGGGAGAAGTCATATTATCTCCACTCCAAATATTTTGCCTTGAGTTGGAAAACATTTTGAATATTCAAAAATTCAAATATGCATTGAAATCATGAAGAAAAAGGAATGATCCTATTAACATACCAAATCTAAAAATTTGGGATGTTACACGAGGACTCTGAGGCTTTAGCCTTGAGCCCCTTCTTCGGACATGCCCATGGGGTCACCCATAGCGATGAGCCGATCTCCTATCCCAGTCCGGCCATTAAGCTAGATGACCGGACACGTGTTCTTGCCGAACACTCCCCCTATCCAGATACCTCGGAGGTTAAATCCACAAGTTCCCAATAGCTGGATCCAATCGGACCCTCAACGGTTGACGAGGCCCTAGATTAGATCTCGTCGATGAAGATCACCGACGACCCAGCCCCGATCTATGCTCAGTTCGGTTACGGTGCGGGCCAGGACGAATTTGTCGACCCACCCACCACCCACTTGATAGCCACTGTTGAAGATTTAACCGACATGCTGGACTATGCCTCCGAGGAGGCAGAATACATGGATGAAGAAGACCGTGCTCCCACCCCCGTTAACACCGGGAGGTGGGCCGCCACTTCCACATACGACGTCTACATGGTAGATACTCCTGCCACTAACGGCGACAACACGCCTAGCAATGCTGGCAAAAAACGGGCGATGTGCCGTCAAGGCGCCGGAGACCACATAAGCGGTCCAAAGGCGAAAAGGGAAGGAAAGCTATTATCAACAACGGAGATGGTAATACCCCCGCTGACCATGGCAATCCCGATATCCCCCAACACCCACCAGAGGGTCCGGAAGGGCCTGAGGACCAAAACAACCCCGATAACGTCAATGACTCCGAAGACGATAATTACCTTCCCCCCCGTCGAGGAGGAAGATATACTGGAAGTTGATAACTTGTACATCCCTGATAACCTCGAAGATCAGGAAGAAATCAGGCAATGGCTCATAGCAATGGCTCGCAGCCTAAAGTCTAAAGAACGAAAACTCAAAGCCGAACAGGACGACCTCAATGATCGATGGACAAAACTCCTGTCAGCCGAGGAAGTATACGACACCGGTTTGTCGAACCAGCCCAAAAGCTACCCTTGGAGGAGGCTGTTGCCACAATTCGATGATGAACTCACTGATACTCCGTCTCCAAACCGTACTCCATATGACAAGCCGGACCGCCCCCCTCGTGGTCGGGACAGTTCGGCTGACGACACCGGTTATATACCGGTAGTGCCCCGAAGATGGGGTAAGGAGACATTAGAGCCCAATGATAGGTTCGACCTGTGAGATGACCTGGATCACAGAGCAGGCCGTACAAGATCCATACGAAT
The DNA here is from genome assembly GCA_022496015.1 of Hordeum marinum. Classification (NCBI taxonomy): domain Eukaryota; kingdom Viridiplantae; phylum Streptophyta; class Magnoliopsida; order Poales; family Poaceae; genus Hordeum; species Hordeum marinum. The sequence goes on from CM039674.1 coordinate 148,983,730, forward strand.
CTAGAGAGTACTCGACTAATAGACGGGGCGGATACAGACCATGGTTCGATCAAAACAATAGAGTCCGGGAACGCAAATGGCCCCACACAGACACTGAATACAAGCATGACATAGCATAGGTTAGATGCGCCGCTCACCTACTGTGCTTCATAGATGAGGTAATGCGACATCAGTTCCTCGAGGGGTTTAAACCCGTGAATACAGAATAGTACGATGGGACCACTGACCCAACCATATGGATTGAGGACTTCCTCCTCCATATCAACATAGCGCGAGGAGACGATCTCCATGCCAACAAATATATACCTTTTAAGCTTAAGGGGCCAGCTCGGCACTGGTTAAATAGCCTCCCCGAAAACTCCATTTGATACTGGGAAGACCTCGAAGATGCATTCCGCTCTAACTTCCAGGGAACCTATGTCTGCCTGCCGGACTCTTTTGACCTCAGCAAAGCCGTCCAGAAGCCCGGCAAGTCTGCTCGACAATTCTGGAATCGGTTCTTGACTAAGAAGAACCAAATCATCGAATGTCCTGATGTTGAGGCCATAGCCTCCTTCCGGCACAATATTTGGGACGAATGGCTGGCCCGCTAGCTAGGCCAGGACAAACCTCGGACCATGTCCGCCCTTACCTCCCTCATGACCCGCTTTTGCACGGGTGCAAACAATTGGCTCGCAAGATGCAGCCACAATTCTGAAGATACCATAACATCTGAATCCCGGGATGGCAATTTAAAACCAAAGCGCAATAAGAATAAGCATCGACACAATAATAGCGATGCCGATGACACAGCTGTAAACACCGAATTCCGCAACTCCCGGCCTGGGCAGCGGAAGAAGCCTCATAAAGGCAATCGCGACGGACCCACTCAACTGGAGAAGATCATGGAAAGGCCTTGCCAAATCCATGGGACTTCGGAGAAGCCCGCCAACCACACACACCGCAACTGCTGGGTGTTTAAACAGGCCGGCAAGATACCACCCGAGGACCAAGGCAAAAGCTCTCATAGCGAGGACGGTGATGAGCCTTGGGGTCCAATAGGTGGCAAACAGAAGAAATTCCCTCCCGAAGTAAAAACGGTGAACATGATATACGCCACCCATATACCTAAGAAGGAAAGGAAGCGTGCCCTTCGGGAGGTCTACTTTGTGGAACCCATAGCCCCGAAGTACAACCCATGGTCTGCATACCCGATCACCTTTGATCGGCACGATCACCCGACCAGTATCCGTCATGGGGGTTCGGCAGCCCTCGTGCTAGACCCCATTATAGATGGGTATCACCTCACAAAGTCCTAATGGACGGAGAAAGTAGCCTTAACCCGATTTACTCAGATACAATGAAAAAGATGGGCATAGATCCGTCAAGGATCAAACCCAGCAGCACTACCTTCAAGGAGTGATCCCAGGCATTGAGGCCCGATGTACGGGTTCCGTAACCCTAGAAGTTGTGTTTGGCTCGCCCGATAATTTTTGCAGCGAAGACGTGATATTTGACATTGTGCCCTTCCGCAGCGGCTATCACGCGCTGCTTGGTCGGAAAACGCTCGCTCGTTTCAACGCAGTCCCACACTACGCATACCTCAAGCTCAAGATTCCGGGCCCCAAGGGGGTCATTACTATCAACGGCAATACAGAGGGCTCCCTTAGAACTGAGGAACATGCGTTGGCCCTAGTGGCCGAATTCAGCTACAAAGAAGATCGACAAGTTCCGACATCCGCCATAAAGGCACATAAGCCCGGGAAGCGAGTTTGGATTTAGACCAAAAACTCAGATCCTTCCTCCTCCCCTCTATAGGGACTCGACCCCCACCGCACAACCTTAAGACCAGCAAAGTACGTGTCGAGGAGGCACAACTTCGCACTTAAGATTCCATGGGTAGCGGTGGGGAATGAAGATGGGTGTTCGGCTGGTTCGAACCTCTGCCATCAACATGTCTTCGGACTAAATGCAGGCACTCCTAAAGGAGCATGCCTATGGCGTGAAGCTCATCTAGAATTCAGTGGCCTCTCAAGACTTTGTTTGCAAAATCCGTCCGCCGAACACTAACACCCATCAAGGTGCGTCTAAGAGCAGGAGTCAACTAGCAACGGGGCATATCAAGGACATCAGGTTATCAATTGAAGACCCCTGGTACAACAACTCCTATATATTTTTATTTCTTTCACATACCTGTAAACAGTTGCTCCGGTAATCCGAGCTATAAGAGTTGTTGAGAAAAATGTAAATTGCGTGGCACAAGTTTGCCTCATTTGTCCTTTTTTCGACACATATTTTTCTCTCTCTCCCTCTTATCGTGGACCTGTTTGGTATGATGCAAGGTAACCGGCTAATAGACCGAGGGCTCGAGTTAAGAAACAAACCGCCTTATCTATCATGTGTTCGGCATCTTGGTGTTCGCTTTATATGCATCGGTTCCGAACTATGTCTTTGGTCAATAAGTTGGGTTGCCGGGCTCTTTTGCTTGCCCCTTTACGTTCTGCTCGTTTGGCTAAGAGGGCAAAGGGAGCACCCTTGCAATTGTGCTTCCGGATAGTCTGATCAAGCACCTCAGAGGAGAAAGCCGAAAATGGACTGTCGTAGTATGCGAGATCCGGTCTGTGAACCCCGAGCTGGAAGTGTTATACTTCAATCGTCGTAAGCAGTTATTCCGTGTTATACGAGGAACTTGCCCTTTGTGCAAACATTGTGATACCAGCTTTGGCCACGGTTCGTCCGAAGATCACAACACTTCGGTGGCTAATCATACGCTTCATGTAGTCTTTTTCGCGCCCCTATGGCTAAGTGAAAGAAATAAAGCACTATAGTCTGATTGCCTAATCTGCCGCACTGTACCGCCTTCGGGTTCCGATATTTCGGCTAAGGGACATAGTGCATTGGCATAGATACCCCATGTAGTATCTACATGGGGCTGAAGCCGACGACTCGCATCTTTCAGTATTAAACAGCCACATATGAGTTATAAAGTAATGCAAAACCATATAAGAACAAATACTAATATCATTAAAAATTTGGACAAGTCTCCGGACGCATTACAACTCATTCAAACATGTTATCACACGAACACTGTGACGCTATCACCTGAGTACTCTTCATCACTCCATCGAAGTATAGCTCGTGGCGTCGATGCTCCTTCCCGGGTGGCGACGGGTCGGTGGCTACCTTCATCGGATTTAGTCCCGATCAGTGCACCTTGGCCTTGGCAAGGGCCATCCGAACTCCTTTGATACAGGAGGAGCGCTTGACGGTGTCGAGGCGGGGTGAAGCAGCAATCAACCTCTGCATAAGGCCAAAGTAGCTGCCTCGTAGTGGCTCGCCGGGCCATAAGCAGATGCAGAGGTAATTCATGGCCGGCTCCACCATCTGGTGCAGCTCCATCAGCTATTTCAGCTCCTCCACCTGAAGAGGAGGACGCTCAGGGGCTCCGAAGTGTGCCCAGAACAGCCGAGCTTCATCTCCTTCTCCCTGCGAGGCAAACAGCTGACTGGCGTCCGCCATGCTGTTCTGGAGATCGGAAGATGCGCCTGAGTATCGCCACACCCAGGTAAGCAATGCGAATTTGCTATCCCCGAATACGCACTTTAGTGAGACGGCTTACCATCTGCTATGTCCTTGGCTTGGCACACTTACTCCTCGTAGAACTGTCTGTCCATCCGCTTCTTCTGGAGTTTGGTTTTTAATGTGGACAGTTTGGTCGAGCTCGCTTTATTCTTCTGCTCCAAGGCCTCGCATCTTTCACTGGCGTCCTTGAGCTCCTGCTGGACCTCTACCACACGAGCCTCATGCTTTCCACTAGTGGCCCGCATGGTGGCAAGGGTAGGGCTAGACGAAAAGCTTGAAGCTCGCGAGCATAATGAGCGCTCGATTGTTCAGCTCGTTTTGGCTCGTGCTCGTTAGTTAATGAACCAAGCTGAACAGTGTTTTTTGCTTGTTAAGATTAACGATCTTAATGATCGAGCAAACGCGTTTCGTGAGCTAATTCGTTTAGCTCGATAATTTCAATAGTTTGACTTTTCATGTCTTTCTTCTATGTACTTTGTGGATTATTACCTTAACTTACTTGTTTAATAGGCCATTGTGAATATTTTGTGGGATCCCGATTCTTTTGTGTAATATATGCCATTGTGAAATTTTAATGGGATCATTCATGGGATTATATTATGTTGTTTATTACCTTAACGAGCACTCGTGAATGCTCACGAGCATAACATGCACTTAATGAACCGAGCTGAACAGAGGTTTTAGCTCGTTAATATTAACGAGCTTAATGATAACGAGCTTAACGATAATGAGCTTAATGATAACGAGCCGAGCAGCTCGTTAATCCAGCCCTAGGAAAGGGTGACAACTGTTTCTTTAGCAGCCGCCCTCTCAGCGTCTGTCTCGTCCTTCGTGCACTGGAGCTCGGCCATGAGCCTCTCCATCTCCTTTGCCGAGGCTACGCGTACATTATACAATGTGAAAAAAGCTGCATTGACAGTATTTGGACGATAGAGTTCAGACAATGGCATTCGGATTCTGTTTTGACATACCTTGAGCCTTGTCGAACCTTCGGTTAAGGGCCACAACTTCGTCTTCGGAGCGCTTAAGCTTCCGATTTAGCTCTTCTAGCTCGGCGCCATTTATTGCCACCGCCGATGACGAAGCCTGCATTATACACAGTTGATATATTACATGGGCTCTCAATTCCCGAATTATAGACAATCTGATGTTGAGTTATTCTAACATGCCGGACACTTAAAGTGCATCTAGTTCGATATCGGATACATACGTGACCCCTAGGTGAGATTTTTCACCTCACCTAGGGCTCGGGGGCTGCCATGTATATAATACAAATAAATAAAAACTTTGCAAATAAGAACATCAGGTGACTTACTTGAAAACCTGTAAGGAGACCTTTGAAGGCCTCCTTCATTCCGTTGTCAATGGACTGGATGCTCTACAGTACCGCACCCATAAGGGTGCGGTGATCCTTAGGGATGGAGGCGCTCGATAGATCCTCCTCCATGACCGACCACCTATTGGTCGGTGGTGCCGGTGATGATGGAATATCCCGATCACCTATCGGGGATTGAACCGGTGCCTTCGGAGGCATAGTGCACTCCGGAGATGTTCTCGGAGGGGACTGAGTGCCCACTCGCCTGGCCTCCTTGGTGTCCGGGAGGGGTGTCGCCCCCCGGTCTTTAGTAGCCGAGGCGTTAGCCTCGGCCACGATACGGTCTCCCTCGCCACCGGTGTCCGCCTCCATAGGAGTGTGCTGGGACGACACCTCCACGACGTCCCTCGTGGTGCCTGGAGTGGTGGGATGCGAGGCATGCCCGCTCTCCGGCAGTTTGGTGGGCGGGGTCACCCCGTCCGATATCACCTCGGTGGGGATAACGCGCGAGGGATGCAAAGCCAATAACCTGCATGTTACCAAACTCTAAGTCTATTCGTATTGAATGGGAGGGTCTTCGGATCCTAATCTTTTCGGATGAGGCTTGACCCGTAGGCTCCTTCGCGGAATCGCCGCGAGGTCTTCGGACGCGTTGTGTGAGTCTGAACTATCATCGGACAGAATCACCCGTGCCCGACGCGCCCTCTTGTTGGCAGGAGGAGGAATCTTCTCCTGAGCGTCCGAAGACGCCGCTCTCTTCCTAGCGTAGGGGGAATTACCTTCCCCCTCGCCGTCGATTTCGGCCTCCTCCTCCTCTTCTTATTCTTCCTCCTCCTCAGCCTCCTCCCGATTTGAGGAGGTGGGGGTATCCTCAGATGCAGCTTCAGGCTGGTCCTTGATGCAGATGCCAGCCTGGCCTGGTTTCTTCTTCTTCTCTTTTTTCGTGGGAGCCTCGTAGGGCTTCACCACGAGTATTTTCGCTAATAGCCCGGTCCTCTCATCTTAGGGTTGAGGCACCAGACTATTAATGTTGATGGCTTTCTTCAGCCATCTCTGCAAACACAAATCGGATAAGGGATTATGAGATCTTCTTATGTAATGAAGCCGACCAAGCTAGGGTGTATCGTACCTCAGATTCGGGCTTGGCGGCGTGCAGACCCTTGTCCTCCTCCTCGGATGGCCAACTCTTCTGTGATTTGAAGATCGCCTTCCAGAACTTCTCTTGCATAGTGCGAAAGAGATTCCGAACTATGGGCTTGGTGTCAAGCTCATGAGCTCGCAGGGGGTGTCCCGGCACTGGCAAGGGAGGATACGTCTTCGGAGCATCACCTGGACCACATCGATCAACTTGGTGCCCTCCTCAACCATGGAGCGGATGTGCTTCTGCAAGTCGCTCATCTCCTTGCTTGGTCCCCAGACGAGACCCTTTTCAAGCCATGAAGCCAGTCTGGTGGGGGGACCGGATCTTAATGCAGCAGCAGGATACTGACCTTCTTCTTGTGGTTCAGTGACGTAGAACCACTCCTTCTGCCACCTCTTGATGGTGTCAATAAGGGTGCCCGCCGGCTGCCTAACGCGGGTGAGCTTGCCGATGACAGCGCCGCCGCAATCTGCGTGCTTGCCGCCGACGCACTTGGGCTTGATGTTGAACACCTGAAGCCAGAGCCCGAAGTGTGGCTCAATGCGCAGGAAGGCCTCGCAGACTAGGATGAACGCCGAGATGTGCATGATGGAGTTCGATGAGAGGTCGTGGAAGTCGAGGCCATAGAAGAACATCAGCCCCCTAACAAAGGGGTGTAGGGGAAAGCTCAGCCCCCCTGATGAAGTGGGGGATGAACACCACCCTTTCGCCTGGTTTGGGGGTGGGGATCACTTGGCCCTCCTTCACCACGCGGTGAGGGATGTCAGCAGAGAGGTAGCCAGCCTTCTTGAGGTCGAGAATGTCCTGGTTGGTGACCGAGGAGGCCTCCCATTGGCCGTTGGAACCAGCCATTGATGAGCTTTGAGGTGGGGGCGGAAGACCTAGATCTGTGCTTCAGAGGCGCAGAGGAATGAGAGGCGGAGAAGTCGAATGGAGAGCGTGGGGGTTTTCTTCCTCTTTTTACGAGGCCTACCGATTCGGTATCCCCTTGCTGCGTCGTGATCCCTCCACTTCCCAAGACATGCGAGCCGTTGCATGTGCGGGATTGAATATATCCCGTATAAAACGGTACACGATTGGTATATTGATAGATCGTGATGATTAAAATGGTCTCGAACCGCGAATCGAGTCCATGTAACTGGCCTAGCGGTCATGGTGGGCCGTGACCTTTCGTCAGAGAGGTCGTCAGAGGAACATTGTTTACCCCTTGATGTTTGTCCTTCAAGGACAACCAATTGGCAGTGTTCGGACGTGCCACTATGCGGAAAACTACTTATCATCTAAGGCTGAACTCTGGTCGATTGGAAGGAACTCACCTTGCAAGCTGAAGACTCTATTCCTGAAGCGATTGGAGCTGAAGACTCTTGGCATTGGAGGCAAGTTCAGGGGCTACTGAGGGAGTCCTCGTTTAAGGGGTCCTCAGGGAGCCGACCTATTCTTATGGGCCAGACTATATGGGCTACTTACCGAACACTGGAAGATTTGAAGGTCTAGTCTCCAAGATGGAAGCTTCGGGAAGCATGGCTTACGCTCCACGTTTGATGTAACAAATAGGCATGTTTATCTGTTCGGCATGTAACCAACCATGTGTAAACCCTAGGCATCCTCGGCATCTACATAAGCCGAAGGGTTTTAGGATATAGAAACATAACAACTCATCTAGGGTTAGCTATTCGATCTTGAGGTAGATCAACTCTGTAACCCCCCACATCATCAATACAACCAAGAAGGACATAGGGTATTACTTCCATAGGAGGGCCCAAACCTGGGTAAATCCGTGTCCCCTTCGTCTCCTGTTAACGGCGATTCTAGTCTCACAGTTCGGGACCCCCTACCCGAGATCCACCGGTTTTGACACCGATAGGAGGGGCAATGACAATGGAGATCTAGAAAGCGTGTGGTGGCTTTGGTGGCTGTTTTCCTTTTATAGGCGATGATAATACCAAGAGCCCCCTCGAAGAGCCATAGACCTGCCTACTTCCCAATATAATTGTGCAGTTATGCGCGCATGGGATAAACCATATCATTGATCATATCCCTGGAAAAGCGAGGCACGAGCTCCGTATTGATGGGACGTGCCAATGGAAAAGCTGCCTTGAACGGTGAATCAAGTTGCCATAACTGTCAATGGTGTTTGATCAACCATGACTCTTTGATAAAAAATGTCAGACGAAGGCAATATTCATGCTCAAGGCGTTGGCCTTCGAGGCTGGATAGCACATACGATTCAAAAATCAAGAAGTCATCGGTGGCTGAATTGTAATCGAAGAACTCACCCCGCAAGCCGGAGACTAAAGCCGCATGAAGCTACTAGAGACCATAAACCCCGACATTGGAGGATAGTTCGGGGGCTACTTAGGGAGTCCGAGACTAAGGGGTCCTCTGGGCGCCGACTTATTTCTTATGTAATGACCCAATCTGAAAGGATCGGAGTCTCTGTGCTTAAGTGTCATCCCTGGATCGGTATGCTGACACACACAATACTTGAGGATTTACAACAGAGTTCAATCACACATTTATTACATCGAGAATCCTCAAAGAGTATTTATTACATTAATGTGGCCTAAGGCCAAGTAAAACAAAATCATGCGGAAGCAATAAGTGTAATGAGTCCATCAACTCCACGAGCAAGCTGAGTGCAGAACAATGACCTATCGCACCTTATTCATCATCAGATAAATCTGCAACATGATAAGTTGCAGCCATGCAGGTCATTACATGGAATGTACTGGCAAGTCACATCATAAAGTGTAATGAGCCTACATAGTACATGCAATTTGGCTGGTGGAAAGCTCTAAGTTTAGTTTTGCATAAAGCAAGTTTTTCCCTATCAAAAATAATTGTTCTACTTCTACAAATATCATAAGTCTAAGATGATGCCCATCTCAGTCATTCCAAAATTTTGTACCCAGTTGATTAGTTAAGAGTGATGAGATCTCCCTACATGTCCACTACTAAAAGCTCAAGTTGTCCATAACTGGGGACATGACTAATTGATTAGATTTTAACTGTGTAGAGGTTGTGCACTTTTCCCCACAAGACTCGACTACATCCTTGATCGGAAGATCGAGACATAGTATTTTGAAAGCATTTCCCCTAACCCACGGATAGGCCGGTACACCTACATCATCTACATCTTCTAGCCTATCCCGGAAGAGGTCACACCATCTACTCAACTAAGCCAGAGCCCATATTGGCTTGCGGTTGCACACGGAAGCTTCTAGACATGAAAATAAGGTTGATCCCTTTGAGCCTGGGTGGACGGACCACTAGTGTGCACTCCCATGGATTCCCATGAATGCTCCCACTGTACTTCACCACCATACAAACCAATTTCCACCCAGGTAGTTCATTATAGTTGGTCCTAATTACTACTTTGTCACTCACATCTCAAGGTGATAACAATCCCCAATCCATGTCTACTTTGGCGAGGCATTGTAACATAACACGGTGGCGACAAAGTTGATACAGTTCAGACCTACCTCAAATGAACTACTGGGTGCAAGCATAGCCCTCGGGCATAAAATTCTACCATGCAATCCTACAACGAAGGACTATGTGCATATATAAAACATAGCTAAAAACTGATATGATCAAATGTAACTTGCCTTCGTGCTGGGAGTGATGTCTAGGGAGTGAAGTACTCTGCTTCGCACTCCGGACAATCTATCACAAAGTAAATAAACACACATAAACAAGCATTCATACAATTCAAAGAAAACATGCAACAATTTTTTTGCAAAAGCCAAATAAATCCGACACAAGTCATTAGCATGAAAATTTTCAAAGTATAAATAGTGTTCAAAATTCGTGACGTGCACTAGTGTTCCTACAAGGCATTCTAGTAAAATTATGATGAACAGAAAATACGTGTGTAGAATATATAGTGGGAAAATTTCATAGAAAAGGATTTAGTTCTTGTGATGTGGTGCAAAAAGAATCACTTCAAATGGGTATACCGTTTGGAAGATATGGCCTAATGAAATTTAAATTCAAATCTAAAATAATTTCAAATTTGAACTTGCAAAAGTTTGCAACGATGGGTTCTCTGGTTAGGGCTATTCGAGACGAAAATTTAGCCGCTGGTTTCATCTCGTTTTGATATACGGTTAAAAAGTTAAGGCCGTTTGAAGTTTTGAATTAAATCTAAAAAAACTCCTACAATGGCGTTTTCTGAAAACACTATATTGTGAACGTTCGCGGCTAGAGCGTGATGTGGACGGCTCTGGTTTGGTGGTTGTGTTCGCCGCGGCTGCTATGCGACGAATGTTCGCGAATCAAGCAAAGCCAGCCGGTTCGGTTAAACTAAAAACAAAACCGACGTTTGGTTTAAAATAAACCGCATGGTTTAGATTAAAACGCGGTTACCCGGTACCTCTTCGATCTAACTAAAAAAACTAATCTAATCTTCGTTACGAACAGAGGAGGTGAGCGCTTAAAGAGGCACTGGCGCGGGCGTCGGGTAGGAACTCGACGACAGCGGGGCGACGGCTCCAGCGGGCTCCGGCACGGGCGAGGTAGGTGGGGAGGTGCGGCTCGGCAAAGGCTGCCGAACGGTGGTGCCGGCGAACGGTGGGGATGACCGAATGGAACAGGGTGAGCTTTTGTACTCCGGCGAACTCCAGCGACGTAGGTCGTCGGGGTGGCGGCTCCGACGAACCTAGGGGAAAACGAAGATGTCAGGGAGGTGCACAAGGATGAGGGGGTCCGATTCCCGCAAAGAAATAGGGCCAAGGCAGCTCACCCGCGGTGTGGTACTCCGACGAACTAGCTCCGGCCAGCGTGATCCAAGAAGCAACTACGACGGCTACGAGCGGCAAGAGGTGAAGCGGGGTTGCTGAATAGAACGAGGGGATCGTGGGCCTTTTATAGGCGCGGATAGAGGTGCTGCGGAGCTGCGGATATGCTCTATCCCGAGAGCTTCGTCCGGCAGGTTCGGGAGCGCGAGCGCGAGTTCTATCTCGTGCGGGTTGCGCGGGAGGTTAGGGACGATGGGGTTGGGCCCCACCTACAGGTGTGTGAGAGAGAGACGAGAGAGATCGGGCGCTGGGAAGGGGAGCGCTCGTGGGGAGCCACGATCGGCGTGAGGCGCTCGACGTGGCTAGGCTTCGGCCTGGCTGGGCTTCGGCTAGCCTGGGCCAATACGTGCGTGCGTGCTCTTTTTTTTTAAAACTTTTTTTTGATCCAAATCAGAATCATTAAAGAAGAAAAAAATATCAGAAAAATTCCAAAAATCCTTATAGCTAATATAGAGCACATGGAACATTAATTCCTGCTCTTAGCATTTAGAAAATAGTTTCCTAACGAAATGATTTAACTTTGTCTAGAAAAATAAATTTTAAATGCAACTTTAAAACACCAAATACAATGCAAATGCTACCCCACTCCTTTATATTTTAAGGAAGTCATATTACCCCCTCTCTATTATTTAATGTGAGTGGAAAAACTTGAACATCATAAACTCAAATGCAATAAATCATGAGATGCAATATGATTCTATTAACACCATAATTTAATAAAATTGGGATGTTACAAACCTACCCCCTTAAGATGAATCTCGTCCTCGAGATTCGGGTTGGCCAGCAAAAAGGTGTGGATGGTCACGCTTGAGATCTTCTTCTCTTTCGCAAGTAGCTTCCTCCTCGGTGTGGTGACTCCAGTGAACCTTGCAGAACTTGATGACCTTGGTACGAGTGATCCTCTCGGTAGTCTCAAGAATCTTAACAGGTTTCTCCTCATAAGTTAGATCGTTATCCAACTGAATTGCTTCTAGAGGCACCGTGTCTCTCAAAGGAATATATGCCATCTTTGCATGACACTTCTTCAGTTGGGAAACATGAAACACATCATGAACTCCTGACAAACCCTCTGGTAGTTCCAACTTGTATGCAACTTCTCCTCTACGTTCCAGAACTCTGTATGGCCGCACGAATCGTGGTGCTAACTTTCCTTTGACTCCAAACCTCTTAATAGCTCGAAGTGGAGACACTCGCAGATATGCTCTATCTCCCACTTCGTAAATCACTTCCTTGCGTTTAGCATCGGCATAACTCTTCTGTCTATACTGAGCTATCTTGAGTCTATCACGGATCAACTTGACCTTCTCCTCAGAATCTCGAATCAAGTCCGATCCAAACAATTTGCGATCACCAACTCCATCCCACATCAACGGTGTTCTGCACTTCCTCCCATATAATGCCTCAAAAGGGGCCATCTGCAAACTGGCTTGATAGCTGTTGTTGTATGAGAACTCTGCATAAGGTAAGTTATCATCCCAACTAGACCCGTAGTCTAGCGCACAAGCTCTCAACATGTCCTCCAGAATCTGATTCACTCTCTCTGTCTGCCCATCTGTCTGTGGATGGAAGGCTCTACTGAACTCTAGCCTGGTACCCAAAGTTTCGTGTAGCTGATGCCAAAACTTTGAAGTAAACTGTGTTCCTCTATATGATACAATGGTCCTCGGAACTCCATGCAGACATACAATCCTGGTCATATATATATCTTTGCCAGCTTAGCACTTGTATAGGTAGTCTTCACGGGAATTAAGTGAGCAACCTTGGTCAAGCGATCAACAATCACCCAAATGGAAACATAACCTGAACGGTTCCTGGGTAATCCCGTGATGAAGTCCATGCCAAGTTTATCCCATTTCCAATCAGGTGTCGGCAATGGCTGAAGTAAACCTACTGGTTTCTAATGCTCTACCTTTACCCTCTGACATACATCACATACTGCTACATACTCAGCAATTTCCCTCTTCATACCGGTCCACCAAAAACTTTCCTTCAAGTCCAAATACATCTTGGTGTTCCCCAAATGTATCGAGTAAGGCGAATCATGAGCCTCCTGAAGAATCAACTTCCTGATCTCTGGATCATTGGGCACACAAATACGTTGCTCAAACCATATGGTTCCATGCTCATCCTCACGGAATCCTTCTGCCTTTCCTTTGCTAATCCTCTCCTTTATCTCAGCAATACCTTGATCCAACTTATGAGCTTCTTTGATCTTTCCCAACAAGGTGGACTGAACTTCGAGTGCGGCAACATAGCCTCTTGGAACTATTTCCAACTCGAGATCTCTAAGTTCATCACACAACTCCTGAGGTAATCCTCCTGCGACAAGAGTGTTGACATAGCTCTTATGGCTCAACGCATCTGCCACGACGTTGGCTTTTCCTGGATGATAATGCAAACTCATGTCATAATCCTCGATGAGCTCCAACCATCTCCTTTGCCTAAGGTTCAACTCTTTATGCGTGAAGATGTACTTCAAACTCTTGTGATCGGTGTAAACATCACATTGGTTCCCGATACGGAAATGTCTCCAGATCTTGAGTGCATGCACCACTGCTGCTAACTCCAGATCATGCGTAGCATAGTTCAACTGTTCTTCCACATTGACATGATTCACATGCCCCTTAGTGAAAGGATTGGGCTTCTTGCCTCCAGAACTTCCATTGCCATTCCCATTCTATAGCTCGGGACACTCACTGGAGTAGTGCCCTGTCTTCTTGCACTTCAAGAAGGTTATGTGACTCAGATCCTTCCTCATTGGTGTAGCAGGGGTAGGGTGATGGTGATTGCAATTTCCTCCATTCCCATTGCCATTCTTATGGCCATTGTGGTTGTGTCCACTGCCTCATTGGTGTAGCAGGGGTAGGGTGATGGTGATTGCCATTTCCTCCATTCCCATTGCCATTCTTATGGCCATTGTGGTTGTGTCCACTGCCTCCATGCTGAGAATGACCACCATGGTTATGATGGTTGTGCCCTCCAAACTTACTATGTCCTGTACCAGAATATCCTGAGAAAGGGGCGGAGTGAGGCTTCTACTGAGCTCCAGACTGAAACTTGCCTTGACCGTATTTCCTCTTGCGATTTTCCATCTGCTGATGCTTGCCCTCTAGAGTGATCGCCTTGTCCACCAACTCTTGATAGTTATGAAAAGTCGCTACCATCAACTGAATTCCTAGCTCATCATTCAGTCCCTCCAGAAACTTCTCTTGCTTGGCTGCATCGGTTGCCACGTCACCTGGGGCGTAACGAGACAACCTGCTGAAGTCATCAACATACTCAGACACCGAGCGACCTCCTTGGCGCAAGTTGCGGAACTCCCTCTTCTTGAGAGCCATAGATCCCGCTGAAACATGAGCAGTGCGGAACGCCTGCTGGAACTGAGCCCAAGTCACATTCTCCATGGGGTACGTGGAGGTGTAGTTCTCCCACCACGAAGCTGCTGGTCCATCCCGTTGGTGAGAGGCGAACCTCACCTTCTCCTGATCAGTGCACCCTGCTATGGCTAGCTTCCTCCCCATGTTGCGAAGCCAGTCATCTGCGACGATCGGCTCCGGACTGCTCGTGAAGGTTGGAGGATTCAGCCTCAAAAAACGGGTAAGGCTATCAATTTGTGGTGGAGGTGGAGGTGGAGGCGGGTTGTTGTTGTTGTTCTAGGCCATATTTTGCATCATCAACTGTATCATCTGGTTCTGGGTCTGAAGAAATTGTTCCAAGGCGGGTGGGATATCATTCCCTGAGCCACTCCCGGAAGGGTCGCGCCTTGGTGGCATCTGTTGGGTCAGCATAGATGAGGTATAGATAGAATTAGGCCTAAAGGAGAAACACTACCCATAGGCAAATGATGTCAATAAAAATCCAAATCACTCCAATTCAATTCAATCAAAGAGTTCACACGAAACAAATCTAAGGTGAGCCATGTCACAAGATTTGACAAGGTCCCACAAATAAATAAATCAAATACTAATCGAATATCGAATCCTAATCTCTCATGGTGGTCCAAATCTACTCCTCACCGGAAGAGAGATCTATCATGTTGATGTCGGCTCCAGGGGCATCACTCTGTATCTCCTCATTGTCGTCCTCATAGTCTTTGTGCTGACTGACGTAGTCCCCGTAAGAGTGATCCTCTTGGAGATTCTCCCCGTTATCAAGCTTTTCCTCAGCTTCCTCCAGCTGAAGCTTCAAGTCGTCGAACTTATCCTGCAGCACATCGAGGTCCTCCTCATGCTCTGCACGGGCGTTCTGAAGCTCTTCTTCCAGCTTGACCTTGCGGGTAGTCAGGTTGTGGGTGGTGACGAGGCTGTTGTCCATCTCTTCCTTCATCCTTGTGATGAGCTCCTCCAGGTCCTCAATGTGTGAGGTGATGGTGTCGTCCTCCCTGGTGCGCACCACATCTCCATCCGAGTCGCGGCACACGTACATGACGTAGTTAGTCTTCCTGAGATCCTCGCGGTAGTCCTGGCGGATGCGCCCAAGTGCAAGGAGCACAGTGATCCCTTTGCCAATGCCCCATGATCATACTTCTATGTAGAAGTCGATCGGCTCAATGGCATTTCCAAAAGTTCGCCCTGGAATGTGGATGTCAATCCTCCAACGCATCTCCTCAGGTAGAGTGGCCATGAAGGTACCGGTGAAGCTAGGTAGGGCAATGCGCAGATGTCCTATGACATCCACGAGCTGTCTTCCAAAGGGCATGGTTGCGTCGGGCTGAGCAAACTCAACAATGGGGGGTCGACATCTACAGTTTGAAAGAGAGGAGAAATTAGTAGTGAAGCAGGGAAAAGTATGAGACCAAAATAGGGGTATAAAAGTGTTGTAAAATATGGGTTTTATCCTATGGCTTTCCATTTTCTAGGGTCGCGTCCTACAATCAACGTGTGCTCTGATACCATCTTGTAGCGACCCGATCTCAAGGGATCGGAGTCTCTATGCTTAAGTGTCATCCCTGGATCGGTATGCTGACACACACAGTACTTGAGGATTTACAATAGAGTTCAATCACACATTTATTATATCGAGAATCCTCAAAGAGTATTTATTACATTAATGTGGCCTAAGGCCAAGTAAAACAAAATCATGCGGAAGCAATAAGTGTAACGCGTCCATCAACTCCACGGGCAAGCTGAGTGCAGAACAACAACCTATCACACCTTATTCGTCATTAGATAAATCTGCAACATGATAA
Source organism: Hordeum marinum (assembly GCA_022496015.1). Classification (NCBI taxonomy): domain Eukaryota; kingdom Viridiplantae; phylum Streptophyta; class Magnoliopsida; order Poales; family Poaceae; genus Hordeum; species Hordeum marinum. Next base: position 148,999,734 of record CM039674.1, read on the forward strand.
GTTGCACCGTGTAGGTCAGTACATGGAATGTACTGGCAAGTCACATCATAAAGTGTAATGAGCCTACATAGTACATGCAATTTGGCTGGTGGAAAGATCTAAGTTTAGTTTTGCATAAATCTAGTTTTTTCCTATCAAAAATAATTGTTCTACTTCTACAAATATCATAAGTCTGAGATGATGCCCATCTGAGTCATTCCAAAATTTTGTACCCAGTTGATTAGTTAAGAGTGATGAGATCTCCCTACATTTCCACTACTAAAATCTCAAGTTGTCCATGACCGGGGACACGGCTAATCGATTAGATTTTAACTCTGCAGACGTTGTGCACTTTTCCCCACAAGACTCGACTACATCCTTGATCGGAAGATCGAGACATAGTCTTTCGAAAGCATTCCCCTAACCCATGGATAGGCCGGTACACCTACATCATCTACATCTGCTAGCCTATCCCGGAAGAGGTCACACCATCTACTCAACTAAGCCAGAGCCCATATTGGCTTGCGGCTGCACACGGAAGCTTCTAGACATGAAAACAAGGTTGATCCCTTTGATCCTGGGTGGACGGACCACTAGTGTGCACTCCCATGGATTCCCACGAATGCTCCCACTGTACTTCGCCACCATACAAACCAATTTCCACCCAGGTAGTTCATTAGAGTTGGTCCTAATTACTACTTTGTCACTCACATCTCAAGGTGATAACACTCCCCAATCCACGTCTACTTTGGAGAGGCATTGTAACATAACACGGTGGCGACAAAGTTGATACGGTTCAGACCTACCTCAAATGAACTATTGGGTGCAAGCATAGCCCTTGGGCACAAAATTCTACCATGCAATCCTACAACGAAGGACTACGTGCATATATAAAACATAGGTAAAAACTGATATGATCAAAATATAACTTGCCTTCATGCTGGGAGTGAAGTTCTAGGTAGTGGTAGTACTTTGCTTTGCACTCTGGACAATCTATCGCAAAGTAAATAAAAACACAGAAACAAGCATTCATACAATTCAAAGAAAACATGCAACAAAATATTTGCAAAAGCCAAATAAAATCCGACGCAAGTCATTAGCATGAAATTTTTCAGAGTATAAATATTGTTCAAAATTCGTGACATGCACTAGTGTTCCTACAAGGCATTCTAGTAAAATTATGATGAACAGAAAATACTTGTGTAGAATATATAGTGGCAAAAGTTCATGGCAAAGGATTTAGTTCATGTGACGTGGTACAAAAAGAATCACTTCAAACGGGTATACCGTTTGGAAGATATGGCCTAATGAAATTTAAATTCAAATCTGAAATAATTTCAAATTTGAACTTGCAAAAGTTTGCAATGATGGGTTCTCTGGTTAGAGCTATTCGAGACAAAAATTTAGCCGCTGGTTTCATCTTCTTTCGATCTACGGTTAAAAAGTTAAGTCCGTTTGAAGTTTTGAATTAAATCTAAAAAAAACTGCTACAATGGCGTTTTCTAAAAACACTATATTGTGAACGTTTTTGGCTAGAGCACGATGTGGACGGCTCTGGTTTGGTGGTTGTGTTCGCCACGGCTGCTACGCGATGAACGTTCGCGAATTAAGCAAAGCCAGCCGGTTCGGTTAAACTAAAAACAAAACCGATGTTCGGTTTAAAATAAACCGCATGGTTTAGATTAAAACACGGTTAACCGGTACCTCTTCGATCTAACTAAAAAAACTAATCTAATCTTCATTACGAACAGAGGAGGCGAGCGCTTACAGAGGCGCTAGCGCGGGCGTCGGGCAAGAACTTGACGGCGGTGGGGCGACGGCTCCGGCGGGCTCCGGCGCGGGCGAGGTAGGAGGGGAGGTGCGGCTCGGCGAGGGCTGCCGAACAGCGGTGACGGCGGATGGCGGGGACGAGCGAATGGAACGGGGTGAGCTCCTGTACTCCGGCAAACTCCGGCGATGCAGATCGTCGGGGTGGCGGCTCTAGCGAACCTAGGGGAAAACGAAGATGTCAGGGAGGTGCACAAGGATGAGTGGGTCCGATTCCCGCAAAGAAATAGGGCCAAGGCAGCTCACCGGTGGCGTGGTACTCCGACGAACTAGCTCCGGCCAGCGAGATCCAAGTGGCACTGCGGCGGCTACGAGCAGAGAGAGGTGGAGTGGGGTTGCTGAATGGAACGAGGGGATCGAGGGCCTTTTATAGGTGCGGCTAGAGGTGCCGCAGAGCTGCAGATATGCTCTATCCCGAGAGCTTAGGCCGTGCGGGTTGCGTGGGAGGTTAGGGACGATGGGGTTGGGCCCCACCTGTAGGTGTGTGAGTGAGAGACGAGAGAGATCGGGCGCTGGGAAGGGGAGCGCTCGTGGGGAGCCACGATCGGCGTGAGGCGCTCGGCCTGGCTGGCTTCGGCCTGGCTGGGCTTTGGCCTGGCTGGGCTTCGTCCGGCTTGGGCCAATGCATGCGTGCATGCTCTTTTTTTTGTAAACTTTTTTTGATCCAAATCAGATCATTAAAGAATAAAAAATATCAGAAAAATTCCAAAAATCCTTATAGCTAATATAGAGCACATGGAACATTAATTCCTGCTCTTAGCATTTAGAAAATATTTTCCTAACGAAATGATTTAACTTTGGCTAGCAATATAAAATTTAAATGCAACATTAAAACACCAAATACAATGTAAATGCTATCCCACAGCTTTATATTTTGAGGAAGTCATATTATCCCCTCTCTATTATTTTATGTGAGTGGAAAAACTTGAACATCATAAACTCAAATGCAATAAATCATGAGATGCAATATGATTCTATTAACACCCTAATTTAATAAAACTGGGATGTTACATCTTATGGGCCGGATAGGTGGGCTGCTTAGTGGCCATTGCAACGGGGCCAACCTATGTAATGACCACTTGTTCAAGGAGGAAATCTTCGGTGCCTTGGTGTGTCCTCCAAAGCAAGGTGGCTGGATCAACATGTTTATCTCTTGATCAAAATTGACTATGTGTAACCCCATGTACCCCTGGTGTCTATATAAGCCACAAGGTTTAGCTCGTAGAGGGCAAAACAATTACTCCGACTCATCTAGGGTTTAGTTCATCTGATCGCGTGGTAGATCGACTCTGTAATCATCACGCACACATCAACACAATCAAGCAGGACGTAGGGTTTTACCTCTTTGAGAGCGCCCAAGCCTGGGTAAACATCATCTCCCTATTTCTTGTTCCCCATTGATCCAAGATCCATAGCTTGGGACCCCCGACCCGAGATATACCGGTTTTGACACTGATACTCCTCATGAGCTTTTACGATTACTTATATGATATGTTTAGTAAAAGCCTTATTTTGTTCATAGGAATTAAGTGAGATAATTATGGATTGCAACAAGGATATACATTCAACCAAAGAACAACTTTCATAATTAAAGTCTATGTAATCCAAAATAGTGGGCACATCGGTAGCTAAAGTTTTGACTTCTCCAAACCCATTTTTTTTCATTTTTATGATTTAGATCATCACTCTCCGAACAAATGGGACACCTTCTAGCTAAAGTTGACTCATCTCTAATCCCTTTATCATCAGTTTTCAGATTACTAACTAAATATTCAATAGGATAAATACTAATCATTTTAATATCTTCATCATGATTACGGTAGAAACCAGGTGGAAGAGACTTTTTGAGGAATTCTCGCTTAGATCTCAATCTAGCGGTCCTCTCCTGACTTTCATTAACATATATTTGAATAGATTTGATGGACTCATTAATATCATGTTTATGAGGAAGTAAGTTACTTTTAAGAGCATCAACATCAAGAGCAATCATATCCATATTTCTAGCAATATCGTCATCTTTATGTAGTTTATCCTCTATCATAGTGTTGAACATATTTTGAGAACTAATATATTCTTTAATGGTGTTCTCAATATAAGAGGCTATCCTATTATTATAATCGGAAGAATTTCCATAGGAATTACCATAATTATTGGAGGAATTACCGGGATACGGTCTAGCATTGAAATTCACTATATACGTATTGTTGTTGAAATTATTTTAAGAGATAAAATTCACATCAATATCATCGTTATTTCTCTCAATCAAATTATATGGTGGCACATCATTGGGATCAACATGAGAATGCTTATTAGCAAGCATATTTATAAGAGCAACCATCTTATCACTTAAAGTAGCTATTTCTTCGACATAATTTACCTTCCTACCAGTTCGATCTTGTTCGGTGTGCCATTGAGAATAATTTGTCATGATATTATCTAGAAGTTTTGTAGCTTCTGCCAATGTAACTTCAATGAATATACCACCTGGTAAGGATTTGATAGTACTCCTCGGCGATGGCACAAAAAATTCTTCCTCCTACTTGTAAACTGCTTGGGATTTTCCTCGAAGAGAGGAGATGCAACACAGTAGAGATAAGCATTTACATTAGTGTTAACCAAGGTTATCGAATCAATAGGAGTACTAAGAAAACCTTTTATAGCAGCACCTACACACACAAAACCAACCACTTGCACCCAGGGCAGGCAAGAGGGTTGTCAAGCCCCTTGAACTCGGTACTTGCAAGGATTAAATACTGATAGATAGATAATATAATATAAAATTAAATGACATAAAATAAGTGGCACCATTGTTTTGTAGTTTTTGTAATGTAATTTTAGTAGACCCGGGGGGCATAGTTTTCGCTAGAGGCTTATCTCTTGAAGATAGCATACAATGGCTAGACAAATCATTGTAGGGCAATTGACAGAATAGCGCATAATTATAACATCTTATTAAAGGCAATGATCATGTTTATAGGCATCAAGTCCATAAGCAAGTATACCGACTCCTGTGTGGATCTACTACTATTACTCCACTCATTAACCGCTATCCAACATGCATCTAGAGTATTAAGTATGAAACAGAGTAATGCTTGGGGGGAAATGACATGATGTAGATAGATTAACTCAAGTAATATGAGTAAACCCCGTCGTTTTATCCTCAATGGAAGCAATACAAATACGTGACATGTACCTTTCCGTCACTAGGATTGAGCACCGCAAGATTGAACCCATCACAATGCACCATTCCCACTAAAGATAAATCAATCTAGTTGGTCAAACCATGCCGATAGACCAGAGAGAAATACGAAGCTACAATAACCATGCATACAAGAATCGAGAGGAAACTAAATTAACATTCATGAATAATCTTATCATAACCCCACAATCCATCGGATCCCAATAAACACACCACAAAGAATATTACATCGAATAGATCACCACGGGAATCACGGTGAACTTTGTATTGAAGATCATATAGAGAGAAGAGTCATCTAGGTACTAGCTATGGACCCGTAGGTCTATAGTGGACTACTTACACAACATCATGGAGACAGAAAGATTGGTGTAGGTGGCCTCCGTGATTGATTTCCCCTCAAACAGGGCAGCGAAAAAGGTCTCCAGATGGCCTCCCATCATAGCAGAGACTTTCGGCAGCGGAAAAAGTGTTTCGGGTGGTTCTCCGCTGTTTTACCAATATTTGAGAATTAATATGGGTGGAATTAGGTCAGACGGAGCCAGAGGAGCCCACAAGGCAAGAGGGCGCGCCTACCCTCCTAAGCATGCCATGTTGCCTTGTCGTCTCCTCATGTGTCCTATGATCTCCCTCCAAAGCTTCCAACTCTTATTTTGTTCCAGAAAAAATCATCAAAATGTTCTGTAGCATTTGGACTCCGTTTGGTATTTGTTTCCTAAAAAGCCAAAAACACACAGAAAACAACAACTAGCACTTGACCCTGGGTTATTAGGTTACCCCAAAATGATATAAAACATCATATAAATGCATATAAAGAATCCAAGATTAATAATATAATAACATGGAACAATCAAAAATTATAGATACGTTGGAGACTTATGAGACACTCATATTGACCCCTATACCCACACGGATGAATATTCAATTGAACCTTTTGTTACATGTGTTGTTCCTGTTGCTTCGCGGTATGTTACATAAATCTGAGCTGATATTTATCGCCATCCTCGTGAATCAACAACTGTTCACTATGCCAGTTTTGTTTTGTTCTCTTTTACCGTTCTCGTGTTGTAACATCCCTGTGATCAAATCACACTATTTCTGGCCAGATGATGATAGATATCCTAACACTGAGAGGCCCCCGAGAATATATCTCCATCGTCGAAGAAGCACATCCCAATCTTGAGCTATCCAGTCCCGTGTCATACTTTTCTGTGAACACATAAGCTGTCGTAATAGCCAACCTATTACAGAAGATGTTTAACAAACTCCAAAGTTCACGAAGCAAGTATGAAGGAACTTGACACTCTCATGGTCTAAGTAATTATACAAAGTTCAACTTTCTCCATGTTATAAACCATTAACTTGTGAAGAATGTATCTCATAACATAACAACAATTGGGCCAGTTCAACACAAGTGTTCTTCTAACATTGTATCCTCAAAGTTGCCATTATACTAATGCCCACAAATAGGAAAATGTAACCATCATGCAACACTTGATTTAGTATTATAGGCACAACTATGAATACATTTTACTGTTTATTATTTCACACATGCATATGTGTTTTCCTCTAATCTTGTATGGATATACGGGCTCAAGGACCATTGAAATTATAGCACAAAACATATCGTTAATTATAAACTTGGAGATAAATAATAATTGTTATCATTGCCTCTAGGGCATATCTTCTACAATGAGGTCTTGTTGATCTATGATGAGATCCTTCTCATTTAGGAGGCCTTGATGATCGAGAGATCCTGCTCACATAGGAGGGCTTGATCCTCGAGGAGGAGGTACAAGGTGTCGGTGTCAAAACCAGCGGATCTCGGGTAGGGGGTCTCGAGCTGTGAGACTAGAATCGATGGTAACATGGGACGAAGGAGACGATGTTTACCCAGGTTCGAGCCCTCCTATGGAGGTAAAACCCTATGTCCTGCTTGATTATATTAATGGTATGAAGGTTACAGAGTTGATCTACCTAGAGATCGACTAGCTAAACCCTAGACGAGCTTCTCTTTTTCTACAATCTAAAACCCTCCGGCTTATATAGACGCCGACGGTACCTAGGGTTTACACATGGTCGGTTGCACATCGAAGGGTAAAACATGCCTATCTACTATTAAAAACCTAGAGGACACACCGCGACTCCTGAATCTTCCTCCCTAGAGACGGGGCCTTTGATCAATCCAATGCACAGCAAATGGCCCACATAATCCGGCCCATGAGAAACAGGTCGGCCATCTGAGGACCGCTTAAACCAGGACTCCCTGAGTAGCCCCTGGACTAGCGTCCAATGCCGAGGTATAATATGTAGACAATCTCACGTGTTGAAGTGTTCATCTTGCAACACAAGCCCCTCTACCCCTTCTTGTTCGGCAACTATCCCGTCATCGGTGAAATACCAAGTGTCACGAACTTGCGGGGCCCATTGTAATAACTTTTAGCGCTTCTCGATCCTCGTGCACCGAGGGGAGACGAGCAGTTCAACAACTTTTTACGAGACAACCCCTCCCACAAAGGAGGCACCACCCATTTTAACAAGCTGAATCGTGGTGTGGACCACATCTTCTTCTTCCTCCCCATCAGGAAAAACCTTCAGTGAGAGACCACCATAAGAACATGGCGAGCGCCCCGAGATATTCCTCGCGCCCATACGGCTCTCGTCCCGGGGATTGGGCAAGCTTCTCTATTGTTAGTGCATCTAGTGCCCCTTAGTGATTTTGGTGTATTGAAGACTTATAGGTGAAGGCACTAATGTGTTTGTGAGTGTACACAAGCTCTATAAGTCGATGAGGAGTTTGATATATTCGGAGATTATCGACCCCTAAAAATGTATGTCTTCAAGTGAAGACTTTGGTGAAGACTTTCTGAAGACTTTGGTGAAGACTTTGTGAAGACTTTGAAAATGAAGAAGTTGGTGTGACCTTGAAGATATGAACGAGGAATATGAAGCGTGAAGACTTTTGTTTTTGCAGTTTAATTCCCTTTATTTGAGTCATAGGAAACACCATACTGTTAAAGGGGGCCGAGGTAATACTAAGGAAAATTTCCAACTGATGATCAACTCCAAAATGCTCAACCTATACAATCCTTCCAGCGAAGCCTTTGGAAATCTCTTACGGTTCAGACAAGTTCTTCAGTGACAGAGATGAAGTTCTTCTGGTCTCTGAGGAAATTGACCTGACTGAGGAATTAGGATTTCGCCAGTGAGAATTGCCTACAAGTGAGGAACATGATATGTTTGAGGACTTTCATAGTTCAAAAATCCGACCATTGCTGTGCTTAGTGCTAGCTGTCCCCAATCGCAAATATCCACATAACGGTCATATCATTGGGGGCATTTATGTCATATCATGTCAGGTTGCACCCTGGCTATAAATAGCAACCCCCACAACCACTAGTTGGTTGGCTGCTCCGAGAGAGAACTGACACTTGTCATTTGAGAGCAACCCATCCTCCTAGGACTTTGAGAGAAAATCATCAGTGAGGAAAAACCTACAACCAAACCACCAAACCCAAAGTGATTGAGCATCGCTGAAGAAATTCCTGTGTGGAACCGACGCTTGTTACCTTTGAGGACTGTGCATCCTCCAGACGGTTAGGCGTCATGGTCTAGTGCTCCTGCGTCAATTGGGGATCACGAAGTGACCTTGGTCTAGAGCATCCAACAGTAAATTGTGGATCGCTAGACGACCAGTTTGTGAGGGTTTTGGAAGTCTACCCTGAAGACTTACCACGAGTGTTGGGCGAGGACTGTGTGACCTTAGCTCAAGGAGAATACAGTAAGGACTATGTGTCCTGGGACTGTGTGTCCTTTGGTTTAAATACCAGGCCGCTCCAAACCAGACGTACGACTGTCACAACAGTTGGAACTGGGTCATCAAATCATTATCTTCATCAAGCTACCTGGTTCTATTTCCTCAACCCTTCCATTTCCTCATATAACTATTGATGAAATTGATCTTTACAGTTTGAAGAATTTGACTGAAGACTTTCACAATTTCCTGACCTCAAATTCTTCAAGTTACCTTGTTCCTCACCTGCTTATCCTATATCACGCTACTTGTAATCTGTGCATGTTTCATTTCATCATGATGACTATGTTGTCGCTATGTTCCTCATGCACTTGAGTACTTATTCCGCTGCTAGTTATTCATCACATTTCAAATTCTCCAAGTTGAAATTCCTCAAGTGATGAATTTTTAAAAATCGCATATTCACCCTCCTCTAGTTGATATAACACACTTTCAATTGGTATCAGAGCAGGTACTCCCTTGCTCTGTGTGATTTTGGTTTAACCACCTGGAGTTCTAGTTATGTCGACTGCAGGTATGATCAAGGTTTCCGTGGAGTGTCCTACCTTCGATGGGATGTACTACCCCTACTGGAAGAACAAGATGCGTATGCACCTTGAAGCTATTGACAACGATCTCTGGTACATTGTGGAAAATGGTGTGCCCTCTGTCACTCCCACTGTTACTACTGCTGATGTGAACAGATTCAAGCAACTCGATTCTCAAGCGAAGAATATCATCTGTGGCCATATGAGCAAAGGTCAGTATGGCAGAGTGAGAGCTTTGGAGACTACTAAGCTTATCTGGGATAGGCTGTCCAAAGTCAATGAAGGTGTATCCACTCAACATGACTCTCGTGTTGATGTTCTTTTCAATCTCTTCAACCGCTTCAAGAGACTTGACAATGAAAATGTTCAACAAACTTTTGATCGTCTCACTGATATCTCCAATGAGCTTCCAGCACTGGGTGGCACCGATATCACTGACCATGAAGTAGTGAAGAAACTGCTAAGATCTCTTGACTCCTCATTCGATACTCTGGCATTGATGATTCAAGAACATGGAGACTACAAAGCACTTGATCCTGCTAACATTCTTGAGAGACTCAATACTCATGAATTTCAACAAGCTGAGAAGAGAGACCTCTACGGGTCAAGCTATGGAAGATCTCGTGCTCTGAAGGCAAAAGCAATTTCCTCATCTGAAGAAGAAGATTCTGACAGCAGCCTTGGTGATCCTGAAGAACTAAGTCAGGAACTAGCAATGCTTGTGAGGAAATTCCAGAAGTTCTCAAGGAGAGGTGGATTTGGAAAGTCATCAAAAAGTGGCTTGAGGAAATCAGATTCCTCAGAAGACTACAAGAAAAGAACTTGTCATCATTACAAGAAGCCTGGTCACTTTATCTCTGACTGTCCTCTCTGGGAAAAAGATTCAAAGAAGAAGAAGAAATACAAGGATGATAGTTCTGATGACTTGAAGAAAAAGAAGAAATCTTCAAAGTCCTCATCTGCAAAGTCCTCATCTTCAAAATCCTCAAAGCACAAGAAGAATGGTTCTAGAAAGGCACGAGCATTCATCGGCAAGGAAATGTATTCTGAGGAAGAATATGAAGAATATGAAGAAGAGGAAGAATCTGAGGAGGAATCGTAATCTGGTGTCGCTAGGCTTGCTCTCGCTACTGCTTTTGTCAGCAAGTCCATCTTCAATGATGAAGAATATGACTACTCCAACGACTCTGACGTTAGCAATGATGATTATGCTCCCACCTATTGCTTCATGGCAAAAGGCTCAAAGGTACACAAACATCATTCCTCATCTGAATCAAGTGAATGTGAATCTGATGAATATGTGAAACCTAGCTATGCTAAACTTGTTAAAATTGCCACTAAGAACAAAGTGCACTTAAAAAGCTCCAGAAAATGCTAGACAAAAGCGATGATCTGTTGAACTATGAAGTGGATCGGACTCAAACTCTGTCTGACGATCTCAAAAGTCTTCAGACAAAGTATGATAACCTTCAGAGTCATCATAACGACCTCTTAGCCGATCATGACAAGCTTTCTTATGAATTTCTTCAAAGAAAGCAAGATCTTGAGAAACTAAGGGTGTCACACAAGGATCTCCAAAGGGAAAATGATTCCTTACTGGCTCAATAGATTAGTACCGCTCAGGAAGAATTCGTTCCACCTTGTTTGAAATGCATCGAACGTGAAACTTCTAATTCTTCACCCGAATGTTCAAATGCTTCTATTGCTACAGATTCTTCAACTATTCCAGTGGTTTCAAATTCCTCATCTGAGGACACCACAAGTATCACTGATGACAATGCAGGGTTGAAGGAATTGTATGTGACAGGCATGTACAAAAGTCTCAAAGGGCATCAAACCCTTTGCGATGTACTCAAAAAGCAGATTCTGAATAGGAACCCTAGGAAAGAGGGTATTGCCTTTGTGAGGAAACTCAATGCTGATGGATCCTAGTGGACACCTGAGCAGTACCCCAAAACCTCATGGGTTGCTGCGAAAGGACCTCCTGTAGATCCATCCACTTTATCTGGCTTTACGTGTGAAACTTCATATTCCTCTGACAAGTCACTTGACTCCAACTACAAATTCTTCAAAAATCAGAAAGGTGAAGTATTTGCTAGATTGGTTGGAACTAACTGCAGGAACGGTTCTCCTATGAAGAAAATCTGGGTTCCCAAGAGCTACCTTCAAAATCTTCAAGTGAATGTCCTCACGACACCACTCATGAAGAATAGGAACCCCAGATCAAATTCCTCATATGGACCAAAGTCCTCACTTGGACCAAATTCCTCAAATGGTCAAAATTATCATTCTCGTACTAATGCCTCTGTTTCGCAGGGAAAACCTAGGAGTTATGAATATGTGCATTATTCTTCAAACCATTATCTTCATAAATCCTTGAAGAATTTCTCTGCTTATTAGTTTGAGTACTCTAACCCTTGCCTTGTGAAACGAAGCGCACATGATTCTATGCCTCCCTTCTCATATGGTGCTCGCAGAATGATGAACTCTTTGCCACCCCTCCAGATGTGGGTGGTGAGGAAATTGAACTAACATCTTATGCAGGGCCAGGTCTCCAGATGAACATCTGATGAATTTGTTGGAGACCTGAGGAAATGCTTGAAATGACTCAAGCTAACTATGCAGAAATGAATTCCTCATGTCTCTCGTCCTCACACTACTTGCTTACTATCTTGGGTGATGAAATTCTGTCTGATGAAATTGATGTCATATTCTTCACTTTGAAGCATATGAGTCCGTAAGTTGTACTAATTCATCTGCTGGATGATACTCCAGAAGCTACTGAGTGGGTCCTCGATAGTGGATGCACAAACCACATGACTGGTGACAAGAATCTACTGATGAATTTGCCACTCACTCCATCTCCTCTGAAGCATATCATCTATGTAGACAAAGGAAAAAAGCAAGGTATTGGGACTTGGTAAGGTTGCTATCTCAAAGGACCGAACCATGGATAAGGTGATGTATGTTGAATCCCTTGGGTTCAACCTTATGTCTGTCTCAATGCTTTGTGATCTTGATATGATTGTCGTATTTGGAAAATATCGTTGTGTTGTCATCATGGAATCTGACAATTCCAAAGTCTTCGAAGGCTTTAGGAGAGGAGACCTGTATATTGTTGATTTCTCTACAGGTCCTCAACCTGCCACATGCTTACTTGCAAAGTCTTCAGAAGGCTGGTTGTGGCATCGACGACTTGGACATGCGGGCATGAGGAACTTGCACACGCTCGTGAAGAAAAAGCACGTCATTGGCATCGAGGGTGTAAAATTCCTCAAGGACCACCTCTGTGGTGCATGTGAATATGGGAACATGACCAGATCCAAGCATCCCTCGAAGACAATCATGACCATGACTCGACCCTTTGAATTGCTTCACATGGATCTGTTTGGACCCACTCATTACTCCATACTAACAAATTCTTCAAGTTTGTATGGCTTTGTCATTGTTGATGATTACTCTCATTACACTTGGGTGCATATTATTCTGTACAAAAATGAAGTGCAGGATGTCTTCAGACGATTTGCTTCAAGGGCCTCCACCAATTTCGGCGTCAAGATCAAGCATATTAGGAGTGATAATGGGATTGAATTCAAGAACACTAATCTTGATGAATATCTTGATGAACTTGGTATTACTCATGAGTTATCTGCCCCTTATACTCCTCAACAGAATGGCATCATGGAGCGCAAGAATAGGACTCTAGTTGAGATGGCTCGCACCATGCTTGATGAATACAAGACTCCTCGTCGCTTCTGGCCTAAGGCAATTGATACTGCATGCCACATCATCAATAGGGTATATCTTCACAAATTCTTCAATAAGACTTCATATGAACTTATGACTGGCAAGAAACCCAATGTAAGTTATCTCAAAGTCTTCGGTGCAAAATGCTGGATCAGAGATCCTCACCACAGTTCTAAGTTTGCACCGAAAGCACATGAAGGTTTTATGCTTTGTTATGGAAAGGACTCGCACACCTACAAAGTCTTCAACACCTACCATCACAAGGTTGTTGAGACTATAGATGTGCGGTTCGATGAAACTAATGGCTCGCAAAGAGAGCACCTGCCTTCTGTGTTAGATGAACAGTCTCCTGAGGAATCCATCAAGCTGAACGCAACTAAAGATATCATACCCACTAAGGAAGTCATTCCAACGAATGAAGACTTTCATGTTGATACACCTAAAGAAAATGATGATGAACGAAGTCCTCAGCCATGTCAACCTGCTCATCCTAGAGTTGTAAATGAAGTACAAATTGACAAAATCATCGATGACATCAATGCACCAGGTCCCCTCACTCGCTCAAAAGCTTCACATTTAACTAACTTTTGTGGGCACTTTGCCTTTGTCTCTATCATAGAGCCCACCAAAGTTGATGAAGCATTCAAGGAGCCTGAGTGGATTCAAGCTATGCAAGAGGAATTGCATCAGTTCAAGCTCAACAATGTGTGGGAACTTGTCAAGCGGCCAGATCCTTGCAAACATAACATCATAGGTACCAAGTGGATCTACCGCAACAAGCAAGATGGAAATGGCCTTGTGGTGAGGAATAAGGCTCGTCTTGTAGCTCAAGGCTACACACAGGTTGAAGGAATTGACTTTGATGAAACATTCGCACCTATTGCTAGACTTGAAGCTATTCACATATTGCTTGCTTATGCTAACCATCATAATATCATCTTATATCAAATGTATGTGAAAAGTGCATTCCTCAATGGTACGCTTGAGGAAGAAGTATATGTTGCTCAACCCCTAGGTTTTGAAGACCCTAAGCATCCTGACAAAGTCTTTAGACTCAACAAGGCCCTATATGGCGTCAAGCAGGCCCCTCGGTTGTGGTACAACACTCTGAAGGAATTCCTCATGAATATAGGCTTCAAACCTGGTTCACTCGACCCCACTCTTTTGACAAAATCCTATGGCAATGAACTGTTCATATGCATAATATACGTAGACGATATTATCTTTGGCTATACTGACAAACGTTACAGTGATGCATTTGCCTATATGATGAGTGAAGAATATCAAATGTCTATGATGGGAGAGTTGAAATTCTTCTTAGGTCTTCAAATTCGTCAACAAGAAAATGGCATCTTCATCTCCCAAGAGAAGTACCTCAAGGATGTTCTGAGGAAATTCGACATGCAAGATTGCAAAGGCGTCAAAACTCCAATGCCTTCAAAAGGACACCTCTGCACTGATGAAAATGGTAAAGATTTCGATCAGAAGGTATACCGCTCCATGATTGGCTCATTATTGTATCTATGTGCATCTAGGCCTGATATTAGGCTGAGTGTTTGCATGTGTGCCCGATTCCAAGCAACACCGAAGGAATCACACCATAAGGCTGTGAAACATATTCTTTGATACTTAGCTCACACACCAACACTTGGATTATGGTATCCCAAGGGCTCAAATCTTCACCTCGTCAGATACTTTGATGCGGACTATGCTGGAGATTGCGTGGATCGCAAGTCAACCTGAGACATATGTCATTTCCTCGGACAATCCCTAGCCTGTTGGTACTCGAAGAAGCAGAACTGCGTCTCACTCTCTACTGCTGAAGCTGAGTACATTGCTGCTGGCTCATGTTGTGCTCAGTTACTATGGATGAAGCAAACCTTAAGGACTACGGCATCAAGTTGAAGAATGTGCCTCTCTACTGCGACAACGAGAGTGCCATCAAGATTCCATACAACCCAGTTCAGCACTCCAAGACCAAGCACATCCAGATTCGTCATCACTTTCTTTGAGATCATGTACTCAAGGGTGACATCTCCATCGACCACATCCCCACTGAAGAACAACTGGCCGATATCTTCACAAAGCCCTTGGATGAAAAGAGATTTTGCAAGTTGCGGTGTGAGCTAAATATCTTAGAATCTTCGAATGTTCTTTGAAGAAGGACACACATCTGAACACTTATGCAAAATTGATGACTTTGATGTGAAACAGACGAAGTAACGTTTTTCTTCAATCAATGAAGAATAACCCTCTAAGTGTGAAGAAATTAATGAAGAATTTGATTCTTAGAACCCTATGACAATTGTATGCGGTGTCTAAAATCATCATTCTTATACGATGGGTCACGCCACCAACCAAAGTTGAAATTCTTCAAAATTGAGTTTTTCGTCAATTTGCAAATTCCTCAAGTTTTCAAATTCATCAACTTTTCAAATTCTTCAAACTTTGAAACTCATGTTCTTCATTAACTATATATATATGTATATATATATATATGAGTTTTCAATGTCAACAACATTCACTTATTGCTAATTCTTCAAGTTGATTTTCATCTAAGTGAATGTGATTGGACCCTTTCCCCCTCTATGCTAAACTCAACCCAGTCTGTTCACAAATTCTTCATATGTGTTCTACTTTGAAACTCATTCAAATGCTTAACTGTTCTCTTGATAGCTGAAGAATTTGCGAACGAAAACTTTGAAATTTTCACTATCAAAATTTTCAGCGGTTCCCGCTCAAACGGTTCCGATTCCCACGACTGGATAACCCACGATCCCCCATAATCTCCACTACTCAGAACATGGGTGACACCTGTCGCATGGAGAGCAAGGATCAGGGGCAATCTTGTCCAAAATCTTTGGGCAGATTGGTTTTCACTCCCTCTATAAATACCCCCTCCCCTTCAATTGTGCTCGGTTACTCCTCATCTCATCCCTCTTCCGAGCTCCAACCTAGCGCCGCCGCTAAAGTCATTGTCGCCGGTGAGGAAGAGCTTCACTGCCTCGACCTCGTCATCACCGTACTCGCATCAGTCGCGGAAGTCCTCATCCCGCTGCCACTGTAGCTGTCTCCCTCTGCCAATCTAGGGTGTGGGAGATCTGAACGGACGAACTTTCCAATCTCATCTCTTGTTCATCGTGTTCTTCACCAGGTTAAATAAAATTTATTTTTACTGCCCTTGTTTGATCCTCAAATGCTCTTCATATTCGTTAAAAGGTGTTTATTCTTCATGAACCTTATTCTAAAAGCACCTTACATCTTCACATACTTGATGTTTTCCCCTCAGTAATGATTTTCTTCAAGATTCCTCAATTGTGTGAATCCTCAAAATTTGCACAACTCTGGAACCTGAGACAAAGAACACTTAGTGAAATTCCTCAAGACACCCATGGTCAAATTACTCTCACCTATTTTATTTAGAAAAATTTCTAAGAACGCATATGACCTCTTCAAATTCCTCGCACCTATACTCTGTTCACAGGTACAACATGTCCGCTAATGAATCACTAGGTTCTCATCAACTTAACTCATTTGCAGCACTCCTTGAGGAAAAACTGTGTAATTCTTTAGAGTCCTCAAGAGTTTATATTCCTCAAGTGAAGAAAATGGCTGACGGAAAGAAACCTCAGAAAGGTGGAAAGAAGCCAGATGTGCACACTGCCTTTGAGATCCCCGATGACATGTATGAGGAATACTACACAACCGATGAAGAAACTCATGTCAAAGAAACGACCAAGCAGAGAAAAATCCATCTGCAGAAAATTGAGAGGAGATGGGCAAGGGAATGCAAGGAGTATCGTTATGTAACTCCAATACACATGAGGAAATTTGCAATAAAACCGGCTTGCAGCAGGCCTCCGCTTGCTCCAAATCAAATTGCTGATCCCACTAGCATCAAGACTGGTGAGTACTTTCGTCACATATGGGAGAAGCAGCAAGCCAAGCTGGCGAAGAAAGCCAAAGAGGCAGTGAAGAAATTCAATGAAGATTCTGCTGCTGCTGCCTCTGCGGGAGCCTCTGCAAGTGCTTTGAAGAAAATCATGAGGAAGAAATCTGCATTGAAGACATGTTCTTCAACCTCAAAACCTTCACAGTCGATCCCTCAAGGTCAAAGGCCTCGGCCTACAAAGTCTTCAGCTGCTGGAACGGTTGCTGCGCTATCTTATGCGACAACTTCAACTAGCCCTTCTGCGTTGAAGCTAAAGAAAATTGTTGGACGAGGTCAAAGACCAAGTCCTCACTCAAGCAAGGCTGGGGTGACCATACCCTCAGGTTCTGAGGATTATGATGATGAAGAAGAAGCCGATGATGAGGAATTGGAAGAAATCATGAAGCATAGTCAGCAAAAGGCTGCTATTGCAAAGGGCAGCTATGTTCCTCTCATGCTGGATCCCAAGATGATCCTCAACTTCATCGATATATGGCATGAAGACCCAAGCACCCCACTTTCTTCACTAAATCTACCTCTTGGAGTGGATCATGTCCTCACCCACTTCATCTCTGAAGAAAAATGGAAGAGAGAGCAAGCTCTAAGAGCTAAGAGGAACGGGGTTCAGAAGGAAAAGTTTCTGAGAGACAATGTGATGAATTTGACCCCAAATCAACTCATCACTGTTCAGTCTGAAATTCGCACACTCTCTGAGGATCAAGAGAGATATGATGCTAAATGGAAGGGCACCAAGGTGAGATTCGTCAGGGCTGCTCAAGCTGCAGTGAAGGATCACAACACTAGGGTTGCTGCTCGATCGCAACCACAAAATCCTCAGGCTGATGAAATTACTCAGCCTGATGAAACTGCTGATGGAAATGCTTCTGCACCAGAAGCAACTACCAGTGCTACTGAGGAAACTCAGACCACTAATGATCATGCCAGGACAACCACCACTGTTGTGCCTGAAGAAACTAAAAGGCCAGCTCAAGCTTTTGCTGCACCTGAAGAAATTGAACACACCAGGGCGGCTGCATCAGTCGTTCCTGAAGAAACTAACACTGCTGAGGAAAAGACTCTCAAGAGAAAAGCATCAGATTCAGAAACCTCAGCCGTGAAGAAGTTGAATACTATGCCAAGTTCTTCAACTGGACCTATTGATGCTACACCTATTTCCTCAGCACCTGCCTATGAAATTGTACCATTTGGGGTGGAATATGTCATCCCAGATGAAGATGAAGATCAGTCTGCTGCTTCGACAGAGCAGATTGATGATGAAATTGAAGTTGAATACAGTGCTTCAACTCCAAAGGTATCATCGTCCCAGCCTCAATTCACTGCTGACGAGGCTGGAGTTGAAGAAATTGATGAGGATGTAGACATTGGCAATACAACGCCTGTCATCAATGATGAATATTGGGAATCAGCACACCCAAATTCACCAATGACTACTCCTCAGACATAGATTTCTCAGCCGCCTGCTCCGACTGCAGAAATACATGAAGAATCTGCCAATCTGAACACCCATGTCACTGAAGAAATTCCAGCCACAACGGCTGATGATCTTGATGCTCCCGCCGCAACTGAGGAACCAGCTCTCCAAATCGTTCTGTCTGAAGGTGTTCCTCCCATGCCAAAGGAGATTAAGGGGCGCTTCAAGACAAATCTTCAACCGAAGCCAAGAATGCCATTCAAAGGCTCAGTACGCCCCAAATTCCTCAAGTGAAATTTCTTCAATGAGCGTATGTTCTTCACTGGTCCAAATCTCTATGACTTTGCAAGGGCCGGCCGCAACAGATTCTGGATGGCAACACAACTCAACTACTACGCATCAGTTCTTTTTGAGAAGAAGAAAGTCTTCGAGCACCACCAAATTCCTCATGCTGACATGGAAACCCTTCCATCATTCATGCCGGTGCTCCAGGTTCTTCATGATGCAGGCATTCTCCCATTCCACGTCGACATCTGCGACTGGAATGAAGAACTCATTCTTCAGTTCTATGACACATTGCATATCAGCGGAAATTCTTCACACATCAACTCCTGGATATTGGACTGGATGATAGGATAAACACACTTCACTGCTCAAGCTTCTGAATTGCTTCAGTGTGTACCAGTTCCAATTCCCTCAGATGAAGCTCGCAAACTGTTTGATGAGCCTACACTTCCAAATCAGCTGATGCAAGTGTTGATGAAGACATTGCCTCCTGTAAAGTCTCAACGAAAAACCTTCCTTGTGAAGGATCTGCTATATGTGCCCAGGACTGTCTACCGTATACTCACAAATACGCTCTGTCCTCAGAAGGGCCACAGTTCTAAAGAAGAAGAAGTGGAAGGATTCATGAAGAATATGCTCTTCAACATCATTCATGGGATTCCCATTGACTTGCACAACTTCTTCATGAGGGCTTTGGCTAGTCCTGCTTTAGCTCCATTTGAATAGAAGCGCTATGCACCTTGGATAATGAAATTCATCAGGGCAAAGTCCTAAGTTCCCTTCAAGGCTGATTTCCAGAACCACTTTGGCTTCCTGCCTCCAATTGAAGTCATCAAGAGCACAATTGCCTCAGTTGAAGGAAAAGGCAAGGCTGTCATTGATGAAGGCACTCGTCCATTGGATGGACAGTTTCGCAAAGCCGCTTCCTTCTACACCAATGATGACACTGCCACCCAAGACTCCGATGCAAAGGCCTCAACTCACAAACCTCAAGAGTCCGCCCCTCGTGTGATGAATGATCGCGAGCTTCTAATAAGTCTTCATCAGAAGGTCGATCACAATCACAAGTGGGTGAAGCGTCAACTTGGATACATTGTGCAGAAGATGACTGTAATGCAGAACACCGTGAAGAGGAATCACTACTATGCGCATGAAAACCTCAACCGCTCTTGGGCCATACTGTCTCACCTCATGTCTTCTGAAGAACTGGATGTGCTGGATCTTGAGGAACATCCTGACTGGGCTCGTTGACCTCAGAACAAATTCAAGAAAGTTTGAGTTCCTCTAATGGTCACAAGTTCATTTTCTTCATATCGAGAGCGCGATGACGATGAAGACATTGACGACACTATGGTAGGCCCTGCATCGACAAACGACCCCGACAACTCTGGCGCTCCTTCCTCACCAACACGATGAACTTCTTCAAAGGCGCGTTAGTCCTCACTTTTTCTTCCCTTTTGGTCTTCGATGACAAAGGGGGAGAAAATTTTAGTTAGTCTGCAAGCGGGTCTCTCTATATGGGCTATTTTTGTTTAAGTTACAACTCTCGCTCTTTTGAAACTTTTGTTGGTTGAGTTGTAAACTTAAGTCCGATGATGGTCTGACACTTTTGAACTATTTCCTCGCATGTTTATTTCCTCAAGTACCTTAATGCATACATGCTGAATTTCGTCAGACACCATTTTCCTCACGCATTTCAAATTCTTCATATCATATGTTCAAATGTGTGTATGAATTACAAGATATAGGGGGAGTTCTCCATGTTTTAACTTGCCATGTGCATTTGCAGTCCAAAGCAAATTCCTCAAATATGCACATCTTCAGGGGGAGTTCTTCTATATCTTGCAATCAAATTCCTCAAAATTTGTACTTTCACTTCATATGTTTATCCCCGTTGAAAATTTAACCTATTTGTCATCAATGAGCAAAAAGGGGGAGATTGTTAGTGCATCTAGTGCCCCTTAGTGATTTTGGTGTATTGAAGACTTATAGGTTAAGGCACTAATGTGTTTGCGAGTGTACACAGGCTCTATAAGTCGATGATGAGTTTGATATATTCGGAGATTATCGACCCCTAAAAATGTATGTCTTCAAGTGAAGACTTTGCTGAAGACTTTCTGAAGACTTTGGTGAAGACTTTGTGAAGACTTTGAAAATGAAGAAGTTGGTGTGACCTTGAAGATATGAACAAGGAATACGAAGCATGAAGACTTTTGTTTTCATAGTTTCATTTCCTTTATTTGAGTCATAGGAAACATCATACTGTTAAAGGGGGCCGAGGTAATACTAAGGAAAATTTCCAACTAATGCTCAACTCCAAAATCCTCAACCTATACAATCCTTCGAGTGAAGCCTTTGGAAATCTCTTACGGTTCAGACAAGTTCTTCAGTGACAGAAATGAAGTTCTTCTGGTCTCTGAGGAAATTGATCTGACTGAGGAGTTAGGATTTTGCCAGTGCGAATTGCCTACAAGTAAGGAACATGATATGTCTGAGGACTTTCATAGTTCGAAAATCCGACCGTTGCTGTGCTTAGCGCCAATTGTCCCCAATCGCAAATATCCACATAACGGTCATATCATTGGGGGCATTTATGTCATATCATGTCAGGTTGCACCCTGGCTATAAATAGCCAGCCCCCACAACCACTAGTTGGTTGGTTGCTCTGAGAGAGAACTGACACTTGTCATTTGAGAGCAACCCATCCTCCGAGGACTTTGAGAGAAAATCATCAGTGAGGAAAAAACCACAACCAAACCACCAAGCACAAAGTGATTGAGCATCACTGAAGAAATTCCTGTGTGGAACCGACGCTTGTTACCTTTGAGGACTATGCATCCTCCAGACGGTTAGGCTTCATGGTCTAGTGCTCCCGCAGTTAATTGGGGATCACGAAGTGACCTTGGTCTAGAGCATCCAATAGTAAATTGTGGATCGCCAGGTGACCAGTTTGTGACGATTTTGGAAGTCTACCCTGAAGACTTACCACGAGTGTTGGGCGAGGACTATGTGACCTTAGCTCAAGGAGAATACGATAAGGACTGTGTGTCCTGGGACTGTGTGTCCTCTGGTTTAAATACCAGGCCGCTCCAAACCAGACGTACTACTATCACAGCAGTTGGAACTGGGTCATCAAATCATTGTCTTCATCAAACTACCTGGTTCTATTTCCTCAACCCTTCCATTTCCTCGTATAAGTGTTGATGAAATTGATCTTTACTATTTCAAGAATTTGACTGAAGACTTTCACAATTTCCTCACCTCAAATTCTTCAAGTTACCTTGTTCCTCACCTGCTTATCCTATATCACGCTACTTGTAATTTGTGATGTCGCTATATCACGCTATATCATGATGACTATGCTGTCGCTATGTTCCTCATGCACTTGAGTACTTATTCCGCTGCTAGTTATTCATCACATTTCAAATTCTCCAAGTTGAAATTCCTCAGGTGATGAATTTGTAAAAATCTCCTATTCACCCCCCTCCAGTCGATGTAACGCACTTTCAATTGGTTCCCCGTTCATCCTTTCCTGAGGGGATTATTGGAGTTCTATGGGATCCAGCTCCACCACCTCACCCATGGGTCCATTCTGCATATCTCGGGTTTTGTCGGCCTTTGCAAGATGTTTATGGGCTGCGAGACACACTTTAAATTGTGCAGGAAGTACTTCTGCCTCGTCCCTCGTACTCGGGGCAAGACGATTCTAGAGGTCGGAGGAGACGAAATATGCCGCATAGCCGGGACAGGGTATCCAGTGGGAACACCGAAGAAGGAGTCCGAAGAATGTTCTATATCGAGGATGTTCCCCTATTCGGTCCGGCTCATAGGGGTTTGCGTGAATACTCCGACGCCCCCTTGAAGAAAAGTTACAACTGGCAACCGAAGAGCTCATCCCAAGAGGACGGCGCCGAAGTGGAACGCTTGGTTACCCACGTGATGCTACTAGATCATCATAAGTTGACCATGATAGATGTGATGGCTGCCGCCATCACTCGATGTGTTCAGCCTCTTCAACAAAGAATACACACTTTGTGGTGTTACAACGGGACAGGTGGCACCACTCGCTCCTGACTGCTGGGCCCTGCCAATCTAGCAGCATTAGTAGCCGCACTTGCCGACCTATGCAAACGGGAGAAAGAAGATTTTATTCGACTACCGACCAAGGAGGGCTACTCAAGTCACAATCCCATCGAATGGGTGAGCTTTTCGACTTTGTGACCTGAATTCGGGTTTTACATTTGTCCCTTTTTGACCGCGGCCCTTAATCTGTGTGAACAAGAATGGAGGAGCTTTGTCTAGACAGTTAACTGTCGGCCCCGCAACCCGAGAACTATTCTCTTGACGACGATCCAGGATTTCATGACGAACCAAAGCTATCACTCGAGTTTGAAGATGGGGTCTTCTACAAAGAGAGCCTTGACCGCTCCAAGGTGGCTATTATAGCCGATTACCCCGGATCATTACCTTCCCCTACTACAGGCAAGAAGAAGAAAAATATGTCCTGCAAAAGGCAAGTATCCTCCATAAAAGCGCTATGGACCACCGAGCAAACTTTGGAGGGGATGACCGAACTGGTTGATCGGTTTGGGAGCCCAAAGCCGGTTCGAGTTATGGAAGACATCGGCCTACCGGGAGGGAGCACGAGAGGCATGGGCGATGAACAAGACTCAGGATAATGGCCTTAACCCCGAGCATATGGCTCGGGTTGGGCCAGTAGGGCCTGATGGGCAAGAAGTGCCACTTCATTTGGTGTACGACCAAGTGATGCCTGCCGCTCGTCTCTCACATGAAGATTTCTCCCTAGATGCATTAATAGACAATCTCGACCGGCAGCCGGATGAGTGATTTGATGTAACTATGTACTTTAAATCAAAAGTTGCTCTGTCTGTGCTGTAAACTATGTCTTAACCGACCGTGGCTTCTACCTCCCATGCAAAGAGCGTGGAAGTGTTCCTTATGAAATATCCCTTGCTAGGAAGGAATTCCATCAAGGAACCAGGCAATCCGGACATTTGGTGCGAACAGACAGAAAAATGCACATGGAGATATGCTATATTATATTTTAGCGTAAGAAACATCTTCCAAAGAAAATACTACCTCTATCGATACCTTTCTTCAGACCGCTACATAAATCGTAGATAATAAGGCTGTATCTGTTAGTATGCAACTAATTGCTCTTTTTGGAAAAAAGAGAACCAAGTTATGGCGATGATAACCATAATTATTGTTGTTTTCGTCATAGCCAACCAATTTTCTGCTGAAGATAGCTAGCTTTTGGCTTCACCCGTATGCGGCACGTATTCGGATGATCCGGTTGTAACAATCGCAAAGGTGCTCCCTTTACTCTCTAGCCAAACAATCGGGAACATAGAGGGTAAACACATGAGTGAGGCAACCTAGCTTGGCAAAAATCTTAGTTCGAATTGATGCATAGAATGGCTTAAAAATCGACAAGGAAAACATGCATACACGATCAATGTGAATAGATGCTCAGAATATAAAATCATTGGCTTCGGGAAGAATGTTGGATATATGCCCTAGAGGAAATAATAAAATGGTTATTATTATATTTCCTTGTTCATGATAATCGCTTATTATCCATGCTATAATTGTATTGATTGGAAACACATTGCATGTGTGGATATATAGACAACACCGTGTCCCTAGTATGCCTCTAGTAAACTAACTCGTTGATCAAAGATGGTCAAGGTTTCCTAGCCATTCACATGAGATGTCATTTGATAACGGGATCACATCATTGGTAGAATGATGTGATGGACAAGACCCAAATTATAAACATAGCATATGATCGTGTCAGTTTATTGCTATAGTTTTCTACATGTCAAGAATCTGTTCCTATGACCATGAGATCATGGAAATCATTGACACTGGAGGAGTGCTTGTGTGTATCAAACATAGCAACATAACTGGGTGACTATAAAGGTACTCTACATGTATCTCCGAGAGTGTCTGTTGAGTGGGTATGGATCAAGACTAGGATTTGTTACTCCGTGTGACGCAGAGGTATCTTAGGGCCCACTCGGTGATACAACATCACAACAAGCCTTGCAAGCAATGTGACTAAAGTGTTAGCCACGGGATCTTGTATTACAGAATGAGTAAAGAGACTTGCCTATAACGTGATTGAACTAGGTATACAGATACCGATGATCGAATCTCGGGCAAGTAACATACCGAAGAACAAAGGGAACATCACACGGGATTAATTGAATCCTTGACATAGAGGTTCAACCGATAAAGATCTTCGAAGAATATGTAGGAGCCAATATGGGCATCCAAGTCCCGCTATTGGTTATTGATCGTAGAGGTGTCTCAGTCATGTCTACATAGTTCTCGAACCGGCAGGGTCTGCACACTTAAGGTTCAGTGACATTTCTGTAGTTCTGAGTTATGCATGTTGGTGACCGAAGTTTTGTTCGGAGTCCCGGATGAGATCCAGGATGTCATGAGGAGTTCCGGAATGGTCCGGAGACAAAGATTGATATATAGGAAGTTGGCGTTTGGACTCCAAAAAAGTTTTGGGCATTACCGGCAGTGTACCGAGCGAGAGTGACGAATGGGTTCCGGGGGTCCACCAAGTGGGCCCACCCCCCCCGAAGGGGACCACATGGGATATAGGGTGGCACTCCAGCCCCTGGTGGGCTGGGCGGCCAGCCCAAAGTTCCCATGCGGCTGAAAGGTGGAAAGTCCAAAAGGTGGAGGAGGTTTCCAAGTGGAGAGAAGGAGTCCCAGTCCTACTAGGATTGGAGGACGACTCCTCCTCTCCCCCTCCGGCCAAAGCTAGGGCTGGCACCGTGGGGGCAAGCCTCCTCCCTCCCTCCTCTTATATATACTAGAGGTATTGAGAGTTTTTCAATATAGAAATCAGCCACGCGCTACCCTCTCCTCTAGATTGTTTCAGCGATGCTTAGGCGAAGCCCTGCTGGAATAGTTCCACCACCATCGCCGCCACGCCATCACGCTGCCGGAGAACTCATCTACCTCTTCGCTCCCTCGTGCCGAATCAAGAAGGCGGAGATCGTCATCGAGCTATACATGTGTTGAATGCGGAGGTGTCGTTCGTTTGGCGCTAGATCAGGATGGATCATGATTGGATCGCGGGAATTCTGCGATTTTGATCGCAAAGACATTCGACTACATCAACCGCGTTTCTTAATGCTTCTCGCTTAGCGATCTACAAGGGTATGTAGATCCACTCTCCCCTCGTAGATGCTCATGACCATGGATAGATATTGCGTGTGCGTAGGAATTTTTTTGTTTCCCATGCAACGTTCCCCAACAAAGAAGCCCCCAGGTGTTATGTTCGGATTTAACAGTTAAGGATGTATGCCGAAAATATTAATAGAAGATCGGTTTAACCGCACATAGACTTGGGAAGAAAATAAAAAATCCAATCCTGTCAAAAATCAAGGTGGGAGGTTAAGGGAAAAAATAAAGAGAAAGAAAAAAAAGGGAAGTAAAGGGTAAAGAGTATGACGACACCGTTCTATCCGTAGAAGCGCCAAAGACGGGTCGTGTTCCATGGGTTTGGTTCAAGGCGGTTTTCCGACGGGTTTCAAAGATGGTAAGCCCCTCCCGCGAGTACTTCATCAATTATGAAGGGGCCCTCCCATTTGGGGTTGATTTTATGCTTCTGCTTCTCCAGGAGCCATAAGACGAGGTCACCAACATTATAAGCTTTTGCCCTGACCTCCCTACTCTGGTAATGTTGGGCTTGTTGTTGATAAAAAGTAGAATGAGCACGAGCTATGTTGCTCTCTCCTTCAAAGGCATCCAGGTCGTCCCGCCGATCTAACTCGGCCTCCTTTTCCTCGTACATGCGCACCCTTGGTGAATCATGAATAATATCACAGGGGAGGACTGCTTCTGCCCCATAGACCATGAAGAATAATGTCCGTCCCGTTGATCTATTCGGGGTGGTGTGCAGGCCCCATAGAACAGAGTCAAGATCCTCTACCCAATGGCAGTCAGACTCATGCAGAGATCGGACCAAACGTGGTTTAATACCACTCATGAAGAGGTCGTTTGCCCGTTCGACTTGTCCATTGGTCTGCGGGTGATACACCGATGCGTAATCGAGCTTGATGCCCATTTTTGCGCACTAGTCTTTGACCTCTTGGGATGTGAAGTTGGATCCCTTATCCGTAATTATACTGTGTGGCATGCCGAAACGGTGTACCACGCCGGATATAAAGTTGATTACTGGTCTGGACTTGGCTGAGGTTTTGCCTCTATCCATTTGGTGAATTTGTCAACCATGACCAATAGGTATTTATTCTTCTTGGTCCCCCCTTTAAGTGGTCCGACGATATACAGCCCCCAGACAGCAAAGGGCCAGGTAATTGGAATAGTCCGAAGAGCTGTTGGGGGCATGTGACTTTGATTTGCAAAGAGTTGACACCCCACCCAGTGCTTGACAAGTGACTGGGCGTCTACTCAAGCAGTGGTCCAGAAGAAACCAGCCCGAAAGGCCTTGCTTGCTAAGGCCCTTGACGTGGCTTGATGCCCGCCCATCCCTGCATGGACTTCGACTAAGAGTTGTCGTCCTTCTTCCTCAGATATGCACCGCTGTAGTACTCCGGTGGTGCTTTTCTTATATAACTCACCCTCGTGGACTTTATAGGCTTTGGATCGCCGAATTATGCGTCGCGCCTCTGTCTGATCGTCGGGAAGTTCTTTGCGAAGAAGGTAGGAAAGGAAGGGCTCGGTCCATGGTGCGATTACTGCCATAACCTCATGAGCCGAGGGTGTTTCGTCCATTACGGAGCTGTCGATGATTTGGTCATCTGTTTTTTTATAGGGGAACAACCTCTTCTGCGCTGGTGAGACCAGTGCCCTTATTATCGTCCTACCAAACCACTCATGGCTTAAAGAGCCGTTCCAAGAAAGTGTTTTTTGGGACAGGGTCATGTTAGGCCCCCATGCGGGCCAGTATGTCGGCGGCTTGGTTGTTGTCTCTAGCGACATGGTGAAATTCTAGCCCCTCGAACCATGCGGATATCTTGAGGACAATGTTTCTGTATGCCACCATCTCCGGGTTTTTGGCATCGAATTCGCCGTTGATTGGGGAGATAGACAAGTTGGAGTCTCCCCGTACCTCCAGCCGTTGTATGCCCATTGATGCTGCCATACGAAGACCGTGCAAGAGTGCTTCATATTCGACTGCATTGTTGGAATCGGCATACATGATCTGCAACACGTATCGAACGTTGTCGCCTGTGGGGGTGCTACTTCTCGAGCATGCGTTGGTTTCCGTGAAGAGGAATGGTTGATGCAGCAAAGTAGATAAGTATTTCCCTCAGTTGTTGAGAACCAAGGTATCAATCCAGTAGGAGATACAAGCAAGTCCCCAATAGATGTACCTACGCAAAGAATCAAACACTTGCACCCAATGCTATAAAGGGGTTGTCAATCCCTTCACGGTTACTTGCAAGGATGAGATCTGATAAAGATAATAGGATAGATTGCTTAAACGGAAAGCAAAACAAAAGGTAAAAATCATGCAACAAAGTAGTTTTGGTATTTCTAGTTTTAGATCTGAAATTATAAGATGAAAATAGACCCGGGGCCATAGGTTTCACTAGATGCTTCTCTCATGATGGCAAGTATTACGATGGGTGAACAAATTACAGTCGAGCAATTGATAGAAAAGCGAATAATTATGAAGATATCCAAGGCAATGATTATGCATATAGGCATCACGTCCGTGTCAAGTAGACCGAAACGATTCTGCATCTACTACTATTACTCCACAAATCGACCGACTCATTCCTACATCTAGAGTATTAAGTTCATGAAGAATAGAGTAACACATTAGGTAAGATGACATGATGTAGAGGGATAAACTCAAGAAATGTGATGAAAACCCCATCTTTTTATCCTTGATGGCAAAAATACAATACATGCCTAGCTACCCCTACTTTGTCACTGGGTGAGTACACCGCAAGATTGAACCCAAAACTAAGCACTTCTCCTATTGCAAGAATTACCAATCTAGTTGGCCAAACCAAACCAATAACTCGAACAGACCTGCAAAGATATGAAATCATGCATATAAGAATTCAGAAAAGACTCAAATAATATTCATAGATAATCTGAACATAAACCCACAATTCATCGGATCTCGACAAACACACCGCAAAAGAGTATTACATCAGATAGATCTTCATGAAGATCATGAAAAACATGGTATTGGAGAGCAAGGAGAAAGAAGAAACCATCTAGCTACTAGCTATGGACCCGAAGGTCTTTGGTGAACTACTCACGCATCATCGGAGGGGCAATGGAGTTGATGTAGATGTCCTCCATGATCGAATCCCCCTCCGGCAGATTACCGAAAAAGGCTCCAAGATTGGATCTCTCGGGAACGGAGGCTTCTGGCGGCGAAAAAATGTTTTCCTGGCTCGTTCTGGTATACATGGAATATTTGGGAATTTATAGGTCGAAGATTAGTGTTAGGAGAGCTGTCGTGGGCCCACAAGCCTGGGGGGCGTGCCCCTAGGGCTTGTGGCCCCATGCTGGCTCTCTCGACTTCATCTCAAAGTCCCTTGGTTTGGTTCTGGTCCAAGAAAAATTATTCTGAAGATTTTATTCCATTTGGACTCCATTTAATATTCCTTATCTGCAATTCTCAAAAACGAGGAAAAAAATAGAAACTCGCACTAGGCTCTAGATTAATAGGTTAGTCCCAAAAATAATATAAAATAGCATATTAATGCATATAAAACATCCAAAACAGATAATATAATAGCATGGAACAATAAAAAATTATAGATACGTTAAAGACGTATCAGGGGGATGTGAGAATAACTTCAGCCCCTAGTCTGGCCAAAGTTTTGGATCCATCGGAGTACATCATCCAATGGGAGTATGTACTATATTACCTGGGGAGCTCGGCCTCTGTCCATTTGGCAAGGAAATCTGCCAGCACCTGAGATATAATAGATCATCATGGCTTGTAGGAGATTTCAAAAGAAAGGAGCTCAATGGCCCATTTGGCTATTCGGCCGGTGGCGTCCCTGTTGTTGATTATATCGTTCAGAGATACTTCGGATGCCACCGTAACTGGACACTCTTGAAAGTAGTGTCTTAGTTTTCGTGATTCCATAAATACCGTATAGGCTATCTTCTGGTAGTGCGGGTATCTGGACTTGCACTCCGTTAGTACTTCTGACATGTAATAGACCGGCTTCTGTATCCAGAATTTGTGTCCCTCCTCCTCTCATTCGACGACGAGCAATGTGCTAACGACTTGGTTGGTGGAGATATGTATAATAATATGGGTTCACCAGCGCCTGGTGCTGTGAGTATGGGATTACTTGCCAGCAGTGTTTTAATTTCTTCTGACGCAACCGTTGCTTCATCGGTCCATTCGAAATTGTTGCTCCGTTTCAGCAATCTGTAGAGCGGTAGAGCCTTTTCACCAAGGTGTTAGATACAGCGGCTTAGCGCCACCATGCAACCAGCCAACCTCTAGACATGCTTTAGCTCTGTGGGAACTGCAAGTCCTGATAGGGCGTAGATCTTAGCCGGATTTGCTTCTATTCCTCTATGGGAAATGATGAATCTGAGCAGTTTACCAGTGAGAACTCCGAATACACAATTCTACGGATTGAGACGTATATCGTACTCACGTATGCTTGCAAAGGTTTGCCTTAGGTCATCATTCAGCTGGCTGACGTGTTTGGTTTTGATTACCACATCATCCACGTATGCCTCGACTGTTTTACCGACTTGTTTTGAGAGACAAGTCCGGATCATGCGCTGGTACACAGCCCCAGCGTTTTTAGCCCGAAAGGCATCGTGTTGAAGCAGAATGGCCCATAAGGGGTGATGAATGCGGTTGCGTCTTGATCGGATTCCTTCATTTTGATCTAATGGTATCCGGAATAAGCGTCTTGGAAACACAATGAGTCGTGTCCGACTATGGCGTCAATAATCTGGTCTATGCGTGGTAAGGGGAAAGGGTCCTTAGGGCAGGCCTTGTTGAGGTCTTTAAAGTCGATGCACAACCGCTAGGATTTGTCTTTCTTTGGTACCATTACCAGGTTTGCCAACCATTCGGGGTAGTTGATCTCTTGTATGAATCTAGCCTCTAACAGTTTGGCTAATTCTTCACCCATAGCTTCTTGTTTGGGCTCAGAAAAGCGGTGTAGAGTCTGCTTAACGGTCTTGAAGCCTGCGATGATGTTCAGACTATGTTCTGCTAGCCGCTGTGGGATTCTAGGCATATCGAAAGGATGCCAGGCAAAGATCTTCTAGCTTTCTCGTAAGAATGCTTGCAATGCTTCGTCCACCATGGGGTCCAGTTGAGCTCCGATGGATGCTGTCTTATTGGGGTCCATTGGGTGTACCTGAAATTTAATGATTTCGTGTGCAGGTTTAAAGGACGTGGGTTTGGGCCTTTTACTAAGGATCACATCGTCCATGTCTACTCTTGATCGGAGTGCGGTCAGTTCTTCTGCAGCGAGGATCTTAGCTAGTGCCTGGAGGGCGAGCGCTGCTGTTTTGTTTTCAGCTCGGAGGGCTATATTCGGTCACTAGCGAATGTGATTACCCCATTTGGGCCTGGCATCTTGAGATTCATATACCCGTAATGTGGTATAGCCTAGAATATTGTGAAGGCGTCACGCCCCAGCAGGGCATGGTAGCCGCTCGGGAAGGGCGCGATATGGATGAGAAGTTCTTTAGAGCGGTAGTTTTCGGGTGTGCCGAACACTACATCCAGGGTGATACGTCCTGAACAACGTGCCTCTTTCCCAGGAATGATCCCCAAAATGTTGTGTTGCTACGCTCGATGCGAGATCGGTCGAACTGCGTTTTTCTAGGGTATCTTCGTAGATAAGGTTTAAACCACTGTCGCCATCCATTATCACCTTATGCAGCCTGAAGCCATCGACTATGGGGTTTAAAACCAGTGTAGCCGGTGTATGACCGGGACGGATGGCAGGTTGGTCAGTATCTTCGAAGGTGATGGGTATATCTGCCCATGAACTTGTTGGTGCCACATGATAGACCTGTTCGAGTTCTCTAAGAGCTCTTTTCCTCCTGTTCCTTGAGGAGAACGTTTCGTAGATCGTCAGGACTTCTGCGTTCTATTCTAGTGGCGATGTGGAGTGACTGTTCGTCGACAGAGCCTCGAGGATGGCTTCACCACTCTTTGCGACCTGCCTAGACGACCAAGCAAGCTCTAAGGCTACGAGTCGGGCTTGTGTTCAGCAATACAGAATGTATAGGGCATGGTTTATCCAATAGTCCGTCAAGGACAGTTCTGGACCTTGTAAGGGGTCTATTTCTCTCTTCGGCGGGTTCGAATTCGGCTAGTCGCTTCAGAGGTATCCTCTTTTTCCAATTTCCTCTAGGGTATTCAGTAAAGGTTGGTTCCGAAAGTTGTCATTCGGCTTGCCAGGTGCTCTCCATGGCACAGTATTTTTGTACCAAGTCCGACAACTCAGTGAAGTCGTAAATGTGCTGACGAGCCAGGGCGTTGAGGATCCCTTCGTCATGACAATTGAGGTTGAAGGTTGCCATTATATCCTGGTCACTAGAAACCTCGTATTTTGTTTCTAGCGAGGAGGAGTCTAGCCCAAAAATGAGGAACTGACTCTCCTGGTGATTGTTTAACATCCCGTAAGTCCGAAGACTTGGACTCTCCTGTGATGCTTGAGTGCTCGACTTGGGTGGTGGGTGGGAAAAATCTTGATTCCACGCCACAATGTGAGTCCCTAATCATGGGTTCCGAGTTGCACGCTAGATCGGGGACCGATTCTGATTCAACTCTGGAGCGAACTTCAGGGTCTAGGTTGCAAGCGAGGTCTCGATGATCAGAGATTGGGGTATAAACCATTTTTCATTCTGGTCGTTGGGGGGACGAGCCTCCAGCCAGACACTCGACGGTGGCGACTAAGTGAGTGGCCAAGGGGGTGCAAATCTCCCTATTGTCGGGCTTAAGCCCGATCCGGTCATAGACCAGGGTCTGGTCGTCAATCATATGCACGGTCTGAATCCGAACAAACAACTCGTTTAGGGACGAGGCGTCGGTAGGATGCATGTCGCCGAAGCACGCATGGTCGATCTGCAGCGTCGCTATTCCGTAGTCGCTTGACAGCGAATCCGGGTCATGTTCGGCCATAGCAGATCCGGGCGCAACGACTGGATTGGGCGTTCTAGACGGCCCGAGGTTGAAGGTCACCTCAGAGGTGGGGCTTGATCTCTTCGGCATCGTGGCTTGATGTCATATCTTTTATTCTTAGGATGTGGGTTATCAAGATCAACAGCAGGTTCAATCTCCACATCATTATCATTACTAGGTTGAGTATCAACATGAACATCATTATTAATATTATCTCTAGGCTCATGTTCATCACTAGATTGTGTCTCAGCATCAGAAACACAAATATCATTTGGGTTTTTAGGTGTACCTATAACAGGTTCACTAGCAGCATGCAAAGTTCTATCATCATTCTTGTTCCTCTTATTACTGGAGCGACTAGGTGCATCAATATTACCCCTTTGAGAATCTTGCTCAATTCTCTTAGGGTGGCCCTCAGGATACAAAGGTTGCTGAGTCATTCTTCCACCTCTAGTCACAACTTTAATAGAATGATCATTGTTCCTACTATTCATCTCATTAAGCAAATCATTCTATGACTTAAGTACTTGTTTTACGTGAGTAGTTACCATGGAAGCATGCTTACTAATAAGTTTAAGATTATTGATAGTTCTACTCATATAATCACCTAAGCGATCAAGCATGAAAGCATTATGTTTCAATTGTCTACTAACATAAGCATTAAAATTTTCTTGCTTAAGAACAAAATTATCAAACTCATCCAAGCATTGTCTAGCAGACTTATTATAAGGAATATCGCTTTCATCAAATCTACGAAGAGAATTTACCTCTACAACCCGTGTCGGGTAATAAAGACCATGTATTTGTTCAATAGGTGGTAGCTTCTTAACATCTTCAGCTTTAATACCTTTCTCTTTCATAGATTTCTTTGCCTCTTGCATATCTTCAGGACTAAGAAATAGAATACCTCTTTTCTTTGGGGTTGGCTTCGGAGGTGGTTCGGAAATAGTCCAATCATTATCATTGCTCAATATATTATTCAATAGTATTTCAGCTTGTTCAACAATTCATTCCCTGAAAACACAATCAACACAACTATCTAGGAGGTCCTCGAAGCATCGGTTAGTCCATTATAAAAGATATCAAGTATTTTAATTTTCTTGAGAGGATGATCAGGCAAAGCATTAAGTAATTAGAGAAGGCTCCCCCAAGCTTGTGGGAGACTCTCTTCTTCCATTTGCACAAACTTAAATATTTCCTGCAAGGCAGCTTGTTTCTTATGGGTAGGAAAATATTTTTCAGAGAAGTGATAAATCATATCCTGGGGGCTACACACATGACCAGGAGCAAGAGAATTAAACCATATCTTAGCATCACCCTTTAATGAGAAAGGAAACAACTTAAGGATAAATATTAACGAATTTTTTCCTCATGAGTAAATAGGGTGGTTATATCATTCTGTTTAGTAAGATGCGCCACAACAGTTTCCGAGTCATAACCATGGAAGGGATCAGATTCAACCAGAGTAATTAACTTAGGATCAATAGAGAATTCATAATCCTTATCAGTAACAACGATAGGTGAAGTAGCAATCTTAGGATCATATTTCATTCGAGCATTCAAGGATTTTTCTTTCCACATGCATAGCAATTTCTTAAGATCATCTCTATCCTTACAAGCAAGAAAGTTCCTAGCTAGCTCTCCTTCCATAACATAACCCTTAGGAATATCAGGCAATTCATTTGTAGGAGATCTAGGTCTAGCAGGTGTCTCAAAGTGTTCAGTTTCAATAATTTCATCAGTTTCAGAAGTGTCATAATTTTCAGGATTCACTCTAGCAATTTGTTCATCAAGAAATTCACCCAGTGGCACAGTATTATCAAGCAAAGTATCATCATAAGCATCATGCATAGTAGAAGTGGCATCATCAATAACTTGTGACATA
Source organism: Hordeum marinum (assembly GCA_022496015.1). Lineage (NCBI taxonomy): Eukaryota > Viridiplantae > Streptophyta > Magnoliopsida > Poales > Poaceae > Hordeum > Hordeum marinum. The sequence goes on from CM039674.1 coordinate 149,034,512, forward strand.
TCAGAATTACTAGCAGGTGGTGGTGTCGCAAACTTACTCATAACAGAAGGTGAATCAAGTGCTGTGCTAGATGGTAGTTCCTTACCTCCCCTCGTAGTAGAGGGATACATCCGGTTTTTGGATCTTTCAGATTCTTCATATTGATCAACAAATATAAATCCCAAGTGACTTAGAGAATAGAGTTATGCTCCCCGACAACGGTGGGAGAAAAAGGTCTTGATAACCCACAAGTATAGGGGATTGCAACAGTTTTCGAGGGTAGAGTATTCAACCCAAATTTATTGATTCGACACAAGGGGAGCCAAACAATATTCTCGAGTATTCGCAGCTGAGTTTTCAATTCAAACACACCTGAAAGACTTAATATCTAAAGCAAAGTATTCAGTAACAAAGTAGTATGGAAATAACAGTAATGGTAGCAAAAGTAATAGTAGCAGTTTTATAGTGATTGTAACAGTAGCAGCGGAGAAGTAACTTAGCAAGGATCAATATGTGGAAAACTCATAGGCAACGTATCGGTGATGGGTAATTATGTTGGATGGCATTCATCATGCAACAATTATAACATGGGGTGACACAGAACTAGCTCCAATTCATCAATGTAAGTAGGCATGTATTCCATATATAGTCATACATGCTTATGGAAAAGAACTTGCATGACATATTTTGTCCTACCCTCCCGTGGCAGCGGAGTCCTAATGGAAACTAAGGAATATTAAGGCCTCCTTTTAATAGAGAATTGGACCAAAGCATTAGCACTTAGTGAATACATGAACTCATCAAACTACTGTAATCACCGGAAAGAATCCCAGTTATTGTCATCCCGGGGGATGCGGATCGTAACTCGTAATAGGTGTCTATAAGTTGCAATATAGGATCAAGAACACATATATATTCATGAAAACATAATAGGTTCACATCTGAAATCATGGCACTCGGGCCCTAGTGACAAGCATTAAGCATGGCAAAGTCATAGCAACATCAATCTCAGAACATAGTGGATACTAGTTATCAAACCCTAATAAAACTAACTCGATTACATGATAAATCTCATCCAACCCATCACCATACAACAAGACTACGATGGGATTACTCACAAACAACGGAGAGCATCATGGAATTGGTGATGACGGATGGTTGGTGATGACGATGGCGTCGATTTCCCCTCTGCGGAGTCCAAAACAGACACCGGATCTGGTCTCCCGAGGAAGAATAGGAGGTGGCGGTGGCTCCATATCATGAAACACGATGAACTCTTCTCTCTGATTTTTTCTCCGTGAATAGGGTTATATGGAGTTGGAGATGAGGTTGGAGGAGCCACAGGGGCCCCACAAGCCTGCTAGGCGCGACCAGGGGTTGGCCGCGCCTAGTAGGCTTGTCGTCTGCAGGTGCCCCCCTCTAGTTGATTCTTGCGCCAGTATTTTTTATTAAATCCAAAAATATTCTCCGTAAATTTTCAGGACAACCCAAGAACTTTTATTTCTGCACAAAAATAACACGAAGGCAATTCTGCTGAAAACAACGTCAATCCGGGTTTGTTCCATTTAAATCATGCAAATTAGAGTCCAAAACAAGGGCAAAAGAGTAGGGAAAAGTGGATACTATGGAGACGTATCAACTCCCCCAAGCTTAACCCATTGCTTGTCCTCAAGCAATTCAGTTGATAAACTGAAAGTGATAAAGAAAAACTTTTACAAACTCTGTTTGATCTTGTTGTTGTAAATATGTCTAACTGATGTTCATATTTTCAGCAAAGATCATGGACTAACCACGTCCACAATAACATTTAGGTCTCACATTTACTCATATGAATGACATAATCAATGAGGGAGCAATAATAATAACTCTTGGATGACAACACTTTTTCAAAACAATCATGATACAATATGATGAAATGATATCTCGCTATCCCTTTCTGAGACCGCAAATCAGAAATGCAGAGCACCTCTAAAGAACAAGGCCTGACTAGACATTGTAATTCGCGGTGAAAGAGATCCATTCATGCTCATACTCGATATCAATTAACAACAAAGCATACAAATGACGGTGGTGCTCTCTAACTGTGCCTTTTATAAGAGGATGATGAATCGACAATAAAGTAAATGGAAAGGCCCTACGCGAAGGGAAGCTTTGATTTGCAGAGGTGCCAGAGCTCGATTTTGAAAACAGAGGTAAGTAATGATTTTTGGGCAGTGTGCTTTTATTGCTCAGATAACGACCAAGAGGTTTTCAACATCTTCCATGCTAGATACATTATAGGCGGTTCCCAAATAGAATGATAAAGTTTTTACTCCCCCTCCACCAATCAGTCACACTCCACGGCGAGCTGAACCCACGGGTACCGTCCATACAAACACAGTTCTAGGGGAGTTTTGTTTTATTAGATTTTGCTTTTATTTTGATCATGGAATTGGGCATCCCGATTACCAGCCACTTTCTCGTGAATGATAGTGAATCAACACATATCATGAGAATAACCCACCTATCATGGAAGATACTAACATCCCCCAGTCGCCACATGAGTGATTTGGGTCAACAAACAGATTGTCTATTTGAAGGTTTACAGTTTGGCACATGCAACTTTACTTGGGACGGCAGGTAAATACCGCATATAGGTAGGTATGGTGGACTCATATGAAACAACTTTGGGTTTGAGGGATTGGATGCACAAGCAGTACAAGTGAAGGCTAGCAAAAGACTGGGGAGTGACCAACTAGAGAGCGACACAGTCACCAACATGCTTTGATATTAACCAACATTGAATGCAAGCATGAGTAGGATATAAATCACTATGAACATAAATATCGTAGAGGCTATGTTGATTTTGTTTCAACTACATGCATGACATGTGCCAAGTCGAGCCACTTGAATCGTTCAGAGCAGGATACCATCCAATCATACTACATCACAACCATTTTAATATGCATGTTGGCACCCAAAACAAACCATTGTCCACTCTTAGCTAACTAAGCATTGCATGAATAAATATAATCTCTAATTGTCATTGCCAATATGTTTCACCCATAATGAACTGAATTCCAAACGATGAGCTAATCATATTTACAAAAGCAAGATAGGTCGAGTTCATACCAACTTTTCTCCATCTCAATATTTTCATCAAATATTGTCATTATTGCCTTTCACTTGCATGACCGAACGATGTGGATAATAATAAGAGTGCACGTGCCTTGGACTAAGGTGGAATCTACAAACAATAACTCAAAGGAGAAGACAAGGTAACATTGGCTCTCTAATAGGTAAACAATAATGCATATGAGAGCCACTCGACATTTTCATTGTGGTCTTCTCCTTACGACCCAAAGAAAGAAAAATCAAAACAAGAACGAGAAAAAACTATTTACATGGGAAAGCTCCCAACAAGCAAAAGAAGAACGAAAAATATTTTTGGGTTTTCTTTTCAATACTACAACTAAGCAACTAGAAGATAAAGCTAGAACTAATTTTTTTGTATTTTTCTCAAAGTTAAATAAACACATAAGAAGAAACCAAAACAAGGAAATAAACTACCATGAATAGTACAATGAAAGAGTATGAAAACCAACTACTAAGATGAGTGTGTGAACATGAATGTAAAGTTGGTGAGAAATAAGTACTCCCGCAAGCTTAGGCTTTTGGCCTAAGTTGGTCCATGGCCATGGCTGGCTTGGGTAATTTCCGAAGTCATAGTCGGGGTTATGCTGGGCTGCAGCGTCTACCGCCTGAACGACTGCAGCGTGAAGGCGAGCTGATTCCGCATTCCTCTCATACTCGTTTGCGTCCTCTCTGGTTATAAAGTATCTCTATTTTTCCTAAAAGCTAAAGAAGGCAGGAGCACTAAGGGTGACATGGACAGCACGTTGTTTGTCAAAAATTAGTTGGTACTGGAGAGATTGTTCGTTCCTTTAAAGAAACTAAAAATGTACCAAAGCCTCATAATCAAGAAAAGAAGGTGGTAACTGATACATCTCCAACGTATCTATAATTTATGAAGGATTCATGCCATATTTATAATACTTCTATATGATTTTGGTATGATTTTATTAGAACTAACCCGGACTGACGCTGTTTTCAGCAGAACTACCATGGTGTCGTTTTTTGTGAAGAAATAAAATTTCTCAAAATGAGTTGAAAATTTACGGAGAATATTTTTGGAAAATATAAAAATTACTAGAGTGAAGAGTCACCGGACAGGAAGGCCGAGGAAGCCACAAGCCACAAGGGCGCCCCTAGGGCGTGTCCCCCTATCTTCTGACTTCCTAGGGAACCTTCTGGATGTGGGACCGATGCCAAAAATTCCTATAAATACTAAAAAACCACAAAGAAACCTAGATGGGGAGTTCCACCGCCACAAACCTCCAGAGCCACGAAAAACCAATCGGGAGCCCGTTCCGGCACCCTGCCGGAGGGGGAAACCATCATCGGAGGCCATCTTCATCATCCCGACGGCCTCCATAATGAGAAGGGAGTAGTTCACCCTTGGGGCTGAGGGTATGTACCAGTAGCTATGTGTTTGATCTCTCTCTCTCGTATTCTTGAGATGGCATAATCTTGATGTATTGTGAGATTTATTGATATAGATGAATCATATGGAGTTTTCCCCTCACTATCTTCTTGTGATGAATTGGGTTTTGCCTTTGATGTTTTCTTATCAGATTGAATCTTTAAGGATTTGATAACACTTGATGTATGTCTTGCGATGGGATATCCATGGTGACATTGGGATGTTCTATTGATCCTCTTGATGTATGTTTTGGTGACCAACTTGCGGGTTCCGTGACCTTGGGAATCTATGCATAGGGGTTGGCACACATTTTTGTCTTGACTCTCCGGTAGAAACTTTGGGGCACTCTTTGAAGTTCTTTGTGTTGGAATTGAACATGATGAATCTGAAATTGTGTGATGCATATCGTATAATCGAACCCATGGGCACTCGTGGTGACATTGGAGTATCTAGGTGACATTAGGGTTTCGGTTGATGTGTATCTTAAGGTGTTATTTTAGTATGAACTCTAGGGCTGTTCATGACACTTATAGGGATAGCTCATAAGATTGATCGGACAGGATAACTTTGAGGTGGTTTCGTACCCTACAATAATTTCTTCATTTGTTCTCCACTATTTGTGACTTTGGATTGAACTCTTTGTCGCACGTGAGGGATTTACATATGATTCAACTATGTTAGTATTGTTGAGAGAAATTGCACTAGTGAAAGTATGGACCCTAGGCCTTGTTTCCAAGCATTTATACAATGTTTTGCTTGTTGTTTACTATTTGATACCTTGCCGTTTTAAAAAATTTAGATTACAAAAACCTATATCTACCATCCATATTGCACTTGTATGACCATCTCTTCGCCGAACTAGTGCACCTATACAATTTGCCATTGTATTGGGTGTGTTGGGGACACAAGACACTCTTTGTTATTTGGTTGCAGGGTTGTTTGAGAGAAACCATCTTCATCCTACACCTCCCATGGATTGATAAACCTTAGGTCATCCACTTGAGGAAAAATTGTCGCTGCCCTACAAAACTCTGCACTTGGAGGCCCAACACGAGTCTACAAGAAGAAGGTTGTGTTGGGGAACGTCGCATGGGAAACAAAAAATTTCCTACACACACGCAAACCTATCCATGGTGATGAGCATCTACGAGAGGGAGAGTGGATCTACATACCCTTGTATATCGCTAAGCGGGAAGCGTTAAGAAACGCGGTTGGTGTAGTCGAACATCTTCGCGATCCAAATCGCCGAGCGTCCCGCGATCTCATCACGATCCGTCCCGCGATCCAATCACGATCCGTCCCGTGAACTCATCACGATCCGTCCTGCGATATCATCACAATCCTTCTCACAATCTTGATCATGATCTATCCCGCGAAATCATCACGATCCGTTCTGCGATCTCATCACGAACCGTCTCGCGATCTCGATCACGGTCCTTCCGATCTAGCGCCGAACGGACGGCACCTCCGCGTTCAGCACACGTGCGGCTTGATGACGATCTCCACCATCTTGATCCAGCAAGAGGAGGTGGAGAGGATAGAGAGTTCACCGGCAGCGTGACGGCGCTCCGGTGATGGCGGTGGAGTGATTCCGGCAGGGCTTCGCCTAAGCGCTGCGGAAAACCGATCTAGAGGAGAAACTGTGCACCGGTGAAACGGGTAGCACGTGGCCGAAAATTCTGTCCAAAAACCACCCAATCCACTAGTATATATAGGAGGAGAGGAGAGGAGAGGCATCCAAGGCCTTTGGGTCGGCCAAAATAGGAGGTGGGAAGCAATCCCACTTCACCTCCAATCCTAGTTGGAGTAGGATTGCCTCCTATTGGCTGATTTTCCACTTTTTGCTTTGGGACTTTCTCTCCTGCGCCATGGGCCTTTGTGGCTGTTTTACCAGCCCACTAAGGGCTGGTTATTATTCTCCCACATCCCATGGACCTCGTGGGGTCGAAATACCCCTCCCGGAGGCCTCCCGGTACACTACCGGCACTCCCGGTACACTACCGGCACTCCCGGTACACTACCGATGAGCCCGAAACTTTTCCGGAAACCAAACTGGGACTTCCTATATATGAATCTTTACCTCCGGACCATTCCGGAGCTCCTCGTGATGTCCGGGATCTCATCCGGGACTCCGAACAAACTTCGGTCACCACCATACATAACTCTACACTACCGAAATGTCACCGAACCTTAAGTGTGCAGACCCTGCGGGTTCGAGAACTATGTAGACATGACCGAGACACCTCTACGGTCAATAACCAATGGCGGGACCTGCACGTCCACATTGGTTCCTACATATTCTACGAATATCTTTATCGGTCGAACCTCTATCTCAAGGATTCAGTTAATCCCGTATAACGTTCCCTTTGTTCTTCGGTATGTTACTTGCCCGAGATTCGATCGTCGGTATCTCCATACCTAGTTCAACCTCGTTACTGGCAAGTCTCTTTACTCGTTCCGCAATACAAGATCCCGTGACTAACACTTAGCCACATTGCTTGCAAGGCTTGTTGTGATGTTGTATTACCGAGTGGGCCCTGAGATACCTCTCTGTCACACGGAGTAACAAATCCCAGTCTCGATCCATGCCAACTCAACAGACACCATCGGAGATACCTGTAGAGCACCTTTATAGTCACCCAGTTACGTTGCAACGTTTGATACACACAAGGCACTCCTACGATATCCGTGAGTTGCATGATCTCATGGTCATAGGAACATATACTTGACATGCAGAAAACAGTAGCAATAAACTGACACGATCATATGCTATGTTTGTAGTTTGGGTCTTATCCATCACATCATTCTCCTAATGATGTGATCCCGTTATCAAACGACATCTCATGTCCATGGCTAGGAAACCTTAACCATCCTTTGATCAATGAGCTAGTCCATTAGAGGCATACTAGGGACATGGTTTTGTCTATGTATCCACACATGCATTTAAGTCTCCGATCAATACAATTATAGCATGGATAATAAACGATTATCATGAACAAGGAAATATGATAATAAATAATTTATTATTACCTCTAGGTCATATTTCCAACAGTCTCCCACTTGAACTAGAGTCAATAATCTAGTTCACATCACCATGTGATTCGCATTGTTATGAATCTAACACCCAATGAGTTCTGGGGCTCGATCATGCTTTGCATGTGAGAGAGGTCTTATAGTCAACGGGTCTGCGATATTCAGATCCGTGTGTACTTTGAAAATCTCTATGTCAAACTGTAAACACTGCTACCACACTCCACTTGGTACTATTTCCAAATGGCTGCTCCACTATACGTATCCAAATTGCTACTACGAGTCATCCGGATTAGTGTTAAAGCTTGTATCGACGTAACTCCTTACGACGAACTCTTTATCACCTCCATAATCGAGAAACATCTCGTCAGTCTCTTAGTTACTGAGGATAATCTTGACCGCTGTCCAGTGATCCACTCCTAGTTCACTCTTGTACCCCTTGACGGACTCATGGCAAGGCACACACAGGTGCGGTACACAGCATGGAATAATATAGAGCCTATGGCTAAGGCATAGGGGACGACGTTCGTCCTTTTTCTTTCTTCTGCCGTTGTCGAGCTTTGAGTCTCACTCAACTTTCACACCTTACAAATCAGGCGAGAACTCTTTCTCTGACTGATCCATTTTGAACTCTTTCAAAATCTTGTCAAGGTATGCACTCATTGAAAGTCTCATCGAGCATCTTGATCTATATCCATAGATTTTGATGCTCAACAATTAGGTAGCTTCATCCAGGTCTTCCTTTGAAAATCACTTTCCAAATGACCATTTTATGCTTTCCAGAAACTCTACATTATTTCTGCTCAACAATATGTCATCCACATATACTCATCAGAAATTCTATAGTGCTCCCACTCACTTTATTGCAAATACAAGTTTCTCGTAAACTTTGTATAAACATCAAAACTTTGATCACCTCATCAAAGCGTATATTCCAACTCCGAGATGCTTGCTTCAGTCCATGGAAGGATCACCGAAGCTTGCACACCTTTTAGCATCCTTAGGCCGGACAAAACCTTCTGGTTGTATCACATACAACCTTTCCTCAAGTAAACCGTTAAGGAAACAATGTTTTGACATCCATCTGCCAGATTTCATAATTGAAAACACAGCAACTGCTAACATAATTCCAACAGACTTTAGCACCACTACGAGTGAGAAAGTCTCATCGTAGTCAACTCCTTGAACTTGTCACAAACATCTTTGCAACAAGTCGAGCTTTACAAATAGTGACATTCACCATCAGTGTCTGTCTTCATTTTAAAGATCCATTTTTACTCAACGACCTGCCGTCCAACGAGCAAGTCTACCAAAGTCTACACTTGGTTTTCATACATGGATCCTATCTCGAATTTCATGGCCTCTAACCATTTGTCGGAATCCGGGCCCATCATCGCTTCTCCATAGCTCGTAGGTTCATCGTTGTCCAACAACATGATCTCCAAGACAGAGTTGTCGTACCACATAGGAGCAGTACACATCCTTGTCGACCTACGAAGTTAGATAGTAACTTGATCCTGAAGCTTCATGATCATCATCATTAACTTCCTCTTCAACTAACGTAGGCTTCACAGAAACATCTTTCTACGCTGTGCTACTCTGTGGTTGAACAAAGGTTTAACAACCTCATCAAGTTCTATCTTCCTCCCACTCAATTCTTTCAAGAGAAACATTTCCTCGAGAAAGGATCCGTTTAAGCAACAAACATTTTGCACTAGGATCTGAGATTGAAGGTTCACCCAACTGATCTTAGGGTATTCTATGAAGATGCAATTTGTCCGCCTTGGGTTCGACTCATTAGGTGAAAACATTTTCCACACAAGTGTCACATCCCAAAATATTAAGAAATGACAGCTTAGGTTTCTATCAAACCATAATTCACATGGTGTCATCTCAACGGATTTAGATGGTGCCCTATTTAAAGTGAATGTAGTTGTCTCTAATGCATAACCCCAAAATTATAGTAGTAAAACGACAAGAGACATCATATTACGCACCATGTCCAATAGAGCATAACTATGATGTTCGGACACACCATCACACTATGGTGTTCCAGGTGGCGTTTAGTTGTGAAACGACTTTCACATTGTCTTAAGTTGTATGCCAAACTCGTGACTCAGATATTCACCTCCATGATCATATCGCAGTCATTTTTATCTTCTTGTCACGATGATCTTTAAACTTCACTCTGAATTTGCTTGAACCTTTCAAACGATTCAGACTTGTGTTTCATTAAGTAAATATACACTATATCTACTCAAATCATCAGTGAAGGTAAGAAAATAATGATATCCACTGCACGCTACAAGACTCACTAGATTGCATACATCAACATGTATCATTTCCAATGAATCACTTGCCCACTCCATCCAACGGGGTCCTTTAGTCATCTTGCCCAAGAGGCATGGTTCGCATGTCTCAACCGATTCGAAATCAAATGAGTCCAAATATCCATCAGCATGGAGTTTCTACATGCGCTTTATACCAATATGACATTTAGCGACAGTGCCACAAGTATGTGGTACTATCATTATTAACTTTGTATCTTTTGACATCAATGTTATGAACATGTGTAATACTACGATCAAGATTTCAACAAACCATTCTCACTGGGTGCATGACCATTGAAGGTATTATTCATGTAAACAGAATAACCATTATTCTCTAACTTAAATGAATAACCGTATTGCAATAAACATGATCTAATCATGTTCATGCTCAACGCAAAACACCAAATAACATTTATTTAGGTTCGTCACTAATCCTGAAGGTAGAGAGAGCGTGCGATGTTGATCACATCAACCTTGGAAACACTTCCAACACATATCGTCACCTCACCCTTAGCTAGTTCTCCATTTATTCCGTAGCGTTTATTTCGAGTTACTAACATTTAGCAACCGAACCGATATCCAATACCCAGGTGCTACTAAGAGTACTAGCAAGGTACACATTAGTAACTCATATATCAAATATACTTCTATCAATGTTGCCAGCCTTCTTATCTACCAAGTATCTAGGGTTGTTCCGCTTCAGCGACTGCTCACCTCATAACAGAAGCACTTAGTCTCGGGTTTGAGTCCAACTTTGGGTTGCTTCACTGGAGCAGCAACTGACTTGCTATCCATGAAGTTTCCCTCCTTGATCTTGCCCTTCTCGAAACTAGTGGTTTGATTAACCATCAACACTTGACGCTCCTTCTTGATTTCTACCTTCGCGGTGTCAAACATCGCGAACAGCTCAGGGATCAACATTTCTTTCCCTGGCATTTTATAGTTCATCACCAAGTTCTAGTAGCTTAGTGACAGTGACTTGGAGAACTACATCAATCACTATCTTATCTGGAAGATCAACTCCCACTCGATTCGAGCGATTGTAGTACCCAGACAGTCTGAGCACATGCTCAACGATTGAGCTATTCTCTTTCATCTTGCAGGCAAAGAATCTCGTTGGAGATCCTATATCTCGCAACTCGGGCACGAGCCTGAGATCACAATCTCAGCTCATAGAACATCTCATATGTTCCGTGACGTTCAAAACGTTTCGGAGCCTCAATTCTAAGCCGTAATGCATGACGCACTAAACTATCAAGTAGTCATCGAAACGTGCCTATCAGATGTTCACAACATCTACAGACGACGCTAGATGGGGCGGCGCACCGAGCAGTGCATTAAGGACATAAGCCTTCTGTGCAGCAATGAGGACAATCCTCACATCACGGACCCAGTCCGCAATTTTGCTACCAACATCTTTCAATTCTATTTCTCTAGGAACATATAAAAATACAAGGGAGCTACAGCGCGAGCTAGTAATCTACAACATAATTTGCAAAGACACTTTGACTATGTTCATGATAATGAGTTCAATTAATCATATTACTTAAGAACTCCCACTCAAATTGACATCCCTCGGGTCATTCGAGTGATACATGATCCAAATTCACCAACTCAAGTCTGATCATCACGTGAGTTAAGGTGGCTTCAATGGTGAACATCATTATGTTGATCATATCCACTATATGACTCATGCTCGACCTTTCGGTCTCTTGTGTTCCGAGGCCATGTCTGTACATGCTAGGCTTGTCAAGTTTAACCCGAGTGTTCTGCGCGTGCAAATTTGGCTTGCACCCGTTGTATGTGAACGTAGAGTCTATCACACCTGATCATCACGTGGTGTCTCAACACGACGAACTTTCGCAACGGTGCACACTCGGGGAGAACACAGTTCATCTTGAAATTCAAGTGAGGGATCACCTTATAATGCTACCGCCGTACTAAGCAAAACAAGGTGCATAAAAGGATTAACATCTCATGCAATTCATAAGTGACATGATATGGCCATGAACTTGTGTTTAAGATCTCCATCTTCGAAACACCGGCATGATCTCCATCGTCACCGGCACAACACCATGATCTCCATCATCTTGATCTCCATCAATGTGTTGCCATTGGGGTTGTGGCGCCAGCCCTGCTTCTACTTCTATTGCTACCGCTTAGCGATAAAGTAAAGCATTACATAGCGCTTAATGATTGACACGCAGGTCATACAATAATTAAAGACAACCCTATGGCTCCTGCCGGTTGCCGTACTCAACGACATGAAAGTCGTGAAATTCTATACATCACATGATTATCTCATACATCACATATATCTCATCATGTAATTGGCCATATCACATCACAACATACCCTGCAAAAACAAGTTAGACGTCCTCTAATTGTTGTTGCATGTTTTACGTGGCTGCTACGGGTATCTAGCAAGAATGATTCTCACCTACGCATAAACCACAACGGTGATACATAGATTGCTTTTCAATCTTCTCAAGGACCGCCTTTGTCGGATCCGATCCAACTAAAGTGAGAGAAACTGTCACCCACAAGCCATCTAAGCAACAAGTTGCGTCGAGGGAACCGGTCTCTCGTAAGCGTACGAGTAATGTTGGTCCGGGCCGCTTCATCTCACAATCCCGCTGAACCAAAATCCGACCAAGGGAGGAAGCAATCTAAGCATCAACGCCCACAAACCTTTTGTGTTCTACTCGAGATCTCATCGAACCATCAACCTAGCTCATGATGCCACTGTTGCGGAACGTCGCATGGGAAACAAAAAATTTCCTACGCACACGCAAACCTATCCATGGTGATGAGCATCTACGAGAGGGAGAGTGGATCTACATACCCTTGTAGATTGCTAAGCGGGAAGCGTTAAGAAACACGGTTGCTGTAGTCGAACATCTTCGCGATCCAAATCGCCGAGCGTCCCGCGATCTCATCACGATCCGTCCCGCGATCCAATCACGACCCGTCCTGTGAACTCATCACGATCCGTCCCACGATCTCATCACGATCCGTCTCACGATCTTGATCACGATCTATCCCGCGAACTCATCATGATCCGTTCCGCGATCTCATCATGAACCGTCTCGCGATCTCGATCACGGTCCTTCCGATCTAGCGCCGAACGGACGGCACCTCCACGTTCAGCACACGTGCGGCTTGATGACGATCTCCACCGTCTTGATCCAGCAAGAGGAGGTGGATAGGAGAGAGAGTTCACCGGAAGCATGACGGCGCTCCAGTGATGGTGGTGGTGTGATTCCGGCAGGGCTTCGCCTAAGCGCTGCGGAAAACCGATCTAGAGGAGAAACTGTGCACCGGTGAAACGGGTAGCACGTGGCCGGAAATTCTGTCCAAAAACCACCCAATCCACTAGTATATATAGGAGGAGAGGAGAGGAGAGGCAGCCAAGGCCTTTGGGTCGGCCGAAATAGGAGGTGGGAAGCAATCCTACTTCACCTCCAATCCTAGTTGGAGTAGGATTGCCTCCTATTGGCTGATTTTCCACTTTTTGCTTTGGGACTTTCTCTCCTGCGCCATGGGCCTTTGTGGCTGTTTTCCCATCCCACTAAGGGCTGGTTATTATTCTACCACATCCCATGGACCTCTTGGGGTCGAAATACCCCTCCCGGTACACTACCGGCACTCCCGGTACACTACCGATGAGCCCGAAACTTTTCCGAAAACCAAACTGGGACTTCCTATATATGAATCTTTACCTCCAGACCATTCCGTAGCTCCTCGTGATGTCCGAGATCTCATCCGGGACTCCGAACAAACTTCGGTCACCACCAGACATAACTCTACACTACCGAAACGTCACCGAACCTTAAGTGTGCAGACCCTGCGGGTTCGAGAACTATGTAGACATGACCGAGACACCTCTACGGTCAATAACCAATGGTGTGACCTGGACGTCCACATTGGTTCCTACATATTCTACGAAGATGTTTATCGGTCGAACCTCTATGTCAAGGATTCAGTTAATCCCGTATAACGTTCCCTTTGTTCTTCGGTATGTTACTTGCCCGAGATTCGATCGTCGGTATCTCCATACCTAGTTCAACCTCGTTACTGGCAAGTCTCTTTACTCGTTCCGTAATACAAGATCCCGTTACTAACACTTAGCCACATTGCTTGCAAGGCTTGTTGTGATGTTGTATTACCGAGTGGGCCCTAAGATACCTCTCCGTCACACGGAGTAACAAATCCCAGTCTCGATCCATGCCAACTCAACAGACACCATCGGAGATACCTGTAGAGCACCTTTATAGTCACCCAGTTACGTTGCGACGTTTGATACACACAAGGCACTCCTCCGATATCAGTGAGTTGCATGATCTCATGGTCATAGGAACATATACTTGACATGCAGAAAACAGTAGCAATAAACAGACACGATCATATGCTATGTTTGTAGTTTGGGTCTTATCCATCACATCATTCTCCTAATGATGTGATCCCATTATCAAACGACATCTCATGTCCATGGCTAGGAAACCTAACCATCCTTTGATCAACGAGCTAGTCCATTAGAGGCATGCTAGGGACATGGTTTTGTCTATGTATCCACACATGCATTTAAGTCTCCGATCAATACAATTATAGCATGGATAATAAACGATTATCATGAACAAGGAAATATGATAATAACTAATTTATTATTGCCTCTAGGGCATATTTACAACAGGTTGGGTACTAGACATCAAGCTCTTTTTTGGCACCGTTGCCGGGGAGGTGAGTGATTGAAGGTATATCTTTAGATCTTGCAAATAAATCTTTTAGTTTCTTGTTTTTCACTAGTTTAGTGTATAAAATAAAACTACAAACAATGGAATTGAGGTTGCCTCATATGCTTCATCTTTTTAATGTCCTTCGTGAAAATGATGGGAAGGAAAATTGTGCTCAAGTGTTAGAAGAAGAAGTTATTAAATGTTTGGCACTAAATCTTTGAGTGATGAGCATGATTGCAATGTTGTTAGTATGAATTCTTTGAATATCCATAGTACTAATGATGATTGCACTAGTCATGATAAAAATATTTCTTATAAGCATGTCAATTTTTGTGGAGTGCATATAGTTTGTCAAGACGTGCCTAAAAGGGAAGATAGATTTTGTAAGAGGCATAAGTATTTAGAAACTAAATGGTTGCAAGAGAGGCTATATGTTTGTGCTGAAAGACTTAATATTTCTCGCCGTGCTTGTGAACTTTGCAATGAAAGTGGTCATTTTAATTTCCAATGTGAATTATTTCATGATCGAATTGTGTCCAAAAATTGTGATAACCCCATTACCCTTGAGCATCATAATAAACTTAGTCTATTTTTGGGGTATGAAGAAATGAAACATAAAACTAAGTATGTTCCAGCTTGGGTTCTCATGAAAATGATTGATTTAGATTTAAATGAAATATATATGTATTTCGTGGTAAATTGCATTGAGAATACTTATATTGCCAATTACTTAAATACAAGAAAACAAATAGAATATGAAGAGAACACTAATGAAGGGGAAGAGGTTTCCCAATATCCTCCTATTTTTTCTTATGATGAATCAGGTAACAAGGAGGAGCTTGTTATACAACCAACCTCTTCAAAAGGAAGCTTGGCGGAATTAAGTAAACCAACACATAATGTGGTGAAGAATAAGAAAAGAAGGAAAAGTAAAGGTAAAGAGTTATCTATCCCAAATAATGTAGCTCCCATTATTGATAGGTCTCATGAGAATGAACCAAAAATAGTTGTGGAAGATGATACACTTGAGGATGATTTGTTTATGCCTATTGCTTGTTGTGATAATTATAATTGGGAAGATAATTATACTTCTTATAATCTTGAAAATATTTATGGCACCAACTTTGAGGATGATGATAATAATTGCTATACTATTGGTGTTATTCATACTATTAATGATGAGAGTGATTATGTTATGATATACAAAGCCACAAGCTTGGGGATGCTATGTTTGATGAAAATGACATGTTTGAGAATTTATTTGCTGCAATTAATGTTTGTCCCAAGCTTGGGGATGCTATGCTTAATGAATATGATCTTTTTATTCCCCCTACTTCGAATGATAAATTTGTTATAATGATTGCATGCCTCCTAGTTATGATGATTATTGCGATGATACTTATGCGATGAAAAAGAGTGATGAATACTATTATGATACTTCTAATAATTATGAATATCCTTTTAATGAATATTACTCTTTTAGTGTGGAACCAATTTGTAGTATTCAAGTCTTTTATGATACTCCCACTATTAGTCATGAGAAGAAATTTTCTTGTGTGGAGAGTAGAAAAATTTCTATCCTTGTAGATCATGAAAATAATGCTTTATGTGCTGTTTATATTGTGTAATTCCTTCATGATGCTACTAAAAATTATTTTTAGGGAGGAACATATGCTTGTAGGAATTTCAATAATATCAAGTTTCCTCTCTATGTGTTCAAAGTTTTGAAGTTATTCTTGTTTTGCCTTCCTATGCTAGATGATTCCTACACCCATAAATTGTTTGCTCACAAAATCCCTATGCATAGGAATTTGGTTAGACTTAAATGTTCTTGTCATGAGATTCATGATGCTCTTTTGCATGTTTCAATTATTATTCCTATACAAGCATCATTGAAATCATCATGCCTAGCTAAAAGGCATTAAAGAAAAGCGTGTGTTGGTAGACAACCCAACAATTTTACCTTATGTTTTCATGTGTTAACATGATTATTCTACTATAGTAATCATGTTTTGTGTCTTTTATTTCGATAAAGTTCCAAGTAAAGCCTTTGGGATAGTGTGGATACTTGCTTGTTTGATTCTGTGCAAAAACAGAAAGTTTTGCGTCCAATATATGAATTATGTGATTTTACTAGAGAGTCAAAAAATACCGAAATTTTTAAACAAAATTTATATGCAAATTCCTTAAGTTTTCATAATTTTTCAGAATTTCTAGAGTCAGGTGAGTATGGGGATCATTCAGATCTTTACAGACTGTTCTGTTTTTGACAGATTCTGTTTTGCATGCATAGTTTGCTTGTTCCAAGTGTTCCTATAGCTTATATTGAGTAATATAAATTGTGGGAAAAATGGAATATAGTATGTATTATGTGATAAAAATTATGAATCTTGTATTGATAGTACCTAAGTGAATGATCTATCTTTATTACAATAACCCCTCTCACAAAGTTCCGTTAAGTTTTGTGTGATAGATTTTTTCAAGTTTTGTGTGAGACACCAATATAAGGATAATAAGGAGTGACAAGAACCTAATATTGGGTATTACCAAGGCACCCCAAAGGTAATATCCAAGGAAGACTCAAGAGCCTATGCTTGGGGATGCCCCGGAACGCATCCCCTCTTTCGTCTTCAACACTATCGGTATATCTTACTTAGAGCTATATTTTTATTCATCACATAATATGTGTTTTGGTTGAAGCATCATTTTACTTTGTGTTATATTTTAGGTGATATTTATAATATTGTTTTTGAATAAAAGGTTGCAGGAATTGCCTTAGGATGCATGCATTGCATGTTTGATGTGTGTTGTGTAAAAACAGAACTTTCTGCTGTAGTGTTTGAATTTTCATATTTTACTGGAACGTGAAAGTTTCTGAAAATTTTACACAGTGTTGTAATAAAAATTTTATAGCATATCCTAAATTTTCTTAATTTTTTGAGTTACATAAGTACACTGTTTTCATAAATTACTACAGACTGTTCTGTTTGGACAGATTGCTGTCATAGTTTTGTTATCTACTTATCCTATAGTTTTCACAGCCTATATTGGTAAATATAAATTGTGGAAATGATAGTATACAGTACCTAATGTTTGAAAATTATTGTGCAACTTGTATTGGCAGTACATAAAGAGTTGATTTATTATTATGTGTACTAACCTATCTCACGAGTTCTTTTCGAGTTTTGTGTGGATGAAGTTTTTGAGAATAGGTGAAACCATGATATGAGAGGATTGAACAAGATAGAAAAGCTCAAGCTTGGGATTACAAAGGCACCCCAAGTAAATATTTCAAGAACTCTCAAGCATCTAAGCTTGGGATGCTACGCATCCCACCTCTCTTCATCAACAATTATCGGTTAGCTTATGTTGATCCTAAATTTTAATTCGTTCACAAGATGCGTGCTATTGTTGGAGTTTTTTTATTTTGCTTGTTGTTTAAATAAAATACTCAGATATGAAAATATTCATTGAGGGAGAGAGAGTCCTCACATAGCTACTTAATTTTTTGACTACTCATTGATCTTCACTTATATCTTTTGTGAGTAGCTTGTCATTTCCTCTCATGCTTCACTTATACCTTTGTGAGGGATGAAATCTTTTATGCTCATGTTCTTCATTTAAAATTGTTTGACCTTGTAAAAAAGCAATAGAAACATATGAAACTAGTCCCAAAGTGATAGATATCCAAGGAGAATATAATAAAAACTTTCATGAAGATCATTGGACAAATTAAACTTGATTCTTTGTAATAGTTTTGAAACATGATGATAGTAATATGTGAGTCATGTTAGTGAGTAATTATGCTTTAGTAGGAATATTGGTGTTAAGGTTTGTGATTCCCTATGCAAGTACGAAAGTCAATAGTTATGCAATGAAGTTACATCCTACTTGTGGTGCATTATTTGGTGTTAGTTATGATCCAATGCTCACTTATGTGATTTTTCGTTCCTTGGTTTGGTTGCTTCCCAATCTATTTGCTAGCCTTCATTTGTAATAAGTAGAAATACTACTTGTGCATCCAAAATCCTTAAACCAAGTTTTTCCTTATGAGTCCACCATACCTACCTATATGCGGCATTTCCATGTCGTTCCAAGCAAATTTGTATGTGCCATCTCTAAATTTTCAAAATAAATTTTCTCTTTTGTGTGCCCGTACCGCTCATGAAACGGTGGGGAGTATCCAATATTTTTCCATGCTAGGTGTGTTATTCTCATGATATGTGTTGATTCACTATCATTCACGAGAAAGTGGCGCGTATTCGGGATGCCCAATCCCATGCTCAAAAATCAAAATAAAAAATAATGAAACAAAACTCCCCTAGGATTGTTGTTTGTATGGGTGGTACCCGTGGATTCGGCTCGCCGTGGAATGTGATTGATCAATGGAGGAGGAGTAAAAACTTTACCATTCTATTTGGGAACCTCCTCTAATGTATCTAGCATGGAAAGTATTGTGAGCTACTTTGTTGTTTTCGTTGACAGAAAAAGCATGCCACTCAAAATATTTTTCTCTCTCAGTTTAAACCTTGAGCTCTGGCACCTCTACAAATCCCTACTTCCCTTTGCGGAGGGCTTATCTATTTACTTTATGAAATTTTTATCTTTGCTTTGAGTCTCCAGCTTCTCTTATAAGCACCAACTAGGGGGCACTATGATCGTACTTGAGCATTGTGCATAGCTAATATTTGAGTGTGTTTCATGAATGGATCAATCATTGAGCATGACGGGCTAGGGATAACTTTATTTAGTGTTGATATTTTGAAAGACATGGTTTCTTGTTGACATGCTTGAGTATTGAAGTCATTATGTTAAAACTAGACTATTGCTTTGAATCACTTACAAGTCCAAATGTCCATGCTATACAAAGAAGAAAAGAATATGATGAACATGTTGGGTAGCATTCACACTTCATAAATTATTTCTTTTATCATTTACCTACTCGAGGACGAGCATGAATTAAGATTGGGGATGGTAATACGTCTCCAACGTATCTATAATTTATGAAGTATTCATGCCATGTTAACAATAATTCTATATGATTTTGGTACGATTTTATTAGAACTAACCCGGACCGACGTTGTTTTCAGCAGAACTACCATGGTGTCGTTTTTTGTGTACAAATAAAAGTTCTTGGAATGAGCTGAAAATTTATGGAGAATATTTTTGGAAAATATAAAAAAATACTAGAGCGAAGAGTCACCGGAGAGGAAGGCCAAGGAAGCCACAAGCCACAGGGGCGTGCCCGCCCCTAGGGCGCGTCCCCATGGCTTGTGACTTCCTTGGGAACCTTCTAGACGTGGGACCGACGCCAAAAATTCCTATAAATACTAAAACCCCCAGAAAGAAACCTAGATGGGGAGTTCTGCTGCCGCAAACCTCCAAAGCCACGAAAAACCAATTAGGAGTCCGTTCCGGCACCCTGTCGGAGGGGGAAACCATCACCGGAGGCCATCTTCATCATCTCGGTGGCCTTCATGACGAGAAGGGAGTAGTTCACCCTCGAGGCTGAGGGTATGTACCAGTAGCTATGTGTTTGATCTCTTTCTCTCTTGTGTCCTTGAGATGGTACGATCTTGATGTATTGAGAGCTTTATTGATATAGATGAATCATATGGAGTTTTCCCCTCTCTATCTTCTTGTGATGAATTGAGTTTTCCCTTTGAAGTTTTCTTATCGGAATTAATCTTTAAGTATTTGAGAACACTTGATGTATGTCTTGCAATGGGATATCCATGGTGACAATGGGATGTTCTATTGATCCACTTGATGTATGTTTTGGCGATCAACTTGCGGGTTCCGTGACCTTGGGAATCTATGCATAGGGGTTGGCACACGTTTTCGTTTTGACTCTCCGGTAGAAACTTTGGGGCACTCTTTGAAGTTCTTTGTGTTGGAATTAAACATGATGAATCTGAAATTGTGTGATGCATATCGTATAATCAAGACCATGGGTACTCCTGGTGACATTGGAGTATCTAGGTGACATTAGGGTTTTGGTTGATGTGTATCTTAAGGTGTTATTTTAGTACGTACTCTAGGGCTATTCATGACACTTATAGGGATAGCTCATAAGATTGATCGGAAAGGATAACTTTGAGGTGGTTTTGTACCCTACAATAATTTCTTCGTTTGTTCTCCACTATTTGTGACTTTGGAGTGAACTCTTTGTCGCACATGAGGGATTTACATATGATTCAACTATGTTAGTATTGTTGAGAGAAATTGCACCAGTGAAAGCATGGACCCTAGGCCTTGTTTCCAAGCATTTGTACAATGTTTTGCTCTTTGTTTACTATTTGTTACCTTGCTGTTTTTATATTTTTAGATTACAAAAACCTATATCTACCATCCATATTGCACTTGTATCACCATCTCTTCGCCGAACTAGTGCACCTATACAATTTGCCATTGTATTGGGTGTGTTGGGGACACAAGAGACTGTTTGTTATTTGGTTGCAGGGTTGTTTGAGAGAGACCATCTTCATCCTACACCTCCCACAGATTCATAAACCTTAGGTCAACCACTTGAGGGAAAATTGTCGCTGTCCTACAAAACTCTGCGCTTGGAGGCCCAACACGAGTCTACAAGAAGAAGGTTGTGTAGTAGACATCAGTAACTCAATATCATTTCTATGTATGGGTACCCCAAGATAATTAGCTAAACGAGTGGCATAAATCCCGCCAAAGAAATCTCCATCCTTAGCATTATTATGCAACCTTCTAGTAATAATGGCTCCCAAGTTATGCTGCACTCTTTAGAATACTAAGATTGGTTGCACAAAGGTGGCTATGCTTAGTTTGACCGTTAATACATCTACCTATGAATAGTGCAAAATAGTGTATGACAGGAAATTGAATGCTCCCCATGGTAGCCTGTGTAATATTTCTAGTTTCTCCGATGGTAATACTAGCAAGAAAATCATTATATTCAGTTTTGTGCGAATCACTATAGCTGCCCCATTCTGGAATTTTGCATTCATGATTGAAATCCTCTATGTCCAAAGTATATGATTTGTCATAAAGGTAAAATAGGACGGAAGGTTTATTACGATTGAGAGAAAATGCAAACCTCCGCATGAAAGAATCCGTGAGGTTATAGTATTGCTTGCATTTGTCCGACACGAATTCCTCAAGGCCAGCATTTCTTGTGTATGCATAGAATTCTTCCTTGAAACCAGCATCCCTCGCGAATTGATCCGATGGCCATTCACAAGGTCATACTTGTGCTTCCCTTAGTGGTTCAAGGTCGGGCTCACGTATCGCGAGTCTCGGGGCCTTGTTGCTCAATGAACCCTCTTGAAACATCTTCCTCAACATTTTTTCTTTTTCTGAAAAATTCTGAAATTTTTAGTGACTCAAAATAAAGGTGAACAAAACTCAACAAAACCATAGCAACTACTCCCTCAAGTGCCTAGAGGCTATATGATGCATCAAAACTACTTGGGACCATATAAATTTGACATGCCAGCTCAAGAACAAGGTCACCTCGGTAGCAAAAATTTGCACTATATAAAGCACTAGAACAAAAACTAATTGTACCATTGGAGGAGTCACATACCGAGGAACAATCTCCCAAAATAGTTTTGCGAATGAAGCTTTGCACAAGGAGTTCAAAAATGGCAGCAAAATGAGCTAGAACACGGGTTTGAGCAATGGTGGGATTTTTTCTGGAGGAAGATGAAGTGAATGGGTGCTGGAATAAGTGAAAGGGGGCACATGGGACCCACAAGCCTGCTAGGCACGGCCAAGGGGTGGTCGCGCCTTGTGGGCTGGTGGCCTAGTGGTGTAGCCCCCTGCAGTGTGCTTAGTGCCAGATATTTTTAAATATTCTAGAAAAAATCATACTCCATTTTCAGGACATTTGATTTTTTTATTTTTAGGTCACCTTTTTTATTGCACGGGAAACTCAGAAAATAGAAAAAATAATAGCATTTTTACTTCATGTAGCTAACAGAAAATAAAAGTTGGTACAGGAAGTTGTGCTTTCTAAATTCATCCATCTCATGCTCATCAAAAGGAATCCATCAATAAGGTTGATCAAGTCTTATTAATAAACTTCTTTCGAATAACATGAAACCGAAGAATTTTCCAATAACACTAAGTTACCTCAATGAGGATATGTATATCCCCAACAATAAGTATATCATATTTCTTCTTGACAGTAGGAAGAGGGAATTCAAAGTCTCCAATAATAATCATTGGAATTTTTTCAATGGAGTTGATACTATGAACTTGAGGTTGTTTCTTCGGAAAGTGTACCATATGCTCATTACCATTAATATGAAAAGTGAAATTGCCCTTGTTGCAATCAATAATATCCCCTGTAGTATTCAAAAAGGGTCTACCAAGGATGATCAACATACTGTCGTCCTCGGGAATGTCGAGAATAACAAAGTCCGTTAAGATAGTAGCATTTGCAACTACGACAGGTACATCCTCACAAATACCGATAGGAATAGCAGCTAATTTATCAGCCATTTGCAAAGAGATTTCAGTCGGTGTCAACTTATTCAAATCAAGTCTGCGATATAAAGAGAAAGGCATAACACTAACACCAGTTCCCAAATCACATAAAGCAGTTTTAACATAATTCCCCTTAATAGAGCATGGTATAGTTGGTATTCCTAGATCTCCTAATTTCTTAGGTACTCCACACTTAAAACTATAATTAGCAAGCATGGTGGAAATTTCAGCATCCAAATCTTCCTTTTATTAGTCACAATATCTTTCATATACTTAGCATAAGGAGACATTTTCCAGAATATCGGTCAAGCGCATACGCAAAAAGACAGGTCTAAGCATTTCAACAAAGCGCTCAAAATCCTCATCATCATTTTTCTTAGATGGTTTAGGAGGAAAAGGCATGGGTTTCTAAACCCATGGTTCTCTTTCTTTACCATGCTTCCTAGCAATAAATCTCTTTTCTCATATCTTTTATTATTAGGATGTCGGTTATCAAGATCAACAACAGGTTCAATCTCCACATCATTATCATTACTAGGTTGAGTATCAACATGAACATCATCATTAATATTATCTCTAGGCTCATGTTCATCACCAGATTGTGTCTCAGCATCAGAAACAGAAATATCATTTGGGTTTTCAGGTGTATCTATAACAGGTTCACTAGCAGCATGCAAAGTTCTATGATCATCCTTGTTCCTCTTATTACTGGAGCGACTAGGTGCATCAATATTACCCCTTTGAGAATCTTGCTCAATTCTCTTAGGGTGGCCCTCAGGATACAAAGGTTGTTGAGTCATTCTTCCACCTCTAGTCACAACTTTAATAGAATGATCATTGTTCCTACTATTCATCTCATTAAGAAAATCATTCCATGCCTTAAGTACTTGTTCTACGTGAGTAGTTACCATGGAAGCATGCTTACTAATAAGTATAAGATCACTGATAGTTCTACTCATATAATCACCTAAGCGATCAAGCATGAAAGCATTGTGTTTCAATTGTCTACTAACATAGCATTAAAATTTTCTTGCTTAACAACAAAATTATCAAACTCATCCAAGCATTGGCTAGGAGACTTATTATAAGGAATATTGCTTTCATCAAATCTACGAAGAGAATTTACCTCTACTACCTGTGTTGGGTTATCAGGACCATGATTTCTTCAATAGGTGGAAGATTCTTAACATCTTCAGCTTTAATACCCTTCTCTTTCATAGATTTCTTTGCCTCTTGCATATCTTCAGGACTGAGAAATAGAATACCTCTTTTCTTCAGCGTTGGCTTCGGAGGTGGTTCAGGAATAGTCCAATCATTATCATTGCTCAATATATTATTCAATAGTATTTCAGCTTGTTCAACAGTTCGTTCCCTGAAAACACAACTAGCACAACTATCTAGGTGGTCCCTAGAAGCATTGGTTAGTCCATTATAAAAGATATGAAGTATTCAATTTTCTTGAGAGGATGATCGGGAAAAGCATTAAGTAATTGGAGAATCCTCCCCAAGCTTGTGGAAGAATTCTTCCATTTGCACAAAGTTAAATATTTCCTGCAAGGAAGCTTGTTTCTTATGGGCAGGAAAATATTTTTCAGAGAAGTGATAAATCATATCCTGGGGGCTACACACACAACTAGGAACAAGAGAATTAAACCATATCTTAGCATCACCCTTTAAAGATAAAGGAAACAAGTTAAGGATATAATAGTAATGGATTTTTTCCTCATGAGTAAATAGGCTGGCTATATCATTCAGTTTAGTAAGATGCACCACAACAATTTCAGATTCATAACCATGGAAAGGATCAGATTCAATAGAGAATTCATAATCCTTATCAGTAATTAACTTAGGATCAACATAGAATTCATAATCCTTATCAGTAACGAAGATAGGTGAAGTAGCAAACTTAGGATCATATTTCATTCTAGCATTCAAAGATTTTTCTTTCCACTTGCATAGCAATTTCTTAAGATCATCTCTATCCTTACAAGCAAGAAAGTCCCTAGCTATCTCTCCTTCCATAACATAACCCTCAGGAATATCAGGCAATTCATATCTAGGAGAGCTAGGTCAAGCAGGTGTATCAAAGTGTTCAGTTTCAATAATTTCATCAGTTACAGAAGTGTCATAATTTTCAACATTGACTCTAGAAATTTGTTCATCAAGAAATTCACCCAGTAGCACAATATTATCAAACAAAGTATCATCATAAGCATCATGCATAGTAGAAGTGTCATCATCAATTACTTGTGACATATCAGAATTACTAGCAGGTGGTGGTGTTGCAAACTTACTCATATAAGAAGGTGAATCAAGTGCAGAGCTAGATGGAAGTTCCTTACCTCCCCTCGTAGTAGAGGGATAGATCTTGGTTTTTGGATCTTTCAGATTCTTCATAGTGATCAACAAATATAAATCCCAAGTGACTCAGAGAATGGAGCTATGCTCCCCGGCAACGGCGCCGGAAAAAGGTCTTGATAACCCACACGTATAGGGGATCGCAACAGTTTTCGAGGATAGAGTATTCAACCCAATTTTATTGATTCGACACAAGGGGAGCCAAAGAATATTCTCGAGTATTCGCAGCTGAGTTGTCAATTCAACCACACCTGAAAGACTTAATATCTCTAGCAAAGTATTCAGTAGCAATGTAGTATGGAAGTAATGGTAACGGTAGCAAAAGTAACAGTAGCAGTTTTATAGTGATTGTAACAGTGGCAGCGGAGAAGTAACTTTGCAAGGATCAATATGTGGAAAGCTCATAGGCAATGGATCGGTGATGGATAATTATGTTGGATGGCATTCATCGTGCAACATTTGTAACATAGGGTGACACAGAACTAGCTCCAATTCATCAATGTAATATAGGCATGTATTCTATATATAGTTAAACGTGCTTATGGAAAAGAACTTAAATGACATCTTTTGTCCTACCCTCCCGTGGCAGTGGGGTCCTAATAGAAACTAAGGGATATTAAGGCCTTGTTTTAATAGATAACCAGAGCGAAGCATTAGCACTTAGTGAATACATGAAGTCCTCAAACTACGGTAATCACCGAAAAGAATCCTAGTTATTGTCACCATGGGGGATGCAGATCATAACTCATAATAGGTGTCTACAACTTGCAAGATAGGATCAAGAACACATATATATTCATGAAAACATAATAGGTTTAGATCTGAAATCATGGCACTCAGGCCCTAGTGACAAGCATTAAGCATTGCAAAGTCATAGCAACATCAATCTCAGAACTTAGTGGATACTAGCACTACAAGAACCAGGCACTTTGCCGTCTGCCATGGCAGACGACAAAGGCACAATGGCGGACGGCATTGTTTTGGGCCCAACTAGCTCTAGAAAAGGGTTTCTTTGCTGTCTGCTTCCGCCCGGCGGACGACAAAGATTTGTTGCTGTCAGCTTGCAGATGGCAAAGTCTATTGGACGACAACTACTGACAGCTTCACCGTTAGAGGTGGCTAACGGACCCACCGCTTTGCCGTCTGCCTCCCTGCCTCCTTTGCCCTCTGCCTCCCCGCCTCCTTTGTCGTCTGCCTCTCGGCCCACTTTGTCGTCTGCCTCCCCACCCCCCTTTGCCGTCTGCCTCCCTACCCCCTTTGCCGTCCGCCGCAGATGGCAAAGAGACAACATGTCCCTAGCCCGGTGGCCGCCCTCTAACTTCTTTGCCACCGGCCTCCTCACTCATTGCCATCTTCCTCCTCCCCTTTGTTCTTTGTTGTAGATGGCAAAGACTTCGGCCGTGGCCGCCCCCTCACTTCTTTGCCGTCTACCTCCTCACCCTTTGCCATCTGCCGCAAACGACAAAGAAACCAAATGTCCCTAGTCTAGTCTTCCCAAGTTGCACAGGTGGCTGCCATGTGGCACCTTTGCCGTCCGGGGCGGATGGCAAAGATCCCGTTGTCATCGGTGGAAGACGGCAAAGTTCCTTTATTATCCCTTTTTGTTCTGTTTTTGTTATATCCAATCATTTTCACAAGCACATATATGCTATATATAAATAATTCACAGAAACTATATCCCTGCCATATCACAAGTACATATATATGATCATCCAACAAACATACCAAATCAAAAGTGCAAGTTACATCCATACATGCATAGTTTCATCCATAGGTAGCGAGCTTCACAATGTTCCTCGATAAAAAATCAAAACAGAAAGTAAACGCAAGAAATCCATCAATGCAAGCTTCCGTGAAGTCAATCAAATCTACAAAATGGGAAATAAGAAAGTTATAAGAAGAATACTAGAAGAATATAAGAAGAAGAATAAGAAGAAGAAGAAGAAGAAGAAGAAGAACTAGAAGAAGAAAAGGAGGAGGAGGAAGAATAAGTGTTTTTCTTCTCTTTCTCTTTATCCTCTTGTTTTTCTTCTTCTTATTGCTTATTTGTGCCATTTTAGAGCTAACCTAGGTAATTATGCCATTCTTGACCTAACTAAGCTTATTGTGTCATTTTGCCAGAAAATAAGGTAAGTCTATGGCATCTATGAGGTTACCAAGAAGAAGAAGATCTAGAAGAAGAAGAAGAGGAGGAGGAGGAAGAAGAAGAAGTGTTTTTCTTCTCTTTCTCTTTATCCTCTTGTTTTTCTTCTTCTTATTGCTTATTTGTGCCATTTTAGAGCTAACCTAGGTAATTATGCCATTTTTGACCTAACTAAGCTTATTGTGTCATTTTGCAAGAAAATAAGGTATGTCTATGGCATCTATGAGGTTACCAAGAAGAAGAAGAACAAGAAGAAGATCTAGAAGAAGAAGAGGAGGAGGAGGAAGAAGAAGAAGTGTTTTCTTCTCTTTCTCTTTATCCTCTTGTTTTTCTTCTTCTTATTGCTTATTTGTGCCATTTTTGAGCTAACCTAGGTAATTATGCCATTTTTGACCTAACTAAGCTTATTGTGTCATTTTGCAAGAAAATAAGGTAAGTCTATGGCATCTGTCATGGTTTTGTCATGCCAGATGTCCGACGACTTATGTTCGAGGCCATCGCTAAGGTGATGGACTCAAAGGGGTTGGTTGGAATGAAGGACACGAGTTTACCCAGGTTTGGCCCCTCGAGATGAGTTAAAAGCCTACGTCCTGCTTGTGTTGTATTGATTGGTGTATCGATTACAAGGGAGCGGATTCTCTTGACCTAGCTCTCGATCAATTGGTCTCTGTCTAAGTCGCCCTGGGTCTCGCCCTTATAAAGGAGGTCAAGACCATGAGTTACACGAGTCTCATACCAACTCTTACAACGTGTCCGACTCTATCTCTATGTCGTCTTGCCTTCCTGAGCAAGCCGTCTCTGGGCGGCTTATCCGCCTGGGTCTTCATGCCTTCCTTATCTGGGCCTCGCCTTGGCCCATCTTGGTGAACCGCCACACGTCTAGGCTTATGTCTCGAGGCCCATCCTTGGTCTGGCTTATGAGTCATCAGGTATGACCCGGCCCCACCTAGGCGGGTCTCACCACGGGGTTATATCCCCAACATTAGGCCCCAGGTTGATTTGAGCTTGCTCATTTCAACCTTCCGTCTCACTTGGCGGTGAGTCTCGTTCATTATCACCTGAAAGTAAGACGAAGTAACCCGCCGTGACGTCATACCGGAGATATCAAAAAGATTCCCTAACGACCGCAACAAATCTTTCCACTATTAAACTGACGGCCCGAAAATCGAGGCGTCCGTCTCGGTCAATCAACTTCCATCGCCTGGATTCTCGCGCCCATTTCCACCTTTTGCCTATTAAGTAGGACCGCGAAGGGTGGTCTTCATTTCTTTCTCTGCTTGCCCTTCTTCGTCTTCCTCCCGACGCTGTCACTCCAGAGTTTTCCTGCTCCAGCGAAGCTTTCATGTCGTCGTCACGCCAGGCCGCTACATCAACCTGATCGGACCAGAGCACCGCCCGCGTCCGTCGCGTCATCTCTGGTAAGTTCTTATCCACCCCTAGATCTGTAGCTTTCGGTAGGGTTTTCATGGAGCTCCTCCGCCCGCTAGAACACGAGCTTTCCATAATGTCAGATAGTATGTAGATCACTGAATTCAATAATGCCCTTGACCCCATCGCGATAGTCCGTAGGAAGTCAATAATAGCACAACACAAATATGTAGTTGCCCTTTTCACTGTCTTCAAACACTGCTAGTTCCTATGTTCGTCGCTAGGTTTACAGTAAACCCGCCTTTTTCTCTGTTTTGTAGATCTATAATTATATGGATAACCTGTGAAACCTATTTTCCACACTTAGTAACTTTTGCTTTGTTTACTTGCAAACTTATCCCACCATTGAATTTCCGACACATCCCAAATTGCTCTGGCGACTCAGCTTTAGGGAACTTAAATTTCATCAGTCGTCCATAGTTATCTGTCACCTTCTAACTCGCCACACATTGTTACCTTTGCACAACTTTAAGTCGCCACCATGCCTCGTTCGTCCAATTCTTGTAACTGGGTCGGCTCTGCCGTTACCAAAGAGTTCTTGAAGGACTTTGTAGACACAGGGTCCTTGCCAGCCAAAGATGTCATCCATTGGCGGGTTCCAAGCAATGAAAATAAACCCATTCCACAAGAGGGTGAAGTAGTTGTTTTCGCGGATCACCTTGTACACGGTTCAGCCCGCCCGGCTCAAAATTCTTCCGAGACGTCCTTCATTTCTTTAAGTTGTGCCCTCAAGACATCACCCCAAACTCCGTCTCAAACATATGAAACTTCCAAATTATCTGCGAAGTTTACTTACAAGAGGAGCCATCTGTTGGCCTTTTCCGTGAGTTCTTCTACGCGAACCGCCAGACGGAGGTAAAAGATGGTCCAAGCTTGGATCTTGGCGGGATCTCAATTCAAAGGAGACAGGTGTGACCTTTCCGGCTGTTCGTATGCCAAGCCATCCCAAGGACTGGAATAAAACCTGGTTTTACTGCAAAGACACCTCTCCACAGGGACAACATTCCTTGTCGGGTTATCGTCCAACCCGGCTCAAGACTTCAACCGAGCTCCTTGACCGACTATCAGCCACTGAACGACCAAAGCATGCTCCGGCTCACGCCAAAATCAAGGCCCTTATGTCCAATGGTCTGACAGGGATGGATCTGACCCGCTGTTGGGTTTCTTGGAAGGTCTTGCCTCTGAGCCGGCGAAGCCGCCTCATGTGCGAGTATACGGGTGATGACAATGACCCCCTCTGCTTTAACCCTACCACGTTATCAGAAGATAACATCATGGCCGCCATCAAAAGCCTAGTTCATGAATCTGAAGGATCTTGCCACGCCATCGGGTTAGCACCTTTCTGCGCCGCAAACCCGGCCCCAGACGTAAGGGCGACTCTCGATCTCCTTACTTCTGCATTAGTTATCCATGTATACTTTGCAATCTTTTGACCTCTTTTGACGGCTTTCACTTTCAGGTCAATTCTAGCTTCTAGAAAAAGAAATATGTTCCTCCTCCAAAGAAATCAAACGAGAAAACCGACGGTCGGAAGAAGAAAATCGCACCTCAAGAACAACCGGAATCTGATGACTCAGAGGTAGAACTTGACTCTCTTGGTCGTCTCTTCATGCACCTTATTGACAATAATAATTCTCAGGACGAATCAGAGACAAGCCACGCCAACGTTCCTGAGGTAACTTATGTTTCATCTGATTCAGAACATCTTGCACCACAGAAGATGCGGCAGGTCATCCGAAAAGCCCCATTTTCTCATCCTCTTGCTTACTTAGACCCAAACTTTCTTTTGAAAAAGCAACAACAAGTCTCCCGGCGCCAGCCGAGGTATTAACCCTGTCTAACAACCTCATGACCGGGTTATCTCACTCTCCGGCTCAACGGTAACGGCCAGCCGAGGTATTTGTTTTCACTTGGCTTAAGTTTGTCAATCTTGCCTTTATGATTTAACCCTGTCTTATATTGCCTTAACCGTTTTCAGGAATCACCCCCTTCCTCGGGCGACTCTACAGCTACTGCTCTTCCACCTCTGAAGATCAACCCAGAGTACGTGCCTTTCATGCTTGCATTCCATCTTTTGTTAGTCGTAAAGCTTATACCATGACCTTCTGTGCTTTCTAGGGCTCAAGCGAAACGAAGGAAGACTGGCGGGTCTACCCATGCTCCCAAGGCTCGAGAGCTAGAGCCTGCCGGGCTGGACTCTCCTACAACGCACGCTGACCCCTCAGTGGCCTCCAAGGATGCGCCTGAAGAAGCTCGTCGTTCTGCCGAGCTGGCGGCCCATGACATGATTCCTGAGAGTCCTCCGAGGACCATCTCTAAGCCTCCGAGCCCTTCAACGGTTGTTGATAATTTGGTTACTCCGGACGTCACCATTACTGGTACCGGCTTCCACACTCCTCAAGCTCATGTGTTGACAAAGCACACTGAGAAGCCTGAAGCCTCCGAGAAGCTGGACATTGAACTCCCCATGCTGTAGAAGTTAACCGCTGATGAGTTGCACGCTGGTTATCTGAACCACTTCTCCACCAGCCGGAACATGGAGCTCAAGCTTGTTAGCTTGATGAAGAAAAAATATGAGGTACTCTTGCTCTCTTTTCCTTATACCCTTATGTAGCCCCCAAGAGCTGGTTTAGTATTTTCCAATGGTAACTGGGTCTTTGAGTCTTGTTATATAGAAATACTTAGCCTGTACCCCTCAAGGGTCGGCTTATCTTGATGAATATGAGCCAGAACTTCAACGTAGATAGATCAAAGAGCCACATGTAGCCCCCAAGGGTCGGCTTAACTTTGATGAAGATGACCCGGAACTTCCTTGTAAATAAAGCAAAGAACCATATGTAGCCCCCAAGGGCCGGCTCAACTTTGATGAAGATGAGCCAGAACTTCCTTGTAAATAAAGCAAAGAGCTATATGTAGCCCCCAAGGGGTGGCTCAACTTTGATGAAGATGAGCTGGAACTTCCTTGTAGTCTTGGAGAACAAATAGACATTAGCCCCCAAGTGTCGAGCATATTGCTTGCAATCTTCTTGAGACTTGCATTGTATTGTCTGAATCTTCATCTGATAATATACCATCCTGACAACTTAGCCCTCATTTTGCTTTGTTATATGTCCCAAGAAGCGTTAAACGAGGCCGAGTCTGAAGTGACTGGATTAAGGAGCAATCTAACCACTCAACAAGCCGCCCGAAGCGAAGCAGATGAGAAGTACCGGCTCGTCGCTGAAGAACTCACAAAAGTGAAAGATGACTTTGTTGCTTTCAAAAAATCTGCTGAGATGGAGCAAACGGCCCTGGCTCAACGAGCAGATGATGTTGACCAGCGGCTCGTGGTTGTGTCCGATGAGTTACACGCCTTGAAGCACCATATTTCCAAGATGTCTGCCGCCATCTTTGGTAAGTACTAAATATTTAGCCTATACTCTTATGTGAGTACTGACGCTGGCGACTTATAACTAAACTTCCGTCTTATGTAGGTCCAAGGAGCCGTCAACTTGCTACTGATAGTTGTTGCCATTGAAAGTCGTCTATACGTTAACGGAGCAACTGTATTGCGGAGATCTTTGCACAATCAAGGAGGTGCTCTATAAAGACAGTATTCCCTCAACTATGAGGGGAGTCATAGAGTTGCTGTCCACCCTGCCTAAACAAATCCAAGAGCTCAAAAAATCAGCCGCTAGAAAAGGAGTCGTTGCAGCCATAAGCCGGGCTTTAGCTTTTGCCCCAGGGCTGACTCCCGAAGACATGATGGACGGGTTTCCATCAAAGAAGGATGACAGCTCAGAGTTGACGGAGGCTGACTATGCTCGTTGCATGAAGGCTTCCAGAGTCCTCGCATCAGTGTTAGCAGAAGAAGTGGGCATGTCAACATACCAAGCGGCTTACAATACTGAGGAAGAGAGTACGCGGCCCAACCTTTGAGGCCAAGGACTTAACGCCTGCACGCCGTAAGCACCTATTTGCTCCTGATCTTGACCCGTCCCCCCTCTTTGAAGAGGCAAACTTTGCGGCTTTAACCA
This sequence comes from Hordeum marinum, assembly GCA_022496015.1. Classification (NCBI taxonomy): domain Eukaryota; kingdom Viridiplantae; phylum Streptophyta; class Magnoliopsida; order Poales; family Poaceae; genus Hordeum; species Hordeum marinum. Next base: position 149,067,520 of record CM039674.1, read on the forward strand.
ACTGCAACTGGGACGTGGACAATCTCTAGATCATGGACATCGAAGACCCGCCACAGGGTGACCCGTCATCCAACTGACGACCTTGGTAACGCCGTGGATGATCCGGCCTTGTGACCCGCCATAGGGTGATGTAAAAAACTTTGAGTCCTCACTTTTGAGCTCCGCAGAGAGCATTGTAATAAGCTTGTAGTAAACTTTGTCTTGCCTGAACTGTGCCATCGTGCACATATGAAATCGTCCAGCTTAACATATTACATCTGCCTTGTGCCTTCAACTCATACCAGATGTTGTGGCGGCTCTTGATAATTAACCAACCTACGAGAATAGATTATTCTTCACATTGTCAGGAGGACGGCTTAAGATAGCACCACCCAAAGATGCTATATCTTTCCTGACTTGATTTTTGTTTTAACTCATGTGCCGGTTCTTCTGGGCTGACTCGCCACTTAAAACTCCTTAGCAGTACAGGGTCTCTATCAAGATTGGCCGTCAATTCCTTTGAGTGGCTCAGGGTCTCTAAGCGAGATTAACTGACAGGAAGTGTGCGTCCCAGAAGAGACTCGGCAAGGCATGAGTACCCTGGTAGCCCATAAACTGCCTCTCACGTGACATAAATTCATCATTTTAACCTTAAATAGTATAGGGTCCTTAAAGGATTAACTGCCTAAGAGTACGAACGGGCCACATAGCAGAGAGTCGGCAGTAGATGGGAGAGTTTATCCTTGCTTTTCGTAAGCCGACGCTCACGTGACAAGAGCCGCCGTTTTAACCTTAAACCAGTACAGGGTCTCTATCGAGATTGGCAGTTAATTTCTTTGATCCGGCTCAGGGTCTCTAGGTGAGATTAACTGGTAAGAGTTTGACGGGTCACCTAGCGGAGTAGCATCAGCTTACAGGCAGGTTTAACCCTGTTTGGCTTAAGAGCCAATCAAGAGGGTGTGTAAGCTAAACCCGGTGGGTTGGAAGCCCCCAAGTGACCTTTGTTGACAGACTCAACTGTTTGGCTTAAGAGCCGACCGATAGGGTGTGATAAGCTAAACCAGGTGGGTTGGAAGCCCCCTGGACGAGCATGTTGATGGAGTCAACTATTTGGCTTGAAAGCCGATCAATAGGGTCTGATAAGCTAAACCCGATGGGTTGGAAGCCCCCTGATTGACCTTTTTTGCACAGACTGAGATATGCGAAACGGCAGAGGCCCCGGCTTGCAGGGACGCCAACTTTATTCACATATATATAGATATGTACAATGAAGGTGTACAATATCAAGTCTTGACAACTTAAGTATAGTAAGGCCGTAGATGCGCTATGTTCCACGGCCGACGGGTCTCTTGCCCACAAGTGTTTGAATCGTCTCGGATGTCAATGAGGTAATACGACCCATTGTTGAAATTTCTGATGACCACGAAAGGCCCTTCCCATGGAGGGGATAACTTGTGTGCATCTGTCTGATCTTGAATCAACCGCAACACTAAGTCGCCTTCTTGAAACGTTCGGCTCTTAACTCTGCGACTATGATAGCGATGCAGGTCTTGCCGGTAAATCGCCGATCGGGCCGCCGCCAGATCATGTTCTTCCTCCAAGGCATCCAATGCATCTTGACGCGCCATTTCATTGTCTGCCTCAATGTAAGCCTCCATTCGTGGCGAGTCATGACGGATATCGCTTGGTAACACGGATTCTGCACCATAAACCATGAAGAAAGGTGTATAACATGTTGATCTGTTCGGGGTGGTTCTGATGCTCCATAAGACGGACGACAACTCCTCCACCCAACAACCCGGCATTTGCTGCAAAGGAACCATAAGACGGGATTTGATACCTCTCAAGGTTTCTTGGTTAGCATGCTCTGCCTGACCGTTTGACTGTGGATGAGCAACCACAGAAACATCAAGTCTGATGTGTTCACTTTCACAGAACGTTTTCATAGCCCCCTTGGATAGGTTTGTACCATTATCAGTGATGATGCTGTGAGGGTAACCAAAATGGTAGATCAGATTTTTAATGAATTGAACCGTCGTGGCCGCATCACACTTGCTAACTGGCTCAGCTTCTACCCACTTGGTAAATTTGTCAACCGCCATGAAGAGGTGGGTCTTCTTGTCCTTGGATCTCTTGAAAGGCCCGACCATATCAAGCCCCCAGACTGCAAATGGCCAAGTAATTTGAATCAGGCGCAACTCTTGAGCCGGGACATGAGCACGTCGGCCAAACTTTTGACATCCATCGCACTTGCGGACCAAGTCTTCCGCATCCTTATGAGTCGTTAGCCAGAAGAAGCCATGTCGAAAGGCCTTGGCCACCAGGGATTTTGAGCCGACGTGATGACATCAGCAGCATGAATTTCATTCAAGATTTCCTTGCCCTCGTTAGGTGAAACACAATTTTGAAACACGCCAGTGATGCTGCACTTATGTAACTCACCATTGACTATTGTCATAGACTTAGACCGTCAGGTGATCTGCGTGGCAAGATTTTCATCATCAGGTAACTCGCCACGACTCAAGTATGCCAAATAAGGCACAGTCCAGTCAGGAATAGCATGTAAAGCCGCCACCAGCTGTCCTTTCGGGTCAGGGATAGCCAAGTCTTCCTCTAAAGGTAACTTAACTGACGGGTGATGTAATATGTCTAAGAAAACGTTAGGCGGCACCGGCTTACGTTGAGAACCCAGCCTTGACAGGGCATTAGCTGCCTCGGTCCTGCGATGATCAATATGTTCCACCTGATAACCCTTGAAGTGACCAGCGATGACATCCACCGCCTAATGATAAGCTGCCATCCGTGGGTCCTTGGAATCCCAAGTGCCCGAAACTTGTTGGGCTACAAGATCTGAGTCGCCGAAGCATCTAACCCGGCTCAGGTTCATCTCCTTAGCCACCCGGAGGCCATGAAGCAGAGCTTCGTACTCAGCTGTTTTTTTAGTACAAGGTAACATCAACCTTAACACATAACAAAACTTATCAGATTTGGGGGAAGTTAAGACAACCCCTACCCCTGATCCTTCCAGTTGCCTTGATCCATAAAAGTGGATTGTCCAGTAGGTGTTGTCTGGCTTCTCCTCGGGCGCCTAACATTCGATCCAGTCATTTATGAAATCCACTAAGGCCCGAGACTTGACCGTCGTGCGAGGTACGTATTTCAAATTGAGAGGTCCAAGCTCCAATGCCCACTTAGCAATCCTGCTAGTAGCTTCTCAGTTTTGAATTATACCTCCCAATGGGGCAGAGCTAACCACTGTAATCTGGTGCCCCAGGAAATAGTGCTTTAGTTTGCGATTGGCCATGAACACCCCATACACCAGCTTCTGCCAATGTAGATACCTCTGCTTGGATTCTGTCAGGACCTCACTGATATAGTAAACTGGCCTCTGAAACGGATATTTCTTCCCTGCCTCCTTACGCTCGACAACAATTGCGACGCTGACATCCCTGTTATTAGCTGCCACGTATAAGAGCAAGGGTTCTTTCTCCACCAGACCGCTAAGACCGGAGGCTCAGTGAGTTGTCTCTTGAGCGCCTCAAATGCTTCACCCGCCGCCGTACTCCAGACAAAGTTGTCCGTCTTTTTCATCATCTGGTACAAAGGGATGGCCTTCTCACCAAGGCGGATTATAAACCGGCTTAACGCAGCAATCCGTCCCGCCAGGAGCTGAACATCATTGTTGCATGTCGGCTCAGACAGGGAGGTGATATCCTTGATTTTATCCGGGTTAGCCTCAATGCCACACTCAGATACTAGAAATCCCAAGAGCTTGCCTACCGGAACGCCAAAGACACACTTAGACAGGTTAAGCATCATCTTGTAGACCCATAAATTGTCGAAAGTCTCCTTCAAGTCGTCAAGAAGAGTCTCCTTCTTCCTTGACTTGATCACAATATCATCCACATATGCATGAACATTGCGCCCGATTTGGCTGTGAAGACAGTTCTGTATACAACGCTGGTAAGTCGCCTGGGCACTCTTGAGCCCGAAGGGCATAGACACATAGCAGAAAGCACCAAAAGGCGTGATGAAAGACGTCTTCTCTTGGTCTTTGACTGCCATCTTGATCTGATGATAACTAGAATAAGCATCTAGGAAGCATAAACTCTCAGAACCCGCCGTTGCATCAATGATCTGGTCAATACGAGGGAGAGCAAACGGGTCAGACAGACAGGCCTTGTTAAGATCCGTGTAGTCCACACACATACGCCACGTGCCGTTTTTCTTGAGCACTAGCACTGCGTTAGCAGGCCACTCCGGGTGAAAGACCTCGACGATGAAACCCGCTACCAGAAGCCGGGCTACCTCTTCCCCAATGGCCTTGCGTCTCTCCTCATTGAACTACCACATAAACTGTTTGACTGGTTTAAATTTAGGATCCACGTTAAGGTGGTGCTCAGCGAATTCTCTCGGTACACCCAACATGTCAGAAGGTTTCCATGCGAAGATGTCCCGATTCTCACAGATGAATTCGATGAGCGCGCTTTCCTATTTGGGATCCATATTATCTCCGATAGTGAACTGCTGAGATGAGTCACCCAGATTGAAATCTACCAATTTGGTATCATCCACCAAAAATTTGAGGGGCACCTCAACCTCTGTGGTGGGCTTTTTTAGCGGATTCATGTCCTCCGGGTCGACGCTTTCCTTGTAAAACTTGAGCTCTGCCTCGGCACAACTGGACTCTGCATAAGCCGCATCTCCTTCCTCGCACTCAATAGTCATCTCTCGATCACCATGCACCGTAATCATACCTTTCAGGCCCGGCATCTTGAGTTGCAAGTACACATAACAAGGCCTAGCCATGAATTTGGCGTAAGCCGGACGTCCAAACAGAGCGTGATACAGACTTTTGATCTTGACCACCTCAAAGCACAAGGTCTCTACCCTGTAGTTGTATTCATCACCAAAGGCGACTTCCAAAGAGATCCTCCCCACTGGATAAGCTAACTTACCAGGCACCACGCCGTGAAAAACTGTTGATGATGGCTTAAGATCCTTATCAAGCAACTTCATCCGGCAGAAAGTGTCATAGTACAAAATGTTGATGCTACTGCCACCATCCATAAGCACCTTGGTAAACACATAGCCTCCAACTTGGGGAGCAACTACCAATGCTAGCCGTCCCGGGTCATCAACACGCGGCGGGTGATCCTCCCGGTTCTAGGTTATATCATACTTAGACCACTTCAAGTATTGTGGTAGAGCCGGCGTGATTGCATTAACCGCCCGCTTGCGCAACTTCTGATCTCGCCTGTCAAGGCTGGTCGTAAAAACATGATACTGACCCAAGCTGAGGTGCTTTGGATTACTCTGATATCCAGATTGGTTATTCTGTTGCTGATTGTTGCCACCAGAGTGCTGACGATGTCCTCCTTGGTTGTCCTGGCCGTGATGGCCGGATCCTGAGCCGTCGGTCCCAAACCCGGCTCCTGACCCGCCTGGTCCTGAGCCACTGGGCAGGCGAACATCGTTGTTATGCTGTCATAAGATGTAGTTCTTGAACATTTGCATAACGTGGCAATTACCCCACGTGTGACCCGCTGGCCTATCGGGCCGACTATGCTTCGGACAAGGTTTATTGAGCATCTCTTCCAAATTAAAAGGAGTCTTACCCTTATTAAAAGGTTGCTTGAACTTCCTGTTGCCCTTAGCACGATTGTTGCCGGTGCTGGCGTTGGCCACCAGCTCTGACCCGCCATCCGGGTTCTTCCTCTTGCCTTGGTTACCATTGCCTGCGGCACCCTTGCCATTGATATTCCTCTTACTCTGACCAGGCTTCTCCTCATCAGAGCAAGGATCCTTCGTATTATCAGAGTCGGCGTATTTCGTGAGAGCCACCATGAGCTCCCCCATGTCTTGACACGTGCGCTTGAGCTAGCCGACCTTTTGCTTCAAAGGCGTAAAGTGGAAATTCTTTTCCAGAATCAAGACCGCTTGAGCCGCCGTAATCTACTCAGACAAGTGGATGATAGTCGAAACCCACCGGACCCAGTGATGAGCCGACTCATTTTCCTGCAGTACATAGTGATCCAAATCCACAATCGTCATGGGCTGCTTGCACGTCCCTTGAAAGTTTTTGATGAACTTTGCTTTTAACTCAGCCCAAGAATTGATGGTATTGGGTGGCAAACCTTTCAACCACGTGCGAGCCGACCCTTCTAGCATGATGATAAAATACTTCGCGCACACTGCGTCATTGACGTCCAACATCTCCATAGCCAGCTCATAGCTCTCAATCCAAGCCTCTGGGGGTAGATAAGCAGTGTAATTTTGGACCTTGCGAGGGCCATTGAAATCCTTCAGCAGACGCTCGTTCTGCAGAGCCTGCACCAAGCACGGTACTCCCACAGCCCTGGTGGTTACTCCCGCTCCAACTGAGACGGAAGGCACAGGCTCTTGATGAGTCGCCGCTGCTATAGCCGCCGCCTCACGCTGCGCGCTCGCCCGATATATGAGCGCCTAAGCATCCAAAGCCGCCTCGTCATCTCGCGGCGGTCCCCGGTGTGGATCACTGCTAGAAACCACTGGCGACTCATAACGTCTGCTGAAGCTATGGTTGGGGATGGGGGTTGAATGCACGCGACTCCGGCTTTAGGTATACTTCTCTTGCTGGGCCATCGCCGTTCGTAGGTACCCAATATCGCCTCGTCAGGAATAGGGATTGTTCCAAGCCGGGTTGCCGCCGCCGCCATGTTCTCTGCCGGGTTTGAGTAGTGACCCGCCGGTGTCAGAAAAGCCATTGGTGAGGTATGGTTCCGTCCGGGCGGGTTAAGCTGTTGCCAAGCCGCCGGATGACTTCCATGTGCTTCCATTGTCTCTCCCGTTCCTGGCGTGTTAAAAAGGTTTCTGGCCTCATATTTCTCGGGCGGGCAGGACTGATGCCTCATCCACCGCACCGCAGCCATCGACTGTTGTTCTAGCTCAAGGCGGAAAGCATCCATCTTAAGGCGTTCCGCCCTCGCGTCCATCTGAGCTTTTAACGCGCCGATCCTTTGTTGGACTTCCACCATCTGGTCCTTCAATCTTGTGATCTCCAGGTTCCGGGCGGCTTGATTGTCAGGCGTGACTTCAATCGCCATTAGGGTTGTGAGCTCGTTCATCAGACCCAAAAGAACCTGAGCCGGCAGCGGGTCAACCCCCGTGTCTGCCGCTCCGGCAGCTGCACTGCTTGGGCCTGACTCTGTTCCTGCCATGAACACGGCTGCATGAGCCAACAACCCATGATCGTCCGGCTCAGACCGCTCTGACTCGGGGTAAAGTCGTCGTAGCCCCCGAGCCCACCATCGTGAAGTTGGTAGATTGATTCCGCCTCTCTGCTCGAAGATCCATCCTCTGAACGAATGAGAGTCTCCTGTGACATAGAAGCCTCAAGATCCATACCTTGAGTGAAGCCAACAAAGACATGCTTCCTGCCCGGGTCAGCACGAGCGAGTTGCGCGCGCCGAGCCGGCTCGATGATGTCGGTGCAGACGTCCGGCCCGGGTGTAGATCCGCTGACCTTGCTGATGAAGACGTGGATTCTGCCAAAGGGGACCCGAAACCCATACTCCACAAAGTCGGTCTCAGGACCTCACTCGGTATCGTTGATGTAGAGCCGGCCGCGGCAACATTTGTTCATCCTTCCGATCATGTATCCCTCGATCCTTGGAAGAGAGCCCTTCGAGAACTCAACACCACCGAGCGCGAGCCCCATGGTGGGCACCAACTGTCGTGGTTTTGTCACGGCAGATGTCCGAGGACTTATGTTCGAGGCCATCGCTAAGGGGATGGACTCAAAGGGGTTGGTTGGAACGAAGGACATGAGTTTACCCAGGTTCGGCCCCTCGAGATGAGGTAAAAGCCTATGTCCTGCTTGTGTTGTATTGATTGGAGATTCGATTACAGGGGAGTGGATTCGCTCGACCTAACTCTCCATCAATTGGTCTCTATCTAAGTCGCACCCCGGGTCTCGCCCTTATAAAGGAGGTCAAGACCACGGGTTACATGAGTCTCATACCGACTCTTACAACATGTTCGACTCTATATCTATGTCGTCTTGCCTTCCTGAGCAAGCCGTCTCTGGGCGGCTTATCCGCCCGGGTCTTCATGCCTTCCTTGTCTGGACCTCGCCTTGGCCGATCTTGGTGAACCTCCATACGTCGAGGCTTATGTCTCGAGGCCCATCCTTGGTCTGGCTTATGAGCCGCCAGGTATGACTCGGCCCCACCTAGGCGGGTCTCACCACGGGGTTATATCACCAACAGCATCTATGAGGTTACCAAGAAGAATAAGAAGAAGATCTAGAAGAAGAATAAGAAGAAGTGTTTTTCTTCTCTTTCTCTTTATCCTCTTGTTTTTCTTCTTCTTATTGCTTATTTGTGCCATTTTAGAGCTAACCTAAGTAATTATGCCATTTTTGACCTAACTAAGCTTATTGTGTCATTTCGCAAGGAAATAAGGTAAGTCTATGGCATCTAAGAGGTTACCAAGAAGAAGAAGAAGATCTAGAAGAAGAAAAATAATAATAGGAAGAAGTGTTTTTCTTCTCTTTCTCTTTATCCTCTTGTTTTTCTTCTTATTATTGCATATTTGTGCCATTTTAGAGTTAACCTAGGTAATATGCCATTTTTGACCTAACTATGCTTATTGTGTCATTTTGCAAGAAAATAAGGTAAGTCTATGTCATCTATGAGGTTACCAAGAAGAAGAAGAAGATCTAGACGAAGAAGAGGAGGAGGAAGAAGAAGAAGTGTTTTTCTTCTCTTTCTCTTTATCCTCTTGTTTTTCTTCTTATTATTGCTCATTTGTGCCATTTTAGAGCTAACCTAGGTAATTATGCCATTTTTGACCTAACTAAGCTTATTGTGTCATTTTGCAACAAAATAAGGTAAGTCTATGGCATCTATGAGGTTACCAAGAAGAAGAAGAAGATCTAGAAGAAGAAGAGGAGGAGGAGGAAGAAGAAGAAGTGTTTTTCTTCTCTTTCTCTTTATCCTCTCGTTTTTCTTCTTCTTATTGCTTATTTGTGCTATTTTAGAGCTAACCTAGGTAATTATGCCATTTTGACCTAACAAAGCTTATTGTGTCATTTTGCAAGAAAATAAGGTAAGTCTATGGCATCTATGAGGTTACCAAGAAGAAGAAGAAGAAGATATAGAAGAAGAAGAGGAGGAGGAAGAAGAAGAAGAAGTGTTTTTCTTCTCTTTCTCTTTATCCTCTTGTTTTTCTTCTTATTATTGCTTATTTGTGCCATTTTAGAGCTAACCTAGGTAATTATGCCATTTTTGATCTAACTAAGCTTATTGTGTCATTTTGCAAGAAAATAAGGTAAGTATGTGGCATCTATGAGGTTACCAAGAAGAAGAAGAAGAAGTGTTTTTCTTCTCTTTCTCTTTATCCTCTTGTTTTCTTCTTCTTATTGCTTATTTGTGCCATTTTAGAACTAACCTAGGTAATTATGCCATTTTTGACCTAACTAAGCTTATTGTGTCATTTTGCAAGAAAATAAGGTAAGTATATGGCATCTATGAGGCTACCAAGAAGAAGAAGAAGAAGAAGCTTTTTTCTTCTCTTTCTCTTTATTCTCTTGTTTTTCTTCTTCTTATTGCTTATTTGTGTCATTTTGGAGCTAGCCTAGGTAATTATCACATTTTTACCTAACTAAGCTTATTGTGTCATTTTGCAAGAAAATAAGCTAAGTCCATGGCATCTATGAGATTACCAAGTCTATTATGTCATTGTTGAGTTAACTAAGCTTAATATGTCAGTGTGGAGGAAACAGTGCTAAGTATAGGTCATTGTAGAGCTAACTTAGGTACAATATGTCATTTTAGAGCTAACGTAGGTACAATATGTCATTTTGGAGGTAAGTAAGATTAATATGTCATTTTAGAGGAAACAAAGCTAACTTACGTAAAATATGACATTTGTCAAAGTGCTAAGTTTGCGTAAGTGCTATGTTTGTCTTTGTTTGAGAAAACGAGCCAAGTAAGTGGCATATTAGGGCTTACCCTCCTTGTCATCACGGAGGTGAAGCACTGGGGTTGCTCTGGTCGTGCGATGTGGCTCAGGAGTTATGTTGTACCAAAGATCATTTGTGTTAGCATGATGACACTGAAATGTTAAGACTAGTAACTAATAAACATTGAAAATGAAACTCACCGTTCTGGCCATGGTAATGACTGGCATCGGTGGAGGGGTCTGGGCGGTCTTCTCACACAAAGTCTGCACATTTGGTTTTGCCAAGTCAATCATATTGGTTATTAATAAATAGAACATGTAGTGCATCATTTGGCTAATATGAAGAAGAAACTTACCACGACAAGCTCGTACATGTCCCGGTGAGGCTCATCATTCTATGTCCTCTCCTCCTCCAACAACTTAGTCGTCCTCTCCTCTAGATCCCTCTTCTCCTCCGCCGCCTTCCGGGCCTGTTCCGCCAGAAGCGCCTGGGTTGTCTCTCTCTCTCTCTCTTTATCCAGAGCAGCCTGCAACACACCTCCTCGTTAGCATTGTAATCATCTTTGTTTGCACAGACAATGTAATGGATGAAAGTTATCTGAGTCCGTATGACTAACCTCGATGGAGAGCTGGATTGGCCGTGGACGACGTGGCATCTCAGGACAGGAGCTCATTTGGTGCGCCTTGATCTGTCAGAAAGTTCCTGAAGACCGTATATGTCCATCTCCAATGTCTATCGAGCCATGGGGCCTCCCGTGGCCAGCTAACATCACTAGGTCTAGATCAAGTGGTTGCTGGCTCGGGTTAAAGTCCTCCCCATTCACCACCTTCCCCACATCGTTGTACCTCACGAGCTTGTGGTGGGAGGAGATATTGGTGAAGTTCTCGGGATTATCGAGGTCAGACTCAGAGAATGCCTTGACCTTCTTGTATGAGGCAGTATGGGCCATGGCATAGAGGTCGTACACCTCCGGCACCTTTGTCTTATTGTGATGAGCCTACAAGATAGGAACAAAGTATTAATAATGGGTAAACCTAGCACTACAAGAATGAATTGCAGGAATCATGAAGCAAACCACATACCCAGTTCCGCCCGAACTGATAAATGTTGGCGCTACCTTGATGGTGTGGCACACCTTCCATTTGGGAACGACGTGCCTTGGCATTGTCATGGACGACTCGCCATTGGTCAGAGCACCATTAATTCACCAATGCTTCCCAACAACCCATCTTATCCGCACACCATCTCGGGGGCACCTAAGTTAGTAAAGAGGAATTTGAGAGCTATGCCTACGAATCAAAGCAAAGGAAACTAAGTACATGGCCTTAAGAATAGGTAATTACCTTCATGTACCGCTCCTTGTCCAGAAACTTTTGACGAGACGACGACTTGGCCTTCTTAATATGATGCGAGGCGTAGTAGTCCCGAACAGCCTGTACCCGAGCCTCGTGCCGTAAGTTCTATAGTAGGCGCCTGCACTCGTAATCGATAAGCTTTGCCGCGGCCTCCTCGTATCCCTCCTCACACCTGTAGAAGGTTTGCAATCAAAAGAGACAACACTAATTAGTACAATAACTAGCTATTATTGATTTTTAATTGTGTAAAGGAGAAATTACCCAGAAGTTCCTGATGACCATGTCGGCACTCGTGTGGCACAACACACCATCGATAATCTCCTCCGGCGGGCCAGAGCAGTCAAGTAGTGCTCCCATTTCAATCCTACCTCTCCTTGCCGACCCTCGCCGGGCAACGTGACAAACCCGGGGAGGTTATGCCGTAAAATCACACCAAGGACGGAGTTGGGCCTCCGGACATCCTTGGTGTGAATCCAACCCCTGCAGTATGACAAAGCCAATGCATTAGATATGTGAAGAAACATGAAGGCAAAAGGTTTAAAAAGAGTAAATGCACTTACTTCAGCGACTCAGGCTTAATCAGCCACCTCTGCTCGCAGGTCGCCGGCACGGGCGAGATCCGTGTACACCCATGCTGGTAGACGGTGCTCTCAACCACCTCGTCCCTACTATCAGAAAGCCGATCCCCTCCACCATCAGCATGGCCACTCAGCTCCGGCTGATGCAGATCCGACTAGGTATCCCATCTGGTGGAATCCTGTGGAGTCTCGTAGGACAAAGCATCTGGCACAGGAGGCTCGCGTGACGAGGCATCTGGCATAGGAGTATCGAGGGTCGAAGCATTTGGGAGAGAAGGATCATCAACCCGAGGCTCGTGGACAGGAGTCCTTGTAGCCTCCACCTCAGACGAGTCCACCGTAGCAGTCCTGTGCTCTGGTGAATCAGCTGGGGGTGGCAGCGAGGAAGGTGTAGCAGCCTTCGTACCTCTCCCGCGGCCACCACATGTAGCTTTAGGATCTCTCTTCTTCTCCTGACCTCCTCTCCATGTGGGCAACTTCACCGACGAAGAAGGGCCCTCGGGTGACCCAATATTGTCGTACAACGCTCTCCGGAGAGTTTGGGGCGGAATGGAAGTACCCCTCCCAGCACACGCCGACGAAGGATCCTCAGATCGCTCTCGACCCGCGCCCACCATATTTCAACACCTGCCATGACAAAGAGTAAACGAAATTAGTACAACATAAAATAATTGAATACCGACATGAATAGTAATATGTATATATATAATTTGAGTGTATCATCATCATGTATACCTGACATGAACTAATAATAATCTTTATCGTTTATATATGCTCCGGGATCAATAAATGCATCATCATCATCACTATCATTAATAAATGCATCATCATCACTATCGCGGGCAACATGTGGAAGGCCTCCTTTATGTAATCGGTCAAGCATTGAGAGGTCATCCGCAGCAGTAACCTCTTCTTCTTCCGTCTCTTCTTGTTCTGGCTCAAGGGTGAAGTAGGATTCACTGTCGCTGTCTACCTCAATGTTCTGGGGCGAAGTACAATGGTTCTTGAAACTTTTTTTGGAAAGACGTGTTTCTTGGAAGAATTCTCCTTCATATGTGTCTGGGTTAATGTGAGGTTCATAATCATCTTCATTGTGGGGAGGTGGTCTAAAATGTGGCGGCACATCAAAAACTACATCCCAACCTTTCATATTTGGATTAGTTTGGCAGGCCCATGATAGATAAAAAACATGAGTCGCTTGTTGAGCCATAATATAGATGTCGGGAACATCTAAATGGGTGCTTTGTTTGATTTCGACTAGCCCTATATGTTCATGAGTCCTTCTAGTCTCCTTCGGCTGGAACCAATAACATTTGAAGACTACGACGTTTGGTCTGTTATCACCAAAGAATATAAGTTCATAAATTGCTTCAACTCTTCCATAATACTTGACACCTCCTGCGCCAACAGCCGAGACAGAACAATTTGTAGACTTTCGGTCGGCCATAGATAGCTCTTTGCCAAAAGTACTAAAACGATACCCGTTGATGACGTATTTGTCAAATGAATGGACCTTGTAGTCAAAACCATTAGCGACCTGTCTCAATTCGGCGTCCATAGACTCTGAATTAGACTACAAGTTTGATACGGAAGGATTTTTGCATTAGCCGCAAACTAGAAGAAGAAATGAAATGGTCTAATGGAAATTACCGTTTGTTTGAACCAAGAGATGAAACTGGGATAGCCGCCTCCATGCTTTGCCAGAAGCTCATACTCTTCGATGGAATCGTTTTGGATCCGCGCTCCCTCCGAGAATTTGGCGACGTATCGACTGTATCACATATCCGGGAATAAGAGCAGTTCAAAGGAATTAGAAGTTGCGAAACAATGTACCAAGAACTTACTCGATGTACGGCCACACTTCTGTTAGGTTGTTGAAGATATACAACGAAATGGTCCACCATTCTTCGACATCCAACGTTATTGCTTTCAAAGCATAGGCTGGTGTGAGCTTCCCTTAGAATAGGCTGAGGTTGGATTGAACTTTTTCACGGTCGCCATCATTGTACCGAGGCTTCGGATTATGCAAATGATGATTCTTGGCTTCGTAGTGTGTTGTCATGAATTTTGCCGCCTCCTCAGTAATGAATGCCTCAGCCATCGATGCTTCGGTTCTGCATTTATTTTTACATTTTGCTCGAAGCGTCTTCTGCATCCTCTCAGTTCCAAAGCACCAACAATTTTGCACGTGCCCCCAATCTTGCCTCGGTTGGGAGATGCAAAATCAAATGTTGCATTGGATTAAAGAAGCCCAGTGGAAAGATCTTTTCTAACTTGCATGTCAACTCCGGCACCAACTCTTCCAGTTCATCTAGCACGTCAGGCGATAGTTCTTTCGCACAAAGAGCGTGGAAGAAATAGCTCAGCTCTGCCAGTACTAGCCATTCATCCTCAGGGATGAAGCCACGCAACATGCATTACCCGCTCAAGCCATATGTGCCAATCATGACTCTTGAGACCAAATATTTTCAATTTGTCAAGACTCGCTCCCCTCTTTAGATTCACTTCATACCCATCGGGGACCATCAACTATATTTTCACCCACAAGAGCATTTCCCTCATAGCTGGCCTTCCAAGATTGAACCATGCCTTTGGCTTCCTCTAGTTCTTCTTTCCTAATGGTTGTCGCATGTTTTGTAACGGCCTATCACATAGAGCCTCCTGATCGACTCTAGCCTTAGGATTATCCTTTGTCTTTCCCTCTATGTTGAATAATGTACCAAAAAGGGCCTCAACAATATTCTTTTTAGTGTGCATCACGTCGATGTTGTGTGGGCAAAGGAGGTCTTTAAAGTAAGGAAGATCCCACAAGCATATCTTGTGAGTCTAGGCGTGTTTCGTATTATACCCTTTGAAATACCCTGGACGTTTTGGATCCGGATCGAGAGCGTTTATCTGATCCAGGGTCTGTTGGCCTATCAATGCAGGTGATGCGGAGTTTTTGACAACTGTACCTTTCATGAAATTCTTCTTGTCTTTTCTGAACTTATGGTGAGGATCCAGGAACTGTCTATGCAAGTCGAAGCAAGAATACTTGCGACCCGCCTGCAGCCAATGGAACTCAATAGCTGCCTTGCATGTGGGGCACGGGAACCTTCCATGCACACACCAGCCAATGAATAGCGCATACGCAGGCAAGTCATGCGTCAAGTACATGTACCACACATGCATTATGAAGTCTTTTTGGAAGTGGCGTCATATGTCTTGATCCCATTATCCCAAGCTTCTTGAAAAATTCATCCTTAAGCGGTTGCATGTACACATTCATATTCTTCCCCGGATAGTTGGGCCCTGGAATTATCAATGTCCAGAAAATGTTCTTCTCTCCAGGGGGAGATTGAGTGGAATGACAAATACAGGCCAGCAACTGTATTGGGTTGGCGTCATACCAAACACTTCGAACCCATCCGTGTTGATGGCGACTCGAGGATGCCTTGTACCTGCTGCTTTATCCTTATGTGATGCATCAAAATGCTTCCATGCAAAAGCGTCTGAAGTGTGTCCCAACATCAGATTCCCATCTGCATCTAGTTTGGTCCTTTTGCCCCATATATGCCACATCATCTGTCTAGCCGTCTCTTCGACCATGAAAAGACGTTGAAGTCTTGGTATGATTGGCAGATACCGAAGAACATTAACTCGGATTTTGGTCTGACTCTTCTCACCCATACCATTGTCTACCACAACATACCTAGAAGACTTACAAATGGGACAATAGTTCAAGCCCGCATACTCAAGCCTAAATAAGGCACATCCATGCTCACAGGCATCTATCTTCTCATAGGGCATCTTAAGAGCACGTAGGATTTTGTCACACTAGTACACGTTTGCTGGCAATACATGGACTTTGGGTAGAAAGCGTCCAAATATCGTCATCATCGCATCGTAGCATTCTCTGCCTAGGTTGAACTGAGCCTTCGGAGCCATTACTTGCGCGATGGCATCCAGCTGACAAAGCTCAGTGTGCTCATGGAGAGGACGTTTTGAAGACTCCAACATTTCATAGAAGGCCTTTGAAAATTCCTCCATCTCATCGTCTGAATCCTGAGCATCAACAAAGTCTTGCATCATGTGTTTAATCCCGGTACCATGCTCGTCGGTGCGACGACGAACAACCTCACCTCTGGCACGTTGGGCAGACTCACCATGAAATCTCCACACAATATAATCAAGCGTAAAACCCCACTTATGCAAGTGTTTGCCCATTTCATCCCGTGTCCACTTTCTATGGTTGTCGCATCGAACACAGGGGCGCCAGGTTATTTCCTGGCCATTTGCAAATGCGGCGCTCAGAAACCCCTTGGTTTTTTTAACCATTCAATGGTCATTTCTTTCTTACTAGGGTGACTGGTGTACATCCAAGCACAAGCACTCATCTTGCCTACCTAGTAAACACACAAGAATTATATATATAATTCATCATCTATATTCATCCGTTAATCAAGTTTGTTAGTTTTATTATGTCCATGCAACCTACATGCTAATAGGTAGAGATAGGTCCTAATCCCACCCGAGTATGTGTAGATTGGGTTCGTTTTCCCATATGCTCTGCTCCGGATCTGACGCAGAATTTTGGCAACACCACCCCGCTGTTCTCCTGATACACATCTCGGCAATAAGCAGAGAGGTTGTGTACCCGAAGAACAACAGGGAGGCACTGATGAAATTCCACATCGGATCTGAAGCAGAGCATACGGGAAAACGAACCCAATCTACACATACCCGGGCTGTCCATGGATAACGTTGGACAATTTGAAAGGATGGCGGTTATAAATATGCAAAGACATGAATATTTATAGATGCCGCCCTTTCGAACGGGAGACGCATACTGGTCACGCATACTGATGATTGAAGACACCTATAGCTAGCATGTTTCATTGGCACGAAGACCGAAACCGAGCAAATTAAGGGGGCCGGGGGAGATGTCATTTGTGCTCACCAACGAACGCAGCAGGGGTGCTCGTCAAACGTACGGGGAGGTCGTCGAACAACTGCACATTCAAATTCACCCGATCAACACAAATATGATGTTTTTTATAACAAACATCAGAAAATATGTGACCTAACCCATAATTTACAAAACTATGATCCCCTCGGCCTCCTCGACCTACATTTTTTCCTTCTTCTTTTCCTTATTATTATCTAAACACTAGCACTAGCACTAACACTAATAAGTAGGATCAACCTAACCTAAACTAGCACTAGCACTAACCTAAACTAAACAATAAAAACAGAAAAAACACTAAACTAAACTAAACTAGCACTAGAACTAACCTAAACTAAACAAAAAACAAGCACTAGTAACATAAACTGAAAAGTAAAAAGAGGAAAAAAAGAAAAAAACTCACCTTGCAGGGCCGATGGAGGAGGGCCAGCACGGGGGAGGAAGGCCGCGGAAAGGGGGGCGGCTCCGCATTGAGCTCCGACAGTTGGGCGTCACGGGGAGGCGTAGGTGGAGGAGGTCCGACGCGGGGGAGGGGGCGGAGCGGGTGGGGGTCTCGCCGCAGTGGTGGGGGCGGCACTCGAGAGGGGCGGCGAGGGGGGATGGGGCTTGCCGCGGGAAGGAGGCTCGTTGCGGGGAGGGGGCTCATCGTGGGGAGCGGCACTAAGGAGGGGCGGGGAGAGGGGAGGGGCAGCGCTGGGGAGGGGTGGCACTGGGTAGGGGCGGCCCTGGGTGGGGCGGCACTGGGGAGTTTCGGTGGTGGGGGCAGAGCGGTGGGTGGAGGGCGGGAGGGGGAGCCACGAGGAGCCGCGGGGAGGGGCCGACCGGTGCTGGGAGAGAGAGAGTAGAGTGGATCGCGGGGGAGAGAGTGAGGGGGTGGGTATCCGCCTTGACCATTAAGGGGGGACATCCTCTTTGCTCTCTGCTAGCGGACAATAAATAGGGATGAGGCAGACAACAAAGAGGTCCCCGACGGCAACAAGGTTGTCCTATGAACCCACAGTGCAGTGGGGCCCGCCTGTGACCTTTATCGTCTGCCTGCCCCATATTTGTCGTTGGCTAGCCGATGACAAAGAGTAGGCTGATGGCAAACAAAACCTTTGCCGTCTATTTTTCGCTAGCTGATGGCAAACGTCTTCTTTGCCATCCGCCAGCCGATGGTAAATTCATGGCAGACGGCAAATGTTCTGATTCCAGTAGTGTAGGGATCAAACCCTAACAAAACTAACTTGATTACATGATAAATCTCATCCAACCCATCACCGTCCAGCAAGCCTACGATGGGATTACTCACGAACAGCGGAGAGCATCATGGAACTGGTGATGAAGGATGGTTGGTGATGACGATGGCATTGATTTCCCCTCTCTAAAGCCCAAAATGGACTCCAAATATGGTCTCCCAAGGAAGAACAGGAGGTGGCGGCGGCTCCGTATAATGAAACGCGATGAAATCTTCTCTCTGATTTTTCTCTCCGCGAATAGGGTTATATGGAGTTGGAGATGAGGTCGAAGGATCCATAGGGGCCCCACAAGCCTGTTAGGCGCGACCAGGGGGTGGTCGCGCCTAGCAGGCTTGTGGCCTGCAGGTGGCCCCCCTCTGTTCATTCTTGCACCAGTATTTTTTATTAAATCCAAAAATATTCTCCGTAAATTTCTAGGACAATCCGAGAACTTTTATTTCTACACAAAAATAACACCAACGCAATTCTGCTGAAAACAGCGCCAGTCCGGGTTAGTTCCATTCAATTCATGCAAATTAGAGTCCAAAACAAGGGCAAAAGAGTTGGGAAAAGTGGATATGATAGAGACGTATCAGGGATCACAACGGAACTCTCAATGAAAGCACCAATGTCGGTATCAAAACCGGCGGATCTCGGGTAGGGGGTCCTGAGCTGTGAGACTAGGATCGATGGTAACAAGGGATGAAGGAGACGATGTTTACCCAGGTTCGGGCCCTCCTATGGAGGTAAAACCCTATGTCCTGCTTGATTGTATTGATGGTATGAAGGTTACAGAGTTTATCTACCTCGAGATCGACTAGCTAAACGCTAGACGAGTTTCTCTTTTTCTACAATCTAAAACCTTCCGGCTTATATAGACGTCGAGGGTACCTAGGGTTTACACATGGTCAGTTGCACATCGAAGGGTAAAACATGCCTATCTACTATTAAAAACCTGTAGGACACACCATGACTCCTGAAGCTTCCTCCCTGGTGATGGGGCCTTTGATCAATCCAATGCCCAGCAAATGGCCCACATACTCCGACCCATGAGAAACAGGTCGGCCATCCGACGACCTCATAAACCAGGACTCCCTCACAAGGAGCAAACACTCTCAATTTAGTTCAATATACTTTGCTAACCCTAGGAAGGAGGAGTGGACATCTATTCATAATAAGTCAGATTAGGGGTGAGAGAGATGGATGCATGGCCACTTGGGTTGGCCCCTCGCAAGCAGGGATGGACTGTATGGGTAGCTACCAAGATTGTCCGAGCAATGTCTGGATGGTCCGGTTTCACCCAGAACCTCTATTGTCTTTCGGACATCCAGGTTGGTACTCAGATCATTCAGACGTTGCCCGGATCACTAACATAGTAGTCCGGACGACTAGGCATGTGCATAAATTGCCTCTTCTTCTCTTCTTATCCTTGCTTCGCTTCTGTCCTACTTTGACCTTGTTCCGTAGCTTCCCTACGGCTGTCTCCTTGGTACCTAAGTATGCATATGATTTTTGTGTGAGTATTAGCGTTGTCTCATCTGGATAAGTAGGAAGCTGAAAGAGGAGAGAGGTAACCTCGGTTTTAATAGCTCATGCACAAGCTCTAGTCATTGGTCCACTAGCGCATGTGCTCTAGTCATTGGATGCTCCACACCAACAAGGAAGAAGGATCGCCGCCGCCAATGACCGTCCACCAAAGAAGATGCCTCCGCTTGCTTGCTCGTCGATGAATAAATAGCCCGTGACGAGCTTGAAGGGGGAAAGTCGTGGCATGGGTTCGGACAGTGAGACAAAGGGAGCTTAATAAGGTGAGACAGTCGAGGAGAGGTGACCTAGGTACACCTCTTAAGATAACCTTACCTCATCAAAGAGAAAACCCTTTATCATGAGGTCGCCGTGAAGGAGGAGATCGACAAGCGGGAATTTGGCATTTTCTATCCTCTGCCCTGTCGCACCACCGTGAGCTGAGACGACGCTGTCAGAGCAGTGACGAGAAGCCTCGCCGGTGCCCCCACGCGCGAGCGGACATGCACTGGAAGAACATGGTTCCAGCGCTGGTGTACATCGCACTCATGTAGCTTCTCTACATCGGCCTCGACCTACCCGAGGCGGCGTCGCCATTTCTGTTCAGATTGTATGTTTCCAACTAGGCTCACACCCCTTTTTCATAACGGAAATATAACAAGGTTCATTGCAGATTTTGAAGAAAGGAAATGAACCAACCGAAAGTAGATAGGGAACCAAAAGGGGAGGGCGAGTTAGAGCATCATCAGGAAACCCACAGTGGGGTACCCCTAAAACAAAGTAACCACCACAAGGCAAAAACCTGATGGATACCAAACCACACGCAATCAAAAGGTAAACTAGACCTAATCAAGGTTACCAAGCCGGCGATAGGGAGCTTCAAACTATCCAAAAGGATACATATCTCAGAATGGGCATTAGACCCTAGTGAGCGCATGATATAACCGTAGTCAAACCAGCTCAGTCCGTCCTTGATTCGGCACCGTCGCCCATCCTGAGTCTGTCGTGAACGTTTGATCTCCGCTAGAATGGCCACCACCCGTACCATCGTCCTTACTCTAGCTTGGAACCCATCTTTGTCATTTGTCTTCAGTAAACCTGCTGTCGTGGAAGCAATTCTGACATTAGAGAGGGGTAGGATAACAGAGCATGATCTATCGAGATGCAAATGGCTGACACGGTAGTTTTAGCAAGTTTGGGCCTCTCACGATGGAGATAACAACCCTACGTCTCGTGCTCCGGAGAGGCTTTGCTTATTCGTCATGAACATGAGTTACATAGTGTATTTGAGAGGGAGAAAGGAGAACAGATCTCCATGCCTGAGCTAAGTCCCGAGACTAATGGCGAGAGAGCCAAGGGAGAAGAAGCTAGCCTGAGCTATGTGGTGGGGGTGGCTTATATAGAGTGCGCCACCCCCTCACCTCCTATGTTACAAGATGGGGCATTGATGCCATAATGTCGGCCCACTGCAGAACCTTCTCTATGCTTCGACTGGCTTGCCGACTGTTGGTCCTAGCATATCCGAGTGAGTCGTACTGCCGAGTGATTTGTACTGCCGAGTGGTTTGTACTGCCGAGTGGTTTGTACTGCCGGGTGGTTTGTACTGCCGAGTGGTTGACTGTCATCCGAGTGGATGGAACGTTGCCTGCCGAGTGGATAGTATGAATGTATTTATCTGGACCCACCTGAAATGTGGACCCCAGGCTGTTATGATATTTCGACCCTTCACGGGCCTACCTATTTTGTGTATCCCCGATAGTAGCCCATGAGACTTTGACTGATTGCTGGCGGTCGGTTGGAGTCTGCAAAGCTTATTTAAACTTGAATGTTGTTGTCGGACCTGACCGAGCATAACGTTTATTTTATTTCTCTTCCAGTGGGGGCACGCTAAGTGCACCCACTGGGTGTAGTCCCCGAGCCTCTATCGGACTAGATGAGTCGGGCAGAGGGTTTATGTCTTTCAGTGCGGAACTGAACTAAACAGGTGAACTCTGATGCTCTTGACGTAGTAATTTGTTGCAATCTGGAGCTGAATTAGTCAGGCTGATCCTTGTGCGCTGGGCATAGTAAATAGATGTAACCTGGAACTGGGCCAGTCAGGCAAATCTTCGTGTGGTTGGCCTGCTGAATGTTTATTGAGTCTGCTTTATATGATTTCTAGATCATGGCTAAGTACCTGAGTGTGGATGTTGTCCTCACTTGGAGTAGCTTCTAACTTAGGTGAATCAGGTTCGTAGCTAAGCCCCCGAGTGTGGATCATGTCCTTACTCGGAGTAGTTTTTGACTTAGGCGATACAGAATCGCAGCTAAGCCTCCGAGTGTGGAGGGTGTCCGCACTCGGAGTAGTTTTTGACTTAGGCGATACAGACTCGCAGCTAAGCCCCCGAGTGTGGAGGATGTCCATACTCGGCGTAGTTTTTGACTTAGACGATACGAAATCATAGCTAAGCCCTCGAGTGTGGAGCATGTCCGCACTCGGAGTAGTTTTTGACTTAGGCTATACGGAATCGCAGCTAAGCCCCCGAGTGTGGAGCATGTCCGCACTCGGAGTAGTTTTTGACTTGGGCGATACGGAATCGTAGTTAAGCCCCCGAGCGTGGAGCATGTCCGCACTCAGAGTAGTTTTTGACTTGGGCGATACAGAATCGCAGCTAAGCCCCCGAGCGTGGAGCATGTCCTTACTCGAAGTAGTTCTTGACTTAGGCGATACGGAATCGCAGCTAAGCCCCTGAGTGTGGAGGATGTCCATACTCGGAGTAGTTTTTGACTTAGGCGATACGGAATCGCAGCTAAGCCCCCGAGTGTGGAGCATGTCCGCACTCGGAGTAGTTTTTGACTTAGGCGATATGGAATGGAAGCTAAGCCCCCGAGTGTGGAGCATGTCCGCACTCAGAGTAGTTTTTGACTTAGGCGATACGGAATCACAGCTAAGCACCCGAGTGTGGAGCATGTCCGCACTCGGAGTAGTTTTTGACTTCAGCGATACGGAATTGCAGCTAAGCCCCCGAGTGTGGAGCATGTCCGCACTCGGAGTAGTTTTTGACTTAGGCGATACGGAATCACAGCTAAGCCCCTGAGTGTGGAGGATGTCCATACTCGGAGTAGTTTTTGACTTAGGCGATACAGAATCGCAGCTAAGCCCCCGAGTGATGAAGATGCATCCGTCAGAGTGGAGTCGACCAAGTGACGGTGCACGGGGCGGCCAAGTTGAGCTTTTCGTTAAAGAGGAATCGACCAAGTGAAGGCGCGCGGGGAGGCCGAGTCGAGTTTGTCGTCGAATAGATAGTCGATCAAGTGGTGACGCACGGGGCAGCCAAGTCCATCATGCCATCAAGGAGGCGTTTGAACAAGTGGAAACACACGAATGATCGTCGCGGCGACTGAGCCTGAGTAGCGACGAAGATGGTGCATAGATGCATCGAGTGAACGCGTAACCTATGTACGAAAAATAGCACAAGCCAACATAAAAAGTTCTTGAAGTAACCTGATATTTGCTGAAATAATTTGTGTAAGTAACACCTATAAACACCTGCTGGGTGTGCCGGGTGCTTGTTGGTTCGGGACCGGCAAGGGTCTAACAGAGTGCAAGATCCCACGGTGGGCACCAAATGTCATGGAAGCGATTCTAACATTAGAGAGGGGTAGGATAACAGAGCATGATCTATCGAGATGCAAATGGGTGACACGGTGGTTTTAGCGAGTTCGGGCCTCTCACGGTGGAGATAACAACCCTACGTCTCGTGTTCCGGAGAGGCTTTTCTTATTCGTCATGAACATGAGTTACATAGTTTATTTGAGAGGGAGAAAGGAGAACGGATCTCCATGCCTGAGCTAAGTCCCGAGACTAATGGCAAGAGAGCCAAGGGAGAAGAAGCTAGCCTGAGCTATGTGGTGGGGGTGGCTTATATAGAGTGCGCCACCCCCTCACCTCCTATGTTACAAGATGGGGCATTGATACCATACTGTCGGCCCACTGCAGAACCTTCTCTATGCTTCGACTGGCTTGTCGACTGTTGGTCCTAGCATATCCGAGTGAGTCGTACTGCCGAGTGGTTTGTACTGCCGAGTGGTTGACTGTCATCCGAGTGGATGGAACGTTGCCTGCCGAGTGGATAGTATGAATTTATTTATCTGGACCCACCTGAAATGTGGAACCCGGGCTGTTATGATATTTCGACCCTTCATGGGCCTACCTATTTTGTGTATCCCCAACACCTGCCCAATACACGAGGAAAGAGCATGCAGTGAAAACAGCTTCCAAGGGAGAGTGCACAACATGTTTTTCGAACGTAGCTTTGTTTCTAGTGCACAAAATCCCATATCAAATGGTAGCAATCATCATCATGTAGTATTTCTCCTGTCCAGGGACAAGTTTATACAACCAAGCCCAGCTTTGCCACAATGATTTTGGGCAACATGAAGAACCCATAGCCAAACTAAAGGCCCCGCAAATAGTGCGGGCAAAGGAACAAGTGAAAAAAAGATGGTCAGTTGCCTCAATGTTTTTGCAAAAGGAACAACAGGGGTTTCCAGGCCACTTCCTTCTGCGCATATTGTCTCTAGTGAGAACAGCGTTTTGGAAAATTTGCCACAAGAAGATTTTAATTTGGAGAGGGATCTTAGCTTTCCAAATACACTTATAGGAAGGACTAGCTAAATCCTTTTCCATCTACTCATATACTGATTTGGTGGTAAACAAGCATTTGCTATTAAAAGCCCAGGATATAGTGTCAAGAGTATCTTCTCTATGAAAATTTCTGGCCCCAGTCACAATGCTATTCCATTGATCCGACAAAGGAGTGAACAACCTACGTTTGAACTCAAGTTTGAAATCTTTGGCAAAAAAAATTCAAGAGTACAGTCTTGGTCTTGACAAATGCTAAACAAATCAGGGAAATGAGATTTTAGAGGCATCTCAAAGAGCCAGGGGTCATGCCAGATTCTAGCCACATCACGTTTTTATGTATTGACTTTCCTACAAGCCATATATACCTCTTTCACCTTCATTATAGCTTTCCAACAAGGTGAATCAGAGAACTTACTTGTCACTGAAGTTATAGACTTGTTCTTGAGGTAGCGAACCCTAACAATATTTTGCCAAAGACAATTCCCAGTTTCAAGCTTCCATGACCATTTCACCAACAGACTGATGTTCTATCTGTGTAGATTCTTGACCCCGAGAACACCCTTATTTTTTTATCTACACACTCTCGCCCATTTGACCATATGATAAGTACGTCTTTTCTTTCCTTTCCTACAGAAATTTTTTCTA
Source organism: Hordeum marinum (assembly GCA_022496015.1). Lineage (NCBI taxonomy): Eukaryota > Viridiplantae > Streptophyta > Magnoliopsida > Poales > Poaceae > Hordeum > Hordeum marinum. The sequence goes on from CM039674.1 coordinate 149,092,336, forward strand.
CAGTGGGAATTCATTTTCTCAATGAAAGTCTTGTTGAACAAAAACATAGGCATGAGGATGGGTGGAATTCCATCAAGGCTGGAATTCAGAAGGGTCAACCTAGCCACAGAAGATGCCGCGTATGCAATCCATGCATCATCAAGTCTTTTGATTAACTTGGCATCAAAAAAATCGCAGTCCACATTTTTGAGCATACTATAGGTCACCGAAACTCCAAGATATTTCATAGGGAGAGTCCCTACTTGCCAGGAAAACATCTCAGCATAAAACTTATCAACCTCATTATCACCCCCAATAGAAAAAACCTCACTCTTATCAAAATTTATTTTCAAGCCAGGCATCAGTTCGAATAGATAGAGCAGCAGTTTTATATTAACAACCTTTACCATATCATGAGAGAAACACAAGACAATATCGTCTGCATATTGTAGGATACCCACTCCACCATCTATCAAATCAGGAGCTAATCCCTGGAAAAGATTATTCTTCTGTGCTAAAAGCACTATTTTGGTAAGACCCTCAGCAGCCATATTAAACAAAAAGGGAGAGAAGGGGTCTCCTTGACGGACCCCCTTGGCACTCTGTATATAAGGACCCGACTTATCATTAACCATCACGCTAACAGTGCCACCTCGCAAAACCTGAGACACCCAATGACACTATTTGTCATTAAAGCCACGCTTAGCATGACAATCTAAGAGAAAATCCTAGTTTACTTTATCGTAAGCTTTCTCGAAATCAAGCTTAAGCACCACACCCACATGTTTCTTGACATGAGTATGATGAATGATTTAATGTAGATATAGAATACCATCCACTATATGTCGGCCTTTGATAAAAAGCATTTTTTTGAATACTAAAGATCTTAGGAGCATATCTGGCCACCCTAATGACCATCACTTTAGTAATCAGTTTATATGGACAGTGCAACAAATAGATGGCTCTATACTACTGGATTCTATGAGCATCCGAGGTTTCAGGAAGAAGGATGATAACCCTGTAATAAGCCTCTGGACATCTAATTCTCCTCTATGAAACCATTCAAACAGATTGAAAATATCCTCACACACCACCTCCCAACAATGCTGATAAAACTCGGCAGGGATATTGTCAGGCCTAGGGGCTCGGTTAGGTTTCACGTTAAATAGGGCATTTTTGATTTCTTCTAGGGTAAAAGGACAAGTTAGATCATCATTATCACTACTGGTCAACATCTCACCACGGGACCATAGCGCGACATCAATCTATCACATGTTGCCTAGTGCTGGCCCAAATAAGTTCTTATAAAACTCAGTGGCATGAGACAATGAATTCTGAGTCCCCTCTATCACCATCGAGCCATTCTCAAGGGAAATAATGTTCTTCTTCCTGCGTCTCCCGTTAGCAACTTTAAAGTAATCGGTAGTGTTATCTCCTTTGATAAGCCACCTTTCATGGGAGTTTTGATGCCAATACAACTCCGCTTCCACATACTTCTTATTCAGCTCTACAAGAATATCAAGTTTCCTTACTGAAGCGCTGCTACAAAGCTCCCCACTCTCCTCAAGAGACTCCAGCTCCTGGAACTCAATTTTAAGGAGATTTCGCTTAATCTTGTTATGCCCAAAAATATTCGACCCCCACCCTTTGAAGAATTTCTTGATCCTTTTCAGTTCGATGTTTAACACATTAATGGGATCCATAAAGGAAACGCGTCTGGCCCAAATATCAGCCACGATAGGGAGGAAGTCAGGCTTACTAAGCCATGCAATATCAAACTTAAAACCTCTACTGCCATTAGTCCGAGGCACAGCAGAGCCACTGTCCAAGAGAAAGGGGTTATGATCAGATAACTCTCTAACTAGTTTCTTGACTGAGACCAAAGGGAATAAATCTTCCCATTCAGGAGACATCAACACTTTATCCAGTTTTTCTAAAGTAGGTTGCTCCTGATTATTAGACCAAGTGAAGCTGCCCCCGGACATGAAGATCTCCCGCAAACCCAACAGATGGATCACAGAGTTAAAAAACTCTGAGAAATGGGAAAGGGAAGTCTGTTTATTTTTTTCACCACAGTGGCGAAGGATGTTGAAATCCCCCCTATAAGATAAGGCAATTCAGTCTTATGGCAAAAGGAGGATAACTCAGCAATGAACTCAGGTTTTTGTTCATCATGAGCAGCTCCATATACTATTAACAGGGACCATTTGATATGATTACTTTTATCTAGCAAATCCATTTGTAAAATATATTTACCATGGTATACAGATAGAACTTCAAACCTATCTTTTCCCACTCCACCAAGGATGCCACCTGACTTACCATTGGAAGGTACCCACTCCCAATGGAAGGATTGGTTAAAGTCAATCTTTCTAAAGAAGGAAGGGTTATAATCAGACTTCATAGTCTCCTGAAGACCAATAAAATCAACCTCATGAGCATTAATAATATCAGTGAGACAGATAGACATGCCTTTCTTACCTGCCCCCCTACAATTCCAGAAAATACCTATCATTTATATTTGGCTGGTTTGTCCTTCCCCCTAGTAGGTTTGTTAGGATTCTGAGCAGCCTTGCTAGTATCATCTTTTTTCTAACTTCTAGTCATGGGTCTAACATTTTCTTTAGGTAAGGAAATAGTCATCTTCTTCCTACAAGGGGATTTTCTCTTTTTCTTATCTAGATTGAACCAGAACAAAGGGGTCAATATTATCCTCAGTTTCCTCATCCCATGTCAAAGAAAGGGGAATGTTGTTGCCTAATCCATCATTAATAGCAAAATTAGATGAATTACGTTCAACATTAATATTACTAAGAACGGGTCTAGATGACTCTAATTCTCGCAACACGTCAATCACATCAAAATTATCATCTAGGATTTGCACCCCCATCAGCAAAGCACGTAACATCAACGCAATATCAGACAAAGCAGAAAACTGTTTAGAAGAGCTAGCATTATCAGTACCTTCCAGGTTACGCTTCTTAGCACGGCCAGCAGCCACATCATCTACATGAGCTAGCTTCGGGTACTGATTGCGAGAGGTCATGTCATGCTCAATGTAGGCTGTAGTCCCAAGAAGTGGGGATCTGGGTGGAGACTCCATAGTATATTCACTGCAAGTCCCCCCCCCCTCCACAACAGATCCTGCCTCAAGTTCCACCACATGTGGAAGAGAAGGCAATTTCATATAATCTGTTCTGTTGTTGTTGACCGAGATAGGGGTATCACCAGAAGACACATCTATCCCCCCAATGCTATTCTCAGAGTTGACTATAGGAGACTCGTAACCAGGTGTCACCTCAGCCTCAAACTCTTTGGCCATAGTATCAATAAGAAGCTCAGTGTGTTCACCATCCTCACTTTCTTCATCCTCCTCACCTTCAGAGACAGTGGCAAGGTGATGTTTCCCCCCATCATAAGTTTGGGAAAAGGAATTGCCCCCAACAGAAGTACTAGCCTCATGATGTTCAGATGAACCAGAAGTATACATATCATATTTGGCACGCTTGGAGACATTAGGAGATGAGTTGTTGTCCACATGGACCGAAGTTTGACTTTTCTCAGCCCCCCCCCCAACCACAACCTCCTCTGCTTCATAGAAAAAATCATAGAACTCCCCCCAACACCCCTTCGGCTGAGGGAGGAATATTGCTCACCTCCCTGCAACCTAACAGGATGCGGGCATATACAGGTTTCTACAAGGTGGCTGCATCCACCTCCAGGGTAACCCCAATCAGCCCCCCGGTAAAGGAAACATGTTCAGGACATCTTTTTCCAAGGGGACATTCCTAGCTCTAACACAAGCATGCTGCAGATCAGCCTTCGCACCAACAGAGGCTGACCAAGGGGATATGCAAACCACAGCAGCACCATCATTTATAGGCATACGTTTACCATAACAACATGCACTCTCAACCTCTCTAGCATTAGGAAACCTCATCACAAATTGTGTAGGACTAATGGGTCTCTGTTTCAATGCCCTTGGCAGAAGCCTCCCCCTTAATAATGGTGATCACCACATTATTAGTTTTCTCAGTAGTCTGCCTACCCGTGCACATATCAGGAAAGTAGAAAAAACCTTGTCCAGGGGATTGGAAACCACACATCATTGGAACACACTCCGAAGGTCTAAGGGTTTGGCAAAGCTGCATCATATGACCAAGTTTCCCACATTTTTCACATCTGATAGTAGGGCAGCGAGGAGCAAAATGACTTGAGAGGTTGCAGTTGTGGCACATCTCGGGGTTGGTCTTGTTATTGTTGTTGGCGGCAGGAGGAGGTGGGGGTGGAGGAGGGGAGGAGGGGACGATGCGGATGTAGAGCCCCACCCCCCTTTCGGCGGTGCCATGGAAGCAGCAGACATCTACGGCCATCCCTTGGATCCCACGCTCTGAGCGCAACCGCCATCTCCCATCGATCTGATGAAGTCGCCGGTGGCGGCGGATCTGGCCGCTGCCACACCAGGTTGCACACCTGGGAGTGCGGCGCCATCTTCTGCCCGCCCCGGGAGTTCCCACGCCTCGCGCCCTTGTTATGCCCCCCAAATCTGCCACCATCGCGGTCGCCCATAGATCTGACATCGACGGGAGGCGAGAGGGCCCCGACAACCTGCGCGAACGATCTGGAATCGCCTACGGCCTTGCCCGGCCACCACCCGAAGGAATCAATAAGAGGTGAAGGGGAACTAACCCTAGATCGGTCCCAGAGGTGGCCGAAGAGGGAGAAGAGATGCGCGTCAGCGGCAGCCCGATGGGGAGTAGGTGGGGAAACCCTCCAGAGAGCGCTAGATATACTGGGGTCGTGCGCGGGCCCTAGGCCCTCATGGCGGTCGGACCGCCATGACTCTCGATCTCCACCACTCGATGGAGCACCAGCTGTAGCGCATCCATTGCTTGCATGCGTCCATGGCCCGCTTGCCTGTGTGTGCACCCCATCCACGGGTGTGCATGGCGCCCCAGCCCTCGGTCCACCCTCACGATGTGACAAGGGAATTGGATCCATGCCCGCTGCACCACGGTCTCCCCCTCACGGAGAAAACGTGCATCGACCGTGTGTCCCCGCTTGTCGAGAAGCACCAGGCGGAGCGACTCGCGATGGAGAACCACCTCACTGGCGGAGCGATCCGATGTCCGGAGTGAACGAAGCAGCCCAGCGGTCATCCATCCTGTTCAGACTGTATGTGAAGTGCAATGTACATTGCTGAACCGAACACCTAATTTGTTGAAGATTCCGAAGTTTTTGGTACTTGCATGTTCGTTCAGTGTGCGAGGAGGTGGTTTGACGAGCGAGAGACAAGTCACCTGGCCAACTAGGCAAGCACGACAACATGGAGGAGCTCCCAATGATTCATGTCAGCTGGGTGCGGAGAGTGTGCTCCACGTCCAGGTAGCTAGTGTTAGAGAATGAGCAACTGGCATTCACCTGAGGGCCAAAGGCCATACATATACAAGTGTGGTAAAGTGCAAGAAGCCCCTTATACAATGGGGATATACAGGAAGTGGACTATACACATCTAACACCCCCCCCTCAAACTCATGCTGGATCAACAACACTGAGTTTGGAAAGGAAAAACCCATGCTACGCTCGAGTTTGTGCCTTCGTGAAGAAGTCTGCCAACTGTAACTCAGAGGACGCATAGTGGAGAGCAAGAATCTGATCTTGTACTGCAGCACGCACAAAGTGGGCATCCACACCAATGTGCATGGTGAGCTCATGCTTCATCGGATCACGTGCAATACTGATAGCATTGATACTGTCTGACAGTAAGGGAGTCGAGGTAGTAGTCGACACACCAAAATCCTCAAGTAACCATCGTACCCAGATCACTTCAGCCGTCAACATAGCCATTCCTCGCAACTTAGCCTCCGTACTCGAGCGAGAAACTGCGGTATGTTTCTTTGTCTTCCAGGCAATCAGAGAGCCACCAAGAAAAACACAGTAAGCAGGCAACAAGCATCGATTAGAGGGATCACTAGCCCAGGTAGCATCTGAGTAGGCCTGGAGCTCGAGAGATCTAGAGCGGGGAAAGAAAAGGCGATGAGAGATCATGCCACGAATATATCGTAGAACACGGAGAAGATAGCTATAACGGATAGAGGTGAGGGCTGAAACAAACTGACTGAGGATATGGACAGTATAGGAGATTCCAGGGCACGTGACAACGAGATAGATGAGGCTCCCAACGAGGTGGCGATAGTGAGTAGGATTGGGAAGAGGATCACCATCAGAAGCACGAAGCTAAACGTTGAGCTCCATAGGAGTCACAACAGTGCACTCATCGCCGAGAGCAGCTCGATCAAGAAGATCCTGGATATATTTTTCCCGGGAGATGAAAAAGCCACCGGAGGTCGAAGAGACCTGATCCCAAGAAAATAGCAAAGAGGACCAAGATCCTTCATGAGGAACTGGTCACGAAGGCGAGCCTTAACAAAGGCAATGTAGTCAGAGTCATCACCAGTGATGATCATGTCATCAACATAGAGAAGGAGAAGAGTTCGACCACGAGGAGACATATGAACAAACAACGTGAGATCATGGTCACTGGGCCAAAAGCCGATGGCTGTGACCACAGAGACAAAACGCTCGAACCAGGCGCGAGGAGCTTGTTTAAGGCCATAGAGGGAGCGGCGAAGGCAACATACCATGCCATCAAGAGCATAGTACCCTGGTGGTGGCTGCATGTAAACCTCCTCACGCAACTCACCATTGAGAAAAGCATTCTGGATGTCAAGCTAAGACACAGACGAATGGCGAATAGAGGCAACAGCAAGAAGAGTGCGGACAGTGGTCATATGGGCCACATGAGTGAAAGTCTCATCATAATCACGTCCCTGCTCCTGTTGAAAGCCACGAGACACAAGGCGGGCTTTGTAGCACTCAAGAGAGCCATCGGAGCGAGTCTTAATCTTATAGACCCACTTGCAGGTGATGGGACGAACGCCAGAAGGAAGCGAAACCAGATCCCATGTGCCAGAGCGCTCAAGAGCAGCAAGTTCCTCGGCCATAGCAAGTTGCCATTCATGTTGAGTCATGGCAGTCCGATAGGAGGTGGGCTTGACAACAACATAGAGACCATACCGGTCAGGAGAGTAGCGATCAGGTGCGGGGCAAGGCCGAGCACAGAGGTTATGAACTGGGGGAGGCATGGAAGGAGTGGCTCCGGAAGTGGAGGGAGCGTTAGTAGAATCATCCTCAAAACAAGGACGATGAGTGTAGTGAAAAGGAAAAGGAGAGAGAGGACGACAGACTGGAGAGGATGGGGGAGAGGTGGATGGAGGTGAAGGTGGTGGTTGTGGTGACGATGGTGGAGGAGGAAGAGTGAGAGGTGCCAGAGGAAGGGATGAAATAGGAGGCACAAGAGAGGATGTATCGGGAAGAAGAAGAAAAGAAATATCTTCCACAGAGAAGCTGGAGGAGGAAGGACGTGGTAGTAAGAGTGGGACTCATCAAAGGTCACATCACGTGAAATGCGCAGCTGATGACCAACTAGATCCCAACATCGATAGCCCTTGTGCTCGTCACTGTAGCCGAGAAAAACACACTCAACCGATTGAGCAGTCAGTTTGGTGCGTTCTCGTGGAGCAAGAAGAACATAGCACACACAGCCAAACATTCGAAGAGCAGAGTAGTCGGGAGAACGACCAGTGAGACGCTCCATAGGAATACCACCCTGCAAGGCAGTCGATGGCTGAATGTTGATAAGGTAGGTGGATGCATACACGGCCTCGCCCCAAAAGTGAGGTGGGAGGGAAGCACCGATCATCAGCGCACGAGCTGTCTCAAGTAGATGATGATGCTTACTGTTGACACACGAACACGTCACCGTGTACCCTCGACGCCGGGGGTGATGCACCTCAGCTCACGTCGAGGGAGGTCCGTCCGGCAGCGCGATACACAAGATAGTCGGCGGACGCTTTTGTAGACCCAAAACCCCGCATGCCCGGGAGGGACCCCATCAGGGAGTGCGGCGGCTATGGTCTGCCCTAGGTCGATTCGCTCGCCCCTAGAGCCTTGGGATTCACAACTCTCAAACATGAAGAACAGCGAAGAACGAGAGAAAAATGAAGAACGTAGATGAAAAAGTAGTATAGATTGATTTGTTCGATTGTGTGTTGTTCAATCGGCTATCACCCCCAACATATATAAGAGGCGGCTGGACTTACCGTACAAGCAAAGGATTCATCTAGGCTTTCCTTACAAGAAAATTACATCAATTCACGTCCTAGAGTCCTAGTTCTAGTTCCACTCGGATTCAGCCCAAATCTGGCCCAATCTTCTGTCTTACTTCTTGCGTGGGCCCTGAAATATGCATATGACCTCCGATGGAGATGGTCCAAACATCAATTTTGTGTGCCTTGATGAGGCCAACAATCTGTATGTTTATCACTTTCCCAAACAAAGCCATCTTGAATACTCCACGAGGCCATCTTTTACTTCGAATCGGACTCGATCACGTAGCAGACTGGACTGTCTGAGTGTCGTAGCGTCTCTCAAGTCCGTATACTATCTCAGATGATAATGATCTTAAAAGCAAATTTGACCGTTTCGACATTTCGAACAACTTTCATGTTGAACATTTTTCCATCCGAGGTCGTTTAAACTTTCACCCGACCGAACCTTTCACTCAACCGATATTTTTCACTCGGACGGTGATTTTCACTCTGACGGCAATTGCACTCGGCCAGTACTTTCACTCGACCGGTACTTTTCAGTCAGACGGCAATTTTTACTTGGACGGCAATTTCACTCGGCTGGCGATTTTCACTCGGGTGGTAATTTCACTCGGCCGGAGAGAAAACTTTTCACTCGACCGGACGGCAAACGTTTCCCTCGGTCGGCAAACTTTCACTCGGACATCCCAAGTGAAACTCCAGGCTGATTTTGTTTTGCCTCTCCAGATTGCATACGACCTCGGGTTGAGAATATTTATATATCAAAATCAATCGCCTCGACAACGCGAAACTTTTTCATGTTGTAAGTTTTTTCATCCGAGGACGTCTTGAGGACCGAATGACTCGCGCGACCCATCAGACATGTGTGTGATCTCCTGCATCACATTTTGCTTTGTGGTAGGGCTGCACTCTGGTTGCTCTAACTTTTGCATACAACCTCAGATTGAGATGATTTATATATCAAAACCGATCAGCTCGACGAAACGAAGACAATCCATGTAGAACATTCCTTCATTCGAGGTTGTCTTGGAGGCGTAATAGACCAAAAAGCACTCAGAACATCTACATGACAATCCAAGTGTGATTTGGCCCTTGAAATGATGCCGAATGGTGATGGCCTAAACATCAAGGTTGTTCCACTCGGCAATATGAACTTTCCCGTAGAAAAAACCTTTTCATTTGAGTCCATCTTTATTGCGTTTTGCACCGTGCCAAAATCAGGTGTCAACACATGCCCCCCTGTTTTTTGGCAAAGCTAGCATGCCGAAAAATAATTTGCACTATGTTCGTTCTAAGGACGATGTCAACACTCCATTGGCCATCTATATTCCTCAGGGCGATAATTATGTATCGGCCATGTTTATGCTAAGGGCGATAATCATATATCGGCCATTGCCTAATTAGGCTTCTTGCCACACACTCGGGTGGTACTTCTTCAGATATCTGCCATTGAGAGCGAGGTAATAATACTCCTTGTATGGATTCCACTAAATATGAATTTCCAGGAACTATTCTTGCAATCTTGAAAGGACCTTCCCAGTTTGGAGACCACTCTCCGAATTTTCTATCTCTAGAACCAATCGGCAGAATTACCTTCCACACAAGATCGCCAACTTGAAAATTCTTCAACTTGACCTTTTTATTGTAAGCTCTTGCTACCCTCAATTTGTCCTTCTCTATGGCTTTTAATGTAGTCAAACGCTTATCAGCAACCTCATCAATATTGTCCATCATCAAATCATAAAAGTCCACTTCCAATAAATCATTTTGTTTGGCTATTCTCAAAGCACTCAAATTTACCTCCACAGGTAAAACAGCCTCTTGACCGTATACTAGCTCATATGGAGTTACCTTCGTAGCACCATGCCTTGAGATTCTATGTGCCCATAAAGCCTCACACAACAACTCATGCCATTTTCTTGGATTATCCTCAATTTTCTTCTTGATGAGCTTAATCAATATTTTGTTGCTAGACTCAGCTTGTCCATTAGCTTGGGCATAATACGGAGATGAATTGAGTAACTTTATGTTGTATGATTCGGCAAATTCTCTAACTTGATGTGACATGAAAGATGAACCTTGATCTGTAGTTAATGTCTGAGGAATGCGGAATCTATGAATAATGTGTTCGGTTATGAATTGAATTACCTCTGTATGTGTCATGTTCTTGAGAGGTACTGCTTCAGACCATTTACTGAAATAATCGGTTGCCACCAACACGAACCGATGCCCCTTTGAAGAAGATGGATGGATTTGTCCAATGAAGTCTAAACCACATCCTCTAAAAGGACACGTCTTGATAATAGGATGCAACATAGCAGCAGGAGCCAACTGAATATCACCAAATTTTTGACAAGCTTCACACCCTTTATAATACCTGAAGCAATCATTGATCATAGTCGGCCAATAAAATCCAGCATGCCGCAAGAGCCATTTCATTTTGGGTGCTGACTGATGAGTACCACAAATGCCTTCATGTACCTCTCCCATAGCAACTCTTGCTTGGTCTTCGTCCAAACACTTTAAAAGAACATCTTCAACTGTTCGGCGATAAAGACCATCATCTCTCATCGTATATTTGAAAGCCATACGCCGAACAGCCCTGTCCACCCTTTCACTCGGATTGCACAAGTAATCAATAATGGGCTTCCTCCAGTCATGATTTTCACCTGTACTAGATTTATTATTAGTGGCCGAATCAGTGGGCTCTAATTCGGCCTCTCCCACATTAGCAAGACAAGACAACGGCTTCTGAGAAACAAGAAACATGCCATGATCAATATGATAGCCGGATGCTTGTTGTGCTAACTCATTTGCTCTCCAATTGTCATGTCTAGATATATGAGCAATGCTAAAATAATCCAAAGTAGAAATCGCATCTAGACACTTATCAAGATAAACATTAAGTGATTCGTCTAAACATTGAAAGATTGTGGACACTTGCTACACTACTAATAACGAATCACCAAAAGCCTCAACATGTGTAGCACCTATAGCGAGCAACATCTCTAAAACGAATAACAATTCTTCATATTCGTCTTGATTATTTGTGAAAAAATATTCCAGTTGGCATGAGGCTTCAAAAACAGCGCCATGGGGAGATATATAAACAATACCAACACCTTGGCCATTGCTACAAACTGAACCATCAAAATATAACCTCCATGGTACCAATGATACAAGATTTATATCAACATCATGCTTGTCATTAATCCGATGCTCAACAATAAAATTAGCAACAATTTGGCCTTTCATGGATTTTAGAGATTCATAAGCCAAATCATACTCAATTAAAGCATAAGCCCACTTGCCAATCCTACCACTAAGAATTGGCCTATGAAACATGTATTTAATGACATCGGTTTGACAAGCTACTATGCAGGCACTCGGCACAAGGTAATGTCTCAGTTTTGTGCAAGCATAATATAAACAGAGGCATAACTTTTCAATAAATGTATACCTTGTCTCGGCATCCAATAAGCATCGACTCAAATATATAATAGTATGTTCTCTTCCTTCGGTTTCTTGAGTCAATACAGCACCAATAACACCGTTCTCTGCCGCAATGTAAATCCTAAAGGACTCTTTATGTTTAGGTGCTTTCATCACTGGAGGAGTGCTCAAATAAGTTTTGATCCTGTCGAATGCCTCTTGCTGTTTTGCCCCCCAAGTAAAATCAGCGTCATTTTTTAACCGAAGGATAGGAGTGAATGCATCAACCTTCCCTGACAAATTAGCTATGAACCTTCTCAAATAATTGACCTTGCCAAGGAATTTTTGCATATCTCTCTTGCATGTTGGAGCCTCCACTTTTTGTATAGATTCTATCTTTTTGGGATCAATTTCTACGCCATTCTCATGAATAATGAAACCCAAAAACTTTCCAGACGACCCGCCGAATGCACACTTCAAAGGATTCATCTTTAGTCCGTATTTTTTCATCCTTTCAAAGTTCGAATGCAAATCGGCTATATGAGATTCAAAAGCATCCAATTTGGCAACAATATCATCAATATAAACCTCAAGTATAACACCAAGTAAATCATGAAAGATTAAATTCATAGCCCTTTGATATGTAGCACCAGCATTTTTTAATCCAAAGGTCATCATTGTCCACTCAAATAAACCAAGGAATCCGGGGCACCAAAAAGCCGTTTTGGACATGTCCTCTTCGGCCATGAAAATCTGGTTATACCCTGCATTGCCATCAAGAAAGCTAATGACCTTATGTCCAGAAGCATCATTAATAAGCATATCAGCTATGGGCATGGGATACTCATCTTTAGGCGTAGCTCTATTCAAATCCCTGAAATCAATGCAGACCCTTATCTTGCCAAAGCCCTTCTTCTCTACTGGCACAATGTTAGAAATCCATTCAGCATACCTGCAAGGTCTAATAAAATTAGCTTTAAGTAAATGACCGATCTCTTCTTTGATCCGGTCATATGTTTTTGGATTAAACTTCCTGGCTGATTGCTTATAAGGTCTAAAACCAGCCTTTATAGGTAATCGATGTTGCACTAACTCTCAGCCTAAACCGGGCATCTCATGATACTCCCATGCAAAGCAGCAAACATATTCTTTCAACAACTCGATCAACCTAGCTTTATGATCAGCTCTTAAGTTTTCATTTACAAGCGTCGGCCTAGGAACTGAACCATCCCCTATATCTATTTCTTCTAATGGATCTGCTGATTGAAAACCCTGTCCTAATTTATCCATGTCATCCAACTCTTCTACAGATTCATACATATCGTTCTCACTAGGCCAATATTCTGCAAGACATTTCTGCAACCACTCGAAATTAGAATCCATTTAAACATATCATACCTTGGAGCCGATTGCCACTAACCGGCTTTAAAGAGACGGGCACAAAGCCATTCTTCATTGCGCTAAGGAAATCAAACTCTGACAAATCGCGTCCCGTCAAGCAAGTAGCATTGGGATGTTGCCAATCCACCGATGCACCGGCCAAAGCAACACAAGCCGAGTTATCCGCATGAATGACTTCCACCTCATCATCAATCCACTGGATCAAAAACTGGTGCATGGTAGATGGCACGCACTGGTTTGCATGAACCCAATCACGGCCTACTATGACGTTATAGTTACCTTGCACCTCGGCGACAAAGAATGCAATAGCCAAAGTTTTGCTCCCGACTGTAAGCTCCACATACATCACACCTTTGGCTTCAGTTTTCTCTTTGCCTTCAAACCCATTAAGTACCATATTGGTCTTGATTAATTCATCATCGGGCAAACCCAATTTCTTGAAGACCGAATAGCACATGAGATTCACCACAGCACCACCATCAACAAGCATCCGAGTGAGTGGTGATCCATTGATATGACCTCTGAGGTATAACGGTTTCAAGTGAGTCACTGGTTCCTTTGGCTTCTCGAATATTGCATTTCTTGGGCAAAAATCCAGCTGAGCCACTTCCCCTTCTTCATCTACAGCACGGAATTCAGTGGGTAAGTAATACACCATATTGATATCCATACCTTCATGAACCGGTGTAGACTCATAGTCCAACAGATTGTCTTCCTCTTTGCGTGCGTCCACTAAATCTGAATTCTGTCCGAGTGAAGGAGAAGTAATAGGCGACTGAGACGATGTCACAGCTACATCGTCCTCATTTGATGGTGTAATTGCTACTGTGATAGATGTAGAATCCACTATGTCTTGCATTGGTTTGGGCTCCCACACCTGCTTCGCTGGTATCATGGGCCGAGTGACACTGAACAACTCGTCCCTTTGCTTCTCAGCTTCTTGTTCTACCATCTCTTGATTCCTCAACCTTTGTAATTTCCTCTTTTGTGTCTTCGTTAGCCCTGGAGTACACCACCTTGGTCGAGTGTACTTAGGATCAACTGGCTTTACTTGGCTAGTACTTGCTTCATGATCATTGGTCGAGTGCTTTGGCGTGATAACAAGTATCGGCTCAGTTGGGTTGCTACGCACAGTCGACTGTTGCGTGGTGAACGTTTCACTGCCCAAGACGAGTGAGTCAGCATTGATATTTTCCTTGACTTTCCCTGACTCCATTGCTGCAACACTCGGCAGCTTGACATGCTACTCTTGTCGACTTTTCTGGTTTACAAAGTTTTCACTCGGGCGCACCTTTTTACTCGGATGAAATCCATTCGGATGTTCGACTGGGTAGAATCCACTCGAACGTATTCTTTCATTCAGATACCTTCCACCCGGGTGCATTCTTACACTCGGATAGTTTTCACTCGAAGGCATATTTTGACCACCCGAGTAATGGACACCAATGTTCAGTCGGTCTTCATACGAGCATCCAAGTCGATCCCAAACAGGTTGTCGTTGTTCTTGTGGAAACGACACCCTTGATCTAGTCGGTTTTGCATACCGACTGAACATATCAGCTAATGGTGACCTTGGTCGCTTCAGGTACGATGACCGATTAGAGCTAGAACCGGCCGACTGATTTGCATATTTGGACAGTAGCATATCAAAAGTTGGTTTGATTCGCTTACGATGTACCTTGACTTCATTCCTCTTCCACTTGCCAACTTCTGGACTCTTAGGTTTAACAAATTTAACACGAGTGTCTTGTTGCACCTATGGTTGCCCCCCAAGTGCAGGATTCTTGATGGTGATCTTGATTACTTCCTTGCCATTTGGTTGCTTGTCAAGCACAACCTGCCTTCCCAAGACTTTGTTGTCTTCCTTGCTTTTCCTAGGCTCACCAATGATGACATTAGTTTTATTATCCGATTCGGCTACCTCTGGCCGAATGAGCAACTTTTTCCCCTCCAAATCCAGAGTGTTCATTGGGAAGGGCTGCTTATCAATTTGCATCTCAGAAAAGTTCAATCGTCCGTCATTAATGGTCGATTGTATCTGTCGTCGGAAAACATTGCAATCATTAGTAGCATGAGAAAAAGAATTATGATATTTGCAATAAGCACGCCGTTTCAACTCTTCAATCGATGGTGAAGTGTGAGATATCCTAATGATCTTAGCTTGCAGCAAAGCATCAAATATTTTGTCACACTTAGCAATGTTAAAAGTAAACTTCATCTCTTCATCACGATTCTTATGAACTGGTTTCGGATCATTGCAAGTAAACGGTTTGGCCTTAGATGGCCAAAGAAATTCGGCAGCATACATATCACCTTTATCGTCCGAGTGATCACTATCATACTCAACCTTATTCATTTTAGGACGATCAGTTTTATATCTATGCACCTCCTTGAGATCTTTGCTCCGGCCCTCCTGAGCCAAAGCTTTTTGCAAGACCTGGTTGACACTTCAGAATTCATAGCCTTCTAGTCTTTCCATAATGTGAGTTTTCAAACCACTAAGCACAAGGTCAGCCAAGTCCCTCTCGGTTATCACCAAACTATAGCACCGCTTCTTTGTATCTCTAAATCTCTTTACGTAATCGAAGACCGATTCATCATTTTTCTGCTTAACCGATGTAAGATGTGATAATTTAAGTTCGTTGTCGCCGCTATAAAAGTGATCATGAAATTTCTGTTCCAGCTGCGACCACACACGGATGGAACCATGTGGTAGAGAAGAAAACCATGAAAATGTCGTACCAGTTAATGATAAAGGAAACAATCTCACTTTCAATTCATTCAGCGAGCCTGCTTCACCCAGTTGTGCCAAGTATTAACTAACATGTTCCCATGTGGTTTTTGTGCCTTCTCCGTTGAACTTAACAAAATCTGGAATTTTATATCCCGGAGGGCACTGGATAGCGTCAAAGTACTCGGGGTACGGTTTTTGGTAAATCCGATTCCGAGGTAACTCAACTCCAAAATTCTCTCTAAGCATCTTAGCCATCTCCTCTCTAAAACTAGCTAAAGTATTGTCCGTAGTAGACGGTGAAGCTTGCTGTTGTGGGATGGGAGGAGTAGAATTACTAGTAGTAGGCAGGAACTGTGGCACATATGTCGAACTGTAATTCAGTTGTGGCCGAGTACTCGCACCTATAGGTACATCTTGGTTCGGTATATGTACCGAACTTGGCATGCTCATGATGGAATCAGTAGGTGCAGCCATAATCTGATTAGTGTGGGTAGGATAGTAATTCATCGGCATGGGAGGTGTCGATGAAAGAGGTAAAGACAGATTAGGGTTTTCTACACTAGCAACCACACCAATATTAACACTAGACGATTGAGGCATATTTTTCTGCGCATTGGTATTTTCTATGGAAGTTTGATAGACCAAATTATTACCATCGGCAATATGACTCTCAATCTCAGCCCACTGCTCGGCAGAAAAGGTAGTACTTACAGGAGGCTTAACCTGCTCGGCTTGAAGAGGAGGGAACTTGATTTCTCCAATCGGAGTGATATTGCCTTGGCGATCTTTATTGAAGTTTCCAAGAAACTCCTGTAACTCCTTCCCTTCACGTGCCTTCTTGTACTCCTCATAAGCTTGGCGATGATCAGCCGATAGTTCATCAAGCTTGGGCTTAATGATGTTATCGGCATCTATCTCAGATGGCTTGGGAAGATCAGACATGATGATTGATGAGGATGATTGATCTTTGGTCCCCAGCGGAGTCGCCAAAAAGTGTGTTGACACACGAACACGTCACCGTGTACCCTCGACACCGGGGGTGATGCACCGCAGCTCATATCGAGGGAGGTTCGTCCGGCAGCACGATACGCAAGACAGTCGGCGGATGCTTTTGTAGACCCGAAACCCTGCACGCCCGGGAGGGACCCCCTCAGGGAGTGCGGCGGCTATGGGCTGCCCTAGGTTGATTCACTAGCCCCTAGAGCCTCGGGTTTCGCAGCTCTCAAACACGAAGAACAATGAAGAACGAGAGAAAAACGAAGAACGTAGATGAAAAAGTAATATAGATTCATTTGTTCGATTGTGTGTTGTTCAATCGGCCGTCACCCCCAACATATATAAGAGGCATCTGGATTTCCCGTACAAGCAAAGGATTCATCTAGGCTTTCCTTACAAGAAAATTACATCAATTCACGTCCTAGAGTCCTAGTTCTAGTTCCACTCGGATTCAGCCCAAATCTGGCTCAATCTTCTGTCTTGCTTCTTGCGTGGGCCGTGAAATCTGCATATGACCTTCGATGGAGATGGTCCAAACATCAATTTTGTGTGCCTCGACGAGGCCAACAATCTGTATGTTGATCACTTTCCCAAATAAAGCCATCTTGAATACTCCACGAGGTCATCTTTAACTTCGAATCGGACTCGATCACGTAGCAGACTAAACTCTCTGAGTGGTGTACCGTCTCTCTAGGCTGTATACTATCTCAGATGATAATGACCTTAAAAGAAAAGTTGACCGTTTCGACGTTTCGAACAAATTTCATGTTGAACACTTTTCCATCCGAGGCCATTTTAAAATTTCACTCGACCGAAACTTTCACTCGACCGATATTTTTCACTCGGAAGGTGATTTTCACTCGTCCAGCAATTGCACTCGGCCAGTACTTTCACTCGACCGGTACTTTTTACTTGGACGGCGATTTTCACTCGGATGGCAATTTCACTCGGCTGGCGATTTTCACTCGGATGGTAATTTCACTCGGCCGAACAGAAAACTTTTCACTCGACCGGACGGCAAACGTTTTCCTCGGTCAGCAAACTTTCACTCGGAAATCCCGAGCAAAACTCCAGGCTGATTTTTTTTTGCCTCTCCAGGTTGCATATGACCTCGGATTGAGAAGATTTATATATCAAAATCAATCGCCTCGATGACGCAAAACTTTTTCATGTTGTAAGTTTTTCCATCCGAGGACGTATTGAGGGCTGAATGACTCGCGCGACCCATCAGACATGTGTCTGATTTCCTGTGCCACATTTTGCTTTGTGGTAGGGCTGCACTCTGGTTGCTCTAACTTTTGCATACGACCTCAGATTGAGATGATTTATATATCAGAACCAATCAGCTCGACGAGACGAAGACAATCCATGTAGAACGTTCCTTCATTCGAGGTTGTCTTGGAGGAATAATAGACCAAAAAGCACTCAGAACATCTACATGACAATCCAAGTGTGATTTGGCCCTTGAAATGATGCCGAATGGTGATGGCCTAAACATCAAGGTTGTTTCACTCGACAATATGAACTTTCTCGTAGAAAAAACCTTTTCGCATGAGTCCATCTTTATTGCATTTTGCATCGTGCCAAAATCAGGTGTCAACACTTATGTTCCGCAACACCATTCTGAGCATGGGCACCAGGACAGGAGAACTGGGCAAGAGTACCCTGTTTTGCGAGAAAACCACACAACATCTGAGAGATAAACTTGCCAGCAGAGTCAACACGAAAAGTGCGAATGGGCGTGGAAAACTGGGTGTGAACCATGACAGCAAAACGTTTGTATATGGAAAGGACCTCACTGCAAGATTTCATAAAGTGGAGCCAAGTGTAGCGAGAGAAATCATCAATAAATAACACATAGTAGCGATGACCACCTTTCGAATCAAAGGGAGCATGACCCCATACATCAGAGTGAACTAAATGAAACGCACGCTAAGACACCGACTCGCTATGAGGATAAGGTAAATGAGTCTGTTTTCCAAGTCTACGACCCTCACAATGTAAAGAAACATCTCTAGAAACAGACCCTAAGACACCCTGACGCACCAAGGACGAGAAGCGGGAGCCACATATGTGACCCAGGCGATGATGCCACTACTGGAAGGACGCAAAAGAGGAGGCAGCGAGAGCATGGGAACTGGCTAAGGTGGTGGCAGCAGAAGGAACATGAAGCCAGTAAACTTCCCGAAGGCCCTCTGAGTCACGGCGCCGAGGGACATAACCAACTAGGGCCTTGGTGTGGAGATCCTGAACAGAACAAGAGTCAGGATCAAGAATAACATGATAACCAGAATAAGTAAGTTGGGCCGCCGAAAAAAGATTCATGGTAAGACGTGGAACATGAGAGACATTAGGGACTGAAAAAGACGGAGTAGAAAGAGTGCCACGACTAGCAACATGAAGAGATGTGCCATCGACAGTAAGAACATTAATAGGAGAATCAAGAGGTCGAAGAGAACACAAAGCGGAAGAATCGGAAGACATATGAAAAGAAGCTCCAGAATCCAGAACCCACGAAGATGTACCTGACGGTGTAGTTGCTGATGGTGATGGAGGGGTGGCAGCCGTCACAGCAGCAGCAGAACCAATCGATGAAGAGCTAGAGGCAGCCAGGAGGCGCTTGAGCTTCACAATGTCCTGATTAGTGAGTGACGGGATTGAGGGAGACGCATGAGTCCCACTAGAAGAGGAGCGCCTCTGGTCTTGCTGCTTCTGGCGACAATCAGCCTCCGGGTGACCTTGTTGGGAGCAATAGCCATAGAAGGTGTCACGCCGCGACCGACCCTTCTCAGCATAAGGAGGGCGACCGACCCCCTGAAGGTGTGGGCAGGAGCAGTGGAGCGGTGGGACGAGGGGACGACACAGGAGCCCGGGCAGCCAACACAGAAGGAACCACAAGTAACCCAGCAGAACAAAGGTGGGTCTCCTCAGCATGAAGCTCATCAAGCACCTCCGAGATAGGAACACGACCACGAGCAAGTAAGTGAGCACGTCGAAAATCAAACTCGGAGAGGAGGCGAGATAAGAACTCATGGACACATTGGAAATCCAAGTCATCCTAGGTAGTCTGACAGCAACGACAAGATCCACAAACAACTGTGCGAAGAGAATCAAGCTGACGCCAAATGGCAAAACACTGAATGTAGAACTCGTCAACAGACGAGTCACCTTGCTGAAGAGCGTGCTCCTGACGCACCACAAACGAATACAGAGCATCACCAGATGGCTGATAGCGCTGACAGAGAAATGACCACATTGCTGCAACTGTGCCGAGGCCCATGAACTCCGAAGCAAACTGAGAAAGAACACTCGCAGCGAGAATAACAACAGCCCGAGCATCATTGCACCAGTGAGTGTAAGCATACAGATCCTCACGGTAAACTGAAAAAGCATCTGAGTAAGCTGATACCTGCTAATCATAAGTATCAACTGCAGCGTCATCAAGGGCCTTAGCTGCATCCCGATCAGCCTGAGATGCGTCAGCAGCAAGAACCGGCGGCACCGGTGGTGTAGGAGTCACTGGAGGAACAGGACACGACGGACACGGGACCTCGCTAGAAAGAACTCCCCACAGAAGAAGGCCGCGCATATGGATGCGCAGAAATCCACGAACTCGACATAGTTGGTGCCATCGAAGATCACCGAGCACCGAGGAACAACAACATAGCCCGAGGGAGACATGAGGAGCTCTCGCTCCTTCTGCTTTTTCTTTCTTTCTTTCTTTCTTTCTTTCTTTTTTCTTTTTTTTGTTGAAGTGAACGTACCCCGATCTGGATCGGGGTTTAGAGGCTCACCCACTCGAGGCCGCCCCGATGCAGAATCGAGGGGCGAGCGCGGAGCGCCGTCGGCAAGGCGCGGGACGGCCAGGCGCGGGGCGCTAGCAGCCGGGCGCGGACGGGCGCGGTACGGCCAGATATGGGGCGGCGGCGGCCGGCGGAGCAGCGACTGTTAGGGGGGTGGCGCTGCCGGGCACGGAGCAGCGGCTGCCAGGCGCGGGCGGGCGCAGAGCAGTAGTGGCTGGTCGTGGGTGAGTGCGGGACGACGGCTACCGGGCTCGGGCGGGCTCGGAGCAGCTACGCTTGGCCTCGGGCGCGGACACGCGCGGGCGTGGAGGAGAGGCAACAGGGCGCGCACGGGGTGGAGGAGAAGCAGCCGGGCAGAGAGCCGGACGGCCGGCGGCCAGGGAGGATAGGGCCGGCGGTGGGGGTGGAGGCGGCCGGCAGCCAAGGAGGAGATGGCCGGCGGCGGGGCAGGCTAGAGCGCACAGAGCTGCAGCGTGCGGGAGAAGAACGTGGCAACCGATACCATGTTAGAGAATGAGCAACTGGCATTCACTGAGGGCCAAAGGCCATACATATACAAGTGTGGTAAAGTGTAAGAAGCCCCTTATACAATGGGAATATACAGGAAGAGGACTATACACATCTAACGGCTAGAATAAAACGAATCAGGTAAATCCAACTTCATGTCATGCCAAGTTTTAATAACCTTCTGTTGATACAATTTGTTGCAGTTTCACTCCTACTCGTGATCTTATCACGCAATGCAGACCAAAATATGTGATACAAATTATTTGTTGTGGAAGGATCTGATTCTTACTCTTTGTAATACTGGGAACAAAAATTGCCTGCAGTTTGCAAGATGGGAAGCACACGACTGGATATAGTTGAGTGAAATCTTAAAGCGTATGTGTGAGATTCTTTTACTTTCTGTGGTTGATGTTCATCATCATCCTCATTGTTTCCTGGACCAGTACTTGAAGAAGCCATTAGGGGACAAGAGAGGTTACTTCCTCGTGATTTGGAGAATTCACCTCTGCTTCTACCAACAACAGATGGTTAGAAGATCTGGCGCCCGGCCATATGTTCTTTTATCTGTTTGGCGCTATTTTCTGACATGTTAATATCATTTTCTGTTATTCTATATAACATGGCACTGTCTGCACATTGATTCTTCATGAATCAAAATGTTTCACAGTCTATGATTACATTTCGTAGAGTTTGTCTTTGTCCACAGTGCAAGGAACTATCATATGAATGCTTTATTCTGGAAGATCTTTTGAAGCAAAAAGGGTGGGAATGTAAATGTCACATAATATTTTGGTTGGCCATATATATATTTCCACATGAATGGTAAGAATACAGATGATACTGCTGACGCTTCTTTCTTTGGTGGTCGTTGATGAATCTCTTCAAAAATTACTATTTACTTCTCTCCTAAGTCACATTCTTACATGATGAACAAGATAATAATGTGCAAGTATCTATTATACTCCAGCCGCCTGTCCTAACCTTTCCCTTAAGATCTTTACTCCCATGTATCTGCACGTCAAACACAACAAAGAAAGATCAAACCCTGGAGTTCAAATGAATTTACTAAAATGCAAACTATATTATGTTTCTGTGCTATACCTGCCCATCATCATGACTGTGGCTTGTGGGTTTGTTCCTGGCGACCTGGATAGGGTTGATCCGTCAATCACCCGGAGGCCTGAGGTGCCAATCACCTTGTACTGTTGGTCAACCACCTTGCCTACATGGCATCCACCATGGTAATGCCAGATGGTGACCACTGTATCCCTGCAAAACTGCTCCAACGATGTACTGTCATTTGTGTGCTTCGGTATCAGGTTTATGTTAGCTGCTACACTCATGTTGAGAAGTTTTTCCATTGAATATCCACCATCTTTGGGAGTAAAATTTGAGAAAGTGTTTGTACTAATTATTCTCTCGATGGTCTTGATCCCGTAAACACATCGTCTCAGATCCTGTGGATGCTTGAAGTAGTTGAAGGTGACGTTAGGATTGCTGTTGGGATCAGTGTCCACAAGAACTAGATTGCCAGTGGACAGCGGGCCATCAATCTTCGAAAGAATAAACCCTCCATGGAATACTTCTTTGGGTAGGCTATTTTTGTTACGTACATACTTATGGACTGCTTCTATACTTCTTTCCTTTGGAGGAATTGTCGACAACTGCCCAATCTGCATTAGAATGCCAAATGGTCATAAGCATGAAAACTGTCATGCTTCTAAAAAGGGAAGTGAACATATGCTTAAGTTTTTGTAAGACACTTCATTACAATCGAACTGCCAACAATAACTTTGAAGATAACTCTAGTATAAGGAATTCCGATTTTTTTTATTATGTGGTACGAATAGGAAAGTAGGTAGTTGCAAATGAGTGTAGCTGCTGCATAATTTGATTCTTACCTACATGTTAGTATGTATTTCTGATTTGTCTATATACTTATCTTGGGCACGTGCAAACTAAAGCTTAACAGATAAAGCTTGGGAAGTTGGCTCCAAAACGCCCATTTTAGGGTGCATATTTTTATAGATTGCTCGTGCAAGATGTATTGTTTTGCGCAAAAGCTTTTGTGATGCACCATGGTACTTTTCTAAAGTGAAATGCACTACCACGATACTTTCGTGAACTGAAACACCATGATACTTGTAAACTGTAATGAAGTCCTTGAATTTTATTTCAGGTAACAATCATGATTAATGCCAAACCTCAGCAGACATGATTCCATGGTGGCAGTGGATGCTGTCCCCTGTCTGGCCGAAGCCGCTGCTGGCTTCGATAAACACACCATCATCAGTTATTCCAACAGTCTCAATAAGAGATTGCTTTGGGGGATCCTTGGTGGGTATAAATACGGAGCTCAGTGGGTTGTCTGACATCCCTTTACCCACGTGTTCATTGTGAAGAACTATAGAAATGTTATGCTTCTTAAGTTCATTCCTTGGTCCAATGCCGCTGATCAATAACAGCTGGGGGCTTCCAATTGCGCCGGCAGAGACAATAATCTCACTGCCTCTCTTTTGGCTGAGAAAGGCTTGATGGTGCCCACCATTCTCATCCTTGAATTGAACCCCAATAGCACTCTGTTTCTGATGTCCTGTGCAAGAGATGAGGTTACTGTAACAAAATGATTGTGCAGTACCTACTGTTTTTGTTTGAAGGTTGTATTTTCCTAGCTTCCTTCTTGTGGAAGTGGATACAGATTATGGAGGAAATTATATGTCCGTAGAAAAATTATTGACCGAAACTAACTACATTCAACCAGAAGCAAAATTATTGACAAACACAGTCATCATATTAAAGTCGCATATGCTCATCATGCTTTCCTTTTCTAAAAAAAATGCTCATCATGCTTTATAAGTGGACGCCGTGGACTCATGGGTTTGAATCCTCAAAACACCATTTTCTGTTCAGTTCCCTTTTTCGACAAATAAGTTAAATTTATCCTAGTTTTTGTGAAAAAAAATCCTGAAATTTCGGTGATCTCCAGTTACCAGATTTCTCACTGGGTGCTTTGTTCTTTTGTACCATGCAGCGTTTTTGTGATTATAAGAGCTACGCCTTACTTGGATTATTATTGCTTACCATGTCCTGTTTTGAAGATTATTTTGTTCACACTAGCATGAAGCAGCACCCTGATGTTGTTAGGATTTGCAGCAGCTAGGAGGTCAGCAGCAATGTGCCTGTACCCAGCCTCATCAAAGATGGTTCCCCCAACTTTGGTTCCAAAGAGATGGTCATAGGTATATCCATTGTAAGGCGATACCCCTGCTTCAAGCAGACCATCACGAAGGGCGGCTTGCCAAGGCGCAATCTTTGGCCAATAGACAATCCTCTCTTCGACCCAGGGGTAGGACTGGTTCACCAACTCTTCATCCCATCCTGCATCCTGCACAAATCTGCAGGGACAAGCGCATAATTGGTTACAAACTTATAAAACCTTACTAATAGTAATACTTGACATGATAAGTTGTGTCCAATAGGCACAGTTGCACATCGTGTTGAAACCAGATTTTATGCTATCTTAGAGTTATAGTTGGTCATATGCTTATGTGAGCCATTTCCTTCTTATATTCTTAAGGCTTCTGTAATAATTGGCATATATTTTTCTAATTTGGCACTGAGACGTTTCAAAAAAACCTGATACTGCAATGGATAAATGAATTCTGCTACGATATTCTAAGACTTTCAGGACTTATGGCAAACCTTAGTGGAATTCGGCTATTTGGTTATTCATCATTCTACGTTACCAAATCAAACAAAAATCTATTAGTGAGTTTTTGCAATTTTTGTTCCATCCTCATGTTCAGCCCTTCGCCACTCCATAATATGCATCGGTACGCAGCTATATAAACTCCAATAAGACAGTCAGATAGCCATACTGGCTTCCCTCCAAACTAATTAATCCTCTGCTAGCTCTATGCCTACTTTGGTTCATAGGGTAGAAAAATCATAGGAATAGGGAAGTCATAGGAAATGAGATGGCATATATCTCAGGGCCTCTTTGATTCGTAAGATTTTGAAAACGCATGAATAGGAAAAGTATAGGGTTGGAGTGGCATGTCCATTTGAACCCTATAGGATTAGCAAGGAGTGTTTGATAGCACAGGAAAAACAAAAGAATTGTAAAAAGGGGTTGTAGTGGATGTTAGATTTCCTAGGAAATGTAGTACAAAAGATTCCATAGGAAAAATTCCTATGGGATCCAATCCTATGAATCAAATGACCAATGTAGGAAAAATTCCTAAGGATCTCAATCCTCCAAAAACCCTATAGAATCCCTTTGAATCAAAGGAGCCCTCAAATCCTATGAATAAGAATAGGAAACAAGATGTCCTTTGGTTGATATCATAGGATTTTTTTTCCACTGAGTCTAGGATAATGTTTATTTTCCCATGAAATGTGGAGGATAGAAAGAATTCTGTCACGACCCTAGATCAGAGATGGGACGGGCAGACGGATCAGCGCCAATATTTAGATATAAATTAGGAGATACATAAGAATCTGGAGGTTCCTCCATAGGAATAGGATTTTATTAGACTATTCATACAAACCAAAGGACCCTAAAGGAATTTTTTATAGAAATCCTATCTTATAGAATTATTACAAAATTCCTCCAAACCAAAGGATGTTGTTGAGCGACCATTAGTGCGTCTGATATTTGTCCTGCAACTGCAAAATCAGTTCTACCACTATGATATACTCAGCTAAAAGATATGGAAAATCCTGTGAAAGAACATCTGTGATAAATCTCCAGTTGAAGCGGTTTCGTAGTACTGAACTTTTATGTGGCTGAAACGGTTTCGTAGTACTGAACTTTTATGGCTACCTCTTGTCCTGGCAATTATAACTGGCTTCTAAGATCGTTGGCTTATCCCATTAGCCATTTTATTGACTCTTTAGTGTTGAGACCGGTGTAATCTTTGCTTAAGACAGAAGATATGAACACTGTTTTGTGAATGTGACATACTAACACACCTACAAGGAGGCTTAAGCTTGAGTAGCTGTGAAGTATCCAGGTATATATGATCAACCATGTTTCCTATTCAGGCTATTAAACTAGCTACTTGTTTGACTTTGGCTTAAGTTTATTTGCAAAGTAATTGGATCTTATGTTACGTTAGATAGCTGAAAACATGTCACATTGCGTACCTTCGGTTGGCTCGGCTATAGAAGCCGGCATTGATACATGTTCCTCCACCTAGAACCTTTGCTCGGGAATTGATGACACCATCAGTGGAGATGAATCCTTGAGATGGGGAATTCTTGGATTCATCAGTCAAGCAAATGTGGAAGTTCTCAAGGTGTGAGATGTTGCGGTTGCCATATGGAGATCCACCTCTCTCAAGCAAGAGCACCTTGTACTTGTTCGACAGCGTTGCTGCCAATGGGCATCCGGCCGTGCCCCCACCAACAATGATGTAATCATATGCCTCATGCTGGATTTTGGAGAAACTGCTTGCCTTCCGGAGGGGAGGGAGATCCGGTGTGGTGGAATGGTTTCTTCCTACAAGTTGAAGTGTTTGTTATTATTGCCTGAAGCTGCTCGGTTTCAGGTTAAATATTTCAATCAGTGTTCTTCTTCTATCTTGATACATGAGGATGTCTCAACCTGGTTATGCCAAAATCTTCCTTTTTTTCATCAGGTTTCTTCTGGTTATAAATAATTCTACAGGTTGTGAAAAGAAGGTACACATCTTTTCCAGATTCCACACCCTGTTTTTATAGCCTTTTACTTGGACATGGCGCTTTCTTATGTACCATTACACACCAAAGATTCTTACAATGACAGAGTACCGCTTTAGGATTAAGGAAACAATATCAAAATCAGAATGTAGGATAAGTAGAAATAGATGACAAGTGGCCTTTGTTACCAATGAATGTAGCCAAAATGCCTAAATAAAGGCCCATGCTCCTAAGCGAGTTCAAAAATCTCTAGATAACAGCCATTGTGGGTGTAACAACAAGCTGATCGGCAGAAGCAAAGAAGGTAAACATCGAGGGATCCAAACTCCAACTCTGAACCGTTGAGCTTTTCCTAGGGGAGACGACTCACCGTGCAGTTTTGATAAGCTCAAGTAGATGAAATGTACCTTGGGATAATCTGATGAAGCAGAGGAACGCCAAGATCTTGAAGAACACCCCTCCGCTGATCAAACCCATTGAATCCAAAGAGCTCCCCTTGTTTTATTCTTTTTCTCTTTCTTTGTCACCTCTGACACTGCGTACTTGCTTGCCTTCTGTCTTGTGCTCTCTGATTTCTCCACCTCGCAGCCTTGCCCAATGCATTTCACTCGTTTATGTAGACGGTAGCAGCACCGTGGAATCGAGAGAGCTATTGTGTACATTCATTCAAGGGCGCTCACCCACACCATTAATTGCCATTCAATGCAGTGCAGCACTGTTCAGTAGTAGTACTACAAGTCAGATTTATGGATTTTCTCATCAGCCAACCAACCACAACGAAACTGCTGTGAATATATTACCTACCACCCTGATTTACATGCATATCTCCCTCTGGCTTCTTTCAAATTCAGTCACCTTTTTATTTCATTTTCGGTGACTATAGGCAGATTTTCTCATCACTGTTTTTTGATACATGAAAGCACATCACCAAATTTTAACTAGAATAGCAAGCCCAAAGAACAAGAACCACAAGAAAACATTTTAGAAGAAATCCAACTTCCATAAATGCTCCCGTAAGTTGGATTAGTGCCTTCTCGATGCATTCATTGTTGATCTGTGGAGGCTCGATCTTGCGTGTTTCTATCTTCTTCGAGTCTAAAGATGTTGATGTTGCTTCCTCGCATCTACTTTCATCTCTAGCATCTATTCTAGCAACAAGTGCACTAGTCTTATTTCTAGCCTCTATTGTAGCTAAAAGTGCATGAACGTCTACTAATTTACACTCTATCAAAATATCGATGTATTCTTCTTCTCAAAACCAAAAGTCGCATCCATTCTACACAACAAAAAATTTAAGTTAGCACAACTAGTCAAATCTGAGAGCACAACCGATGCTAAAGTAGCTCATACCTCCCCATCGTTTGGACACTTGATGAACACCCATCCTGGATGTTCCGGAGTTTTAGACATGTGGCGTAAGACCTTCCTTGGGCAGTCGTCGCACTTAATGAGTGGCAACGGTGCGTCGACGAGCCTTTGGGCCAGCACCGAGCCCGTCCTCCGGCCGTTCATGTATCTGCCGGCGAACCGCCGATGGTGTAGATCCGAACGGCTAGAGGAGGAGTCAGTACCTGCATGCGGCATTGCGTCCTTGCCGGGACCCCCCGGCCCGGTGCCCGACCAGTCCATGGCATGGCCTCCCAGCAGCCGGGCGAGACTTGGCCGGATCCGCTCCAAATCCAACCGTCGGGAGCGCAAATCAGGTGGTCATGATTGGATAGTTCGGGGCGTCGAGGGAGCGTGGGTTGCGACAAGGGTTGGGGAGAGCGCGCGGCCGAGCTACACAGCGGCGGCGAGGGACAAGAGTGGCGGGGGTGCGGCTGGAGGGGGGGCGTAGAAAAAGAGGGGTCTGTCTCCCCGACGGGCGGGCCAGGGGAGGCGCCACGGGACATGGGTAGGCGCCACGCACCGTCCGCGCGTGTCCGTTCGGCCGCAAACTCGACCCAAACTTGGGCCGGGAATGAGTCGAAACCGGATAGAAAACGGACGATTGTCCGTTTGCGGCCGCGCATTGGGAGGCCTGCTCTGTCCGTTTATCCCCAAACGGACTCGGACGGACAGGATGGGGTCATGCGTTGGAGTTGGCCTTATGCTGCTTTCTTTGGGCGAATAAAAATAAAAATGGTAGAGCTAGATTTTTCATGTCTATTTAGAAGATGGGGCAACACCATACTAATGCTTCTATTGCTCATGCCCTTATAGGTTGCTTTGACTATAAAGCCGCATCCCATCCGCATACATTTTTTTCGCAAATACATATCTTTATTTTCATCATTGATTTTTTATACATGGAAGCACATCATCAAATTTTGACTAGAATAGCAAGCCGAAAGAAAACAAGAACCACAAGAAAACATTTTAGAAGAAATCTAGCTTCCATAACTGCTCCCGTGAACCTCGCAAAAATATGACCGTTGGAGCTCGACGCTCCTGCGACGCGCCCGCCCGACGCGGCAGCGCCCCGCTGCTGCTCTCCCCCGGCGCCTCTCCCAGCTCTACTCCTATGTCACGCCACCTCCCTCCTCCTCCACCCTTCCTCTCACCAGGTTTCTCTCCAACTTTTTTGGAGCCCTCGTCTTCTCCGACCTCGAGTCACCCCGGTCCAAGATCTGCTGTGTCTGCTCCTTCGGTTGGCCTCCGACCGCCGACGGGCGATGGCAGGGCACCTCATCGGCTCCGGAGTGTGGTCGTCGGGCACACTCCTCTCGACGAGCCGTCGTGCAGGGAGCGCGATGCCATCTGCGCTTCTGTGTCCGCCTGGCGCCTCGCGGTCTCGTCGCCCACCTTGGCGTCGTCTACCGCTCCGGTGGGGATCCTCCATGCCCCTTCTGCTCCAGGGGCTCCGGCGCGGCAAGGCCCGCGCAAAGCTGTGCGGTTCAACCTGCCTCCATCGACGTCCGACAGCTCCTAGGGGCCCACCTCCTCTCACGCCGCCAAGACACTTCGTTTCCTCCACGTTTTTCGGCGTGCATGGACCCGGCCGCCGCTACCTCGGAAGATGGATGGACTACAGTTATGTCCCGCCGCGCGCGACGTGAAGCCCGAAGTGTCGCTGCCCCACTCAGAGGGAGCCGCCGTCGTCTCTTCTCCTCTACCCAAGGCGCCGGCCCTCCATCTCCTTCGTCTACAAAGGCTGGGGCTAGGGTTTGCTTCCGCTGCAGCTCTTCTAGCCACCTGATAGCCTCTTGCCCCCGCCCACGAAGACGTCGCTCCCAGCAGCACCCTCCTCCAGCTAGCAGGACGCGGCAGCCATGCGCATACTCTCCACCTTCGGCGACCATGTCCTTCCTCGGCCACCCTTCCACACACGAGGAGGAGGACACTTGCTTCATCGTGACTTCATCCGACCTCGACCGCGAGCGCCTGGACTGGGAGAGCACCGCCATTGTGGCGTGGGTTACCGCTGCGCTGTCGGGGACGGACCGCACCGATGTCGACGACGTCTTCCGCCGCAAGTACCGCCTGAGGGCGTCAGAGCTGATGATGAGCTCTCACTTCCCGGAGCAGTACCTCGTGAAGTTCTCCTCCGCTGAGCTGCGCGACGAGGTCATGCGTACGGAGCGTTGCAACTTCAAGCTCAACGGCTTCCGGCCATGGCGCGTCGTCTCTCACACCTACAATGCCGACCTCCACTTCTGCGTCCACGTGGTCATCGATGGCCTCCCTCCTTTCGCTTGGAGGCCGGAAGTGGTGGACCAGCTCGTTGGCCGCAAGTGCGCGGTCCAACGCCTCGACGACGGCTTCACCAGCATGGAGGATACCTCCTCCTTCGGCCTATGGGCATGGACGCCTTCTCCTCATCGCATCCCCAAGGTGTTGTGGTGCACGCTGGTGAACAAGGGTGCGGGTGGCCTCTCCTCCAAGGTCCGCATCGAGGAGAATCGCCCTGATCAATGGAAGAGAGGCGTCTCGTTCCGCATCCTACTCCATGTCGACCGCGTGGAGGATTACACTGGAGCTCCGGTCTTGGATGGTGGCGAGCCGCTCACCAACTTCAGGCCCATTTCGCACTCCCTGCCGCAATGCAACCTGGGCACCATTGACTGCCGACCCGTTGGTGAGGGCTCGGGCTCCATCTTTTCGGCCCCCAGCCCAGCTTTGGGCGAGCTCGGCCCGGCCTACCATCGACACCACGACGACGAAGATCGACTTGGGCAGGCCCTCTCTGTCACTCGTGGCGAGCACGACAACCCGCCTTGCGCACGGCCACGGGAGGAAGAACGACGTGCGTCTCATCGCTCCCTCTCCAGGGCCACGGACCGACGCCGTTCACGCTCTGTGGAGACGAAGGATCGTTGTCGCAGCCGCTCACGCCACGGCTCTCGCTACGATGACAGGGTGACGCGCAAACGCCACCACCGGGAAGACGACGACGACGAGGAACGCCGGGGACCTTGCCGCGAGTCCTCACGTCGCAACTCCTCTCGTTCCTCCCGCGCCAAGTCTGCGGGCCATCACCGTGACGGAGGGAGGGGTCACTCCTATGGCCACCATGTTGGTCACCGTCGCCACATCACCGAGTAGCGCAGTTCTACTCCTAACAGCCTGGCCGGAGACTCCCCGGCGCGGATGAAACTCTCCTCCGTCATTGCATGTGACGCGGCTTGCACGGACTGGACGTCCGCTATCAAGGTGTTGCCGCCGACCTTCACCATGGGCTTCTCGCGGCTCGCCTCGCTCCCACCACAAGCGCACAACGAGCCTCCCCTCCCCAATGCTTGGCTGGACGACGTGATGGACGACTCGCCAACGCCCCTCGCCTTGCCACTCCTAAACATGGCTCGGTCTCCGCTGCTCTCACCGGCTGTGGTGCCGGACTCTTGGGAAGACGCCACCGGGGACGTCGCTGAGGACGAGGCCAGGCAGGTCCTTGGCGACCCCGTGGCCGAAGAACGCGCTCCAACCCCCGGCAACAACCTTTTTGTGCGCCCTCAGGCACCTCTCCTGACGTGCCCTGTGCCTGCACTGCTGATGCCTAAGCTGCCCGAGGTGCAGCCCACTTCTGATACCAGGCGCAGTGCCCGTTTGATCAACAAGCCAAAAATGCACGCCATGGATAAGGCCGTCCATGTCCTGAACACCAAGATGGGTGTTGCTACTGAAGGAGTCCCTCTGCTAGATGCGAGGAAGGCTTACGTCGACAAGTTCAGCACCCCGCTTTTGGACAAGGTGATTGAAGCTCTAACCAAGCTCTTCAAGCTCAACATCCGCAGCATGACCGAAGCGAACGAGTCGCTCATTGCCATGGGAGGTCCAGGAGGGTGCGAGCCAGATGCCCAGGACGTGACTGTTTAGTTCCTTTCTTTCCTGCTGCGTTTCGTCAAGTCTCTGTGTTTGTCTTTTAAGTTATCACCTCACCTTGATTGTTGTCACTATGATCGGACCTGATCTCTCCATCGCTAACTGGAACACCCGCGGGCTAAACGACCAAGGTCGCAAAGACACTGTCCACGCCTTCCTCGCCGATACCCACTGTCATATTGCTTGCATCCAAGAGACCAAGCTAGACCACATCGATCAACAAACGGCTTCTTATATCGGCGGTCTTAGACTTCGCTCCTTCGCTCATCGTCCGGCCATCGGCACCCGGGGTGGCATCCTCTTACTCTGGAACGAGGACCATGTGGAGGTCTCCAATGTTCACCTCGGCACTCACTTGATCTCGGCTAGCGTCTCCATTCGCGCATGTGGTACCTCCTTCAAGCTCACTACGGTCTACGGCCCTACAGATCACACGCTGAGAAAGAAGCCTTTCTCTCAAAAGCTATCGCCGCCAAGCCTTCTGACGACTCAAAATGGCTCATCATTGGGGATTTCAACCTTATCTACCAAGCGGAGGACAAGAACAACAACAACCTGGACTTCCGCCTGATGGGTCTCTTCAGAAGAGCCCTCACCAACTGTCAGCTTAAGGAGCTGAAGTTGCAGAACCGGAGGTTTACTTGGAGCAATGAAAGGGAGACCCCTACTCTTGTGTGTCTGGACCGGGCTTTCTGCAACGCTGCTTGGGACCTCATGTTCGAGAATCATGTGCTACATGCCCTGTCCTCGTCCCTCTCGGA
Organism: Hordeum marinum; assembly: GCA_022496015.1. Classification (NCBI taxonomy): domain Eukaryota; kingdom Viridiplantae; phylum Streptophyta; class Magnoliopsida; order Poales; family Poaceae; genus Hordeum; species Hordeum marinum. Next base: position 149,125,103 of record CM039674.1, read on the forward strand.
CCACTGCCCCCTCCTCCTTTCCAACCAGAATGGCCCGCGAAAACCGCCTGTCTTTCGCTTCTAGTCCTTCTGGACCAAAATGCCGGGGTTCAAGGAGGTGGTCCAACAAGCTTGGTCTACGCCCTCCTCGCATTCTCAGCCGGTCCATGTCATCAATCACAAGCTCAAGGCCACGGCGCATGGGCTCAAATCTTGGAGCAAAGGCCTCTTCTCTGATGGCAATCTGCAACTCCTCATGGCCCTGGATGTCATTCTGCAGCTGGATGTTGCTCAAGAGTCCCGCGCACTCTCCTAGGAATAAACATGGCTCCGTGCTAACCTGAAACGTCGGGTTAAGGGTCTCGTTGTTCTGGAAAGATCCCGCAAACGTCAAGCCTCCGGAATTCGCTACCTCCGCGAGGGCGACGCCAACACCAAAATTTTCCATCTACGAGTTAAAGTGAGGAAGCGCAAAAATCACATCTTGAGACTCAAGCATAACACTGGCTGGGTTGTGACTCACGATGATAAAGCCGGGCTGATCTTCGACCACTTCCACCGCACTCTAGGTCGGCCTCCTCCTCGTATGCTGGACTTCAACTGGGACACCCTGAACCCCACCACCCACCCCCTGAAGGATCTGGGCCTGCCTTTCTCTGAGGATGAGATAAAGGAGGCTATTGATGACATGCCCGTGGACAAGGCTCCGGGCCCTGACGGTTTTACTATCGCCTTCTTTCACTCTTGCTGGGATATAATCAAGGATGACCTTATAACCGCCATCAATGCCTTCTCCGAGCTGTCAGCGTCCAATTTCCACATCATCAACACAACCAATGTTGTGCTTCTGCCTAAGAAGGACGGTGCGGAGTCCATATCGGATTTCAGGCCCATCAGTCTCATCCATGTGGTCCCGAAGATCATCGCCAAAGCTATGGCACGACGTCTCAGCCCGAAGAAGAACGACATTGTTTCCCGCAGTCAGAGCGCTTTCATCAAGTCTAGAGCTATCCATGACAATTTCATGTACGTCAGGAACATCGCCCGCCGGTTACACCGCTGCAAAACTCCGTCCCTTCTGATCAAATTGGACATCGCCAAGGCCTTTGACACTATTCGCTGGGATTACATGCTGGATCTTTTGCAACGCCTCGGCTTTCCTCAAAGATGGCAGGCCCTCCTGACGACTCTCTTCACCACGACCTCCTCTAGGGTTTTCCTCAACGGAATCCCTGGGAGGGACATCCTGCATGGACGCGGTCTTCGTCAGGGTGATCCCCTCTCGCCCCTCCTGTTCGACATCGCCATCGACCCACTTCAGAGACTTCTGGAAAAGGCTACGGAATCCGGCCTCCTATCTGCTATGCCTGGAGGTATTCAGGGCCCCAGGGTCTCCCTCTATGCGGACGACGCTGCCATTTTTCTATCCCCCACGACACATGATGTGGAAGGCCTTGCTAGCATACTACAGAGTTTTGGGGTAGTCTCTGGCCTCATGAAAAATGTGACCAAGAGCTCCATCGCCCCCATCCAATGCGCCAACATCAACTTGGAGGAGATTCTGGCGAACTTCCAGGCGACTACGACACCCTTCCCCATTAAGTACCTAGGGTTGCCCCTCTCCCTCGGAAGACTTAGGCGTGTGGACCTTCAACCCTACATCGACAAGGCGGTGGCTCGTCTTAGCCCGTGGAAAGGAAATCGTGTCGGGTGCACTGCTTTGGTTAAGTCCGTGCTCTCCTCCATGCCAATCTTCTTGCTGACAGCTTTAAAGGCTGACAAAGGCATCCTCAAGGCCTTTGCGAAGATCAGTCGTGGCATGCTCTGGGCCTGTAAGGAGGCGGTTAGTGGAGGGAAATGCAAAGTCAACTGGCAAAAGGTCTGCTGCCCCAAGGAGCTCGGTGGTTTGGGGGTTTTGGACCTGGAGAGGTTCTCCCGGGCCCTGAGGCTTCGCTGGTTATGGTATGAGTGGAAGGCTCCTGAGAAGCCATGGGTGGGATCTGAAACCCCCAGCGAAGCCTCCGACCTTGACCTCTTCAATGCGGCTACTCGTGTCACCATCGGAAACGGCGCCAAGGCCTCCTTCTGGTCGTCTTCATGGCTCCATGGCGCCCCGCCAAAAGACCTGGCTCCCCTTATTTTCAAGGCTTCCAAGAGGAAGAATCGGACGGTCCAGGACGCTCTCGTTGATAACAACTGGATCTCGGACATTGCGATGGATGCGTTCACTGTCAAACACATGGAACAATACGTCCGCCTCTGGGAGCTCTTGTCGGATATCCAGCTTCATCCTAACACTGAGGACTCCATTACCTAGTCCTTGACCCCTAATGGGTGCTACTCGGCCAGCTCCGCCTACAAGGTCCAGTTCCTTGCCTCTTTGCCCTGCCAGTTTGGGAACATCGCGTGGAAGACCTGAGCCCCTCCAAAGTGCCATTTCTTCGCCTGGCTAGTTGTCCAGAACCGCTTATGCACCACTGATCGCTTGGCGAAATGCGGATGGTCGCACCAACCTACTTGCCAGCTCTGCCGTACCTCCCCTGAGACGGCACGGCACATTCTTTTCGAGTGCCGCTTCTCCAGACGTATCTGGACGGCCGCGGCCTCTTGGCTGTCATGTCCAGACCTCATCGGCAGCATCGGGGAGGGTAGGCCTAAAGTCGTGGACTATTGGCTGGTCGTTTCGAAGTCCACCACCTCCTCCCCAAAAGGCTTGCGCTCAGCTATCATGCTCATCACTTGGGAGATCTGGAAAGAGAGGAACGAACGAGTTTTCAACAATAAGTCCTCCCTGCCATCGGTTGTCATGCATAAGATTAGGGAAGAGGGGAAGGACTCGATCCTCGCCGGTGCTAAAAATCTGGCGGAACTTGTAGGCTGATCCTCTTTCCCCTTTGTCGGGGGCGGTGTTCGCCCCCTTCCTCTTTTTGTTTTGTTTTTTGGCTCTTGCCATACCCCTGTTTGCTTCTCCTATATCAATATAAGACAAAAGCTTTTTTGCCTGTTTAAAAAAAATAACTGCTTCCGTAAGTTGGATTAGTGCCTTCTCGATGCATTCATTGTTGATCTGTGGAGGCTCGATCTTGCGTGCTTCTATCTTCTTTGAGTCTAAAGAAGTTGATGTTGCTTCCTCGCATCTTCTTTCATCTCTAGCATCTATTCTAGCAACAAATGCAGTAGTCTTATTTCTAGCCTCTATAGTAGCTAAAAGTGCATGAATGTCTACTAATTTGCACTCTATCGAAATATTGATGTATTCTTCTTCCCAAAACCAAAAGTCGCATCCATTCTACGCAACAAAAAATTTAAGTTAGCACAACTAGTCAAATCCGAGAACACAACCTATTCTAAAGTAGCACATACCTCCCCATCGTTTGTGCACTTGATGAACACCCATCCGGGATGTTCAGGCGTTTTAGACACGCGACGCAAGACCTTCCTTGTACAGTCGTCGCACTTACTGAGTGGCAACGGTGCGCCGACGAGCCTTTGGGCCAGCACCGAGCCCGGCCTCTGGCCGTTCGTGTATCTGCCGGCAAACCGCCGACGGTGTAGATCCGAACGGCTAGAGGAGGAGTCAATACATGCATGCGGCATTGCGGCCTTGCCGGGACCTCCCGGCCCGGTGCCCGGCCAGTCCATGGCACGGCGCGGCCTCCCTGCAGCCGAGCGAGCCCAAGTCCGGTCGGATCCGCTCCAAATCCAACCGTCGGGAGCGCAAATAAGGTGGTCGTGGTTGGGTATCTCGGGGCGTCGAGGGAGCGGGGGCTGCGACAAGGGTTGGAACGAGCGCGTGGCTGAGCTACACAACGGCAATGGCGGCGGGGGCGGCGAGGGACGAGAGTGGCGGGGGTGCGGCTGGAGGGGGGGGGGGTAGAAAAAGAGGGGTCTGTCTCCCCGACGGGCAGGCCGGGGAAGGCGCCACGCGCCATCCGCGTGTGTCTGTTCAGCCGCAAACTCGACCCAAACTTAGGCCGGGAATGGGTCGAAACCGGACAGAAAACGGACAACGGTCCGTTTGCGGCCGCACGTTGGGAGGCCTGCTCTGTCCGTTTACCCCCAAACGGACGCGGGCGGACATGATGGGGTCGCGCGTTGAAGTTGGCCTTATGCTGCTTTCTTTGGACGAAGAAAAATAAAAATGGTAGCGCTAGATTTTTCATGTCTATTTAGAAGATGGGGCAACACGATACTAATGCTTCCATTGTTCATGCCTTTATAAGTTGCTTTGACTATAAAGCGGGGCAAAATCCCGCTTCGATTATGTGTATCTTTATAGTCTGAGTAGGCCATTGACCATTTTGAATAAAACTAAACATGGTAGAAAATTTCTGATGCAGTTAAGAGTCCCCCTTCAACCGAACCCTGTTACAAGAAGACTGGATTTCTTTCTTGTTCTTTTGAGGGAAAGAAGACTATATTTCTTAATTCTATTCTATCTTCCCGTCTGCACAGAGGTTAAAGGCCAGAGGTGTTGCTTTCAAGAAAGGGAAGGGCTGAGGAGGGTGTAGAGAAGACACTGCTTAGGATGACAAACCATTATCTGGCCTGATATTGACAAGACACATGATAGTCTACTGCCTTTAGTTTAGAAATGGTTTTGTACCACCGGTGTGTCTGTTATTGAATGGTCTCGCTCAGTTGGTTAGCGAGTTTGAGGTTAGCATCATCGTACTCTAGGTTACATAGGAATTGTCAGTGACAGGTATGGACGTCTAGTACTATCCAGTAGGTAGGTATATACGAACTACTAACTATAATTACTTAATTACTTCACAATTAACCAATAAGTATTCTCTACCTCAAGAAAAAATGGTGAACAAAATCTCACTTCGGTTGTTGCCGGCTGTTGGCAGAGGAGGCCGTCCAGGGTGGCGGTGATTCGCTGGAGTGCGCCGCTGGAGAGGAGCGGGGCAACCGGCGTTGGCAGGCGGACGGGTCGATGGACGGTGCGGCAATGGTGGGGAGGACGAGGCGGCGGCTAGCTAGGTCACAGCCGAGCCTGCTGCACACGTGTTTACACTCTTTTTTTCAAATAAACTTGAACTTCCTTGATTAGAAATAACAGTTACATCGTCAATTATTAAAAATTCAATGTCCCCGTAGGCTCCTCAAACCAGTCCTCAGTCCTTAGGACTATAAATTTCGCTAATCTAGCAAGTTCATAAGATATCTTATTTACTTCTATATTACAATGTTTAAACCTAACAAGAAAAAAAATCACAAGCTATAAAATAGCAGTCATAAAAAATTGTTGTTGTCGCTTCCGTCGACTGTCCTCCATTCTTCATTATATCAATTACCTTTATATTGTCAGAGTTAACGGCAAGTCGATTGCAACCCGTCTTTTGTGCAAGAAGTAGACCAAACCTTAGAGCCAAAGCTTCTGCTGTTAATACGTCGGCACAATAATCAATCTTCCAGTTCCCCCAACAATGAGTCTTTCATTATCATCTTTGAGAATAGCCCCAGCCGTACCCTTAAATAGATCATGATCAAAAGAGGCGTCAATATTAAGTTTCACAAAACGCGAAGGCCTGCTCCATCCCTCTATTTTCCTAATTGTCTTAGACGAGTGTGCATTGACATAGTTAACCGTTATAGTCCGGACACCCATGAAAATTTGTTGTGCATCTTGGACCTTTCATTCATGAACCAACTTACGTCTTTCTCATCATAGGTATCAAGCTGTAACAACAATCAATTCCCGTGTTCTTGAAACATCCATAATCGCTAATTCTGATTCTAGCATCAGCAATAAGAATTCCAAAACCGCCTCACCCGCACGATCAACAATACAAGCTTTATTAATCACTTCATCTAATCCTATTTTTCCGTACCTCTTTTGCCTTTCGACACATGAATAAAACGTTATAACACACGGGAGACGAAGGGCAGGGCATTCCCGAGTTCTTTTAGTCGGGGACTAGGAAAACTGTCCACGTGATGATATAAAAAAAATATAAATTATGCCGAGTCTCATTTTACAGGCGCAAAAACGGTCCGCTGTGACAGACGCCAGCTACAGCGATCACCACTTGGCGTCTGATTTGCCGGGTGCTTTCAGTCCAGCACCCGGCATAGGCCATATAAGATGAGTTTGTTTTGTTTGAGCCGAGTTCGAACTTTTGCCGAGACCGTTACTCGGCTTACATGGTCATTGCCAAGAGCCGGGGTTCGGGAACTCGGCAAAACAGTAAGCAGTCGGCACAGATGGATTTTCCAGTAGCGTATGGACGCGTAGATTACATAGGCATTTTGACGACGCTCGACTCACTTTAGCCGACCTCCTTGACACTATCCAGTCGGAAGCTAGGCTATGGGCAAGGGTGGGCGTTGCTACCAGTTGAAGGCTTGAGGCGGTGCCTATTAGAGGCGTCCTATTGTAATTCTGGGTGTCCTCCACATTTGACCTTGTAAAACTCTTCTTTCCATCAATGCATCGAGACTCAAGGGGCTGCGTTGTCGCTGGAAAGAACAAAAAGGCATGGACGTTTGGTACTGGTCGAAATTCTTGATGTCAACTTGACAGTACAATGTACTAAAAGAAAGAACTGTAATTGGACGTCCAAATCGTCTTTGAAACAATGTTCAGCAATGAAGGTACAGCATTTATGCCCATCGCATCAACCACCAAAATGGTATAATGGATACGGTGCAATAAGTCGACTACTGAAACGCTTAGGAATAATCCCAAGCATTTCATCCACCTCATGTGTAAACACTTGCTCGTGGTGTTTTCATTTCACCCTTTTCAGCCATGATGATGTGCCAGGTCCTGTGCAAAGACCCTTCTCCGTCTTGGACTTGGCATGGGCGATGCTTAGCGTCGTTTTCCCTTTCGAAGGCATTGTCGTGAAGCTTAAGTGTCCTATGGCGCGTCATGGTGATGTTTTCAGTCCTACCTACGTTTTTTTTTCGAAAACTTAAACGTATGCGTTTATGTTATTCGGCTATCATGGAATCTGCTTTGCAAAAGGCTTGTTCTACCATGTATCGTCCGGTCGTGTACTGTGATTTCTGATTTATCTATAAAGTCGGATGAGTTCTGTTTTGAAAAAATGATGATCCATGTGTAATTCTGGCACACCAAGAATGGCGTCGCCTTTTTTTAAGGCTTCTGTTGTTGGACAGGGACCTCCCGCGAGCCAATTAGATGTGCTCGGTAAGATCGAAAATCAGTCCTGCAAGAAAACCATCACGAACTACTTACCAATGATGATTATTCTGTTCGTAGTAATGTAATGGACCGTCAACTTGCATCCAGCATGCACATTGAAAACCAGCAAATCCTTAAATGAGAAGGGAGAAGGCCACATGGTGCGGGCCTCTGGGAACAGTATACCATGATTGCATGACGGAGGTTCTGAAGTGTTCTAATAGTAGAATTGTTTCTTGCTTGCTGATCTCAAGTGTTAAGGCGAAAACTCAAAACAGAGATTATGAAACAAAATTCATTCCATTGCAGCTGTTTTATACCACGTGGAAGCGGTCTGATCATATGGTTAACAATTATCTGGGGTTTAGTGTCATGTAAAACACATTGATGATAGAGTGATAGTATCTTACTTTTGTTGTCTTTCAGATAACTACTAGGATAAACTAACAAAATGTACATCTAAATGCAAGAGCTCAGAACGAACCTAGATGGTGCACTTATTACATGTACATGGAGCGCCAAGTGGCAACATGTTTGAGTGGTCACGGCAAAGGACTTGTGTGGCATCTGCAAATTGAGCACATGATGGCTGTCTTGCTAGGTTGTCAGTCATTGAAGAAAGCAATTCTGTCATGAGATGATTATACTCAGAGTCTAGTGAACTGGACTGTACACCAGAGCTGATGGAAACGTCTTAACATCATCTACGAATGCTTGTGTTAATACGGCGGTGATATCGGTGAGCTAAGCACCAAACAGACAACTGAGAGGACAGAAATAGTGAATTAATCGATATGGTTGAGCTAGGCCTTCTGCCCTTCATTCAATGGCAGCAACTTGCCAGCAAATCATTGAAGCCACACAGTGGAATTTGAGATCATACTGGTGGTTATGTAGCTGGAGATCTGATTCATGGCCTTCTCAAAAGAGGGAGCGCTTCTGTAGCCCTATAGTTTCCTTGAGGGTTTTATGTGGCTTCATCAATCGAATTACTAGAGCAACAACTCACCGAATATCTTATTTTTCTAAAGGTGTTATAGGATAAGTAGTGTTTCAGAGAGAGGCGTTTTGGCTCCTGAGATGAGTCTGGAAGTGAACAAAATATATATTAAAAATACTAAATGAATTCAAAAAAATCCAAAGTTTTTTTTGTAGAAAGATGACTGAGTGCGTGATGGCATCCCAAATTTTAGAGCAAGCAGCACTCAAAATACTCGCTAGGTATTGAAGAAAGAGCTAGACATGCCCGTTCCCCTCCCGAAACCCGCCAGAGGCGACTCCATTGGCGATTTCTTCCTCTCCTCTGGAAGTCGTCGATGGCTAGCTCCTGAAGCCCGGAAACCAACGAAATCCAACATCGAAACCCCTCCTAGTACTCCCCCCAACCAAACCACTCCCCTTCCCCCACCCTCCAAAGATGCCTGAGGAAATCTCTGCAGGATATACAGAGACTGAAGCTCCGCCTCTTGTTCTTGCAGTTTCGTGTGAAATTAGTGAGGGGCAATTTACGGATCCATACTGAGGAAGGAGCCAAGGAGCCGCCTGATCTAGGGCGTTTTACACCATCAACGCCCCTTCTGAATCCCGAATTAAAGATCCATGAACTGGTGCGTTCATGGTTGCCGTTTCAGTTTGAGGAGGAATTCCCAATCCCACTTTCTGGGTGTTATTTCGGGAATTATGAGGGCATTGACAGCCCCGTGGTTGATCTACTATTTAGGAGCCGCCTGATGCTGCGTTTCAAATCCATCTTCTCTGGTTACCACTCTAGCCTCTGCACCGTGCACGTCAAGTGCTCGTCCTTTTGCCTGATGGCAACCTCTGAAGCTCACAAGTTGGAGTCACCCCTGGTGTCGCCGGGGGTGGTGACCAAGCCCACGAGGGATGCGTCGGGGTCCTTGATGGCCTCTGAAAGCTTGGCTGTTCTGGACACCCGCGAAACCACCCACCGGCCGGGAAAGGAGCCTACTCTCACCGCTGCGGATCCGACGAAGAAAACCCTGATCATTAACTTGTCGGGGGGCTCGTGATGCGGTTCAGACGCGCTTCCTGGCTGTTGGACTTTTTCTGTCTGTGCTGCTGGCGAACTCCCGCCAGTTAATTGATCATATGAAAGGAGTCTGGAAGGTCCGTGGGGGCATTGGGAGACTATCAGATGGCGGCTAAGGAAGGGCGTAAGTTTGTCCTTGAATTTTCAGAAGATGGAGATAGACAGCACGTCATCAGGGGAGGGCCATGGCAGTACAAGGGCGACCCTTTCTTGGTAGTCGGCCTGGAGTCCGGGGCTGATCCTGCCTCGGTGGAGTTCTCTCATGTGCCGATATGGGTCCAATTCTGGGGTATTCCTTTCTACCTCCTTACAAAAGAGCTGGCCCGAAATCTGGGAGAGCAGGTTGGGAAGACGCTGCTGGTTGATCAGCACGCGAGGGGCAATATCTGCGACAAATTTCTGCACGCGAGAGTGCTACTTCCTCTATACTCTGCTCTGCTAAAGGAAATCACTCTGGCTGATGAGATAACTCGGGAGGAGGTGACTGTTTCTCTGCGCTACGAAAGACTCCCCAACTTCTGTTTGTTTTGCGGTTTCATAGGGCATATGGAAGCCAGATGTGTCTGCAAAAGGGTGAGAAAAAACTGAGATACTCCAAGGATATCAGTGTACATCCTGTACACTTTGATGACCCTCGTGTTTGGTACCTTGCGGATAAAATGGGGAAACCAAAAGCCCCGCAAGCAGCAAACTCTCCTTGGCGTGCCCCTAAGCCGACCTACAGCTCTGAAGGGCACAAGTCAAACGAGGCTTTGGTGCTGAATTCGGTTGAGAAGGTGAGTGAAGAGGTTGCTCGCTTATCTGTGGGAGATTTGATGGAAATCGAGTCCACCCAGAAAGGCTCGGAAAAAACCAATGAAGTGGGACACGGCTCTACTAGCGATCCGGTAGGCGCCTCGGCTTTGGCAGATCAGATGAGCGCCAAGTTGGATGCCTTCATCAATGGAGCTCTTGTCTTGGCGTCGGCAACTAAACCCAACATCATGGAGAAGTATGGAGCAGAGGTGCAATCGCAGAACAGAGAGCATGACCAAATGACTGTAGATGATGCTAGTTACAAAGAGATGCCTGAACCTGAAGAAATAACCCCTTTAGCTGGGTTGACACCTGATCTCCTGCCAAAGGCTAATACGGATGGGGGCTCCGATGGTGATAACCAACAAGCCGTGAAGCATCATGCAGACCAGAAGGATCCCGCTAACGAGCTGGACCAGCCCAGCATGGTCAAGAACAAAGTATATCTGAGGAAGAAAAGCCTAAAGGGGGACAAGTCTGCTGCTCCTACATCACCACTAGCAGCAGGCGGGGCCTAGTCTGGTGTAACAAGCAATGCTCAATTTGATGTGATGACTGCAGCTCAAGGAGAAGAAGACCTGAGAGCCAAAGCGCAGATGAAACAGGAGGGGAACACCATGAAAGGGAAGACAGGGGTGGAAAACAAAAAGAAAGGGCCTAGTGAGAGGACTTCCGTTCTGGGAAAGAGAGGAAGCGGTGGGCAAGATGGTGATGTCTCTACAGAGGCAACGAGGAAAGGCCATGAAGCTGATAAGTGCAAAAAAATGAAAGGTTCAGAAGAGTGTGGGAATTAGAGGAACGACAGGAAAGAGGAGGACAAGGAAGCTACCGAGCATGGGGCTCTCGGTCAACTCGTGGATGCCAAGGAGGGCATCCACCAGGAGCCATGACTCTGTTAAGCTGGAACTGTCGGGGTTTGGGTCAGCCCCGCATAGTTCAAGAGCTCGTGGGCCTCGTGCACACTTACTTACCCAAACTAGTTTTTATTTCGGAAACTCGGCAGTCCAATGATGTAGTGAATAAATTAAAATGGAGGCTTGGCCTCAGGCATTGTATCGTGCAACCAGGCATCGGTAAAGGTGCCGGCATAGCACTCTTCTATAATGAATCAGTAATAATAAAGGAGCTGTGACGGGGGATGATCTCGGGGTAGCCTCAAACGCCCTTTTTCCCCGCCTCCTAACACGACTAAAGGGTGGGCCACCTCCCCCTGCGGTCCAGGGTTCCTTGCCGGAGGGGATCCGCCGGCTACGCCCAGACGGTTGAGCATTGAATACTGTCTGCAGGGCGTACGTGGCAATAGTGGCCCCCCATACCGTCGAGGGTCAGCGTCGATATGGCTACAATGAGGATGTCAGGGCCTCTGACCCTGGCGGATGGCGACCGGGCCTCCAACGGTGTCGGCACGCCTTCAACCACTCCGTTACCTGCCCCGGCGTGGCTATAGGGTGGCCGCTGTATCGCTGACCCCGGCCGGCCGTCGCAAGACGACGCCACAAGGCGCGGCCCGTGCCGCGATGTGACCGGTGTTGGGACCCGCCTCGCGGGCCCTGCCGGTTCCTGACAGGACTCTTCAGCTGGCGGGACCTACCGGCGACAAGACCCCACGGCTGGGCCCCCGCAGCCGGCTAGAGAGGCTGCCGGCTGGGGCCCCCTTTGACCTTCTATTTGTATTGTATTCCGGGGGGTTGGTCTATAAAACCCCTCGGGCCGCCCCCATGCAGGGGACGATCGATCGATCGGTTCTTCCACATCCTCCACGCACACGCACGTAAAGAGGCGGAAGAGCAGGCTAGCTCCTTCTTCCTCCTCGTTTCATACATCTCAAGGAGCACCATTGTAACCCGACCATCGTCTCAACTAGACTGAGCAGGACTAGGGGTATTACCTCCCACGGAGGGCCTCGAACCTGGGTACATCGTGTGTCAGCCACCGCTTGTGCCTAATCCCGCTCCCGGAGCCCGCCGGCGTCCTTCGGCCCCTCTCGATAAGCCTACCCATGGCATCTGTAGTGACGAAACCACGACAGTTGGTGCCCACCGTGGGACAGTCCGCGGTGCCGGCCGGAGTCACGCTTCGGGCAGGACCCTTCACCACCTCCCCCGACCGCCTCGCGTCTGGGCAGAACTGCGTGCTCGCAGGGCTCGCTCCGGCAAGCCTTGCGGGCGGCGCGGCCGGCATCTCTAACGAGTGCCTCGGGCGCGACCTAGCGCTCGACGGACAGTTCGGCAAACTGAGCCTCGCCGAAGAATCGGAGGCCAGCGAGTACCCTGGTTGGGTGTTCGACTACACCGACCCGCCCTCGTTCGTGGGCACGCTCACCAAGGGCGAGGCCATGGGCCCCCACACCCGCGTGGGAGTGATGGTTGCCGTCTCCTTCACCACTTCGGGCCGCGTGCGAGCGTCCGAGGCCGTCGCCACCGCCGCTCGTGCCGGCACCTCCGACCCACTCGCCGCCACCCTCCGGGGTCTGGGCACTCCTATCGCCACAACGGCAGACCTGGTCGCCGCCAGAGCCAAGCTGGAGGCGGCCCGTCGCCTGCTGTTCGAAGACGCCAGCGCCCTCGTTGCCAATCGTTGCCGGATGGAGGCCGCGCAGCGGGAGTACAACTCCGCGCACGGTCTCACCCCGGCTGGCCCTGAGCTCAGCTGGCGTGGTGCTGTGCGAGAACGCGGCCGCGTGGTCGCAAAAATCCTCGACGGCCGTTTTCCCGTCTATGACACCCCGGCGACCAACCTGCGCGCCGCCAAGGTTGCCTACGAGGATTTGGCAACCTTGGAGGGCGAGGAGCGGGCCGCACGTGAGCGGCACATCAAGGACCTCATCGTCACCGCCAACGCACAATAGGTCGCCCTCACTCCCGGCGGGGCCGTCTCCGAGTTTCCCCGTCCCGAGGGCGAGGACACCGGGGCCACTGACCACCGGACGACTCAGCACTCCAGCACCCCTCGTCCCTCTGGCCGGAACGCCCGGGGGAGCAACGCTCAACGCGCCCCATCACGCGGAAACGAGCTGTCGGCCGTGAACAGCCGGCGCAGCAACAATCCGGCTGGCAGCCACCGCCGCGACGAGGCGCCGGCTGGCGGCAGCCAGCGCACCCGCGGGCATACTCCGCCCCCGCTGCAGGAACCCGCGCGGCCCGCTGGCCGTCCGCCCCGAGCTCGTCGCCCGGCTCGGGCCCCGCGTCCCCACAGCGACGACGAGGCGCGGCTCCGTCTCGACCGGCTGGCGCAGTCAGCTCTCCTTGAGGAGGAGGGCTCGATTGGTCCGAGCTGTCCTCCCCATGGGAGGGCCCATTCATCGTCAGTCGGGCGCTGCGCAACAACGCGTACTATCTAATAGACACCCAGAAGCCGCAGAAACGCAAGAGAGACACCTCCGGCGAGGAGACGGAGCGCCGTGAAACGCGGCGCTCCTCCGTCCGTTCTATTGCTGAAAACCATCGTATGTATCCTCCCTCTTTTGGACTTATAAACGCAACGGCGGCTCCCAAGCCGACGCCGGGGGCATGCCATTTTCGATTCCTATAAAGTTCTATTGTCTAAAGGCACGCCAACCGGGTCCGGCTCTTGAGCCCGGGGGCTCGCCCGGCTGCCCACCGAGGCGGACGAATAATGTGAGCAAGCAGCCCTTCGCCTCCCCTTCCCTAACCAGCTACAGACCGGCCCCCGGCTGTCCGGCTGAAGGGACCATGGGGTACGAAGGAACTTCTCACACGAAGGTCAGTCGACGCGCGTGGCAGCCGGACCGGCCCAGCTGAACTATGTTGATCCTAGCACCACCGGCATCTGCCGGCTCAACCTAGCCCTAGCCGGTTGACTCTAGGAGCCCGCTATTTTTCCTAAGGGTGAAGCCCCGTCCCTGCCACAGACCGGCTCCCGGCTGGCCGGCAGGCGGGGTGGAAACTGGAAGGAATCTTGGCACGCAAACACAAGTCAAAAGGCAAAGGGTGAAAGAAGAGCCGGCACGCACTTTCTTTCTAAGAATAAATGGCACAAGTTCTTTGCATATAAAAGGCCCACGGCCACGAGTTCATTACATATACACCCCCAGTGGGTGGAATTCCAGTCTAAAAACAGGAATGCAGGAAAGAAAAATCCTAAGCTATGGTAGCATTGGGCCGACCTTCTTCCAAGTCCTAACACCGCTGGACCAGGCGGTGCTCACGCCTTAGGAGCCGGCGGCGCTGGCGCCTTCAAGGCCGGCACCTCCGGGGCGGCCGAGGTAGAAGCCCCCGCAGCCGGAGTCGGCCCGGACTCGGCGTATTCGTTGGTGTCGGAGCCTTCATCGGACGTCTCGACGGCGCTCCCATCCGGGTCGTCTAGGGCGAGCCCGTATTGGTCCTCCGGGACCACCACGCCGTCCGCCCCGCACTCCGGGACGTACTCGTCCCACGCGGCGAAGGACAGAAGATCGCTTGCCCTCACCAGCATCTCATCGGCCACCGCCTCCAGCTCCGGGTCAGCGCCAGCGCGCTGGGCCGTGAGCAAGCCCAAGTCCAGCTCGGGGTACCACGATTTGGCGATGCGGAGTGCCATGCCCGCACCGGCTCGTGCCGCGGAGGCCCTCCAGGCGTTCACCCACACCGTCCCAAACTCCAACCACCTCGACAGCCGGTTCATGGAGATCGGCTCCACCGCGTCATGCCGGCTGCTTGGAGCCGCTTCAGGGCACAGACCATCTCCGACAGACGCGCCTCGGCGGCGATCCCCACCTCGTCCAGGGTCCAGGGGGCCAGCGGCCCGACGACCTCTCCTTGCGCCCGCCGGGCCTCACGGTCGGCTTCCACGGCCGCCTCCGCGACCTCCCGCGTGCCAGGGAAGAGCCCTAAGAGGAGGATGGGGGATGAGCAGGGAGGCGAACCAGAAAACCAAGAAGGAAGAGCAAGGCGGCGAAAACTTACTGTGCAGCATTTTGTCCACCTCGTGCCCCTGCTCCTGCAACTGCTCCTCCCTGGCGGACCACTCATGGCGCCGGCGCTCGTGCTCGACCCGGGTCGCCTGCGCGTCCTCGGCCGCCTTGGCCTCCAGCTCCTCGCGGAGCGCCTTCTCCCGCCCCTCCGCCTCCCGACGGAGGGCCGCCTCCTGGTCCGCCAGCGCTCGATGATGGGCCGCCTCGCGGCCCTCCCGCTCCGCCTTTGCCCGGTCCGCCTCCCCGCGGAGCCGGTCACTCTCCATCGTCAGGAGTTTCCGCTCCTCGTAAAGACTCACCACCTGGCGCCGAAGGCAGACCGTCTCGGCATGGGTGGCTGCACAAGACACAGGAGTCAGAAAGGATTCAGCCGCCTCTGGGGCAGCCGGCCTGACTCCCGGGGGCTACACCTAGTGGGTGCGCTTGCGCGCTCCCACTGGAAGATAGAGACACTCGCAAGGGCAACGTACCTCGCAAGTCCGACCCACCTACCCTCAGCCGGCTCGAGCCTCAGGGGCTACACCCACTGGGTGTCACACCCAGTGGGTGGAATTCCAGTCTAAAAACAGGAATGCAGGAAAGAAAAATCCCAAGCTATGGCAGCACCGGGCCGGCCTTCCTCCAAGTCTGAACACCGCTGGAGCCGGCGGTGCTCACGCCTTAGGAGCCGGCGGCAATGGCACCTTCGAGGCCGGCACCTCCGGGGTGGCCGAGGTAGAAGCCCCCGCAGCCGGAGTCGGCCCGGACTCGGCGTATTCGTCGGTGTCGGAGCCTTCATCGGCCGTCTTGACGGCGCTCCCATCCGGGTCGTCCAGGGCGAGCCTGTACTCCGGGACCACCACGCCGTCCGCCCCGCGCTCCGGGACGTACTCGTCCCACGCGGCGAAGGACGCAAGGTCGCTTGCCCTCACCAGCATCTCGTCAGCCACCGCCTCCAGCTCCGGGTTGGCGCCAGCGCGCTGGGCCGTGAGCAGGCCCAAGTCCAGCTCGGGGTACCACGATTTGGCGATGCGGAGTGCCATGCCTGCACCGGCTCGTGTCGCAGAGGCCCTCCAGGCATTCACCCGCGCCGTCCCAAACTCCAACCACCTCGACAGCCGGTTCATGGAGATCGGCTCCACCGCGTCGGGCCAGAGCGTGCGGACCAGCATCATGCCGGCCGCTTGGAGCCGCTTCAGGGCACGAACCACCTCCGACAGACGCGCGTCGACGACGATCCCCACCTCGTCCAGGGTCCAGGGGGCCAGCGGCCCGCCGGCCTCTCCTTGCACCCATCGGGCCTCACGGTCGGCTTCCATGACTGCCTCCACGACCTCCTGCGTGCCAGGGAAGAGCCCTAAGAGGAGGATGGGGGATGAGAAGGGAGGCGAACCAGAAAACCAAGAAGGAAGAGCAAGGCGGCGGAAACTTACTCTGCAACATTTTGTCCACCTTGTGCCCCTGCTCCTGCAACCGCTCCTCCCTGGCGGACCACTCCTGGCACCGGCGCTCGTGCTCGACCTGGGCCTCCTGCGCGTCCTCGGCCGCCTTGGCCAAGGCGGCGTCCTTGGCCTCCAGCTCCTCGTGAAGCGCCTTCTCCCACCCGTCTGCCTCCCGACGGAGGGCCGCTTCCTGATCCGCCAACGCTCGATGATGGGCCGCCTCGCGGCCCTCCCGCTCCGCCTTTGCCCGGTACGCCTCCCCGCGAAGCCGGTCACTCTCTGTCGTCAGGAGTTTCCGCTCCTCATAAAGACTCACCACCTGGCGCCGGAGGCAGACCGTCTTGGCATGGGTGGCTGCACAGGACACGGGAGTCAGAAAGGATTCATCCTGCCTCCGGGGTAGCCGGCGTGACTCCCGGGGGCTACACCCAGTGGGTACGCTTGCGCGCTCCCACTGGAAGATCAAGACACTCGCAAGGGCAACGTACCTCGTAGGTCCGCGGACACGATGGCGAGCCGGTTCTCAGCTCCTCGGTACAACCCCAGCAGGGTGTTGTATGTTGCCACCCGGCGGTCGTGCGCCGCCTGCAAAACAAGAGCTTTAGGCCCGACCCACCTGCACCTCAGCCGGCTCGAGCCTCGGGGGCTACACCCAGTGGGTGCGCCGACGCATCCCCACTGGAAAAGACGGAAGAACGCAACTAAAGGGAAGAAGGAAAGAAGACTCACCGCGACCGCCCGCTCCAAACTCACCAACCGGTCGCTGGCAGCTCGAGCGTCTTGCGTCGCCTGGGCGCGGGCTGCCGCAAACGCTTCCACGGCGGCGGCCACCACCGCTCCGAGGGAGCTCGACGGCCCGCCGGACGACGAGCTCCCGGCCGCCGCCCAGGTCTGCTGCTGCCGGCCCCCATGTGCGGGTTCTTCCTTATCGGAGACCTCGACGCTGCCGTCCCCTCCTGTCGCCACCGCGCAGGCGGCCGCCCTCGACACACTTGCGGCATCCGTTTTCACGGCCATCACGGCTCCCCCCTCCGGCACCCCACCGCCGACTGCTCTGGGCTGACTCTCCTTCGACACCAGCGCCTCCGGAGCCGGCGCCTCTGAAGCCGGCACATCTGGTGGTGGCGCCTCCAGAGCCGGTAGCTCCGGCCTCGGCCGCACATCGCCCGCGATCGTTCGGGCGGCGTCGCGGCCCATCGCCGCCTCACCCCCCGCGGTCGTTGCGCTCGCCTCCGCCCTTCGCTCGGAGCCATGGTGGCTCTTCGACCTCTTCTCCTGGCCGCGGGGGAAGGGCTCCCAAGCTCCGCCCGCGATCTCCCCGCCGCTTCCTTGGAGGAGGGGAAATGGCTCCCATGCTCCGCCAGCGGCCTTCCCGCTGGCTCCCCCTTGCCTCTTTGCCGCCTCCTCCCAGGGGCGGAGCTCCTGGGCATGCCGCTCCCGCTTCGCCACCTCAAAGTCAAGCCATGCCTGGCGCTCACTCTCCTCGGTCGCCGTCGGTGGCGCCGCCCTCTCCGTCCCGCCACCAGGTGTCCTCCCCAGGGCGCGCGCATCCCTGGTCACGAAGAAATAAGAGACTGGGGGAGGGGGGTATGTCGAACCAAGGTGGAGGAGATGACGGACTTACCCGGCGACGACGGGGATCTCCCTCCTCACAGGTCCCGCCTGGGCGACCTTCTGCTTCTTGCCGCCGCCTCCGCAACTGCCGCCGGCTGTGCGGTCGCCACACGCTTGGGCACCGGCTTGGTGGTAGCTGGCCCTTTCCCCTTGTCGCCCGCGTCCGGGCCTCCCCGGCTGGAGCCGCCGCCAGCTCGAGGTTGACGCCTCCGCGGCGCCGTGACCTAGTCCTCCAAGGCCTCGGACTTCTCCGGGGCCCCGGCGACGCGCATCTGGGGAGGGGACTCTCCCGTCGATTCGGCCTCGTCGGCCCCCTCCGTCTCCGTCTCCGCGTCGCCGGCACCAGATGCTCCGGCTCGCTCGGAGTCGACCGGCTCCACGTCGTCGGCGTGCTCGACCTCTTCGGGGTCCGACTCCGCCGTGTCAGGGGCCGGCTCCCCGTAATTCTGCAGCAGAGGGAAGAGCTGCGTGCGGGCCGTGCCGCACACTGTCAGACCGGGGGGAGGGGTGTCACCTCTAAAAAAGATGGAGGGGGGAACTGGCTTGTCACTTACCCGCGGTGCCGGGCGGCTCCGGCTGTACGGGGTTTCCCCTCATTGCCATACTCCCTCCGCCATCTTCGCCGTCGAAATGGCGTTCACCCTCCTCGCCACATAGGCCGGCTTCATCTCCTTGGTGGAGAGCCGGCAGGGGTCATGGCGTCCTCCCATCTGGCAGATGAGGTGCGGCCAGCGCTGCAGTGGCTGCACCCGGCGCGCCATCATCGTGGCCAGCAAGTCCGTGGCCTTCAGCCCCTCCGACCCGGTCATCGCGAGCAGGCGCTCGTAGAGCCGGTCCGCCGTCTCGGGCGCCGGAAGTGCAGCCGCTCGCCAGTTTAGCATCGCGGTCGGCGGGTGGTTGGCGAAGTCGGGGAGGTTGATGTAGTCCTCCTCCGGCTTCGCGTTCTTCATGTAGAAGAATCCCCGCTGCCATCGCTTCACCGACTCGTGCAGCGGGAGCTTCGGGAAGCCGGCTCCCTTGCGAATGTGGATCAAAGTGCCTTCGCAGGCGGTCATCACCATATGTTTCGTCGACGGGTCCTTCGCCGTCTGCCTCTTAAGGAAGAAAAGCCGGCACCAGAGGTCAAGCCTCGGTGTGACCCCCAGGTATCCCTCGCAGAGAGTGACGAACGCCGCCAGCTGCAGGACGACGTTTGGGGCGAGGTGGTGCGGCTGCAGGCCGAACCGCATCAGAAAGCCCCGGAAGAAAGCGCTCGCCGGCAGCCTGAGCCCGCGGAGGAAGTGGTCAGCAAAGACGACCACTTCGCCCTCCCGCGGGGCCGGGGAGTTCTCTGGCCCGGTCGGGCGCGCCACTAGGTGCTCCTCCGCCGGGAGCTTGCGACGGTGGCGGAGATGCTCGATGAATGTTTCGTCCACATCACTGCCGTCCCAGGCGCCCTTGCTTGCCGTGGCCAACGAGGGGGCACGCGATCGCGTCGACGGGCGCGGGAGTTTGGGGGTGGTCCGGGCTCTCTTCGGCGGCGCGCGGCGGTGTGACTTGTCCCCGTGCTTCGGTCTTCCTCTCTCTCTCTCGCGGCGGAGGGAGGAGGGCGACGAAGGCGATGTGGCGACAGGGGGGATCGAACAGGCCGTTCTGCCTCCCCCCTCTCAACATTTATACCCCGCGCGAGCGATCGTGGGGGCCGGATTCACTACGCACAACCCCCATGATTCCCGCGGCGCGCGGGGAGGACATCGTGGCGCTCGGGAATGCCAACCGTCCGCCCCGTGCTGTAAAGGATCCCTGCGCATGGGCCGAGGCTGCATCCAATGAGGGCCTCGCTCCGCTGCCCAGTCTTTTCCGCCGCGTGGCGCGTCTCCCCAACCAGGCAGGGAGCCCGAGGCGGCGCGCGAAGCGTCGGCCGGCTGCGGAGCCGTCCCTCACTTTCCGGTTCAGCTCGACTCTCAAGGTCGCCTCCGGCACAAGAACGATCTTCAAGCCGGTGAGGACCGTCGCGGCCCGTCGGCGAGTCCTCCCCGGCTTTGGGGACTACTGATGGGGGGATGACCCCGGGGTAGCCTCAAACACCCTTTATCCCCGCCTCCTAACACGACTAAAGGGCAGGCTGCCTCCCCCTGCGGCCCGGCTGCGCCCTGCCGGAGGGGATCCGCCAGCTATGCCCAGCCGGCTGAGCATTGGATACCGTCTACAGGGCGTACATGGCAACAGTGGCCCCCATCCCGTCGAGGGTCAGCGCCGATATGGCTACAGCGAGGATGTCAGGGCCTCTGACCATGGCGGATGGCGACCGGGCTTCCAACAGTGCCGGCACGCCTTCAACCACTCCGTTACCTGCCCCGGCGTGGCTACAGGGTGGCCGGCCGTACCGCTGACCTCGGCCGGCCGCCGCAAGACGACGCCACAAGGCGCGGCCCGTGCTGCGATGTGATCGGTGTTGGGGCCCACCTCGCGGGCCCCACCGGTTCCTGACGAGACTCTTCAGCTGGTGGGACCTACCGGCGACAAGACCCCATGGCCGGGCCCCCGCAGCCGGCTAGAGAGGCTGCCAGCTGGGGCCCCCTTTGACCTTCTATTTGTATTGTATTCCGGGGGGTTGGCCTATAAAACCCCCCGGGCCGCCCCCATGCAGGGGACGATCGATCGATTGGTTCTTCCACATCCTCCACGCACATGCACATAAAGAGGTGGAAGAGCAGGTAGCTCCTTCTCCCTCCTCGTTTCATACAGCTCAAGGAGCACCATTGTAACCCGACCATCATCTCAACTAGACTGAGCAGGACTAGGGGTATTACTTCCCACGGAGGGCTCCGAACCTGGGTACATCGTGTGTCAGCCACCGCTTGTGCCTAATCCCGCTCCCGGAGCCCGCCGGCGTCCTTCGGCCCCTCTCGATAAGCCTACCCATGGCATCTGCCGTGACGAAACCACGACAAGCTGGCCGTTGGACTCCGTTACATTGATGTGTTAATCCGTCTCAATCCTATCAGCCCGCAATGGAGAGGAAATTTTGTGTATGGAGAACCGAAGGCTCATGAGAGGCACCATATGTGGGAATTATTGAGAAGGATTCGCAACAATTCTTCTGAACCTTGGTTGATGATAGGTGTTTTCAATGAGACCATGTGGCAAAGCGAGCACCTTTCTAGATCTAAACGTTCGGAAGGCAACATGGCAGATTTCAGGAGGGTTTTAACACATTGCAACCTGCATGATATGGGCTTCAAGGGAACGTCCTGGACTTATGATAATAAACAGAAGGGGAGGTACAATGTGAGAGCTCGCCTAGATAGAGGGGTGGCTAGCCCAGAGTGGTGCAAAATTTTCACTAGTGCGACAGTGGAACATGTTGTTTCTTCTAGGTCTGACCACGTCCCCCTTCTCCTCCGTTTTGGACCCAAGAAAGAGTGGCGCCCTGTTAAAAACAGTTTCAGATATGAACACATGTGGGAGCGGACTGGTAGTTTGACAGAGGTGGTAGCTAATGTGTGGGCTGTTGGAGGTGCTGGACCTTCACTTGACAAAATTGCCTTAAACTCAGCAGCATGCAAGGTGTGCTTGGCAGGTGGGCGCAAAGGGAGTTTTGTTCTGTCCAAAATAAAATGAAGGCGCTAAGGGACAACCTTAAGGGTTTCCGTATGCTGCACCAGTCTGCGCAAATTGAGGAGAAAATAAAATGGACTGAATCTGAATTAGATGAATGGCTGTACAGGGAGGAGATGATGTGGAGACAATGATCACATGTGACATGGCTGAGAGAAGGGGACCGGAACACGAAATTCTTTCACCGCAAAGCAACGTGGTGCAGAAAGAAAAATAAAATACTGAAGCTGAAACGTGATGATGGAACCTGGGTAGAAAGCGGAGAGGAAATTCATGAGGAGATTAACGAATTCTTCCAAAGTCTCTACAGAAGGGATGACAAAGTAATACCCCATGAGCTTATTGATATATTTCCAAGGAGAGTGGATGGTAATATGAATGAGGCTCTTATCAAACCAATAACAGAAGAGGAAATCATCGATGCTGTTTTTCAGATTGGGCCTCTCAAGGCCCCAGGGCCGGACGGTTTCCCCGCTTGCTTCTTCTAGCGGAATTGGTTGACCCTCAAGGAAGATGTAGTTAATGGGGTAAAAAAGTTTTTTGAAGATGGGCTCATGCTGGAAGGTGTAAACAACACGACAATTGTTTTAATCCCCAAAGGAAATAACCCGCTCAGCATCAAGGATTACCGCCCCATTAGCCTCTGCAATGTGATATACAAAGTAATTTCGAAGATGCTAGTTAACCGATTGCGGCCCTTGCTTTCTCATCTCTGAATCTCAAAGTGCTTTTATACCAGGGGGACTGATCACTAACAATGCAATCATCGCATTTGAGTGCTTCCATAAAATCCAACACAACAAGTATCTGCGAGACACCCACTATGCTTACAAGCTTGACTTGGCCAAGGCCTATGACAGGGTTGATTGGAACTTTTTGGAGGGCATCCTTCAGAAACTGGGGTTCGATCAGAAGTGGATCAGATGGGTGATGTTATGCATCAGATCTGTCATGTTTTTGGTTAAGTGTAATGGGGTGATGCTGAAGGCTTTCAAATCAACCAGGGGCTGAGACAGGGTGATCCATTAAGCCCCTACCTCTTCTTATTTGTGGCTGAGGGTTTATCTATGTTACTTGATAGAGAAATAAATAGAGGCACCATTACTCCCCTAAAGATTGCCCAGGGCAGCCCTGGTATATCGAACCTTCTTTTTGCCGATGATAGCTTGCTCTTCTTCAAAGCTAATGTAGACCAAGCAAGGAAAATCAAGGAACTGCTAGACTTATATCAGAAATGCTCGGGGCGTCTTTTGAGCCAGAGCAAGTGCTCCTTGCTGTTAAGTGAGGCATGCCCGGACGATGTTCAAAAAGAAATCATGTTAATGTTAGGAGTGGAGTCCTCAACATTTGAGGGTAAATACTTGGGGCTGCCTACGGCGAAGGGCAGAATGAAAAATGATCATTTCCAACCAATACTGGACAGATTTGGGAAAAGATGTAATGACTGGAACGAATGATTCATGTCCCAAGAAGCAAAGGAAGTTCATGTTAAATCCGTTGCCCAATCATTATCAACTTATGTCATGGGGGTTTTCAAGCTCAACAAAAGTTTCTATGGAAGTTATGAAAGAGTCATTAGAGACTTTTGGTGGGGAAATAAGGATGAATAGAGAAAGGTTCATTGGATTCATGGGAAAATATGACAAGACCAAAAACAGACGGTGGTATAGGTTTTCGGGATATGCACTCCTTTAACCAAGCACTGCTTGCAAGACAGGGGCGGAGATTGGTTCATCACCCCAACAACTTATGTGCACAGTTTCTAAAATCCAAATATTATTCAAATGGTGAGCTTCTGAATACCGTTTTCCCATCTGATGCTTCTCCCACGTGGCGTGGTATTGAGTTTGGGCTTGAACTCCTAAAACAAGGTTTGATTTGGAGAGTTGGCAGCGGCAGGAAAATTCAAATTGAAAGAGATCAGTGGATTCCAAGGAAGGAAGGCCTTAAAACTACAAGTTTTATTAGTCGATCCAGATTGAGATGGGTCAATCAGCTTATGAACCCGGGCACGAGGGAATGGAATGTTGAGCTTATCAGGAAAATATTTCATGACTTTGACGCTACTGAAATATGCAAAATCCGGATTCCATGTGAGGAGGTTGAGGACTGTGTGGCGTGGCACTATGAAAAAATGGGTGTCTTTATCGTTAAGAGTGCCTACAAGCTTGCTGATACTCTCAAAAGAAATGGAAGGGGGGCGCCATCCAGCTCGTCGAATGAACCCTGGAATAGAAGCATCTGGGATGTTATATGGAAGGCAAATATCCCAGAGAAAATAAAGATTTTCGGATGGAGAGTGGTGACCCAATCCTTGGCAACTAAGCATAATTCCTTCAGAAGAACCATTATCAAAGAGGATGTGTGTGATATATATGGGATGAAAAGTGAGGATGAATTTCGTGCAGTAATATCATGCACTAGAAGTAAGGCGTTGAGAGCTGCCATGAGGACATACTGGGAAATCCCAAGGGAATCAGATTTAAGACGGTCTGGCGACGACTGGCTGCAGAACCTCCTTCTACCACAATCATACAATGTAATAAATAATATATTGATGATCCTGTGGAAAGCCTGGAGCCTCAGAAATAACACTATCCATGGGGATGGCAAAGATACTGTCATTGGAGCGATGCATCAAGTCCTCAATCTGAGTGACGACATGCTAGCGGCTGTACATGCGACAAGTGCTCTTGATAGTAAGCGTGCAATCACCTTGTTTGGTCAGAGCGATTGCAAGGCCTCTCCCTTGAAACCTTGTGTCTGGAGCGCCCCTCCTATAGGGACTGCTAAACTCAACTGTGATGCAGCTTTCTTTAGTGATTCGGGAGACACCTGGGGGGGCGCTGTGGCTTGGGATCACCGAGGTCACGTGTACTTTTCGGTTGGTCGCAGGCTGAAGCATTGCTTTTCAACTGAAGAAGCTGAGGCATCTGCGGTTCTGATGGGATTAACGGAACTGGCAAAATTGTATAAAGCCCCCTGATCCTAGAGGTGGACTGCTCTATTGTAGGGCGAGTTCTGCTGTTGGAGGAGACCTGCAGATCGGCCTGCTTTATAGTTGTTGCTGACATAAAAAGCTCAATGTCTACGTTCTCCAGGATTGACATCAAGGTGATCAGCAGAAGCCAAAATGAGCTGGCTCATCAGATTGCTGCTACAGCGAGAGCTTCAGGTGACCACTTGTTGGTGGTTGTTGTGCATCCCACCGCGAGGAAACAAATGATCGCTGATTGTAATCCGGCCGCCAGTGCCTAGTTTGTATGCATTGGTTCTAAAAAAATACTCGCTTGGTCTTGGACAATCTTAGACATTGGCGGCCTAAATTCTGGTTCAGGCTGCATAAGAAATTTTGGGTCAACCACATGCTCAAAAAAGTTTACTATTTGTGCATTGTTTGGATCTGATTTTTTTTGTTGAGACCTACTCAGATGTCCAAATACTTTGAAATTTTGCACGCCCTCATGCACTAAAATATCTTCCATGCAAAAAAATAGATTTTTTTGAATTTTTCTAGTATTTCTTTTGATTTTACTGTCCACCGAGAGCAGATGAGCCTGGTCTCAGAATTGAATATTTGAGTGTTTTAGTCCTACCCTACGTTCATCTGCCTTATCGTGGTGTCACTCAAGATATGTACCGTGGCTAAGGTGGAACCTACTTATACCTCCAATTCTAGAGTTATAGTCTTTTTACACATAATTTTTTTGTAATAGAAAGATCGTAAGGGAGGCCCCTATAGTATAGTTGATGCAACAAACTCAAATTGCAACTATCATGCCTTGCATCTGGGTGGGTGAGAAGGCATCAGCCCCTTTCCACGATTAGGTTGTGCCTTAGTCTGCCTTTTGCACATAACTTTGTGAGTTGTTTAAACTTGTATTCCAAACAAAGATAAGATTAACAGCGACAATATAATTCATTTATAAATTTGTCACTTTCTATCCTATAACACACATGTCCGAGTCATGCAGCATAATTAAATATACAATTTAAGTTTGCAGGTTAAATTATGGCAGGGGTATTATTTGACTATCAATCTAGTTCCTTATACTCCCTTCGCCCCATAATATAAGATTTATCGTTATTCCCTCCATCCCATAATACAAGATGTTGTAATAACATCTTACATTATGTGAATTACAACATCTTGTATTATTACATTATGGGAATTACAACATCTTGTATTATGGGGCAGAGGGAGTAATTAGCATTGTATCCGGGTGTAGGAGCATTTGATGTAATCTCAAAGAGGGCAAATAGACTACTAGTCAAAGGAACTTGTTTTAATTATCATGGCAATTTAAAGATTTTGAGGAGGTACCTACGAACACTCTTGAAATGAAAGTTGGGGGGGGGTGATTTTTTTAATAAAATCTTCGAATGAAGCTATTTCGTGAAGAAACATATATTAAGAAATTAGAATAAATACTTGCGAGAAGCAAAACTACGCTAAGCATGCATTCAATAAAAGGCTAATGTCATTAGAACCAAAGACAATATGCTTACTAGGTTCAGTGGCATGCCTTTTCGTAGATTGGATGTAGTTACTAATTCATGATCTCGCATGTACAAAATGAAAACTTCATTCTCAATTCTACGAGAATCTTATTGAAAGTGTTTCATTTGCTTCTCTTTAATGGAAGTTTCATTTTCCCAGAATGTATCCTAATTTTTGGCCTAATCCTTCTTCTGATAATCGACCTGACTGCAGTCTTTTTCTGTCGATAAGGATGGCACTACAGGACCTTCTACTTCTAATAAGCCATGAACTATAGATAGAGAAGAATCATTCTGAGCATATAGACTATTAGATGATTCTGAGATAGTAGGTTCAATAAAACGCTAAGCATGATTATAGAGGGATGGAGATAAAAAGAAATTATTCCCTTTTACACTTGGAAGTAAAAGCATTGGAATTGTATAGGCTATTGGATGATTCCGTTTCATGGGACTAGAACCAAACAATGCTGAAATTCCATCTGAAAGTTTATGCTATGCATTTGGTTCTTTGTGATCAGAATTATATCTATAATTTTTTGTCGCATGAAGGAGAAAGTACCGCTCGAGCTTGGGGGAGGCTTTAGGATTGAATGCTTAAATGCCCCCAATCATGAGTTTTGAAGAGATATATTTATTAATAAATTTATGCTAGGCTTTTTCTTCATGATAAAGAATTGATTGATTCTTCTTATACAAGTTCTTTCTCAAAAAGAAGTATTGAATTCAAACTAGATCTTATTGAAAGACTTAAATGCAATTCTAAAGATTGGGAGATTGACAAAGTTAAAGAATCAGGTATAAGTCTTGAATATGACTGTGTTAAGTCTTTTTATAGGAACATATGTTTTTCATGAGCTTAGTGCAAAATATGGACTTGATTCTGACATAGTAGTTAAATTTTCTAAATATTTTGCTACTCACCTTGCTCTTCCTAAAAAGAAGTGGTTTAAATATCATGAACCTATTGAAGATGATTGTGCAGAACCTATTATTGTTAAAACTGAAACACTGGCTTATTCTGCTAATCCTGTTGTGCCTACTTCTTATATTAAAAAGCCTCATTTCCCTGTTAAAGCTAAGGAATAATCTAAGGACACAATTGTGGTTCACAATAATTATACTAAAGCTCCTAAACCCTTAAATCAAATTAAAGTATAACCTTACATTGCAATGGCTAAAGATCTATTGGTTGATAATATTAATGGGCATGCTATTTATTTCTATGAAGAACCTGCTAGAATTGTTAAACATGTTAGGGCCACTTGTTTTTGTTAAGATTGGATATCATTATTATAATGGTTTATGGGATATTGGTGATAGCATAAGTGCTATTCACTTCTCTCTTTATTGAGAAGTTATGCATGATATTCCATCTGCTGAGATAGAAGACATTGATGACACTATAAAGCTTGCAAATAGGGATAACATTTCACCTCCTGGGATTGTATGAGACGCTGAAGTCTTGTGTGGTAAGATCAAATATCCTAATGATTTCTTACTACTTGGATGTGAACAAGATAATTTGTGTCTCATTTTATTTGGTAGACCTTTCTTAAATATCGTTAATGCAAAAATTGATTGTGTTAAAGATAAAACTAGAGTTAAGTTTGGTGATGAATCTCATGAATTTAATTTTTCTAAGTTCACCAAACAACATCACTTTGAGGATTTACCTGATGAGAATGTTATTATTGGTCTTACTTCTATTGTTTTGCCTCCTACTAATCGTTTACAAAAATCATGAAAACGATATGCATATGAATGAAAGAAATGATATAGATGAAATATTCTTTATGAAGACCTGATTCTTAAGCATAATTTACGTGTTGAAATCTGGAAGATCCTCCTCCACCTAAGGGTGATCCAGTGTTTGAATTAAAGAAACTCCCTGATTTTGAAATATAAATATCTTCATGAGAACAAATATATCCTGCTATTATCAATGCTCAATTTTTAGTGCACAAAGAAAAGATATTGTTGAAAACTTTGAAGAAACATTATGATGCAATTGGATATACTATGGATGATATTAAAGGCATTAGTACTTCTATGTGTGAACACAAAATTGACATGGATCCAGATGTTAAACTTGTTGTTGATCATTAATGCCGCTTAAATCCTAAGATGAAGGAAGTGGTAAGAATTGAAATACTAAAGTTGCTGAAGGCAGGTATAGTTTATCCTATAGCTAATAGTAGATGGGTAAGTCCTACTCATTGTGTCCCAAAGAAAGGTGGCATTAATTATGTTCCTAATGATAAAAAATGAACTTATCCCGCAAAGAGTTGTAACTTGTTATAGGTTGGTTATTGGTTTTATAAAATTGAATAAAGCTACCAGAAAAGACCATTATCCTCTACCTTTTTATTGACCAAATGTTAGAAATATTATCTAAGCATACCCATTTCTGCTTTCGAGATGGATATTTTTGTTTCTCTCAAATACGTGTGTCTCCTGAAAATTAGGAAAAAAATGTTACTTGTCCTTTTGGAACTTTTGCTTATAGACGTATGCTATTTGGTTTACTCAATGCACCTGCTACCTTTCAAAGATGTATGACTGCTATATTTTTTAATTTCTGCAAAAAAATGTTGAAGTCTTCATGGATGATTTCTTATGGAAATTCATTTGATGACTACTTGATCAATCTTGAAAAAGTTCTGCACAGAAGTAAGGAAACTAGTCTTGTCTTGAATTGGGTGAAGTGTCACTACATGGTTATTGGTTGGTTAGAAGGTTAGTTCCCAAAAATATATGAAATGTTGTATAAAGCATACAATATTCTCAAAATATTAGCATGATACAATAAAAAATTATAGATATGTTGGAGACTTATCAATGGCATCCATGATGGATTCTCCCTTAAGCAGAGTAATAGAAAAGGCCTATAGATGGGATCACGGAAGAACAGAGGCTTGTGGTAGAGATAAAATTGTTTTGGGTATCACTTCTAGGGTTTCTGAATATTGGGGAATTTGTAGGACTGTAATTAGGTCAAACAATGCCATCAGGGGGGCACAGAGCACCTGGGTACTAAGTAATAGGTTAGTCCATAAAAACAATATAAAATGACATATAAAGTACAAGAATGATAATAGAATAGCATGAAACATTCAAAAATTATAGATACGTAGGAGACGTGTCAGCATCCCCAACCTTAATTCCTACTTGTTCTCGAGTAGGTAAATGATGAAAACGGATTTTTTTGTGCAATGCTACCTGACATGTCTTAATAATGTAATCCTTTGTGGTTTGAATACTGGGAAGTGTTTGAATTGTTAGATATCAACACTATAATATGCAAGAATGCTAGAAATTAATCATTGTGTTCCAAAATAAAGAATGCTAAAGACTGCTATTCCTTAACATTTAATCATGTAAGCATGGCAAAGCTCGGTTCATACATCTCCAACGTATCTATAATATTAGATTGTTCCATGTTGTTATATTATCAATCTTGGAAGTTTTACAATCATTTTATAGCAACTTTATATCATTTTTGGGACTAACCTATTGACATAGTGCCAAGTGCTAGTTGCTTATTTTTTTACTTCACAGAATATCAGTACCAAACGAAGCCCAAACACCGCGAAACTTTTTGGAGATTTTATTTTTGGCCAGAAGACACGTGGAGGAGCAAAGAAGTGCCATAGAGCAGGGCCAAGGAGGCCAGAACCCACCAGGGCACGCTAGAGACCCTAGTGCGGCATGATGGGTTGTGCCCTCCTTGGGCGCCTCTCCACCACCTATCAGCTCTATAAATACCCAAATATTCCAAAAACCCTCGGGGAGTCGACGAAACACAATTCCAGCCGCCGCAAGTTCCAGAACCGCGAGATCCAATCTAACACCATCATGGAGGGGTGCATCGTCTTCATGGGTGCCACTCTGATGACGCGTGAGTAGTTCACCATAGACTTATGGGTCTGTAGGTAGTAGCTAGATGGCTTCCTCTCTCTCTCTTGATTCTCAATACAATGGTCTCTTGGAGATCTACTTGATGTAATGACTTTTTGCGGTGTGTTTCTTGGGATTCAATGAACTTTGAGTTCATGATCAATTTCTATCCATGAATATTATTTGAGTCTTCTTTGATCTCTTATATTCATGATTACTTATAGCCTCGTATTTCTTCTTTGAATATTTGGTTTAGTTATGCCAACTAGATCAATTTTCTTGCCATGGGAAGAGGTGCTTTGTGATGGGTTTGATCTTGTGGTGTCCTCTTCCAGTGACAGAAGGGGCAATGAGGCATGCATGTATCGTTTCTATTAAGGATAAAAATATGGGGTCTATTCCTACATGAATAGATCTTGTCTACATCATGTCATCGTTCTTATTGCATTACTCCGTTTCTCCATGAACTTAATACACCAGATGCATGCTGGATACCGGTCAGTGTGTGGAGTAATATTAGTATATGCTGAATCATTTCGGTCTACTTATCTTGGACGTGATGCCTATATAATGATCATCTCCTTGGATATCGTCATGATTATTTGATCTTCTATCAATTCCCCAACAGTAATTTGTTTACCCACCATGTGCTATCTTCCAACATATTGTTTTCTGATCTATCTTTTTCAGATCTATTATTCCAAAAACCCAAAAATATGTTGCTGCAATTTTTATTTGCTTCTTTTATTTTGTGTTCTTGTGTGATCTACCCATCCAATATACAAGAAACCAATCTATCTTTTTACCGTGGAGAGATTGACAACCTCTCTTATGCGCCAGGTTGCAAGTATTTGTTCTTTGTGTGCAGGTACCTTTGCATTGTGTTGCGTGGTTCTCCTACAGGTTCGATAACCTTGGTTTCATAACTGAGGGAAATACTTATGGTCACTGTGCTGCATCATCCCTTCCTCTTTGGGGAAGTACCGACACAGTATCAAGCCACATCAAAGGAATTTCTGGCGCCGTTGCCGGGGAGGAGGTACGAAAGTAGTCTCCCATCAACTTGCCAATTTCCGGCGCCATTGCCAGGGAGACATCATAAACATCTATCAGGTTCTTAATCACAAATCTCATCTCCTTGCAATTTACATCATTTTCCATTTGCCTCTCGTTTTCATCTCCCCCACTTCACAAAATTTGTCGTTTTATCGCCCTCTTTTTTATTTGCCTTTTTCTCATGAGATCTCTTGTTTTCTATGTTTTCTTGTGTTGCCACGTGCCTTGTATTTTCTTGCATCTTTGCTTGATAAAAAACTATTCATATGGATCCTCATCCACTTGCTAATCTTTTCAAAATACCAAATTATGATGAACCAATTTCTAGTGAGTTGAGTGCACTTGATTATCTCTCTGAAGTTTTGTTTGAAAATCATGAATCTGAAATTTTTGACGAAGTGTTGAAAGAAGAAATTTATAAGGTGATTCATGATAGCTCCTTGATTGAAAAGCATGATTTCAATGTTGCTACTATAATCTCTATTAATGTAAATTATGTTAATGATATGCAAAACTACAAGCTTGGGTATGATAATTTTGTCATGCCCACTTCTTGTTTGAATTATCATGATTGGCGTGATAATGCTTCTTATGATCTTGAAATTTTATTTATGCCTCATGTTGAATATATTATTGATTATCAAAAGTGGGTTTGGGAGAGCGTCAAATTTAGGTAAAAATAATCCCACATATTTGGAGAGTGTTCAATCTTATGAATTTTATGATAAAAGTGGGTTTGCAGAGGTCATAACTTTAGTTGATGATAATCCAACAATTTTGGAAGATGATAAAAGCTTTATGCATGTTGATCATAAAGAGAGTATTGTTTATGATTGCTATATCATTGAATTTGATTATGATCCTACATGTAATTATTATGAGAGAGTAAATTATGGCTTTAGAAATTTTCATGATACTAAATTACCTCTTTTCATGTTGAGACTGCTATTGTCTCTTTCTTGTTCCTTCCATATGCTAGTTTTTGCTTGCCTTGATAATTTGTTTGCTTATAAAATTCCTATGCATAGGAAGTATGTTAGACTTAAGTGTGTTTTCCATATGCTTCATGATGATATCTTTGTGTTTCTATTACTATCTTTCATGAGGGCATCATTGAAATCTCAAGCCTATCTTAATGGCTATAACGATAGCGCTTGTTGGGAGGCAACCCGATGAATAAAATTTATTTTTACCTTTTTATTTCTGTTATTGAGTGCTTACACAATTATTCTACTGTTATGATTGTGTTTTTATGTTTTAATTAGTGTTTGTGCCAAGTAAAGCCTTTAGGATCAAGTTGGGTGATAGTTGATTTAATCTTGTTGAAAACAGATTTTCTTGCGTCCAGTAGGAAACTTTTTAAAAATCATAGAAGATACGGAAAATTCTTATTTTTTTAAACAAGATTGATATACAAATTTCTGTCGTTTTCCTAATTTTTCAGAAGTTTTTGAGTAATAGAAGTATGGTTGGAGTACAGATTACTACAGACTGTTCTGTTTTTGACAGATTCTGTTTTTGTTGCATTGTGTGCTTGTTTTGATGAATCTATGGCTTGTGTTGGAGGTTATATGACATGGTAAAGTTAGAATAGGGTAGATATAATGCAATAATAAAATATGAATGGGTTTTCAACAATACTTAGAGTGGTGATTTGCTTTATTATACTAACAGATCTCACAAAGATTTTGTTGAGTTATGTGTGATTGAAGTTTTCAAGTTTTGGGTGAGATCACGATGGATGAAGGAATAAAGAGTGGAAAGAGCCTAAGATTGGGATTCTACAACACTACAATATAAATACAAAGATTAACAATAAACTAAGCTTGGGGATTCCCGGAGTGGCACCCCCTCTTTCTTCTAACAACCATCGGTATTTTACTTGGACCTATATTTTTATTCGTCACATATCGTGAGTTTTGCTTGGAGCGTCTTGTATTATATGAGTCTTTGCTTGATTTTGTTTTTATTTTGTCACTACTATCCTTGCTGGACACACCTATTTGAGAGAGACAAAATTATGCTATGATTTGTTAAAATTGCTCTATATGCTTCACTTAATTTTTGTGAGCTATGGAATTGCTCTAGTGCTGCACTTATATCTTTTTGAACAGGGCGTGCTTTGAATTTTTGAAGAAATACTCTCATGCTTCACTTAGATTAATTTGAGAGTTAGTGAATTTTGAAGAAATTCTCTCATGCTTCACTTATATTATTTTGAGACATGAAATTTTTATGGTCATGTTGTTCACTTAAATTTATGTGAGCTTGTCAAAAGCAATGTCAATATATGAAACTAGTCCCAAGGTGATAGATATTCAAGAGGGATATAATAAAAACATTCATCAAGATCATTGGACAAATTAAACTTGATTCCTTGTAATAGTTTTGAGACATGGTGATAGTGATATGTGAGCTATGTTGGTGAGTAATTATGCTTTAGTAAGGATATTGGTGTGAAGGTTTGTGATACCCTATGCACTCACAAAATTCAATACTTATGCAATGAAATTACATCCTAATTATGTGCATTATTTGGTGTTAGTTATGCCTAATGCCCGTTTATGAGAATTTTTGTTTCTTGGTTGGTTGCTTCTCAATCTATTTGCTAGCCTCCACTTGCACTAAGTAGAAATACTACTTGTGCATCCAAAATCCTTAAACCCAGTTTTGCCATATGAGTCCACCATACCTACCTATATGCGGTATTTCCATGCCGTCCCAAGCAAATTTGTATGTGCCATCTCTAATTTTCAAAATGAATTTCATTTTTGTGTGCTCGTATCGCTCATGAAGCGGAAGGGGGTGACCAATATTTTTCCATGCTAGATATGCTATTCTCAAGATGAGTGTTTATTCACTAGTCATTGCACAAGAGTACAGTGGTAATAGGAATGCCTAGTCCTGAAATGGAAAATAAAATTACTTTATCTTGTGAAATAATAAACTCCTTAGAAAGTATTGGTATGGATGGTACTCGTGGATATGGCTAGCCGTGGATTGTGAAAGAATGGTGGAAAAAGGAATGAACTTTATTTTCTGTTTGAGAACCGCTTTTGATATATCTAGCATGGAAAGGTATTGAAAGCTCTCGGTAGTTTTCGTTTATAGGAAAGGCATGCCACCCAAAATATTTTTCTCTCTCAGTTTAAACTTTGAGCTCTGGCACCTCTACAAATCTCTACTTCCCTCTGTGAAGGGCCTATCTATTTACTTTATGCATTTTTTACTCTTATTTGAGTCTCCATCTTCTCTTATAGAGCAACAACTAGGGGGCACTATGATCGTACTTGAGCATTGGGTGTAGCTAATATTTGAGTGTGTTCCATGAATAGATCAATGATTGAGCATGATGGGCTAGGGATAACTTTCTTTAGTGTTGATATTTTGAAAGACATGGTTGCTTGTTGATATGCTTGAGTATTAAAGTCTTCATATCAAAACTAGACTATTGTTTTGAACAATCTAAAGGTCCAAATGTCCATGCTACAAAAGAAAAGTATATGTGATGAACATGTTAGGCAGCATTCCACATTAAAGAAATTGTTTTTATCATTTACCTACTCGAGGACGAGCAAGAATTAAGCTTGGGGATGCTGATACGTCTCCAACGTATCTATAATTTTTTATTGTTCCATGCTGTTATATTATCAATCTTGGATGTTTTACAATCATTTTATAGCAACTTGATATCATTTTTTGGGAATAACCTATTGACATAGTGCCAAGTACTAGTTGTTATTTTTTAATTCACAGAATATCAGTACCAAACGAAGCCCAAATACCACGGAACTTTTTGGAGATATTATTTGGGCCATAAGACACCCGGAGGACCAAGGAAGTACCAGAGAGGAGGGTTGAGGAGGCCACAAAACACAAGGGCGTGGTAGAGGCCCCTGGCGCAGCCTGATGGGTTGTGCCCTCCTTGGGACGCCTCTCCGCCGCCTATCAGCTCTATAAATACCCAAATATTCCAAAAACCCTAGGGGAGTCGATGAAACACAATTCCAGCCACCGCAAGTTCTAGAACCGCGAGATCCAATCTAACACCATCACAGAAGGGTGCATCGTCTTCATGGGGAGTGATGCGTGAGTACTCCACCATAGACCTACGGGTCCTTAGGCAGTAGCTAGATGGATTCCTCTCTCTCTCTCTCTTTTAATTCTCAATACAATGGTCTCTTGGAGATCTATTTGATGTAATGACTTTTTGTGGTGTGTTCATTGGGATCCGATGAATTTTTAGTTCATGATCAGTTTCTATCCATGAATATTATTCGAGTCTTCTTTGATCTCTTATATGCATGATTACTTATAGCCTCGTATTTCTTCTTCAAAACTTTGGTTTAGTTAGGCCAACTAGATCGATTTTTCTTTCCATGGGAAGATGTGCTTTGATGGGTTTGATCTTGCGGTGTCCTCTCCTAGTGATAGAAGGGGCAGCGAGGCACACATGTATCGTTGCTATTAAGGAGAACAAGATGGTGTCTATTCCTACATGAATAGATCTTGTCTACGTCATGTCATCGTTGTTATTGCACTACTCCATTTCTCCATGAACTTAATACACTAGATGCATGCTGGATAGCGGTCGACGTGTGGAGTAATAGTAGTACATCCAGAATCATTTCGGTTCTTATCTTGGACACGATGCCTATATAATGATCATTGCCTTGGATATCTTCATGATTATTTGATCTTATATCAATTGCCCAACAGTAATTTGTTTACCCACCATGTTCTATACTCATGAGAGAAGCCACTAGTGAAAATATACTCATGATTATAGCATGCTTGACCAGGATTGACTTGTTGGAATATAAACATGAAAATCAGTGCGGCTGGGTTTTCCTTTGCGTGGAAAAATAGTTTTTCCAAAGACCTTGGTACCTCCATTCCTCCAAGATCAGCACCATAACTCCCCTTTGGTTCAACCCGTTGATCTTATTAGAAGAGGTGAATAAGATCAAGCTGACATTTCTCTGATGAGTTGCTCAAAAGTTGTCCTAACCGGGAACACAGCTAATCATGATTTGTTTTATACACTCTCTAGATGTTTGTGTACTTTACCCATGATACTTGTGATTAGTGTTGGGTTTTTAACCGAAGAGGAGGGGATGATGCAAGACAATATAGATAAGTATTTCCCTCAGTGAGAACCAAGGTTATCAAACCAATAGGAGGACCACACAATTTCACGTCTTCAGCGCCTACACACAAAATAGCACACACTTGCACCCAACGTGGGCAAGAGGGTGTCAATCCCCTTGAACTCGTTACTTGCAAGTAATAAGTAGTGTAGTTGGATAGTTTGATAAATAAAAAATGAAAATAAATAAAAATTAAATAAAGTAAGGAAGGTATTTTGACTTTTTGTAATGATGTTTGTGAATAGACCCGGGGCCCATAGTATTCGTTAGAGGCATCTATCTCGTAGAAAGCACACTGTTGGTAAACAAATTACTGTTGGACAATTGATAGAAAAGCGCATAGTTATGAAATATTTATTTATGGAAATGATCATTACATATAGGCATCACGTCCATAAGCAAGTAGACCGACTCCTACCTGCATCTACTACTATTACTCCACCTATCAACCGCTATCCAACATGCATCTAGAGTATTAAGCAAAACAGAGTAATGCTTGGAGAACAATGATATGATGTAGATAAAGTAAATCCAATTAATATGAATCAAACCCATAGTTTTACCCTTAGTTAAAACAATACAATATGTGTCATGTCCCTTTCTTTCGCTGGGATTGAGGATTGCAAGATAGAACCCACTAAGACGCACCTCTCCCGTAGAAGATAAATCAATCTAGTTGGCCAAACTACATCGATAGATCAGAGAGAATCGCAAAGCTATAATAATCATGGATCTATATGAAAGACCATCAAGGAACTCAATATAATATCATGAATAATCTGAACATAAACTGACAATTTATCGGATCCCAACAAACACACCACACAAGAGTGATGACATAAGATAGATCACCGCGGGAATCACGATGATCTTGGCAATGAAGAACATAGAGAGATAGCCATCTAGGTACTAACTACGGACCCGTAGGTCTGTGGTGAAATACTCACACATCACCATGGGAGCATCAAGGATGATGTAGAGGGCCTCTATGATCAATCCCACTCTAGCAATGCATCAAAGACTTGCGGCGGCGGAAAAAGTGTTTTGGGAGGCTCCTTAGGATTTTGGGGGCTAATGTGAATTTATAGGACAAAGAGGAATGCCAGAGGCTAAGGGAGGTGGCCCTAAGCCATCAGGGTGCAGCCACCCCCTAGGTGCGCATTGTTGTCTTGGTGCCACCCCGTATGGCCTTAGGTCTCCTTCTAAAGCTTCCAGGTCCTTATTTTGTCTAGAAATAACCGTCAAAAAGTTTTGGGGTATTTGGACTTCGTTTGGTACACTATTCCTGAAAGGCCAAAAACATGCATAAAACAACAACTTGCACTTGGCACTGGGTTAATAGGTTAGTGCTCAAAATAATATGAATCAGCAAGTAAATGCCTAAAAAGCATCCTAGAATGATAATATAATAACATGGAACAATAAAAAAATTATAGATACATTGGAGATGTGTCAGCATCCCCAAGCTTAATTCCTGCTCATCCTTGAGTAACTAAATGATAAAAACTGAATTTTTGATGTGACATGCTACCCACCATGTAATCTCTTGTAGGTATGATCATTGAGAAACGATGAATCAATAAGCATCAACATAGTAATATCCATAAACATAAGTAACATAATCATCAATTTTCAAAATATACGATCCTTAAAGAATGTTTTCAAACATTCATTTTATCATGTTAGCATGGCATGGCTCCATCTTCACCACATAAATACAAATGTCAAGCACCACGGTGTTAAGCGAGGCGATTGGACCATACTTTTTGATGTGCTTCAACTTTTTATTCGTCACTCCATACATGAGCATGAACGATGGAAATATCATATAGGTGAAATAGAATATGGTGGTAGGTATCAAAGGAGTAAAAGTGGAGAAAATAGTCTCGCATCAACTAGGCGGATCAACAGGCTATGGAGATGCCCATCAATCGATATCAATGCGAGGAGTAGGGATTGCCATGCAACAGATGCACTAGAGCTATAACTGTATGAAAACTCGGCTGAAGCTAGGTGGGTGTGCATCCAACTTGCTTTCTCATGAAGAGCTCAGGCATTTGAGGAAGCCCGTCATTGGAATATACAAGCCAAGTTCTAAAATGAAAAATCCCCACTAGCATATGAAAGTGACTAAACATGAGACTCTCTATATGAAAAACATGGTGCTATTTTTAAGCACAAGTGTGGAAAAAGAGGTAGTAGCACTATCCCATCTCTCTTTTCTCTCATTAATTTTTTCCTTTTTTTCTTTTTTTCTTTTTTCCTTCTGTCCCTTTTTCTTTTTTTTCTTTTTTTTCGACCAGAGTTTCATCCTGACTTGTGGGGGAATCATTCTCTCCATCATCCTTTCCTCACTGTGATAGTTCTGTAATAATGATAATCATCACACTTTTTATTTACTTAGAACTAGATATGAAAAATACTCAACAATATGACTATATGAATGCCTCTGGCAGTGTACCAGGATCTACAATGATCTAGTGTAACATGTATAATATTGTTGAGTGGTGGTTTTGCCAGAAATACGATGTCAGCTACATGATCTTGCAAAGAAATATGATAATGATTGTACTAGTCATATGATGTAACGGTGGATGTTGGATGGCAATATATCTCAGAATGGCTATGGAAATGCCATGATAGGTAGGTTTGGTGGCTGTTTGAGGAATATATAAAGTGGCTCATGTGCTATGGAGTGTATCATGTCACAGGATTTGCATGCACTAGCAAAGTTTGCACCGATCGTCGAGTTGAGAATGGGCAATGCACGGTACCGAAGAGGCTAGCAAATATGAGGAGGTGAGAGTGCATACATGCATGGATTCACATTAGTCATAAAGAACTTACATACTTATTGCAAGGTTTTATTAGCTCTCTCAAAGCAAAGTACTACTCGCATGCCCCTAGGAGAAGGTTGGTAGGAGTTAGCCATCGCACGACCCCGACCTTAACGACACTAGGATTTCAATGAGGAATAAGAATGCTCACACATCATCACCATGCCATAGTCAATATTTAGATGAACAACTATTTAACAGCCTTTAACTATCGATCTTTTTACTAACCAACAACCATGCACTCATGCCCTTTCATATTACCACATTAATATAATTAACTCGCAATTTATCTTTAATGTGTTACATGAAGGTTTTGATTATGCACTCCTTTAATACCTATTATTTTTGGACTAGTATTATAAACCATGCAAATTAGCGTCACTATTTATTAACTCTCAAACAAATTTAAGTGAAGAACGAGAGTGCAATTATTTCTATAAAATCTATACGCCACCATGCTCAAGATAAAAGTGAAGCACTAGAGCAACTACTTAGCTCAAAAGATATAAGTGAAGCACATAAAGTATTCTAAAAAATCATGGTGAAAATGTGTATCTCTCAAGTGGGTGTGTCCAGCAAACAATGATTGTGGGAAACTAAATCAAACGACACTCCAAGAAAAACACATATCATGGGATGAATAAAAATGTAGCCCCAAGTGACATACCGATGGATTGAGACGAAAGAGGGGATGGCTTCCAGGGCATCCCCAAGCTTAGACACTTGATTATTCCTAGAATTTTACTTTGTGTTCCATGGGAATCCCCAAGCTTAGGATTTTTTTCACTCCTTATTCCTTCATCCATCGTTATAACATCCAAAACTTGAAAACTTCAGCACACAAAACTCAACAGATAACTTTTGAGATCCGTTAGTATGATAGGCGAACCATAAACACATGTACTATTTTAAATTGATTCATATTTTACTATTGCATAAGTTACTGTATTCTAACTTCTCCATGACTTATACCCCCGGATATAATCCATAGCATCATCAAAACAAGCAAACTATGCAACCAAATACAAATATGTCTAAAACAGAACAGTCTATAGTGATCAGAAAAGCCACCATACTTTTGTGAAAAAAATCCAAAACTTCTGAAATAATACTAAAACCTGTGAAATTTGTATACAAATACTGTGTAATAAATTCAGGTCAAAAATACATTCTAGTCAAATTAGAGAAATTCTACACTAGACGCAAAAAATTCTGTTTTTTGCACTGTATCAATTTTAGTTATCATTCAAATCATCCCAACGGATTTACTTGGCACAAACACTAACTATAACATAAAAACACAATCATTACAGTAAGGATAATCATGTTAACGCACACAAACATAAAGTAGAACAAGAAAAATAAGATAACTATTGGGTTGCCTCCCAACAAGCGCTATCGTTTTACTCCTCTAGCTAGGCATAATACATAATTTCAAGTGTTATAATCTTTAACACTCCATCCATAAGTATCCCTCGTGATAGATTCATCAGGTGGTTTAATTATCTTCCTAGGGAAGTGTTCCACCCCTTTCTTTAATGGGAATTGGAACCTTATGTTTTTCTCTTTCATATCAATAATGGCACCTATAGTTCGTGAGAAAGGTCTTCCAAGTATTATTGGACAAGACGGATTGCATTCAATATCAAGCACAATGAAATCTACATGCACATAATTCATATTATTAATAATAATCACATCATTTATGCTACCCAAAGGTTTCTTGATGGTAGAAGCCGCAAGATGCAAGTTAAGGGAACAATCTTGTAAATCGGTGAGACCAAGCACATCACAAAGAGATTTAGGTATAGTTGAAACACTAGCACCAAGGTCACACAAAGGACTGCATTCATATTCTGAAAATTTATTTTAATAGTAGGTTCCCATTCATCATGCAATTTTTTAGTATAGAAACTTCTAGTTCAAGTTTCTCATCATAAGCTTTTATCATCACTTCTATTATATGTTTGGTAAAAGCTAATAATGGTTTGTAGCAAGGAAATACATTCCACTAAAGAACAACTATCATAATTAAGGTAGTGTAATCCAAGATACTGGGCATGTCACTATTTAAAGTTTTGACCTCTCCAAACCCACTTTTTCACTTTTATCATTAGAATCATCACCCTCCGAACAAACGGGACGCCTTCTAGCTAAAGTTGACTCAACTCCATTCCCTTTATCATCTATTTTCAGATTAGGAAACAAAGATACAATGAGAGAAGTACCAATAATTGTAAGATCTTCATCATGATTACGTTAAAACCAGGTGGAAGAGCTTGGACGGGAAAAAAATAAGACTTTCCACATCAAGAGCAATCATATCCACGTTTCTAATCGTATCGTTCAATTTATGCTACTTTTCTTCTACCATAGTGTTGAAAATATTTTCAGAAGTAATAAATTCTTTAATTCTGTTCTCAAGATCAGAGGATGACCTATTATTATTTGTAGAAGAATTTCCAGAAGAATTATCATAATTATTGGAGGAATTACCAGGGTACTGTCTAGCATTGAAATTTCTTCTATAAGAATTGTTCTTGAAATTGTTTCGCAAGATAAAGTTCACATCAATAGCATCATCATTTTTCTCAATCAAGGTGGATAAAGGCATATAATTGGGATCAAGATGAGCATGTTTTCTAGCAACCATATCCATAAGAGCTTCGATTTGCTCACTCAAATTAGCGATTTCCTCATCAGAATTTACCTTCTTACCAGTTGGAGCTCTTTCGGTATGCCATTGAGAATAGTTTGTCATGATGTTGTCCAGAAGTTTTGTTGTGGTTTTGGTTTTATCACGGCAGATGTCCGGGTGAATGGACTTCGGTTCGAGGCCATCTCTAACGTGATGGACTCAAAGGGGTTGATTGGGACGAGAGACACGGATTTATCTAGGTTCGGCCCCTCAACCCGAGGTAATAGCCTACGTCCTGCTTGTGTTTTTATTGCTTGATGTATCGATTACAGTGGAGCAAACACTTGGCCTAATATTCAATAACCTGATCTCTAAGTCGCCCCGGGTTTGCCCTTATATAGGAGGTCTAGACCACGGGTCATACAATTGGGTCCCGACTCTCATT
This sequence comes from Hordeum marinum, assembly GCA_022496015.1. Classification (NCBI taxonomy): domain Eukaryota; kingdom Viridiplantae; phylum Streptophyta; class Magnoliopsida; order Poales; family Poaceae; genus Hordeum; species Hordeum marinum. The sequence goes on from CM039674.1 coordinate 149,167,159, forward strand.
GTCTATCCGAGTCTTCCTCTATCTTCTTGTCTAAGTCGTTCCCGGGCGGCGTACACTCCTGGGTCTTCTGGGCTGCTGTCCGGCCCACCTTATGAGCCGCCAAGCTTCCTGGGCCTTAGGACCACCGGCTCACCTTGGGCTAGTGTATGAACCGTCAATCATAACCTAGAGTCCTTAGGGAGGGTCATACCGCGGGGTTATATCCCCAACATTAGGCCCCAGGTTGATTTGAGCTTGCTCACTTCACCATCTTGTATTGATCTTTTGGCGAGTCACCCGGGATGACCTGCCATGACGTCTTGTTAGCCCTGCAAGAAAGATTCGCTGATGTACCCATCAAATCTTTGCATTAAGTGATTATCCCGAAAATCGAGGCGTCTGCCTCGGCCGAAATGTTTCCGTCGCCTGGATTTTCACGCTCATTCTTCCTTCTCCTTTTAAATAGGACCGCCCCACGCGGTCTTTTACTTCTCCCGCTTGCTTCCTCGTCTTCCTCCTCTGACGCAACTGCTTGCATCACTTCCAGCTCCAGCGCTGCCTCCGCTCCGTCGACGCCACGCCGCTGCATCAACCTGTGCGAATCAGAGCTTCATCCGTCTTTCACTGTGCCGTCACTGATAAGCCCATGCTTCTCCTTCGATCCATTCTCGTGCCGGTAGGGTTTGTAGGAAGCCCGTCGCCCTCGCGCGGGTTCTTCTGCCGCCATTGCTCGGGGTCCTCCGACGTCGGCCGCACCCTTGGCACTCACGCCAACCGCGCCGCCGCGTGTGGGGCGACCGTGCACAATGCACGTGCCCATCGTGGCGCCTTCTTATCATTTCAGTTTTCGTCTGCTTCGTCTGTTCTTCGCTAGGTCTAAAAATAGTAACCTTTTTCCTGCTTGTGTAGATCCATAAATATAGCAGTAGTTCGTGAAACCTGTTTTCCGGGACTTAGCCAAATTTCCCCCCCTCTACGCCGGCTCTCATCAGCCAGAGTATAGCATTTTATACATAGAATCTTTAAGCTCGTAAGCTGCCATAGATTTTAATCTCCTCTTGACTCACCGTGTTTTAGTTTCCATAATCTGTGAACCGGCAGAATGTCTCGTGCCTCGAACTCCTGTAACTGGGTCGGGTCGTGTGTTACAGAAGAGTTTTTGATGGACTTTGTTCATGCTGGCACTCTTCCTTCCAAAGATGCCATCCGCTGGCAGGTCCCGGGTGATGAACTGAGACCCGTTCCCCAAGAAGGAGAGGTGGTCGGTTTCTCGGACCATATTGATCGGATGTTTCATGCCTCCCGGCTCAAAATTCTTCTGTGATGTCCTTCATTTTTACAAACTCCATCCTCAAGACCTCGCCCCCAACTCCGTCTCAAATATCTGCAACTTTCAAGTGTTGTGTGAAGTCTATCTGCAAGCCAAGCCATCAGTAGGCCTGTTCCGGGAGTTCTTCTATGCTAACCACCAAACTGAAGTGAAGGCTGGTCCGAGTCTCGAGCTGGGCGGAATTTCTATCCAAAGGCGTCGGACATCACCTTTCCGGCTATGCAGCTGCCGAGTCACCCAAAGGTTTGGAATAAAATGAGGTTCTATTGCAAAGATACTTCTCTAGAGGGTGAATGTCCACTGCCGGGTTATCGTCCTTCCCGACTCAAGACAACATCAGAGCTTCCTGTCTGGCTGTCAGCTTCAGAGCGCTCAAGATACGAGCCGGCTCATGCCAAGATTAGGGCCCTCATGGCCAATGGCTTAACCGGACTGGACCTGATCCACTGCTGGATCTCTTGGTGGATCATGCCGTTAAGCCACAGAAGCCGCCTTATGTGCGAGTACAAGGGCGAATACGATAGCTCGCTCTGCTTCAGCCGGTCAACCTTGATAGAAGACGACATCACCACTGCTATACGGAGTCTCATTCATGAGACATCCGGCGCCTACAGCGCTATCAGGTTGATCCCCTTTAGTGCCCTTAATCTGGCCCCAGATGTAAGGCAATTTCTTCCCATCCGTCTCTTGGACTTTACTTGTATCTTGCTGATCTGCTGCCTTTAACCGGCTTATTAGGCCGACTCTAATTTCTGGAAGAAGGAATACATCCCTCCCTTGAAAAAGACCAAGAAGAAGGCCCCGGCTAAGAAGCCTAGGAAGGATGCCCCGCAAGAGGTGACCCGCCACAATCATCCGGCCCAGAGGTACAATTTTAGCTGTTTTCTGAGGCTTTGTTTTCTCATTTCACTAACACCTGTTTTACTCACAGGATGACGTGGAGACCAGCCGTGCCAACGCCCCTAAGGTAATCTATGTTTCTTCCGGCTCAGAATACTTTATCCCCCGGAAGCCGCGGTGGGTTATTAGGAAAGTTCCTCTATCTCACCATCTTTCTTATCTGGACCCTCAATTTCTTTTTTAAAGCAACAATAGGTTGATCGTCGCCAGACCCGGAGCGCCGGCTCTACAGATCTCGTGTACGGTTTACCAAACTCCCCGGCTCCAAAGAAATGCCCTGTAGAGGTATATATCTCTTGTTTGACTGGTTTGCTTTGTCATTTCAATATTGTCTTATCTTTTCCCAATTATCTCTCAGAGGTCACCTTCCTCCGGCGACTCTACGGCGACCGCCCTACCGCCTCCCAAGATTAATCCGTTGTAAGTGTTTTCTCTAATCTTGCATTCAGTTCTCTTAGCGGTTGTAACCCTTGGGTTCTGATCTTCGTGCTTTCCAGGGTTGAACCCAAGCACAGAAAAACTAACAGGTCCTCCCCTGGACCTGCTGCCCAAGAGCCGGAGCATGGCTAGCCAGATGAGCCGTGGCCGGATGTGTACCTCCCAACAACATCTGCGGAGCCGGCTGCTGACGATGTCATTCTAGAGAGCCTGCCAAGGAACCCTTCCAAACCGCCGAGCCCTGGCCAGGTGACCAAGGACACCAGCACTCCAGACGTTGTGATTACCGGCGCTGGCTTTCACTTTCCACCGGCTCACGTGCTAACCAAGCATAATGCACCGACTGAAGCTTCAAGGAAATTGGAGTTTGAACCCTCTGCTTTAGAGAAGATGACAGCCGAGGAGCTTCATGCTAGCTATATGAACCGGCTATCCACAAGTCGGGATCTGGAGCTCCAGCTAGTTAACCTCATGAAGAAGAAATATGAGGTATTCCTTTTTCCTTATATCCTTACGTAGCCCCCAAGTACCGGCTTAATCTTTCCAAAGGTTGAGCCGGGACTTTTATGATCATCCTCATTATGAAAACTAGTATATAACCCCCAAGGGCTGGCTCAATGATTGATAATTTTGAACCGAAACTTCTTAGAAGATAAATAAGAGAGCCAATACTAGCCCCCAAGGGTTGGCTCAATCTTGTTCAAAGTTGAGTCGGGACTTTCATGCCGAACTTATGAAAATAGACATTAGCCCCCAAGTGTCACGCATATTGCTTGCAATTTGTTTGAGACTTGCCCGTTTATTCTATGCTTTGATGTGTCACAGGAAACCTTAACTAAAGCCGGGTCACAATTGGCCGACTTAAAAGCCAATTTTGCTGCACAGCAAGCTGCCCGAAACGCCACTGATGAGAAATGCCAGCTTATGTCCGAGGAGTTGGTTAAAATCAAGGCTGACTTCACCGCTTTCAAAGAGTCAGCCGGCTCCGAAAAAGCTTCATTGACTAAGCAGGCGGACGATGCTGACCAGCGATTGATGATCGTATCAGATGAGCTCCAATCTTTGAAACGCCACATCACCAAAATGATAGCCGCCCTCTTTGGTGAGTTTCCGGCAACTTTCACTCAATTGGCATATAATACTTGTGCTGGCGACTTATCATGAAATTTCCGACTTACACAGGCCCTAGGAGCCGCCAACTGGTCTCTGACAGCCTGCTGCCCTTGAAAGCCGTCTACAACCTGACAGAGCAACTCTACTGCGATGCAGTGTGCACCATCAAAGTTGTGTAGTACAAAGACAAGATTCCTGCGACTCTCAAGGGCGTCTTGGAGCTCTTGTCCACCATGCCCAAGTAGATTGCCGAGTTGAAGAAATCAGCCGCCCACAAGGGGCGATTGCGGGCATCAGCTGGGCCTTGGCTTTCTCTTCGGAGTTGACCTCAGCCGAGATGATGGATGGATTCCCTTCCAAGAAAGACGACGGCTCTGAGTTCACCGATGCTGACTACAGCCAGTGCGTAAAGGATTCCAGAGTGCTGGCTTCCGTCTTAGCGGAGGAAGCTAACCTGACGACCTACCAGGCGGCTTATGGCCGTGACCAAAAGAGAATCCACGGCCCGCTTTACGAGTGCACGGACTTAATGCCTGCCCACAGTAAGGACCTCTTCGCTCCTGACCTTGATCCGTCTCCTTACTTTGAAGAAAGCTCTTTTGCAGCTCTAACGAACTACAACTGGGACTTGGACAATCTCTAGATCGGGGCCACCGAAGAGCCGGAGCAGGATGACCCGACAACTAGCTATCCCTTACCTTGAAAAACTTGTAACAGCCGACTCTCCATGACTCGCCATGTGGCGTTGAAACAAAACTTGTCCGAAATTTTGGGCTCCTCAGGGAGTGTATGTAATAGACTAGATACCACTTTTGCTTCTGTTGAATCTTGTTCTATTCTGCTGTATAAAATGATCTGGCTCAACTGTCATTGCCTTTGTATGCTGTCTTGAGCCCTTATGCTGCTTTGTTAATATAGACGACATCAGTAGCCAAGACTAGGTAGCCTACACCCGGAGATGGTAAGCCCCCTTGGCAATCATAGCTAATTTGGTTAGCCGAGGATGGCATAGAGCCTGGACGATAAGGCATTAGAAGCTATACCCGGAGGTAAGAAGCCGCCCTCCGCCGGTTGTTTTAAGGTTAGATAAGCTACACCCGGAGGTGGGAAGCCCCCTTGACAACCATGGCTAATCTGGTTAGCCGGAGATGGCACAAAGCCTAGCCGATAAGGCGCTAGAAGCTATACTCGAAGGTAAGAAGCCGCCCTCCGCCGGTTGTTAGGGTTAGATACCCATCGGTAAAAAACTCCTACAACCGCGGCTAATCATGTTAGCCGAAGATTTGGCATGAAGCCGACCGATAGGGTGTTAGAAGCGATACCCGTCGGTAAGAAGCCCCCTTCAGCAATATGGCGTAAACGCCGACTAATAAAGCATTAGAAGCGATACCCGAAGGTAAGAAGCCGCCCTCCACCATGGCTAATCATGTTAGCCGGAGATTTTGGCATAGAGCCGGGCCGATAAATCGTTAGAAGTGATACCTAAAGGTAAGAAGCCGCCCTCCGCCGCGGCTAATCATGTTAGCCGGAGATTTCGGCATAGAGCCAGGCCGATAAGCATTAGAAGCGATACCCGAAGGTAAGAAGCCCCCCTCCACCGCAGTTGATCTATCAACTGGAATTTCTATGAACTCTTCTTGTATGAACAATGATGCATGTAACAAAACAGGTCCCGTCTTGCGGGGATGTTATCTTATTTATATATGGTATGTACAATGATAGTCTACAATGACGAGTCTCAATGCCCTTATGTGTAATACGGCCGTAGATGTGCTATGTTCCATGCCCGACGGGTTTCCTGACCCGCCAACTCTGAGTCATCCCTGATATCGATGAGATAGTATGACCCATTGTTGAGATTTCTACTGACCACAAAGGGTCCTTCCCAAGGAGGAGATAACTTATGCATGCCTGTCTGGTCCTGAATCAGCCGGATCACTAAGTCGCCTTCCTGGAATGTCCGGGTCTTGATTCTGCGGCTGTGGTAGCGGCACAGGTCTTGCTGATAGATCGCCGATCGGGCAGTCGCCAGCTCCCGTGCTTCTTCCAAAGCATCCAACGCGTCTTGACGTGCCGTCTCATTATCCGTCTCAACATAAGCCGCTGCACGTAGCGAATCATGCCGGATGTCACTCGGCAATATTGCTTCAGCACCATACACCATAAAGAAAGGTGTATAGCATGTAGATATATTGGGGGTAGTTCTGACACTCCATAAGACGGAATGCAATTCTTCTACCCAACACCCGGGCGTCTATTGTAAAGGAACCATAAGCTGTGGCTTGATGCCCCTTAAAATCTCTTGATTAGCTTGCTCCGCCTGACCATTAGACTGTGGATGCGCAACTTCTGAAACATCCAGCCGGATGTGCTCCTTGTCACAGAACTCTTTCATAGCCCCCTTAGATAGATTTGTGCCATTGTCGGTGATAATGCTATTAGGATAACCAAAACGGTAAATCAGCTTCTTAACAAATTGAACCGCCGTAGTCGCATCACACTTGCTAACCGGCTCTGCCTCCACCCATTTGGTGAATTTATCGACCGCCATCAAGAGGTGCATTTTCTTATCTTTGGATCTTTTGAAAGGTCCTACCATGTCTAGCCCCCAGACTGCAAACGGCCATGTAATTGGTATCATCCTTAACTCTTGAGTCGGAACATGAGCACGCCGGCCGAACTTCTGACAGCCGTCACATTTGCGAACCAAGTCCTCTGCATCCTTGTGAGCTGTCAACCAGAAGAACCCATGCCGGAAGGCCTTGGCTAGCCAGCGACCTCGAGCTGGCGTGATGTCCACAATCTCCGGCATGAATTTCATTTAAGATTTGCTAACCCTCCTTAGGTGAGACACAGCGTTGAAAAATGCTAGTCACGCTGCACTTGTGCAACTCACCATTAACTATCGTCATTGATTTGGAGCGCCGGGTAATCTGTCTGGCCAGGTCTTCATCATCAGGTAACTCGCCCCGGGTCAGATAGGCTAGGTAGGGGACAGTACAATCTAAGATAGCATGCAAAGCCGCCACTAACTCCCCTTTCGGGTCAGGAATAGCCAAATCCTCTTCCGAAGGTAACTTAACAGTCGGATGATGTAAGACGTCCACGAATACATTGGGCGGCATCGGCTTTCGTTGGGAGCCTAGCCGTGACAGCGCATCTGCCGCCTCATTCTTGCGACGATCAATGTGATCCACCTGATACCCCTTGAAGTGGCCGACAATTATATCAACCGCCTGCCAATAAGCCACCATCCGTGGGTCTTTGGAGTCCCAAGTACCCGAAACCTGCTGAGCCACCAAATCTGAGTCGCCCAAACACCTTACCCGGCTTAAATTCATCTCCTTGGCTAATCTAAGCCCATGAAGCAGAGCCTCATACTCAGCCACATTGTTAGTGCATGGGAACATCAGCCGGAGCACATAACAAAACTTATCACCTTTAGGAGACGTCAAAACAACTCCTGCGCTTGACCCTTCTAGCTGCTTGGATCCATCAAAGTGTATAGTTCAGTATGTATCATCTGGATTTTCCTCAGGGGCTTGACATTCCGTCCAATCATTTATAAAATCCACGAGAGCCTGGGACTTGATGGACATATGAGGCACATATTTTATATTAAGAGATCCCAACTCCAATGCCCACTTAGCAATCCTTCTAGTGGCTTTCCTGTTCTGGATTATGTCCCCCAACGGAGCAGAACTAACCATGGTTATCTGGTGCCCTAAAAATAGTGCTTTAATTTGCGGCTGGCCATGAAAACCCCATATACCAGCTTTTGCCAATGCAGGTACCTTTGCTTGGACTCTGTCAGGACCTCACTCATATAATAAACCGGCCTTTGAACTGGATACTCCTTTCCAGACTCCTTGCACTTGACCACAACCGCAGCGCTTACTGCCCGATTATTAGCCGCCACATATAAAAGTAACGGTTCTTTCTCAACCGGAGCGGCCAGCACTGGTGGCTCAGTCAACTGTTTCTTGAGCACCTCAAGTGCTTCAGCCGCCGCCTTGCTCCAGACGAATTTATCCGTCTTCTTCATCATCTGATATAAAGGAATAGCCTTCTGTCCAAGGCAGCTTATGAAACGGATCAACGCAGCGATCCGCCCCGCCAAGCGCTGGACATCGTTAATACAGGCCGGCTTGGCCAGAGAAGTGACAACCTTGATTTTATCCGGGTTAGCTTCAATGCCATGTTCAGAAACCAGAAACCCTAGGAGCTTGCCAGCCGGAACACCAAAGACACATTTAGTCGGGTTAAGCATCATCTTATAGACCCGGAGATTATCAAACGTTTCCTTTAAGTCACCCAAAAGGGTCTCCTTCTTCCTGGATTTGATCACGATGTCATCTACGTAAGCATGGACGTTGCGGCCAATCTAACTGTGAAGGCAGTTCTGCACACATCGCCGATAAGTCGCCTGGGCACTCTTGAGCCCGAAAGGCATAGATACATAACAGAAAGCCCCGAAAGGTGTAATAAAAGCCGTCTTCTCCTGGTCTTTAACCGCCATCTTGATCTGATGATAGCCTGAGTAAGCGTCCATGAAACACAAGCTTTCACAACCCGCCGTAGCATCAATGATTTGATCAATATGAGGGAGGGCAAACGGATCAGCCGGGCAAGCCTTGTTAAGGTCTGTGTAGTCCACACACATACGCCATGTGTCGTTCTTCTTGAGCACCAGCACCGGGTTAGCCAACCACTCCGGGTGAAAAACCTCAATAATGAAACCCGCTGCCAAGAGCCGGGAAACTTCTTCCCCAATGGCCTTGCGTCTCTCCTCATTAAACCGTCGTAGAAACTGCTTAATTGGCTTAAACTTCGAATCCACATTAAGCTTGTGCTCAGCGAACTCTCTCGGTACCCTCGGCATGTCAGAAGGTTTCCATGTGAAGATGTCCCGATTCTCACTGATGAATTCGATGAGTGTGCTTTCCTATTTGGGATCCATGTGACCTCCAATGATGAACTGTTTGGATGAGTCGCCCGGAGTGAAATCTACCACCTTAGTATCATCCGCTGTAAACTTAAGGGGCGGCTCAACCTCCATGGTAGGCTTTTTCAGCGGGGTCATATCCTCCGGGTCAACATTCTCCTTGTAAAATTTCAGCTCCTCCTGAGCACAACTGGCCTTTGCGTAAGACGCATCTCCTTCCTCACACTCAATGGCCGTCTTTAGGTCACCATGAATGGTAATGGTACCTTTTAAGCCGGGCATCTTGAGCTGTAGGTATACATAGCAAGGCCTAGCCATGAATTTTGCATAAGCCGGACGTCCAAACAGTGCGTGGTAAGGACTCTTGATTTTTACCACCTCGAACCACAAGGACTCCACCCTGTAGTTATACTCGTCGCCAAAGGCCACTTCCAAAGAAATCCTGCCCACCGGATACGCGGACTTGCCTGGCACCACACCATGAAAAACGGTGGATGAGGGTTTTAAATCCTTGTCTAGCAATTTCATCCACCGAAAAGTATCGTAGTAGAGGATATTAATACTGCTGCCTCCATCCATTAACACTTTATTCACCATATACCCTCCCACTTGGGGGGCCACAACCAAAGCCAGCCACCCTGGGTCATCGACACGTGGCGGGTGATCCTCCTGGCTCCATGTTATATCATACTCAGACCATCGTAAATACTGTGGTAGGGCTGGTGCAACCGCATTGACCGCCTGCTTGTGCAACTTCTGATCCCTTTTGTTGAGGATGATCATGAAAACATGATACTGACTGGAGCTGAGCTGCTTCGGGTTACTCTGATAACCAGACTGATTACGCTGTTGTTGATTGTTGTTACCAGAATGTTGTTGGTGTCCTCCTTGATTACCTTGACCTGGGTGACCAGACCCTGAGCCGCCGGACCCAAAACTGGCCGCTGAACCGCCGTGTCCAAAGCCGCCCGGCAGGCCACCATCCTGATTGTTGGGGTGTGTAAAGTGATTCTTAAGTTTTTGCATGAAACGGCACTCTCCCCATGTGTGGTTCGCCGGCTTATCGGGCTGACCGTGATCCGGACAAGGACCCTTTAGCGCCTCCTCCAAATTAAAGGCAGGCATGTCCTTATTAAAAGGTGGCCTAAACCTCCTGTTGCCCTTGGGGTGATTCTGATAGGTACTTGCATTGGCCACCAGTTCTGACCCGGCCTCGGGATTCTTAAGTTTGCTCTGGCTACCATTGTTTGTCGTACCCTCGCTCTGATTTCCCTTCTTGCCTTGGCCGGCCTTCTCCTCGTCGGAGCCCGGATCCTTCTTGTTGTCAGATTCGGCGTATTTCGTGAGAGCCGTCATGAGCTCTCCCATATCTTGACATGTGCGCTTGAGCCGGCCAAGCTTTTGCTTTAGCAGGACAAAGTGGCAGTTCTTCTCTAGGATCAGTACTGCCTGAGCCGCTGTGATCTGCTCCGAAGAGTGGATGATGGTCGAGACCCACCGTACCCAATGATGAGCTGAATCATTCTCCTGTTGAACACAGTGATCAAGATCCACGATGGTCATGGGCTGTTTACACGCTCCTCGAAAGTTTTTAATGAATCTGGCTCTCAACTCTGCCCATGAGTTGATGGTATTGGGTGGCAATCCTTTTAACCATGTGCGGGCCGGGCCTTCAAGCATCATGATGAAGTATTTGGCACAAACTGCCTCACTGACGTCTAGCATCTCCATGGCTAGTTCATAACTTTCCACCCAAGCCTCGGGGGGTAAATCAGCGGTGTAATTTGGAACTTTGCGGGGCCCTTTGAAATCCTTTGGCAGCCGCTCACTCCGCAGAGCTGGTGATAAACATGGCACCCCCCACTTTGGTGGTTCCTCCAACTCCTACTGACATGGATGGCGCGGGCTCCTGGCGAGCCGCCTTGGCTAAAGCTGTCACCTCTTGCTAGCCTCTTGCATTCATAGCCGGCCAATGACCCGTTGGAATCTCTCGCTGTCGATTACTGCTCAAACCCGCCGGCGACTCGTACCGCCGGCTAAAACTCCGGCTAGGGAGAGGGGTTGAATGAACACGGCTCCGGCTATAGGTGTACTTTTCCTGCTGGGCCATCGCTGTCTACAAGTATCCAATGGCGTTTCGCACATCCTCCGCAAAGGGCGCTTCATCTGGAATAGGAATTGTTTCGAGCCGGGTGGCCGCTGCCACCATATTCTCGACCGGGTTAGAATAATGACCCGCCAGTGTTGGAAAGGCCGCAGGCGAGGCCTGATTTCGCCGGGTCGGCTGAGTCACTGGCTGAGCCGCCGGGCGGCTTCCAGGTGCATCTGTTGTTCACCCTTTCCCTGGTGTATCGAAGAGGTTTCTTGCCTCATAGCGTTCCGGCAGACGGGATTGATGCCTCATCCGATGAACCGCGACTGCCGATTGTTGCTCCAGTCCGAGACGGAAAGCGTCTGTCTTGATGCGTTCTGCCTCTTGCTCCATCTGGGTTTTTAACTCAGCCATCCTCTTCCACCATCCGGTCCTTGATCCTTGCAATCTCCAAGTTCCTGGCCGCTTGATTGTCCGGTGTGATGTCAGAAGCCATTAGGGCCGCGAGCTCGTCCATTAGCTCCAAAAGAACTTGAGCCGGCGGTGACGGGTTATTGCCTGAGGTGGCGGCCCCCGTGGGCATACTATTTGTGCCTGGGACTGACCCCATCATGAACACGACAGCATGAACCGGCGGCCCAAGATCGTCCGTCTCAGGGTGATCCAACTCAGGACAGAGCCCATCCAAGCCCCCAAGCCTGCCGTTGTGAAGCCTGTAGACCGACTCTGTTTCTCCGCTTGAAGATTCGTCCTCTGAGTAAACGAGAGTTTCCTGTGATCCGGAAGCTTCCAGATCCATACCTTGAGTAAAGCCCACGAAAACGTGCTTCCGGCCCGGGCTAATGTGGGCAGGTTGTATGCTACAAGCAGGTTGCAGACGCCGAGCCGGCTCAATGAGGTTGGTGCAGACGTCCGGCCCGGGTGTTGCTCCGTCAACTTTTCTGATGAACACATGGATCCCACCGAATGAAACCCGAAAGCCATACTCTACAGAGCCGGCATCAAGGGCCCAGCCGGCATCGTCGATGTAGAGCCGACCGCGGAGACTCTCTCTCATTCTACCAACCACGTATCCCTCGAGTCCCGGGAGATAGCCCTTTGAGAACTCAACACCACCGAGCGCGAGCCCCACGGTGGGCGCAAACTGTCGTGGTTTTGGTTTTATCACGGCAGATGTCCGGGTGAACGGACTTCGGTTCGAGGCCATCGGTAACGTGATGGACTCAAAGGGGTTGATTGGGACGAGAGACACGGATTTATCCAGGTTCGGCCCCTCAATCCGAGGTAATAGCCTACGTCCTGCTTGTGTTTTTATTGCTTGATGTATCGATTACAGGGGAGCAAGCGCTTGGCCTAATATTCGATAACCTGATCTCTAAGTCGCCCCGGGTCTGCCCTTATATAGGAGGTCTAGACCACAGGTCATACAATTGGGTCCCGACTCTCATTGTCTATCCGAGTCTTCCTCTATCTTCTTGTCCAAGTTGTTCCCGGGCGGCATACACTCCGGGGTCTTCTGGGCCGCTGTCAGGCCCACCTTATGAGCCGCCAAGCTTCCTAGGCCTTAGGACCACCGGCTCACCTTGGGCTAGTGTATGAACAGTTAATCATAACCTAGAGTCCTTAGGGCGGGTCATACCGTGGGGTTATATCCCCAACAAGTTTGGTGGCACATCCTAATGTGACCTCCATGAAGGTACCACCTGTGGCAAAATCTAGAATATTTTTGGACACAAAGTTTAGTACATCATAGACATTTTGTATAATCATCCATAAGTTCAAACCATGAGTAGGGTAATTTTTAATCACAAATTTCATCCTCTCCCAAGATTGTGCAAAATGTTATTGATCATGTTGCTTAAAATTCATAATTTGATTTCTAAGGGAGATGATCTTAGGAGGAGGAAAATACTTGGTAGAAAGCATCTTTACATTTATCCCATGTTCCGATATTATTACGTGGTAAAGATGAAACCCAACCTTTAGCTTTATATCATAATGAAAAAGGAAATAATTTAAATTTAACCAAATCATTATCCATATCCCTTTTTTGCATATCACATAATTCAACAAAGTATCGAGATGCGGAGCCAGATCCTCATTAGGACTTCTGGAAAATTGTTCTTTCATCACAAGATTTAGCGATGCAGCATTAATATCTTAAGACTCTATAGTAGTCGAGGACGATATAGGAGTACTAATAAAATCATTGTTATTAGTATTCAAGAAGTCACACAACTTAGTGTTGTATTGAGACATGGTACCCAAGCAAGCAAAGTAACAAGCAAAACGAGTAAACTAGCAAGTATAACAAGCAAACAAGTAAACTAGCAAAGATAAATATTTTTGATTTTTTATAGCAATAAAAATGTAAGAGAAAATAAAAAGTAGAACAATTGAATGATAATTTGTGAGAAGGTATTTGATAGAAAATTGGTGATACTCCTCAGCAACAGCAGCAGAAATCCTTCCTGCTACTTCTTATCTGCGTTGGGTTTTTCCCAGAAGAGGAGGGGATGATGCAGAACAGTATAGATAAGTATTTCCTTCGGTGAGAACCAAGGTTATCAAACCAATAGGAGTACAACGTAATTTCCCGTCTCCAGCGCCTATATACAAAAGAGCACACACTTGCACCCAACGCGGGCAAGAGGGTTGTTAATCCTCTTGAACTTGTTACTTGCAAGTAATAAGTAGTGTAGTTGGATAGTTTGATAAATATAAAATAGAAAAAATGAAAAAAAATGGCAGCAAGGTATTTTTAATTTTTGTAATTATATTTAGTATACCCGGGGGGCATAGTGTTCGCTAGAGGCTTCTCTCTCGTAGAAAGCATACGGTGGGTAAACAAATTATTGTTGGACAATTGATAGAAAAGCGCATAGTTATGCATTATTTATCCATGGCAATGATCATTACATATAGGCATCATGTCCATAAGCAAGTAGACCGACTCCTGCCTGCATCTACTACTATTACTCCACCCATCGACTGCTATCCAACACACATCTAGAGTATTAAGTGAAACATAGTAATGCTTGGAGAACAATGACATGATCTAAACAAAGTAAATCCAATTAATATGAATCAACCCCATTGTTTTACCTTTAGTGGCAGCAATACAATACATGTCATGTCACTTTCTGTCATAGGAATTGAGCGGCGCAATATTGAACCCACTAACACACCTCTCCCACTGAAGATAAATCAATCTAGTTGGCAAACTCATCGATAGATCAGAGAGAATTATGAAGCTATCATAATCATGCATATATATGAAATACCAGCAAGGAACTCAATATAATCTCATGAATAATCTGAACATAAAGCCACAATTAATAAGATCCCAACAAACGTACCACGCAAGAGTGATTACATAACATAGATCATCGTGGGAATCACGGTGATCTTAGCAATGAAGAACAGAGAGAAAGAGAGAGAGAGAGAGAGAGATCTAGGTACTAACTACGGACCTGTAGGTCTATGGTGAACTAATATCACATGACCATGGGAGCAACAAGGATGATGTAGAGGCCCTCCGTGATCTATCCCCCCTCCGGCAATGCAAGAGAACAGGGCTCCAGATGGGCAAACGGCAGAACAGAGACTTGTAGCGGCGGAAAAAGTCTTTCGGGAGGATCCTTAGGGTTTTGGGGATTTATGTGAATTTATAGGATAGATACGAATGCCAAGGGCCGAGGGAGGTGGCCCCAAGCCATCAGGGCGCGACCGCCCCCTTGGGCGTGCCCTGTTGGCTTGGCGCCACCCTATGTGGCCTCTTGTCTCGTTCCGAAGCTTCCAGGTCCTTATTTTGTCCAGAAAAAATCATCAATTTTTTAGGGTATTTGGCTTCATTTGGTACAATATTCCTAAAAGGCCAAAAATATTCAATATTCAGCTCTTCGGTGGTCATTTCCTATCCAGAATTCCAGCTGCTAGCAATCTCCCTCTTTGGAAGAAACTAGAAAAATAAGAGGTAAAAGGCATTAGGATTGCATCATAAAGTGTAATAATGATTTAAAACATAATAAATATCAATGGACAAACATGATGCAAAATGTCTGTATCAGCAAGTTAGAGGCCAAGCCCAGGACCTACCGAAGTTTGATAAATGGACCATGGGGTTTAGTCTATAGAGACACATGCACAAGGTTTAGAGCTTAGAACATCTTCATATGATCTCAAGGTATATCCATATGTACTTTGTACCCAATTATAATCAATATATAAGAAGCAGGATGTAGGGTTTTACCTCATCAAGAGGGCCCGAACCTAGGTAAAACATCATGTCCCTACTTCTCATGTTACCATCTAGCTCAGCTCACCAAGCTTGGGACCACCTACCTGAGATATGTCGGTTTTAGCACCGACACTATTGACAACTTCAAGTCCTTCCTCCTCTTGAGTTCTCACTGTTAATGATTATTTCTCTAAGAATGATGCTCGGGTAGGTTCTCTGTGTTGGGTTCATGTGATACTGGCTGAGCCTTTATCGCGGATCTACTTGCTCTCTGATTCGGGTCCAAGTGCTTCCTCGTACATGACTCTAGATGTTGTACTCTATGAGCATCCCTAGAACAATGTGAGGTTTCCTGCGGTTTGCTCTATGTATGTCGGCTATTCGACTTCGCTGGGCAGTCCTTTGCGAAATGTCCCAGTTCCTTGCAACTCAAACAATTAATTAGGCTCATGTATCTCCAAGATCTGGCTTTCGTGGTCCATTCCTTCCCTGGGCAGTCCTTTGCGGAATGTCCCAATTCATTGAAACTGAAGCATTCAATTAGGCTCATGCTCTACAAGATCTGGCTTTCTTCTTCTTAGCTTGCCATTCTATCAACATGGTCTTCATCTCTTGAGGGTCAATCTCTATAGTCTTGCTGGCTTGCAAATCTATTTGCTTCCTCGTGCATCTCTTGAACAACGATGATTCTCCTCCACATATTGCACAATCACATGGTGGATCTTCTTCTATCTTAGTTTGTGATAATCCTTTTCCTTTATCCAGTGCGTGATCATCTAGGTGTTGTATTCCTTCCTCCATAGTGAGTGTGGCATCTGCTTCTCATTGATCAGGTATTATTTCTCTTCCTCGAGCCCTTCTCCTATGTGGTGCCCAGTTTCGTTATCATATAGTTCTAATTCTTCATCCTTCACATCATCTTCTACAACTAGGGTTTCCTTTTGAATTTGTATTGATTCCATCATCTTATTTTTGGCTTCCAATGCTTCTTCCAGGGTCGTCTTTTGCTGTTGTACTGTTGATAGTACCTTGGGCTAGATTTTCCAATGTGCTGGAACATGATACATTCCTTCACACGGGAAACATGTGACTTCCTACATAGGCCAATCTCCTTCTAGATGATTTCCTTATAACAAGGGCATTCACTCTGGTATTCCTTCTAGGCATGCCCACTTCTGCCACAAATAACACAAAAATGAATCTTATCTCCTTCTTTCGCTAGCATCTTGGACATCGGGGTAACAAGACGGGATCTTGCAAAAGTGCTCCAAATTCCACCCAAGTGATGTCCTTTTGTTCCTCATCGATCATCTGATGCATCTTCCACCAAGTTTCGGCTTCCTCGCTCAAATGCATTATTGTGTATTGTAAAATATCCTTCTCCTCAATGGCACTAGCCCTCATGTGTTCCTCCATATTCTGAATTCATTGTTTTACTTCTGGTTGGGTGCCTGCTACAGAAAATATGACTCTCGGAATCTCCTTTGTCATCCTTACGGTATGGCTTATTGGCAAGATCCTTTACATCATGTGATGGCTCCAATTCAGGCTTCGACTTGTCTTCTAATCTTAAAAGTCCAATTTCTCTTCTGATGTCCTTCTTAAGTTTTCCCCATGTAAAGGGTACTCATGTTATTTTTGCTACTTCATGCTCTCTGTACAAATTGTGTGTGTTGTCAGCTAGATATGATTGGGCATAGTAAATCTTGTCTTTGTGTCTAATTCTATCCTTCCTCATTTCCTTCTCGACAGCTATAATCCAACATCCAATTTATGCTCTGGTTATTGGGTCCTGACAAAATCATTCCCTCGAGATCCATGTTGTGGACTCTGGGGTTTCAGGTGGTCCGGGTGAGGGATGAGGGCATAGATGAGAGAGAAAGATACCCTTATGCTAATCCCACTACTATTATATATATCCTCGTATGGTTGTTAGTATAACACATAGATACATTCACACTTATGGTTCGTGCGTATGGTCTAGTGCTATGTTCTCACTTCTTTTGAAGTTTTATATGTTTCCACTACTGGCATCCTAACTCCTTCTGTGGTGTCTCCTGACTTCCAATATTAATAGGGTAGGTCTTTAATTATGTACTATGTAGTACACACTTCTCACACGTCAAAACAAACATGTTTCATTCAATATTCATGACAATCAATTCACACAACCAACTCCTGAGTATGGCCATACCGTGTCTGATATGATCTCATCAACTACTAGTACATCACCATGTCAGATTGACATAGTAGTGGTACACAAGAAACGTTCTACTTCTGATGGACATAGTAGTGGTGGTCCAGTCTAAGCTTTGAGACAACTTTAGTCATCTACATTGATCCACGTGGTTGTTTCTCCATCAATTGGCTTCCCTCTTGGGTTGTTCGTGTTCTTCTCCCGTGCAAGTTCTTCCTTGACTGTCTTCAATTAGTCCTCTACCTTGTGAAGGTTTTCCTAAGTGCAATGCAATCTAACTTGGAGTATCACTCCCAGCTTCTTGATGGCTTCCCATGCATCATCTCGTGCAACGTCAAAGAATGTAGCATGGAGTGTAGGGTTGGTGATCACAAGAAGTCCGTTGACATCATGGTTGTCTCCTTGATGGGCGTACATGTCTAGTTGCACCAACCAACAATTCCTCCCTTTATGACAGATTGGGAATACTTTATACACTATTTCTCCATACAGTCTCAATCCTAACATGGCATCCTTCAATGTACCTGGGAACATGATGTCTCTCTTCAAGGTCATACTCAGCATTGGATTCTCCTTAGTTCCATGAAAGTGGACATCAATATATTGAAAATAACAGGATTAGAAATGAAGAGGTGATAAGACACAAGTCTATCTTCGAAATAGTTTTTGTTCCTATGGGCTTTACATTTCCTAGGGTCACGTCCTATAGACAACATGTGCTCTGATAACATCTGTCATGACCCGGTCCCAAGAGGGGCCTAGAATCTCTATGATTTCTGTGTTAGTCCCCCGATCAAGAGCTGACACACAGTCGATAATGAATTACCAATAACATTTCATCGCGGATCCAGTGCTTTTGAATACACACTTGCTTAGCTCACGGGATAGCTTAGTAGACAATCATGCAGCGGAATAATATTCTAGTCTTGTGGTGTCCACCCACTCATAGGCAAGAGTTGAATATTGCATCATAACCCTATTAGAAGTGCATGGTGCTCCCATGTGTGGTTTTGGTAATTGATGACAATCCCTATGACTAATGGTTTCTTTGAGTTATAATTTAAGGTTTGTACATATGCATTGCTTGAAGACCATTTGTTGTTTTCAAGGTTATAAGAAGGATATTATGTGTTTACGAAGGTGTTATTCAAGGAATTATCCAAAGATTGGTCGCGTGAGAGTTGAGCTTATTGCAAGTATGTCATGAAGAAGAAGATTGTGTGATCATTCATGTTAACCTTCAAGACATCATCTTTATGGAGATAATACAAGATACAAGATTGATCAAGACTAAGTACAAAGAATGATTCAAGTTGATCAACATACAAAACGTACAAGATGTATCGAGAACGATCAAGTGATTCCTATGGTATGGTAAGCATTGTCCATTACACTCTATGTACTAACCCATGGCCTGTGTGAGAGTTCTTTGTGGGCTTAAGTATGTTTCCATGGGCATGCATCAAAAGAAGGATCTCATATGACTCATGGAGGATAACATCAGGGGGTGATCATCATCAAGGTTGCGGTGTACAAGTTCGAGTGGAGCATCACGAAGAGATAATGTGCTTGAATCTTGTTGTCTATTGTCATGACAATGGACATGTGAAGATGTGTCGAAGAGGCTCACCCACAGTGGAGTATGGGGGAGCAATCTACTAGTCTTCATCGAGCCAGCACAATCAAGAAAGGTGTTTCATCTTGAGGAGTACAAGATCGTAATCATCTAGCTCAAGTGGATTATGCGCAAGGCAAAGTTTTGTCCTTGATAGGTTTTTGATTTTACTGCTCTCATGTTGTTAATCGGGAGATCATGTTATAGGATTGACTATCGTACTATCAAAGGGGGCTCTCAAGTGAGTAGCTTGATCGTATCGTTCGTAGAGAGCTCAAACCATTGCATTCATGTATTCATCATCTTTCTTGGTTTGTTTTTGGTATTTCTCCATGTGATTTTTCGGAGCTTATGGTCATATTCATGACTAGTTAGTACCTAGTTCGCTATATCTCTCTTGAACTTCAATACAATGATCATCGCATCTTCTCCTTGATATATCCGATGTAATTCTTTTGTGCGATGCGTTTGTTGGGATCCGATGAATTGTGGGTTTATGTTCAAGTTATTAATGAAAAATATTTGAGTATTCTTTGAAATCTATTATTATTCTTATGTGCATGATCATTATAGCTTCATAAATCTCTCTGATATATTAATTTGCTTTAATAGGGTAGATTGATCTTTCTTCAGTGAGAGGGTGCGTTGTATTGCGTTCAATTTGACGGTTTTCTATATCCCGGTGTCAGAAGGGGACAAGATACATCTTTGTATTGTTGACACTAAGGATAAAATGATGGGTTAGTTTATATTAATTGAATTCTCTTTGACTACATCATGTCATTGTTCTCCAAGCATTACTCTGCTTTACTTAATACTCTAGATGAATGCTGGATAGCGGTGGGTGGGTGGCGTAATAGTAATAGGTGCAGGCAGGAGTTGACCTATTTTCTTATGGACATGATACCTATATACAGATGATCACTGCCGTGAATATCACATAACTATGCACTTTTCTATCAATTTCCCATTAGTAATTTTTTTACCCACTGTATGCTTACTTTCATGAGAGATGCCACTAGGGAAAACTATGGCCCCCAGGTCTATTCATTTATCAATTTATAAGAGCTTCAATACTTGTTGCTATTTATTTATTTTCTATTTATTTTGCAATTTACAATTATCTACTACCAACCACACTACTTATAAGCTTGCAAATAAAAATTCCATGGGGATTGACAACCCTGTTGTCCGCGTTGGGTGCAATTGTTTGTTTCTTTGTGTGAAGTTGCTAAAGATGGGGGTTGGTTGTTACTCCTATTGGTTCAATAAACCTTGGTTCTCTACTGAGGGAAATACTTACCTATATTGTGTTGCATCACCCATTCCTCTTCACGGAAAACCCAATGCAAATCACAAGTATCATATGTACATGTAACATCCCAAATTTTGGAATGTTATAATAATTATTAGAATGTTTGTTTGTTTGCTTGAGTGATTTAAAGTGAGTGAAAATTTGAAACTTTTGAAAACTTTTGAATGAGAGGGAATAAAATGACTTTCCCATGTGATTTGAATTTCATTTTGAAAATATTTCAAATTCAGAAACTTTATGCAACTCAATGATTCTCATGAGAGAGGATACTATGACTTCTTCAAATTATATGAAATATGAGTTGGAAGTTTAAAGAAAGGATTTGAAAGTGCCTCTGAATTATTTTGGAATCCATTTCATATTTGGTTCCTATTCAAATTTTCAAAATATACAAAACCCCTGGACAAATTTTTGAGAGGAGTAATATGACACTCCAAAACCAGGGGGTATTTTGTGAAGTTTTTGAATCATAAAACCCAACGGGTAATATGAAAAATAATTGCAAAAATAAATCAAAGCCAATTAGGCAATTTTCTGAAAAATATTTTTTTTAAAAGTGTTTAATGTGGCCGGGGAAAAATGTCCATTAAATGGCATTTATTCTCCTGATAATTTTGGTATAAAACTTTTTATTTTTAGGCATGTAATTATGGTCATTTAATTGCTTTTGATTCGCTGATAAAATAAAAAGGGAAAGTATTTAAACGTTTTAAAGACCCACCGGCCCACTTGCCTTATCCCCCTCCCCGACTCACCTTCCGATCGGCCACCGCTTGCGCTAACCTCTCACTGATGCCCGACCCCACCGCCCGACTGAAATCACTCGCCGGTCACCTTCTTCCTTCTCCCGCACCCGATAACATCGCCGGCAACCCCTCGCCGTGATCTCCTCCCCTCCTTCCTTTCGGACGCCCCCGACCCCTCCTATATAAGCCCCTGACACCCCTCGACCCATTCCACCCCTTCGCCCCTCTGCCCGAGCCCTCACCTCGCTGGAATCACTCGCCGGAAACCTCGGACGCCGCCGCGCCATTGTCGCTCCCGAGCTCGCCTCCGACCTCCCCGACCACCACCGAGCCTACCATCCATCCTCCCTCGCCCATGCGCACCTCCCAGCCCACTCGTGCAAGCTCCACACCCACCAGAGCTCTCTTCCCCGTCGACACCCGGAAGCTGCCGCCGCCCCCGAGCTCGTGCCGCTTGTCTCCGTCACCCCCTTGCCTCTCTGACACCACCATCCTTGCCGTCGTGTTCTCCTGCGAAGAATGGAGCCAACGCCATCGCCGGAGATCCCCTGGAGCCATCACCCGCATCCAGCCGTCGCCGTCGCCGTCGCCGTCGCCGGAGACACCACCGCCGGCAACCCTCCCTCGGTGAGACTCTTCTTCCCCTCCCCACCGTCCGATCTTGATCAACGACATAGATTAGACATTTTAAATCCCCGAAGCGGTATGCACTAGACTTCGGTCGTCCGCCCGAAACACCCCGCACGCGCACCCCTTTGACCAATCAGGAAGTGCCACGTAGCCCCCTGGCCGATGGAATGTCAGTTTTTCTTTTTCTGATTTGTTTAGAAAACAGAGTAATTCCAAATTTTGTTTTGTTTATATCTTTTAATCTGTTTAGTGTTTTGAGTTGAATCTTTTTGCATTAGCTCACATTTTTCATATAGTTTCCCCCTGTAGTCTTATATTTTAAATTTGAACTATAAAATTTGAATTTAATCAAATTTGCTCAAATCACTCAAATCTGAATAACTAGAGTTTAAAAATAGATTTTGATATGAATCTTTTTGCTACTTCTTGGTATTAATTAGGACTATCTTATTGCTTAGTTTGAGGATTTTTAGGATGATTTTGATTAGTGTTCTAGATCTAAACAGAATCTGTCTAGTATTATAGTATAGTTTTATTTATTTATTTTAGTTAGTTTAAATCAGATTTAGTTTTAATTTGATTTAGTAGGTTCTGCTAGTAAACTTTAGGTGTTATACTTACTGTTAATAAGAATATTAATTTGCTTAGTTTTGTTTCTTTATTAATATAGGAATCACAACTCCTTTTCAATTAGGTTTAATTTGATTAAAACAAACTAGTTAGTAATAGTTTCCTTTTAACAAAGTTTTATATAATTAAATTCTGTTTTCTAGGAATAAAGTTTTTAGTAATCTTTTCTGTTAAGAAATGTTTTGTTAATAAAAAAATAATTTAGTTTTTGCTCTATTATGATAGGAAAACTAGATTATTTTTTCATTAGGTAATGTGTTATAAAACAAGTTAGTTTTAATAGAAACCCTCTTCACAAAAGTTTTAGATGATTTAATTCTGTTTTATAATAAGTATTTTATTAATTCTTTTCTGTTAACTATTAGTTTGGTTACAAAATATAGTTTTGTTTTAGTAATGGTTTAGCCACCTAAATTTAGAGTCCATTGCTTTGCCTTGTTATGTTTTGATATGTTGCTCTAGTATTGCTAGTTGGAACACTTATGTTGTTTAGGATGTTGTTTTCATAGTTTTACTTGTTCTTCAAAAGTAATTCTTTTTGCTAGTAAAATATTTACAAGAAATCCTTTTGTTGTATTTCACTTTGTTATTGTTTTGTTTCTATTGAAAATAATCTTTTGTAGGGGAAAACTACCTTAGTTGTTTTTATGAAAACATTCTTGACTTTGAGTTTTGTCTTAAGTGTTTCCTTCATCAACCTTGTTGCTTTTGTTTCTTGTATTACCTTGTGATTGTTAGTTTTGATTGCTAGAAGTGTTTGCTTATGAATGCAATGTTTGTTTGTATAGATTTCATCGGAGAGTGACATATAGTCTATCAAGTTATTTCTGAGAGCAATCTTTATCTTCATCAACAATACAGGCAAGTTCACTTTGACCATCTTTTCATACCTATGTTTTTCTTGCATTGTAGTGACATCACTTAACAATTCCCTCCCGTAGTGTTATTGAAATTCTTGTAGTTGAGTAGAATGCATGAGGTAGGAACCCACCACCTGTTACTGAAGCCCCGGGAACGTTAGTTACTTTTATGCTATGCTAAAGTAGATGGGGATTGGTATGAGTGTTCGTGAGTGGTGTGAAGAAGGACTCTACGTCAAGACAACAACTTCATGAAGACATCTTCAAGTCCTGCATATTCAAGACCTCAAGACTTCGAGACTCGAGAAGACAATTTTCAATACACACTACTGGGTGAGGGATGGTTGGAACGGCACCCTGGAGAAACTAGTGGATTTGCCTAGGTATTGCCGGAGAAGTGCCAGTATTCACGCGGAAAGCCTCACCCAGACTCAAAGAGAAGGATGAATACTTCATGCCCGGAAGCTTACCTGTGTAGCCACAAGTCATTATGGGCTCTGGCTTGTTTGATCTTTGTTGTGACTCTGCTGGGCAGTGCTACGAGATGTAGTCGACGTTAGGATTGGATGGGCACTGTCGGACAGTCAGGGAAGCACTCTGAAAGACCATGTTTCGTTCATCCTATTCTCAAACACCAGGCAGTGCGAGGACTTACCAGGAGGGAACGAATCTTGTGGGTAAAGTACACAACACTCTGCAGAGTTAAACCTAATCGATTAGCCGTGTCCCCGGTTACGGACAATTTGAGCTTCTAGACTTGGATCTATCTCTGAACTCTCAACACTGGACTGATAACTTAATTGTGGGCAACTTAAGATACTTGTGGGCATTGAGACATTGGTTGGCGGAACCATGTCATGATAGGTAATTCCATAGTGAAATTCCTGATATTCCTTTGTTGTAGGGAAAATAAATTCAGCTTTTACGCAAAAACTTAGACACAGAGCCACAAAGCCTTTGCATATAGAATAGCCTTTATTCTTCTGTTCTACTATGGTGATCTTGCCAGTACATTCAATGTACTGACCTACACGGCTGCAACGTCTTATGTTGCAGATACTCTTCTACGACGGGTAAGAGTACGATTCAGGGTTACGGTCCGCACTCAATCTGCCGTTGGTGTTATTGGGACTCCACTCCCGTTGACTGTATCCGCTGCTATTTTAAGGTATATATCAGTTTTACGTTATTACATGTGATTGCACTTTGATATATACATTGATGTACTGTGTGTGCCAGCATACTGATCCAGGGATGGCACAGAACACACAGAGGCTTGACTCGTTTTGAGTCGGGTCGCTACAGTACATCTTTTAGAGTAGACCACTATGACACAGGTTGGAAAAACTATTTTACGCAAATGGAAAATCAACTACACCAGTTGCATGTTTAATTTTTCCAACAAGAAAATCCATGTGAAGCTTGCTAGTACATTCAATGTACTAACCCTTGTGGCTGCAACATACCATGTTACAGGTTACCATATCGAAGGGAAGGTATGAATTACATCCTAGAGGGGGTGAATAGGAGCTTTAAATAATTACGGTTTAGGCTTGAACAAATGAGGAATAAAACTAGCATTTAATTTGGCAAACACAAAACCTAAAACAATTAGGCTCACCTATGTGCACCAACAACTTATGGTATGCAAGATAAAGAACTAAGTGATAGAAAGATATATAACATGAAACAATATGGCTATCACAAAGTAAAGTGCGTAAGTAGAGGGATTGGGTAAGAGATAACCAAGGCGCACGAAGACGATGATGTATCTTGAAGTTCACACCCTTGCGGATTCTAATCTCTGTTTGGAGTGGTGCGGAGGCACAATGCTCCGCAAAATGCCACTAGGGTCACTGTAATCTCCTCACGTCCTCACACAATGCAAGATGTCGTGATTCCACTAAGGGGCCCTTGAGGGCGGTCACCAAACCCGTACAAATGGTGACCCTTGGGGGCGGTCACTGAACCCGTAAAATTGGTAACCCTTGGGAGCGGTCATCTGTACCCACGCAAATTGCTCGGGGTAATCTCCACAGCCTAATTGGAGACCCCATTGCTTGCCCAGAGCTTTAGACCACAATGATTCAGCTCCGAGACACCAACAACCGTCTAGGGCGCCCAATCACCCAAGAGGCACAAGCTCTAGGGTGCCCAAACACCCAAGAGTAACAAGCTTCTTAACTTTTCACTTCTAGATATCACCGTGGAGAACTCAAACCGATGCAACTAATGCAATGGCGAGAACACATGAAGTGGTCAATTCCCTCACTCTCAAATCCCACCACAACAATAAAAGCTATGTAGGAATATGAGAGGAAGAACAAAGAGAACACAAAGAACTCCAAGATCTAGATCGAAGGGGTTCCCCTCATGTAGAGGAGACACTTATTGGTGGAAATGTGGATCTAGATCTCCTCTTTCTTTTCCCTCAGGAACTAGCAAAAATCATTGGAACGATTGAGAGATAGCAAGCTCGAAGAAGTTCAACAATGGGGTGGGCATACACGAGCTCAAAGGATGATGTTG
Source organism: Hordeum marinum (assembly GCA_022496015.1). Taxonomy (NCBI): domain Eukaryota; kingdom Viridiplantae; phylum Streptophyta; class Magnoliopsida; order Poales; family Poaceae; genus Hordeum; species Hordeum marinum. The sequence continues at coordinate 149,192,718 of CM039674.1, forward strand.
TAGGATCGAAAGTAGTGCTAGAGGGGGGTGATTAGATTACTTGGCCAAATAAAATCTGCTTTTTCCCAATTTTATGTATTGGCAGATTTAGCATTCATTGTATGTCAATTACACCCTACACATGCATGTTTATGAGTATAGCAGCGGGAAGTAAAGACAAGCATGTAAGTAAAGGAAGGGTAGGAAGATCAAACGCAATTGGTGACACGATGATTTTCCCATGGTTCCGATAGGTGTCTCTGTCGTACATCCACGTTATGGAGTCTTCAACCCATAGATCATAACAGTCGCGAGAGTCCATGGAGGGCTCTACCTACGGAGGGTTCCACGAAGAAGCAACCTTGACTATACCATGATGGCCTACGTCCATGGAGGACTAGCCTAACTCGGGGTAGATCTTCATGAAGTAGGCGATCTCCTTGCCCTTACAAACTTCTTTGTTCACTCCACAACATGAAGTAGGAGGCTCCCAAGCGACACCTAACCAATCTAGGAGGCACCACCCTCCAAAAGGTAAAAGGCTCGATTGTGTCAATGAACTCCTTGCTCTTGTGCTTCAAGATGATAGACTCCTCAACACACAATCACTCTCTCATAGATTTGGCTTGGTGGAAGAGATTGATTGGGTGGAAAGCAACTTGGGGAGGCTAGATATCAAGATTCATATGGTAGGAATGGAATGGCATGATCTCAACACATGTGTAGGTGGCTCTCTCTCAAAAAATCAGTAGGTATGAGTGGGGAACTGTTCTGAGTGCTTCTCTTGTGAGTGAGTGGTGGTGGAGGGGTATATAGAGGCATCTCCATAAATCCAACTGTTACACACAAAATGAACAACTCGGTGACACTGATGTATTAATGTCGATGGTACCGAAGTGACCAAAAGGTGGCAACTTTTGAATCTCGGTGAGACCGATATAGGAAACTCGGTTGCATCGATAAGGTGACCAATGGTCAGATTGCCCAATCTCAGTGACGCCAATCCAACAATCTCAGTGGGACCGATATTGTGAATTTGCATAACAAAAAGTTGGCAACCTAAACTCGGTGGCACCGATGTAGAATCGGTTGCACCGAAGTGGCTAGGGTTTGGCTGAGTCTGTCTAGGTTCTGGAATTGGTGGTACCGAGTGGAAAGTGTTGGTTGCACCGATTTTGAATATTTGGCTTTGGACAGACTTTTCTGGAAGAGCTTGTGGGTATATGTGGTGACTATCACTTGTGCACGTATGAGCATTTTGTTCACCAACAAAACCTTACCCCCGTTTAATAGTATTGGCTTTCCTATGGACTCAAGGTGATTTCTCACCAAAGATAAAATGTAGAGTCCTTTGCTTGAGGCTTTGCCAATCTATTTCCTTACATCTTGGGGTATTCCACAATCCTTATGCCAACCCATCATTGAACTTTTCCTGAAACATACTTGGTGGAAACATTAGTTCAATGACATATATGTTGTTATTAATTACCAAAATCACCAGGGAGCAAATGTGCTTTCAATCTCCCCCTTTTTGGTAATTGATGACAACATATAGGTCAAAGCTTCAACATATGATATAATCAATGAATATAATCGTCGCTTTGAGAAGTATGTGATAAGCAAGAGCTCCCCCTAAATTTTTGCATTATTTTAAATTTGCGTTTGAATGCAAATGCACAATCGATTAGATACATGGGGCACTTGTTCCATGTCACATACAACTTGGTGGTGTGCGAGAGTAATAAGAGTTAACAACATAGCACAACACATCAAGAAAAGTGAATGATCATCACATAATCATCAAAAGATAGGAAATAGTAGCAACAGACATTAAGGCGTATGATCAAACACGAACAAAAGTATCTCACATCCAAACCAAAAGAACAATTGTTTTGTAAAACAACATCGAAGCCTAGACCTATATACAACTTCTCCCCCTTTGGCAACAAGTTACCAAAAAGCTCGAAGAGATATAACTAGTCATTCTTCTGCGGCTGATCTCCTCTGGTAGTCGATGTCGGAGTCGAGATAACTGCATCGGCAAAGACTTCCGCTGAAGTCCTGGCTGGAGTTGGCATAGATACTAGAGGCACTGGAGTTGATGGAGCTGATGTCACTATGGCTGGAGCAGAAAATGAAGGTCTCATCTCTAGAGCTGGCACTATAGGTGTCCTGGCTTTAGTTGTGAACTGGACAGTTGTCCTGACAGGTGCACTATCCTCATCATCATCAGACTCGGACTCTGAAGAGGTGTGACGGATAGGGGCTTCATCTACCTTCTTCTTAAGCTCATTGATTGTCTTAGTCAGCCCATCAACCTTGTCATTAAGAGTTTCCACTCTATCCTCAATGATGTTCACAAGGCTCTCCTGAGTGTCCATGATGGTTTTGATATCCTTCTTCATGTCCATGACAACGGTGATCAAGAGATCCATCTGCTCGTTCTTGGATCTAGGGACCTGAGCACTAGTGTCTCAAGCTGCCTCTACATGTGCCTGAGTTGTAGCTGATGTGGGATGATCTGTATCCATCACCACAACGTTGTCCTCGAGATCTGGCTGAAGTGGCAAGTGGGATCTATCCAGAGCAAAGATGTGCTTCTCAAGCTTAGAACTGATAAGCATCTGAATATAGGGTGCATAGCAGTATGAGCGCTTCTGATCAGCAGCAACCCTCTTCACAGTCTAAACTATCAAATCCATCACTTGAATCCTAGTGTGACGATCAAGATGGATGAGCATGTTGATGGAGTATCCACGAATCATCTTATCATCTCCAGACTTGGGCATCAAAGTATGCCTCGGGATGGTGTTCATGGTATGGAGGCCTGGCTGGAGGAAGTAAATAGATCCCAACTTGTGAGATTACACATTAGCAGCAGGGATAGGATTATACATATCCTTCATAGCATTGTGGCTCTCCTTGGATTCTAGGTAGATATCCAAATCTCCATCTTGTACCTCTGGGACTCCTAAGATGGTAGCCCACTCATCAATAGTAGATTCATATCTTGCTGCTTCAATCATCCAAACAATCCTGCCATCTCCATAAAAATGAGCAGTGGAGTAGAACTGCATGACCATCTCATCATTCCAAGTAGTGAACTCCTTGCCAACAAATTTATCTAGCCCAATGCAGTGGAAGCTGTCTTGGACACATGGAAAGTAGTCCTCATTATCCTTGATATATTTCCAGTCCGCATATCTTATGTCACTGACTACAGGGCTCTTGTCAAGCAATATCGTCCCATACAAGTATTGTTACTCTTTCGTATAGAACCTGTAGTCCACAACAGTCTTCCTCCTCTTGGCATATGGATCAATAGCTCTCCATGCCTTCAACCTTGAATCCTTCTTCTTCTTCGTATCCTCGGCTCTAGGATAGTTGGCATCATGTACAGGAAGGTGAGGTCTGAGCTTCATCAGAACTATCATAGCATCATCATCATTTGCTTTTCTGAAAGTTGATCTCTTGTTCGTCTCTGCAGCAGGAATATCTCTGGTAGTCCTCTTGGACTTCTATGCAGTAGCTTTCCTGGGAGCAGCCTTGGTGCTCTTGGAGGGACCAGACTTAGGCATAGCATCAGCCAAAAGTTTCTTAGCCTTCTTCTTAGGAGGGGCCTGAGTAGCAGGTTCCTCCTCTTCCTCTTGTTCAGCAGCAGCACCAGCAGCCTCCTCTGGATCCTCATACATAGAGTAGGTCTACCCATAACATGGATGATCCTCTTCCTGGTTGTCTTCTTCTCTCCTGCCTTCTTAGGAAAATATTTCCTTGGAATCTCAACAAACATAGTTGCCCTAGCACTCTCATGTGCTTTGAAGGTCTCTACAGGTGCATAAACTTTGCTGACCACCTTCCTAGATGAGGTGGCCTCATTGGCAGATTTCCTTGCAGCCTTCTATTGCTTCTTAGCATGAACATCTTCTGGAACAAAATCAGAATATTCCTCATCAGAATTGACTCTCTTCCTGGTCCTTGTTGCAGCCTTAGGCAACCCATGAGAACTAGGAGTGCCTGGATCTGAGGATGAGCTGGACTCAGGACTAGTGCCTGAACTCATATCAACATTCTGCTCCTGCAGATTTTGGCTATCTTCAGCATCTCACATGTCTGACCCTGTGAATAGACTATAGAAGAGTGGAATAGGATAATTCATCACAAAATGCAGAGATTTTTGAAAGTTTGAACTAAGAATTTCCAAAGTTTTGCATTCTGTCAAATGTATTTCGGTACAGCTGAGGCAAACTTTTCGGTCACACCGAGACAAACAACCTTCTTTCCAGGAACTTAGCACCATTTTCGGTTGCACCGAAAATGAGCACTCGGTTCCACCGATCTATTCTCAGTGTGGTAGAAAAGAAAATCGGTGACACCGATTATTTCACATCGGTTCTATCGAGATACAGGAGGCAGACGAGAAAACCCTAAAAATTTGTCGTTCGCTATCTAATGGAATTTTCTATTGGATGGAACAATCTTAAACAGTGGATAGACTAGGAATAAACCCTAATGTGCATGAATCGGATAGTGGAGTCTAAGAGGGGGCTAGATCCATACCCTAATTTGGCGATGGAAATGCTACGACGGCGACATTGGAGAAGAATACGTCGATAGCGGCGATTCCCAGTGACGGAGGCGCTCGAGGAGGCAAGGGGATGACTAGGGGCCTTCGAAATGGTAACCAGGGTTGTGGAGGCGTGACGTTTGAAGAATGGATTTCAGAACGTCGGGGTCCATATATTATATACGCATCACTATCGATGACACCGATTTGATATTTTCAGTGTCACCGAGTTTCACACCTGTCAGGTGACAGGGAAACTCGGTGTAACAGAGAATATGAAATCCGTAGTACCGAGATTGAAAAAACCAGATCAACCCTAGGCATTCGGTGAGACAGAAAAAAGTGAGTTGGTTCCACTGAGATGCTCTTGGGAGGTTTTAATGGTCAGTCCTTGACGATACGGAACTCTGAGTGCTGCTCACACAGAGAGATCGAGTAGTACTTGTTCAAATTTTGTGATGTAGCATGAATAGAATATGAGGAGAGAAAGCATAGATAGCTAGAGGAGTGGTCCTAGGTAGATTTTTTTTCAGAACTAGTACAAATTTTGCATCAAATTTGAAAACAGGAGTATGAGTTCAAAAAATATCAAAAGTAGTACCCCGTCGGCCACTACCAGGCCGAACGGGTACCTGTCGGCCTGCACCAGGCCGAAGAGGGGCCTGTCGGCCAACAGTAGGCCGAAGAGCCCCCTGTTCGCCAATCAAAGGCCAGGGTGTGTCCTGTCGGCCAGAGGGGGGCCGAAGAGCCACCTGTCGGCCAGTGGGAGGCCGATGGGCCCTTGGATAAGCCCCGGGGCTTCTTTCTTCCTCCTCTGCCCACTCGTTTCACCCTCCCTCGACTATTAGCCTGCCCCTCTTCACCTCTCACTCTCGTTGCTCTCCGGTGCTTCCACCGTCTCGCCGATCTCTTCGCTAGACCACCCATTTTGTTATCCTACCCGCGTAAACTATAGATCAGGGCGTTCTCCACTGGCCTACGATATTAATTTTTTTTGCTTCCAACTCAATCGAATGAGAACTCTCAAGTCGGTAGTGGATTTAGTTCTTATTTGCCACCGTCCGTCTGCAGGTAATGGCTTGACCATTTTGCCGAGCTCCAGGTGGCCCTTGTGCTGCCGTTGATTTCGGTGCATCTGTATTTACTGTGGTGCTGGATCGTCGATGTGCAAGACGTGTTATAAGATTCTATGTCTTGATTATCTGACAGTGGCATATTCGAATGCCTTTGTTTATAAGTTTATGATCCTTGCTTCCATTCTTGTTGTAGTTATCTAGAGTCTTGGTAGTTGGCACCGCAGCCAGAAAATGGGCATGCATAGATGCTAACCAACCAGTTTCCACCTCTAAAGGTCCTATGGCAGCACCGGCCAGAGGCAATCCCAACAAGTAATACACGTCCTGTAAAGTAGGAGCCATCTCTCCCCAAGGAAAGTGAAACGTATGTGTCTCTGGTCTCCATCTATCTACTAAGCAGCTAAGGAGTGACCTGTCGTAAGAGAAGCATGATACTTGCCTCTTGTGCAACTGCATTGGTTCACTAGCGTCATCCAAGTCCGGGTGATCGACCCACTCATCCAATGTACCCTCAACCAGTCATGCCAAGGGTAGAAGTCCAGCCCAATTCAGCCTACAAAATAAACAGAATGTAGACTACAATTAGCTTCTATCAAAACGATGTCGAACGTACTAAGTGATTGTACCGACACATACCTATCAACCCATGCAGGGTGTATCATCCAGTTAGACTTAGGGGTGCGAGTGATCAACACGTCTAAGTTCGTGCCTGATTCCGTAAGTGCGCCTCGGTGCCCTCTGTCGATATTACCATTAAGCATCGGATACGAAGCCATATCTGCAATTAGAAAATACTACACACATATTACAAAATAAAACATAGATGTTTGCATATTACAAATAAAAACTTTAGTCTCACATATAACAAATAAAAACGTAGTCTCACATATTAGACATTAAAACATAGTCTCACATATTACAAATGAACACATAGTGCACACATATTACAAATAAAAACGTAGTCCGACATATTATAAATTAAAAACATAGTCGCACAGATTATGTAGGTTCTGAGTTATTCAGTCCTCGTCCGCCCTTCGGCCTCGAGAGCCACGTCCACCACGACTGCCAGGACCTCCTCTTGCAACTATTCTTGCAGGCATCGATGTGGAAGCACTCGTCCATGAGGAAGCGTCGTCTTTCTTAAGGTCGGGACAATATTTCATCCTATGCCCATATGCCGCACAGAGCAAACATTGCCTGGTTGCTCGACCAGCTTCGGATTGGTCCATATCATTTCGAATGCGCTTTACCTTATGCCTGCCCCTGCTAGTTCGCTGTAGTGCAGGATCCGGGATGTATACTATATCACCATCGTTTACCTTGTTGAAATTGCCGACGACTCTAAACCCTGTCATCTCACCTGTCCAGACATTGAGCACTGCCTCCTTTGAATAGTATGGAGACACGAAGGAGATAGCATCCAACTGAATCTGGCCACAGGCAACCAACACATGTGAGCAAGGCAGGTGCAATAACTGCGGTTTATTGCATGTACACTCACAAGTTGGATAAAATTCTGCTCCAATTGTAACCTCATGCGTCTTCACCTCATTTGCAGAACCAAAACCATCAGTAGGAAGCTGAACCTCATACCTCCTTTCCTGATTACCTATGAGTGTGACGGTGTGCTTTTTTGCTTTCTTTATCTTCTCATCCATGTACTCCATGACACGGCTACAATAAGGAGTGTTCTGATTATCTGCAATATGCTTCCTTGCTAACTCGTGCCTTTCTCTGAAATACCTCATAGTACCATGGAATAGACCCTCCACAATAGCTGTCAGTGGCAATGCTCTATTCCCTCTGAGAACAAAGTTATAGATCTCTGCAAGATTGGTTGTCATGTGGACATACCTAGCTCCATGGGTGTCATGCAGCAAATACCAATTCATAGGAGGCTCTTTCTCTATCCACTCAGAAAAATTCTTTATTGCCCTACCCTTCTTTCTCTTCGTATTAGGAGGGTCAATTGCTGGCAAGTCACAAAGAGCAACTAGCCCCTCCATCTCCGCAATGAGTGCTATTAATTTAACCTGGTCTTTTTCCATTTTCTTTCTAGCAACCACCTGCTTCTTAGTGAACTCATCTAGTTTTGACCAAATAAAATCGTATTTGCACCGATGGTTCTGCTTGCATAACTTCTTGAACAAGTTCATCAACCATTTGTTCTTGAACTGTGAGAAAAAATTAGCACCCAGATGGCGCATGCACCACCGGCTTTGCAAGTCCTTCCAAGGTGTTGGCTCGTCAGTAGTTGGATTACTCAGTGTCTTCACGACCTTCAATATACCGGGATGTCTGTCATGAATGATACACACATTTGATCGGCCCTTCACGATCGCAATTTTAACTTGCCAGAAGAACCATACCCAGCTCGGAAAGTTCTCACCCTCCACAAATGCCATGGCTAGTGGGATGATTTGGTTGTTCCCGTCCACACCAATAGCAGTCAGGATTTGCCCTTTGTATTGACACATAAGGAACGTACCATCCACAAACATCACAGGAGGACAATGCCTGAAAGCTTCGATGCACATACCGAAAGAGAAGAATACTCATTTCAACACCTTGTAATATGGTATGCTTTCCAACCTCGTGTGCTGAATGTTAACATAAGTGCCGGGATTCCTCTCCTTCAGTATGTCAAGGAGATGGACAACATTATCATAGGGGTCGAAGAACGTCCCAAACCTCTCCTCCATAGCCTTCTGCTTAGCCGTCCAAGCCTTCCCATATGGAATGTCATACTTCCATCTGACCTTCACTGCTGTCTGGATGTGCTTTGCTTCCATATCCTTCTTCGTCACTATCTCAGTATACATGAGTTGCGCTATGAGAGTTGAAGTAAGGTTTGGATGACGAACCAACATGTTTTTCCTCACACAATTATGCGGGACAACATTTGTCACAACCCAGTGGATGTTATACTTTGGCACGTGGGCGTGCACCTTCGCAGGACAACCTGATTCAACACACTTCACGGTATATTTTGTTGGACTCGATGTGTGTATCCGAAAAACCCTCTGCGTAGACATAGCCCACTTTATCACCGCATACTTCATTTTCTTCTTTGTGTCAAACATAGCACCGATCTGGACTTGGTTCAGATTATATTGCCATGGAGTCTCATGGCCATCATTGACAGTAAAGACGGCGGATATGTCCTGCTCCCATGCAGCATGAATTGGTACCTCCTCTTCATCCTCGGAATTTTCATAATCAAGTTCCTCTGCAATCCCATCCTCGTCCTCTTCCTCCATCACCCTTTGCATTTTCTCGCCTTCCTTGTCCCCATCAGCAACACCTGAGGCAGCTAATACTACCGATTGAATACTCTGACCCGCAGCATGACCACTAACATAATCTGACTCATTGTCGGCTTGGGTAGCATTGAGATCCGGTGGCTGTGACCCGGATACATAAATCTCGTTAGCCACTTGACTACTCTGTCCTGGATCATACCCCACGGTGGGTGGTATGATGTCCTCCTTCGCCACTGGTTGCACTAGGGCATAAGGATGGATTCTTCGGTCTCTGCAATGACTTAACAGAGACAACCAATGTTGGCTCCTATCTATCGGAATCAAATCCCGCTTGACATTTTACAGGATTTGGTCCACAAGGCATGAATACTAACGGAACAAACTTCAGGATCAAGGCCAAAACTAGTAGTCAACCAGTGCTTCAACTGCCTAATGTCCAGTCTGTCCGGGTCTGAAAGATCAACCCCCAACTCATTATATCGAACAGTACCAGGGCCGTAATACAAAGTCAGATTTATGGATTCAGACATTTTAACCTGTCAGACATTGCCAGCTTCTGATTATTTGTAATGAATATATCGACACTAAAATAAAACGTACACTATAATGTACCTACATATTCTAACTAAACCTAGACTAAAATGAACTACAAAAAATTTAACCGACACTACTATGACTACACTAACTAAACCTACACTCGGAAAACATAAACTAAAACGTGCACTAAAATGTACCTACATATTCTAAAAAAACCTACACTAAAATTTACTTCACAAAAATAAACCGACACTAAAATGACTACACTAACTAAATCTACACTCCGAAAACATACACTAAAATAACTACACTACTAAAAATAACATAAACAAATTTTACGTACATTAAAAAAACTAACACAAAAAAACCATAACTAACATCAAAAATTTATACATTTGACGCGTGAGTCCCCTTCTTCTTCCTCTCCACCTTCTTCTTCCTCTCCACCACTCCACCTTCTCACCATTGACACATCCACCACCACACCATTTTCTCCTCCACACGAACAAACCAATACCCCGTTGCAAAAAATAAAACCGTAGGGCGGGGGAGAAGAAGCCGATCTACCGTTTCATCTGATTGAAACATAAAATGGGTGGTGGGAATGGGAGATCAAGATGGGGTGATTTTCGGCCGAATAGAGAGGAAGAGAGAGATGAAGGAGGAAGAAAGGAGGCCGGCCGCGTCGGGCTTATCCTGGAACCTGTCGGCCTCCTGGCGGCCGACGGGTGGGGCTCGGCCAGGAGCGGGCCAACGGCCGGCCGGTTCGGCCAGGCTAAGGCCGATGGGCCTGTTTCGGCCTCGTTTAGGCCGACGGGAGGCTTGTCGGCCCAATACCGGCCGACAGAGTAACATTTTTGAAATTTTTTCATGTGACAACACTTTTTTCAAAATTGCTGCATAAATAGTGGTAGTTTTGAAAAAAAATCTCCTAGGTATTCTTGTGTATCCAATTGGCAAGTGAAAATGAAAAGCACAATAGCAACAATTGGATATCCTCGAATGAGTAAATAATTGCAGACCAACATGCTCACACAATAAGATGTCAAATGAAATCATGTCAAACATGCAAAAACACAGTAGCTTCTAGCAAGCACTTTGGCGATGGTGGAGTCATCTATATATGAGTATATTGACTTAGGAGCCAAGTAAGAATACTTGACAATAGGTCATACTCATCGTTTAACCACAAGTGGGGTTACCATTTTTCATAAAGTATTAATGTTGTCACATTCTATGAGATGCTTTGACTCAAGTCTTAGAGTAAAGCTCCCCCCTTAATGTGACATCCCCCCATAGGAGGGATAAACTAACCTTGGGTTTTGTCGATGAAGACTTCATGTAGGTGAAGTAGTGGTGGATGCTCAAGGTTGATGAAGATCACCAAGAGTTGGGATCATCCTCGTTGTTTCATTACTCTTCTCACCTACATGGGTTAGTCCCAACACACAAGAGACAGATACAAGGATATCTATAGACATGGGGTGCAAAGCATATGTGATGATGTCATTGATTTGTTGATTACCTTGTCTCTTGCTTACCTTTGAGGGAATGTGTGACTCCTTGAACTATTGCATGATGTTTATGTTGATTGCAACTAGTTCTTGCCAATAATGAATATGAGTGAATTTCATTGGCGGGGTCACCCCTCAAGAACTTATCTAGTTCTTTTTCTTGGGGACCCACATCAAGTTGATGGGGATCCTCGGTCTTGAAGTAGCACTTGTAGAAGTTGAGCTTGTACTAGACTTGGGAACACACTTCACCAAAGCTTGGGATTCATATTCATATGAGTCAGTGTCCTCTTGAAGGTTGTTCTTGTCCTTGAGCTTGGGGTCTTGTGGTGGAAGGTCATCTTGAGCTTTTGTTCCCTTGGGGAGAGTATTTTCATACTTCTCCTTTTGAAGAACAAACTTGGGATTGGGGTATTGACCTTCTTCCCATTGAACTCCATTAGCGTTGAAGTAGCCAACACCCCGACTCTTCTGGTATCCTCCGTGCTCGCGTACAATCTCCTCAAATTGTTTGCACCCTTGAAGACTCTTGTAGATACCTTTCTCTATAATCCCTTTCAAGAGTTCATTTTCTTGCTCAAGTGTAACTTGGCTAACAAAAGAGTTAGTGGGATCAAGAGAGCTACTAGAAGCAATATCATTGGATTTATCATTTTTATTTCTACTAGTTGAAGAACCTTTCTTTACATTGTTACTAGCTTGCTTAGACTTAACTTGTGGCATGAATGTAGACAAGAGAAGTCGCTTGGCTAGATAAGAGGAAGTCTTCTTTCGAAGATCGTCACTGATAGCTAAGGAACTCATGCTCTTGCTCTAAATTGAGCTTCTCGAAGCGTAGCTTCTCATGTGTCCTTACAATCTCTCTATGATCTTCTAGAGTTGACTCGTGAGCTAACTTAAGAGTTTTTAAGTCCTGAGTTAGTCATTCTATTTCCAAGTTATCATCATCGCACGAGTTATCTATACTAGAGTGAGTACTAGCAAGTTCATTTTGACTAACATTACTAGATTTGTCAAATAGCAAGTCATCTTCAATTAACAAGTCATCTTCATCACTATTGAAATCAAGATACTTGGGGTGTGATACCTTGGGGCCATTAGCCATGAAGCAACGTCCACTCCCTTCATTTGGTGACTCAAATATGTCGTAGGAGTCGGTTGTCACTAGTGCAAGTACGGCAACACCTTCATCTTGACTATAGTCGGAGTTGGAGTGCTATCTTCTCTCGGAGTGGTTGTCGGATTCGGAGCTGGAAACCCATTCACCAACTTGAGTTTGATGTTTCCTTTTAGAGTAGCTCTTGGTGTACTTGTCCTTCTTCTACGAGTCCCTACTTATCCTTGAGGGTCTTTGTTCATAACGGTCATCTCTACTCCTTCTCTATCTTTGAGGTGACTCGTCTCTTGAGCTTCGTCTTCTTGGTGACTCTTCTTTCCTTTTGTAAGGAGTCGTGCACTCATTGGAGTAGTGTCCGGGCTTCCCACAATTGTAGCAGTTTCGGTCACGACTTGTCGAATGCTTATCTTCATATCTTGAGTTGGATCTTTGATCTTTGCTTCTATTCTTGTAGAACTTGTTGAATTTCTTGACCATGAGGCTTATCTCTACATTTGTGCCAAGGTTGTCACTTGAGGTAGCGGGAGCATCACTTGTGGCTTTGTAAGCACCGCTAGACTTGTGGTGAAGCTCTTCCTTGTCCTTGAGTGTCATCTCATGAGCAACGATTCTTCCAATCACTTCCGTTGGCTTGAGATGTTTGTAGTTGGGCATCATTTGGATCAATGTGCAAATGGTGTCATATGATCATCCAAAGCTTGAAGTATCTTCTTGATGATGAATTTGTTAGTCATTTCTTCGCTTCCTAAGCCGGCAATCTCATTGGTGATGAGAGCTAGCCTAGAGTACATCTTAGCGACTCCTTCACCATCCTTCATATTGAACTTGTCAAGTTGACTTTGAAGAACATCCAACTTGGATTCTCTCACAGATTCTATACCTTCATGCATATCAATCAAAGTATCCAAAATCTCTTTTGCATTCTCAAGACGGCTGATTTTGGAGAATGTCACATGCTTGAGCATTGAGTTGCAACATCTTCAATTCATCCGCTGTCACTTCGCTATCCGGTTCCCATCCTTACGCAAAGAATTCACCTTGCATATCAACATGAACAACATCCCAAACGGTGGGGTTATGACCAAGAAAATGCATTTTCATTTTGTGCTTCCAACTAGCAAAATTCGTGCCATCAAAGTACGGACCTCTACGGTGATAATTTCCCTCACTAGACGCCATACTCTCCTAGGTTGTGAGATCAATGCAATGGAGACCAAAGCTCTGATACCACTTGTAGGGTCAAAAGTAGTGCAAGAGGGGGGTGATTAGACTACTTGACCAAATAAAATCGACTTTTTCCCAATTTTATGTCTTGGCAGATTTTAGCATTCATTGTATGTCAAGTACACCCTACACATGCATCTCTATGAGTATAGCAGCGGAAAGTAAAGGCAAGCATGTAAGTAAAGGAAGGGTAGCGAGATCAAACGCAATTGGTACCACGATGGTTTTTCCCATGGTTCCGATAGGTGGCACTATCATACATCCACGTTTATGAAGTCTTCAACCCACGAAGGGTAACGGCCGCGAGAGTCCACGGAGGGCTCTACCCACGGAGGGTTCCACGAAGAAGCAACCTTGACTATACCATAATGGCCTATGTCCATGGAGGACTAGCCTAAATCGGGGTAGATCTTCATGAAGTAGGCGATATCCTTGCCCTTACAAACTTCTTGGTTCACTCCACAACACGAAGTAGGAGGCGCCCAAGCGACACCTAACCAATCTAGGAGGCACCACCCTCCAAAAGGTAAAAGGCTCGATTGTGTCGATGAACTCCTTGCTCTTGTGCTTCAAGATGATAGACTCCTCAACACACAATCACTCTCTCACAGATTTGGCTTGGTGGAAGAGATTAATTGGGTGGAAAGCAACTTGGGGAGGCTAGAGATCAAGATTCATATGGTAGAAATGGAATGGCATGATCTCAACACATGGGTAGGTGGCTCTCTCTCAGAAAATCAGTAGGTATGAGTGGGGAACTGTTCTGAGTGTTTCTCTTGCGATTGAGTGGTGGTGGAGGGGTATATATAGGCATCTCCATAATTCCAACCGTTACACACAAAATGACCAACTCGGTGACACCGATGTGTTAATCTCGATGGCACCGAAGTGACCAAAAGGTGGCAACTTTTGAATCTCGGTGAGACCGATATAGGAAACTCGGTTGCATCGGTAAGGTGACCAATGGTCAGATTGCCCAATCTTGGTGACGCCAATCCAACAATCTCGGTGGGACCGATATTGTGAATTTGCATAATAGAAAGTTGGCAACCTAAGCTTGTTGGCACCAATGTAGAATCGGTTGCACCGAAGTGGCTAGGGATTGGCTGAGACTGTCTAGGTTCTGGAATCGGTGGCACCGAGTGGAAAGTCTTGGTTGCTCCAATTTTGAATATTTGGCTTTGGACAGAATTTTGTGGAGGAGATTGTGGGTGTATGTGGTGACTATCACTTGTGCACGTATGAGCTTTCCTATGGACTCAAGGTGATTTCTCACAAAGAATTAAATGTAGAATCCCTTGCTTGAGGCTTTGCCAATCTATTTCCTTGCATCTTGGGATATTCTACAATCCTTATACCAACCCATCATGAACTTTTCCTGAAACATACTTAGTGGAAACATTAGTTTAATGACATATATGTTGTTATTAATTACCAAAACCACCAAGGGATCAAATGTGCTTTCAGATGTCCATTAGGAAGAAGACCCCCTTTTATAGGAGGAAAAAATTCAACCATTATGTCTCAGCCCACAATAAAGCGGTCTACCACTCCTAGGAGCGGTACTACCGCTTAAGCAGCAGTTGCAGGAAGAACACAGTGAGCACATGAAGTGCTTGGGCGATAGTGCCATCATAGCGGTACTACCAGGCTACTACCACTCAACTACCGCTCAAATAAAAAGGCAACAGAAACCAACACAGAAGGAATTTCCTAAGCGGTACTAGGAGTGGTAGTAGATACCAAAAGTACTGCTTAAGCGGTACTATCGCCCTACTACCGCTAAAAGAAAATAGGCAACAGAATGTTGCATAGAAGATATGTCCCAAGTGGCAGTAGTAGCGATAGTCCATTTCGGAAGTACCGTGGTACCGAGCGGTACTACCGCTTGGGTGCTGAATACTTGTCCATACAAAATAGATAGATCCTCTAAGAGTAAAATTGCCATAACTTTTGTGTGCGAGCTCTGAACTACGCAAACTCAAGATCGTTGGATAGAAGACGACAAGTACTATCCAAACAACAATGGAGAATAAATTTCCAATAGTATAAGGAAAAGAACCTTCCCCACTATGAACCTTCCCCTCTCACTGAAGAATTATCAAACTACTTGGCCAAAGCAAATCAATAGATCGAGGAGATTTACGAAGATATAATGATCATGCACATATGAATCATAATAGATTTGAGAGAAGAATCAAATATTTTTCATGAATAATCTAAGCATAAACCCACAATTCATCGTATCCCAACAAACGCACTGCACAAAAGAATTACATCGGATATATCAAAGCGAAGATGTGATGATCATTGTATTGAAGATCAAGAGAGAGAGAGAGAGAGAGAGATCTAGGTACTAACTACAGACCCGTAGGCCCATGGGGAACTACTCACACATCACGAGGGGAGCAGCTAGGTTGATGTAGAGGCCCTCCATGATTAACCCCTCCTCCGGTTGTGCACCAAAACAGGGCTCTAGATGGGCACACATTGGAACAGAGACTTGCGACGGAGAAAAAAGTGTTTTGGGAGGCTCTCTAGCATTTTGGGGATTTATGAGAATTTATAGGTCGGTGAGGGACATGATAACCCACAAGTATAGGGGATCGCAACATTTTTAGAGGGTGGAGTATTCAACCCAAATTTATAGATTCGACACAAGGGGAGCCGAAAAATACTTGAGAGTATTAGCAGTTGAGTTGTTAATTGAAGCACACCTAGATATAAATATTTGCAACAAAGTGATCAGTAGCTCAGTAATATGATAGGTTTGATAGTAGTAGCAATAGTAACAGTAGCCGCAACAGTAGCAGTCATAGTTTTGTAGCAAGTGCAACAATAACAGCAGTAGTAGTAACTTAGCAAGAACAATGAGTGGAAAGCTCATAGGCACTGGATCAGAGTATTCGATGGATAATATTCATCATGTGACAGTCATAACCTAGGGCGATACAGAACTAGCTCTAGTTCATCAATGTAATGTAGGCATGTATTCCGTATATAGTCATACGTGCTTATGGAAAAGAACTTGCATAACATTTTTTGTCCTACCCTCCCGTGGAAGTGAGGTCCATAAAGAAACTAAGGGATATTAAGGCCTCCTTTTAATAGAGAACCGGAACAAAGCATTAGCACTTAGTGAATACATGAACTCCTCAAACTACGGTCATCACTTTGAAGTCATGTGAGAAAAAGGGGATTCTAAAGTGGTTCGCTAAGCGATTAGCGTAAATACCACCATGTATCTTTCCCTTAGTTTTGTTGAGTTGTAAGCGTCGTCCAATAATAGCCCCCATACTAAAGGTGTGATCATCATAAAGTGCACGACGTAAAATAGCAAGGTTAGGAGCACTGAGTGAGCTGACCTTCTCCCTAGCGGTTAAACACTTAGTGATGACTAAGGGGAAATAATGTACTAAGGGAAACTGAAAGCTAATAGCAGTGGACTTCTACACGCCTCTATCCTCACCCATGGTTAATTCAAGGAGAAAATCCTCAAACTTAGATGGGCTAGGTTCTCTCAGGTCCCCGTCAAAAGGAATAAAGCATATGTTATAGAAGTCGGTTAATGACATTCTGTGAGGTTCAGCATAAAGATTGAACTCTACTTCAGGAGGATTGTTTCTCCCTAGATAATTAAAACTTTGCGCAAAGGAATTTGTAAGGATGTCATATTGGTCACACTTATCTGCGAGGAACTCGGTTAACCCAGCGTTTGCGACAAACTGAGCGAACTCTTGGTGGATCACGACCTCCTCTAGGAAGGCATCATGGGGCCATTCGCATGACCGATGATTCCCCAATGAATCCCTTGGCATTTTTCTTGGAGTAGAACTTCCTAAAGATACTCATTTTATTCCTATAAGGAATTCGAAACAAAATAGTCCATGAAATGTTTTCAACAAAACTTTGTAAGATTGTTAGCAACTACTCCCAAGCATGCATAGAGACCATATTGAGCATTCAAATTACATAGAACTCTAAGAATTCAACATGCAAGATCATCTACAGCAGCACCAAGAGTAGCTAATTACTCTGAAAATAACTCATAAAAACAAAAACTAATTGGAGCAATGGAGGAGTCGCATACCAAGAAGCAATCCCCCAAAACAGTTTCGGAAATGGAGCTTCGGGCAAAGAGATCGAATTCCATGGGTTTGAGAGCAAAAACACGAATATGGTGGTTGTGGTGCTTTTTGCTGGAGGTAGGTAACAATAAGGCTAAAGTGATACGTGAGGGGGGCTACATGGGGGGCACCATCCACCAGCGCCTAGAGGGTGTTGGCGCACCCTATGCACTCCCTCAGGTGTTATTTGCACCAAACATTCATAAATGATCGGGAAAAATCGTGTTAAATTTTCAGGGCATTTTGAGAAAAAAATTGGGGGGGTCATTTTTTATTGCACAGAGAAAACAGAAAATAGGATAAACATGGCATTTTATTTTATTCTACTAACTAAAACAAAAAACTAAAAGTGGGTACATAGAGTTGTGTCTACTAAATTCATCAACTTCATACCTCTCGAAAAGGATTCATTAATAAGGTTGATCAAGTCTTATTAACAACCACTTCCAATTAACATGAAACCAAAGAACTTCCATAAAACAATAGGTTACCTCAATGGGGGTAGGCATATCCACAACCATAATAATAATATATTTCTTTTTGACAGTAGGTAGAGGTAATTGAAACCTTCCGATAGTGAGTGTCGGAGAATTTTCAATAACATTAACACCATTCACTTGGAATTGCTTCTTCAGAAAGTGCATCATATGCTCATTAACATTGATATAAAAAGTGACTTTGCTTTTATTGCAATCAATAACAGCCCCTGTAGTATTCAAAAACGGTATACCAAGGATAATCGACATGTTGTCATCCTCGGGCATCTCAAGAATAACAAAGTTCGTTAAGATTGTAACATTTGCAACAACAACGGGCACATCCTCACAAATACCAATAGGTATGGTCGTTGATTTATCAGCCATTTGCAATGATATCTCAATGGGTGTGAGTTTATACAAATCCAGTCTTTTATATAAGGAGAAAGGCATAACACTAACACCGGCTCCCAAATCACACAAAGCAGTTTTGACATAGTTTCTTTTAATGCAGCAAGGTATAGTTGGTATTCCCAGATCTCCAAGTTTTGGGGGTACTCCATCCTTAAAGGAATAATTAGAAAGCATGGTGGAGATTTCTCCTTCCAATGTTTTTCTTTTATTAGTGATGTCGTCTTTCATGTACTTTGCATAAGGAGCCATCTTCAAAATATCAATCAAACGGATAGGCAAAAAACTGGCCTAATCATATTAGCAAAGCGCTCAAATTTTTCATCATCTGTTTTCTTAGATGGCTTAGGTGGAAATGGCATGGGTTTCTAAACCCATGACTCTCTTTATTTACCATGTTTCCTAGCCACAAAGTCTTTTTTATCATAACATTTATTTTTTGGTTGTGGGTTATCAAGATTAACAACAGGTTCTATTTCTATATCATTATTTGGTTCTTTATCATTACTAGGTTGAGCATCATCATTATCATTTTCATTATCACTAGGTGAATGTTCACTACCAGACTGAGTTTCAGCATCAGAAATAGAAACATCATTACTATCGGGAGGTTTTTGTGTCTCGGTTTACTAGAGGTATGCAAAGTCCGGTTATTTTATTTTTATTTTTCTTCTTAGAAGGACTAGGTGCATCACTATTAATTTTCTAAGAATCTTGTTCAATTCTTTTAGGATGACCCTCAGGATAGAGTAGTTCTTGGGTCATTCTACCTCCTCTAGTTACTACTCTAGCAGCAAAATCATGCATATTACTATTCATTTCATCAATCATTTCTTTTTGAGACTTAGCAACTTGTTCTAGTTGAGTTTGAACCATAGAGGCATGCTTTCCTACACCTTTAACATCATTACTGATTCTAAATAGCAAGTCACACAAGCGAGCAATCATATCAGAATTGTATTTCAATTGTTTCAAAACATGGGCATTGAAATGATTTTTCTTCATAATATAGTTGTCAAACTCATATAAGCACTGACTAGTATGTTTATTGTAAGGGATATCACCTTCATCAAACTTTAATAAAGATTTTCCCTCTGCCACCTATGGAGGTGGTGGTGTGCTGAGCCCATGTATTTCTTCAATAGGTGGCAAATTCGTAACATCCTCAGCTTTAATACCTTTTTCCTTCATAGATTTATTTGCCTCTTGCGTATCTTCATGACTGGGAAATAAGATACTCCTCTTATTTGGAGTGGGTTTAGGCAGTGGTTCAGGAAGAGTCCAATCATCATAATTCCTCAATACATTATTCAATAATTCCTCAGCTTGTTCAACAGTTCGTTCCCTGAAAACAGAACCAGCACAACTATCTAGGAAGTCCCTAGAAGCATCGGTTAGTCCATTATAGAAGATATCAATTATTTCATTTTTCTTAAGAGGATAATCAGGCAAAGCATTAAGCAATCGGAGAACCCTCCCCCAAGCTTGTGGGAGACTCTCTTCTTCGATTTGCACAAACTTAAGTATTTCTTGTAAGGCAGCTCGTTTCTTCTGAGCAGGAAAATATTTTTCAAAGAAGTAGTAAATCATATCCTGGGGACTACACACACAACCATGAGCAATAGTAGTGTACCATGTATTAGCATCACACTTTAATGAGAACGGAAATAACTTAAGGATATAATAGTAGCGAATCTTCTCATCATGGGCAAATAGGGTGGCTATATCATTCAGCTTAGTAAGGTGTGCCACTACAGTTTCACTTTCATAGACATGGAAAGGATCAAATTCAACCAAAGTAATTAACTCTGGGTCGACAGAGAACTTATAATCCTTATCGGTAACACAAATAGGTGAAGTAGCAAACTTAGGATCACATTTCATTCTAGCATTCAAAGTTCTTTCCTTGTACTTGCATAGCAATTTCTTAAGGTCGTCCCTATCCTTGCAAGAAAAAATCTCTACTTATCTCTTCGTCCATAACATAACCTTTAGGTATATTAGGCATTTCAAACATAGGACAGCTAGGACTAATAGAAGTTTCATAATCATAATCAGTTTCATAAGCTTCATCAGTTTCAGCAATTTCATTATCTTTAGCTCTAGCAATTTGTTCATCAAGAAATTCTCATAGCGGCACATTATCATCAAGCGTGGTACTAGCATCATCACAAGCATCATTCATAGCAGAGGTATCATCATCATAACTTGCGACATATCAGGATTAGTAGCATGTGGTGGTGTTGCAAGCTTACTCATAACAAAAGGTAAATCAAGTGCAGAGCTAGATGGCAGTTCCTTACCTCCCCGCATCTTAGAGGGGAAAATCTCGGTCTTAGTATCCTTCAGATTCTCCATAGTGATAGATTGATATAAATCCCAAGTGACTCAACAAATATTGATATGCTCCCCGGCAACGGTGCCAGAAAAAGGTCTTAATAACCCACAAGTATAGGGGATCACAACAGTTTTCGAGGGTAGAGTATTCAACCCAAATTTATAGATTTGACATAAGGGGAGCCAAAGAATACTTGAGAGTATTAGCATTTTAGTTGTCAATTCAACCACACCTAGAGATAAATATATGCAGCAAAGTGATCAATAGCATAGTAATATGATAGGTTTGATAGTAGTAGCAATGGTAACAGTAGCGGTAATAGTAGAAGTGATAGTTTTGTAGCAAGTGCAATAGTAACAATAGTAGTAGTAACAGTAGTAGTAACTTAGCAAGAACAATGAGTGGAAATCTCGTAGGCATTGGATCTGAGTATTCTTTGGATGATATTCATCATGTGACAGTCATAACCTAGGGCGATACAGAACTAGCTCCAGTTCATCAATGTAATGCAGGCATGTCTTCTGTATATAGTCATACGTGCTTATGGAAAAGAACTTGCATGACATCTTTTGTCCTACCCTCCCGTGCCAGCGGGGTCCATAAGGAAACTAAGGGATATTAAGGCCTCCTTTTAATAGAGAACCGGAACAAAGCATTAGCACTTAGTGAATACATGAACTCCTCAAACTACGATCATCACTGCGAAGTATCCCAAATATTGTCACTATGGGGTTGACGGATCATAACACATAATAGGTGCATATGACTAGGCAAGAACAGATTAAGAACATAGATATAATGATCATAACATAAACGGTTCAGATCTGAAATCATGGCACTCGGGCCCTAGTGACAAACATTAGGCATAGCAAAGTCATAGCAACATCAATCTCAGAACATAATGGATACTAGGGATCAAGCCCTAACAAAACTAACTTGATTACATGATGAATCTCATCCAACTCCTCACCGACCAGAATGCCTACGAAGGAACTACTCACTTCCGGTGGGGAGCATCATGGAATTGGCTATGGAGAAAGGTTGGTGATGATGAAGATCAAAGATTCCCCTCTCCGAAGCCCCAAACGGACTCCAGATCTGGCCTCCCGATGAAGAACAGGAGGTGGCGGCGGCTCTGTCTCGTGAAATGCAATAATTCTTTCTCTACTACTTTTCTCTCCAAATTTAGGAATTTATAGTGGCAGAAATAGGTCAAGTGGGGCCCCGAGGTGCCCACCACCCACCAGGGCGCCGGCGCCCTGGTGGGTGTTGCGCACCCTGGGCCCCCTCTCCGGTGGTTTTTGGCTCCAGTATTTTTTATATTTTCCAAAATAAATCTCCCGAAAGTTTCGTTCCACTCCGAGAACTTTTATTTCTGCTCGAAAACAACACCATGGCAATTCTGCTGAAAACAGTGTCGATTCAGGTTGGTTCCATTCAAATCATGCAAATTAGAGTCCAAAACAAGGGCAAAAGAGTGAGGAAAACTATATACGTTGGAGACGTATCAGGGCATCAGCGGACGACCGAGGGGGGGACGAGGCAACAGGGCATGACCCACCCCTAGGGCATGCCCTATTGGCTCGTGCCACCCTCATGGAGCCTTCGGCCTCCTCTCGAAGCTTCCAGGTCTTCTTTTGGTTTAGAAAATCATATTAAAGTTTCGGGGCAATTAGACTTCATTTGGTACTATAAACCCGAAAAGCCAAAAATATGCAGAAAATAGCAACTGGCACTCGAACTGGGTTAATAGGTTAGAGTGCAAAAATAATATTATGTGGTAAATAAACACCCAAAAGGTATCCTATAATGATAATATAATAGCATGGAATAATCAAACATTATAGATACATTGGAGATGTATCAGCATCCCCATGCTTAATTCCCACTCGTCCTCGAGTAGGTAAATGATAAAAACAGAAATTTTTTATGTGACATGCTACCAAACATGTAATCTATTGCTGGTTTGATCATTGAGAAATGATGAACTAATAAACATCAACATAGTAATATTTATAAACATAAGCAATATCATCATCAAGTTTCAAAGCAGACGATCCTTAAAGAATGTTCACCCCCTATTCATTTTATCATATTAGCATATTACGCCTCTGTCCTCACCACATAAATACAAATGTCAAGCACCACGGTGTCAAGTCCGGCAATTGGATCATACTTTTAAACGCGCTTCAGCTTTTTATTACTCGCGCAATATATGAGTGTGAACCATGGATATAGCATAAAGGTGGAATACAATATGGTGGTAGGTTTCAAAATGGTGAAAGTGGAGAAGAAAGTATCGCATCAACTAGGCATATCAACGGGCTATTGGGATGCCCATCAATAGATATGAATGCGAGGAGTAGGGATTACCATGCAACAGTTGCACCAGAGTTAGAAGTGTACGAAAGCTCAACTGAAGCTAAGTGGGTGTGCATCTAACTTGCTTTCTCATGAAGACCTCCGCCATTTGAGGAAGCCCGTCAATAGAATATACAAACCAAGTTCTATACTGAAAAATTCCCACTATAATATGGAAGTGACAAAACAAGAGACTCTCTATATGAATAACATGGTGCCACTTTGAGGCACAAGTGTGGAATAAGAGGTAGTAGCACTGTCCCTTCTCTCTTTTTCTCTCATTTTTTCTTTTTCTCTCTTTTTCTATTTTATTTTCCATCTAGAGTCTCATCCTGACTTGTGAGTAATCATTGTCTTCATCATCCTTTCCTCAATGAGACAATTCCCTAAATGATGATGATCATCACACTTTTATTTACTTACAACTCGATATGAAAAACAGATAGGATGATATGAATCTATATGAATGTCTTTGGCAGTGTACGAGGATGTGCAATGGTAAAGCGTAACATGTATAAAAATGATGAACGGTGGCTTTTCCACAAAGACTATGTCAACCTATATGATCATGCAAAGCAATATGACAATGGAAGTGTAAGTTCATATGATGTAACGGTGGAAATTGCATGGCAATATATCTTGGAATGGATATGTAAATGCCTTGATATGTAGGTATAGTGTTTGTTTTGAGTAAGATATAATGAGGCTTATGTGCAACATAGCGTACCATGTCATGGGGTTTGCATGCACCAGCGAAGGTTGGACCGATCCTCAAGGTGACAATGGACAATGCACGATACCGAAGAGGCTAGCAAATATGTGGGGTTGAGGGTGCATACATACATGGATTCAAATTATTCATAAATAACTTGCATACTTATTGTAAGATTTTATTACCTCTCTCGAAGCAAAGCACTACTCGCATGTTTTCGGCGTACACAAATAGGGGTGTTTATTTCCCCCTGACTTGTGCATGGATGATAAGCCTCCGACCCAATGGCCCGAGCCTACCGGGGAAATCTACTACCACGACAAACCGGCATCCAATACCAAGACTCCGGCACAAGTGACCTACGTTGGCTAAGCAACGCCAGCAAGGTCAATGCAAAGGCCCAGAACAGGCCCAGACTACGCCAACCACATCCCCGGTGCCTGTCGGGGACCAAGGTGCACACATCTTCAGGAAGACCTAGCAAGCCACCCCCCGATCGGCCACCACTCCATCGCATCGCAACGCCAGTCATTTGTCGATGCGGTGTCGAGCCCCTAGGTGGCTAAGTGGCTCTCGCTAAGCACATGGCGAATCGCTGGTAGATAGATTATGCCCGCTTGACACCTGTCCAGAGGCGTGTCAAGACATCGAGCAATAGTTAGCTAAAGTGATGGTTGAAGCCTGTCGGGAATGCATCCCCGCACGCCACCTAGGCTAGCATTTATGGCATCCTATCCTAAGTGCCAGAGTTAGGTATGATAGCACTGTTGGCTATCTAATCACTAGGTAATGTCTGTTTTGCCATTGTGGTTGCCCCTTGAGCTACAAAAGGAGGCCCAATGTAACCTAGCTAAAGATTCGGACCCTTGGACACTTGTACTCGCGTAGCAGCTCTCCCGAAGGCGACCTTGCCGGGTTATAGCGTTGTACATGCTTCTTGTTCCTCCGATCAATCCACCAAATCAGGAGTAGGGTTTTACGCTTCTCAGTGGCCCGAGCCTGGTTAAAAACACCAGTGTCTTAACGTCGTGCTGCCTCACCACCTTCTCTCTTTGTGCATGCGACCTCACCTCTGCAACCACAAAGGGGCTCATGGCCCCATAGGTGATCGAGTGCATCGAGCCCCGACATCTTTGGCGCACCAGGTAGGGGGTGTGTCATTTGTGCAAACCCGATATCATGAGAAGCGCATCAATCTCCGTCATCATTTCCTTCACCGGGAGCGTCGGAGGAGAGGAGCAATGCTACTCCCTAAGCCTCTTCCTCCCCGGATCCCATCGCGTGTCATCGCCGCAGCGATGCCGGCGACAAGGATGAGGGGCGTTGGCGTTGCGGCTGATTCGTCCAATGTAGATAGCACAATCGCAATATAGACCATGGTTGAGGAGGAGGCGAACTGAGTGGTGTTGCCGTCCCTATTGCAGTCATCGAGCAAGCCCATCTAATCCCAGGGAGGTGCAGCTTGGTCTGATAGGCAAAAAAGGTACATGGCTATACCCCTCTCTCCTCTCCTACCCTGCATGTGATCAGTTCTATGTAGCGGTGGTGCCGCTAGTGTCGATAAGCTCGCGTGAGGCTTGTTCCTACATTTATCCCGTTAATGGTAAATCCCAAGCCGAACGCTAGAGCGAATCCATCGGTTGGCACCCCCGGCAAACGAACCACGGCAAGGTCTCGTTCACAAATGCCTCAATCGCATTGGTCGCTATGGGACCGTTGGGCACGAAGGAAAGGAGAGAAGGCTTGGACATTATGTTTTACTCCACCGTTTTTCGTTAGTTGTGAATATTTACATTGACCCGGCAGGCTCATGTCGAGAATTGTACTCGTAATTAATGGGTCCCCAAGTTTCTCCATTTGTCCCTCTTCATTTTACCTTCCTCTCAGGGCAAGGGTGGATACATGCGCATGTATTCACTGGGAAACGCGAAGAGGAGAGACGGCCATGAATTGAAGGAGGGACAATGTGCGTGAATAAACACGTGCCAGGATGGAAGGAGGAACTATGACGAAACCTAAGTTGACATGATTATCAACTTTCATTAGAGCTTGCATTTGTATATCCCCCCTAGGAACCAAGGCTTCATATGGCAAATCTTGTGCGCGATGGAACCTTACCGTATTTGTTTGCTTTGTTCCGAGTCCGCTCAACAAAACATGCGGCAGCATCAAAGACCGTCAAGGAAAAACTCATTGGT
Organism: Hordeum marinum; assembly: GCA_022496015.1. Classification (NCBI taxonomy): domain Eukaryota; kingdom Viridiplantae; phylum Streptophyta; class Magnoliopsida; order Poales; family Poaceae; genus Hordeum; species Hordeum marinum. The sequence continues at coordinate 149,218,618 of CM039674.1, forward strand.
AGCATGTGCTTGCCAGCAGAATGCTAAGGACCCGTTCCTCAAAGCAATCACGGTAGCACGTTGTTGGCGGGTAACCAGAGCGTGCAAAGAAAACAGCTATACGAATGCTAGTAGGAAAGCAAGGGGGTAGCATGCATTTACATAAATACATGAGTTCATCAAACATTAAAGAAAAGATAGTGCATAGTCTAATATGGGATACATATTATGTCTTAAGTACAGGAAAGCACGACATCAACTGTGACTCAAGGCTAACCCCGGTGACTTCCCTGAGTCCTTGGGATAGAGAGGACCCTGTTAGGAAGGGGACCGACCTTCTTCGTGGCAGCACAGGTGTCGGCGCCTGGCGGAAGCTTCATGAAACCATCAGAGAGGTCGAGCTCCAGGTGGAAGAAGGCAAGGTTGCTCGGGACTAGGAAGAGAGTGTCGCGAGCCAGCTTACAAGATTCATTGGAAAAGCATGCAGAATTATCGTCCCCGTACATCTTCATCCCCTCGATCAGGCCTTCGAAGAAGAGTGTCAGCTTGACGCTTGAGATTTGGTGCTTGCCAACGGAGAAGGACTAGCTCTTCATGTCCATACTCACAATCTGTGCAGTGAGGCGCTCGGCAATGTCAGTCATGCTCTTGATCCAGAGGTTGCTGACGAGGATATGTACCTAGGGTAGGGTCCTAGGCCTGACATACATACCCTGCCTAAGGGGAGGACTTGAAGATCACAAGTAAACTTCCGATTGGATTCCCAGTGGCGCTCAAGTCACTCGACAGGCAATCCACCCGGAGACTTCTTCCTCCACTCAACAGTCGACCGTCACTCGGAAGACCTCACTTCCAGTCGACGCCAGAAGACCAGAAGCCACCCCCAAGAGGCCAACAGGCAGGCGTTAGGCCTATCGTCATTAGTAGCTTTTATTATGTACGTTATCGGTAATGCTATTCTTTAAACCCACGATCGAACCCTTGGATGCCAGACAATTATGAGGGGCAGCGAACTCTATATAAGCCACCTCTCCCCTCTATCACAAGGGTTCGCAACCACTATAATCTCAACATTCCACATGACAAAGCTCCCGATCACTGAGACGTAGGGCTGTTACCTCCACGAGAGGGGTCTGAACTCATACATCCGTGTGTACACCCTCATCGTAGCTAGGACTCTGCCCTCTCCTTTCGTACCCCTACCTTCTACTATCAGGCTCTTTCCCACGACAGGCGCCCACCATGGGGCCCAAACCCACGACCACAAGGTTAAGAGCATTCCCTGGGATGACTCTGTGAAATTGCATGTTGCTTTCACTCAGTCGGGACATCGGAATGTCATCCCCTCTAGGGTATCTGCATAGAGGATGTTCAGGCCGCTGCCACCGTCCATGAGGACCTTTCGGAGTTGAGTGCCCCCCCCCCACCGGATCAACCACCAGAGCCTGTCGATCGTGAGTGGCCACATGAGCAGGATGATCTCTTTGGTCGAATGTGATGGCATACTGGGACCACTTGAGGTAAGTGGGGGTGGCAGGCACGGTCATGTTGACTTCCCTGTTGATAACCTTCAATCGACTCTTGCTCTCTACATCAAGGAAAATCACAAGCATAGTGATGACATCTAGGAATGATTAAAAAAATTGAAAGGAAAAGTTGACATTTGAAGTCATGGATTTCCAGAGTGCCTATCATGCCATTTTGGATCAACCTGCGTATGCTCGTTTCATGGCCCGTCCATGTTACGTGTATCTCAAGTTGAAGATGCCGGGCCCTAAGGGTGTGATCACGGTCACTGGCAATGGACAGCGGGCCAAAGAATGCCTCCAGTAAGGCTCCAAGATTGCCGACCATCAAATGGCTATGGTCGAGCTAGAAGAGTACAAGAAGAGCGTTGACCCTTCTGATTAGCTCCGTGCAAAGAAGCCCGCTTCCGAGTCGGCATTTCAGTCGGCAGGGGAAGTGAAGAAAGTGCACATCCACCCGACGGATCCAGCCGTTGCCCCAACCAATATATCATCAACACTCGACAGTAAATAGGAAGCTGAGCTCATCCAGTTCCTCTGTGAGAACTGGGATATCTTCGCATGGAAGCCTGCTGACCTGCCGGGGGTTCCGAGGGGACTGGCTGAGCACCGTCTCAGAGTTGATCCAAAAGCTAAACCTGTCAGGGAGCATTTGCATCGATCGGCGGTGGAAAAGCGTAAAGCAATCGGTGAAGAAGTGGCCCGTCTGTTGAAAGCCAAGTTCATTCGGGAGATTTACCACTCCGAGTGGGTCTCGAATGTTGTGATGGTGCCCAAGAAAGATAAGTAGTTGCGTATGTGCATTGCCTTCAAACATATCAATCGAGTCTGCCCGAAGGATCATTTTACGCTCCCCGCATAGATCAGATTGTTGACTCGACCACGAGATGTGAGCGTTTACCGTTTCTAGATGCTTACTCTGGGTACCATCAGATCCGTCTGTATGGCCCAGATGAAATAAAGACAGCCTTCATCACCCCATTCGGGTGTTTTTGCTAAATCACTATGCCATTCGGTCTGAAAAATGATGGCGCTACTTTCATGCGCATGATTCAGAAATGTTTACTCGACCGGATCACTCGGAATGTCGAGGCGTACATGGATGATATAGTTGTCAAGTCCTGCAAAGGTTCCGAACTGCTGGCTAACTTGGCCGAAACATTCGCCAATCTGAGGAGATACGACATAAAGCTGAATCCGGACAAGTGTACTTTCGGCGTCCCTGGCGGAAAGTTACTCGGTTTTCTTGTTTCCGAACGAGGGATCGACGTCAACCCTAAGAAAATCAGCGCCATTACCCAAATGAAGACTCCCGTGTGGGTGCACGATGTTCAGAAACTCATAGGTTGCTTGGCAGCATTGAGTCGATTCATTTCTTGTCTCGGTGAGAAGGCACTGCCTTTGTACTGATTGATGAAGAAGTCCGACACGTTCGAGTGGACTCCTAAAGCCGAAGCAGCGTTTGTTGAACTCAAAGCCCTGCTCTCCACCCAGCCGGTGCTCGCCGCTCCTTGCAGCAAAGAGCGCTTGCTCCTATACATCGCAGCCACAAATCAGGTCGTCGGTACGGTATTAACTGACGAGCGGGAAGAAGAGGGTAAAGCTTATAAAGTCCAACAACCAGTTTATTATGTTTCTGAAGTTCTGTCCCCCTCGAAGCAAAGGTATCCACACTACCAGAAGCTGGTTTATGGTATTTATCTATCAGCAAAGAAGGTAGCACAATATTTTCAAGACCACTCAATTTCAGTCGTTAGTGATGCTCCGTTATCTAAGATTCTCAACAATCGAGACGCATTTGGTCGAGTGGCTAAGTGGGAAATCGAACTCTTATACTATGACATCAAGTGTGAAGCCAAGAAAGCAATCAAGTCTCAGGCTCTTGCAGATTTTATTGCCTAGTGGATTGAACAGCAACAGCCAACTCAGATTCACTCGGCACACTGGACCATGTTCTTTGATGGCTCTAAAATGTTGAATGGGTCCGGTGCTGGTGTTGTCCTGATATCTCCAAAAGGCGACAAGCTCAGTTACGTCTTGCAAATTCACTTCGATTCCTCCAACAATGAGGCAGAATATGAAGCACTTTTGTATGGGTTGAGCATGGCTATCTCACTTGGCTTCAAGCGCCTGATGGTTTATGGCGACTTAGATTTGGTGGTAAATCAAGTGATGAAAGAGTGGGATGTTCGAAACCCCTCTATGACTGGGTACTGTAGTGTTGTTAGAAAGTTGGAAAAGAAATTCAAAGGCCTGGAACTTCATCATGTTCCCCGACTGAAGAATCAAGCAGCCGACGAACTAGCAAAGATTGGGTCCACTCGACGGCCTATCCCTAGTTATGTGTTTTTAGAGCACCTGCATACTCCTTCGGTGCAAGAAGATCCTTTCACCGAAGAGCCCCCACAAGCTATGAGCTCCACTGATCCGACAGAAGTCGATGTCCCTGTAGTAATTGATTTGGTCATGGAGATTCTGGTTGTCATTCCCGATTGGACGGTGCCCTACATTGCCTATATCCTCAGACAAGAACTCCCTGAAGACGAAACAGAAGCTCGACAGATTATGTGTAGGTCGAAAGCCTTTACTGTGATTGTGGATTAGCTGTTCAGAGAAAGTGCAACTGGCGTGATGCAGCATTGCATCTCCCCCGAAGAAGGTCGAGTGATTCTGGTTGAAATCCACTCGGGAACTTGCGGCCATCATGTGTCCTCACGAACAATCGTCGCTAAACCATACCGAGCTGGTTTCTTTTGGCCACGGGCTAATGAGATGGCTAAGGAGATTGTTGATCATTGTGATGGATGCCAGTTCTATGCAAACTTGTCACACAAGCCGGCCTCTGCTCTGAAGATGATTCCCCTCGCCTGGCCATTTGCTGTTTGGGGACTCGACATGGTTGGTCCCTTTCGGACCAGAAAAGGCAGGTTCACTCATTTGCTGGTTGCAGTCGACAAGTTTACAAAGTGGATAGAAGCCAAGCCCATCAAGAAGTTGAACTCTCGCACGACGGTCACATTCATGAGAGAAATAATTTTTTGATATAGTGTTCCTCATAGCATTATCACGGATAACGGCACCAACTTTGACTCGGAAGAATTCAGAAACTTCTGCACCTCTCAGGGAACTCGGGTGGATTATGCGTCTGTTGCACATCCTCAAACCAATGGACAAGTCGAGCGAGCTAATGGCCTCATCCTTCAAGGTCTAAAGCCTCGTGTCATGCACGATTTGGATCATGCCATTGGTGCCTGGGTGACTGAGCTACGGTCTGTTTTATGGGGCCTGAGAACAATGCCTAATCGGTCGACTGGACGAACTCCTTTTTTCCTGGTCCATGGAGCCGAGGCTATCCTGCCGAGTGACTTGTTTCACAATTCTCCTCGAGTGAAACTTTATTCTGAAGCTAAAACTGAACAAGCCAGGCAGGATGGTGTCGATCTCCTGGAGGAAGAGCGAGAGATGGCTCTGATCCGGACTATGGCTTATCAGCAAGATCTATGGCACTTCCATGCAAAGAATGTCAAGAGTCGGTCGTTTCATGAGGGAGATTTGGTACTCCGAGTGGATCAACAGCGACCCCATAAGCTTGCTCCAGCGTGGGAAGGTCCCTTCATCGTCACCAAAGTGTTGAACAACGAAGCTTATCACCTATATAACCTCAAGAAACAGATAGACGAGCCACAGGCATGGAATGCAGATCTGCTCTAACGCTTTTATACTTAGAGACAAAAGAGCTTTTGATGTAATAAAAATACTTCATCTGTGCAAATCATACTTCCACAATTTATTATCGATTCCGATCGTATAGCTTCACACTTGGGAATTCTCCGAGTGTTGAGCAATCCTCACACTCGGGGGGCTTAGCTGCGAACATGCATTCGCCTAAGTTAAAAACCATGTCGGGTGGATAGCAGTCCATTCACTCAATGACCTATTTGCGAATCAGTCTTCGCTTAGGTTCAAAGATACTCTGAGTGTTGAGCAATCCTCACATTCGGGGGCTTATCTGCGAACATGCTTTCGCCTAAGTTAAAAACCCTGTCGGGTGGATAGCAGTCCATTCACTCAATGACCTATTTGCGAATCAGTCTTCGCTTAGGTTCAAAGATACTCTGAGTGTTGAGCAATCCTCACACTCGGGGGCTTAGCTGCGAACATGCTTTCGCCTAAGTTAAAAATCCTATCGGGTGGATAGCAGTCCATTCACTCGACGACCTATTTGTGAATCAGTCTTCGCTTAGGTTCAAAGATACTCCGAGTGTTGAACAATCCTCGCACTCGGGGGATTAGCTACGAACATGCATTCGCCTAAGTTAAATCCCCATCCACTCGACAACTTAGCTATGAACCAGCCTTCGTCTAAGTTCAAAATTCCTCCCCGAGAGTCGAGCAATCCTCACACTCTAGGGCTTAGCTGCGAACATACTTTCCCTAAGTTAAAACATTTGCCGAGCGGATAGTAGTCTCTCCACTCGACGACCTAGCTGAGAATAAATCTTTGCCTAGGTACAAAGATACTCCGAGTGTTGAGAAATCCTCACACTCGGAGGTTTAGTTGTGAACATGCTTTCTCCTAAGTTAGAATCCCTGCTGACTGTTGGGTAATCCACACACTCGGGGAGGGCTTAGCTGCGAACCAGTTTTCGCCTAAGTCAAGACGTGCTCAGGCTTAAGGCCTGAATGAAGTTTTAAAGCTGATACAATTCCACTCGGCATAACGAGGCAAATAAAGTTTTTCTCTCTAAGATCAAGTTTTTCAAGCACCCAACGGGCTGGCTGGCTCGACAAACGTGTCCAAGTCAATGATGTCCGTGATCCTGGTGGCTGCGTTGATGAAGGTCTCCATGAAATCCTCGAACTAAAGTTTCTTCGTGTTAACCACTCGGAGCTCCTTCAACTTGTCTTCCATCACATCCTTGCAATGTACCCTCACAAAGGAGAGTGCCACGTCAGCGCCGCAGCGAGCAACAGATTTGTTCCAGGCCTACACTCCATTGGGGAGGTTGTTCAGGCGTGCCATCATAGATGTGAGGTCAAGTTGAAGAGTGTCTTTAGGCCACATCTCCTTGTTGATCCTCTCCTTTGCAGTTTTCAGTCGAAGGACATACGCTTGAACACCCTGAAGCCTAAAGTTGAGTCTGAGCATGTTCATGGCCACCGCATCTCCAACAGGTGACTTGGTGGGATCCAAATTGGGCTCAATCTCCTCATTTTCTTTCTCAAAGTCTTGGTAGAATTCTGGTGGGAAGAAAGGATGGAGGAGTACTAATGAGATACAGTCGTCAAAGATTTCATAAAGTTTAGTCGACAGAGATACTCACCGTCGAACATGATGTACATCTTCCTCGAGAACTCCCCCAAGTGCTTTTCCAGGCCATTGCTCCTCTCAGTGAGCTGCTCGGTTCTCTTGATGAGGTCCACACGCTCCTTCTTCAGTTTTGAGTTCTCCTCCTCCATCTTCTTGGCAGCAGTCGTCTTCTGGTCGGCAGCTTTAGTTTTCTCCTTCGCCACCTGTTGGGCATCTGCAAGCACTTTGTCCTTGTCCTCCAGCACTTTCTTCATGGTATCTAAAGAAACAACATTGTTGAGTCGCGCTTGGAGTCGACGATTTTCATTGCGTACGTCTGTTCGAGTGAAAGCACTCGGTTCAAAGCATGGAAAGCGAAGATGAGAATGCAATGGGTCGACAGAAGTTACCTCCCAGAGTTTTCAGCTCGGCCCGCACTCTCTCCAAAGCATTGTTGGAGGCTTCCAAGTCCACGCGCAGCCGGTTCCTTTCTTCTTCAAGATCCTTGTACTATGTTCCAAGCTCACAAGCCCTCTGAAATCAACAAAGAAAGAAATTCAATCGACAAGAAATATCAGCGCTCTGAAGTGCAGAAGACCAAAGACGGTCGACTGGGTGGCGCGCACCACCCTGCCCCACTATCCTGGAATAGCGTCATATCATGGTTGATCAATGATATCCATGAAACCTGCATCCAGGGGAAGAAGAATCCAACAAAAAGTCCACTCGACATTCTAGTGGCTCGTGTACTCCGCGTACCGTAAACAAATTCAAGACAGTCTCTATCAGACCCCCGCCAGTGCAAGCACTCGACAGCGGTCTCGAGGACTAAACCCAGTGGGTGCACTCAGAGTGCCCCCACTGGAACGGCTAACTCGATCTGTCGAGTGACCAGCCGGCCCCATTCCACACCTTTGAAGCAGCGTCATATCACGGTTGATCACATGATGATCATAAAACCTACATGGTAGCTTCGGTGTGGGACGGTGAAGAAAAAAAATACACTCGACATGTCGAGTGACGCTCGTACTCCACCTACGGCAAAAAATCCGATTTCAAGTTTTCAAGACTACTGCTTATCATCTGCGATCAAAAGTAGCCTCGGGGACTACACCTAGTGGGTGCACTTAGCATGCCCTCACTGGTTATTAAACAGTCGACAAGGTCTGCCCTGTCAGAACATTCAACTGTCTCTATCAAACCCCCGCCGGTGCAAGCACTCGACAGGGGTCTCGAGGACTACACCCAGTGGGTGCACTTAGCGTGCCCCCACTGGTTCTGCCAACTCTCCACCTTTCGAGTGGCAAAAAGTATCCACCATTGGAACATCCATCACTCGATCTATCCAGTGACGTGCCACCCCACTCCGCACCTTCGAAAAGGTTCGCACTGACAACTGTGAAGTGCAGTCTATCCTTATGTAGCGCCATATCATGGTTGATCAATGATATACATTAAACCTACGAAGTAGCTTTGGAGTGGTGCAATCAAAGGCAAACGTATCCCGTATACGACAAACTATAAGACCCCTACCGATGCAAGCACTCGACAACGGTCTCGGGGACTACACCCAGTGGGTGCACTCAGAGTGCCCCCACTGACTTAAAACCTTCTCGATTAAGACTTGATCTATTCGAGTGGATGATTTTCAAACATTCTACAAGAGATAAACAAACACCCAGTGGGTGTACAATCAAAGAAGATAGGAATTCAATCGGAAATGTACTTACAATCGAACTTACTCGGACATTAGTGTGAAGCGCTGCGCTGGCATCATAAGCCAACTTGCTGGCCTCGTACGCCTCCTTGGTGTGCAGCATCATCCGCTCCGCTTGGATCATGGCCTCCTTTGCGGCTCCGGTTTGATCTTTCGGAACGCGGTGTAGAGGAAAAGCCGTCACCGGTGGAATTGGCATAATGGCTGGAGCAGTCGAGATAGTCTGAACAGGTCCGGTTGGAGTCGATGTCACGATAGTTGAATCAGTTGGAGGACCACTCGTTAGAGGCACTGTAGGTTCAGCTCTGACCCTTGTCGAGTCGCTTATCCCCTGGGAGGATCCGGCAGTCGACCGCTGAGGCATCTGCACGAACGAAGTTCTTCGAGTACGTATGTGTGGGCTGACTAGGATCTCACTTCCACCTCTCGTACCCCCAAGATGTTCTTCGTCATCTTCCAGTTGGATGATTTCTGCAGTTATCAATCAACAATATTAATCTATGCAATCGACAAACCATATTCGGGAAGCAAAATTGAAGATTCGGTTACCTCTATGAGAAGTGGTTGCATCGGCAGTGTCTGCGTCCATTGCTTCCCCTCTGTCATGTTGAGGCAGCATCACTGAAGTAGCAGCTCTGATGGATCGAATACCACTCGGTCAAAAAGAATTCGAAGTCATAATCGACAGTGAGAATTTGAAAGTAAATACTCATGTGGAGACGACAGACACAGCCATCCTCATGCGAGGCAGTGCTTTGCGAGGCTCTGTTACATTCGGCTTGGGTTGCTTCGCCGATCGCTCACTGGACTCGACGGTCGAAGGTCGGCTCCGCTTCGGGTTCTTCTCACTTGGGCCCGGGGCCTTTTCCCCAGCACTCACAGGGTCTTGGTGAGACTTGGAGCAGCGTTCGGAGTGAGGAGGAGACTCGACCTCTTCCTCGTTCTCACCCGAGTTTTCATATTAATCTTCGGAGTCATCAGAACCATCGTCGTCCATGCTGCTGCCGCGCTCACCCCGCCATCTTCAGGTTGGTTCCCGTTGGGTATAGGCGAATACATATGTGTCCACTCCTGCGTGATTTAAACAAGAAAGTCAGTCAATAAATCAACCGAGCACTCGACAATACAAGTACTTCAGTCGACAAAGTGCAACTTACCAGATTCTTCGGCGGGTTTTCGGCTGAGTAAGGTTGGATCCTTTTGGCTCCTAAGGGGTTGTCACATGCCCCGGTGATGCTACGAAGCCAACCCTCGACAGTTTTCTGCAAAACCTCTTCTGGATGCGTCCTGGTCGAGTCCTTGGGGCCTGCATAGTGCCACATGGTGTGATCCCTGGCCTGGAACGGCTGAATCCGTCGACTGAGGAATGTTTCCAAGAGATCCATGCCGGTCACTCTGCCCCGGATAAGTTTCACCATGGCGTCCACCAAGATTCCCACTTGGACTTGTTCCTCCTCCGACACCTTTAGAGACTTGGGGACGGCTGGACGATCGGATGTGAAAGGGGAAAGACCAGTCGACATGTTGGGAGAAGCCACATCCTTGCAATAAAACCATGTCGACTGCGAGCCTCTAACAGATTCAAGAAAGGTCATAGAAGGGAAAGAACTACGAGCTCTGTTTTGAAGTCCTAAACCCCCACACAGCTGCAATACATGAGTTTTTCCATCCTCGGTGAGGGCTTTCTTCACAGTCTGAGATCTAACCGTAAAGATGTGCTTGAACAATCCCCAGTGAGGAGGACAGCTCAGGAAGCACTCACACAAGGTGATGAAAGCAGACAAGAAGGAAATCACATTCGGCGGAAAGTGGTGGAGCTGAGCACCAAAAAAGTTCAGAAACCCTCGAATGAACGGGTGGGGAGGGATAGAAAAACCTCTTTCGACGTGGGAGAGGAGGAGAACCCACTCTCCTTCGCATGGCTCCGTCTCGCGCTCTCCCTCAAACAACCTCCAGGCGCCCTCCGCCACAAGCCCGCCGGCAACCAGGTCGTCAATGTCCGCTTGGGTGACCACCGAGGGGAGAAAGTCTCCCTGCATCCATCCCACCGGCGCGATGAACCGAGCGGTCGAGGGCTTCTTGCCCTTGCCTTTTTCCGCCCCCTTCTTGGCCCGCTTCAGCTTCTCCGTGGTTCCCTTCGTCATCACGGTGGCTGCTTTCGTCGGAGAAGAACGGAGTGTTGCGCTGAGGACAGGGGAGGCAGGGGAGAGAGGAAATTTGGGGAAGGTTACTGTGCAATCTGTGACGCTTTGGGATTTATACCCCGCTGAGTGTCTCACTGAAGGGTGGGCCCGCGAGATCACCGCACATGCCAACCGCAGAGGATGCCCTGTACGTGGTGAAATGCTCAGCACGAGAATCAAGGCGCCATGCCCCCACTTGCCTTGATCGTGGCATCATCATCGCACGCGTGCGCTTCCCAAATTTTCATATCTCGTAATATCCGGGTCTGACAGGCTGACCCGTCACCTCCAAAGATTCTTTTAGATCACTCAGAACAAAATTGGCATTGAACATTCACTCGGACACTTTCAAGGTTGAATCGATCCGGGTGAATGACGAAAAGTTCAATCGACGCAAGTTTCGTTGAAGCCCCGAATATCATTCAGAAGATTTGGTGCCTTGTTCTGAATTGACATCGATATTCCCATTCTCCACTCAAACCCTGATCCATTCAGGGGCTAATGAAAAGGATATGTACCTAGGGTAGGGTCCTAGGCCTGACATACATACCCTACCTAAGGACACTACATTGGAGGACTTGAAGATCACAAGTAAACTTCCGATTGGATTCTTGGTGGCACTCAAGTCACTCGACAGGCAATCCACCCGGAGACTTCTTCCTCCACTCGACAGTCGACCGTCACTCGGAAGACCTCACTTCCAGTCGACGCCATAAGACTAGAAGCCACCCCCAGGAGGCCAACAGGCAGGCGTTAGGCCTATCGTCATTAGTAGCTTTTATTATGTACGTTACTGGTAACGCTATTCTTTAAACCCATGATCGGAACCTTGGATGCCAGACAATTATGAGGGGCAGCAAACTCTATATAAGCCACCCCTCCCCTCTAGCACAAGGGTTCGCAACCACTGTAATCTCAACATTCCACACAACAAAGCTCCCAAGCACTGAGACGTAGGGTTGTTACCTCCACAAGAGGGGCCTGAACTCATACATCCGTGTGTACACCCTCGCTGTAGCTAGGACTCTGCCCTCTCCTTTCGTACCCCTACCTTCCTGTGATAGCCTGGCATATTAGGGATGATAGACTACTCATATCAATAAACAATTCCTTCTTTTCTAGGAGCCCATTGGAACGGAACTCCCAAGTTAAACGTGCTTGGCTTGGAGTAGTTCTAGGATGGGTGACCGACCGCGAAGTTGGTCCCGGGTGTGCACGAGTGAGTACAAAGTGTGCAAAAAAGACTAGTATTGATCTATGAGGCCAGTCTAGATCCCGCCAGGAGTAACGACCATCGGTGGGTGTGTCTGGGGCGTTACAAGTTGGTATCAGAGCCGACCCTCGCGGTTACACGGATGTTTGCCGACAGGTGCGCGGTCATGTTGTTCACAAAGTTGGTGACCCGTCGTGGCACATGGAATGACACATGTATCGGACTGGAAGCATAGACGTTTTTGCCAAGAGGGAACGTTCCTGTGACCCAACGAGGACGTCAGTTCCTCTGAGTGGTGGTGTATGTGATAGCCTGGCATATTAGGGATGATAGACTACTCATATCAATAAGGAATTCCTTCTTTTTCGGGATCCCATTCGAACGGAACTCCCAAGTTAAGCGTGCTTGGCTTGGAGTAGTTCTAGGATGAGTGACCGACTGGGAAGTTGGTCCCGGGTGCGCACGAGTGAGGACAAAGTGTGCAGAGAAGACTAGTATTGATCTGTGAGGCCAGTCTAGATCCCGCTAGGAGTAACGACCACCGGAAGGTTTTCTCATTGGTCAGGTATGTCATCAGCAGCTTCTCGTGAGCACCGGCGGATTCTATGTCTTTCTCCAAAGATGCTAGCCTGGATTTCATACTGGAAATGGTATCGTTGGCGGCGGCGAGATCTTGGCTCTTATAGGAAAGTTGTGATTGTACCTCTTCCAGAGTGGCCTTCGCTTCCCTCGCTTCCTCCTTGAAGGCCTCGATCTCCTTGATGCTCCCGACAAGGTCCTCCGTCAGCTTGCTCAATTGGGCCTTGAGATTGGTCTTGACGGCAGATGCGGCAGCGAGCTCGTCGGTCACTTTCTTTAATTGGGAAGAGGAGTCCAAGGAGAGTGTGTCAAAAGTGGCCTTATGGTTGTCCTCCATTTCTTTGGTGCGTTGCTGAACACGGGCCTCCAACTCCTCATCCTTGCCATGGAGAGTGGCTTCGAGGGCCCCTTCCTGGGAGGAGATCATCGTCTCCCTGGTGTCCAGAACAGCTTTGCGCTCCACCAGTCGAGCCTCCTGGGCTGCAACGTCCACCTTGGCTATGGCCAGCATCTCATGATGCCTCTTAAGAGAATAGACATGCTGGTTGTACCACTCTCGCAGCTCATTCCCTTTGTCCCTCAACTGTTGGTCCACGAGCTCAGCTAAGTCGCGTTACTCCTTGACTGCCTACCATTTGAGGTTGTACATGTTCTTCACATCCTTGAGCCCTGCCGCCATGGATTCCAAGAATGCCAAATATTTGGCGCCATCAGCAGAATCGCCGGCTTCTTCGGCCCTCTAAGATAGTGGCACCAGTACCCGTCTGATTTCCTCATCAAAATCCATGCCCACCGAGAGGGATGGGCCAGGAGTTGTGGGACCAAGTTGAGAAGTGACTAGCACCAGTTTGCTTAGGGGAGATTGCAGGGCGGAAGCCAGAGGATATCTAGAAGGGGAGGGCCCCATGGATTGAAGAGGAGTCTTCTCCTCAATGACTGTATCCGGGCCAGATGCACTCCCGGGGGCTGGTTCTGTTCTTTCTGACGATTCCTGAACATCCCCGGCAACCTGCACGTGGCCCTCCACGGCATCAATCTTCGTCCCCTCCTCAACAACAACTTTCCCGATGCCAGCCACTTCTTCTAGCAACTCAGGCTCTTCAAGTAGCGGGGCTGCGGGCCAGAGCAGTAAGCAGAAAAATGAAAGTCGGGAATCAATAAGACACACATGGAAAGAGAAAGGGGGGAAGTGAAAATGCAAGCAAGTGGGTTACCCGATGGAGGTTGCTGAGGAGGGACATCCTCTTCCCCGGCAACATCAATTGTCAGCGTGCGGTCCGTCACCACCCCTTCGGTGGCGATCTCAGCATAGGCAAACCCCTCGGTGGAGGCCCTTGCCAGGGATTCCTCCCCATGGGCGATGGTCGACAAGGGATCTTGGAAGAAGGGCTCGCCCTGGTGAGTCCGTCCTAGATAGCTCTCTCCCATCTCCTTGTCGGCTATGGGAAGATGCCCTTCCTCATCCCTGGCAGGGACGAAGTCTGCCATGGGATTTCACGAAGAGGGCGACCGGGGGCTAGGCGCGGGATCTTCCTCTGCGCATCCTACCAGGCTCATGCATGCCGTAGAACCCGGCCCCGTCGCGGATTTGACCCATTTGGCTCAAGGCGCAAGGGTCTGCTTATCCCTGTCAGATTTAGCTATACAACATTAGTCAAGAAATCAAGGACAGAAAACATTGACAAAGATCGTAATTGAGTAACCTACTCTGAGACGATGCTCATGGAGCCCAGCTCGTATGACACAGGTGGTGGAGTTGATCTGCCCCTTTTCAAAGTTGGAGGAGCAGGGCTTGGCGGTGGGACCGAGACCTCCGACAGAGGCGAACTTGGCAGAGTAGTTGGGCTTACCGGGGGGCTAGGGTCCACCCCCACGACCTTCTGTCGCTTGGCGGGAGGAGACTTACCCTGAGAGGCGCAAGGAATGGCAGCATGCTGCTTCATCTTCGCCTCCCCTAGTAGTCGTCGTCTTCACATATTGGTCACTCCGCGAAGACGCAGGGGCCGCTGACTCATGATTGACGCATTCGCGGAGGCGGTGCCATGGCTCTAGAGCTTGAGGGCCCATTTCGAGCCCTTCTTCCTCCACCTTCGGCTCCTTCGCCTCCTCCGCCTCAACCCCCTCTTGGGTTCATGTCGCTGCGGCTTGGGAAGCCCCGGCCCCGATAGATTCGGACTTGGCAGCCTCCTCCAAGGCGAGCTTTTCGCTCCCCTCTTCAGAATAATCATCACCTTTGGTCTCCTCCTCTTCCTCTTCCCCGGATACCATCATCTTTGTGGCTCTGACCTTCTTGTCCTCTTCAATCCGAGCAGCAATAAATGTCTTCTCTACCCTGGTGGTTCGCGTGGTCAGATTGTCCTCTACCTTGGAAGCTCTTTCTTCCAAGCGAGAGACCCAATCCATCTCATCATCCAGGGCAGGCAGCTCCCAATTGGACTTGACCCCGGAGGCGTTGTAGTAGGGCATCCATTGCAAAATCTGGCTCCGGGCGGAATTGAGATGCAGGGGAACGACTCTTGCCGGCACATGAAATGGCCCAAGATGGCCGAACAGCTACTCGCACAACCAACCATGGTCGTAAACTATTAGGTTGTTGGTGGGGACTAGGTACAACCGCATCCTGTCGGCAGGACTGTTGTACTCCCATGCAAGCATGTCCCTCTTCTGCAGCAGTGCAATGTGGCGCTGGAGGAAGTTGGCCCCCACATGTTTGATGGTCAGCCCGGTAGCTTTACGACGGGGAATCCTGTTCAGCATCGGGCGGAGCTTGTCGTCGGTGAGTCCCAACTTGCTCCAGTCGCTTCCGCGTGTGATCCATCTAGTCCGCGTCGAGCAGAACTCAAGGACTTTCTCATCCTTGATCCAGCACCAGTCACCCCTCCACTCTTCCCACTCTCCGCGTTGCTGGCCAGGGAGATAGTCCCAATATACCCTCCTGTACCAACGAATCCAGCTTATGTTTGCCAAGTAGTGGGATTTGACTTCTACCTGAGGGACGAAGAAGTGTCTGAACAAATCCACATTGGGAGCAACCCCAACAAAATTCTCGCACAGATGAGCAAAGATTTCCATGCACGCCATTGCATTGGGCGTGAAATCCAAGTGGTGGAATCCATACAACGTCATCATGGCGCAAAAAAATCACAGAAGGGGGAGGAGAGGCCACAAAGAAATTACGTGCAAAAGAAGCGGTACCCACTGGCCAGAGCCTGCCGGGGAAAGCTACTACCACGACAAACCAACATCCAAGACCAAGACTCCAGTAGAAGTGACCTACGTTGGCTAAGAAATGCCGGCAAGGTCAATGCAATGGCCCAGAATAGGCCTAGACCACACCAACCACGTCCAACACATCTCCAGGAAGACCCAGCAAGCCACCCCCGACAGTCGCGAGCCGATCGGCCACCGCTCCACCGCATCGCCACACTAGTCATTTGTCGATGCGGTGTCGAGCCCCCATGTGGCTAAGTGGCTCCTGCTAAGCACGTGGCGACTCGCTAGAAGACAGATTATGCCCGCTTGACACCCGTCCAGAGGTGTGTCAAGACATTGAGCAATAGTTAGCTAAAGCGGTGGTCAAAGCCTGTCGGGAATGCACCCCGCGCGCCACCTAGGCTAGCATTTATGGCATTTTGTCCTAAGTGCCAGAGTTAGGTATGATAGCACTGTTAGCTATCTAATCACTAGGTAATGTCTGTTTTGCCATTGTGGTTGCCCCTTGAGCTATAAAAGGAGGCCCAAGGGAACCTATCTAAAGATCCAGACCCTTGGACACTTGTACTCGTGTAGCAGCTCTCCCGAAGGCGACCTTGCTAGGTTAGAGCGTTGTACGTGCTTTGTGTTCCTCCGATCAATCCACCAAAGCAGGAGTAAGGTTTTACACTTCTCGGCGGCCTGATCCTGGGTAAAAACACCAGCTTCTCATCATCGTGATGCCTCACCACCTCCGCTCTTTCTACATGCAACCTCACCCCTGCTGAACCACAAAGGGGACCGTGGCCCTATAGGTGATTGAGTGCATCGAGCCCCGACACTTGCCCCTAGGGAGGAGGTTGGTAGGAGTTAACCGTCATGTGCCCCCGACCTAAGAAGCACTAGGATTTCAATGAGGAATAAGTATGATCACACATCATCACCATGCCATAAAAATATTTGGATGAACGACAATTTAACAACCTCTAATTCATGATACTCTTATTAACCAATGATCATGCACCCATGCTCTTTCACATTACAACATTAATATCATTAACCGTGACTTCTCTTTTATGTGTTACATGTGGTTTTGATTATGCGCTCATTGAATACCTATTTTTTTGGACTAGTCTTATAACCCATGCAAATTACCGTTGCTATTTATTAACTCTCAAACAAATGTAAGTGAAGAACGAGAGTGGAATTATTTCTATAAAATCTATATGCCATCGTGATCTAAAAGATATAAGTGAAGCTTATGGAGTATTCTAATAAATCATGGTGATAGTGTGTCTCTCTAAAATAGGTGTGTCCAGCAAACAATGATTGTGGGAAACTAAAACAAAAATCAAACTAAAGGAAACGATGCTCCAAACACAACTCATATCATGTGATGAATAAAAGTATAGCTCCAAGTGACATACCGATGGATTGAGATAAAAGAGGGGATGCCTTCCAGGGCATCCCCAAGCTTAGACTCTTGAGTCTTCCTAGAATATTACCTTCGGGTGCCTTGGGCATCCCGAAGCTTAGGCTCTTGCCTCTCCTTATTCCTTCGTCCATCGTGATAACACCCAAAACTTGGAAACTTCAGCACACAAAACTAAACAAAAACTTCGTGAGATCCGTTAGTATAATAAACATATC
Source organism: Hordeum marinum (assembly GCA_022496015.1). Classification (NCBI taxonomy): domain Eukaryota; kingdom Viridiplantae; phylum Streptophyta; class Magnoliopsida; order Poales; family Poaceae; genus Hordeum; species Hordeum marinum. The sequence continues at coordinate 149,235,947 of CM039674.1, forward strand.
AAATACTTTAGGTATTGTTGTGTAACAGCCCGAGACCGACGCTCCAGAAGATTCCCCTTTTATTCCATTCTCGTCGTGTGATTCGTCTAGTTGTCGCATTCATCATCGCATCATTTGCATCATCTTGGATAGCATCATCACGTGTTTTCAAAAACTTGCATCCATTCGTAGTCGTCGGTTCTCTCCGTCCTTGTCGTTGCCCATTTCAAGACCAACCACACATGCACGTGCCCACGACATCGGTAAAATATTGTTTTTGAAGTGCGTAAGAAATATTCTCGGATTGAGTCGAAAGTTCACGTGCGGTCATGTTTTATTGTAGGTGGACCGCCTACCAAATTTCGTCGCATTTCAAGTTCGTTTGATACCCCAACGGTCGCCCGTAGCAGCACCGTCATGGGGTTATTCGTCGGATGTTTTCGGTGTTTCAACTCGTATCACGAGCCACAATTCTTTCTTTAATCCCCACCTATCCCAACTACACAGCCCACTAGCCCAACCTAGCTTACCCCTCCATTCGTGGTCATCGGATCGCGGTCGGACGGACGAGGTCCATCCCCCCTAGTGTCATTCCCTATTTAAACCCCCCCCCACGGAGAGAACCCCCTCACTCTCTAGGGTTTCCCCCATGTAAAAATTGCAGCCACCCCCCTCAAAAATCTCCACCTGCTAGCTCCACCTCCCTCTCCCCCGAAATCCCACCTCCATAGCCAATTTTAGCCTTCAGATCTGAGATCTAGGGTTGAAAATCGCCATTTCCCCCACCTACCGGACATGTCCGCGGTCAAACCAAACACGTCCGGCGACCGCAGAGCCCCGCGGTGCCCGAGCCTCCCATGGCGCCTGTGTGCCCCGCCTTCGCGAACCCTGCGCCAGCCGGGCCGCTAGGACCATCGCTGCCGCCGCAGATGAGCCCCACGTCCTTCCCTTTCCTCCTTCTCCCTTCGCTTCCTCTCTCTATCTCTCTCACCTCTCCTCTCTTTCTCACATGCAGTAGCTCCGCCACCAGTCCCCGAGCCGCCGCCTGCCGTCGTTCTACATCGGATCCGGCTCCCCCTAACCGGATCTGCACCACCCCGCCTCATCCCCGGTCTTCCCCGCACTCGTCGGAGCCCCGTCGTCGCCCACCTATAGATGTCGTCGCCGCCCTGCCTCCCTGCATCAGGCAGCAGGTTAGGGACGAGCCTGCCCGCTCGCTCGCCCCTCCCGCTAGCATGGGCCGGCCTCCCAAGGCCCAGCCAGGCCGCCTCCAAGGCAAGGCCCAGCCAGCGCTCCACCGAGTTGGGCCTTGAAGCCCATGGTGAGCCAGCCCACTCCCCTTCCTCGTTACTTCTATCTTGCGCTCTATGCAGCTTGTAGTATCATGCGCCTAGCAGGTTCGGCCCATGTAAATTTTCCCTAGTGCTGCGATTTTGTCAATTAACCTATGAATTACTGTTATTGCAGAAAAAAAACCTATTGATCATGCATTTAATAACTTTTCAACCGTGCATCGTATGTAAAAACTTTATACATGAAAAATGACTAGAATTTCGTGTACATTCACATTAACCAACTTTCACACATGATAAAAAGGATTAACTTTCTGTTTTCATGTAATTTGCATAAATGCCATGTCAAAATGAATTGTTTAATAACTTTTAAACCGTAGCTCTGATGCAAATGTTTTACATATGTAACTTGACTAGAAAAATGTGTAGAATCTCATGGTGACCTTTATTTTTCTGTTTAACAACTCTAAAATAAGGTTAGTTCAGATCTGGACCAAACTAAAAATATGCATATCGGGACGTTTCGGATATGCTATATGTTGCTTTCGACCTCGTTTCAAATGCATAGATGATATAGTTATGTTTGCTTCACCTCTTGGCATGTTTAACAACATTTAATGTTGCCGAGTAAATAAACGAGATTCAACTAAATATTTGATCGTGGAGTTTCGTCAATATGCAAGTCGTTGCATATTAAGCTTCACATAATGTGTAGTATTTGATTGATGCGATTTGCCATGTCATGCCTTGCATAATTAAACTGTACATGCATCATATTGGTTTGCGCATCATGTCATGCATATGTTGAGGTGTATCGTGTGTTGATTGTTTGTTCTGGATTGCTTCTTCTCGATAGAGTTCCGAAATCATTCGGAGTGTGAGGATTCGTTCGACTACGTTGGCTCGTCTTCTTCATGGACTCGTTCTTCTTCCAAGCGGCATCACAGGCAAGATGACACATTTCCCTAGATACCACTACTATCATTGCCATGCTAGTTGTCCCGTTTTTATCATTATGTCTCACTACCTACCACTTGTTTGTCAAGCCTCCCAACTTTGCCATGAAAAGCCTCTAACCCTCCACCTTCCCGGCAAACCTTTGTTTGGCTATGTTACCACTTGCTCAACCCTTCTTATAACATTTCTAGCTGCACGTGCAATTGCTTCCATGTAATAACATGGACATTCTTTTTTTATCACAATATAATTGATATTTAATCTAATGCACATATATAATTGGTAAAAGGTGGAAGGCTTGGCCTTTTGCTCGGTGTTTTGTTCCACTTTTGCCATACCTAGTTACTTGTGAACCAGTGTTATGTTCCATAATTGAGCGCTCCTAACATGCTCGGGGTTGTTATGGGGATCCCCTTGATTTTCGCTATAGGATAAAGCTTGTCTGGCAAGGCCCAACATTGGTACTACATTTGCCTAATAACTAATAAAATGCATAGGGACTCGTCGGTACCCGCGGATAATTAATCAACCCCCAGGCCAGTGCTCCTCATGAGTGTTGGTCCAAAATAGAGCACTGTGAGGGGCCAACCCGGGGCAACTCGGGAGATTTGTTTCAGGCCACTGTACGCATCGCTCATCTGTCATGCCCTGAGAACGAGATACGCGGCACCTATCGGGATTGTCAGCACATCATGCGGTCTTGCTGGATTTGTTTTACATTTCTCAAATGTCTTGCGTGACGAACTCTGATCTTCTTCGGGCTATCTCGAGGTGCCGGATTTCCTTTGGAATTGCCTAGGATGATCACGAGATCCGTGGTCGAGGTTATTCCCGCGACATGTGGTTAATTTGTGATGGATGCGTTGGAGCACCCCTGCAGGGTTAAATCTTTCAGAAAGGTGTGCCCGCGGCTATGTGGCAAACTTGGAAACTTTGTTTAACACCCGGTCATAGGAAAATTTGAAGTAAACTCTAATAAAATACACCAACTGTGTGCGTAACCGTGACTATCTCTTCTCGTGAGTCCTTATCCGAGAGAGAACATGGTGGTGTTATGTTTGACATAAGTAGGTGTTCAGGATCAGTTGGTGATCATTACAAGTTCACGTTTGTTATGCATAGACCACCATGCCATACTTTCTGTATTCGTAAGTTAGCCACTCAAATCAAAGCTTAGTCGCTTGCTGCAGCCTCACCACTTAACCATACCTCACCCATTAAGCTTTAATAGTCTTCATACCCTTGGAAATGAGATTGTTGAGTCCCTGTGGCTCACAGATTACTACAACAATAGTTGCAGGTACAGGTAATGCGACGATTTGACGTGAGAGCGATGCTGTTTTTTGGAGTTCTTCTTCTTCTTCATTGGTCGAGCATGGGTTCCAGGCGGCAGGCTGGGATAGCAAGGATGGATGTCATTTTGTCGTTTGATTTCGTCCATAGTCGGACCCTGCTCTTCTGTATGATGTTTAAATATGTTGTTGTATTGATGTGATATTGATGTAGATTGTGGCGAGTGTAAGCCAATTACATATACTCATCTCTTCTGTACATGTACTTGTAATGATATCCATTCTTGCAACACGATGAGATGCGCTTTTATCCCTGTCAAGGCCCTCATGTCGAAATAAGGATAGGATCGCATCTTGGGCGTGACATGTTGTAAATTGAGTATTGTTTTATTATTGCATAAGGTACTGTATTCTAACTTCTCCATTACTTATACCCCTGATACAATCCATGGCATCATCAAAACACGCAGATTATGCAAGCAAAAATAGGATATGTCTAAAACAGAACAGTTGGTAATGATCTGTAAAGAAATCATACTTCTATAACTACAACAATTATGGAAAAATAGGACAACCTGCATAATTTTTATAGCAATACTATGTAAAAGTTTCAGATCAAAAATACGTTCCAATAAAATCATAGAAATTCTGCACTAGACGCTAAAGTTTTTGTTTTTGCACCGTATCAATTCTACTCATCATGCAAGTCATCCCAAAGTCTTTACTTGGCACAAACACTAATTTAAACACACACAAAAATTGTTACATTATAAATAACCATGTTATCAAAACAAACATAAAGTATTGGGTTGTCTCCCAACAAGCTTTTTCTTTATTGCCATTAAGGTAGGCTTGAGATGTCAATGATGCTCACATAATAGACAAGAACTGAAGCACAAAGATAGCATCATAAAGCATGTGAAAAGTCTAACATACTGCCTATGCATAGGCATTTTATAGGAAAACAAATTCTCAAGGCAAGTGAAATCTAGCATATGCAAATAGGAAGAGTGAAGCATTAATAATTTCAACACAAAGGGAGGTAATTAAGTAACATGCAAATTCCTATAACCATATTTCCCTTCTCATAATAATTACATGTAGGATCATAATAAAATTCAACAATATATTTGCCATATGAAATACTATCTTCATGATCCACATGCATAAAAGTTTTATAATATTCCAAGATAGTGGGATTAACATCAAACCCACTTTTAGTAGCATTGGAAATATCAATAATAGATTCATCATGAAGCTCAGAATTATCAAGATCATAAGATCATGATTATCACCCCAATCATGATCATTAGCACAATTGACATTCATAGAATTTATACTAACAAAATTTCAATCATGATTTTCACTCAAGGAACAATCATGAATCACTTTATAAGTTTCTTTTAACACTTCATCACAATTTTTAGATTCATGATTTTCAAGCAAGACCTCATAAAGATAATATAGTGAACTCTCACTAGCACTTGTTTCAACATAATCGGGTCTTTTGAAAAGGTTAGAAAGTGGATAGCATCCATTTATCTTAAATTTTTGCATTAATTTTTGTTTGGGTAAGACAAAGATAAATATAACATATCTAGGCAAGCAAGAAAATAGAAATATTTTTTAATTTTTGATTTTTATGAAGCAAGCAAAATATAAAAGCAAATAAAAAGTAGAGCAAGTGAATGATAATTAGTGTGAAGTTACTTGATAGTAGGTTGATGATACTCCCTTGCAACGGCGCCAGAAACCCTTCCTCATACTTGTGATCTGCGTTGGGTTTTCCATGAACGGGAATGAGTGATGCAACACAATATAGGTAAGCATTTACCTCAGTAGAGAACCAAGGTGTATCGAACCAATAGGAGTAACAACCAACCCCCATCATCAGCGACTCCACACAAAGAAATAAACACTTGCACACAATGCGGGCAAGAGGGTTGTCAATCCCTTTGGACTCATTATTTGCAAGCTTATGAGTAGTGTGGTTGGTAGTGGATAATTGTAAATTAAAATAAATATAAAATAAATAAATGGCAGCAAGGTATTGAAGCGTTTGTAAACTTATAAGTGAATAGACCCGGGGGCCATAATTTTCGCTAGTGGCAGCTCTCATGAAAGTAAGCATACGGTGGGTACACAAATAACTATTGGGCAGTTGATAGAAAACCACATGGTTATGTGATATTCACGGAAATGATCATGTGTATATAGGCATCACGTCCATAAACAAATAGGCTAACTCCTGCCTGCACCTATTACTATTACTCCATATGTCGGTGTACTAAAGTTTGGGTCTTTAGTACCCCTTACTTGTGCACGGGCAGTTGTAGCCACACCAGCGGCAAGGCCTGCTAGGGGACTGCTGGATACGAGTACGAAGATGTCAATAAAGCATTCAAGACAACAATCAGAAGACAGAAGACCAAATGCTGGGACCCCGGCAAGATCTTGACTATTGCTATGAGAATTATGAATACCAATGCCGATATTAATGAATTTATTGAGAGAATCTCCACTGCCTTGGAACAGACTAATATTTTGCAATAATCTTTGGAAGAACAAATTGCTGAAAATTTGAGCTCATTAAATGAAAAAGATGAGGAGGAGAGCGAAGAACAAAAGGAGGAAGGGTGGATTAGCTACCCGTGCCCACCTTCTAATGAGAGTAACTCTTCAACTCATACATTATTTAATTTATCTTCTTTCTTACCGACGGATGAATTCTATGATGATTGCTATGATCCCTTGGATTCATTTGAAATATTCCTTTTTGATGAACTTGATCCTTGCTATGCTTGTGTCCATGATGCCAATATGAATTATGCTTATGGAGATGAACTTGTTATAGTTCCTTGTGTTAATCATGAAATTGTTGCTATTTCACCCACCCATGATAGTCCTATTATCTTTTTGAATTCTCCCAACTACATTGTATCGGAGAAGTTTGTACTTATTAGGGACTATGTTGATGGGTTGCGTCTTAATATTACACATGATGATTTTGATGAATATAATATACATGTGCTTGCTGCTCCTACTTGCAATTATTATAAGAGAGGAACCAAATATTCACCTCTCTATGTTTCCAATATGATAAAATTGCAAGAAACTACTTATGCTATGTATCGGCATTTACTTTGCGTGAATGAATTGTTCTTTTATGAGATGCCAATGCATAGGAAGAGAGTTAGACTTAGTTATCACATGATATATATCACTTTGTGCTCACTACTGAATTCCAAACCATTGTTAATTAAAATTGGCTTTGATATACCTTGGGATCCGGGTGGATCAATTAGCACTATATGCCTAGCTTAATGGCTTTAAAGAAAGCAATGTCATGGAGACAACCTGGAAGTTTTAGAGAGTCATTTATTTTTGTTATGTGATTAAAAAATAAAAAAAGTTGAGAACTTAAAACTTTTTCAAAAAGAAAAGTGCAAGTGAGAAGGACGAGCCCCGTTGATGTGGGGGCTAGCCTTGAACTTTCTTCATGCCCATGGAAACTTTATGAATCTTAATTACACCAACTTTTTAAAAAATATCCCCTTGTACAAATCCATTGTATTATAAAAATAATGTGCAAAGATTTACCTTTAGGGTGTTTGAATTGCTTGTTTGATATGTGTTGTGCAAAAATAGAAACTTTGGCTATAGTGTTTGATTTTTCATATTTTATTGGAACATAAAAAGTTTCTAAACTTTTTACACAATAATATTATATAAATGTTTTACTATGTACTAATTTTTTAGAATTGTTTGATTTACAGAAGTATGGTATTCATCTGCAGCTTTATAGATTGTCCTGTTTTTCACAGATTGTTGTTATACTTGCTTTGTCTGCTTATCTTTGAGTTCTTGTTGAGACCATTGACTTGGGAGCCATAAAATTGTTATAGCATACAGTAGGTCATGTTTTATTATAATTATACAATAATGTAGTGGCAAGACATGATGGGATTTGATGTTATATATACTAACCTTTCTATTGAAAGTTCTATTAAGTTTTGTGTGGATGAAGTGTTCAAAGATCGAGGAGGTATTTATATGAGATGAATAAGGAGAGGCAAGAGATCAAGCTTTGGGATGCCCAAGTCACCCCAATTAAATATTCAAGGAGACTCAAGAGTCTAAGCTTGGGGATGCCACGGAAGGCATCCCATCTTTCTTCTTCGACAATTATTGGTATGTCTCGATTTTTGTTTTGTTCACATGATATGCGTAAATTCTTGGAGCATCGTGTTACTTTTATTTTCCTTTTAGAAATGCACCATGATGGTATGGTAAATTCCAAGTTTTATTTGTAGAATGCTCTTTGCACTTCACTTGTATCTTTTGAGTACGGCTTTATAGAATGCTTCATGTGCTTCACTTATATCATTTGAAGTTGGATGCATGTTTCTCTACATATAGAAAACAGATATTTGTAGAATGCTCTTTTGCTTCACTTATATTTATTATAGCATGTACAAGTCTTTTGTAGAAAGAACTAAACTCTCATGCTTCACTTATACCTATTTAGAGAGTCAACATGAATTGGTCATTCACATGGTTAGTCATAAAATCCTACATAAAACTTGTAGATCGTTGAATATGATATGTTTGATTCCTTGCAATAGTTTTGCGACATTAAGAGAGTAATATATGGGTGCACTAGTGGATGATTGTGGATTAGTAAGAATATTGATGTTAAGGTTTGTGATTCCCGAAGCATGCAACTTCCACTATCATGTCATATGACTAGTACACCCATTGTCATATTGCTTTGCATTATTGTAAGATAGCTAGCATGAGATTTCCTTGGCTTGTCTGTTTTTTAATATATTTCTCTACACTAGATCATTGCACATCCTGGTACACTGCGAGAGGCATTCAAATAGAGTCATATTGTTTACTAGTTTTTTGTATTGAGTTGTAAGTAAATAAAATTGTGATGATCATCATTATTAGAGAATTTTTCGGTGAGGAAAGGATGATGGAGACTATGATTCCCCCACAAGTCGGGATGATACTCCGGATGAAATGAAAAATGGGTGAGGCCAAATGAGCCCACCACAAATAAAAGGAGAAATGGGGGAGACAGAAAAAAAGGCCACCATGAAAAAATATAAAAAATAAATAAATATGAGAAAAAGAGAGAATGGACTTTGCTACTATCCTTTACCACACTTGTGCCTCAAAGAGGCGCCGTGTTCTTCATATAGAGAGTCTCCCGAGTTGTCGTTTTCATATGCTAGTGGGAAGTTTTCATTATAAAATTTGGCTTGCATATTTTGACAACGGGCTTCCTCAGATGCCTGAGGTCTTCATGAGCAAGCAAGTTGGATGCACACCCACATGGCTTCAATTGAGCTTTCATACACTTATAGCCCTAGTGCATCCGTTGCATGGCAATCCCTACTCCTCGCATCGATATCAATTGATGGGCATCTCCATAGCCCGTTGATCTACCTAGTTGATGCAAGTCTTTATTTCCACTTTTACTCCTTTGAAACCTACCATCATACTCTATTCCACCTATATGCTATGTCCAGGGTTCATGCTCATGTATTGCGTGAGTAATAAAAAGCTGAAGCGCATTAAGAAGTACGATCTAATTGCTTGGTCTAACAACGGGGTGCTCTTGATATATACTTTATGCTAGGAAGACCAAGCATGACAGGCTATATGATTTTGTAGCGATAGCGTTCTTTAGCATTGTTATTTTGAAAGGACATAATTATTTGCTAGTAAACCTAAGTATGGATATCTTTTTGTCAAATGATAGACTATCGCCATGAATCACTTGTATCTTAATATTCATGCCATGATTAGACATTTGTTCAATATTATGTTAGGTAGAATTGCACATCAAAAATCAATTTTTTATCATTTACCTACTCGAGGACGAGCAGGAATTAAGCTTGGGGATTCTGATATGTCTTCGTCGTATCTATAATTTTTGATACGTCTAGAGAGACGTCCTAGCAGCCCTTGTTGGAAATATGCCCTAGAGGCAATAATAAATTAGTTATTATTATATTTCCTTGTTCGTGATAATCATTTATTATCCATGCTATAATTGTATTGATTGGAAACACCGATACATGTGTGGATACATAGACAACACTGTGTCCCTAGTATGCCTCTAGTAGACTAGCTCGTTGATCAAAGATGGCTAAGGTTTCCTAGCCATGAACATGAGATGTTATTTGATAACGGGATCACATCATTAGGAGAATGATGTGATGGACAATACCCAATCTATAAACATAGCATATGATCATGTCAGTTTATTGCTACAGTTTTCTGCATGTAAAGTATCTCTTCCTATGACGATGAGATCATGCAACTCACTGACACCGGAGGAGTACCTTATGTGTATCAAACGTCGCAACGTAACAGGGTGACTATAAAGGTGATCTACAGGTATCTTTGAGGGTGTCTGTTGGGTTGGCATGGATCAAGACTGGTATTTGTTACTCCGTGTGACGGAGAGGTATCTCATGGCCCACTCAGTAATACAACATCACAATAAGCCTTGCAAGCAATGTGACTAAGTGTTAGCCATGGTATCTTGTATTACGGAACGAGTAAAGAGAATTGCCAGTAACGAGATTGAACTAGGTATAGAGATACCGACGATCGAATCTCGGGCAAGTAACATACAGAACAACAAAGGGAACAGCATACGGGATTAACTGAATCCTTGACATAGAGGTTCAACCGATAAAGATCTTCATAGAATGTGTAAGAGACAATATGGGCATCCAGTTCCCACTATTGTTTATTGAGCATAGAGGTGTCTCGGTCATGTCTGCATAGTTCTCGAACCCGCAGGGTCTACACACTTCACATTTGGTGACGATATATGTATAGTTGAGTTATTATGTTGGTGATCGAAAGTCGTTCGGAGTACTGGATGAGATCCCGGACATGACGAGGAGCTCGGGAATAGTCCGGAGATAAAGATTGATATATGGGATAAGAGTGTTTGGTCTCCGGAAGGGTTTCGGAATTCATCGGAAGAGTTTTGGATGTTTCCCGAAATGTTCGGGGTACAAGAACACTTTATTTGGGCCAAGGGGTAAAGCCTATGAGGCTTTAGGAAGGTGCAAAAGGTGTTTTGTCAAGGCCAGGGGCCAGACGCTAGGGACCTTGGCGTTTGGGGCCAGACGCCAGGGACCTTGGCGTCTGGGGCCAGACGCCGAGGACCATGGAGGAGTCTTGCCTAGCAGGCAAACCGACCTTGAGGAGGATTTTTCTCCAAGTTTCGACCCGAGGGCTCAGCATATAAATAAAGGGGCGGGGCTAGCACCTGGAACACATCAAGAAACCCTAAGCCATGTGCCAGCAACCCCGTCCCTCTAGTTTATCCTTCATCATAGTTTCCGTTGTGCTTGGCGAAGCCTTGCGGAGATTGTTCTTCACCAACACCGTCATCACGTCGTCGTGCTGCAGGAACTCATCTACTACTTCACCACCGCTCGCTGGATCGAGGAGGTGAAGGATTCACCAAGCCATACGTGTGTTGAACACGGAGGTGCCGTCCGTTCAGCGCTAGATCGGAAGGACCGTGATCAAGATCGCAAGACGAATCGTGATGGGATCGCGGGATGGATCGTGATCAAGATCGCAAGATGGATCATGATGGGATCGCGGGATGCTCGGCGATTTGGATCGCGAAGACGTTCGACTACATCAACCGTGTTTCTTAACGCTTCCGCTTAGCGATCTACAAGGGTATGTAGATCCACTATCCCTCTCGTAGATGCTCATAACCATAGATAGATCTTGCGTGTGCGTCGGAAATTTTTTGTTTCCCATGCAACGCTCCCCAACAGTGGCATCATGAGCTAGGTCTATGTGTAGATGAGATCTCGAGTAGAACACAAAGGAGTTTGTGGGCATTGATGCTTAGATTGCTTCCTCCCTTAGTCATGTTTTGGTTCAGTGGTATTGTGGGATGAAGCGGCCAAGACCAACCTTACTCGTACGCTTACGAGAGACCGGTTCCATCGACTGACGAGTAACTTTGTTGCACAAAGATGGCTGGCGGGTGTCTGTTTCTCTTACTTTAGTTGGATCGGATTTGACAAAGGCGGTCCTTGAGAAGGTTGAAAAGCAACTTATGTACCACTGTTGTGGTTTTGCGTAGGTGAGAATTGTTCTTGCTAGATACCCGTAGCAGCCACGTAAAACTTGCAACAACAATTAGAGGACATCTAACTTGTTTTTGCAGAGTATGTTGTGATGTGATATGGCCAATTACATGATGAGATATATGTGATGTATGAGAAGATCATGTGTTGCATAGAATATCACGACTTGCATGTCGATGAGTATGGCAACCGGCGGGAGCCATAGGGTTGTCTTTAATTATTGTATGACATGCGTGTCACTCATTAAGTGCTATGTAATTCTGTACTTTATCGCTAAGCGATAGCAATAGTAGTAGAAGCATGATGGGCGTGACAACCCCGATGGCGACACGTTGATGGAGATCATGGTGTCATGCCAGTGATGATGGAGATCATGCTGGTGCTTTAAGGATGGAGATCAAAAGCACAAGTTCATGGCCATATCATGTCACTTATGATTTGCATGTGATGTTAATCCTTTTATGCACCTTGTTTTGATTAGGACGACAGTAGCATTATAAGGTGATCCCTCACTTAAATTTCAAGATAAATTGTGTTCTCCCGAGTGTGCACCGTTGTGAAAGTTCATCATGTCGAGACACCACGTGATGATTGGGTGTGATAGACTCTACATTCACATACAACGGGTGCAAGCCAGTGTTGCACATGCAGAACACTCGGGTTAAACTTGACGAGCCTAGCATGTACAGACATGGCCTCGAAACACAAGAGACCCAAAGGTCGAACATGAGTGATATAGTAGATATGATCAACATGATGATGTTCACCATTGAAACCACCTCAACTCACAATATGATCAGACTTGAGTTGGTGGATTTGGATCATGTGACACTCGAATGACCAGAGGGATGTCAATGTGAGTGGGAGTTCTTAAGTAATATGATTAATTGAACTCATTATCATGAACATAGTCAGTAGTGTCTTTGCAAATTATGTTGTAGATTACTAGCTCACGTTGTAGCTCCCTTGAATTTTTATATGTTCCTAGAGAAATATAGTTGAAAGATGATGGCAGCAATATTACGGACTGGGTCCGTGATCTGAGGATTGTCCTCATTGCTGCACAAAAGGCTTATGTCCTTAATGCACCGCTTGGTGCGCCACCCCCTCTAGTGTCGTCTGTAGATGTTGTGAACATCTGACAGGCACGTTCTGATGACTACTTGATATTTTAGTGTGTCATGCATTACGGCTTAGAATTGATGCTCCAAAACGTTTTAAACGTCACGGAACATATGAGATGTTCTAAGAGCTGAAATTGGGATCTCAGGCTCGTGCCTGTGTTATGAGAGATGAGATCTCCAAACAGATTCTTTGCCTACAAGATGAAGGAGAATAGCTCAATCGTTGAGCATCTTCTTAGATTGTCTGGGTGCTACAATCGCTTGAATCGAGTGGGAGTTGATCTTCCAGATAAGATAGTGATTGATATAGTTCTCCAAGTCGCTGTCACTAAGCTACTAGAACTTGGTGATGAACTATAATTATGCCAGGGATGGAAATGATGATCCCTGAGCTATTCGCGATGTTTAACACCGCGAAGGTAGATATCAAGAAGGAGCATCAAGTGTTGATGGTTAGTAAAACCACTAGTTTCAAAAAGGGAAAGGGTAAGGAGGGAAACTTCATGGATGGCAAGTCAGCTGCTGCTCCAGTGAAGCAACCCAAGGTTGAAACCAAACCCAAGACTAAGTGCTTCTACTATGAGAAGAGGGGTCGCTAAAGCGGAACAACCCTAGATACTTGGTAGATAAGAAGGTTGGCAACATCGACAGAAGTATATTTGATATATGTGTTATTGATGTGTACCTTGCTAGTAATCCTAGTAGCACCTAGGTATTGGATACCGGTTCGGTTGCTAAATGTTAGTAACTCGAAATAAAAGCTACAGAATAAACGGAGACTAGCTAAGGGTGAGGTAACAATGTGTGTTGGAAATGTTTCCAAGGTTGGTGTGATCAACATCGCACGCTCTCTCTACCTTCGAGATTAGTGACGAACCTAAATAAAATGTTATTTGGTGTTTGCGCTAAACATGAACATGATTACATCGTGTTTATTGCAATACTATTATTCATTTAAGTTGGAGAATAATGGTTATTCTGTTTACATGAATAATACCTTCAATGGTCATGCACCCAATGAGAATGGTTTGTTAAATCTTAATCGTAGTAATACACATGTTCATAACATAGATGCCAAAGGATACAAAGTTAATAATGATAAATACCACATACTTGTGGCACTGCCGCTAAATGTCATATTGGTATAAAGCACATGAAGAAACTCCATGCTGATGGAACTTTGGACTCATTCGATTTTGAATCGGTTGAGACATGCGGACCATGCCTCATGGGCAAGATGACTAAAGACCCCGTTTTCGGTATGATGGAGCGGGCAAGTAACTTATTGGAAATAACACATGTTGTTGTATGCGGTCCAATGAGTGTTGTAGCACGCAGTGGATGTCGTTATTTTCTTACCTTCACTGATGATTTGAGTATATATGAGTATATTTACTTAATGAAACACAAGTCTGAAACGTTTGAAAAGTTCAAACAAATTCAGAGTGAAGTTTAAGATCATTGTGACAAGAAGATAAAAATGTCTACGATATGATCGTGGAGGTGAATATCTGAGTTACGAGTTTGGCATACAACTTTAGACAATGTGAAAGTTGTTTCACAACTCACGCCACCTGGAACACCATAGTGTGATGGTGTGTTCGAATGTTGTAGTCGTGCTCTATTAGATATGGTGTGAACTATGATGTCTCTTATCGTTTTGCCACTATCAATTTGGGGTTATGCATTAGAGACAACAACATTCACTTTAAATAGGGCACCATCTAAATCCGTTGAGATGACACCATATGGTTTGGCAGAAACCTAAGCTGCCATTTCTCAGAGTTTGGGAATGCGACACTTATGTCTGATAAGCTCGAACCCAAAGCGGAAAAGTGCATCTTCATAGAATACCCTAAGAACAGTTGGGTATACCTACTATCTCAGATCCGAGTGCAAAGAGTTTGTTGCTGAAAACAGGTCCTTTCTTGAGAAAGAGATTCTCTCGAAGAATTGAGTGGGAGGAATATAGAACTTGATGAGGTTGTTGAACCTTTGTTTCAACCAGAGAGTAGCGCAGCACAGAAAGATGTTTCTATGGAGCCTACGTCAGTTGAAGAGGAAGTTACATGAAGCTTCAGATCAAGTTATTGTCGAACCTCGTAGGTTGACAAGGATACGTACTTCACCTGAGTGGTACGGTGATCATGTCTTGGAAATCATGTTGTTAGACAACGATGATCCTACGAACTATGAAGAAGCGATGATGGGCCCGGATTCCAACAAATCGTTAGAGGCCATGAAATCCGAGAAAGGATCCATGTATGAAAATCAAGTATGGACTTTAGTATACTTGCCCGTTGAACGGCAGGTCGTTGAGTACAAATGGACCTCTAAGATGAAGATATACGCTGATGGTAAATGTCACCATTTATAAAGCTCGACTTGTCGCAAACAACTTTACGACAAGTTCAAGGAGTTGGCTGCGATGAGACTTTCTCACTCGTAGCGATGCTAAAGTCTGTTGGAATTATGTTAGCAGTTGTTGTGTTTTTCAATTATGAAATCTTGCAGATGGATGTCAAAACATCATTCCTTCCTTGAGGAAAGGTTGTATGAGATACAACTAGAAGGTTTGGTCAGTCCTAAGGATGCTAAAAGGCGTGCAAGCTCCAGTGATCCTTCTATGGGCTGGAGCGAGCATCTTGGAGTTTGAATATACGCTTTGATGAGGTGATCAAACTTTTTGAGTCTATACGAAGTTTATGAGAAACTTGTATTTACAATAAAGTGAGTGGGAGCACTAAAGAATTTCTGATAAGTATATGTGGTTGACATATTATTTATCGGAAATGATGTAGAATTTCTGGAAAGCATAAATGGTTGTTTGAAAAAGGTTTTTCAAAGGATGACCTGGATGAAGCTACCTAATTATTGGGCATCAAGATCTATAGAGATAGATCAAGATTCATGATGAGACTTTCAATGAGTACATACCTAGACAAGATTTTGAAAGAGTTCAAAATGGATCAGTCAAAGAAGGATTTCTTGCCTGGTTTGTAAGGTGTGGAGTTGAGTGAGACTCAAAGCTCGACCACGGTAGAAGAAAGAGAAAGGATGAAGGTCGTCCCCTATGCTTTATCAATAGGCTCTATATAGTATGCCATGTTGTGTACCGCACCTGTTTGTGCCTTGCCATGAGTCTGTCAAGGGGTACAAGAGTGATCCGGGAGTGGATCACTGGACAGCGGTCAAAATTATCCTTAGTAACTATTGGACTAAGGAAATATTTCTTGATTATGGAGGTGATAAAGAGTTCGTCGTAAAGGGTTACGTTGATGCAAACTTTAACACCAATCCGGATGACTCTGAGTAGCAGTCCAGATACGTATAGTGGAGTAGCCATTTGGAATAGCTCCAAGTGGAGTTTGGTAGCGGTGTCTACAATATGACATAAAGAGATTTGAAAAGTACACACGGATCTGAATGTCGCAGACCCGTTGACTAAAGACCTCTATCACATGCAAAGCATGATCGAACCCCAGAATGCGTTGGGTGTTAGATTCATAACAATGTAAATCACATGGTGATGTGAACTAGATTATTGACTCTAGTGCAAGTGGGAGACTGTTGGAAATATGTCCTAGAGGCAATAATAAATTAGTTATTATTATATTTCCTTGTTCATGATAATCGTTTATTATCCATGCTATAATTGTATTGATTGGAAACACCGATACATGTGTGGATACATAGACAACACTGTGTCCCTAGTATGCCTCTAGTAGACTAGTTCGTTGATCAAAGATGGCTAAGGTTCCCTAGCCATGAACATGAGATGTTATTTGATAACGGTATCACATCACTAGGAGAATGATGTGATGGACAAGACCCAATCTATAAACGTAGCATATGATCGTGTCAGTTTATTGCTACAGTTTTCTGCATGTCAAGTATCTCTTCCTATGACGATGAGATCATGCAACTCACTGACACCGGAGGAGTACCTTGTGTGTATCAAACGTCGCAACATAACAGGGTGACTATAAAGGTGCTCTACAGGTATCTCTGAGGGTGTCTGTTGGGTTGGCATGGATCAAGACTGGGATTTGTTACTCCGTGTGACGGAGAGGTATCTCGGGGCCCACTCGGTAATACAACATCACAATAAGCCTTGCAAGCAATGTGACTAAGTGTTATCCACGGGATCTTGTATTACGGAACAAGTAAAGAGAATTGCCGGTAACAAGATTGAACTAGGTATAGAGATACCAACGATCGAATCTCGGGCAAGTAACATACCGAAGAACAAAGGGAACAGCATACGGGATTAACTGAATCATTGACATAGAGGTTCAACCGATAAAGATCTTCATAGAATATGTAGGAGACAATATGGGCATCCAGGTCCCGCTATTGGTTATTGACCGTAGAGGTGTCTCAGTCATGTCTGCATAGTTCTCGAACCCGCAGGGTCTACATACTTAACGTTTGGTGACGATATATGTATAGTTGAGTTATTATGTTGGTGACCGAAAGTTGTTCGGAGTCCCGGATGAGATCCCGGACATGACGAGGAGCTTTGCAATAGTCCGGAGGTAAAGACTGATATATATGGGATAAGAGTGTTTGGTCTCCGGAAGGGTTTCGGAATTCACCGGAAGAGTTTCGTATGTTTCCCAAAATGTTTTGGGGGTACAAGAACACTTTATTTGGGCCAAAGGGTAAAGCCCATGAGGCTTTAGGAAGGTGCAAAAGGTGTTTTGCGAAGGCCAGGGGATAGACACCAGGGACCTTGGCGTTTGGGGCCAGACGCCGAGGACCTTGGCTTATGGTCCTGGAGTCCGAGGAGGACTCTTGCCTTGCGGGCAAACCGACCTTGAGGAGGATTTTTCTCCAAGTTTCGACCTCAGGGCTCAGCATATAAATAAAGGGGTGGGTCTAGCACCTAGAACACATCAAGAAACCCTAAGCCATGTGCCAGCAACCCCGTCCCTCTAGTTTATCCTTCGTCATAGTTTCTGTTGTGCTTGGTGAAGCCTTGCGGAGATTGTTCTTCACCAACACCGTCACCATGTCGTCGTGCTTCTGAAGCTCGTCTACTACTTCACCATCGCTCGCTAAATCGGGGAGGTGAAGGCTTCATCAAGCCGTACATGTGTTGAACGCGGAGTTGCCGTCCGTTCGTCACTAGATCGGAAGGACCATGATCAAGATCGCGAGACGGATCGTGATGGGATCGCAGGATGGATCGTCATCAAGATCGCGAGATGGATCATGATGGGATTGTGGGACGCTTGGCGATTTGGATCGCGAAGACGCTCGACTACATCAACCGTGTTTCTTAACGCTTCCGCTTAGCGATCTACAAGGGTATGTAGATCCACTCTCCCTCTCGTAGATGCTCATAACCATAGATAGATCTTGCGTGTGCGTAGGAAAAATTTTGCTTCCCATGCAACGTTCCCCAACAGCCCTGTACCAGAGGGGAAACTCTACTCCCGCCTAGGAGGAGACCTAGGAAGAAGAAGGAAGAGGGGGGCTCTCTTCCCCTCTCTCCGGTGGCGCTAGAGTGGCATCGGGGCAACCATCGTGAAAACGATCTACACCAACAAATTCGCCGCCGTCATCACCACCACCATCACATTCCCTCATCTATCTATAGTGGTTCAATCTCCTGCATCCCGTTGTACCCCTACTTGAACATAGTGTTTTATGCTACATATTATTATCCAATGATTTGTTGCTATCCTTTGAGTAGATCCCTTTTGTCCTATGGGTTGATTGATGATCTTGATTGATTTGAGTTGTGTGGTTTATTTTGGTGTTGTCCTAAGGTGCCTTCCATGAGGCGCACACATGAAGAACTCACGTTGGAGGGTGTTGCAATATGTTTATGATTCGCTTATAGTGGGTTGGTGAGTGACTAAAAGTCTGAAACACAAACACGAGTAAGGGGATTGTTGCATATGGGAGTAAAGAGGACTTGATGTTTAATGTTATGGTTGGGTTTTACCTTAATGATCTTTAGTAGTTGCGGATGCTTGCTAGAGTTCCAATCATAAGTTCATATGATCCAAGTACAGAAAGTATGTTAGCTCATGTCTCTCCCTCATATAAAACTACAATAGTGATTATCGATCTTCTTATCAATTGCCTAGGACAATCTCACAAATCCTACCACTACTTTTCCACACTCGCTATATTTAATTTATTGTTCTTTTATTAAAACAGCACCCAACTTTTACTTCCGCGTTCGTTATTATCTTGCAAAACTATCTACAAAGTAGTTCTAGTTCTATTCCTGCAAAGTAGTTTCATACTTGTTCTAGGTAAAGTAAGCGTTAGCGTGCATAGAGTTGTATCGGTGGTCGATAGAACTTGAGAGAATATTAGTTCTAACTTTAGCTCCTTATTGGGTTCAACACTCTTACTTATCAAAAAAGACTACAAACAATCCCCTATACTTGTGGGTTATCACTCCCCCTCGCCAAAAGCACCTTTTGTGTCCCCTCTTCCATTGGGGGAGTTGCCATCGTCGCCACCATTGGACCTTGATACATCTCCAACGTATCGATAATTAATGAAGTATTCATTCCATACTAGCCTATGTTTACAATAATTTTATATGATTTTGATGCACTTTATATAATTTATTTATAACTAACTCAGACTGACATTGTTTTCAGCAGAATTACCGTGGTGTTGTTTTTTTGTAGAAAATAAAAATTCTCGGAATCGCCCGAAAAAATTGAGTTTTTTGTGGAGAAAATAAGAAATACCGGAGCGAAGAACCACCAGAGGGGATCCACTTGTGGTGTCCATGTGGCTCGGGCTGACGTGATTCCAATGCTGAAATATCCTATAAATCTAGAAACCTCTGAAAGTTAACCTAGAACTTCCTCTCCACCATCGCAAGCCTCTGTACCAAAGAAAACTCATTCGGAGCCCTGTTCCGACACCCTGCCAGAGGGGGCAATTATCACCGTAGGCCATCTTCATCACCCCGGCAGTGTCCATGATGAGGAGGGAGTAGTTCACCCTCGGGGCTGAGGGTATGTAGCTATGTGTTTGATCTCTCTCTCTCTCTCATGTTCTTGAGATGTCACGAGCTTGATGTATCACGGGCTTTGTTAATATAGTTGGATCATATGATGTTATTCCCTTGCTACCTTGTTGTGATGAATTGAGATCACTTAATGTATGTCTTGCATGTGGATACCCATGGTGACAATGGGTTGTTCTATTGATTCACTTGATATATGTTTTGGTACTGAACTTGCGGATTCCCGTGGTGACAATGGGGTAATTTGTGCATAGGGGTTGATAAACATTCTTGTCATACTTTCTCCAATAGAAATTTTGGGGTACTCTTTGAAGTTCTTTGTGTTTGATTGAATATTATGAATCTAAAATTGTTTGATGCATGTCGAATAATTAACCCATGGATACTTGAGGTGACATCGGAGTATCTAGGTGACATTAGGGTTGATTGATGTGTATCAAAGGTGTTATTCTAGTACGAACTCTAGGGCTATTTGTGAAACTTATAGGAATATCTCAATATACTGATCGGAAAGAATAGCTTTGAGGTGGTTCTACTACCTACAACAATTTCATCTTATGTTCTCCGCTAATTATGAACTTTGGAGTGATTCTTTGTCACACGTTGAGGGATGATCATATGATTCTATTATGTTAGCATTGTTGAGAGATTGCACTAGTGAAAGTATGAACCTTGTGCCTTATTTCCAAGCATTTATACAATATTTTGCTCGCTGTTTGCCACTTGTTACCTTGCTGTTTTATATTTTCCGATTATAGAAACCTATATCTACTATCCATATTACACTTGTATCACCATTCCTTCGCCGAACTAGTGCACCTATACAATTTACCATTGTATTGGGTGTGTTGGAGACACAAAAGATTTTTTGTATTTGATTGCAGTGTTGTTTGAGAGAGACCATCTTCATCCTACACCTCCCATGGTTTGATAAACCTTGGGTCATCCACTTGAGGAAAAATTGCTACTGTCCTACAAAACTCCGCGCTTGGAGGTCCAACATAATCTACAAGAATAAAGTTACGTAGTAGACATCAGACCTTCATTCGTTAGGCGGATTGCTCACCCCCATGACCCCCTCACTTTTGTTGCCAACCATCAAACGCAAGCACCCTTTTCCCACCTCTAGCAATATCCTTACTCACCACAAACACCCCCTAATATCAATCCGGGCCACTTGGCACCCTCACCCTACAGCCCAAATGCCACCACAATATTGCCACCCAGCTACTAGCAACAGCCCTACAATCAGCAGCAGATTTTCACCGCTGCCTCTACTGCCTTCATATCTTCACATGCGAACCGATTTCATACACCGCTATGTACGTGCCCCCTATAGAACCCATCCGTGGATCCATCCTGCACATCACCTTCCTTCCTCCTCTACCTAACAATCACCTCGACTCGGGTTCCGGTTCAGGCGTGCCTCGCTTCCACAAGCTCGACTTCCCTACATATGATGGTTCGGTCGATCCTCTTGGTTGGCTCCATAGGTTCGAGCAGTTTTTCCATGGACAGCGCACGTCCGAAGGTGACAAGGTCTGGACTGCAGTGTACCACCTCACCAATGACGCTCAGTTCTGGTACTTAAAATTCGAGCGTGATTTCGGCATGCCGAGATGAGAGCAGTTCAAGGAAGCTTGCCATGTTCAATTTGGGCCATCACTCCGCATCAATCCTTTGAGCGAGTTAGCACGTATGTCGTCCACTTCCTCGGTTGCGGACTACACCAGCAGGTTTATAGCGCTCATGTGCCACAACAATGAGTCGTTAACACCATCCAACAACGGTTTCTGTACACAACAAGGCTGCCTGATAGTGCTCTTGTTGATGTCAAGCTTCAGTGGCCATCTGACCTATGAGGAGTGGCATTTCTCTCCAACAACGTCACCACACCGGTCTTCTGGTCCTACATGGCTCTTGTGTCCCTCCGATATTCTTGTGGGGAAAATATCATATGGAAACTAATATTCAATGAAAACTTCGTGGAAATCATATTTTAAAGTTTTGGAAAAATCTGAAAAAAAATATGGGATATTAAGAGGGTAATGTTTTATTGTCAAGCAAAATTTCAAATTGAAACACATTACGAAATCTAAGTAATGAAGACAAATTCAGCCATGAACAGTGACATTAGTGTTCAACACTATTCAATGCTGATTTTGTCTTTTTCATAGCTCACATCTCGTAATGTGTTTCAACATGAAATTTTGCGTGTCAACAAAACATTGTCCTCCTAACATCCTATATTTTTTTAAAGATTTTTTTTAAGACTTCACAACCTTTTTTTCTCATGGTTTTCACCAATTTCCATCGAATGTTCGTTTCCGTATGATATTCTCCCCTTCTTGTGGTCAACGCAGCTACAATACCTTCCCCGCCAACACCACTAGCACATCCTTTGCCATTAACCACTGCAGAGCCACCCTGCCGGTATGTTCGGCGCCTCACTCCAGCTGAGTTAGCAAAACATCATCACCAAGACATTTGCTTCAGCTACAACGAGATTTCTGTTCAAGGTCACCAATGCGTGCGGCTTTTCTTCATCGGGGTTGATGACTACGACCAAGACAGCTCCACATCGTGACAACCTACAGCTTGTAGTCAAGCTGTTTTTCAAGGAATCCACGGTTGTTTTTCAAGGGAGTTTCAATGGAGATGTTATATGGACCAGCCCATCACGTGAAGTCCTATCCCTTAATTAGAGTTCTAGTTGATTAAACATCTTTGTTAGAAAAGAGTCCAGCCAATTTACAGATTATATTAGAGTTTGAATATATTTTGGGATTGTTGACCAAGCCTTGCCTATTATATAAAAGGACCGACCCCTCTCAGTAAAGGAGAGAAAAATATTGCCGTTTACTTTCTATCTACTTTTCAGTAATTAGGATTAGATCACTAATAGTTCTTGCAGTCCAAGGGTACCTGCTTACACCCATGTCGATGAGCCGTCAGGCTCATTCCTCAATAATGAATGACCAATTGTTTCGTACATCTAATAACTAACATAAAACCGTTGTTCCATAGAAAAATGGAACGGATTCACCACAATGATGACGTGATGCATCAAATGATTTACATTAAGAGCATCTCTAGCCATTCGCCTCCCAGGCGTCCGAAATAGCGCCGCCTGAGGGCCAGCCGGCACTAAAATCGGCCTGGCTGGCTCGGCTTCCTAGTC
The DNA here is from genome assembly GCA_022496015.1 of Hordeum marinum. NCBI lineage: Eukaryota > Viridiplantae > Streptophyta > Magnoliopsida > Poales > Poaceae > Hordeum > Hordeum marinum. Next base: position 149,258,925 of record CM039674.1, read on the forward strand.
GCGGTCCCAGGAGTCAACACACAGCGCATCTAAATTTAAAATTTCATTTCCCGTTGCCCAAAAACGACGCGAGTTTGACGATCATGCCACAATTTGGCATTGGCCATGCCATAGTCGGCGTCCATCATACCACCGGCCGGCGAGGTTCGGCGATCATAACATGCCAATAGTCCGGCGTACAAAATATGTGGAAGACGTGAGCATAGAACTCCTCAAACGGCCAGCTTCCCGTCGTCTGCCGGAGCGACGAGAGAGGTCGGCGTAGCGGTCATCGTGGCGGTCGGTGTCAGCGAGGGCACGTTCAACGCGGTCTGAGGTGAGGGCGGGCTCGGCGGCAGCATGGGCGGTGCGGAGGGCAATGGCATGAGGTTGAGGATGAGGTTGCACTCCGCCAGATACCATGCCTTGACGTGCAGGTCCATCTCCGCCGAGACGCCTTCCATGAGGAACGCCAGGTCGGTGTTGCGTTTCTTCGCGGCTACGTTAGTCCTGAGGAGGTCAAGCTTGGCGTCCTGCTTCGTCATCAGCGCCGACCACCTCGCCTCCGCCTTCTCCTCGCTCAGGACAGAGTGGGTCTTTGCGTCGGCGATGCATTGCTCGATCGACAGCTACAGACGTTTGACAGCCGGCGCGTCGTTCCTGGCCTTCTTCGCCTTCTTGTTCCCATCTGGTCGCCCTTCTGTCGCCCTAGCAACAGACGCATTCGAGTTGTACACGTCGTCCTTGTTGGCGAGCAATACCCGGACCTCGGCCCATTTCTAGCAGGACTCGATCCGGGTGAACACATGGAGGAACTTGAAGTCGAAACCGACGTCCCGACGAAACAAGTCGAACATCCGAACCATCTGCACCAAAAAAGACAAGTGTTCGGTGGCGAAGGACAGCGAAGCCAAGTGTTCGGCAAAAGAGTCGACGAACGTACCTGTTGTTCGCCGCTCGCGCCGCTCTCTGAGAAAGTATGGACCTGTTCCTGGATGACATGCCACTTGTTACATGTCGTTTGAATGCCCCCCAATGGTTGGACATGGCCTTGGTGCCGCGCTCCATGTACGTGCTGGTGAACTCTGGGTCGACCAACTTGTGCTCGTCGAACACCGCCATGATCCTCTTCCAGTACGTCTCGATGTTCTGGTTCACGCCGGTGATCGGGTCCATGCTGACCTGTTTTCACGCTTCGACGAGGCACACGCCCTCCTTCGACATCCACTTGATGCGGGGCTCGCCCAGCTTGCCATTGGCAGACCTAATCTTCTTCTTCTTTTTCCCTTTGTCGTTCGCTGACGGCGCGGGTTCCGGCACCGGCTCCTCATCCTTCATGTCACCGGTGTCCTTCGCCTCTTGCGTACCAAATCTGGGGCACGAGGCGGCCGCGGCGGAGCCGGTGTTGATGATGTCCTCCATCTCGGCCTCGGCATCGCTGTATTGCGGTGTCGCGGTGGGCGCGAAAGGCAGAGGTCCGTGCCGCAAAGCCGTCGCGGACGAGCTGGAGTACGTCAGCGAGGGCACGTCGTCGTACTAGGCGTTGGGGTGGCCGGCGAAGAAGGCGGAAGGTGTGCGTGGAAAGGTAATGTTGGGGTTGAATCCGCCGAGGGTGTCATCGTCGACGTACTCCGACGAGGGCGCGTATCCACCCCACCCCGGCGAAGGGAAGTTCGACGAAGGAAAGTTCGGGTTCGTCGGAGACGCGACGCTTTGTTGGCTGGCCATCACGCCTTGTGGGAACGGGCCTGCCGGCTGCCGTCCTGAGGAGATCGGCCGGTGAGACGACACCTCCTGCTCAACCGCTGTCACCGCCGCCGTTTCCCCGGCTTTCTTCATGAGGAGCATGTTGCAGCAATCGATGGTCACCGCCTCCCTCCGGTCGACGTCGGCCTTCCACTCGGCATTTGTCAACCCCGACGGCCTTGCCATCGCCGCACAAGCGTTTGTCGGCTTGACAACGGTGGGGGCTTGGCGAGGGATGACGTACTTCTTTGACGACATGGCGACGAAGAAAGGGAGATGGAGGGAAATAAAGAGAATGGAGAGAAGAAACAGCGGAATATAGAGGGAAAAGGAAGGAAAATGGCAGGAAATGACAGCCGATCTCGCCGACACCTCGGCCCCATCCGTCTTTTCGTTTTAGCCGCGCCTCAGGCCCCATCCGTCTTTTCGTTTTAGCCGCACCTCAGGAGACCCCAACGCCCTAGGTTCGGCTTGGGTTCGTCGGCCCAAAAAAAAGCCCCAACCGACGAAAATCGATGTCTTAAGGCCGCGGCTGGCAAAAAAAATCCATCCGTCGACGATAAAAAAGAGGCCTAGGGGTCCTTTGGGGCCGTGGCTGGAGATGTTCTAACAAATCTTGACTTGCGTTTCTCCGAATGCAATATCTAAGTACAACTAGTACCGGCCACTTGCAATAACTGTCAGTTCGAAGCGGTAACATGCAGCAAAGAAGTAGAAAATTCAGCACACTGTGAGCAGAACACCAATAGTCTGAAACTGGATAAGGTTTGACAGCGATACTTCATTATATAAACGTTCAGTGTTCATTACATGTGGCTTGCTCCTATATATATATGTACTTATGCAGTTTTAAGTCTCAGGTCTGTTGATGATATAATATAATATAATATAATATAATATAATATATATGACAATATACAGAACAAAAAGAAAAAGAGAATGACTTGGGAAGGCTAGGACCAAAACCCAGTAATTTCTTCATGTGGCGATTTCCTTGCCCAAGAATTATTTACCAAGGGAATGGATACGAGTATCCACACCGATTGCGAGATATCGAACCTGATATCCAAAAACCTTCCTTTTCCAGTCTCAGAGATGAACAGAAGAGCGCAAAAATTGCAAGTGAATCGAGCTTGCTTGTAACCTATCAATGCTTTTTTTATTGAGGTGGCAGAGAAAACCACCCTCGCCGAGCCTTCTCTACAGAGGCCACAGCTTTTTATTCACATCGGAGGGGCCTATGAGAACTGAACATAATAAGATAGAACGATTAGCAATAGCACTGGAATATTATTATACATGGGGGAAATCATGGAAGGTTCAAATCTACCTGTGTCAAATGATTGGAAAATTGTTCTGAGATAAGAGATCTCTCGACTCAGCTCAGAAAAATCAGCGACCACCACCAGGGTTTGAACTACCACCAGTTGTCGTATTAGTCTGAGCACGCATCACCGTGTCTGGCGGGAAAACCCCTTTCGGCAAGATTGATCCAGAAGGCTCAGATGCTGCCACTGGTGATCCTACTTGGTTCACTGATGGGTCTTTAGCTGAAATATAATCTGGCCTTAGATCTGGGGAAGATGAAGATGGAGCCAATGTGGCAATAGAGAAGCCAAGAGGATAGGGAGCAATTGGCACGTCAGACAGGGGAAAAGGAGATGAACTGTAGCCAAGCGTACCCATCGGGTGATCATACTTGCATGCAACTCCATATCTACAATACCCATTTTGGGCATAGTATGAACAAGGCTGAGCACCCTGAAAATTGAGATGATAGAAGAAGCCTTGTAAGAAACTGCATATACTTTTAAAAAACAATAAATACATAGGCAGTCTAAGGCCACTACACTTTTTTCTATCATATTAAAGCAGATATAGCATCCCACATGATTTATGCCCATGTTATATTCCAGACAAAGCATGTGTCATGCCTAACAGAGAATTCAGAGAGCTTTAAACCTTGTGCACATTGCATAATAATCCAGGATACCACACTCATTCGGGGCCTCCCCTACAGTTTTCAGTTAAAAGAAAGGATATCGCACTGATCTAGGAGATCATGTAAGATCCTTGGAAACCTCATGTAAGATGATGTAACCTTGTGGACAAAGAATTTTGTTATCAATGGACACTTCCATGAAAGATGGGACACTTTACACTTAAGCTATGCAACAAAGTTCAATCGACTAGGACCATTCAAGGAAGGAAAATTTGGCTCCCCTAAAGTTTTTCGCTTTGTTGAGCAAACAACATCGGAGTTTTTCGCTTTGTTAAGCAAACAACATCGGCAAGCAAATGCGAGATGGGGACAATTCTTGCACCTCATTACTGCTACAAAAATTGAAGATCTTACACATTTCTTTCTCAAAAAACATTTGTCTTGATTATATTCAAAGAAAGTTGATTATGTTTCTGTTTACGAAACTAATACCAAACAGTAACATAGTTCGCGAGAGTCAGTGAGTTTTAATATATCAGCATTTCACTACGACAGGACAACATAGTAGACAGGTCTATATTAAATACTATTTCGAATAGTCAATCCCTGATACAGTACTGAAGCATGCATTTCTTGATCTTGGTATGCCTCAAGGGATATGGCAAAGACAAAACATGGAATAATGTATGGCAAGAAATTATTTTAAGAGACATAGTATCAATGCTTACACAGTATCTAGTAAATACATAAATGATAGGCATGGAGATATGAAGTGTTAATATCTTCCATGCCTTCTTGGCTGCTGATGCACGCAATGATGATATGATGTAAAAAAATCTAGCCCATTACTTGCTCTCTATAGTTTCTACTAGTTACACCCATTTGCAAATATACAAGTTCACACGTTAATCACATTTTTTTCTAATAAATATTTCCACTATTTAGGACATAATGTTAAAAACCCATATCATACTACACAGCAGTGTACCCCTAAGATACTGCAGGGAAATCCAATTTGGCTCTCAGGAGCATTTGCTCCTGCGCGTGAAAAATAATTTTTGAAATGTCAAAAAAATTCTAAGAAAATTTGTACGCATTTATAGTCACATTCTAATGCTACCTGCAAAGTTTTAGGCAAAAAGGCTAAATATTTTGGCCTGTGCAAAAATAACAAATTTGAACATCAAATGTTACCCCGAAATGTCATCCAAATTTGTTATTTTCACCGACGAAAAACTACTGCTCCGTTTCGTATCAAAATTGTCAAGCATGCTTGTCACACTGACACGGACATCCACAAAAAAAATTAGAATTTTTTGAAAACATTTCACCACTTTTTTCACGGTACTGTTCATCCGGGAGCAAATGCTCCCGGGAGCCCAAACACCCCTCCTAGTATAAAGAACTATCTTACTACTGCCTGTGAGTTGACATGGAACCATTGGCTTAGAAGTGGTGAAATAACATTTAGTGTCCTTTATGACCGCTGCATGATTTACGATTAGAAAAGATAGCAAAAACACGATATGGTGAGAGACATGACCATAGTAGGTTGGGAAGAGAACTAAAACCAAGATCGATTTTAAGTTGAAGCCACATTTTTGTCTTTGTTATTTGTGTCTTTTACAAAAAAGTTAGTCTCGCATGAAAGCAGTGTACTCCCTCCGTCCGGGTTCATTAGGCCCCCTCTTATTTTGGGCTTAAGTTTGACCTATAAATTTAACAAACAGAATGTAAACTACATGTCACAAAAATTATATTGTCGGAAAGCTCTTTCAAATCCAAATTCAATGGTATAACATTTCGTAGCATATACTTTATATTTTAGTAGTCGATAGATGGTCAAAATCTGACCCAAAATACGAAGGGGCCCAATAAACCCGAACGGAGGTAGTATTTGTTTATTTATGATAGATCCCATATGTGAGCAAAGTATATTTGTTTATATGTCTCTTAGAAGGTTGCTAGTTCCACATGTGGAGATGTGTGTATTTGTTTATTTGGAAAGGATGTTGGACCCATATGTGAACTCACCACCAACTCCAATCTTTATAAGTAGAAAAAGATATGGCAATGAACCCAAGACCAAGTTATTCGATTATTCTTCAGCTTTATCTCAGAATGGAGAACAGCCTTGGCGCAGTGGTAAAGCTGCTGCCTTGTGACCATGAGGTCATGGATTCAGGTCCTGGAAACAGCCTCTTACAGAAATGTAGGGAAAGGCTGCGTACTATAGACCCAAAGTGGTCGGACCCTTCCCCAGACCCTGCGCAAGCAGGAGCTACATGCACCGGGCTGCCCTTTTTTTTTATCTCAGAATGGAATACTTAAGGTAGAGGAATGGGCAATTAAAAGCTCATTTCCATTGTTGTATCTATCAATGCGCACCTTCACAGATCGTGAACTGACGGAAACTAACACTCATACAAAAACAGGAAAAAAAGGCTAGAACATCTCCTGGTTGGAATATATAAAACCAAAGGTAGCATAAGATGGAGAATATTACTTTTTTCCACTATCATGTGCTGGATTACACGGTATCTCCACAAATTTCTAAGATCTTGACAGCCGTCTGATCAATGTGAGGCTCAGTCAACCAAGTTGAATGGACTGGTTGATCTGGGTCTACACAATGAGGATCTTGGCCACATGAAAAATATTTGATGGTTTCCATTGACCAAAAGGCTTAGGTGATGACTAACGAATATAGGCCCCATTATGCTACCATATGTCTCTCAAGAACTACCCTGGATGTCCTGACACACTATGCCAAGAATTTAGTTGACAGGAAAGACTGACTAATCGACAACTTTTATCACAAGTATATTTAGTTTTTTGAGAAAAATGCCGCATGAGACTCAAATGGTTGATCGGCAGTAAATTGTCAACAAAGTAATGTACTTCCAACCTGACTACCCAAGACAGCTACTTATAAGCACTTGAGAGTTGCGACTTGAGAATGGGTTTGAGTGCATGCCATATGATCAGGAAATGGGATGTATTCTTCTAAGTACAAACTAACCAACCTTATGAGTTCTGAACAACTAATGGTTTGTGGAACCACCAACTAGGAGACATTTTTCGAACTACCGTAACTTCATGAGAGTTTCATTCAATCATGATAAATTTTACAAACAGCTTCACAACTCGGGAGGCATGCTAAACCAAGCATCTTATTTGATAAGCTCAAGTTACAACCAAGCCTTCTGATATTTTCAAAAACAAAAAAATTATATATTTACCAACCTTTAAGCTAAGCAAGTCACAAAGCAATTGTGTGGTCAGGTAACTAAATATGTTTATGTTAAGGGGCGGTGGCATGAGCTTTAAAGTGCATCATACTCAGCCATGGAAATTGGAAACATGCAATGCCTCTCTAACCTATTTGCTTTGTACTAAAAGGTCATTTGTCTCCTTGAGATTCTATTATAAATACATATACATATGCAATCAAATCACTACTTATGGGCAAAAAACGTTCTCAATTCATGACTAGATTTCCTGAGGATAGTGAATGTCCACCTAGCCTCCATCTCTAATAGGTGAAATGCCACTCCTCAAGGTTATCGGTTTGGTAGCTAGATCTAGATAAACTCATCTGATGGAGAAGATTATCACTGAGGTAAACTGACTCTTGAAGATAAGAGGCTTCAACACAGTTGTTTGTTTCAAATTACCAGAAACTATGGAAGTTCTAGCTGGCTTCCAGGAAATTATAATAATCATATGTACACACAGCATTAGTTCCTACAACATACATAAGATGTGTTTGAGTTACTTACTGGACGAAGTGGAAGGCAAAAAGGGCTGAACATATAATTAGACTTGGGTGAACTCCAGTCTCGAGGGTGATGATATTTACATGTAGCGCCAAATTTACAATCTCCTGTCCTCATGTAATACTGACACTCAGGCTGCCCTGGCCGCTCAGGGAATTCATGTTCTTGTTGATTATTGCTTGATTGTATAGTTGAGGAAGAGTAAGGCATGTAAGGACCACCATAAGCAATTGTAGACGAAGATCCATGGTGCCCTATGCCATACATAGGTCCAGCTTGAACAGTTTGTTGTGCTCCACCTGATGCTACAGGGTTTACTGAAGCCTGCATCAAACAGAAGAGTTTTACTTGGAGGAAAATATTTATCTTGTTGCATGAAATTCTTAGGTAACATTTTCCTTTATTTGTTTTCTATGATCGCATATGCCACTAATCTACACTTTACATATTCACCAATCATTGCTTCACACCTTTACATAACTTAGTTGTTATGGCATGTGAGTTATGACCCTTAATTCCTTTTTGCATTTGAAAACCTGATACTTAACCAAACCTATATTTTTGTAACTCAAGTTAGTTACCGGATAAGGGCTCCATCCTTGCAAGGGGATCATTCCAGACGATAGCATCATCGGAGCATACGAGCCTGGCATGTATGATCCAGGGACTACAGGCGGCCTCCCCATTTGCCAATTTGTAAGAGGAGAGTATGGATGAGGCGAAGTTACAGTTGACGACTGCAATGGTGGATAAATTCCAGGAGTAACTGGAACATTACCAAATTCTGGATGATGAAATTTACATGTTGAACCAAACTTGCATTGTCCAGTCTTCATGTAGTAGGAGCACTCTTTCTCGCCCTGCATTTCGTTGGTATCAATAATTTTCCATACAGATACTAGGCGAAAGATTTCACTAAAGAAGCAATGTTTTTGGAGAGAATTTTCACACCGGACGTAGAGGGAATCCATTACTGTTTAACATTACAGGCTGCACAGAACCATCTTGCTTAGGATGGTGATATTTGCAATTGGAACCAAATTTGCAAGTCCCAGTCTTCATGTAATACTGTAAAAAATACAAAAGAGTAAGTCCAAACAGTTAACAAGTCATCTGACAGAACATAAAATGAGCAGGAAGCTGAATACCCTGCCAGACATTACTAAAAGATTAGTTGTTCGCTCTGTATGCCAGTCAAAGAGCAGCAAGTAAGTGGCCAACTGCATGCATGCAGATGGTGTGCAGGAGTTGGTGCATGCATGCTCAAGAGTGTGACTGATGCTCTTTTTTTGGAAGGTAATTAAATTTGAGCCTGAAACTGTTAGATTTATGTACCTCACATACTGGTTGACCCAACCGCTCCGGGTAGTCCAATGCTACTGCATTCTTTGCACCTTCACCAAACTACAATTTTGAAAAAATGGAAAACAGTGATTACTCCATTTGTCATCCATTGCAAAACTGTAAATATGATTCCTAGAATTCAACTGGAGGAGGTAAACTCCTGTTTATGTTCTAGGTTAAACTACGATTACTGCCTAAATAGTATAAAGTACTCATACTAAGAAACAAAAACAATATCCTAGGCCCATACCAGAAAACAGATATCCTTAACGGAATCAATGGCAAGTATTGAAGCCATGATAAATCATTTATGAAAACCATTCCATAGTGGAAGCAGCTTTATTAATGTCAAATTGTCAACTTTAACTGCTAATGGTAAGCAGTACCCGAAGTATCTTTGCATTGGAAGCGGCCTTAGGCAAATTAAGCAAGTCACAAAGCATTTAATCCACCAAAACTAAGGTCAAATGTAAGGTACTTACAACTGTGAGATAGATTTATATGTACAGATACAGCAAAAAGCATATGAACAATCTAGAACAAAACTGTTGAGGACAGCTCTGAACCTCTGTGATTGATTGTTATACATGTATATCGTTTTTCCATGCAGTTGACATAGAAATTTAAGTACATGCGACTACCAAGAGGGGGGTGGGGGTTATAACCTTTTATGTTATCATGGTCAACATGGAATTGGCATGATATAAGATAGATTAATTGGACAATGGGAAAGTGGGAAAATGCATGTAGTAACACCTATAGTAAACTTGGTAGCCCATAAAAGCCAAACTAGTAAGTTTAAAGCTGCTAGTACAGTGAAACGATTGGCCTAGCGGGAGTGGAGAGGCGAATCGCTCTGCAGAGCATCCATGACTTTGTGCTTCCAAAAGGATATCCAATGGGCGCCTAGGTTCAGTTACCGCCACGGCTCAAACTATCATGCTGCCGCCTCATCAGTGCTAGGAAGACACGACGGAGAGTTGAACGAGCGGCAGATGCAATTCAGCTAGAGATGAGCTACATTACCCGAATCACTGGTAATTTGTGTGATCTGATTCTCACTGTGGATTGCAGTGTCGCCGCATCGATCACATGGCTAATATACGTAACGTAAAGCTGCCTCCAACGCAAACGCGCGCATAGACATGGGGTCACGCAATCGCGCGGAGCGAGATCGGGAGAGCGCGCAAAAGGGAGAGGAAGCGGGTTTGTCACCTCAGTGCCGCCGCGATCGCGGGGGTGGTTGTAGCGGCAGCGGTCCCCGAAGCCGCAGGCGCCCGTGCGGAGGTAGTAGATGCAGTCCGCCTGGTCTGGCCGCTCCGGCAGGCGCGCCCCGTCCCCCTCCCCGCCGCCGTCGCCGGCCAGCCCCATCCTCCACATCGACCCTGCAAGCCACGCATTCGTCCCGTTACACCAATCCACGTAGATCCGCGCGCCGTACGGACGCGGAGATCCAAGCAAAATAATTACACGCACACACAGAGAAGAAGAAAAAAGCGTGCTACCTTCGAGGCCGGTGTCGGGGTCCGCGCCACGGCCGGCCTCCCCGTCTCCTCCTCCTCCTCCGGCTGCAGCTGCGGGGTGAGGCTCCATGGGTGTCGGGACCAGGAGGCGCGCGGCAATCGGGTAGGGAATCGGGCAGGAACGATCGGAGTGGGAGTAGGAGGAGGGCGAGGAGATCGGGCGGGTTTTGTTTCTTCTCTCTCTCTCTCTCCCTCCCTCCCTCTCTCTGGTTTCCTTTCCACCACTATGGTGTGGCTACTGCTCTCTCTCTCTCTCGTCTGTCCTTTTTCTTCTTCTTTTTCGCTGGTTTTCCCACCACGGTCGCGTGCACCTGTCCGGTTTTTACACAGAGGCACGGGGGGCGGGGTAGGTTGGTGCTTGTTTCTCTCGCGATTTTTTATTTAAATTTAGTGTAGGAGTATATATATGGGCTTCTTGACTGGGACCACGTGTGGTCGATCTAGGGGGAGGATTGATGGAGATTTCTCCGTTTGCATAAATGAAGGGCGGTAACGGTTGGAGTTAAGCTCGCTATTATGGCACTCGCCCGAGTTATGTTGAGCCATGGTCCCTGGTTTTATTGTCACACGTAGGCGGTGTGTATTTCGTACACTGCTCCCGTGCCTGCATTATTCTCGTCTCATACTCTCATAGTACATGCCTAGTTTGGTTGTAACTTACTCGGTCTTTTCTCAAGTCTCCTCTGCTATTTTAAAGAAAAGGTGTCATTTATCGTAAAAAATAATATGTTACCAATTACTCTATTTAAATTCATTAAAGAAAACGGATATAAGGGCATTGCTAAGCGCCGGTCGACAAACGCAAACTCCAAATTGGTCATATATGTAGTTGTTCGAGGGGGCCATCCTGAACGTTTGATCAGATGGATCACATCCTCCTCCCACACGCATTCTCTCGCCCTTCTCATGTTGCTTGCTTAGTACAGATCACCATCCGCGATCATCGATACTAGCACCATGTGTCGCCCTCCCAGTACCTTTCCCACCGATGAGATCCAAGAACCCATCATCGAGTTCGTCGCGCCGCTGCTAGACCTTGCTGCAGATGCAAGCCAACAGTCGTCGTGTGGGCTTGCACGTGTCTCCCTCGTCGTAGCATCAGCACTAGCGGCGCCTCTCACGGTACCATCACATCACGCCGCCACCTTTGCATCTCCAGCCAGGCTGTGATCACACCTTCGTCAGACTGCAATTGCAATAGCAATATATGTCCCGCTTCGTCGAGGGGCTGCATCTCCAATGAATTGCGGTCCCAGCTCTGTCGACCAACAGTTGTAGCATCCATCCCCGTGTTGTTGGTGGTTGATAGCTCCCCTCAACTCCAACGGGTTGTGGTTCCAGCACCGTCGACCCACGGTTGTAGCATCCGTCCTAGTATCGTCGGCAGTCTACAGCACCGCTGCCACGTTTGCGGCCCTAACTCGCCAAGGTCCCAAAACAGTCGCCCCATGGCGTAGCATTTGTCCCAGCATCGTCGGCAGTTCACAGCTCCCCCGCGCCAGGTTGCAACTCTGATGGGATGTGGTTCCAACACCGTTGACCCGCGGGTGTAGCATCCGTCAGAGCGTTGTTGGCCGTCTGCAACTCCGCTCAACTCCAACAGGTTGTGGTTCCAACACCGTCGACTCGCAGCTATAGCATATGTCCCAGCGTCTTCGGCAGTCTACAGCTATGCTACCATGATTGCAACCCCGACTCATTGAGGTCCCAACAAAGTCGCCCCACGTCGTAGCATTTTTCCGAGCTGTAATAGCCCGAGACCGACGCTCCAGATACCATCGATAGATTTTTTTTATTGTCGTGTGATTTATTTGTTTGTCGGATTCATCATAGCATCATTCGCATTGCATCGGCACTCCGTTGCCGTCATTTTTCAAAAATTGCATCCGTTCGTAGTTGTCGGCTCTCCAAGTTCTTCTCGTTGTCCGTTTCGAGACCAAACACACTTGCATGCGTCCGCGGCATCATTAAAATATTGTTCTATAAGTGGGAATAAAATGTTCTTAGAATGGGTTGAAAGTTGACGTGCGGTTTTAATACATTGTAGGTAGACCGTCTACCAAATTTCATCGCATTCGGAGTCCGTTTGATACCCCAACGAACAGCTGTAGCGGCACCGCCACCGGTTAAATTAGCGAACGTTTTCCGTAAAGAAAAACCTGTCGCCGGGCTACTCAATTCCCTCTCTTCTCTTAGCCTAGCCCATCTACACAGCCCACCTGGACCCCACATAGCCTACCCCTCCTATCGGAGCCGTCCAATTGAAAGCATATTTGCTCCCTTGGTGATTTTGGTAATTAATAACAACATATAAGTCAATGGACTAATGTTTCCACCAAGTATATTTCAGGAAAAGTTCAATGATAGGGATGACAAAAGGATTGTGGAGATTGTGGAATCACCCCAAGATGCAAGGAAATAGGTTGGCCAAGCTTCAAGCAAGAGGACTCTACATTTTACATCTGTGAGAAATCACTTTGAGTCCATAGGAAAGCCAATACTATTAAAAGGGGGTAAAGTTTTGTTGGTGAATAAAATGTTCATACGTGCACAAGTAATAGTCACCAAAAACATCCACAAGCTCTCCCATCAAAGTCTGCCTCTAGCCAAACATTCAAAATCGGTGCAACCAACATTCCTATCCCGGTGCCACCGTTTCCAAAACCTAGACAGACTCAGCCAAACCCTAGCCACTTCGATGCAACCGATTCCATACTAGTGCCACCGAGTTGGGTTGCCAACTTTCTGTTATGCAAATTCACATTTTCGGTACCACCGAGATTGTTGAGTCAGCGTCACCAAGATTGGAAATATGACCATTGGTCACCTTATCGGTGTAACCGAGATTCGTATATCGGTCCCTTCGAGATTCAAAAGTTACCACCTTTTGGTCACTTCGGTACCACCGAGATTAACACATCGGTGTCACCGAGTCGGTCATCTTGTGTGTAACAGTTGGATTTATGGGGATGCCTATATATACCCCTTCACCACCACCCACTCGAGAGAGAAGCACTCAGAACTATTCCATACCTATCCTACTCAGTTTTTCTGAGAGAGAGAACCACCTACCCTTGTGTTGAGGTCAAGATCTTCCACTCCAATCATATGGATCTTGATTTCTAGCCTCCCCAAGTTGCTTTCCACATATCCCATCTCTTCTACCAAGCCAAATCTATGAGAGAGTGATTGTGTGTTGAGGAGTCTATCATCTTGAAGCACAAGAGCAAGGAGTTCATTGTCATTATCGAGCTTGTTAACTTTTGGAGGGTGGTGCCTCGTAGATTGGTTAGGTTTCGCTTGGGAGCCTCCTACTTCGTGTTGTGGAGTGAACCAAGAAGTTTGTAAGGGTAAGGAGATCGCCTACTTCGTGAAGATCTACCCCGAGTAAGGCTAGTCCTTCGTGGATGTAGGCCGTCATGGTATAGTCAAGGTTGCTTCGTCGTGGAACCCTCCGTGGGTAGAGCCCTCCGTGGACTCTCGCGACCGTTACCCTTCGTGGGTTGAAGACTCCATGAACGTGGATATACAATAGCACCACCTATCGGAACCAAAGGAAAAATCATCGTGTCTACAGTTGTGTTTGATCTTCCTACCCTATCCTTTTACTCATGTTTGTTGTTACTTTCCGCTGCTATACTCTTAGACTTGCATGTGTAGAGTGTATTTGATATGTTATGAATGCTAAAACTTGGCAAGAATTAAAATTGGGGAAAAGCATAGTTTTATTTGGTCAAGTAGTCTAATCACCCCCCCCCCTCTCTAGACCTACTTTTGATCCTACAAGTGGCATAAGAGCTTTGGTCTCCATTGCATTGGTTTCACAACCTAGGATAAATATGGCATCTAGTGAGGGAAATTATCACCGTAGAGGTCCATACTTCGATGGCACTAATTTTGCTAGTTGGAAGCATAAAATGAAAATGCATTTGCTTGGTCATAATCCTGTCGTTTGGGCTGTTGTTCGTGTTGGCTTGCAAGGTGAATTCTTTGGTGATGGAAGATAATCGGATTGTGAAGCGAACGCGGAAGAATTGAATATTTGCAACTCAATGCTCAAGCATGTGACATTATCTTCAACTGCCTATGCCCCGAAGAATTCAACAAAATCAGCCGTCTTGAACAGGCAAAAGAAATTTGTGATACTTTGGTTGATATGCACGAAGGAACTGAGTCCGTGAGAGAATCCAAGTTAGATATTCTTCAAGGTCAGCTTGATAAGTTCAAAATGAAGGATGGTGAATGAGTCGCTGAAATGTACTCTAGGCTAGCTCTCATCACCAATGAGATTGTCGGCTTAGGAAGAGAAGAAATGACTGACAAATTCATCGTCAAGAAGATACTTCGAGCTTTGGATGAGAGATATGACACTGTGTGCACTTTGATCCAAATGATGCCCAATTACAAAGATCTCAAACCAACGGAAGTGATTGGTAGAATTGTTGCTCATGAGATGACACTCAAATACAAGGAAGAGCTTCACCACAAGTCAAGCAGTGCTTACAAAGCCACAAGTGATGATCCCGCTACCTCAAGCGACAACCTTGTTACAAATGAAGAGATAAGCCTCATGGTCAAGAAATTCAACAAGTTCTACAAGAATAGAAGCAAAGATCATAGCTCCAACTCAAGACATGAAGAGAAGCGTTCGTCAAGTCGTGACCGAAACTGCTACAATTGTGGGAAGCCCGGACACTACTCCAATGAGTGCATGGCTCCCTACAAACAAAGTGAAGAGTCACCAAGAAGACGAAGCTCAAGAAATGAATCACCTCGAAGAGAGAGAAGGAGTAGAGATGATCGTTATGAACGAAGACCCTCAAGGAGAAGTAGGGACTCGGAGAATAAGGACAAGTACACCAAGAGCTAATCAAGAAGGAAACATCAAGCTCGTGTTGATGAATGGGTTTCCGGCTCTGACTCCGACAACCACTCCGAGAGAAGCTATCACTCCAACTCCGACTATAATCAAGATGATGGTGTTGCTGGAATTGCACTAGTGGCAACCAACTCCTATGATCTATTTGATTCACCAAATGAAGGGAGTGGAAGTTGCTTCATGGCTAAAGGCCCCAAGGTATCACACCCCGAATATCTTGATTTTGATAGTATTGAAGATGATTTGCTTTACGATGATGACTTGCTATGTGATAAAACTAGTGATGTTGATCATAATGAACTTGATATTTCTCATGCTAGTCAAGATAGGTCAACTGACGATGATAAGATGGAAATAGAAGAACTAACTAAAGAACTCAACACTCTTAAGTTAGCCCATGAATCTACTCTTGAAGATCATAGAGAGCTTGTAAGAACTCATGAGAAGCTACTTTGAGAAGCTCAATTTGGAGAAAGAACATGAATTTCTTAAAGCTATCAATGACGATCTTCGAAAGAAGACTTCATATTATCTTGCCAAACGACTACTCTTGTCTACATTCATGCCACAAGTCAAATATAAGCAAACTAGTAACAAAGGCAAGAAAGGTTCTTCATCTAGTAGCAACAATAAAAATGCTAAATCCAATGATGTTGTTCCTAGTAGTTCTATTGATTCCACTAATGATGATTCTCTTAGCCAAGTTACACTTGAGCAAGAAAATGCTTTATTGAAAGGAATTATATAGAAAGGTATCTACAAGAGTCTTAAAGGGTACAAACAATTTGATGAGATTGTACGCAAGCATGGAGGATACCGGAAGAATCATGGTGTTGGCTACTTCAACGCTAATGGAGTTGAATGGGAAGAAGGTCAATACCCCAATCCCAAGTTTGTTCCTCAAAAGGAAAAGTATGAAAATACTCTTCCCAAGGGAACAAAGTTGCAAGATGACCTTCCACCACAAGACACCAAGCTCAAGGGCAAGAAAAAGCTCCAAGAGGACTTTGACTCTTATGAAGATGAATCCCAAGCTTTGGTGAAGTGGGTTCCCAAGGATACTACAAGCTCAACTTCTACAAGTGCTATTTCAACACCAAGGATCCCCATCAAATTGATGTGGGTCCCCAAGAAGAAGAACTAGAGAGTTCTTGAGGGGTGACTCCACCAATGAAATTCACTCACATTCATTATTGGCAAGATCTATTTGCAATCAACATCAACCCTATGCAATAGGTCAAGGAGTCACACATTACCTCAAAGGTAAGCAAGGGACAAGTTATTCAACAAATCAATGGACATCATCACATATGCTTTGCACTCCATGTCCATAGATATCCTTGTATTTGTCTCTTGTGTGTTGGGACTAACCCATGTAGGTGAGAAGAGTAAGGAAACAACAAGGATGCTCCCAACTCTTGGTGATCTTCATCAACTTTGAGCATCCACCACTACCTCACCAACGTGAAGTCTTCATCGACAAAACCCAAGGTTAGTTTATCCCTCTTATGGGGGGATGTCACATCAAGGGGGAGCTTTACTCTAAGACTTGAGTCAAAGCATCTCTTAGTATGTGACAATATTAAATGCTTTATGTTAAAGTGGTAACCCCACTTGTGCTTAAACGATGAGTATGACCTATGATCAAGTATTCTTACTTGGATCCTAAGTCAAAATACTCATATATAGATGACTTCGTCATCGCCCAAGTGCTTGTTAGATGCTAGAGTGTTTGTGGATGTTTGCCATGATTTCATTTGACATCTTATTGTGTGAGCATGTTGGTCTGCATTTATTTACTCATTCGAGGATATCCAATTGTTGCTATTTGGATTTTGATTCATCTTTTGCCAATTGGATATACAAGAATGCCTAGGACCATTTCGTTAGCTATCTATGCTTTCTCACCTCATACTCTATTCATGCTGTAGCACAAAATCTGAGCAAGTGCTTTTCAATTCCTCTGTGTGTGGAGCACTCGGAGTTCCGTATCGACAAGGACTGACCATTAAAACCTCCCAAGTGCATCTCGGTGGAACCAACCACAAAATATCGGTCTCACCGAATGCCTACGTTTGATCTGGTTTTCAATCTCGGTACCACCGATTCCATCTTCTCGGTTACACCGAGTTTCCCTGTTAACTAACAGTTGAGGAACTCGGACAGTGGTGGGTATATATACTGTGGACCCCGATGCTTTGAATTTCACCCTCAAATTGTCGTGCCTTAGAACCCTAAGTTGCCGCCTTCGAGACCCCTAGTCGTTGCCCTTGTCTCCCTATGCTCCTCCGCCGTTGGGAATCGCCACCGCCGACGAAATCCTCTCCATCGTAGCCACCGTAGAGGATCCGCGCCAAGTTAGGGTATGGATTCGACCTCCTTTGCGCTCCTCGTCCGATTCTTGTGCAATGGATTTAAGTTTATCTATAAACCACTCTTTGAATGCACTCCTATCCACTCAAAATTCCAATAGCCTAGCGAATGCTAGATTTTCTAGGGTTTTGCCGTCTGCCCGATGGAACTCGGTGGAACCGAAGCACACAAATCGGTCTCACCGATTTGTCTTTCTGTGTTGTCGAGAACGGTCTCGGTGGAACCGAGTACTTCTTTTTGTTCTCACCGAAAAGAGTGCCAAGGTTATGTTAAGAGAGACAGTTAGTCTCGGTGGCACCAAAATTTTTGCTTCGGCTGTACCGATATTCATTTGACAGAATGCAAACACTTTGAAAATATATTGTTCAAACTTTCAAAAACCAGCCTCATTTTGTGATGACTCATCTACTTCTGCTCTTCTATACTCTATTCATAGGGTCAGTATGTCAAATGCCGAGGACACTCAGAATTTGCGAGAGCAGGGAGTTGACATGAGTTCAGGCACAAGCCGAGAGTCCAGTTCTTTTTCAGATCCAGGCACCCCCAACTCCCATGGGTTGCCCAAGGCTTCCACCAGGACCAGGAAGAAGCTAAATTCTAATGAAGAAGATTCACATTTTGTTCCTGAGGAGATTCTTGCCAATAAGCAAGAAAAGACTGCTAAGAAGTCTGCTACTGAAGCTACTTCTTCCAGAAGAGTTGTCAGCAAGGTATATGCTAGCTCTGAAACTATCAAAGCACATGAGAGTGCTAGAGCCACAATGTCTATTGATCCCCCAGGGAAGTCTATGCCTAAGAAGGCAGGGGACAAGAAAGCCAGGAAGAGGATAATTCATGTGACTGGCAGGCCTACCTCCATGTATGAAGATCTAGAGGAGGCTGCTCGTGCTGCTGCTGAGGAAGAGGAGGATGAG
This sequence comes from Hordeum marinum, assembly GCA_022496015.1. NCBI lineage: Eukaryota > Viridiplantae > Streptophyta > Magnoliopsida > Poales > Poaceae > Hordeum > Hordeum marinum. The sequence goes on from CM039674.1 coordinate 149,277,404, forward strand.
CTAGTTGCAAAGGCTCTTCCCAAGAAGAAGGCCAAGAAGCTTATGGCTGATGCTATGCCAAAGACTGGCACATCCAAGAGCACTAGACCTACATCCAAGAAGGCTGCTGCTGAGAAGCCAAAGAGGACATCCAGGCAGATTCCAGCTTCTGAGAAGAACAAAGGAACTGCTTCCAGATTTGAAGATGATGATGACTTGACAACATTGATGAAGCTCAGACCACATCTTCCAGTACATGATGTCAGCTACTTAGTTGCTGAAGATATGAAGAAGAGGAAAGACTCGGGATTGAGGGCTTGGAGAGCTATAGATCCTTATGCCCAGAGGAAGAAAACTGCTTTTGACTATAGGTTCTACACCAGAGAGCAATAGGACTTTTATGAGACAGTGCTGCTAGACAAGAGCCCAATTGTTAGCGATATGAGATATGTTGATTGGAAATTTATTAAGGAGAATGAGGACTACTTTCCAAGTGTCCAAGATAATTTCCACTGCATTGGTCTGGATGAGTTCATTGGCAAAGAGCTTACTGCATGGAACGATGAGATGATCATGCAATTCTACTCCACTGCACATTTCTACAGAGATGGTAGAATTGTATGGATGACTGAAGGAGCAAGGTATGAATCCACTGTTGATGAATGTGCTGCACTTCTAGGAGTTCCAAAGGTTCAAGATGGTGATCTGGATGTATACTTAGAATCCAAGGCAAGCCACAATGCCATAAAGGATATGTATACTCCTATCCCCACAGATAAAGTGCAATCTCACAAACTAGGATCCATCTACTATCTGCAAGCAAGCCTTCGTACCATGAACACTATTCTGAGGCATACCTTGATGCCCAAGTCAAGAGATGACAAGATGTCCGAGGCTACTCCATCAACATGTTGATCCACCTTGATGGACATACCAGGATTAGAGTCATGGATTTGATTGTAGATACAATCAAGAGGGTTGCTGCTGATCAAAAGCGATCTTGCTGCTATGCACCCTACATCCAGATGCTTATCAACTCTCAGTTGGAGAAGCACATATTTGCTCTAGACCATCCACATTTTCCCCTATAGACAGAACTTGAGGATAATGTTGTGGTGATGGACCCAGATAATCCCACATCTGCTACTACAAAGGCAGAGGTAGAGGCAGTTCAAGCCGCTAGTGCTCAAGCCCCCAGATCCAGAAATGAGCAAATGGATCTTTTGATCTCAGCAGTTCAGGGCATGCGGAAGGATATCAAGGGGATTCTGGACAATCAGAATAGTCTTGTGAGGATCTTTGAGACAAGGATCAAGACTCTTGGTGATAAGGTGGACAAGGTGACTAAGACAGTTATAGAGCTCCAAAAGGAAGTTGACTCAGTGCACATTCCTCGGGTCTCTTCTACTTCTTCTTCTGATGATGAGGAGGAGGAGGAGGAGGAGGATGGATCACCTCTCAGGCCGAGCACACAGTTCACTACTCAGGCTAGATCAGCCACAGTGCCTGCACCAGACTTGAGGCCCTCTTCATCAGCTCCTGCTAGTGTTAGCACAGCTCCTGCTCCATCAGCTCTAGTTCCTCCAGTGTCCACTCCAGCTCCATCCACGACATCTGTAGAGATCTTTGCCGATGCTGTTCTCTCTACTCCTTCATCAACAACCGGAGGACATCAGCCCAAGAACGCTTCGATATATGCCTTTGAACTTTTTGGTAACTTGTTGCCAAAGGGGGAGAAGTGTATATAGATCTTTAGGCTTTGAGTGAGAGAGCGTTTGGTGTTTGTTGCTTGTTTTCAAAAACAATTGCTTTTGGTTGCTGTGACACACTTTTGGTTGCTTGTGATACACGTTTGATGATGTTTGATCATACGCTTTAATGTGTGATGCTACTATTTCCTATCATCTTAATGCTTACGTGATGATCATTCATCTTTGGTTGATTGTGTTGTGCTATGATGTTCATTCTAATTACTCTCGCACATCACCAAGTGGTATGTGACATGTAAGAAGCGACCCATGCACCTAATTGATTGTTCATTTGCATTCAAACGCAAATTTAAAATAATGCACAAATTTAGCGGGAGCTCTTGCTTATCACATACTTCTCAAAGTCATGATTATATTCATTGATTATATTTTTGTCGAAGCTTTGATCTATATGTTGTCATCAATTACCCAAAAGGGGGAGATTGAAAGCACATTTGCTCCCTTGGTGATTTTGGTAATTAATAACAACATATAAGTCATTGAACTAATGTTTCCACCAAGTATATTTCAGGAAAAGTTCAATGATAGGGATGGCAAAAGGATTGTGGAATCACCCCAAGATGCAAGGAAATAGGTTGGCCAAGCTTCAAGCAAGAGGACTCTACATTTTACATTTGTGAGAAATCACTTTGAGTCCATAGGAAAGCCAATACTATTAAAATGGGTAAGGTTTTGTTGGTGAACAAAATGCTCCTACGTGCACAAGTGATAGTCACCAAAAACATCCACAAGCTCTCCCACCAAAGTCTGTCTCTAGCCAAACATTCAAAATCGGTGCAACCAACATTCTTATCCCGGTGCCATCGATTCCAAACCCTAGACAGACTCAGCCAAACCCTAGCCACTTCGATGCAACCGATTCCATACTGGTGCCATCGAGTTGGGTTGCCAACTTTCTGTTACGCAAATTCACATTTTCGGTCCCACCGAGATTGTTGAGTTGGCGTCACCGAGATTGGAAATCTAACCGTTGGTCACCTTATCGGTGTAACTGAGATTTGTATATCGGTCCCTTCGAGATTCAAAAGTTACCACCTTTTGGTCACTTTGGTACCATTGAGATTAACACATCGGTGTCACCGAGTTGGTCATCTTGTGTGTAATAGTTGGATTTATGGGGATGCCTATATATACCCCTTCACCACCACCCACTCAAGAGAGAAGCACTCAGAATTATTCCATACCTATCCTACTCAGTTTTCTGAGAAAGAACCACCTACCCTTGTGTTGAGGTCAAGATCTAACACTCCAACCATATGGATCTTGATTTCTAGCCTCCCCAAGTTGCTTTCCACCTATCCCATCTCTTCTACCCAGCCAAATCTGTGAGAGAGTGATTGTGTGCTGAGGAGTCTATCATCTTGAAGCACAAAAGCGAGGAGTTCATTGTCATTACCGAGCCTATTACCTTTTGGAGACTGGTGCCTCGTAGATTGGTTAGGTTTCGCTTGAGAGCCTCCTACTTCGTGTTGTGGAGTGAACCAAGAAGTTTGTAAGGGCAAGGAGATCGCCTACTTCGTGAAGATCTACCCTGAGTAAGGCTAGTCCTCTATGGACGTAGGCTGTCATGGTATAGTCAAGGTTGCTTCTTCGTGGAACCCTCCGTGGGTAGAGCTCTCCATGGACTCTCGCGACCGTTACCCTTCGTGGGTTGAAGACTCCATGAACGTGGATGTACAATAGCACCACCTATCAGAACCACAGGAAAAATCATTGTGTCTACAATTGCGTTTGATCTTCCTACCCTATCCTTTTACTCATGCTTGTTGTTACTTTCTGCTGCTATACTCTTAGACTTGCATGTGTAGGGTGTACTTGATATGTTATGAATGCTAAAACTTGCCAAGAATTAAAATTGGGAAAAAGCATAGTTTTATTTGGTCAAGTAGTCTAATCACCCCCCTCTAGACCTACTTTTGATCCTACAGCGATGGCGATCGAAGGGTCCGAAAATGGCCTCAAACCCCTAAACATAGTCTCCTCTGCTATAAATAGACACCCTAGCCGTCCAAATTGGGCAACCCTAGCCCTCATCCTCTAAATGTGTGCCCTAAACACCCTCCACCTCTCTCCTAGCCACACGGGCCCGCCGAAGCATGGATCTGGCCCGTGCGGTCCAGATCGCAGCTGCAGTTCCACCGCAAGCTCGCGTTGACGCCAAAGCTCCCCTAGCGCCTCCAGCGAGTCGTGCCCGACCCCGTAGCTCCTCGCCGTCTCGCGCCCCCATGCCAGATCCCGCCGTTAGCGAGCCGAATCGCCCAGCGTTGCCCCGCGTCCCCGCCTTGCCACTGGCTCCCTTACCCTCCTCCTGTTCCCCTTCTCCAGTGAGCTCCGAAGAGCACAAACGACCCATGATGTGTTGACCTCGGCAGGGTTGGCATGGCGCTGCCAACTCAAATCCGACCGAGCCAGATCGGATCCGTCCATACCCGCCTACCCTCGACGTCCCGCCACCGCAGTGCCACCGTCGTCCTCCATGCTCAAGCGGGAGCGCTCGAGGAGAACAAACTCCACACTCGGTTGCCTCCCATGTGGGCCCAAGCCACGCAGTTGTCCCAGTCGGTCCTCCAGCCCAGCCAGCTACACAGACGGTCCTACGGCCCATGGCGAGTCTTCGGTTCCTCAACCCTCCAGTTGCCTTGTTGGGTCCTTGCCCATGCATGTTCTGCATATTAGTCACTCTGGGCACTCTTTAGATATCATGTGTGTGCTAGGCTAGATCAAATTTGCCCCAACTCTTGTTGTTTTCATCCTACGAATTTATCCAATTTCTAGGACATTGCATAATTACAAAAAATTGCCCTAATTTTAAAATTTTAATAACTAAATAACCATGCAATGAAATAAAACATGTCATGTAACTTGGATAGAATTTCATGTGGTTTCACATTATCCAACATTCATCCATGATAAAAAATGTTTAAAATTGTTGTTTGCATTAATTTACATAAATGTGATGCTAAAACGGTTTATTTCACAAGTAAATAACCGTAGCTCCAAATTAAATAAATTACATATGTAACTTGACTAGAAAAATATGTATAATAACATGGCCCACTTTATATTCATGTTTAACAACAATAAAATTGTGTTTAGGGTCTAACAATACCTAATTCAAAAATACATATGTGGACATTCCGGCATTGTTATATGTTGTTTTCGGTCTCATTTAAAATGCCTAATTAGCTAGTTTAATTATGCTTCACCTCTTGTCATCATAAATAACATTTAAACTTGTTGGGTACCTAAACAAGAGTGAGATAAATAATTAAATGTGAAGTTTTGCCAATATGCAACTCGTTGCATATTAAGCTTCACTTACTGTGTAGTATTTGTTGTTGCATCTTGCCATGCCATAACTCTTTAAGCTAGACATGCATCATACTTGACTATTCATCATGCCATGATTATGCTTGTTTGTTTACCTTGTGTTGTTTTGTTTGTTACCGGGTTGCTTCTTCTCGCTAGAGTTTCGATATCGTTTAAGAGTGTGAGGATTCATTTGAATACGCTCCTTCATCTACTTCGTGGGTTCAATCTTCTTCCTAGGAGGATTTCAGGCAAGATGGTTGTGACGTCCCCATTTTGATTGTGTGCTAATTATACACACAAATGTGCACGATCAAGATTAGGGATTCATTGGAAGATATCACAACACAACTCTAGACACAAATTAAAGTCATACAAGCTTCAAATTACAAGCGAGGGGCCTCTAGGGCTTCAATACAAACGAATCAGTGGAAGCAATAATATTTGAGTACAAACATAAGTAAACAAGTTTTCCTTAAGAAGGCTAGCACAAACATCAACATCAGATCGAAAAGGCAAGGCCTCCTATCTGGGAGCCTCCTATCCTACTGCTGGTCGGGGGAAGCCTCCATGTAGTAGTAGGCTTCGTCGGTGTAGTAGTAGTCATGGCGGGATGAGTTGTCTCTTGGGATCCATCATCTGATCATAGTAATCGTATCGAGGGGAAAGGGGGGAGCAAAGCAACCGTGAGTAGTCATCCAAAGTACTCGCATGACTTACATCAGATCTATACTAGTTATGCAACATTATCAAAGGAATGGGGCTATATCTTTGGACTGATAGCAAAAATGCCAAAACAGAGGGGGAAACCTAGCCTATCAAAGACTAGCATCTTCAGTGTCTTGCAGCATTAGAAGAGTGTAGAATAGCATTTTATAAGTAGCAAGTTATTTAAGTACTGCCCAGAGATTCTTCCTCGAATCTTGTGAGAAAGCAATCTCAGAGCCAACATTTCATTTTAAAGTCACCATTCAAGTTGTATTAGATCGGGATACAACTCTGAGAGTCTATTATCGTGGACACGGCTATTCAAATAGATATATTTCGCTGCAGGGGTGCACTAACTTGCCCAACACGCTCGATTAACTCTGGCCAGACACAATTTCCAGGTCATGCCCGACCTTGGCTGATCGACACATCGTAGTCCTACCTAGGCTTAACAGAGAGGCCACACGTCGGTCTACATTCTAAATGCGAAGGGGTCATGGGCCAATCTCCCTTTACAATCATGCATGTTGCAAGGACAGCAAGTGTCAGTCCTGGCACCTCTTCATACAAAGACGATGCTTACGCGGGCCACCCGGGTGCGTGCCACTCAACTGTGACATATGTAGAGTTGTCGGGCGAATGTACGACGCAGAGTGCCCATAGTGATTCCCGCGTGGTGGTTAGTGTGAAACAGGCTAAAGGACTTCTTAGATCACACAACCAAACTCATTAATGTTTTGTTAGCTGTGGTGACGTTCAATGATCCACAATATGTGGTCCTGTCGCCCACTCTCGAGGACTTACAGCAAGGGCCAAGAATGTTCGGTCGTTCCTCGTCGTTATTACACAAGCACCCTCCAGGTCCTCCTGACCTCAACAGGGTTTGGTAGTAAAGTTAAGGTAACTGTGTGTCCATAACATCAAGGGGGAACCCGAGGAATCACCCTCGATGGATCCCACTCGGTGTAATCGTCAAGGTGACCAGAGAGGAATCACCATCGATGGTTCACGCTTTAGGTGTTGCACACCACAGTCGTTATCAGAAGTGGTGAAGGAGGAATCACCCTCGATATTTACGATCGACTAGCTACACTACAGAGTTAGCATCAGGAGAACGTTACGAGATGTCACCCTCGGTATTCGATGGTAGCTTTGCAGATCCATACAACTAAGGGGGTGAGGTGATGTGGCGGGCTTAGGCTTGTCGATCAGGTTGATTGTGTCTTCGATGATGAAGTGACATGGCTTGAGACTACGTCGGTATTTCCCCAAAGAGGAAGGGATGATGCAACACAGCGACGGTAAGTATTTCCCTGAGTTATGAAACCACAGTATCAATCCGTAAAGGAAGATCATGCACCCACCTAAAATAGCACCTGCACGCAAACAACAAATACTTTAAACCCGACGCGAAAGAGAGGTTGTCACGCTCTCTACGGTAATAACATAGATTAGGTAATGATGGTTTTGGCAAATAGATCTCATAAGAACACAAAGTGAAATAAATAAACAAAAAGTGCAGCAAGGTATTTTTGTTTTTTTATTAATAGATCTGAAAATAAAAGATGCAAATAGTAGATCGGAAAGCAATATGTTCAAAAAGTAGACCCAGGGGCTGTAGGTTTCACTAGTGGCTTCTCTCATGAGTATAGCACGCGGTGGGTTAACAAATTACTGTTGGGCAATTGATAGAAGATCAAATAATCATGATGATATCCTGGCAATGATCATTATATAGGCATCACGTCCAAGATAAGTAGACCGAAACGATTCTGCATCTACTTCTATTACTCCACACATCGACCGCTATCCAGCATGCATCTAGTGTATTAAGTTCATGGGAAAATGGAGTAATGCAATAAGAACAGTGACATGAATTAGACAAGATCTATTCATGTAGGAATAGACCCCATCTTGGTATCCTTAATGGCAACGATACATGTGTGTCTTGCTGCCCCTTTTGTCACTGGGAAAGAACACCGCAAGATCGAACCCAACACAAAGCACCTCTTCCCATGGGAATAAAAATTGATCTAGTTGGCCTAACTAAACCAAATATTCGAAGAAGAAATACGAGGCTATAAGTAATCATGCAAATAAGAGATCAAAGAAGACTCAAATCATATTCATGGATAGAAACTGATCATGAACTCAGAATTCATCAGATCCCAACAAACACACCGCAAAAGTCATTAAATCAAATAGATCTCCAAGAGACCATTGTATTGAGAATCAAAATAGAGAGAGGAGGCCATCTAGCTACTGCCCACGGACCCGTAGGTCTATGGTGGACTACTCACGCATCATCAGAGAGGCACCTATGAGGAAGATGACTCCCCCGTGATGGTGTTAGATTGGATCTCGGGGTTTTGGAATTTGCGGCGGCTGGAATTGTGTTTCGTTGACTCCCCTCGGGTTTTTGGATTTTATGGGAGTTTATAGGCTCAATGGTCGGTTGAGGCAGTGCTCGAGGTGCCCACCCTCTACCAGGACATGCCAAGGGACTCTAGTGCGCCCTGGTGGAGGGTGGCCACCCTGGGCCCCCTCTTCTGGTGTTGTTTGGCCCATCTTATTCCTTCTAGTCCATAAAATATCCACAAAAATTCCCGCAATGTTTGGGCTTCGTTTGGTACTGATTTTCTGCGAAGTAAAAAACAAGCAAAAATAGCAACTAACACTTTGGCACTATGTAAATAGGTTAGTCCCAAAAAAATGATATAAAGTTGCTATAAAATGATTGTAAACACATCCAAGATTGATAATATAACAACATGGAACAAGCAAAAATTATAGGTATGTTAGAGACGTATCAGCATCACCAAGCTTAATTCCTACTCGTCCTCGAGTAGGTAAATGACAAAAACAGAATTTTTTATCTAGAATGTTGCCTATCATGTTCATCACATATTGTTTTTCTTTATAGCATGGACATTTGGACTTTTCATATGGTTCAAAGCAATAGTATAGTATTGACATGAAAACCTTAATACTCAAGCATATCAACAAGAAACCATGTCTTTCAAAATATCAACGCTAAAGGAAGTAATCCCTAGCCCATCATGCTCAATCATTGATCCATTCACATTACACACTCAAATATCAACTACACCTAATGCTCAAGTACGATCATAGTACCCCCTAGTTGGTGCTTTATAAGAGAAATGGAGACTCAAGTTGAAAAATAAAAATTGCATAAAGTAAATAGATAGGCCCTTCGTAGAGGGAAGTAGGGATTTCTAGAGGTGCCAGAGCTCAAGTTTTTAAATTGATAGAGAAAAAATATTTTGAGTGGCATGCCTTTCCTGTCAATGAAAATGACTGAGAGATTTCAATATCTTTCCAGACTAGATGCATCATAGGCGGTTCCTAAATAGAAAATAAAGTTTATTCCTTTTTCCACCATACTTTCACTTTCCATGGCTAGCCGAATCCACGGTTGCCTTCCATACCAACACTTTCCAAGGAATTTATTATTTGACAACATAAAGTAAATTTCTTTTCTTTTTCATTTTGGGACTCGGCATCCCTATTACCACCATACTCTCGTGCAATGACAAGTGAATAAACACTCATCTTGAGAATAACACATCTAGCATGAAAAAATATCGGTCACCCCCTGACGTTTCATGAGTGGTACGAGCACACAAAAAGGAAAATATATTTTGAAAGTTTAGAGATGGCACATACAAATTTGCTTGGAACGCATGGAAGTACCGCATATAGGTAGGTATGGTGGACTCATATGACAAAACTTGGTTTAAGGATTTTGGATGCACAAGTAGTATTTCTAAGTACAAGTGAAGGCTAGCAAGAGACTGAGAAGCATCGAACCAAGAAACGAAAAATCACATAAGCAAGAATTAAGCATAACTAACACCAAATAATGCACCATAAGTAGGATGTAATTTCGTAGCACAACTATTGACTTTCGTGCTTGCATAGGGAATCACAAACCTCAACACCAATATTCTTACTAAGCATAATTACTCACTAACATTACACATATCACTATTGTCATGTGTCAAAACTATTACACAGAATCAAGTTTAATTTGCCCAATGATCTTCATGAAAGTTTTTATTATATTCCTCTTTAATATCTATCACTTTGGGACTAGTTTCATATATTGCAATCGCTGTTGATAAGCTCACATGGATATAAGTGAAGAACATGAGCATACAAGTTTCATCTCTCAAAATAATATAAGTGAAGCATGTGAGAACTTCTTAAAAATTACTAACTCTCAAATTAATATAGCTGAAGCATGAGAGCACTTGTTCAACCATGTAATAGCTTGCCATGCTCAAAAAGATATAAGTGAAGCACTAAAGCAATTCCTTTGCTTAATAGATTTAAGTGAACCATAAAGATCAATCCTAGCAAATCATAGCATATTTTGGCTCTCTCAAATAGGTGTGCATAGCAAGTATAAAAAGAAAATAAAGCAAAGATACAAGACGCTCCAAGCAAAACTCATGATATGTGATGAATAAAAATATAGTTCCAAGTAAAATAATGATGGTTGTTAGAAGAAAGAGGGGATGCCACTCGGGACATCCCCAAGCTTAGTTGCTTGTTACTCTTTGGATAATATCTTGGGGGTATGGTAGCATCCCCAAGCTTAGGCTCTTCTTACTCCTTATTCCTTCATCCATCGTGATCTCACCCAAAACTTGAAAACTTCAATCACACAAAACTTGACAAAATTCTCGTGAGATCCGTTAGTATAATAAAGCAAATTACCACTTTAGGTAGTGTTATAAACCCATTCATATTTTATTATTGCATTATACCTACTGTATTTTAACTTTATCATGACTTATACCCCCCAATACAAGCCATAGATTCATCAAAACAAGCACACAATGCAACAAAAACAGAATCTGTTTCAGACAGAGCAGTCTGTAGTAATCTGTACTCTACCCGTACTTCTGGAACTCTAAAAATTCTGAAAAAATAGGAAAACATAAAGAATTTATATATCAATACTGTGTTAAAATTTCAGATTAATATCATGTTCCAATAAAAAGGAAAATTCCTGCACTGGGAACAAAGTTTCTGTTTCAGATTCAACATTGTTTCTACTCATCTTATGGATCATCCTAAAGGTTTTACTTGGAAAAAACACTGAATACAATATAAAAAACACATTCATAACAGAAGCATAATTGTGCAAACACTCAAAAACAGAAAGGAAAAGATAAAAATATTTTATTCATTGGGTTGCCTCCCAACAAGCTCTTTCTTTATAGCTATTAGGATAGGCTTGAGATTTCAATGATGCCCCCATGAAAGATAATAATAGCAACACAAAGAGAGCATCATGAAGCATATGGAAAACACACTTAAGTCTAACATACTTCCTATGCGTAGTCATTTTATAAGCAAACAAATTATCAAGGCAAGCAAAAACTAGCATATGGAAGGAAGAAGAGAGAGACAATAGCAATCTCAACATGAAAAGAGGTAATTTAGTATCACGAAAACTTCTACAACCATAATTTCCTCTCTCATAGTAATTACATGTAGAATCATAGTCAAATTCAACAATATACCTATCATAAACAATACTCTCTTTATGATCAATATGCATAAAGTTTGTATGATCTTCCAAAATAGTGGGATTATCATCAACTAAAGTTATGACCTCTCTAAACCCACTTTTATCATAAAATTCACAAGATTGAACACTCTCCAAATATGTGGGATTCTTTTTACCTAAAGTTGACGCTCTCCCAAACCCACTTTCGATACTATTGCAAACATTATTATCAATAACATATTCAGCATGAGGCTTAAATAAATTTTCAAGATCATAAGAAGCATTGTCACCCCAATCACGATCATTGCAATAAGAAGTGGACATGACAAAATTATCATCCCCAAGCTTGTAGTTTTGCATATCATTAACATAATTGACCTTAATAGAATTTATAGTAACATCATTGCAATCATGCTTTTTAATCACGGAGCTATCATGAATCACCTTATAAATTTCTTCTTTCAACGCTTCATAAAAAAATCAGATTCACGATTTTCAAACAAAACTTCATAGAAATAATAAATGCACTCAAGTCACTAGCAATTGGTTCATTATAATTTGGTATTTTGAAAAGATTAGCAAGTGGATAGGATCCATATCAATAGATTTTTAGCAAGCAAAGTTGCATGAAAATATAAGACACATGGAAACACAAGCAAACATAACAAACAAGAGATCTGACAAGAAAAAGGCAAACAAAAAAGAGGGCGAATAAAACAGCTAATTTGTGAAGTGGGGGACGGGAAAACAAGAGGAAAATGGCAAATAATGTAAATTGCAAGGAGATGAGATTTGTGATTAGGAACCAGGTAGATGAGATTGCTTCCTCCCCGGCAACGGCGCCAGAAATTCCTTTGACATGGCTTGAGACCGCCTCGGTATTTCCCCAAAGAGGAAGGGATGATGCAACACCGTGACAATAAGTATTTCCCTTAGTTATGAAACCAAGGTATCAATCCATAGAGGAAGATCACATGCCCACGTAAATAACACCTACACACAAACAAATAATACTTGCAACCCGACGGGAAAGAGAGGTTGTCACGCTCTCTACAGTAATAAGATAGATTAGGTAATGATGGTTTTGGCAAATAAATCTCACAAGAACACAAAGTAAAATAAATAAACAAAAATTGCAGAAAGGTATTTTTTTGGTTTTTCGGATTAGTAGATCTGAAAACAAAAGATGCAAATAGGAGATCAGAAAGCAATATGTTGGAAAAGTAGACCCGGGGCCGTAGGTTTCACTAGTGGTTTCTCTCATGAGTATAACAAATGGTGAGTGAAACTGTTGGGCAATTGATAGAATATCAAATAATCATGACGATATCCAGGAAATGATCATTATATAGGCATCACATCCAAGATAAGTAGACCAAACCGATTCTGCATCTACTTCTATTACTCCACACATCGGCCGCTATCCAGCAAGCATCTAGTGTATTAAGTTCATGGGAAAACGGAGTAATGCAATAAGAATGGTGGCATGATGCAGACAAGATCTATTCATGTAGTAATAGACCCCATCTTGTTATCCTTAATGACAATGATACATGCGTGTCTTGCTGCCCCTTCTGTCAGTGGGAAAGAACACCGCGAGATCAAACCCATCACAAAGCACCTCTTCCCATGGGAAGAAAAACCGATCTAGTTGGCCTAACTAAACCAAAGATTCGAAGAAGAAATACGAGGCTATAAGTAATCATGCAAATAATAGATCAAAGAAGACTCAAATCATATTCATGGATAGAAACTGATCATGAACTCAAAATTAATCGGATCCCAATAAACACACCTCAAAAGTCATTACATCGAATAGATCTCCAAGAGACCATTGTATTGATAAACATAGAGAGAGAGGAAGTCATCTAGCTACTGCCTACGAATCGTAGGTCTTTGGTGCACTACTCACGCATCATCGGAGAGGCACCTATGAGGAAGATGAACCCCTCTGTGATGGTGTTAGATTGGATCTCGAGGTTCTGGAACTTGTTGCGGCTGGAATTGTGTTTCGTCGACTCCTCTCGGGTTTTTGGATTTTTTTGGGAATTTATAGGCTCGATGGTTGGTTGAGGGGGTGTCCGAGGTGCCCACCCTCTACCAGGCCACGACAGGGGCCTCTGGCATGCCCTGGTGGTGGGTGGCCACCTTGGCCCCCTCTTCTAGTGTTGTTTGGACCATCTGCTTCCTTCTGGTCCATAAAAATCGGCAAAAATCTCCGCAACGTTTGGGCTCTATTTGGTAATAATTTTCTACGAAGTAAAAAACAAGCAAAAACAACAATTGGCACTTTGGCACTATGTCAATAGGTTGGTCCCAAAAATGATATAAAGTTGCTATAAAATGATTGTGAAACATCCAAGATTGATAATATAACAACATGGAACAAGCAAAAATTATAGATACGTTGGAGACGTATCATGAAGCAGGGGTAACCAGGACAAAGTGGGGTCACTGGAGGATCACTAATCAACCTATACTAAGCATTTAGTATACAATAAGGTACATCAGTAGTTTAACAAAAACAGACTATGCATCAGAATAGGTGCTATCTACAACGGTAGCAAAATCTAATGCAAGCATGAGAGAGAAAGAATTGGGCGATATCGGAATGATCACGGGGGTTGCTTGCCTGGGTACTCTGTGGCAGGTGGCTCGACGTCAGTGCCATAGTCATACACAACAGAAGCATTGGTCTCGGTGTCTACCAGAGAGAAGAGGGGGAAGAAACAATAAATATAAAGCAAGTAGATGCATCACGATGCATGACATGGCAATATGTAGTGCTAGGGGTGACCTAATGCAGTGCTACACGTTACAGATAGAGCAGGAAAATATTTGGCGATATTTCTCGGGTCTCACACTTTTACCGGACAAATGAATCGGAGGGGAAAGTTCCATGTTCATCATGCTAGGGGCATGTGTTAGATGAACGGATAGTGTATTCAGATTTGTTGGGATTTTCTGATCAACTTTCATATATAAAATATTTTTATCCAAGTTATAAATTATTTTATATGATTTTTCATAGTTTTTGACATTTTCTAAAATTTATTTAATTTCAACATAAATTGTCAAAAGCTAATTGCACCCAGAAAATACCCAGTCAGGCCACTGACTGACAAGTGGGCCCGGTTGATTGGGTCAACAACCCAACCAGTAGATGTTGACTCGTGGGCCAGCTGCTCACTCAGCAGCTGACTGGGCTGACCCTATCCACCGGAACAGTGGTGGGGCCCCACCTGTCAGAGACAGAGAACTTAATCCAGAGTTTAGTTTTAAATGGGGTTAATTAAGGGCATAGGGCCGAGTTGTCAATGACTACTTAGGTTAACTAATTTGTTAGTTTAGTTAATTAAGTTAATTAGGGCATGGGGGTCACATGTCAGTTGGTCAGTGTGGGGTTAGTGGGCAGGTTAGGGTCTAAACCCGTAGGGTCCACCCGTCGGTGACCCGCACACGGTGGCGCGCCGGCATTCAGCCGCCGGGGACCATAAATGCGGCGGTGGCACACTGGCCGCATTGGGTTTCTTCCATCGTGCTCCATTTGGAGAGCGGGGTGGCGCGTTCGAACGCCCATGCAGCGCTGCATCCAACGACGGTGATGACAACATGTGGCTTGACCGGAGATGGTGTCGGCGACAAACGGAGGCGGGGGCCGAACCGGAGCTCGTCGGAATCAGCAAAGTGCTACGAGCATGGTCGATCTAGCCATCTAAGCGGGCCCTACGTGGTGCCAGGAGCACAATGGGGGTGTATGGCTAGCCCGAACGGGCATTGCAGCGGCAGCAGCGAGGTCGCTGTCAGAGAAAAGCTTTGGCCTCCATGGTGGAGCTCCAATTGAGGACCGATCCGAGTGGGAGAAGGAGGGGAAATGACGGGGAGCTCACCACGGAGGCGCACGATGGCCCAGTGAGTGACGAGAGCACACGACGGTGGCGCAATCGTCGGAGAAGCGCCAACAGAGCAGAGTTGGAAGTTGACGTCGAGGAGCTTGATGCGGGGGTGTTGATCTCCAATGGGTGGCCTCATGCGACGTAGGAGATGGCGGCGGAGTGGAGGGACGCACTCCTAGGCATCTGGGAGCACGATGGTCACGGGGGGCGAGCTTGGCCATGGCGACAGCGATGCGGGTTGAAGCGGGAGAGAGGGAAGCGACGTGAGGGGAGGGGAGGAGAGGCAGCTAGGGTTTGCGGGGAGACTCGGGGGCGACCTTATCCCCCTCCGAGCGTCGGTGGATGGCCAGCGCGTGGCCATCCACGATCGTGGATGCGCGCGCAGCGTCCACCGCGTCAGGCAGGAGAAGTAGGAAGGGGACGACCGCGTGGTGGGCCGGGCTTGCACTGTTTGACTTAGGCCCAGCTCACGAGTAACCAGACTTGTTTTTCTTTCTTTTTTCTTTTATTCGTTTCTGTTTTCAATTATTTTTGGCACTAGTTGACTTTTGTAATTTTTTATAACTTGACCCATAATTCATATTGCAATATTAGGTACCGCCACAAAAAGTTTGAGATTTATTTAAAGTGGTTTGTAACTTTAATAATTTAAAAGGTATTCAAATCATTGTTTTGGCCTCTAATTTAATTGTGCTGGTGCTTTTAAATACTTACAAAAAATGTTGTTTCATATTTTATAAATACTTAAGGAATTTTTGCAACCCAACCATGATTTTAGTTTTTGGGTTTGTGAATTTCTTATTTGACCTTTTAATTGAATATTGAAGTTCAAAACGGAATTTGAAACTAGATATGATTCAAATGTGATCAAACACTGTTTTGCAAAATGGATTAGGTTAATCTTGATGATCAATGTAGCTTGACTACATGGGTTACTGTAGGTGATAATCCAGGTGTGTTACAACTCCCCCCATTAAAAGAAATTACTGTCCCGAGAATTAAGAGGTAGAAGGGAGAAGATCGGGGTACTCTCCCCGAAGGATATCCTAGCGTTCCCAAGTGGCTTCATCTTCAGAATGATTTGACCACTGTATTTTGAAGAACTTGGTAACCTTCTGACGGGTCCGACGTTCAGCTTCTTCAAGAAAGTGAATCAGATGCTCTTTGTAAGTGAGATCATCTTGCACTTTGATCAATTCAGGATCCACTTCATGGTGCGGTTCCTTGAAGCAACGACGAAGTTGTGACACATGGAAGACATCGTGGATATGGGAGAATTTTTGTGGTAGCTCCAATTCGTATGCCACATACTCACATCTTTCGAGAATGTGGAAAGGACCAATGTAGCAAGGAGCTAGCTTTCCCTTGGCTCCGAACCGTTGAGTGCCTCTCAAAGGAGTGACACGTAGATAAGCTTGATCATTGGGTTGATAGGTTGAACCCAAATGTTTACGATCATAATTGGTCTTCTGGCGGGACTGGGCCGCCTTGAGATTATCCCAAACAATGCGGACTTGCTCTTTAGCTTGTTGGATAATGTTTGTGATGGGTTATGGACTCGTAGCGCAGCGGAAGTAGAGTCGATGACGATCGGCAGTGCAGATCCCCGTAGTTAGGATTTACAACCTCCCAACCACGAGGATGTATACCCTCATCTGCCCCTCGGACAGCCCTCCAGGAGGCGGTCAGACAGTCCCCCGGACGGTGTCGCGGATAGCCCTTCAGGAGGACCTCCAAAACTTGGACTGTCACTCGGACAGCCCTTCGGGAGGACCTTCGAAACTCGTACGGTCACACGGACAGCCCTTCGGGAGGCACTCTCGAACTAAGACCGAAACTACAATCTCTCTACAGAGTTGCACACATACGGTGTCATCTATCCGGCAGGGCTTCGCCGTCTAGAACTAGTTCTTGCCGGAACCTAGACAGCCTTTCGGCTCTACGAAACTATTTCACTGGGAGGGAGAGAAGAAGCCAGATCATTGCAATGGCACTTGTATGTGAGAAGGAGTGAGTTTGTGGGAAGCCCATTCACCTCTATTTATAGGAAAACCAAGGGGGAGGATGGGACTTGGAATTACCAAAATGCCCATGAGGTGAGCACACCACAAGGGCATAAAGGGAAAGCCTCCAAATAGTGTTGCCTACATCACCATGCCTGCATCACCATGCCTGCATCACTATGCCTGCATCATACCCTAATAGTATTTCCACTATTCACAAATAGTGTTTCCACTATTTGCAATAGTGTTTCCAATAAAGTAATCCAAAAAACACTTTCACTATTCATGACGACATTTTTCAGCGTCCGTTCGAACTGAAAATATTTATGTGGGCTTAGAACATTTCCAGCACCCACTAAAATAATTTTCAATGTGATCCAGAACAATTCTGGATTAGTGATTTTCATATGCGAAAAGCATCTGAAGCGGTTCCGACAGCTCCGGAACATTTCCCGTTTTTCTTCCGGAAAATTCCCCGAAGTTTCCAGAATGATTCTGGCACCCTCCAAGAATTATCAGGCATGTGCCGAAACCAATTTGACTTAATGGTATCCCCTAAAACAACTTTTCAGTTTTACCGAAACTGTTCCGGTGTTCTCTGTGCGGAACTTTTCCGGTGTCCGAAACTTTTTTGGTGATTTTCTCTCAGACTCCCTATCTAGTATTCAGCAGATAGATGACCCTTAAGCGTGTGACCCTATAGGTTCGATGAAGCATAGACATGACCCGGAACCCCTTCCGATCAATGATCAACATCGGAGCCGTGGACACCCATATTGACCCCTATACCTACACGAATGAATATTCGAGTGAACCTCCAGTTGCCGTGTGCTATTCTTGTTGCTTCGCGATATGTTACAAATAACTTAGGTGAGACATGTTGGCATCCCCGTGGATCAACAACTTTTCCACTATGCCAGTTACCTCGTTACCGATATTGTTCTCTTCTCTCGTTCCCGTGTTCAGGCATCCCCGTGATCAAATCACAAAGGGTCTGGCCAGACGATGATGGATGCCGTAACACCGAGAGGGCCTAGAGATATCTCTCCATCGTCGAAGGAGCAAATCCCAATCTTGAGCTATCAAGTTACTTGACATACTTTTCCATGAACCCGTAAGCCGCCGTAATAGCCACCCATTTACGGATGACGTTTAACAAACCCCAAAGTTCATGAAGCAAGCATGAAGAAACTCAATACTCTCATGGTCTAAGGAATTATGCAAACATTAACTTCTCTGTGTTATTTACCATTAACTTATGATGAATGTATCTCATAGCATAACATCAATTCGGGTCGATTCAACACAAATGTTCTTCTAACATTGTGCCCTCAAAATTGCCGTCATAGCCATGCCCATGATCAGGAAAATAGGATCATCATGCAATCTTGAGCTAGTCTTAGAGGCCAGACTAGGAATACAATTTACCGTTTATTATTCCACACGTGCATATGAGGCTTCCTTCAAGCCTCGTGGTTATTGTAGACTCAAGAACCATAGCAGTTATAGCATGGAACATAAACCTAATTATGAACAAGGAGATAATCAATAACATTTATTATTGCCTCTAGGGCATATCTCCTACAGTCTGGACCAATGAGTGCTTGTTCCCCAGTTCCTGACCAGTTCAGAGGGGTTTGACACTTACATACATATAACACCTCAAAGGGAGCCATATTCAAGCTAGCTTGATAGCTGTTGTTATATGAGAATTCAGCACACGAGAGAGATTCTTCCCACTTCTTGTTGAAAGAGATAACACAAGCCCGAAGCATATCTTCAAGAATTCAATCGACTTGTTCTCCTTGGCCTTGGGATTGGGGATGATAACCAGTGCTCCAGGTTATATGAGTTCCCATTGCCTCTTGGAAACTATCCTAGAACTTGGAGGTGAAAATACTGCCACAATCTGAACTGATTTCCTTCGGAATGCCATGGAGTGAAACAATTCTGGAGATATATAAGTTTGCTAATTGACTAGAAGTAATTGTCTCCTTGATTGGTAGAAAGTGTGCAACTTTCAAGAACTGGTGGATGACGACAAAAATAGCATCATTACCTTTCTGTGACTTGGGAATACCAGTAACAAAGTCCATCTGAATCCTATCCCATTTCCGTTCAGGAATAGGGAGTGGTTGCAGAAGCCCAACCAGTTTCTGATGTTCTACTTTCACGCAAAGACAAACGTTACATTCTTTGATATATCGAGCAATGGCTTGCTTCATCTTAGACCACCAGTACTTCTGACGAATGTCCAGATACATCTTGGTACTTCCTGGATGAATAGAGAGAGGGGTATCATGTGCTTCATTCATCACCTTCTTTGTCATAAGCTCGAATCGGGGTACCACAATGCGATCCTTGAAGTACAAGGTTCCATCTTCAGCAAGCGAGAAATCTCTAGATTTTTTGAAGTCAAGATCCCTTTTCATCTCATCGATGTGAGCATCTTTGGCTTGCGCGGACTTAATAGCCTTTAGAAGATACGGTTCCATGACAAGGTTATTAAGAGAACCCTATGGAACAATGTGAAGGTTCAAGTTGCAAAGCTCTTCATGAAGATGGGGATTAGCCTTCTGAAGCATGTGGTTGTTGCAATAAGCTTTACGACTCAAGGCATCATCCATGGCGTTAGCCTTGCTAGGGGTATAAGAAATACCGTATTCATAGTTAGTAATAGCTTCCATCCATCATCGCCGATGGAGACTCAGGTCTGGCTGAGTAAACAAATACTTCAGACTTTGATGGTTAGTGTAGATCTCGCAATGATTACCAAGGAGGTAATGTCACAATTGTAATAGTGCAGATAACTGTAGCAAGTTCTAGGTCATGAACTAGATACTTCTCTTCATGAGGACGCAACTGTCGTGAGACATAAGCAATCACTTTGCGCTCTTGCATTAGGACACAACCTAATCCTTGACGGGACGCATCACAATAAATGACAAAGTCCTTACGACTATCTGAAGGAGCAAGCCCTGGAGCATATGTCAGCTTGTCCTTGAGTGTCTGGAAACTTTCCTCGCATTTTTATGTCCACTCAAACTTAATAGCTTTGTAAAGCAGTTTGGTCAAGGGTTTGACAATCTTGGAGAAGTTCTTGACAAAACGATGACAATAGCCGGCGAGTCCGAGAAACTTCTGACTTTCTTAACATTCTTTGGGGGAGTCTAGTCAAGAATGCCCTAAACTCGTTCTGGATTGACACTAGTACCATCTTTGGAGATAACATGACCAAGGTAGGTCACTTCGTCCAACCAGAACTCACACTTGGAGTACTTGGCATATAGTTGATGCTCTCGAAGCTTTTCAAGTACAAGATGATGATGTTCAACATGCTCTTCTTTATTCTTGGAGAATACTTGGATATCATCTATATAAACCACGATGAACTTGTCGAGGTATTCCATGAAGACATAGTTCATCAAACGAGACAAGGTTGTTGGAGCATTGGTTAACCCGAAAGACATGATGGTGTACTTGTATGAACCATAGCGAGTAACAAAGGCAGTCTTTGGAATGTTTTATTCACGAACTCGGATGTGATGGTAACCCAACCTCAATTCGAGTTTAAAGAATATTGAGGAACCAGCAAGTTGATCATAAAGATCGTTGATCCGAGGAAGAGGATATTTTTTTAGGATTATGGCTTGGTTGATGGGTCGGTAATCTTGGACCAAATGGTTCGTACCATCCTTCTTCTTGACAAAGAGGGAAGGTGTTCCCTAAGAAGAGGAACTTGGATGAATGAAGCCTTGACGAAGTGAATTGTCGATTTATTCCTTAAGCTCAAGGAGTTCATGAGGAGGCATATTATAAGGTTGTCTGGTGATAGGAGTGGTGCATCATACTTATACCTGGGCATCTTAGGCCAGACCTGGCCGACCTGCCCAAGCCCAACCCTAAAATCCAGGGCCTGGGCCCGACAGGCTTGCATGTGGGCTGGGCTTGGGCCGAGTTTTGAGCCCCTAGCAGGTCTGGGCTGGGCTTGGGCTTGGCATATTGGGATTTTAAGCAAGAGGCCTGGCCCACGGCCTGAGGCCCGACGG
The DNA here is from genome assembly GCA_022496015.1 of Hordeum marinum. Lineage (NCBI taxonomy): Eukaryota > Viridiplantae > Streptophyta > Magnoliopsida > Poales > Poaceae > Hordeum > Hordeum marinum. Next base: position 149,298,659 of record CM039674.1, read on the forward strand.
GCTTTTCAACATATGGTTCGGGCTTGGGCTTCAAAGTAGGGCCGATAAGAGGGCCTGGGCCGGGCCTGGGCCTTAGTTTTTTGCCATGGGCTTTTTTAGGCCCGTCCCAAGCCCGACCCGGCCCGACCCATGACCAGATATACTGGTACTAAGTCGATGACAAACTCGACAACTCTGGGAAGGGTGATTCGTGGAAGTTCTTCTCGAAAGACATCTTGGAAGTCACGGACAACTGGAGTGTTGTAAATCCCCTCAAGACGTGACACATTGTTACATCTCCAACGTATCTATAATTTTTTATTGTTCCATGTTGATATATTACCATTCTAGGATACTTTATGGCATTTGCTTACCAATTTATAATATTTTTTAGCACTAACCTATTGACCCAGTGTCCAGTGCCAGTTGCTATTTTCTGCATGTTTTTCACTTTTTAGGTTTACAGTACCAAACAAAGTACAATTGCCATGAAACTTTTTGATGTATTTTTCTAGACCAAAATAAGACATGGAAGCTTTGGGAGGAGACCGGGAGGCACACGAGGGCCCCACCACACATCAGGGCGCGCCCTGGGGGGCCACGCCCTAATATGTGATGGCCCCCTCGTGAGTCTCCCGATGTCCCTCTCTGGCCTATAAATTCTCTAATAATCCAAAACCCCTAACGGAGCTCCCGAAACACTTTTTAGGCGCATGTCTCTGTTCCGACGGGAGCCCATCTAGAGCTTTGTTCCGGCACCCTGCCGGAGGGGGATCAATCACGGAGGGCCTCTTCATCAACCTTGTTGCCGTCATGATAATGTGTGAGTAGTTCACCACAGACCTACGGGTCCGTGCGTAGTACCTATATGGCAATCTCTCTCTCTTGATATTCAATACAATGGTCACCACATTTTTGCCTTGATCTATGCGATGTAATCCCTTTGTATGGTGCGTTTGTTGGGATCCGATGAATTGTGGGTTTATGTTCAGATTATTCATGAAAAGTATTTGAGTAAAACATGAATACTAAGATTCTTATTTGCATGATCATTAGAGCTTCGTAATGCTCTCCGATCTATTGAGATAGTTTGGCTAACTAGATTGATATTTCTTCGATGGGAGTGGTGCGTTGTGGTAGGTTCAACCTGACGAGTTTCTATATCCTAGTGACAAAGTAGGGACACGATATGTTTTTCTGTTGCTGCTACTAAGGATAGAACGATGGGGTTAATTCATATTGATTGAGTTTACTTTGTCTACATCATGTCATCGTTCTCCAAGCATTACTCTGTTTTACTTAATACTCTAGATGCATGCTAGATAGCGGTCCATGAGTGGAGTAATAGTAATAGGTGCAGACAGGAGTTGACCTACTTGCTTATGGACGGATGCCTATATACACATGATAATTGCCATGAAAATCGCATAACTATTCGCTTTTCTATGAATTGCCCAACAGTAATTTGTATACCCACCATAGGCTATTTCTATGAGAGATGCCACTAGAGAACACTACGGCCCCCGGGTCTATTCACTTATATATTTACAAACGCTACTACTACCTTGCTGCCATTTAATTGATTTTATTTTAATTTGAAATTTACAGTTCTCCACAATTATCTACACAACTCACTTGCTTGCAAAAAACGAGATAAAGGGGATTGACAACCCTCTTGCCGGCGTTGGGTGCAAGTTGTTTGTTCTTTTGTGTGTAGCTGCTGAAGATAGTTGAGGATTGGTATTCCTATTGGTTCAATAAACGTCTGTTTCATAACTGAAGGAAATACTTACCCACATTGTGCTGCGATAACCCGTTCCTGTTCACGGTAAACCTAACGCAGATCACAAGTATTTGGAAGGATATTTGACGTCGTTGCCAGTGAATACCATCAGCAACTATCAAGTAACTTTGCAAAAAAAAAGCATTCACTTGTTCTTATTTTTTTCTGTTATATTTAGTTTTTCACATAAAAACAAAAATACAATTTTTTATCTTTGCTAGTTACTAGTTTACTTCTTTGCTTGCTTTACTTGCTAGTTTACTTGTCTCGCTTGTTGCTTTGCTTGTTCGGTCACCATGTCTCAAGATACTACTAAGTTGTGTGACTTATCAAATACTAATAATAATGATTTTATTAGTACTCCTATACCACCCGCCACTAGTACGAAGGCTTTTGATATTAGTGCTGCACTGCTAAATCTTGTCATGAAAGAACAATTTTTGGGAAGTCCTAATGAGGATCCCGCAACATCTTAATACCTTTGTTGAATTATGTGACATGCAAAAGAAAAGTATATGGATAATGATATTGTCAAATTAAAATTATTTCCTTTTTCACTAAGAGATAAAGCTAAAGCTTGGTTTTCATCTTTACCTCGTAATAGTATTGGAACATGGGATAAGTGTAAATATGCTTTCATTGCCTAGTATTTTCCTCCTGCTAAGATCATCTCCCTTAGAAATGAAATAATGAATTTTAAACATAAAGATCAAGAGCATGTTGCACAAGCTTGGCAGAGAATGAATTTTATGATAAGAAATTGTCCAACTCATGGTTTAAACATTTGGATGATTATGCAAAACTTCTATGCTGGACTAAGGGCATGTTCGGTAGTTGCCCAACTCCAGCAAATCCTCAAATCTCGCTTCTCGTTTTGGATGCCAGCTTCCGGCCAGAGCGCCAGCGATAAGAAATCCGTTCGGTGAGGCTGCTCTAGTTTCCCTCTCGCCCCGCATGGGCTGACAGCCTTTTCAGTGCGTCACGCATGCATGTATGGCACTTGGCGGTGTCACATCTGTGTAATAAGAGAGTGGGGATCGGGGCGTATCTTCAGCCTATCTATCGAACTGGTACGTATGGCACTTGGCAGTGGCACATCTATGTAATAAGAGCGAACTCCAGTTTTTGCGTTTTCTGGGATCTCCAAATGAGCTGCTCCGCGTTTTTGTACATAGCCCAACCACTGATCCGGGAAGCCAGCTTCATGGAGCCGGGCCATTCGGGCCATCTCCAGTCGCGGATGGCGAAGCGGGAAGCTGGGGAGCTACCAAACAGGCCCTAAACTTTGCATTTAGAAATCTTCTAGATTCTACCGCGGGTGGTACCTTTATGGATATGACCTTAGGAGAGGCCACAAGACTTCTGGACAATATTATGACAAATTATTCTTGATGGCATACCGAAAGAGCTCCTACTGGTAAGAAGGTAAATTATGTCGAAGAAATCGCTACTTTGAGTGAAAAATGGATGCTCTTATGGATATGATTGCTAGCAAAAATACCAATGTTGATACCAATGATATGCCTTTGTCTACTTTGATTGAACAAAATAATTATGCTATTTATGTGAATTTCATCTAGCGAAATAATTTCAATAACGATGCTTATAGAGGAAATTTCAATTCTAGACTGTATCCTGATAATTCCTCTAACAACTATGGTAATCCTTATGCAAATTCTAATAGGATACCTTCTGATTTTGAGAACACAATTAAGGAATTTATTAATTCTCAAAAGGTTTTCAATGCTACGGTAGAAACCTTTGGGTAGAATAAATGATGTGCTTATTATTGCAAACAAAAAGAATGTGCGTGTAGATTTCATTATTCTTGATATTGATTGCAATCCTTCTTGTCCCATAATACTTGGAAGGCCTTTCTTACGAATTATAGGTGGAATTATGGACATGAAAGAGGGAAACATAAGGTTCCAATTCCCATTAAATAAATGAATGGAACACTTACCTAGCAATAGAATTAAACCACCTTATGAATCAATCATGATATCCACTTATGGATGGAGTGTCAAGGATGACAATACTTGAAAGTATACATTATGCCTAGCTAGGGGCATAAAACAATACCGCTTGTTGGGAGGCAACCCAATATTTATATTAATTTTTGTTTTTACCTTTTGTTATTTTGTGATAAAATGATTATTACCTCTATAATGATTATGTTTTTATGTTTTAATTAGTGTTTGTGCCAAGTAAAGCCTTTGGGATAACTCATAAGATGAGTAGAAACGATGCTGAAACAAAATAGAAACTTTCGATTGCAGTACAAGAATTTTCATTTTTTTACTGGAGTGTGACAATGATCTGAATTTTTTACACAATATTGCTATAAAAATTATCCATGTTGTCCTAATATTTCAGAATTTATATAGTTACAGAAGTATGGGCTCTTTACAGATTGCTACAGATTGTTCCATTTAAACAAATTCCGTTTTGCTTGCATAGTTTGCTTGTTTTTATTATGCTATAGATTGTATCGGGGGGTATAATCCATGAGAAGTTATAACACAATACCTATTATGAAAAAATGAAATAAGAATCAATTTATAACAAACCTAAAGTATTCAATATGTTGCTTATACTAATGGATCTCGCGAAGTTTAGTTGAGTTTTGTGTGGTTGAAGTTTTCAAGTTTTGGGTGTGATCACAATGAACCACGGAATAAGGAATTGCAAGAGCCTACGCTTGGGGATTCCCAAGGCACCCCAAGGTAATATTCTCAGGAAGACTCAAGCGTCTAAGCTTGGGGATGCCCCGGAAGGCATCCCCTCATTCGTCTCAATCCATCGGTATGTCACTTGGAGGTACATTTTTGTGCATCACATGATATGTGTTTTGCTTGGAGGTTTGTTTGCTTTTGTTTGATTTTACTTTCAGTTTGCTACAATCATCATACACACCTATTTGAGAGAGACACGCCTTCATCATAATTTGTTAGAATACTCTATGTGCTTCACTTATATTCTTTGAGCTTAGCAGTTGCTCTAGTACTTCACTTATATCTTTTTGAGTACGGTGGCATGTAGATTTTATAGAAATTTTATGCTCTATTTCTTCACCTATATTTGTTTGAGAGTAATGAATAGTGACATTAATTTGCATGGATCATAAGACTAGTCCAAAAATAATCGGTATTCAATGAGTGATAATCAAAACCATCATGTAGCACATATAGAGAAATTTTGGGTTAATGACATTAATGTGGTAATATGAAAAAGGTGTGAGTTCACAAATAATGATTCGTAGAAGTTTCAAAAGTAAGAGGTTTTAACTTGTTATTCATAAAGAGGCATGGTGATGATGTGTGAGCATTTCTATTCCTCGTTGAAATCCTAGTGTTGTTTCAAGTCATGGGGGTGCAATGGTTAACTCCTCCCTCGGGGCATGCGAGTAGTACTTTGATTTATGATAAAAACTAATAAAACTTTTCAACTACTATATGAGTTCTTTATGATTAATGTGTTACCATGGACATACGCATCTTCAGCTTGTCATATTTGCTAGCCTCTTCGGTACCGTGCATATACCATTCCCACCTCGAGGATCGATGCAACTTTCACCGGTGCATCCAAACCCCGTGACATGATAAATTATGTTACACATAAGCCTCATTGTATCTTCCTCAAAACAGCCACCATACCTACATATTATGGCATTTCCATAGCCATTTCGAGATATATTGCCATGCAAATTTCATCGTCACTTCACATGACTAGTTCGTTCATCATCATATTGATTTGCATGATCATATAGAGATGACATAGTATTTGTGGCAAAGCCACCATTCATCATATTTTTGATACATGTCACACTAGATCTTGCACATCATCGTACACTGCCAGAGGCATTCATATAGAGTCATATCGTCCAATCAGTTTTCTTCATATTGAGTTGTCAGTAAATAAAAGTGTGATGATCATCCTTATTAGAGCATTGTCTCAGTGAGGAAAGGATGAAGGAGACCATTATTCCCCCACAAGTCGAAATGAGACTCTGGACGGAAAATAAAATAAAAAATGGGGGGAGGCCAAATGAGCCCACCATATATAAAAAAATAAATAAATGGGGGAGACAAAAAGAAAAAAATAGAGAAAAACCCACCATGAAAAAATAAAAATATAAAAATAATTGGGAGAAAAAAAGATAGAATGGACTTTTCTACTATCCTTTACCACACTTGTGCCTCAAAGTGACACCATGTTCTTCATATAGAGAGTCTCCTGTTTTGTCACTTTCATATGCTAATGGGAATTACCTTTTCATTATGAACTTGGCTTTTATATTGCGATGATGGGCTTCCTGAAATGCCAGAGGTCTTCATGAGCAAGCAAGTTGGATGCACACCCAACTTATCTTCAGTTGAGCTTTCATACACTTACTCTAGTGCATCATTTGCATGGCAATCCCTACTCCTTGCATTTGCATCTACTGATGAGATCTCCATAACTCGTTGGTACGCCTAATTGATGTGATACTATCTTCTCCACTTTTTAACCTTTGATATCTACCATCATATTCTATTCCACCTACATGCTATGTCCAATGTTTCATGCTCATGTATTGCATGAAGAATAAAAAGTTGATGCATACTGAAAAAGTATGATCCAGTTGCCTGACTTCAACACTTTGGTGCTTAACATTTGTATTGATGTGGTGAAGACGGAGTCATGCCTTGCTAATATAATGAGATGAATGGGGGTAAACATTCTTTTAGGATCGTATACTTTGAAAAATCAATGATTTTGTTTCTTATACTTATAAATATTGCTATGCTAATGTGTGTTAATTCATCATTTCTTAGTGAGCATACATATACAATATTACATAATGGGTAGCATGTCAAATAATTTTTTTGTCTTTATCATTTACCTACTCGAGGACGAGCAGGAATTAAGCTTGGGGATGCTGATATGTCTCCAATGTATTTATAATTTTTGATTGTTCCTTGCTGATATATTATCATTCTAGGATACTTTTTGGGAACCAATTTATAATATTTTTGAGCACTAACCTATTGAACTAATGCCTAGTGTCAGTTGCTATTTTCTGCATGTTTTTTACTTTTCAGGTTTATAGTACCAAACGAAGTCCAATTGCCACGAAATTTTTTAATGATTTTTTCTAGACCAAAAGAAGACCTGGAAGCTTCGGGAGGAGTCCGAGAGGCACACGAGGGCCCCACCACACATCAGGGCACGCCCTAGGGGGCCTGGTATGTGGTGGCCCCCTCGTGCGTCTCCCGATGTCCCTCTCTGGCCTATAAATTCTCTAATAATCCAAAAACTCTAAGGGATCTCCCGAAACACTTTTTACGCCCCCGCAAGTCTCTGTTTCGACGGGAGCCCATCTAGAGCTCCGTTCTGGCACCCTGCCGGAGGGGGGGGGATCAATCACAGAGGGCCTCTTCATCAACCTTGTTTCCCTCATGATGTTGTGTGAGTAGTTCACCACAGACCTACGGGTTCGTAGGTAGTACCTAGATGGCAATCCCTCTCTCTATATCTTGATCTTCAATACAATGTTTACCACATCTTTGCCTTGATCTATCGGATGTAATCCCTTTGTATGGTTCATTTGTTCGGATCGGATGAATTGTGAGTTTATGTTCATATTATTCATGAAAAATATTTGACACAAACCTAAATACTAAGATTCTTATTTGCATGATCATTATGGCTTTGTAATGCTCTCCTATCTATTGCGATAGTTTTGCCAACTAGATTGACATTTCTTCGATGGGAGTGGTCCGTTGTGGTAGGTTCAACCTGACGAGTTTCTATATCCTAGTGACAAAGTAGGGGACAAGATACATCTTTGTGTTGCTGCTACTAAGGATAAAACGATGGGTTTAATTCATATTGATTGAGTTTACTTTGTGTACATCATGTCATCGTTGTCCAAGCATTACTCTGTTTTACTTAATACTCTAGATGCATCTTGGATAGGTTTGATGAGTGGAGTAATAGTAATAGGTGCAAGCAGGAGTCTGCCTATTTTCTTATGGACGTGATGCCTATATACACATTATCATTGCCATGAAAATCACGTAACCATTCGCTTTTCTATCAGTTGCCCAACAATAATTTGTTTACCCACCTTATGCTATTTCTATGAGAGATGACACTAGAGAACACTACGTCCCCCAGGTCTATTCACTTATATATTTACAAACACTAGTACTACCTTGCAGCCATTTACTTGTTTTTTATTTTATTTTGCAATTTACAATTATCTACACAACTCACTTGCTTGCAAATAACGAGATCTAGGGGATTGACAACCCTCTTGCCGGTGTTCGGTGCAAGTTGTTTGTTCTTTTGTGTGTAGCCTCTGAAGACAGTTGAGGATTGGTATTCCCATTGGTTCGATAAACCTTTGTTTCATAACTGACGGAAATATTTACCCACATTGTGTTGTGATAACCTGTTCCTCTTCACGGAAAACCCAACGCAGATCACAAGTATCACACATTAAATGAACTTAAGAGGTAAAGCCAGGCTTCGGCATTTCGCACAAGACAAGCTTGGTAGCTTACTATCTCATTAGTAGGATGTAGAAGATGGATGGTTTTTGTGGCACAAATGATAGAAGTGGTATGAGTATTCAGCCGATCCATTCCCATAATGAGGTCAATGTTGGAAGACTTCAACATGATGGAAGAGGCATAGGATTCCAACCCTTCATTTTCAACGATGATGTTATGGCTAACCATGGAGGTTCAGCATTGCCCCACAGGGTGTTTACCACTATTGGGATGTTCATCTCTTCATATTTAACACCATGCATGTAGGCAAAATCTTCCGACATGAAAGAATGCTATGTTGCTGAATCAAATAAAACAGAAGTTGGTACTGAGTTAACAAGAAGAATACCCATGACAGTAGTAGGTGATACGTCTCCAACATATCTATAATTTTTGATTGTTCCATGTTGATATATTATCATTCTAGGATACTTCATGGGCATTTATTTACCAATTTATAATATTTTTGAGCACTAACCTATTGACCCACTGCCTAGTGCCACTTGCTGTTTTCTGCCTATTTTCTACTTTTCAGGTTTATAGTACCAAACGAAATCCAAATGCCACAACTTTTTTACGATTTTTCTGGACCAAAATAAAACTTGGAAGCTTCCGAAGGAGGCCGAGAGCCGCACGAGGGCACCAACACACAACAGGGAGCACCCCAGGAGTGTGGGGGCGCCATGACGTGTGTTGGCCCTGTCGTGGCTCTCTTGACGCCACTCTTTGGCCTATAAATTCTCATATTTCACAAAAACCCTAGGGGAGTTCTCGAAACACTTTTTTACACCGCCGCAAGTCTCTGTTCCGATGGGAGCCCATCGAGAGCTCTATTCTGGCACCCTGCCAGAGGGGGATCAATCAGGGAGGGCCTCTTCATCAACCTTGGTGCCCTCATGATGATGTGTTTAGGGGCGCATCGTAGGAGTGTGGGGGCACCCTGATGTGTGTTGGCCCTGTCGTTGCTCTCCCGACGCGCATCTCTAGCCTATAAATTCTCATATATCGCAAAAACCCTAGAGGAGTTCCGAAACACTTTTTATGCCGCCGCATGTCTCTGTTCCGCTGGGAGCCCATATAGAGCTCCGTTCCGGCACCTTGCCGGAGGTGGGATCAATCATGAAGGGCCTCTTAATCAACCTTGATGCCCTCATGATGATGTGTGAGTAGTTCACCACATATCTACGGGTCTGTAGCTAGTACCTACATGGCAATCTCTCTCTTGATATTCAATACAATGTTCATCGCATCTTTGCCTTGATCTATCCGATGTAATCCCTTTCTATGGTGTGTTTGTTGGGATCCAATGAATTGTTAGTTTATTTTCAGATTATTCATGATAAATATTTGAGTCTTCTCAAATATCTAATATGATTCTTATGTGCATGATCATTATAGGTTCGTAATTCTCTTCGGTCTATTGAAATAGTTTGGCCAACTAGATTGATATTTCTTCGGTGAGAGAGGTGCATTGTGGTAGGTTCAACCTGGCGAGTTTCTATATCCTAGTGAAAAAGTAGGTGACGAGGATATATACCTAGGGTAGGGTCATAGTCCTGACCTACATACCCTACCTAAGGACACTACATTGGAGGACTTGAAGATCACAAGTAAGGTTCTGACTGGATTCTCGGTGGTGCTCAAATCACTTGACATGCAATCCACCCTGAGACTTCTTCCTGCACTCGACAGTCAACTTTCACTCGGAAGACCTCACTTCCAATCGATGCCAGAAGACCAGAAGCCACCCCAGGAGGCCAACAGGCAGGCGTTAGGCCTTTCGTCATTAGTAGCTTTTATTATGTACGTTACCAGTAACGCTATTCTTTAAACCCACGATCGGACCCTTGGATGCCTGGCAATTATGAGGGGCAGCGAACTCTATATAAGCCGCCCCTCCCCTCTGGCACAAGGGTTCGCAACCACTGTAATTTCAACATTCCACACGACAAAGCTCTAGAGCACTGAGACGTAGGGCTGTTACCTCCACAAGAGGGGCCTGAACTCATACATCCGTGTGTACACCCTCGCCATAGCTAGGACTCTACCCTCTCCTTTCGTACCCCTACCTTCTACTGTCAGGCTCATTCCCACGATAATTGGCACCCACCGTGGGGCAGGCGTCTAAGTGACTTCCGGCGAGGTTGCATTTTCCTCCTTCGCCATGTCTTCCAACGGTGTTTTTGCTCTAGGCCACGAGATCCATTTCGGAGCGCTCACCTTCATCGCCAACGATTCGGCATGGCTTCCGAAAGCGCCTCTCGACGTCGAGGCGCTCTCGGTTCGCGGGGCCGCGCACTTCCGTGCGAGTCCCTGCGGCGTGCTGCTGCATCAACCATCGACTCCATACTAGTTGACGCCCCTCGCTGATCGTCGTCGCAAGCGATCTGGTCGCTCACGACTCCAGCGCTAGGTCAAGCATGCAGCGGCACGCCAAACTTCTTCGTAGATTGCAGCACTCGAGCCCGCCGAGTCCCTTCATGGCGTGTTTGAGTCGGACTCCGATCCGTCCGATGTTCCTTCCGAATGCGAGAGCTGTGATCCTGCAACGGAGGTCCTAATGGCGGGCTCCCATCAAAGCCCGCCGCCGGGCTTTGGCCACGGCAAGCGCGATGCTGGTGGCGCGTCGAGTGAACAGCCGCGTCGCGATGGTGAAGTCCTTCACACTCCCATCGTCTGTACGACTGCCGAGGCCCAAGCCTTGGAGGCCACGTGTATTCGGCTGGAAGTGCTCCAGAGAGAACTCGACGAGCATGCTTGCCAGCGCCCACCAGTTTCCGGTCGACATCAGCGATAGCTATTTCCGACTAGATCTCACAACAATGTTGAGGTATACCGTACTCCTGTATTAAATGTTGCAACTGCTGCTAGGATAGCAGACTCCATTCAGCCATCGCAGTCAGAGGCTGGAAGAGGGTTGATGTAGATCAAAGCTTTGCTAGATGCAGCGCAGCGTCAGAATTCTGTTGTTTCACAGTCGCGTAAAGGATACACAACAACTCACCCAGGGCAAAAACCGTTCAGTCGGCACACAGCCCCGGATCGCCCTTGCACCGGAGGGGTGGAGGCTTTCGTGAAGAGAAGGTCAGAGATCAGTTTCATCGTGAAGACCACCATTGAGTTCCCACTCCTCCGCAGGGTGGTCCGCACGTGCCCCGGCACCAGGACGAAAGGCGCTCGTTCGGTGATGAGCAGAATGTAGGTTTTGATGCCCGTGATATCCTCACCTAGAAGCGGATCGACAGGGGCAGAGCTCACAGGGAAGAACAAGATAGAGATTTTCTGAGTGGCAGCTCAGCTGTGATTTCTGGTCCTGAGTGTTTTAGCAGGGCCATCCGTTCTGCAGAGATTCCCCCCAACTTCACGTTGGTGGTTGGGATCGGGAAGTTTTCTGGCAAGTGAAAGCTAGAGACTTGGTTAGATGATTATAGAGTGGCTGTTCAGATTGGTGGCAGCAATGATAACGTCGCAATGAAACATCTGTCCTTGATGTTGGATGGTTCAGCTCGTGCTTGGTTGAATCGCTTGGCTTCAACCAGTATATATTGCTGGGAAGATCTTGCCCGAGATGTTCGTCCGAACCTTTGAGGGCACTTGCAAGCGTCCTACCAAGCTGGTTGACTTACAACATTGTGTCCAGAAGCCCAATGAGACCTTGAGAGATTACATTCAGCGTTGGTCCACTCTGCATCATAAAGTGGAGAATGTTTTCGAACATCAAGTTGTGTGTGCCTTCAAGGCTGGTGTGAAATACAGAGAGCTTTACTTGAAGTTCGGTCGAACGGGCGACATATCACTCAGCAAGATGATGGAAATTGCCACTCGGTATGCCAATGGCGAGGAAGAAGACCGCCTCCTTAGCGGCAAAGTAAAAACAACCGTCAGTGATGCTGGCGGAAATTCCAATCGGAAGCAGAAGCAAAAAGCTGATGGTCCGGTCCAAGCAGAGGAAGACGCACTGTTGACTCAGGCAAAGAATAAGGGGAAAGGGAAAGGACAGTTTGCCCCTAAGAAAGGAAAGAATCAGTCAAGGACTGATGTGATAGATCAGCCGCGTGTAATCTACACAAGGAAAGATGAGGAAGGCAATGTGATTTTGCCCAAGCACACTACTCGGGAGTGTCGGACGCTTATCCAGCAGTTCAAAGAGACTCCACCGAGTGATAAGACTCCTGAGAAGTATGATGAAGATAAAGAAACATTCCCAGATGTCACCGCTATGCTTGTGATTTTCGCTGATGTATAAAGCAAGAGTCGATTGAAGGTTATCAACAGGGAAGTCAACATGGCCGTATCTGCCACCCCCACCTACCTCAAGTGGTCCCAGTATGCCATCACATTCGACCAAACAGATCATCCTGCTCATGTGGCCACTCCCGGTCGGAAGGCTCTGGTGGTTGATCCGGTGGTGGGGGGCACTCGACTCCGAAAGGTCCTCACGGACGGTGGCAGCAGTCTGAATATCCTCTATGCAGATACCCTAAAAGGGATGGGCATTCCGATGTCTCGACTGAGTGAAAGCAACATGCAATTTCACGGAGTCATCCCAGGGAAGAAGGCCAAGTCACTCGGCTAGATTGCATTGGACGTGACATTCGGGAACGATAAAAAATTTCGAAAGGATAAGTTGATGTTTGAAGTCGTGGATTTCCAGAGTGCTGATCATGCCATTTTGGGTCGACCCGCGTATGCTTGTTTCATGGACCGTCCATATTACGTGTATCTCAAGTTGAAGATGCCAGGCCCTAAGGGTGTGATTACGGTCACTGGCAATCGATAGCGGACTGAAGAATGCCTCCAGCAAGGCTCCAAGATCGTCGATCATCAGATGTCTATGGTCGAGCTGGAAGAATACAAGAAGAGCGCTGACCCTGCTGATTTGCTCCGTGCAAAGAAGCCCGCTTCTGAGTCAGCATTTCACTCGGCAGGGGAAGTAAAAAAAGTGCACATCCACCCAACGGATCCAACTGCTGCCCCAACCAATATATCATCAACACTCGACAGTAAATAGGAAGCCGAGCTCATCCAGTTCCTCCGTGAGAACTGGGATATCTTCGCATGGAAGCCTGCTGACATGCCCGGGGTTCCTAGGGGGCTGGCTGAACACCATCTGAGAGTTGATCCGAAAGCTAAACCCATCAAAGAGCATTTGCGTCGATCGGCAGCGGAGAAGCGTAAAGCAATCGGTGAAGAAGTGGCCCGTCTCTTGCAAGCCAAGTTCATTCGGGATATTTACCACTCTGAGTGGCTCTCCAATGTTGTTATGGTGCCCAAGAAGGATAAGTCGTTGCGTATGTGCATTGACTTCAAACATATCAATCGGGTCTGCCCGAAGGATCATTTTCCTCTCCCCCGCATAGATTAGATTGTTGACTTGACTACGGGATGTGAGCGTTTATCGTTTCTAGATGCTTACTCTGGGTACCATCAGATCCATCTTTATGGCCCAGATGAAATAAAGACAACCTTCATCACCCCATTCGGGTGTTTTTGCTATATCACTATGCCATTCGGTCTGAAAAATGCCGATGCTACTTTCATGCGCATGATTTAGAAGTGTTTACTCGGCCAAATCCCTCGGAATGTCGAGGCGTACATGGATGATATAGTTGTCAAGTCCCGCAATGGTTTCGACCTGCTGGCTGACTTGACCGAAACATTCGCCAACCTGAGGAGATACGATATAAAGCTGAATCCGGCCAAGTGTACTTTTGGCGTCCCTAGCGGCAAGTTACTCGGTTTTCTCGTTTCCGAACGAGGGATCGATGTCAAACCTGAGAAAATCAGCGCCATTACCCGAATGAAGACTCCCATGCGAGTGCACGATGTTCAGAAACTCACAGGTTGCTTGGCAGCATTGAGTCGATTCATTTCTCGTCTTGGTGAGAAGGCACTGCTTTTGTACCGACTGATGAAGAAGTATGACACGTTTGAGTGGACTCCTGAAGCCGAAGCAGCATTTTTTGAACTCAAAGCCCTGCTCTCCACCCAGCCGGTGCTCGCCGCTCCTTGCAGGAAAGATCCATTGCTCCTGTACATCGCGGCCACTAATCAGGTCGTCAGTACAGTGCTAACTGTCGATCGGGAAGTGGAGGGTAAAGCTTACAAAGTCCGACGACCACTTTATTATGTTTCTGAGGTTCTGTCTCCCTCGAAGCAAAGATATCCACACTACCATAAGCTGGTTTATGGTATTTACCTGTCAGCGAAGAAGGTGACACATTATTTTCAAGACCACTCGATTTCAGTCATCAGTGACGCTCTGTATCCGAGATTCTCAACAATTGGGACGCATCTGGTCGAGTGGCTAAGTAGGCAATCAAACTCTTATACTTTGACATTAAGTTTGAAGCCAAGAAAGTAATCAAGCCTCAGGCACTTGCAGATTTTATTGCCGAGTGGATTGAACAGCAATAGCCAACCCAGATTCACTCGGCACACTGGACCATGTTCTTCGACGGCTCTAAAATGTTGAATGGGTCCGATGCTAGTGTTGTCTTGATATCTCCAAAGGGCGACAAGCTCAGCTATGTATTGCAAATTCTCTTCAATTCCTCCAACAATGAGGCAGAATATGAAGCACTTTTGTATGGGCTGCGCATGGCTATCTCAGTTGGTGTCAAGCTCCTGATGGTTTATGGCGACTCAGATTTGGTGGTAAATCAAGTGATGAAAGAGTGGGATGTTCGAAACCCCGCTATGACTGGGTACAGCAGTGTTGTTAGAAAGTTGGAAAAGAAATTCGAAGGCCTATAACTTCATCATGTTCCCCGACTGAAGAATCAAGCGGCCGATGAACTAGCAAAGATTGGGTCCACTCGACGGCCTGCCCCCAGTAATGTGTTTTTAGAGCACCTGCAAACTCCTTCGATGCAAGAAGATCCTTTCACCGAAGAGCCCCCGCAAGCTATGAGTTCCACTGATCCGACTGAAGTCAATGTTCGTGCAGTAATTGATTTGGTCATGGAGATTCTGGTTGTCATTCCCGATAGGACGGTGCCCTACATTGCCTATATCCTCAGACAAGAACTCCCTAAAGACGAAATAGAAGCTCAACAGATTGTGCGTAGGTCGAAAGCCTTTATTGTTATTGGGGATCAGGTGTTGAGAGAAAGTGCGACTGGCATGACGCAATGTTGCATCTCCCGTGAAGAAGGTCGAGTGATTCTGGATGAAATCCACTCAAAAACTTGCGGCCATCATGCGTCCTCATAGACAATCATCGCTAAAGCATACCGAGCTGGTTTCTTCTGGCCACGGGCTAATGAGATGGCTATAGACATTGTTGATCATTGTGATGGATGCTAGTTCTATGCAAACTTGTCACACAAGCCGGCATCTGCTCTGAAGACGATACCCCTTGCTTGGCCATTCGCTGTTTGGGGACTCAACATGGTTGGTCCCTTTCGGGCTGGAAAAGGTGGATTTACTCATTTGCTGGTTGCAGTTGACAAATTCAAAAAATGGATAGAAGCCAAGCCAATCAAGAAGTTGAACTCCCGCAAGGCGGTCACATTCATGAGGGAAATAATTTTTTGATACGGCATTCCTCACAACATTATCACGGATAACAACACCAACTTTGACTCAGAAGAATTCAGAAGCTTCTGTACCTCCCAAGGCACTCGGGTGGATTATGCATCTGTTGCACATCCTCAAACCAATGGACAAGTCGAGCGGGCTAATGGCCTCATCCTGCAAGGTCCGAAGCCTCGTCTCATGCGCAATTTGGATCATGCCGCCGGTGCCTAGGTAACTGAGCTGCCATCTGTTTTATGGGGCTTGAGAACAACGCCTAATTGGTCGACTGGACGGACTCTTTTTTTCCTGGTCTATGGAGCCGAAGCTATCCTGCCGAGTGACTTGTTTCACAATTCTCCATTAGTGGAGCTTTATTCTGAAGCCGAAGCTGAACAAGCCAGGCAGGATGGTGTCGATCTCCTGGATGAAGAGCGAGAGATGGCTCTAATCCGAACTACAACTTATCAGCAAGATCTGCGGCATTTCCATGCAAAGAATGTCAAGAGTTGGTCATTTCATGAGGGAGACTTGGTACTCCGAGTGGATCAACAGCGACCCCACAAGCTTGCTCTAGCATGGGAAGGTCCCTTCGTCATCACCAAAGTGTTGAACAACGGAGCCTATCACCTGTACAACCTCAAGAAATAGATAGACGAGCCACGAGCCTGGAATGCAGATCTGCTTTGATGCTTTTACACTTAGAGACAGAAGAGTTTTTGATGTAATAAAAATACTTCACCTATGCAAATCAGACTTCTGCAGTTTGTTGTCGATTCTGATCGTACAGTCTCACACTTGGGAATTCTCCGAGTGTCGAGCAATCCTCACACTTGGGGGCTTAGCTGCGAACATGCTTTTGCCTAAGTTAAAAACCCTGTCGGGTGGATAGCAGTCCATTCGCTCGACGACTTAGTTACGAACCAGACTTCGTCTAAGTTCAAAACTCCTCTCCGAGTGTCGGGCAATCCTCACACTCGGAGGCTTAGCTGCAAACATGCTTTCTCCTAAGTTAAAAACCCTGTCGGGTGGATAGCAGTCCATTCACTCGACGACTTAGCTACTAACCAGCCTTCGTCTGAGATCAAAATTCTACTTTGAGTGTCGAGCAACCCTCACACTCGGGGGCTTAGCTGCGAACATGCTTTTGCCTAAGTTAAAAACCTTGCCGAGTGGATAATAGTCCATCCACTCGACGACTTGTTTGCGAATCAGTCTTCGCTTAGGTTCAAAGATACTCCGAGTGTTGAGCAATCCTCACACTCGGGGGCTTAGCTACGAACATGCTTTCGCCTAGGCTAATATTCCTGCCGAGTGGATAGTAATCCATGCACTCGGCATCCTAGCTGCGAATAAGTCTTCGCCTAGGCTTAAAAAACTACCTCGAGTGTTGGGTAATCCTCACACTCGGGGGCTTAGCCGTGAACCAGCTTTCGCCTAAGTCAGAAAACAAATTCAGTCGAACAAACGATTGAAAAGCCAAATGTAGATAAATCCAAAGGTTTAATCGAAGATAAATGTTTCGCGAGAAAGCAAACGTGCTCAGGCTTAAGGCCTGAATGAAGATTTAATGCTGATACAATTCCACTTGGCATACCGAGGCAAATGAAGTTTTTCTCTCAAAGATCAAGTTTTTCAAGCACCCGACGGGCTGGCTGGCTCGACGAACGTGTCCAAGTCAATGCCGTCTGCGATCCTGATGGTTGCGTCGATGAATCTCTCCATGAAATCTTCAAACTGAAGTTTCTTCATGTGAACCACTCGGAGCTCCTTCAACTTTTCTTCCTTCGCATCCTTGCAATGGACCCTAACGAGGGAGGGTGCCATGTCAGCACCGCAACAAGCAGTAGATTTCTTCTAGGCCCGCACTTGACTGGGGAGGTCGTTCAGGCATTCCATCATCGATGTGAGGTCAAGCTGAAGAGTGTCTTTAGGCCACAGTTCCTTGTCGATCCTCTCCATCGCATATTTCAGTCGGATGACATATGCTTGAACACCCTGGAGCCTAAAGTTGAGTCTGAGCATGTTCATGGCCACCGCATCTCCAACAGGTGACTTGGTGGGATCTAAATTGGGCTCGATCTCCTCAGTCTCTTTTTCAAAGTCCTGGCAGAATTCTGTTGGGAAGAAGGAATGGGAGGAGGATTGATGAGATACAGTCGTCAAAGATTTTATAAAGTTCAGTCGACAGAGATACTCACCGTCAAGCATGATGTACATCTTCCTCGAGAACTCCCCCAAGTGCTTCTCCAGGCCATTGCTCCTCTTGTCTAGCTGCTCAGTTCTCTTGATGAGGTCCACATGCTCCTGCTTCAGTATCGAGTTCTCCTCCTCCATCTTCTTGGCAGTAGTCAGCTTCTGGTCGGCAGCTTCAGTTTTCTCCTTCGGCACCCGTTGGGCATCAGCAAGCGCTTTGTCCTTGTCCTCCAACGCTTTCTTCATGGTATCTAAAGAAACAACATTGTTGAGTCGCGCTTGGAGTTGACGATTTTCATTGCGTATGTCTTTTGGGTGAAAGCACTCGGTTCAAAGCATGGAAAGTGAGGATGAGAATGCAGTGGGTCGACAGAAGTTACCTCCCAGAGTTTTTAGCTCGGCCCGCACTCGCTCCAAAGCATTGTTGGAGGCTTCCATGTCCATGCACAGCCGGTTCCTTTCATCCTCAAGGTCCTTGTGCTGCATGCCAAGTTCAGAAGCCCTCTGAAACAAACAAACAAAGAAATTCAATCGACAATAAATATCAGCACTTTGAAGTGCAGAAGACCAAAGACGGTCGACTGGGCGGCGTGCACCACCCCGCCCCATTATCCTGGAATAGCATCATATGATGACTGATCAATGATATCGTCCAAGGGAAGAAGAATTCAACCAAAAGTCCACTCGAGATGTCGAGTGGCTCGTGTACTCCGCATGTCGTAAACAAATTCAAGACAGTCTCTATCAGACCCCCGCCAGTGCAAGCACTCGACGGCGGTCTCGGGGACTACGCCCAGTGGGTGCACTCAGAGTGCCCCCATTGGAAAGGTTAACACTTGATCTTTCGAGTGACCCGTCGGCTCGATTCCGCACCTTTGAAGTAGCATCATATCACGGTTGATCAAATGATGTCCATAAAACCTACATGGTAGCTTCGGTGCGGGACGGTGAAGAAAAATAAATACACTCGACATGTCGAGTGACACTCATACTCCGCGTATGACAAAAGTTCCGATATCAAGTTTTCAAGACTACTGCTTATCGTCTACGATCAACAGTAGCCTCAGGGACTACACCCAGTGGGTGCACTTAGCGTGCCCTCACTAGTTACTAAACAGTCGACAAGGTCTGCCCTGTCGAAACATTCAATGGTCTCTATCAGACGCCCACCGGTGCAAGCACCTGACGAGGGTCTCGGGGACTACACCCAGTGGGTGCACTTAGCGTGCCCCCACTGGATCTGCCAACTCTCGACCTGTCGAGTGGTAGAAAGTATCCATCATTGGAATATCCATCACTCGATGTGTCGAGTGACATGCCACCCCACTCCGCACCCTTGGAAAGGTCCGCACTGACAACCATGAAGTGTAGTCTATCCTTATGTAGCGTCATATCATGGTTGACCAATGATATCCATGAAACCTACAAAGTAGCTTCAGAGTGGTGCAATCAAGGGAAAACGTATCCCGCATATGACAAACTGTAAGACCCCTGCCGGTGTAAGCACTCGACAACGGTCTCGGGGACTACACCTAGTGGGTGCACTCAAAGTGCCCTCACTGACCTAAAACCTACTCGATTAAGACCTGATCTATTCGAGTGGAGAACTTTTAGATATTCTACAAGTGGAAAACAAACATCCAGTGGGTGTATAGTCAAAGAAGACAGGAATTCAATCGAAAATATACTTACAATCGAACTTACTCGGACACTAGTGCGAAGCGCGGTGCTGGCATCTTAAGCCAACTTGCTGGCCTCATACGCCTCCTTGGTGCGCAGCATCATCTGCTCCGCCTGAATCATGGCCTCCTTTGCGGCTTCGGTCTGATCTTCCGGAACGCGGTGTAGAGGAAAGGCCGTCATCGGCGGAATCGGCATAATAGCTAGAGCAGTCGAGGTAGTCTGAGCAGATCCAGTTGGAGTCGACGTCACGATAGTTGAAACAGCTGGAGGAGCACTCATCAGAGGCACTGCAGGGTCAGCTCTGACCCGTGTCGAGTCGCTTATCCCCTGGGAGGATCCGGTGATCGATCGTTGAGGCGTCTGCACAAATGAAGTTCTTCGAGTACGTATGCGCGGGATGCCTAGGGTCTCACTTCCGCCTCCCGTGCCCCCAGGGTGTTCTTCGTCATCTTCCAGCTGGATGATTTCTGCAGTTATCAATCGGCAACATTAACTTTGCAATCAACAAGCCGTATTCGAGAAGCAGAATTGAAGATTCGGTTACCTCTATGGGAAGTGGCTGCATCAATAGTGTCTACGTCCATTGCTTCCGCTCCGTCACTTTGAGGTGGCGTCACTGAAGTAGTAACTCTGATAGATCAAACGACACTTAGTCAACAAGAGTTCAGAGTCACAATCGACAGAAAAAATTCGAAAGTAAATACTCACGTGGAGACGACAGGCACAACCATCCTCATGTGTGGCAAAGCATTGCGAGGTTTGGTTACATTCGGCTTGGGTTGCCTTGACGATCGCTCACTTGACTCGACGGTCGAAGGTCGACTCCGTTTCGGGTTCTTCTCACTCGGGACTAGGGCCTTCTCCACGGTAGTAGCAGGGTCTTGGCGGGACTTGGAACGACGTTCGACGTGAGGAGGAGACTCGACTTCCTCCTCGTTCTCACCCGAGTCTTCACATTCGTCTTCAGATTCTGAAGAGCCGACGACGTCCACACTGCCGCCCTCGCTCTCCCCTCCATCTTCAGGCTGGCTCCCATTGGGTACAGGCGAATACATATGCGTCCACTCCTGCGTGATTTAAACAAGGAAATCAGTCAATAAATCAATCGATCACTCGACAGTACAAGTAGTTCAGTCGACAAAGTGCAACTTACAAGATTCTTCGGCGGATTTTCGGCCGAGTAAGGTCAGATCCTCTTGGCTCCTAAGGGATTGTCGCATGCCTCGGTGATACTGCGAAGCCATTCCTCGACAGTCTTTTGCGGAACCTCTTCTGGGTGCGTCCTGGTCGAATCCTCGGTGCCTGCATAGTGCCACATGGTGTGATCCCTGGCCTGGAGCGGCTGAATCCGTTGACTGAGGAATGTTTCCAAGAGATCCATGCCGGTCACTCCGCCCCAAATAAGTTTCACCAGGATGTCCACCAAGATTCCCACTTGAACTCGTTCCTCTTCTAACACCTTTAGAGACTTGGGGACAGCTGGACAATCAGATGTGAAAGGGGAAAGACCAGTCGACATGTTGGGAGAAGCTACATCTTTGCAATAAAACCATGTCGACTGCCAGCCTCTAACAGATTCAGGAAAGGTCATAGAAGGGAAAGAACTATGAGCTCTCTTTTGAAGTCCTAGACCCCCACACAGCTGCAATACATGAGTTTTCCCATCCTGAGGGAGGGCTTTCTTTACAGTCTGAGACCTAACCATGAAGATGTGCTTGAATAGCCCCTAGTGAGGAGGGTAGCCCAGGAAGCACTCGCACAAAGTGATGAAAGTGGACAAGTAGGAAATTGCATTCAGCGGGAAGTGGTGGAGCTGAGCACCAAAGAAGTTCAGAAACCCTCTAATGAATGGGTGGGGAGGCATAGAAAAACCTCTTTCGACGTGGGAGAGGAGGAGAACCCGCTCTCCTTCGTGTGGCTCCGGCTCGCGCTCTCCCTCTGACAACCTCTAGGTGCCGTCCGCCACAAGCCCGTAGGCAACCAGGCCGTCGATGTCCACTTGAGTGACCACCAAGGGGAGAAAGTCTCCCTGATCCATCCCACCGGCGCGGTGAACCGAGCGGTCGAGGGCTTCTTGCCCTTGCCTTTTGCCGCCCCCTCCTTGGGGCGCTCTATCTTCTCCGTGGTTCACTTCGTCATCGCGGTGGCTGCTCTCGTCAGAGAAGAGCGGAGTGTTGCGCTGAGGACAGAGGAGGCGGAGGAAGAGAGGAAATTTGGGGAAGATTACTATGCAATCCACGATGCTTCGGGATTTATACCCCGCCGAGTGCCTCACTGACGGGTGGGCCCACGAGATCATTGCACACGTCAACCGCAGAAGACGCCCTGTACGTGGCGAAATGACCGGCGTGAGAATCGAGGTGTCATGCCCCCACTTGCCCCGATCGTGGCGTCATCATCGCAGGTGCGCACGCTTCCCAAATTTTCGTATCCCGCAAGATCCGGGTCTGACAGACTGACCCGTCACCTCCAAAGATTCCTTTGGATTACTTGGAACAAAATTGGCATTGAACATTCACTCGGGCACTTTCAAGGCTGAAATGATCCGGGCAAATGACGAAGAGTTGAGTCGATGCAAGTTTCATTGAAGCCCCGAATATCATTCGGAAGATTTGGTGCCTTGTTCTGAACTGACATCGATATTCCCATTCACCACTCAAAACCCGATCCATTCGGGGGCTAATGACGAGAATATATACCTAGGGTAGGGTCCTAGGCCTGACCTACATACCCTACCTAAGGACACTACATTGGAGGACTTGAAGATCACAAGTAAGCTTCTGACTGGATTCCCGGTGGCGCTCAAATCACTCGACATGCAATCAACTCGGAGACTTCTTCCTCCACTCGACAGTCGACTGTTATTCGGAATACCTCACTTCCAGTCAATGCGAGAAGACCAGAAGCCACCCCTAGGAGGCCAACAGGCAGGCGTTAGGCCTTTCGTCATTAGTAGCTTTTATTATGTACGTTACCAGTAACGCTATTCTTTAAACCCACAATCGGACCCTTGGATGCCTGGCAATTATGAGGGGCAATGAACACTATATAAGCCGCCCCTCCCCTCTGGCACAAGGGTTCGCAACCATTGTAATTTCAACATTCCACATGACAAAGCTCCACAGCACTGAGATGTAGGGTTGTTACCTCCACGAGAGGGGCCTAAACTCATACATCCGTGTGTACACCCTCGCCGTAGCTAGGACTCTGCCCTCTCCTTTCGTACCCTACCTTCTACTGTCAGACTCGTTCCCACGACAGTAGGGGACAAGATACGTCTTTGTGTTGTTGCTACTAAGGATAAAACAATGGGGTTTATTCATATTGCTTGACTTTACTTTGTCTACATCATGTCATCGTTCTCCAAGCATTACTTTGTTTTAATTAATACTCTAGATGCATGCTGGATAGCGGTTGATAAGTAGAGTAATAGTGATAGGTGCAGACAGGAGTTGGCCTATTCTCTTATGGACGTGATGGCTATATACACATGATCATTGCCGTGAAAATCACATAACTATCCGCCTTTCTATCAATTGCCCAACGGTAATTTGTTTACCCACCGTATGCTATTTTTATGAGAGATGCCACTAGAGAACACTACGCCCCCGGGTCTATTCACTTATATATTTACAAAGGCTACTGTTACCTTGCTGCCATTTACTTGCTTTTATTTTATTTTGCAATTTACAATTATCTACTATTATCTACACAACTCACTTGCTTGCAAATAACGAGACCAAGGCGATTGACAACCCTCTTAACAACATTGGGTGCAAGACGTTTGGTCCTTTGTGTGCAGCCATTGAGACGGTTAAGGATTGCTATTCCTGTTTGTTCGATAAACCTTGGTTTCATAACTGAGGGAAATACTTACCCACACTGTGCTGCGATAACCCGTTCCTCCACATGGAAAACCCAAAGCAGATCACAAGTATCAACAGGCTGGTATTGAGCTTCATTCATTTCAATGTTGTTAGCCTCACCCCGACCATAAGAAGGCATGGCATTGTTGTTGCAAGACCGGTTGTTACCACTGCCAATTGAAGGCAGTGCATGCTAATTCTGATTTTGCATGGACTCTCTGGCACGAAGCCCTGGATGACCACACTTGAAGCACAACCCGTCCTCGGGGCGGGAAGGAGGAACTCGGGGTGGTGCAGCTGGAAGTTGATACGTCTCCATCATATCTACAATTTTTGATTGTTTGATGCCAACATTCTACAACTTTCATATACTTTTGGCAACCTTTTATGTTATTTTTGGGACTAACATATTGATCCAGTGCCCAGTGCCAGTTCCTGTTTGTTGCATGATTTTTGTTTCGTAGAAAATCCATACCAAACAAAGTCCAAACGGGATAAAAACTTATGGAGATTTCTTCTGGAATATATGTGAATTTGGGAACTGGAATCAACAGAAGGCGGTGCCCGAGGGGCCCTCAAGCCAGGAGGATGCACCCTGGGGGGTAGGGCGTGCCCTGAGGTCTTGTGGACACCCCTTAGGTCGGTTGGAGCTGTCCTTTGGCCGCAAGAAAGATAATTTTTGGATAAAGATCCCCTCAAAATTTCAGCCCGATCGGAGTTACGGATCTCCAATAATATAAGAAACGGTGAAAGGCCAGAATCTGGGAGCACAGAAACAGAAGGAAACAGAGAGAGAGATCCAATCTTGGAGGGGCTCTCTCCCCTCCGCCGCCATGAAGGGCATGGACCAGAGGGGAAACCCTTCTCCCATCTAGGGGGAAGGTCAAGGAATAAGAAGAAGGGGGGCTCTCTCCCCCTCTCTCCTAGTGGCGCCGGAACGCCGTCGGGGCCATCATCGTGACGGTGATCTACTCCAACAACTCCGTCATCTTCATCAACACCTCCATCACCTTCCCCCATCTCTGTACAACGGTCCACTCTCCCGCAACACGTTGTACCCTGTACTTGAACATGGTTCTTTATGCTTCATATTATTATCCAATGATGTGTTGCCATCCTACGATGTCTGAGTAGATTTTTGTTGTCCTATGGGTTGATTGATGATCATGATCGGTTTGAGTTGCATGTTTTATTATTGGTGCTGTCCTATGGTGCTCTCCGTGTCGCACAAGCGTGAGGGATCCTCTCTGTAGGGTGTTGCAATGTGTTCATGATTCGCCTATGGTGGGTTGCTTGAGTGATAGAAGCATAAACCCGAGTAGGTGGGTTGTTGCATATGGGAGTAAAGAGGACTTGATACCTTATAATGCTATGGTTGGGTTTTACCTTAATGATCTTTAGTAGTTTTGGATGCTTTCTAGAGTTCCAATCATAAGTGCATATGACCAATTAGAGAAAGTATGTTAGCTTATGCCTCTCCCTCATATAAAATTGCAATAATGATTACCGGTCTAGTTATCGATTGCCTAGGGACAATTCCGCAACTCCTACCACCACTTTTCCACACTCGTTAAACTAAGTTAGTTGTTTCTCTATCTTAGCAGACCCTAGTTTTTATGTACGTGTTCTTTATTATCTTGCAAACCTATCCTATCACACCTACAAAGTACTTCTAGTTTTATACGTGTTCTAGGTAAAGCGAACGTTAAGCGTGCGTAGAGTTGTATCGGTGGCCGATAGAACTTGAGGGAATATTTGTTCTACCTTTAGCTCCTCATTGGGTTCGACACTCTTACTTATCGAGAAAGGATACTATTGATTCCCTACACTTGTGGGTTATCGGAAGTCTTGGCTGCCTAGATGGTGGAGGAGCAGATGAGGTGCATCATAGGACGTGCTTGGAGCAGGAGCAGGTGCATGGTACATGTTGTGGGGGATCCAAATCCGGCGCTTCTGAGTTGATGAGCCCGAGATGAGCCCATGTCACGGTTGTGCTTGCTGCCATCCTTGTATTCATGCAGACCAGTTTCAACCTAGATGACCTTGTTCACCAAAGTGGCGAAATCAACATAGTCCTAGACAAGTAGCGCGAGCTTGATATCAGGATGGAGTCCTTCACGAAACTTCTCATGCCTACGAGCATCAATAGTGATATCTTCTTCAGCATAGCGGGACAAGTCAAGGAACTCCCGATGATAAGAATCCACAGTCTTGTTGCTCTGGGTGAGGTTGTGGAACTCTTGCTTCTTCCTGTCCATAATTACCTAAGGAATGTAGCGAGCACAGAAAGCGGCTTGGAACTCCAGCCAGGTAATGATGGTTCCAACAGGCTGTGAATGCCTATGACTGTCCCACCATTGAGCACCCGGGCCCTTCAGAAAGTAGGCCACAAAGGTGACATAGCTAGCAAGTGGGGAGTTGGCAAACTCCAGCCCATAAGTGACGTCATGGAGCCAGTCATCAGCCTCAAGCGACTGAGTTGAGTTGCGGTAGATAGTAGGGTTGAGGTGCACAAAATCCCGCAGAGTTATTGGGGCGGCTGCTGATTAATGTTTGGCCTCGGGAATTGAGCCACAAGCCCTTGCATAAATTGGCGGTTCAAGTCAAACTGCCATATCATTCCAGCCATGTATTCGGGTGGTGGTGGTGAAGTGTTGGCACCACTTCCACGTCCAGCTGGTCTAACCATTCTATCAAATTTTAACAGTGGTAGTTTAACATTGAGTAAAGCAAAGACAATGAATCGTTTATGAGGTAACATGCACAAAGAAATAAGTGCAATAGATACATCATAGTAGTAAAACACGACATACAGATCCATACATAGGTCTATTACAGGCCAACAATTTCAAGTTCGGAAAGGAAATAACTTAGACATCTAGGCGGCCTACAGGCACACGATAGAGAGATACAACAACGAGACATAGTGATAGGCTACATCAACATCGGGGACAACCACTGAAGTTGGGTAACTGCAGGTGAGTACGCCTTGCACCCACGATGGAAGGGTTCTGCGCTCCATGAACACTCTGATGCAGGAAACGGTCTTGCACGAGGAGCAGAGGCCCACGTAGAAAAATATGACCTCCAATAGCAGGCCACTCAACACCTGGTGGAAACTCTGTCCTGCTCGGATAAAGGACACACTCGAAATGCATCCTTGCACTAACTGGTGGCATCAAATGTGTGAGAGCATCCTCAAGGCAAGTACGAGTGGCGTGCAGCTCGACAGCAAGAGCTCGGACAATATGATCCAGAGCCTCGGTGTATTGCACTAGAACCCGCGGGTCGTAACAACGTCGCATGTAAGGGGTGCATATGGCAGTGTAGTATCCAGTCTCATCCCCAACAAGAGCATAAGGGATGTATCTGAAACTAGTCTCCTCCAAGCGGGGGTGCTCTCCATGGAGACGGGTGATAACAGTATAGGCATCATCATGGGCTGTCATGTCAACAGTCACTCGAACACCGTGATAGGTGTGCAGCTCAATGATGGAGATGTTCTGCCGATCAAAGATAAGAACCACACAGTGTACACCTCCTGGTTGAACTCGCGGCAGTACTCATAAATAGTGTACTCAGGGTACCGACAATATCCTAGCCTGGTCAAGAGGTCAACTAGAATGGCTGAGAACCCTTTTGCATCGATAGCCATGGTCTGGTGTACGAGCTGCCTTCCGGGACGCATTTGAAATAAGGAGGTTCAAAGATATCAAATGACGGTGTGTGCATCATATTTTCAAGGAAATATTTGTTGATAAAACAACTCTCCAGGTGGATGTGACCCCGAGAACCTAATGTTAGAGTTAGCAAAATCTTTAACGCGAAGTATAAGAGAGTTTAGAACCTAGAGTATAGGAGAGGAATAAAATATCCTAATACCACCTATTGAGATGTGGGCCCATAAGCCACACAACAATGTTAGTAAAAGTTTTTCAATGACTAGACTCAACTCCGACCAAGGAGTTGGAAAGGGGGCTACCTACAGGCAGTCGGCTCCGTTACCAACTTGTGATGCCCTCATTTTGATTGTACACTAATCATACAGGCAAATGCGCACGATCGAGATTAGGGACTCACGTGAACATATCACAACACAAGTCTAGACACAAATGAAAGTCATACAAGATTCATGTTACAAGACACGGGCCTCAAGGGCTCGAATACAAACTAGTCAGCGGAAGCAATAATATCTAAGTACGGACATAAGTAAACAAGTTTGCCTTAAGAAGGCTAGCACAGACATCAACATCGGATCGAAAAGGCAAGGCCTCCTTCCTGGGAGCCTCCTATCCTACTTATGGTTAGGGGCAACCTCCACGTAGTAGTAGGCTCCGTCGGTGTAGCGGTAGTCATCGATGGGATCAACTGTCTCCTGGGCTCCGTCATCTGATCGCAGTAATCGTATTGAGGGGAAAAGGGGAGCAAAGCAACCATGAGTACTCATCCAAAGTACTCTCAAGACTTACACCAGATCTATGCTAGTTATGCAAAATTATCAAAGGAATGGGGCAATATCTTTGGACTGACCACAGAAATGCTAGAATAGAGGGGGAAAACCTAGCCTACCGAAGACTACCATCTTCAGTGTCTTGCAGCATTAGAAGAGTGTAGATCAACATTTTATAAGTAGCAATATATTTAAGTACCTCCTAGAGATTCTTCCACGACTCCCTGCGAGAAAGCAATCTTAGAGCCAACATTTCATTTTAAAGTCACCATTCTACTTGTATTAGATCAGAATACAACTCTGAGCGTCCGTTACCATGGACACGGCTATTCGAATAGATATACTTCCTTACAGGGGTGCACCAACTTGCCCAACATGCTCGACTAACTTTGGTGGGACACAATTTCTAGGTCATGCCCTCCCTCAGCTAATCGACATGTCATGGTACTACCTAGGCTCAACAGAGAGGCCATACGTCGGTCTACATCCTAAATGTAAAGGGGTCATGGGCCAATCTCCCTTTACAACCCCGCATGTTTCACGGACGGCCGGTGCCAGTCCTAGCACCTCTTAATACAAATACGATGCTTATGCGGGCCACCCGGACGCGTGCCACTCAACTGTGATGTCTAAAGAGCTATTGGGTGAATGTATGATGCAGAGTGCCCATACTGATTCTGGCGTGTTGGTTAGTGCGAAATAGGCCAGAGGCCTTCTCAAATCACACATCCAAATCGATCCATGATATGTGGTCCCATCGCGCCGTCTCGAGGATTTACGACAAGGGCCAAGAATGCCCGGTCGTGCCTTGTCGTTATTACACAAGCACCCTCCATGTCCTCCTGACCTCAACATGGTTTTGTAGTAAAGTTAAGGTAACCGTGTGTCCATAACATCGAGGGATAACCTGAGGAATCACCCTTGATGGATCCCACTCGATGTAATCGCCAAGGTGACCGGAGAGGAATCACCCTCGATGATTCACGCTTCAGGTGTTGCACGAGAGAGTTGTTACCAGAAGTGGTGAAGGAGGAATCACCCTCGATATCCATGACCGACTAGATACACTACAAAGTTAGCATCAGGACTACATTGCGAGGTGTCACCCTTGGTACTCGATGGTAGCTTTGCAAGTCATACAACTAAAGGGGATGATGTGATGTGTCGGGGTTAGGCTTGTCGATCAGATTGATCGAGTCTTCGATGATGGAGCAACGACAACAGGGACAAAGTGGGGTCATTGGGGGATCACTAATCAACCTATACTAAGCATTTAGTATACAATAAGGTACAACAACAGTTTAACAAAAACAAGCTATGCATCAGAATTGGAGCTATCTACAACAGTAACAAAATCTAATGCAAGCATGTGAGAGAAATAATTGGGCGATGTCATACTAATCAAGGGGGTTGCTTGCCTACGGACTCTGTGGAAAGTGCATGGACATCAGCAGCGTTGTCATACATGGCAGCAGCGCCGGCCTCGGTGTCTACCAGAGAGAAGAGGGGGAAGAAACAATAAATATAATGCAAGGAGATGCATCACGATGCATGATATGAAAACATGCAGTGCTAGCGGTGACCTAATGCAGTGCTACATGTTACAAACAGAGCGGAAAAATATTTGATGATATTTCCCGAGTCTCATGCTTTTACTGGAAAGATGAATCGGAAGGGAAAGTTCCATGTACATCATGTTAGGGGCATGTGATGGATGAATAGATAACGTATTCGTTCGATTTTCTGATGAACTTTCATATATATATATAATATTTTCATCCGAGCTATCAATTATTTTATATTATTTTTCAAACTTTTAAACATTTTCTGGAATTTGTTTAATTTAGAAATAAATAATCAAAAAGCTAAGTGCACCCAGAAATGTATCTAGCCAGGCCACAAAGTGGCTCACTGGTGGGCCCTATTGACTGGGTCAACAGCCCAACCAGCAGAGGCTCACTCGTGGGCCCAGCTGCTGACTCAGCAGCTGATTGGGCTGGCCCTATCCACCGGAACAATGGTAGGGCCCCACCTGTGAGAGACAAAAAATAATCCATGGTTTAATTTTAAATGAGGTTAATTAAGGGCGCGGGGCCCAGTCGTTAGTGACTACTTAGGTTAACTAAGTTGTTAGTTTAGTTACCTAAGTTAATTAGCACGGGGGGCACTTGTCAGTTGGTCAGTGGGGCCGGGGGTAGTGACCAGGTTAGGGTCTAAACCCGCGGGGTCCACCTGCCGGTGACCCACATGCGATAGCGTGCCGGAGTTCAGTCGCTGGTGACCATAAACGCGGTAATGGAGCACTAGCCGCGTCGGGTTTCTCCCATCGGGCTCCATTTGGAGCGCGGGGTGGCGTGTTTGAACGCCCATGCAGCGTTGCATCCAACGGTGGTGGTGACAACAACCAACTTGCCCGAAGATGGAGTTGTCTAAACGGAGGCGGGGGCCAGAACTGGAGCTCGTCGGAATCGAGAAAGTATTGCGAGTGTGGCCAATCTAGCCATCTAAGTGGGCCCTATGTGGTGCCAGAAGCACGATGGAGTGCAAGGCTGGGCCCGATGAGCACCGCAGCGACAACAGCAAGGTCGTCGGCGGAGCAAAGCTTCGACCTCCATGGTGGAGCTCCAATTGGGGACCGATCCAAGTGGGAGAAGGAGGGGAACTGGCGGGAATCTCACTTCAGAGACACATGAAGTTTTGGAAATATGCCCTAGAGGTAATAATACATTAATTATTATCATATTTCCTTGTTCATGATAATCATTTATTATCCATGCTAGAATTGTATTGATTGGAAACTCAGATACATGTGTGGATACATAGACAACACCATGTCCCTAGTATGCCTCTAATAGACTAGCTCATTGATCAAAGATGGTCAAGGTTTCCTAGCCATAGACATGAGATGTCATTTGATAATGGGGTCACATCATTAGGAGAATGATGTGATGGACAAGACCCAAACTATAAACATAGCATATGATCGTGTTAGTTTATTGCCATAGTTTTCTACATGTCAAGTATCTGTTCCTATGACCATGA
The DNA here is from genome assembly GCA_022496015.1 of Hordeum marinum. Classification (NCBI taxonomy): domain Eukaryota; kingdom Viridiplantae; phylum Streptophyta; class Magnoliopsida; order Poales; family Poaceae; genus Hordeum; species Hordeum marinum. The sequence continues at coordinate 149,329,715 of CM039674.1, forward strand.
GATAATGCAACTCAGTGACACCGGAGGAGTGCCTTTTGTGTATCAAATGTCACAACATAACCGAGTGACTATAAAGGTGATCTATAGGTATCTTCGAGGGTGTTTGTTGGGTTGGCATGGATCAAGACTAGGATTTGTTACTCCGTGTGACGGAGAGGTATCTCAGGGCCCACTCGGTAATACAACATCACAACAAGCCTTGCAAGCAAAGTGACGTGTTAGCCACAGGATCTTGTATTACAGAATGAGTAAAGAGACTTGCCGATACCGGTATTGAACTAGGCATGGAGATATCGACGATCGGATCTCGGGCAAGTAACATACCGAAGAACAAAGAGAACAGCGTACGAGATTAATCGAATCCTTGACATAAAGGTTCAACCGATGCGATCTTCATAGAATATGTAGGAACCAATATGGGCATCTAGGTCCCACTATTGGTTTTTTACCGTAGAGGTGTCTCGTTCATGTCTATGTAGTTCTCGAACCCTCAGGGTCTTCACACTTAACGTTCGGTCACGTTTTGGTAGAACTGAGTTATGCATGGTGGTGGCCGAAGGTTGTTCGGAGTCCTGGATGAGATCCCGGACGTCACGAGGAGTTCCGGTATGGTTTGCAAGTAAATATTGATATATAGTAAGTCTCGTTTTGGTCACCGGAAAAGTTTTGGGTGTTTTCGGTAGTGTACCGAGGGTGCCGGGAGACCATCAGGAGGGGCCACCCACGCCGCGAGGCCACATGGGACTTAGGAGTGGTGCACCAGCCCTTAGTGGGCTGGGAAAGCCAACCCCTAAGGGCCCATGCGGCTAAGGTGGGGGAAAAGGAAAAAAAGAAGTGGGGAAGGGTTTCCATGTAGGATTGGAATCCTACTTGGAGTAGGATTGGAGGTGGACTCCTCCACCTCCTCATTCGGGCTACTCCTAGGGGAAACCCTAGGGGCGCCGTCCCCTCCCCTCCCTCCTATATATATTGGAGGGGAGAGAGGGGCGGCCACACCTAACCCTAAGCCACAGTGCAACCCTCTCTCCCCACTATATCGTCTCCCTCTAGATTCGACGGTGCTTAGGCAAAGCCCTGATGGAATAGTTCCACCACCACCATTGCCACGCCGTCATGCTACCGAAGAACTCATCTACCTCTTCGCTCACTCTTGCTGGATGAAGAATGCGGAGATCTTGATTGAGTTGTATGCGTGCTAAACACGAAGGTACCATCTGTTCGATGCTAGATCGGAAGGACCGCGAATGGATCGCGGGGCGGATCGTGATTGGATCGCGTGACGGCTAGCAATTTGGATCTCAAAGACATTCAACTACATCAACCGTGTTTCTTAACGCTTCCTGCTTAGTGATCTACAAGGTTATGTAGATCCACTCTCCCTCTCGTAGATACTCATCACCATGGATTGATCTTGTGTGTGCGTAGGAATTTTTTTGTTTCCCATGCAATGTTCCCCAACAGTGGTATCAGAGCTAGGTCTATGCGTAGATGAGATCACGAGTAGAACACAAAGGAGTTTGTGGGCATTGATGCTCAGATTGCTTCCTCCCTTGGTGTTTTCTTGATTTGGCGGTATTGTGGGATGAAGCGGCCCGGACCAACCTTACTCGTACGCTTATGAGAGACTGGTTCCATCAACTGACATGTGACTTTGTTGCATAAAGATGGCTGGCGGGTGTCTGTCTCTCCCACTTTAGTTGGATCGGATTCGACAAAGGCAGTCCTTGAGAAGGTTGAAAAGCAATTTGTGCATCACCGTTGTGGTTTTGCGTAGGTAAGATTCGTTCTTGCTAGATACCCGTAGCAGACACGTAAAACATACAACAACAATTAGAGGATGTCTAACTTGTTATTTTAGGGTATGTTGTGATATCATATGTCTAATTACATGATGAGATATATGTGATCTATGAGATGATCATGTTTTGTATAGAATATCATGACTTGCATGCCGATGAGTATGGCAACCGGCAGGAGCCATAGGGTTGTCCTTAATTATTTTATGACATGCGTGTGAATCATTAAGCGCTATGTAATGCTTTACTTTATCTCTAAGCGGTAGCAATAGTAGTAGAAGCATGGTGGGAGCGACAACCCCGATGGCGACACGTTGATGAAGATCAAGATGATTGAGATCATGGTGTTACGCCAGTGACGATGGAGATCATGCCGGTGCTTTAAAGATGGAGATAAAAAGCATAAGATCATGGCCATATCATGTCACTTATGATTTGCATGTGATGTTAATCCTTTTATGCATCTTATTATGTGTAGGACGATGGTAGCATTATAAGGAGACCCCTCACTAAAATTTCAAGATTGAATTGTGTTCTCCCTGAGTGTGCACCGTTGCGAAAGTTCATCGTTTCGAGACACCATGTGATGATCAGGTGTGATAGACTCTGCATTCACATACAACGGGTGCAAGCCAGTGTTGCACATGCGAAACACTCGGGTTAAACTTGACGAGCCATGTACAGACATGGCCTCGGAACACAAGAGACCGAAAGGTCAAACATGAGTCATATAGTAGATATGATCAACATGAAGATGTTCACCATTGAAACCACCTCATCTCACAAGATGATCAGACTTGGGTTGGTGAATTTGGATCATGTATCACTCGGATGACCGGAGAGATGTCAATTTGAGTGGGAGTTTTTAAAGTATTATGATTAACTAAACTCCTTGTCATGAACATAGTCTAAGTTGTCTTTGCAAAATTATGTTGTAGACTAATAGCTCGCGTTGTAGCTCCCCTCTGTTTTTGATACATTCCTAGAGAAAATAGAGTTGAAAGATGATGGTAGAAATTATGCGGACTGGGTCCGTGATCAGAGGATTGTTCTCAGTTGCTGCACAGAAGGCTTATGTCCTTAATGCATCGCTCGGTGCGCCACCCCCTCAAACTTCGACTATGGATGTTGTGAACATCTGACAATCACATTCCGATGACTACTTGATAGTTCAGTGTGTCTTGCATTACGGCTTAGAATTCAGGCTCCAAATATGTTTTGAACATCATGGAGCATATGTGATCTTCCAAGAGCTGAAATTGGATTTGAGGCTCGTGCCCGTGTTGAGAGGTATGAGACCTCTAACAATGTTCTTTGCCCGCAAGATGAAGGAGAATATCTCAATCGGTGAGTGTATGCTCAGATTGTCTAGGTGCTGCAATCGCTTGAATCGAGTGGGAGTTGATCTTCCAGATAAGATAGTGATTGATATAGTTCTCCAAATCATTGCCACCAAGCTACCAGAGCTTCGTGATGAACTATAAAATGCCAGGGATGGATGATCCCATGAGCTAGTCGCGATGTTCGACAGCGTGAAGGTAGAAATCAAGAAGGAGTATCATGTGTTGATGGTTAGTTAAACCACTAGTTTCGAGAAGGGCAAGGGCAAGTAGGGAAACTTCATGGATGCAAGCCAATTGCTGCTCAAGTGAAGATATCAAAGGTTGAACCCAAACCCGAGACTAAGTGCTTATATTATGAGGAGAACGGTCACTGAAGTGGAACAAGCCTAGATACTTGGCAGATAAGAACGCTCGCAACATCGACAGAAGTATATTTGATATACATATTATTGATGTGTACCTTGCTAGTACCCCTAGTGGCACATGGGTATTAGATACCGGTTCGATTGCTAATATTAGTAACTCGAAGTAAAAGCTATGGAATAAATGGAGACTAGCTAAGGGTGAGGTGACGATGTGTGTTGGAAGTGTTTCCAAGGTTGATGTGATCACCATCGCGTGCTCCCTCTACCTTCGGGATTAGTATTGACCCTAAATAAATGTTATTTGGTGTTTGCATTGAGCATGAACATGATTATATCATTTTTATTGTAATACGGTTGTTAATTTAAGTCAGATAATAATACTTAAAAGATTCAATGGTCATGCACCCAATGTGAATGGTTTATTGAATCTTGATCGTAGTGGTACACATGTTCATAATATTGATGCCAAAAGATGCAAAGTTAATAATGATAGTACCACATACTTGTGGCACTACCGCTAAGGTTATATTGGTGTAAAACGCATGAAGAAACTCCATGCTGGTGGATCTTTGGACTCACTCGATTTTGAATCGGTTGAGACGTGCGGACCATACCTCTTGGGCAAGATGACTAAGACCCCATTTTCCGGTATGATGGAGCGGGCAAGTGACTTATTAGAAATGATACATGTTGATGTATGCGGTCCAATGAGTGCTGTAGCGTGCGGTGGATATCATTATTTTCTTACCTTCAGTGATGATTTGAGTAGATATGGGTATAATTACTTAATGAAACACAAGTCTGAAATGTTTGAAAAGTTAAAGCAAATTCGGAGTGAAGTTTGAGCTCATTGTGACAAGAAGATAAAATGTCTGTGATATGATCGTGGAGGTGAATATCTGAGTTACGAGTTTGGTATACAATTTAAGACAATTTGGAAGCTATTTCAAAAACTCTCGCCACCTGGAACACCATAGTGTGATGGTGTGTCCAAACATCGTAGTCGTGCTCTACTGGATATGGTGCGTACTATGATGTCTCCTGTCATTTTGCCACTATCATTTTGGGATTATGAATTAGAGACAACTACATTCACTTTAAATAGGGCACCATCTAAATCCGTTGAGATGAAACTGTATGAATTATGGTTTGGCAGAAACCTAAGCTGTCATTTCTCAGAGTTTGGGAATGCGACACTTATGTGTGATAAGCTCGAACCTAAAGCGAAAAGGTGCATCTTCATAGGATACCCTAAGGAAACAATTTGGTATACCTTCTATCTCAGATCCGAGGGCGAAGTGTTTGTTGCTAAAACAGGTCCTTTCTCGAGAAAGAGTTTCTCTCAAAAGAATTGAGTGGGAGGAACATAGTACTTGATGAGGTTGTTGAACCTTTGTTTCAACTAGAGAGTAGCGCAGTGCAAAAAGATGTTTCTGTGGAGCCTATGTTAGTTGAAGAGGAAGTTAATCATGATGATCATGAAGCTTCGGATCAAGTTACTATCAAACCTCGTAGGTCGACAAGGACGCGTACTATTCCTGAGTGGTACGACAACCCTGTCTTAGAGGTCATGTTGTTGGACAACGATGAACCTACGAGCTATGGACAAGCGATGATGGACTTGGATTCCAATAAATGGTTAGAGTCCATGAAATCCGAGAAAGGATCCATGTATGAAAACCAAGTATGGACTTTGGTAGACTTGCCCGTTGAACAGTAGGCCATTGAGTACAAATGGATTTTTAAGAAGAAGACAGATGCTGACGGTAAATGTCACCATTTATACAGCTCGACTTGCCACAAAGAAGTTTTCGACAAGTTCAAGGAGTTGACTACGATGATACTCTCTCACCCATAGCGATGCTAAAATCTGTTTGAATTATGTTAGCAGTTGCTACATTTTCTGATTATGAAATCTGGAAGATGGATGTCGAAACATTGTTTCCTTAACGGTTTCCTTGAGGAAAGGTTGTATGTGATACAACCAGAAGGTTTTGTCAGTCCTAAGGATGATAAAATATTTGCAAGCTCCAGCAATCCTTCTATGGGATGGAGCAAGCATCTCGGAGTTGGAATATACGCTTTGATGAGGTGATCGAAGTTTTTGGGTTTATACAAAGTTTATGAGAAACTTGTATTTACAAGAAAGTGAGTGGGAGCACTATAGAATTTCAGATAAGTACACGTGGATGACATATTGTTGATCAGAAATGATGTAGAATTTCTAGAAAGCATTAAGGGTTGTTTGGAAGAAGTTTTTCAAAGGAAGACTTGGAATGAAGCTACTCAAATATTGGGCATCAAGATCTATAGAGATAGATCAAGGCGCCTGATAAGATTTTTCAATGAGCACATACCTTGTCAAGATTTTGAAAGAGCTCAAATTGGATCTGTCAAAGAAAGAGTTCTTTCCTGATTTGTAAGGTGTGGAGTTGAGTGAGACTCAAAGCTCGACCACGGCAAAAGAAAGAGAAAGGACGAAGGTCGTCCCCTATGCCTTAGACATATGCTCTATATAGTATGACATGCTGTGTACTGCACCTGTGTGTGCCTTGTGATGAGTTTTTCAAGGGGTACAAGAGTGATCCAGAAGTGGATCACTGGACAATGGTCAAAATTATCCTTAGTAACTAGAGGACTATGGAAATATTTCTCTATTATGGAGGTGATAAAGAGTTCGTCATAAAGGGTTACATCGATGCAAGCTTTAACACCAATCCGGATGACTCTTAGTAGCAATCTGGATACGTATAGTGGAGCAACCATTAGGAATAGCTCCAAGTGGAGCATGGTAGCAGTGACTACAATATGACATAGAGATTTGCAAAGTACACACGGATCTGAATGTCGCAGACCCGTTGAGTAAAACCTCTCTCACATGCAAAACATGATCGAACCCTAGAACTCATTGGGTGTGAGATTCATAACAATGTAATTCACATAGCGATGTGACCTAGATTATTGACTCTAGTGCAAGTGGGAGACTATTGGAAATATGCCCTAGAGGCAATAATAAATTAGTTATTATCATATTTCCTTGTTCATAATAATCGTTTATTATCCATGCTAGAATTGTATTGATTGGAAACTTAGATACATGTGTGGATACATAGACAACACCATGTCCCTAGTATGCCTCTAATAGACTAGCTCATTGATCAAACATGGTCAAGGTTTCCTAGACATAGACATGAGATTTCATTTGATAACGGGATCACATCATTAGGAGAATGATGTGATGGGACAAGATCGAAACTAGAAACATAGCATATGATCGTGTCAGTTTATTAGTATAGTTTTCTACATGTCAAGTATCTGTTCCTATGACCATGAGATCATGAAACTCACTGACACCGGAGGAGTCCCTTGTGTGTATCAAACGTTGCAACATAACTGGGTGACTATAAAGGTGCTTTACAGGTATCTCCGAGGGTGTCTGTTGGGTTGGCATGGATCAAGTCTGGGATTTGTTACTCCGAGTGACGAAGAGGTATCTCAGAGTCCACTCGGTAATACAAAATCACAACAATCCTTGCAAGCAAAGTGACTAAAGCGTTAGCCATGGGATCTTGTATTACGGAACGAGTAAAGAGATTTGTCGGTAACGGGATTGAACTAGGTATGGAGATACCGATGACCGAATCTTGGGCAAGTAACATACCGAAGAACAAAGAGAACAACGTACGGGATTGACTGAATCCTTGAGATATAGGTTCAACCGATAAAGATCTTCATAGAATATGTAGGAACCAATATGGGCATCCAGGTCCCGCTATTGGTTATTGACCGTAGAGGTGTGCTACCTCCTGAGCGTGCGTTGCTTTTGCCTTGAAGAGGAAAGGGTGATGCAGCGAAGTAGATGAGTATTTACCACATTTGTTGATAACCAAGGTATAAATCTAGTAGGAGGAACACGCAAGTCACCAATGGATGCACCTACACAAACAATCAAACTCTTGCACCCAACGCTATAAAGGGGTTGTCAATCCTTTCACGATTATTTGCAAGGATTAGATTCGATAGAGACAGATGTAAATGAGAATGATAAGTAAAATTTAAATAAATTGCAGCAAAGTATTTTCGGTATTTTTGGTTTATAGATCTAAAAATATATTATGGAAAGTAGACCCGAGGGTCATAGATTTCACTAGAGGCTTCTCTCTTGAAGGAAAATATGATGGTGGATAAACAAATTACTGTCAAGCAATTGATAGAAAAGCGAATAATCATGTAGTTATCCAAGGCAATGATCATGCATATAGGCATCACGTCTGTATCAAATAGACTGAAACGATTCTGCATCTACTACTATTAATCCACACATCGATCGACTCCTGCCTGCATCTAGAGTATTAAGTTCATGAAGAATAGAGTAACATATTAAGAAAGATGACATGATGGAGAGGGATAAAATCTAGCAATATGATGAAAACTCCATCTTGTTACCCTTGATGGCAACAATACAATACATGCCTCACTAACCCTACTATTTCACTGGGTGAGGACACCGCAAGATTGAACCCAAAACCAAGCACTTCTCCCATTGCAAAAATTACCAATCTAGTTGGACAAACCAAACCAATAACTCAAAGAGACTTACAAGGATATGAAATCATGCATATAAGAATTCAGAGAAGATTCAAATAAGATTCATGGATAATCTGAACATAAACTCACAATTCATCGGATCTCTACAAACACACCACAAAAGAAGATTACATCGGGTAGATCCCCATGAAGATCATGGAGAACATGGTATTGAAGATAAAAGACAGAGAAGAAGCCATCTAGCTACTAGCTATGGACCCGTAAGTCTGTGGTGGACTACTAACGCATCAGCAGAGGGGCAATGGAGTTGATTTAGATGTCCTCCGTAATCGAAACCCCCTCCGGCAGATTACTGGAAAAGGCTCCAAGATTGGATCTCTGGGGAACAGAGGCTTCTGGCGACGGAAAAGTGTCTGCGCGGCTCTTTTTGTTGTTGGGGGAATATTTGGGAATTTATAAGATGAAGAATAGGGTTAGGAGACCTGTCAGGAGACGGCAAGCCTACTAGGCACGACCAGGGGGGCCCCACGCCTAGCAGGCTTGTGACTCCCTGTAAGGTGCCCTGCTGTGCACTTCAAGCCTGGTTGATTTGTTTCTTTCCTAAAAAATTCTTTCCGAAGGTTTTATTCCGTTTGGACTCCGTTTAATATTCCATATCTGCAAAACTCAAAAACAAGGAAAAACAGAAACTAGCACTAGGCTTTAGGTTAATAGGTTAGTCCCAAAAATAATATAAAATATCATATTAACGCATATAAAACATCCAAAATAGATAATATAATAGCATGCCATCATAAAAAATTATAGATACGTTTGAGACGTATCAGCATCCCCAAGCTTAATTCCTGCTCGTCCTCGAGTAGGTAAATGATAAAAACATAATTTTTTGATGTGGAGTGCTACTTAACATATTTATCCATGTAATATTCTCTATTTTGGCATGAATATTCAGATCATAAGACTCAAAACAAAAGCTTAATATTGATATAAAAACAATAGCATTTCAAGCATACTAGTAAAGCAATTGTATCTCTTCAAAATATAATGGCAAAAGAAAGTTATCCCTACAATATCATATGGTCTGGCCATGCTCCATCTTCCACACACAAAGTATTTATATCATGCACAACCCCGATGACAAGTCAAGCAATTGTTTTCACACCTTTATTTTCTCAAACTTTTTCAACTCTCACGCAATACATGAGCGTGAGACATGGATATAGCACTATAGGTGGAATAGAATATGGTGGAGGTTGTCAAGGAAAGGGAGAAGATAGTCTCACATCAACTAGGCTTATCAACGGGCTATGGAGATGCCCATTAATAGATATCAATGTGAGTGAGTAGGGATTGCGATGCAACAAATGCACTAGAGCTATAAGCGTATGAAAGCTCAAGAGGAAACTAAGTGGGTTTGCATCCAATTTGCTTGCTCATGAAGACCTAGGCCAATTTTGAGGAAGCCCATCATTGGAATATACAACCCAAGTTATATAAAGAAAAATTCCCACTAGTATATGAAAGTGACAAAATAGGAGACTCTCTATCATGAAGATCATGGTGATACTTTGAAGTACAAGTGTGGAAAAAGATAGTACCAATGTCCTTTCTCTCTTTTATATTTTTTTTCTTTTCTCTATTATATATATATATATTTGGTGGGCATCTAAGGCCTCTCTTTTTTATTTGGGCTTCGCTGGCCTTGTTTGTTTTTCATAAAGTCCGAAATCTCATCCCTACTTGTGAGGGAATCATAGCTTCCATCATCCTTTCCTCACATGGGACAACTCTAATAATGATAATCATCACACTTTTATTTACTTACAACTCAAAACAAAATTACAACTTGATACCTATGAGAAAATATGACTCTATATGCAATATGGAAGTGATGGTGCAAGTCATAAAAGGAAACGGTGGAAGTTGCATGGCAATATATCTCGGAATGGCTATGGAAATGCCATAATAGGTAGGTATGGTGGCTGTTTTGAGGAAAGATATATGATGGCTGTTTTGAGGAAGGTATATGGTGGCTGTTTTGAGGAAGGTGTTTGTTGTACCTGTGAAAGTCACGTGGTACTAGAGAGGCTAGCAAAGGTGGAAGGGTGAGAGTGCATATATCTCATGGACTCAACATTAGTCATAAGGAACTCACATACTTATTGCAAAAGTCTATTATTCATTGAAGCAAAGTATTAAAATAATGCTCCTAGGGGAGAGGTTGGTAGGAGTAAACCATCGCACGCTCCCGACCCTCACACAAAGGTTGACAATCTATAAACAAATCATGCTCCGACTTCCTTACATAATGGTTCACCATACGTGCATGCTACGGGAATCACAAACCTTTACACACGTATTTTTACCAAATCTCAATTACTTCCTAACATGACTCTTAACATTACCATCTTCGTATCTCAAAACTTTATGCAAGGAATCAAACTTCTCATAAATACTCAATGCACTTAATATGGAAGTTTTTATTATATCCCTCTTGGATGCCTATCATATTAGGACTAAATTCATAACCTAGACCAATTACCGTGCTATTTAGTGACTCTCAAAATAATATAAGTCAGGTACGGGAGTTCAATTATTTCTATGAATTACAAACACCACCGTGCTCTAAAAAATATAAGTGAAGCACATAGAGTATTCTAATAAATTTACGATTCAACCTGTCTCTCTCAAAAGATGTATGCAGCAGGGATGATTGTGGCAAACTAAGAAGAAAAGACTCATATCATACAAGATGCTCCAAGCAAAACACATATCATGTGGTGAATAAAAATATAGCCTCAAGTAAATTTACCGATGGATTGAAGACGAAAGAGGGGATGCCTTCCAGGGCATCCCCAAGCTTAGTCTCTTTGGCATCCTTGAATATGACTTGGGGTGCCTTGGGAATCCCCAAGCTTAGTCTCTTGCCACTCCTTCTTCCATAGTACATCAAATGTTTACCCAAAACTTGAAAACTTCACAACACAAAACTTAACAGAAAACTCGTGAGATCCGTTAGTATAAAAAATAAATCACCACTTTAGGTACTGTTGTGAACTCATTATTTATTTATATTGGTGTTATAACTACTGTATTGTAACTTCTCCATGGTTCATACCCCATGATAAAACCCATAGATTCATCAAAATAGGCAAACAACTCAAAGAAAACAGAATCTGTCAAAAACAGAACAGTCTGTAGCAATTTGAAAACTTCTTATAAGTCTGTAACTCACAAAATTTTGAAAAATTTGTAAAACCTGGAAAATTTATATATCAATCGTGTGTAAAGTTTTCAGACTCATTCAACGCACTGAAAAATTAGGAAAATTCCTGGACTGGGTGCAAAAGTTTCTGTTTTTCAGCAAGATCAAATCAACGACTACCATACATCACCCTAAAGGTTTTACTTGGCTCAAACACTAATTAAAACACCAAAACACAATTATTACAGAAGTAATAATGTGGGAAACACTCAAAAACATAAGAAAAAACATAACACAAAAATAAAATTGGGTTGCCTCCCAAGAAGCGCTATTGTTTTACGCCCCTAGCTAGGCAAAACACAATAAATCTAGGTATTGTCATCTTTGGTATGCAATCCATTCTCATCACCTGGATCATGTCCATAGATATCAACATATAAATGCGTATCTTATTTTTAACGGGTTTACCTATTTTTTCTTCTAACAAATCATCATCGAATCCTACATAAATACCCCTAGTGATCCAACCAAATTCATCATAGGTTTCAAGGTAAATAGTTTGGGTAATTTCGGAATAGGGAACTCTTCTTCTAAGATTGTCTTGGTAAGATTTATAATCCCCATACTCAAAGCCATGCAAGGTTTCTTTATCATATAGGATTTCTTTAATCGGGGGGGGGGGGTGCTCAATATCCTTTTTATAGAAAGCAAAAATTTCCCTAGCTTCTTATATGATAAAATCAAATTCATGCATAAGGATGATCGTGGCAATCTTTTTGGCCTTAGGATGATTAATTTTGGAAAGTTCATAAAACACTTATTTCAAAGCAGGATGAAGATGAAGGTGCACAAATTTCCTTTCCAATTTTTCAAGAATCATGGCAATGGCATCACCATAACAGTTTGTGCTAAGAAGAATAAATTTCTTGTTCATAGGCAATACTACAGTACAACCAAAGAACTCCTGAATAACACTCTTCCCAATAATATCACCATCTCCTACTTGAAAAGTTTTAACTTTATAATTAGGAGGAAGTTTAGATTCATGATCTAGAGAGCAAGATCCAAATTTGTTCTCAAGATTAGCAGTAGTAATACGCTCAAAAATTCAATGGTAACCTTCCCAGATTCAGACATGGTGGCAACGAATCGATAAAACATGCAAGCAAGTAAAGGCGAACGAAAGAAGGGCGAATAAAAAGTCAAATATTTTTGGTATTTTCTGAAAATCGTTTTAGAAGTGGGGGAGAGAAAACGAGAGGCAAATGGCAAATAAAGTAAATGCAAGAGATGAGTTTGTGATGGGTACTTGGTAGGCTTGATGTGTATCCTCCCTGGCAACGGTGCCAGAAATCCTTCTTGCTACCTCTTGAGCATGCGTTGGTTTTCCCTTGAAGAGGAAAGGGTGATGCATGGAAGTAGATAAGTATTTCCCTCAGTTGTTGAGAACCAAGGTATCAATCCAGTAGGAGGAACGAGCAAGTCACCAATGGATGCACCTACACAAATAATCAAACTCTTGCACCCGACACTATATAGGGGTTGTCAATCCCTTCATGATTATTTGCAAGGATTAGATCTGATAGAGATAGATGTAAAAAAACGGAAATTAAAAGGTAAATAAATTGCAGCAAAGTATTTTTGGTTTATAGATATGAAAATATATTATAGAAAGTAGACCCGGGGGCCATAGATTTCGCTAGAAGCTTCTCTCTTGAAGGAAAATATCATGGTGGATAAACAAATTACTATCAAGCAATTGATAGAAAAGCGAATAATCATGTAGTTATCCAAGGCAATGATCATGCATATAGGGATCACGTCCGTATCAAGTAGACCGAAACGATTCTGCATCTACTACTATTACTCCACACATTGACCAACTCCTGCTTGTATCTAGAGTATTAAGTTCATAAAGAATAGTGTAACACATTAAGAAAGATGACATGATGTAGAGGTATAAACTCAAGCAATATGATGAAAACCCCATCTTGTTACCCTTGATGGCAACAATACAATACGTGCCTCGCTACCGGTACTATGTCACTGGGTGAGGACACCGCAAGATTGAATCCAAAACCAAGCACTTCTCCCATTGCAAGAATTACCAATCTAGTTGGCCAAACCAAACAAATAACTCGAAGAGACTTAAAAGGATATGAAATCATGCATATAAGAATTCAGAGAAGATTCAAATAAGATTCATGGATAATCCGAACATAAACTAACAATTCATCGGATCTTGAAAAACACACCACAAAAGAAGATTACATCGGATAGATCCCCATGAAGATCATGGAGAACATGGTATTGAAGATCAAAGAGAGAGAATAATCCATCTAGCTACTAGCTATGGAGCCATAGGTCTATGATGGACTACTCACGCATCATCGGAGGGGCAATGGAGTTGATGTAGATGCTCTCCGTGATCGAAACCCCCTCCGGCAGATTACCAGAAAGGCTCCAAGATTGGATCTCTCAGGAACAGAGGCTTCAGGCGGCGAAAACGTGTTTGCGTGGTTCTTTTTGGTGTTGGGGGAATATTTGGGAATTTATAGGACAAAGAATAGGGTTAGGAGACCTGCCGGGAGACACCAAGCCTGCTAGGCATGGCCAGGGGCCCCGCGCCTACCAGGCTTGTGACTCCCTGGCAGGTGCCCTGCCGTGCACTCGAAGCCTGGTTGATTTGTTTCCTTCCAGAAAAATTCTTTCCGAAGGTTTTATTCCATTTGGACTCCGTTTAATATTCCAACAAAAACTGGCACTAGGCTCTAGGTTAATAGGTTAGTCCCAAAAATAATATAAAATAACATATTAATGCATCTAAAACATCCAATACAGATAATATAATAGCATGCCATCATCAAAAATTATAGATACGTTGGACACGTATCAAGGTGTCTCGGTCATGTCTACATAGTTCTTGAACCCACAGGGTGTGCACACTTAACGTCCAGCAACGTTTCGGTAGTATTGAGTTATGCATGACGGTGACCGAAGGTTGTTAGGAGTACCAGATGAGATCCCAGACTTCACGAGGAGCTCCGGAATGGTCCGTAGGTAAAGATTGATATATAGAAAGTCCCATTTTGGTCACGGAAAAAGTTTCAGGTATTTCCGGTAGTGTACCGGGGGTGCCGAGAGGCCATCGGGAGGGGCCACCCTTGCCGGGAGGCCACATGGGCCTTAGGAGTGGCGCACTAGCCATTAGTGGTCTAGGAAAGCCAGCCCCTAAGGGCCCATGCGGCTAAGGTTGGGTAAAAGGAAAAAAACCTAGTGGGGAAGGGTTTCCAAGTAGGATTGGAATCCTACTTGGAGTAGGATTGGAATCCTACTTGGAGTAGGATTCGAGGTGGACACCCCCACCTCCTCCTTCAGCCAACTCCTAGGGGAAACCCTAGGGGCGCTGGCCCCTCCCCTCCCTCCTATATGTATTAGAGGGGAGAGTGGTCAGCTGCACCTAACCCTAAGCCATGGTGCAGCCCTCTCTCCCCACTAGATCGTCTCCCTCTAGATTTGGCGGTGCTTAGGAAAAGCCCTACCAAAATAGTTCCACCACCACCGTTGCCACACTGTCATGCTACCGGAGAACTCATCTACCTCTCCGCTCCCTCTTGCTGGATCAAGAAGGCGGAGATCGTCATTGAGTTGCACGTCTGCTGATCGCGGAGGTTCCGTCTGTTCGGCGCTAGATCAGAAGGACCGCGACTAGATCGCGGGATAGATCGTGATTGGATCGCGGGACAGATCGTTATTAGATCGTGAGACAGCTAGCGATTTGGATTGCAAAGACGTTCAACTATATCAACCACGTTTCTTAACACTTCCCTCTTAGCGATCTACAAGGGTATGTAGATCCACTCTCCCTCTCGTAGATACTCGTCACCATGCATAGATCTTGGGGTGCATAGGAAATTATTTGTTTCCCATGCAACGTTCCCCAACATGAAGGCCCGGTGAGTGACGGGAGAGCAGGTAAGCGACGCAATCGTCAGTGAAGCGCCAACGGGGCAGAGGTAGAAGACGATGTCGAGGAGCCTGATGCGGGGGCGTTGAGCTCCAATGGGTGGCGTCAGGCGACGTAGGAGACGGCGGGGAAGCGGATGGACGTGCTCCTAGGAATTGGGGAGCACGGTGGACACATGGGAGAGTTTGTCAATGGCGACGGCGACGCAGGTGGAAGCAGGAGAGAGGGAAGCGACGCGAGGGGAGGGGAGGAGAGATAGCTAGAGTTTGCGAGGAGGCTCGGGGGCGACCTTATCCCCCTACGAGCGTCGGTGGATGGCCAGCGCGTGGCCATCCGCGGCCGTGGATGAGCGTGTGGCATCCACCATGTCGGGCAAGAGCAGTAGGAATGGGACGACTCCCTAGTGGGTCGGGCCTACACTGTTTGACTTTGGCCGAGCTCACGAGTAGCCAGGCTTGTTTTTCTCTTTCTTTTTCTTTTCTTTTCTTGTTTTTGTTTTCGATTATTTTTAGCACTAGTTGACTTTTGTAATTTTTGTAACTTTACCCATAATTCATATTGCAATATTGGGTACTGCCACAAAAGGTTTGAGATTTATTTAAAGTGGTTTGTAACTTTAATAATTTAAAAAGCATTCAAATCATTGTTTTGGCCTGTGATTTAATTATGTTGGTGCTTTTAAATACTTACAAAAATGTTGTTTCATATTTTATAAATACTTAAGGAATATTTGCAACCCAACCATGATTTTAATTTCAGGTTTGTGAATTTCTTATTTACCTTTTAACTAAATATTGAATTTCAAAAGGGAATTTGAAATGAGATATGATTCAAATGTGATCAAACACTGTTTAGCAAAATGGCTTAGCTTATCCTGATGATCACTGTAGCTTGATTACATGGGTTACTGTAGCTGATAATCCAGGGATGTTACAATGATCATTATCCTGGATACCACTACTATCATTGTTATGCTAGTTGTCTCGATTCTATCGCTATGTCTCGCCACCTACCACTTGTTTGACAAGCCTCATTGCATATATAATTGCATATATCATATCAAAATTTGGCATTTTTGGGATCCAGTTGCGATATTTAAGCAATTAAATGCATTTATAGACATTTGCTATCTTAATAGTATCTAATTAACAAGAAAAAGGGCCAAAATCCTATATAGAACTTTAAATGATGTACCTTTAGTGTAGATTTTTTTGGCCCGATTGCCTAAACAGAAAACACTAAAAACTAACTTTACAAAAAAATGGCAGAATAAATAGCATTGATGGGCACATATGTCTGCCTGCCATTGGTATTTGAGTTACCAGTGGTGGGCACAAAACAACACCCACCATTGGTATTTTTTGACATATTTGCGGGAGGCCAGAACTACCAGTGGCGGGCACATATTCCTGCCCACCAATGGTATTTAAGTTATAAGTGGCGGGCACAAAACATCACCCTCCACTCATATTTTGAACATATTTGTCGCATGTCCAACAAATTCCTGTGTCTGGCACGTATCCCTGCCCACTATAGGTAACTCAAATAGCTGTGGTGGGAGCTAGTTTGTGCCCGTTACTAGTAACATTTGTCTCATGACAAATCTGAACAATTGTTACAAGTGACGGGGCGCAAGCTGATGCTTGCCATTGGTAAGCCAATAGCAGTGGCGGGGCTGTTTTGGAGTCAAACTAGACTACACTCGTCGCTGATTTGCGCTCACCTATAAGCCCTTTCCAAGTAGTGTCACCAACCCTTCTCCATCAACAATTCCATGATGCTCACCAGCAGGAATAAGTAATTCTTTTGTAGGCTCGCTGGACCATGATGGGATTGGATGAGATTTATCATGTAATTGAGTTATTTTGATAGGGCTTGATCCCTTGTATCCACTATGTTTTGAGATTGATGTTGCTATGACTTTGCTAAGCTTAATGCTTGTCACTAGGGCCCGAGTGCCATGATTTCAGATCTGAACCAATTACGTTTTCACAAATATGAGGGCCTTTTGGATCCTATCTTACAATTTGTATGCACCTATATGTGTTATGATCTGTAGGCCCCAAAGTGAAAATAGTTGGGATCACCTACGGCGATGACCGTAATTTGAGGAGTTCATGTATCACCATGTGTTAATGCTTTGTTCGGTTCTCTATTAAAAGGAGGCCTTAATATCCCTTAGTTTCTGTATGGACCCCGCTTCCATGATAGAGTAGTGTAAGGGCATATTTCTCCTTAAGTGGTTTTGGTGATTGATGACAATGCCTTTGCAGATTAATCATGTGCATTGAGCATTTTAGATATCTCATGTCTAGGCACAAGATGATTCGGTGCCCCTCAGAGCTTATTGATGATGGTTGTTCTCTATGTTTTCTTTCGATGGATTTGAGTCATAGGAAAGCCATACTATTAAGAGGGGGTCCACTTTGGAAAGGTTTGGGAGGAAACAACACGTACACATCTATCCTGTTTGCACCACCTTTCCTTTACTTCGGTGGAGCACCAGTTGTTTTCCTTGTGTGTGCAAAGTGAAGCCTGCGGGAGTACTTGTGTTCAGTGGCCAGCGATAGTACCGCTCAAGGGAGTGGTAGTACCGCAGGAGCCCGCGGTAGTACCGCTCAGAGGAGCGGTAGTACCGCTGAACCTTGCCCTAATACGTACGCCTGCGGTACTAGGTGCGGATGTAATTTTTTACATCCGCCCTAGTGCGGTAGTACCGTGATGTAGTTCCGGTACTATCGTGCCAGACTTTTTCGCAGTTTCGTCCTCAGCGGAGGTAGGCACGGAAGTAATTTTTTTACTTCCGTGCACCTCCAAGTGCCTGTATCTACCGACCATGTGGTAGTACCGCATGGGCTCGCGGTAGTACCGCTCCGGCGGTTCTAGCGCTAGCTGCCTAGTGCAATCGGCCTGCGATTGATACTCCCGTGCGAGCGGTAGTACCGCAGGTCGCAGCGGTAGTACCGCAAGCACTTGCGGTAGTACCGTGGTCTGCTGCGGTAGTATCGCGACGCACGGGGCTGAGGGTGGGGATAACGGTTGGATCTTTTCCCCCACTATAAAAGGGAGGTCTTCTTCCTCAAGAAGACTACCTCTTCCTTCCCCAAACTCCATTGTTGCTCAAAGCTCCATTTTAGCCCGATCTCTCTCCCTAGCCTATCAAACTTGTTGATTTTCTAGGGATTGGTTGAGAAGGCCTCGATCTACACTTCCACCAAGAGAAATTTGATTCCCCCACTAATCCCTTGCGGATCATGGTATTCTTGGGTGTTTGAGCACCCTACACGGTTGAGGTCACCTCAGAGCCACATTCCATTGTGGTGAAGCTTCGTGGTGTTGTTGGGAGCCTCCGATTCAGTTGTGGAGATTGCCCCAACCTTGTTTGTAAAGGTTCGGTCGCCGCCTCCAAGGGCACCAATAGTGGAATCACGACATCTCGCATTGTGTGAAGGCGTGAGGAGAATACGGTGGTCCTAGTGGCTTCTTGGGAAGCATTGTGCCTCCACACCACTCCAACGGAGATTTACTTCCTCACAAGGGAAGGAACTCTGGTAACACATCCTCGTCTCCACTTTTGGTTATCTCATACCTTTACTTCTTGCAAGCTATTATTGTGTTGTATCCCTTGCTTGCTTGTGTACTTGTTGTGTTTAGCATCATATAGGTTATTCATCTAGTTGCACATCTAGCCAACTTATTTGATGCTAAGACTAAATTGTTAAGGAAAATTTAAAAAGTGTTAGTTGCCTATTCACCCCCCTCTAGTCAACCATATTGATCCTTTCAAGTAGGACAAAAGATGTCATGCAAGTTCTTATTATAAGCACACATGACTATATATGGAATACATGCCTACATTATATTTATGATTTTGAGCTAGTTTTGTGTCGCTCTAGTGTGTAACTGCTACCTGAAGGATTTCATCCAAATCAATTAACCATCACTGATCCAAGTCCTATGCTTTTTCTCATATTGATTTCATTAAGTTACTTTCATTATTACTGCTGCTAGAAACAATACAATCTGCTGCTTTTACTGTTCCTATTTGCTTCAGTTACCGTACTACTAGAAACTTCATTGGAGAAAGAAGTTCCAGCTGTGGTTGAATTGACAACTCAATTGCCAAGACAAATAAATATTCTTTGGATCCTGTTGCATCAAATCAATAAATTTGGGTGAAATACTATCCTCGAAGACTATTGCGATCTCCTATACTTGTACGTTATCAATGCCCAGTAGGCTCCCAAAATTCAACTATCTGGACTACCCGAGCTAGCCAAAATCTAGACCATATATGCGGGAGAAATATGGTTACCTGGACTATCCACCATGTGATGTCCAACAAATGGGCTGAACACAAAAACTCCACCCCACGACGCGCCCTTCCCTTTTCCTATCGGACCCTCCCATTCCTGCTCGGTTTCTTGCCGTAGTGGGACATTGTCGCCGGAGCACTCTCTTATAAAACTAGATTACCCTCACCTTAATGTGTTGCAACATGGATGGATTTTTTCATATTTATAATATAATATAGTGGGTTAAACTAACACATAATATTGCCGCAAAATAATAAATAACTATAGAGAACTATAGAGATTATTCTCAAAGGTCCATTCAACTTTACAAATGCACACTCACATGGGAAGCGAGTGGCGACCTGAACATATTTTTAGTGACTAGCAAAATCCATCTCTAGCCCACACACCTTTCTTTGCTAGAAAGAATACTTGTCATTCTTCTCTTCCCCATCCTTCCATACATATTCTACTCCTAGCCCTTTCACCTACCTATTGTGTTGGTGCCAACCAGTACCATGTCAATATCAGCGCGTTCACCAGTGACACCTTGTCTTCTTCTTACTCCTTCTTTTGCCAGCTTTAGTTTTTGTTCCTACTTATTTTCAAGAACACTATTTTTTGCTTTATTTTCGGGAAAACTCTTTCCGTCTCCAACACAATTAACCACTTGGATGCTTTAATCCTTTTTTCCTTCCTATTCTTAGAGCACTCTTCTTTTCTGCTATATCATGAATCACCTGGCCAATGTAGTGATGTGTTAACCTCGCTCGCAAATGTTTCGCAATCCTCAACGAGTGGAAATCTTGGAGAGCATGGTCATCATTCATCTTGCTGAACATTTGGTCAACCATGACGCGAGCGCATGGTGGCAGTTGTCCATGTTGGCAAGCGGTGCTTGGCCACGTCCTTAATATCCCATTGACCGACCTTATCCACGAGCGCTTTCAAAATGATTTGGCACGATTGACTTGCTTTTTATTTAATTAATTACACAAATAATTAAATACCTACCTAATTCTCTGCAAGCCTACTTAACTATCAACCAAATCAATCAATATTTGTCAAACTTAGAAAATCAATCTGTACTTCTAATTATTTGTAGGCTTAATGAATTGGTTGTCTAATTACTTACCTGCATTAAGGACATGGTTTCCAAATCTCTACTCCTAATTGGGGAGTTGGTAGCCTGGTATGCGGGGTTTTTTCGTACGTGGTTTTTTTCGTCTGTTTTTTCTTCGTCCCACTCCCACCAACGCCTTCTACTGGTTTTCTTATCTATTGGTTTATTTTTCTCTTCACTATTGTTTTTCAAATCAATACTTTCCTAACATACAAAAGAACACAAATCTAGCTTTCCTAACTTATCCAAATCAACTGATCTCTCTAATTAATGCAATTTGTTTTAGGAAACAAATAGTAGATTTTTAGGAAACAAATAACGGATTTTAAGAAAATTAACTAGTAAACCATGACAACCAAATCTTGCTCCCTCCGTCCGAAAAAACTTGTTGAAGAAATGCATAAAAATAGATGTATCTAGAACTAAAATACGTCTAGATACATCCATTCCTCCAACAAGTTTTTACAAATGAAGAGTGTATTACTCCCTTCGTTCCTTTATCTAACGTGTATTTTTTTAATAAAACTCCACATATCAAGGTGCATTTCTTCTAATTCCTCGCAATTCCGTTTATATCCCCCTGAACAAAGGAAAGTATCTCTCTCACGATTGCATGTATCTCTTCTTGTAGAAAAAGGAGAGAACCCCTCTCTCAATTGTATGTATCTCTTCCTTTATTTTTCTAGTTGATTTACTTGTCACTAACCAACAAATTAACAAAGGATAATTTTGTGTAAAATTTCCTATAATTTTGTGCCTTGGTCACTGTTGGGGATATAACCCCGCAATATGACCAACCCTTGGCGGGTCCGGGTCATGTTGATGGCTCGTGAGACAGCCCAAGGGTGAGCCGTAAAGCCAATGGCCCATGAAGATAGATGACTCATGGTGTGGGCCGCAAGGTGGCCCGGACTGAGAAGACTCGGGCGTGCAAGCCGCTCGGAGACAGTTTGGACAAGAAGATAGAGTAAGACTCGAATAGACAATGAGACTCAGTTAGACAATTGTAAAGACCCGTGGTCCTGACCTCTTATATAAAGGCAGACCCAGGGCGGCTTAGAGATGAGGTGATCGAGAACTAGGTCAAGCTTTAGCTCCCTTGTAATCGATACAACAAGCAATACAAGCACAAGCAGGACGTAGGCTATTACCTCGACTTGAGGGGGCCGAACCTGGGTAAACCCGTGTCCTTCATCCCAATCAACCCCTTTGAGTCCATCACATTAGCGATGGCCTCGAATCCAAGTCCTTTCACCCAGACATCTGCCGTGATAAATCCACGACAGTTGGCGCCCACCGTGGGGCTTGCGCTTGGTGGTGTTGAGTTCTCAAAGGGCTCTCTCCCAGGGCTCAAGGGATACGTGGTCGGAAGGATGAGCAAGAGTCGCCATGGCCGGCTCTACATCGACGATGCCGGCTAGGGGCTTGATGCTGAGTCCGTGGAGTATGGATTCCGGGTCCCGTTCGGCGGGATCCATGTTTTCATCGGAAAGGCTAATGGATCTACACCCAGGCCGGACATCTGCACCAACATCATCGAGCTTGCTCGGCGTCTCCAACCTGCAAGTAATGTGCGGCCTATTCGCGCCAATCCGGGTCAGAAGCATGTCTTCGTAGGCTTCACGCAAGGTAGGGATCTGGAAGCTTCCGGGTCACAGGAAACCCTTGTCTATCCAGAAGGTGAATCTTCAAGTGAAGAAACAGAATCAATGTACCAGCTCCGCAACGGTGGCCTTGGGGGCTGTGACAATGCATACTCTGAGTCAGATGGCTTCAAGTCGGATTCTTTAAAACCTCCGATTCATGCGGCGGTCTTCATGGCAGGATCATCCCTAGCCATTGGTAGTACAGCCGTGGGAGCCGCCGCTTCGGGTGATAGCCCGCCGCCTCCGGCTCAAGTTCTTGTGGAGCTGATGGATGAACTTACGGCTCTCATGGCCACTGAAATGACACCAGATAATCAAGCAGCTCGAAATATAGAGATTGCACGGATCAAGGGCCGGATGGCTGAGGAACGACAAAGGATGGCTGAGCTGAAGGTCCAGATGGAAGAAGAAGCAGAACGTATCAAGATAGATGCTTTCCGTCTAGGGCTGGAGCAAAGGTCAGCAGCAGCGGTACACAGGAGGAGGCATCAGTCCCGTCTACCAGAGCGTTATGAAGCAAGGAACCTCTTTAATACCCCCGGCACGGGGCGAGCCGCGGGCTTGCCCGAGAGCCGCCCAACAGAGCGTCCGGTGACTCATCCGGCCCAACATAACCCGACTTCACCTAGGGGCTTTCCAACGCCGGCGGGTCATTATTCTAACCTGGCTGAGAATATGGTAGCGGCTGCCACCCGGCTTGAGACGATCTATCCCGGATGAAGCACCCTTTGCGGAGGATGTGCGAAACGCCATCGGGTACTTGCAGACGGCCATGGCCCAGCAAGAGAGGTACGCTCACAGCCGGAGCCGCGTCCATTCAACCCCTCTTCCTAGCCGTAGCTTTAGCCGGCGCTACGAGTCACCAGCAGGTTCCAGCAGTAACCATCACAGTGAAATTCCAATGGGTCATCGACCACGAAGAGATACACAGGCATGTGTAGACCATGCGGGAAGACCGCAAGAGGCGCTAGCTAGGCCGGCTTGCCATGAACTTGGGCCTTCCATTTCCATAGGGGCAGGTGTAATCCCCAGGACGGGGGGGGGCTGCCGTGTCTATCGCTGGCTCTCCGGAGCGAGCGGTTGCCGAAAGACTTTAAAGGTCCCCGCAAGGTCCCAAATTACACCGCTGATTTACCCCCAGAGGCCTGTGTGGAAAGCTATGAGCTGGCCATGGAGATGCTGGAGGTTAGTGAGGCGGTTTGTGCCAAATATTTCATCATGATGCTTGAAGGCCCGGCTCGTACATGGTTAAAAGGGTTGCCACCTAATACCATCAATTCATGGGCAGAGCTTAGGGCTCGGTTCATCAAAAACTTTCAAGGGACGTGCAAGCAGCCTATGACCATTGTGGATCTTGATCACTGTGTCCAGCAGGAAAGTGAGTTAGCTCGTCATTGCATACAGCGGGTCTCGACAATTATCCACTCATCAGAGCAGATCACGACGGCTCAAGCGGTGTTGATTTTAGAAAAGAATTGCCATTTTGTTCCTTTAAAGTAGAAACTTGGCTGGCTCAAGCGTACGTGTCAGGACATGGGAGAGCTCATGATGGCTCTCACGAAGTACGCTGACTCACACAGCATGAAGGATCCGGGTTCTGATGAGGAAAAGGCTAGTCAAGGCAAGAAGGGCAACCAAGGCAAGGGCACAGTGAACAATGGTCACTAGAGTAAACGTAAGAATCCAGAGGCCGGGTCAGAGCTGGTGGCCAACACAAACGCCCAGCAAAATCACCCCAAGGGCAACAGGAGGTTTGGGCCGCCCTTGAGCAGGAATAATTTTTCCTCGAACATGGAAGAGATGCTTAAGCGACCTTGTCTGAATCATAGTTTGCCTGATAGACCAGCAAATCATACATGGGAGAGTTGTTCTTTTATGCAGAAGTTCAAGCGGTATGCCACACAGCCTAACCATCGCGGGGCGGCCCGCCAGGCGACCCAGGACGTGATGGGTCAGGAGCTGGATTTGGTTCTGGCGGGTCAGGAGCCAGTTTTGGCTCTGACGGTTCAGCACCGGGTCATCCGGGTCAGGATAATCACGAGGGACAACAACTGCATTCTGGTAATAGTAATCAACAACAGCAGCAACAGCGGAATCAGTCCGGTTTTCAGAGTAATGCAAAGCAGCTCAGCTCCGGGCAATACCACGTCTTCCCGACTAGCCTCAATAGACGGGACCAGAAGTTGCATAAACGGGCAGTCAATGCGGTTATGCTGGCTCTTCCACAGTATCTAAAGTGGTCTGAATATGACATAACATGGAGCCGTGAAGATCACCCGCCACGCGTTGATGACTCGGGGCGGCTAGCTTTGGTTGTAGCCCCCCAAGTGGGTGGATATATGTTGAACAAGGTGCTCATGGATGGCGGCAGCAGCATAAACATCCTTTATTATGACACCTTCCGGCGGATGAAGTTGCTCGACAAGGACTTAAAACCTTCGTCCACTATTTTTCATGGTGTGGTGCCGGGTAAGTCGGCGCATCCGGTGGGCAGGATTTCTTTGGAAGTAGCTTTCGATGATGAATACAACTTCAAAGTGGAGTCCTTATGGTTTGAGGTGGTGAAGATCAAGAGCCCTTATCATGCCTTGTTTGGACGGACGGCTTATGCTAAGTTCATGGCTCGGCCCTGCTATGTTTACTTGCAGCTCAAGATGCCCGGCTTAAACGGTACCATCACCGTTCATGGTAGCCGAAACATGGCTATTGAGTGTGAAGAAGGGGATGTAGCTTACGCAGAGTCCAGTTGTGCTCAGGAGGATCTTAAGCTTTATAAGGAGAATGTTGATCCGGAGGATATGACCCCCCTGAAAAAGCCCACCACGGAGGTTGAGCTACCCCTCAAATTTTCAGCGGATGATACCAAGGCAGTAGATTTCAATCCGGGCGACTCATCTAAGCAGTTCATCATTGGAGCTCATATGGATCCCAAATAGGAAAGCACGCTCATCGAATTCATCCGTGAGAATCGGGACATCTTTGCATGGAAACCTTCTGACATGCCGGGTGTACCGAGAGAATTCGCTGAGCACAACCTTAATGTGGATCCAAAGTTTAAACCGATCAAACAGTTCCTGCGGCAGTTCAATGAGGAGAGGCACAAGGCTATTGGGGAAGAAGTTGCCCGGCTCTTGGCTGCTGGCTTTATTGTTCAAGTTTTTCACCCGAAATGGTTGGCTAACCCAGTGCTGGTGCTCAAAAACAATGGCACCTATCGTATGTGTGTGGACTACACAGACCTTAACAAGGCTTGTCCGCTGATCCTTTTGCCCTCCCTCGAATTGATCAAATCATTGATGCTACAGTCGGATGTGAAAGTTTATGCTTCCTGGATGCTTACTCAGGTTATCATCAGATCAAGATGGCAGTGAAAGACCAGGAGAAGACGGCGTTTATTACACCCTTTGGGGCGTTCTGTTATGTCTCTATGCCTTTCGGGCTCAAGAGTGCCCAGGCAACTTATCAATGATGCGTGCAGAACTGCCTTCATAGTCAAATTGGCTGTAATGTTCATGCTTATGTAGATGACATCATGGTCAAATACAGAAAGACGGAGACTCTTTTGGAGGATCTAAGGGAAACCTTTGACAATCTCTGGGTCTACAAGATGATACTTAACCCGACCAAGTGTGTCTTTGGTGTTCCAACAGGGAAGCTTTTGGGTTTCTTGGTCTCTAAGCGTGGCATTGAGGCTAACCCGGACAAAATCAAAGCTATTACTTCTCTAAGAGATCTGACTTGCATTAACGACGTTCAGCGCTTAGCAGGGCGGATTGCTGCGTTGAGCCGCTTCATAAGCCGTCTTGGAGAGAAAGCTATCCCTTTATATCAGGTGATGAAAAAGACAAACAAGTTTGCCTGGAGCAAGGCGGTGGGTGAATCACTTGAGGCACTTAAGAAACAGGTCACTGAGCCGCCAGTGTTAGCCGCTCCGGCTGAGAAAGAACCGTTGCTCCTTTATGTGGCGGCTAACAACAGAGCGGTCAGTGTTGCAATTGTGGTCGAGTGCAAGGAGGCTGGGAAGGAGTATCCTGTGCAAAGGCCGGTTTATTATATCAATGAGGTCCTGACAGAATCTAAGCAGAGATATCCGCACTGGCCGAAGCTGGTATACGGTTTTTTTATGGCCAACCGCAAGTTAAAGCACTACTTTCTAGGGCACCAAGTAACTGTAGTCAGTTCTGCTCCGTTGGGAGATATTATCCAGAACAGAGAAGCCATAGGGAGGATTGCCAAATGGGCCTTAGAGCTGGGACCTCTTAATGTAAAGTATGTTCCTCGCACGACGATCAAATCCCAAGCTTTGGTGGATTTCATCAATGATTGGACAAAGTACCAAGCTCCCGAAGAAAAGCCACATAATACATACTGGACTATACATTTTGATGGGTCCAAGCAGTTAGAGGGGTCCGGAGCAGGGGTTGTCCTGACATCCCCAAAGGGTGACAAGTTTTGTTATGTGCTCCGGCTGATGTTCCCTTGCACTAACAATGCAGCTGAGTACGAGGCTTTGCTTCATGGTCTTAGATTAGCCAAAGAGATGAATTTGAGCCGGGTCAGGTGTTTGGGTGACTCAAATTTAGTAGCTCAGCAGGTTTCTGGCACTTGGGACTCCAAAGACCCACGGATGGCGGCTTATAGGCAGGCGGTTGATATTATTGTGGGTCATTTCAAAGGGTATCAGGTAGATCACATTGATCGTCGCAAGAACGAGGCGACGGATGCTTTATCACGGCTAGGTTCCCAACGTAAGCCGGTGCCGCCTAATGTCTTTCTGGATGTCTTATATCATCCGACTATCAAGATACCTTCAGAGGAGGATTTGGCTGTTCCTGACCCGGAGGCAGAATTGGTGGCGGCTCTACATGTTATCCCAGATTGGACTATTCCTTATTTAGACTATTTAACCCGGGGAGAGTTACCAGAGGATGAAGATCTGGCTAGAAAGATCACCTGCCGTTCTAAGTCCATGACGATAATTAACGGTGAGTTGCATAAATGCAGTGTAACAGGGTTTTTTCAACGTTGTGTTTCACCAGAGGATGGCCGGCAGATCTTGAGTGAGATCCACGCTGGAGATTGTGGGCACCATGCCGGCTCAAAATCTTTGGTGGCCAAGGCTTTCCGGCACGGGTTCTTCTGGTTGACGGCTCACAAAGATGCAGAGGACTTAGTCCGTAAGTGCGATGGTTGTCAGAAATTTAGCCGGCGTGCTCATGTTCCGGCTCAAGAATTAAGGATGATACCAATCACTTGGCCGTTTGTGCTCTGGGGGCTGGACATGGTAGGGCCTTTCAAAAGATCCAAGGACAAGAAAATGCACCTCCTGGTGGCGGTTGATAAATTTACCAAGTGGGTAGAGGCAGAGCCGGTCAGCAAATGTGATGCAGCTACAGCAGTTCTGTTTATCAAAAAGCTAATCTACCGCTTTGGTTACCCGCACAGTATCATCACTGATAATGGTACAAATCTATCCAAGGGGGCTATGAAGAAATTCTATGATGAAGAACATATCCAGCTTGATATATCAGTCGTGGCACATCCATAGTCCAACGGTCAGGCGGAGCATGCCAACCAGGACATTTGAAGAGGAATTAAGCCGCGACTTATGGTTCCTTTGCAGCGAACGCCCGGGTGTTGGGTCGAAGAATTACCTTCCATCTTATGGAGCATTAGAACCACCCCTAACAGGTCCACGGGTTTCACGCCCTTCTTTATGGTGTACGGCGCTGAGGGCGTCTTACCCAGCGACATCCGGCATGACTCCCCAAGGGTGGCGGCTTACGTTGAGACAGACAACGAGACGGCATGCCGAGATGCATTGGATGCTTTGGAAGAGGCGCGAGAGTTAGCAACATCCCGATCGACAATTTATCAACAAGACCTGCACCGCTATCACAACCGCAGGGTCAAGACCCGGACGTTCCAGGAGGGCGACTTGGTGCTCCGACTGATTCAGGACCAGACAAATATGCATAAACTATCGCCTCCATGGGAAGGACCCTTTGTGGTCAGCAGAAATCTCAACAACGGGTCATATTACCTAGTCGATGTCCGAGACAACTCAGATGCGGCGGGTCAGGAGACCCGCCGGCCATGAAACATCGTGCATCTCCGGCCTTATTTCACCTAAGGGTGTAAATATCTACCATTGTACACTATCATTGTACATACCGCAGTTATATGAATAAACAAGGAAACCTCTGCTATTTCATGCATCCTTGTACAAGAGAAGATTAAGCAATATTCCGGTTGATGCATCAACTAAGGTCGGCGAACGCCAGTAGATGCCTATTAGCCAGGCGTTATGCCACAAAATCCGGCTCAAGACAATGAGTCGCGGTGAGGGCGGCTTCTCGCCTTCGGGTGCAGCTTCTAACGCCTATCCGCCGGCGCTTGGCATCGTATTGCTGAACAGTGGTAGACAGCTATTAAGCTGGGCATTTTGCCACACACAAAAAATCGACTAAGGCAATTAGTCGTGGCGAGGGCGGCTTCTCGCCTTCGGGTGCAGCTTCTAACGCCTATCCTCCGGCGGGTTATGCCGTAATTGCTGAGGGGGACTTCTTACCGACGGGTATCATTTCTAACACCCTATCAGCCGGCTTTATGCCATCTCCGGCTAACCAGTTTAGCCGCGGTTATGAGAGGGTTTTTTTACCGACGGGTAGCTAACGTCTCATGACCCACGAACGGCGGCTTTCTGCCTCCGGGTAAAGCTTCTAATGCCTATTAGCCGGCCTAAGGCCATGTAAAAATAGCTAAGATAACTTAGCTGCGGTGAACGGCGGCTTCTTACCTTCGGGTACAGCTTCTAACGCCTATTAACTGTTCTCATAAAAATCCGGCTTAGGAAAAATTAGCCGCGGCGAGAGCGGCTTCTTACCTTCGGGTACATCTTCTAATGCTTATCCGCCGACGTTTATGCCATATTGTTACCTCCGGGTGTATCTTCTAAATGCCTTATCGACCAGGCTTTATGCCATTTCCGGCTAACCAGATTGGCCGTAATTATCAAAGAGGTAGTCACCACCTCCGGGTGTGGCTTACCTAATCTTGGCTGCAGGTGTCTTATATGATGACAAGGCAAGTGTAAATAACTCAAAGCATACAAAGACAAATGGCAGACCAAAAGCCGGATCATCTTATAAGACAAATTTCAGACAAGTTTTCATCTAGCTATTACACTCCCACAGGAGATCAAAATTTCAGGCAAAGTTTTTTCAGCCGTCACACGGCGGGTTAAGCTGATACAAGATCTTACAGCAGCAGCTAGTTGGCTGACGGGTCATCCTGCGCTGGCTCTTCTGGGGCCTTGATCTGGAGGTTGTCCAAATCCCAATTGCAGTTCGTTAGAGCCGCAAAAGAGCCCTAAAAAAAGGGTGACGGGTCAAGATCTGGAGCAAAGAGGTCCTTACTCCGAGCAGGCGTCAAATCTTTGCACTCGTATAAAGGACCCCGGACACTCTTCTGCTCCGGGTCATACGCTGCTTGTTAAGTTGACACATCAACCTCCTCCGCCAAGACAGAAGCTAACACCCGGGACTCTTTCATGCATCGGCTGTAGTCAGCAGCAGTAAACTCCGAGCCACCATCTTTTCTTGAAGGGAAGCCCTCCATCATCTCGGTGGCTGTCAGGCCCGGAGCAAAGGCCAAAGCTCGGCTGATGCCCGCAATGGCCCCTTGGCGGGCGGCTGATTTCTTGAGTTCGGCGATCTGTTTTGGCATGGTGGAGAAGAGCTCTAAGACACCCCTGAGAGTCGCCGGAATTTTCTCCTTATATTGCACGGCCTTGATAGTGCAGATTGCACCACAGTACAACTGCTCAGTTAAGGTATAGATGGCCTTCAACGGCAGTAGGCTATCAGAAGCCAACTGCCGGCTCCTAGGACCTGTATAAACTGGACAATTTAGATGAGTCGCCAGTCTAAGTAAAGATGAAACTATTTGAAACACAAAGTTTTGACAAGCTTACCAAAGAGGGCGGCTAACATTTTGCTTATGTGGCACTTCAAGCCTTGGAGTTCATCCACCACAGCTATCAGCCACTGGTCGGTGTCATCCGCCCGTTGGGTCAAGGCGGTCTTCTCAGATTCAATTGACTCTTTAAGGGCGGCAAAATCAGCCTTGATTGTGGCTAGCTCTTCAGAGAGAAGCTGGCACTTTTCATCGGCGATGCTGCGGGCTTCTTGTTGAGCCGCCAAGTTGGTCTTCAGGTCCATCAATTGTGACCCAGCTTCGCTTAAAGCTTCCCGTGACACGTCAAAATACATGATAAATCGCTAGAATGGAAGTCATATCAAATAATGAAGGTTAAAGACAAAATTATGCAAGTCTCAAGCAGATTGCAAGCAATATGTTTGACACTTGGGGGCTAATGTATATTTGATCTTCGAGCTCATAACACAGTTTCGGCTCATCTTCATCAAAGTTAATTCGGAACTTGGGGGCTACGATATGGCTCTTCAAATTTGCTTATAATTAAAGCTCCGACTCAACGTTATCAAGTTTGAGTCGGCCCTTGGGGGATACGATTGTCTGTTCACGGTATCTACAGTGAAGATCCGACTCAACTCTAACATGTTGAGCCGGCCCTTGGGGACAAAGGCTTTGGATTTTCTACAGAGGATCAGGAAAGACCCGGTTCACCTCTTAACTAGATTGAACCAACCCTTGGGGGCTAAGTAAGGTTGTAGCAGCAAGAGGAATACCTCATATTTTGTTTTCATCAAAGTTACCGGCCGAAGCTCCAGATCCCGGCTGATGGTAAGCCTATTTATATACCCGACGTGAAGTTCTTCGTCCGTCATCTTCAAAAGGGAAGAGTCAAAATCCAACTTCTTGGAGGCCTCAGCAGACTCTTTATGCCTGGTCAGCACATGAGTCGGAAGGGACTGGAGAGAAGAGCCGGTGATCACAACCTCTGGAGTTGCAGTGGCCTTGGCAGGACTTGGCGGCTTTGAAGGACCCCTTAGAGGGTTCTCCGAGATGATATCTTCAGCAGCTGGCTCGGTGGAAACAATTGGCGGATCTACATCCGGTTGTGGCTCCTCCGGTTGTTCCTGCTCCGGCTCTTCAGCGGCAGGACTGGGGGAGGGCTTGTTGGTCTTCCGACGCTTGGCTTGAGCACTACAAGATAGAAAAGTGAGAATCCAAAGGATATTACTACCCTACAAAGAATCGGATATTATAGTGTAAAGACACTTGCAGCGGGTTGATCTTCGGAGGCGGCAGAACGGTCGCCAAAGAGTCGCCGGAGGAGGGTGACTTCTGAGATGAAATTCAAGAAGGATGAGACGACACTAAGGTTATAAAGAGAAATGAATCAAACATGAACACATACCTCAGTAGGGCGTTTCTTCGGAGCCGGCGAGTTCAGCAAGCCCGACATAAGCTCAGTAGAGCCGGCGCTCCGGGTCTAGCGACGTTCAGCTTGTTGTTGCTTTTTCAAAAGAAAATCGGGAGCCGGGTAAGCGAGAGGATGAGAAAGAGGAAATTTTCTGGCAACCTGCCACGACTTTCAGGGGACAAAATATTCTGAGCCGGAAGAGACATAGTTTACCTCAGGGGCATTGGCACGGCTGGTCTCCACTTCATCCTGCGAGTAAAACAAGCATTAGTAAAACAGGAAGGCAAAGAATCAAGCAAACAACTAAAACTTTACCTCAGAGCTGGATGACTGTGGCGGGTCGAACCACTCCTCTCGCGGGGCATCTTTCTTTGGCTTCTTGGCTGGGGTCTTCTTCTTGAGCTTCTTCAGAGGAGGGACGTACTCCTTCTTCCAGAAATTAGAGTCGGCCTGCGAAAATAACTCGGAGAAGAATAATAGATTAGGAAGGTACAAGCAACATCCAAGAGACGGATGGGAAGAAATTAACTTACATCTGGAGCCGGATTGTTGACGCTGAAAGGCGCTAGGCCAATGGTGCTGCATGAGCCGAAGGCTTCGTGGACAAGGCTCCGGATGACAGTGGTAATGTCATCCTCTGTCAAGGTTGATTTGCTGAAGCACAAGGAGATGTCATACTTGCCTTCATATTCATACATAAGCCGGCTTCTATGGCTTAAGGGCATGATCCGCCATGAAATCCAGCAGCAAATCAAATCCAGTCCGTTCAAACCGTTGGCCATGAGTGCCTTGATCTTGGCGTGAGCCGGCTCATACCTGGCACGCTCTGAAACTGAGAGCCGACCAGGAAGCTCTGAATCTGTCCTGAGCCGGGAGGGACAATAACCAGGCAATGGGTGCTCATCTTCAGGAGAGGTGTCCTTGCAGTAGAACCAAGTCTTATTCCAATCCTTTGGATGACTCGACATCTACGCAGCCGGAAAAATGATGTCTCTGCGTTGTTGAATGGAAATACCGCCAAGTTCCAGACTCGGACCGCATTTCATTTCGGTTTGGTGGTTGGCGTAGAAGAACTCTCGAAACAACCCCACAGACGGCTTGATTTGCACGAAGGCTTCGCAGAGCACTTTGAAATTGCATATGTTTGAAACAGAGTTGGGGGCCAAGTCTTGAGGGTGAAGCTTGTACAAATGGAGAACGTCACAGAAGAATTTAGAGCTGGGCAGCACGAACCCTCGCTCGATATGGTCAGAGAAAACTACTACCTCTCCTTGTTGGGGAGAGGGCCAAGTCTCGTCACCTGGAACCCGCCAGTGAAGGACCTCCTTGGAAGGAAGAGTGCCCGCGTCAACAAAATCCGCTAAGTACTCTTCTGTGACGCTAGATCCAACCCAGTTGCATGAGTTGGAAGCGCGGGACATGGCGACGGCTTAAAGACTGTGCAAACTTAAATATGCGGCGAGTTAAGAGCAAGCAATATATGTGACAGCTTACAATTTTAAGGGCTCTACAAATACTACGCCATAGTTCGGCTGATGAGAGCCGGAGAGGTCTGGCGGTTCAACAAGGAAGGGAGGAGCGAAAATTGGCTAAGTCCTGAAAAACAGGTTTCGTAAACTACCGCTGCAATTATGGATCTACAAAAACAGGAAAATAGGTTCTTATTTTTAGACCTAGTGAAGAACAGGCGCAACAGAAAGGAATGAAACAAAGCCGCAACGGTTCACGCATTGCGCACGGCTGCCTTGTGTGCGGCGGCACGGCGGAGACGCGCGCTAAAGACGTCGACGGTGTCGGAATACCCTAACGGTGGCGATGGAGGAGCCCGAGCGGTGGTGGCGGAGCTTCTCGCGAACCCTGCTATGGTGGCGATGGATCTAGGGGGAGCTTGAACTTACCGATAATGGAGCGGCGGACGCGAAAGAGGCTCTGGTATGACTCAGGTTGATGCAGCGGCCTGGTTGACGGCGATGAGAAGGCGGCGCCAGAGCAGGGAACGCCGGATCAGAGACGATGAAGGAAAGAAGATGAAGGGAGAGTGGGAGATGGAAAGCTTCCCCCCGCAACAGGTCTTATTTAAAGAGAAGACAGGGCAAGCACAAAAATTTAGGCAATGGAAACCATTTGACCGAGGCAGACGTCTCGATTTTCGGGCTGACCATTTAATAAAAGATTCGGTGATACGTCAGCAGATCTCGTGACGTCACGCCGGGTCATCATCGGGTGACTCGCCAAAGAGCAGAAGATAAGGATGAAGTGAGCAAGCTCAATTCAACCTGGGGCCTAATGTTGGGGATATAACCCCGCAATATGACCCGCCCTTGGTGGCTCCGGGTCATGTTGATGGCTTGTGAGCCGGCCCAAGGGTGAGCCGTAAAGCCAACGGCCCATGAAGATAGACGGCTCATGGTGTGGGCTGCAAGGTGGCCCGGACTGAGAAGACCCAGGCGTGCAAGCCGCTCGGAGACAGTTTGGACAAGAAGATAGAGTAAGACTCGGATAGACAATGAGACTTGGTTAGCCAATTGTAAAGACCCGTGGTCCTGACCTCTTATATAAAGGCAGACCCGGGGCGGCTTAGAGATGAGGTGATCGAGAACTAGGTCAAGCTTTAGCTCCCTTGTAATCGATACAACAAGCAATACAAGCACAAGCAGGACGTAGGCTATTACCTCGACTTGAGGGGCCAAACCTGGGTAAACCTGTGTCCTTCGTCCCAATCAACCCCTTTGAGTCCATCACCTTAGTGATGGCCTCGAATCCAAGTCCGTTCACCCGGACATCTTCCGTGATAAATCCACGACAGTCACCGTGCCCAAAAACAATATATCTTTACTCCTAATTGGGGACTTGGTAGCCTGATACACCGGTTTATTTTCATCCCACCTTCCACCATCCCCTCCTACTAGTTTTCTAATAAATTAGTTTATTTGTCTTTTTTTTAAAATCAGCACTTTCCTAACGTACAAAAGATCACAAATCTAACTTTACTAGCTTACCTCATCAATCAATATCTCTCATTAATGTAATTTGTTTTAGGAAAGAAATAACAAATTTTCACGAAATAAATAACGAATTTCAAGGAAATTATGACATACAAAATCTTACTATATGAAAGCATTATATGTACATACTTAACTTGTTAT
Organism: Hordeum marinum; assembly: GCA_022496015.1. Lineage (NCBI taxonomy): Eukaryota > Viridiplantae > Streptophyta > Magnoliopsida > Poales > Poaceae > Hordeum > Hordeum marinum. The sequence continues at coordinate 149,364,498 of CM039674.1, forward strand.
GGAAGGAGTCCAAAACTTTCCTAACTTACCTAATCAATCGATCTCTCTCATTAATGTAATTTGTTTTAGGAAAGAAATAACAGATTCTCTAGAAACAAATAACGAATTTCAAGGAAACTAATAAGTAATTATGACGAAAAAATCGTATTATGAAAGCATTATATGTACATACTTATTTTGTTATGGAGGGAGTCCCCAACTTTCCTAACTTATCTAAATCAATTGATCTCTCTGATTAATGTAATTTGTTTTAGAATAGAAATAATAGATTTTTAGAAAACAAATAAAGAATTTCAAGAAAACTAATAAGTAAATTATGACAAAAAATCTTATTATGAAAGCATTATATGTACCTATTTAATTTGTTATGGAAGCAGTCCCAAATTTTGCACATGCCTCACCACCAAGGCCCAACCCACACACCTGCCGCGTCACCACCTTCCCTTGCTGCCTCCCCGTCCACACCCAGGATCCCCAAACAGGTGTAGGGGCAGAGTGGGATCGGAGGGAGAGGTCACCGGAAGCACCTTGCTGGGACAAGCCCCCACGACGACCAACCATAACCAGCACACCGTTGTCGCTCTATAGTCGTCCAACAAAGGTGAGCCGGGACCGTCCACCAACATAATCTCTCATTCTCATTGTGCCGCATGGGGAACAATCACCCTAGGGATTCTCGATTTGGTCATGGCTGCGTCGTTGGGTTTATCATGGCTTTGTTTAATTTGAGTTCTGCTGTTCATACGAGTTTGATTCGCCAAAATCAGATTTTTAATAATGCTTCCAACGAGGAAGGTCTGATGCGAGCGAGTTTCTTACCCGATCAGTGCGTAAACGAGCAGTTCATTGATTCCTTGATCCAGGTGCCTGAGGCCCCACAAGGAAGCAGAACAACGTCCGCCCCAATGTTGGTCGCCCCAATGCGGGAGGAAACATGCAAGTGCTCGGGGATATCGACAACTTTGTCCACGGCCACATCCTCGACGGCAAGAAAATTAGTGCAAGGATAGAATCCCATACTGCTTTTTTGTTCTTCCGTTCTTTGTACTAAATTGGTCTTGTCACTATAGCAAAAAGATCCCGCTGCCGACGGGGATCAATTGTCCAATCACCAGGAGTGTCAGCGCCTAGCTCTTGAAGAAGGTTAGGCTGATCCATGTAAGTTATGAACAGAACACCATTTCCACTCCTACATGCTTCGAAAGCAACCTGACGAAGACTTGCCAGAACTTGCGGTTCTAGGGGCTACAGATGACATCCATGTTTTGATCCTACAATTGCAGGAGTTCTTAGGTTCTTCTTAACTTACCATTGTTGAAGGGACTAGACAAACACTCGGAGTATCACTAACTATGACATACGTGGGCATCCTCTGTTTCGGAGTCTTCAAACATTGCATAGGGAGGATTATTACAATCTAAACTCTGTTGTAAGTGTCCGACTCCTTTGTCTTGTACTTGTGTATTTTTTCAGCTTCTCATGTAACAGTTATTGCAGTCTATTTTTTCACAAGAGTAGGCAACTTATGTTGTATTCGCCTCTTAATCATTGTAAGGAGATCATCTTAGGAAACGAAGAATAGTTGCATCTTCTCCTATGCTTAGTGTTAATTTGAATTGCTATTTTCAAAGTTTTATTTTGGGAAACTGAAAGTAATTATCCTTGTCTTCTGTTTGTAGGCAAATGATGCTCGTGGCAAAAGGGAACCATGACATGACTTGCATATGAAAATTGATGGTCCGACAACTTGTGATGTTATGCAGAACTATTGGTCGGAGGCTTTGAAATGCCATGATAATACTGAAGAATATACTCTGAATATTCGGGAGATGAACCCATGAACCAGATTTGTATCCATTTATGGATGGATAAATTTTAGGATCCATTAGTAGCTAATGGTATAGCTTATGATCTTATAGCTAATGACACCGGTGATCTGTTAAAAAATATCATGGAAGTTAAGTACTTATCTCTGCCTCTACTTTGTCGATGACAAGTTCAATTTTTCATATTGATGGATCAAGTCGTGTTGGTTTAACTTCAAAGTAGTAAAAGGAACTTGTAGTTGTTTTACGTTAGTTATCTTATCGGCTACGGAAAATAGTTGTGTCATCTTGGTATTCCAAACATCTATTCATTTTTGTAGCCTCTATGAGTTCTTCCTGGTATTCCAAACATCTATTCATTTTTGTGAACTAAAATTGAGGGATATGGTATGTGTGATGAGTGTGAAGGGAAAGGTGCAATAAGGATACATGAGTAATTGGTTGTCTGTACCATATCAACACAATGTACTTTTAGTTTTATAATTCTGATGTGATGGTGCGGTTGACGCATGGTCATATTGGGTGTAAAGAATTTTCCCTTTTCATCATGCCTCCTTGTACAAGTTTATTTTTGGTAGATTAAGAAATAATGAACGAACCGACTTATCAAGCATTGCATATGATGCATAAAAATAACATTTTACAACTAAATTAGTTTAGTGTTGTGTGTTTCAGTAAGAATAAACACAATTCCAAGTTCTGTGAGATCGAAGCTGAACTACATGATGAGAGATACTTAGATCATGTTAGAAAAATAATAGTATACTATATGTTTTATTATCCGGTGGCAAATTTCACCTACAGACATAGCATCCGCTGAGCGGAAAGGAAAAAACACTTATGATCGGCTTGCTTGGTTGCCTTCCTCTTTCTTCTTTGGCGATCACATCTCTCCCATTTCTACGGTGCGCCCATCCTCCCTAATGCGTCAAGAGATTAAGATGTACCTGTCGACGCAAGGTCGAGCACCTTAAAACTGACCGGGTCGATCTCGCTACATAAAAGAGCCTCCGAACTTTGGGTGTTTTCCTGTTGTGCGGGAGCTTCACGAGAACGCCATCAAGCACGAGCACTAGAGGAGATTGTTTGATTGATGGATGAATCAGGCTTCTAGGGATCTTGATGAGCCTTTCGTGGCCCTTGCCTTTGAAACATCACACCGACGCCTACCATAGTCGTCCTCCCCTACCAACACGGGTGACCATGAGGAAGGTGTCTCTTCCTCGTCCATGGTGATGGCAAGGGGAGTCCAAATTCTTCAGGCCAAAACCCTAAATGTCGTGAGCGTGTGCAGCATCTCCATTGCCTCACCCAGCTCTCCCTCACGCCGGCTCTCTCATGGGCATGGGGAATGATGCGCACTCCTTGCCTCGCACCATGCCCTAGATGACAATGACATGGACAACTAGGCGCACAATAAGGCGAAGCCCTCCCATCACTATGACGTAGAGGTTTGAGATCATTATTAGAACAAGAAAAAAATGTTTTTTAAGACTTGCACAAGTTGTTAAGGCAAACTGTTTGTGTAGCCTTCTGCTTTAGTATAACCAAACACTCACTTTTTTTAATGTTTTTCTATGAATTTTTTCTTGAGTCTGCCTGCAGCTTTGTGATTCTCTACAGATTTTAACTTTGCAAAAACAACACATCTAAGGTCAATCTATTAGTTTGGTTCAAATGGCCAAAAATGTTTACTACGTAAGTCCTTTTGGGGATGAGCATGGTTATGTTTATTTTGGTATCTCTTACAATCGAGGGACTCACATGCAAGTTTCTTTCGACAAGGATGGTTAAAGGAACACAGTGACTATGAGGAGGTTGATTACTTAGTGGCTCACTATGTTATTTATTATCCCATGGTAACGCGCGAGTAGTTAGCTACACACCATCTGTCATACTTTTTAGTTTTCTATAGGCTGTGCTAAGGTTTAAATAAATTGTTACCAATGTGATGCGCAAAGATAGTGATAGACCGTCCTATGAAGTTTACTGCATGTTCTTGTCTTTACCGTCATTGTACTGCATGTTTTCTTTCTTATTCCATGTTGATATTCAAGTATAGTGTAAGTTCTGACTGAAAGAGCATACATTTTTTATTTATGTCAAATTTGGTAACCAAAAATGTAGCCTTACCAATCATGCGAAGGTTGTGCTCACCGGTGTCGTATAAAGGGAGGGGGGGTAGAGGTATGGTCGGGGACAATGGTGGATCGTCAGAGAAGGCGGCTCAGGCAAGGCGACACATGACATCAGCACCGGTTACAACCAGTGTCAAAAGGTGGGCCATGGGTATGGATGGAAGAACATGATGAAAACGAGCATGTAATTTTAGAAGAGGGGAGATGATAGAAGGATGGTCAGGGGCAACGGCGGACTTAAGAAAAATGCGGCTAAAGTAGGGTTGCACGTGACACCAGCATGGGGTGTGACCAATGTCGGAGGGGTGGATCAGGGCCAACGGTGGACCAAGGGAGAAGGTAGCTTGGGCAGGGCGGCGACGTCACCGGCCGCGACCAGTGTTGCGGCAATGGTGGACCAACAAAGAAGGCGACTCAAGTACGGTGGCACATGGTATCGGCATCAGCCTTGACCAGTGTTGGAGGGTGGATCAGGGCCGATGGTGGACCGAGGGAGAAGGTAGATTGGGCAGGGCGGAGCCATCACCGGCCGCGACTAGTGTTGCAGCAATGATGAAGCGACAAAGAAGGCGGCTCGGGTAGGGTGGGACATGACATCTGCACCGGCCTTGACCAATATCGAAGGATGGGCCATGGGGACGAAAAGAGGAAGAGGAAGATGACGATCACAGAATTTTACCACCGAAAAAACAAGCGCGGGTGCATAGTTTCTCTCATAGTACACACTAATGTTTTTGACAAAAGGCAATATATTTTTGAAGGACTTCACTCAAGTCACTTAGTCATTAATTTATGTATTCCGCCCATAGCAACGCACGGACATTCTACTAGTGATAATAATAAATGACAACACATTGAGAAATATCTAGTTTTCTTTGGATGGTTATTGATAAAAACTTATGTTTGCCTTTTAGGAAGGTGATCTCACATATATGGTGCAATTTTAAAATTCTTAATTACATATTACTTACATGATTGAATTGAATCAGCACCTACAAAGGCAAGCATGAAAAGATCTCCCCTTGAATGACATATGGTTTTATAATGGGAGAGAGAAAATCCAGTGGGGGTGGGTGGTGAGGCGAAAATAAACCAGTGGGAAGGGGTGACGAGTGGTGAGGTGAAAGTAAACCTAGATATCGTGTTACCAACTCCCCCTTTAGGAGTAGATATTGTCTCGTATGATCCAAGCCGAAGCATCTCACTGGTTTAATGAGAAGGACAAATGGAGTGGAAGGGGATGATGGGAGGTGGAGCGAAAATAGACAAGACGAAAAATAAAGTGGTATGGAGAAGCAACAAACTCCCCTTTTAGGAGTAGAGATACGGCCCGAGCCAAAGCATCTCACAGGTTTAATGGGAGAGAGAAAAATCCAGCGAAAGGGGGTGGTGAGAGGTGAGGCGAAAATAAACGAAATAAAAATAAACAGGTAAGGAGAAGCAACCAGTCCCCCCCTTTAGAACTAGAGATCTAAGAGTATGTAGAAAGTTCTACCAGTATGGCGATAGTTCTAGTACGACGCATCTTCGTGAGAATAAAAATAAGTGTTCTGAAGGTACGATTTTATTGACACCAATGGTAAGACAAGTTTATTAACTGCGTAAAAAGAGGTATCACGTCTTGGCAATTGAATGTACCTAGTATCTCCAACCGGGGCCATAAACATATATTTCATCAATTCTAAGATATAAGATGCCCTTATATTTTAAGAATCTAATTAGATCAACAATTAGACTAATAATGTCTGAACTATGTGACATAAAATCTTGCCACTGAATATCATATTCAAACTCTTTTTACAATAACATCATGTTTAAGCCGCATAAGTCATATTTCATTGAGAAATGTATGCTTTCCTCCATCAACTTGTCAAAGAATATATTTTTAGTGTCTCCAATTCATTACGAGGCAACTAGCCCTAGAACTTAAAAACATACATTTTTATCTTCCTCTTCGTGATACAAAGTGTTTTTCCAATGGTGGCATGATTTTTGGTCATCAACTGCTCGACGAGATTTCCTTGCAAAAGAGCATGGATAGAAAGAAGATGAGGTGGGTGTCAATTTAGACTGCTAATTGTGAGCTTGGGTCAAAAAAGTCATCGAGGAAACTTGTGCATGAGCTATCAAGTTTAAGTCCGAGGATCGATTTGTATGATACTGAAGTCGAGAGACAAAATACGAACACAAAACCTGTAATTTGATATGATCTTTCCTAGAACTGGTGTTGGTTTATTTTCTTTGAATTTTTTTATATTTTTATTTATGAAAATACCGTAAAACTTTTGTTTTACATTTTGGCTAACAAAAATGAACACCACACAACTGAGCAGTTCGATTGTTGGCTAAACTTAATCCTAAAATAGCAATACAACTCGCATTCTACATAGAAGAGAGTCTACCTATGTTTAGAGGCTGACATCAGGGAAGCATCCATACCTCGTCGCCGATAAATTAGACCCTAAAGCAGACAAATCATGTTCCTCTTGCTTATTTAGTCATATCTCTTTTTTTAGTTGTATTTAGTCATATCTATAAGCACCACAGATAAGTGCTAATGAGTGGAAAATATGTTTTACCCAGCTTAACGTTGGATATTAGGCTTTTAGCCTTATCACCGCCTCACATTCCTTGACACTGATTGCTAGTTAATTTCTCTCACCTCTAGCTCACAAGTGAACGAAACTATTTCCCGAAAATCAGCGAATATCACTTCTTTCGGTCCGGCTGCCTTGCATATGCGTGTCCGCGACTTTGTGCAAGTTGACACCAAAGAAAGTCAACCAATCACATCACGAATTCCTTTACTACTCCTTCCTTTTAAAATATAGTGCGTCCGTACTTCTTAAGATTTAATCTTAATCATAAATTTAACTAACAAGATCGGTTACGGCGGTAGCAAAAATTATACCAATGAATTCATATTTAAAAGAAGTTTTCAATCATATAATTTTTACTTCCGTCACGGTCGGTCTCATTGGTTAAATTTATGAATAAAGTTAAAATACGTAACCAAAGACGTATTATGTTTAAGAAAGAAGGGAATAGAAAAAGTAGGAGCAACTACCGCCGACAACAGAATCTCGCAGGACTTGACGTGAGAAAGAAGAGACGCGCGTGCAGAAGAGAGCAGCAGCAGCAGCGTGGTGCACGTGCACGCTTTTGCCTTTTCTGACCGAGTGCGTAACCACCATGCCCTAGGGACAATTTCTCCTGCTCATAGAGTCATAGTGGTCAAATTTCCCAGCTGCAATCAAAGGAATCGTCAGCGGTCTCCCCTTTTTAAATTAGTGGCTGTGTCATCTGTTTCGGGCCAACCCTTTTAACTCAATCCTTTTTGCGTACCGAATGATTTTTGTTCGACTCGTCTGTTCATCCAAAGAGATTTCAGTTGAACAATTGCAGCAATTGTTTCGGGGATTCCGTAGAGACAAATTGCAGCTATTGTCCGCCCTCTGCTGTCTGCTCCTTGATTATTGGCAGCTGGAGAAGTGTGGCGCCCTAGCACTTTTCGTGTCCTGTTGTCCTAGAGAAAAGGAAGCACAGTAGACAGTACCGGTACGCACAAGGCCACAGCCGGTCCTGGCATGGTTAGGTTCAATGCACCGCCAACGCGACAGCGCAAGCACGAGTGGCAGGGCCCGCACCCTGACACGGCACTAGTGCATCGTAGTAGGCGTATACGGTAGGTCTCGATGTACATGTCACGACCAGTACTCCCTTCGTCTCAAAATAAATGTCTTAAATTTAATATAATTTTGCACAAAAACAAGTTTAAAGTTAAGATAATTATTTTGGGACAAAGAGAGTACTAGATAATGTCTGTTGCTGCGAAACTTTTGCTAAAAGAATCATACAAATTGCTAAAAAAATCTATAACTAATGACAAGCAAATGTAAACTTTAAAATGGAAATAAAATTCAAAGGGTATAAAAAGATTGAGATGTTGGAAATATGACTTAGAGACAATAAATAAAATATTTATTATTATATTTTTTTATTCATGATAATCGTTTATTATCCATGCTATAATTGTATTGATTGGAAACACATTACATGTATGGGTAAATAGACAACACTTTGTCCCTAGTATGCCTCTAGTGAACTAGCTCGTTGATCAAAGATGGTCAAGGTTTCCTAGTCATTGACATGTGATGTCATTTGATAACGGTATCACATCATTAGGAGAATGATGTGATGGACAAGACCCAAACTAGAAACGTAGCATATGATCGTGTCAGTTTATTGCTACTATTTTCTGCATGTCAAGTATATGTTCCTATGACCATGAGATCATGCAACTCATGGACACCGGAAGAGTGTCTTGTGTGTATCAAACGTCGCAACGTAACTGGATGACTATACTTGTGCTCTACAGGTATCTCCGAGGGTGTCTGTTGGGTTGACATGGATCAAGACTAGGATTTGTTACTCCGTGTGACGGAGAGGTATCTCAGGGCCCACTCAGTAATACAACATCACAATAAGCCTTGCAAGCAATGTGACTAAGTGTTAGTCACGGGATCTTGTATTACGAAACGAGTAAACAGACTTGCCGGTAACGAGGTTGCACTAGGTATGGAGATACCGACGATCGAATCTCGGGCAAGTAACATACCGAAAAACAAAGGAAACATCATACGAGATTAACTGAATCCTTGACATAGAAGTTCGACCGATAAAGATCTTCGTAGAATATGTAGGAACCAATATGGGCATCCAGGTCCCGATATTGGTTATTGACTGTAGAGGTGTCTCGGTCATGTCTACATAGTTCTCGAACCAGCAGGGTCTGCACACTTAAGGTTTAGTGACGTTTCGGTAGTATAGAGTTATGTATGGTGGTTACCGAAGGTTGTTCAGAGTCTCGAATGAGATCCCGGACGTCACGAGGAGCCCCGGAATGGTCTAGAGGTAAAGATTGATATATAGGAAGTCCTATTTTGGTCGCCGAAAAAGTTCCGGGCTCATCGATAGTGTACCGGAAGTGCCGGTAGTGTACCAGGAGACCATCGGGAGGGGTATTTCGACCCAAGAGGCTACATGGGCTGTGGGAGAGTGAATACGAGCCCTTAGTTGGATGGTGGAAGTCCCACACAAGGACCATGCGGCTGGGAGAGAAAAGCCCAAAGAGAAAAGGTGGAAAAAGGCAAAAAAGGCAAAAAAAAGGAGTCCTAGTCCTACTAGGATTGAAGGATTCCTCCTCTCCTCCTTGGTTCGGCCGAAGCCTAGGGCTGGCCCTTTAGGGCCAAGCCTCCTCCTCTCTTCCTCTTATATATACTAGAGGTTTTAGGGTTTCTGGCACTAGTTTTTCAGCCACGTGCTACCCTCTCCTCTAGTGCATAGTTTCTCCTCTAGATCCGTTTTCTATAGTGCTTACACGAAGCCCTACCGGAATTACTCCACCACCATCGCCGTGGCGCCATCACGCTGCTGGAGAACTCGTCTACCTCTTCGTTCCCTCTTGCTGGATCAAGAAGGCGGAGATCGTCATCAAGCTATACGTGTGCTGAACGCGGAGGTGCCGTCCATTCGGTGCTTGATCGGGACGGATCATGATTGGATCGCGGGACGCTCGGCGATTTGGATTGTGAAGACGTTCGACTACACCAACCACATTTTTTAACGCTTCCCGCTTAGCGATCTACAAGGGTATGTAGATCCACTCTCCCTCTCGTAGATGCTCATCACCATGGATAGATCTTGCGTGTGCGTAGGAAATTTTTTGTTTACCGTGCAACGTTCCCCAACATGAGAAGGGTCCGATGAATAAGACCCGGGTCATCAACATGACTGGTGCCTAGAAGGGGGTGCAAGCACAATTCCTGGCGGTCCTACCGTTCCGATCTATAATGGTGGTGACCTCCAGGAATTGATCGACCACATGAAGAAGGTTTGGAATGTGCAAGGGGAGCTGGGTGACCATGAACTGGCTGCAGCGGAAGGGCGAAAATTTGTCCTCAAATTATGTGAAGATGTAGGCTGGCATCACATCATCAAGTGGGAGGGTGTGGCGGTACAGGGGCGCCGCGTTCCTAGTCATCAGCCTGGAGAACGAAGTAGATCCTGCATCACTAATTTTCTCTCATGTGCCGATGTGGATACAGTTCAGGGGCATCCCGTTCTACCTTATCACCGAGGAGCTTGCTCATAGCCTGGGTGATCAGGTTGGACAAGTGGTGATGATTGACAACCATGCCAGGGGCAATACCCGCGATAAGTTTCTCAAAGTGAGAGTGCAGATGCCCTGCTACTCTGCTCTGCAGAAGGAGATCACGCTTGCCGATGAGATCACATATGAAGAGGTGGTAGTTTACATGCGGTATGAGAGATTGCCTAATTTTTGTTTATTTTGTAGATTCATGGACATATGGAAGTGAGGTGTGATTTCCCAAATGCAAAAAATAAGCTAAGGTAGATTAAGGAGCTTGGTGTGTTCCCCCATTTTGATGATCCCCCGCTTGGGTTCTACCAGAGAAAATGGGACAAGCTACTGGCCCCTAGTTGTCGACCCCTTATGGCGTGCTCCCAAGCCTGCGAGCCAGACCGTGGTCATGTCAATAGTGGAATAGATGCGGGATGTTGTTGCCCGCCTCTCGGTGGGTGATGAGATGGAGACTGATAAAAACTAGAAGTTTCATGTCGCAAGTACGCCGGTGGACACTAAGGCCGAGGCAACAATCAACAAGATAAAGAATATTGATGACAAAAATACCAGTCTGGTGAATGCGGCCTTGATAGATGACTCCACAAGCCTGAAGAGGGCCATCTGCACCAACTTCTTGGCCCCTACTATGAGCAATAATCCCATGGATGATGAGCACAAGGCGGAGGGGTCCGATGGGCTCAAGGCAATTGCTGGGGTGGATGTTTATGCATCGGCGCCTAACCCTATGAGCATCGACATGGTGGCGATGGTGGTGTTGCATGTCATGGGCGACCCAAACAAGATGAAGTACTATAAGGATCTCCAATAACCCGTTGATGATGACACAAAGGCCCTCCAACAAGGGTCCATGGTGTTTGCAAAAGGCTCGAACACTCCCCCTCGATCCGGCCCGGATAAGGGCAGATTGGGTCAGGGCATGGCCAAGCCGGGTCATAAGGGATATGGTCACTCCTCCAAGATTGTTTCTGATGAGGAGGGCGGAGTTAGAACCATTGGAAAATCAGCACTTGGGAAGAGGCAACATAGCTCTATAGGAGGAAAACAGTTAGAGCAACATCTGAGAACAAAATGTAAACCAGAAAAAGCTATCCAGTGTAGAGAACTACCATTTGGTAGGTCAAGACTTGGGGCTGAAGGGTGGTAAGGCGGCAACATATCCCGGGGCTATCGATAAACCCATGGGCGCAATTGACGACGCCCGTCAGGAGAAATGAGTATTCTAAGATAGAAATGTCGGGTCTCGAGCCAACCCTGAACAATTCGAGTTGGTGTGCCTCGTCCGGATATATCGCCCCGGGATCGTCTTCTTATTTGAAACAAGGCAATGAGAGGACAGTTAAAGACAATAAAATGGAGACTAGGGATGAAGCATTGTCTTACCAATGATGGTAAAGACAAAGGAGCTGGCATTGCTTTGTACTAGGATGATTCAATAAATACTAAGATTTTGTCGTATGGTCATCGATATTTTGATGTGCTTGTGTCTGGTATGTTGGAAATATGCCCTAGAGCAATAATAAATTAGTTATTGTCATATTTCCTTGTTCATGATAATCATTTATTATCCATGCTAGAATTGTATTGATCGGAAACTCAGATACATGTGTGGATACATAGACAACACCATGTCCCTAGTATGCCTCTAATAGACTAGCTCGTTAATCAAACAGGGTCAAGGTTTCCTGGCCATGGACATGATGTCATTTGATAACGGGATCACATCATTTGGAGAATGATGTGATGGACAAGACCCAAACTATAAACAGATCATATGATCATGTCAGTTTATTGCTATAGTTTTCTGCATGTCAACTATCTGTTCCTATGACCATGAGATCATGCAACTCACTGACACCGGAGGAGTACCTTGTGTGTATCAAATGTCACAACGTAACTGGGTGACTATAAAGGTACTCTACAGGTATCTTCGAGCGTGTCTGTTGGGTTGGCATGGATCAAGACTGGGATTTATTACTCCATATGACAGAGAGGTATCTCAGGGCTCACTTGGTAATACAACATCGCAACAAGACTGGCAAGCAATGTGACTAAAGTGTTAGCCATGGGATCTTGTATTATGGAACGAGTAAAGAGACTTGCCGGTAACAAGTTTGAACTAGGTATAGAGATACCGACGATCGAATCTCGGGCAAGTAACATACCGAAGAACAAAAGGAACATCATACGATATTAACTGAATCCTTGACATAGAGGTTGAACCGATAAATATATTTGTAGAATATGTAGGAACCAATATGGGCATCCAGGTCCCGCTATTGGTTATTGACCGTAGAGGTGCTTGGTCATGTCTACATAGTTCTCGAACCCGCAGGGTCTGCACACTTAACGTTCGGTGACATTTCGATAGTATTGAGTTATGTCTGTTGGTGACCGAAGGTTGTTCGGAGTCCCGGATGAGATCTTGGACATGACGAGGAACTCTGGAATGGTCCGGAGGTGAAGAGTGATATATAGGACAAAGGAAATCGGAGTCCGAAAGTGTTCCGGGGGTACCGGGTTATGACCGGGAGTACCGAAAGGTGTTTCAGGGGGCTCCGACAAGTGTTGGGGGGATCATGGTCCAAGGGGAGGGGGCACACTATCCCACAAGGGGGCTGGGCTCCACCCAAACCCTATCCCACTTCGACCAAGGTTGGAGGATCCCATCTAAGGGCCCGTCACTAGGTAACTTGGGGGCCGAGCCACCCTAGGGTTTCCCTAGGGCGCACCCCCCCTTTGCCTTGATCACCACTCCCTAGATGGGATCTAGGATGCGCCACCTCCTCCTCTCCTCCTTTATATAGTGGAGGGAGAGAGAGGGTAGTCAACCTGAAAAAGCCACGTGCTGCCCTCTCTCCCTCTAGATAGCTTCTCTTCCATATCTGTTCGGTACGGCTTAGCGAAGCTCTATCAGATCAGATCCACCACCACCGCCACCATGCCATTGTGCTACCAGAAAACTCATCTACCTCTCCACCCTCGCTTGCTGGATCAAGGAGGTGGAGATCGTCATCGAGGTTTACGTGTGCTGAACGTGGAGGTGCCATCCGTTCGGCGCTAGATCAGAAGGATCGTGATTAGATCGTGGGACGGATCGTGATTGGGTCACAGGATGGATCGTGATGGGATCGCGGGATGTCTAGCGATTTGGATCGCGATGACATTCGACTACATCAACCGTGTTTCTTAACGCTTCCTGCTTAGCGATCTACAAGGGTATGTAGATCCACTCTCCCTCTCGTAGATGCTCATCACCATGGATAGATCTTGTGTGTGCGTAGGATTTTTTTTGTTTCCCTTGCAACATTCCCCAACAGTGGTATCAGAGCTAGGTCTATATGTAAATGAGATCTCGAGTAGAACACAAAGGAGTTTGTGGGTGTTGATGCTCAAATTGCTTCCTCCCTTGGTCGTGTTTTGATTCAACGGTAGTGTGGGATGAAGCGGCCCAGACCAACCTTACTCGTCCACATACGAGAGACCGGTTCCATCAACTCACATGTGACTTTGTTGCATAAAGATTGCTAGTGGGTGTCTGTCTCTCCTACTCTAGTTGGATCGGATTCGACAAAGGTGGTCCTTGAGAAGGTTTAATAGCAATTTGTGTATCACCGTTGTGGTTTTGCGTAGGTAAGAATCGTTCTTGCTAGATACCCGTTGCAACCACATAAAACATGCAACAACAGTTAGAGGACGTCTAACTTGTTTTTGTAGGGTATGTTGTGATGTGATATGGCCAATTACATGATGTGATATATGTGATGTATTAGATGATCATGTTTTGTATAGAATATCATGACTTGCATGTCGATGAGTATGGCAACCGACATGAGCCATAGGGTTGTCTTTAATTTATTTTCGCCTTTTGCTTTACTTTATCGCTATGAGTTAGCAATAGTTAGCACGACAACCTCATGGCGACATGTTGATGGAGATCAAGATGATGGAGATCATGGTGTCATGCCGGTGACGATGGAGATCATGCCGGTGCTTTGGAGATGGAGATCAAAAGCACAAGTTCATGGCCATATCATGTCACTTATGATTTGCATGTGATGTTAATCCTTTTATGCACCTTGTTTTGCTTAGGACGACGGTAGCATTATAAGGTGACCCCTCACTTAAATTTAAAGATAAATTGTGTTTTCCCCGAGTGTGCACTATTGCGAAAGTTCGTCGTGTCGAGACACCACGTGATGATCGGGTGTGATAGACTCTACATTCACATACAACGGGTGCAAGCCAGTGTTGCACATGTAGAACACTCGGGTTAAACTTGACGAGCCTAGCATGTACAAACATGGCCTCGGGACACAAGAGACCGAAAGGTCGAACATGGGTCATATAGTAGATATGATCAACATGATGATGTTCACCATTGAAACCACCTCAACTCACGTGATGATCGGACTTGAGTTGGTGATCATGTATCACTCGGATGACCGGAGGGATGTAAATTTGAGTGGGAGTTCTTAAGTAATATGATTAATTGAACTCATTTGTCATGAACGTATTCTAAAATTGTCTTCACAAAGTTATGTTGTTGATCGATAGCTCACGCTGTAGCTCCCGTGTGTTTTAAATACGTTCATAGAGAAAATAGAGTTGAAAGATAATGGTAGCAATTATGCGGACTAGGTCCATTATCAGAGGATTGTCCTCAGTTGCTGCACAGAAGGCTTATGTTCTTAATGCACCGCTCAGTGCACCACCCCCTCAAGCGTCGTCTATGATGTTGTGAACATCTGACAGGCACGTTCTGATGACTACTTGATAGTTCAGTGCGTCATGCATTACGGCTTAGAATTGAGGCTCCAAAACATTTTGAACGTCACAGAACATATGAGATGTTCTAAGAGCTGAAATTGGGATCTTAGGCTCGCGTCCGTGTTGAGAGGTATGAGACCTCCAACAAGATTATTTGCCTGCAAGATGAAGGAGAATAGCTCAATCAGTGATCATGTGCTCAGATTGTCTAGGTGATACAATCACTTGAATCGAGTGGGAGTTAATCTTCTAGATAAGATAGTGATTAATATAGTTCTCCAAGTCACTGCCACCAAGCTATTGGAGCTTCATGATGAACTATAACATGCGAGGGATCAATAATATGATCCCTAAGCTGTTCGCGATGTTTGTGTTGGAAATATGCCCTAGAGGCAATAAATAAAGTGTTTATTATTGTATTTCCTTGTTCATGATAATCGTTTATTATCCATGCTATAATTGTATTAATTGGAAACATGGATACATGTGTGGATACATGGACAAACACAATGTCCCTAGTATGCCTCTAGTAAACTAGCTCGTTGATCAAACGATGGTTAAGGTTTCCTAGCCATGGACATGAGATGTCATTTGATAACGGGATCACATCATTAGGAGAATGATGTGATGGACAAGACCCAAACTACAAACGTAGCTTATGATCGTGTCAGCTTATTGCAACTATTTTCTGCATGTCAAGTATATGTTCCTATGACCATGAGATCATGCAACTCACAGATATCGGGGAGTGCCTTGTGTGTATCAAACGTCGTAACGTAACTGGGTGACTATAAAGGTGCTCTACAGGTGTCTTCGAGGGTGTCTGTTGAGTTGACATGGATCAAGACTGGGATTTGTTACTCCGTGTGACGGAGAGGTATCTCAGGGCCCACTCGGTAATACAACATCACAATAAGCCTTGCAAGCAATGTGACTAAGTGTTAGTTGCGAGATCTTGTATTACAGAATGAGTAAAGAGACTTGCCAATAACGAGGTTGAACTAGGTATGGAGATACCGACGATCGAATCTCGGGCAAGTAACATACCGAAGAACAAAGGGAACATCATACGAGATTAACTGAATCCTTGACATAGAGGTTTGACCGATAAAGATCTTCGTAGAATATGTAGGAACCAATGTGGACATCCAGGTCCCACCATTGGTTATTGACCGTAGAGGTGTCTCGGTCATGTCTACATAGTTCTCAAACCTGCAGGGTCTGCACACTTAAGGTTTGGTGACGTTTCAGTAGTATAGAGTTATGTATGGTGGTGACCGAAGGTTGTTCGGAGTCCCGGATGAGATCCCGGATGTCATGAGGAGCTCTAGAATGGTCCGGAGGTAAAGATTCATATATAGGAAGTCCCGTTTTGGTCGCCGGAAAAGTTTCAGGCTCATCGGTAGTGTACCGGGAGTGCCGGTAGTGTACCGGGAGACCTCCGGGAGGGGTATTTCGACCCAAGAAGCTACATGGGCTGTGGGAGAGTGGAAACCAGCCCTTAGTGGGCTGGTGGAACAACCACAAGAGGCCCATGCGGCTGGAAGAAAAAAGCCCAAGAGAAAAGGTGGAAAAAAGGCAAAATAGGTGAATCCTAGTCCTACTAGGATTGGAGGTGGAATCCACCTCCTCCACCTCCTTTCGGCCGAAGCCCTTGGCTTGGGAAGCCAAGGCTTCCTCCTCTCCTATCTTCCTCCTATATATACTGGTGGTATAGAGGGTTTTTGCACTAGAATTTCAGCCACGTGCTACCCGTTCCTCCAGTGCATAGTTTCTCCTCTAGATCGGATTTCTGCAGTGCTTAGGCGAAGCCCTGCCGGAATTGCTCCACCACCATCGCTAGAGCGCCGTCAGGCTGCCGGAGAACTCTTCTTCCTCTCCACTCCCTCTTGCTGGATCATGACGGTGGAGATCGTCATCAAGCTGTACGTGTGCTGAACGCGGAGGTGCCATCCGGTGCTAGATCGGAAGGATCACGATCAAGTTCATGGGACGGATCGTGATCAAGTTCGTTGGACGGATCGTGATCGTATTATGGGATGGATCGTGATTGGATCGTGGGATGGATCATGATTGGATCACGGGATGCACGGCAATTTGGATCGCGAAGATGTTCGACTACACCAACCGCGTTTCTTATGTAGATCCACTCTTCCTCTCGTAGATGCTCATCACCATGGATACATCTGCATGTGCGTAGGATTTTTTTTGTTTCACATGCAATGTTCGTCAACAGTGGTATTAGAGCTAGGTCAATGTGTAGATGAGATCTCGAGTAGAACACAAAAGGTTTGTGGGCGTTGATGCTTGGATTGCTTCCTCCCTTGGTCGGATTTTGGTTCAGCGGTATTGTAAGATGAAGCGGCCCGGACCAACATTTCTCGTACGCTTACGAGAGACTGGTTCCCTCGACACGACTTGTTGCATAGATGGCTTGCGGGTGGCAGTTTCTCTCACTTTAGTTGGATCAGATTCGACAAAGGCGGTCCTTGAGAAGGTTGAAAAGAAAATTATGTATCACCGTTGTGGTTTATGCGTAGGTGAGAATCGTTCTTGCTAGAAACCCGTAGCAGCCACATAAAACATGCAACAACAATTAGAGGACATCTAACTTGTTTTTGCAGGGTATGTTGTGATGTGATATGGCCAATTACATGATGTGATATATGTGATGTATGAGATAATCATGTGATGTATAGAATTTCACGACTTGCATGTTGATGAGTACGGCAACCGGCAGGAGCCATAGGGTTGTCTTTAATTACTGTATGACCTGCGTGTCAATCATTAAGCGCTATGTAATGCTTTACTTTATCGCTAAACGGTAGCAATAGTAGTAGAAGCATGTTGGGCGCGACAACCCCGATGGCGACACGTTGATGGAGATCAAGATGATGGAGATCATGGTGTCTTGCCGGTGACGATGGAGATCATGCCGGTGCTTTCAAGATGGAGATCTAAAGCACAAGTTCATGGCCATATCATGTCACTTATGAATTGCATGTGAGGTTAATCCTTTTATGCACCTTGTTTTGCTTAGTACGATGGTAGCATTATAAGGTGATCCCTCACTTAAATTTCAAGATAAATTGTGTTCTCCCCGAGTGTGCACCGTTGCGAAAGTTCGTCGTGTTGAGACACCACGTGATGATCGGGTGTGATAGACTCTACGTTCACATACAACGGGTGCAAGCCAGTGTTGGACGCGCAGAACACTCGGGTTAAACTTGACGAGCCTAGCATGTACAGACATGGCCTCGGAACACAAGAGACCGAAAGGTCGAACATGAGTCATATAGTAGATATGATCAACATAATGATGTTCACCATTGAAGCCACCTCAACTCACGTGATGATCGGACTTGAGTTGGTGGATTTGGATCATGTGACACTCAGATGACCCGAGGGATGTCAATTTGAGTGGGAGCTTTAGTAATTTGATTAACTAAACTCATTATCTTGAACAATAGTCTAAGTGAACTTTGCATATTTATGTTGTATATCAAAGGCTCACGCAGTAGCACCCCGGAATTTTAATGCGTTCCTAGAGAAAGTTAAGTTGAAAGATGATGTAAGTAACTTTGTTTACTGGGCCCGTAATCTGAGGATTATCCTCACGACTTCCCAGAAATCATATGTCCTTGATGCACCGCTTGGTGACCAACTAGAAGACATGACCTCCGAAGACGTTAAGAACGTTTGGGAGGCACGTAGTGGAGATTACTCAAATAGTTCAGTGTGCAATATTGTATGGCTTAGAACCGGGACTTCAAAGATGTTTTGAATGTCATGGAGCATATGAGATGTTCCAGGAGTTGAAGTTTATCTTTCAGAAGAACACTCGGATAGAGAGGTATGAAACCTCCGTTAAGTTCTATGCTTGCAAGATGGAGGAGAACGGGTCTATCAGTGAACATATACTCAGAATGTCTGGGTATTCAACTCGTCTAGAGGAGTTGGGAATTGCCCTTCCACCAGAGGCGATCACTGATAGAGTTCTTCAATCACCGCCACCTAGTTACAAGAGCTTTGTGATGAACTATAACATGCACGAGATGAACAAGTCAGTCGCCGAGTTGTTTGCGATGCTAAAAGTCCTTGAGTCTGAAATCCAGAAAGAACATCAATTGTTGATGGTCAATAAAACCACTAGTTTCAAGAAAAATGGCAAAGTCAAGGGCAAAGGCAAGAAGGGTAAAACCAAGAAGGATGGCAAAGCAGTTGCTACTCCTATAAAGAAGCCCAAGCATGGACCCAAGCCAGAAACTAAGTGCTTTCATTGCAAAGGAACTGGTCACTGGAAGCGGAACTGCCCCAAGTACCTGGCTGACAAGAAGGCGTCCAACGAAAAACAAGGTATATATGATATACATGTTATTGATGTGTACCTAACTAGCTCTCGTAGTAGTGCCTGGGTATTTGATACCGGTTCGGTTGCTCACATTTGCAACTCAAAGCAGGAACTACGGAATAAACGAAGGCTGGCAAAGGACGAAGTGACGATGCGCGTGGGAAATGGTTCCAAGGTTGATGTGATCGCCACCGGCACGCTCTCTCTTCGATTACCATCGGGATTAGTGATGAACCTGAATAATTGTTATTTAGTGCCTGTGTTAAGCATGAACATTATATCTGGATCTTGTTTATTGCGAGATGATTACTCATTTAAATCAGAGAATAAAGGTTGTTCTATTTATATGAATAATATCTTTTATGGTCATGCACCCAATGTTAGGGGTTTATTCATATTGAATCTTGATAGTGATGACACACATGTTCATAACATTGATGCCAAAAGATGTAGAGTTGATAATGATAGTACCACTTTCTTGTGGCACTGCTGTTTAGGTCATATTGGTGTAAAACGCATGAGGGAGCTCCATGCTGATGGACTTTTGCAGTGACTTGATTTTGAATCACTTGACACATGTGAACCATGTCTCATGGGCAAGATGACTAAAACGCCGTTTTCTGGTACAATGGAACGGGCGAGTGACTTATTGGAAATCATACATCCTGATGTGTGCGGTCCAATGAATGTGACAGCGCATGGTGGATATCGTTATTTTCTCACCTTCACCGATGACGTAAGTAGATATGGGTATATTTACTTAATGAAATACAAGTCTGAAACGTTTGAAAAGTTCAAGCAATTTCAGAGTGAAGTTGAGAATCATCGTAACAAGAAGATTAAGTTCCTGCGATCTGATCGAGGAGGTGAATATCTGAGCTATGAGTTTGGCAGTAACTTAAGACAGTGTGGAATTGTTTCACAGTTGACACCACCCGGAACACCACAGCGTAATGGTGTGTCCGAACGTTGTAATCGAACCTTATTAGATATGGTGCGTTCTATGATGTCTCTTGCTGATTTGCCACTATCGTTTTGGGGTTATGCATTAGAGACAGCTGCATTCACTTTAAATAGGGCACCATCAAAATCCGTTGAGACGACGCCATATGAACTGTGGTTTGGCAAGAATCCAAAGTTGTCATTTCTTAAAGTTTGGGGATGTGATGCTTATGTCAAAAAGCTTCAGCGTGAAAAGCTGGAACCCAAAGCGGAGAAATGCGTCCTCATAGGATACCCGAAAGAGACAGTCGGGTATACCTTCTATCTTAGATCCAAAGGCAGAGTGTTTGTCGCTAAGAACGGAACATTTCTTGAGAAATAGTTTCTCTCAAAAGAATTGAGTGGGAGGAAAATAGAGCTTGATGAGGTTATTGAACCTTTACTTCAACCAGAAAGTAGCGCAGCGCAGAAAGATGTTTCTGTGGAACCTATGACGGTAGAAGATGAAGTTAATGATGATGATCATGAAGCTTCGGATCAAGCTGCTATTGAACCTCGTAGGTCGACAAGGCCGCGTATTACCCCTGAGTGGTACGGCAACCCTGTCTTGGAGGTCATGTTGTTGGACAACAACGAACCTACGAGCTATGGAGGAGCAGTGATGGGCCCGGATTCCAAGAAATGGTTAGAGGGCATGGAATCCGAGATGGGATCCATGTATGAAAACAAAGTATGGACTTTGGAAGTATTACCTGAAGGGCGAAAGGCCATTCAGAACAAATGGATCTTTAAGAAGAAGACAGACGCGGACGGTAATGTCACTGTCTATAAAGCTCGACTTGTGGCAAAGGGTTTTGCACAAGTTCAAGGAGTTGACTACGATGAGACTTTCTCACCTGTAGCGATGCTTAAGTTTGTCAGAATCATGTTAGCAATAGCTGCTTATTTCGACTATGAAATTTGGTAGATGGATGTCAAAACAGCGTTCCTCAACGGTTTCCTTGAGGAAGAGTTGTATATGATGCAACCCGAAGGTTTTGTCGATCCAGAGAATGCTGACAAAGTTTGCAAACTCCACCGATCCATTTATGGACTCGTGCAAGCATCTCGGAGTTGGAATAAGCACTTTGATGAGGTGATCAAAGCGTTTGAGTTTATACAAATTTACGGAGAAGCTTGTATTTACAAGAAAGTGAGTGGGAGCTCTATAGCGTTTCTAGTATTATATGTGGATGACATATTGCTGATTGGAAACAATATAGAAATGCTATAAAGCGTGAAGGAATATTTGAACAAGAGGTTTTCAATGAAGGACCTAGGAGAAGATGCTTTCATATTAGGCATTAAGATCTATAGAGATAGATCGAGACGCTTAATAGGACTTTCACAGAGCACATACCTTGATAAAGTTTTGAAGAAGTTCAAAATGGAACAGTCCAAGAAGGGGTTCTTGCCTGTGTTACAAGGTGTGAAGTTGAGTAAGACTCAATGCCCAGTAATTGCAGAAGATAGAGAAAAGATGAGTGTCATCCCCTATGCTTCAGCCGTAGGCTCTATCATGTATGCAATGCTGTGCACAAGACCCGATGTCAGCCTTGCCATAAGTATGGTCGGAAGGTTTCAAAGTGATCCTGGAATGGAGCACTGGCAAGCGGTCAAGAATATCCTTAAGTACCTGAAAAGGACTAAGGAAATGTTTCTCGTTTATGGAGGTGATGAAGAGCTCATCGTAAAGGGTTACGTCGATGCAAGCTTTAACACCGATCCGAACGACTCTAAATCGCAAACCGGATACGTATTTATTCTTAACGGAGGAGCGGTAAGCTGGTGCAGTTCCAAGCAAAGCGTGGTAGCTGATTCTACGTGCGAAGTGGAATACATTGCAGCCTCGGAGGCGGCGAAGGAAGGTGTCTGGATGAAGCAGTTCATGACAGATCTTGGAGTAGTGCCCAGTGCACTGAATCCAATGAACCTGTTATGTGACAACACTGGTGCCATTGCTCTGGCCAAGGAACCAAGGTTTCACAAGAGGACCAGACACATAAAGCGACGCTTTAACTTCATCCGCGATTACATCGTGGAGAAAGACATAAATATTTGCAAAGTGCACATGGATCTGACTGTCGCAGACCCATTGACTAAACCTCTTCCAAGGGCTAAACATGATCAACACCAGAACTGCATGGGTGTTCGATTCATTACAATGTAAATCACATAGTGATGTGAACTAGATTATTGACTCTAGTGCAAGTGGGAGACTGTTGGAAATATGCCCTAGAGGCAATAAATAAAGTGTTTATTATTGTATTTCCTTGTTCATGATAATCGTTTATTATCCATGCTATAATTGTATTAATTGGAAACATGGATACATGTGTGGATACATAGACAAACACAATGTCCCTAGTATGACTCTAGTGAACTAGCTCGTTGATCGAAAGATGATTAAGGTTTCCTAGCCATGGACATGAGATATCGTTTGATAACGGGATCACATCATTAGGAGAATGATGTGATGGACAAGACCCAAACTACAAACGTAGCTTATGATCGTGTCAGTTTATTGCTACTGTTTTCTGCATGTCAAGTATATGTTCCTATGACCATGAGATCATGCAACTCACAGATATCGGAGGAGTGCCTTGTGTGTATCAAACGTCGCAACGTAACTGGGTGACTATAAGGGTGCTCTACAGGTGTCTCCGAGGGTGTCTGTTGAATTGACATGGATCAAGACTGGGATTTGTTACTCCGTGTGACGGAGAGGTATCTCAGGGCCCACTCGGTAATACAACATCACAATAAGCCTTGCAAGCAATGTGACTAAGTGTTAGTTGTGAGATCTTGTATTACGAAACGAGTAAAGAGACTTGCCAGTAACGAGGTTGAACTAGGTATGGAGATACCGATGATCGAATCTCGGGCAAGTAACATACCGAAGAACAAAGGGAACATCATACGGGATTAACTGAATCCTTGACATAGAGGTTCGACCGATAAAGATCTTCGTAGAATATGTAGGAACCAATGTGGACATCCAGGTCCCACCATTGGTTATTGACCGTAGAGGTGTCTCGGTCATGTCTACATAGTTCTCGAACCCGCAGGGTCTGCACACTTAAGGTTTGGTGACGTTTCAGTAGTATAGAGTTATGTATGGTGGTGACCAAAGGTTGTTCGGAGTCCCGGATGAGATCCCGGACGTCGCGAGGAGCTATGGAATGGTCCGGAGGTAAATATTCATATATAGGAAGTCCCGTTTTGGTCGCCAGAAAAGTTTCGTGCTCATCGGTAGTGTACCGGGAGTGCCGGTAGTGTATCGGGAGACCTCCGGGAGGGGTATTTCGACCCAAGAGGCTACATGGGCTATGGGAGAGTGGAAACCAGCCCTTAGTGGGCTGGTTGAACAACCACAAGAGGCCCATGCGTCTGGAAGAAAAAAGCCCAAGAGAAAAGGTGGAAAAAAGGCAAAATAGGTGAATCCTAGTCCTACTAGGATTGGAGGTGAACTCCACCTCCTCCACCTCCTTTCGGCCGAAGCCCTTGGCTTGGGAAGCCAAGTCTGCCTCCTCTCCTCTCTTCCTCCTATATATACTAGTGGTATAGAGGGTTTTTGCACTAGAATTTCAGCCACGTGCTACCCGTTCCTCCAGTGCATAGTTTCTCCTCTAGATCGGATTTCTGCAGTGCTTAGGCGAAGCCCTGTCAGAATTGCTCCACCACCATCGCTAGAGCACCGTCAAGCTGCCGGAGAACTCTTACTCCTCTCCACTCCCTCTTTCTGGATCAAGACGGTTGAGATAGTCATCAAGCTGTACGTGTGCTGAACGCGGAGGTGTCGTCCGTTCGGTGCTAGATCGGAAGGATCGTGATCAAGTTCGTGGGACGGATCGTGATCAAGTTTGTGGGACGGATCGTGATCAGATCGCAGGACGGATCGTGATGGGATCACGGGACGGATCGTTATTGGATCGCGGGACGCACGACGATTTGGATCGCGAAGATGTTCGACTACACCAACCGAGTTTCTTAACGCTTCCCGCTTAGCGATCTACAAGGGTATGTAGATCCACTCTCCCTCTCGTAGATGCTCATCACCATGGATAGATATGCGTGTGCGTAGGAAATTTTTTGTTTGCCATGCAACGTTCCCCAAAAGTTTGACACCACGAAGTTAGAAATCAAGAAGGAGCATCAAGTGTTGATGGTTAGGTAAAACCACTAGTTTCAAGAAGGCAAGGGCAAGAAGGGAAAAACTTCAGGAATGGCAAGCCAGTTTCCGCTCTACTGAAGAAACCCAAGGTTGAACCCAAACCCGAGACTAAGTGCTTCTATTATGAGGATAACGGTCGCTGAAGCGGAACAACCATAGATACTTGGTAGATAAGAAGGAGGGCAACGTCAACAGAAGTATATTTGATATACGTGTTATTGATGTGTACCTTGCTATTACTCCTAGTAGCACTTGGGTATTAGATGCCTCTTTGGTTGCTAAATGTTAGTAACGTGAAATAAAAGCTATGGAATAAATAGAGGCTAGCTAAGGGTGAGGTGATGATGAGTGTTGGAAGTGTTTCCAAGGTTTATGTGATCACCATTGTACGCTCTCTCTACATTCGGGATTAGTGATGAACCTAAATAAATGTTATTTGTTGTTTAGGCTGAGCTTGAACGTGATTAGATCGTTTTTATTGCAATACGGTTATTCATTTAAGTTAGAGAATAATGGTTATTATGTTTACATAAATAATACCTTCAATGGTCATTGCACCCAATGAGAATGGTTTATTGAATCTTGATCGTAGTAGTACACATGTTCATAACATTGATGCCAAAAGATACAAAGTTAATAATGATAGTACCATATACTTGTGGCACTGCCGCTAAATGTCATATTGGTGTAAAGCGCATGAAGAAACTCCATGCCGATGGATCTTTGGACTCCTTCGATTTCGAATCGGTTGATGCATGCGGACCATGCCTCTTGGGCAAGATGACTAAAACCCCGTTTTCTGGTATGATGGAGCGGGGAAGTGACTTATTGGAAATGATACATGTTGATGTATTCGGTCCAATGAGTGCTGTAGTGTGCGATGGATATCATTATTTTCTTACCTTCACTGATGATTTGAGTAGATATGGGCATATTTACTTAATGAAACACAAGTCTGAAACATTTGAAAAGTTCGAGCAAATTCAGAGTGAAGTTTGAGATCATCGTGACAAGAAGATAAAAATGTCTATGGTATGATCATGGAGGTGAATACCTAAGTTACAAGTTTGGTATACAACTTAAGCCAATGTGGAAGTTGTTTCACAACTCACGCCACCTGGAACACCATAGTGTGATGGTGTGTCCGAACGTCATAGTCATGCTCTATTGGATATGGTGCACACTATGATGTCTCTTATCGATTTGCCACTATCATTTTGGGGTTATGCATTAGAGACAACTACATTCACTTTAAATAGGGCACCATCTAAGTCCGTTGAGATGACACCATATGAATTTTGGTTTGGCAGAAACCTAAGCTGTCATTTCTTAATGTTTGGGGCTACGACGCTTATGGGAAAAAGGTTTTCAACCCGATGAGCTCGAACCCAAAGCGGACGAATGCATCTTCGTAGAATACCCTAAACAGTTGGGTAAACCTTCTATCTTAGATCCAAGAGCAAAGTGTTTATTGCTAAAACGGGTCCTTTCTTGAGAAAGAATTGAGTGGGAGGAAGATAGAACTTGATGAGGTTGTTGAACCTTTGTTTCAACCAGAGAGTAGCACAACGCAGAAAGTTGTTTCTATGGAGCCTACATTAGTTGAAGAGGAAGTTAATGATGATGATCATGAAGCTTTGTGTGACAGCCCGGGACTGACGCTCCAGAAGATTCCAGAAGATTCCCCTTTTAATTCTGTTCTCGTCGTGTGTTCATCTGGTTGTCGCATTCATCATCGCATCATTCGCATCATCTGCATAGCATCGTCACCTGTTTTCGAAAACTTGCATCCGTTCGGAGTTGTCGGTTCTCTCCGTTCTTGCCGTTGCCCGTTTTGAGACCAACCACACGCCCGCGCCCGCGGCATCGTTTAATAAAACCATTTTTCAGTGCGCGCAAAAGTATTCTTGGATTGAGTTGAAACTTGTCATGTGGTCTTGTTCTATTGTAGGTAGACCGCCCGTTGAATTTCGTCGCGATCCGAGTTCGTTAGATACCCCGTCGGTCATCCGTAGCAGTGCGGTCATCGGTTATCGTCGGACGTTTCTCGGTGTTTTCAACCTTCGTGTCACGGGTTGCACTTCCCTCTCATCTGCCCATAGCCCCTCTGTACAGCCTATCCATAACCCCCTCTCCGCTTCCGGTCCGTTGAGTCGACACCCGACCGTCCGGAAACGGACAGCGTCAGATAACCCTAGCCCCCATTTCCTATTTATAGCCCCTAGCTCCACCTCGTTCAGCGTGCAAACCCTAGCAACCCCCACCTTCTCCCTCCTCCAGCCTCCAGCCCGCCCGAGCCCATCTGGGCCCATTCGAGCCCATCCGGGCCCGAATCGGCTCGTCCCCGAGCTCTCCCGGAGCTTGCCCCGAGCTCCCATGGTGCTCGAGCTCCTCCATGGCACATCTCCTCTCGTCCCTGTGGCCAGCCAGCTCGCTGGAGCCCCGCCGCCTCGCCGGCCGGTCGCCGGACCGCCGCCGACCTCTCCTCCTTTCCTCCTTTCTGCTTCTTCCTCCTCTCACTCCCTGCTCCTTCTCTCTCCCGCAGGAAGCTCGCAGCCGCCCCCGGAGCTCCCTCGCCGTCGCACTGCGCCGACGTTGCCTGGAACGGCCCGGATCCGGTCGCCTCCGCGCCGCCCCTCGCCGTGGCCAGCCCGCCGGCGCCCTGCCTCGCCGCCGCCGCTGGTTGCCGCTCCATGCTTTGTGAAGTTGAAATGGAGTGGATGTTGTAGGCTATTGCCCCATTCTTAGTTTGTGCATTTTAGATTATTTTAACTTGTTGTTTTCATATGTTCAAAATGCCATGTTGCTGTTTTTGGCAGATTTCAACTAAAACTTGTTTCGTTGACTGTGGGTGAACCGTAGCTCCATTTTGGGCATGCCATATATGAAACTTGCGTAGAATCTCGCATAGTTTCATAATACTTGCTGCATTCATGATTTGAAATGTTTGTGATGGTTTTTTCCATGCATTTGCATTCATGCCATGTGCATCTTGTGTTGCTCATATCTTATAGACCGTATCTCCGTTTGAGACGTTCTATATACGTAAATAGACAAGAATGACATGTAGAATAACATGGTGACATTTATTCTGTTGTTTAACAAATATAAATATGTTTAGTTCAGATCTGGACCAATTCCGAAATTAACATATGAGGTCATTTCGGAAATGCTATAAGTTGTTTCCGGCCTCATTTAAGATGCCTAGTTAGTTAGTTTATGTATGCTTCACCTCTTGCCCTAGTTAATAAGATTTAATATTGTCGTGTACCTGACAAGAGTGAACTAAATAATTTGAACGTGGAGTTTCGTCAATATGCAACTCGTTGCATATTGAGCTTCACTTAATGTGTAGTATTTGATTGTTGTGAATTGTCATGCCTTGCATATTTAAACCGGACATGCATCATATTTGTTTGTGCATCGTGTTTTGCATATGTTGTGGTGTATCTTGTGTTGATTGTTTGTTTTGGATTGCTTCTTCTCGATAGAGTTCCGAAAGCGTTCAGAGTGTGAGGATTTGTTCGACTATGTTGGTTCATCTTCTTCATGGACTCGTTCTTCTTCCGAGTGGGATCTCAGGCAAGATGACTCATTTCCTTGGATACCATTACTACCATTGCCATGCTAGTTGTCTCGTCTTTATATCGCTATGTCGCGCTACCTACCACTTGTTTTATAAGCCTCCCAACATTGCCATGAAAAGCCTCTAACCCCTTCACATCCCAACAAACCTTTGTTTGGCTATGTTACCGCTTGCTCAGTCCTTCTTATAGCGTTGCTAGTTGCAGGTGCAATTGCTTCCATGTGTCAACATGGACTTTCTTTGTTATATCACAATATTGCTACTATTTAATTCAATGCACATATACACTTGGTAAAGGGTGGAAGGCTTGGCCTTTTGCTCGGTGTTTTGTTCCACTCTTGCTGCCCCTAGTTACTTGTGAACCGGTGTTATGTTCCATAATTGAGTGCTCCTAACATGCTCGGGGTTGTTATGGGGACCCCCTTGATTTTCGGGTTAGAATAAAGCTTGTCTGGCAAGGCCCAACATTGGTACTACATTTGCCTAATAATTAATGAACTTGCATAGGGGATTTTCCGGACCCCGTGGATAATTAATTAGCAACCTGGGCCAGTGCTCCTCATGAGTGTTGGTCCAAACTGGGCTGCCTGCGGGGCTGCCTCGAGGCAACTTGAGGATTGGTTTTCCTTGTAGCTAGTCCCATTTGTCGTGTCCTGAGAACGAGATACACAGCTCCTATCGGGTTCGTCGACACGTCGGGCGGCCTTGCTGGATTTGTTTTACCTTTCTCGAACGTCTCGAGTGAGGAACTCTGATTTTCTTCGGGCTATCTCGAGGTGTCATATTTCCTTTGGAATTGCCTAGGAAGATCACGAGATCCATGGTTGAGGTTATTCTCGTTGAGTGTGGTTAATTTGTGATGGATGAGTTGGAGCACCCCTGCAGGGTTAAATCTTTTCGAGAAGCCGTGCCCGCGGTTATGTGGCAAACTTGGATACTTTGTTTAACACCCGGTCATAGTAAACTTGAAATAAACTCTAATAAAATACACCAACTGTGTGCGTACCCGTGACTGTCTCTTCTCGTGAGTTCTTATCCTAAAGAGAACACGGTGGGGTTATGTTTGACGTAAGTAGGTGTTCAGGATCAGTTAGTGATCATTTCTAGTACACGTCTGTTATGCGTAGACCACCATACTTTAATTTTTGCACTTGTAAGTTAGCCACACAAATAAATGCTTAGTCGCTTGCTTCTTCTTCTTCTTCTTCTTCTTCTTCTTCTTCTTCTTCTTCTTCTTCTTCTTCTTCTTCTTCTTCTTCTTCTTCTTCTTCTTCTTCTTCTTCTTCTTCTTCTTCTTCTTCTTCTTCTTCTTCTTCTTCTTCTTCTTCTTCTTCTTCTTCTTCTTCTTCTTCTTCGTCTTCTTCTTCTTCTTCTCTTCTTCAATCTTGGATGGGTTCCAGGCGGTAGCCTGGGATAGCAAGGGTGGATGTCATTTTATCGTTTGATTTCGTCCGTAGTCGGATCCTGCTCTTCTGTATGATGATTGAGTATTTTGTTCTATTCATGTGACTCTGATGTAGCTTGTGGCGAGTGTAAGCCAATTCCATATACTCATCTCTTCTGTACATGTACTTGTAATGATATCCATTCTTGCGAACGCATCGAGATGCGCTTCTATCCCTGTCGAGGCCCTCGTGCCGAAATAAGGATAGGACCGCATCTTGGGCGTGACAAGTTGGTCTCAGAGCCTGTACCGACCTAGGATCCCCCTTGATTGATCGAACTTGGGCGAGTCGAGTCTAGTAAAAAAAACTATTTTGAGTCTAGTTATATCGGAGAATAGGTTTCTTTTTACTCCTCTTCTATGCTCTGGTGAGGTATTCGACTTAGGAATTTTGATTCTACTCCTCTTCTTGCTCAAATTTTTTTTAGGATCACGCGGGTATTTTGGAAACTATATGATGCCGATGTGATGGAGTTCTGTCTTGGTGCCTCCTGTCTGACTTGATTTCTTCCGGGGAGTTGAGATCCGAGGGATTCTTGACACATCGTTATCATTCAGTTTTCTTAGTATCTCGGGACGGAGAATGTTCGAAATTGCTTCAATACTTATCGTCATGAGATAAGATCGGAGTCACCCAGTACTGGGAAGGCATCCGGGGTACCACCATGGTTTAGTATCATTGTGAGTTCGAGGATTCTAGATTAGACGAGTTTGCGAAATTTCTTGAATTATGGTGTGGAAGGTTGTGGATGCAGTTGCAGCTGATTGCCTAGGGAAGGTTCCTGATTCCGCAACCCGAATCGCATAAAGAAGAAAGTTTTCAGAAGTTCTTAGGTGGGAATTCAAGTAGTTACCTAGGATTATCTTTCCAACAAGTGCATAGTGGGTATGTATTTGTTCTGGCTTGTTTCGTAAGCCTCATCCTTTGTTTTGTTTTGGATATGGTAATTCGAGTTGCTTCGATGTCAAGTGGTTATTTCATATCTTGCTAAGTAGTGTTATCATATTTTTTGGGAATGCTAATTCTTTTGCTCGATCAAGTGTCATATCAATTCTTTTCCTACCGGTGTGCTTCTCCTCGGGATATTTCTATCATCTCCAATATTTGCGTTCGGTGTACGTAGAGCCGTATTAGTGGAAGATAGGACTTGAGAGAATATTGATCTTACCTTTAGCTCCTTGTGAGTTCGACACTCCATACTTATCACTTTCACCTTTGGAAATTTCTACGATGATTCCTTGCACTTGGGAATTATCAAGCTCTTTTCTGGCGCCGTTGCCGGGGAGCAATAGCATGGGGTTGATATTCTCATCTGTGCTTGTTTGCTTTCTTAACTAAGTAGATTTTGTTTGCTATTTTCTTTTTGTTTTCTTTAGTTGTGGGTGAAACAAACAAAAAAAAGAATGCAAAATACTTTTTTTGGCCGCTTATGCCTAAATACTTTTTCAATAATAGAAGTGATTGGAAGGTTATGCATTGGAGAAGTGAGGGTCGACCTTGAACACTTGTGTTCATGCTCATGGAAATAATGTAGAATTTTTCAAGGAAGTTTCTCAAAAATAATTATCCCCTTGTATATATCCATTGTATTATAAAAATAATGTGCCGAGATTTGTCTTTAGGATGATTAGATTGCTTGTTTGCTATGTGCGGTGCAAAAACAGAAACTTTAGCTGTAGTGTGTGAATTTACATTTTCTAATAGAATGTCAAAAGTTTCTGAAATTTTGACAAAGTATGTATCTGCAAATATTTTAGTTTCCCCTATTTTTTCAGAATTGTCAGAGTTACATAAGTATGGTAAATGTTCAGATTGCTACAGATTGTCCTGTTTTTGACATATTTTGTTTTCTATGTGTTGTTCACTTATTTTGATGAATCTATGGGTTGTATCGGGGGGTATGAACCATGATGAAGTTGGAATACAATATATATAATTCTAATATGAATTTTGAATTAGTTTACAACAGTACCTAAAGGTAGTGATTTGCTTTATTATACTAACGTATCTCATGAGGGTTTTGTTAAGTTTCGTGTGGATGAAGTGTTCGAAGACCAAGAAGTTATCAATATAAGAGGAATAAGGAGAGGGAAGAGTTCAAGATTGGGGATTCCCAAGGCACCCGCAGTATATATTTGAGGGATACTCAAGCATCTAAGCTTGGGGGTGCCCCGGTTGGCATCCCATCTTTCTTCTTCAACAATTATTAGTATGTCTCGGTTTTTGTTTTGTTCACATGATATGCGCCTTTTGTATTTCTTTCTATTTTCCTTTATGCACCATGCTAGTATGATATAGTACTTCATTTATTTATATAATGCTTCATGCGCTTCACTTAAATCTTTTTGAGTATGGCTTTATAGAATGCTCTTTGTGCTTCAGTTAAATCTTTTGAGTATGGATTTATAGGATGCTTTGTGTGCTTCACTTATATATTTTGAGCTTGGATATTGGTAAAGCTATATGAATTGTAGAATGATCTATGAACTTCACTTTTATCTTTTAGAGTATGAATAAAATTATCATCAAAATTGGGCTTGGAAGAGTATCATTAAAATATCATGCCTAGCTAAAATGGCATGAAAGAAATAGCGCTTGTTGGGAGACAACCCAATATTTACCCCTACTGTTTTTGTGTGTTCTCATGATTATGATACTGTGTTAATCATGTTTTATAGTTTTTTATTCTTCAATAAAGTGCCAAGTAAGACCTTTGGGATGATCTATGGTGATAGTTGACTTGATTCTGTGCAAAAACAAAAACTTTTGCGCTCATTGACAGAATTTAAAAAAATCACAAAAGCGTGCTTTTGATCTGAATTTTCTACACACGCCTTACATACAGATTTTCTAGGTTGTCCTAAATGTTTAGAATTTTTTGAGTAATAGAAGTTTGGCTAGTATTCATATCATTACAGACTCTTCTATTTTTGACAGATTCTGCCCTTAATGCATAGTTTGTTTGTTTTATAGTTTCTATGGTTTATATTTATTAATATAAATTGTGGAAATTATAGATTATAGTAGAAATTTTGTGAAAAAAAATTATGAATCTTGTCTTTGATAGTACCCAAGTGAATGATTTGTTTTATCATACTAACCCATCTCACAAACTTCCGTTATGTTTTGTGTGATTGAAGTTTTCAAGTTTTGGGTGAGATATCGATATGAGGAGAATAAGGAGTGAAAGAACCCTAAGATTGGGGATTACCAAGGAACCAAAAGATAAAATTCAAGGAATATACAAGCAAATAATCTTGGGTATGCCCCGGAAGGCATCCCCTCTTTCGTCTTCAAAACTATCGGTATACCTTACTCGGAGCTATATTTTTATTTGTCACATGATATGTGTTTTGCTTGGAGAGTATTTTCATTTTACTAGTTGTTTGAATAAAATCATTGGATCTGAAATCTTGAATGAGAGAGAGAGTCCTCACATGGCTATTTAACTACTTGACTACGCATTGATCTTCACTTATATCTTTTTGGAGTAGTTTTGTCATTTACTCTCGTGCTTCACTTATATCCTATGATTAAATGGTTGAATGAATTTAATATCATAAATATGAAATTATATATGTTTTATATGCTTATCCCATGGGGAGTAATGACTTCACATATAAGAAGTATAAGTGGTAAAATTTATTGAAAGTTAGCAAACACCGCATTGGTCACTTAAACAATTCATGAAAGAATATTGAAGGAAGAGAGATTCACATATAAATATACTATCTTGGACATCTTCTATGATTGGGAGCCCCATTAATTACTTTCAAACTTGAGTAAATTAGTTGAAGTTGGACAAGAAAGACAACGTAATGAGTTATGCTTGGGTATATTTGTATAGAAGTTATATTGTTATGGATCCTGCAACATGTGGTACTTGCTTAGGATTGATACGTCCATTTTGCATCATGATTTTATATTGATATTTATTGCATTATGGGCTGTTATTACACATTTTGGTACAATACTTATGCCTTTTCTCTCTTATTTTACAAGGTTTACATGAAGAGGGAGAATGCCGGCAGCTAGAATTCTCGACTAGAAAAGGAGCAAATCTGAGATACCTATTCTGTGCAACTCCAAAAGTCCTGAAAATCTGCAAAGAATTATTTTGGAATATATAAAAAATACTGGTGAAAGAAATACATCAGAAGGCCCACCAGGGAGCCACAAGCCTGCTGGCCGCAGTGACCCCCCAGGCCGCGGCTAGCGAGCTTGTGGCCCACCTGGCAGCCCTTTGGTGCCCATCTTCTGCATACAAAGGGCTTCATCGACGAAAAAATCATAAGAGACCTTTCGGGACGAAGCGCCACCGTCTCGAGGCGGAACTTGGGCAAAACCAATCTAGAGCTCCGACATGGTGATCCTGCCGGTGAAACTTCCCTCCGGGAGGGTGAAAATCGAAGCCCTTGTCATCGCAAACGATCCTATCATCGAGAGGGGGTCGATCTCCATCAACACCTTCACCAGCACCATCTCCTCTCCAAACCCTAGTTCATCTCTTGTATCCGATCTTTGTCTCAAAACCCCAGATTGGTACCTATGGGTTGCTAGTAGTGTTGATTACTCCTTGTAGTTGATGCTAGTTGGTTTACTTGGTGGAAGATTATATGTTCAAATCTTATTAACATGAATATGTTTTGTGAGTAGTTACGTTTGTTCCCAAGGACATGGGATAAGTCTTGTTATAAGTAATCATGTGAATTTGGTATTCGTTCAATATTTTGATAAGATGTATGTTGTCTCTCCTCTAGTGGTGTTATGTGAACGTCGACTACATAACACTTCACCATTGTTTGGGCCTACAGGAAGGCATTGGGAAGTAATAAGTAGATGATGGGTTGCTATTGTGATATAAGCTTAAACCCTAGTTTATGCGTTGCTTCGTAAGGGGCTGATTTGGATCCACATGTTTCATGCTATGGCCAGATTTATCTTAATTCTTCTTTCGTAGTTGCGGATGCTTGTGGGAGGGGTTAATCATAAGTGGGAGGCTTGTCCAAGTAAGGGCAGCACCCAAGCACCGGTCGACCCGCATATCAAATTATAGAAGTAGCAAACGCGAATCACGTGAGCATGATGAAAACTAGCTTGACATAAATTCCCATGTGTCCTCGGGAGCGCTTTGCTTTATATAAGAGTTTGTCCAGGCTTGTCCTTTGTTATAAAAAGGATTGGGACACCTTGCTGCACCTTTGTTACAATTGTTACTTGCTACCCGTTACGAATTATCTTATCACAAAACTATCTATTACCGATAATTTTAGTGCTTGCAGAGAATACCTTACTGAGAACCGCTTGTTATTTCCTTCTGCTCCTCGTTGGGTTCAACACTCTTACTTATCGAAAGGACTACGATAGATCCCATATACCTGTGGGTCATCAAGACTCTTTTCTGGCGCCATTGCCGGGGAGTGAAGCGCCTTTGGTGAGTGGAACTTGGTAAGGAAAAAAATTATATAGTGTGCTGAAATTTACTGTCACTTATTACTATGGAAAGTAATACTTTGAGGGGTTGTTTGGGGTATCTTCACCTTGACCAGAAACACAAAGAGTTATCCGTCAACCTACTGAACCTACTAAAAATATTTATTATGAAATTCCTGTGGGTTTGATAGAGAAACTGCTAGCTAATCCTTATGCAGGAGATGGAACACTACATCCTGATTTGCATCTAATCTATGTGGATGAAGTTTGTGTATTATTTAAGCTTGCAGGTCTGCCCGAGGATCATGTCAAGAAGAAGGTCTTTCCTTTATCTTTGAAGGAGAAGTCATTGACATGTTATAGGCTATGTGATGATATTGGATCATGGAGCTACAACCGGTTGAAAATGGAATTTCATCAGAAGTTCTATCCTATGCATCTAGTTCACCGTGATCGGAATTATATTTATAATTTTTGGCCTCGTGAAGGAGAATGAATTTCTCAAGCTTGGGGGAGGCTTAAGTCAATGTTATATTCATGCCCCAACCATGAGCTCTCGAGAGAAATTATTATTCAGAATTTTTATGCTCGGCTTTCTCGTAATGATCAATCCATGCTCGATACTTCTAGTGCTAGTTCTTTCATGAAGAAAGATATTGAATTCAAATGGAATTTATTGGAAAGAATTAAACGAAACTCTGAATATTCAGAACTCGACGAAGGTAAGGAGTCAGGTATAAATCTTAAGTTTGATTGTGTTAAATCCTTCATGGACACCGATGCTTTTCATGAATTTAGCACTAAATATGGACTTGACTCTAAGATAGTAGCTTCTTTCTATGAATCTTTTGCTACTCATGTTAATCTCCCTAGGGATAAGTGTTTTAAATATCATCCTACCATTTAAGTGAAAGTAGTGGAAGCTATTAAAGTTGAAGAGAAAATTATTGCTTACAATGCTAATCCTGTTATCCCTACTGCTTACATTGAGAAACCACCTTTCCCTGTTAGGATAAAGGAACATGCTAAAGCTTCAACTATGGTTTGTAAGAGTTGTATTAGAACACCTACACCCCCTGAACAAATTAAAGTTGAACCTAGTGTCACTATGGTTAAAGATCTCTTGGTTGATAATATTGATGGGCATGTTATTCATTTCTATGATGAAGCTGCTAGAATTGCTAGACCTGATACTAAGCATAGACATAGACCAGTTGTTGGCATGCGTGTTGTTTCTGTTAAAATAGGAGATCATTGTTATCATGGCTTATGTGATATGGGTGCTAGCGTAAGTGCAATTCCCTATTCCTTATACGAAGAAATCATGCATGATATTGCACCAGTTGAACTAGAGGATATTGATGTTACTATTAAGCTTGCTAATAGAGACACTATTGCACCAATGGGGATTGTTAGAGATGTTGAAGTCTTGTGTGGGAAATTAAAGTATCCTATTGATTTTCTTGTTCTTGGTTCCCCACAAGATAATTTTTGTCCCATTATGTGAGAACCTGCTTAATAGGAATGATAGACTACTCATATCAACAAGGAATTCCTTCTTTTTCGGGAGCCCACTCGAAAAGAACTCTAAAGTTAAGCGTGCTTGGCTTGGAGCGATTCTAGGATGGGTGACCGACCGGGAAGTTGGTCCCGGGTGCGCACGAGTGAGGACAAAGTGCGCAGGAAAGACTAGTTCCCGCCAAGAGTAACGGGGTGTTACAATTGGTATCATAGCTGACCCTTACGGTTACACAGGCATGTACGGGTCAGGTGCATAGGAATGTGGCGTATGGCGGGTGTGGCCCGTCGTGGCACACAACATGGCACATGTGCCGGACTGGACGCGCATACGTGTGCCAAAAGGGAATGTTCCTGATGGGCCGATGAGGACGTCGGTTCCTTTGAGTGGGGGTGTATGTGAGAACCTGGCTTAATAGGAATGATAGAGTACTCATATCAACAAGGAATTCCTTCTTTTTCGGGAGCCCACTCGAAAAGAACTCTAAAGTTAAGCATGCTTGGCTTGAAGCGATTCTAGGATGGGTGACCGACCGGGAAGTTGGTCCCGGGTGCGCACGAGTGAGGACAAAGTGGGCAGGAAAGACTAGTGTTGGTCTGTGGGGCTAGTCTAGATCCTGCCAGGAGTAACGGGGTATTACACATTATATTTGGCAGACCCTTCTTGAATAATGTTAATGCTAAGATTGATTGTGAGAAGGAAATAGTTACTGTGAGCTTTGGGGATGTGTCTCATGAGTTTAATTTCTCTAAATTTTGTAGACAACCTCATGACAAGGAATTGCCTAGTAAAGATGAAATTATTGGTCTCGCTTCTATTGCTATGCCTCCTACTGATCCCTTAGAACAATATTTTCTAGACCATGAAAATGATATGCATATGAATGAGAGGAATGAAATAGACGAAACTTTCTTTGAGCAGCAGCCTATTTTGAATCATAACTTACCTGTTGAAATACTTGGGGATCCTCCTCCACCCAAGGGTGATCCCATGTTTGATTTCAAGCAATTACCCGATACGTTGAAATATGCTTATCTTGATGAAAAAGAGATATATCCTATTATTATTAGTGCTAACCTTTCGGAGCATGAAGGAAAGAGATTATTGAAAACTCTGAGGAAGCATCGTGCTTCTATTAGATATACTCTTGATGATCTTAAGGGCATCAATCCCACTCTATGCCAGCATAAAATTAATATGGAGCTTGATGCCAAACCAATTATTGATCACCAAGGACGATTGAACCCTAAGATGAAAGAAGTGGTAAGAAAAGAAGTACTAAAGCTTCTAGAGGCAGGTATAATTTATCCTGTTGCTGATAGTAGATGGGTTAGACCCGTCCATTGTGTCCCTAAAAAGGGAGGTATTACCGTTGTTCCCAATGATAAAAATGAATTGATCCCGCAAAGAATTGTTACATGTTATAGAATGGTAATTGATTTTAGGAAATTAAATAAAGCTACTAAGAAATATCATTACCCTTTACATTTTATTGATCAAATGCTAGAAAGATTATTCAAACATACTCATTTTTGCTTTCTAGATGGTTACTCTGGTTTCTCTCAAATACCTGTATCAAGCCAGGATCAAGAAAAAACCATTTCACTTGCCCTTTTGGTACCTTTGCTTATAGACATATGCCTTTTGGTTTATGCAATGCACCTGCTACCTTTGAAAGATGTATGATGGCTATATTCTCTGACTTTTGTGAAAAGATTCTTGAGGTTTTCATGGATGTTTTTTCCGTTTACAGAACTTCATTTGATGATTATTTGAGCAACCTTGATCGAGTTTTGCAGAGATGTGAAGAAACTAATCTTGTCTTGAATTGGGAAAAGTGCCACTTTATGGTTAATGAAGGTATTGTCCTGGAGCACAAGATCTCCGAAAGAGGTATCGAAGTTGATAAAGCTAAAGTTGATGCTATTAAAAAACTGCTGTGCCCTGCGGATATCAGAGGTATAAGAAGTTTCCTTGGTCATGCTGGTTTCTATAGGAGGTTTATCAAAGATTTCTCTAAGATTTCTAGGCCTCTCACAAACCTTCTACAAAAACATGTTCCATTTGTTTTTGATGATGATTGCGTAGAAGCATTTGAAATTCTTAAGAATGCCTTGATTACCGCACCTGTTGTTCAACCACCCGACTAGAACCTACCTTTTGAAATTATGTGTGATGCTAGTGATTATGCTGTTGGTGCTGTTCTAGGACAAAGAGTCGATAAGAAATTAAATGTTATCCATTATGCTAGTAAAACTCTAGACAGTGCTCAGAGAAACTATGCTACTACTAAAAAGGAATTTCTAGCAGTTGTGTTTTCTTGTGATAAGTTTAGACCTATATTGTTGATTCCAAAGTAATTGTTCACACTGATCATGCTGCTATTAAATACCTTATGGAGAAGAAAGATGCTAAACCTATACCTATTAGGTGGGTCCTTCTACTACAAGAATTTGATTTGCATATCATTGATAGAAAGGGTGCTAACAACCCTATAGCAGATAACTTGTCTAGGTTAGAAAATATTCTTGAAGACCCACTACCTATTGATGATAGCTTTCCTGATGAACAATTAGCTGTCGTGAATGCTTCACATAATGCTCCTTGGTATGCTGATTACGCCAATTACATTGTTGCTAAATTTATACCTCCTAGTTTCACATACCAACAAAACAAAAAGTTCTTCTATGATTCAAGGCATTACTTTTGGGATGACCCACATCTTTATAAAGAAGGAGTAGATAGTATTATTAGACGCTGTGTACCTGAGCATGAACAGGAACATATCTTACGCAAGTGTCACTCCGAAGCCTACAGAGGACATAACGCTAGAGATAGAACTGCAGACAAGGTACTACAATCTGGGTTTTATTGGCCTACTCTCTTCAAGGATGCTCGTAAGTTTGTCTTATCCCGTGATGAATGTCAAAGAATTGGTAATATTAGTAGACGTCAGGAAATGCCTATGAATTACTCTCTTGTTATCGAACCATTTGATGTTTGGGGCTTTGATTATATGGGGCCTTTTCCACAATCTAACGGGTATACTCATATTCTAGTTGTTGTTGATTGTGTCACTAAGTGGGTAGAAGCTATTCCAAATAGTAGTGCTGATCATAACACTTCTATTAAAATGCTTAAAGAAGTTATTTTCCCTAGATTTGGAGTCCCTAGATATTTGATGACTGATGGTGGTTCACATTTTATTGATGTTGCTTTCCGTAAATTGCTTGCTAAATATGATCTTAATAATAGAGTTGCATCTCCTTATTATCCTCAGTCTAGTGGTCAAGTAGAGTTGAGAAATAGAGCGATTAAATTGATTTTGCAAAAGACTGTTAATAGATCTAGGAAGAATTGGTCTAAGAAACTTGACGATGCATTGTGGGCTTATAGAACTGCTTACAAAAATCCTATGAGTATGTCTCCGTATAAGATGGTTTATGGTAAAGCATGTCACTTACCTCTAGAGCTAGAACATAAGGCTTATTGGGTAATCAAAGAGCTCAATTATGATTTCAAACTTGTCGGTGAAAAGAGGTTGTTTGAAATTAGCTCACTTGATGAATGGAGAACCCAAGCCTACGAGAATGCTAAGTTGTTTAAATAAAAGGTCAAGAGATGGCATGATAGAAGGATACAAAAGCGTGAATTCAATATAGGTGATCATGTCTTGCTATACAATTCTATTTTAAGATTTTTGCAGCAAAACTTCTCTCTAAATGGGAAGGTCCTTACGTCATCGAAGAGGTATACCATTCCGGTGCCATCAAGATTAACAACACCGAAGGCACAAACCCGAAGGTGGTGAACGGTCAAAGAATTAAACATTATGTCTCAGGTACTCCCATAAATGTTGAAACCAATATCATCAATACCATAACTCCAGAGGAGTACATTAGGGAGACTTACCAGAACATTTCAGACTCCGAAAAGGAATAGGTACGTGGTACGGTAAGTAAAAAGACTCCAAAACTTTTTCTATGGCAATTTTCATCTGTTTTGGAATATTTAAAAAATTAGGAAAATTTAAAGTAGTCCAAATAGTGCACGAGGAGGCGACAAGCCTGCTCGGCGCGGCCAGCCCCCCTGGCCGCGCCCCTAGGGCTTGTGGCCACCTCGTGCACCACCCGGTCTCCGTTTTCTTAGGGCATACTCCTTCCGGTCGGTAAAAAATCATTATATAATCTCCCGAAGGTTTTCACTCTCGTATCACGACAATACCTCTCATTTTCTCTTTTGACCTGTTTCTACAACAGATTTAGGTCAACATGGCGTCCCCAAGTGTTTCGAAGGACAAGTTCTCTGAGAAGGCCATCAGCCCCTACCTTGTGGAGGTGCTGCAACACCCTCAAACCATTGAGGTGCACGAGGGGGTGCTGCACATCCGTGATGTGGAGGGGCCAAAGAAAACCGGAAGCATGGAGACAAGGCTCGAAGCAATGGACCAACAGGTCTTGAAGTGCCAAGGGGATGGTGGAACGGAGACGTGATGCTAATCGGATGATGATTGCGGAGTTTACCCATAAACATAAGCTGGACGCCAATGACGTTGTGGAACACATCTTCCATCTTTACAAGAGAATCGAGCACCTCCAAGCCCAGATCTATGACCTGCAAAACCAAAACGGTGAGTATGAAGACAGATTTAAGAGAATGAGTTTGGCTGCAGATTTGAGGATTCCGGAGACTCGTTCATCCTTTTTATGATGGTGAACCTATGCCTTGGAAGACGTAGTACAAGCTTCCAACCTCATCAACAACTCCCACATCATCACCTCCGAAGCAAGACAACTAAACACATGGGTATGGGCACTCCCCTTGGCTTGTGCCAAGCTTGGGGGAGGTGCCCTGGTATCGTATCACCACCATATCTTTCGTTTTTATTTTTATTTTCATCATCTTTTCTTAGTTCAATCCTTTTGGTTATACCTTGATCTAGTAGAATAAAGTTTTCATGTGATCTAGCTTTGAGTCTTTGCTTTATGATTCCCCCTATGTAAGCAAGTCTGTGAGTTATATAATGAAAAGTGCTTTTGAGTTGAGGGCCTTGCTTGGTATGATTTTAATCTTGAGAAAGATGAAGTAGAAAGAAGTGTAGAATAAAAGCAAAGAGTACATATGAAAATCTTATGGGGAGTGATGACTTCACATATAAAAAGTATGTCGATTGAAACTTGTTGTGGGTTGACAAACATAGCTGTTGGTCATTGGGGCAATTAAAAGGAAGTGATAAAAAAAAGAGGTTCACATATAAATATATTATCTTGGACATCTTTTATGATTGTGAGCACTCTTTACAATATTATATGCTAAGAAGTCGATGTTGGACAAGGAAGACAACATAATGGTTTATGTTTGCTTATTTCCAAATAGAAGTTATATTGTTATAGATCCCTCAACATGTGTCGCTTGGTTCCACCTCATATCAGCCAAGACTTCCGCACCAAGCAGAGA
The DNA here is from genome assembly GCA_022496015.1 of Hordeum marinum. Taxonomy (NCBI): domain Eukaryota; kingdom Viridiplantae; phylum Streptophyta; class Magnoliopsida; order Poales; family Poaceae; genus Hordeum; species Hordeum marinum. The sequence goes on from CM039674.1 coordinate 149,406,344, forward strand.
TACTACTTGTGCATCCAAACACCCTTAACCCAGTTTTGCCATGAGAGTCCACCATACCTACCTAAGGATAGAATAAGATCCTTCAAGTAAGTTGTCATCGGTGCAAGCAATAAAAATTGCTCTCTAAATATGCGTGATCTATTAGTGTGAGGAAAATAAACTTCATACAAACTTGTGATAGGGAAGTCATAAAAGCGACGAACTGCATAATAAAGTTCTCTATCACAAGGGGCAATATAAAGTGACGTTCTTTTGCATTAAGAGATTGTGCATCCAATTATAAAAGCGCATGACAACCTCTGCTTCCCTCTGCAAAGGGCCTATCTGTAACTTTTATTTTCTAGTACTTACCTTTATGCAAGAGTCGTGGTGACCTTAATCACCTTCGTTATTTTCGCCTTTATCTTTTGGCAAGTGCCACATGTTGGGGAATAATCTAGGCACATATATCCACTCGGAAGTGGGTGAGCATGAGTTATTACTGTTGACGTTACCCTTGAGGTAAATAGTTAAGAGGCAACACTATAAGCCCCTATCTTTCTCTGTGTCTGATTGAAACTTTGAACTCATAGGTACCTCGTGAGTGTTAGCAATTGTGAAAGACTAAAAGATGATTGAGTATGTGGGTTTGATTTACAAGCTCTTATCGACTCTTTCCTACGTTATGATAAATTGGAATTGCTTCAATGACCGAGATCATAGTTTGTCAGTTCTCAATAGAGTTCTTGATTCATACTTCGCCATTGTGAATGAATTGTTACTTTAGCATAAGAAATTATATATCAAAATATATTGCTGTTCTAAAGATGATCATGATGCCTTCATGTCTGTATTTTATTTTATCGACACCTCTATCTCTAAACATGTAGGCATATTTATTGATTTTAGCTTCCGCTTGAGGACAACCGAGGTCTAAGCTTGGGGGAGTTGATACGTCCATTTTGCATCATGATTTTATATTGATATTTATTGCATTATGTGATGTTATTACACATTTTGGTACAATACTTATGCCTTTTCTCTCTTATAATACAAGGTTTACATGAAGAGGGAGAATGCCGGCAGCTGGAATTCTGGACTGGAAAAGGAGAGAATCTGAGATACCTATTCTACGCAACTCCAAAAGCCCTGAAAATCTACAGAGAATTGTTTTGGAATATATAAAAATACTGGGCGAAAGAAATACATTAGGAGGCCCACCAGGGAGCCACAAGCCTACTGGTCGCGGCCACCCCCTTGGCCGTGCCTAGCGAGCTTGTGGCCCACCTGGCAACCCTCCGGTGCCCATCTTCTGCTATATGGAGGGTTTTGTCGAGGAAAAAATCATAAGAGACCTTTTGGGACGAAGCGTTGCCGTCTCGAGGTGGAACTTGGGCAGAACCAATCTAGAGCTCCGGCAGGGCGATCCTGCCGGTGAAACTTCCCTCTGGGAGGGGGAATTCAAAGCCCTCGTCATCGCCAACGATCCTCTCATCGAGAGGGGGTCAATCTCCATCAAAATATTCACCAACACCATCTCATCTCCAAACCCTAGTTCATCTCTTATATCTGATCTTTGTCTCAAAACCTCATATTGGTACCTGTGGGTTGCTAGTAGTGTTGATTACTACTTGTAGTTGATGCTAGTTGGTTTACTTGGTGGAAGATTATATGTTCAGATCCTTGATCAACACATATACTCCTATGATTATGAACATGAATATGTTTTGTGAATAGTTACGTTTGTTCCTGAAGACATGGGATAAGTCTTGTTATAAGTAATCATGTGAATTTGGTATTCGTTTGATATTTTGATAAGATGTATGTTGTCTCTCCTCTAGTGGTGTTATGTGAACGTCAAGTACATAACACTTCACCATTGTTTGGGCCTAGAGGAAGGCATTGGGAAGTAATAAGTAGATGATGGGCTGCTAGAGTGACAGAAACTTAAACCCAAGTTTATGCGTTGCTTCGTAAGGGGCTGATTGGGATGCACATGTTTCATGCTATGGTTAGATTTATCTTAATTCTTCTTTCGTAGTTGCCGATGCTTGCGGGAGGGGTTAATCATAAGTGGGAGGCTTGTCCAAGTAAGGGCATCACCCAAGCACCGGTCCACCTACATATCAAATTATCGAAGTAGCGAACGCGAATCAAGTGAGCATGATGAAAACTAGCTTAACATAAATTCCCATGTGTCCTCGGGAGAGCTTTGCTTTATATAAGAGTTTGTCCAGGCTTTTCCTTTGCTATAAAAAGGATTGGGCCACCTTGCTGCACCTTTGCTACAATTGTTACTTGCTACCCGTTACGAATTATCTTATCACAAAACTATCTGTTACCGATAATTTCAGTGCTTGCAGAGAATACCTTACTGAGAACCGCTTGTCATTTCCTTCTGCTCCTCGTTGGGTTCGACACTCTTACTTATCGAAAGAACTATGATAGATCCCCTATACTTGTGGGTCATCAAGGATCTTTTGCTAGCCAATTTTTTTTACTAAGTAGAGATACTAGTTGTAACATCCCAAAATTCCATTTTGGAATGTTATGAATATAGCTATGCATCTATTATCATCATTGCTTGATTGTATGAACTAGTTGAAATGCCTCTTCTGGTTTTCAGAAAGTCCCCTTCTACTTTTCCCTATGTTGCTTCCTCTATTTAAAATTTTTGGTTAAAAGTTCAAATAAGAGAGGAGGAACATGACACTCCACACCAGGGTCTAATTGGTGAATTATTTGAACAAAAATAACCAGGAGTTATTTTGAAAATATTTGCAAAAAGGGTTTAAAAACAATTAGGACATTTCTGAAATAATATTTTTTTCAAAGTGTTCAAATGACAGAATAGAAATGTTCATTAAATAGCATTTATTATTCTGTTAATTTTGATATATAATACCCCTATATTTACAAACGATTTGAATGCTTTAAAAGCTTTTGAATGTCTCCGGAAATTATTAAAAAGAAACGGTAACCGTTTCCGGTATTAAACGGGCCGGCCCACCGGCTTTAAAAGCCGAAACCGTTACCGGTCGGCCGACCGAGCGCAGTAATGCTCCCGCTCTCTCACTGACACCGGGTCCCACCCCGTCCGACCGTTGCCCCGGAACGGTCATCGTCTTCACTCCCCGCGCTCGCCGGATCCGACGCCGGCCGTTACTCCCCCTCACCGGATCTCTCCCCTCTCTCCTCCCCGCACCCCCCCGAGCGCCTATATAAGAGCCCCACGGCCCCGCATCCATTCCCCCCCCGAGCCCCCTTCTCTCTCTCGCCGAGACGCCGTCGATTGCTCGTCGGAGTTCCACCACCACCGGAAGTCGCCGTCGATCGTAGCCACCACCTCCGACCATCATTCGCCACGCCGTCGCCACCAATCGCCTCCGGAGGACCGTCCCCGTCGCCAGGACCACTTCCCCGTCCTCCCCGACCACCGGAACACCTCGCCGTCGCAATCGCCGCTACCGGACTCGCCGGAGTACCCCGACGCCGGCAACCTCCCTCCGTAAGCCCCCTCGACCGTCCGATCCAAATCCCACGGTCCAGATTAGAACGAACTTAAGTCCGAACCGTTTTCTTCTACCGAACGGTCGCCCGCTCTAATTCACCTACCGAACGCCCCCCTTAGCCAATCGGATCGCGCCACGTAGCCCCCTGACCGACGCAAACTTTTTTTCATTTTCTGTTTTGTTTTAATTAACAGAATGTTTTCCAATTTTGTTTTGCTTATATCTTTTAATCTGTTTAGAGTTTTGAGTTGATTCTTTTTGCAATAGCTCACAATTTTCATGTAGTTTCACCCTGTACTTTTAAATTTCAAATTTGAACTATGAAATTTGAATTGAATCAAATTTGCTTAAAATCTTCAAATCTGAATAACTAGAGTTTGAAAATAGATTTTGATATGAATCTTTTTGCTACTGTTTGGTATTAGTTAGGACTATCTTCAGGTATAGTTTGAGGATTTTCATGATATATTTGATTACTGTTTTACCCAAAAAACAGAATCTGCTTATTATTATAATATAGTTTTATAAACTTAATTTTGATTAGTTTGATTTAGAATTTGGTTTTATTTGTTTATTAGGTTCTGTTAGTAAACATTTAGTGTTTTCACTTACTGTTAATAAAAATATAAATTTGCCTAGTTTAATTTTATTTAACATAGGAATCAAAATTTCTTTTCAATTAGGCTTAATTTGACTAAAACAACTAACTAGTAATAGTTTGTTTTCAAACAAAGTTTTCTATATTTTGTTTCTGTTTTCTAAGACAGATTTAATAGTAAATTATTTTTTTTCTGTCAAGAACATGTTTTGTTAACAAATTATAAGTTTAGTTTTACATTCTTTTGTTAATATAACTATAGTTGATTCATATAGTGTTTATCAAAACTTGTATAAACTTCACTAAACTTTTCCCAACAAGCTTAAATTGATTATTCTGTTTATTAATAAAATATTCTATTGTTTTCCTTGTTGTCAACAATTGTTTTGCTAATTCAAAATAGTTTTATTATGTAGTAGTGTTTTCATCATCCCCTTTGGAAAAAACAAAACTTTGTGTGTTTTACTTGCTAGAGACTTTTGTGCATTGTTTGCCTTGTTTGTTTAGTACTTCTTTGCTGAATGTTATGAGTACTTATTTTGGTTGTATGCTTATTTAAGTGCATTGTTTGTTTCGTTAGATTATCCGGAGTGCGAAACTTGTTACCTAGAGTTACTCAAGTACGAAGATCATCAATCAGGCAAGTCACTTTGATCATGTTTTACCCATGTTTTATATGCATTAGTTCTACCATCTCCCCAGTTGCATGCAAGATAGGTTAGTTGGAAACTTGGTTACATAGTAGTAGTATCATGTGGTAGATACCCCTCTCAACCCCTTTGACAACATTGGCCCCGGGAAACGTTGTTTTACCTTTTGCTATGCTATTAGTAGACGGGGTTGGTTGTGTGATTCATGAGAGTTGAGAGAGTTAATAATTTCAAGACCTACATAATGATCAAGATTTCAATACTCCAAGTTTTCAACATACCTCTGGGTGGATGATGGTTGAACGGCGCCCTGGAGAAACCAGTGGTTAGCCTAGGTGATGCTGGAGGTGGCCAGTATTCACGCGGAAAGGTCCACCCAGGCACAAAGGGATGGATGGGTGCTTCAAGACCCAAGGCTTACCTGCACAGCCACAAGTCATTATGGGCTCTGGCTTGGTTGGATATCGTGGTGACCCTGGACAGGCGGTGCTACGAGAGGTAGAAGAACGGTAGGAAAGGATGGGCATCGTCAGAGTCGCAGGGAAACCCTTTGGAAGACCATGTTTTGGTCATCCGTTTCTCAAACACCCTGAAGTGCGAGAAATCAAACGGAGGCGACCAAATCTTGTGGGGAACGTGTGCAAAAACTCTGCAGAGTACTTAAACCTAATCGATTAGCCGTGTCCACGGTTATGGACGACTTGAGCCAAAGGGATTGGAACTTCCGGAACTCTCAACACAAATAATATGATGATGTGGGAATTTAATAATTTTGGGTATGAGAATTGGTTGATGGAACCATCTCATTAATCAACCAACTTAGTAATGCTTTGCTTAGCCCTTTTTCTAGATGTAGGAAAAATTGGCTTTACGCAAAACTTACCACCCCACCTGCCATATAAGCATATAGACTAGCTGATTATTTTCACCCCTCTCTTGTGACTTTGCCGGCATACTCCATATGCTGACCTACACGGCTGCAACGTATCATGTTGCAGAGTATTTTTCCGACCAGGAGTGAGGACACGTTCTATGCTCAGTGAGATGCCCTTGGAGTCGGATGGACTCATCTACCTTCGACGCTTCCGCAAGATTTAGATATTCTCATGAGTTGGCCTTTGGCCACTTTATTGTAATTTTTATCGTAATAAAGAACTCGATATGAGATTTCGATTAATATAATGCTGTGTGATTTACCTTTGATATATACATTGATGTACCGTGTGTGTACCAGCATGATCTTGGGATGGTACGGAAACACCGGAGACTTGACCTTCCAGGTCGGGTCGTTACAGAAATGGTATCAGAGCACACGCTGACCGTAGGACGTAACCTCTAGGATTGGAAAGCCTTAGGATTGTTTCTCTTTGTCTTTAAATATCTTATACTCTCATCTATTCGTTTCTGACTCCTCTCCGATTATTTCAAAATTTATAGATGGCCACCTTCATCCCAGTGTTGATCACAGAGTTTTGCCAGCCTGACGCAACGATGCCCTTTGGTAAGGAGCTGATGAGGATCGTCAAGGACATAAGGATTGCTTTGCCGAGCATCACCGGGATTCCTATCATGTCATTTCCCCAAGATGGACGCTACAGGATCGAGGTGCATATTCCAGGGAAGACCTTTGGGAATCGGAAGGAACCCATAGATCTCAAGTTCGTGGCACCCAGTTGGATACTTGGAAGAGACATGGCCATTCATCGTGCCCTTGGACGTATCCAGGAGGAATACAGAGGTGGAACCATTTCACCAGGACTCAGCATGGTTTGCCGCAGAGATGCCCATGGCAACATCATCACCAATCCCACTGCAGACACCAATATCTCCTATATCCAGACCTTGGAGACTCACATCAGGACTCTGGAGCTTCGAGTTCGTGCTGACACGAAGACTATCAAGAATCTGATGAATCGTGAGCTGGACCTTGAAGCTGATCTGCGAGAGGCCAACTATGAACACGAGCATGAAGTGAAGGACTTCTTAGAGAGGATTGATGAGCAGAATGCACGCATCGCCACTCTGGAGGAGCATCTAGACATGGGAGAAAACCTTCACCCCGAAGGAGACATGGCACCCTTCATCAGCGACGATGAAGACTATGAGGAAAGCACCACCGGAGGACCTACGACTATGCACTTTTGAGGAGAACATTAGTTATGCCCTCCAATGTATCTTTATTTTAGTCGTTAAAGCGTAGGTCGATGTTTAGTTGTCTGAGATTTGTATTTTCCGATGTTTGACATTGATTGAATAAATGAATGAGTGTTTCGTGTGATATGTTTGTTGCATTGCATATGGGTAGTGAATTTCTTCCAGACCCTTGTTCTATTCTAATTCTCATCCCTCTGAAAACAGCAAGATGCCTCCACGACGTGAGACCGATTTCACTTTTCCACCGGAACTCACCCAACTCCTTCAGCAACAAAATGCACTGATGCAACTATTGATTCAGAATCAGACCAACAACCAGAACAACAACAACAACCACCATCCACCCCAGACTGACAATCTCACCCGTTTTCTGAGGTTGAACCCTCCAACTTTCTCCAGCAGCACTGAGCCCATTGTGGCAGATGACTGGCTCCGCAAGATGGAGAGAGAACTTGTCACCGCTGGATGCACTGACGCTGAGAAAGTGCGATTTGCCGCACATCAACTGGAAGGACCAGCAGCATCATGGTGGGAGAATTATACCACCACTTATCCTATTGCAGATGTGACTTGGGAGCAGTTCAAGCTTGCTTTCCGCACCGCTCATGTTTCAGCTGGAGCCATGAGTTTAAAGAAGCGCGAGTTTCGCAACTTGCGCCAGGGTAATCGTTCCGTGGCCCAATATGTGGACGACTTCAACACATTGTCACGTTATGCCCCAGGAGATGTGGCCGATGATGCGGCCAAGCAAGAAAAGTTTCTGGAAGGACTCAATGATGAGTTGAGCATACAGCTGGTAGTGGCTAATTTCAACAACTACCAAGAGCTGGTGGATAAGGCACTTATTCTGGAAGGTAAACAGCAGCAGATTGAGAACCGCAAGCGGAAGTACACTCAGGGGAAGTTCAACTCTGGAGCTCATCAGAAGCCTCGTTACTCCCCGTACTCCGGGAATACCGGATCAGGAAATGGTAAGTTTGGAAAGCACACTCATACTGTGCACAACCATGGAGGTCACCATCATGGAGGAAATGGGAATAACCGTCTCAACCATGGTAACTTCAAGAGTGACAATGGGAATGGGAACAACAACCAGCACCGTCAAGTTCCTGCTCAGAAGGATCTGAGTCACATTACCTGTTTCAAGTGCCAGAAGACAGGGCACTATGCTACTGAGTGTCCCCAGAGTAAGCAAGGCACTGGAAACGGCACTAACAACGGCAACTCCACAGCCAAGAAGCCCAATCCGTTTCCCCGTGCTCACGTGAATCACATCAACGTGGAAGAAGTCTATGATCAGCCCGAGACTGTGGTTGGTAAGTTTTTATTGCATTCACGTCCTGTTACAGTACTTTTTGATTCGGGTGCAACTCATTCATTCATATCAAGGGTAGTTGTGGATAAGTATGGTTTGCCCACCAAAACCCTTAGTCAGCCAATTCAGGTTAGTTCTCCAGGAGGTATGATGATGGCAGGGATAGGATGCCATGCCTTGAAACTCAATATAGGGAACCATGTTTTTTCCACCGACCTCATCGTCTTAGAGTCACACGGATTGGATGTAATCCTAGGCATGGATTGGATGACCAAGTATGAAGGAAATCTTGATTGCCCTAGCAAGTCTGTTTCACTCACCACCCCGGAGAACAAGAGGATTAAGTATGTATCCCGACGCACACGTATGAGTGCTCGGTTAAATTCTCTCACAGGAGTTGTTCAGGAGGAAGTACCTGTGGTAAAAGAATTTCCAGATGTATTTCCGGAAGAATTACCAGGAATGCCACCAGATAGGGAGATTGAGTTCTTAATAGAGCTACAGCCAGGGACAGCCCCAATTTCCAAGAGACCCTATCGGATGCCCGCAAATGATCTGTTGGAAATCAAGAAGCAAATTAAGGAGTTATTGGACAAAGGTTATATTCGCCCAAGTTCTTCACCTTGGGGAGCCCCAGTTCTTTTGGTGGAGAAGAAGGATAAATCTTTGAGAATGGTAGTGGACTATCGTGCCTTGAACGAGGTGACTATCAAGAACAAGTACCCTCTACCGATGATTAATGATTTGTTTGATCAGCTCGTAGGAGCCAAAGTATTCTCCAAGATCGATCTTCGATCAGGGTATCACCAGTTGAAAATTCGTGAACAGGATATACCCAAAACAGCTTTCACCACGAGGTATGGCTTGTATGAGTATACGGTCATGTCTTTTGGATTGACTAATGCTCCTGCCTACTTCATGAATTTGATGAACAAAGTATTCATGGAATACCTAGACAAGTTTGTTGTGGTGTTCATCGATGACATTCTGATATTCTCCAAGAACGAGGAAGAGCATAAGCAACATTTGCGTTTAGTTCTGGAAAAGCTAAGAGAGCATCAGTTATATGCCAAGTTCAGCAAATGTGAATTTTGGTTGACGGAAGTCGGATTCCTTGGACATGTTATTTCCGGAGAAGGAATAGCCGTAGACCCCGCTAAGGTTGAAGCCGTCACCGAGTGGAAGTCACCCACCTCAGTTAAGGAGATCCGCAGTTTCCTTGGACTTGCTGGATATTACCGGAGGTTCATTGAAAATTTCTCCAAGGTTGCCAAGCCCATGACAGAGTTGTTGAAGAAAGAATCCAAGTATGTTTGGACTGTGGAATGTGAAGCCAGTTTCCGGGAGTTGAAGGAACGTTTGGTCACAGCCCCAGTGTTGATCTTGCCCGATATTCGGAAGGATTTCCAGGTTTATTGTGATGCTTCACGTCAAGGACTTGGAGGAGTACTTATGCAGGATGGAAAAGTTGTAGCCTATGCTTCCAGACAGCTACGACCTCATGAGTTGAATTATGCCACGCATGACTTGGAGCTAGCAGCCGTAGTGCACGCACTCAAGACTTGGAGACATTTCCTTATCGGAAATAGTTGTGATGTTTACACCGACCATAAGAGCCTGAAGTATATCTTCACGCAGAAAGAGTTGAACCTCAGACAGAGGAGATGGTTAGAGTTAATCAAGGACTATGACATGAGATTACACTACCATCCAGGTAAGGCTAATGTTGTAGCCGATGCCTTGAGTCGGAAAACTTATGTGAACACACTCACAGCTGGAGGATTACCTCAAGAGTTAGTCGATGATCTCAGAGAGCTCAAGCTAGAGATAGTTCCAAGAGGATATGTTGCTACACTGGAAATTCAGTCCACCTTGACCGAAAGAATTCGAGAAGCCCAGAAATCGGACAAGGAGATAGCTGAGATTAAACAGAGAATGAAAGATGGTAAAGCTAAAGGTTTTCGTGAGGATGAACACGGAACTTTGTGGTTTGAGAACCGAATCTATGTGCCCAATGAACCAGAGCTCAGGAAGTTGATACTTCAGGAAGCCCACGATTCACCTTACTCGATACACCCAGGCAATACCAAGATGTATCTGGATTTAAAGGAAAGTTATTGGTGGACAGGTATGAAGAAAGATATTGCAGAGCATGTTGCGATATGTGATGTTTGTCAGCGAGTAAAGGCAGAACATCAGAAACCAGCAGGGTTACTCCAACCTTTGCCGATACCCGAGTGGAAATGGGAAAAACTTGGTATGGATTTCATCACAGGATTGCCCAGGACCCGTTCAGGTTATGATTCCATCTGGGTAGTGGTAGATCGCTTGACCAAGGTAGCACACTTCATTCCAGTAAAGACCACCTATACCAGTGCTAAGCTAGCCAAGATATACATGACCAGGATCGTATGTCTGCATGGAGTTCCGAGGAGTATAGTGTCAGATAGAGGAACACAATTCACTTCAAAGTTTTGGCATCAGTTACATGAGACTTTGGGTACGAGACTGGAGTTTAGTACAGCTTTTCATCCGCAGACAGATGGCCAGACTGAGAGAGTCAATCAGATTCTGGAAGACATGTTGAGAGCTTGTGCGCTAGATTATGGATCTAGTTGGGACGAAAACTTGCCTTACGCAGAATTCTCATACAACAACAGTTATCAGACCAGTCTAAAGATGGCCCCTTTCGAAGCTTTATACGGAAGAAGATGTAGAACACCACTGACGTGGGATGGTGTTGGAGACCGACAACTTTTTGGTCCCGACCTTATCCGAGATTCTGAAGAGAAAGTCAAGTTGATACGTGACAGACTCAAAATAGCTCAATCTCGACAGAAGAGCTATGCTGACAACAAGCGCAAGGAAGTGACGTATGAAGTGGGAGACCGAGCATATCTTCGTGTGTCCCCGCTTCGAGGAACCAAGAGATTTGGTGTTAAAGGAAAATTAGCACCCAGATTCATAGGCCCCTACAAAATTCTTGAACGTAGAGGTGAAGTTGCATACAAACTGGAATTGCCGGAAGGATTATCCGAAGTTCATGATGTGTTCCATGTTTCCCAGCTGAAGAAATGTCATGCTGAGATGGTTGACATCCCTTTGCGAGACACCGTGCCCCTAGAGGCCATACAGCTTGAAAGTGATCTGACTTATGAGGAGAAGCCTGTCAAGATCCTCGAGACATCCAACAGAGTTACCCGCAGCAAGATTATCAAGTTCTGCAAAGTTTTGTGGAGTCACCATACTGAGGAAGAAGCCACCTGGGAACGCGAAGAAGATCTTCGTAGAGACCATCCGCACCTATTTTCTAGCCAACCCGAATCTCGAGGGCGAGATTCATCTTAAGGTGGGTAGGTTTGTAACATCCCAAAATTCCATTTTGGAATGTTATGAATATAGCTATGCATCTATTATCATCATTGCTTGATTGTATGAACTAGTTGAAATGCCTCTTCTGGTTTTCAGAAAGTCCCCTTCTACTTTTCCCTATGTTGCTTCCTCTATTTAAAATTTTTGGTTAAAAGTTCAAATAAGAGAGGAGGAACATGACACTCCACACCAGGGTCTAATTGGTGAATTATTTGAACAAAAATAACCAGGAGTTATTTTGAAAATATTTGCAAAAAGGGTTTAAAAACAATTAGGACATTTCTGAAATAATATTTTTTTCAAAGTGTTCAAATGACAGAATAGAAATGTTCATTAAATAGCATTTATTATTCTGTTAATTTTGATATATAATACCCCTATATTTACAAACGATTTGAATGCTTTAAAAGCTTTTGAATGTCTCCGGAAATTATTAAAAAGAAACGGTAACCGTTTCCGGTATTAAACGGGCCGGCCCACCGGCTTTAAAAGCCGAAACCGTTACCGGTCGGCCGACCGAGCGCAGTAATGCTCCCGCTCTCTCACTGACACCGGGTCCCACCCCGTCCGACCGTTGCCCCGGAACGGTCATCGTCTTCACTCCCCGCGCTCGCCGGATCCGACGCCGGCCGTTACTCCCCCTCACCGGATCTCTCCCCTCTCTCCTCCCCGCACCCCCCCGAGCGCCTATATAAGAGCCCCACGGCCCCGCATCCATTCCCCCCCCGAGCCCCCTTCTCTCTCTCGCCGAGACGCCGTCGATTGCTCGTCGGAGTTCCACCACCACCGGAAGTCGCCGTCGATCGTAGCCACCACCTCCGACCATCATTCGCCACGCCGTCGCCACCAATCGCCTCCGGAGGACCGTCCCCGTCGCCAGGACCACTTCCCCGTCCTCCCCGACCACCGGAACACCTCGCCGTCGCAATCGCCGCTACCGGACTCGCCGGAGTACCCCGACGCCGGCAACCTCCCTCCGTAAGCCCCCTCGACCGTCCGATCCAAATCCCACGGTCCAGATTAGAACGAACTTAAGTCCGAACCGTTTTCTTCTACCGAACGGTCGCCCGCTCTAATTCACCTACCGAACGCCCCCCTTAGCCAATCGGATCGCGCCACGTAGCCCCCTGACCGACGCAAACTTTTTTTCATTTTCTGTTTTGTTTTAATTAACAGAATGTTTTCCAATTTTGTTTTGCTTATATCTTTTAATCTGTTTAGAGTTTTGAGTTGATTCTTTTTGCAATAGCTCACAATTTTCATGTAGTTTCACCCTGTACTTTTAAATTTCAAATTTGAACTATGAAATTTGAATTGAATCAAATTTGCTTAAAATCTTCAAATCTGAATAACTAGAGTTTGAAAATAGATTTTGATATGAATCTTTTTGCTACTGTTTGGTATTAGTTAGGACTATCTTCAGGTATAGTTTGAGGATTTTCATGATATATTTGATTACTGTTTTACCCAAAAAACAGAATCTGCTTATTATTATAATATAGTTTTATAAACTTAATTTTGATTAGTTTGATTTAGAATTTGGTTTTATTTGTTTATTAGGTTCTGTTAGTAAACATTTAGTGTTTTCACTTACTGTTAATAAAAATATAAATTTGCCTAGTTTAATTTTATTTAACATAGGAATCAAAATTTCTTTTCAATTAGGCTTAATTTGACTAAAACAACTAACTAGTAATAGTTTGTTTTCAAACAAAGTTTTCTATATTTTGTTTCTGTTTTCTAAGACAGATTTAATAGTAAATTATTTTTTTTCTGTCAAGAACATGTTTTGTTAACAAATTATAAGTTTAGTTTTACATTCTTTTGTTAATATAACTATAGTTGATTCATATAGTGTTTATCAAAACTTGTATAAACTTCACTAAACTTTTCCCAACAAGCTTAAATTGATTATTCTGTTTATTAATAAAATATTCTATTGTTTTCCTTGTTGTCAACAATTGTTTTGCTAATTCAAAATAGTTTTATTATGTAGTAGTGTTTTCATCATCCCCTTTGGAAAAAACAAAACTTTGTGTGTTTTACTTGCTAGAGACTTTTGTGCATTGTTTGCCTTGTTTGTTTAGTACTTCTTTGCTGAATGTTATGAGTACTTATTTTGGTTGTATGCTTATTTAAGTGCATTGTTTGTTTCGTTAGATTATCCGGAGTGCGAAACTTGTTACCTAGAGTTACTCAAGTACGAAGATCATCAATCAGGCAAGTCACTTTGATCATGTTTTACCCATGTTTTATATGCATTAGTTCTACCATCTCCCCAGTTGCATGCAAGATAGGTTAGTTGGAAACTTGGTTACATAGTAGTAGTATCATGTGGTAGATACCCCTCTCAACCCCTTTGACAACATTGGCCCCGGGAAACGTTGTTTTACCTTTTGCTATGCTATTAGTAGACGGGGTTGGTTGTGTGATTCATGAGAGTTGAGAGAGTTAATAATTTCAAGACCTACATAATGATCAAGATTTCAATACTCCAAGTTTTCAACATACCTCTGGGTGGATGATGGTTGAACGGCGCCCTGGAGAAACCAGTGGTTAGCCTAGGTGATGCTGGAGGTGGCCAGTATTCACGCGGAAAGGTCCACCCAGGCACAAAGGGATGGATGGGTGCTTCAAGACCCAAGGCTTACCTGCACAGCCACAAGTCATTATGGGCTCTGGCTTGGTTGGATATCGTGGTGACCCTGGACAGGCGGTGCTACGAGAGGTAGAAGAACGGTAGGAAAGGATGGGCATCGTCAGAGTCGCAGGGAAACCCTTTGGAAGACCATGTTTTGGTCATCCGTTTCTCAAACACCCTGAAGTGCGAGAAATCAAACGGAGGCGACCAAATCTTGTGGGGAACGTGTGCAAAAACTCTGCAGAGTACTTAAACCTAATCGATTAGCCGTGTCCACGGTTATGGACGACTTGAGCCAAAGGGATTGGAACTTCCGGAACTCTCAACACAAATAATATGATGATGTGGGAATTTAATAATTTTGGGTATGAGAATTGGTTGATGGAACCATCTCATTAATCAACCAACTTAGTAATGCTTTGCTTAGCCCTTTTTCTAGATGTAGGAAAAATTGGCTTTACGCAAAACTTACCACCCCACCTGCCATATAAGCATATAGACTAGCTGATTATTTTCACCCCTCTCTTGTGACTTTGCCGGCATACTCCATATGCTGACCTACACGGCTGCAACGTATCATGTTGCAGAGTATTTTTCCGACCAGGAGTGAGGACACGTTCTATGCTCAGTGAGATGCCCTTGGAGTCGGATGGACTCATCTACCTTCGACGCTTCCGCAAGATTTAGATATTCTCATGAGTTGGCCTTTGGCCACTTTATTGTAATTTTTATCGTAATAAAGAACTCGATATGAGATTTCGATTAATATAATGCTGTGTGATTTACCTTTGATATATACATTGATGTACCGTGTGTGTACCAGCATGATCTTGGGATGGTACGGAAACACCGGAGACTTGACCTTCCAGGTCGGGTCGTTACACTAGTTGCGCATCCAAAACCCTTAAACCCAGTTTCTTGCCATGAATTTCCACCATATCTACGTATGGATTGAATAAGATCCTTCAAGTAAGTTTTCATTGGTGCAAAAAGCAATAAAAATTGCTCCTAAATATGTATGATCTTTTATTGTAAGGGAAATAAGCGTTGTACGAACTTGTGATGGTAAAGAAATAAAAGCGACAGACTTCATAATAAAGGTTGCTATCACAAAGGGCAATACAACGTGATGTTCCTTTACATTAAAGGTTTGCACATCCAAAATTAAAAAGTGCATGACAACCTATGCTTCCCTCTGCGAAGGGACTATCTTTTACTTTCATGTATTTACTTTTATGCAAGAGTCAATAGTATTCCTTCTTAGTTCAACCTCCACTATTCTTTACTTGGCAAGCATCATGTGGTGGGGAGAGATCCAAGCATATATGGCCATTCAAATATATTTGATCATGAATTATTATTGTTGACAATTATCTATATGATAAATAAGTTGGGAGGCGAAATATTAAGCCCCTATCTTTCTCTGTGTTCGACGGAAGCCATTTTCTCTAAAAATATGCTTTGAGTATTAGCAATCATGGAAGATTATATGATAGTTGAGTATGTGGAATTTGCTAAATCGAAGCTCTTACATAGACCCTTCCTGAAAATAAGATGAATTGCAATTGTTTGGTGACTGAAAGCACAATTTGTTGGATTTCAAGAAACTTTATGGTTTATACTTTAACATCTGAATAGCTTGTTACTTCATCATGAGAAGTGTTATGAGATGAGCTACTGTTTATGATATGTAATGATGCTAGAAAAAGTGTTTGGAACTATCATTGATCAAATTTATGCACTATGCTAGCATTCACACTTCATAAATTAGTACTTTTATCATTTACCTACTCGAGGACGAGTAGGAATTAAGGTTGGGGATGCTGATACGTCTCCAACGTATCTATAATTTATGAAGTATTCATGCCATGTTTACAACGATTTTATATGGTTTTTGTATGATTTGATTAGAACTAACCCAGACTGGCGCTGTTTTCAGCAGAACTACCGTGGTGTCATTTTTTGTGTGTAGAAATAAAAGTTCCCCGAATGGGTTGAAAATTTATGGTGAATTTTTATGGACCAAAGAGACCCCCAAAGCACAAGAGCTGGGACAGGAAGTGGACAAGGAGTCCCCAAGCCCTCTAGGCGCACCCTACCCCCCAGGGATGGTGTTTTGGGCTTGTGGGCCCCTCGGGCACCCCCTTGACATGAGACCGACACCAAAAATTCTTATAAGTACCCAAACCTCCGAAAAGAATCCTAGATCAGAAGTTCTGCCGCCTCAAGACTATGTAGCCACGAAGAATCAATCTAGGCCCTCTCCGGCACCCTGACGGAGGGGGCCATCATCACCGGAGGTCATGGAGAAGAAAGATGGAGGAGGCCATCATCACAATGGAGGCCAAGGACCAGAGGGAGAACCTCTTCCCATCTACGGGGGAGGCCATGGAGGAGGAAGCACAAGGGGAAGACACTCTCCACCTGACTCTCGGTGGTGCCGAAGTGCCGTTGGGGGAACCCTCTCCACGTTGACCGTCTTCATCACCATCACCATCTTCATAACCTTCCTCATCTCTTTTAAGTGGCCCACTCTCCCGCACCCCGCTGTAATCCCTTACTTGAACATGGTACTTTATGCCACATATTATGATCCAATGATGTGTTGCCATCCTATGATGTTTTGAGTAGTTTTGTTTTGTCTTTTGGGTTGATTGATGATTTAGATTGGTTTGAGTTGTATGTTTTATTTTGGTGCTGTCCTATGGTGCCTTCCGTGCCGCGCACACGTGAAGGATTC
Organism: Hordeum marinum; assembly: GCA_022496015.1. Taxonomy (NCBI): domain Eukaryota; kingdom Viridiplantae; phylum Streptophyta; class Magnoliopsida; order Poales; family Poaceae; genus Hordeum; species Hordeum marinum. The sequence goes on from CM039674.1 coordinate 149,423,305, forward strand.
CCACTGTAGTGTGTTGCAATATGTTCATGATTCGCTTATAGTGGGTTGCTAGAGTGACAGAAGCTTAAACCAATCATGAGATAAGGGGGTTGTTGCGCATGGGATAAAGGGGACTTGATACTTTAATGTTATGGTTGGGTTTTACCTTAATGATCTTTAGTAGTTGCAGATGCTTGCTAGAGTTCCAATCTTAAGTGCATATGATCCAACTAGAGAAAGTATGTTAGCTTATGCCTTTCCCTCATATAAAATTGTAATAATGATTACCGATCTTGTTAACAATTGCCTAGGATAATCCCGCACGTCGATCCATCATTATTCCACACTCGCTATTTATAATATATAGTAATATATCTAACTTTGTGTTAACAACACCTATTTTAATATTTTAGTTCTCCGATATCATGCAAAGCTATCCTCTTCATACCCACAATGTAGTTTTATTTCTCGTTTCTAGATGGAAGCAAAAGTTTGGTTTACGTAGAGCCATATCAGTGAAAGATAGGACTTGAGAGAATATTGATCTTACATTTAGCTCCTTGTGGGTTCGACACTCCATACTTATCACTTCCACCTTTGAAAATTGCTACGATAATTCCTTGCATTTGGGGATTATCATGAAGATGCACTATCTTTATTTCAGCAAGGTACTGGTCAACTTCTTAGCTGCGAAAAATGCTCTATTTTCTTTAGTAAGGCATGTCTAGAACTTGTGAGGAAGGCTATTACTAGTACCTTGTAGATGACAAAGTCTACTCTTGAGGAGAAATATTTGGGCCTGCCAACCCGGAAAGGCCGCATGAAAGGTAAACTCTATCAACCCATTTTGGCATACTTCAATAGAAGGTTAACAAACTGGGTTGAGAGGTTTATGTCTCATGGTGGGAAAGACAACCTTGTACACTCAATGGCTCAGGCTATTACCACTTACACTATGAGCGTTTTCAAGATGTGATGTGAACTGGAGACCCGATCTTTCGAGGAGAGATGATAACTACGATTTTTGTGGGACTCGACCCTCACGATCCGGCTACCAACCATACAGGGAGAACCGTACACGACTGGTATCCACGGCAATCGCTGAACCAACTCCACGGTGTTATCGATCGAGCCAACGACGCGATCGACCTATCCACGAAGGATTTTTCCTACAAGCAAATCGAAGAACATGCAAGAAAACAATAGCCAAACAATCTGAAATTACGAATATGCTAGATTAATAAATCTCACAATATGGGGTTCCGATAGGATGCCTTGACGGTCACACTAGTCGCTACGAGCGAAGGCAAATAAAAATAGCAATAGCTAAACTTTTCTAAACAAAACTAAATTCTAACCTAGACTAGCTATTTATTAAATAGGAGCAGCCGCCGCCTCGTGTGTTTGTTTGCTGAGGCAGGACGCATAGAGAGGCAGGATACTCCACGGCTCAAGAAAACGTGACGTGCTTCGGTTGTTGATAAACCAACTATTCGTATGGCTGGCTCCTTGCACCGTATCATGACTCGTTCACACGTGATTGAAGCAAGCAAGTTTGCCTCCTCCCTCCTAATGTATGCATGTAGGACTTGGCTGATTGTACGTGTAGCATCAATGATGACCATGCAACCAATGGAGACATGTGCACTTGCATGGCTCATGTAGTCTTCAAGGTAATCTCTCATCTTCACATTTATTTTACCAATGCCTTTAAGAATTCTACATAAGAAATAAAAATGTGTAGTATTTTTGTCTTTAATAATAAAATATAATATTATATAATTATGAATAGAAATTACCTAAAAAATGTGTCTTGTCATATTTGTATATGTATATATGGTGTCAATGCTCACATCATTGTCTATGCCCATATCATCCTCCCTTTTTTGAAAATAAAGCCGTCCTCGGCTTTCATTTATCTGGAACACATCATAGAGCAAAGCAAAAATAGATGCAACATATATAGGTCATTCCAAAGGCATTAGATCATGAGGGTGTGATAAATTTGTGATAGCCCCGTTATGAATATCATGATTATATTTCTCATGTCGGAGCATAACATTATGAATATCATGATAAAAGTTATCACACACATAGTCTATATATGAATTATAGGGACACAAATGAACTACCTGATCTTGCAGTATATCCAGTTCAATAGTTGGGACACATAACGGTAAAATTTCAGAATTGATAGCAAGCATACTATGTGTAGTACGATCCGTTGATTTAGCTTTCTCATCATTTATTATTTCACCGGGGGTCATAGGAAGCAAGTTAATGATTTTTCCTTCAAACACGAGAGTATACGAATTTGTTCTACCATGCTGGATAACACTATTATCATATTGCCAAGGTCGACCTAACAATAAAGAACAAGCTTGCATAGAAACGACATCACAATCAACATAATCATGGTATGAACTAAGTGTAAAATGAACCCTCACACGACGTGTTACCTTCAACTTACCACAATCGTTGAACCATTGGATGCAATATGGATGGGGATGTCTTGTAGTAGTGAGGCAAAGTTTCTTGATCATCTCCATACTCGCCAAATTATTGCAACTTCCACCATCAATGATCACATGAACGGAATGCCCTTTGACAACAAACTTAGTTTGAAAAAGATTATGGCGTTGAGGCATCATGTCCCGCCTGGGCACTTAGTACTCGCATGGTTACAAGACTTGGGTATTGATTTGCCATGTCAACATGACAATGTATATCCTCCATGTCATGCGCCTTAGTGTCACCTGCATTATTAGTGGAAAGCATAGCACATGTATATTTATCCAAATCACTACCTGAGGAGTACTCAGCATCTTCCCGCACAATGAATGTACGTTTATTTGGGCAATCCTTTATCAAGTGCCCGCCACCTTTGCATATATGACACTTCATGTCCCTTGTGCATCCAGTCGATGTGGTGGGTGAGAAAGACATTGCCTTCAAAGCCTCGGAGGATTGTGGAGCTGATTTTGAACTTGGTGGATGTGCACCATTGTTCAAAATAGGCGGCGTTGCCTTAGTTGTGGACGGAACAACGGGAGAAGGTGTTCATGATGAGCGACAACCTGCAGAAAAGTTAACTCGTTCCTTGTTGTAGCGTCCATGTACGTCCCTTTCAGCTTTACAAGCAAAATTAAACAAACGAGTAATAGAATTGTACTCCTTATAGTCCAGTATATCCTGAATATCAGGATTCAAACCACCTAAAAATCTAGCCATCATAGCATCGTCGGTTTCAACTAATCCACATCACATTAAACCAGTTTGCAATTCTTGATAATAATCCTCTACAGAACTACTACCTTGTTTTAAACGTTGTAATTCATTCAGTTTGTCACGCGCATAATATGAAGGAACATAACGTTGTCGCATAGCTCGTTTTAAAGCATCCCAAGTAGTAGGTATATTATTCACATTAACACGGCAATATTCACTCCACCAAATAGAAGCAAAGTTTGTAAATTCATTAGTGGCTGTCCTAACTCTTTGGTTCTCGGGAATATCATGACATGCAAATTTTTGTTCAACTGAAAGTTGCCAATCAAGATAAACATATGGATCATATTTACCGTTGTAAGCAGGCATAGTAAATTTAATCTTAGCACTAGAATATCCATGATCTCTAACATCATACCTGTGTGAATCACGTGCCATACCTTGACGGTTGAAACGTATATGTCGATGAGCACGGTCATTGTGGCGGTTGACCATTTGGTCATATTCGGTGTCACCATAATAATCCCCATAGTTCTCCCAATGTTCCTTGTTGGCGTGTGCATGGGGTTGTTGGTGCTGGTTTACGGTAGTAGCATCAGTGACTATAACTGGGTGTTTAGGATAACCCATGGGCACATGTCGAGCGCGCGAATTAACGGCGACATCCGTGGAGTTACCTGTGGAGTTGTGAGGAGCGGCGTTGTTGTTGATAAGGGATGCACTCTGCAACCCGTCCAGACGTGATAAGACGTCCTGTAGATGTGTATCGGCAACACCTTGTGCATCCTTTGTGGCCTTGAGCCTCTTTTCTGCCTCAATCTGAGCACCCTCAAGTTGGGCGTGGCGCTCGCTGGTAACCTTCACATCAGCGCTTAGGCCCTCAAGCGTGGGTTCAGCCCCTGCCATTGTTAGTGATAGAAAGAAAAAATACACAGTGTATAATCCCTATCAACTAGTAGGACGTGGTGGAAAAAACTCGCTCACACTAAAGCTTAGTATCAAATTCTTACTTGTTCTTACCAATACAACAGGTGGTGATCGGCGCGTTGGTGTTGGCTTCAAACAACCAATGAAGATTGGATGGAGCGATAACCAAGAATCGGTAGAGCCGGGACCTGTACTTATTGGTAGGAAAATGTGTAGCTAGGCAAAGGCTTCTCAACTCACAATATTAGTGGCACAATCTAGCAAAAAACAATGCAAGTTGAATAATTGTTCGAACTCCTAACTAGTGTTGGCAGTCGACTAGTAAAAGACAAAACAATCTAAGCCCAGATACCGAATCAAATGAGTAAAAGTCGATGAAAATATGATAGCTCTAAGTATCTAGATATAAGTAAGGTATAATGTAGAACAAAGCTCAAAATCGATGGTAGATCAATTGGCGATCAAGTAGCAGCAAAAATAATATCCTGAACAGCAAATAAGACAATGCAGTTCGATAGAGATGCTAGCCAGCCTGGGTTTTTTTTTGGTTTTTAAAAAATATTTGTTTTGCATTTTTTAACCTTTTTCTCTTAGGCCAGTTACTAGATGTCGCGTACACAGCTCGGATCAACAGGAAGCAAAGAAATTACCAGACCATGTGCTGTAGGTGCAGGCAAAGCAAACTAGTCCCAAGAAAAACAAAGCACAACTCTTGTGATGGAACGTGTGCTATGTGCATGCAATATCGTGTTGTGAGGGACAGCGGCGCTGACAGACAAATAGTATTTGCTTTCGGTGTCCCTGATACAACGCAAAAGCGTCTCAGGTAAACTCGCTAGGAAATTTAAAACGGCCACGTGTGACTTGTAGACTCTTGGAGCAAGCGGACAACGTGGAAAAAAATGATGCGCAGCAGGCTAGATATGCAGCGGACGGATAGAGCGATATTATGGGCACTGAACCGACGAAGATTCTTTTTGTTTTCTGGATGAACAACCAACTTCATGGAAAGAAATATTGGTGAACAAAAACAAGTGCGATCTAGTAGATAACTTTGGCCCGGACTAATCTAAACTAGCATTAGTATTAGATGAATGTAACCAAAAATTTATACAAATTCTAGAAGCAAATTGCTAAAAGCTAAAAAGATAGGTGCAACGAATGAACTAATCTATTTTTTGGCTTTTTGTGGTTTATAGGACTGAAAAAAAATCTAATTTAAGAAAAGTGTAAATCTCTCATCGATAAACCTGAAAACCGATATCACTTGATGTGAACTGGAGACCCGATCTTTCGACGAGAGATGATAACTATGATTTTTGTGGGACTCGACCTTCACGATCGGGCTACCAACCGTACAGGAGAACCGTACACGACTGATATACACGACAATCGCTGAACCAACTCCACGGTGTTATCGACCGAGCCAACGGCATGATCGACCTATCCACGAAGAATTTTTCCTGCAAGCAGATCGAAGAACATGCACGAAAATAATAGCCAAGCAATCTGAAATTACGAATATGCTAGATGAATAACTCTCACAATATGGGGTTTCGATAGGATGCCTTGACGAGCGCATTAGTCGCTACGAGCGAAGGCAAATAAAAATAGCAACAGTTAAACTTTTCTAAACAAAATCCGAGTCTAAATTCTAACTTAGACTAACTATTTATTAAACAGGAGCAGCCGCCGCCTCGTGTGCTAGTTTGCGGAGGCAGGACTCGTAGAGAGGCAGGATACTCCACAGCTCAAGAAAGCGTGACGTGCTTCTGTTGTTGATAAACCAACTATTCGTATGGCTGGCTCCATGCGCCGTATCATGACTCGTTCACACGTGATTGAAGCAAGTAAGTTTGCCTCCTCCCTCCTGATGTATGTATGTAGGACTTGCTGATTGCACGTGTAGCATCAATGATGACCATGCAACCAATGGAGACATGTGCACTTACATGGCTTATGTGGTCTTCAACGTAATCTCTCATCTTCACATTTATTTTACCAATGCCTTCAAGCATTCTACATAAGAAATAAAAATGTGTAGTATTTTTGTCTTTAATAATAAATATATTATGATATAATTATGAATAGAAATTACCTGAAAAATGTGTCTTGTCATATTTGTATATGTATATATGGTGTCTATGCTCACATCATTGTCTATGCCCACATCAAGATGGGGCTAGTTTCTGTAATCAGTATGAAAAAACCATTAGAGATTTTTGGTGGGGCGATGAGCAAAATAAGTGAAAAGTGCACTAGATCTCATGGAATAGAATGACTCAAATTAAATCACAGGCGGAGTGGGATTTCGTGACATGAGAATTTTGAACCAAGTTTTGTTGGCAAAGCAAGCATGGAGACTTATTCAAAGGACAGACAATATGTGTGCAAAAGTTTTGAAGTCAGAATATTACCCAAAATGTAATTTCTTGGATATAATCTTCCCCTTGTATGCATCTCCCATTTGGCGAGGGGTTGAACATGGGCTTGAGTTGTTAAAAAAGGGCCTCATATGGAGAGTGGGAAATGGAAAAGGTATCCATATTCTGAGAGACAATTGGATCGCTCTCCAAGAAGGGGTGTCAGTCCTGTCCCTTAAGAACAGAAGCAGAATTCGTTGGGTGAACCAATCGATTATACTAAAGAAAAATGAGTGGAATAAGCATTTGGTTCATAGTTTGTTCCATGATTTTGATGCTCTAGAGATTTGCAAAATTAGAATACCTTCAGGACCTATTGATGATTTGCTGGCTTGGAATCATGAAAAGACCGGTAGCTTTATGATGATAAGCGCTTACAAATTAGGGATGAACCTGAAAAATGGTATAGGCGGGGAAGAAACATCACATAGCCACAACAATGGAAGAGAGTCCCTTTGGAACCTCATATGGAAAGCAAACATCCCCCATTGATTCTTTACCAACAAAATAAAACAAATTGAATAGGACTCTGGAACATGATAACTTCTCCAATATTTGTGGTAGGGAGCCTTAGGATGCACACCATGCTATCGTTCGCTATACTAAAGCTAGAGATCTTAGATAAGCCACAAGGGAGGTCTGGACTTTGATGGAAGAGGAATGTTTTGTTGGCTCCGAACCCGATTGCTGCTGAAGTTACTTAGCCAATGTGAAAGCATCTACAGAGATAAGATCTTATTGATCTTATGGAGAGCATAGTTTTTATGTGAAGACATTGTGCATCATAAAGGTACAACCCCCATTGCTGAATTTATCATCTCTTGTCAAATTACTCGAACTATCTTAAGGGTGACATTAGTCCTCCGGATGGCTTGAAGGGTAAAAGTCATTTGGCTTCAATTCCTAGAGCGAAACCTAAAGCTGGTGCCGATACATACAATATTTGGACTAGGGACCCTGTTGGCTCTGTGAAGGTAAATTTTGATGCATCATTTATTGTTGGTTCGGGTTTGGCAGCGACTGGAGTCATTGCAAGAAATAGCGAAGGCAAAGTTTTGTTTAGTACGAGATGGACCCTTCCTGATTGTAGTGATGCTGAAGAGGTCGAAGGGCAGGTGATGCTCTTAGGCACGCACACTTTGGAAAAAGTATGTATGAGTCCTACAATGTTCCAGGCAGACAACGTGAATACTGTTGAGGCCCTCAATTGAAATTATGTGATCCGACCAAGATCGTGGGCTACTTACAAGGTTCATTGGACTTGATGAAGAACTCTCCATCCTGGAGAGTAACAAAGATTAGAAGAGAGAGAGCAACGTGTGTGCACATAAACTTACTGCTTAAGCTAGAACTAATGGCAGTTTTTATGATGGGCATTGTGCCATGTAATATAAATGATGCAATCTTGAAAGACTATACTCTGAGTACAAGTAATATATAACACTCTATTTTCCCTTGAAAAAAGAGTGTATTTGAATAGAATCAGATCAGATCGAATTGAATTAGATCGGATCGAATCCAACCCAGTGGGAACAATCAAGGAGGAACAGATCTAAGCTTACTGGAGCGGGTGCTGGTGCAACAACGATTGATCGAGGTGAAAACCCTTGCGGAAACAGGGGTGTTGCCGCCGCCAAAGATGAGCTCGCCATTCTGAGGCCCATGGTCGTGGTCCTCGTCACGTGTCGGCTAGAGGATGAGCGCCCTGTCCTCGAGCTCCCCTCGCCTTGCATCAACTCCAGGGGAGAAAACCCTCGAATGAGGATAAAAACACCCCCAGAAGTTGAGCCTGCGACCGTCATAGGTGGTATGTTTTTAGCCCCACCATAGTCGAGCCTGGGATTCTAACACTAGTGCCAGAGCTGATGCGTGGCAGGGGTGGTGCATTGGCCCAGGGTGGCGGCATCATGTAGAAAGGGTATGACAGCTCGACAACCGCTTTTAGATCTGGGCTAAAAGAGGCGATGCCGGCAATCCACCACTGTTGGATGTGGTTGCCACCAACGATGATGGGAGGTAGGCGATGGGTCAGTGGCTCTACCATCGGAGGCACTGAAGGGGCAGTGAAGGAGAGAGAAAGCGAGTGTGCGCGAAGTGTCGTGGGAGGTGACTGGATAGAGCGTGGGGAGTTACGTTACATCCCATCGCCTAATTTGCTTCCCCACGACTGCAGATGCTCTCCATGCATGGCTCGAGCGAGATTGGCTCGCAAAAATGGCCAATTCGGGCGTTACCCTAGATGCAGGTCTAGAGGTGCTTTAATTTCCATGCAGGCTAGGAAATAGATGCATCCTAGGAAACCATACAAGCCAAAAACATCTCGCATGGGCCTAGCTAAGACTAATGTAGCCTAGCAAATGCGTCATAACTGTTCTTATTTTATGTCATGGTGAAAGCACAATTGCCCCTTTGGTGTTTTTTTTAATGCAATGTCGACATACATGATTGTTGGACTAATATTTTCCTCAATTATATTTCAGGAATAGTTTAATCTAGGCAAGTAAATGGATGGAGATGTGCTACTAAGGAACCATGTTGACAAAGCATCAAGACTCTACATTTTTGATCATAACTCATTTGCCCAAGTGGTTGAAAATATTGCTCCAAAACTCTCAAGCACACCCTCACAACCCTATCTTTCCAAAACACTAAAGCTATCTCGGTCTGACCGAAACATTGCCATGTTGACAAAGCATCAAGACTCTACATTTTTGATCATAACTCATTTGCCCAAGTGCTTGAAAATATTGCTCCAAAACTCTCAACCACACCCTCACAATCCTATCTTTCCAAAACACTAAAGCTATCTCGGTCTAACCGAAACATTAATTCTCGGACCTACCGAGATACACTTGACAAAGCTACTGCCTAAACCCTATCGATTTAGACCCACAGTGATGACCCTTCAATCTTTCTGAAGTGATCATGCCAACTTTTTGTTACCCACTGACTTCATTCCGGAGATTTCAATTGAATCGATCAGTGTCGCTGAAGTACACTTGCCAACCTTCTGTTACTTGTGAATTATATTTCGGAACTTCCGAGTGAACTCGATCGGTCTCACCGAAGTGTGGAAAGTGCTTAGGTCATCACCCATCGGTCCCTCCGAGTTGTTTCATCATGTTCCAATCTTTGATCCTTGATTTCTAGACTTCCAAAATTGCTTTCCACCCAATCCTTTCTCCTACCACCATGCCAAATATGTGAGAGAGTGATTGAGTATTGGGAGACTATCTTTTGAAGCACAAGAGCAAGGAGTTCATCAGGAACAACCACACTTGTTACCTTTTGGAGAGTGGTGTCTCCTAGATTGGTTAGGTGTCACTTCGGCCTCCAAATCCCATGAAGTTGAACCAAGGAGTTAGTAAGGGCAAGGAGATCACCTACTTTATGAAGATGTACCCAGAGTAAGGCTAGTCCTTTGCGGACGAAAGCCATGATGGCATAGAAAAGGTTACTTCTTCATGCACCCTTCTTGGGTGGAGCCCTTCGAGGACTCACATAGCTACTACCCTCCGTGAATTGAATTATCCATCAATGTTGGTGTACGGTAGCAGCACCTATTGTAACCACGCCAGAAATCATTGTGTCTTCATTGCGTTTGATTATCTCCAAACTCTACTCCCTAACTTTCTTCCACTTGCATGTTTTTATTATCTGCTGCCTATACTCTAATATGCATGTGATTGTATTGCTAGTCTGTTTGCCAAAATCTGCCTAAGTTTCAAAAATACCAAGAAAATCACCTTTTGCCTTGTTAGTGTCTATTCACCCCCTCTAGATCTTTCCTTTAGATCCCTCAATTTTTATCTGAGCTTTGGTCTCCTTCGGTTTAACCACCTCGGAGAAGGATGGACGTGTCTATGAGAAGGAGTGTTAGTTGTAGAGTGCCCTTGCTTGATGGAGAGTGTTATTGCGCTTGGAAGGATGATATCACGCTAAGATAGATTGCAAAAGAGAAACTGACAGCGTTAATTTTGGTGATGTGTCTCATGAATTTAACTTTTCCAAGTTCAGTAGACAACCTTGTAATAAAGAATTATCTAGTAAGGATGAAATAATTGGTCTTGCTTATATTGCCGTTCCTCCTACTGTTCCACTAGAACAATATTTTCCAGACCATAAAAATGATATGCATTTGCGTGAAAGAAATGAAATAGATAAAAATTTCTTTGAACAACAACCTCTCCTAAAACCAAATTTGCCTATTGAAACTCTAGGAGGTCCTCCTCCACCTAAAGGTGATCCTGTGTTTGAATTAAAACAATTGCCTGACACTTTTAAGTATGCTTATCTTGATGGGAAAAAGATATATCATGTTATTATTAGTGCTAACCTTTCAGAAGATGAAGAAGAAATATTATTAAAAATTTCGAGGAAGCACCAGGATGCTATTGGATATACTCTTGATGATTTTAAGGGCATTAGTCCCACTCTATGTCAGCAGAAGATTAATATGGAACCTGATAGTAAACCTGTTGTTGATCACCAACGCCGATTGAATCCTAAGATGAAAGAAGTGGTAAGAACTGAAATATTAAAGCTTCTGGAAGCAGGTATAATCTATCCCATACTTGATAGTAGATGGGTAAGGCTCATTCATTGTGTCCCTAAGAAGGGAGGTATTACTGTTATTCGTAATGATAAGAATGAACTTATCCCATAGAGAATTGTCATTAGCTATAGAATGCTAATTGATTTTAGAAAACTAAATAAAGCTAATAGAAAAGATCATTACTTTCATGGTTTTGTCATGACAGATGTCCTTGTGCAAGGACTTAGGTATGAGGCCATTGCCGCTGGGTGGCGACTCAAAGAGATCAAACGAGAACGGGAGGCGGGTTTACCCAAGTTCGGCCCCACCAACGGAAGTAATAGCCCACGTCCTTCTTTGTGTCTATCTTAATGGAGATCTCGATTACAAGGATGCAGGATCGCTAACCTAGCTATCGAGGGTGTTTAACTTAAGTCTTTGGTCCCGAGGGCTTGCCGTTATATAAAGGTCAAGACCCTAGGGTTTACAAATGAGTCCAAGCCATGACATGACTCGTAACCTAACATATCTTTAACACATCTTGTCTCTTAAGCAAGGAGCCTCCCGGCATCTTTTGCCACATGGGCCCTGAGCCGCCAGTTCCTTCGTGCTTGGGCCACCTGGCAGCTTGCTCAACTACCATCTTGTTACCATGTCTTCATGGCACGACCATTCTCAAGCCTTACTCGATAGCCGCTACCACATTGACCCATCCCAATAGGGCGGGTTATGCCACGGGGTTATATCCACGACATTAGGCCCCAAATTGATTTGAATTCATTCATGTCAATTTCTCCTATCTTATTTTGGCGGCTTAACATCTACATTCCTCATGGGTTTTAAAACGCCGGCTTGCAACACTCCTAGACTTGTTATTTCTCTAATGCTTGTTTTTTGGTGACGTCACCTTTGCTGACCCTTGTTTCTTTAGAGTCATTGTAACGTCTCCAACGTATCTATAATTTATGAAGTATTCATGCCATGTTTACAATAATTCTATATGATTTTGGTATGATTTTATTAGAACTAACCCGGACTAACGTTGTTTTTAGTAGAACTACCGTGGTATTTTTTTGTGCAGAAATAAAAGTTCTCGGAGTGAGTTGAAAATTTATGGAGAATATTTTTGGAAAATATAAAAAATATCAGAGCGAAGAGTCACCCGAGAGGAAGGTAGAGGAAGCCACAAGCCACAAGGGCGCGGCCGCCTAGGGTGCGTCCCCCTGGCTTGTGACTTCCTGGGGAACCTTCTGGGCGTGGGACCGAAGCCAAAAATTCCTATAAAGACTAAAACCCCCAGAAAGAAACCTAGATAGGAAGTTCCGCCACCACAAGCCTCCAGAGCCACGAATATCAATTGGGAGCCCATTCTGGCACCCTATCGGAGGGGGAAACCATCACCGGAGGCCATCTTCATCATCCTGACGCTCTCCATGATGAGGAGGGAGTATTTCACCCTCGGGACTAAGGGTATGTACCAGTAGATATGTGTTTGATCTCTCTCTCTCTCTCTCGTGTTCTTGAGATGGCACGATCTTCATGTACCGCGAGCTTTATTGATATAGATTGAATCATATGGAGTTTTGCCCTCTATATCTTCTTGTGATGAATTGAGTTTTTCCTTCGAAGTTTTCTTATCGGATTGAGTCTTTAAGGATTTGAGAACACTTGATGTATGTCTTGCGATGGGATACCCGTGGTGACAATGGGATGTTCTATTGATCCACTTGATGTATGTTTTGGTGATCAACTTGCGGGTTCTGCGACCTTGGGAATCTGTGCATAGGGGTTGGCACACATTCTTGTCTTGACGTTCTGGTAGAAACTTTGGGGCACTCTTTGAAGTTCTTTGTGTTGGATTGAAAATGATGAATCTGAAATTATGTGATGCATATCATATAATCAAGCCCGTGGGTACTTGTTGTGACATTGGAGTATCTAGGTGACATTAGGGTTTTGGTTGATGTGTATCTTAAGGTGTTATTTTAGTATGAACTCTAGGGCTGTTCGTGACACTTATAGGGATAGCTCATAAGATTGATCAGAAAAGATTACTTTGAGGTGGTTTCATACCCTACAATAATTTCTTCATTAGTTCTCCGCTATTTGTGACTTTGGAGTGAACTCTTTGTCGCACGAGAGGTACTTACACATGATTCAACTATGTCAATAATGTTGAGAGAAATTGCACTAGTGAAAGTATGGACCCTAGCCCTTGTTTTCAAGCATTTATACAATGTTTTGCTCGCTGTTTACTATTTGTTATGTTGCTGTTTTTATATTTTCAGATTACAAAAACATATATCTACCATCCATATTACACTTGTATCACCATCTCTTCGCCGAACTAGTGCACCTATACAATTTACCATTGTATTGGGTGTGTTGGGGACACAAGAGACTCTTTGTTATTTGGTTACAGGGTTGTTTGAGAGAGATCATCTTCATCCTACACCTCCCATGGATTGATTAACCTTAGGTCATCCACATGAGGGAAAATTGCCACTGTCCTACAAAACTCTGCGCTTGGAGGCCCAACACGAGTCTACAAGAAGAAGGTTGCGTAGTAGACATCAGTCATCATGACCAATATTTCAAAAACTGAGCCAAATCTAGCCTAATGCAAAAATCTAGGCATACTTCTGTTGGAAATATGCCCTAGAGGCAATAATAAATTAGTTATTATCATTTTCCTTGTTCATGATAAATCGTTTATTATCCATGCTATAATTGTATTGATCGGAGACTTAGATGCATGTGTGGATACATAGACAAAACCATGTCCCTAGTATGCCTCTAATGGACTAGCTTGTTGATCAAAGATGGTTAAGGTTTCCTAGCCATGGATATGAGAAGTTATTTGATAACGGGATCACATCATTAGGAGAATGGTGTGATGGACAAGACCCAAACTACAAATGTAGCATATGATCGTGTCAGTTTATTGCTACTGTTTTCTGCATGTCAAGTATATGTTCCTATGACCATGAGATCATGCAACTCACTGACACCGGAGGAGTGCCTTTTGTGTATCAAACGTCGCAACGTAACTGGATGACTATAAAGGTACTCTACAGGTATCTCCGAGGGTGTCTGTTGAGTTGGCATGGATCAAGACTGGGATTTGTTACTCCGTGTGGCGGAGAGGTATCTCAGGGCCCACTCGGTAATACAACATCACAACAAGCCTTGCAAGCAATGTGACTAAGTGTTAGTCACGGGATCTTGTATTACGGAACGAGTAAAGAGACTTGCCGGTGACGAGGTTGAACTAGGTATGGAGATACCGACGATCGAATCTCGGGCAAGTAACACACCGAAGAACAAAGGGAACATCATACGTGATTAACTGGATCCTTGACATAGAGGTTCGACCAATAAAGATATTCGTAGAATATGTAGGAACCAATATGGGCATCCAGGTCCCGCTATTGGTTATTGACCGTAGAGGTGTCTCGGTCATGTCTACATAGTTCTCGAACCCGCAGGGTCTGCACACTTAAGGTTGGGTGACGTTTCGGTAGTATAGAGTTATGTATGGTGGTGACCGAATGTTGTTCGGAGTCCCAGATGAGATCCCGCATGTCATGAGGAGCTCCGGAATGGTCCGTAGGTAAAGATTCATATATAATAAGTCCTATTTTGGTCGCCGGAAAAGTTTCGGACTCATCGGTAGTGTACCGAGAGTGCCGGTAGTGTACCGGGGGACCATCGGGAGAGGTATTTCGACCCAAGAGGCTTCATGGGCTGTGGGAGAGTGAATATCAGCCCTTAGTGGGCTGGTGGAAACTCCCACACAAGGCCCATATGGCTGGAGAAGAAAACCCAATAGGAAAAGGTGGAAAAAGGGAAAAAAAGGGACGAATCCTAGTCCTACTAGGATTGGAGGAGAGTCCTCCAATCCTAGTGGATTAGGCCGACCCTATGGGGCCTTGGACCTTGCGCCAGCCCTCCTCCTCCCTCCCTCCTATATATACTGGTGGGATTGGGTGTTTTGCACCTGATTTTACGGCCATGTGCTACCCGTTCCACCGGTGCTCCTCTAGATCGGATTTTCGCAGTGCTTAGGCGAAGCCCTGCCGGAATTGCTCCACCACTATCTCCGGAGCGCCGTCACGCTGCCGGAGAACTCTTCTACCTCTCCACTCCCTCTTACTGGATCAAGAAGGCAGAGATCGTCATCGAGCTGTATGCGTGCTGAACGCGGAGGTGCCGTCGGTTCGGCGCTAGATCGGAAGGACCGTGATCAAGATCGCGAGACGGATCGTGATGAGTTCGCGGGACGGATCGTGATGAGTTCGCGGGACGGATCGTGATGAGTTCGCGGGACGGATCATGATGAGTTCGCGGGCCGGATCGTGATTGGATCGCGGGACGGATCGTGATGAGTTCGCGAGACGGATCGTGATTGGATCGCGGGACGGATCATGATGAGATCGCGGGATGCTCGGCGATTTGGATTGCGAAGACGTTCAACTACACCAACCGCGTTTCTCAACGCTTCCCCCTTAGCGATCTACAAGGGTATATAGATCCACTCTCCCTCTCGTAGATGCTCATCACCATGGATAGATCTTGCGTGTGCGTAGGAATTTTTTTGTTTCCCATGCAACGTTCCCCATCAGTGGCATCATGAGCTAGGTCTATGTGTAGATGAGATCTCGAGGAGAACACAAAAGGTTTGTGGGCGTTGATGCTTAGATTGCTTCCTCCCTTGGTCGGATTTTGGTTCAGCGGTATTGTGAGATGAAGCGGCCCAGACCAACATTACTCGTACGCTTACGAGAGACCGGTTCCCTCGACCGCAACTTGTTGCATAGATGACTTGCGGGTGCCAGTTTCTCTCACTTTAGTTGGATCGGATTCGACAAAGGCGGTCCTTGAGAAGGTGGAAAAGCAACTAGTGTATCACCGTTGTGGTTTTTGCGTAGAGGAGAATTCTTCTTGCTAGATACCCGTAGCAGCCACATAAAACATGCAACAACAATTAGAGGACGTCTAACTTGTTTTTGCAGGGTATGTTGTGATGTGATATGGCCAATTACATGATGTGATATATGTGATGTATGAGATAATCATGTGATATATAGATTATCATGACTTGCATGTCGATGAGTGCGGCAACCGGCACGAGCCATAGGGTTGTATTTAATTATTGTATGACCTGCGTGTTAATCATTAAGCGCTATGTAATGCTTTACTTTATCGCTAAATGGTAGCAATAGTAGTAGAAGCATGGTGGGAGCGACAACCCCGATGGAGACACGTTGATGGAGATCAAGATGATGGAGATCATGGTGTCATGCCGGTGACGATGGAGATCATGCCGGTGCTTTCATGATGGAGATCAAAAGCACAAGTTCATGGCCATATCATGTCACTTATGATTTGCATGTGATGTTAATCCTTTTATGCACCTTCTTTTGCTTAGGACAACGGTAGCATTATAAGGTGATCCCTCACTTAAATTTCAAGATGAATTGTGTTCTCCCCGAGTGTGCACCATTGCGAAAGTTTGTCGTGTTGAGACACCACGTGATGATCGGGTGTGATAGACTCTACGTTCACATACAACGGGTGCAAGCCAGTGTTGCACATGCAGAACACTCGGGTTAAACTTGAAGAGCCTAGCATGTACAGACATGGCCTCGGAACACAAGAGACCGAATGGTCCAACATGAGTCATATAGTATATATGATCAACATGATGTGTTCACTATTGTAACCACCTCAACTCACGTGATGATCGGACTTGAGTTGGTGAATTTGGATCATGTATCACTCGGATGACCGGAGGGATGTCAATTTGCTTGGGAGTTCTTAAGTAATATGATTAATTGAACTCATTATCATGAGCATAGTCAATAGTGTCTTTGCAAAACTGTGTTGTAGATTACTAGCTCATGCTGTAGCTCCCTTGAATTTCATATGTTCCTAGAGAAATAGAGTTGAAAGATGACGGTAGCAATATTGCGTACTGGCTCCGTGATCTGAGGATTGTCCTCATTGCTGCACAGAAGGCTTATGTCCTTAATGCACCGCTCGGTGCACCAACCCCTCTAGCGTTGTTTGTAGATGTTGTGAACATCTGACAGGCACGCTCTGATGACTACTTGACAGTTTAGTGCGTCATGCATTACGGCTTAGAGTTGAGGCTCCGAAACGTTTTGAACGTCACAGAACATATGAGATGTTCTAAGAGCTGAAATTAGGATCTTAGGCTCATGCCCGTGTTGCAAGATACGAGATCTCCAACAAGATTCTTTGCCTGTAATATGAAAGAGAATAGCTCAATCGTTGAGCATATGCTCAGATTGTCTGGGTACTACAATCGCTTGAATCGAGTGGGAGTTGATCTTCCAGATAAGATAGTGATTGATATAGTTCTCCAAGTCACTATCACTAAAGCTACTAGAACTTGGTGATGAACTATAAAATGCCAGGGATAGAAGTAATGATCCCTGAGCTATTCGTGATGTTTGACACCGCGAAGGTAGAAATTGAGAAGGAGCATCAAAGGGTTGATGGTTAGTCAAAACCACTAGTTTCGAGAAGGGCAAGAGCAAGGAGGGAAACTTCATGGATAGCAAGTCACTTGCAGCTCCAGTGAAGCAACCCAAAGTCTAACCCAAACCCAAGACTAAGTGCTTCAATTATGAGGAGAACGGTCGCTAAAGCGGAACAACCCTAGATACTTGGTGAATAAGAAGGCTGGCAAAGTCGATAGAAGTATATTTGATATACGTGTTATTGATGTGTACCTTACTAGTACTCCTAGTAGCACCTGGGTATTTGATACCGGTTCGATTGCTAAATGTTAGTAACTCGAAGTAAAAGCTACGGAATAAATGGATACTAGCTAAGTGTGAGGTGACGATGTGTGTTGGAAATGTTTCCAAGGTTGATGTGATCAGCATCGCACGCTCTCCCTACCTTCGAGAATAGTGACGAACCTAAATAAATGTTATCTGGTGTTTTTGCGTTGAGCATGAACATGATTAGATCATGTTCATTGCAACATGGTTATTCATTTAAGTTAGACAATAATGGTTATTCTATTTACATGAATAATACCTTCAATGGTCATCCACCCAGTAAGAATGGTTTGTTGAAACTTGATCGTAGTAATACACATGTTCATAACATTGATGCCAAAAAGATACAAAGTCAATAATAATAGTACCACATACTTGTGGCACTGCTGCTAAATGTCATATTGGTATAAAATGCATGAAGAAACTCCATGTTGATGGATCTTTGGACTCATTCGATTTTGAATCGGTTGAGACATGCGAACCATGCCTCTTGGTCAAGATGACTAAGGACCCCGTTTTCTGTTTTGATGAAGCAGACAAGTGATTTATTGGAAATGATACATGTTGATGTATGCAATCCAATGAGTCTTGTAGCGTGTGGTGGATATCGTTATTTTTTTTACCTTCACTGATGATTTGAGTAGATATAGTGTATATTTACTTAATGAAACACAAGTCTGAATCGTTTGAAAGGTTCAAGCAAATTCAGAGTGAAGTTTAAGATCATCGTGACAAGAAGATAAAAATGTTTGCGATATGATCGTGGAGGTGAATATCTGAGTTACGAGTTTGGCATACAACTTTAGACAATGTGAAAGTTGTTTCACAACTCACGCCACCTGGAACACCATAGTGTGATGGTGTGTCCGGACGTCATAGTCGTGCTCTATTGGATATGGTGCGTGCTATGATGTCTATTATCGTTTTTTTACTATAATTTTGGGTTTATGCATTAGAGACAACTACATTCACTTTAAATAGGGCACCATCTAAATCCGTTGAGATGACACCGTGTGAGTTATGGTTTGATAGAAACCTAAGCTGTCATTTCTTAATGTTTGGGGCTGGGACGCTTGTGTGGAAAATGTTTTCACCTAATGAGCTCGAACCCAAAGCAGACAAATGCATCTTCATAGAATACCCTAAGAACAGTTGGGTGAACCTTCTATCTCAGATCCAAGCACAAAATGTTTATTGCTAAAACTGGGTCCTTTCTCGAGGAAAAGTTTCTCTAGAAAGAATTGAGTGGGAGGAAGATAGAACTTGATGAGGTTATTGAACCTCTGTTTCAACCAGAGAGTCAGCGCAGAAAGATATTTCTATGGAACCTACGTCAGTTGAAGAGGAAGTTAATGATGATGATCATGAAGCTTCGGATCAAGTTACTATCAAACCTTGTAGGGCGACAAGGATGTGTACTGCTCCTGAGCGGTACAGCGACCCTGTCTTGGAGGTCATGTCGTTTGACAACGATGAACCTACGAGCTGTGGAGAAGCGATGATGGGCCCAAAAACCAACAAATGGTTAGAGGCCATGAAATCCGAGAAAGGATCCATGTATGAAAACCAAGTATAGACTTTGGTGGACTTGCTCGTTGGACGGCAGGTCGTTAAGTACAAATGGATCTTTAAAATGAAGACAGACGCTGATGGTAAATGTCACCATTTGTAAAGCTCAACTTGTTGCAAAGAAGTTTACGACAAGTTCAAGGAGTTGACTGCGATGAGACTTTCTCACTCGTAGCGATGCTAAAGTCTATTGAAACTATGTTAGTAGTTGCTGCACTTTCGATTATGAAATTTGGCAGATGGATGTCAAAACATCGTTTCCTTAACGGTTTACTTGAGGAAAGGTTGTATGTGATACAACCAGAAGGTTTTGTAAGTCCTAAGGATGCTAAAAGGTGTGCAAGCTTCAGTGATTCTTCTATGAGCTGAAGCAAGCATCTCGGAGTTGGAATATACACTTTGATGAGGTGATCAAAGTTTTTGAGTCTATACAAAGTTTACGAGAAACCTGTATTTGCAATAAAGTGAGAGGGAGCACTATAGAGTTTCTGATAAGTATATGTGGATGACATATTGCTATTCAGAAATGATGTAGAATTTCTGGAGAGCATAAACGGTTGTTTGAAAAGAGTTTTTCAAAGGAAGACCTGGATAAAGCTACCTAATTGTTGAGGATCAAGCTCTATAAAGATAGATCAAGATGTTTGATAAGACTTTCAATGAGTACATACCTTGGCAAGATTTTGAAAGAGTTCAAAATGGATTAGTCAGAGAGAAGTGTTCTCGCCTGCTTTGTAAGGTGTGAAGTTGAGTGAGACTCAAAGCTCGACAACGGTAGAAGAAAGAGAAAGGACGAATGTCGTTCCCTATGCCTTAGCCATAGGCTCTGTATAGTATGCCATGCTGTGTACCGCACCTGTGTGTGCCTTGCCATGAGTCCGTCAAGGGGTACAAGAGTGATCTAGGAGTGGATCACTGGACAGCGGTCAAGATTATCCTTAGTAACTAAAAGACTAAGGAGATGTTTCTCGATTATGGAGGTGATAAAGAGTTCGTTGTAAAGAGTTACGTCGATGCAAGCTTTAACACCAATCCGGATGACCCGTAGTAGCAATCTGGATACATATAGTGGAGCAGCCATTTCGAATAGTACCAAGTGGAGCGTGGTAGTAGTGTTTAAAGTTTGACATAGAGATTTGCAAAGTACATATGGATCTTAATGTCGCAGACCCGTTGACTATAAGACCTCTCTCACATGCATAGCATGATCGAGCCCCAGAACTCATTGGGTGTTAGGTTCATAACAATGCATATCACATGGTGATGTGAACTAAATTATTGACTCTAGTGCAAGTGGGAGACTGTTGGAAATATGCCCTAGAGGCAATAATAAATTAGTTATTATCATATTTCCTTGTTCATGATAAATCGTTTATTATCCATGCTATAATTGTATTGATCGGAGACTTAGATGCATGTGTGGATACATAGACAAAACCATGTCCCTAGTATGCCTCTAATGGACTAGCTCGTTGATCAAAGATGGTTAAGGTTTCCTAGCCATGGACATGAGATGTCATTTGATAACGGGATCACATCATTAGGAGAATGGTGTGATGGACAAGACCCAAACTACAAACGTAGCATATGATCGTGTCAGTTTATTGCTACTGTTTTCTGCATGTCAAGTATATGTTCCTATGACCATGAGATCATGCAACTCAGAGATATCGGAGGAGTGCCTTGTGTGTATCAAACGTCGCAACATAAATGGGTGATTATAAAGGTGCTCTACAGGTATCTCCGAGGGTGTCTGTTGAGTTGGCATGGATCAAGACTGGGATTTGTTACTCCGTGTGGCGGAGAGGTATCTTAGGGCCCACTCGGTAATACAACATCACAACAAGCCTTGCAAGCAATGTGACTAAGTGTTAGTCACGGGATCTTGTATTACGAAACGAGTAAAGAGACTTTCCGGTAACGAGATTGAACTAGGTATGGAGATACCGATGATCGAATCTCGGGCAAGTAACATACCGAAGAACAAAGGGAACATCATACGGGATTAACTGAATCCTTGACATAGAGGTTCGACCGATAAAGATCTTCGTAGAATATGTAGGAACCAATATGGGCATCCAGGTCCCGCTATTGGTTATTGACCGTAGAGGTGTCTCGGTCATGTCTACATAGTTCTCGAACCCGCAGGGTCTGCACACTTAAGGTTTGATGACGTTTCGATAGTATAGAGTTATGTATGGTGGTGACTGAATGTTGTTTGGAGTCCCGGATGAGATCCCGTACGTCACGAAGAGCTCCGTAATGGTCCGGAGGTAAAGATTCATATATAGGAAGTCCTATTTTGCTCGCCGGAAAAGTTTCGGACTGATCAGTAGTGTACTGGGAGTGCCGGTAGTGTACCGGGGGACCATCGGGAGAGGTATTTCGGCCCAAGAGGCTTCATGGGCTGTGGGAGAGTGAATAACAGCCCTTAGTGGGCTGGTGGAAACTCCCACACAAGGCCCATGTGGCTGGAGAAGAAAACCCAATAGGAAAACGTGGAAAAAGGAAAAAAAAGGGACGAATCCTAGTCCTACTAGGATTAGAGGAGAGTCCTCCAATCCTAGTGGATTCAGCCGACCCTATGGGGCCTTGGCCCTTGCGCCAGCCCTCCTCCTCCCTCCCTCCTATATATACTGGTGGGATTGGGTGTTTTGCACCTGATTTTACGACCACGTGCTACCCGTTCCACCGGTGCTCCTCTAGATCGGATTTCCGCAGTGCTTAGGCGAAGCCCTGCCGGAATTGCTCCACCACTATCTCTGGAGCACCGTCACGCTGCCGGAGAACTCGTCTACCTCTTTTCTCCCTCTTGCTGGATCAAGAAGGCGGAGATCGTCATCGATCTGTACGTGTGCTGAACGCGGAGGTGTCGTCCGTTCGGCGCTAGATCGGAAGGACCGTGTTCAAGATCGCGAGACGGATCGTGATGAGTTCGCGGGACGGATCGTGATGAGTTCGCAGGATGGATCGTGATGAGTTCGCAGGACGGTTCGTGATGAGTTCGCGAGAAGGATCATGATTGGATCGTGGGACGGAACGTGATGAGATCGCGGGATGGTCGGCGATTTGGATCGCGAAGATGTTTGACTACACCAACCGTGTTTCTCAACGCTTCCCGCTTAGCGATCTACAAGGGTATGTAGATCCACTCTCCCTCTCGTGGATGCTCATCACCATGGATAGATCTTGCGTGTGCGTAGGAAATTTTTTGTTTCCCATGCAATGTTTCCCAACAACTTCTAGCCACAAATTTACTGCAGCCGTTTCATCTTTTCACCATGTCGCTTCGCTCTCCTCCTCATAAATAAGTCCAATGTGCCTTTGTAGTAACTTTCCATCGTCTGCCTCCTTCCAGTATTCTTCGACCGAACTTAGTCGGAGCATTACGAGCACTATCGGAGCCCTCAATTCCTTCTTCAACATCCCCAGTCTTTTCGCAATCATGGAAGTCGGTGCAGCCATCTACATTTCTGCCGCAACAAGATGCAATGTGAACCTCTTCTTATTAGGTTTCGATTTGTCCAACGTTCATACTGAGTTCATCGTGTTCATCCAATACGTAGCTTGTAGTTTTATGCATTCAACACTTTTCTTAGCACCGCACAGCTTCAATTATGATTCCTATCTTGTTTTCCCCAAAGTAGATATCAGAATGGGACGCCAAGGATATCCTTTGAACGCCATAGTTTCGATCCTTCCGTCCGCAAGAACACATATTACCTTGGTTTTCTTCATTTGCTAGATCTGTTTCAAAAGAGAACTTTCATAGGAAGCTGTTTATTTATTATTATATTTGGTTAAGTGTTCACCGAAACATGTTTCGGCCTTTCTTGATCTTGTTGTCTTAAATAGCAAACTAGCATAGGCGACTTAAAACCCAAGCCGACTTATTTTCTTCATTGCCTTTGTAGTTGCTTCTTGACTCGCCATGGCCCCGAAGAATTCCGAAGCTTGCAGCTGGTCCAAGTCCAGAGAATCCAAGCTTACTTTAGACAATCTCGTGGATCAAGGCTTTTGGTGGCTCGAAAATTCATAAGATGGCGAGCTCTTGAAGAGGAGCCATTCCCACAGCCGCAACAGGGGGAAGTCGTTGTATTTACTGATCATCTGCGCAGAGGCTTTCGTCCTCCCGGCTCAAAGTTTTTTAGAGATCTTCTGCACTTCTTCGAGCTCAGGCCCCAAGACATCAGCCCCAACTCCATGACCCACATATGTCAATTTTAGGTTTTATGTGAGTTATACCTCCAGATTGAGCCGTCTGTGACCCTCTTCAGGGAATTTTTCTATATCAACCGCCAGACTAAAGTAAAGAATGGTTCTGCCTGTGAACTTGGCAGGGTCACGATTCAGAAGAGGAAGAATGGTGCTTCCCTGAATCAAAACCGGCGAGTCATCCCAAAGGGTCGAACAGGACCTGGTTTTACTGTAGGAACACCGCACAAAAGGGAGAGAGTCCCCTATCGGGGTTTAGACCGGAGAGATTCAATAGCAAAGTAAAATTTCTGGGTTGGCCAACTGATGAGGAGATGGCTCCATCAACTCCTCTCCACACAAAATTGAGATCTCTGACCACACATGGCTTAACTAGAATTGATATGATTTGTTGCTTGCCAAAGTGGCGGATCCAGCCTGTTAGTGTACGAGATGGCTTTATGTGTGACTATTTAGGAGACTCATCAAACCCTCAACGATTTTCTCATAAGGACCTGACTGATGATGCTCTTAACAGATAAACCAAAAGATTATTTTCTAACCCCAAAGAGCAATGCAGTGTCACCGGCTTGGGCCCATTTTATCTGCTCAACGTGCCTCCTTTGGTATTTAACTATTTTCACTGTCCTTTATTGTTTTACTTTGACCCGCCGTATCTTACCATGTGCTTTTTGCAGTAGAAATCTCTTTTCTGGAAAGTCACTAAGGGAGTCCTGGACTAAGGGGTCCTCGGGACGCTGGCCTATCTCCTAATATGCTGGCTAGGTGGGCCGCTCTCTGACTATCGAAGGAAGGGCTGGATACGCCATGACCCCGTGTTCTAGATGGAAGTATCAAAGGCGTGTCGTGTACTCCAAGTCAGGATAAGGAAATCGGCATCTCCATCCCCGGTAGGAAATCTATTATGTGTAAACCCTAGTTACCCCCCGGTGTCTATATAAACCCGGAGGGTTTTAGATTGTAGGACAGAGCAACTCATCTAGGGTTTTAGCTATTCGATCTCGAGGTAGATCAACTCTGTAAGATTCATACACATCAATATAATCAAGCAGGACGTAGGGTTTTACCTCCATAGGAGGGCCCAAACCTGGGTAAACATCGTCTCCTTCGTCTCCTGTTACCATCGATCCTAGACTCACAGCTCGGGACCCCTTACCCGAGAGCTGCCAGTTTTGACACCGACATTGATGCTTTCATTGAGAGTTTAGTTGTGATCGCCAAAGGAATCAATGGCTCGCTTAGTCATTAGCGAGGAAGTACGCAATATGTACTCCTTTGTCCCTAGACAGCTCTTCGCTTTCAGCAGCATCGTGTTGCACGCCGACCCAATCGCTCGGCTTGGCCAGGTCGGGACTTTCACCCCTGATCAATAGGTTAGATTCAGGACCCTAGAGTTCTCCGTAGACTCTCGGGGCGATCTTTCACTCATAGGGCTCACAATCTCATCTGACGCGCCTGAGGACTCCGAGGCCTTGACTTCGGATTTCACTTTCGAACCCGCCTACGGTATCAACCCCGATGATGACCTGGCTTTTAGTCCGGATCGATTTATAGTACCGGATGGTCGGGGGTCAGCTCCTGCCGAACACACCCCTTGCACGGACGCATCGGAGGTTAACTCCGAAATCTCTGGGCGGACTGACCCTATCAAGCTCTCGACACTCAACGAGGCTCTAGATCAGATCCTATCGATGAAAATCACTAATGAACCAACCCCGATCCATGCTCATATCAGTCAGAAGGTAGGTCAAGAGGAATTTTTCATCCCACCCACCACCCACTTTGTAGGCACTGTCGAAGACTTAACCGATATGTTGGACTACGGCTCCGAGGAGGCAGAAGACATGGATGAATAGGATTGCGCTCCCGCCCCCGTCAACACCGGGCGATGGACTGCCACCTCCACCTACGACTTCTACATGGCAGATACTCCAGCCGATAAGGGCGAGCACACACCCAAAAACAATGGCGATAAATTGGCTGAAGCATTGTCAAGGTGCCAGAAACTACGCAAACGATCAAAGGCAAAAAAGGGAAGGGAAGCCATTGTTGGCACCGGTGAAAACAATACCCCGGAAGACCTCAGCGATACTGATATCCCTGAGCAGGTGCTAGAGGACCAGGATAGGCCGGAAGATCAGCTCGACCTTGAGGATCTGGCTCCCCCCTGTAGAGGAGGAGGATAGCCTGGAAGCCGAAAACTTCACCATCTCCGGAAACCTTGAGGATCAGGAACGGTTTAGGCATCAGCTTTTAGCCACTGCCCGAAGCGTGAAGGCAAAAGAACGGTAGCTTAAGGCTGAACAAGATACCCTCAATGATAGATGGACGAGGGTCCTATGAGCCTAGGAAGGGTATGGTACCGGTCTATTGGACCAGCCCAAGATCTATCCATGCCGACGGCTGCTGCCGCAGTTCGATGACGAAGTCCCTAATACATTGTCTCCCAAGTACACTCCATATGACCAGTCGGACCACCCTCCCTGAGGACGAGATAGGACGGCTGGCAACGCCGATTATTGGCCAGCGATACCCCGTAGAAGGGTGAAAGAGACAATAGATCCTGAAGACAGGTACAACTTGTGACACGAGCTGGATTATAGATCAGGCAGCACTAGATCCATCTACAGATCTAGAGGGTACTCCCCCGATAGACGGGACAGATACCAGCCTTGCCTCGACCTTAACAACAGAGGCCGGGAACAAAACCGGGCCAGATCAGGCACCAACTATCAGAGTGACATAACCCGGGTCAGAGGCGACCACCCAATATGCTTCACCGACAAGGTGATGTAGCACCAGTTCCCAAAAGGGTTTAAACCCGTGAACATAGAGCAATACGACAGAACAACTGACCCCGCAGTGTGGATCGAGGATTGCCTCCTCCACATTCATATGGCACGAGGAGATGATCTCCGTGCCATCAAGTATATGCCCCTAAAACTTAAGGGGCTAGCTTGGTACTGGTTAAACAGCCTCCCCAAAAATTCTATCGGGAGCTGGGAGGATCTTGAGGACGCATTCCAATCTAACTTCCAGGGCACCTATGTACGGCTGAGAAGGGAGGAAACTCAGCTCGACAATTCTAGAATCGGTTCTTGACCAAGAAAAACCAGATCATTGATGGCCCAGATACCGATGCAATAGCCTATTTCACGCACAACATTCGGGACGAATGGCTAGCTCGCAAGCTCGGACAAGACAAGCCTAGGACCATGTCCACCCTTACATCACTCATGACCCGCTTTTGCGTGGGCGAGGATAACTGGCTAGCTAGACGACGCCACAACCTCGAAGACCCCGACACCTCCGAAGTCCGGGATGGAAATGGTAAACTTCGACACAACAAAAGTAAAAGCCGCCACAACAACGGCGATGCCGACAACACAACCATTAACGCCGGTTTCCGCAACCCCCGATCCGGGAAGTGGAAGAAGCCTTCTAAAGGCAATCGCGATGGAGCTACGTCACTGGAAAAAATCATGGAGAAGCCTTGCCATATCCATGGCACCCAAGACAAGCCCACCACCCACACCAACCGTAATGTTTGGTGTTCAAACAAGCTGGCAAACTCGCAGCTGAAGAGCATGGCAAGGGCCCACACAGTGAGGACGATGACGAGCCCCGCGGTCCAAACAATGGAGGATAGAAGCAATTCCCTCGAGAGGTAAAGACTGTGAACATGATTTACGCCACTCACATACCCAAAAAGGAGAGGAAGCGCGCCCTTCGAGAGGTCTACATCATAGAGCCTCTGGCACCAAAGTATAACCCATGGTCGGCATACACGATCACCTTTGATCGAGGAGACCATCCGACCAGTATCTGTCATGGGCATTCAGCGGCCCTCGTCCTAGACCCCATCGATGGGTAAAACCTCACTAAAGTCCTAATGGATGGAGGAAGTAGCCTCAGTCTGATTTACTCAGACACGGTGAAAAAGATGGGTATAGATCCATAAAGGATCAAACCTAGCAACACTACCTTTAAAGGAGTGATCCCATGCGTCGAAGCCCGTTGCACGAGCTGTGTGAGCCTGGAAGTAGTGTTCACTTCGCCTGATAACTTCCACGGTGAGGACTTGATCTTCGACATTGTCCCTTTCCGTAGTGTATATCATGCCCTGCTGGGCCGCACATTGTTTACTCGTTTGAACGCCGTCCCACACTACACATACCTCAAGCACAATATGCCTAGGCCCAAGGGGGTCATTGCTGTCAACGGCAACACAGAGCGTTCCCTCCGAACTGAGGAACATGCATTCGCCCTGGTGGCCGAATTCCATTACAATGACGATCGGCCAACAATGAAATCTGCCATAAAGGCACATAAGGTTGACAATTGAGCTTGGTCTCAGTCCGAACTCCCGAAATCTTCTTCTCCCCAGAAATAGGGACTCCCTGTTGCACAACCCTAGTGCCCATTAAACATGTGTCAACATGGTACCACTTTGCACTTAAGATCCCATGGGAAGCAGTGGGGAAAAACTATCGAAGGGAAAGTATTCGGCTAGACCGAACTACTACCAGTACATGTCCTCGGACAAACCTCACGCACCATCAAGGACCTGCTAAAGCGTAGAGCTCATCTATAATTTAGCGACCTCTCAAGATCTTCTTCCCAAGGTCCGTTCGCCGACACCAATCACCCTTAAAGGAATGCAACTCCTTAGGAGGCACAGGAGCAGACTTGCGACAGGGCACATCGAGGACGTCAAGCCACCCATGGATGACCCCCGGTACAACCTCTCCTCTGCAAGCTTTATATTTCATCTTCAAATACTTGTAAACAATTGCTTTGGAAATTTGAGTTAGAAGAATTATTGAGCAAATAAAAGACCATTATACATGGCCTCTTTGTTGTATTTCATGCTACATACTCTATTCTTCTCGCATCAACGCTTCATGCGAAACTTTTCGGTATACATCACGATGCAACCGGCTAATAGACCGGGGGATTGAATTTAAAAGTATCACCCTAAGCATCACCCCGACACAATTAGCCGTGTGTTCGACATCTTGGATTTTGCTTTATATGCATTGGATCCGAACTATGTCTTGGGTCAATAGTTGGGTTTCCCGGCTCCTGTGTTTGCCCTCTTACGTTCCATTCATTCGGCTAAAAGGGCAAAGAGAGAACCACTACGATTGTGCTTCTAGCTCGCCTGGTCAAGCAAATCAGAGCAGAAAGCCAAAAACTAACTATCATAGTAAGCGAGAACCGGTCTGCAAGTCCGAACATAAGTATCATACTAAAAAATCGACAGAGGTTATTCCGTGTCATACGATGGGTTCCGTACTTGTAGAAACCATGTGATGCTGGCTTCAGCCTCGGTACATCCGAACATCATAGAACACTGGGGGCTAGTCATCAGCCCCCACATTTTTACGCTCCTATGGCTAAGTGAAAGCGATAAAGCATCATAGTCCGATTGCCTTGTTCCCCTCGCAGTACTACCTTCGGGCACTGATACTCGGCTAAGGTTCACAATGTGGAGGCAGAAACACCTCGCGTAGTATCTACGTGGGGAATGAAGTCGAGGACTCGCAACTTTCAGATAAAACGGCCACATGGGAGTCACAATAAATACAAAACTCAAAAGGTATGATAAACCATGCAGCCTCATTATAAAGAGTTTAAAGTCTTCGAGCATATTACATTGTTCTCACTCATAAATAACATGGGATTTTTATTTCTATGCCCCTGGTTCGTTAGTTCTACTCATTCATCCCCATGATCTTAACTTTTGCTCACTTTTCCCCCTCACTTGCCCAAAACCCTCAGAATTGGTCATAGCGGACGTTGCCATAGGGTGAATGGCTTGACCGTTAACTCTGACGAGTGGGGCCACGTATGGCCGAGTCCACATTTTGACCGTTACGTGCTAACGAGTGGGGCCGCAAAACTGACACCCCTCACTGTAACCTGAAAAAGATCGAGTCACTTCCTTGATGCCCCCTCTGCCATCGTCGTGCCGCCTCCACCGCCGTCGTGTCGCCTCCGCCGCATCTACCCTTTGTCCCCATCTAGGATTTGGAAGCAATGTCGGGGGAGCACCCTATCTGGCCCATCGACCGTGGAGAGGATTGGGTCGAATCAGAGGTGGATAATTCATGGATTCCACCTAGGTAAGCATCGTTTTCCTCTCAAATTGATTAGGAGATCCGTAAATTAGGCTGTATTTGACCACCGTTGGTGTGAATCAGTTTAATTTTTCAAAAAATTTATGGCCTAACCGCACCCTTTATTTCATCGAATAGGGTTGATCCTGCACTTGCTTTTCGGCTGGCGGTTAGAATGGAAACTAGCGAGATGCATGCAACTAAACCATATCTGATTTATGGATTTTTCTATCTGAAAGTGGTAGAAACCAACGTTTCATTCAAAGATTTCTGCGAGGCACTCTGTTGTGAGTATCTGTGGAGCCCTGTTGATGCTGTTGAACTAAGATATTTCGAAAGTACCGAGCAGAGATTTGTCCCATTAACTTGTGATGAGCATCTGGGATTGCTTATTAGTTTGAATGCTGACAGCCATTTCAGTAAAATCCATATCTGTGTGCTTCAGGCACGCAAGGGGAAGGGTGTTGAGACATCATCTGTCTCTGCTAATAGCGAGTGTCCTCGCACCCCTTGTAGGTCGAGACCAAGTAAACCTAGTGGTTCTGAAAGCCACAACATGTCGGTTGTCGCTAATTCTGCCACTTCTCCTCTCCCTTCTGCACCTGATGTAGAAGTAGATGCAGAGCCTGAAGAGGAAGTGCCTCGACATGATGATGATGATGAGACTCTATTCCCTGAACTGGTAGATAGAGTCAGTCAACATGCAATGAAAGAGGAATATCCAGAGGAGCCTAGTAGTCGTGCTAGATTTGATAACATTGGAGATGAAGAGAGGGAGGAGAACATCGACTCCTTAGTTTTACACGAATATGATGGTGAGGACATGCCAACAATTGAGTGGAACAGGGAGAATCCTTAGCTTACTCCAGGAATCGTATTCGTATCGATGGTGGACTATCGTAATGCAGTGACTACATATTGCATTCTCACTGAAAACTCCTATGAGGTTGATAGGAGTGAGCCAAGAAGATTCACTGTTCATTGCCCTTATGATAGGTGGAGGTTGCATGCATCCACTATGCTAAAGAGCAAATTGGTTCAGGTATTACAACTGAATCTTTTTTCAGATTATTTATCCATTCTTAATTGTATTTGACATCATTTTTCATTTTGTTTCAAATAAAAAAAACACACGGGCACACTTGCCCACTTGGAGGGGGGAAGGACAAATCAAAGCTTGCAAAGACTAGGTGGGTGGCAGATGCAATCTTGGATTGGGTGAGGGAAACACCAACAATTGGTCCAATAGCACTCCATGGGAAGCTATTTGAGAAGAACAAGATTAATATACCTTACATGAAGATTTTCTATGCTAAGGAAAGGGCTCTTGATAGGATTAATGGTCCATGGAATGAGAGTTTTCAGTTGCTTTACACCTTCAAAGCTGAAGTGGAGACGGCTAGTCCAGGGAGTGTTGTAGAGATTGACAAGCATACAGTTCAGTACAAATTAAAAGGGAAGACAGTTGAGAAGGAGTGCTTCAGGAGGGCTTTTGTTTGTTTTAAGGCTTGCTGGCAGGGGTTTCTGAATGGTTGTAAGCCCTATTTGGATGTCGATGCAACTGCTTTGAATGGAAGATGGAGAGGCCAGCTAGCAGCAGCTTCTGCAGTTGAGTTGCAATGTTTGCTAAACTATTATAAACGTTAGGTGATCAATTCGAGGGTCATGAGAAGTGTGCTCCAAATGAGCTCCCAAGCTAGGGTAAACAACCCCATTTGTAATCATTTTTTGGGCCTACTCTAAATGAGCCAAATGTGTTTTTTATTAACACCTATTCAATCTATATAGTGTAGATTCGAAGTCTCACTATTTTTTGAATTATTCTTTATATTTTTTACATTTTCTTTTTAAAAAATTATGCTTTAATATAAAAAATATTAAAAACACGTTTAAAATATGAAAATGGAAAACTAAGTTCAGATCCTTCTTATTCACTTTGCAATAAAGCTTTGGTGATTTTCTTATTTTTTTAAACAGAAGGTAACCCTACCTCCTCTCCTTGAACTCTATGAAATGTTGTATGTGGTAGCTCATATGTGTGAAGGTTTTTTTCATGAAAATGACCATACACCCGGTTTATGATTTTTGGTTGGTAACATGTCACATAAGACAACATTGTGCGCATGTTTTATATTTTTTTGAAATTAATGGTGTTCATTTGACCTCGATCGTGCCAACTAGTTTTTTTTTAAAATTTTCGTATACCAAGTTTAGTATTTTTACTCGTTATTGTGTCTTATAAAATGACGAACGACGAAGGTTTCATATCTCTTTGATTTTTCTAGATTAGTTATGCTCAGTCAAAGCCTTGGAAACCCTGTTGACCAGCTCAAAACCCCTGTAAACCCCGCGGGGTTTCGCTTAACCCTAGCTCCGAACGTTCAGCCATCCGATCATACCCTAGCGCCAAGAGACACCCCTCAGATGTGGTCTTCTAGAAGGAATTCGGTGGGCAGGCTGCGCGTAGGCTCCGCGACGTTGGATCACATGGACGGCTCCGCATTGTTGGATCGTGGGGCGATCCACGAGAGTTGTTGGTTGTGCTCGCCCACCCTTGCCTCCCCTTTCTTCTGCTACTTACTCTATGGCGACGAGAGGAGCCACTCCTCTGCTTTTTCTTCTCCGGCGATGAGAGGAGCCACTCCTCTGCTTCTTCTTCTCCAGCGACTTTGGGCGATATGTTGAGCTCCACTTCAAGCTCCCGCCCCTCATGGACCCAGTATTGTCCACTTCCCATGGAGCGATGTCCTGACTGCCCACGCAGCGCGCCACTAATATGACTGACTTCGAAGGAGGTCAAGAATGGCAACTATGGGCGCGAGTTCGTGAAAGGCGAGAGCAAGGTAGAGGGGCAGGTTAGATCTCATGATTTTTCTCTGATTTCATTTTATGGTTGCTTTTAATTCTTTTTCCTTGGATATGGGATTTAGGGTTCATGTTATCATTTCAGATCGTGAAGAAATGCACACATTTTGAATGGCTAGATGACTACGTTAAGCGGATTCGATTCAATGGGGCCCCAACCCGGGAGCTCAATCTGCCGTCAGCACCAACGAATTTCGTCTCTAAAAGTGTTGCGCTAACAGTTGGGGATGCAGATCTGAAAGGGGAATTAAGGAAGATGAACAAGAACTTGAAGCAGATGATTCAATTGAACAAGCAAGCGAATCTGATAGCTTTAGGATTTTATTTTTGTATAGTTTCTCTAGGATTTGGTTACTTGCTGGTCATCACTCGTTAGAGATGTTATTAGGGTGGTGTAATGTGCTCTAGGATTTGGTTAAATTTGTGGATCACGTGCTCTAGGATTTGCTTACATTTGTGGATCATGTGCTCCAGGATGTGCTTAAATTTGTGGATCATGTGCTCTATGCTATGTGTTGCTTAATTTGTGGATCATGTTCATTTCGTCAGTTTTGTACACTTTCAGTTTCTTCAGTTTCGTCAGACAACACTGACTGCAGAAGGGAAAAAACGTAGTTCTACGACCCAAATTGAAACTAAGCTATGGTTGGGCCATCGCAATGCGTTGAGTGTCGAAGGCCCACAAAGATAAAAGAGGCCTCTAAAATAGTGCACTCGCTAGCTTTGTTTTTTACCCCTGTTTTCTTGCTTGATTATTTCCATGGTAAATCCATTTATTGCCATGCCGAACAAAAATAGTGCATCATGGTAAATCGATTTATTGTTAGCAGTACAACTTTTGTCCCATGGCATTTTCGTACAGATAATTGCCATGGAGAACTTAAGAAAAACTTTTTCCATGTCATTGTTAGTGTAGATACCATGATAAATTCTTTATTGAACTTGCCCATGTCAAATTTATTTGTACGTATTGTGGCAATTTCCTTCTGTATATAGCCTACGGCACAACACTTTGATTTTTTGACATGCGGGTATTATAAACATGTTTTTGTTGCAAGAAAAATATTGTATACACGATTTTTTTTGTTTTTGTTTTATACACGATTTTTTGTAGAACATGGCAAATTTATTATTAAGAGCATGTCAGATTTAATTATGTAGATCATAATATCCATCAGAAACCACGTCTAAAATAAAGTCCGGTGGCACCATTAGCCACCATATCAATCTAGAGAGCATGTCTAGGGCTCGGCTACGGCACCATATCCATCTAGGGAGCATGTCTAGGGCTCAGATATGGCACCATATCCATCTAGAGAGCATGTCTAGGGCTCGGCTACGACACCATATCCATCTACCGATATCTCAAGTAGCAAGCATAGATAGCATAGTTCTTACATAAAACATAAACCCTAAAACATAGGGTGCATAAAAGAGTTCTCGGTACAACGAACGACACATAACATAAAAATATATAAAAATCCCTAATGGGCAAGACAAGCTTCACGAGACCAGCCAGGCCTTCACCACCATCTTCACTACGCCTTCTCTTCATTGCTCCTCCTCCATGTCGTCCTCGCCGAGGTAGTAGGGGAGGCTGTGCATACAGTCACGGGTGGGGAAGATGCAATCAAAGTTTGTGAAGATGTTGTAGGTTGTGAATGTGATGAATTCGCATCCACACCAAAACACCTTGCCGAGGAGGTAGTACGCATCAAATCTACTGGTGAAGTTGATGGTGAGCCATATCGGCCGAGTGTATGAGTTTGGACGCACTTCCTCTAATCGGAACATCACCGGTGAGCCCGCCGGGAGGTGGGCGAAGCCCGCAATGAGGAACCACTGGGCAAACTCCCTTGCACCCCTCCTGCGTGAGAACGCCCACACGCGGAGCATCATCTCCATGATGACACTGGTCAGATACCGTCTCTCCGGCACGGTCGGTGGGAGCTTGAAGGTGGGGCCGTTGTACTACATCCTCGCCTCACTTTGAGAGTGCTCTGGGTTTGGGTGAAGAAGAGAAGCGGGTGGCGCAAATGGATGTGTGGAGAATAGGTGGAGGGGTGGCTGGTTTAAATAGGGAAAGGGGAAGGGAAGGGGAGTCTCACCGGCCGCGCTTTGGATTTGCTACGTTCAAACGATCCGCGTCGATCGATAGGCCGTTTAATTGCCATGTTGAATAGATGTGAGTGGATCGAAAAGTGTGAAACAATTCTCTACATCAAGGAGACACGCATGGGAGATGGGAGGAACCAGCGGCAGAGACTGTCCCTGCGTCCGTGACGGCTCGCATGAAAAAGAGGCTGGCCAGTGTCTGTGGCGGCTCGCGTGCAGAAAGAGGTCGGTTAGTGCATTGTGGTGGTGGGAAGCGACACATGCAGGTAGGCTAGCTATGTGCATGCATAGCAGGCTAGCTGGACATGTCGTGCATGCATAACAGGCTTCTGTCGTTGCGGCGCGCGCAGGGCCCAACAGTCTAACCACGGTCCAGCGGGCGAACAATGGCACCGTCCGACGCAACCCCACTCGTCAGGTCCAACGGGCTTGTCTAAAGAAAATTAGGTCCAACAGAGGACACAGTCCAGCACGGCCCCACTCGTTAGAGTTAACGGTCAAGCCTTTGACCTGACGGCAACGTCTGTTGTGACGAGTTCTGAGTGTTTCTGGCAAGGGAGTGGGGAAACTTGAGCAAAAGTTAAGAGCGCGGGGATGAATGAGTAGAGATAAGGAACCAGGGTCACAGATGTAAAAAACCCAAAAAACATCCTTAGAGCATTGGGACTCTATTGCCCGAGCAGCCTCCATCACTGCAGAGAAGTACTGCTCGGGGCGCCTATACTCCTTTCCAGGGGGCGGATGTGCGGTGGCCTTCTCAGTAGGCTTGAGTTTCGGCCAGTGCACCATGGTCCTTGCAAAGGCCCTCCAAGCTCCCTCGATGCATGTAGAATGCTTTAGCGCATCAATCTGAGGTGCAACATCACACAACTTCCGCACCAAGCAAAAGTAGCTGCTCGGCAATGGCTCTTCAGGCCATAGCCAGATGTATAGATCCTTCATGGCTGGCTCCGCGATACTGTGCATCTCCATCATTTGCTTCATCTCCACGATCAGAAGAGGAGAGTGCTCCGGGGCTTCAAGCTACGCCTAGAATAGCTGAGCCTCATCGTCCTCATCCCTCGAAGGATAGAACTTGTTCCCATCCACTGCAGACTTTCGGAGGTCCGAACAGGCGCCTGAAGAACACCACACTTGGGTGAGCAATGCGAACCAGCTATCACCAAAGGCACACTATAGTAAATACGGCTTACCATCCATGACCGCCTTGGCTTGGCGGACCTCTCTTAAAAGAACCGCCTGTCCACCAGATCCATTTTGAGCTCGAATTTCAGTGTGGACAGCTCGGTGCCCTGCCCTTTGCCTTTATACTCAAGGGCCTCGCACTTCATGCTGGCATCCTTGAGCTCCTGTTGTACCTCCTTCGCCCGGGCCTCATGCTTATCGCTCGCAATTTTTAGTGTGGATAGTGCGGTTCCCGCTTGTTCGGCTGCCGTCTTCTCATCCATGGCCTCCTGCTTCATCTTCCTTAGCTCGGCCTTGATCTTATCGACCTCTGCAGCTGAAGTTGTGGAAGAAACAAATACATAATTACACTGGGTTACTAGTGTGGATCATTAATGATAGACAGCCCGAATATTACAATTCGGCTTACCTTGCGACTCGTCGAACCTCTTGTTCAACCTATCAAGCTCCTCTTTGGAGATCTTGAGCTTCTGATTTAGCTCGGCAAGCTCCACGGCATTAGCTACCGTCACCGATGACGAGGCCTACAAAAGATAAATAAATATCAGGTTGTGTGCATTCAAACCCCTGAACTGTCAAGAATACGACCCTGTGCTCGGTCCTCTTAAGGACTTTTAGAACAGTGCAGGACAAATGATGCATTGTGCATCGTTGGTCACTCCTGGGTATTTGACCCGAGGGTTAGTTTTTTCCAAACTCACCCAGGGCTTGAGGGGTACTGTATATATATAACGATAGCATAAACTTGATAAAATGATTTTTTTGGGGA
The DNA here is from genome assembly GCA_022496015.1 of Hordeum marinum. Classification (NCBI taxonomy): domain Eukaryota; kingdom Viridiplantae; phylum Streptophyta; class Magnoliopsida; order Poales; family Poaceae; genus Hordeum; species Hordeum marinum. Next base: position 149,460,051 of record CM039674.1, read on the forward strand.
AAAGGGTATTACGTGGCTCACCTTGAAGCCCGTCAAGAGACCATTGAAGGCCTCTTTCAGTCCGCTATCAACGGACTGAATGCCTTGCAAAACCACACCCATAAGAATGATGTGATCCTCAGAGATGGATGTGCTTGATAGAGCCACGTCCATCATAACGGTGACCGGCTAACTCGATCTCTGACGAGGGATTGAGCTGGTAGTTTCGGAGGCACAGTGCGCTCCGGAGATGTCCTTAGAGGGGACTGGACATTCCTCTGTCCTTCCTCCTCAGCGGACAGGAGGGATCCCTCCCCTGGTCTTCGAGGTTGACACATTAACCTCGACCATGACATCATTGCTCCCACTGCCTATGTTCGTCTCTGAAGGAGCCTGGCGTGATGACACCTCCCTGCCCTCTTTCGAAGCCCCTGGAGGTGTGGGGTGTGACGTAGTCCCGCTCTCCGCCAGCTCGGCGGGTGGAGACTCCCCGTCCGATAATTGGTCAATGGAGAAAACGCATGGTGGGCTGCAGTTAAAAGGCATTCGTCCATTTAAAACATTAAAAACTTCACATACATGACTCAAGGGGTCTTCGGATTCATACCTTTGAGCTGGGGGCTTGACCCTTAGGTTCCTTCGGGGAACCCGCTCCAAGTCCTTGGACTCAACGTAGGAGTCCGAGCTGTCGTCGGCCAGGATTAACCTCGGCTGCCACGCCCTCTTCGAAGATAGAGGAGGTAGATCCTCCATGGCATCCGGCGACGCCGCCCTCTTTCTTGTGAGGGGGAATTGCCTTCCCCCCTCCCGTCCGCATGCTCTTCCTCATGGGAATAGGAGGCATTGGTTTCCTCGAACATATTTTCCGACAGGTCCGTTATGTGAAGGCCTTCTCTAGGCTTCTTCTTATTCTCCTTCTTCCCTGGCGCCGTGTACGTCGCCACGACAAGCATCCTAGCCTTCGGGCTGAGGGGCCGGACAGTCCATTTTGATGGCCTTGCTTAGCCACTTCTGTAAAGATAAGAGGGAGGTTGTGCAACTCTTTGTCTGACAACAGAGCTGGAGTATCAAAATTATATCATACTTTTGTAGGAGGGTTATCAGCACTTAGGCTCGAGTCCTCCTCCTCGGCTGGCCAGCTCTTTTGGGGCTTGAATAATGCCTTCCACAACTTCTGGTGGGTAGTGAGGAAGAATCCTTGCACCGTTGGCTCATCCTCGAGCTGGTAGGCCCACATCAGGGAGGCCCAGCGCTAGCAAGGGAAGAAGACGGTGGTGGAGCATGACCTGGACAACATTAACCAGCTCGATCTTGGCCTTGATCATCGAGGATATGCGCTTCTGCATCGATTTCACCTCTGCATCCGACCCCCAGTCGAGGCCCTTCCTGAGCCACGAGGTTAATCTCGTAGGGGGTCCAGATCTAAACTCAGTAGGTGCCACCTCGCCCTCGTCCCTTGGTTCGGTGATATAGAACCTTTCCTTCTACTAGATGTTGATTGTATCGATGAAGGTACCGGTCGACTACTCAATGCGGGGAAGCTTACTGATTACCGCCCCTCCATAGTCTGTGCGCTCCCCAACGACTGTATTCGGCTTGACGTTGAATACCTTGATCCACAGGCCGAAGTGTGGCTCGACCCACAGGAAGGCTTCACAGACAAGGATGAATTCAGAAATATGCATGAAGGAGTTCGGGGGAAGATTGTGGAAATCCAACCCGTAGAAGAATATAAGGCACCTGACAAAGGGGTGGAGCCAAAAGCCCAGTCCCCAGATGAAATAGGAGACGAACACCACCCTCTCTCCTGGCTTAGGGGTAGGGACCACCTAGTTCACCTCTAGAGCGTGGTGGAAGACGTTGGCGGGGAGGTAGCTGGCGAGCTTTAACTCCCAGATGTCCTTGTCGATGACCGTGGAGGCCTCGCACTTGCCCATGGAAACCGAATCTGCCATGGCTGAGCTCAAGGGAGAGATTGAGGAAGAACTGGATCTGGACTCTTGGAGTTTGGGAATATTGAGGAAGCAAGGGATGTGAATGGGAAGCGTGAATAGGCCTCGATTTTCCCCTTTTATAAGGCGTGACACCGATTAGTCTCCCTATACTCCGCCGCAAGTCTCTCCGCTTCCCAATACATGCGTGCCGCTATGGACGCGTGAAGTAAGCTAGGGCGTTAATCATATCCCATGTGAAACGAAGCACGATCTATACATTGATGAGTCATGCTAATGTAAAAATGACATCTAACCAAATCAAGTTTTCATAACTGGCTCAGCGGTCGTGATAGGTCTTGATAACCCACAAGTATAGGGGATCACAACAGTTTTTGAGGGTAGAGTATTCAAACAAAATTTATTGATTCGACACAAGGGAGCCAAAGAATACTCTCGAGTATTCGCGCCTGAGTTGTCAATTCAACCACACCTGAAAGACTTAATATCCGCAACAAAGTATTCAGTAGCAAAGTAGTATGGAAGTAACAGTAACAATGGCAAAAGTGACAGTAGCAGTTTTATAGTGATTGTAACAGTAACAACGAGAAGTAACTTAGCAAAGATCAATATGTGGAAAGCTCGTAGTTAATGGATCAATGATGGATAATTATGTCGGATGACATTCATCATGCAACAGTTATAACATAGGGTGACACAGAACTAGCTCCAATTCATCAATGTAATGTAGGCATGTTTTCGATATATAGTCATATGTGCTTATGGAAAAGAACTTGCATGACATCTTTTGTCCTACCCTCCCGTGGCAGTGGGGTCCTAATGGAAAGTAAGGGATATTAAGGCCTCCTTTTAATAGAGAACCGAAGCAAAGCATTAGCACTTAGTGAATACATGAACTCCTCAAACTACGGTAATCACCGGAAAGAATCCTAGTTATTGTCACCCTGGGGGATGCGGATCATAACTCGTAATAGGTGTCTACAACTTGCAAGATAGGATCAAGAACACATATATATTGTTGAAAACATAATAGGTTCAGATCTGAAATCATGGCACTCAGGCCCTAGGGACAAGCATTAAGCATATCAAAGTCATAGCAACATCAATCTCAAAACATAGTGGATACTAGGGATCAAACCCTAACAAAACTAACTCGATTACATGACAAATCTCATCCAACCCATCACCGTCCAGCAAGCCTACGATTGGATTACTCACGAATGGCGGAGAACATAATGGAATTGGTGATGAAGGATGGTTGGTGATGATGAAGGCTTTGATTCCCCCTCTCCGGAGCCCAAAACGGACTCTAGATCTGGCCTCCAAAGGAAGAACAGGAGATGGCGGCGGATCCATATCGTGAAACGCGATGAACTCTTCTCCTTGATTGTTTTCTCCGCAAACATGAATATATAGGAGCGGAATTGAGGTCGATGGAGCCACAGGAGGCCCTCAAGCCTGCGAGGCGCGGCGAGGGGGTGGCCATGCCTGGTGGGCTTGTCACCTGTGGGTGGCCCCCTGTAGTTGATTCTTTCGTCAATATTTTTTATAAATTCAAAAAAAAATCTTTGTAAATTTTTAGGTCAATCCGAGAACTTTTATTTCTGCACAAAAATAACACCAAGGCAATTCTGCTGAAAACAACATCAGTCTGGGTTAGTTCCATTCAAATCATGCAAATTAGTGTCCAAATCAAGGGCAAAAGGGTTTGGAAAAGTAGATACGAGGGAGACGTATCAACTCCCCCAAGCTTAACCCATTGCTTGTCCTCAAGCAATTCAGTTGATAAACTGAAAGTGATAAAGAAAAACTTTTACAAACACTGTTTAATCTTGTTGTTTGTAAATATGTCTAACTGATGTTCAGATTTTCAGCAAAGATTATGGACTAACCACGTTCACAATAACCTTTAGGTCTCACATTTACTCATATCAATGGCTTTATCAACTAGCGAGCAATAATAATAGCTCTCGGATGACAACACTTTTATCAAAGCAATCATGATACAATATGACCAAATGGTATCTCGCTAGCCCTTTCTCAGACCACAAAACATAAATGCAGAGCACCTCTAAAGAACAATGACTGACTAGACATTGTAATTCACGGTAAAAGAGATCCAGTCATACTCACACTCAATATCAATTAACAACAAAGCATACAAATGACGGTGGTGCTCTCTAACTGGTGATTTTTTACAAGATGAGGATGACTCAACAATAAAGTAAATAGATAGGCCCTTCGCAGAGGGAAGCATTGATTTGCAGAGGTGCCAGAGCTCGAGCTTTTAAAACAGGGATGAAAAATTATTTTGAGCGGTATGCTTTCATTGCCAACATAGCGACCAAGAGTTTTCACTATCTTCCATGCTAGATACATTATAGGCGGTTCCCAAACATAATGATAAAGTTTTTATCCCCCTCCACCAATCAATCACACTCCATGTTGAGCCGAATCCATGGGTACCGTCCATACAAACACAATTCCCGGGGGAGTCTTGTTTAATTATTTGCATTTTTTATTTCTTTGATTTTGGGATTGGGAATCCCTATTACCAGCCACTTTCTTGTGAATGATAGTGAATCAACACATATCATGAGAATAATCCACCTAGCATGGAAGATACCAACAACCCCAAGTCGCTACATCAGCGATTTGGGCATACAACACAAAATGTTTCTTTTAAGGTTTAGAGTTTGGCACATGCAAATTTACTTAGAACGGTAGGTAAATACCGCATATAGGGAGGTATGGTGGACTCATGTGGAACAACTTTGGGTTTAAGAAATTGGATGCACAAGAAGAATTCCCGCTCAGTACAAGTGAAGGCTAGCAAAAGACTGGGGAGTGACCAAGTAGATAGCGACACAGTCATCAACATGCTTTGAGATTAACCAACATTGAATGCAAGCATGAGTAAGATATAATTCACCATGAACATAAATATCATAGAGGCTATGTTGATTTTGTTTCAACTACATGCATTAACATGTGCCAAGTCGAGCCACTGGAATCATTTAGAGGAGGATACCATCCTATAATACTACATCACAACCATTTTAACATGCATGTTGGCACTCAAGACAAACCATTATCCGCTCTTAGCTAATTAAGCATGGCATGAGTAACTATAATCTCTAATTGTCATTACAAATATGTTCACCCATAATGAACTGAATTCGAAACGATGAGCCAATCATATTTACAAAAGAAAAATAGGTTGAGTTCATACCAGCTTTTCTCCATCTCAATCTTTTCATCATATATCTTCATTATTGCCTTTCACTTGCACGACCGAACGGTATGAATAATAATAAGAGTGCACGTGCATTGGACTAAGCTGGAATCTGCAAACCATAACTCAACAGAGAAGACAAGGTAATATGGGCTCTCTAATAGGTAAACAACAATGCATATGAGAGCCACTCAACATTTTCATTGTGGTCTTCTCCTTAAGACACAAAGTAAGAAAATTCAAAACAAGAACGAGAAAACTAATTACCCGAGAAAGGTCCCAACAAGCAAAAGAAGAACAGAAAATCTTTTTGGGTTTTCTTTTGAATGCTACAACTAAACAAACTAGATTGTAAAGCTATAATTTTTTTTTAATTTTCCTCAAAGTTAAGTAAACACACAAGAAGAAAACGGAAAAAGCAAATAAACTACCATGGATGGTACAATGAAAAAGTATGAACACCGACTACTAAGATGGATGTGTGAACATGAATGTAAAGTCGGTGAGAAATACGTACTCCCCCAAGCTTAGGCCTTTGGCCTAAGTTGGTGTAGGGACACGACTGGAAATAACCCTCTCCTAGATATTCTGGAGCGTCCCTACAGTTCCATTGGTTGGCGAGCTCCTGCGGCTCCCACTAAAAAACTAGCTCCGGATACAGATCAAGAGTTGGTGCCAGTTCAGGAGCTGGGGGTTGCAACAAACCCCAATATCTGTAAATGTCTTCGGGAATAATGGTGTACCTGCCTGAATGAATATCGAACAAAGAGGAAGCATGCAGTGTAATAATCTCAAAAGTACCTTGACTAAAAACTAAGTTGTAAAGCAGCCTCCTATCATCATTCCTCTTAATAACATCATGTGTTACCATACGATCATAGTCTAAAAATTTCGAGGGTAACAACATCTCCTCTTCCTCGTCAAGCCTGGTGGGTATTTCAAAGTGTTTGGCTAGATGAGATTCATAGATACCTCCAAATATGCCCCCCTAAAATGGTTTAAGTTCAACCGTTGGGCCACCATAGCGCCGAGACTAAAAGTTCTATCAGCAAATAAAGTGTGGTGAAGAATGGCGAGGTCGGGAGCACTAAGGCCTCCACTCTCCCCATGACAAACTAAACATCTTCCCACAAGTAATGAATAATAAGGTAAAAAAAGTAAAGTGTAAACTAGCTGCTCTTGCCTTTGACACTCCTCTTTCTTCTCCTACCGTGGCTGCGGCAATATATCTTCCATGTCTCTGGGACGTGGTTCCCTGCTGCTGCCCTCATAGGGTATTTTGCAAACATTGCAAAAAATCATAAAGTTTCATTTTCTTAGGCACATCATATACATGAAATTCTACCATAGGAGGGTCTTCCCTAAAATGGAAGTGAAAATTTTGCACAAAGGTATTAGTGAGCAAGAGATACTGATTACACTTATCATTGAGGAAGTCAGTGATGCCTGCCTTTTTGACCAAATAATAGAAATCTTCATAAATTCCGATCGCCCTCCAGAATGCATCACTTGGCCATTCACATGGTTGAACTTCTACAAGGTGAGGAAGATTGTATTTGGACTTCTTCTTCTTCACCTCATTTTCATCTTCTTTAGAGCCCCGACTTGAAGATCCCCTTAACAATCTCCTCAACATTTTTATTTTTTTGCAAAATTCTGAAATTTTAGTGACTCAAAATAAAGGTGAATAAACTCAACAAAACTCATAGCAACTACTCCCACAAGTGCCTAGAGGCTATATCATGCATCAAAACTACTTGGGACCATACACATTTTACATACAAGCTCAAGAACAAGGTCACTACAACAGCAAAAATTTGCAATAAATAAAGCACTAGAACAAAAACTAATTGGACCATTGGAGGAGTCACATACCAAACAACAATCTCCTAAAGCAGTTTTGTGAATGGATCTTTGCACAAGGATATCGAAAATGGCAGCAAAATGAGCAAGAACACGGGTTTGAGCAATGGTGGGTTTTTTCTGGAGGAAGACGAAGTGGATGGCTGCTGGAATAAGTGAAGGGGGGCCACGTGGGACTCACAACCCACCTAGGAACGACCATGGGGAGTGGCCGTGCCCTGTGGACTTATGACCCACTTGTGCTACCCCCTGCTGTGTCCTCAGTGCCAGATATTCTTAAATATTCCAGAAACAATCATACTACATTTTCAGGGCATTTGAAGAACTTCTATTTCCGAGTCATTTTCTATTGCACGGAAAACTCAGAAAACAAAAATATAATAGCATTTTTACTTTATTTTACTCTAACTAACATAAAGTAAAAGTTGGGTACATAAACTTGTGCTTTCTAAATTCATCCATCTCATGCTTATCAAAAGGGATCCATCAATAAGGTTGATCAAGTCTTATTAACAAACTTCTTTTGAATAACATGAAACCAAAGAATTTTCGAATACCACCAAGTTACCTCAATGGGGATATGCATGTCCCAAACAATAAGTATATCATATTTATTCTTGACAGTAGGAAGAGGGAATTAAAAGTCTCCAATAATAATCATTGAATTTTTTTCGATGGAGTTGATACTATGAACTTGAGGTTGTTTCTTCGGATAGTATACCGTATGCTCATTACCATTAATATGAAAAGTGCCATTGCCCTTGTTTCAATCAATAACAGCCCCTGCCGTATTCAAAAAGGGTCTATCGAGGATGATCGACATACTGTTGTCCTCGGGTATAGCAAGGATAACAAAGTCCGTTAGGATAGTAGCATTTGCAACTACGACAGGCACATCCTCACAAATACCGATGGGTAACGCAGTTGATTTATCAGCCATTTGCAAGGAGATTTCAGTAGGTGTCAACTTATTCAAATCAAGTCTACTCTATAAAGAGAAAGGCATGACACTAGCACTAGCTCCCAAATCACATAAAGCAGTTTTAACAGAATTCCCTTTAATAGAGCATGGTATAGTGGGTACTCCTGGATCTCCCAATTTCTTTGGTACTCCCCCCTTAATAGTATAATTAGCAAGCATGGTGGAAATCTCAGCTTCCGGTATCTTTATTTTATTAGTCACAATATCTTTCATATACTTTGCATAAGGAGACATTCTCAGCATATCAGTCAAGCGCATATGCAAAAAGACAGGTCTAAGCATTTCAACAAAGCTCTCAAAAATCCTTTTTCTCAGATTGAGGAGGAAAGGGCATGGGTTTATGAACCCATGGTTCTCTCTCTTTACCGTGCTTCCTAGCAACAAAGTCTCTTTTGTCATATCTTTTATTCTTAGGTTGTGGGTTACCAAGATCAACAACATGTTCAATCTCCACATCATTATCATTACTAGGTTGAGTATCAACATGAACATGATCATTAATATTATCACTAGGCTCATGTTCATCACCAGATTGTGTCTCAGCATCAGAGATAGAAGTATCATTTGGGTTTTCAGGTGTATCAAAAATAGGTTCACTAGCAGCATGCAAAGTTTTGTCATCATCCTTATTCCTCATATTATTGGAACGAATAGGTGCATCAGTACTACTCCTTTGAGAATCATGCTCAATTCTCTTAGGATGGCCCTCAGGATACAAAGGTTACTGGGTCATTTTACCACCTTTAGTCACAACTCTAACAAAATGATCATTATTCTTACTATTCATCTCATTAAGCAAACCATTATGTGCTTAAGTACTTGTTCTACTTGAGTGGTTACCATGGAAGCATGTTTACTCATAAGCTTAAGATCATTGATAGTTCTACTCATATAATCACCTAAGCGATCAAGCATGTAAGCATTATGTTTCAATTGTCTACTAACAGAAGCATTGAAATTTTCTTGCTTAACAACAAAATTATCAAACTCATGAAAGCATTGGCTAGGAGACTCATTATAAGGAATATCACCTTTATCAAATCTCAATAGAGAATTTACCTCTACTACCTCTGTCAGGTTAGCAAGACCATGTATTCTTCAATAGGTGGTTGATTCTTAACATCTTCAAGTTCAATACCTTTTTCTTTCATAGATTTCTTTGCCTCTTGCATATCTTCAGGACTGAGAAATAGAATACCTCTTTTCTTCGGAGTTGGCTTCGAAGGTGGTTCGGGAGTAGTCCAATCATTATCATTGCTCAATATATTATTCAATATTAGTTCAGCTTGTTCAATAGTTCGTTCCCTGAAAACACAACAAGCACAACTATCTAGGTGGTCCCTAGAAGCATAGGTTAGTCCATTATAAAAGATATCAAGTATTTCGTTTTTCTTGAGAGGATGATCAGGTAAAGCATTAAGTAATTGTAGAATCCTCCCCCAAGCTTGTGGGAGACTCTCTTCTTCAATTTGCACAAAATTAAATATTTCCTGCAAGGCAGCTTGTTTCTTATGGGAAGGAAAATATTTTTTGGAGAAGTAATATATCATATCCTGGGGGCTATGCACACAACCAGGAGCAAGAGAATCAAACCATATCTTAGCATCGCCCTTTAATGAGAAAGGAAACAACTTGAGAATATAATAATAATGATTTTTTTCTCATGAGTAATCAGGGTGGCTATATCATTCAATTTAATAGGATGCGCCACAACAGTTTCAGATTCATAGCCATGGAAAGGATCAGATTCAACCAAAGTAATTAACTCAGGATCGATAGAGAATTCATAATCCTTATCAGTAACAAAGATACATGAACTAGAAAACTTAGGATCATATTTCATTCTAGCATTCAAAGATTTTTCTTTCCACTTGCACAGCAATTTCTTTAGATCATCTCTATCCATACAAGCAAGAAAGTCCCTAGCTACCTCTCCTTCCATAACATAACCCTCGGGTATATCAAGCAATTCATATCTAGGAGAGCTAGGTCTAGTAGGTGTCTCATAGTGTTCAGTTTCAATAATTTCATCAGTTTCAGAAGTATCATCATTTTCAGCATTAACTCTAGCAATTTTTTCATCAAGAAATTCACCGAGTTGCACAATATTATCAAGCAAAGTATCATCATAAGCATCATGCATAGCAGAAGTGGCATCATCAATTACTTGCGACATATCAGAATTACTAGATGGTGGTGGTGTCACAAATTTACTCATAATAAAAGGTGAATCAAGTGCAGAGCTAGATGGCAGTTACTTACCTCCCCTCATAGTAGAGGGATAGATCTTGGTTTTTGGATCTTTCAGATTCTTCATAGTGATCAAAAGATACAAAGACCAAGTGACTCATATAACAGAGCTATACTCCCCGGCAACAGTGCCTGAAAAAGGTCTTGATAACCCACAAGTATAGGGGAGCGCAACAGTTTTCGAGGGTAGAGTATTCAACCCAAATTTATTGATTCGACACAAGGGGAGCCAAAGAATATTCTCGAGTATTCGCAACTGAGTTGTCAATTCAACCACACCTGAAAGACTTAATATCTGTAACAAAGCATTCAGTAGCAAAGTAGTATGGAAGTAATAGTAACAATGGCAAAAGTGATAGTAGCAGTTTTGTAGTGATTGTAACAGTAGCAACGGAGAAGCAACTTAGCAAGGATCAATATGTGGAAAGCTCGTAGGAAATGGATCAGTGATGGATAATTATGTCGGATGGCATTCATCATGCAACAGTTATAACATAGGGTCACACAGAACTAGCTCAAATTCATCAATGTAATGTAGGCATGTATTCCATATATAATCATACGTGGTTATGGAAAAGAACTTGCATGACATCTTTTGTCCTACCCTCCCGTGGCAGCGGGGTCCTAATGAAAACTAAGGGATATTGAGGCCTCCTTTTGATAGAGAACCATACCAAAGCATTAGCACTTAACTACCTAGCAGACGGCAAAGTGGCTATATAGCCCCTGTTTTTTCTGTTTTTTCTTAAAATCGTTCGATTTGACAGAATTTGACATATATATCCAACATATCAACAGTACAAGTTTCCAACAAGCATACCAACAATTAGTTCCAACAAGCATACCAACAATAAGTTCCAACAACATATCCAATATACAAGTTTCCAACAACATATCCAACATACAATGGTTTCCAACAACATATCCATACATACATATCCAAAACAAGTTTCCAACAAGTTTCCATAAACAAAAAGGTAGCACAAGTAGAATAGTACACTCCATGAATGCAAGCTTCCTCATCTATAGCAAATCTGCAAATTAGGAAAGATGAAAGTTAGAAGAAGAAGAAGATTAGCTAGAAGAAAAAGAAGAAAAATAAGAAGAAAAAGAAGAAGAAGAATTTATCTTCTCTTTGTTTTTCTCCTCTCCTCTCCTCTTCTTCAAGGTAGTAATGCCATTTTCTAGCTAACTAAGCATATCAAGTCATTTTGGAGGAAAAAAATGCCAAGTATAGGTCATTTTATAGCTATCCTAGGTAGAATATACCATTTTGGAGGTAAGTAAGGTTCTTATGTCATTTTTGAGGAAAATAAGCTAAGTATAGGTCATTTTGGAGCTAAACCAAGGTTATTATGCCATTTTTACCTAAGTGAGCTAATTATGTCATAAATGAACTAGCTAAGCTAATTATAGATCATTATTGAGCTATCCTAGGTAGTTATGCCATTTTGTACCTAAGTGAGATAATTATGTCATAAATGAACTAGATAAGCTAGCTATAGATCATTATTGAGCTATCCTAGGTAGTAATGCCATTTTCTAGCTAACTAAGCATATCAAGTCATTTTGGAGGAAAAAAATGCTAAGTATAGGTCATTTTATAGTTATCCTAGGTAGAATATATCATTTTGGAGGTAAGTACGGTTATTATGTCATTTTTGAGGGAAATAAGCTAAGTATAGGTCATTTTGGAGCTAAACCAAGGTTATTATGCCATTTTTTTTACCTAAGTGAGCTAATTATGTCATAAATGAACTAGCTAAGCTAATTATAGATCATTATTGAGATATCCTAGGTAGTTATTCCATTTTGTACCCAAGTGAGCTAATTATGTCATAAATGAACTAGCTAAGCTAGCTACAGATCATTATTGAGCTATCCTAGGTAGTTATGCCATTTTCTAGCTAACTAAGCATATCAAGTAATTTTGGAGGAAAAATGCTAAGTATAGGTCATTTTATAGCTATCCTAGGTATAATATATCATTTTGGAGGTAAGTAAGGTTATTATGTCCTTTTTGAGGAAAATAAGCTAAGTATAGGTCATTTTGGAGCTAAACCAAGGTTATTATGCCATTTTTTTTACCTAAGTGAGCTAATTATGTCATAAATGAACTAGCTAACCTAATTATAGATCATTATTGAGCTATCCTAGGTAGTTATGCCATTTTGTACCTAGGTGAGCTAATCATGTCATAAATGAACTAGCTAAGCTAGCTATAGATCATTATTGAGCTATCCTAGGTAGTTATGCCCTTTTCTAGCTAACTAAGCATATCAAGTCATTTTGGAGGAAAAAAATGCTAAGTATAGGTCATTTTATAGCTATCCTAGGTAGAATATATCATTTTGGAGGTAAGTAAGGTTATTATGTCATTTTTGAGGAAAATAAGCTAAGTATAGGCCATTTTGGAGCTAAACCAAGGTTATTATGCCATTTTTTTACCCTAAGTGAGCTAATTATGTCATAAATGAACTAGCTAACCTAATTATAGATCATTATTGAGCTATCCTAGGTAGTTATGCCATTTTGTACCTAAGTGAGCTAATTATGTCATAAATGAACTAGCTAAGCTAGCTATAGATCATTATTGAGCTATCCTAGGTAGTTATGCCCTTTTCTAGCTAACTAAGCATATCAACTCATTTTGGAGGAAAAAAATGCTAAGTATAGGTCATTTTATAGCTATCCTAGGTAGAATATATCATTTTGGAGCTATGTAAGGTTATTATGTCATTTTTGAGGAAAATAAGCTAAGTATAGGCCATTTTGGAGCTAATTAGGTCATTTCTTAAGCTAAGTATGCATTTGTTAAGCAAAACACTTGGGAAAACTTACCATCATCACGGAGGTGAAGGAGCGGTCGGGTTTGCGCCAGGGTGTGACATAGAAGGACCGGTCGGTGTTGTGGCAGACGTAGAAGGATCGGTCGATGCTTGTCGGGAGGCACGCTGCACCAAAGATCATTTCCAAGCAATGTCCCCTTAGCATGATGCAACTCAAATGTGAATACTAGTAACTAATGACCATTCAAATGAAACTCACCGTGGGTTCTATAGCAATATGGGGCATCGACGGAGGGGTCTGACCATTGTTCTGGCACACGGTCTGCACATTTTGTTTTCACGAGTCATCATATTAGTTAGTGATGAAACGAACATTACGTGCATGATATGGCTAATATGCAGGAGAAACTTACCATGAGGAGCTCGTATAGGGCCCGATGGGATGCGTCATTGCGGTTCCTCTCCTCCTCCAAGAGCCTACCCGTCCTCTCCTCCATGCCCCTCTCCCTCTATGCCGCCTGCCTTTTTGCCTTCACAAGAAGCTCCTAGGCCCTAGCCTCAATGGCGAGCTCCATTGGTCGTGGATGAGGCCTTATCTCAAGATCAAAGCTCGTCTGGCACTTCTTAATATCCCGGAGAGTTCTAGGACAATGTATCAGTCCATCCCCAACGGCTATCGAGCCATGGGGCCTCTCGCCACCAGATACCATCACGAGCTCTAGAACAAAAGGACTCTAGCTCGGGTTGTAGTCCTCCCCTTTCCTCGCCTTCCCCTCATCTCTGTACCTCACGAGCTTGTTGTGGGAGGAGATGTTGCTGAAGCTCTCTGGATGATCGAGGTCATCCTCAGAGAATGCCTTGGCCTTCTTGTACGAGGCAGTATGGGCCATGGCATAGAGGTCGAACAGAGGTGGCACCTCCTTCTTGTTATCTCGTGCCTAAAAGAGAGGAACAAAATATTAGTTAAGGGCTCAAGCTAGCATGAAGAATGAAATTGCATGAATCATGAAGCAAACCACATACCCAGTGATCCCCGTACTCAAACAGGTCGGAGCTCCCTTGATGTTGTGGCACACGTCTCATTTGGGCACGCTTATCCTTGGCCTTGTTGTGTTCGACTAGCCATTCGGGAGAGCACCACTCATCCACCAATGCCTCCAAACAGTCCATCCTATCTGCACACCATCTCGGGGGCACCTAAGTTAGATGAGAAATTTAAGCGCTACGCCTACGAATCAAATCAAAGAAACTAAGTACAAGGCCTTAACAATAGATAATTACCTTCATTAACTTCTCCTTACTCAGATAATTTTTGCGGCACTTCTTCTTGGCCCTCTTAATGTTAGTCGAGGCGTAGTAGTCTCGAATAGTCTACTCCCGAGCCTCGTGCCATAAGTTCTAAAGTAGGCGCTTGCACTCGGCTTCAAGAACAACAGCGGCTTTCGCTTCATGTTCCTCAAGACACCTGTAGAAGGTCTGCAATCAAACAAGACAACACTGATTAGTACAATCACTAGGTGTTGTTGATTTTTAATTTTGTAAAGGAGGAATTACCCAAAAGCGACGGATCACAATGTCAGACACCGTCTCGCACAAGACACCATCAACCATCTCCTCCGGCGGGGCCGGGGCAGCCATGTACATCTCCCAGGTCAGTGCTACCTATGGAGCCTCACCCTCACCGGGCAACTGAACCTTCCTTGGGAAGTGGTGTCGGAGAAGCACACCAAGGACCTGGTTGGGCCTGCGGATACCACGCTCGTGTTTCCAACCCCTGCAATATGACAAGGCCAACACATTAGATATTAATTTGAAGAAACATGAAGGCAAAAGGTTAAAAAAGAGTAAATGCACTTACTTCTCCGCATTAGGCGCAATCAACCACCTCTGCTCGCGGGTCGTCGGCATGGGCGGGAGCTTTGTACAACCATGCTGGTAGACCTTCTTGCCCTCCTCAACCAGCTCGCCCTCGCTATAGGTGTCCTCAGAAAAGTTGTCCATGCCACCATCAGCATGGCCACTAGCCTCCGGAGTCACGTGGAACGAAGACTCTGGGACCCGAGTCTCCTAGGACGAAGACTCTGGGACCGGAGTCTCCTGGGACGAAGGCTCGGTGACCCGAGGCTCGTCGACCCGAGGCTCATGGACCGAAGTCCGAGACGCATCCAAGTCAGACAGGACCACCTGAGACAGAGCACTCCTATGGTCGGGAGAATCAGCTGGGTGTGGCGGCGAGGAAGGCATAGCAGCCTTCCTACCTCTAGCACCTCTCTTCGTCTTCCCCCAACCTCTCCCGCTCGAAGAAGAAGTGCCCTCCGGTGGCTGCATGTAGTGTACCAGCGCTCTCCGGAGTTGCTAGGGTGGAATAATAGCACCCCTCCCAGCACATGCCGAGGAAGGAGGCTCAGAGCCCTCTCGACCCGAGCCCACCATTTGTCAACACGGACAAAGAGTGAATGAAATTAGTTCAACATAAAAATTGAATACCTAATAACATGAACTAATTAATAATATATATGTACATAATAATAATTGAATACCTCACATTACTAATATTAATCTTCATCGTCTATATATGCTCCGGGATCAATAAATGCATAATCATCATCACTATCAGTAATGACGTGCTCATCAGCATCATCAATAACAGCTCGCTGCTCATCAGTATGTGTAGATTGGGTTTGTTTTGCCATACTCTGCTCCGGATCCGACGCACAATTTCGGCAACACCTCCCCACTGTTCTCCTGATACACATCTCAGCAATAAGCAGAGAGGATGTGTACCCGGAGAACAACAGGGAGGCACTACCAAAATTCTGCATCAGATCCGGAGCAGAGCATATGGGAAAATGAGCCAATCTACACATACTCGGGTTGTCCATGGATAACATTGGATAATTTGAAAGAATCACGGTTATAAATATGCTAATGAATGCATATTTATAGATGCAACCATTTTGAACGGGAGACGCATAATGGTCATGCATACTGATGATTGAAGACACCTATAGCTAGCAAGTTTCATCGGCACGAATACCGGAACAGAGGAAATGAAGGGGACAAGAGGAGAAGTCATTTGTGCTCACCCATGAACGCAGGGGCAGAGCTCGTCGAACGCACGGGGAGGTCGTCGAACACTAGAATCTCGCAACGACGAAACAACTACACATTTAAATCCACCTGATCAACATAAATATGATGTTTTGTATAACAAAATCGAAAAATATATGACCTAACTCATAATTCACAAATATATGACCCGTCGGCCTCTGGACGGCCGAAGAGCACCTTTTTCGGGATGAGGGTGTCGGGGGTGTCATGTCGGGGTTGGGGTGCCGGGGGTGTCGTGTCGGGGTAGGGATGCTGTGTTGGGGTCTGGGGTGCCGTGTCGGGGTGTTGGGGTGTTGTGTCGGGGGTCAGGGTGTTGGTGGTGTCATGTCGGGGTAGGGGTGCTGTGTCGGGGTCAGGGTGCCGTGTCGGGGTGTAGGGGTGTCGTGTCGGGGGTTGGGGTGTTGGTGGTGTTGTGTCGGTGATCCTCGACCCGGTTACGTCGGCGCCGACGCACCCTATCGCCGATCCTCGACCCAGTTACGTCGGCGCCGACGCACCCCGTCGCCGATCCTCGACCCAGTTTTCCTTTTTCCTTATCTTCTTCTCCTCTTCTCCTCCTTTTCGTCTTCTTCTCCTTCTTCTCCTCCTCCTCCTCCTCCTCGATCGCGGGTGTCCGGGCGGCGGCAGGGTGCGGCAGCGGCGGAGAGTCGGTGTCGGCAGGCGGGGCGGCCTGGTCGGGGCCGGCGGAGGGGGGCCTGTGGAGGGGGCAGGGGAGGGGGCGGCATCACCGTAGGGCAGTGTTGGGGAACGTTGCATGGGAAACAAAATTTTTCCTACGCACACGCAAGATCTATCCATGGTGATGAGCATCTACGAGAGGGAGAGTGGATCTAAATACCCTTGTAGATCGCTAAGCGGGAAGTGTTAAGAAACACGGTTGGTGTAGTCGAACGTCTTCGCGATCCAAATCGCCGAGCATCCCACGATCTCATCACGATCCGTCCCGCGATCCAATCACGATCCGTCCCGTGAACTCATCACGATCCGTCCCACGATCTCATCACGATCCTTCCCACGATCCAATCACAATCTATCCCGCGATCTCATCATGATCCGTCCCGCGATCCAATCATGATCCATCCCGTGAACTCATCACGATCCATCCCGTGATCTCATCACGATCCGTCTCGCAATCTTGATCACGGTCCTTCCGATCTAGCGCCGAACAAATGGCACCTCCGCGTTCAGCACACGTACAACTCGATGATGATCTCCGCCTTCTTGATCCAGCAAGAGGGAGCGGAGAGGCAGACGAGTTCTCCAGCAGCATGACGGCTCCGCGGTGATGGTGGTGGAGCAATTCCGGTAGGGCTTCGCCTAAGCACTGGAGAAAACCGATCTAGAGGAGAAACTATGCACTAGAGGAACGGGTAGCACATGGCTGAAAATCTAGTGCCAAAAACCCTAAAACCTCCAGTATATATAGGAGGAAGAGTGGAGGAGGCTTGTCCCTGAAGGGACCAGCCCTTGGTTCGGCCGAATCAAGGAGGAGAGGAGGACTCCTCCTCCAATCCTAGTAGGACTAGGATTCCTCCCTATTTTGCCTTTTTCCCACCTTTTTCTCTTTGGGTTTTCTCTCCAAGCCGCATGGGCCTTGTGTGGGACTTCCACCAGCCGACTAAGGACTGGTATTCACAATCCCACAGCCCATGTAGCCTCTTGGGTCGAAATACCCCTCCCGATGGTCTCCCGGTACACTCCCGGCACTCCCGGTACACTACCGATGAGCCCGAAACTTTTTCGGCGACCAAAATAGGACTTCCTATATAAATTTTTTTACCTCCGGAGCTCCT
Source organism: Hordeum marinum (assembly GCA_022496015.1). NCBI lineage: Eukaryota > Viridiplantae > Streptophyta > Magnoliopsida > Poales > Poaceae > Hordeum > Hordeum marinum. Next base: position 149,478,005 of record CM039674.1, read on the forward strand.
CGTGATGTCCGGGATCTCATCCGGGATTCCGAACAACCTTCGGTCACCACCATACATAACTCTATACTACCGAAACGTCACCAAACCTTAAGTGTGCAGACCCTACGGGTTCGAGAACTATGTAGACATGACCAAGACACCTCTATGGTCAATAACCAATAGTGGGACCTGGATGTCCATAGATCTTTATTGGTCGAACCTCTATGTCAAGGATTCAGTTAATCCCATATGGTGTTCCCTTTGTTCTTCGGTATGTTACTTGCGTGAGATTCGATCGTCGGTATCTCCATACCTAGTTCAACCTCGTTACCGGCAAGTCTCTTTACTTGTTCCATAATACAAGACCCCGTGACTAACACTTAGTCACATTGCTTGGAAGGCTTATTGTGATGTTGTATTACCAAGTGGGCCCTGAGATACCTCTCCGTCACATGGAGTAACAAATCCCAGTCTTGATCCATGCCAACTCAACTGACACCTTTGGAGATACCTGTAGAACACCTTTATAGTCACCCAGTTACGTTGCGATGTTTGATGCACACAAGTCACTCTTCCGGTGTCCATGAGTTACATGATCTCATGGTCATAGGAATATATACTTGACATGCAGATTAGTGTTAAAGCTTGCATTGACGTAACTCTTTACGATGAACTCTTTATCACCTCCATAATCGAGAAACATCTCCTTAGTCTTTTAGTTACTAAGGGTAATCTTGACCGTTGTCCAGTGATCCACTCCTGGATCACTTTTGTACCCCTTGACAGACTCATGGCAAGGCACACACCAGGTGCAGTACACAGCATGGCATAATATAGAACCTATGGCTAAGGCATAGGGGACGACGTTCGTTCTTTCTCTTTCTTCTGCCGTTGGCAAGCGTTGAGTCTCACTCAACTTCACACCTTACAAATTAGGCGAGAACTCTTTCTCTGACTGATCCATTTTGAACTCTTTCAAAATCTTGTCAAGGTATGTACTCATTGAAAGTCTCATCAAGCATCTTGATCTATCTCTATAGATCTTGATGCTTAACAATTAGGTAGCTTTATCCAGGTCTTCCTTTGAAAAACTCTTTTCGAACAACTGTTTATGCTTTCCAGAAATTCTGCATCATTTTCGATCAACAATATGTCAACCACATATGCTTACCAGAAACTCTATAGTGCTCCCACTCACTTTATTGTAAATACAAGTTTCCCATAAACTTTGTATAGACTCACAAACTTTTATCACCTCATCAAAGTGTATATTCCAACTCCAAGATGCTTGCTTCAGTTAATAGAAGGATCATTGAAGCTTGCACACCTTTTAGCATCCTTAGGACTGACAAAACCTTATGGTTGTATCTCATACAACCTTTCCTTTAGGAAGGAAACGATGTTTTGGCATCCATCCGCCAGATTTCATAATTGAAAAATGCAGCAACTACTAACATAATTCCAACAGACTTTAGCATCGCTACGAGTGAGAAAGTCTCATCGCAATCAACTCCTTGAACTTGGTGGAAACTTCTTTGTGAAAATTCGAGCTTTATAAATGGTGACATTCACCATCAGTGTATGTCTTTATCTTAAAGGTCCATTTGTACTCAACGACCTGCCGTCCAACAAGAAAGTCTACCAAAGTCTATACTTGGTTTTCATACATGGATCCTTTCTCGGATTTCATGGCCTCTAACCATTTGTCGCAATGCAGGCCCATCATCGCTTCTCCATAGCTCATAGGTTCATCATTGTCCAACAACATGACCTCCAAGACAGGGTTATCGTATCGCTCCTGAGCAGTACACATCCTTGTCGACCTATGAGGTTCAATAGTAACTTGATCCAAATCTTCATGATCATCATCATTTACTTCCTCTTCAACTGACATAGGTTCCATAGAAACATCTTTCTGCGTTGCGCTACTCTCTGGTTGAAACAAAGGTTCAACAACCTCATCAAGTTCTATCTTCCTCCAACTCAATTCTTTCGAGAGAAACTTTTTCTCAGGAACAGACCCGTTTTAGCAACAAACACTTTATGCTTGGATCTGAGATAGAAGGTTCACCCAACTGTTCTTAGGGTAATCTGTGAAGATGCATTTGTCCGCTTTGGGTTCGAGCTCATTAGGTGAAAACATTTTTCCACACAAGCGTCACAGCCCCAAACATTAAGAAATGGCAGCTTAGTTTGCTATCAAACCATAATTCACACAGTGTCATCTCAACGGATTTAGATGGTGCCCTATTTAAAGTGAATGTAGTTGTCTCTAATGCATAACCCCAAAATTATAGTAGCAAAAAGATAAGAGACATCATAGCACACACCATATCCAATAGAGCACGACTATGACGTTCGGACACACCATCACGCCATGGTGTTCCAGGTGGCGTGTGTTGTGAAATAACTTTCACATTGTCTAAAGTTGTATGCCAAACTCGTAACTCAGATATTCACCTCCACGATCACATCGCAGACATTTCTTCTTGTCACGATGATCTTAAACTTCACTCTGAATTTGCTTGAACCTTTCAAACGATTCAGACTTATGTTTCATTAAGTAAATATACACTATATCTACTCAAATCATCAATGAAGGTAATAAAATAACGATATCCACCGCACGCTATAAGACTCATTGGATTGCATACATCAACATGTATCATTTCCAATAAATCACTTGCTCGCTCCATCAAACCAGAAAACGGGGTCCTTAGTCATCTTGACCAAGAGGCATGGTTCGCATGTCTCAACCGATTTGAAATCGAATGAGTCCAAAGATCCATCAGCAGGGAGTTTCTTCATGCGTTTTATACCAATATGACATTTAGCGGCAGTGCCACAAGTATGTGGTACTATTATTATTAACTTTGTATCTTTTGGCATCAATGTTATGAACATGTGTATTACTACGATCAAGATTCAACAAACCATTTTCACTGGGTGCATGCCATTGATGGTATTATTCATGTAAACAGATAACCATTATTCTCTAACTTAAATGAATAACCGTGTTGCAATAAACACGATCTAATCACGTTCATGCTCAACGCAAAACACCAAATAACATTTATTTAGGTTCGTCACTAATTCCGAAGGTAGAGAGAGCGTGCGATGTTGATCACATCAACCTTGGAAACATTTCCAACACACATCGTCACCTCACCCTTAGCTAGTTCTCCGTTTATTCCATAGCTTTTATTTCGAGTTACTAACTTTTAGCAACCGAACTGGTATCCAATACCTAGGTGCTACTAGGATTACTAGCAAGGTATACATCAATAACACGTATATCAAATAAACTTCTGTCAACGTTGCCAGCCTTCTTATCTACCAAGTATCTAGGGTTGTTCCGCTTCAGCGACCGCTCTCCTCATAATCGAAGCACTTAGTCTCGGGTTTGGGTTCAACTTTGGGTTGCTTCACTGGAGCAGCAACTGACTTGCTGTCCATGAAATTTCCCTCCTTGCTCCTGCCCTTCTCGAAAATAGTGGTTTGACTAACCATCAACACTTGACGCTCCTTCTTGATTTCTAACTTCGTGGTGTCAAACATCATGAACAGATCAGGGATCATTATTTCTATCCCTGGAGTTTTATAGTTCATCACCAAGTTATAGTAGCTTAGTGATGGTGACTTGGAGAACTATATCAATCACTATCTTATCTGGAAGATCAACTCCCACTCGATTCAAGCGATTGTAGCAACCATACAATCTAAGCACATGCTCAACAATTGAGCTATTCTCCTTCATCTTGCAGACAAAGAATCTTTTTGGAGATCTCATATCTCGCAACACGGACACGAGCCTAAGATCCTAATTTCATATCTTAGAACATCTCATATGTTCCGTGACGTTCAAAATGTTTTGGAGCCTCAATTCTAAGCCGTAATGCATGACACACGAAACTATCAAGTAGTCATCAGAACGTGCATGTCAGATGTTCACAACATCTAAAAACGATGCTAGAGGGGTTGGCGCACCGAGCGGTGCATTAAGGACATAAGCCTTCTGTGCAGCAATGAGGACAATCCTCAGATCACGGACCCAGTCCGTAATATTGCTACCATCATCTTTCAACTCTATTTCTCTAGGAACATATAAAATTCAAGGGAGCTACAACGCGAGCAAGTAATCTACAATATAATTTGCAAAGACACTACTGACTATGTTCATGATAATGAGTTCAATTAATCATATTACTGAAGAACTCCCACTCAAATTGACATCCCTCCGGTCATTCGAGTGATACATGATCCAAATTCACCAACTCAAGTTCGATCATCACGTGAGTTGAGGTGGTTTCAATGGCGAACATCATCATGTTAATCATATCTACTATATGACTCATGTTTAACCTTTCGGTCTCTTGTGTTCCGAGGCCATGTCTGTACATGCTAGGCTCGTCAAGTTTAACCCGAGTGGTTTGCATGTGCAACACTGGCTTGCACCCGTTGTATGTGAACGTAGAGTCTATCACACCCGATCATCACGTGGTGTCTCGACACGACGAACTTTCGCAACGGTGCACAGTCGGGGAGAACACAATTTATCTTGAAATTAAGTGAGTGATCAACTTATAATGCTACCATTGTCCTAAGCAAAACAAGGTGCATAAAAGGATTAACATCACATGCAAATCATAAGTGACATGATATGGCCTTGAACTTGTGCTTTTGATCTCCATCTTGAAAGCACCGACATGATCTCCATCGTCACCGGCATGACACCATGATCTCCATCATCTTGATCTCCATCAACGTGTCGCCATCGGGGTTGTCACGCCCACCATGCTTCTACTACTATTACTACTGTTTAGCGATAAAGTAAAGCATTACATAGTGCTTAATGATTGACACGCAGGTCATACAATAATTAAAGACAACCCTATGGCTCCTGCCGGTTGCCGTACTGATTGACATGCAAGTCATGATATTCTATACAAAACATGATCATCTCATACATCACATATATCTCATCATTTAATTGGCCATATCACATCACAACATACCCTGCAAAAACAAGTTAGACGTCCTCTAATTGTTGTTGCATGTTTTACGTGGCTGCTACGGGTATCTAGCAAGAACAATTCTCACCTAGGCAAGAACCACAACGGTGATACATAAGTTGTTTTTAAAACTTCTCAAGGACCTCCTTTGTCGAATCCGATCCAACTAAAGTAGGAGAAACAGACACCCGCCAGCCATCTTTGTGCAATGAGGTTACACGTCAGTCGATGGAACCAGTCTCTTGTAGGCGTATGAGTAAGGTTGGTCTGGGCCACTTCATCCCACAATACCGCTGAACCAAAACACGACCAAGGGAGGAAGCAATCTAAGCATCAACGCCCACAAACTCTTTGTGTTCTACTCGAGATCTCATCTACACATAGACCTAGCTCATGATGCCACTGTTGGGGAACGTTGCATGGGAAACAAAAAATTTCCTACGCACACGCAAGATCTATCCATAGTGATGAGCATCTATGAGAGGGAGTGTGGATCTACATACCCTTGTATATCGCTAAGCGGGAAGCATTAAGAAACGCGGTTGGTGTAGTCAAACGTCTTCGCGATCCAAATCGCCGAGCGTCCCGCGATCTCATCACGATCCATCCCGCGATCCAATCACGAGCCGTCCCGCGAACTCATCACTATGCGTCCCATGATCTCATCATGATCCATCCCGCGATCCAATCACAATCCATCCCACGAACTCATCACGATCCGTCCCGCGATCTCATCACGTTCCGTCTCGCAATCTTGATCACGGTCCTTTCGATCTAGCGCCGAACGGATGACACCTCCGCATTCAACACACATACAACTCGTTGGAGATCTCCGCTTCTCGGTCCAGCAAGAGTGAGCTGAGAGGTAGATGAGTTCTCCGGCAGCGTGAGGGCGCCGCGGCGATGGTGGTGGAGCAATTCCGGCAAGGCTTCATCTAAGCACTGCAGAAAACCGATCTAGAGGAGAAACTATGCACTAGAGGAACGGGTAGCACGTGGCTGAAAATCTAGTGACAAAAACCCTAAAACCTCCAGTATATATAGGAGGAAGAGAAGACGAGGCTTGTCTCTCAAGGGACCAGCCCTTGGTTCGGCGGAATCAAGGAGGAGAGGAGGACTCCTCCTCCAATCCTAGTAGGACTAGGATTCCTCCCTATTCTGCCTTTTTTCCACCTTTTCTCTTTGGGTTTTCTCTCCCAGCCGCATGGGCCTTGTGTGCGACTTACACCAGCCCACTAAGGGCTGGTATTCACTCTCCCACAGCCCATGTAGCCTCTTGGGTCGAAATACCCCTCCCGATGGTCTCCCGGTACACTACCGGCACTCCCGGTACACTACCGATGAGCCCGAAACTTTTCCGGCGATCAAAATAGGACTTACTATATATCAATATTTACCTCCGGACCATTCCGGACCTCCTCGTGATGTCCGAGATCTCATCTGGGACTCCGAACAACCTTCGTTCACCACCATACATAACTCTATACTACCAAAACGTCACCAAACCTTAAGTGTGCAGACCCTGCGGGTTCGAGAACTATGTAGACATGACCGAGACACCTCTATGGTCAATAACCAATAGCGGGACCTAGATGTCCATATTGGTTCCTAAATATTCTACGAAGATCTTTATCGGTCGAACCTCTATGTCAATGATTCAGTTAATCCCGTATGATGTTCCCTTTGTTCTTTGGTATGTTACTTGCCTGAGATTCGATCGTCGGTATCTCCATACCTAGTTCAACCTCGTTACCGACAAGTCTCTTTACTCGTTCCGTAATACAAGATCCCATGACTAACACTTAGTCACATTGCTTGCAAAGCTTGTTATGATGTCGTATTACCGAGTGGGACCACAGATACCTCTCCGTCAGACGGAGTAACAAATCCCAGTCTTGATCCATGCCAACCCAACAGACACCCTCGGAGATACCTGTAGAGCACCTTTATAGTCACCCAGTTATGTTGTGATGTTTGATACACACAAGGCACTCTTCCAGTGTCCGTGATTTGCATGATCTCATGGTCGTAGAAACATATACTTGACATGCAGAAAATAGTAGCAAGAACGGACACGATCATATGCTACGTTTGTACTTTGGGTCTTGTCCATCACACCATTCTCCTAATGATGTGATCCCGTTATCAAATGACATCTCATGTCCATGGCTAGGAAACCTTAACCATGTTTGATCAATGAGCTAGTCTATTAGAGGCATACTAGGGACATGGTTTTATCTATGTATCCACACATGCATCTAAGTCTCCGATCAATACAATTATATCACGGATAATAAACTATTATCATGAACAAGGAAATATGATAATAAATAATTTATTATTGCCTCTAGGTCATATTCCCAATAGGGAGGGGGGGCGGGGCCGGTGGAGGACATCGGGGCAGGGGAGGGGGCGGGCGTGGGGCCGGTGGAGGAGGCAGGGGCAGAGGAGGGTGCAGGGCGGGGCCGGTGGAGGAGGCTGGAGCAAGGGAGGGGGCGGGGCGGTGGCAATGGGGGTCGGGGCGGTGATGGGGGGGGTGGAGCGGCGGGGCGTCGGTGGCGGTGGGCGGCGGACCGGAGCGGCGTGGGGTCAGGGCGGTGGAGGGGTGGCGGTCGAGGGCAGCGGCGGGGTGCGGTCGGGGAGAGAGAGATGGAGAGAGAGAGAGAGAGAAGAGAGGAGGGGGTAACGTGCCATTATATAGGAAGTTCTTTGTCGTCTGCTAGCGGACGACAAAGACTCTTTGCTGTCAGCTAGCAGATGGCAAAGAGGTGGGGTGGGCCATTGCCCTAAGCTAGCCTCCACTGGGCCCCACCCCGCCTCTTTGTCGTTTGCTAGCCGACGGCAAAGAATCTTTGCCATCAGCTCATAGACGGCAAAGAACTTGCTGATGGCAAAGCCACCCTTTGCCGTCTGTTAGCTCTTTGTCGTCTGTTTTCTGCTAGCTGGTGGCAAAGCCACTCTTTGCCGTCCGCTAGCAGATGACAAAGATGTGGCAGACGGCAAATCTTTTGATTCCAGTAGTGAGTGGAATTGAGGTTGGTGGAGCCACAGGGGGCCCACAAGCCTGCGAGGCGCGACCAGGGGGTGGCCGCGCCTAGTGGGCTTGTCACCTATGGGTGGCCCCTCTCTGGTTGATTCTTTCGCCAGTATTTTTTATAAATTCCAAAAATATCCTCCGTAAATTTTCAGGTCAATCCAAGAACTTTTATTTCTGCACAAAAATAACACCAAGGCAATCCTGCTGAAAACAACGTCAGTCCGGGTTAGCTCCATCCAAATCATGCAAATTAGGTCCAAAACAAGGGCAAAAGGGTTTGTAAAAGTAGATACGACGGAGATGTATCAATAGGCCATGACCCTTCGTCAAAAAGGCTGTCAGAAAACACTGTTTACACTTTGACGTTTGGCCTTCGGGGCTAAGCAACTCATGGTTTCCGGACGATCATATTATCGGAAAAATTATGCATCATCGGAAGCCGTATTGGTCTCATCCTATCATTAATGGGAAGAAGAACTCACCCCACAAGCCGAAGACTCTGTTCATGTGAAGCTGGCAGTGCTGTGACCCTTGGCGTTGGGGCATAGTTCGGGGGCTACTAAGGGAGTCCTGGACTAAGGGTCCTTGGGCCGCTGGCCTATCTCCTAATAGGCCGGATAGGTGGGCCACTCTTTGACTATCGAAGGAAGGGCCAGATATGCATGACCCTGTGTTCTAGAAGGAAGTCTCGAAGGCGCGTCATGTACTCCAAGTCAAGATAAGGAAATCGACATCTCCATCCCCTGCAGGAGACCTATCATGTGTAAACCCTAGGTACCCCCGAGTGTCTATATAAACTGGGAGGGTTTTAGATTGTAGGACAGAGCAACTTATCTAGGGTTTTAGCTATTCAATCTCGAGGTAGACCATATTTGTAACCTTCATACACATCAATATAATCGAGCAGGCCGTAGGGTTTTACCTCCATAGGAGGGCCCGAACCTGGGTAAACATCGTCTCCTTTGTCTCATGTTACCAATTATCCTGGACTCACACCTCAGGACCCCCTACCCGAGATTCGCCGGTTTTGACACTGACAGTCACCCCTCAAGCTCATGCTCATTCATCAGATTAAAAATTGACCCGACCCTTGTGTTATCTTCTAAAGAAGAATCTGAGGTAGAGACCGACTCTCTTGGCCGCCTATTAGCTTGCTGATACGCCTTGATACCAGAACGACTCGGAATCTAGCCAATCTGGTGAAATTGAGGTAATGCCTATATCCTCCGATTCAAAAACATTTGTTCCTAGAAAGCCTAAACGAGCTGTTAGGAAGGTTAAATTGACTCACCCGAACGTTTACTTGGCTTATGATTTCCTTTTGAAAAGTACACAATTCGCTAGCTCGTCCAAAAATAAAATCTGGGTTGATTCAATTGATTTAGACCAAGGCTTGTCTGATGCACCGCCGGCTCATAAACTGTGCTTCAAGGTGCCTCATAGTCCAACCAATTCTCATCCTAAAGCCATATTGTTTAAACAACCTCTTAGTCCTTCGAATTTGCCAGGCTTCCCCTTCATCTTGGGTGACTCGACGGCCATGCAACTTCCTGCTTTTACTATCAACCATGGGTAAGTCTCTAAATTACATTTGTCCACTTATGTTAATCCCAAATCTTGAGATATACTTTCCTTAGTATAATATTTAATGTTGCAACTATAGGGTGAAGGCTACTTTGTCAAAGAAGGTTGGCAGGTCATCTTCTGGCACTATAAACTGCAACACGTCAGCCTTCTCACCAGTGAGAACTGACCCTTCTATAAAGAAAGGTCCGGATAGGACTGCTAAAGCAGTAGATGACATTGAGATGCCTAGAACGGATGAGCCGGTTTTCATGGACATACAAACTGAAGCTGAGGACGCATCACATGAGCCGTCCATCAGACAATTCAGCCCCGATTTGATGTCCTAGTCTGGCGGCTCAACTGGATGACCCCAAGAGTTCGATAGGGCCAGACCACCCAGATTTTATCATTGTGAAGGAGAATTATCAAGTTTTGGTTGCATCCACTTGCTTGGCTAAAATCATGGCAAAGGAAGAATAGGTTGACTTAAACAAAGGGAAAACAACTCGGGAGTTACCAGAATTGTCAGTGGTTGGTATTGAAGGTTTACACCAACAATTCTTGACTCGACTGTCTGAGAGCCGGGTGAGGGAGTCATGGACTAAGGGGTCCTCGTGCCTTTGGCCTATGTCCTAATAGGCCAGCTTTGTGGGCCATTCTCTGATTGTCGCAGGAATGGCCGGATACATTGAGAGCCCATATTCCATAAGAAAGTACCAATGGCGCGTCATGCACTCCAAGTCAAGATGAGCAAATCGACATCTCCATCCTCGGCAGGAGACCTACAACGTGTAAACCCTAGTAGCCCCCGGCGTCTATGTAAACCGGGAGGGTTTTAGAGTATAGGGCAGAGAAACTTATCTAGGATTTAGCTATTCAATCTTGAGGTAGATCAACACTGTAACCTTCATACCATCAATATAATCAAGCATGACGTAGGGTTTTACCTCCATAGGAGGGCCCGAACCTGGGTAAACATGGTCTCCTTCGTCCCTTGTTACCATCGATTCCAGTCTCATAGCTCGGGACCCCTACCCAAGATCCACCAGTTTTGACACCGGCATTGGTGCTTTCATTGGGAGTTCCACTGCGATCGCCAAAGGAATTGATGGCTCGCGTTGTCATCAACGACGTAGTGTGCAACATGGACACCTTTGTCCACGGATAGATCTTCGCTTTCGGCCGCATTGTGCTGCACGCTTACCCGATCGACCGTCTTGGCCGGGTCAAGATTTTTCCCCCTGATCAAGAGGTCAGATTCGGGAATCTAGAGTTCTCCGTAGACTCTCGGGGCGATCTTTCGCTAACCAGGCTCGCAATGTCTCCGCCGTGCCCGAAGACTCCAAGGCCTTAACCTCGGATTCCGCTTTCGGTCCCATCCACGGGATCCACCCCGGCGATGACCTTGATTTAAGTCCGGATCTGGCCATAGCGCTAGACGTCCGGAGACCATCTCCTGCTAAACACTCCCCTCACGCGGATGCATCGGGGGTTAACTCCGAAAGCTCTGAGTAGGTTGACCTGATCGATCTCTTGACACTCAATGAGGCTCTAGATCGGATCTATTCGATGAAAATTACGGACAACCCAACCCGATCCATGCTCAGATCGGTCTTAAGGCGGGTCAAGAAGAATTTTTTTATCCCACCCAACACCCACTTGATAGCCACTATCGAAGACTTAACTGACATGTTGGAATATGCCTCCGAGGAGGCAGAAGACATGGATGAGGAAGGTTGCGCTCCCACCCTGCTACCTCTTGAGCATGCGTTGGTTTTCCCTTGAAGAGGAAAGGGTGATGCAGTGAAGTAGATAAGTATTTTCCTCGGTTTTTGAGAACCAAGGTATCAATCCAGTAGGAAGAACAAGCAAGTCACCAATGGATGCACCTACACAAATAATCCAACTCTTGGACCCAACGCTATAAAGGGGTTGTCAATCCCTTCACGGTTATTTGCAAGGATTATATCTAATAGAGATAGATGTAACGAGTGCAGAAAGTAAAAGGTAAATAAATTGCAGCAAGTATAGATATGAAAATATATGATGGAAAATAGACCCGGGGGCCAAAGGTTTCACTAGAGGCTTCTCTCTTGAAGGCAAATATCATGGTGGGTAAACAAATTACTGTCAAGCAATTTATAGAAAAGCGAATAATCATGTAGTTATCCAAGGCAATGATCATGCATATAGGCATCACATCCGTGACAAGTAGAACGAAACAATTCTGCATCTACTACTATCATTCCACACATCGACCAACTCCTGCCTTCATCTAGAGTATTAAGTTCATGAAGAACAGAGTAACGCATTAAGAAAGATGACATGATGTAGAGGGATAAACTCAAGCAATATGATGAAAACCCCATCTTGTTACCCTGGATGGCAACAATACAATACGTGCCTCACTACCCCTACTTTGTCACTGGGTGAGGACACTGCAAGATTGAACCAAAAACCAAGCACTTCTCCCATTGCAAGAATTACCAATCTAGTTGCCAAACCAAACCAATAACTCGAAGAGACTTGCAAGGATATGAAATCATGCATACAAGAAATCAGAGGAGATTCAAATAAGATTCATGGGTAATCTAAACATAAACTGACAATTCATTGGATCTTGACAAACACACCACAAAAGAGGATTACATCGGATAGATCTCCATGAAGATCATGAAGAGCATGGTATTGAAGATCAAAGAGAGAGAATAAGCCATCTAGCAACTAGCTATGGACCCGTAGGTCTATGTTGGACTACTCACGCATCATCGGAGGGGCAATGGAGTTGATGTAGATGCCCTCCGTGATCGAAACCCCCTCCGGCAGATTACCGGAAAAGGCTCCAAGATTTGATCTCTCGGGAACGGAGGCTTCCGGCTGCGGAAAAGTCTTTGCATGGCTCTTTTTGATGTTGCGGGAATATTTGGGTATTTATAGGCCAAGAATTAGGGATAGGAGACCTGCTAGGAGGCAACAAGCCCGCTAGGCGTGGCTAGGAGGGCCGGGCCTAGGAGGCGACAAGCCTGCTAGGCACGGCCAGGAGGGTCGGGCCTAGTAGGCTTGTGGAGCCCTGGCACCTCCCGTGACATGCACTCCAAGCTTGGATGACTTGTTTCCTTCCAGAAAAATTCCTTCCGCAGGTTTTATTCCGTTTGGACTCCGTTTAATATTCCATATCTGCAAAACTCAAAAACAAGGAAAAACAGAAACTGGCACTTGGCTCTAGATTAATAGGTTAGTCCCAAGAATAATATAAAATAGCATAATAATGCATATAAAACATCCAAAAGAGATAATGTAATAGCATGCCATCATCAAAAATTATAGATACGTTGGAGACGTATCAACATCACCAAGCTTAATTGCTGCTCGTCCTCGAGTAGGTAAATGATAAAAACAGAATTTTTGATGTGGAGTGCTACCTAAGATATTTATCCAAGAAATATTATTTATTGTGGAATGAATATTCAGATCCATAAGACTCAAAACAAAATCTTAATATTGATATAGAAACAATAACATTTCAAGCATACTAGCAAAGCAATTGTCTCTCTTTAAAATATAATGGCCAAAGAAAGTTATCCCTACAATATCATATGGTCTGGCTATGCTCCATCTTCCCCACACAAAGTATTTACATCATGCACAACCTCAATGAAAATTCAAGCAATTGTTTTCACACCTTTATTTTCTCAAACTTTTTCAACTGTCACGCAATACATGAGCGCGAGCCATGGATATAGCACTATAGGTGGAATAGAATATGGTGGAGGTTGTCAAGGAAAGGGAGAAGATAGTCTCACATCAACTAGGCATATCAATGGGATATGGATATGCACATCAATAGATATGAATGTGAGTGAGTAGGGATTTCCATGCAACTGATGCACTAGAGCTATAAGTGTATGAAAGCTCAAAAATAAACTAAGTGGATGTGCATCATGAAGAAAAATTCCACTAGCTATATGAAAGTGACAAAATGGGAGACTCTCTATCATGAAGATCATGGTGCTACTTTGAAGAACAAGTGTGGCAAAAGGTAGTAGCAATGTCCCTTCTCTCTTTTATCTCATTTTTTTGTTGGGCATCTAAGGCCTCTGTTATTCATTTTTTTATTTGGGCTTTGCTGGGCTCTTTTATTTTTCATAAAGTCTGGATTCTCATCCCTACTAGTAAGGGAATTATAGATTCCATCATCCTTTCCTCACATGGGACATGATCTATAATTAAAATCATCACACTTTTATTTACTTACAACTGAAAAGGAAAATTATGACTCGAACCTATGACAAAATATGACTCTATATGCAATATGGAAGTGATGGTGCATGTCATAAAAGGAAACGGTGGAAGTTGCACCGCAATATATCTCGACATGGCTATGGAAATGCCATAATAGGTAGGTATGGTGGCTTTTTTGAGGAAATATATATGGTGGGTGTTTTGAGGAAGGTGTATGTTGCACCGGCAAAAGTTGTGCGGTACTAGAAAGGTTAGTAAAAGTGGAAGGGTGAGAGTGCGTATAATCCATGGACTCAACATTAATCATAAATAACTCATATACTTATTGCAAAAGTATACTAGTCATTGAAGCAAAACATTAAACGCATGGTCCTAGGGGCAGGTTGGTAGGAGTTAACCATCGCGCGCCCCCGACCCTAACACAAAGGTCGACAATCTATGAACAAGTCATGCTCTGACTTCCTTACATAGCGGTTCACCATACGTGCATGCTATGGAAATCACAAATCTTTACAAAAGTATTTTTACCAAATCAAAATTTACTTCCTAACATGTCTCTCAACATTACCATCTTTATATTTCAAAACTTTATGCAAGGAATCAAACTTCTCATAAATACTCAATGCAGTTAATATGGAAGTTTTTATTATATCCCTTTTGGATGCCTATCATATTAGGACTAAATTCACAACCTAGACGAATTAACATGCTGTTGTTAGAAACTCTCAAAATAATATAAGTGAGGTGCAAGAGTTCAAGTATTTCTATAAAACAAAAACACCACCGTGCACTAAAATATATAAATGAAGCACATCGAGCAAAATTGCCCAACTCAAAAGATAAAAGTGAAGCACAAAGAGTATTCTAATAAATACACGATTCAGAGTGTCTCTCTCAAAAGATGTGTGCAGAAAGGATGATCAAGGAAAACTAACAAGCAAATACTCATATCATATAAGACGCTCCAAGCAAAACACATATCATGTGGTGAATAAAAATATAGCCTCAAGTAAGTTTACCGATGGATTGAAGACGAAAGAGGGTATGCCTTCCGGGGTATCCCCAAGCTTAGTCTCTTTGGCGTCCTTGAATATGACTTGGTGTGCCTCGTAAATCCCCAAGCTTAGGCTCTCGCCACTCCTTATTCCATAATCCATCCAATCTTTACCCAAAACTTGAAAACTTCACAACACAAAACTTAACAGAAAACTCATGAGATCCGTTAGTATAAGAAAATATATCACCACTTTAGGTACTGTTGTGAAATCATTCTTTATTTATATTGGTGTTATACCTACTGTAATATAACTTCCCCATGGGTCATACCACATGATACAACCCATAGATTCATCAAAATAGGCAAACAACTCAAAGAAAACAGAATCTGTCAAAAACAGAACAATTTGTAGCAATCTGGAAACTTTGTATACTTCTGTAACTCAACAAATTCTGAAAAATTAGGAAAACCTGGGAAACTTATATATCAATCTTGTGTAGCAATTTCAGATCAATTCTACGCCGAAAAAATTAGAAAATTCCTGGACTAAGCGCAAAAGTTTCTGTTTTTCCACAAGATCAAATCAACAACTACCATAGATCACCCCAAAGGTTTTACTTGACTCAAACACTAATTAAAACACCAAAACACAATTACTACAGAAGTAATAATGTGGGAAACACTCAAAAAAGTAAGCAAAAATAGGACACCAAATTGGGTTGCCTCCCAACAAGCACTATTGTTTAACGCCCCTAGCTAGGCATAATGATTTCAATGATGCTCACATAAGAAGTAGTAATTGAAATATGCAAGAAAGAATCATGAATCTCACGACAAGCACATTTAAGTCTAACCCACTTCCTATGCATAGGAATTTTTTGAGCAAATAATTTATGGGAACAAGAATACTCTAGCATAGGAAGGCAAAACAAGCACAACTTCTATACTTTGAACATGTAGAGAGGAAACTTGATATTATTGCAATTCCTACAAGCATATGTTCCTCCCTCATAATAATTTTCAGTAGCATCATGAAGGAATTTCACAATATAACTATCAAATAAATCATTATTTGCATCATCAATTATAGCATACGTGTGATCATCAAAACTTGGGGAATAAGGAATATCATATTCATCAAGCATAGCATCCCCAAGCTTGTGGTTTTGCATATCATTAGCATCATGGATATTAAGAGAATTAATACTAACAACATGTCAATCATGCTTTTCATTCAAGGAACTATCATGAATCTCCTTACAAATTTCTTGTTTCAACACTTCATCAAACTTTCCAGATTCATGATTTTCAAATAAAACTTCATAGAGATAATCCAGTGCACTCAAGTCACTAGCAATTGGTTCATCATAATTTGGTCTTTTGAAAACATTAGCAAGTGATGAGGATCCATATCAATAGATTTTATCAAGCGAATATGCAAGAAAATAGAAGGCACATGGCAACACAAGCAAACATAGCAACGAGAAGGTGAACGGAAGAAGGGCGAATAAAAAGGCTAATCTGTTTGGTATTTTCTGAAAATCATTTTTAGAAGAGGGAGAGAGGAAAACGAGAGGCAAATGGAAAATAATGTAAATGCAAGAGATGAGTTTGTGATGGGTACTTGGTAGGCTTGATGTGTATCCTGCCTGGCTACGACGCCAGAAATCCTTCTTGCTACCTCTTGAGCATGCGTTGGTTTTCCCTTGAAGAGGAAAGGCTGATGCAGCGAACTAGATAAGTATATCCCTCAGTTTTTGAGAACCAAGGTATGAATCTAGTAGGAGGAACAAGAAAGTCACCAATGGATGCACCTACACAAATAATCGAACTCTTGGACCCAACGCTATAAAGGGGTTATCAATCCCTTCACGGTTATTTGCAAGGATTAGATCTAATAGAGATAGATGTAACGAGTGCGGAAACATGATTACATCAGATATATCTCCATGAAGATCATGAAGAACATGGTATTGAAGATCAAAGAGAGAGAACAAGCCATCTAGCTACTAGTTATGGACCCATAGGGCTATGGTGGACTACTCACGCATCATCAGAGGGGCAATGGAGTTGATGTAGATGCCCTCCGTGATCGAAACCCCCTCTGGTAGATTACCGGAAAAGGCTCCAAGATTGCATCTCTTGGGAATGGAGGCTTCCGGCTGCAGAAAAGTATTCCGTGGCTCTTTTTGATGTTGCGGGAATATTTGGGTATTTATAGGCCAAGAATTAGGCTCAGAAGACCTGCTAGGAGGCGACACGACTGCTAGGCGCGGCCAGGAGGGCCGGGCCTAGCAGGCTTGTGGAGCCCTGGCACCTCCCCTAACATGCACTCCAAGATTGGATGACTTGTTTCCTTCCAGAAAAATTCCTTCCACAGGTTTTATTCCGTTTGGACTCCGTTTAATATTCCATATCTGCAAAACTCAAAAACAAGGAAAAAAACAGTAACTCACACCTTGCTCTAGATTAATAGGTTATTCCCAAAAATAATATAAAATAGCATATTAACGCATATAAATCATCCAAAACAGATAATATAATAGCTTGCCATCATAAAAAATTATAGATACATTGGAGACATATCACACCCCCGTTAACATCGGGCGATGAGCTGCCACCTCCACCTACGACGTCTACATGGTGGACACTCCAGCCGATAATGGTGAGCACACACCCAAAAACGATGGCGAAAAATCGGGTGAAGCGTTGTCAAGACGCCGGCAGCCGCACAAACAATCGAAGACAAAAAAGGGAAGAAAAGCTATCGCTGGCACCGGGGACAGAGATACCCCGGAAGACCTCGGCGATCCCGATATCCCTGAACATCTGCTAGAGGAACAGGAGAGGACGGAAGATCAGTGGAACCCCGATGATCTAAATGATTCCAAGGATGACAACTACTTCCCCCCTATCGAGGAGGAGGACATCCCGGATGACAAAGACTTCACCATCCCTGAAAACCCTAAAGATCAGGAACTATTCAGGCAACAGCTTATAGCCACGTCACGAAGCCTAAAGGTAAAAGAACGACAGCTTAAGGCCGAACAAGACAACTTCAACGATAGATGGATGAGAGTCCTATCAGCTGAGGAAGGATACGGTACTGGTCTATCGGACCAACCCAAGAGCTATCCATGCTCACAGCTATTGCCACAATTCGATGACGAGCTTACTGATACGTTGTCTCCCAAACATACTCCATATGACAAGCCAGACCGCCCTCCTCGAGGATGAGATAGGACGGCTGACAACACCGGTTATAGGCCGACGATACCCCGAAGAAGGGGAAAATAGCCATTAGAGCCTGATGACAGGTTTGACCTGCGACACGACCTGGACTATAGAACAGGTCATACGATATCCATCTATGGATCTAGAGGGTACTCCCCGATAGACAGGATGGGTACCAGCCCTGGCTCGGCCGCAACAATAGAGGATGGGAGCAAAACCAGGCTAGAACATACGCCGATTGCCGGCGCGACATAGCTCTGGTTAGAGGCGCCACCCCCCCGCTGTGCTTCACCGACAAGGTGATGCAACATCAGTTCCCATAAGGATTCAAACCCGTGAACATAGAGCAATATGATGGGACAACTGACCCAACTGTATGGATCGAGGATTTCCTCCGGCGCATCCACATGGCACGAGGAGATGATCTCCACGCCATCAAGTATCCACCCCTAAAACTTAAGGGGCCATCTCGGCACTAGTTAAATAGCCTTCCTGAGAATTCCATCGGGTGCTGGGAGGATCTAGAGGATGCATTCCGATCTAACTTCCAAGGCACCTATGTTCGCCCGTCGTACTCCTCCGACCCGAGCAACATCATCCAGAAGGTAGGAGAGTCCGCTCGGCAATTCTGGAACCGGTTCTTGACCAAGAAAAACCAGATCGTTGATTGCCCGGACGCTGAGGAAATAGCCTCCTGCAGGCACAATATTCGGTATAATCCTAGCTCGGTCGGGATAAACCTAGGACAATGTCCGCCCTTACATCAGTCATGACTCGCATTTGCGTGGGCGAGGATAACTGGCTAGAAAGACGGAGCCACAATCCTGAAGACCCCGGAACCTCCGAAGTTCGGGATGGAAACGGGACACCAAAACGCAACAAAAAAGCGCTGACACAGCAATAGTGATGCCAACGACACGATCGTTAACGCCAGTTTTCGCAACCCCCGAGCGGGGCAGCAGAAGAAGCCTCCTAAAGGCAACTGTGAAGGACCTACCCTGCTGCATAAAATCATGGAGAGGCCTTGCCAGATCCATGGCACTCAAGAGAAGCCCGCCAACGACACCAAACGTAATTGTTGGGTGTTCAAACAGGCCGGCAAACTCGTAGCCAACGAGCAAGGTAAGGGCCCACGCAACGAGGACGATGATGAGCCCCATGGTCCGAGCAATTGTGGACAAAAGCAGTTCCCTCTAGAGGTAGAGACTACGAATATGATATACACCACTCACATACCCCAAAAGGAGAGGAAGCGCGCCCTTCAAGAGGTCTACGACGTAGAGCCTGTAGCCCCAAAGTATAACCCATGGTCGGCATACCCGATCACCTTCGATCAACGTGACCACCCGACCAGTATCTGTCATGGGGGTTCAGCCACCCTCGTCCTAGACCCCATTATTTATGGGTATCACCTCACGAAAGTTCTAATGGATGGAGGAAGTAGCCTTAATCTGATTTAATCAGACACGGTTAAAAAGATGGGTATAGATCCGTCAAGCATCAAACCTACCAACACTACCTTTAAAGTAGTGATCCCAAGCGTCGAAGCCCGATGCACGGGCTCTGTGAGCTTGGAAGCAGTGTTCGATTTGCCAGATAACTTCCGAAGTGAGGACTTCATCTTCGACATTGTATCTTTCCGCAGCGATTATCATGCCCTGCTAGGCTGTACATCGTTCGATCGCTTTAACGCCATCCCAGACTACGCATACCTCAAGGTCAAGATGACCGGTCCCAAGGGGGTCATTACTTTCAACGGCAACATAGAGCGCTCCCTCCAAAGTGAGGGACATGCATTGTCCCTGGCGGCCGGATTCCACTACAATGATGATCAGGAAATGCCAAAATCTACCGTAAAGGCACGTAAGGTTGACAAGCGAGCTCGGTTTTAGCCCGGACTCCCAAAACCTTCTTCTCCCCACAAATAGGGACTCACCCCCCATTGCACAGCCCTAATGCTGGCGAAATACGTGCCAAGAAGGCACAACTTTGCACTCAAGATTCCATGGGAAGCAGTGGGGAACAGCCTTCAAAGCATAAGTGTTCGGCTGTACCGAACTACTACCAATATAAGTGTTCGGACATACTACAGGTACCATCATGGTCCTGCTAAAGCATCAAGCAAATCCATACTTTGGCAACTTCTCAAGACCCTCTTTCCAAGGTCCGCTCGCTGACAGCATCACCATAATGGAATGCAACTCCCAAGGAGGCACAACAGTAGACAGGCGACATGGCATATCGAGGACGTCAGGCCACCCATCGAAGACCCCTGGTACAACCCCTCCTGTAAACTTTATATTTCATCTTCAAGTACCTATAACTAGTTGCTTCGGTAATTTGAGTTATAAGAGTTATTGAGAAAAATAGAAGACCATTATGCATGATCGCTTTGTTGTCCTTTTTGGTACATACTCTATTTCCTCCCTCCTGAACGCTTCTTGCGAAACTGTTCGGTACACTTCACGACGCAACCAGCTAATAGACCGGGGGCTCGAATTTAAAATTTTCCCCTAAGCACAACCGATCATGTGTTCGGCGTCTTGGAGTTTGCTTTATATACATTGGTTCTGAACTATGTCTTGGGTCAATACTTTGGTTACCCGGCTCCTGTGCTTGCCCCTTTACATTCCGCTCGTTTGGCTAAAAGGGCAAAGGGAGAACCACTGCAATTGTGTTTCCAGCTAGCCTGGTCAAGCACCTCACGGGAGAAAGCTGACAACTGACTGTCATAGTATGCGAGAACCGGTCTACGAATTCGAGCATAAGTGTTATACTAAAAACTTCGTTAGAGGTTATTCCATGTCATACGATGGGTTTCATACTCGTACAAACCATGTGATACTGGCTTTAGCTACGGTTCATCCGAACATCACAAACCACTAAGGGCTAGTCATCAGCCCCTGCATTCCTTCTTCACACTCCTACGATTAAGTGAAAGCAATAAAGCATTATGGTCTGATTGCCTTGTCCCCCTCATACTACCGCCTTTGGATATTCATAGCTCGGCTAATGGTCATAGTATAGAGGCAGAGACACCTCGCGTAGTATCTACATGGGGGCTGAAGCCGATGACTCGCAACTTTTAGTTTAAATAGCCACATGGGAGTCATAGCGAATGCAAAACATAAAAGACATGATAAACCATGCATCATAACCATAAAAGCGTTAAAAGGTCTTCGGACATATTACAACACGCTTACTCATAAAAGTTATCTTTTGAGCACTAAGCCTCTATCGCCCGAGCACCCTCGATCACTACGGAGAAGTATCGCTCAGGGCACCTATGCTCCTTTCCAGGGGCGGAGGAGCGGTAGCTATCTTCATTGGATCAAGCCCCGACCAGTGCAGCTTGGCCCTTACAAAGGCCATCGGAGCTCCCTCGATGCAGGAAATTTGCCTTAGTATGTCAATCCGAGGTGTGGCATCGCTCAACTTCCACACTAGGCCGAAGTAGGTGCCCGACAACGGCTCATCGGGCCATCGCCGGATGCAGAGATCCTTCATGGCTGGCTCCGCCATCAGGTGTAGCTCCATCAGCTTCTTCATCTGCTCGATGAGGAGAGGAGAGTGCTCGGGGGCTTCAAATTGTGCCCAAAAGAATCGAGCCTCATCTCCCTCTTCTCGTGAAGCATAGAACTGGTTCGTGTCCGCTACAATCTTCAGGAAGTCCGAGCTGGCACCTAAGGAATGCCACACCTGGGTGAGCAATGCAAACTTGCGATCACCAAAGTCACAATGTAGTAAATATGGCTCACCATCTGTGATAG
Organism: Hordeum marinum; assembly: GCA_022496015.1. NCBI lineage: Eukaryota > Viridiplantae > Streptophyta > Magnoliopsida > Poales > Poaceae > Hordeum > Hordeum marinum. The sequence goes on from CM039674.1 coordinate 149,499,842, forward strand.
CCTTGACTTGCCGAATCTGTTCTTCAAAGAACCGATGTCCACCTGCTCCTTCTGGAGGTCGGCTTTCAGCACAGATAGCTGGATGGCTTGTTCCTTGCACTTCTTCTCAAGGTCCATGCATTTTTGGTTGGCATCCTTGAGCTCCTGCTTAACCTCCCACACCCGAGCTTCAGGCTTTTCGCTCGCGGTTTTTAAGGCAGAGAGCGCGGCTGCCGCCTGTTCGGCTGCTGCCTTCTCGTCCGCAGCCTCTTGCTTTATTTGTTGCATCTCGGCCTTGAGCTTCTCGACCTCCTTCGCCGAGGCTGTGTAAGAAATAAACATATAATTATACTAAGTCAATAGTGTGAATCTCTAATGATGAAAAACTCAGATATTACTATTCGACTTACCTTGCGCCTCATCGAAACTCTGGTTCAGAGCATCAAGCTCCTCTTTGGAGCTCTTGAGCTTCCGGTTTAGCTCGTCAAGATCTAATGCATTCACGACCGACGCTGATGACTAAGCCTGCAAATAGCACATATTTATCAGTTTATATGGGTTCAAACCCCTAAACTGTCAAGACCATGACCCTATGTTCGGTCCTTTTAAGGACTGTTAGAACATTATAGGATGAATAATGTCTCATACATTGTTTGGTCATTTCTTTGTATTTGACCCCCGAGTGAGTTTTTCTAAACTCACCCAAGGCTCGAGGGCTGGTATATATAACGATAGCACAAACCTAATAAACTCAAATTTCAGGAAAAGAACATTACGTGGCTCACCTGGAAGCCCGTGAGGAGATAGTTGAAGGCCTCCTTCAGTCTGCTATCAACGGACTGAATGCCTTGCAAAACTGCACCCATAAGGGTGCGGGGATCCTCGGAGATGGAAGTGCTTGATAGACCCTCCTCCATGACCAGCCACCCAGTGATCGGTGTTGCCGGTGGTGATCGGTTAGCCCGATATCCAACCGGGGATTGAACCGGTGGCTCTGGAGGCATGGTGCGCTTTGGAGATGGCCTCGGAGGGGACTCGACATCCCTTTGTCCGGTCTTATTAGTAGACGAGAGGGGCTCCTCCTCCCGGTCTTCGGTGGCGGAGGCATTAACCTCAGCCATGATATGGTCACCCCGCCACCTGTGTTCGGCTCCACAGGAGCCTGGCGGGATGACACCTCCGCGGCATCCTTCATGACCCTTGGAGGTGTGCGATGCGACGCTGTCCCACTCTTCGCCATCTCAGTGGGTGGAGTCTCCCCATCCGACACTTGGTCAGTGTGGAGAACACGTGGTGGGCTGCAGATCAAAAGGTGCTCACACATTAATAACATTGAAAACTTGGCATAAATAGCTCAGGGAATCTTCGGATTCTTACCTTTGAGATGGGGGCTTGACCCTTAGGTTCCTTTGAGGAACCTTCTGGAAGTCCTCGTACTCGGCGTCCGAGTGTGAACTATCGTCGGGTAGGACCAACGTCGGCCGACGTGCCCGCTTCGGGGCAGGAGGAGCTACCTCCTCCGCGGTATCCGGTGACACCGCCCTCTTTCTTGCGAGGGGGAATCCCCTCCTCCTCATCCTCATGCTCTTCCTCATGGTTAGAGGAGGCATGGGTTTCCTCGGATGCAGTGTCCGGCTGGTCCCTTATGCGGAGGCCTTCTCAGACCCTCTTCTTTTCCTTCTCCTTCTTCTCTAGAGCCCCGTACGATGCCTCGACGAGCATCTCCGCCAACAGCTCTGACCTGTGAGGGATCACTAGAAGAGTGTCTAGAGGGGGGGTTTAATAGACTACTAGCAGGAATTTAAAACCTAACCTTTCCCAAGTTAATTGGTTGGCAGATTTTAATAGTTCTAGCAAAGCTAGCAAGTCTAACAGCCCTACGCATGCATGTCAACAGATATGGCAGCGGAAAGTAAAGACATTGCATATGAAGTAAAGTGTTGGGATAGGTAGATCAAACGCAGTTGGAGACGCATGGATTTTTCCCGTGGTTTCGATAGGTGGCACTATCGTACATCCACGTTTATGGAGTCTTCAACCCATGGAGGGTAACGGCCACGAGAGTCCACGGAGGGCTCCACCCAAAAGGGTCCATGAAGTAGCAACCTTGACTATTCCATAACGTCTTCCATCCACGAAGGACTAGCCTCACTATGGGTAGATCTTAATGAAGTAGGCGATCTCCTTGCCCTTACAAACTTCTTGGTTCACTCCACAACACGAAGTAGGAGGCTGCCAAGCGACACCTAACCAATCTAGGAGGCACCACCCTCCAAAAGGTAATAGGCTCGGTAATGACGATGAACTCCTTGCTCTTGTGATTCAAGATGACAGACTCCTCAGCACCCAATCATGCTCTCACAGATTTGGCATGTTGGAAGAGATGGGATTGGTGGAAAGCTACTTGGGGAGGCTAGAGATCAAGATCCATATGATAGGAGTGGAAGATCTTGACCTCAACACAAGGGTAGGTGGTTTTCTCTGAGAAAATCTGATAGGATAGGTATGGAATAGTTCTGAGTGCTTGTTTCTTCAGTAGGTGGTGGTGAAGGGGTATATATAGGCATCCCCAAAAATCCAACCGTTACACACAAAATGACCAACTCGGTGACACCGATGTGTTAATCTCGGTGGTACCGAAGTGACCAAAAGGTGGCAACTTTTGAATCTCGATGAGACCGATATAGGAAACTCGATCGCACTAATAAGGTGACCAACGGTCAGATTTCCAATCTCAGTGATGCCGATCCAACATTTTCGGTGGGACCGAAAATGTGAATTTGCGTAACAGAAAGTTGGCAACCTAAACTCGGTGGCATGGGTATGGAATCGGTTTGAAGTGGCTAGGGTTTGGTTGAGTCTATCTAGGTTCTGGAATCGGTGGCACCGGTATGGGAAAGTTGGTTGCACCGATTTTGAGTGTTAGGTATAGAACTGACTTTGGTGGGAGAGTTTGTGGATGTTTTTGGCGACTATCACTCGTGCACGTTTGAGCATATTGTTCACCAACAAAACCTTACCCCCTTTTAATAGTATTGACTTTCCTATGGACTCAAAGTGATTTCTCACAAATATAAAATGTAGAGTCCTTTTGCTTTAAGCCTGGCCAACCTATTTCCTTGTGTCTTGGGGTATGTCCACAATCTCCTTTTACCAAACCTCTCTATAGACTGTATCTAAAATACACTAGGTAAAAATATCAGTCCAAGAGACAATGTATGTTGTCATGAATTATCAAAACCACCAAGGGAGCATGTTGTGCTTTCAACCTGGGGTCTTCGGGTTGTGGTGCTGGCAGTTGATTCCCTTGGCCTTGCTCAGCCAGTTCTGCAAAAACGAGGGGAAAGTCGCTTAGCCCTTTCTGCCGATAAAACAAGACCAAAGAATTAGGATTATATCCTACCTAGGTAGGAGGGTTATCAACGTGTAGGCCTGAATCCTCCTTCTCGACAGGCCAGTTGTTCTAGGGCTTGAACAATGCCTTCCATTGTTTCTCTGGAGTGGTGCAAAAGAATTGACATACGGTGGGCGCATCATCAAGCTGGTAAGCCCACATGGGGGAATATCGGCATTGGCAGGGGAGGATGCGGCGTCGAAGCATGATCTAGACCACGTTAACCAGGTCGATCTTGGCCTTGACCATAGCGGAGATTCGCTTCTGCAGCTTGTCCACCTCTGCATCCGACCCCCAATCAAGACTCTTCCGGAGCCATGAGGTCAATCTTGTGGGGGGTCCAGATCTAAACTCGGCTGGAGCAACCTGGCCTTCTGCCCCTGGCTCGGTGATATAAAACCACTCCTTTTGCCAGATCTTAATGGTGTAGATGAAGGTGTCGGTCGGCCATCCGATGCGGGGTAGCTTGCTGATTACCGCCCCTCTGCAGTCTGTGTGCTCGCCCGTGATGATATTCGGCTTGACATTGAAGACCTTGAGCCATAGGCCAAAGTGCGGTTCGACCCGTAGGAAGGCCTTGCAGACAAGGATAAAGGGCGATATGTGCATGAAGGAGTTTGGGTGGAGGTCGTGGAAGTCCAGTCCATAGAAGAACATGAGATGCCTAACAAATGGATGGAGTGGAAAGCTCAGTCCCCTCATGAAGTGAGGGACAAACACCACCCTCTCGCCCAGCTTAGGGGTGGGAACCACCTGGTTCTTCTCTGCGGCACGGTGGAAGACATTGGCGGGGAGCTAGCCGGCCTGCTTTAGGTCCCGGATGTCCTGATCGGTAACCGTGGAGGCCTCCCACTTGCCATTGGAGCCTGAACCTGCCTTGCTAAGCTCGGAGGAGAGGTCGAGGAAGAAATGGATCTGGGCTCTTGAAGCTTAGGGAGATTGAGGAAGCAAAGGATGCGAATGGGAAGCGTGAATAGGCCTTGAGGGTTTTCTCCCTTTTATGAGGCGCCATGCCGACTAGCCTCCATTGCATGCCGTTATACATGCTTGAAGAAACTTGATATGATTAATCGTATCCCGTGCGAAACGGAACATGATCGATTCATTGATGAATCATGCTAATGTAAAAAAGGCTTCGAACCGCGAATCGAGTTTTCATAACTAGTTCAGTGGTTGTGATGGGCCGCGACCCTTTGTCAGAAAGCTTGTCAGTATACAGTGTTTACACTTTAACGTTTGGCCTTCGGGACTAAGCGACTCACGGTGTTCGGACGGCCATATGATCGGAAAAAATACACATCATCGGAGGCCGAACTAGTCTCAGCCGATCATTAATTGGGAAGAAGAACTCACCCCGCAAGCCGAAGACTGTAATCATGTGGAGAAGCTAAAGCTAAGACCCTTCGTGTTGGGGGCTAGTGAGGGGGATAGTGAGGGAGTCCTGGACTAAGGTGTCCTAGGGCCGTCAGCCTATCTCCTAAAAGGCCGGCTTGGTTGACCATTCTTTGGTTGTCATAGGAAGGGACGGATACATTGAGAGCCCACATTCCAGAAGGAATTCTCAAAGGCACATCGTGCACTCCAAGTCAAGATGAGGAAATCAACATCTCCATCGTCGGTAGGAGACCTACCATGTGTAAACCCTAGTACCCCCAGTGTATACATAAACCGGGAGGGTTTTAGAGTATAGGGCAGAGAAACTCATCTAGGGTTTACCTATTCGATCTCTAGGTAGATCAACTCTGTAACCTTCATACCATCAATATAATCAAGCAGGACGTAGGGTTTTACCTCCGTAGGAGGGCCCGAACCTGGGTAAACATCGTCTCCTTCGTCCCTTGTTACCATCGATTCTGGTCTCACAGCTCGGGACTCCCTACCCGAGATCTGCCTGTTTGGATACCGACACCGGGCAGTTGAAGTCAGTATGATAAATGCGATGAAGAAGTATGAGGTACACTCCTTGTTTCGCCGCTACCTTTGTACTGTCATTAGCTTCTAGGAGCCAATTTACTATGATAAACTGGGTCATGAAACATTTGATCTGTAGCTGTAGCCTCCAAGATCCGGCTTATCTTTATGAGATGAGTCGGGTCTTTACGTAATAATTTCAAGACCTTGACATGTAGCCCCCAAGGTCCGTCTCATTTGATTGAGATGAGTCAAGTCTTGACTTAATACTTTGAAGAATTCAACTTGTAGCCCTCGAGGTCCAGCTCATCTGATCGAGATGAGTCGGGTCTTGACTTAATACTTTGAAGAATTCAACCTATAGCCCCCAAGGGCCAACTCATTTGATTGAGATGAGTCATATCTTTACCATGTCATGTTTGATAAAACTGATATGCATTATCCCCCAAGTGTCAAGGATATCGCTTGCAGTTTGCGTGGGACTTGAGCGAAAAGATTATTCACCGAAAGGCGGCTTAAAGCTGTTTGTAAGAATGTCTGCTAAAATTGTATTTGCACATCTTCCTGGAATCTGTTGAGTATGTTGAATTGGTTGATGTGAAGCTACAACATCGGCTCAAAGAAGAGATAACGCTAAAAATTGATGCTAAACTTATGGCATCTCATTTTGAAGAGTCTGCACGTCAAGCCAATGAGCGCGTGGAAAAAGCCGTAAAGCTATTTGAGGCTGACAAGGCCATTGTTTTGAAGTGTGCGGACAAAGCAAAGAAGAAACTTGAGCCATTGCAGGAAAAGTATGCCACTCTTGTGAAACATATAAATGAACTGCTGATGGCAATCTTTGGTATGTGTTTTGCTTCCTTGTATAGCATACCGGCTTGTGATTTGAACGACGGATTATTATCTCTCTCTCTCTGTGTCTTATTTTTTCTAGGACGAACAAACCATAATCTCGTATCGCCTCCTATTCTGAAGTTGAAAGCTATTTTCTCCCATATAGAAAAATTGTTCACCAGTTATATATATTCCATCATGGCGGTGAAAACCCTAAAGTATCCTCCAATAAATTTCAATGATATGTTGAAATAGGTTTCTACTGTCCCCCAATGGGTGACTAAGACCGGGAAATCAGCTGCTCGAGGAGGTGCTAACATGGATCTGGCTCGAGAAAAGGCATACTTGCCTCAATTAGATGTGGAATTGCTAAAAGGTGGCTTCCTTGAGTTCAAACTTGATGGCTCCGCATTCACTCAAGTGGACTATGTGACGTGCATCACAGAGACGCGTCACTTGGCGACTTTAATAGCTGACGGGATTGATATTATGAAATATCATGCTGCAAATACTAACGACAGTGAGCATATCAACCCGCCCAAGGATGGCCCGACAGAGTTGATTCCCCAAGATACGAAGGATCTGTCGCCTCTAAAGTTGGTTCCTCGTGTCCTACTATGAACAACTCAAATTTTCAGTTGCTGAACTGAATTCGATGGCAACACAAGGATCAATAGTTTGACGAGGATGAAGAGCCAATGGGTGCTGACCCAAAGGCAGCTTACAGGAGGAAAGCATGAAGGCTTTTCCGAGGACGAACAAGTCGCCATATGGGGTCAGCCCCCCCAAGTAATTATAAAAAGGTTCAGTATTTTGGAGCTCTCTTGCGTTCTTGTAATAGTGGTAGCCTCAAACCTTCCTTGAATTCTTGGTCATGCCATCATGCATGTGTGCCTATTTGCTGCTGTAAAGTCCTTTGAGTTGTGTTTCCGAAACATGAGTTTTTCCTTTCCCTTGTATGACTTAGTCATTATGCTCAAATTTATGTGCTTACATAAACACCAGCCAAAGAATAAACCGGCAAAGGAGCTTGATTGTGTAAAACTCTAGTCCGGAATCTTCAATAATATTGAAGATATAAAATTTGAAACTTGGCCATAATATGGTCATAATTTGTGAGACTGGTAGTTTTGGTATGTTCCACAATAAAGACAATGTGCCGGCTCAATGATACTCGGCGAGAAACAGACTGACTTTCGAGGCTCAAGTCTTGCTTCAATGAAACGGGTATGATAACCCAAGGTCTATTCTAGCTTTCCGTATGCCGGCTCTCACATGACAAAACTAATGTTTTAAACTTGAATAGTTCAGGGTCCTAAAAAGGATTGACTTGCAAGAGTACATGGGATCATCTGACTGGAGTCGCATCAAGCATACACGCAGGTTTAACGACGTATTATGGCGTCTTTGCCGGGTCAAAAGGGTGAGAAAGCTAAACTCATTGAGTTGGAAGCCCCCAAGTGACCTATCTTGTAAACAATAAAGACTCATGCTCATATATAGGATGAAATGATAGAGACCCCAAGTTTCGAGGGTGACAGCTTTATTATATTTGAACATAAAGAAATTTATAGAATTTTTAAAAGGAAAAATTACATAAAGAGAGTTGGTGGCCCTTCTAAGTATAATAAGGTCGCAGTGAGCGATGTTTCAGGGCTCGCTTATCTCCTCCTTGGAAATGTGTTTTCCTTCTCGTGAGTCGACCAGGTAATATGACCCGTTTTGAAGGTTCGTGTTGACGAAGAAAGGACCATCCCAAGGTGGTGAAAGCTTATACATTCCTGTTTGATCTTGAATCAGGCGTAGCACCAAGTTGCCTTCTTGAAAAGTTTGGCTTCGGACTCTACGACTATGATAGCAACCTAGGTCTTGCTGATAAATGGCGGATCTGGACGCTGCCAAATCACGTTCTTGTTCCAAGGCATCCAAGGAGTCTTGTCATGCTAGTTCATTGTCTGTATCAACATAAGAAGTAACTCAAGGCGAGTCATGACGAATATTACTTGGCAGAACTACCTCGGCCCCGTACACCAAAAAGAAAGGTGTGTATGCAGTGGATCTGTTTGGCGTGGTGCGAATGCTCCAGAGTACGGCAGGGAGTTCTTGAACCCAACAACGCGTGGTGCACTCAAGTGGTACCATAAGGAGGGGTTTAATCCCTTTGAGGATCTCCTGATTGACTTGTTTAGCCTGTCCGTTGGACTGTGGATGTGCCACCGCTGCCAAGTCAAGCCGGATATGTTCTTGCTGGCAAAATAGCTCCATAGCTCCCTTAGATAAATTGGTACCATTGTCAGTGATAATGCTATGAGGGTAGTCGAAGCAAAAAATAACTTTTTCAAGAATTTCATTGCTTTCCCCGCATCGCAACTACCGACTTGTCCGCCTCAACCCAGTTGCTAAACTTTTCAACCGCCACCAAGAGATGGGTCTTCTTGTCAGAGGATGGTTTGAATGGTCCAACCATATCAAGCCCCCAAACTACGAACAACCAAGTAATTAGAATCATACATAACTCTTGAGCTGGCACATGAGCCTGTCAGCCAAATTTTTGGCACCCAACGCACTTACGCAAAATTTCTTCTGCGTCGGCATGAGCCGTCGGCAAATAAAACCCATGCCAGAAAGCTTTTGCCACAAAAGATGTTGAGTCGGTGTGATGTCCACAATCGCCAGCGTGGATCTCATTAAGAATCTCCTGACCTTCCTCAGGGGAAACACAACGCTGGAAAACACCTATGCTATTTTGCCGATGTAACTCGCCATTGACAATAGTCATAGACTTAGACTGGCAAAGTATCTCTCGAGCTATGGTTTCAACAACTGGAAGCTCACCTCGGGTCACATATGCTAGATATGGAACAGTCCAGTCTGGGATGGCATCGAGAGTAGCCACCAATTGTGCCTCTAGGTCTGGAATAGCGATATCCTCCTCAGATGGCATCTTAATAGAAGGATTATGAAGGACATCCAAGAAGACGTTAGGTGGAACCGGCTTCCTTTGTGAGCCTTGTCATGATAGGGCGTCGGCCGCCTCATTGAGCCGGCGGTGTATATGTTCGACTTGATAGACTTGAAAATGACCCGCCACGTCCGAGAATGTATTTAGAATCCCATGTCCCTAAAACTTGTTGAGCCACCAAATTGGAGTCGCCAAAACACCTGACCCGACTTAGGTTCATCTCCTTTGCTATCTTAAGCCCATGAAGGAGGGCCTCGTACTCAGCTGCATTGTTAGTACAAGGGAACATGAGTCGGAGTACGTAACAAAACTTGTCACCTCGAGGGGAAGACAGTATGACTCAGCCCCCGAGCCCCCCAGCTGATTAGATCCATCAGAATATATAGTCCAGTAAGTGTTATCCGGCCTATCCTCTCGAATCTGCAATTCTTTCTAGTCATTGATGAAATCAACTAGTGCTTGGGACTTAATAGCAGTTCGAGGCACATATTTCAGGTGATGATTGCCTATCTCAATCGCCCATTTAGCAATTCGTCCGGTGGCCTCCCGGTTCTTTATGATATCACCAAGGGGTGCTGAACTAACCACTATTAATGGATCCTCCTGGAAATAATGTTTTAGCTTCCATCTTGCCATAAAGATCCCGTGCACAAGTTTTTGACAATGCGGGTAGCACTGCTTAGACAAGATTAAAACCTCATTGACAAAATAAACCGGATGCTGAACTAGATACTCCTTCTTGTTTCTGTTCCACGACCACTGCTACACTCACCACTTTGGAATTAGCAGCAATGTACAGGAGCATTGGCTCTTTTTCGGTGGGAGCGGCCAAGATAGGCGGGTTAACCAATTGTTTTTTGAGTGCCTCAAAGGCTTCATTGGCAGCATCCGTCCACTGATGTCGCCTGTTTTCTTTAGGACCTGATAAAAAGGGATAGCCTTCCCCCCAGGCGGCCTATGAAACGACTCAGGGCTGCAGTGCGAACCACCAGGCATTGGACCTAGTTGATGTTTGCTGGTAGGGCCATTGAAGTTACTGCTTTGATTTTGTCTAGGTTAGCTTCGATGCCATGCTCAAACACCAGAAAACCGAATAGCTTGCCTGCGGGCACACAAAAAACGCATTGGCTGGGCTAAGTTGCATCTGGTACACTCAAAGATTTTCAAACGTCTCCTTGATATCATCCAACAGTGTTTCCTTCTTATGGGATTTTACCACGATGTCATCCAAGTAAGCATGAACATTCCGCCCAATCTGAGGTTCGAGACAGTTCTGAACGCACCACTGATAAGTCACCCCAGCACTCTTAAGCCGGAAGGGCATGGAGACATAGCAGAACGCACCGAAAGGAGTAATAAAGGCTGTCTTCTCCTAGTCTTTGACGGACATCATGATCTGAGGCCCTTGAGTTTGCCAGAATGTCGATTAACTTCCGTTCCGGCAAATTCGGGTACTCCATATGTCCTATTTTCAGCAAAGGTCATGCTGAAATTTTCCGTGAATTTTAGCATGACTTTGCTAAAAATAGGACATATGGGGTACTTGCGACTAATGCATGGGCCGGGGTTTGAATTCCCCTAGTCGTTTTCTCCCTACTCTGCTCTGCCCACATGCACCTAAACTTGTAAAGGATGTCATACTACACCCTTGAATTGGACAAATGTTATTTACATACTTGTCACTGCTTGTGTCATCAGTTTCTGAGCTTTCGATTGGACAGATTGTCTCAACATTGTTTGAGAACCAAACCTTCCTCCTCTTCTTATTCCTTCCTCGTTTTGCCCTCTTGTTGCTCTTCCGGCTCTTAGACCATTTAACAATGCTTTGCCCTCCAAAACCAACAATTGAAGTAATGTGACTCCGCCCTACGAACCACACATTTCTGTCACTTGTTATGCAAATCATATTCTCATACTTTTTGAAAATATTTGCTTTGCCACTTAGCTCCAATGGGTGATTCTGTGGTTCGATCATTCTGACCACCTACGTCCGCAACACAACCACAAAATTAGTACACACATTGTCACCTGAACAGCTTCTTATTATCAACAAATATTGTATACATATATACCTGGACCGTGCCCTCCTTCCGGCCTTGAATCTTGAGCAGCATTATCTTAGGATGCCTCGGTGTTGACAAACCCTAAATGATGCGACCATGATAATTCCTCACAAACCAACCCTTAATTAACACTAAGCCATTATGCCGTCACCCTTGAAGCCTTGCGGGCATTTGCAGCCCTTAGCTTATTCATTCTGTAGATTTCCAAAATTCAGTTTTGTAGGCCCTTGACAAAAACCAACTTTTTGACCAATTTTTTTTCCTATTTAGAGCGAAACATGGCCCACAACGATGAGGCCGGCGGTTCGGGCAAGGCATTCTGGGAGCTGTCCCAAGAGATGGAGGAAGAACCTCACCGCTGTGAGGACGCCGTGGAAGACACCGATCCCGACTACACAACCCCTAGTGGCGTCGGGGATGACACCAGTGATGGTGCCGCCGAGGATGCCACCACTGATGATGCTAGCGCACGCATAGATGGCAGCCAACCCAAGAGGCAATGGAAGGACCGGCGCCCGAACGTGCTCGGCACCGTCAAGGAGGAATTTACTGAAGTGTCCTCCGAGGGGCATCCAACGGCGCCCAAAGAATTAGTCAAGGGGTACTCGGTTCAGCTCGGGTGCATTCTCCGGAGCACCATCTCGATCAACACCGAGAACCTAAGGCATCCTAACCGAGGGAATTTGCGCAGCCTCCTCTTCACGAAGCTGCACGAATGATACAAGTTCCCTAGTGACGTCGCAAACACACACCTCTCAGGGAATAAAGTGAATAGTGCCGCCCTCACGAAGATGAGCACGGCCCTGTCTACTTGGAGAAGCGCGGTGAAGAAAATGATTGACAAAGGTGATAGTTATGAGAAGATCAAGGCAAAAAATCCTTCGATCAGCGAAGATGACTACAAGGAGTTCAAGATCAAGTGCGAGAGCAGCGCAACCGTGTAATCAAGTCAGTGGGGGAAAGATATGCGGGACTTGAACTTAGGGGTCCACCAACTCGGTCCCAGCGGTTACAGAGTGGCGGAACCTATATGGGACAAGAAGGACGCGAAGAGTGCCGAGCAAGGCCTACCGCCCCGCTTCGAGAAATACCGTGACAAGCAGACCAGGAACTATGTCAGGGCCCGGTACAAGGTGGACCCGATAACAAAGGAGATTACCACGGATGCGAAGACCAAGGTGCTTGAGCGTGTTCTGGTAAGGAATACACCCCCCCCCCCCGTAATTAGCTCCATATGGTTGCATTCTAATTAATGAAGCCAAATTTCTAAATGGATCACATTCCTTCCACAGGAGACTGAAAGCAGTAGCACGGGGTCATCTCAGAGCTTCCCTTGGGACAACACTTTAAATAGGGCGTTAAATGTAATGAAAAACAAGGATAAGTTCAGTAAGCTGTCGTCAGCTGGTTGTATGGCTGGCAAAGGCTTGTCCACAAAATGGTCGTCATACTATAACGCTGGTGTGCGAAAGGAGAGAAAGACCAGCTCGGAAAGCCAGTCGTGTGAGGTTCAAGAACTCAAGGCACAAGTGGCGCGGATTCCGAAGATGGTCCAAGAGCAAGTGCAACAACAACTGGGAATGGTGCTCACCGCCATTGTGCCTACCTTCATTCAGGGGTTGTAGACGTGGATTGCGGGTGGCCAACAGGGGCCGCCCCCGATTCCCAGCTTCACGGCCAGCAACTCACACAACACGCAGGTGGCGCCATTGGTGTCTCTGGCGGAGGCGGTATTGGTGTCTCCGGCGCCGGCACGGGCATTGAAGCTTAATGCACCCGAGTGTACGCCGGCCGGCACCTCGGCAGCAAGCGGCCACTCCGTTAGTTGCACGCCCACCGTTGGCGGTGCCTCGACATTAGCCGAGCTCGACGCCATCACGGTAACTAAGCCTCTCAGCCGATGACTTCATCTCCTTGCCTTTGACTGGGCATCCCTGACGCCCTACATGTTTTCGCAGGGCGCCGCCGACGTTCCATGCACTCTCCTGCACTTCGTGGGCGGCGAGTTGATCGATGTCGCCAAGGGCAGAATCGTTCAACCGGGCAAACCCGTGTTCCACGGTAAGCCGATGCCACCCACCATGTATAGGGTTGAACTGGTTCGGGTGCTGCCAGGCTGCGACGACTTGTTACCTCCGATTCGACCCGCTGGGGCTGACGAAGATGATGTGATGACCCTCAGCGCCAGCATAAGCTGGCCCCTGCTTTGGCCGAAGAGCCAGATTCGTTTGGGGGCAGGGGACACCACCCCAAAGACAACACCGCCAGTCGTGCCTTCACCAAGCCATGGCAAGACCGCCGCAACGCTACCGGACATACCGTACATGCATATGGCACAGGATCCGAACATGCATATGGCACAGGATCTGGACGACGACGACGACGATGACGGTACATTTACCAATGTCGATAAGTACTTTGCCGAACATGGGTACGGTGACAAATTCTTCAGGCCTCCTGCTCAAGAACCCAACCCTGCAAAAGACGACCGCGATCTAGCTGGTACCACGAAGAAACCCAATTGCAACAGGCGTCGTCTGGCGTTCAGTTCTCAGGAGACGCCTCCAGCTGCCTCCTTCACCGAGCCTCAGATAGCCAAGGTGCGAAATATTATCAGCCCCAACACACTCAAGCAGGAGGTCTGTGAGCAGAACTCGATCCCATTACAGCAGATGAAGAAGGGACGGAAAAGAAAGAATAACAAGGGCGGTGCGACCCAGACGGCACCGAGTACGATCCGTGCTCAGGACGGGCCACCTTCACCTAAGGATATCTCGAGGAGGATGCATGTGGCGGGTAGGCCGATGCTACCGACTAATCTTCTCAATGCTGCAACCGGTGCTATGCGGAGTCTGCATGACAGTGTTCTTTCTTTGGAGAAGCGACGTCTCTCCGAGAATGATGTGGCATACCCGGTTTCCATGGCCAAGGTGCCAGAGGGCAAGGGTTGTGTGGATAGCACCATCGGGGGTACGATCATCCTGCATTTTGATGACATCTTCGCTATGTTTAACCTTCATCCGCTGCACTACACCTTCGTTCGGCTATTTTCACTGAGTATGGAGATGCGTATCATTAGAGACAAGACCCCGGACATCGTGATAGTCGACCCCTTCTACATGTGTGCCAAGATCTTGGGCAGCACTGGGGACCGGCAAGTCGCGAGTTCACACCTCGAAGGCGTCATTCTGGCAAACCCAGATAAGGATAACTTCCTCGTGCCTTACTTTCCCGAGTAAGTCATCCCCTCACCGCCCCGTAACATATGATTTCTTAGATTTCGATCGTTCTTTTTTTTTCTAACATTCCGTGTTTTGTGCAGTGACACACATTGCACACTCATCCTCTTAAGCCCGAAATATTCCATGGCCACGTATATCGACTCCGACCGTCCGTCGAAGAAAGAGTACACAAATATCAAGAAAGTTCTTGATGATGTTCTCCCCGGCTACGCCAGATCTGGAGGCACCTTCAGCAGGACAAGTCGTAGGTACGGCAAGCACGTGTTCACCCACAATACGACGTTCCCCTGCGTCAAGCAGCCGCCTGGCAGTCAGAAGGATGCCTACTACGCCCTCCATCACATGCGGATGATCGTACGGGACCAACATCACCTTCTCCTACCAAATAATCTCAAAGATTGGGCCACATGCTTGTCGGCAATCCAGGACGCGGACATCAGACAAGAATTCTATCGCATCCAGTTGGAGTTTGCGGAAATCATCCATCAAGATGTCCTTCGTATCTCGGGGTAGTTCTACCTCAGATATCAACCGTCCAACAGTGAGATAGAAACAACGCTACAAATGCAGGCTGACAACGCCCGCGATTTCATGACCATCACGAAAGACGGCGGCTTCATCCATGCTCCGGTCCCTGAGTTGAGTCGAAAGTAGTGATGCTATGTAGTTCTAAAATGTTGATTGGCTCATGTTGTCATATTAAACTTTAATGAACTTGTATGTCTCTTTGATTTGGATAGTCGTTCAACTTATATGTAATCGATGCTATTTATTAGTACGACCAGGAATCGTGCTATTAATGTGTTGCTTTTCTCTTCCGATCCTTTTGTTGCATACTTATATATTGCTTATGTATTTTCTGTGAATTGCTACTAACATTTTGTTTGGCTAGTGCACAGAGATGTCGTCGTATGTCGTGTACAAGGGTAAGGTTCCCGGAGCCTACGACGACTGGGAGGAGTGTCGGAGACAGGTTCACCATTTCAGCGGTAACAGTTACAAAGGGTACACCACTAGGGCGGAAGCGGAAGCTAGATACGCGCGCTATCTAGCGGGAGAGAGGAGGGCGCGTTGGAGGACCGGATGAAGTCTAGTTTCATCGCGATGATGCTCATCGTGATGACCACAACTCTCTTCTATGTGATGGTAGTTTAGATGATCGATATCAACTTGTAATGTGAAGACAAACTCGCTAGTCGCGGTCTCCAGACTTGTAATGTTCTAACTTTGTTCGGTATTTTAAATTCGGAGACTAATATGATGAATCGTATTCGGAGACTAATCTTCTATTGTATTCGATAAATCTGCTGTTTATATGTTGTGTTGTCTATATTCTGTGCAGTAATATGTTTTGTAACCTGTGCAAATATCAGAAAAGAAAAAAATAATCCCTAATATTCATACTAGTGGCGCACCACTCTGCACTTTAGTGACGCACTGCAGTAAGCACACTAGTGGCGCATCATCTACAAGTGCGCCATTAGTAAGCCAGAGCACAAGGTAAATATGCCCCCTAGGAGACATACTAATGGCGCACCAGGTGATATACTAATGGCGCACTCCCTGGTGCGCCATTAGTATTTGGTATACTAATGGCGCACCAGGGGTGCGCCATTAGTATTAATTACTAGTGGCGTGATGCTAGTGGCGCACCTGTAGTGCGCCATTAGTGGCCAAAACAGGTGCGCCACTAGCAGGCCTTTTCCTAGTAGTGTCAGGGCGACAAGCTCACCCATTTTCTGAGGCTGAATCCACCAACTTTCTCTAGCAGCACTGAGCATATTGTGGCAGATGATTGGCTCCGCAAGATGGAGAGAGAACTCATCACCGTTGGATGCACTGAGGCTGAAAAGGTGCGCTTTGCCGCCCATCAACTTGAGGGGCCTGCAGCTTCATGGTGGGAGAACTACACCACCACGTACCCCATTGCTGGTGTGACTTGGGAGCAGTTCAAGCTAGCTTTCCGCACTGCTCATGTCTTAGCTGGAGCCTTGAGTCTGAAGAAGCGTGAGTTTCGCAACTTACGCCAAGGAAGTCGCTCCGTGGCCTAGTATGTGGATGAATTCAGCATGTTGGCTCGTTATGCACCAGGAGATGTGGCCGATGATGCAGCCAAACAGGAGAAGTTCCTGGAAGGACTCAATGATGAGTTGAGCGTGCAGCTGATGGTGGCTACTTTCAACAACTACCAGGAGCTGGTAGACAAGGCTCTCATCTTCTAGGGGAAGCATCAGCAAATTGAAAACCGCAAGAGGAAGTATGGACAGGGGAAGTCTAACTCTGGAGCTCAACAGAAGCCCCGCTACTCCCCGTACTCAGGGAATACCGGATCAGGGACCGGTAAGTATGGAGGACACACTCATCATGTGCACAACCATGGAGGCCACAACCATGGAGGAAATCGGAATAATCGTCACAACAATGGCAACTTCAAGAATGGCAATGGAAGTGGGAATGGCAACCAACACCGTCCTGCCCCAGTTCAAAAGGATCTGAACCATATCACCTGCTTCAAGTGCCAGAAGACAGGGCACTATGCCACTGAATGCCCTCAGAACAAGCAGGGAAATGGAAACCGCAGGTATGATGATGGCAGGGATAGGATGCCACACATTGAAACTCCATATAGGAAACCATGTTTTTCCCACCGACCTCATCGTCTTAGAATCCCAGGGATTGGATGTAATCCTAGGCATGGATTGGATGACCAAGTATGAAGGAAACCTTGATTGCCGCAGCAAGTCTATTTTGCTCACCACCCTAGAGAACAAGGGGATTAAGTATGTATCCTGACACACACAGATGAGTGCTCAGTTAAATTCGCTCATAGGAGTGGTTCAGGAGGAAGTGCCGGTGGTACAAGACTTTCCAGATTCCCGGAGGAATTACCAGGCATGCCACCAGATAGAGAGATTGAATTTTTGATAGAGTTACTACCAGGAACAGCCCCAATTTCCAAGAGACCATATCGGATGCCCAAAAATGATTTGGAAGAAATCAAGAAGCAGATTAAGGAGTTATTGGACAAAGGGTATATTGGCCCAAGTTCTTCACCTTGGGGAGCCCTAGTTCTTTTGGTGGAGAAGAAGGATAAAACCTTGAGGATGGTACTCAATTATCGGGCATTGAACGAGGTGACTATCAAGAACAAGTACCCTCCGCCGATGATTAATGACATGTTTGATCAGCTAGTGGGAGCCAAAGTATTCTCCAAGATCGATCTTCGATCAGGGTATCACCAATTGAAAATTTGTGAACAGGATATACCCAAAACAGCCTTCACCACAAGGTATGGCTTATATGAGTATACCGTCATGTCTTTTGGCTTGACTAATGCTCCTGCCTATTTCATGAGTATGATGAACAAAGTGTTTATGGAATATCTGGACAAGTTTGTCGTGGTGTTCTTCGATGATATATTGATATTCTCCAAGAGCGAGGAAGAACACAAGGAACACTTGCGTTTAGTTCTAGAGAAGCTTAGAAAGCATCAGTTATATGCCAAGTTCAGCAAATGTGAATTTTGGCTGACGGAAGTCGGATTCCTTGGGCACATTGTTTCCGGAGATGGAATACCAGTGGACCCCACTAAGGTTGAAGCAGTCACCGAGTGGAAGTCACCTACCTTAGTTAAGGAGATCCGCAGTTTTCTCGGACTTGCCGGATATTACCGGAGGTTCATTGAGAATTTCTCAAAGATTGCCAAACCCATGATGGAATTGTTGAATAAAGAGTCTAAGTATATTTGGACTGAGGAATGTGAGGCCAGTTTCCAGGAGTTGAAGAAACGTTTGGTCACAGCCCCAGTGTTGATTCTGCCAAATATTCGGAAGGACTTCCAGGTTTATTGTGACGCATCATGTAAAGGACTCGGAGGAGTACTCATGCAGGAGGGAAAAGTTGTAGCCTATGCATCCAGACAGCTACAACCTCATGAGTTGAACTATGCGACCCATGATTTGGAGTTAGCAGCCGTAGTGCACGCACTCAAGACCTAGAGACATTTCCTTGTTGGAAATAGTTGTGATGTTTACACCAATCATAAGAGCCTGATGTATATCTTCACACAGAAGGAGTTGAACCTCAGATAGAGGAGATGGCTAGAGTTAATCAAGGACTATGACCTGAGATTGCATTACCACCCAGGAAAGGAAAATGTTGTAGCAGATGCCTTGAGTCGGAAGAGTTATGTTAACACAGTCATAGCAGGAGGATTACCCCAGGAGTTAGCCGATGATCTCAGGGATCTCCGGCTAGAGATAGTCCCAAAAGGATATGTTGCCACACTAGAAATCCGGTGCACCTTGACCGAATGAATTCGTGAGGCCCAGAAATCGGACAAGGAGGTAGCTGAGATAAAGCAGAGAATGAAGGATGGAAAAGCTAAAGACTTTCGTGAAGATGAACAAGGTACTTTATGGTTTGAGAACCGAATCTATGTGCCCAATGACCCAGAGCTCAGGAAGTTGATACTTAAAGAAGCCCATGATTCACCCTACTCGATACACCTAGGCAACACCAAGATGTATCTGGATTTGAAGGAAAGTTACTGGTAGACAGGTATGAAGAAGGATATTGCCGAACATGTTGCGGTATGTGATGTTTGTCAGCGAGTAAAGGCGGAACATTAGAAACCAGCAGGGTTACTCCTACCTTTGCCGATAGCTGAGTGGAAATGGGATAAGCTTGGTATCGATTTCATCACAGGATTACCCAGGACCCGTTCAGGTTATGATTCCATCTGGGTAGTGGT
The DNA here is from genome assembly GCA_022496015.1 of Hordeum marinum. Lineage (NCBI taxonomy): Eukaryota > Viridiplantae > Streptophyta > Magnoliopsida > Poales > Poaceae > Hordeum > Hordeum marinum. Next base: position 149,518,980 of record CM039674.1, read on the forward strand.
CGATCGCTTGACCAAGGTAGCTCATTGCATTCCAGTGAAGACCACTTATACCAGTGCTAAGTTAGCCAAGATATATATGACCAGGATCGTATGTCTGCATGGAGTTCCGAGGAGTATCGTGTTAGATAGAGGAACACAATTTACCTCAAAGTTTTGGCATCAGTTACATGAAACTTTGGGTACAAGGCTATAATTCAGTACATCTTTTCATCTGCAGACCGATGGATAGACCGAGAGAGTCAACCAAATCTTGGAGGACATGTTGAGAGCTTATGCGCTAGACTATGGGTCTAGTTGGGATGTCAACTTACCTTACGTAGAGTTCTCGTACAATAACAGTTATCAGAAGAGTCTGAAGATGGCCCCTTTTGAAGCTTTATAGGAAGGAGGTGCAGAACACCATTGATGTGGGATGGTGTTGGAGACCGAACGCTTTTTGGTCCCGATCTGATCCGAGATTCTGAAGAAAAGGCCAAACTGATTCGAGACCGACTCAAGATAGCCCAATCTAGGCAGAGAGCTATGCTGATAGCAAACGCAAGGAGCTGACGTATGAAGTGGGAGACCGAGCATACCTTCATGTTTCCCCACTTCGAGGAATCAAGAGGTTTGGTGTTAAAGGAAAGGTAGCACCCAGATTCATAGGCCCCTACAAAATTCTTGAACGTAGAGGCGAAGTTGCATATAAACTGGAATTGCCGGAAGGATTGTCCGGAGTTCATGATGTTTTCCATGTTTCACAAATGAAGAAATGCCACACTGAGATGGCTGATATTCCTTTGAGAGACACAGTGCCCTTAGAGGCCATACAACTTGACAGTGATCTGACTTACGAGGAGAAACCCGTCAAAATCCTCGAGACTGCCAATAGAGTTACTCGTAGCAAGATCATCAAGTTTTGTAAGGTTCTGTGGAGTCACCACACCGAGGAAGAAGCCACATGGGAACGCGAAGAAGATCTTCGTAGAGAGCACCCGCACCTATTTTCTAGCCAACCCGAATCTTGAGGGTGAGATTCATCTTAAGGTGGGTAGGTTTGTAACATCCCAAAATTTCATTTTGGAATGTTATGAAATATAGCTATGCATCATCATCACATTGTTTGAATGAAATGAATTGTTGAAGTTCTTCTTTTGAAATTCTGAAAGGCCATTTCAAGTTTTCCATATACTTGTTTCTCCTATTTGAAAACCCCTGGAAATATTCAAAAAAAAGAGAGGAGTAACATGACACTCCACACCAGGGGCATCTTGGTGAAATATTTGAGCAATAAAAACCAGGGGGTTATTTGAAAATTCATTTGCAAAAGAATTTAAAATCAATTAGGCATTTTCTGAAAAATATTCTTTTAAGTATTCATTTTGACAAAGGAAAAATGTTCATTAAATAGAATTTATTTCCCTGATCATTTTGATATATATATTCCCTATGTTTGGAAATGATTTGAATGCATTAAAGGGGTTTTAAACGCTCTAGAAAATAGAAAAGACAACGAATTAAAGCGTTTCATTAGAAAACCGGCCGGCCCACCAGCCTTTACTTCCGAGATCCTTTCGGATCGGTCACCGACGCGCAGATCCCGCTCCCACTCTCTCTAACACGTGGGACCCACCGTTCGACAGCGCCATCAGCGCGCTCGTCTCCCTCCTCGCGCCATCGACGTCGCCGGAGATCCCTCCTCTACTGATCTCGCTCCTCTCTCCCTCTCCCGACCCTGCACCTAGCCTATAAAAGCCCATGCCTTCTCCGCTCTCCGTTCCACCCCCGAGCACCCCTGCCCACGCCCACTCTCTTTGAACCGGTACGCGTTAGTTTTTGGCCGTCCGCTCGTTAGCACCCACGCGTGCACACCCTAGGCCAATTACAGCATGCCACGTCACCCTGTCCGTTAGTTAGTTTTTTTTGTTCTTTTTCTGTTTTGTTTTAGAAAACAGAATGCTTTCTGTTTTTTTTGTTGTAACTTTTAAACTCATTAGTGTTTTTAATTGATTCTTTTTGCATTAGGTCACAAATTTCATGTAGTTTCATCCTGTAGTCTTATATTTCAAATTCGACCTTTAAAATTTGAATCTAACCAAATTTGCTTAAATTACTAAAATCTGTATAACTAGAGTTTAAAAATATATTTTTGTATGAATCTTTTTGCCACTGGTTTATATTAGTTAGATCTATCATCCTACATAGTTTGAGAATTTTTAGGATGAATTTGGTTAGGGTTTTTAACAAAAACAGAATCTGTTTAGTTCTTAATAGAGTTTACTTAGTTTGATTTTAGTTTAGTTTGATTCTGAGTTAGTTTAACTTTTTTTTTTAGTTTTCATTAGGTTCTGTTGTTTCAACGTTAGGTGAAATAACTTGCTATTAATAAAAATAATTGTTTAGTTTTATACCTTATTGTTATAGGAAATCTTTATTCCTTTTCATTAGGTATAGTTTTATAAAGCAATTTAGTTTTACTTTTCACAAACATTTTAGGAGATTTAATTCTGTTTTCTAATAAAGAATCTTAGTAATTCTTTTTTGTTAAGTGATGTTCTATTTATAAAAAAATATAATTTTGTTTCATACTCTAATGTTGTAGGAAACTCTAGTTATCTTCATTAAGTGGTGTTTTATAAAAATTATAATTTTAGTAGCATTTCTTTTCACAAAAGTTTTAGTGGATTTAATTCTGTTTACTAATATAAATTTTATTATTTCTTTTTTGTTAACTATCGTTTTGTTATTAAAAATAGTTGTTGGTCTTATTTTATATTAGTAGTAGCTTTGACACTAAAAATTTGTGAGTCAAATATTGGTTTTGAATTCTTTCTCTTGATTGTTACTATTGAATTGTTTTAGTTTAACCTTGCTGATTGTGTGAGTTGTATTATTAATGTATGCTTATTGTGTGCTTTGTTTGATTCGTTAGATCGTCCGGAGTGTGAAGCTTGTTATCTAGAGTCACTTGAGTACGAGGATCGTTAGCAAGGCAAGTCACTTTGATCATGTTTACCCATGTTTTATTGCATTAGTTCTACCATCTCCCCAATTGCATGCAAAGTAGGTAATTTGGAAACTTGGTTACTTGATGTAGTATCATGTGGTAGGCACCCCTCAACCCTTTGACAGATTGGCCCCGGGAAATGTTGATTTAATTTTGCTATGCTATTAGTAGACGGGGTTGGCTGTCTGGCTCATGGGAGTTGTGAGATAATAATTTCAAGACCTACAAGATGATCAAGACTTCAAAACTCCAAGTTTTCAACATACCTCTGGGTGGATGATGGTTGAACGGCGCCCTGGAGAAACCAATGGTTAGCCTAGGTGTTGCTGGAGAAGTGCCAGTATTCACGCGGAAAGATCCACCCAGGCACAAAAAGATGGATGGATGCTTCAAGACCCAAGGCTTACCTACACAGCCACAAGACATTATGGGCTCTGGCTTGGTTGGATATCGTGGTGACCCTGGACATGCAGTGCTACGAGATGTAGAAGAACGGTAGGAAAGGATGGGCACCGACAGAGTCTCAGGGGAACTCTTTAGAAGACCATGTTTTGGTCATCCGTTTCTCAAACACCCTGAAGTGCGAGAAATCCAACGGAGGCGATCAAATCTTGTGGGGAACGTGTGCAAAACTCTACAGAGTACCCAAACCTAATCGATTAGCCGTGTCCACGGTCATGGACAACTTGAGCCAAAGGAACTAAAACTATCTGGAATTCTCAACACAAATAATTATATTGATGTGGGTATTAATGACAACTTGGGTATGAGAATTGGTTGGTGGAACCATCTCATTAATCAACCAACATTGTAGTAATAATTTTGCCGTCTCTTGTTGTAGGAAAAATTGGCTTTATGCAAAACTTACTACCCCACCTGCCATATATGCATATAGAATAGATGATTGCTTTACACCCCTCTTTTGTGACATCGCCGGCATATTCAATATGCTGACCTACATGGTTGCAACGTATCATGTTGCAGAGTACTTTTCCGACCAGGAGTGAGGATACGCTCTACGCTTGGTGAGATGCCCTTGGAGTCAGATGGCCTCAACTACCTTTGAAGCTTCCGCAAGACTTTCGTTTAGTTTATCTCATGAGTTGGCCTTCAACCACTTTATTGTAATCCTTATTGTAATAAAGGACTCAATATGAGATTTTGATTAATAAATCTATGTGATTTCCCTTTGATATATACATTGATGTACCGTGTGTGTACCAGCATGATCTTGGGATGGTACGGAAACACCGGAGATTCGACCTTTCAGGTCGGGTCGCTACAATCATCTTGATCTCCATCAGCGTGTCGCCCTCGGGGTTGTCGAGCCCATCATTATTGTACTACTATTGCTACCATTTAGCAATAAAGTAAAGCATTACATAGCGCTTAATGATTGACACGCAGGTCATACAATAATTAAAGACAACCCTATGGCTCCTGCTGGTTGCCGTACTCATCGACATGCAAGTCGTGATATTCTATACAACACATGATCATCTCACACATCACATATATCACATCATGTAATTGGCCATATCACATCACAACATACCCTGCAAAAACAAGTTAGACGTCATCTATTTGTTGTTGCTTGTTTTACATGGCTTCTACGGGTATCTAGCAAGAACAATTCTCACCTACGCATAAACCACAACGGTGATACATAAGTTGCTTTTCAACCTTCTCAAGGACCGCCTTTGTCGAATCCGATCCAACTAAAGTAGGAGAAACAGACACCCGCCAACCATCTTTATGCAATGAAGTTAGACATCAGTAGATGGAACCGGTCTCTCGTAAGCGTACGAGTAAGGTTGGTCCGGGCCGCTTCATCCCACAATACCGCTGAACCAAAACACGACCAAGGGAGGAAGCAATATAATCATCAACGCCCACAAACTCTTTGTGTTCTACTCGAGATCTCATCTACACATAGACCTAGCTCATGATGCCACTGTTGGGGAATGTCACATGGGAAACAAAAAATTTCCTACGCACATGCAAGATCTAACCAAGGTGATGAGCATCTACGAGAGGGAGAGTGGATCTACATAGCCTTGTAGATCACTAAGCGGGAAGCGTTAAGAAACGCGGTTGGTGTAGTCGAACGTCTTCGCGATCCAAATTGCCGAGCGTCCGGTGATCCAATCACAATCCGTCTCGATCAAGCACCGAACGGACGGCACCTCCGCGTTCACTACACGTATAGCTTGATGATGATCTCCGCCTTCTTGATCCAGCAAGAGGGAGCAGAGAGGTAGAAGAGTTCTCCGGCAGCATGATGGTGCTTCGGCGATGGTGGTGGAGCTATTCCGGCAGGGCTTCGCCTAAGCACTGCAGAAATCCGATCTAGAGGAGAAACTATGCACTAGAGGAACGGGTAGCACGTGGCTGAAAATCTTGTGCCAAAACCCTTAAACCCTCTAGTATATATAGGAGGAGAGGAGGAGGAGGCTTGGCTCCCAAGTATCCAGCCCTTGGGTCGGCCGAACCAGGAGGGAGGAGTCCTCCTCCTCCAATCCTAGTAGGATTAGGACTCCTTCCTAATTTAGCTCTTTTGACTTTTTCCACCCTTTTTCCTTTTAGGCTTTTTCTTCCCAGCCGCATGGGCCCTTTGTAGGACTTCCTCCAGCCCACTAAGGTATGGTATTCATCCTCCCACAGCCCATGTAGCCTCTTGGGTGGAAATACCCCTCCCGATGGTCTCCCGGTACACAATCGGCACTCCCGGTACACTACCAATGAGCCCGAAACTTTTCCGACGACCAAAATAGGACTTCCTATATATCAATCTGTACCTCCAGACCATTCCGGAGCTCCTCGTAACGTCCGGGATCTCATCTGGGACTCTGAAAAAGCTTCAGTCACCACCATACACAACTCTATACTACCAAAAACGTCACCAAACCTTAAGTGTGCAGACTCTGCGGGTTCGAGAACTATATAGACATGACCGAGACACCTCTACGGTCAATAACCAATAGCGGGACCTGGATGTCCATATTGGTTCCTACATATTCTACGAAGATCTTTATCGGTCGAACCTCTATGTCAAGGATTCAGTTAATCCCGTATGATGTTCCCTTTGTTCTTTGGTATGTTACTTGCCCGAGATTCGATCGTCGGTATCTCCATACCTAGTTCAACCTCGTTACCGCCATGTATCTTTATTCGTTCTGTAATACAAGATCCCGTGACTAACACTTAGTCACATTGCTTGCAAGGCTTATTGTGATGTTGTATTACCGAGTGGGCCCTGAGATATCTCTCCGTCACACGGAGTAACAAATCCCAGTCTTGATCCATGCCAACTCAATAGACACCTTCGGAGATACCTGTAGAGCACCTTTATAGTCACCCAGTTATGTTGTGACGTTTGATGCACACAAGGCACTCTTCCGGTGTCCGTGAGTTACATGATCTCATGGTCATAGGAACATATACTTGACATGCAGAAAACAGTAGCAATAAACTGACATGATCATATGCTACGTTTGTAGTTTGGGTCTTGTCCGTCACATCATTCTCCTAATGATGTGATCCCGTTATCAAATGATGTCACATGTCAATGGCTAGGAAACCTTGACCATCTTTGATAAACGAGCTAGTTCACTAGAGGCATACTAGGGACAAAGTGTTGTTTATTTACCCACACATGTAATGTGTTTCCAATCAATACACTTATAGCATGGATAATAAATGATTATCATGAACAAGGAAATATAATAATAAACACTTTATTTATTGCCTCTAGGGCATATTTCCAACAATTTCTAACATGCCTTGTTTCTCAAGGAAGGAGCCTCCCAGCGTCTTCAACCACATGGGCCTTGAGCCGCCAGTTTCCTCATGCTTGGGCCGCCTAGTGGCTTAGTCAACTAAAGTATTGTTATCCTGTCTTTATGGTATGATTCTTCTGAAGACTTACTCGAGAGTCGCTACCACATTGACCCGACCCAGTAGGGCGGGTCATACCATAGGGTTATATCCTCGAAAATTACCCTCTTCCTTTCGTTGATCAAATGTAGAAAGATTATCTAAGCACACACACTTTTGTTTTCTATATGGATACTCCGGTCTCTCTCAAATACCTGTATCACAATCTGATCAAGAGAAAACCACCTTTACTTGTCCATTTGGAACCTATGCTTATAGACATATGCCTTTTCGTTTATGCAATGCACCTGCTACCTTTCAAAGATGTATGACTCCTATATTCTTTGATTTCTGTGAAAACATTGTAGAGGTTTTCATGGATGATTTTTTCGCTTACGGAACTTCTTTTGATGATTGCTTAGGAAACCTTGATCGAGTTTTGCAGAGATGTGCACAAACTAATCTCGTCTTGAATTGGGAGAAGTGCCACTTTATGGTTAATGAAGGTATTTTCTTGGGGCATAAAATCTCTGAACGCGGTATTGAGGTGGATCAAGCTAAAAGGTTGATGCAATTGAGAAAATGCCATGTCCTAAAGATATTAAAGGTTTTGGAATTTCCTTGGTCATGCTGGTTTCTATAGGAGGTTTGTTAAAGACTTCTCCTAAATTTGTAGGCCTCTCACTAATCTTTTACAAAATGATATTCCATTTGTTTTTTATGATGATTGCGTAGAAGCCTTTGAAACACTTAAGAAAGCCTTAACTTCTGCACCTATTGTTGAACCACCTGATTGGAACCTTCCTTTTGAAATTATGTGTGATGCTAGTGATTATGCTGTTGGAGTTGTTCTAGGACAAAGAGTTGACAAGAAATTAAATGTTGTCCATTATTCTAGCAAAACTCTAGATAGTGCCCAAAGAAATTATGCTACTACTGAAAAATAATTTTTAGCAGTTGTGATTGCTTGTGATAAATTTAGATCCCACATCGTTGATTCCGAAGTTATTGTTCACACTGATCATGTTTCTATAAAATATCTTATGGAAAGGAAAGATGCTAAACCGAGACTCATTAGGTGGGTTCTCTTACTTCAAGAATTTGATTTACATATCACTAATAGGAAAGGAGATGAGAACCCCGTAGCTGATAACTTGTCTAGGTTAGAAAATATTCTTGATGACCAACTACCTATTGATGATAGTTTTCCTGATGAACAGTTAGTTGCAATAAATGTTTATCAAAACACTCCTTGCTATGCTGATTATTCTAACAACATTGTTGCTAAATATATACGACCTAGTTTCACATACCAACAAAAGAAAAAAATTCTTCTATGATTTAAGACATTACTTTTGAGATGACCCACATCTTTATAAAGAAGGAGTAGATTGTATTATTAGACATTGTGTACCTGAGCATGAACAGGAACAAATCCTGCGGAAATGTCACTCCGAAGCCTATGGAGGACATCATGCAGGAGATAGACTGCTCACAAGGTATTGCAATCTGGTTTTTATTGGCCTACTCTCGTCAAGGATGCCCGTAAGTTTGTATTGTCTTGCGATGAATGTCAAAGAATTGATAATATCGGTAAGTGTCAAGAAATGCCTAGGACCTATTCACTTTGTTGAACCATTTGATATTTGGGGTTTTGATTATATGGAACCTTTTCCTTCCTCTAATAGGTATACTCATATTTTGGTTGCTGTTGATTATGTTACTAAGTGGGTAGATGATATTCCAAATAGTAGTGCTGATCATAGGACCTCCATTAAAATGCATAAAGAAGTTATTTTCCCGATGTTTGGAGTCCCTAGATATTAAATGACTGATGGTGGTTCACACTATATTCATGGCGCTTTCCGTAAAATGCTTGCTAAATATGATGTTAAACATAGAATTGCATCACCCTATCATCCTCAATCTAGTGGTCTAGTTGAACTTAGCAATCTAGTGGGGACCACTCCTCGTCTCGCACCCTCATGGGAAGGTGTTCGGCAGCGGCTTCTACTGGCCCACAGCGCTCAACGACGCCACCAAACTAGTCCGATCCTACCAGGCGTGCCAATTTCACGCCAAGTAGATTCATCAGCCCGCACAAGGTCTCCAGGCCATCCTGCTCTCCTGGCCTTTCGCGGTCTGGGGGCTGGACATACTGGGTCCTTTCCCTCGACCAGCCAAAGGTTACCGCTACCTCTACGTCGCCGTTGACAAGTTCACCAAGTGGGCGGAAGTTGAGCCCGTGCGCACCATCCCCGCCGGTTCGGCCGTCAAGTTCATCAAGGGACTCATGATTCGCTTTAGTGTCCCCAACCGTGTCATTACTGACAATGGCTGACAGTTCACAAGCAACGTCTTTACGACATATTGTGCTACCCTTGGAACACAGATATGTTACGCTTTGGTGCCACACCCACCAAGCAACGCCCAAGCCAAGAGCACCAATGCGGAGGTCCTAAGGGGCCTCAAGAAGAGGAGCTTCAAGAAGAAGCTTGAGGCCTGTGGTAGGGGTTCACTCGGTGAGCTTCATTCTGTGTTGTGGTCCATCCGCACCACCGCGACTAAGCCCACTAGCAAGACCCCATTCTTCCTCATCTACGGGGCTGAGGCGCTCCTCCCGTACGAGGTTAAGCATCGCTCCCCGCGAGTCTTGGCATTTGACAAGGAGCGCCAGGATACCTTGCGGGGAACAGATCTCATGCTTGAGGAGGAGGCCCGCCGCCAAGCCTCGCTCCATGCAGCAAGGTACCAGCAGGCGCTGCGGTGCTACCATTGCCGCAGCATCCTCTCCAAGACCCTCAAAGTCGGAGACCTTGTCCTGAGGCGGGTCCTCTCTAAGGAGGGCTTGCACAATCTCTCACCCATTTAGGAAGGCCTATTCAAGGTTGCCCACGTCTCCAGGCCTGGCGCTGTATGCCTGGAGACTCTGAACGGGGTCCCCATCCAAAATGCCTGGAACATCCAGCATCTCCGCAAGTTCTACCCGTGACACTATCACATAATAATGAGTGGGGTTGTACATGCCCCAGAGTCTCCCGGCGCGCCGCCCCTCGATCCCGTGGGGGCTCCCACCGATGCCCAATTGGAAGCCCCATGCTCCGTGTTGGCGGACTACACGGTCTTTTATCGACTATGTCCACGCCTAGTGAAGGCCCCATGCTCCGTGCTGGTGGGAAGAATAGCTTAGGTGCCGAACGCGGCTGTTCTTTGCTCTCTTTTGTAACCAGATTTTTCCATTTTTCGGAATGAAGTTTGAATTTTTCGCATCTTTATTGGAAAAAAGGGCTGGGAATTTTTTCTTCTTGCAGCATTTACCGTTTTGAGCCTCGCTTTTAAGAGATTTGGCACCCTTCGACTCTCTCTCTCTCTCTCTCACGCATGCATGCGTCTTGCGAGCGAGGGCTGGGCACGGTGTGAATGCTTGTTCCCCCTGAGGGCCCAGGCCACACGAATACCTTGCCAAAACTTTGGCATTCTAATCCTCACGTGACGCTATCGAGTGAGCCAGTATTGCCTCCAGGCCCCGACCTTAATAGCGTTCATTCCCTAGCCTTGTCGGGCATTGTTCCCTTGCATACCAGCGATAATCGACCCTCGCTTGGGCGCTCTAACCCAAAATGATCGCCAAGAAAAGGATGACAGAAGAAAAGGCAGCCATAGTTTGGCTAGTTGTCAAGGAACCCTACGTGAAGCGCGTTTTAGAGCCTTTGCGGGACGCGACGCCTTGTGGAGGCACCTCTGGAGGCACCGAATCCTCACGAACCCCCCAGGGGCCTCGCGAGCGGTGGGAACCTCCCGGGGCTTTGGAGCCGTCTTGTCTGCAAGGAATAAGCCCCCTCAGCAGGATCTCTAAGCTTCCTTGGTGCCCCAGTTACATCACTGTGGGAACAAGAGTCGCGGATAGGATCGAAGGTATGAAGGAGCATGCCCTCATGACGCAAGAATCGACCACGAGCACACCAAGCTAAGTTACCCTAATCAGGAAGGGTAGGGTTTTTTCAATTAGCGGCAATATAAATGCTAGAATATGGGACGAGAACATTAACATAAAGGTGCAAGCGCCGTAGTTCATTACACGCCCCACGGGGTTCTCCATGGTTCTTAATGTAGTTAATAAAAAACAAAAGGCGGCCTACCAAGGACCACCATTCTTGAGGTCTAGCTCCGGCACCGCCCAAGCTCAGTCGGTGTCCTCCTCCTTGACGGGGGCACGACTGCGTGGCAGCTCGATGTCCTCCTGGGCAGGGGCACGGCGCTGCAGTTGCTCGCCGTCCTCCCTCGTCCGGGCGCGGCAACGTGGCGGCTCGCCGTAGTAGTCATCACTCGAGTTTCCCCGGGAGAAGGTGTCGCCACCGCTGGAGGTGTTGCGGCCATTGTCAAGGGCAAATACACCGCCGAGGATGCCGCCATCGTGATGGCTATCGTTTGTGGGGAGGTGGTTGATGTCCCCCCGTCACCCTCAGGGAACCACCCCAAGCGCCCGCCGTCTTCCCTAAAGATCTTGACGAAGAGTGCCGCCGCCCCGTCTTATTGAAGTGGAGGGTACACTTCCCATGCAGGCCGCGATCGTGGGAGACTGTCTACCACCCGCGGTTCAGGAACATGTAGCCCATGGGGGTGACCTCGACCTCCACCCACGAGGCCTTGCTGCTATAGCCGTTGGCCTGCAGCCATAGGCCTACAGGCCCTGCGACCGGAAGCGCCTCCGCGAAGAAGCGTGGAAGTTGGAGCCAGGTGATCGCCGGTCTCTCTGCCCACACCACAAACTCCTGGGCCACGTCAGCCGAGTGGGATCGCGAGCGCAGCGACCGGGCGGCCTCTACAGGCTCCCCCCTCTTCCACGGTTGCCCCAGCTACCACAACCGCCTGAACGAGAGGGAACCTCCCTACGGCTGCCGTAGGTAGCTTCGGCCTTCACAGGAGTACGCCCACACCCTCGGGGGGCCGCTGCCTGCGTCGTGGTGTACTTGTGGGGATGGCTGTGACCCCTCTTGGGTAGCGGCGAGCCCGGTCCCTCCAGGGGGTTTTCCCTTTATCGGCGGCAGAGAACCTCCTCGTTGGCACCATGGCTGTGGAAGCAGCGGCTAGGAGTGGGGAGGCAAGAAGATGAAGATGGGCTGGGGGATTTGTCCCTCGCGCCCACTTATACTCGATCGGAGGCCGGTGTCCCCTCGCATTCTAGGCAATGATGGCCCCGCAGTGCGCGCCAGCCTTTGTCAGCCAGGGCGGTTGCCAAGGCAACAGGGGAAGTGGAGGTGTCCGCACCCCATCATGCACCACGTGTCAAGCCTGGCCCACATGAAGTTGGGGCCCGCGATGCTTCGGCCTCGCTTTATTGGGCTTCGTCTCGAAGCCAACCCAAGCGCGCCTTCGCCCCGGGGGGCTACTGTCGGCGTTCTGAGATCGGTGGTACCCAGATCTGCCTGCCTACGGCCCAACGCATGGCCCATTTCGACAGCCTGGTATGGCCTAGAGGCAAGCCCCCCAAGTCAAGACCCTCGCGAGGGCCTGATAACCCACAAGTATAGGGGATCGCAACAATTTTTGAGGGTAGAGTATTCAACCCAAATTTATTGATTCGACACAAGGGGAGCCAAAGAATATTATCGAGTATTAGCAGCTGAGTTGTCAATTCAACCACACGTGAAAGACTTAATATCTGCAGGAAAGTGTTCAGTAGCAAAGTAATATGGTAGTAACGGTAATGGGGGCAAAGTGATAGTAGCAGATTTGTAGTGATGGTAACAGTAGCAACGGAAAAGTAACTGAACAAAGATCAATATATGGAAAGCTCGTAGGCAATGGATTAGTGATGGATAATTATGTTGGATGGCATTCATCGTGCAATAGTTATAACATAGGGTGACACAAAACTAGCTCCAATTCATCAATGTAATGTAGGCATGTTTTACATATATAGTCATACGTGCTTATGGAAAAGAACTTGCATGGCATCTTTTGTCTTACCCTCCTATGGTAGCGGGGTCCTACTGGAAACTAAGGGATATTAAGGCCTCATTTTAATAGAGAACCGAACCAAAGCATTAGCACTTAGTGAATACATTAACTCCTCAAACTATGGTAATCACTGGAAAGAATCCCAGTTATTGTCACCCTGGGGGATGCGGATCATAACTCGTAATAGGTGTCTACAACTTGAAAGATAAGATCAAGAACACACATATAATTCATGAAAACATAATAGGTTCAGATCTGAAATCATGGCACTAGGGCCCTAGTGACAAGCATTAAGCATAGCAAAGTCATAGCAACATCAATCTCAGAACATAGTGGATACTAGGGATCAAACCCTAACCAAACTAACTCGATTACATGATAAATCTCATCCAACCCATCACCGTACAACAAGCCTACGATGAGATTACTCATGAACGGTGAGGAGCATCATGGAATTGGCGATGAAGGATGGTTGGTGATGACGAAGGTGTCGATTTCCCCTCTCCGGAGCCCAAAACGAACTCCAGATCTGGTCTCCCGAGGAAGAATTGGCGGTGGCGGCGGCTCCGTATCGTGAAACACGATGAAATCATCTCTTTGATTTTTTCCTCTACAAATAGGGTTATATGGAGCTGGAGAGGTGGTCAGAGGAGCCACGAGGGGCCTACAAGCCTACCCCACGCGGCCAGGGAGGTGGCCACGGCTAGCAGGCTTGTGGCCTACTAGTGGGCCCCCTCTGGTCAATTCTTGCGCCAGTATTTTTTATTAATTCCAAAAATAGTATGCGTAAATTTTCAGGATGATCGGAGGGCTTTTATTTCTGTACAACAATTACACCAAGGCAATTCTGCTGAAAACATCATCAGTCCGGGTTAGTTCCATTCAAATCATGCAAATTAGAGTCCAAAACAAGGGAAAAAGAGTTTGGAAAGGTAGATATGTTGGAGACATATCAGGGCCCCGGCCTCGCGAGGCGAACAACGCCAAGACCTCCAGAGGAGTGGCCTCCCTAGGCTGCCTCCCGAGGAGCGGATTTTCCTATGCAGGTGCCCGGCCTCATGAGGCTAAGATGACGTGGGCCATGACTATCAAGGCCAGGAGGGCGCCAGCAAGCGCAAAGAGGACAGTTTCCTCTTCGGTGCTAAGGGGGCAAGGCTAGGTGTAGGTTCCCCAAGAAGGCCCCCAAAGCTTTCCCTTCTAGTGCAACCAGACCAAGACCATGAGCTCGGTAGAACGGATGTGATCGCTAAGCCCACCTCTACGCCATGCCCTGAAGCTTTGTAGGCAAAGACCACCTTTAGTCAGGATAACATGTAACTCATGTCCCCTTTCAAATTTGGTTGTTGTGGGATCCCTTCCTGCCAATGCGACAAGGGAAGAGGACCAAGGTCACTATAAATAGGGACTAGCCTCCATAGTAGAGGGGGAGACCAACGGATCTTCACCCGAGAGCCTTCGCGAAGTCGCTTATCCACTAGACTAGTTCATCCCCAACCTCCTCGTGAGGCCAATCCACCAAAACTAGGAGTAGAGTTTTACACTGCAAGGTGGCTCGAACTTGGGTAAATCTCTGTGTTCAACTTCTTCCCCGCTCGCACGCACTCAACGAGGCTTGGCCGTAGTGTGACGAGCTTTAGACTTCGAGCTGGTTGAGAGCTTCGCACACGCCCCATAGTTCGAACCTTCTTGGGTTTGCGGAGCCATGATTCCGACAACATCAGTCAAGGTTAGTTTCACTCAAATCATATAAAACTGCATACGACAATATGTCATACATGGACGATACATGGAGGAAATCAACATGGAGGCATACATGGACAATATGTCATACGACATCACCTTTGGTAACCAGTTATACCGGGGATCAGAAAACAACCACCACTCACAATATTTGCATGGTGGACACTGCCAAATAGGACAGAGGTGACAAGGAGCCCCTAAAGCGCCAACACTAGAGACACCGTAATTAAGGCACCAACAACGACAGTGCAAGCCATAAAGCTGCTAACAATGGAGACTCCACTAACAGCGGCGACACTCTAGATGGCGCGATGAGTAGTATGCATGCGATAGCATCGGAAATGGTTTGACGGATGCCACCACCACTAACAAGGATGACGCTGCCGAAGACAATGACTACTATCTAGAGTCCGAGGAATATTTAAGCCTTGCACATGATGAATTCAATATCCTCGACGAGCCACTAGATGATCCTCGGTTACACGCGGTATGTCGGCGGCTACTTAGTACCACCAAGGGCATGAAGCTAAAGTCAAGGAAGCTTCAAGCTGAGTGATACATCTCCAAGTATCTATATTTTTTAATTATTTCATGCTATTATATTATAAGTGTTGAATACTTTATATGAAATTACATGCTATTTTATATCATTTTTGGGACTAACCTATTAACTCAATACCTAGTGTCCATTAATGTTTTTTGCCTGTTATTGGACTTCTCAAAAAATCAATACAAAACGGAGTCCAAATTGGATAAAATTTACGGGAGTTATTTTTGAACCGAAAGAGACGTGGGAAGCTTTGGAGGTGGCTAGAAGACCCACGGGTTGGCCACGAGCTAGGCGGCGGGCCCTAAGGGGTAGGGCACACCCCTAGCTCATGGGTCCCCATGGCACCTCGTGACCTAATTCCACTTCTATATATTCGAAGTTATCCCCAAAACATCATAGAGCTACCCGAAACAATTATTTCGCCACCGCAAGTCTTTGTTCTTCTGTGATCCCATCTGGAGGCCTTTTCTAGTACTCTGCCAAAGGGGGAACCCATTACAGAGTCAGTCTACATCAACCTTGCTGCCTCCATGATGATGTGTGAGTAGTTCACCACAGACCTATGGGTCAATAGCTAGTATCTAGATGGCTTCTTCTCTCTCTTTGATCTTCAATATGAAGTTCCTCGTGTTTCCTGCGATGATCTACCCAATGTAATCTTCTTTGGTGATGCATTTGTTGGGATCTAGTGAATTGTGGGTTTACGATCAGATTATTCATGAAAAGTAATTAAGTCTTCTGTGAGTTCTATTGTGCATGATTTTTGGATCCTTGCAATCTCTCTGATCTACCGTTTTGGTTTGGTCACCTAGATTGATTTATCTTTAGTGGGAAGAGTGTATTGTAGTGGGTTCAACCTTGCGGTGCTCTATATTCCAGTGACATAAGGGGATAATACACACATTGTATTGTTATCACTAAGGGTAAGACAATGTGGTTTGAACATATTGCTTTTGCTTAGTTTGTCTACATCATGTCGTCTTGCTTAAAGCATTACATTGTTTGTCATGAACTTAATACCATAGACGATGCATGCTGGATAGAGGTCGATTGTTGGAGTAATAATAGTAGATGCAGAATCTCTTCGGTCTACTTGTCATGGACGTGATGCCTATATATAATATCATTTCCATGAATACATAATCATAACTATGTGATTTTCTATCAATTGCCCAATAGTAATTTGTCTACCCATTGTATGCTATGCGTTCGAGAGAGAAGCCTCTAGTGAACACTATGCCCCCAGAACTACTTATTGATATTTGCCAAAATCCTAAAATACTTTGCTGCAATTTATTTACCTTCTTTTTATTTTACTTTTATATTTGTCTATCTCTCTATCAGAACTAATTCTTGTAAATAATGCATTCAAGGGGCTTGGCAACCCTCTTGCTCATGTTGGGTGCAAGTGTTTGGTTATGTGTGCGTAGGTATTGTTGATGCAAGTGGTCGTGGTTCTCCTACTGGTTCGATAACCTTGGTTCTAACCGAGGGGAATACATATCACTACTATATTGCTTCACCCTTCCTGTTTGGGTAAAAACCCAACACGACTCACAAGTAGGAGAAAGAATTTCTGGCACCGTTGCCGGGGGGACATCACCAACTTCACACGAGGTTCCTTTACACAAACTAACAATCACTTCCTCTACTTTTTGCTTGTGTTTTTATTCATCTATATATTTTCTTTTACAAAAATATCAAAAACACAAAAATATTTCTATTTGCTTGTTTGACTAGTTTTTTTGTTTGCTTATTAGTTTAATTTTTTGTGGCCATGTCTCAAGAAAATACCAATTTGTGTGACTTTTCAAATACTAATAACATTGATTTTATTAGTAATCCTATACTAACCACCGCTAGTGCATAAGATTTTGATATAAATGTCGCTTTGGTGAATCTTGTTAGACCAATTTGCTGGAAATCCTAATGAGGACGCGGCCTCACACCTAAATACCTTCATTGAATTTTGTCATATGCAAGAGAAAAATAATATGGATAGTTATGTAGTTAAGTTGAAATTATTTCCTTTCTCACTATGAGATAAAGCTAGAACTTGTCTTCATCCTTGCCTCGTAATAGTTTTCAAACTTGGGATAAGTGTAAGGATGCTTTTACTGCTAAGTATTTTCCTCATGCTAAGATTGTATCTCTTAGAAATCAAATTGTGAATTTGAAACAACATTATGAAGAACATGTTTCACAAGATTGTGAGAGAATGAAATTGATCATTATAAATTGTCTCACTCATGGATTAAGTTTATGGATGATAATAAAAATTTCTAAGCGGGACTAAACTTTGTGTCAAGAAATCTTCTAGATTCTACCACAGGTGGTACCTTTATGGAAATTACATTGGGAGAAGCTACAAAACTATTGGTAATATCATGACAATTTATTCTCAATGGCATACCGGACGAGCTCCAACAGGTAAGAAGGTAAATTCTGCTGAGGAAATCGCTAATTTGAGTGATAAATTGGATTCTCTTATGAGCATGTTTCCTAATAAAATGCTCATGTTGAACCCAATGATGTGCCACTATCGACTATGATTGAGCAAAATAATGATTCTACTGATGTGAATTTTGTCTCTAGAAATAATTTCAACAACAATACTTATAGAGGGAATTTCACTATTAGACCGTATCCGATAATTTCCTAATAATTAGGGTAATACCTATGGTAATTCTTCCACCAATAATAATAGGATGCCCTCTGATCTTGAATACACCATTGAAGTGTTTATTATTTCTCAAAAGATTCTCAATACCATGGTAGAAGAAAAATGTAGCGACCCGATGTCACAGCCCTAGCTAGCCATTGTTTGTCATTGCATTAACCATCATGGCATCATGTTTAGATTTCATCAACATGAAATGGGGATTAACAGAAACCCTAGCACCTCACCTAACTAAACAATTCAACTAGTTGTGATTTTTCAATGGATCCAAAACACTCTTCAAAAATGTACACTATTTCTGATAAATGTTGGCAACAACATATGAGGGGTGCGTTTCTTTTTCAAAACAAGTTTGGAATTTTAAAGAATCCAGCAAAGATGTTGTAAATGGCAAATAAAAGCACTATGAATATTTTATTTTCTTCAAAAATGCTGAAACTTATTATGGGGTTTGGTAATAATATACTTACCACCCCAGAATAAATTCTAGGGGTTTTGCCTTTAGGGTTTTTGCCCAAACATTTTAAACACAAAGCAAATAAATAGAAAAGAAAACAAAATAGAAAAGGAGGCATACTTGGCCACTTACCTGGCCCAAGTGGGGAGGCCCAGCCCACCCTGGTGAGTGGTCATCTTCAATCTCTGCCAGTAGGCAGAGGCGAAGCCGTGCATGCCCGAGCTGGGAGGCCTCCACCTCCTGTTTCGCTATGGCACGGGTGGGCCTTCTAGCGATGCCACGAGGACGCCCAGACCCCGTGGCTCCATTCCCCCCTTCTATTCCCTCTCCTCTGCTCTCTCACCCGGACCCAAGCCACCGCAGCCGCTCGCTAAACCATCATACCCATCACTGTTGCCTCGCCTCCCCGTGCTGCCCCGAGCTCCGCCGCGTCATCTTGGTCCTCTTCGCAGAAGGAATCCAGACCGGATGCCCTGCATCGTCGTCTTTGTCGCCGTCTTCATTGCCGAGCATCGAAGGTCGCAGGCCTCTATTTGCCGCCACCCCCGCTTCCTCGAGCTCGCCTACCCACCCAGCGACCCCGCTGGGAGCTCTTCGTCCATTTCACTCTCCCCCGGCTCTTTCCGTACCCCCTAGGCCATAGCGCCACCGCGGCCGAACTCCGATCGTCGCTCAGCTCATCAACGGCCTTAACTCCGGTGGCCCCGAGCCCCCTGTTGCCCCCACTAGATGTGCACGTGCGCGGGCTACCTCCCGGTGCCCTTAGCGTGCCAAAACACCGCCGTTAGCGTAGCTCCGATGAGCCCCGCCACTGTTTTGGTCATCGTCGGCGCAACTCCGGCGAGCGCCCACGTGGCCGACCATTAGGGCATAATCCCCTGCTTAATTAGGCCCCCCAGCCGCTGACAGCAAGCCCCAGGAGCGGGTCAAACCCCGGTCAGCATGGGATTAACCCCTGGGTCACTGACTAGTGGACCCCACTGGTCAGGTTTGACCTGGGCCCGGTGCGGTTGACCCACTGACGTAATGCTGATGCAGTTAATATTTTCTGCAATAAAAATCAATTCAGGAAATTCCAAAAAATATTCAAAACTTCTAAAAATCATAGTAATTCAACCGTAGCTCTCATGGGAATAAATTATATATGAAAAATGACAAGAAAAATCTAATGAATCTGTTTATGCCATGATCATGCATGTTTGAGCAAGTTAACATCACTAACTAGGAAATTTCCTGATTACGATAATTTAATAAATAGTGTTGGAGTTGGAATTTAGTATATATTTATATTCCACTTCACTTAATATGACTACCTATTGCACTAGGTCAATTCGATACCTTAACTGGTCATATCATAGATCATGTTTGTTGCATCACATTGAATGTGTTCCTTCTTCCTGTTAGCCGGTGTTTCTTCCTCCTCGGTAGACGTGTTTCTAATGTTGTGATCGTTGACACCAATGAAGAGAAGTAATATCTTCAGAATTGCCAGGCAAGCAACCCCCCTTGAGCATACTGATATGAACCCACTCTCTCGCTCCTGCTCTCTTTTACTACATTAGGACAATAACGATTCAACTGTTACATGTTATCGGTAGTTGAACCCATTCCTTTGCATGACTTGTACTTGCCATAGTAAATAGTTGAAACCACTTAGCATGAGTAGCAACTGCTTGAGCCTTGTTGTGCTTACTCATCCATGATTTCTTATTGTGCCTGCTATGCTTAGAGTCGTGTCGGATCTGAATCATCTGGGTGATGAATCGAAATGGATGTGTTCATGTCCAACTATGTGAGAGCTAAGTGTGTGACCACAATTTGATAAAGGTAGCGATGAGAGGCCATGTAGGAGTACATGGTGGGTTGTCTCATTAGGACTGTCCTTAAGAACTGAGTTATGTGTATGTTATCCAAGACAAGATACTACCGCACATTGGGATACTTAATTGATGCTCTCGGCTTATTAATCGCCTAGATCTCTGTCCAGGAGTTGCAACTAGTTTCTGGTGTTTGTAGGAAAAGTGCTTGGTGGCCATGCATAGCGCTGCCTGATGGGGTGGGTTGTGATGTAGTATAGGCACAGTGGCACCGTGTACCAAGTGCCACCCGGACGGTGGGCTTGGGAACCCTACGCACATTGTTTGAGGCCGTAGAGGAAACTTCAGCCGGACTTCCTTGTGGGTTCAGTCTCAAATAGGCGATAAACCTGGACTAGGGTCTTGTGTGATTGACGATCGTGGCCGACTCCCTCGCTGGGATTATTTCCATTTTAGGAATTCCAGATTTGTCTATTTCCATTTCTGTCAAACATAGTACAAGCCTTATCTGGCATATGAGTGATATAAGTGGCTATGTCATTTTTTTGTGGTTGCATTTTGTGAGTTTTACCAATAGCAAGATAGGCATGTGACATATGGTTTTGGGGTAGAAAAATCCAAGGAATCGAATGGTATGGTTGGATTTGTCATTTGGACAAGTTTGCAAAAATGTTATGTTATGATAATATGCCATTTTGTCCTTTTCACATGAATTAAATCTTGTCAACATGAAATGTGTTCATTTGGGTGTGCTCTAGCCCCTGGTATTTTTGCTTGCCATGGTAGATCATGTTATGTGTGGGATTCTTGATGCCAACATGCCACTAAAATTCTATTTTTACATGTTGAAATATTTTCCAAGTGTTGGAATCTATTATTTTGTTGCCCTATTGTATAGATGATTCCCATGTATATGTTGCCCCTTTGGAGTTGCCATAGTTACATGCATTGTTGTGCTTGTCATTCTCTCTTGATCTTATATAAAACTTGTTGTCCCTAAAAAATTGTTTCAACATGCCATCTTGTGAGCTCCATTGCCATTGATCCATGCGTCCTTTCATGTTTCTGTAGATAGATGAATTGTTGAGCATGATGTATACTTCTTGTACATGCCTTAGTTGTGATTTGAAACTTGTTGTACTCTGGGTATATGTGTTACAAGATGTCATGTTGCTGTTTGTGGACAGATTGTGTATTTGAGTGTTTTGTGACTTGTGGGAGCTATATTCCATTGTTTTGCATGATCTTTGGGTCTATTCTTGCTAGATTTTCATTTCCAATCCAGTGGCATACCTACAATACCAAGGAATATCCCATGGCCTTCTTCATCTTTGTAATTGTCCCTGTTAACGTTCGTAACTTGATGTGAGCATATCGTCAGCCATGTTCTCCATTTGCAATGTTCCACATATGCATTTGCATCGATTTTGCATGGTGCATATATATTTGCCATGTCCATGCATGTTAATACAACTAAAAATGAGGTTTTGTACAGAATTCTAAACAACTTAATATTTGCATGTGGAACATGACTAGCATAGGGTTGCCATGTTATTTGCATCAATATGATCTTGCATAATCTTGGTTGCGCATTGCACTTTGGTTTTTATGTTTAATGGTGTTGTTTCTATTTGGGTATACCCGAGTGACGAGCCTAAGTACGAGGATCCCGGACAGAACCTCTACGAGGACCCAGCTCCGTATTGTTGGAAATATTCCCTAGAGGCAATAAATAAAGTGTTTATTATTATATTTACTTGTTCATGATAATCGTTTATTGTCCATGTGTGGGTAAATAGACAACACTTTGTCCCTAGTATGCCTCTAGTGAACTAGCTCGTTCATCAAAGATGGTCAAGGTTTCCTAGCCATTGACATGTGATGTCATTTGATAACGGGATCACATCATTAGGAGAATGATGTGAGGGACAAGACCCAAACTACAAACGTAGCATATGATCGTGTCAGTTTATTGCTACTGTTTTCTGCATATCAAGTATATGTTCCTATGACCATGAGATCATGTTACTCACGGACACCAGAAGAGTGCCTTGTGTGTATCAAACGTTGCAACGTCATTGGGTAACTATAAAGGTGCTCTACAGGTATCTCCGAGGGTGTTTGTTGAGTTGACATGGATCAAGACTGGGATTTGTTACTTTGTGTGACGGAGAGGTATCTCAGGGCCCACTCGGTAATACAACGTCACAATAAGCCTTGCCAGCAATGTGACTAAGTGTTAGTCATGGGATCTTGTATTACGGAACGAGTAAAGAGACTTTCCGGTAACGAGGTTGAACTAGGTATGGAGATACCGACGATCGAATCTCAGGCAAGTAACATACCGAAGAACAAAGGGAACATCATACGGGATTAACTGAATCCTTGACATAGAGGTTCGACCGATAAAGATCTTCGTAGAATATGTAGTAACCAATATGGGCATCGAGGTCCCGCTATTGGTTATTAACTGTAGAGGTGTCTCGGTCATGTCTACATAGTTCTCGAACCCGCAGGGTCTGCACACTTAAGGTTCGGTGACGTTTCGGTAGTATAGAGTTATGTATGGTGGTGACCGAAGGTTGCTAGGAGTCTCGGATGATATCCCGGACGTCATGAGGAGCTTCGGAATGGTCCGTAGGTAAAGATTGATATATAGGAAGTCCTGTTTTGGTCGCCGGAAAAGTTCAGGGCTCATCGGTAGTGTACAGGGAGTGCCGGTAGTGTTCCGGGAGACCATCGAGAGGGGTATTTCGACCCCAAGAGGCTACATGGGCTGTGGGAGAGTGAATACCATCCCTTAGTGGGCTAGTGGAAGTCACACATAAGGCCCATGTGGCTGGGAAGAAAATCCCAAAGAGAAAAAGGTGGAAAAAGGCAAAAAGACCAAAATAAGGAGGAGTCCTAGTCCTACTAGGATTGGAGGAGGAATCCTCCTCTCCTCCTTGGTTCGGCCGAAGCCTAGATGGCTTGGCCCTTGTGCCAAGCCTCCTCCTCTCTTCCTCTTATATATACTAGGGGTTTTAGGGTTTTTGGCACTTGATTTTCAGCCACGTGCTACACGTTCCTCTAGTGCATAGTTTCTCCTCTAGATCGATTGTCTGCAGTGCTTAGGCGAAGCCCTGTCGGAATTGCTCCACCACCATCGCCGCAGCGCCGTCACGCTACCGGAGAACTCATCTACCTTTCCGCTCCCTCTTGGTGGATCAAGAAGGCGGAGATCGTCATCAAGTTGTACGTGTGCTGAACGCGGAGGTGTCGTCCATTCGGTGCTTGATCGGGACGGGTCGTGATTGGATCGCGGGACGCTCGGCGATTTGGATCGCGAAGATGTTCGACTACACCAACCGCGTTTCTTAATGTTTCCCGCTTAGAAATCTACAAGGGTATGTAGATCCACTCTCCCTCTCATAGATGCTCATCACCTTGGATAGATCTTGCATGTGTGTAGGAAAAAAAATTGTTTCCCATGCAACGTTCCCCAACAGTGGCATCATGAGCTAGGTCTATGTGTAGATGAGATCTCGAGTAGAACACAAAGATTTTGTGGGCGTTGATGCTTAGATTGCATCCTCCCTTGGTCGTGTTTTGGTTCAGCGGTATTGTGGGATGAAGCAGCCCGGACCAACATTACTCGTACGCTTACGAGAGACCGGTTCCCTCAACTGCAACTTGTTGCATAGATGGCTGGCGGTGCCAGTTTCTCCTACTTTAGTTGGATCGGATTCGACAAAGGCAGTCCTTGAGAAGGTTGAAAAGCAACTAATGTATCACTGTTGTGGTTTATGCATAGGTGAGAATTGTTCTTGCTAGATACCCGTAGCAGCCACGTAAAACATGCAACAACAATTAGAGGACGTCTAAGTTGTTTTTGCAGGGTATGTTGTGATGTGTTGGCCAATTACATGATGTGATATATGTGATGTATGAGATGATCATGTGTTGTATAGAATATCACGACTTGCATGTCGATGAGTACGGCAACCGGTAGGAGCCATAGGGTTGTCTTTAATTATTGTATGACCTGCGTGTCAATCATTAAGTGCTATGTAATGCTTTACTTTATCGCTAAATGGTAGCAACAGTAGTAGAAGCATGATGGGCATGACAACCCCGATGGCGGCACGTTGATGGAGATCAAGATGATGGAGATCATGGTGTCGTGCCGGTGACGATGGAGATCATGCCGGTGCTTTCAAGATGGAGATCAAAACCACAAGTTCATGGCCATATCATGTCATTTATGAGTTGCATGTGATGTTAATCCTTTTATGCACCTTGTTTTTCTTAGGACGACGGTAGCATTATAAGGTGATCCCTCACTTAAATTTCAAGATGAATTGTGTTCTCCCTGAGTGTGCACCTTTGCAAAAGTTCATCGTGTCGAGACACCACGTGATGATCGGGTGTGATAGACTCTACATTCACATACAACGGGTGCAAGCCAGTGTTGCACATGCAGAACACTCAGGTTAAACTTGACGAGCCTAGCATGTACAGACATGGCCTCGGAACACAAGAGACCGAAAGGTCGAACATGAGTCATATAGTAGATATGATCAACATGATGATGTTCACCATTGAAACGACCTCAACTCACGTGATAATCGGACTTGAGTTGGTGAATTTGGATCATGTGACACTCATATGACCTGAGGGATGTCAATTTGAGTGGGAGCTTTAGTAATTTGATTAACTAAACTCATTATCTTGAACAATAGTCTAAGTAATCTTTGCATATTTATGTTGTAGATCAATGGCTCACGCAGTAGCACCCCTGAATTTTAATGTGTTCCTAGAGAAAGCTAAGTTGAAGGATGATGGAAGTAACTTTGTTGACTAGGCCCGTAATCTGAGGATTACCCTCAGGGCTTCCTAGAAATCATATGTCCTTGATGCATCGCTTGGTGACCAACCAGAAGACATGTCATCCGAAGACTTTAAGAACGCTTGGGAGGCACATTCTGGAGATTACTCAATAGTTCAGTGTGCAATATTGTATGGCTTAGAACCGGGACTTCAAAGACGTTTTGAACATCATGGAGCATATGAGATGTTCTAGGAGTTGAAGTTTATCTTTCAGAAGAATGCCCGGATCAAGAGGTATGAGACCTCCGATAAGTTCTATGCTTGCAAAATGGAGGAGAACGGGTCTATCAGTGATCATATACTCAGAATGTCTGGGTATTCGTCTCGTCTAGCGGAGTTGGGAATTTCCCTTCCGCTAGAGGCGATCACTGATAGAGTTGTTCAATCACTTCCACCTAGTTACAAGAGCTTTGTGATGAACTATAACATGCATGGGATGAACAAGTCAGTCGTCGAGCTATTTGCGATGCTATAAGTCGCTGAGTCTGAAATCCAGAAAGAACATCAAGTGTTGATGGTCAATAAAACCACTAGTTTCAAGAAGAATGGCAAGGGCAAGGGCAATAAGGGTAAAACCAAGAAGGATGGCAAAGCAGTTGCTACTCCTGTAAAGAAGCCCAAGCATGGACCCAAGCCAGAAACTGAGTGCTTTCATTGCAAGGGAACTGGTCACTAGAAGCGGAACTGCCCCAAGTACCTGACTAACAAGAAGGCGGCCAACAACAAACAAGGTATATATGATATACATGTTATTGATGTGTACCTTACTAGCTCTCGTTGTAGTGCCTGGGTATTTGATACCGGTTTGGTTGCTCACATTTGCAACTCAAAATAGGAACTATGGAATAGACGAAGGCTCGCAAAGGATGAAGTGACGATGCGCGTGGGAAATGGTTCCAAGGTTGATGTGATCGCCATCGGCATGCTCTCTCTTCGATTACCATCGGGATTAGTGATGAACCTGAATAATTGTTATTTAGTGCCTGCGTTAAGCATGAACATTATATCTGGATCTTGTTTATTGTGAGACGATTACTCATTTAAATCAGAGAATAAAGGTTGTTGTATTTATATTAGTAATATCTTTTATGGTCATGCACCCAATGTGAGGGGTCTATTCATATTGAATCTTGATAGTGATGACACACATGTTCATAACATTGATGCCAAAAGATGCAGAGTTGATAATGATAGTACCACTTTCTTGTGGCACTACCGTTTAGGTCATATTGGTGTAAAATGCATGAGGAAGCTCCATGCTGATGGACTCTTGGAGTCACTTGGTTTTGAATCACTTGACACATGTGAACCATGCCTCATGGCCAAGATGACTAAAACGCCGTTCTCTTGAACAATGGAACGGGCAAGTGACTTATTGGAAATCATACATACTGATGTGTGTGGTCCAATGAATGTTACAACGCCTTCACTAATGACTTAAGTAGATATGGGTATATTTACTTAATGAAACACAAGTCTAAAACGTTTGAAAAGTTCAAGCAATTTCAGAGTGAAGTTGATAATCATCATAATAAGAAGATTAAATTCCTGCGATCTGATCAAGGAGATGAATATATGAGTTATGAGTTTGGCAGTCACTTAAGACAATGTGGAATTGTTTCACAGTTGACACCGCCTGGAACACCACAGCGTAATGGTGTGTCCGAACGTCGTAATCGAACCTTATTAGATATGGTGCATTCTATGATGTCTCTTGCTGATTTGCCACTATCGTTTTGGGGTTATGCATTAGAGATAGCTGCATTCACTTTATATAGGGCACCATCTAAATCCGTTGAGATGCCACCATATGAACTATGGTTTGGCAAGAGACCAAAGTTGTCGTTTCTTAAAGTTTGGGGATGTGATGCTTATGTCAAAAAGCTTCAACCTGAAAAGCTGGAACCCAAAGCGGAGAAATGTGTCTTCATAGGATACCCGAAAGAGACAGTCGGGTATACCTTCTATCTCATATATGAAGGCAAAGTGTTTGTCGCTAAGAACGGAATGTTTCTTGAGAAAGAGTTTCTCTCGAAAGAATTGAGTGGGAGGAAAATAGAGCTTGATGAGGTTATTGAACCTTTACTTCAACCAGAAAGTAGCGTAGCGCAGAAAGATGTTTCTGTGGAACCTACGATGGTTCAAGAGGAAGTTAATGATGATGATCATGAAGCTTGGGATCAAGCTACTATTGAAGCTCATAGGTCGACAAGGGCGCGTACTGCTCCTGAGTGGTACGGCAACCCTGTCTTGGAGGTCATGTTGTTGGACAAAAATGAACCTACGAGCTATGGAGGAGTGGTGATGGTCCCGGATTCCGAGAAATGGTTAGAGGCCATGAAATCCGAGATGGGATCCATGTATGAAAACAAAGTATGGACTTTGGAAGTATTACCTGAAGGGCGAAAGGCCATTCAGAACAAATGGATCTTTAAGAAGAAGACAGACGCAGATGATAATGTCACCGTCTATAAAGCTCGACTTGCGGCAAAGGGTTTTTCACAAGTTCAAGGAGTTGACTATGATGAGACCTTCTCACCCATAGCGATGCTTAAGTCTGTCAGAATCATGTTGGCAATAGTTGCTTATTTCGACTATGAAATTTGGCAGATGGATGTCAAAACAGCATTCCTCAACGGTTTCCTTGAGGAAGAGTTGTATATGATGCAACCGGAAGGTTTTGTCGATCCAGAGAATGCTGACAAAGTTTGCAAACTCCAGCGATCCATTTATGGGTTGGTGCAAGCATCTGAGAGTTGGAATAAGCGCTTTGATGAGGTGATCAAAGTGTTTGGGTTTATACAACTTTATGGAGAAGCTTGTATTTACAATAAAGTGAGTGGGATCTCTATAGCCTTTCTAATATTATATGTGGATAACATATTGCTAATTGGAAACAATATAGAAATGCTGGAAAGCGTGAAGGAATATTTGAACAAGAGTTTTTCAATGTAGGACCTAGGAGAAGCTGCTTTCATATTAGGCATTAGGATCTATAGAGATAGATCGAGACGCTTAATAGCACTTTCACAGAGCACATACCTTGATAAAGTTTTTAAGAAGTTCAAAATGGATTAGTCCAAGAAGGGGTTCTTGCTTGTGTTACAAGGTGTGAAGTTGAGTAAGACTCAATGCCTAGTGACTGCAGAAGATAGAGAAAAGATGAGTGTCATCCCCTATGCTTCAGCCATAGGCTCTATCATGTATGCAATGTTGTGCACAAGACCCGATGTCAGCCTTGCTATAAGTATGGCCAGAAGGTTTCAAAGTGATCCTGGAATGGAGCACTGGGCGGCGGTCAAGAATATCCTTAAGTACCTGAAAAGGACTAAGGAAATGTTTCACGTTTATGGAGGTGATGAAGAGCTCGTCGTAAAGGGTTACGTCGATGCAAGCTTTGACACTGATTCGGATGACTCTCTCACAAACCGGATACGTATTTATTCTCAACGGGGGAGCGGTAAGCTGGTGCAGTTCCAAGCAAAACATGGTAGCCGATTCTACGTGTGAAGCAGAGTACATCGCAGCCTCGGAGGCGGCGAAGGAAGGTGTCTGGATGAAGCAGTTCATGACAGATCTTGGAATAGTGCCCAGTGCACTGAATCCAATGAACCTATTCTGTGATAACACTAGGGCCATTGCTCTGGCCAAGGAACCAAGGTTTCACAAGAGTACCAGACACATAAAGCGACGCTTCAACTCCATCTGCGATTACATCAAGGAGAAGGACATAAATATTTGCAAAGTGCACACAGATCTGAATGTTGCAGACCCGTTGACTAAACCTCTTCCAAGGACTAAACATGATCAACACCAGAACTGCATGGGTGTTCGATTCATTACAATGTAAATCACATAGTGATGTGAACTAGATTATTGACTCTAGTGCAAGTGGGAGACTGTTGGAAATATGCCCTAGAGGCAATAAATAAAGTGTTTATTATTATATTTCCTTGTTCATGATAATCGTTTATTGTCCATGCTATAACTGTATTGATTGGAAACACATTACATGTGTGGGTAAATAGACAATACTTTGTCCCTAGTATGCCTCTAGTGAACTAGCTCATTGATCAAAGATGGTCAAGGTTTCCTAGCCATTGACATGTGATGTCATTTGATAACGGGATCACATCATTAGGATAATGATGTGATAAGCAATACCCAAACTACAAACGTAGCATATGATCGTGTCAGTTTATTGCTACTGTTTTCTGCATGTCAAGTATATGTTCCTGTGACCATGAGATCATGTAACTCATGGACATCGGAAGAGTGCCTTGTGTGTATAAAACATTGCAACGTAACTGGGTGACTATAAAGGTGCTCTACAGGTATCTCCGAGGGTGTTTGTTGAGTTGGCATGGATCAAGACTGGGATTTGTTACTCCGTGTGACGGAGAGGTGTCTCAGGGCCCACTCGGTAATACAACGTCACAATAAGCCTTGCAAGCAATGTGACTAAGTGTTAGTCACGGGATCTTGTATTATGGGCGAGTAAAGAGACTTGCCGGTAACGAGGTTGAACTAGGTATCGAGATCCCGACGATCGAATCTCGGGCAAGTAACATACCGAAGAACAAAGGGAACATCATACGGGATTAATTGAATCCTTGACATAGAGGTTCGACCGATAAAGATCTTCGTAGAATATGTAGGAGCCAATATGGGCATCCAGGTCCCGCTATTGGTTATTGACCATAGAGGTGTCTCGGTCATGTCTACATAGTTCTTGAACCCGCAAAGTCTGCACACTTAAGGTTCGGTGACGTTTCGGTAGTATAGATTTATGTATGGTGGTGACCGAAGGTTGGTCAGAGTCCCGGATGAGATCCCGGCTGTCACGAGGAGCTCCGGAATAGTCTATAGTTAAAGATTGATATATAGGAAGTCCTGTTTTGGTCGCCAGAAAAATTTCGGGCTCATCTGTAGTGTATCGGTAGTGTCGGTAGTGTACCGGGAGACCATCGGGAGGGGTATTTCGACCCAAGAGGCTACATGGGTTGTGGGAGAGTGAATACCAGCCCTTAGTGGGCTGGTGGAAGTCCCACATAAGGCGCATACGTCTGGGAAGAAAAGCCCAAAGAGAACAAGGTGGAAAAAGGCAAAAAGACCAAAATAAGGAGGAGTCCTAGTCCTACTAGGATTGGAGGAGGAATCCTCCTCTCCTCCTTGCTACGGCCGAAGCCTAGATGGCATGTCCCTTGGGCCAAGCCTCCTCCTCTCTTCCTATTCTATATACTAGAGGGTTTAGGGGTTTTGGCACTTGATTTTCAGCCACGTGCTACCCGTTCCTCTAGTGCATAGTTTCTCCTCTAGATCGGTTTTCTGCAGTGCTTAGGCGAAACCCTGGCGAAATTGCTCCACCACCATCACCACAGCACCGTCACGCTTCCAGAGAACTCTTCTACCTCTCCGCTCTCTCTTGCTGTATCAAGAAGGCAGAGATCATCATCAAGTTGTACGTGTGCTGAACGCGGAGGTGCCGTCCATTCGGTGCTTGATCGGGACGGATCGTGATTGGATCGCGGGATGCTCGGCAATTTGGATCGCGAAGATGTTCGACTACACCAACCGCATTTCTTAACGCTTCCTGCTTAGCGATCTACAAGGTTACGTAGATCCACTCTCCCTCTCGTAGATGCTCATCACCATGGATAGATCTTGCATGTGCGTATGAAATTTTTTCTTTCGCATGCAACGTTCCCCAACACGTATCCCCCTGAAGAACCAACAGGCAAGATGACCGTACCCAAACTCCGACACTATTTTTGCTTTGCTAGATGTCTCGCTCTTATCATTATGTTTCTTTACCCACCACTTACATGTCAAACCTCCTAAATTTCCATGAAAGCCTCTAACCCCTCCACTACCTAGCAAACCTTGTTTGGCAAAGTTACCGCTGCTCAACCCCTCTTATAGCGTTCTTAGTTGTAGGTGCTGGTTGTTTCCATGTGCTAACATGGATATTTGGATATATTACAATATTACATGCTATTTAATTTAATGCACCTATATATATTGGTTAAGGTGGAAGTCTTGGCTTTTATCCCGGTGTATTGTTCCACTTTTTCCGCCATAGTTACTTGTTACCGGTGTTATGTTCCATATTTTGCGCTCCTAACATGCTTGGGGTTGTTATGGGGACCACCTTGACTACTCATTTTAGATTAAATCTTGTCTGGCAAGACCCAACATTGGTACTATTTGCTTAACAACCTAATAAAATGCATAGGGCTTAGCTACCCCATGGATAATTAATAAACCTCCAGGCCAATGCTCCTCATGAGTGTTGGTCCACCCACCTAGCAGTCGGTGGTGCCACCTCAGGGCAACTTGAGGCATTTTCTTGGCTATCGTCCACTTTGCATAGACGGATGATGCCTGTTGATAGAGAGCGCACGGCTCTAGAAGCAGATCTGGCTCACCGAGTGGTCTTGCTGGACTTGTTTTACCATTCTCGAATATCTTGTGTGTGGGATTCTAAGGATACTTTCGGCTATCCCAAGGTTCAGGTGTTCCAACGGAATTTCCAAAGACATCACGAGTTATCCGCGTTCAAGGTTATTCCAGCATGGCGTGTGGTTAGTTTGTGATGGATGAGTTGGAGCATCCTGTAGGGTTAAATCTTCTGGAAAGTCATGCCCTCATGATACAGGGCAAGCCCGTGTGGGTCGATCTTTCATGAATTGGAGGGGAAAATCTCAAGAACACGAAGAACACTGAAGGTAAACACGATTACACATCCACTAGATTCACGATAGCACACGAGGAACAAGATCCCCAAGTCAAACAACGAAACAAGTAGTGGTACACGATCTCCCACTCCGGAAGGAGGGGCCTTGATATCCCAGAGGATCTTCCCTCGTAAGGGGCCTTCACACCCACTAGTTATCTTCTCCTATAGAGGCATCTTCATGGGAGAGGTAGTGGAAGGAGCTAGGCTCAACTATCACAGAGCAAACCAATCTAACCCAAAAATCGAGGAGGGAGCAGAGTATATATAGTGCTAGTCCCGAAAGGGTAAGTGAGGGGGAGATACATGGGCCTCGGGCCCGTTTCTGCGTGCAGGCATACCGGTTGTACGGGAGGTTGGACCGGTTGTATCGGTCATGAGGCATTAACCGGTACAACCGGGGAAGTACCGGTCTTGAACCACACCAGAACAAAATCTTGGCCCGGGGGTAGCAGTTGTTGGCGGTGGTGAATCAGTTGTACCGGGGTAGCGGTGGTGCATCGGTTGTACCCCTAATTCCTGGGCAGCTCCTTTTCCTTCTCCTTGCTCTTGGTGTTCCTCTTTATCCCTTCCTCCTTCTTGATACCTAAGCACACAATGTGTCTCCGCTTGAGGTAGCATCCATGTTCCAAGAGTATTAAAGGGAGAGTCATAAAGGAGTGAGGTCACCTCGTTTGTAATGGCACGTGCACGGGCTCTCGTCAATGGGCCACTTGGAGCTTGAGATGTTGATGATGGGTCCATCGTGGTGCTCATGGGATGCTCCGCGTCATCTCCCCCCCCCCCTTGCAAGGGATCCTACCTCGGATAAAGATCTTCATCACCATGGAAAGGGGAGAGGTCCGCGATGTTGAAGGTGTCGCGCACGCTGTACTTGTCGTGCGGGATGTCGATCTTGTAGGCATTGTTGTTGTAGCGCTCCAACACCTTGAATGGGCCATCGGCACGATGTAGTAGCTTAGACTTGCGGTCATGTGGAAAGTGTTCCTTCCGAAGATGTATCCACACAAGGTCGCCGGGTTCAAACACCATGGCATGTTTGTTGGTGTTGCGCTTGGCGGAGATGCGTTCCACTTGGCGCTCGATGGTGTTCCTTGTATCTTGATGCATTTTCTTGATGTACCTTGCACGTGCACTTGCATCCATGTTGACACATTCTTGTAGTGGAAGCGGAAGAATGTCCAATGGGGACAATGAGTTGAAGTCGTAGACCACCTCGAAGGGAGACTTTATGGTGGTGACGTGTCTTGCGCGGTTGTAGGCGTACTCGGCAATTGGGAGGCAATCTTACCATTCCTTGATGTTCTTATTGATCAACACGCGTAGGAAAGTTCCAAGTGTCCGATTCGTCACCTCCGTTTGGCCATTGGTTTGTGGATGGTAGGCCGAAGAGAAGAGTAACTTGATGCCGAGCTTGACGCAAAGGGTCTTCCAAAAGTAGCTCAAGAACTTGACGTCGCGATCCGAGACAATGGTCTTTGGTACTCCATGTAGGTGTAAGATTTCCCTACAAAAGAGATTGGAAATATGTGAAGCATTGTCTATCTTCTAACAAGGAATGAAATGAGCCATTTTGGAAAAACGATCAACAACAACAAAGATGGAATCATGGCCATTTTTTGTTCGTGCAAGCACAAAATCCATGCTAATATCCTCCCAAGGTTGGACGGAATAGGAAGAGGCAAGTAATGACCATGGGATTGAGCTTTTGACTTAGCTTTGCGGCATGTACAACATCGGTTGGTGAAGCGGGCAACATCAGGAAGCATCTTTGGCCAATAGAACTTGTTGGAGAGGGTGGCATATGTCTTGTCGCGTCCAAAGTGAGGCATTAGTCCTCCATTGTGAGCTTCTTGCAAAAGCAACAAATGAAGAGATGACTTGGGATTGCCAAGTTTGTTGGCACGCATAAGATAGCCATCTTTCAAGTAGTAGTTCTCCCAACAAGTTTTCGCTTTGCAATTGGCATAAGGGGTAGCAAAAGAATCATCATGCTCATATAAGTCTTTGATGTGGTCAAAGCCAACAACATTCAATTCAAGTTGAGAAACAAGCATGCATTTGCGGGAAAGAGCATCCGCCACAACATTTTCTTTACCCTTAATGTATTTGATAACATAAGGAAAAGACTCAATAAATTCACTCCATTTAGCATGAAGTTTGTTCAACTTAGTTTGACCCTTGAGGTACTTTAGAGTTTCATGATCAGTATGAATGACAAATTCATGCGAGCGCAAATAATGTTCCCAAGCTTGTAAGACTCTCACCAAAGCATACAATTCCTTGTCGTAGATAGGATAATTGAGTTGAGCGCGGGAAAGTTTCTCACTAAAGTATGCAATTGGGCGCTTTTCTTGCATAAGCACACCTCCTATGCCATTACCACTAGCGTCACAATGCACTTCAAAAGTTTTGTGAAAATTGGGCAAGGCAAGCAAAGGTCAATGAGTAAGAAATTTCTTAAGTTCGAGGAAAGCGGTGTCTTGGGATGCTCCCCGAACAAACGATGCATTTTTCTTGCTCAAAGCGTGTAGAGGAGTAGCAATAGTGCTAAAGTCTTTCACGAAACGACTATAAAAACATGCTAGACCTAAGAAGCTACGCACTTGTTGCAAATTGGTGGGTGTAGGCCAATTTTTTAATTGCCTCAATCTTAGACTCATCAACATGGACACCCTTTGATGAAACCACAAATCCTAGAAAACAACTTTGTCCACACCAAAAATGCATTTGTCCATGTTAGCATAAAGTTTTTCGTTCCGAAGAGTTTGCAAAACATTTCTAACATGTGTGGCGTGTTGTTCTAGAGATTTTCTAAAAACAAGGATGTCATCGAGGTAGACCACAACACAATACCCAATGTAGGGTCACAATACATGATGCATCATGCACATGAACGTACCCGGTGCTTCAGATAAGCCCATGGGCATCACTAGCCATTCATAGAGACCAAATTTGGTTTTGAAAGTGGTTTTCCACTCGTCACCCTCTTGCATGTGAATTTGGTAGTAACCACTTTTTAAGTCTATCTTGGAAAATATAGTGGCACCACTAAGTTCATCTAGCATGTCATCTAAGCGTGGGATAGGGTGACGATACAATGGTGATAGCATTTACGGGGCGGCAATCGAAACACATGTGCATACTACCATCATGTTTAGGCACTAGGATCACGGGAACCGCACAAGGACTCAAAGTCTCGCGAACATGCCCTTTATCTAGGAGTTTTTGGACTTGCCTTTGTATCTCCTTCGTTTTGTCGGGGTTGACGCGGTAGGGAGCCTTGTTGGGAAGTGGCGCACCGGGTATGAGGTCAATGCGGTGTTCGATCCCTCATTTCTGGTGGTAGTCCCAGAGGTAGCTCGTCGGGGAACACATCTTGGAATTCCTGCAACAATTGTTATAACACAAGAGGAAGATGTTATGAAGGGTTAGGCCAGGTAACCTCATCATTGCACACTATCACATAGTGAAGGACGGTCGATGGGCTCTCACTCACATACCTCAAACCACTTTTGGTGGAAAATAGAACTAGGTCACTCATGTCCCGCATCGTGGAGTTACTCAAGTTTGGCTTGTGGCGCTCACTCGCTTTGAGGTGGAGCACTCTCTCACTTTTCTCTCCATGATGGGATGTAGCTTGCTTGTCGACGATCACTTGACTAGGAGACATAGGGCGAAGCACATATTCGGTTCCCTTCATCTTGAAGCTATATTGATTTGTGCGCCCGTTGTGAATGGCACCATGGTCAAATTGCCAAGGTCTCCCAAGGAGGAGGTGGCAAACGGTCATGGGTACCACATCACACTTCAATGTGTCTTCGTAAGCGCCGATATTGAAGGAACCTTGCATGGTGTGGTTGACTTGTATTGTGCCGGTGTGGCTTAGCCATTGGACCTTGTAAGGGCAATGATGCTTTTTCTTGGTGAAGTGCAACTTGGAGCAAAGTTTGCCCTTGCCAAATTATGGCAACTACCTCCGTCGATGATGACCTTGATTGATCTCCCTTGTATACCGGCCTTGGTGTGGAAGATGTGGCATCGTTGGTCCGCACCTTGTTGCTATTGAAGAGTCAACACCTTTGAGACAACGAGAGCGGGGCTCGGATCGTTATCACAAAAGACTCGAGAGTCCTCATCTTCATTGACTTGCCGGTGCATAGCCACTTGTTCCAAAGCTTCCATATCATCTTCACTCATGGAGTCATAGGAGCCGTCATCTTGGAGTATCATGGTTCTCCTTGTGGTACACTCATGCATCTTGTGGCCTCGTCCTTGGCACGCTAATCACTTGATGGAGCTTGTTTTCACGTCATCCGGTGTTGGTGTAGAGGATGACGCTCTAGTTTTGCTTGTAGAGGCATTGCGGGATGATGAAGACGACGTGTCCTTGTAGCTTGACTTGTCATGTTTCGTCGTGGCGGTTCTTGTAGAAGGAGTCATAGTTGGAGTAGCTTGTGTAGTTGCATCGTAGGTCTTGTAGGAGGTCTTGGAGTACCTGTAGCCTTCTTGAACTTGACGTTCCGCCTTGGAGGCTTGATGCACTAGCTCGAGCAAGTTGGGGAAATCCACAATTTTCTTGACTTGGTAATTGAGACCATTCAAGAAACATGCCATAGTTTGCTCATCGTCCTCCTTCACATGTGCTCTTATCATGGCCATCTCCATCTCTTGATAGTACTTTTCCACCGACTTGGTGCCTTGCTTGAGTAGTTGGAGTTTCTTGAAGAGGTCGCGATTGTAGTGTGTTGGGACGAATCCTGCTCCCATGAGTTCTTTCATTTGTTCCCAAGTTGTGATTGGGTATCACCTCTTTCTCTTCATCACGCCATCACTTGTTCCCACCAAATGAGCACATAATCTTGGAACTCGAGGGAGGCCATGGCAATCTTCTTGTCTTCTTCATAGTTGTGCAACCAGAATATTTTGTCGACCTTGAGTTCCCAAGAGAGGTAGTCTTTGGGATCATTGCTTCCGGAGAACTTAGGCATGGTGAACTTGAGCTTGCCAAAGCGAATTTATTCATTGTTGTTGTTATTGCGATATCCTTGTCATGGAGGAGCATAGTCGTCTTGTTGACGTGGGCCATGCCTTGGAGTGTGATCATCCATGTGGTCAACGGGATTTGCATGAGGTCATGCATCTTGATGTGGAGGTGCATTGTTGTCATGTTGGTCTTGCTCTTGCCTTGGGGCGAGCTCATCAACGTGTTGCTCCTATTGCCTTGGGTTTTGTGGATGTCGTTGTCGCACCCATTGTTGGCGTTCTTGGTGCTCACCTTGGCGGGCTTCTTCTTCTTGGCGTTCTCGATGTAGAGCTTCTTGTTCCTCACGAGCTAGATGGTTGCGTTCTTGAAAGGCATAGTTTGCGTCGTGAAGCGCCCGTTGTGCCTCCCGTGCTTGTTATTCACGGCACCGGTCTTCATCACTACGGTGACGCAGGTGATCTTGCTTGAAGTCGTCTTGCTCTTGTTGACGAAGGTGGTTACACTCACGAGGTCGACCTTGAGACTCGTCATGGAAGGGGTTGCTTGAATCTTGAGAGAGGTGACGCGTGTCATGTTGGTGTGGTCGAGCTCGAGGAGGAGGACTTTCCCCAGAGGAGTCCTCGGAGGAGTGTCGACTTGCGGTGCGCGAGTGAGTTGAGGTAGACGTAGATGATGCGCGATTCACCACCAAAGCACGGAGCTCATCCATTTGCGATGCCATGAAGTCCCGCGTCCGCTCCTCGGATTCATGTATGTTGGTGGCGAGGTGCTTGATGCGGTCCGTGAGGACGTCATGTGCTTGGCGCATTCCCTTTTGTGCGGCGAAGAATTGTAGTTTGGTGATGTAGTTATTCGCGTCGTCGTCGTGCTCCTCGAATGTCGGGTTCGTCATAGTGTTCCTATCCATGGTACTCCAGTATATATAAGTGGAAGAATGGGAAAACACAATACCAAATACCGTTCCGAAGCTTGTGATGAGGGTCAATTACTCAATGTGAAATTGTGGAAATAGTAGAATTGGTACCGAGTTTGCCCTTCTCACACCTCCAAAGATAATGCTTTTGGAGTAGCTTGGTCAAGATGGCGGCACAAAATTTCAAGCAATTCGCAATAAAGTTGAGAGATATTCGCTAGTAAGAAAGTAAGACAATGTGAATCAATAGCAATGAGTGAACTCGGAAACACACTCATGAAATAGAAAAGTGGGGTTGTGCAACCAAAAATGAGCTCAAAATGTGGGATCCACGGAAAACGCTCGTGTTGCACAACTCTAGAGAGACAGTAGCACGATTGCTCTAATGGGCGTGATACAAAGTTGTGCACAACATATAAGAGACAAAATGTGCCGTCTTCCTATTCCCGACTTGCTATGTATGCGACACGAGTCACTCACTCAAGTGATCCAAAGTGATGATGTATGATATGCAAATGTTGCAATGCTATTGTTCTTTTGACCTTGCTTAAAAGCTTCACTTTTCTATTCTTTTGCAATGATATATGGATTGTCACTATACGGGACGTGCACACTAAGATAGCAATTATGTATGCGGGTACTTTTGTAACACAAGAGATGATAATAAGATGTATATGCATGCAATGGTAGCTATGCGGAGCATGTATCACTAATGTGCACAAGTAGCATGGCCCGGCAATACTCAAAGGCTAGTCTCAATAGGCAAGTAAAGCAAATAGGCTAGGGGGTGACAATGCAATGGCAAGTATATGAGTCAAGAGTGTCATCGCGGTTACTGTCCTTGCTTACGGTGTAGGTTCAATGAAGAGTTGGTTGGCGATGTTCCGGAGCAATGATGAGTGGCGACGTCGATGAAGAACCACTCCTAATTAGCCAAAACACCTTAGTAAGTAGCGGGGCTCCCGACTCAAAATCTCAAATGCAATTGGGCATCGGAAGAAAATGGGTGAAAGAGTGAATCACAAGCTGAAACTGGGAATTAGCGGTTGTACCGGTTGTACCGCTCCTGGGGGGATTACCAGTTGTACCGGTCGTACGGGCAGTTGTACCGCTCCTGGCAAAACTGCAGCTTTGAAATCGTGGAGGAAGAAAAATTCGGGCGATTTTGCGGAGGAAAATGATGGGGATGATGGTGCAAATCTAGGTCCACTTGTCCACAGCTAAATCCAGGGATCGCAATCAACAAAATCTTCTGAAATCCAATGAATCCAAGAAAATTTGGTATGGCTATTTTGTGGGGATTTTCGAAATTAGGTCGAAACAAAGCAAAAATTGGCTAGAAACGGTGGGGGAGACTCCAAATTCATGATCAGCGTGGCTCATGATACCAATATGATACGGGGCAAGCCCGTGTGGGTCAATCTTTCATGAATTGGAGGGGGAAATCTCAAGAACACGAAGAACACTAAAGGTAAACACGATTACACATCCACTAGAATCATGATAGCACACGAGGAACGAGATCCCCAAGTCAAACAACAACAGAAGTAGCGGTATGCGATCTCCCACTCCGGAAGGAGGGGCCTTGATATCCCGGAGGATCTTCCCTAGTAAGGGGCCTTTACGTCCACTAGGGATCTTCTCCTATAGAGGCATCTCCATGGGATAGGAAGTGGAAGGAGCTAGTCTCAACTATCAAAAAGCAAACCAAAGATAATCCTAAAAACAAGGAGGGATGGAGTATATATAGTGCTGGTCTCAAAAGGGTAAGTGAGGGGGGAGATACATGGGCCTCAGGCCCGTTTCTGCATGCAAGCAGGCCGGTTGTACCAGAGGTTGGACCGGTTGTACCGGTCATGAGGCATTAACCGGTACAACCACGGAAGTACCGGTCTTGAAACGCACCAGAACAAAATCTTGGCCCGGGGCTAGCGGTTGTTGGCGGTGGTGAACCAATTGTACCGGGGTAGCGATGGTGCATCGGTTGTACCCTTAATTCCTATGCAGCTCCTTGTCCTTCTCCTTGCTCTTGGTGTTCCTCTTTCTCCCTTCCTCCTTCTTGATACCTAAGCACACAAAGTGTCTCCTCTTGAGGTAGCATCCACGTTCCAAGAGTATTAAAGGGAGAGTCATAAAGGAGTGAGGTCACCTCATTTGTAATGGCACGTGCACGGGCTCTCTTCAATGGGACACTTGGAGATTGAGGTGTTGATGATGGTTCCATGGTGGTGCTCATGGGATGCTCCGCATCACCTCAGTTACATGGCAACATGGAAATTTGTTTAACATCCGGCTATAGCAAACTTGAAGTAAACTCAAATAAAGCACACCAACTGTGTGTGTAACCGTGATTGTCTCTGCTCGTGAACATGAACCGAGTGAGAACACGGAGGGGTTATGATTGACGTAAGTAGGTGTTCAGGATCACTTGGTGATCATATTAGTTCACGTCCGTTATGCGTAGGACACCACAATTACTTCTTTCTTCGTAAGTTATCCACTCAAACATATGCTTAGGTGCTTTCTGCAACCTTACCACTTAACCTTCCTCACCCAAAAACGCTTACATAGTTTCGGTATCCGGGTTACATGATTGCTGAGTCCCCGTGGCTCATAGATTACAATACTATAAGTACATGTACTGATGATATCTATCTTGTGGAGGCGTCCCAACTCCAGTGGGAGTTTGATGAAGAACGTGGCTGGATGTTGTTACGTATCCCGATGAGTAGAGAGGCATTGTGGTCGTGTTCCTGGGTTAGCGAGGCAGTCTCGTCGTGTCTTTTATCGTTTGTTTTCATCCGTAGATGGAACCTGCTTTATGGATGAAGGTATGAATGTTTATGTGACATTGTAATTTAGCATGCGGCAAGTGTAAGCCAATCTATTATAATCTTCTCTTCATTAAATGTATACGATGATTATGTACTTGCGAAACAGCTAGATGCGCTTCTATCCCCTTAGAGGTCCTCGTGCCTTAATAGGGATAGAACCGCATCTTGGTCATTACATCTTCTTCCAGCGGAGGATTCAGCCCCTGCAGGCCAGAGACCATCCGATGTGGATGTATGAGGGGACAAGTGACTCCACACGAACTCACCCAGAGGAACTCGATACTAAGGCGCTGGAAGCAAAGCTCATGGCCATCACTACGATGTGCAACAATCCTAGGGGGGCCAGGCTGGTGCCCCTTTCTCGATGGAGAATCTGCCAAATATTTTGCATCCAAGTGATCTTCATGCTTGTTGTAATTGCTTGACTAGATTGTTTCTCATTTGGCTGGCCTTCATATAGATGGTGAGCCTAGTGTCGGTCGTCAATCGCACGCCTGTCGATGTGGCGAGCCACACCGAGCACATGAGGGCTTGGAGGATGGAGTGAACTATGAGGACAACTATGAGACCATGGGAAGGGTGAGACTCGGACGAGGGAGATGAGGCGGAATCCTCTCTGTTCGAGAACATCTTAATTGAGACCCACTCCAAGGCGCGACAGCATCAAGGGGACGGGTGCTTCAAGGTCATTTGTGCCAGCCCTTCTGACTCGTAGTTCGAAGTGAGGGCATGGTGAGCCTGCCCTGTCACCCGAGAAGGCGGCCAAGAAGCCCAAGATTGCAATGGTCAAGCCTTGGAAGGCCGTCTTGCCGAAAATCAAAGTGAGCGTGCATGTGGCGTCAGCGTAAGTGTCTCCATTCCGACTGGCATTATCGATAGTTGGCCGAGTGATATACCATTCTGAATGACTTTGTTGTAGTGCCGACACCTTCACAGCCTCGCTCGAACCTAAGTCTCGGAGAAGGACCAGACTAAAGCCGACGTTGCATCTTCAAAGGGTAACCTTCGAACTTGCTCGGGTGTCGTTTGGTTTTCAGCGCTTTTCCCTTGTTGCTTATGTCTGAGTGTTCTTTAAGCACTTTCAGGGCCGCGTGAGGTGATTGAGCTATAAGAGGATGGCCAGGTCAACCCGCTGAACCCCTCTGTCGATGCAGACATCATGATGCAAGACACTTCTCCAGCTAAGGCCTGGACTCCCGTTTGTCGGTGTACTAAAGTATGGGCCTTTTAGTACCCCGTACTTGTGCACGGACAGTTGTAGCCATACCAACGGCAAGGCCTGCCAGGGAGGAATTGAGAACAAATACAACAACATCGAGAAGGCATTCAAGTCAACAGACCAAAGACCGAAGGTTGGGACCCCGGCAAGATCTTGTCAGGATGGCCTACGGAGTTCCGGCAAGGCGAAGCCTCGACAAGACCCCGCCAGAGCAGAGGCCAGGTGTCACCCCACCGGGGCACCTGTCGAGGCACTGACGATGGATGGGCTAAGCGGTGCCGATGGGACGGGGTCCTGTCCCGTCCCGTGGATAGTCAGAGGCACCAGACGAAGCATTAAATGTGTTTGTCTTACACCGTCAGTGTTACGTATGATAACACTGTAGCTCTGTACACCTCGTGTACGCACTGTGCCACTATTGGTGACCCCTTCGAGAGTATAAAAGGAGGCCCAGGGCGTTACAGTAAGGGACTTTTCGACCTTTTCGGGCTCCTAGACTTTTGGAGCTCCTCTCTAGCCCATTTTGCATGAGCAGTTGTGTACTATAGCGCTTCCAGAACCAGAGCTAGAACTCATCCAATACAATCAAGCAGGAGTAGCGTCTTACGCATCTTTGCGGCCCGAACCTGGGTAAAATCCCCCGCACTGTTCGTTCGTCCTGCTCTTTGTGCACTCCCATCTCCTTGCCAAACCTAAAGGGGTCCTCCCGATCCCATAGGTGTTCGTCCCCCACGATTGTGCACCATGTAGGGGCATTGGCTGCATAAATCTGGTCCAACGACCAGCACGTCAGTTCCTTCACCATATCCATCGCCATGGCTCCCAAGAACAAGGGTTTCATGGCGGTGGAACCCTCCACGTCCGCCATGCCCGTAGTTGCCCAAGCGGGCGACAGAGTGGGCGCGGGCAGAGGGTGCGGAGATCCTGTGCCCACGCGGCGCTCTAATGATCAAGTCCAAGGAAGCGGCGATGCCCGCTGCGGAGACACTCATGATGACGGCGGAAACCCCCGCACCGCTGGGTCTCAAGACGGAGCTGCACCACATGCGGGCGGTATGGTGAACTCCAGGGATGGAAGGGCACCTTCTAAGACACCCACGCTGGCGCGTACGGCGCGACCTTCCGAGGATGCGCGCAAAGAGCAGCGCCGCGGTGTCGGTGGTTCCCAACGTCCCCATGGAAAAGCTCCCGCGCATCGTTTCCAGGATACTTGGGACCAGCATGCATGCCAGCATGCTAGTGGGAGTGGCGTGCAATCACGGGACCATGATGGAGCTCCTTCTAACAAGGTTAGGAGTCAGAGCACCTCGCGTTCCTCGCGTCGTTCGCTGACGACCACGTAGGAAGAAGCAATGGCGCAAATGCAGCTACTCCTAAACTTCCCTCCTGCTGCAGAGAAGCTCAATGAGTGGAGAGCCACCATTAAGAGCCTCCTCAGCCCCGCTGACAAGTTTCGGGCCACCGAGACGGCTCGCGCCAGTGGCAAGAAGGCCGGAGGCAGTGCGACCATGGTACACTCTCCTCCACAACAACAACGTCGGTCACTGACTCGACAGACCGAAGCATACGATGGTTACTCGATGGCGGTATCTGATCCATGGACTCGCCGCGATCAGCATCAAGTTCTTCGGGAAGGAAGAAAAG
This sequence comes from Hordeum marinum, assembly GCA_022496015.1. Classification (NCBI taxonomy): domain Eukaryota; kingdom Viridiplantae; phylum Streptophyta; class Magnoliopsida; order Poales; family Poaceae; genus Hordeum; species Hordeum marinum. Next base: position 149,562,249 of record CM039674.1, read on the forward strand.
AAGACGCTGGAACTACAATCGAGCAGCGGCGGGAAGCGCGCCATCAATCTGATAAGCGTGTGGGTCCCATTGTCGATAAATCCATGTCAGGGTATCCTGTAAGCCTACCTTACGACATGGGTTGTCCAGCGTTTACCCATGAGCTGCGACAAGTCCAGTGGCCCAATTCCCGCACGTTCAAGCCAGAGGTCCCAGAGAAATACGACGACAAGACTCGCCCGTGAGAGTTCCTGAGCATCTACACCATTGTGGTGCAGGCTGCCGGAGCTCATGATGATAAGATACTCGCCAACTACTTCCCGTTGGTGCTTAAGCCCAACATCAGGTCGTGGTTGATGCACTTGCTGAAAATATCCATTTCCTCCTGGGAAGATCTATGCCATGAGTTTGTTGGCGCCTTTACCGAAGGTCATCAAGCTCCTGGCCAGGAAAGTGCTTTACATATCATCTCCCAGAAGGAGGGCGAGACTTTGCGCAAGTACATCGAGAGGTTCAGCCGCATACACCACAACATACCAAACGTTCATCCTACCGCTGTTATCAGTGTGTTCCATCAGAACGTGCACAACCGCGGGATGCGGGAAGAGCTGGCGATGAACAAGCTGAGAGATGTTGCCGAGCTCTATGCTCTGGCAAATAGATGTGTTCGGGCTAAAGAAGGGAGGAGGCTCCCTGGCGAAGATGCCGGCGCAGGAGTTGATTCTGAGGATGAGGACACCGCTGCCCCGGCGAAGAAGGGCCAGCGGCGTAACGAGAAGCTCAAGGGCAAGGCCGTGCTTGCCGTCGAGGGATCCGGCAACCCCAACATCGCCAAGAAAGCCAAGGGTGATGACCCCGGCAAGGATGCTACCGGGTGCGTCTCCTGTCAGGCTTTGGTGGCTACCGACAAGCCGGAAGGCTCCATCAAGTAGTATTGCAAGATCCATTGCACCAAAGGCCACGATCTCCAGGACTGCCAGCAAGTCGAGCAACTTGCCAAGAAGCAAAAAAGCCGAGTACGAGAGGCGAGACAAGTAGAAGGGCCAGGATGGTGCAAAGGGATCTAGCAAGAAGCATGGAGGCCATGGAGGTCGCTGCGGCAAGGCCAAGCAACAGAAAGACCGGCCCACTCGTGGTCGTGACAAGCAAGAGGGGGGTGATGATGATGTTGAAGAGGATGACGAGTCCAGCGAGCAAGAATTCCAGAGAGATATAGACGCCATGTGCGTCGATGGAGGTGCCTCGTTGCATTCTTCCCACCGCCAACTTAAACAATGGGTGCGTGAGGTTAATGCGACTAAGCCATCTGTCAGTCCCCGGAAGCCTTTGAAATGGTCCAACACGCCTATCATTTTCAACATTGAGGATCACCATGATCGTGTAACTGTGGTTGGGTATTTTCCGTTGTTGGTCTCACCAACGATTCGTAACCTCAAAGTGACGAAAATGTTAGGTGACGATGGGGCCGGCTTGAACTTGATCTCGCCCGAGGTGATCAAGAGATTGCAAATTCCTGATGGAGATCTCGAGGAAATGGGCTCGTTTAAGGGGGTCAATCCAGGAAGGAGCCAACCCAAGGGAAAGATCACGCTTCCGGTAACATTTGGTAGCGATCTGAACTTCAGGATGGAGAAGGTTGTTTTCGATGTCGCCAAGATTTCGTTGCCATATAATGGGATCCTTGGCCGTCCAGCATTAGCCAAGTTCATGGCGGCGTCGTACTACGCCTACAACTATTGAAGATGCCTAGGCCGATGAGCGTCATCACTATCAAGTACGACAAGAAGGACGCACTTATCTGCACTGATCAACTCTACCGGGAGGCAGTTGCAGCATCTGCCGCCAAGGCAGTTGCTCCTGCCGCTGAAACTCCTGGGAGGAAGAAGTCTCGCAAGACCTCTCGCACGGACTCTGGCAAGCGCACCTCCTCGGAGTGTTGCACTCCTGTTGACGACGTGCCAGAGAGTTCTGCTGGCAAGAGCAACAGGTCCAAGGCGGCTCCACCAAAGACTATGAAGGTGCCTGCCAAGGAGGATGGTACATGAGGAACTTTCATCATAAGTTCCACCCTTGATGACAAATAGGAAAGAGCGCTCATCGCCTTCCTGTGTTCGAATGTCAATATATTTGCATGGCAACCATCTGATATCCCCAGTGTTCCTAGGAAGGTGATTGAGAACCACCTTGCCGTCTGTCCACACGCGCAGCCCGTCAAGCAGAAGGTTAGGAAGCAGGCTTTGGAGTGGCAACAGTTTATTGCCGAAGAAATCAAGAAATTAAAAGCGGCTGGCTTGATCAGAGGAGTACTTCATCCAACATGGTTGTCCAATCCAGTTGTAGTGCGCAAGGCGAATGGGAAATGGAGGCTATGTATTGACTTCACATATATCAATAAGGCCTGCCCCAAAAGATCCTTTTCCCTTGCCACGCATCGACCAGATTGTGGACTCCACCACCGGCTGCGACTTGTTGTCTTTCCATGATGCCTATTCACGTTATCATCTGATTTTCATGGCCAAGGAAGACGAAGAGAAGACCACATTTATCACCCCATGTGGTACATATTGCTTTTTGCATATGCCTTTCGGGTCGAAAAGTGTTGGTTCTACATTTGCGAGAGCGGTCCAGGTTGGTTTTGAGCCCCAGCTACATAGAAATATGGAGGCTTATATGGATGACATAGTGGTCAAAACCAAGGACAAGGCTATAGTCATATCAGACCTAGAAGAAACATTTGCAAATCTGCGCAAGATCAACTTGAAGCTCAACCCTGAGAAGTGTGTGTTTGGTGTCCCATCCGGCAAGCTTCTCGGGTTCTTTGTATCTCAACATGGAATCAAAGCAAACCCCGACAAGATCAAAACAATTGAGCAAATTGAAGCGTCGTCTTGCCAGCTGTGTTGCTGCTCTAAGTAGGTTCATTTCAAAATCTAATGAGCGCGCCCTGCTCTTTTTCAAAATCTTGAAGAAGGCAGGTCCGATGAAATGGACTCCGAAAGCGGAGGCAGCGCTGTAGGATTTGAAGAAGTACCTCTCCTCTCCGCCAATCCTAGATGTGCCAAAACCACAAGAGTCGTTGCTGCTATATCTAGCGGCAACAAATCAAGTGGTGGGTGATGCGTTAGTGGCTGAAAGAGAAGAAGATGAAGAAGCAGGGATAGCGGTAGGACCGCCAACCGATAAGCCAGGATATTCCCCGGTAGAGTCTCGTGCCGACAAGGCGGGATCTACGCAGTCGAATGAAGCAATTCAAAAGAAGATTGTGCAGCGCCTCGACTATTTTGTCAGCTCCCGTTTACAGGGGGCTAGGTCAAAATATTCTGGTGTACAAAAGTTGCTCTTCGGCCTCCTTATGGCCTCGAGGAATGATACGTCTCCAACGTATCTATAATTTATGAAGTATTCATGCCATGTTTACAATAATTCTATATGATTTTGGTATGATTTTGTTAGAACTAACCCAGACTGATGATGTTTTTAGTAGAACTACCGTGGTGTTATTATTGTGTAGAAATAAAAGTTCTCCAAATGAACTGAAAATTTGTGGAAAATATTTTTGGAAAATATAAACAATACTCGAGCGAAGAGTCACCGGAGAGGAAGGCCAAGGAGGCCACAAGCCACAGGGGCGCCCCCTGGCTTGTGACTTCCTCAGGAACCTTCTGGACGACGCCAAAAATTCCTATAAATACCAAAAAACCCAAAAAACCTAGATCGGGAGTTCCGTCGCTGCACACCTCGAGAGCCATGAAAAACCAATCTTGGTCCTCTCCGGCACCCTGCCGGAGGGGGTCACCATCACCGGAGGCCATCTTCATCGTCCCGGAGGGGCCATCAACACCATGGAGGCCAAGGACCAAAGGGAGAAACTCCCCCCACAGAGGGGGGAGGCCATGGAAGAGGAATCACAACAGGGAGATCCTCTCCCCCTCTCTCCCGGTGGTGCCAGAGTGCCACCGGGAGAACCATAGCCGCGGTGATCATCTTCAACAACATCACCTTATTCATCATCATCATCATCTCCTTTTAGCAGTCCACTCTCGCGCACCCCACTATAATCACCTACTTGAACATGGTGCTTTATGCTACATATTATGATCCAATGATGTGTTACCATCCTATGATGTTTCGAGTAGATTACTTTTGTCCTTTGGGTTGATTGATGATCTAGATTGGTTTGAGTTGTATGTTTATTTTGGTGCTGTCCTATGGTGCCTTCCGTGCCGCGCACACGTGAAGGATTCCCACTGTAGGGTGTTGCAATAGGTTCATGGTTCATTTATAGTGGGTTGCTTGAGTGACAGAAGCATAAACCCAAGTAAGGGGGTTGTTGCGTACGGGATAAAGGGGACTTGATGCTTTAATGCTATGGTTGGGTTTTACCTTAATTATCTTTAGTAGTTGCGGATGCTTGCCAGAGTTCCAATCATAAGTGCATATGATCCAAGTAGGGAAAGTATGTTAGCTTATGCCTCTTCCTCATATAAAATTGCAATAATGATTTTCGATCTTGTTTACAATTGCCTAGGATAATTCCGCACACCGACTCATCATTATTCCACACTTGCTATTTGTAATATATTGTAATATTATGATAACAACAACTATTTTTATATTTTAGTTCTCCAATATCATGCAAAGCTATCCTCTTCACACCCACAACGTAGTTTTATTTCTCCTTTCTAGATGGAAACAAACGTTCGGTGTACGTAGAGTTGTATCGGTGGCAGATAGGATTTGAGAGAATATTGATCTTACCATTAGCTCCTTGTGGGTTCAACACTCCATACTTATCACTTCCACCTTTGGAAATTGCTACGATGATTCCTTGCACTTGGGGATTATCAAGCTCTTTTTTGGGGCCGTTGTCGGGGAGCAATAGCGTGGGGTTGATATTCTCGTGTGTGCTTGTTTGCTTTCTTCAACATATAGATTTTGTTTTAACTTTGTTTGTTTCTTTATTTGTGGGTGAAACAAACAAAAAAATGAAAAAAATGAAAAACACAAAAATAGTTACTTGCCCCTTTTTGCCTAAGAAGTTTTTCAAAAAGAGAAGTGATTGGGAAGTTGTGCATTGGAGAAGTGAGGGTCGACCTTGAACACTAGTGTTCATGCTCATGGAAACAATCTAGAATTTTTCATGGAAGCTTATGTAAAATAATTATCACCTTGTATATATCCATTGTATTATAAAAATAATGTGCCAAAATTTACTTTTAGGATTATTAGATTGCTTGTTTGGTGTGTGTAGTGCAAAAACAGAAACTTTGGCTATAGTGCGTGAATTTACATTTTTTATTGGAACGTCAAAAGTTTTTGAAATTTCTGCACAGTACTCCTATGCAAGTTTTTTAATTTTTCCTAAATTTTCAGAATGTTTTGAGTTACATAAGTATACGAAGTTTCCAGATTACTACAGTTTGTCATGTTTTTGACAGATTCTGTTTTCTATGCATGGTATGAACCATGGTGAAGTTGGACTACAGTAGATATAATGTGAATAAGAATTTGTAATTATTTCACAACAATACTTAAAGTAGTAATTTGCTTTATTATACTAACAGGTCTCACGAGGGTTTTGTTAAGTTTTGTGTGAATGAAGTGTTCGAAGATCGAGGAGGTATCGATATAAGAAGAATACGGAGAGACAGGAGTTCAAGCTTGGGGATGCCCAAGGCAACCTGTCGTGGGAATGAGACTAATAGTAGAAGGTAGGGGTACGAAAGAAGAGGGAAGAGTCCTAGCTACTGCGAGGATGTACACACATATGTATGAGTTCAGACCCCTCTCGTGGAGGTAACAGCCCTACGTCTCAGTGCTCTGGAGCTTTGTCGTGTGGAATGTAGAGACTAAAGTGGTTGCAAACCCTTGTGCCAGAGGGAAGTGGCGGTTTATATTGAATTCGCTACCCCTCATAATTACCAGGCATCCAAGGGTCCGATCGTGGGTTTAAACACTAGCGTTACTGGTAACATACATCATAATTGTTATTAATGACGACTCGCCTAATGCCTGCCTCATGGCCTCCTGGTGGTGGCTTCTGGCATTTTGGTGTTGATTGGATGTGAAGTCCTCCGAGTGACAAGCGACCGTCGAGTGGAGGAAGAAGTCTCCGAGTGGACTGATTGTCGAGTGACTTGAGCGCCATTAGGAATCCAGTCGAAATCTTTCTTGTGGTCTTTAAGTCCTCCAATGCGGTGTCCTTAGGGAGGGTATCCAGGTTAGGCCTAAGACCCTACCCTAGGTACATATCCTCGTCATTAGCCCCCGAATGGATCAGGGTTCGAGTGGTGAATGAAGGTATTGATGCCAGTTCAGAATAAGGCACCAAATCTTTCGAATGGAATTCGGGGCTTCAACGAAACTTGCGTCGACTGAACTCTTTGTCATTCACCCGGATCGATTCACTCTTGAAAAATCCCGAGTGAATGTTCAGTGTCGATTTTATTCTGAGTGATCTGAAGGAATCTTTGGAAGTGATGGATCGGTCTGTCAGACCCGGATTTCACGGGTACAAAAATTTGGGAATCACGCATGCCCGCGACGATGACGCCACGATCAGAGCAAGTGGGGGCATGATGCCTCGATTCTCGCGCCGATAATTTTGCCATGTACAGGGCATTGTCTGCGGTTGAGATGTGCGGTGATCTTGCGGGTCCACCCATCAGTGAGGCACTCGGTGGGATATAAATCCTGGAGCACCGCAGACTGCACAGTATTCTTCTCTTCCTCCACCTCCCCCATTTCCAGAGCCCCACTCTGCTCCGCTCTAACGAGCCCAGCCACCGTGATGATGAAGGGATCCATGGAGAAGTTAGAGTGTGCCAAGAAGGGGGCGGCGAAGGGCAAGGGCAAGGGCAAGAAGCCCTCGACCGCCCGGTTCACCATGCCGCCGAGATGGATCCAGGGGGACTTCCTCCCCTCGGTGGTCACCCATGCGGACATCGACAACTTGGTCATCGACGGGCTTGTGGCGGACGGCGCATGGAGGTTGCCGGAGGGGGAGCGCGAGCCAGAGCCACGTGAAGGAGAGCGGGTTCTCCTCCTCTCCCACATCGAAAGAGGTTTTTCTATGCCTCCCCACCCATTCATTAGGGGGTTTCTGAACTTCTTTGGGGCTCAACTCCAGCACTTTCCGCCGAATGCCATTTCATACTTGTCTGCTTTCATTACCCTGTACGAGTGCTTCCTGGGCTGTCCTTCTCATTGTGGACTATTCAAGCACATTTTCACGGTTAGATCTCACACTGTAAAGAAAGTTCTTCCTAAGGACAAAAAAACTCATGTAGTGCAGTTGTGTGGGGGCCTAGGAATTCAAAAGAGATCTCGTAGTTCCTTTCCTTCCATGACCTTTCCTTAATCTGTTAGAGGTTGGCAGTCGACATGGTTTTACTACAAAGATGTTGCTTCTCCCAATATGTCAACTGGCCTTCCCCCTTTCACATCCGAGCGCCCTGCTGTCCCCAAGTCTCTGAGAGTGTCAGAAGGAGAAAAAGTCCAATTGGGAATCTTGGTGGATGCCGTAGTGAAACTTATTTGTGGTGGGGTGACCGGCATGGACCTCGTGGAGACATTCCTCAGTCAACGGATCCAGCCACTCCAGGCCAGGGACCACACTATGTGGCATTATGTAGGCCTTGGTGACTTGACCCGGACGCATCCAGAAGACGTTTCACAAGCAACTGTCGAGCAGTGGCTTCGTAGTATCACCGGGGCTTGTGACAATCCCCTGGGAGCCAAGAGGATCCATCCTTACTCAGCCGCAAACCTACCAAAGAATCTGGTAAATCATATCTTGCCGACTGATACACCATATTGTCGAGTGATTAATAAACTTGCTGACTGACTTCATTGTTTGACTATGCAGGAGTGGACGCACATGTACTCGCCCGTGCCTAACGGGAACCAATCTGAATAAGGTGTGGAGAGCGAGGACGGTAGTGTGGACGTCGAGGGCTCTTACAACAGTGAAGACGAATATGAGGACTCGGGTGAGAACGAGGAGGAAGTCGAGTCCCCTCCACGCATTGAACGCTGCTCTAAGTCTCGTCAAGACCCCGCAACTGTCGTGGAGAAGGCCCCAGTCCCAAGTGAGAAGAATCCAAAACGGAGACGACCCTCGACCAACGTGTCAAGTGAGCGATCAGCGAAGCAACTCAAGCCCAACGTAGCCAAACCTCCCAAAGCTCTGCCCCGCATGTGGATGGTTGTGCCTGTCGTCTCCACGTAAGTGTTTACTTTCGGACTCTTGATGTCGATTGTGACTTTGAATTCTTGTTGAGAAAATGTCGTTTGATCTATTAGAGCTGCTACTTCAGTGATGTCGCCTCCACGCGACAGAGGGAAGGCAATGGACATACACACTACTGATGCAGCCACTTCCCATAGAGGTAAACAAATCTTCAGTTCTGCTTCTCGAATGGCGTTTGTTGATTACTAAAGTTAATGTTGCCGATTGATATTTGCAGAAATCATCCAGCTGGAAGATGACGAGGAACACCTTGGGGGCATGGGAGGCGAAGGCAAGATTTTAGGCACCCCACGCATACGCACTCAAAGAACTTCGTCCGCACAGACGCCTCAACGGTCGACCGCCAGATCTTCCCAGGGGATAAATGACTCGACATGGGTCAGAGCCGATCCTACAGTGCCTCTGTCGAGTGCCCCGCCAACTGTTTCAACTATCATGATGTCAACTCCAACCGAACCTGCTCAGACCACCTCGATTGCCCCAGCCATTACGCCGATCCCGCCGGTGATGGCTTTTCCTCTGCACCGCGTTCCGGAAGATCAGACTGGAGCCGCAAAGGAGGCCATGATCCAGACGGAGCAGATGATGCTGCGCACCAAGGAAGCGTACGAGGCCAGCAAGTTGGCCTACAACGCTAGCACAGCGCCTCGCACCAATGTCCAAGTAAGTTCGATTGTAAGTACATTTCCGATTGAATTCCTGTCTTCTTTGGTTGAACACCCAATAGGTGCTTGTTTTCCGCTTGTAGAATGTTTGAAGGTTCTCCACTCGAATAGATCAGGTCTTTAATCGAGTAGGTTTTGGTCCAGTGGGGGCACTCTGAGTGCACCCACTGGGTGTAGTCCCCGAGATCGCTGTCGAGTGCTTGCACCGGCAAAGGTCTTAGAGTTTGTCGTATGAGGGATACATTTGCCGTTGATCACACTACTCCGAGGCTACCTTGTAGGTTTCGTGGATATCATTGATCAACCATGATATGACGCTATTACAAGGGTGCAGAGTGGGGAGGCATGTCACTCGACGGATCGAGTGATGGATGTTCCAGTTATGGATATTCTCTGCCACTCGACAGGTCGAGAGTTGGCAAATCCAGTGGGGGCACGCTAAGTGCGCCCACTGGGTGAAGTCCCCGAGACCCCTGTCGGGTGCTTGCATCGGCGGGGGTCTGATAGAGATTGTTGAATGCTCAGACAGGGCAGACCTAGTCGACTGTTTTAGTAACCAGTGGGGGCATGCTGAATGCGTCCGCTGGGTGTAGTCCCCGAGCCTTTTTTTGATCGCATACGATAAGCAGTAGTCTTGAAAACTTGAAATCAGAACTTTTGTCATACGCGGAGTACGGTCGTCACTCAACATGTCGAGTGTATTTTATTTTTCTTAGTCGTCCCGCACTGAAGCTACCTTGTAGGTTTTATGGACATCATGATCAACCATGATATGATGTTGCTTCAAAGGTGCGGAGTGGGGGCGATGGATCACTCGAAATATCGAGCGTTAACCTTTCCAATGGGGGTATTCTGAGTGCACCCACTGGGTGTAGTCCCCAAGACCATCGTCGAGTGCTTGCATTGGCAAGGGTCTAATAGAGACCATCTTGAAGTTTTGACATGTCGGGTGGACTCTTGGTTGGATTCTTCCTCTCCCAAACATAGGTTTCATGGATATCATTCAATCAACCATTATATGATGCTACTTTAGGGTAGGGTGGGGCGATGCATGTCGCCCAGTCGACCGTGTTTGGTCTTCTACACTTCGGAGTGTTGGTATTTTTTGTCGATTGAATTTCTTTATTTGTTGGTTCCAGAGGGCTTGTGAACTTGGCATGCAGTACAAGGACCTTGAAGATGAAAGTAACCGGCTGCGCGTGGATTTGGAAGCCTCCAACAATGCTTTGGAGTGAGTGCGGGCAGAGCTGAAAACTCTGGGAGGTAACTCCTGTCAACCCAACGCATTTTTATCCTCACTTTCCATGCTTTGAACCGAGTGCTTTCACTCGAACAGACATACGCGATGAAAATCGTTGACTCCAAGCGTGACTCAACAATGCTATTTCTTTAGATACCATGAAGAAGGCGCTGGAGGACAAGGACAAAGCGCTTGCTAACACCCAATGGGTAGTGAAGGAGAAGACTGAAATGTCGATCAGAACCTGGCTGCTGCCAAGAAGATGGAGGTGGAGAAGTCAAAGCTGAAGCAGGAGCGTGTGGACCTCATCAAGAAAACTGTGCAGCTGACCAAGAGGATCAATGGCCTAGAGAAGAACTTGGGGGAGTTCGCGAGAAAGATGCACATCATGCTCGACGGTGAGTATCTCTGTTGACCGTCCTTTATAAAATCTTTGTCGACTGTCAACTTTCTTTTATAAAATCTTTGTCGCCTGTATCTCATTAATCTCCCTCCCATTCCTTCTTCCCAACAGAATTCTGCCAGGACTTTGAAAAAGAAAATGAAGAGATAGAGCCCAACTTGGATCCCACCAAGTCACCTGTTGGAGATGCGGTGGCCATGAATATGTTCAGATTCAACGTCAGGCTCCAAGGGTCTAGGCATACATCCTTCGACGGAAAACTGTGATGGAGAGGATCAACAAGGAACTGTGGCCTGAAGACACTCTTCAGCTTGATCTCACATCCATGATGGCATGCCTTAACGACCTTCCCAGTCGAGTGCAAGCCTGGAAGAAATCTGCTGCTTGCTACGGAGCTGACGTGGCGCTATCCCTTGTCAGGGTCCATTGCAAGGAGGCAAGGGAAGAAAAATTGAAGGAGCTCCGAGTGGTGAACATGAAGAAACTTCAGTTTGAAGATTTCATGGAGACCTTCATCAAAGCAGCCACCAGGATTGCAGACGGCATCGACTTGGACACGTTTGTCAAGCCAGCCAGCCCGTCGGGTGCTTGGTCTTTGGGAAAAACTTTATTTTCCTCGATATGTCAAGTGGAATTGTATCAGCTTTAAAACTTCATTCAGGCCTTAAGCCTGAGCACGTTTGCTTCCTCGAAAAACATTTATCCGTGATTAAACCTTTGGATTTATTAGGATTTGACTTTCAATCATTTGTTTGACTGAATTTGCTTTCTGACTTAGGCGAAAGTTGGTTTGCAGCTAAGTCCCCGGGTGTGAGGATCGCTCAACACTCGGAGTATCTTTGAACCTAAGCAAAGACTGATTCGCAAATAGATCATCGAGTGGATGGACTATTATCCACTTGGTAAGGGTTTTAACTTAGGCGAAAGCATGTTCACAGCTAAGCCCCCCGAGTGTGAGGATTGCTCAACACTCGAAGTATCTTTGAACCTAAGCGAAGACTGATTCGCCAATAGGTCATCGAGTGAATGGACTATTTTCCACTCGACAACGGTTTTAACTTAGGCGAAAGCATGTTCGCAGCTAAGCCCCCGAGTGTGAGGATTGCTCAACACTCGGAGTATCTTTGAACCTAAGCGAAGACTGATTCGCAAATAGGCCGTCGAGTGGATGTATTATTATCCACTTGACAAGGTTTTTAACTTAGGCGAAAGCATGTTCTCAGCTAAGCCCCCGAGTGTAAGGATTGCTCAACACTCAGAGTATCTTTGAACCAAAGCGAAGACCGATTCGCAAATAGGCCATCGAGTGGATGGACTATTATCCACTTGGCAAGGTTTTTAACTTAGGCGAAAGCATGTTCGCAGCTAAGCCCCCAAGTGTGAGGATTGCTCGATAGTCGGAGAGGAGTTTTGAACTTAGACGAAGGCTGGTTCATAGCTAAGTCGTCGAGTGAATGGACTGCTATCCACCCGACTAGGTTTTTAACGTAGGCGAAAGCATGTTCGCAGTTAAGCCCCCGAGTGCGAGGATTGCTCGACACTCGAAGAATTCCCAAGTGTGAAACTGTACGATCAGACTCCACAAAAAATTGCGGAAGTCTGATTTGCATAGATGAAGTATTTTTATTACATCAAAAATCCTTCTGTCTCTAAGTATATAAGCGTCAGAGCAGATCTGCATTCCAGACCCGTGGCTCGTCTATCTGCTTCTTGAGGTTGTACAAGTGATAGGCTCCGTTGTTCAACACTTTGGTGACAACGAAGGGACCTTCCCACGCTGGAGCAAGCTTGTGGGGTCACTGTTGATCCACTCAGAGCACCAAGTCTCCCTCATCAAACGACCAACTCTTGACGTTCTTCGCATGGAAGCGTCGGAGATCTTGCTGATAAGCCGTAGTCCGGATCAGAGCCATCTCTCGCTCTTCTTCCAGGAGATCGACACCATCTTGCCTGGCTTGTTCGGCTTCAGCTTCAGAATAAAGTTCCACTCGGGGAGAATTGTGAAACAAATCACTCGGTAGGATAGCTTCGGCTCCATAGACCAGGAAAAAAAGGAGTCCATCCAGTTGACCGATTAGGCATCATTCTGAAGCCCCATAAAACAGACGACAGCTCATTTACCCAGGCTCTTGCAGCATGATCCAGATTGTGCATGAGACGAGGCTTCAGACCTTGCAGGATGAGGCCATTAGCCCGCTCAACTTGTCCATTGGTTTGAGGATGTGCAACAAACGCATAATCCACCCGAGTGCCTTGGGAGGTGCAAAAGTTTCTGAATTCCTCCGAGTCAAAGTTGGTGCCGTTATCCATGATAATGTTGTGTGGAACGTCGTACCGAAAAATTATTTCCCTCATGAATGTGACCGTCGTGCGGGAGTTCAATATTTTGATTGTCTTGGCTTCAATCCATTTTGTAAAATTGTCGACTCCAACCAACGAATGAGTGAATCCGCCTTTTCCAGTCCGAAAGGGACCAACCATGTCGAGTCCCCAAACAGCAAATGGCCAGGCGAGGGGAATTGTCTTCAGAGCAGATGTCGTCTTGTGGGACAAGTTTGCATAGAATTGGCATCCGTCACAATGATCGACAATGTCTTTAGCCATCTCATTGGCCCGTGGCTAGAAGAAACCATCTCAGTATGCTTTAGCGACGAATGTTCGTGAGGACGCATGATGGCCGCAAGTTCCCAAGTGGATTTCATCTAGAATCACTCGATCTTCTTCGGGGGAGATGCAATGCTGCGTCATGCCAGTCGCGCTTTCTTTGAACAGCTGATCCCCAATCACAGTAAAGGCTTTCGACCTATGCACAATCTGTCGAGCTTCAGTCTTGTCTTTAGGGAGTTCTGGTCTGAGGATATAGGAAATGTAGGGCACCGTCCAATCAGGAATGATGACCAGAATCTCCATAACCAAATCAATTACTCCAGGGACATCGACTTTAGTCGGATCGGTGGAGCTCATAGCTTGTGCGGGCTCTTCAGTGAAAGGATCTTCTTGCACCGAAGGTGTATGCAGGTGCTATAAAAACACATTACTGGGGACAAGCCGTCGAGTGGACCCAATGTTTGCTAGCTCGTCGGCCGCTTGATTCTTCACTCGGGGAACATGATGAAGTTCCAGGCCTTCGAATTTCTTTTCCAAGTTTCTAACAGCACTGCAGTATCCAGTCATAGCGGGGTTTCGAACATCCCACTCTTTCATCACTTGATTTACCACCAAATCGGAGTCGCCATAAACCATCAAGCACTTGACGCCGAGTGAGATAGCCATGCGCAACCCGTACAAAAGTGCTTCATATTTATCCTCATTGTTGGAGGAATCAAAGTGAATTTGCAAGACGTAACTGAGCTTGTCTCCCTTTGGAGATATCAGGACAACACCAGTGCCAGACCCATTCAACATTTTAGAGCCATTGAAGAACATGGTCTAGTGTGCCGAGTGAATCTGGTTTGGCTGTTGCTGTTCAATCCACTCGGCAATAAAATCCGCAAGTGCCCGAGACTTGATTGCTTTCTTGGCTTCAAACTTAATGACAAAGTATAAGAGTTCAATTGCCCACTTAGCCACTCGACCAGATGCGTCCCGATTGTTGAGAATCTCGGATAACGGAGCATCACTGATGACTGAAATCGAGTGGTCTTGAAAATAATGTGCCACCTTCTTCGTTGATAGGTAAATACCATAAACCAGCTTCTGGTTGTGTGGATATCTTAGCTTCGAGGGAGACAAAACCTTAGAAACGTAATAAATTAGTTGTTGGACTTTGTAAGCTTTACGCTCCTCTTCCCGCTCGACAGATAGCACTGTACTGACGACTTGATTAGTGGTCGCGATGTACAGGAGCAAGGGCCCTTTGCTGCAAGGAGCAGCAAGCACCGGCTGGGTGGAGAGCAGGGCTTTGAAATCAACAAACGCTGCTTCAACTTCTGGAGTCCGCTCGAACATGTTGGACTTCTTCATCAGTTGGTACAAAGACAGTGCCTTCTCACTGAGACGAGAAATGAATCGACTCAATGCTGCCAAGAAACCTGTGAGTTTCTAAACATCGTGCACTCGCACGGGAGTCTTCATTCGGGTAATGGTGCCAATTTTCTCAGGGTTGACATCGATCCCTCGTTCGGAAATGAGAAAACCAAGTAACTTGCCGCCAGGGACACCGAAAGTACACTTGGCCAAATTCAGCTTTATATTGTATCTCCTCAAATTGGCGAATGTTTCGGCCAAGTCAGCCAGCGGGTCGGAACCTTTGCGGGACTTGACAACTATATCATCCATGTACGCCTCGACATTCCAAGGGATCTGGTCGAGTAAACACTTCTGAATCATGTGCATGAAAGTAGTGCCGGCATTTTTCAAACCGAATGGAATGGTGATGTAGCAAAAACACCCGAATGGGGTGATGAAGGCTGTTTTTATTTTATCTGGGCCATAGAGACGGATTTGATGGTACCCAGAGTATGCATCTAGAAATGATAAACGCTCGCATCCCGCAGTCGAGTCAACAATCTAATCTCTGCGGGGGAGCGGAAAATGATCCTTCGGGCAGACCCGATTGATATGTTTGAAGTCAATGCACATACGCAACGACTTATCCTTCTTGGGCACCATGATAACATTCGAGAGCCACTCGGAGTGGTAAATCTCCCGCATGAACTTAGCCTGCAAGAGACGGACACTTCTTCACTGATTGCTTTACGCTTCTCCGCCACCGATCGATGCAAATGCTCCTTGACAGGTTTAGCTTTCGGATCAACTCTCAGACGGTGCTCAGCTAGCCCCCTGGGAACCCCCGTCATGCGAAGATATCCCAGTTCTTACGGAGGAACTGGATGAGCTCGGCTTCCTATTTACTATCGAGTGTTGATGATATATTGGTCGGGGCAGCAGTTGGATCCGTTGGGTGGATGTGCACTTTCTTCACTTCCCCTGCCGACTGAAATGCCGACTCAGAAGCGGGCTTCTTTGCGCGGAGCAAATCAGCAAGGTCAGCGCTCTTCTTGTATTCTTCCAGCTGATGATCAGCGATCTTGGAGCCTTGCTGGAGGCACTCTTCAGCTTGCTGTCGATTGCCAGTGACCGTGATCACACCCATAGAGCCCGGCATCTTCAACTTGAGATACACATAACACGGACGAGCCATGAAATGTGCATACACGGGTCGACCCAAAATGGCATGATAAGCACTCTGGAAATCCACGACTTCAAACGTCAACTTTTCCTTTCGAAAATTTTTATCGTTCCTGAATGTCACATCCAATGCAATCTGGCCGAGTGACTTGGCCTTCTTCCCTGGGATGACTCCATGAAATTGCATGTTGCTTTCACTCAGTCGGGACATCGAAATGCCCATCCCTTTAAGGGTATCTGCATAAAGGATGTTTAGGCCGCTACCACCGTCCATGAGGACCTTTCGGAGTCGAGTGCCCCCCACCACCGGATCAACCACCAGATCCTGTCGACCAGGAGTGGCCACATGAGCAGGATGATCTGTTTGGTCGAATGTGATGGCATACTAGGACCACTTGAGGTAGGTGGGGCTGGTAGGTATGGCCATGTTGACTTCCCTGTTGATAACATTCAATCGACTCTTGCTTTCTACATCAGTGAAAATCATAAGCGTAGCAGAGACATCTGGGAATGTTTCTTTATCTTCATCATCCTTCTCAGGAGTCTTATCACTCGGCGGAGTCTCTTTGAACTGCTGGATAAGCGTTCGACACTGCCGAGTGGTGTGCTTCGGCAAAATCACATTGCCTTCCTCATCTTTCCTCGTGTGGATTACACACGGCTGATGCATCACATCCTGACTGATTCCTTCCTTTCTTAGGGGCAAGTTGTCCTTTGGATTTCCCCTTGTTCTTTGCTTGGATCGCTAGCACGGCTGCCTCTGCCTGGATGGGGCCATCAGCCTTCCGCTTCTACTTTCGACTGGAATTACCGCCGGCATCACTGACGACTTCTTTTCCTTTGCCGCTGCGGAGGCGGTCTTCTTCTTCGCCATTACCATATCGAGTGGCGATTTCCATCATCTTGTTGAGTGATATGTCACCTGTTCGACCAAACTTCAAGTAAAGCTCTATGTATTTCACACCAGCCTTGAAGGCACACACAGCTTGATGTTTGGAAACATTCTCCACTGTATGATGCAGAGTGGATCAACGTTGAATGTAATCCCTCAAGGTCTCATTGGGCTTTTGGACACAATGTTGTAAGTCGACCAGCCCGGCAGGACGCTTGCAAGTTCCCTCAAAGGTTCAGACGAACACTCGGGCAAGATCTTCCCAGCAATATATACTGGATGGAGCCAAGCGATTTAGCCATGCACGAGCTGGACCATCCAACATCAAGGACAGGTGTTTCATTGCGATGTTATCATTGCCGCCACCAATCTGAATAGCCACTGGGTAATCATCCAACCAAGTCTCTGGCTTTGACTCGCCAGAAAACTTCCCGATCCCAGCCGCCAACCTGAAGTTGGGGGAATCTCTGCAGAACGGATGGCCCTTCTAAAACACTCGGGACCAGAAATCACATTTGAGCTGCCACTCGGAAAATGCATGTCTTGTCCATCTCTATGGGCTCTACCCCTGTCGATCCGCCCCTGAGTGAGGAGATAACGACGATGGGAGTATGTAGGACTTCACCATCGCGACGCGACTGTTCACTCGACGGGACGGCAGTGTCCCGCTTGGCGTGGCCAAAGCCCGGCGGTGGGCTTTGATGAGAGCCCGCCATAAGGACCTCCGCTGTAGGATCGCAGCTCTCGCACTCGGAGGGAACATGGGAATGATCGGAGTCTGACTTGAACACGCCGTGGAGGGACTCGACAGGCTCGAGCTGCAATTTGTGGAGAAGCAATTTGACGAGCCGTTGCATGCTTGATCCATCGCTGGAGTCGCGAGCGGCCGGACCGCTTGCGACAACGACCAGCGAGGGGAGCCGACGCATACGGGGTCATGGCAGACGCAGCAGCATGCCGTAGGGACTAGCACGGAAGTGCGCAGCCGCGCGGACTGGGAGTGCCTCAACATCGAGAGGCGCTTCCTGTAGCCATGCCGAATCGTCGACGATGAAGGTGAGCGCTTCGAAACGGATCTTGTGGCCCAAAGCAAAAGCACCGCCATAAGACATGTCGAAGGAGAAAAAACGCAACCTCGCTGGAAGTCGCTTAGACACCTGCCCCACGGTGGGCGCCAACTGTTGTGGGAATGAGCCTGATAGTAGAAGGTAGGGGTACGAAAGGAGAGGGAAGAGTCCTAGCTACGGCAAGGATGTACACGCAGATGTATCAGTTCAGGCCCCTCTCGTGGAGGTAACAGCCCTACGTCTTAGTGCTTTGGAGCTTTGTCATGTGGAATGTAGAGATTACAGTGGTTGCAAACCCTTGTGCCAGAGGGGAGGGGCAGCTAATATAGAGTTCACTGCCCCTCATAATTACCAGGCATCTAAGGGTCTGATCGTGGGTTTAAAGACTAGCGTTACTTGTAACGTACATCATAATTGCTATTAATGACGACTGGCCTAACGCCTGCCTGATGGCCTCCTGGTGGTGGCTTCTGGCCTTTTGGTGTTGACTGGAAGTGAAGTCCTCTGAGTGACAGCCGACCATCGAGTGGAGGAAGAAGTCTCCGAGTGGACTCACTATCGAGTGACTTGAGTGCCATGAGGAATCCAGTCGGAATCTTTCTTGTGGTCTTTAAGTCCTCCAGTGCAGTGTCCCTAGGTAGGGTATCTAGGTTAGGCCTAAGACCTACCCTAGGTACATATCCTCATCACACCCCAAGTAAATATTTCAAGGAGACTCAAGCACCTAAGCTTGGGGATGACCCGGAAGGCATCCCATCTTTATTCTTCAACAATTATCGGTATACCTCGGTTTTTGTTTTGTTCACACGATATGTGTCTTTAATGTTTGAATTTTCCTTTATGCTCCCTTCTAGTATGATATATTCCTTGATGTATTTGTATAATGCTCTTTGTTCTTCACTTAAATCTTTTGAGTGTGGATTTGTAGAATGCTCTTTGTGCTTCACTTAAATTTTTTGAGTATGGCTTTATAGAATGCTTCGTATGCTTCACTTATATATTATGAGCTTGGATATTGGTTAATCTGTATTAATTGAGAATGCTCTATGAACTTCACTTATATATTTTAGAGTATGAATATAATGATCATCGGAATTTGGCTTGGAAGAGTATCATTGAAATATCATGCCTAGCTAAAAAGGCATTAAAGAAAAGCGCTTGTTGGGAGACAACCCAACACTTTTAATTTCTGTTTTGATGTGTTAACATGATTAAGGTACTGTAGTAATCATGTTTTGTGCCTTTTATTTCAATAAAGTGCCAATTAAAGCCCTTGGGATAGTGTGGATACTTGCTTGTTTGATTCTGTGCAAAATCAGAAAGTTTTGCGTCCAGTATATGAATTGTCTGATTTTACTGGAGAGTCAAAAAATTCTGAAATTTTTACACAACATTTCCAAGAAAATAAAGTGGGATTTCCTGATTTTTCAGAATTTTTAGAGTCAGTTAAGTTTAGTGATCATTCGGATCTTTACAGACTATTCTATTTTTGACAGATTCTGTTTTGCATGCATAGTTTCCTTGTTTCAAGTGTCCCTATAGCTTATAATGAGTAATATAAATTGTGGGAATGATGGAATACAGTAGGTACCATGTGGGAATAATTATGAATCTTGTCTTGACAGTACCTAAGTGAATGATCTATCTTTATTACACTAACCCTTCTCAGAAAGTTCCGTTAGATTTTGTGTGATTGAAGTTTTCAAGTTTTTGGTGAGACACCAATATGAGGAGAATAAGGAGTGACAAGAATCTAAGCTTGGGGATGCCCCAAGGCACTCCCAAGGTAATATTAAAGGAAGACTCAAGCGTCTAAGCTTGGGGATGCCCTGGAAGACATCCCCTCTTTCGTCTTCAACACTATCGATATATCTTACTTGGAGCTATATTTTTATTCGTCACATAATATGAGTGTTGATTGGAGCGTCACTTTATTTTTTTCTCTATTAGGTGTTATTTATAATCTTCTTTTTCAATAAAAAGTTCCAAGAATTGCCTTTAGGATGCTTGAATTGCATGTTTGATGTGTGTTGTGTAAAAATAGAAACTTCTGCTGTGGTGTTTGAATTTTCATATTTTACTAGGACGTGGAAAGTTTCTGAATTTTTTTAAACAGTGTTTTCATATAAATTCCTTAGCCGGTACTAAATGTTCAGAATTTTTTGAATCACAGAGGTAAACTGTTATAATAAATTGCTACAGACCGTTCTGTTATAATAAATTGCTACAGACTATTCTGTTTGGACAAATTGCTGTCATAGTTTTGTTATCTACTTATCCTATAGTTTCCATAGACTATATTGGTAGATATAAATTGTGGAAATGATAGTATACAGTATCTAATGCTTTAAAATTATTGTGCAACTTGTCTTGGTAGTACATGAAGTGTTGATTTATTCATATGTGTACTAACCTAGCTCACGAGTTCTTTGAGTTTTGTGTGGATGAAGTTTTTGAGAATAGGTGAAACCATGATATGAGAGGATTGTACAAGATACAAAAGCTCAAGTTTGGGGATGCCCAAGGCACCCCCAGTAAATATTTCAAGAAGTCTCTAGCACCTAAGCTTAGGGATGCTATGCCTCCCACCTCTCTTCATCAACAATTATCGGTTAGCCTATGTTGAGCCTAAATTTTTATTCGTTCACATGATGCACGTTATTCTTGGAGTGCCATTTTTATTTTTATTTTTATGTTTCAATAAAATCTTTATATCTGAAATTTTGAATAAGAGAGAGTCCTCACATGGCTATTTAACTAATTAACTACGCATTGATCTTCACTTATATCTTTTTGGAGTACTTTTTCATTCACTCTCGTGCTTCACTTATATCCTATGAGTAAATGGTTGAATGAATTGAATATCATAAATATGAAATTATATATATCTTATATGCTTATCCACGGGGAGTAATGACTTTTTATATGAAAAGTATAGGTGGTAAAATTTATTGAAAGTTAGCAAACACCGCATGGTCACTTGAACAATTCATGAAAGTATATTGAAGGAAGAGAGATTTCACATATAAATATACTATCTTGGACGTCTTCTATGATTGTGAATACCCATTAATTATTTTCAAACTTGAGCAAATTAGTTGAATTTGGACAAGGAAGGCAATGTAATGAGTTATGATTGGGTATATTTGTATAGAAGTTATATTGTTTTGGATCCTACAACATGTGGTGCTAGTTTTCCACCTCATACTAGCCAAAACTTCCGCACCAAGTAGAAGTACTACTTGTGCATCCAAACACCCTTAAACTAGTTTTGCCATGAGAGTCCACTATACCTACCTATGGATTGAATAAGATCCTTCAAGTAAGTTGTCATCGGTGCAAAAAAGCAATAAAAATTGCGCCTAAATATGTAAGATCTTTTATTGTAACGAAAAATAAGTGTTGTACAAATTTGTGATGACAAAGAAATAAAAGCGACGGACTGCATAATAAAGGTTGCTATCACAAAGGGCAATACAACATGACGTTCCTTTGCATTAAGAGTTTGCACATCCAAAAACAAAAAGCGCATGGCAACCTTTGCTTCCCTCTGCGAAGGGCCTATCTTTTATTGTCTAGTACTTACCCTTATACAAGAGTCATGTGATCTTCACCACTTCCTATATTTGGCCCTTTTCTCTTGGCAAGGATCATGTGGTGGGGAAAGATCCAAGCATATATGTCCATACAAATATATTTGATCGTGAATTATTATTGTTGACAATTATCTATATGATAAATTAGTTCGAAGGTGAAACTCTAAGCCCCTATCTTCCTTTGTGTTCGATGGATGTCATTTGCTCTTAAAATATGCTTTGAGAGTTAGCAATCATGGAAGACTATATGATAGTCGAGTATGTGGGATTTGCTAAATCAAAGCCCTTACATAGACCCTTCCTAAAAATAGGATGAATTGCAATTGTTTGGTGATTGAAGGCATAGTTGTTAGCTTTCAAGAAACTCCATGGTCTATACTTTAACATGTGAATAGCTTGTTACTTCATCATGAGAGGTTTAATGAGATGAGCTATTGTTATGATATATATTGATGCTAGAAAAGTGATTGGAATTATCATTGATCAAACTTGTGCACTTGCTAGCATTCACACTTCATAAATTATTTCTTTTATCATTTACCTACTCAAGGACGAGCAGGAATTAAGCTTGGGGATGTTGATACGTCTCCAACGTATCTATAATTTATGAAGTATTCATGCCATGTTTACAATAATTCTATATGATTTTGGTATGATTTTATTAGAACTAACCCGGACTGATGTTGTTTTCAGTAGAACTACCGTGGTGTTGTTTTTGTGCAGAAATAAAAGTTCTCGGAATGAGCTGAAAATTTACAGGGAATATTTTTTGAAAATATAAAAATACTAGAGCGAAGAGTCACCAGAGAGGAAGGCCGAGCAGGCCACAAGCCATAGGGGCGCCTCCCTAGGGCGCGCCCCCTGGCTTGTGACTTCCTCGGGAACCTTCTGGACGTGGGACCGATGCCAAAAAATCCTATAAATACCAAAAACCCCAGAAAGAAACCTAGATCGGGAGTTTCTCCGCTGCACACCTCCAAAGCCATGAAAAAACAATCTTGGCCCTCTCTGGCACCCTGTCGGGAGGGGTCACCATCACCGGAGGCCATCTTCATCGTCCCAGAGGGGCCATCAACACCATGGAGGCCAAGGACCAGAGGGAGAACCTCCCCCCATAGAGGGGGGAGGCCATGGAGGAGGAAGCACAAGGGGGAGATCCTCTCCCCCTCTCTCCCAGTGGTGCCAGAGTGCCACCGAGGGAACCATCGCTGCGGTGATCGTCTTCATCAACATCACCTTCTTCATCACCATCCTCATCTCCTTTTAGCGTTCCACTCTCCCGCACCCGCTGTAATCACCTACTTGAACATGGTGTTGTATGCTACATATTATGATCCAATGATGTGTTGCCATCCTATGATGTTTTGAGTAGATTACTTTTGTCCTTTCGGTTGATTGATGATCTAGATTGGTTTGAGTTGTATGTTTTTTTGGTGTTGTCCTATGGTGCCTTCCGTGTCGCGCACACGTGAAGGATTCCCGTTGTAGGGTGTTGCAATACGTTCATGATTCGCTTATAGTGGGTTTCTTGAGTGACAGAAGCATAAACCCGAGTAAGGGGGTTGTTGTGTATGGCATAAAGGGGACTTGATGCTTTAATGCTATGGTTGGGTTTTACCTTAATGATCTTTAGTAGTTGTGGATGCTTGCTAGAGTTCCAATCATAAGTTCATATGATCCAAGTAGAGAAAGTATGTTATCTTATGCCTCTCCCTCATATAAAATTGCAATAATGATTTCCGATCTTGTTAACAATTGCCTAGGATAATTCCACACACCGACTCATCATTATTCCACACTCGCTATTTGTAATATATTGTAATATTATGATAACAACAACTATTTTTATATTTTAGTTCTTCGTTATCATGCAAAGCTATCCTCTTCACACCCACAATGTAGTTTTATTTCTTCTTTCTAGATGGAAGCAAACGTTCAGTGTACGTAGAGTCATATCGGTGGCAGATAGGACTTGAGAGAATATTGATCTTACCTTTAGCTCCTTGCGGGTTCGCACTCCATACTTATCACTTC
The DNA here is from genome assembly GCA_022496015.1 of Hordeum marinum. NCBI lineage: Eukaryota > Viridiplantae > Streptophyta > Magnoliopsida > Poales > Poaceae > Hordeum > Hordeum marinum. Next base: position 149,585,506 of record CM039674.1, read on the forward strand.
TACCTTTGGTAATTGCTACAATGATTCCTTGCACTTGGGGATTATCAAGGAACCTGCGCCATTACTTCCAGGCACATGAGATCACCGTTATCACGCGCTTCCCGTTGCAATGGATTTTGCAGAATCCAGATGCTACCGGTGGGATTGTGGAGTGGGTTTTGGAACTGTCAAGCTTTGGTCCTAAGTTTGAAAGTACTTCGACTATCCAAAGCAGAGCCTTGGCGGAGTTCATTGCAGAATGGACCCCAATGCCAGACAAAGAAGTTCCAGAGTCAACTCTCCCCGGCAAGGAAACAAATCAAGAGTTGATCATGTATTTTGATGGGGCTTTCTCATTGCAAGGCGCCGGTGCTGAAGTGTTGCTTGTTGCACTCATCGAAGAGTACCTCAAATATTTGGTTCAAATGCACTTTCCCTGGGAGAGGTCGATGAACAATACTGCAGAATATGAAGGGCTGCTTGCCATTCTCGGGATCGCGGTAGACCTTGAGATTAAGAAACTTATTGTCACGGGTGATTCTCAGCTTGTCGTCAAGCAGGTGAATAAGGATTATCAGTGTCCATTGATGGAACCTTATGTAGATGAAGTGAGAAAGTTGGAAGAACATTTTGACGGTTTGCAGATGGAGCACGTTCTGCGTGCAGAGAACAGCGTTGCTGACGACCTGTCAAAGTGTGATGCGCTTAAGTTGCTTGTGGAACCAGGAACTTTTGTGCTCCAACTAACTCAACTATCCGTGACACCATCAACTGGACGAGAGAAAAGAAGAAAGTTGAGTTCCTACAAGCATTTCCCGGCAGAGCTCCTAGAAGCCGCCGACAAGGAAGTTGCTGAGATTGACGCCAGGCTTGTCGGTGAGTGTCATGCTCTGGTAGGGCCCCAGGCTCTTGTTGTGGAAGCACACGCTCCCGCCAAGCTTGTCGAGGGGCAACGAGCTCCAGCAGGGCCTCGAGCCCTTGCCATTGAGACAAATGCTTCCCTAGTAGAGGACATGCCTTTAGTCCTTGTTGTCGGGCCCCAGGCTCCAGCATGGGCACAGCACATCATCCATTTCCTTCAAATAGTAGAACTCCCTGAGGAACAAGAAGAAGCAGACAAAGTAGCCCGCCGGTCTAATATGTACCAGTTCGTGGACAACGTCTTGTACAGAAAGAGGTCGAATGGTGTGAAACTCAAGTGCATTTCTCGGGAAGATGGACTGGAGCTATTGGCAGAGATACATGGAGGCATATGTGGCTCCACATAGGATCAAGAGTGCTTGCCGATAAGGCATTCCGGCAAGGTTTCTTTTGGCCCAATGCCCTCCAGGTTGCAACTGCGCTAGTAACCAAGTGTGAAGCATGCTAGTTTCATTCGAAGAAAATGCATCAACCATCTCAAGCTCTTCAGACAATCCCTCTCTCTTGGCCATTTTCGGTCTAGGGGCTCGACATCTTGGGCCCCTTTCCCCGTGCTACCGGGGGCTTTGAGTACTTGTACGCCGCAGTCGACAAGTTCACAAAGTGGCCGGAACTAGAACCGGTGAGAAAGGTGATAGCATAGTCAGTCGTCAAGTTCTTCAAAGGACTAGTTTGTCGCTTTGGTGCTCCGTACAAGATCATCATCGACAACGGCATGCAGTTCACGAGCCGCACCTTCATGCAGTATGTCCAAAACCTTGGCAGCAAGATCTGTTTTGCTTTTGTTGCTCACCCAAGGAGCAACGACCAAGCGGAAAGGGCAAGTGTTGAAGTGCTGCGAGGACTTAAGACAAGAACTTTTGACATGTTGTGCAAGTGCGGAAGACACTGGATTGATGAGCTGCCGACAGTTCTTTCGTGAATCGAAATGACACCAAATCGAGCCACCGGCCAAACACCCTTCTCCCTAGTATACGGGGCGGAAGAAGTTCTCCCCATGGAACTCATATACGGGTCACCTCGAGTGCTCGCTTATGATGAGCTTGAGCAAGAGCAGTTGTGGCAAGATGACGCTACGCTCCTTGGGGAAGATCATCTTCAGGCTGCTGTGCAAGCTGCGCGCTACCAGCAAGCTTTGCGCCGCTATCATAGCCGCAAAGTTCATGTCCGAAGTCTTGAGGATGGCAACCTTGTTCTTCGGCGCGTTCAGTCCGCCAACAATTCCAACAAGTTGACGCCAAAGTAGGAAGGCCCTTATCGGGTAGTGTGAGTCACCAGGCCTGGCGCAGTCTGCCTGGAGACCAAGGATGGGATCCTAGTGAGCAACTCCTGGAATATCAAACATCTTCGTAAGTTCTTCCCATGAGGCGCGGTTACTGGGTCTCCCGACAACCACCTTTTGTACAAGTCTTGCCGCCAAAGCATGTAATCCTTTGTACAAAGCCAGGCGCAGACCCTGTGCATAGATGAATAAGGCTAAGTGTTCTGCAAATCTTGTTGATTCTCATGTTTACTTATGTACATGTGTGTCTCAGATATTGTAGTGCGCTTACTCCCGACAAAAGCTAATGGACCACCAAGGTTCCATATCCCTATTTTCTCTTCTATCTTTTTCTCAAAGGACAGAAGGTCACCTCGCTTGCAGCTTTGCCGGGGAGAATGGTGGTATGGATACCGACGGGCAAAGTTCAAGGAAAACATCTTGTCGTAAGGAGTGCGGCAACAAAAGCTAAGTTGCTAAACCCTAAGTGAATTTTTTCTATGAAATTATTTTCCTTGGACGATTTCGACTTTTGTATGGAAAACCTACATGCTAGGGAACCCATCCATGATTGATGGCGCCCTTGTTCTGTTTCAAGTCCGCTTGACGGCTTAAGTGGTTGCGCTCGTGCCTTTGTTCCATTTCGAGTTCGCGCAACGGCTCAAGTGGTTGCGCTCGTGCCCTTACTCTATTTCGAGCCCACTCAACAGCTTAAGTGGCCACACCAAGAATGTTGAGGTATTTTGCCGGCAATGGCATCGCTAGGAGGCTGCTAAGGACCCGCTCCTCGAAGCACTCACGGTAGGGCTGCACATGCCGACAAGGTTTTTCCAAAAAAGCATAGGGAAAACACCATGCAAAGAGGAATCTAACGAGGAGAATATTATGGAGTCACTCAATTAGGGCGAAATTTACATGGGATATCGTATCTTCCTAAGTACATCTTTATTTGACTTTCTCCCCTAGGGGAGATTACAAGATGAAAAAGATGGGAGGAGGAGGCAGATTATGAGAAGAAAAAGATAGGATGAGGCCCCCAACAGAAGCCCAGCCTAACCCCTCTACACAAGCACTATGCGGAGGGGCAGGGCTTATAGAAGGGAAGACGAGAGCCTGGCCCCTCCTGGGCCAGCATTGCATGGAGGAGAAGACCAGCGCTGTGCGGACGAGAGGGGGGCAGAAGCCGAAGTCCACGGGCCTGCCAGAAGATCCAGCTGGAAGATGAGGCAGCGCCCAGGACAAGGTCCCCCGATAAGATCGCCCTGTCGCAAGGGGGTGAACGTGAGGCTGACGATGATGGTGCGGATGTCGATCAGTCAGAGCTTAGGTCGTCATATTCCGACTTGACGGGCTGGAGCTCGGACTCATCGTCACTTTCACCAACACCGTCCTCGTCGTCGCTGTCGCTCGAGGATGAGCTTTCAGTGCCACTCGAGCTCTCTTCGTAGCAGCTGAGACGGACGCCTGAGCGCCCATAAATCTTGACGAAGGCAGATCGACCTCCATCATTTTGAAACGAAGGACGTGTCCATCCTGGAGGTTGTGGGTGTGGGCGAAGGTTTTCCAACCATGCCTGAAGAACATGATGCGACTCTCTGGATACTTGACATCCACCCGCGTGCGGCCATTGCAGCAGCCATGTGCCCGCAGCCACAAAACGGGCGGCTCCTCGGCCTCCATCGCCCTGGCGAAAGGGTGAGGAAGGCACAAATGGCTCCGAAGGGGACCACGTAGTTTGAGGATGAATTCCAGCATCGTCCCCTTGGCATGGGTCTCTTCGAGGAAGGGACCTAGCGTTCGAGGGAGGGATGGAGCAACACTCTGCCTCCCCCGGCCTTGGCCTCCACGACGACCACGGCCCCTCGCACCTCTCCCGCCGCAAACACCCGGGTCACCCTCCACCTCCGCGGCGGAAGCGGTGGCATGATCCAAACGAGAACTCCTCCTTGGTACGGAGGACGGAGGCCGCCCTCGCTCCCTATTCATGCCTATGGGCAGGCGCCACTCAAGGTTTGGAAGAGGTGGAAAGGCGGGCTCTGCAGAATTGTGATCGATGAAGAAGGAAGGATGGATGAGCATCACCCTTGCTGCCCCTCAATTTATAGGGGGAAGCGTGGGGGCTGGCTCTTCCCCGCTCCAAGAGTCTCCGCCCACCTCCTCCAATAGCGTCGCTCGCGATCACGGGGCGAACAGCAACCGCCCCGTTGCTCCAATCCATGGCATTGAAGTTTCTTCCACGGCCAGACTTGAAGTCACGAGCGCTCGTTGCTGGCTCTCCGCTATGCATGTGGCGCGCATGGCAGAAACGGCCTGATGCAACCATGGAAACAATTATTACCGCTCTGTGCACGTACCCCATGTTGCGCACTTAACGTGCATCATGGGAAGGCGTAGTAAGCGGAGTGGTTGCAACGGCAGTTAATCCCTACCACGCATGCTCGTGCAATGTTTGGGCCTAGCCCAACAACGCCTCTATATGGCCTAGGCCCTGGGGCCCCTATCGGTGTACTAAAGTATGGGCCTTTTAGTACCCCATACTTGTGCACAGACAGTTGTAGCCATACCAATGGCAAGGCCTGCTAGGGAGGAACTGAGAACAAATATAGCAACATCAAGAAGGCATTCAAGTCAACGAACCGAAGACCGAAGGCTGGGACCCTGGCAAGATCTTGTTGGGATGGCCTACGGAGCCCCGCCAAGACCCTGCCAGTGCAGAGGCCAACTGTTGCCCCACCGGGGCACGTGTCGAGGCGCCGCCGATGGGACGGGGTCCTGTCCCGTGCCGTGGATAGTCAGAGACACCAGACAGAGCATTAAATGCATTTGTCTTACACCGTCAGTGTTAGGTATGATAACACTGTAGCTCTGTACACCCCATGTACACACTGTACGCCACTGTTGGTGACCCCTTCGAGAGTATAAAAGGAGGCCCAGGGCGTTACAGTAAGGGACTTTTCAACCTTTTCGGACTCCTAGACTTTTGGAGCTCCTCTCTAGCCCATTCTGCATGAGCAGTTGTGTACTCTAGTGCTCCCAGAACCAAAGCTAGAACTCATCCAATAAAATCAAGCAGGAGTAGGGTTTTACGCATCTTTGCGGCCCGAACCTGGGTAAAAATCCCTTGCGATGTTCGTTCGTCCAGCTCTTTGCGCACTCCCATCTCCCTGCCGAACTGAAAGGGGTCCTCCCGATCCCATAGGTGTTCGTCCCCCATGACACCGTTCAGGGCGCCACTCCAAGTGTTGGAGACGCATTTGGAGCTGACTTATCAGTCCCTTCACCGGTTAGTTCTGGTGACCAACATTTTCACTCCACCACGTCCTGGAGGATCAGGTGGCAGCGGGCAAGGAATCTTTGATCCATATGAGCTGGTGAGTGGCCGACTAAAGGAGGCGTATGACTATAGCGAGGCTTTGAAGAAGAATGTTCGACTAAGTACTCTCGTAAGTACCATCCTCAGTCGGTAATTTTGATCCGTATGCAGCTTATTTCTGTTTTGGGTCCCGAGTGGGTTTGCATCTGGGCACACCCACTAGGTGTTCTCTAGTTCCAGTGGGGACGCGCTGAGCGTACCCACTAGATGTTGTCCACTTTGAGGACTTCATGGAGACATTCTGATATGTCTCCCATGTATCTATAATTTTTGCTTGTTCCATGCTATTATATTACCAATCTTGGATGTTTTACAATCATTTTATAGCAACTTTATATCATTTTTTGGGACTAACCTATTGACATAGTGCCAAAGTGCCAGTTGTTGTTTTTGCTTGCTTTTTACTTCGCAAAAAATCACTACCAACCGAAGCCCAAACGTCCTAAAAATTTGTGGAGATTTTTTTTGCACCAGAAGACACCAGATGGGCCAAACAAGTGCCACAGAGGAGGCCCGAGGTGGGGAACGCCCACCAGGCTGCGCCACGGGCCCCTGGCGCGGCTTGGTGGGTGGTTCCCACCTCGGGACCCCCCTCCACCGACTATCGACCCTATAAATTCACAAATATTCAAAAAACTCTAGGGGAGTCGACGAACACAATTCCAGCCGCCGCAAGTTCCAGAACATTGACATCCAATCTAACACCATCATGGAGTGGTTCATCTTCTTCATAGGTGCCTCTCCGATGATGTGTGAGTAGTCCACCATAGACCTACGGGTCTATAGGGAGTAGCTAGATGGCTTCCTCTCTCTCTTATGATTCTCAATACAATGGTCTCTTGGAGATCTATTTGATGTAATAACTTTTGCGGTGTGTTTGTTGGGATCTGATGAATTTTGAGTTCATGATCAGTTTCTATCTATGAATATGATTTCAGTCTTCTTTGATATCTTTTTTGCATGATTACTTATAGCCTTGTATTTCTTCTTCGAATCTTTGGTTTAGTTAGGCCAACTAGATAGATTTTTCTTCCCACCAGAAGATGTGCTTTGTGATGGGTTCGATCTTGCTGTGTTCTTTCCCAGTGACAGAAGGGATAGCAAGGTACGCATGTATTCTTACCATTAAGGATAACAAGATGGGGTATATTCCTATATGAATAGATCTTTTCTACATCATGTCACCGTTCTTATTGCATTACTCCATTTCTCCATGAACTTAATACAAAAGATGCATGATGGATAGCGATTGATGTGTGGAGTAATAGCAGTAGATGCAGAATCATTTCGGTCTACTTATCTTGGACGTGATGCCTATATAATGATCATTGCCTGGATATCATCATGATTATTTGATCTTCTATCAATTGCCCAACATTAATTTGTTCACTCACCGTGTGCTATACTCAAGAGAGAAGCCACTAGTGAAACCTACAGCCCCTGGGTCTACTTCTCCAACATATTGCTTTCCGATCTACTATTTTTCCATTTTCTTTTCAGGTCTACTAAACCAAAAAAACAAAAATACCTTGCTAGACCTTTTGTTTACCTATTTTATTTTTTGTTCTTGCGAGATCTATTTGCCAAAACTATCATTACCTAATCTATCTTTTTATGGTTGAGAGCTTGACAACCTCTCTTACGCGTCGGGTTGCAAGTATTTGTTATTTGTGTGCAGGTGCTATTTACGTAGGTGCTTGATCTTCCTCTACAAATTGATACCTTGGTTTCATAACTGAGGTAAAACTTACCGTCGTTGTGCTGCATCATCCCTTCCACTTTGGGGAAATACCGACACAGTCTCAAGCTACGTCAACCGATATTCTGGCGCCGTTGTCAGGGAGGAAGCAATCTCTTCGCCTACCAATCTTGGTGACTAGGAGACATCATCAACACCTATCAGGTTCGTAATCACAAATCTCATCTCCTTGCAATTTACATTATTTGCCATTTGCCTCTCGTTTTCCTCTCCCCCACTTCACAAATTTGCCATTTTATTCGCCCTCTTTTTCGTTTGCTTTTCTTGCTTGTTTGCTATCTTGGCTTGTGTTGCCATGTGCCTTCTATTTGCTTGCATATTTGCTTGCTAAAAATCTATTGATATGGATCCTCATCCACTTGCTAATATTTTCAAAAGACCAAATTATCATGAACCAATTTCTACTGACTTGAGTGCACTTGATTATCTCTATGAAGTTTTGTTTGAAAATTATGAATCTGAATTTTTTGATGAAATGTTCAAAGAAAAAATTTATGAGGTGATTCATGATAGCTCCTTGATTGAAAAGCATGATTGCAATGATGTTACTATAAAATCTATTAATTTCATTTATGTTAATGATATGCAAAACTACAAGCTTGGGGATGACAATTTTGCCATGTCCACAATGATCATGATCGGGGTGATAATGCTTCTTATGATCTTGAAAATTTATTTAAGCCTCATGTTTAATATGTTATTGATAATAATGTTTGCAATTACCGAAAGTGGGTTTGGAACAGTGTCAACTTTAGGTAAAAATAATCCCATATATTTGGTGAGTGTCCAATCTTATGAATTTTTTGATAAAAATGGGTTTGGAGAGGTCATAACTTTAGTTGATGATAATCCCACTATTTTGGAAGACGATAAAAACTTTATGCATGTTGATCATAAAGAGAGTATTGATTATGATAGATATATTGTTGAATTTGATTATGATCCTACATGTAATTATTACGAGAGAGGAAATATGGTTGTAGAAATTGTCATGGTACTAAATAACCTCGTTTCATGTTGAGATTTCTATTCTCTCTTTCTTCTTCCATCCATATGCTAGTTTTTGCTTGCCTTGATAATTTGTTTGCTTATAAAATGCCTATGCATAGGAAGTATGTTAGACTTAAGTTTGTTTTCCATATGCTTCATGATGCTCTTTTTGTGTTGCAATTATTATCTTTCATGAGGGCATCATTGAAATCTCAAGCCTATCTTAATGGCTATAAAGAAAGAGATCGTTGGGAGGCAACCCAATGAATAAAATTTATTTTATCTTTTAATTTCTATTTTTGAGTGTTTACACAGTTATGCCTCTGTTATGATTGTGTTTTTATGTTTTATTTAGTGTTTCTGCCAAGTAGAACATTTATGATGATTCATAAGATGAGTAAAAACAGTGCTGAATCTAAAACAAAAAATTTGCCTCCAGTGTTCGAATTTTCATTTTTTACTGGAGCGTGATAATGAGATCTAATTTAAAAATATATATTTCTATACAAATTCTTTACATTGTCCTAATTGTTCCGAATTTTCTGAGTTATAGAAGTATGGTTAGAGTACAGATTACTACAGATTGTTCTGTCTGAAACAGATTCTGTTTTCGTTGCATTGTGTGGTTGTTTTGATGAATCTATGTCTTGTATCGGGGGGTATAAGTCATGGTAAACTTAGAATATGATAACCCTCAAGTATAGGGTAGCCTTTATCGATAAGTAAGAGTGTCGAACCCAATGAGGAGCTAAATGTAGAACAAATATTCCGTCAAGTTCTATCGACCACCGATACAACTCTACGCACGCTTAACGTTCGCTTTACCTAGAACAAGTATGAAACTAGAAGTACTTTATAGGTGTGATAGGATAGGTTTGCAAGATAATAAAGAGAACGTAAATAAAAACTAGGGGCTGATAAGATAAAGAAACAACTAAGTTAGTTTAACGAGTGTGAAAAAGTGGTGGTAGGAATTGCGGAATTGTCCCTAGGCAGTTGATAACTAGACCGGTAATCATTATTGCAATTTTATATGAGGGAGAGGCATAAGCCAACATACTTTCTCTACTTGGATAATATGCACTTATGATTGGAACTCTAGCAAGCATCCGCAACTACTAAAGATCATTAAGGTAAAACCCAACCATAGCATTATAAGGTATCAAGTCCTCTTTACTCCCATATGCAACAACCCACCTACTTGGGTTTATGCTTCCGTCACTCAAGCAAATGACCATAGGAAAATCATGAACACACAGCAAGGATCCCTCGTGCTTGCACGACACAGAGAGCACCATATGACAGCACCAATAATAAAACATGCAACTCAAACCAATCATGATCATCAATCAACCAATAGGACAAAATAGATTTACTCAGACACCATAGGATGGAACACATCATTGGATAATAATATGAAGCATAAAGCACCATGTTCAAGTAAAGGGTACAGCGGGTTGTGGGAGAGTGGACCGTTGTAGATAGATGGGGGAAGGTGATGGAGGTGTTGGTGAAGATGACGGAGTTGTTGGAGTAGATCGATGTCACGATGATGGCCCCAGCAGCATTCCGGTGCCACCGAGAGAGAGGGGGAGAGAGCCCCCCTCCTTCTTCTTCTTCCATGACCTTCCCCCTATATGGTAGAAGGGTTTCCCCTCCGGTACATGGCCTCCATGGCGGCGGAGGGGTGAGAGCCCCACCGAGATTGGATCTATCTCTCTGTTTCCTTCTGTTTCTACGCTCCCATATGCTGGCCTTTCACCATTTCTTAAATATCTAGAGCTCCATAACTCCGATCGGGCTGAAATTTTGAGGGGATTTTCGTTATAAAAATATATTTCCTGCGGACGAAGGACACCTCCAACCGACCTAAGGGGTAGCCACAAGCCCTCAGGGCGCACCCTACCCCCCAGGGCGCGCCTGGCAGGCTTGTGATCCCCTCGGGCACTGCCTTCTGTTAATTCCACTTCCCAAAATTCACATATGTTCCAAATAAAATATTTGTAAGTTTTTATCCCATTTGGAATTCGTTTGATATGGATTTTCTGTGAAACAAAAACATGCAACAAACAAGAACTGGCACTGGGCACTGGATCAATATGTTAGTCCCAAAAATAGTATAAAAGTTGCCAAAAGTATATGAAAGTTGTAGAATATTAGCATGAAACAATCAAAAATTATAGATACAATGGAGACGTATCAGAATACAGTAGATATGATGCAATAATAAAATATTAATTGCTTTAAAACAGCACTTAGAGTAATAATTTTCTTTATTATACTAAGGATCTCACGAGAATTTTGTCAAGTTTTGTGTGATTGAAGTTTTCAAGTTTTGGGTGAGATCACGATGGATGAAGGAATAAGGAGTAAGAAGATACTAAGCTTGGGGATGATACAACACCCCAAGATATTATCCAAAGAGTAACAAGCAACTAAGCTTGGGGATGCCCCGAGTGGCATCCCCTCTTTCTTATAACAACCATCGATATTTTACTTGGAACTATATTTTATTCGTGACATATCATGAGTTTTTCTAGGAGCGTCTTGTATCTTTGCTTTATTTGCTTTCTATCCTTGCTGAACACACCTATTTTAGAGAGCCAAAATTATGCTATGATTTGCTGGAATTGCTCTATATGCCTCACTTAAATCTATTGAGCTATGGAATTGCTCTAGTGCTTCACTTATATCTTTTTGAGCATGACGTGCTTTTGCATGTTTGAAGAAATGCTCTCATGCTTAACGTATATTAATTTGAGAGTTATTAATTTTGAAGAAATCCTCTCATGCTTCACTTATATTATTTTGAGAGATGAAACTTTTATGCTCATGTTCTTCACCTATATCTATGTGAGCTTGTCAAAAGCAATGGCAATATATGAAACTAGTCCCAAAGTGATATATAGTTAAGAGGGATATAATAAAAACTTTCATGAAGAGAATTGGACAAATTAAACTTGATTCTTTTTAATAGTTTTGATACATGACGATAGTAATATGTGAGTTATGTTAGTGAGTAGTTATGCTTTGTAAGAATATTGATATTAAGGTTTGTGATTCCCTATGCAAGCACGAAAGCCTATAGTTGTGCTATGAAATTACATCCTATTTATGGTGCATTATTCGGTTTTAGTTATGCAAAATGCTCGCTTATGTGATTTTTCATTTCTTGTTGGATGTTGCTCAATCTATTTGCTAGGCTTCACTTGTACTAAGTAGAAATACTACTTGTGCATCCAAAATCCTTAACCCCAGTTTTGCCATTGGATTCCATGATACCTATCTATATACGGTATTTCCATGCCGTTCCAAGCAAATTTGTATGTGCCATCTCTAAATTTCAAAATATAATTTCCTTTTTCTGTGCTTGTACCGCTCATGAAATGGTGGGGGTGACCGATATTTTTCCATGCTAGATGTGTTATTCTCAAGATGAGTGTTTATTCATTTATCATTGCATGAGAGTACAACGGTAATAGGGATGCCCATTCCTGAAATAAAATGAAAAAGAAAGATTTTTTTACTTTATGTTATCAAATAATAAATTCCTTGGAAAGTGTTGGTATGGAAGGCAACCGTGGATTCGGCTAGCCATGGGAAGTGAAAGTATGGTGGAAAAAGGAATGCACATTATTTTCTATTTGGGAACCGCTTATGATTTATCTAGCATGGAAAGGTATTGAAATCTCTCGGTCGTTTTCGTTGACATGAAAGGCATGCCACCCAAAATATTTTTCTCTATCAATTTAAACCATGAGCCCTAGCACCTCTACAAATCCCTACTTCCCTCTGCGAAGGGCCTATCTATTAACTTGACACAATTTTTATTTTAATTTGAGTCTCCATCTTCTCTTATAAAGCACCAACTAGGAGGCACTATGATCATACTTGAGCATTATGTGTAGCTAATATTTGAGTGTGTTTCATGAATAGATCAATGATTGAGCATGAAGGGCTAGGGATAACTTGCTTTAGTGTTGATATTCCCAAAGACATGGTTGCTTGTTGATATGCTTGAGTATTAAAGTTTTCATGTCAAAACTAGACTATTGCTTTGAACCATCTAAAAGTCCAAATGTCCATGCTACAAAAGAAAAGAATATGTGATGAACATGGGAAACATTCCACATCAAAAATTCTGTTTTTATCATTTACCTACTCGAGGACGAGTAGGAATTAAGCTTGTGGATGTTGATACGTCTCCAACGTATCTATAATTTTTGCTTGTTCCATGTTGTTATATTATCAATCTTGGATATTTTATAATCATTTTATAGCAACTTTATATCATTTATTGGGACTAACCTATTGATATAGTGTCAAAGTGTCAGTTGTTGTTTTTTGCTTGTTTTTTACTTCGCAGAAAATTAGTATCAAACGAAGCCCAAACGTCCTGAAATGTTTTGGATATTTTCTGGACCAGAAGACACCAGATGGGCGAGACAAGTGCCATAGAGGAGGCTCGAGGTGGGGGAACACACACCAGAGTGCGCTAGAGGCACTACAAGAAATATGTCAAGTTGCGACCATCAATATTGGTCACTGAATGGTCACTGTTTTCCATTTTTAACCTTTTTAGGACCAAAAACAGTTGGTCAAAAGTTGGCCGTCTTTAATGAACTTTAATGACCTTCTTTGTAACATGGTCTTAGAAGGTAATGACCAAAATGAAAGGTCGTTGATCCTACAACCAATTATTTTGGTCGCTTGTTAGCTGCCCAGGCCATATCGGATCCAACTTGGCAAGCTGACGTGGCAAAATCGTGACCAATTGGATTGGTCATTGATAAGATTCAGCCTAGTCCAATTCGGTGTCTATATGGGTCGAGCCCATTAATTCGGCCATTTCAATATGTATTTTTCCTAATAATTTTCGCTAGCTTCATGGGCCTAGCTCAGCAATTCGGCCTTTTATTTTCTAGGATGCAGCCTTTTATCTACTAATTTTCAATTTCCAGCCATTTATTTTGCAGCTGGTCCCACCAGCCAGATTGGTCCCACTTGTCATGCTTATCTCAAAATTGGTCCCACACATCAAAAATTTCAAAATTTGTCAAACCATCATTATAACTTGGACCCCCTTGTCAAGTTTCCATTTCACGAGTATTCAAATCACATACATAATCATTATTTCGAACAATCTAGAGAGCAAATGAAATTCGTCCAAAACAACACTATATTAGTCTATTACAATCCTTAAAGTATACTACAGCCGGATAAGCCTACTACTGCCTACAATTACAATACATATATATGCTACTCTTTGTTGATATGCTTCACAGCTTTGGACTTGGATTCGCACTTCACCTGTGCAAAAGATAAGAATGAACATATAAGAATAAGAATGTGTACAGAACATCAAAAAATGGCCAATGAGGAATCCAATAACTTGTAAGCAAGAATTGACAGCAAATGAAATGTACATAAATAGTATGACTAACACTAACTAGTATGTGTTGATGGAGTGACTAAAACGTTCTCACTAGCTAGGATTTTTTTGGTGTATAGTATACTAGCATGTGCAACTCTAATTAAATTGATCATAGAAATGAAAAGAATTGTAAGAACGAGTTCATTTAGGATCCAGCCATGTCAAATTTTAAGCACCAATAGAACAGATCTAACAAACCAAACCATTATCATCATGAATCAGGATTTATGGTTCTAGCAAAATGATAAAGAGACGGAGATATACGCATCGAGCATACCAGCTACTACAATAAAAGGTCCTGATGCATGCATGAGCACTTCTTAATATTTATATTCATCATCACAGCAACCTATAGCCACCTATGCTCATTGTTACAAATCTATGCATACTTTAAAAAAATAAACCTATCTATTTGGAACCAGAATAGGTTTCTCACTCAAATTTGAATTCACTGGTTTCTCCTCCGAACTATTGAAATCTCAGGCCACTAATTCTCTAGTTTCTTAGGCAACAAACATCACTACAAATTTTGATGAAATGAATAGGTCCAGCCGATGACTACACAACAATAACTACTTCAGACATTGTCTGGAGAAATGCTCATTATTTTTTTTCTGTATAAAAGAAATTTTGAGCTAAGCAGTAACACTGGTTACTGACTACACATGTACCACCAGAATTACCAAACAAGATTATAAAAACCCCAGAAGAAAAAAGAGGAGACTAAAAAATTGCTTGAACAAGCTTGTTATTTAACACAGCTATGAAAATGTAAGTTGACAATAGACAAACACCCACTCAATCAGACACTACATGTGCTTGTTTCATCACGTTATAAAGGAGCAGCACAAATGTAATTTGCTACTTGCGAGACCACCACACATAAATATATCATATATCGGTTTACATTACACTGTTATAAGTTGCAATTTATTTATGCGGCGAACAAAGAAGCAAACCATATATAAATATACCTGCACCTGCAGTGGTTGTATCTGCAGCAGGTTCTCTGAAAAGAATGAGCCGCAGCTTCCTCGTTGTTATCCACCTTCTCCACCCATCGATGCGTCGCAACAGCCTGCACACAAACACGGACACAGATTCAGTCCTCCTTGGCATCTAAAGATTTCAGTCCTCCTTGTTAACACAGCCTACAGCACTTGGTGTGGTGCCAATGTTAGATCAGATTAGCTTCGAGGAGTAGAAGAGGATGCACACAGACACACACACAATATCCAGTGTTGAGCGTTCACACACATAGATGCACATACTGACTGAACATTTGAATCGAATATGAATAGACCACAGGAACAAGCATCTGAGACGAGATGATACCTTCAAGAGGGGGGCAAGCGTGTAGTAGGGCACCATGACCACATCGGTGGGGGTCTGGATCTTACTCCACTCAATCTGCTCCAAGTCGTTGCTGCAGGACGCACAACACAACACAACTGTCAGAAACCAATCAACCACGCACGAGCAAGCGAGCATACACATGGCGGCGGGGGAGATTCGCATTATTACCTGCGGCTGATGAACCAAACCTTCTCATGCTCGTTCTCGCTGGGTTCATCAGCAGCGAAATTACTCCTCCGTCTCTGGCTCTGGTTCATACATGTTCATGCATCCCTTGATTCCCTTCACAGAGATGATGTATAGGTTCTTGGCACTAGTGTTATCAGCGCAGTTCACAGTGGCTGCCACTGGTAGACCCAACGGCATCTGGGACTTATTTCCAGCGGAACCTCCATGCCCTGCAGTTCAAGAACAGGCATACACAAGAAGATGGTTAGATAAAAGGACCACATATATTTACAGTACACTAACCCAATAATCTGGAGAAGCACGACAGCCACACATTGGCGCTATGATTACATGATTCATGAAAGTCCTCCCGTAGCTAATTAAGGAGTATATCTATTTACTGAGCCAAGATAAATACAACACAAGCATCTGAGAAACACGCCAATAAGAAATAGAAGAAGGCCATCACCATGCACAAGATCTCTTGCACTGGAAAGAACCTTTAATAACAGACTAAAACTTGAAACAAAAACACTAATTTACCATGCGTGAGAGCAATTTTCGACTCAGTGAAGCTACAACCATAAGCATCTACCAAAGATGGGAGGACATATTCTATAGATACGCGCTCATTTCCAAGACATGAGAAGGCCCTAAACTAGATCTAAATACCGATAAAATCACTACAGCCAAATAGAAACACCATCGGTAAAGCATCATCTACACCATATCTGACAACCGACAAAACTTAAGCTAGCACCAAATTCGCACTAAGAACAGGAACAAAGCTGATAATTGTTACTCGTGTCCAAACATGATACTCTTCCCAAGGTGTCAAGAAATGAAAGAAAAGGAGGAGACTCATCGGGTCGATCTCGTGTCTTCTCTAGATAACAATCCAAGCAGCAGTAGGAGGAAGTTTATCGGGGGTGGGGGTACTGACCGTGGGGTGGTGCTCGAAGGGGTGCTCCTCCTCCAGGTGCACGATGAGGGAGGCGACGCCGTGGTCCTCGCAGCATTAGGGGCATGCCAAGTCGGGCCTTCCCGTGTTCTCATCGCCGTCCATATCCAGCTCGTCCATCCCCGCCTGATCTATGCCCACGCAAGAACCGGAAAATCAATCAATCAACCTACCAATCAATCAGGAAATCCACCGCGGAGCGAAAGGGAGAATCGATCCAATCGATCAATCCCGGGAGAGCGGGCGGACGTACCGGCATGGCCGAGCTGTGCTGCGTAGAATCGCTTGGCGGCGGCCAGGTGCGAGATCCAGTGCTCCAAGTCCATTCGACATATAGATAGATAGGTAGGGCCTTCCACCGGAGCCTCTCGTGATCCAGTGCTCCTCCGCCCCCTGCTCTCTCCTCCGGCTGGATGGATGGAGCTTCTCCCGTGTTAATGAGAGGAGATAGGGGAGCGGGGCGGAAGGGGAGTGGTAGTGGTGGGGAGGGGAGGAAGGGGCCAAGGCTGGGGCGGAAGGGAGCGGTCGGAGGTCGTGGCGCCGGGTGGAAGGGAGTAGCCGGAGGTGGTGGTGGTCGGGAGGGGGAGGAACGAGCCGAGGGTGTGGCGGCTCGATCGTATCTGGAGAGTGAGGGAGAATGAGAGGGTGAGTGGGAGGTTTTGGCTTCTCACGAGAGGCTCCACCGTTGGATAGGTGATGATGGATGGCACAGATCGTATCTAACTCGGTGATCCGCATGAAGGCAGTTTCTTGTCTTTCATTGGCCGGCTCTAAACTTGATTTTTTTACACAAATCTCTCGAAAAATTATAGTTACAGAATTGGACTACATCATTTTTCAAATATATTATATCACATTTTGAGTGTCAAGATGTTTCCATCCACTCTTATTAAAAGTTCAAACATCCGGCGCCCAATAGCTATTTCAAGGCAAATGGTCAATGTTATGAGAAGATTCATGGTATAGTTTGTTCAAATGACATCATATTTTTCATAATTTTGCATGTTAAAATTACAAACAATGTTTCTTGAGGAAGTTTTCATTTTTTTTGCACGGAAATTTCATTTTTCATTTTTCGAGTACCAAAATGAGTTTTTTTGTGTAGGTCCTATCATATATTTGTTGCAAAATTGAAACAAATCAATTTTTTAAAATACTAGGCCATATTTAATGTACAATTGACAAAATGGTTGGGTGTCAAAAGATTTGAGCCACCTCTCGTGAAAAAGACAAATTTTCGCTGATTCAGTAGGAAGCGGGTCAAATTTGAACTACAGATGCCTTATAGTTCTCATGATTTTTTACAAAATATATTTCTAGGTACATAAGTATATATTTAATCACAGAAACACGAAAAGTTTTCCAAGATTCAACCACTAGCTAGGAACGGGCATGCCCATCGTTTTGACCCCATTTTGAAATGGGCATGCAAAATTCAAAAACAAATCAAAAATTGTAAAACCTTCGCATTGTGTCATTATATGTGACCAAGTTACCATAAAAAATAATAAACTTGTAATACAATAATTATTTTGAAAAATTGCTCTAAAAAATGAGTTATCATGTGTGAAGATTCATGGCTTTCAAACCAACTGATCAAACTTATGGCCACATTCATGGCATAGTTCCTTCAAATGATCTCATATTATGCACAAGGGTGCATATTGGAATGACAAACAATGTTGTCTAAGGAAGTTTTCATTTTCCTTGGACGAAACATTCATTTTTCATTTTTTGAGTGTCCAAAATGAGTTTTTTTGTGAAGGACCTACCATATATTTGTTGGAAAATTGGATCGAATCATTTTTCTAAAATATTAGGTCCTATTTAATGTACAATTGACTAAATGGTTGGGTGTTAAAAGCTTTGAGCCACCTCTCATGAAAAAGACAAATTTTAGGAAGCGGGTCAAATTTGAACTACAGCGGCCTTATAGTTTGCTCGTGATTTTTTCCAAAAATAATTTCTAGGCACATAAGTATCTATTTAATCACATAAACACCAAAAGTTTTCCAAGATTCAACCACTAGCTAGGAACAGGCATGTCGTCGTTTTGACCGCATTTTGAAGTGGGCATGCAAAATTCAAGAAAAAAACAAAGAATTGTCAAACCTTCGCATTGTGTCCTTATATGTGATCAAGTTACCATGAAAAACAATAAGCTTGTAATACGACGATTATTTTCAAAAATGAGCTACCATGTGTGAAGATTCATGGCTTTCAAGCCAAATGATCAATCTTATGGCCACATTCATGGCATAGTTTGCTCAAATGATCTCATATTATGCACAAGGATGCATACTGGAATGACAAACACTGTTTTCTAAGGAAGTTTTCATTTTCTTTGGACGGAAAATTCGATTTTCATTTTTTGAGTGCCCAAAATGAGTTTTTTTGTGAAGGACCTACCATATATTTGGTGCAAAATTGGGCTGAATTATTTTTCTAAAATATTAGGTCCTATTTAATGGACAATTGACTAAATGGTTGGGTGTCAAAATCTTTGAGCCACCTCTCGCGGAAAAGACAAATTTCCCCCGATTCAGCACGAAGCGGGTCAAATTTGAACTATAGCTACCTTATAGTTTGCTCCTGATTTTTTTCCAAAACTAATTTCTAGGTACATAATTATATATTTAATTAGAGATACATGGTTTGGTGGCGAGATATCGAGGTTTCGACGATGGACGATGGCTCCAACTCCACAACATGCAAACTGGCATGCCAGCCACGTAGTCACCGTGTGACCTTACCATTGTCGTGCATTCTGAGTGGCCTAGGCATGTCTGATGCCTTGGTCACTCCCCCGGTAGGTGCTAGAAATAACAATACAACAAAAGAATCTCACGAGGAGACTAAACTAAGCTGAAACATGAATTAGCAGCCAAATGTTTGATTAGTGGTGGGGGAAATTAACATGGCCAATGGGCCTGGGTTTTAGCTGAGGATGACAATCTACTAAGGAGACTATCTTGGCAAAATTTCAGCTCAAATAGAGGATCCTAAGTGGCACTTGCTTTACAAAGTACCACACGGGACAGAAATATGAATGTTGAAGCTAGGCTCAAATGGATAAATGGATTGAGATCAAAGTCGGTGGGGGATAGTAATTTGGGCATAAGAAGGCACTATAAAAATTGTATACCATTTGTACATGCCAAAGTGGTACATCCTTCACAATCCTCTTCTTTGGACAGAAAATAGAAATTGATGCTGGGCCGACATAGATGATTGGATTGAGCTGAAATTTGGAGGTGGATGTTGATATGGACATATAAAGGAACTGTACAAATTTTATACCATTTGGACTAATACAAATGGTACTTCCTTCACAATTTTCTCCACTGAACAGAAAATTAGGAAGAATATTGAGGATAATTGGCTACACTAAAATCAGATAACATTTGGTGTAGGGAGGTTCTATGTGCAGGGGTCGTGTCCTGGTAAATTATCAGTAATTATAAAGCAATATAAAATATAGTTGCTTCACAAATTGAAAATATTACCAAAAACAAAGATTGGACGGTAAGATCGCATGGATTACTAGATGGGGATCAAATTTTGTGTAGAGCTATTATATTGGCAAATAGAATATGTCGAAAAATTGCAGTGCATTAGGAGATGCCTAGCTAGTACTTACTTCGCAAAGCTTCTAGTTGAATAGAAACTTTTGAAATTTACCGAGGAAGATTTAATAGGCAAATGAAGATGAATTTTTTCATGAGGCAATTATTTGTATAGAAAAGAGTGCCCAAAATTTTTGAGGGAAATCCAAGAAATATAAATATCACTTCCTTCACAAAAGTGTTGTTCTGAACAGAATAGGAAAATGAATATTCCTGGATTATTTTTGAACTAGGCAAGGAAGGGTTTTTACATTTGAGGAAGATATGATCCAAAGAATTTATGAGAATTTTTTAGGAATTTTGGGAATGACAAAAAATGTAGGCTACTTCACAACCTAGGACAACAATTGACACATGGACATGACACATAGGCAAAACTGATGAGGTGGTGCCTAGTCATAGAAATGCACCACAATTTACAAGGCTATGACCATCTATATTGGTCATTATCATCTACAAATAAGGTACCATCCAGTGTTGTCTGCTTTATGACCATTTCGTGTAAGGAAATGATGACCTTTTCTAACCAAAATGGTCGTTACGGTTTAGCGTGTGGAGCCCCCAAACAGCTTATGACCAATTGGTCTCAAATGGTCGTAGTTTTATGACCATTTCTTCCAGGGTCACTTCTAGAAGGTCACAAGTTGACATATTTCTTGTAGTGAGCCCCTGGCGCGGCTTGGTGGGCGGTGCCCACCTTGGGACCCCCCCTCCACCGACTATCAACCCTATAAATTCACAAATATTCGAAAAACCCAAGGGGAGTTGACGAAACACAATTCCAGCAGCCACAAGTTCCAGAACCTCGAGATCCAATCTAAGACCATCACGAAGGGGTTCATCTTCTTCATAGGTGCCTCTCCGATGATGCGTGAGTAGTCCGCCATATACCTGCGGGTCTGTAGGCAGTAGCTAGATGGCTTACTCTCTCTCTCTTATGATTCTCAGTACAATGGTCTCTTGGAGATCTATTTGATGTAATGACTTTTGTAGTGTGTTTGTTGGGATCCGATGAATTTTGAGTTCATGAATAGTTTCTATTCATGAATATGATTTGAGTCTTCTTTGATCTCTTATTTGCATGATTACTTATAGCCTCGTATTTCTTCTTTGAATCTTTGGTTTAGTTAGGCCAACTAGATCAATTTTTCTTGCCATGGGAAGAGGTGCTTTGCAATGGGTTCGATCTTACGGTGTTCTTTCCTAGTGGCAGAAGGGGCAGCCAGGCACGCATGTATCGTTGTCATTAAGGATAACAAGATGGTGTATATTCCTACATGAATAGATCTTGTCTATATCATGTCATCGTTCTTATTGTAGTACTCCATTTCTCCATAAACTTATTACACTAAATGCATGCTGGATAGCGGCCGATGTGTGGAGTAATAGAAGTAGATGCATAATCGTTTCGGTCTACTTATCTTGGACATGCTGCCTATATAATGATCATTTCCTATATATTGTCATGATTATTTGATCTTCTAACAATTGCCCAACAGTAATCTGTTCACCCACCATGAGCTATACTCATGAGAGAAGCCACTAGTGAAACCTACGGCCCCCGGGTCTACTTTTCCAACATATTGCTTTCCGATCTACTATTTTGCCATTTTGTTTTCAGATCTAGTAATCCAGAAAACCCAAAAATACCTTCCTGCACTTTTTGTTGACCTATTTTATTTTGTGTTCTTGCGAGATCTATTTAACCAAACTATCATTACCTAATCTATCTTTTTATCATTGAGACCTTGACAACCTCTCTTGTGCGTCGGGTTGCAAGTATTTGTTATTTGTGTGCAAGTGTTGTTTACGTAGGTGCTTGATCTTCCCGTACGGCTTGATACCTTGGTTCATAACTGAGGGAAATATTTACCGTCGTTGTGTTGCATCATCCCTTACTCTTTGGGGAAATACCGACCCGGTCTCATGCCACGTCACATTCCTGGAGGCCGCTACCTGGATCGCAGACGACATCGACCTCGACACCTTGATTGATGCAGCAGTCCCTTCATCCTCTGAGTGATTCTCAGATAAAAAACTTTGAATTTGATTTGCCTCAAAATGTCAAGTGGTTGATGTAGCCGTGAACTTTAAGTGAGCCTGGGGCTCTTGCCATCTGCACTTTTATTTTGAACAATATGCAGTTTTTTTGCCTCATCTTAATTCGACTTTTGAGTCTTTGAGGGTAGGCGAGATCTCACAGGGAGCACCAGATTACTTAGGTGATTAATGGACCGTAGCTGAGTACCCAAGTGTGGATGATGACCTCACTCTGAATAGTTTTTAACTTAGGTGATGACTAGATCACAGCTAAGCCCCCGAGTGTGGATCATGTCCTCACTCAAAGTAGTTTTAAACTTAGGCAATGACTAGATCGCAGCTAAGCCCCCGAGTGTGGATGATGTCTTCGCTCGGAGTAGGTTTTAACTTAGGTGATAACTGGATCGTAGCTAAGACCCCAGGTGTGGATGATGTCCTCACTCAGGGTGGTTTTTAAATTAGGTGATGACTGGATCACGGCTAAGCCCTGAGTGTCGATCATGTCCTCACTTGGAATAGTTTTTAACTTAGGCGATGACTGGATCATAGATAAGCCCCCGAGTGTGGATGATGTCCTCACTCGGAGTATTTTTATTAAATTAGGTGATGACTGGATCGCAGCTAAGCCCTCGATTGTGGATAATGTCCTAACTCGAAGTATTTTTTTAACTTAGGCGATGAATGGATCGCAGATAAGCCCCCAAGTCTAGATGATGTCCTCACGCGGAGTATTTTGTTTAACTTAGGTGATGACTGGATCGCAGCTAAGCCCCCGAGTGTGGATGATGTCCTCACTCAGAGTATTTTTTAACTTAGGCAATGACTGGATCGCAACTAAGCCCCCAAGCGTGGATGATGTCCTCACTCGAAGTATTTTTTTAACTTAGGCGATGACTAGATCGCAGCTGAGCCCCCGAGTGTGGATGATGTTCTCATTCAAGAGTATTTTTTAACTTAGGCGATAAATGGATCGCAGCTAAGCCCGCGAGTGTGGATAATGTCCTCACTCTAAGTATTTTTAACTTAGGCGATGGCTAGATCGTAGCTAAGCCCCTGAGTGTGGATGATGTCCTCACTCGAAGTATTTTTTAACTTAGGCGATGATTGGATCACGGCTAAGCCCCGAGTGTGGATGATGTCCTCACTTGAAATAATTTTAAGTTAGGCAATGACTGGATCGCATCTAAGCCCTCGAGTGTGTGTGATGTCCTCACTTGGAGTATTTTTAACTTAGGCGATGATTGGATCGCAGCTAAGCCCCCAAGTGTGGATGATATCCTCGCTCGGATTATTTTTAACTTAGGCGATGTTAGGTTCGTAGCTAAGTCATTTCACCCACTAGGGGCAATTGGAAGGAGTGTAAATTTTTATTCATCAAAATCACTTTGAAATTCATTCCAGGAATGAAAAAGGTTATTTGTTTGTTCTATGTGAAAAACTTCCGGAACAGGTCTGTCTACCAAGTTCGGGGTTGTTCCACCTCCTTCTTGAAGTTGTAGAGCCAATAGGCTCTGTTGTTTAGAACTTTGGATATTGCGAATGGCCCTTGCCATGGCGGTGCCAGCTTGTGAGGTTTCTGTTGATCCAGTCGGAGGATAATATCCCCTTCCTGAAAGGCACACCCTCTCACCAGTCTATCGCGGTAGCGCCTCAAATCCCGCTCATGCATTGTCCAGGAAATTTAAACTATCCTGTCGCGCTTCCTCAGCTTCAGAGCAAAGTTCCACTTGGTGGGAATTGTGAAGTATGTCGCTCGGCAGGTGTCGTGGTTTTGGCACGACAAATGTTCTCACCAAAAAACTTAGGTGTGGAGCCATCGCAGCGAGGTGGCGACTTGAAGGGGTTGATCGGGAACGAGAGACAAAGGGTTTACCCAGGTTTGCCCCCTCCAATGGAGGTGAAAGTGTTGGGGAACGTCGCATGGGAAACAAAAAAATTCCTACGCACATGCAAACCTATCCATGGTGATGAGCATCTACGAGAGGGAGAGTGGATCTACATACCCTTGTAGATCGCTAAGCGGGAAGCGTTAAGAAACGCGGTTGGTGTAGTCGAACTTCTTCGCGATCCAAATCGCCGAACGTCCCGCGATCTAATCACGAACCGTCCCGCGATCTCGTCACGATCCGTCCCGCGATCCGATCACGAACGTCCCGTGGCCTTGATCACGATCCTTCCGATCTAGTACCGAACGGACGACACCTCCGCGTTCAGCACACGTGCAACTTGATGACGATCTCCACCGTCTTGATCCAGCAAGAGAAGGTGGAGAGGAGAGAGAGTTCACCGGCAGCGTGACGGTGCTCCGGTGATGGTGGTGGAGCAATTCCGGCAGGGCTTCGCCTAAGCACTGCGGAACTACGATCTAGAGGAGAAATTATGCACCGGTGGAACGGGTAGCACGTGGCCGGAAATTCTGTCCAAAAACCACCCAATACACTAGTATATATAGGAGGAGAGGAGAGGAGAGGCATCCAAGGCCTTTGGGTCGGCCGAAATAGGAGGTGGGAAGCAATCCTACTTCACCTCCAATCCTACTTGGAGTAGGATTGCCTCCTATTGGCTGATTTTCCACTTTTTGCTTTAGGACTTTCTCTCCTGCGCCATGGGCCTTTGTGGCTGTTTTCCCAGCCCACTAAGGGCTGGTTAATACTCTTCCACAGCCCATGGACCTCTTGGGGTCGAACTACCCCTCCCGGAGGTCTCCCGGTACACTACCGGCACTCCCGGTACACTACCAATGAGCCCGAAACTTTTCCGGAAACCAAACTGGGACTTCCTATATATGAATATTTACCTCCGGACCATTATGGAGCTCCTCGTGACGTCCGGGATCTCATCTGGGCTTCTGAACAAACTTCGGTCACCACCATACATAACTCTACACTATCGAAACGTCACCGAACCTTAAGTGTGCAGACCCTGCGGGTTCGAGAACTATGTAGACATGACCGAGACACCTCTACGGTCAATAACCAATGGCGTGACTTGGACGTACACATTGGTTCCTACATATTCTACGAAGATCTTTATCGGTTGAACCTCTATGTCAAGGATTCAGTTAATCCCGTATAACGTTCCCTTTGTTCTTCGGTATGTTACTTGCCCGAGATTCGATCGTCGGTATCTCCATACCTAGTTCAACCTCGTTACCGGCAAGTCTCTTTACTCATTCCGTAATAAAAGATCCCGCAACTAACAATTAGTCACATTGCTTGCAAGGCTTATTGTGATGTTGCATTACCGAGTGGGCCCTGAGATACCTCTCCGTTACACGGAGTAATAAATCCCAGTATCGATCCATGCCAACTCAACAGACACCATCGGAGATACCTGTAGAGCACCTTTATAGTCACCCAGTTACGTTGTGACGTTTGATACACACAAGGCACTCCTTCGATATCCGTGAGTTGCATGATCTCATGGTCATAGGAACATATACATTGACATGCAGAAAACAGTAGCAATAAACTGACACGATCATATGCTACGTTTGTAGTTTGGGTCTTGTCCATCACATCATTCTCCCAATGATGTGATCCCGTTATCAAATGACATCTCATGTCCATGGCTAGGAAACCTTAACCATCCTTTGATCAACGAGCTAGTTCACTAGAGGCATACTAGGGACATTGTGTTGTCTATTTACCCACACATGCAATGTGTTTCCATTCAATACAATTATAGCATGGATAATAAACGATTATCATGAACAAGGAAGTATAATAATAAACACTTTATTTATTGCCTCTAGGGCATATTTCCAACAGTCTCCCACTTGCACTAGAGTCAATAATCTAGTTCACATCACTATGTGATTTACATGGTAATGAATCGAACACCCATACAGTTCTGGTGTTGATCATGTTTAGCCCTTGGAAGAGGTTTAGTCAACGGGTCTGCAACATTCAGATCCGTGTGCACTTTGCAAATATTTATGTCCTTCTCCTCGATGTAGAACCGGATGGAGTTGAAGCGTCGTTTTATGTGTCTGGTCCTCTTGTGAAACCTTGGTTCCTTGGCTAGAGCAATGGCACCAGTGTTGTCATAGAACAGGTTTATTGGATTCAGTGCACTTGGCACTACTCCAAGATCTGTCATGAACTGCTTCATCCAGACACCTTCCTTCGCTGCCTCCGAGGCTGCGATGTATTCTGCTTCGCACATAGAATCAGCTACCACGCTTTGCTTGGAACTGCACCAGCTTACCGCTCCCCGTTAAGAATAAATATGTATCCGGTTTGCGATTTAGAATCGTCAGGATCAGTGTCAAAGCTTGCATCGACGTAACCCTTTACGACGAGCTCTTCATCACCTCCATAAACGAGAAACATGTCCTTAGTCCTGTTAAGGTACTTAAGGATATTCTTGACCGCTTGCCAGTGCTCCATTCCAGGATCACTTTGAAACCTTCTGGCCATACTTATGGCAAGGCTGACATCGGGTCTTGTGCACAGCATTGCATACATGATAGAGCCTATGGCTGAAGCATAGGGGATGACGCTCATCTTT
The DNA here is from genome assembly GCA_022496015.1 of Hordeum marinum. Lineage (NCBI taxonomy): Eukaryota > Viridiplantae > Streptophyta > Magnoliopsida > Poales > Poaceae > Hordeum > Hordeum marinum. Next base: position 149,611,886 of record CM039674.1, read on the forward strand.
TCTTTATCTTCTGCAGTCACTGGGCATTGAGTCTTACTCAACTTCACACCTTGTAACACAGGCAAGAACCCCTTCTTGGACTGCTCCATTTTGAACTTCTTCAAAACTTTATCAAGGTATGTGCTCTGTGAAAGTGCTATTAAGTGTCTCGACCTATCTCTATAGATCTTAATGCCTAATATGAAAGAAGCTTCTCCTAGGTCCTTCATTGAAAAACTCTTATTCAAATATTCCTTCATGCTTTCCAGCATTTCTATATCGTTTCCAATCAGCAATATGTCATCCACATATAACACTAGAAATGCTACAGAGCTCCCACTCACTTTCTTGTAAATACAAGCTTCTCCATAAACTTGTATAAACCCAAACGCTTTGATCACCTCATCAAAATGCTTATTCCAACTCCGAGATGCTTGCACCAGTCCATAAATGGATCGCTGGTGTTTGCAAACTTTGTCAGCATTCTCTGGATCGACAAAACCTTCGGGTTGCATCATATACAACTCTTCCTCAAGGAAACCGTTGAGGAACGCCGTTTTGACATCCATCTGCCAAATTTCATAGTCGAAATAAGCAGCTATTGCCAACATGATTCTGACAGACTTAAGCATCGCTACGGGTGAGAAAGTCTCATCGTAGTCAACTCCTTGAACTTGTGAAAAACCCTTTGCCACAAGTCGAGCTTTATAGACGGTGACATTACCGTCTGCGTCCGTCTTCTTCTTAAAAATCCATTTGTTCTGACTGGCCTTTCGTCCTTCAGGTAGTACTTCCAAAGTCCATACTTTGTTTTCATACATGGATCCCATCTCGGATTTCATGGCCTCTAACCATTTCTCGAAATCCGGGCCCATCACCGCTCCTTCATAGCTCATAGGTTCATTGTTGTCCAACAACATGACCTCTAAGACAGGATTGCCGTACCACTCAGGAGTAGCACGCGTTCTTGTCGACCTACGAGGTTCATTAGTAACTTGATCTGAAGCTTCATGATCATCATCATTAACTTCTTCTTCAACCGTCGTAGGCTCCACAGAAACATCTTTTTGCGCTGCGCTACTTTCTAGTAGAAGCAAAGGTTCAACAACCTCATCAAGCTCTATTTTCCTGCCACTCAATTCTTTCGAGAGAAACTCTTTCTCAAGAAATGTTCCGTTCTTAGCGACAAACACTTTGCCCTCGGATCTGAGATAGAAGGTATACCCGACTGTCTCTTTCGGGTATCCTATGAAGACGCATTTCTCCGCTTTGGGTTCCAGCTTTTCAGGCTGAAGCTTTTTGACATAAGCATCACATCCCCAAACTTTAAGAAACGACAGCTTCGGCTTTTTGCCAAACCACAGTTCATATGGCGTCGTCTCAACAGATTTCGATGGTGCCCTATTTAAAGTGAATGCAGCTGTCTCTAATGCATAACCCCAAAATGATAGTGGCAAATCGGCAAGAGACATCATAGAATGCACCATATCTAATAAGGTCCGATTACGGCGTTCAGACACACCATTACGCTCTGGTGTTCCAGGCGGTGTCAACTGTGAAACAATTCCACATTGTCTTAAGTGACCGCCAAACTCATAACTCAGATATTCACCTCCTCGATCAGATCGCATAAATTTAATCTTCTTGTTACGATGATTCGCAACTTCACTCTGAAATTGCTTGAACTTTTCAAACGTTTCAGACTTGTGTTTCATCAAGTAAATATATCCATATCTACTCAAGTCATCAGTGAAGGTGAGAAAGTAACGATAACCACCGCGCGCTTCGACATTCATTGGACTGCACACATCTGTATGTATGATTTCCAACAAGTCACTTTCCCATTCCATTGTTCCAGAGAACGGCGTTTTAGTCATCTTGCCCATGAGGCATGGTTCACATGTGTCAAGTGATTCAAAATCAAGTGACTCCAAAAGTCCATCAGCATGGAGCTTCCTCATGCGTTTTACACCAATATGACCTAAACGACAGTGCCACAAGAAAGTGGTACTATCATTATCAACTCTACATCTTTTGGCATCAATGTTATGAACATGTGTCTCATCACTATCAAGATTCAATATGAATAAACCCCTAACATTGGGTGCATGACCATAAAAGATATTCCTCATATAAATATAACAACCTTTATTCTCTGATTTAAATGAGTAACCGTCTCGCAATAAACAAGATCCAGATATAATGTTCATGCTTAACGCAGGCAATAAATAACAACTATTCAGGTTCATCACTAATCCCGATGGTAATCGAAGAGAGAGCGTGCCGACGGCGATCACATCAACCTTGGAACCATTTCCCACGCGCATCATCACTTCGTCCTTTGCCAATCTTCGTTTATTCCGTAGTTCCTTCTTTGAGTTGCAAATGTGAGCAACCGAACCGGTATCAAATACCCAGGCACTACTACGAGAACTAGTAAGGTACACATCAATAACATGTATATCATATATACCTTGTTTGTCGTTGGCCGCCTTCTTGCCAGCCAGGTACTTGGGGCAGTTCCGCTTCCAGTGACCAGTTCCTTTGCAATGAAAGCACTCAGTTTCTGGCTTAGGTCCATGCTTAGGCTTCTTTGTAGGAGTAGCAATTGCTTTGCCATCCTTCTTGGTTTTACCCTTCTTGCCTTTTCCTTTGCCGTTTTTCTTGAAACTAGTGGTTTTATTGACCATCAACACTTGATGTTCTTTCTGGATTTCAGACTCAGCGACTTTCAGCATCGCAAACAGCTCGGCGACTGACTTGTTCATCCCGTGCATGTTATAGTTCATCACAAAGCTCTTGTAACTAGGTGGCAGCGATTGAAGAACTCTATCAGTGATCGCCTCCGACGGAAGGGTAATTCCCAACTCCGCTAGACGGTTTGAGTACCCAGACATTCTGAGTATGTGCTCACTAATAGACCCGTTCTCTTCCATCTTGCAAGCATAAAATTTATCGGAGGTCTCATACCTCTCGATCCGGGCATTCTTCTGAAAGATAAACTTCAACTCCTGGAACATCTCATATGCTCCATGACGTTCAAAACGTCTTTGAAGTCCCAGTTCTAAGCCATACAATATTGCACACTGAACTATTGAGTAGTCTCCAGCACGAGCCTCCCAAGCGTTCTTAACGTCTTCGGAGGTCATGTCTTCTGGCTGGTCACCAAGCGGTGCATCAAGGACATATGACTTCTGGGAAGCCGTGAGGATAATCCTCAGATTACGGGCCCAGTCAACAAAGTTACTTCCATCATCTTTCAATTTAGCTTTCTCTAGGAACGCATTAAAATTCAGGGGTGCTACTGCGCGAGCCATTGATCTACAACATAAATATGCAAAGGTTACTTAGACTATTGTTCAAGATAATGAGTTTAGTTAATCAAATTACTAAAGCTCCCACTCAAATTGACATCCCTCAGGTCATCTGAGTGTCACATGATCCAAATTCACCAACTCAAGTCCGATCATCACGTGAGTTAAGGTGGCTTCAATGGTGAACATCATTATGTTGATCATATCTACTATATGACTCATGTTCGACCTTTCGGTCTCTTGTGTTCCGAGGCCATGTCTGTACATGCTAGGCTCGTCAAGTTTAACCCGAGTGTTCTGCGCGTGCAAATCTGGCTTGCACCCGTTGTATGTGAACGTAGAATCTATCACACCCGATCATCACGTGGTGTCTCGACACGACAAACTTTCGCAACGGTGCACACTCGGGTAGAACACAATTTATCTTGAAATTTAAGTGAGGGATCACCTTATAATTCTACCGTCGTACTAAGCAAAACAAGGTGCATAAAAGGATTAACATCTCATGCAATTCATAAGTGACATGATATGGCCATGAACTTGCGTTTAAGATCTCCATCTTCAAAACATCGGCATGATCTCCATCGTCACCGGCACGACACCATGATCTCCATCAACGTGTCGCCATCAGTGTTGTCACGCCCTGCAAGCTTCTACTACTATTGCTACCGTAGCGATAAAGTAAAGCATTACATAGCGCTTAATGATTGACACGCAGGTCATACAATAGTTAAAGACAACCCTATGGCTCCTGCCGGTTGCCGTACTCATCGACATGCAAGTCGTGAAATTCTATACATCACATGATCATCTCATACATCACATATATCTCATCATGTAATTGGCCATATCATATCACAACATACCCTGCAAAAACAAGTTAGATGTCCTCTAGTTGTTGTTGCAAGTTTTACGTGGCTGATATGGGTATCTAGCAAGAACGATTCTCACCTACGCAAAGCCACAACGGTGATACGTAGTTTGCTTTGCAACCTTCTCAAGGACCGCCTTTGTCGGATCCGATCCAACTAAAGTAAGAGAAACTGTCACCCGCAAGCCATCTAAGCAACAAGTTGCGTCGAGGGAACCGGTCTCTCGTAAGCGTACGAGTAATGTTGGTCCGGGCCGCTTCATCTCACAATCCCGCTGAAACAAAATCCGACCAAGGGAGGAAGCAATCTAAGCATCAACGCCCACAAACCTTTTGTGTTCTACTCGAGATCTCATCGAACCATCAACCTAGCCCATGATGCCACTGTTGGGGAACGTTGCATGGGAAACAAAAATTTTCCTACGCACACGCAAACCTATCCATGGTGATGAGCATCTACGAGAGGGAGAGTGGATCTACATACCCTTGTAGATCGCTAAGCGGGAAGCGTTAAGAAACGCGGTTGGTGTAGTCGAACTTCTTCGCGATCCAAATCACCGAGCGTCCCGCGATCTAATCACGAACCGTCCTGCGATCTCGTCACGATCCGTCCCGCGATCCGATCACGAACGTCCCGTGGCCTTGATCACGATCCTTCCGATCTAGTACCGAACGGACGACACCTCCGTGTTCAGCACACGTGCAGCTTGATGACGATCTCCACCATCTTGATCCAGCAAGAGAAGGTGGAGAGGAGAGAGAGTTCACCGACAGCGTGACGGCGCTCCGGTGATGGTGGTGGAGCAATTCCGGCAGGGCTTCGCCTAAGCACTGCGGAACTACGATCTAGAGGAGAAACTATGCACCGGTGGAACGGATAGCACATGGCCGGAAATTCTGTCCAAAAACCACCCAATACACTAGTATATATAGGAGGAGAGGAGAGGAGAGGCATCCAAGGCCTTTGGGTCGGCCGAAATAGGAGGTGGGAAGCAATCCTACTTCACCTCCAATCCTAGTTGGAGTAGGATTGCCTCCTATTGGCTGGTTTTCCACTTTTTGCTTTAGGACTTTCTCTCCTGCGCCATGGGCCTTTGTGGCTGTTTTCCCAGCCCACTAAGGGCTGGTTAATACTCTCCCACAGCCCATGGACCTATTGGGGTCGAACTACCCCTCCCGGAGGTCTCCTGGTACACTACCGGCACTCCCGGTACACTACCAATGAGCCCGAAACTTTTCCGGAAACTAAACTGGGACTTCCTATATATGAATCTTTACCTTCGGACCATTACGGAGCTCCTCGTGACGTCCGGGATCTCATCCGGGACTCTGAACAAACTTCGGTCACCACCATACATAACTCTACACTACCGAAACGTCACCGAACCTTAAGTGTGCAGACCCTGCGGGTTCGAGAACTATGTAGACATGACCAAGACACCTCTACGGTCAATAACCAATGGCGGGACCTAGACATCCACATTGGTTCCTACATATTCTATGAATATCTTTATCGGTCGAACCTCTATGTCAAGGATTCAGTTATTCCCGTATAACGTTCCCTTTGTTCTTCGGTATGTTACTTGCCCGAGATTCGATCGTCGGTATCTCCATACCTAGTTCAACCTCGTTACCGGCAAGTCTCTTTACTCGTTCCGTAATACAAGATCCCGCAACTAACAATTAGTCACATTGCTTGCAAGGCTTATTGTGATGTTGCATTACCGAGTGGGCCCCGAGATACCTCTCTGTTACACGGAGTAACAAATCCCAGTCTCGATCCATGCCAACTCAACAGACACCATCGGAGATACCTGTAGAGCACCTTTATAGTACCCAGTTACTCACCTATGAAGTTTATGATTTTTCAGATACCTGAAGATTACCGAATGGTCTATGATTTTTCAGCATGTTTAGTTCTAGTTTGATCTCCGCTTTTCATTTTTCGCGAAATAGATCTAGAACAACCCACCTATGAAGTTTTACAAACACTTCAGTTTCGGTTCCTCCGCAGACTAGGGCATATTTTTCTTCCATTTTGCGCATATATTAGATCTGGATGATCCTCCACCCTGTAGAAAGTTGTTTGTCTATAGGAAAATATTGCAAAGTCCTTTCAAGCACTATTATCATCATTCTTTCAGCTTGTACAAATACCGGCTTAACTTTCATCACTTGTAAATCCATTATTTCACCGGCTTATATTTAGTATAGGCTCATTAAGTAAATCCTAGTTCGTCTCGCGCTCTCGAACGCCGGCTTACTTTAAGAGGGATATGTTAACTGGCCATACTTTAATATCCAAATGATATGGCGGGTTTTTTTCTTTGAATGTTGGCTTGTTTTGACCATCTCTTTCATTTACTTACGTCCAAGGCCAATTTATTACTTTGAAGACCGGCTTGCAATCCGAATCATCACACACTTTTCCTTTTCTGTATTGTAGTCTGGACTGGTAAAATCACGAGGCCTTCCAAGACCATCAAAGCTTGCGGTTGGCTCAGATCTCATGAATCTGTGCTCACTCTAGAGAACCTTGTCTCTCAAGGCCTTTTACCGGCTGAGAACATAATAAGTTGGTGGGCACCTGAAGAAGAACACTCCCCACAACCTCACCAAGGGAAGTAGTTTGTTTCACCGATCATGTGAAAAGAGGCTTCCGACCACCCGGGTCAAAATTGTTCAGCGATCATCTTCAACGTTTTAACTTCCGACCACAAGATATCGGTCCCAACTTGATGACCAGAATTTGTCAATTCCAAGTACTCTGCAAAGTATACCTTCAGATTGAGCCGTCCTTGACACTTTTTAGAGAGTTCTTCTATCTTAATCGTCAAACTGAAACAAAGGATGGCCCCAGTGTGGAACTTGGTGGTGTTTCTGTACAAAAGAGGAAGAATAGTCCTTTTTCATGAGACCAAGTTGGCGAGTCATCCAAAAGGATTGAATAGAACTTGATTCTATTGTAAGAACACTGACCCCGCAGGCCAGAAACCACTGTCGGGTTATAGACTAGACCGGCTTGGGGTCACCGATTTTCCAGGTTGGGCAACCGATGAGGAGAGGAAATTGCTGGGCCTTGTGCTGCTTAAGTTAAGATCCCACAATGCCAATGGCCTTACTAGGATTGATCTGGTCCGGTGTTGGATAACTTGGCAGATTCAATCCGTTAGCATAAGGGGCGACTTAATGTGCAACTACTCTGGCGAGCCAAAGGATGTGCAACATTTCAGCAAGAAAAACTTAAATGAATCTTTCATCAATAAGTGGAACAAGAAATTCTTTGCCCACTCCGAAGAGAAGTTTAACACAACTGGACTGGCTCCATTCAACTTGAAGAATCCAGTTCCTCCAGTATGTATTGAAAAATTGGATCTTAATTTCTTCTGTTACTTTTATTTGGGCCATAACACTTATCGACCGACTTATTTCTTTGCAAGCTAACTCTGATTTTTGGAAAGCTTCTTCCAAAGCTGCAACTCCTTCTTCAAGCAGGATGAAGGAAACAACTCAAGAAATGGTTCAAGAAACGGCTTCAGGGGAGGAATCTAAGGTAGAACTTGACTCACTTGGTCGCTTGTTTATTGAACTTGTAGATGCGCCTTCTTCTCAGGATATCTCGGAATCCAGTCAAGCCAGCAATGTTGAGGTAATTCAAATTTCCTCCAGTTCCTCAAAAACATTTATCCCAAGAAAAATAAGTCAAGCCGTTCGGAAAGTTAATTTTTCACACCCAGTTGCTTACTTAGATCCCAACTTTATTTTGAAGAAAACTCAACACGCCGCCTAGTCAAAACGCAAGACCCAAAGCAATTCAGGCGACTTAGATCATGGCTTGTTGCATGCACCGGCGGCTCGAAAACAACATGTCGAGGTGCTGCATAGTCCAACCACGTCTCGTCCTAGAGACGGTCTTTTTAAGCAACCACTTAGCCCCTAAAATTCACTTTATCAGGAGTCTCCTTCTTGTTCTGGAGACTCGACGGCAACACAGCTTCCTGCCTTTACCGTCAATCGCAGGTAAGCCTTAAATTAATACTGATTTGATGATCTTAGTTTTGGACTGTCTTTTTTTAATCTAACATTTGATTCTTGACAACTGCAGGGCCAAAGCTGTCTTGACGAAGCATTCTGCTCGGTCATCTTCCAGTGTTGCAGGCTAGAACATCCCAAACCCCCAACCAGAAGAGATGGCCACTGAGGTCAATCCTTCTAGAGAGAATAATCTGGAGGCCAGGATTGATCTGACTATTGATGTAGAGATGGACAATCCTGATGAGCCGGTCTTCATGGATACGCTAGTAGAGACCCAAGGCGTGTCAACTGAGTCGTCTTCTCGACCACGAAGTCCTGCTCATCCTTCCACTCTTGCAACTCATGTGGGTGATACCATTCCACCATGTGACAAGGATACCCTGGAGGCTATTATTGTGAAGGAAAATTTCCAGGATCTTGGTACCTCCACCACCTTGGCCAAAATTATAGCCAAGGATGAGCCGGTGAACTTGGAAAAAGGAAAAGCCAAATTGGAACTTCCCAATGTATCTGCTCTTGATGCTGAAGATGCTTATCAGCAATACTTTAGCCGGCTAAATGAGAGCCGAGAAATTGAGATGAACTGTGTCAATGCCCTCAAAGAAAAGTATGAGGTAAAATTCTTGCCTTAAGTGTCTGTTCTTATATACTATGTTTAGACCCCAAGGGCCAACTTAGTATGAAAATGGTGATCTGGCCCTTCAATATATTTATATGAGAAGCATCTGTAGCCCCCAAGGGCCGAGTCATGTTAATGAGTCTATACTTATGTTCAGTAGAAAATAGAACACTGATATAGCCCCTAAGGGTCGGCTTATCTCATTGAGATAGCCGGTTCTTCATTCGTAGGAAGTGAATACTTGTCTTGTAAGTTCAAAAAACCTATAGCCCCCAAGGGCCAGCTCATTTCTGTGAAATAGCCGGGTCTTGTTGTTGTGTGATCAAGAAAATGGCACATTATCTCCCAAGTGTCGTGTGGATTGTTTACAACTGCATGGGACTTTTGGTAGGATGAAAACAATTTTGAAGTGTCGCGGCCCCCAAGGATCAAGTCACCTTTATAAGGCGGCTTGAGACTCTATAAATAGATTTTGATAATGTTTGCATGTTTGACGGGGCTTTTTAAAAGATGTTGAATATGTTGTTGTATAACTGCAGAAACGTTTCAAAGAGGAAATGAGACGAAAAACTAAGGCGGATCTTGTGGCGTCTCATCTTGAAAATTCTGCTCGTCAAGCTTATGATCTTCTTGATCAAGCCAAGACAACAATTTAAGAAGAAAAAGCTGCCCTTATCAAGCATGCCGAAGAGGCTGAGGAGCGGCTTGGGACTATGAAGGAAGATTATCGTACTCTCGTGAAGCAAATAAACTAGATGTTGACCGCCATCTTTTGTATGTACTCATAACTTTTTGTTGTTGAATTTCCGGGTTATGATGATATGGCGGCTCATTGTCTCACTTGTTTATGTATGCAAGACAAAAATAGTAGAGCCTTGTGATGGTACCCATTGTGAAGCTAAAGACAATATTCACCTATGTGGAGCAACTTTTTACAAGATCTGTCTTTGCCATTATGGCAGTGAACAACCTGAAACACCCGCCAAGGAACATTAAAGAAATTGTACTGCACCGCAATGGGTGACTTAGTTCTGGAAATCGGCGGCTCGAGATGGAGATAATATGGCTCTCGCCCATGCCAAATCATATTTGCTTGAGCTGGATTTGGAAGCTTTAAAAGATAGATTCCCCGAATTCAAGCTGGATGGCTCAGAGTTCTCGCATGGGGATTTCGCCAAGTGTATGAGGGAAACTCGGCCATTGGCGACTCTCCTAGACAAGGAAATTGATGTGTCTCACTATCATGCTGCATATTCAACGGACAATGAGTGCATTAACGCACCAAAAGATGAGCCATTTGAGTTGGTGCCGCCTCGACGTAAGAATACCTTCGCTCTTGATGTTGATGCCTCGACTATTGTTCCAGGGCCTTCAAATTTTCAATCTCTGAAATCTAATGGCTATAGAAAGACCAGCAGGTTGATGATGATGATGAGCCGGCGGAATCAGACCCTGAGGTGGCTGGCGCATAAGAGAATTGAAGGTGGGTTGCAACCGAAGGTGTATAAGCCCCTAGACGATACTGGCCCCCAAGTGTTGGGCAAAAATCTCTAATTTTTTGTGGCTCCTGATGTGAGCCTATAATAGGGGTAGAAAACTTTAGCTGTCTATCGTTCCATCGTGCACGTATCTTCCTAGTACTTTGTAGTATGGAAATTGGGTAGTTATGATTTTTCTTGATGTCTTTAAGTTGCTATGAATCACGAGTTCCTTGAATATCATCTCATGTTTTAATGTGGAGACAACCCTTTGGCCCAATGAGCCGCCTCTTTTCATGGCATTGAGCCAGCAATATGAGCCGACCCATTATGATAAACCAAAGTTTTTTGGTTATTGAAGGATGAAGTAAACAATTGGCCATAATATGACTGCAGTATCTTAACCCAGATCTTAGTTTTTTGATCTGGAAAAATAAAAGTGTACCTGAAAAGCTGAAGTAGGATATATACTATAAATTTAAACTTAAATATTAAATAAGTCATCATTTTATAACACGGATTTAAGACTGGCTTTTGAAACTCAAGTCCTTGCTTTCATGAAGCTGGCTTAATAGCCCTTGGTTTATCCTAGCTCTCTTTAGGCCTTCTCTCTCGTGACACAAGCCAGTGTTTTAACCTAGATAAGTTCAGGGTCCCTAAGGATTAACTTCTCTAGAGTACACGGGGTCACTTTGTTTGGAGAATAATCTTGCAAACAGGCAGGTTTAACAAAAAAATTGTTTTTGTCGGCTTTTAGCCTAGTCAAGTGGGAAATTATGAATGGCTGACTCATTGAGTCAGGAGCCCCCAAGTGACCTGTGGTCAAACAATAAAGACTCGTGCAATTTTGTAGCTAAAAGGATAGAGACCCGAGTTTTGGGGGCGCCGGCTTTATTATATTGAACAGAAAAGGTAAATAGATGGATATGTACAATGGTGTGGAGCCGATGACTTTAAGTGTTGTATGGCCAAAGATGAGCAATGTTCCATGGCCGAGTAGTTTCTTCTCCAGAAGTATACGATCCTTCATGGATGTCAATCAAGTAGTATGACCCATTGTTAAGGTTTAATTGGTGACAAAAGGTCCTTCCCAAGGTGGGGAGAGCTTATGCATCCCTGTTTGGTCTTGAATCAAATGAAGCACTAAGTCACCTTCTTGAAAAGTCTGACTGTGAATCCTACGACTGTGGTAGCAACACAAGTCTTGTTTATATATAGTTGATCGAGGGGTCGCGAGGTCACGCTCTTCTTCCAAGGCGCCCAGGAATCCTGATGCGCCTTCTCATTGTTTCCTTCAACATATGCAGTGACTCTAGGGGAATCGTGTCGAATATCACTTGGTAGCACTGCCTCTGCTCCATAAACCAGAAATAACAATGCATATCTGGTGGATCTGTTCGGAGTAGTACGTATGCTCCAAAGTACTATAGGGAATTCCTTGACCCGGCAACCAGGAGATTGCTATAAGGGAACTATGAGTCAGGGTTTTATTCCTCTCAAGATCTCTTGATTTGCTCATTGAGCTTGTCCATTATACTATGGCTGAGTAACAGCAGATAAGTCAAGCCTGATGTGTTCTCGCTGACAAAACCGTTCCATAGCTCCCTAGGAGAGGTTGGAGTTGTTGTCCATGATGATTCTATGTGGATAACCAAAACGGAAGGTCAACTTCTTCAAAAACTTGACCGTTGTCTCGACGTCACAATTACTGACTGGTTCTTCTTCAACCCACTTGGCAAACTTGTCAACCGCCACCAAGAGGTGAGTTTTCTTGTAAGAAGACAACTTAAATGGTCCGACCATGTCAAGCCCCCAGACTACAAAGGGACAAGTGATGGGAATCATACGCAACTCCTGAGCCGGCATATGAGCTTGTTGAGAAAATTTCTACATCCGTCACATTTTCACACAATATCTTCTGCATCTGCATGAGCTTTAAGCCAGTAAAACTCATGGGGAAAAGCTTTGGCCACCAAGGATCTTGTGCCGGCGTGGTGACCACAATCGCCTGCATGGATCTCATTGAAAACTCCTTGGCCTTTTGTAGGAGAAACACATCGTTGAAATACGCCAGTGCTGCTTTGATGGTGTAACTCGCCATTAACTATAGTCATGGACTTTGAATCCGTGATGATCAACCGAGCGATGATTTCCTCATCTAGGAGCTCGCCTCGAGTCAGATAAGCTAAATATGGCACTGTCCAAACAGGGATAGCGTGAAGAGTCTCCACCAATTGTGCTTCTGGGTCTAGAATAGCTAAATCTTCTTCTGATGGTAACTTGACCGAAGGTTGATGAATCACATCTAGAAACACATTGGGGGAACCGACTTACGATGAGAGCCAAGTCTTGATAGGGCATCAGCTGCCTCATTGAGCCGATGATCAATATGATCGACTTGATAACCATGAAAATGATTGGCAATGTATGTGGCCGCTCGTCGGTAAGCCGCCATAAGAAGGTCTTTGGATCCCAAGTCCCAGAAGCTTGTTGGGCGACTAGATCTGAGTCGCGAAGACACCTGACCCAGCTTAAATTCATCTCCTTAGCCATGCGGAGACCATGTAGGAGATCCTCATACTCCGTTGCATTGTTAGTACGTGGGAACATAAGCCGTAAAATATAACAAAATTTGTCACCTCTTGGAGAAGATAAGACAACTCCATCCCCCGAGCCTTCTAATTGTCGGGATCCATCAAAGTGTATTATCCAGTATGTATTATCTGGTCTGTCCTTAGGAATTTGCAATTCTGTCCAATCATTGATAAAATCCACCAGCGCATGTAAATTTATAGTTGTGCGAGGTAGATATTTCACCTGGTGAGGACCAAGTTCAGTTGCCCACTTCGCGATCTGTCTAGTAGCTTCGCTATTTTGTCTAATATCTCCGAGAAGGGCTCAACTGACCATAGTGATTGAGTGCTCCTGGAAATAATGCTTGAGCTTTTGACTGGCCATAAAGACTCTAAGGACCAATTTTTTCTAGTGCAGGTATCGCTGCTTTGATAATGTCAAAACTTCACTCACAAAATAAACAAGGCATCGGACCAGATACTCCTTGCCTTGCTCCTTGCATTCAACGACAACTGCCACACTAACTACCTTATTATTTGCAGCAATGTATAGGAGCATAGGCTCTTTGTCAGTCTGGGTGGCTAAAACGGGCGGCTCAACAAGCTGTTTCTTGAGTGCTTCGAAAGCATCATTAGAAGCATCCGTCCAGACGAAGTTGTTTGTCTTCTTCGGCAATTGGTACATAGGAATCGCCTTCTCGCCCACGCAGTTGATGAACTGGCTTAAGGCCGCAATACGACCAGGCATGCACTAAACCTGATTAATATTAGCTAGCTTAGCGAGCGAGGTTACTTCCTTGATTTTATCTGGGTTAGCCTCAATACCATGCTCAAAAACTAGAAATCCCAGTAGTTTTCCTGCAGGAACTCCAAAAACACACTTTGCCGGGTTGAGATTCATCTGATATACCCGGAGGTTGTCAAATGTTTCCTTCACATCATACAACAAAGTCTCCTTTTTCCAAGATTTCACCACAATATCTTCTACATAAGCATGAACGTTGCGACCAATCTATGGGTGCAAACAATTCTGAATGCGGCATTGATAAGTAGCCCGGCACTTTTAAGCCCAGAGGGCTTAGAGACATAGCAGAAAGCTCCAGAATGAGTGATGAAGGTTGTCTTTTCTTGATCCTCAACAACCATCTTAATCTGATGATAGACGGAGTAAGCATCCAAGAAGCACAAACGCTCACAACTCATTGTAGAATCAATAATCTGGTCAATGCACGAAAGAGGAAATGGATCTTTAGGACAAGCCTTGTTGAGATCTATGTAGTTAGCATACATACGCCAAGTGTCGTTTTTCTTCAAAACGAGCACTGGATTTGCCAACCCCTCTAGATGAAAAACTTCAATAGTGAAACCGTCAGCTAGGAGCCATGCCACTTCTTCCCCAATAGCCTTTCGTCTCTTCTCATTTAAACAACGGAGGTATTGCCATACAGGCTTCATCTTTGGATCCACATTAAGGTGGTGCTCAGCGAGTTCCCTTGGTACTCCAGGAATGTTAAAAGGTTTCCATGTGAATATGTCCTGATTCTCATGGATGAACTCAATGAGTGCACTTTCCTATTTGGGATCCAGGCCAGTCCCAATAGTGAACTATTGAGATGAGTCACCAGGGGTGAAATCAATCTTCTTAGTATGCACAACCAGCTTAAACTTCAATTGAGGCTCAGATTCAGTGGTGGGCTTCTTGAGGCGGGTCATATCTTCTGGATTGACGTTGTCAATATAAAACTTCAACTCCTCCGTAGGACAAGAAGACTCGGCGTAAGCAACATCTCCTTCTTCACACTCTTGGGCTATCTTCCGACTTCCATCCAAAGTAATGGTGCCTTTTGGTCTGGGCATCTTGAGTTTGAGATAAACATAGCAAGGCCGAGCCATAAAACAAACATAAGATGGTCATCCGAACAGGGCGTGATAAGGGATCTTGATTTTGAATACTTCAAAACTCAAATTCAAATCTTTAATTGTGCTCTGACCCAAAGGCAACATCGAGAGTTATTCGCCCAATAGGATAAGCTGACTTTACAGGGACAATTCTATGAAAAACTTTGGTTGAAGGTTGCAACTTATTCTTAGCTAGATTCATCTACCGGAAAGTATCATAATATAGAATGCTAATGTTGCTACTCCCGTCCATGAGAACCTTTGTTAGGGTATAAATGCCAACTTGAGGTGCCACCACTAGAGCGAGACCCCCCTCGGGTTGTCAACCTATGGAGGATGATCTTCTCGGCTCCAAGTAATTGGTTGCTCAGACCAGTTCAAATATCTTGGAACGGCCGGCTCAACTAAGTTAACGAACCTTTGCTTCCATTTGCAATCCTTTGTGCAAGTGCTGGTGGTGAACACAAGATATTGCCCTCTATTCAATTGTTTGGGATTACTCTCAAACCCTGCTTGATTGTTGTGTTGCTGATTACCCTGTCCAGAACATTGTTGTCCATTGTTATGACTGTCATGATGCTGATAACCAGTCTTCGAGCCACCAGATTCATTGGAACCTGGAACCGTGAAGCCCCCGGACGAACAGGGCTAGACCCGCCATGGTGACCCAGATTTCCTCCACCGTTGCCTCCTTGAAATTTTTTAAAAGCTTGATTGCAGAACTCCTCCATAAAGTGGCAATTCTCCCATGAATGAGCAGCCGACCTATTAGGGAAACTATGCTTGGGACAAGGGCCTTCGAGTGCCTCCTCGTAGCTGCGTAGCTTATTCCCACTATAAGGCATGCCGGCGTTGTTATTTTGCTGTTGGCCCTTGAAACTAGCATTAGTGTTCGCAACAAAATCCTCCCCGCCTTCAAGCTGCTTCCTCTTACCATTATTGACCTGACCGCCGTGATTCCCATTATGACCATGGTTTTTTTATGACCTCTGCCGCCATTATTTTCCTTGCTCTTGCCAGTTGTGTCCTTGTCTGAGCCGAAATCCTTCATGTTGTCTGACTTGGCATACCTGGTGAGAATGTCCATCAAATCGCCCATATCTTGGACTTTTCGCTTCAAGCGCCCGAGCCTTCTAATTGTCAGGATCCATCAAATTGTATTGTCCGGTATGTATTATCGGCGAGATATCATCAAATTTTCACAAGGTACCTACACAAACACACTATCATTTATTTTCTCTACTTTCTACTTGGCTAGTATGCTATCCTTATCTTTGACACGAGAATAGAAAGTAAAAACAAAAATCTAAGATAAATGGATCTTCATCCACTTGCTAATCTTTGTAAACTTGTTGCATGTTGTAAACCAATAGCTAATAATGAAGAAGTGATAAATTAAAATGCTATTGGGATACATTTATGGAATGAAAAGAATGATTGCAATGTTTTTAGTATAAATTCTATGGATTTCAATTATGCTAACGATCATGATTGGATGATAACTATCATTTTACTTGTGATCTTGAAAATTCATTTGAGCCTCATGATGAATCTATTGTTGATAATGATATTTGCAATACTACTAAAAGTGGGTTTGGAAGAGCATCAACTATAGGTAATGATGATACCACTACTTTGGATAATGATCAATCTTACGAAACTATTGATAAAAGCGGGTTTGCAGAGGTCATGACTTTAGTTGATGTTAATCCCACTACCTTGGAAGATTATAAGACTGATATGCATATGGGTCATAAAGAGAATGTTTTACATGATATCTATATTGTTGAATTTTATTATGATCCTACATGTAACTATTATGAGAGAGAAAAATATGGTTATAGGAATTTTCATCTTCAATTAAATCTCTTGATGTTCAAATTATTAATGCTTCATTCTTCCTATTTGCATATGCAAGAAATTTTTTGTCTTGATAATTTGTCTGCTTACAAAATGCATATGCATAGGAAGTATTTTTGACTTAAATGTGTTAATTACATGCTATATGATGCTCTCGTTGTGCTTCAGTTCTTGTCTTTTATGTGAGCATCATTATTATCCCAAGCCTATCTTAATAGCTATAAAGAAAGAGCTTGTCGGGACACAACCCAATATTTCCTGTTATTTTGAGTTCAGATCATTATAGCTATTGTAATGATTCCATTTATATGTTTTAATTAGTGTTTGTGCCAAGTAAAGCCTTTGGGATGACTTGGATGATAGTCGAATCGATTATGTGCAAAACCAGAAACTCTTTGGACCCAATGAAGAAATTATCAGATTTTACCAGAGCGTCTTTCTGATCTGCATTTTTACATAGTATTTCTATACAAATTTCCCTGTTTTTTCTAATTTTCGGAATTTTCGGAGTTACAGAAGTATGGTTACAGGTTGTTCTGTTTTAGATAGATTTTGTTTTTGCTTGCATGTTTGCTTGTTTTGATGATGCTACAGATTATATCGTGGGTATAGGTCATGGGGAAGTTAGAATATAGTATTTATTATGCAATAATTAAGTATGAATCAATTTACAATAGTGCCAAAAAGGTTTTGATATGTCTGTTATACTAACGGGGCTCACGAAGTTTTATTGAGTTTTGTGTGCTGAAGTTTTCAAGTTCTGGGTGAGAGAATGATGGATGAAGGAATAAGGAGCGGCAAGACCCTAAGCTTGGGAAATCCTAAGGCTTGCCAAGGTAATATTCAAGGATGACCCAAGCGTCTAAGCTTGGGGATGCTCCGGATGACATCCCCTCTTTCGTCTCCAATCTATCAGTATGTCACTCGGAGCTATATTTTTATTCATCACATGGTATGAGTTTAGATTGGAGTGTCATGTATTATAGTTTGTTTACCTTTTAGTTTTCCACAATCATTTTTTAACACACCTTTTGAGAGAGACATATTTTCATCATAATTTGTTAGAATACTCTATATGCTTCACTTATATCTTTTGAGCTAGGCAGTTGCTCTTGTGCTTCACTTCTATCTTCTAGAGCATGTCGGTGGTTATATTTTACAGAAGTAGTTGCACTCTCCTACTTCACTTAAATATTTTTTAGAGTATAATAAATAGGAATGGTAATTTCCACATGTTATAAGGCTAGTCCAAAAAGGATAGGTATTCAAGAGGGGTATAATAAAAGTTTCATGTAGCTCACCAATAAGAAACATGTGGTTTAATTATATTGATGTAGTAATATGAAAGGATATAGGTTCATGATCATTGGTTAGTAAAATATTAGTATAAAGTTTGTTACTTACTTCTCACCTAAATATTGGTCATGTCATGGTGATGAGGTGTGAGCATTTTTATGTCTAAAATGAAACCCTGTCGTGTTGTTCGAATCGAGGGCGTGTGATGGTTAACTCCTCCCAACCTTGTCCCTAGGGGTATGCGGTAGTACCTTGCTACAACGGAGCTAATAAGGCTTTACAATAAGTGTATGAGTTCTTTATGACTAATGTGTGTCCATGGATATACACACTCTCACTTTTCGTAATTTGCTAGCCTCTTCAGTATCATGCATTACCCTTTTCTCACCTCGAGAGTCAGTGCATCCAAAACCGTGATATGATACACTCTATCACACATAAGCCTCCTTATATCTTCCTCAAAACAGCCACCATACCTACCTATTATGGCATTTCCATAGCCATCCCAAGATATATTGTCATGCAACTTCCACCGTTCTCTCACATGACTTGTGTGTTCATCACCATATTGCTTTGCATGATCATATAGAGATGACATGGTATTTATGGTAAAGCCACCGTTCATCATTGATTACATGTTACGCTAGATCATTGCACATGTTGGTACATTGACAGAGGCATTCATATAGAGTCATCTTATTCTTTATCAAGTTGTAAGTAAATAAAGGTGTGATGATCATCATTATTAGATCATTGTCCCAATGAGGAAAGGATGATAGAGACTATGATTCCCCGAGAAGTTGGGATAATACCGCAGACGAAAAATAAAAAAATGGGGAGGCCAAATGTGCCCATTATGAAGAAAATGAGAGAAAAACAGAGAAGCGGCAATGCTACTATCCATTTACCACACTTGTGCCTCAAAGTGGCACCATCTTCTTCATACAGCGAGTCTCCTGATTTGTCACTTTCATATACTAGTGGGAATTTTTCATTATTAGAACTTGGATTGTACATTACGATGATGAGATTCCTCAAATGCCCGAGGTCTTCATGAGCAAGCAAGTTGGATGCATGCCCACTTAGTTTCATTTGAGCTTTCATGGACTTATAGCTCTAGTGCATCCGTTGCATGGAAATCTCTACTCCTCGCATTGATATTGATTGATGAGAATCTCCATAGCCCATTCATCCGCCAAATAGAATACTCTTGCGTTTCCTAACATTGTTTTCTCAAGTGTGTTTCTACTACTAGAATGCTCAAGAACTTCAAGGTAAGTATATGCATCATACCCTTGGTCAAGATGATCTCTTGCTTCTTGCACATATTTTTTGCAAGATTGAAGTTTTGAACATGGAGACACCTCATTCATACATATTTGATGCATATAACCAAGATAAACATGACCTATCATATGCTCTCTACTGTGTGTGTCTATGCATTCCAAAGCAATTATCCTTTAAAAGAATTGCACACATTTAGGGGGAGCATATCTTAGCCATGTGTCTCTCAAAGTCTTCATTATGTCCTTGCATATCTTAATTTGAAGCTTTGATTGTATGTTGTCATCAATTACCAAAAAGGGGGAGATTGAAAGCACATATGCTCCCTTAATGGTTTTGATAATTGATGACAACATACATTGTCTCTTGGACTAATAGTTTTACCAAGTTTATTTCAGGTTTAGTCCACAGAGTGGGTTGGCTAAGGATTGTGAGGAACATTCCCAATAAGAATACGAAAGGGAGGAATAGGATTGGCCATGCTTCAAGATTGAGGACTCTAAATTTTACATTTTGTGAGAAATCACTTTTGAGTCCATAGTAAAGCCAATAATATTAAAAGGGAATGAGGTATTTATGATGATCTGGTTGCTCAAGTGCTTAGAGATTAGACACCAAAAATACTCACCCACTTTCCCACATAAACCTTCTATCCAAAGCCAAAAGTCAAAATTTGGTGACACCAATATTTCCCATTCGGATCCACCGAGTTTTACCCTAGACATAAACCCAACCAAACCCTAGCATCTCGGTACTACCAAGTTTCCATTCGGTGCAACCGAGAATCAGTGGCCAACTTTTTGTTAACCAATTTCTTAAAGTCGGTCCACCGAGTTTGAGGAATCAGTGATACCGAGATTTGGAAACTGCCTAGGTCACCCATATCGGTACCACCGAGATTTATATATCGGTCGCACCGAAAAGGCCAAAGTTGCCACATTTTGCACTAGTCGGTGCAACCGAGTTTTTACTCTGGTTTCATCGATTTGGGCAATAATGTTGTAATGGTTGGATTTTGCGAGATGCCCATATATACCCCTCCACCACATCCCACTCACAAGAGAAGCACTTAGAACACCCACCCACTTGCCATATCCAATTTTCGGAGAGAGAACCACCTACCTTTGTGTTGAGGTCAAGATAATCCACTCCAACCATATGGATCTTGATATCTAGCCTCCCCAAGTTGCTTTCCCTCCAATCAATATCTTCTACCCATGCCAAATCTACAAGAGAGTGATTCAGTGTTGAGGAGACCATGTTTTGAAGCACAAGAGCAAGGAGTTCATCATACTACCACATCTATTAACTTTTGGAGGGTGGTGACTCCTAGATTGGTTAGGTGTTGCTTGGGAGCATCCTTCTTCGTGATTGTGGAGTTGAACCAAGAAGTTTGTAAGGGCAAGGAGATCGCCTACTTCGTGAAGATCTACCCCGAGTAAGGCTAGTACTCCATGGACGTAGGCCATCATGGAACAGACAAGGTTGCTACTTCATGGACCCCTTGTTGGTGGAGCCCTCCATGGACTCTCGTGATCGTTACCCTTCATGAGTTGAAGTCTCCATAAACGAGGATGTGCGATGGTGCCACCTATCGAAACCACGGGAAAAATCTTCATGTCTACAATTGTGTTTGATCTTCCTATCTCTACTTCTTACATATGCTTGTCCTTACTTTTCGTTTCTATACTTGTTGAATGGCATGGGTAGGGTGCATTAGACTTGTTAGTATTGCTAAAGTCTGCCAACCAATTAACTTGGGAAAAGGTTAGGTTTTAATTTTGTCAAGTAGTCTATTCACCCCCCCTCTAGACATATCTTTTAGTGATCCCACACGGGGTGCTCATGATTTATACTTATGAGGTGAAGACGGAGTCATGCCATGCTAATATGATTAAATGAGTAGGGATGACATTCTTTAAGGATCGTATATTTGGAAACAGTAATGATTATGCTTCTTATGTTCATGGATATTATTATGTTGTTAATTCATAATTTATCAATAATTATACCTGGAAGAGATTACATGTTGGGTAGCATGCCACATAAAAAATTCTATTTTTATCATTTACGTACTCGAGGACAAGCAAGAATTAAGCTTGGGGATGTTGATACGTCTCCAACGTACCTATAATTTTTATTGTTTCATGTTATTATATTATCAATCTTGGATACTTTATATGCAATTATATGCTATTTTATACCATTTTTGGGACTAACCTATTAACCCAATTCCCAGTGTCAGTTCATGTTTTTGCTTGTTTTTTTACTTTAGAAAATAAATACCAAACAGAGTCCAAATTGGATGAAACTTTACGAGGGTTATTTTTGGACATAACTAGACCCTAGAAGCTTCGGGAGGAGGCCAGAAGACCCACGAGGCAGCCATGAGCGTGGAGGGCATGCCCTGGGGTCTACATCATGTCATATTGCTTAATGCATTACTCTATTTGTCATGAACTTAATACCATAGATACAGGCAAGAGTCGGTCGATTGGTGGAGTAATAGTAGTAGATGGAGTATCGCTTCGGTCTACTTGTCACAGACGTGATGCCTATATACATGATCATTTCCATAAATAACATCATAACTATGGACATTTTATCAGTTCCCCAACAATAATTTGTTTACCCATCGTATGCTATGCGTTCGAGAGAGAAGCCTCTAGTGCAAACTATGGCCCCAGGGTCTATTTAAATTACATTGCTAAAACCCTAAAAACCCTGCTGCAATTATTTACCTTTTATTTCTTTTTAATTTTTATATATCTATCTCTATCATAATTAATCCTTGCAAGTAATAAGTTCAATGGGATTGGCAACGCTCTTGCTCGTGTTGGGTGCAAGTATTTGGTTTTGTGTGTGTAGGTGCTGCCGACGAGAGTTTGCCTTGATTCTCCTACTGGTTCGATTACATTGGTTCACACTGAGGGATATATCTACTACATTTCTTCACTCTTCCTCTCCGGGGGAAAATCCAACGCATCTCACAATTAGCAGGGCCTGCTATGGATCACCCAAGGCAGGACCGCTGTCATCCCCACTGTTGCCACCTTTGTTTCATGTGCCCACCTCGTGCCTTGATGAAGAAGGAGGTGGAAGCTGCGGTGGAGATGCCTGCTGACCGCTATACATGGCGGCCAAGCACCAGAGGCTCGCTTCAAAGCGTGTGCATCCCGACTATTCACTGGGAGGAAGGACTTCTGGGATACCTTAGCCGGGGTGGTTCTTCAATGCAGAGGAGTCTGGTGAGGTGATATCCCCTTTTTATTGATGCGGTATTGGAACGAGAAAGGGTACCCCCACCTATTTCCCTAGAGGTGACTCTGGGTAACGAACGCATGAGAGGAAGATTCCCTTGAAGCAATGGTCTCTAGCAAGCTTTTGCCAAAGTGTCAAATCCATCTTTTGACCGGATCAGCAAGCAAATTGTGGTTCAAACACTTATAATAAAAAGAAGGTACGGGGATGAGGCCTTAATGCTTACAACCATGTATTTGCATTGGGATCAAAAAGGGTATTAGTTTGTGCTCAGGAAGTCACCTATCAAGAGGTGCTTGTTTCATATCGATGTGGGGGTCTGTCCAAATAAAATCTTGACCAGCACAAGTCCTACATCAAGAATCATTTGTCCTATCAAAGGTCCTATCAGTCTTGTTGGGTTTCCTCGATATTTAAGATAATAATATCAGACAAAAGCATTGGGTGTTTAATGGCTACACCTCATGAATCCCCAAGGATATGATCCATGTTACCCTACTAAACCTTAATGTCACAGGTGTTCGGTATAACACTTCACGGTTCCTTGCTCCTAGCCTCACTGGTGCTCAATCTCCATAATCCCGAGTACCTGCAGGGATGAACATCGTGGACAAGACAAGATACACTTGACAAAACAATTTTATTTCACACATATGATACACTGTGTCAAAGACTTCCATTGATGCTCTCAACAAATACCTGGGGTTGCAAGGCTCATGCCTCGCCCCATACCTTACCGAACTACTCCCACATGGAGATCAGATCACGAAAAGGAAACATTCGAGAACACATCTTGGGATTGATCTATTGCAATATGTCTTACAATGGCTGCCTTGTGCAATGCACAATTACAAGCATGAACTAGATAGAGAGCACTATGGTGGTGGAGATGGCTATGGAGATGAAAATGGCGGCGGGTAGGGTTTGTGACGATGAAGATGTTCTGCTATGGTCGACGTTGTTCTGTTGACATTTCAATGGGGTACCCTTTATAAAAGTTATTCAGGTGGACGACCTGCCCCGATTTCCACACCAAACAACCGCTCATATGGGTGCTTGCGCCCGTATGGAACGCCGTCTTTTTATCTGATTGACTTCTAGCACTCCCGTTGATTGACTATTCCTCCATTTCCCCCCCCCCCTTTCCATTATCCCGCGTGATTTTCCCCCTTTTTAGCCCATTTCAAGTGAAAAAATATTAAAAAGAGGATTTGTGCAATCGTTGGCATTCATTAGTCATTACCGACAATATCGGAGAAAATATATCTCTTTTAATGAAATATCTTAGTCCAAGCCAAGTTGAAATGAGTGAAAAAATAACACTCATCATGGGGGAGTTGCCATAAACAAGGAAACGGAACTCCTCAGTCCCCTACCTGGAGCGTCAAATGTCGACCTCTAGAAATACGACATTGGGATGTGTAGGAACACCCCTTTCATTAGTTCGGCCAGAGACTGAACACACTACGTAGAACTGGTCAACGGTCGCCAAAAGGAAGATAGACGGGAAATAAAGCATGTCGGAGATACCCAGGTTTAGGCCACCATGGAGGTCTAATACCCTACTCATGCCTAAGGTTGATATTGATGTGATCTCAACGAACTGGATACATTGTATACGGGATGTTCTCTTTGGCGATCTCCAGTCAGGGTCGCATCTGTCCCTTATTTATACCTCATCCCCTCATCCTCCTCTCCCAACTGGGGGATTACCTCCCGCCGGATGTGAACGAGAGGGGAAAACTGGCATGGAAAAAAATGCTCGTACCAGCCCGACGTGACAAGGCGAGGCAGGCTTGCCCAGGCCTCGGGGATGGCAAAAACATGCCCCTGGAGCAACTTGCAGGGTTGTCATGTATGTATCACTCATCGTGGACGACCTTGCGCGTGTTATTCTTCTCCAGCACCCAAAGTCAAAAGGTAGGCACGCTATATCCGCCCTCTATATTTGACGTCTCGCCACTGGATGCACATCTGATGCTCCTGACAGGTGGATTCTCTGATTCCTTCACTAAGAAAGAAGCCCCCATCGACGGCCCTGCTTCTTGGTTCATTCCTGCAGGAACCCCTTCCTTGTTAATTTGTGAACTAGGAAGAGCATTTAGATTTTTTTCCTCCTCGAGATGCCGCTGTCAAGACCTAAGTTCGCTGGTCCGAGTACCCTAGTTCTCTTTAAGACGATAAGTAGTATCAAGCAAAGTAGAAGTATCATCAATAGAAGAAGTGGTGCCTACTATGTGTGACATGTCAGTATGTAAAGTATGTGATGTTTGTGCACAAGTTGACTCAAAACAGAAGGCAAATTAAGACAAGAGCTAGTTGGTTCTTCCTTACCTCCTATTTTCTTAGAGGCATGATCTTAATTTTGGATTTCCATAGTGAAGATAAATTGTAGCGGATAATTGACTCCCAGATGAACTTAAAAAATAGAGTTATGCTCCGCGGTAACATTGCCAGAAAATAGTGTTGATGACCAACAAGTATAGGGGATTGCAATAGTATTTCACCCAAATTTATTGATTCGACACAAGGGTAGCGAAATAATATTTATAAGTTTTCATGGTTGAGTTTTCAATTCAACCACATTTTTTAGATAACTTCCTTGTAGCAAATTATTAGTAGCACAGTAATATGATAGCAGTAGTGAAAGAGTAAAAGTAGCAATAGCAACAATAGTATCCTATTTCTAACAAAGTAGAGCTATAGTGAATTGAAAGGTGACAATAGCAGAAAAGCGTAGGCATGGAGTAGCGATGGGGTGTTCAGACAAGATTCAATATGCCACAGTCATAACCTAGAGCAACACAAAATAGCTCTAATTAATCAACATATGTAGGCATGCATCCTGTATATAGTTATATGTGCTTGCGATAAGAATTTGCATAACATCTTTTGTCCTACCCTCCCATGGCGGCGGAGTCCTAATGGAAAGGAAGGGTAATTAAGACACTCCTTTTAATAGAGAATCTGAACAAAGCATTAAATCACTTGAATGCATGTAATCCTCAAATCAAAGTCATCCCCGTAAGGCATCCCAATTCTTGTCACTTTGGGGTCTAGGGTTCAGAACGATAACAGGTGCATACAACTTGCAGGTAATATCAAGAACACATATATATTAATGAAACATAATAGGTTCAAATCTAAAATCATGGCACTCGAGCCCTAGTGACAGATATTAAGCATGGCAAAGTCATTGCGACATCAATCTCAGAACATAGTAGATACTAGGGATCAAGCCCTAACAACGATTACATAAGAAATCTCATCTAAATTCCATCTACCTCCATATGCCTACAAAAGATAAATCACACATGGATGTGATCATTATGAAATTGTTGATGGAGAAGGGTTGGTCATGACGATGACGATGAATCTCTCTCTTCGAACTCCAGATTAGAGCTCCCAGTGAAGAACAAGAGGTGGTGGCAACTTAGTATCATAAAAGAGATGATTTTTTGTAATTTTTTTAGAGATGTGAATTTATAGTATCGAAACCAGGTTAAGGCGGTGCCCAGGGGGCGCACATGGAATGTTAGCACGCTCTGCTGGTGCCCGTGGGGTAGCCTGGTGGCCCCCTCCGGTACTTCTTTGCTTCAATATTTTTTATTTATTCCAAAAAACTCCCGCCCAATTCCAAGCAATTTTATTTATGCACAAAAAGCACACCATGGCAGTTCTATTAAAAGAACATCCGTTTGGGTTAGTTTCACGCAAATCTTGCAAATTTGAGACCAAATCAATTAGAGAAGCTTTTCTAGAAGTATATACGTTGGAGACATAGCACGTATCATGCTACCCGTACCTTAACGAGCAAGGCCTACCGTGCATGCTTCTATTGGCCTGCAGCAAGGACAGAGCCAGAGTATCACAAATTGTTTCTAGGAGTCCATTCACCTGCTGAAGCAAGTGACTTATGTGTCATCAAAGAAAGCAATGGGTGTTGGTCATCGTCGGATCAGATACAAACACATTATGAATATGAGCATTTGCAGACAGTTCAGAAAAACCTTCAAATAGTTCACTTATCATCTGGGCTTTAGTTCGTCTTTGCATCAATAACACAACGGGCTATCTAATGTTTATAAATCATCCATGCAACATCCCAATATCCATCCCTATGCCCATGTTTACCATTATCGCTCTCACTAAAGTTACTTGTACTTGGCAACTGTCGCATATTTTATTGTTATGATACTACCACATATATCACTCCCATTAACTAATGTGTCATTGTTACTAAAAATTCTTGCAAGCAAGCAATTGTTTCAAGCGTGGTTGAATTGAGAACACAATTGCTAAACCTTATAAATGTTATTTGGCTCCTCATGTGTGAAATCAATAAATTTGAATTGTGACACTTTCCTTAAAAACTATTACGACCCCTCACATTTATGGGTTATCAAGGTACGTTTCACAAAGCACTAGAGCACATACGCTTAGTTAAAGAGCACACATGTGCTCCGAGTGACACAAGGTCGTGATGGCCCATGAGCACCGTCGTCCACGCACAGGCGCCTCGCAATGGAGATGCATCGGCACGTCGCTTCCCATCGACACAAGTCCCACTGTGTTCAACCACAGCAGTCCCGATGCGTTTTCTTTAAACCGGTAATTGTACCTCATGAAACGTTCACCGTAAAGAGTGGCAAGCGAACCATCTTTGCTAATTGTTTTAGTTGTAAAGCCAGACGATGGTTTATGGACAGAAAATGCCTTATTGGAAGAAACTGATGTGTCTTCTAAAGAAAATGTCACCTCTCCTCCACTTCATCACAACCAAAATTGTCATCGAATCGTTTGCATGTGCCATCTTCTTCGGCGAACGTTGTTCAACCGTATGATGGATTTTCATTATATATGTATATAAAAATGTATTTTCATTATACATGTATATAAAAATGTATGTTACATGTGGGAAAGAAAAAAAAGAACTATAATATACAGGGGGGTCAAACAACTACCCAATTCCTGCTCTTTCGTTTCGTTTTGATTTTCACTTCTCTTGTCTGCCGTCGTTTTCGGGTGATAAATAACTTAACCGTTTTATTTATTTACAATACTGGAGTACTAAATGCAGATTAATTAGATCAGTACTACTGCATATATGGCTTTCTTAAATCCTGCCGCCTAATTACACCGTTATCTGATTTTTCAACCCATGCGTGGGCCCATCCGACCACACCACTAGAAGTCTAGAGCTAACCAGATCGCGTTTTCCCGTTTAAAAAAAACACAGATCGCGCTTTGTTGACCAGATGCGTCTGTGAAAGAGCAACGTGACGTGAAGTGCTGTGGTGCCAAAGACGATAATGACGGCAATGCGAATTTCATATTGTGCCCCCAACGAGCGCTTAAATTCAATGATCCTCCCTCGTTTTTTGCTTCGTTTTTTTTTTTTTGAGGATCGTTCGTTTTTTGCTTTTTGAGTTGCCTCGCTAATGGTTTATTCAATCTAAAGATTGTCGAACAACTTTGGGCTGATGATATTTGGATAAATGTGTCTTCACGAGGATTGCTTCTCAACGAAACAAAAATCATCAAGCTATTTCGTGTCAAAGGAAAAAACTGGAAATAGTCTCATTTATAAGAAAACAAAAAAAAAACATGCATGGTTTCGTACGACCTCATTTGGTCCACTTATATTTGTTTCGATCAAAATGACAAAAAATATGGGTCAACGCGACCCATTTTCGGTCTAAATTTAGATAAGGTTTATGTGTGCACGGACGCGGGACGGACGCAAGCGGGTGCTCTCCTTGTTTTCCCCCTGACTCGTCGATCGGTGGCATGTATGTGACCCTTCCCTCCTCCACGCGCGACACCCTCCCACCCTAGCCGTCACCCATTTTTTGACTGCCCAGGTTGTCAAGGCCTGCCGCCCGCATCCACACACTCCCCCCGTCGCTTCAGAGGCAGTTCTTGACGGTGTTCGTGGTATCGTCTGTGCGTCGTTGTTGCTAGAGAAACCATGACCATCGGTGCCACACATCGCCTCCGGTACAGTACGCCTCATGCTTCAAGGCCGCCTGCCGCCCTCATCCGTGCTTCGACAGGCTTGTTGTCTGCTCTTCACCAACCGCATCTTCACCATGACCACAAGATGTTCGACGCTTTCCCGCCAGGTCCAACGGATAGTGGAGATGAGTATTTTTTTCAACAACTTTATTTGTTCATTGGACGATTCATCATCAAACAACGAGGAGCTTGTGATTGCGGCTTTGGTCGTGAACGAACACATTGCTAGGCAACGGCCGAGGTTCGGGGGATCAACCTCCGGCATGCTCCGGCGTTGAACCACAATAGATAGAGTGTACATTGCCTACTCTTCACCGATTAATTTCAGTGCACGTCCCCACTCTCCAACTCCAAGCTTTTTCCGGTGTAGTTTTCGGATGACGAGACATGTGTTTAATCGCATTCAAGAGGGAGTGGTAACATACTTTGAGTGCAAGGAGGATCCTTGGAATGGTTGTCTTCTCCTCTTACCAGAAATACATTGCGGTTATTGACTATCGTGATTAGATTGGAAACATAGGATGGACTAGGAAGTATTATGGCTTGTCTTGTACTCCAAAAAGATCATGTACTCCTATATATATATGCCCACGAGGCTCAAGAAATAATCAACAATTCCAAAAATTCCCTCTATATTCCCTTTTACATGATATCGGCCTAACTGATCCATACCCTAGCCGTTGTGCGCCGCCCCCGGGGCAGTCAGCCTACATGACCGCAGCCGGGATCCGCACCACCCGTACCTAGGGTTCGTCCACCACTCGTGTTGACCGGCTGCCCCAGCGAGTCTTTTTTCTCGATCTCTTGATCCGGGTTTTTCTCTCTCCTGCTAGTCGTCTTGATCGACATTTTTCTTTATTGGTTTATCGATCTAAGATCGGTTTGTATCGCCCATCGCCGCCATCGACCCCCACGCCTCTACTTCGACATCGGTGTCGACTCTACACCAGCCACTTCATCATCAACCATGCGGCAAGGCTGGACGTGTCAACAAGGGACGCCTTAGTGCGCCGATGTCGGCCACTCTTCTCCGTTGTTTCCATTGTCGGTTCGTCTTCGCCATCATCGCCCGGGACCTCCGACAAAGTCGCCTTCAACTCTGATATGCGCGTCTTTCCCACCGTGGTGCGTACAACACAGTCGTCGGCCTGATCAACCGATCATGCGCCTGTCTTCGCGAAGCCCGTCCCCGAGCACGCGCCTACCGCCTATCTAGCCTTGGGTTATCGTCGCGTCGTCCCTTTGGATTGCTGCGTCGATGCCGCAAGGTCCTCCAACCGGTCGCCCAGACCCACGCGCCGCGCCCGTCAATGCCCCTTTGGATCGTCGCACTGCGAAACGCAGTCCACACCACCGCCCCAGGATCCTCCCGGCGGCTACCCCCGTAGCCACCGTCGCCTTTGCGTCACCCCTTTGGGTTGTCGCGTCATTGCCCGTGGTGCACACCGTCAGCCGTCGGGTTGTCGCCATCGTTCAGTAGTTCTCCCCGCGGCTACCCTGACTCGCTAGCCACCGCTACCCCGCCCCTTCGGGTTGTAGCGCCATTGCACACAATACTTGCCACCTCCCGAGGCCGACCCCGCTGTTGCACCAACTCGCACGCCGTCACATGTTGTCCCTTCGTGTCGTAGCGTCATGACACGCAGTCTCGCCGCCGTCTTGATGCCATCACCATGGCTGCACGGACTCACACGCCTACGTTGTGTCGCCCCTTTGGTTCGTAGGGCCGCGGCACGGACCAACATTGTCACCTTGGGGTCTTCCCGATGTCGCCCCGACTCGTGCACCGTCATTGTGTCGCCCCCTTGGGGCCATAGCGTCGCAACACGTGGTCCACTCCTGTTAGAAATATGCCCTAGAGACAATAATAAAATAGTTATTATTATAGTTGATCAAAGATGGTCGATGTTTCCTAGCCATGGACATGAGATGTCATTTGATAACGGGATCGCATCATTAGGAGAATGATGTGATGGACAAGACCCAAACTATGAACGTAGCATATGATCATGTCAGTTTATTGCTATAGTTTTCTGCATGTAAAGTATATGTTCCTACGACCATGAGATCATGCAACTCACTAACACTGGAGGAGTACCTTGTGTGTATCAAACGTCGCAACGTAACTAGGTGACTATAAAGGTACTCTACAAGTATCTCTGAGGGTGTATGTTGAGTTGGCATGGATCAAGACTTGGCATTTGTTACTCCGTGTGACAAAGAGTTATCTCAGGGCCCACTCGGTAATACAACATCATAATGACTTTGCAAGAAAAGTGACTAAAGACTTAGCCACGAGATATAGTATTAAGGAACGAGTAAAGAGACTTGCCGTTAACGAGATTGAACTAGGTATGGAGATATCGATGATCAAATCTCAGGCAAGTAACATACTGATGAACAAAGGGAACTACGTACAAGATTGACTGAATCCTTGACATCGAGGTTCAACCGATAAAGATCATCATAGAATTTGCAGAAACTAATATGGGCATCCAGGTCCCACTATTGGTTATTGACCGTAAAGGTGTCTCAATCATGTCTGCACAGTTCTCGAACCCGCAGGGTCAAGACACTTAACGTTTGGTGACAATATAAGTACAACTGAGTTATTACATTGGTGATCGAAGGTTGTTATGAGTCTCATATGAGATCCCGGATGTGATGAGGAACTCCGGACTGGTCCGGAGGTGAAGATTGATATATAGGATGAAGGGAATCGGAGTCTGGAAGTGTTCCGAGGCATACTGGGGAATCGACGGAGTGCCGAAAGGGGTTTCGGGGCGTCCCGACAAGTGTTGGGGGGGGGGGCTCATGGGCAAGGAGAGGGGCACACCAGCCCACAAGGGGTTGGGCTCCGTTCCCCACCTTAGCCCACTCGGCTGGGAGATGGGCCTCACCCCCTAGCGCCGTCAGCCACCCCTAACTTGGGAGGCCCAAACCCTGGTTCCACCACCCCTTGGCCGCCGGCCCCTAGGGGGAACCCTAGGGCTCCTCCCCTCCCCCTATATATAGTGAGGGAGAGAGAGGGCAACCACACCCTAACGTGCCTTGGCGCTGCCCCTGTTTTCCCTCGTAGTTCTTCTCAACATCATATCGCATGGCGAAGCCCTATTGAGCTGTCACGACCACCACCTCACCACGCCATCATGCTGCGGGAGGACTCGGACTACTACTTCTGCACGTGTGTTAAACGCGGAGGTGTCGTCCGTTCGGCCCTTGATCGGGAGTCCGCGGGACGGATCGTGATTGGACCGCGAAGATGTTCGACTACACCAACCGTGTTCTTAATGTTGGAAATATGCCCTAGAGGCAATAATAAATTAGTTATTATCA
The DNA here is from genome assembly GCA_022496015.1 of Hordeum marinum. NCBI lineage: Eukaryota > Viridiplantae > Streptophyta > Magnoliopsida > Poales > Poaceae > Hordeum > Hordeum marinum. Next base: position 149,643,709 of record CM039674.1, read on the forward strand.
CATTTCCTTGTTCATGATAGTCGTTTATTATCCATGCTATAATTGTATTGATCGGACACTTAGATGCATGTGTGGATACATTGACAAAACCATGTCCCTAGTACGCCTCTAATAGACTAGCTCGTTGATCAAAGATGGTTAAGGTTTCCTAGCCATGGACATGAGATGTCATTTGATAACGGGATCACATCATTAGGAGAATGGTGTGATGGACAAGACCCAAACTACAAACGTAGCATATGATTGTGTCAGTTTATTACTACTGTTTTCTGCATGTCAAGTATATGTTCCTATGACCATGAGATCATGCAACTCACTGAGACCGGAGGAGTGCCTTGTGTGTATCAAATGTCGCAACGTAACTGGGTGACTATAAAGGTACTCTATAGGTATCTCCGAGGGTGTCTGTTGAGTTGGCATTGATCAAGACTGGGATTTGTTACTCCGTGTGACGGAGAGGTATCTCAGGGCCCACTCGGTAATACAACATCACAACACGCCTTGCAAGCAATGTGACTAAGTGTTAGTCATGGGATCTTGTATTACGGAATGAGTAAAGAGACTTGTCGGTAACGAGGTTGAACTAGGTATGGAGATACCGACGGTCGAATCTCGGGCAAGTAACATACCGAAGAACAAAGGGAACATCTTATGGGATTAACTGAATCCTTGGCATAGAGGTTTGACCGATAAAGATCTTCATAGAATATGTAGGAACCAATATGGGCATCCAGGTACCGCTATTGGTTATTGACCGTAGAGGTGTCTCGGTCATGTCTACATAGTTCTCAAACCCGCAGGGTCTGCACACTTAAGGTTTGGTGACGTTTCGGTAGTATAGAGTTGTGTATGGTGGTGACCGAAGGTTGTTCAGAGTCCCGGATGAGATCTCGGACGTCACGAGGAGCTCCAGAATGGTCCGTAGGTAAAGATTCATATAAGTCCTATTTTGGTCGCCGGAAAAGTTTCGGGCTCATCGGTAGTGTACCGGGAGTGCCGGTAGTGTACCGGGAGACCATCGGGAGGGGTATTTCGACCGAAGAGGCTACATGGGCTGTGGGAGAGTAAAGACCAGCCCTTTGTGGGCTGCTGGAAGTCCCACACAAGGCCCATGCAGCTGGGAAGAAAATCCCAAAGGGAAAAAGGTGGAAAAGGCCAAAAAAGGGAGGAATCCTAGTCCTACTAGGATTGGAGGAGGAGTCCTCCTCTCCTCCCCACTTCGGCCGACCCAAGGAGGTTTGGCCCTTGCACCAAGTCCTCTCCTCCCTCCCTCTTATATATAATGGAGATTTTAGGGTTTTTTGCACATAATTTTTAGCCACGTGCTGCCCGTTCCTCCAATGCATAGTTTCTCCTCTAGATCGGATTCCTGCAGTGCTTAGGCGAAGCCTTGCCAGAATTGCTCCACCACCATCACCGCGGCACCATCACGCTGACAATGAACTCATCTACCTCTCCGCTCCCTCTTGCTGGATCAAGAAGGCAGAGATCATCATCGAGCTGTACGTGTGCTGAACATGGAGGTGCCGTCCGTTCGGCGCTAGATCGGAAGGACCATGATCAAGATCGCAAGACGGATCGTGATGAGTTCGCGGGACGGATCCTGATGAGTTCGCGGGACGGATCGTGATTGGATCGCGGGACAGATCGTGATGAGTTCGCGGGACGGATCGTGATTGGATCGCGGGACGGACCGTGATGAGATCACGAGACGCTCGGCGATTTGGATCGCGAAGACGTTCGACTACACCGACCGCGTTTCTTAACGCTTCCTGCTTAGCGATCTACAAGGGTATGTAGATCCACTCTCCCTCTCGTAGATGCTCATCACCATGGATAGATCTTGCACGTGCGTAGGAATTTTTTTGTTTCCCATGCGACGTTCCCGAACAGTGGCATCATGAGCTAGGTCTATGTGTAGATGAGATCTCGAGTAGAACACAAAGAGTTTGTGGGCGTTGATGCTTAGATTGCTTCCTCCCTTGGTCGTGTTTTGGTTCAGCGGTATTGTGAGATGAAGCGGCCCGGACCAACATTACTCGTACGCTTATGAGAGACCGGTTCCCTCAACCGCAACTTGTTGCATAGATGGCTTGCGGGTGCTAGTTTCTCTCACTTTAGTTGGATCGGATTCAACAAAGGCGGTCCTTGAGAAGGTTGAAAAGCAACTAGTGTATCACCGTTGTGGTTTTTGCGTAGATGAGAATTGTTCTTGCTAGATACCCGTAGCAGCCACGTAAAACATGCAACAAAAATTAGAGGACGTCTAACTTGTTTTTGCAGGGATTATAAGGTACATATCAGTTTTACGTTAATTACGTGTGATTGCACTTTGATATATACATTGATGTATTGTGTGTGCCAGCATACTGATCCAGGGATGGCACAAAACACACAGAGGCTTGACTCGTTTTGAGTTGGGTCGCTACAGAGATGGTATCAGAGCACATGTTGACTGTAGTATGTGACCCTAGAAACTGGAAAGTCCTTAGGAAATGATTTCTTGAAAAACTTCGTTTTCAAAAGACCCTTTACTTCTCATCTTATTTGAGCTTTATCAAATGATCTCTCTTACCTCAAATAGTTAGAAAATACCCGTTCCCCTTTGACCACACTAAGGATCAACTGAGACCACTTGGAGAAGGACAAGATATCGAAACAACTGATGGTCACTTCAAAGTAAAGAAGATTTCACCATGCATTAGAAGAGTTGAAGCTACACGAGTTGAAGACTGTGAAGACCCGAAGAAATTGAAGACCATGAAGAATTTCCAAGATATTGTGCCCTAGAAGACCAAACCCCTGTTGTATACTTACGTTAGATACGATGATTTGTGAGCTGTCATTTGTGTGTAAATTTTTTTTTGACAGCCACAACTAAAATCTATTTTCAAAACCATTGTTTGTATTGTGTGTATCCCTTCCTTTCTCTCTCTTACCCATCTCATCCCCAAAACCTTGAACCCAATAGATGATGAGTGAAGCTGGACTCGTGTATTCTGGATCGATGACTCGGTTAGAGACAAAAGAATGGATACAGAACATGGAGGATCATCTAAGCAGTAACCATGTTGCAAGAAAGGAGATGGTCCAGTATGCTCTTCAGTACCTTGCAAAAGGAGCTGCAAATTGGTGGAAGATGCATGAAGCTATCCATGATAGGCAAGCATCCAACACTTGGGAAGAATTCAAGAGGACTCTGCAAAAGTCTCATGTTGTCACCAACACCCAGAAGCCCCGTTGCAAAGTTGTGAAGAAGATTTGTGCATGCAAGAGTGTGAAGGAACTACACATTACCCGGATCAATGCCAAATGTACCCCAAGGTACAAGAAGTCATCAAGCAGCAGAAGGAAGCCATGAAGGAAGCCTTCAGAGAAAATTTAGGAGAACTTGTGATGAAGGAAGATGTTGAAGACCCTAATGGAGAAGGCCTAACCAGATTTTGCTCCATTGTCTGCTATTCATGTGGACAAGAAGGACATTTCTCATAGGACTGTATGAAGGAAATAAAAGAGTATCTGGGAAACTTTCCGACAGAAGAAGTGGAGTTTGATCCACAGGAAATTGAAGGTTTGATCGGAACAAAGAAGCTCAGGAAGAGACAAGCCCCTAAACAGAGGGACCTGAGTCATATCAGTTGTTTCAAGTGTAAGGATATGGGCCACTACACCAATAAGTGCCCAAGAAAGGAACCAGAACTCCAAGGAGCAAACACCAACATCAAGAAGCCCCGATACTTGTCAGAAATCATCTGTTTTCGTTGCAAGGAAGCATGACATTATGCTAGTAAATGTCCAAAGGAGACGACAGCTAGAATGGAGTGGTTAAGATGGAAATAATTGTATCATGAAGCACTCTAGTTTTCATGAGATTATTTTGTAACGGAAGTCTCAGAGTTTGTAATACACTCATGAGTCAATGGAATTTATGGTGTCATGATTTTCCTGTGTTGAATTATATGAGTTGTTACTCTATGAACAAAGATCTCTGACCATTTTCGAGGATATGAGAAAATATGGTTTATGAAGGCATGCGTGCATTTCATTTTAAGTGTGGTAGCAACCACAGGGACAAATGAATGAAGAAAATACCATTCATGTTAAGGAGTTTGGATAAGTGAATACAGGTGAAGAGAATGTGGAACCATATCCAAACTATGTGGATGATAACCTTTGTGACAACGTGTCTTTGAAGTTAGAATATTGAGAAAAGGAATGATTGTGATGAAACCATACCCAAGGTTAAACAGACCAATGGAAAGGAAAATGAATTCCACAGAGTGGAATCTAGACAATAATAAGTCTGTGAATTGTTACCTCAAGGGTATGGTGTAGTGAACTGAAGGTAATGTTGGAATGGAAAGATAGTAACCCCAAGAGTGGGTTAAAGCTTTACAAGTATTCAAGTGAACCCACAAATCACTGACCTCAGGATTGATAAAGATCAAGCCCTACCTTTGTGAAGGAAGAAACTTGGAAGAAGCTACGACTGATCAGCAAACGTTTTTCTTAGGAGTATACGACAACCTGAGAGTTGTGAAGAAATGATAGATGTTTTTGCTTAGCTTGTAGAATCAATGGATTTATCCGAACTTCATTCGTTGACAAGAGAAATTTCTGCAATGCTTGTGAGGAAGCCCAAGTGTTAGAATACGAGATTCACTAAACCTTATACAAGGTAATGATTTCAGTGCGACATGGCTTGGCCACCATGACGACTTACTCTTATCATTTCTCTTGCTATTCGGAATAGTAAACCTGAGTGACTTACCCATAGTAAAGAGACGACGTTCTTTGAAGCATTTGTTTAAGCCTTAGAATGGTATGATGAAAACCCCTTGTACATGACAGTTGCTGTCACATGTAGGAATTTTACGGTGAGGAATAATGCCAAAACCCTTTTTACTGCAGGATAACCACTAATGGTAGACCACCATGAGACCTTCGATAGGTTATTTAGAATGAACGCGAGACTTATCAGTTAAGAAGACCCAATATCGGAAGAAATACCTTTGTTATGAGAACACAAGATTTTGATATAACGGAAGAGCATCACTAAAGGAGCTATCATAAAGAATGAGAAGAGACAGATGCACCCAGAGGACTGTCATGATTTTGAGGGACCAGTAACTCTCAGTTTAAGTGTGGTAGACCCCACACCTTCTTGGTCGATGGTTTTGCTAGAAGACCCCAAACCCTAACCTATTCTTTCTAGCCTTTTCGAATCTTGAGGACGAGATTCATTTTAAGTGTGGTAGGTTTGTAACATTCCAAATTTTGGGATGTTATAATAAATATTAGAATGAGTGTTTGTTTGCTTGAGTGATTGAATTGAGTGAAATTTGAAACTTTTAAAAACTTTTGAATGAGAGGGAATGACATGACTTTCCCATGTGCTTTTGAATTCAAATTCTTACATTTCAAATCAATGAGAGAAGATGACATGACTTCTTCAATATAAAAAGATTTGAAAAGTGAATTTGAAAACTATTTGAAAATTTCCTGATATGGAGTTCCTTTCATATTTGAATTTCCAATTTGAAGTTTGAAAGAATTCAAACCCCTTGACAAAATTTGAGAGGAGTAATATGACACTCCACACCAGGGGTTATTTTGTGAAGTATTTGAACCCTAAAACCCAGGGGGTTATTTGAAAATTTATTGCAAAAGAATTAAAATCAATTTAAGCATTTTTCTGAAAATAGTTTTTTTAAAGTATTTATTTTGGCCGTGTAAAAATGTTCATTAAATTGCATTTATTCCCCTGGTCAGTTTAATATATAAATCTTCATTTTTGGAAATATATTGATTGCCATAAAGTAGTTTCCATTCTCTGTAAATTAGAAAAGGAAAGGAATTAATGTTCTAATAAAAACCTGCCAGCCCACCTGCCTTAACTTCCCCCGAAATTACTCCAATCCCACTGAATCCGCCATCTCCTCCCCCTTTCCTTTCTACGACCCCGAGCCGCTCCTATAAATACCCGAGGCCTCCCGCACCCCGTTCCACCCCTAAACCCCATTCCCCGTGCCCTCTCGCCGCCGCCATTGCTCGCTGGAGCTCCGCACCACCAAAGCCCTTGAGCTCATGCCGCTCCACTCCGACCACCCCAAGCTCTTCTGAGCCCACCAACCTCTTCGCCTCGATCTCCCGCACCTCCCCATCCACTCGCCTGAGCCCCGCACCCACCGGAGCCCCTTTCCTCGTCGACACCCGAGCGCCGCCGCCGCCTCCGAGCTCACCGTCGTCGCCATCGTCGCCCCTGAGCCCTGCTGACGCCACCAACGGAGTCGCCGTCCCCGACCACCACAGCACCGTCCCCGACGACCCCGCCGCCTCGGACATCGCCGGAGCTCTCGCCGGACTCCAACCCCACCGCGGGGAGCACCGGAACCTCTCCCCACCGTCGGATCGTAAACGAACGGATACGATTAGATCGCGTGTTTTAATTTTATTAGCCGAACCATTTCTTGTAGTTACCGGTTGTTCGCTCCGTTACATCTAGCACGCACCCCCTGTAGCCAATGAAAAAAAATGCCACGTAGCCCCTGTCCGTTAGTTAGAGTTTTTTTTCTGTTTCTGTTTTAAAAACAGAATAGTTCTGTTTTTATTTTCCTTATAAATTTTATGTTTTAATTGTTTTAATTTGATTATTTTTGCGTTATGTCATAAATTTTATGCAGTTTCTGTAGATATAAAGTGTGATCATATTTGAATAATTTAAAATTTAATTCAAACATATTTGAATCAAATCTTATTTTCTGAATATCTTGAGTTTAAAATTTATTTTGAGTTGATTCTTTTTGCTACTTGTCACTAGTGACCTTAGTTATCAGTAGGTAAAACTTTAGAATTTTTTTGAAAATTTGAAATTAGCATTGTTAACAAAAAAGATTCCGTTTTAGTTCTTTTTGGGTTTATTTCTAATTCTTTTGTTTTAAATTGTTTTTCTTTTATATTAGTTAATTTCTTTTAACTTGTTTTCTGTTAGTTAGCAATAGAACTTAAAACTAATTTATTTTTATATTATTTATTATATTTTAACATGAAATAAATTCTAGTTTCATAGTAACTTGCATATTGATTTCATTTCTAGTTTGACTTCTTATTTGAAAATATATTATAAATTGTTTTATAAAGTTTTACTTTCTGTTAACTTAGTTGTGATATACTTTGTTTTATGTTATTTTAATATTTTATTGTTTTACTTGTTGTTAAGTTTATTAGTTAGAAAACTTATAGTGTTTAGTGTGTTGTTTTCATAGTTTTTACTTGTTATTCAAAATTAATTCTTTTTACTAGTAAAATATTTACTAAAATACTTTTGTTATCTTTTACTTTGTTTTTGTGTTTTTACTTTTGAAGAAAGGATTTATTTGTAGAGAAAACCAACCTTAGTTGTGTTGATGAAACTTTGTTGTTTCGAGTTTTGTCGTAAGTATTTCCTTCATCAATCTTGTTGCTTTTGGTTTTGTGTTACTTTTTGATTGTTAGAATTGATTGCTAGTATGATTGATTATATGAATGCAATGTTTGATTATATAGATTTTATCATAGAGTGACGAATAGTTTGTCAAGTTACTTCTAAGAGCAATATTATTCTTCATCAACAGTACAGGCAAGTTCACTTTGACCATCTATTTCATACCTATGTTTTATTGCATGTAGTGACATCATTCAACAAATCCCTCTAGTAGTGTTATTGGAATTCTTGTAGTTGAGTAGAATGCATGAGGTAGGAACCCACCACTTGTTACTAAAGCCCCGGGAACATTAGTTATTTTAATGCTATGCTAAAGTAGACGGGGTCTGGTATGAGTGTTCGTGAGTGGTGTGAGAAGGAGGACTCTACGTCAAGACGACAAATTCATGAAGGCATCTTCAAGTCCTGCATCTTCAAGACCTCAAGACTTCGAGACTCGAGAAACAAGTTTTTCAATACACACTACTGGGTGAAGGATGCTTGATTGGGCATCCCTGGAGTAACCAGTGGATGGCCGGGATGCATGCAGAAGCGCCATGACATCTTGTGGAAAGCTTCACCCAGACTCAAAGAGACGGATGAATACTTCATGCCCGGAAGCTTACCTGTGTAGCCACAAGTCATTATGGGCTCTGGCTTGGTTGATCTTTGTTGTGACTCTGGCTGGGCAGTGCTACCAGATGTAGTCGACGTTAGGAATGGATGGGCACTGACAGTAGTCAGGGAAACACTCTTAAAGACCATGTTTCGTTCATCCCGTTCTCAAACACCCGACAGTGCGAGGACTTACCAGGAGGGAACGAATCTTGTGGGCAAAGTACACAACACTCTGCAGAGTTAAACCTAATCGATTAGCCGTGTCCCCGGTTACGGACAATTTGAGCCTCTGGACTTGGATCTATCTCTGAACTCTCAACACTAGACTGATAATTAATTGTGGGCAACTTATGATACTTGTGGGCATTAAGACATCGGTTTGCGGAACCATGTCATGTTAGGTAACTCTGTAGTGTAAACTCTTGATATTCCTTTGTTGTAGGAAAATAAAATAAAATTAGCTTTTACGCAAAAACTCAGACATAGAGCCACAAAGCCTTTGCATATAGAATAGTATTTATCTTCTGTTTCTGCTATGGTGATCTTGCCGGTACATTCAATGTACTGACCTACACAACTGCAACGTCTTATGTTGCAGATAAGCTCTACGACGGGTAAGAGTACCATTCAGGGTTACGGTCTACACTCAACCTGCCGTTGGTGTTATTGGGACTCCACTCCCGTTGACTGTTTCCTCTGAGATTTTAAGGTATATATCATTTTTACATTAATTACATGTGATTGCACTTTGATATATACATATATGTACTGTGTGTGCTAGCATACTGATCCAGGGATGGCACAGAACACACAGAGGCTTGACCTTTCCAGGTCGGGTCGCTACATTCAGCTTCATCTTGCTTAGTCTTCTTTCTAGACGAAGTAGTGGTAGAGGGGCGCGGCCGTGGGATGGAAAACCTGGCGGGGAATACTATGTCACGGTCTTCAGACCGGTCAGGAGTTGGCTGTTCCGAAGACATTGGAGCTGGACGAGAGCGAGCAATGACTTCGGACTCAAGTGCAGGCTGACCAAGCTCCTTTCTCTTCAGCATGTCATTGTGAGCTTGCACCATGATGGTGGTCTTCCTCTTGAGGCGTGCAAGAGCTCCCTTGACAGATTCACATCTCTTCTCAAACACAGCTTTGAGATCTGCCATCATCAGCCTGTAGCCTTTGATCTGCTCTGCATCAAGTCTGTGCACATTTTGCTTGAAGAGCTCTTTCTCATGGCTGATCTTGGCCTTGATGTACTTGGCCTTCTAAGCCATAGTCAGTTCCTCGTTCACAAGTCCATGGAATGTGACATTCATGCCAATTGGGAGCTGAAGAGCATCAATGCTGATGGAGGGGTCGGCGAACCATTCATCAATGAAATGTTCGAAGACAACCGGGTCAATCAGAGGTAAGTTTTCAAGCCGCTTGGCTTCCTCTTCTTTTTGTTGAATAAGCCTAGCCAACGCTTCATCATCGAACTCTTCATCTGACGGCTCAATCATTTTGGCTGCATCCATCAAAGACAGATTAAGCTTCGGGCCACGAGAAGCGACAGCCTTTCTCTTCATACGCCTGTGCAAGCGACCTTCAGATTCTGGTTCCTTAGGGTTTGAAGAAGGAGACCGAGAAGGTTATGGAGAAGACTTTGTAGGAGGAGGAGCCTTGGAAGACTTTGACTTTGAAGACTTTAGTTCTTCCAAAGTCTACGGTGGCAGTTCAGGAGCATTTTCTAGCTCAACTTCCTCCTCATCTGACTCTGTGGGATCTGGGATGCCAAGGATGCTTGATGGATCGGGATTCTCTAGCATTGGTAGCCTAAACATACAGGGGTAGAATCCCATCTTGATGGCGTCAACCTTGGTCTTTGGATGAAGATTTCTGTATATGATTTCTGTCCAAGGTGCATTCTCAGCACACTTTTCAGTATACTCATCAGTGAGGAAGGGGTAGTAAAATCACTCAACACTCCAATATCTTCGGATCTATTGGAGGCGATTCTTGCGTTTGGTGTATGTCTCCTCTTTATCAGATTTGTACAGCTCATATAGATCTAGGGGAGATCCTTAGCAGTGTTCTTGTGTCTTTGCTTTCCTCCCTTCTTGACTGGTTTGTCGTCTGCCATTGGCTTCGGCAAATGCTTCGGGAATGGCTTCACAGGAGGGCACAAATAGGAACACGCACCAGATGATTCCAGATGTATCTGTAAGTAGTCTGCAAACGAATTCAGACTATGAGATCCAAGCGATTCTCCTGCGGACGTGAACCTGTAAAAGAGTTAGAGACGCGAGGGAAGAGGAGAGGTCATATGCATTCTCAGAATTTTTGAAGTTAAAACTGAGTTTTGAAGACATTGACCTTATATCGAAGACATTCACTTCTATAGAGAATATGGTGATTTTAGATTTGTACAAATCCAAGGATTTGCACAAGTGAGGAATCAAACCAAGTTTCATACCAGAAAGTGAATATATTTGGTAAGGATAGATCTAGATCTAGATTCAGTTGAGTGGAAAGAGAATAAACTACAACCGACAAATTTCAGTAAGAATCATGGATCAAGATGCGGAGTAAAAATAGATTTTAATTACCGCGATGAAGAACAAGACGAACTACTCGATGAGGCGGAGAAGCCGAGTGGTTCAGTTTGCCTCACCCTAACTTGGTGGAGACAGACGGCTACGACGGGGGCAAGCGGAGGATGAAAGCGGCCGGCATGAGTACGTTGTCGGAGAAGTCGTGGCAGTGAAGCACTTCATCTCCGACGACGATGGATTCCAGCGATAGCGCTAGGGTTTTGAGTATGTGGGGTGGCGGAGCAAGGGGAAAGAAATAATGGAAGGGGTAACTCGTATTTATAAGGGTGGAGGAGTTTGAACAGAAAAGACGAATGTACCCCTGACTCTTCGGCTAAAGTGGGACACGTGGCATGCATGCAAACCACCTCACAACCCACTACCATAATCGAAGCGGCGGCATGGGAGTATGTTGCTAAAAATACGAAGACAATTTAGATTTGAGAATTAAATATGTGGTTGATTTGTCTTCGATCGACAAGGATGCAGTGAAGATAGTCAACACGTGTCAACATAAAATGCATATGACTGGATTAGAACAGATTGGATGAGGTAAGAATAGAGGAGAATGTCGAGTCCGATCACATTTTCCTAGGAAAAATTTGAAGACAAAGCTATAGGACAAATGGTGTATAGGACAAAGCTCTAATCCAAATGTAGATCTACAAATAGGTTTCAACTTAAACACACGTGTAAACAAGAAAGTTCTATTCCGAAGACATTCAGCTTTCGAAGACATATGAAAAGTTGAGATAAAAGCAATGTCTTCGAGATTGGTTGGTGGCGTTACCCAACGTATAAGAATGTTTGACCCAGACACGATGCACAATTATCGTGGCGCTCTGAAGTCATATTCTTTGTTAATGTTTTCACATTCATCTTGTAAGTCTTCATGGGTTGAACACATATGTTACATTGATGACCCACAAGTATAGGGGATCTATCATAGTCCTTTCGATAAGTAAGAGTGTCGAACCCAACGAGGAGCAGAAGGAAATGACAAGCGATTTTCAGTAAGGTATTCTCTGCAAGCACTGAAATTATCGGTAATAGATAGTTTTGTGATAAGATAATTCATAACGGTAGCAAGTAACAATTGTAATAAAGGTGAAGCAAGGTGGCCCAATCCTTTTTATAGCAAAGTACAAGCCTGGATAAACTCTTATATAAAGCAAGGCGCTCCCAAGGACACATGGGAATTTCTGTCAAGCTAGTTTTCATCATGCTCATATGATTTGCGTTCGTTACTTTGATAATTTGATATGTGGGTGGACTGGTGTTTGGGTACTTCCCTTACTTGGACAAGCCTCCCACTTATGATTAACCCCTCTCGCAAGCATCTGCAACTACGAAAGAAGAATTAAGATAAATCTAACCATAGCATGAAACATGTGGATCCAAATCGACCCCTTACGAAGCAACACATAAACTAGGGTTTAAGATTCTGTCACTCTAGCAACCCATGATCTACTTATTACTTCCCAATGCCTTCCTCTAGGCCCAAACAATGGTGAGATGTCATGTAGTCGACGTTCACATAACACCACTAGAGGAGAGACAACATACATCTCATCAAAATATCGAACGAATACCAAATTCACATGATTACTTATAACAAGACTTATCGCATGTCCTCAGGGACAAATGTAACTACTCACAAAGCATATTCATGTTCATAATCAGAGGAGTATTAATGATGATAAAGGATCTGGACATATGATCTTCCACCAAGTAAACCAACTATCATCAACTACAAGGAGTAATCAACACTACTAGCAACCCACAGGTACCAATCTGAGGTTTTGAGACAAAGATCGGATACAAGAGATGAACTAGGGTTTGGAGAGGAGATGGTGTTGATGAAGATGTTGATGGATATTGACCCCCTCTCGATGAGAGGATCGTTGGTGATGACGATGGCTTCGATTTCCCCCTCCATGAGGGAAGTTTCCCCGGCAGAACTGCTCTGCTAGAGCCCTAGATTGGTTTTGCCCAAGTTCCGCCTCGAGACGGTGGCGCTTTGCCCATAAAGCTATGTTATGATTTTTCCAGGTCAAAACCCTCCATATAGAAGAAGATGGGCATCGGAGGGCTGCCAGGTGGGCCACAAGCCACTGGGGCGCGCCCAGGGGGGTAGGGCGCGTCCCCTGACTTGTGACTGCCTGGTGGCCCCCCTGATATATTTATTTTTCCCAATAATTTTTATATATTCCAAAATAATTCTCCGTAGATTTTCAGGACTTTTGGAGTTGTGCAGACTAGGTATATCAGATTTTCTCCTTTTCCAGTCCAGAATTCCAGCTGCCGGTATTCATGTAAACCTTGTAAATAAGAGAGAAAAGGCATAAATATTGTACCAAAATGTGTAGTAACAGCCCATAATGCAATAAATATCAATATAAAAGCATGATGCAAAATGGACGTATCATACATCATGTGTTGTGCATCAAAGTCTTCAACATGCATAAGCGTTAGGATGTATTCCCATTTCAAAGGACATTTGAGGATTCAAAGATATTTAGCTCACACCGCAACATGCAAAACCTCTTCTCATCCAAAGGCTTCGTGAAGATATCTACGAGTTGGTCTTCAGTGTCTGCATGCTTGATGTTGATGTCACCCTTCGTCACATGATCCCGAAGAAAATCATGTCGTATCTGAATGTGCTTCGTCTTCGAGTGTTGTACTGGATTGTAGGAGATCCTGAATTCACCCTCAATGTCGCAATACAAAGGTACATCCTTTAGGTTGATGCCGTAGTCCTTGAGTGTTTGCTTCATCCAGAGAAGCTGAGTGCAGCATGCACCAACAGCAATGTATTCGGCTTCATCAGTGGATAATGAGACACAGTTCTGCTTCTTCGAAGACCAACATACAAGGTATCGTCCAAGAAAGTGACAAGTGCCTGATGTAGACTTGCGATCAACTCTGTCACCAGCGAACTCAGAATCTGAGTAGCCAATCAGCTCAAACTTTGAACCCTTTGGATACCATAATCCTAGTGTTGGGGTGTGAGCCAGATATCTAAGTATTCGCTTCACATCAAGGTGATGCGACTCCTTCGGTGCCGCTTGAAATCGGGCGCACATGCAAACGCTAAGCATTATATCTGGCCTAGATGCACATAAGTACAACAAGGATCCAATCATGGAGCGATATACCTTCTGATCGAAATCTTTACCATTCTCGTCAGTGCAGAGGTGTCCGTTCGTAGGCATTGGCGTCTTGAGGCCTTTGGCTTCATTTATGCCAAATTTCTTGAGGCAGTCATTGAGGTACTTCTCCCGAGATATGAAGATGCCATTTGGTTGTTGTAGAATTTGAAGCCCTAGGAAGAACTTCAGTTCTCCCATCATCGACATTTGATACTTCTCTTGCATCATATAAGCAAACTCATCACTATATTTGTTGTTAGTACAGCCGAAGATATTTTTGTCCATATATATTTGACATACAAACAGCTCACTTTTATAGGATTTAGTGAAGAGTGGGATCGAGTGAACCAGGTTTGAAGCCTTTCTTCATGAGGAATTCCTTGAGTGTGTCATACCAAGCTCTTGGTTCTTGCTTGAGGCCATAGAGTGCCTTGCTGAGCTTGAACACATAGTCAGGATGCTTTGGATCTTCAAACCCTGGTGGCTGAGCAACATATACTTCTTCCTTAATCTTACCACTGGGGAATGCACTTTTGACATCCATTTGATACAAGCATATATCATGATGGTTAGCATAAGCAAGCAATATACGAATGGCTTCAAGTCTAGCTACAGGTGCAAAGGTTTCCCCAAAGTCAATACCCTCGACCTGAGTGTAACCTTGTGCCACTAGGCATGCCTTGTTTCTGACGACTTGGCCAGACTCATCTTGCTTGTTGCGAAAGATCCACTTTGTATCGATGATGATGTGCTTCCACACATTGTTCAGCTTGAACTGGTGAAGCTCTTCCTACATGACTTGAATCCATTCCGATTCCTTGAAGGCCTCATCAACTTTGGTGGGTTCTGTGATAGATACAAAAGGAAAGTGCCCACAAACATTAGCTAATTGAGTAGCTCTTGAGCGAGTAAGTGGACCTGGTGCATTTATGTTGTCAAGCATTCTCTCAATTTGAACTTCATTTGCCACGCGTGGGTGAGCAGGGCGAAGACTTTGTTCTGGATCCTGAGCATTGTCTTCGTCAGCAGCATTGTCTTTAGGTTCAGCATTGTCTTCGCGCCGAGTGGATGGTGGAATGATAACTTCTTCAACCACAGGTTCTTCAGGCATAATTTCTCCAGTGCCCATCAGTCTAATAGCTTCTTTCGAAGGTAATTCATCTAGCACAGGAGGGAGGTGCTCTCTTTGCGAGACATTAGTTTCATCAAACCGCACATCTAAAGTTTCAACAACCTTGTTGTGTAAGATTTTGAGGACTCTATAGGTGTGTGAGTTCTTTCCATAACCAAGCATGAAACCCTCATGTGCTTTCAGTGCAAATTTAGAAGTGTGGTGTGGATCTTGTTGGGGAACGTTGCATGGGAAACAAAAAAATTCCTATGCACACGCAAGATCTATCCATGGTGATGAGCATCTACGAGAGAGAGAGAGTGGATCTACGTACCCTTGTAGATCCCTAAGTGGGAAGCATTAAGAAACGCGGTTGATGTAGTCGAACGTCTTCGCGATCCAAATCGCCGAGCGTCCCGTGATCCCATCACAGTCCGTCCCATGATCTCATCACGATCCGTCTCGTGATCTCATCATGATCCGTCTCGTGATCTCATCACGATCCATCCCGTGATCCAATCACGAATCGTCTCGCGATCTTGATCACGGTCCTTCCGATCTAGTACCGAACGGACGGCACCTCCGCGTTCAGCACACGTACAGCTCGATGACGATCTCCACCTTCTTGATCTAGCAAGAGGGAGCAGAGAGGTAGATGAGTTCTCCGACAGCACGACGGTGTTGCAACGATGGTGGTGGAGGAATTCCAGCAGGGCTTCGCCTAAGCACCATTGAAAACCGATCTAGAGGAGAAAACGATCTAGAGGAAGAAGAGGGCAGCACGTGGCAATTCGGGTTAGGGCTGCCCTCAAAGCCTCTAGTATATATAGGAGGAGAGGAGGAGGAGGCTTGGATCAAGGGCCAGCCCCTCTTTGGTTTGGCCGAAGTGGAGATGACGAGTCTTCCTCCTCCAC
Source organism: Hordeum marinum (assembly GCA_022496015.1). Taxonomy (NCBI): domain Eukaryota; kingdom Viridiplantae; phylum Streptophyta; class Magnoliopsida; order Poales; family Poaceae; genus Hordeum; species Hordeum marinum. The sequence continues at coordinate 149,659,536 of CM039674.1, forward strand.
TCCTAGTAGGATTAGGACTCCTTCCTTATTTCCACCTTTTTGCCTTTTTTCCACTTTGGAATTTCTTCCCAGACGCATGGGCCATTTGTGGGACTTCGGCCAGCACACTAAGGGCTGGTATTACTTTTCCCACATCCCATGTAGCCTCTTGGGTCGAAATACCCCTCCCGATGGTCCCCCGGTACACTACCGGCACTCCCGGTACACTACCGATGAGCCCGAAACTTTTCCGGTGACCAAAACAGGACTTCCTATATATCAATCTTTACCTCCGGACCATTCCAGAGCTCCTCATGATGTCAGGGATCTCATCCGAGACTCCTAACAACCTTCGGTCACCACCATACATAACTTTATACTACCAAAACGTCACCAAACCTTAAGTGTGCAGACCCTACGAGTTTGAGAACTATGTAGACATGACCGAGACACCTCTATGCTCCATAACCAATAGCGGGACCTAGATGCCCATATTTATTCCTACATATTTTATGAAAATATTTATCGGTCGAACCTCTATGTCAAGGATTCACTTAATCCCGTATGATGTTCTCTTTGTTCTTCGGTATGTTACTTGCCCGAGATTCGATCGTCGGTATCTCCATACCTAGTTCAACCTCGCTTCTGGCAAGTCTCTTTACTTGTTTCCGTAATACAAGATCTCATGACTAACACTTAGTCACATTGCTTGCAAGGCTTATTGTGATGTTGTATTATCGAATGGGCCCTGAGATACGTCTCCGTCACACGGAGTAACAAATTCCAGTCTTGATCCATGCTAACCCAACAGACACCCTCGAAGATACCTGTAGAGCACCTTTATAGTCACCCAGTTACGTTGTGATGTTTGATACACACAAGGTACTCCTCCGATGTCAGTGAGTTGCATGATCTCATGGTCATAGGAACAGATACTTGACATGCAGAAAACAGTAGCAATAAACTGACACGATCATATGCTATGTTTATAGTTTGGGTCTTGTCCATCACATCATTCTCCTAATGATTTGATCCCGTTATCAAATGACATCTCATGTCCATGGCTAGGAAACCTTGACCATCTGTGATCAACGAGCTAGTCTATTAGAGGCATACTAGGGACACGGTGTTGTCTATGTATCCACACATGTATCTAAGTTTCCGATCAATACAATTACAGCATGGATAATAAACGATTATCTTGAACAAGGAAATATGATAATAACCAATTTATTATTGCCTCTAGGACATATTTCCAACAGTCTCCCACTTGCACTAGAGTCAATAATCTAGTTCACATCACCATGTGATTCGCATTTGTTATGAATCTAACACCCAATGAGTTTTGGGGCTCAATCATGCTTTGCATGTGAGAGAGGTCTTTTAGTCAATGGGTCTGCGACATTCAAATCTGTGTGTACTTTGCAAATCTCTATGTCATACTGTAGACACTCTACCACACTCCACTTGGAGCTATTCCAAATGGCTACTCCACTATACATATCCGGATTGCTACTCAGAGTCATCCGGATTGGTGTTAAAGCTTGCATCGACGTAACCCTTTACGACGAACTCTTCATCACCTCCATAATTGAGAAATATTTCCTTAGTCCTCTAGTTACTAAGGATAATCCTGACCGCTGTCCAGTGATCCACTCATGGATCACTTTTGTACCCCTTGACGGACTCATGGCAAGGCACACACAGGTGCGGTACACAGCATGGCATACTATACAGAGCCTATGGCTAAGGCATAGGGGACGACATTCGTCCTTTCTCTTTCTTCTGCCGTGGTCGAGCTTTGAGTCTCACTAAAATTCACACCTTACAAAGCAGACGAGAACACTTCTCTCTGACTGATCCGTTTTGAACTCTTTCAAAATCTTGTCAAGGTATGTACTCATTGAAAGTCTCATCAAGCATCTTGATCTATCTCTATAGATCTTGATGCTCGACAATTAGGTAGCTTTAGCCAGGTCGTCCTTTGGAAAACTCTTCTCAAATAACCCTTTATGCTTTCTAGAAATTCTACATCATTACCGACCAACAATATATCATCCACATACGCTTATCAGAAACTCTATAGTGCTCCCACTCACTTTATTGTAAATACAAGTTTCTCGTAAACTTTGTATAAACTTAAAAACTTTGGTCACCTCATCAAAGCGTATATTCCAACTCCGAGATGCTTTCTCCAGCCCATAGAAGGATTGCTGGAGCTCACACACCTTTTAGCATCCTTAGGACTAACAAAACCTTCTGGTTGTAGCTCATACAACCTTTCCTCAAGTAAACTGTTAAGGAAAAAATGTTTTGACATCCATCTGCCAGATTTCATAATTGAAAAATGCAGCAACTGCTAACATAATTCCAACAGACATTAGCATCTCTACGAGTGAGAAAGTCTCATCGCTATCAACTCCTTGAACTTGTCGAAAACTTCTTTGCGACAAGTCGAGCTAAATGGCGACATTTACCATCAGGGTCTGCCTTCATTTTTAAAGGTCCATTTGTACTCAACGACCTGTCGTCCAATGAGCAAGTCTACCAAAGTCTATACTTGGTTTTCATACATGGATCCTTTCTCGGATTTCATGGCCTCTAACCATTTGTCAGAATCCGGGCCCATCATTGCTTCTCCATAGCTCGTAGGTTCATCGTTGTCCAACAACATGACCTCCAAGACAGGGTTGTCGTACCACTCAGGAGCAGTACGCGTCCTTGTCGACCTATGAGGTTTGATAGTAACTTGATCCAAAGCTTCATGATCATCATCATTAACTTCCTCTTCAACTGACGTAGGCTCCATAGAAACATCTTTCTGCGATGCGCTACTCTCTGGTCGAAGCAAAGGTTCAACAACCTCATCAAGTTCCATCTTCCTCCCACTCAATTCTTTCGAGATAAACTTTTTCTCGAGAAAGGACCCATTTTTAGCAACAAACACTTTATGCTTGGATCTGAGATAGAAGGTTCACCCAACTGTCCTTAGGGTATTCTATGAAGATGCATTTTTCCGCTTTGGGTTCGAGCTTATCACACATAAGTGTCGCATTCCCAAACTCTAAGAAATGACAGCTTAGGTTTTTGCCAAACCATATGGTGTCATCTGAACGGATTTAGATGGTGCCCTATTTAAAGTGAATGTAGTTGTCTCTAATGCATAACCCCAAAACAATAATGGCAAAACGATAACAAACATCATAGTATGCACCATATCCAATAGAGCACGACCATGACGTTCGAACACACCATCACACTATGGTGTTCCAGGTGGCGTGAGTTGTGAAACAACTTTCACATTGTCTAAAGTTGTATGCCAAACTCGTAACTCAGATATTCACCTCCACGATCATAGCGCAGACATTTTTATCTTCTTGTCACGATGATCTTAAACTTCACTCTGAATTTGCTTGAACTTTTCAAACGATTCAGACTTGTGTTTCATTAAGTAAATATACACTATATCTACTCAAATCATTAGTGAAGGTAAGAAAATAACGATATCCACCGCATGCTACAAGACTCATTGGATTGCATACATCAACATCTATCATTTCCAATAAATCACTTGGCCGCTCCATCAAACCGGAAAACAGGGTCCTTAGTCATCTTGCCCATGAGGCATGGTTCGCATGTCTCAACCGATTCGAAATCGAATGAGTTCAAAGATCCATCAACATGGAGTTTCTTCATGCGATTTATACCAATATGACATTTAGCGGCAATGCCACAAGTATGTGGTACTATCATTACTAACTTTGTATCTTTTGGCATTGATGTTATGAACATGTGTACTACTACGATCAAGATTCAACAAACCATTCACTTGGTGCATGACCATTGAAGGTATTATTCATGTAACCAGAATAACCATTATTTTGTAACTTAAATGAATAACTGTGTTGCAATAAACACGATCTAATCATGTTCATGCTTAACGCAAACACCAAATAACTTTTATTTAGGTTTTTCACTAATCCCTAAGGTAGAGAGAGTGTGTGATGTTGATCACATCAACCTTGGAAACATCTCCAACACACATCGTCACCTCATACTTAGCTAGTCTCCATTTATTCCGTAGCTTTTACTTCGAGTTACTAACATTTAGCAACTGAACCGGTATCCAATACCTAGGTGCTACTAGGAGTACTAGCTAGGTACACATCAATAATGCGTATATCAAATATACTTTTGTCGACATTGCCAACCTTCTTATCTACCAAGTATCTAGGGTTGTTCCTCTTCAGCGACCGCTCTGCTCATAATAGAGGCACTTAGTCTCGGGTTTGGGTTCAACTTTGGGTTGCTTCACTAGAGCAGCAACTGACTTGCCATCCATGAAGTTTCCCTCCTTGCCCTTGCCCTTCTCGAAACTAGTGGTTTTACTAACCATCAACACTTGATGCTCCTTCTTGATTTCTACCTTCGCGGTGTCAAACATCGCGAACAACTCAGGGATCATCATTTCCATCCCTGGTATAGTTATAGTTCATCACGAAGTTCTAGTAGCTTAGTGATAGTGACTCAGAGAACTATATAAATCACTATCTTATCTGGAAGATCAACTCCCACTCGATTCAAGCAATTGTAGCACCCAAACAATCTGAGCACATGCTCAATGATTGAGCTATTCACCTTCATCTTGCAGGCAAAGAATCTTGTTGGAGATCTCATATCTCACAACAGGGGCACGAGCCTGAGATCCCAATTTCAGCTCTTAGAACATCTCATATGTTCCGTGATGTTCAAAACATTTTGGAGCCTCAATTCTAAGCCATAATGCATGACGCACAGAACTATCAAGTAGTCATCGAAACGTGCCTTTCAGATGTTCACAACATCTATAGACGACGCTAGAGAGGCTGGCGCACCGAGCGGTGCATTAAGGACATAAGCCTTCTATGCAGCAATGGGGAGAATCCCCAGATCACGGACCTAGTCTGCAATATTGCGACCATCATATTTCAACTCTATTTCTCTAGGAACATATAAAAAATCTAAGGGATCTTCAGCATGAGCTAGTAATCTACAACATAATTTTCAAAGACACGACTGACTATGTTCATGATAATGAGTTCAATTAATCATATTACTTACGAACTCCCACTCACATTGACATCCCTCCGGTCATTTGAGTGACACATGATCCAAATTCACCAACTCAAGTCTGATCATCACGTGAGTTGAGGTGGTTTCAATGGTGAACATCATCATGTTGATCATATCTACTATATGACTCATGTTCGACCTTTTGGTCTATTGTGTTCTGAGGCCATGTCTGTACATTCTAGGCTCATCAAGTTTAACCTGAGTGTTCCGCATGTGCAACACTGGATTGCACCCGTTGTATGTGAACGTAGAGTCTGTCACACCCGATCATCACGTGGTGTCTCGACATGATGAACTTTCACAATGGTGCACACTCGGGGAGAACACAATTTATCTTGAAATTTAAGTGAGGGTCACCTTATAATGCTACCGTCGTCCTAAGCAAAACAAGGTGCATAAAAGGATTAACATCACATGCAAATCATAAGTGACATGATATGGCCATGAACTTGTGCTTTTGATCTCCATCTTGAAAGCACCAGCATGATCTCCATCGTCATCGGCATGACACCATGATCTCCATCATCTTTATCTCCATCAATGTGTTGCCATTGGGGTTGTCATTACCATCATGCTTCTACTACTATTGCTACCGTTTAGCGATAAAGTAAAGCATTACATAGCGCTTAATGATTGACCTATGGCTCCTGTCGGTTGCCGTACTCATCGACATGCGAGTTGTGATATTCTATACAACACATGATCCTCTCATACATCACATATATCTCATCATATAATTGGCCATATCACATCACAACATACCCTGCAAAAACAAGTTAGACGTCCTCTAATTGTTGTTGCAAGTTTTACGTGGCTGCTACGGGTATCTAGCAAGAACAATTCTCACCTACGCAAAACCACAATGGTGATACATAAGTTGCTTTTCAGCCTTCTCAAGGACCGCCTTTGTCGAATCCAATCCAACTAAAGTAGGAGAAACATACACCCACTAGCCATCTTTGTGCAACGAAGTTACACGCCAGTCGATGGAACCGGTCTCTTGTAAGCGTACGAGTAAGGTTGGTCTGGGACACTTCATCCCACAATATCGCTGAACCAAAACACGACCAAGGGAGGAAGCAATCTAAGCATCAACGCCCACAAACTCTTTGTGTTCTACTCGAGATCTCATCTACACATAAACCTGGCTCTAATACCACTGTTGGGGAACGTTGCATGGGAAACAAAAAAAATTCCTACACACACGCAAGATCTATCCATGGTGATGAGCATCTATGAGAGGGGGAGTAGATCTATGTACCCTTGTAGATCGCTATGCGAGAAGCGTTAAGAAATGCGGTTGATGTAGTCAAACGTCTTCGCGATCCAAATCGCCGAGCGTCCCGCGATCCCATCATGATCCGTCTCGCGACCTCATCACGATCCGTCTCGTGATCTCATCGCGATCCGTCCCGTGATCCAATCACGAATCGTCTCGCGATCTTGATCACGGTCCTTCCGATCTAGTACCGAACGGACGACACCTCCGTGTTCCGCACACGTACAACTCGATGACGATCTCCGCCTTCTTGATCCAGAAAGAGGGAGCAAATAGGCAGATGAGTTATCCAGCAGCGCGATGGCATTGCGGTGATGGTGGTGGAGGAATTCCAGCAGGGCTTCTCCTAAGCACCGCTGAAAACCGATCTAGAGGAAGAAGAGGGCAACCCATGGCAATTAGGGTTAGGGATGCCCTCAAAACCTCTAGTATATATAGGAGGAGAGGAGGAGGAGCCTTGGCACAAGGGCCAGCCCCTCTTTGGTTCGGCCAAAGTGGAGAGGAGGAGTCCTCCTCCTCCACTCCTAGTAGGATTAGGACTCCTTCCTTATTTCCACCTTTTTGCCTTTTTTCCACCTTTTCCACTTTGGAATTTCTTCCTAGCCGCATGGGCCTTCTGTGGGACTTCGACAAGCCCACTAAGGGCTGGTATTCCTTCTCCCACAGCCCATGTAGCCTCTTGGGTCGAAATACCCCTCCCGATGGTCCCCGATACACTACCAGCACTCCCAGTACACTATCGATGAGCCCGAAACTTTTCCGGTGACCAAAACAGGACTTCCTATATATAGATCTTTACCTCCGAACCATTCCAGAGCTCCTTGTGACGTCCGGGATCTAATCTAGGACTCTGAACAACCTTCGGTCACCATCATACATAACTCTATACTACCGAAACATCACCAAACCTTAAGTGTGCAGACCCTGCGGGTTCGAGAACTATGTAGACATGACCGAGAGACCTCTACGGTTAATAACCAATAGCGGGACCTGGATGCCCATATTGATTCCTACATATTCTACAAAGATCTTTATCGGTCGAACCTCTATGTCAAGGATTCAGTTAATCCCGTATGATGTTCCCTTTGTTCTTCGGTATGTTACTTGCCCGAGATTCGATCATCGGTATCTCCATACCTAGTTCAACCTCATTTACGGCAAGTCTCTTAACTCGTTTCCATAATACAAGATCCCGTGACTAACACTTAGTCACATTGCTTTCAAGGCTTATTGTGATGTTGTATTACCGAGTGGGCCCTGAGATACCTCTCCGTCACACGGATTAACAAATCCAATCTTGATCCATGCCAACCCGACAGACACCCTCGGAGATACCTGTAGAGCACCTTTATAGTCACCCAGTTACGTTGCAACGTTTGATACACACAAGGTACTGCTCCGGTGTCAGTGAGTTGCATGATCTCATGGTCATAGGAACAGATACTTGACATGCAGAAAACAACAACAATAAACTAACACGATCATATGCTACGTTTATAGTTTGGTCTTGTCCATCACATCATTCTCCTAATGATGTGATCCCATTATCAAATGATATCTCATGTCCATGGCTAGGAAACCTTGACCATCTTTGATCAACGATCTAGTCTATTAGAGGCATACTAGGGACACGGTGTTGTCTATGTATCCACACATGTATCTAAGTTTCTGATCAATACAATTACAACATGGATAATAAACGATTACCATGAACAAGGAAATATGATAATAACCAATTTATTATTGCCTCTAGGGCATATTTCCAACAGATCTCTTATCCAACATCTCGCACCGAAGACTTTGAAATAACTTACATTGGGTTTCTTACTAGTGAGAAGCTTATAAGATGTTTTCTTGAAGAACTTGTGAATATAAACTCTGTTGATGATGTGGCATGCAGTGTCAATGGATTTAGGCCATAGCTTCCATGGTGTCTTGTATTCATCAAGCATGGTGCAAGCCATCTCAATGTGAGTCCTATTCTTGCGCTCCATGACGCCATTCTGCTGAGGTGTGTAGGGAGCCGAGAACTCATGGGTGATACCAAGCTGGTCAAGGAATATGTCAAGTCCAGTGTTCTTGAACTCAATCCCATTGTCACTCTTGATGTGCTTGATCTTGATGTTGTAGCTGTTCAAGCACCTATTAGGGAAGCGCCTGAAGACATCCTGCACTTCTGTTTTGTAAAGTATGATATGCACCCAAGTGAATCGAGAATAGTCAGCAACAATTACGAAGACATATAGATTTGCAGTGGTAGAGAAGGTGGAATAATGAGTAGGGCCAAATAAATCCACGCGTAGCAGCTCGAAGGGACGCGAAGTCGTGATGATAGTCTTTGAGGGGTGTTTGGCCCTGGTCATCTTCCCGGCTTCACAGGCACCACAATGGTGGTCCTTCTTGAACTTGACACCCTCGATGCCAATAATAAGCTTCTTCTTGGCGAGAGTGTGCAAGTTCCTCATCCCAGCATGTCCTAGCCTTCTGTGCCATAGCCAACATTCCGAAGCTTTTGATAGAAGACATGAGGCAACCTGTGGTCTTGCAGAGAAGTCTACCATATACAAATCACCTCTTTGAAAACCTTCAAAGACTTTGGTTTTGTCAGAGGCCATCGGTACCACACATCAAAATTTTCTGAAAATGACAAGCATATCTAAGTCACATAGCATTGAGATAGATGTTAAGTTGTAACTAAGGGATTCAACAAGCATGACATTTTCCATGTGTCGGTCCCTTGAGATAGCAACTCTACCTAGTCCCAATACGTTGTTGATGCTCTTGTCAGCAAAGACAATGTGGTCTTTTGTTGGAGGTCGAAGAGTTTGCTCCATCAATAGGCTTCGATCACCAGTCATGTGACTGGTACAACCACTATCCATGATCCATTCAGTGGCATTGGATTTGTCTTCCTGCATTGAGAATTAGTATGGTTCACCAAGGCATGCAACATTAACATGCATTGATGAGTGATATAGCAGTGCCTATTGATAGAAGACATTGGACGATATGAATGATAACATTCACATTAATTGTCTTATGTCCAAACAAGATAGTTTTCGGGTCTCTAGAGATAATCTTCGGGATAGGCTTCTTCCTATCTAGAGACCCAATGTTGCATGAATATATTAGTTCTTCTTAACCACTCACATGCGGAGGGGTGGCTTAGAAGCAATGAGACGTAAGGCAACATCAGAGAATTTTGGTAAAGTTGCCCTAATTGCACGTTTCAAAGGAGGGTTAGCGTAATAAAATCAATAAGCTGAGAAATTCTTGGTTAGATGAACATAGCGGTTCATGCCGTAGTGCACATATTCATGTGTCATTTGAGTCCTTTCTTGCAAAATAGATTTGTTAGATTGATCATATGAAGGACTTTGTCTTCTCGGAGAAATTGATCTGGGGTTTGTCATCTTCTTGAGAGATGTCGTCATGACATTCACACGAAGCTTCTCAAGAAGACTTTTGGGAACCCAGATCTTCTTCAAAGGAGAACCATTCCCGCAGCTAGTACCAACAAATCTGGCAAACACTTCACCATTTTGGCATTTGAACAATTATAGTTGGAATCAAAGGATTCGTTAATAATGAGAGGATTCATACAATCATAGCCGAATAATGTGGAAGGATCAATTGAAGGACCTTTTGCAGCAACCCATGTAGTTTTGGGGTACTGCTCAGGTGTCCAGTACGATCCATCAACATTGAGGTTTCAAAACCTACAACCTCTTTCCTAGGGTTTTTGTTCAGAATAGTCTTCTTCAGGACATCACAGAGAATCTGATGCCCGTTCAGACTCTTGTAAATGCCAGTCTCAAGAAATGTCTTCAACCTGTCATTGCTATCAGTGATAGTAGTGGCTTCCTTAGATGAGGGGTTATGTGCCACGGATATAGTTGAAGATAGAGCATTTTAAGAAGCCTTAGAACATTCAGCAGTGGAGTCATTAGCTTCACGAGCAATGCATCTTAAGAAGGAGCATCAAATTCATCCTGAGCGGTACTGATTTGTTCTGCTAGGAGTGAGTCATTTTCCTTCCGTAGATCATCATGTGCTTCCCTCAACTTCTCAAGATCAATATTTTTCTGAAGATATTCAAGAGAAAGCTTCTCATTATCAATTGAGAGGGCATCATGAAGATTTTGGAGATCCTCAAACCTTGAAGGAAGACTATGCATGTCTTCAGCCATTGTTTCGTTCAGACTCATCTCGTCGCGTGACAGGTCATTTTATCCATAGCATTTTGTTGCTTAGTGGCAATTTTTACAAGTTTAGCATAGCTTGGTTTCATGTCATTATCAGATTCAGCTTCAGATTTAGATTCATGACATGAGGACTTTGAGGATACCTTGGAGTCTTTCGCCATGAGGCAGTAGGCTGGAGTAGTGTCATCATCACCGGCTTTGGTGTTGAAGAAGGATCCATTGTCTTCGGGTTTGAAGACAGATGTAGAAAGATAAGCCAAAGCCATTTCCAGTCTAGCAACTTCAGCGTCAGATTCCTCCTTAGATGCTTGCTCAGCCTCAGAACCAGATTCAGACTGTGAATCAATCTCCTTTCCGATGAAGGCATGGGCCTTTCCTGATGAACTCTTCCTGTGTGACGAAGACTTTGCATACTTCTTCTTCTTCTTCTTCTTGTCATCGGAGTTGTATTTCTTGCTCTTCCTCTTGGATTCCTTTTCCCATTGAGGACAATCAGCAATGAAGTGACCAGTTTTCTTGCACTTGTGACAGGTTTGCTTCTTTTTGTCCTTGGAAGACATATCTCCAAACCTCTTGGAATCACGTCTTGAAGATTTAGCATAGCACTTTGACTTGGGAAACTTTCAAATTTTTTTGACAAGCAAGGCAAGTTCCTTTCCAAAGTCTTCAGCACCATCAGAACTGCATTCAGAGTTGTCTTCGGATGAAGACACGGCTTTGACCTTCAGCGCACGGGAGTGACTGTAGCTTGGTCCATAGCTATCTCTCTTCTCGGCTTGTTGGAATTCGTGGGTGTTCAACCTCTCAAGTATATCAGCAGGGTCCAAACACTTGAAGTCAGGGTGCTCCTGGATCATAAGTGCAAGAGTGTTAAACGAGCTGTCAAGTGATCTGAGTAGCTTCTTGACGACTTCACGTTTGGTGATATCAGTGATGCCGAGTGCATTCAGCTTGTTGGAGATGTCAGTGAGGCGATCAAAGGTGAGCTGAACATTCTCGTTGTCGAGTCTCTTGAAATGATATGAATGTCTTCGGTGAAAGTCTTCACACAATGTACAAGCAATGTCTTCAGAGTTCAGAGTACGAATGTAAGAGAGTGAAAGATAGAACCAGTTGCTTGAAGAAGACACATGATTTGTTGGACCAGTTCGAGTTGCTGTGACAACTGTACAACTGGTTAGGGAGGCTGAGATTGAACTTGGAAGACCTCGTCTTCACCTTATTCCCCTTGAGCCGAAGTCACTTAGACAACGCCCAATCACCCAGGTAAGTCTTCAGGGGAGACTTCCGAAACCCATACAAACTTGGTCACCCGGCAGTCCACAATGACTCTTGGACGCTCTAGACCTAGACGCCTAATCGTCTGGAAGGTCACAGTCTTCAAGTGTAATAAGTCTTCAATTCACTCAGAACATAAAGTCTTAGGTGATGCTCAAACACTCTAGCTCTAGGTGTTTAGGTGTATCCTCACAGGATGTGTATCACTCAAAGTCTTTGAGGTGGGTTGCTCCAAAATGAGAACAACTATAGCTCTCTCTAAGAAGCAACCTACTTATGGTGGAGGGGGTGGGCTATTTATAGCCAACGGGCAACCCTACCTCATATGACCAAAATGACCCTGGGTCAATGGCCAATCCACATGTGTCACAACGACCGGATTTTGAACGTATGCGGCAAATTTACTTGGGTTACAAGTAAAGCTGACTCAACCAACTCTGGAAGAGTTTTCCTCTCAATGTCTTCGCTCGAAGGCATAGGTATGGGTTGAGCATCACGTCAGCATCTAACTTCGATCACATAGACCCCACTTAACAGTACGGTGGTTCCCATGACTCGGGAAAAAGAAACAAAACTACCAAAAGACATCATCTTCGTGTTTCATTGTCTTCGGACGAATGTCTTCGTCCACCACCAATGGCTTCAGCCATCATCAATGTATTCAGACATTTTTGGGGGTCGTCTTCGACGGCTAAACCAAAACTCTAGGGACTTCTCTCTGTGTTAACCTTTGAACTCTCGGAAACACATTAGTCCCTCAACCACGTTTCTCTTCAATACTCCAAAACCAAACAAGGGTGGCACTAGATGCACTTACAATATCTTTACTTTCTCACCTTCACTGATGACTTAAGTAGATATGGATATATTTACTTAATGAAACACACGTATGAAATGTTTGAAAAGTTCAAGAAATTTCAAAGTGAAGTTGAGAATCATCGGAACAAGAAGATCAAATTCCTACAGTCTGATCGGGGAGGAGAGTATCTGAGTTATGTGGAATTGTTTCACAGTTGACACCACGTGGAACACCACAGCGTAATGGTGTGTCCGAACGTCATAATCGAACCTTATTGGATATGGTGCGTTCTATGATGTCTCTTGTCGATTTGCCACTATCATTTTGGGGTTATGTGTTAGAGACAGTTGCATTCTCTTTAAATAGTGCACCAACTAAATCCGTTGAGACGATGCCTTATGAACTGTGGTTTGGCAAGAAAACAAAGTTGTTGTTTCTTATAGCTTGGGGATGCTATGCTTATGTCAAAAAGCTTCAGCCAGAAAAGCTCGAACCCAAAGCGGAGAAATGCGTCTTCATAGGATACCCGAAAGAGACGGTTGGGTACACCTTTTATCTCAGATCCAAGGGCAAAGTGTTTGTCGCTAACAACATGTCATTTCTCGAGAAAGAGTTTCTCTCGAAAGAATTGAGTGGGAGGAAGATAGAACTTGATGAGTTTGTTGAACCCTCACTTCTACCAGAGAGTAGTGCAGCACAGAAAGTTGTTTCTGTGGAGCCTACATCGATTGAAGAGGAAGCTGATGATGGTGATCATCGAGCTTAGGATCAAGTTACTATCGAACCTCATAGGCCGACAAGGACACGTACCACTCCTAAATGGTACGATAACCCTGTCTTAGAGGTCATGTTGTTGGACAACGATGAAGCTACGAGCTATGGAGAAGCTATGGTGGGCCCGGATTCTAACAAATGGTTAGAGGCCATGAAATCCGAGATGGGATCCATGTATGCAAACAAAGTATGGAGTTTGGAAGTATTACCTGAAGGGCGAAAGTCCATTCAGAATAAATGGATCTTTAAGAAGAAGACGGACGCGGACGGTAATATCACCGTCTATAAAGCTCGACTTGTGGCAAAAGTTTTTTCACAAGTTCAAGGATTGACTATGATGAGACCTTCTCACCCGTAGCGATGCTTAAGTCCGCCAGAATCATGTTAGCAATAGTTGCTTTTTTCGATTATGAAATTTGGTAGATGGATGTCAAAACAATGTTCCTTAACGGTTTCCTTAAGAGTTGTATATGATGCAAGCATAATGTTTTGTCGATCCCTATAATGCTAACAAAGTTTGCAAACTCTAGCGATCCATTTATGGGCTGGTGCAAGCGTCTCGGAGTTGGGATCTTCACTTTGATGAGGTGATCAAGGCGTTCGGGTTTATACAAGTTTACGGAGAAGCTTGTATTTACAAGAAAGTGAGTGGGAGCTCTATAAAGTTTCTAATATTATATGTGGATGACATATTGTTGATTGGAGACAATATAGAATATTTGGGAAGCGTGAAGGAATATTTGAACAAGATTTTTTCAATGAAGGACCTAGGAGAAGCTGCTTTCATATTACGCATCAAAATCTATAGAGATATGTCAAGACGCTTAATAGGACTTTCACGGAGCACATACCTTGACAAAGTTTTGAAAAAGTTCAAAATGGATCAGTCCAAGAAAGGGTTCTTGCGTGTATTGCAAGGTTTGAAGTTGAGTAAGACTCAATGCCCAGTGACTCCACGGGATAGAGCAAAGATGAGTGTCATCCCCTATGCTTCTCCCATAAGCTCTATCATGTATGCAATGTTGTGCACAAGACCATATGTCAGCCTTGCCATAGGTATGGCCGGAAGGTTTCAAAGTGATCCAGGAATGGAACACTGGACGACAGTCAAGAATATCCTTAAGTACTTGAAAAGGACTAAGGAAATGTTTCTCGTTTATGGAGGTGATCAAGAGCTCACCGTAAAGGGTTACGTCGATGCAAGCTTTGACACTGATTCGGATGACTCGAAGTCTCAAACCAGATATGTGTATAGTCTCAATGGGGGAGCGGTAAGTTGGTGCAGTTCCAAGCAAAGCGTGGTAGATGATTCTACATGCGAAGCGGAGTACATAGCTGCCTCAAAGGCGGCGAAGGAAGGTGTCTCGATGAAGCTGTTCGTGATGGATCTTGGAGTTGTGCCCAGTGCACTGGACCCAATGACTCTGTTCCGTGACAACACTGGTGCAATTGCTCTGGCCAAGGAACCAAGGTTTCACAAGAGGACCAGACACATAAAAGCGACGCATCCATTCCATCCGCGATTACATCAAGGAGGAGGACATAAATATTGCAAAGTACATACATATCTGAATGTCGCAGACCCATTAACTAAGCCTCTTCCATGGGAAAAACAAGATCAGCACCAAAATTGTATTGGTGTTAGATTCATCACAATGTAAATCACATAGTGATGTGAACTAGATTATTGACTCTAGTGCAAGTGGGACACTGCTGGAAATATGCCCTAGATGCAATAATAAAATATTTATTATTACATTTCCTTGTTCATGATAATCGTTTATTATCCATGCTATAATTGTATTGATTGGAAACACAAATACATGTGTGGGTACATAGACAACATTGTGTCCCTAGTATGCCTCTAATAGACTAGCTCGTTGACCAAAGATGGTCGGTGTTTCCTAGCCATGGACATGAGATGTCATTTGATAACGGGATCACATCATTAGGAGAATGATGTGATGGACAAGACGCAAACTATGAACGTAACATGTGATCATGTTAGTTTATTGCTATAGTTTTCTGCATGTCAAGTATCTGTTCCTATGACCATGAGATCATGCAACTCACTAACACCGGAGGATTACCTTGTGTGTATCAAATGTCGCAACATAACTGGGTGACTATAAAGGTATTCTACAGGTATCTCCGAGGGTGTCTGTTGAGTTCACATGGATCAAGGCATGGGATTTGTTACTTCGTGTGATAAAGAGGTATCTCAGGGCCCAGTCGATAATACAACAACATAATGAGCTTGCAAGCAAAGTGACTAAAGAGTTAGCCACGGGATCTTGTATTACGGAATGATTAAAGAGACTTGCCGGTAATGAGACTGAACTAGGTATGGAGATACCGATGATCGAATCTGGGGAAGTAACATACCAATGAACAAAGGGAACTACGTACGGGATTGACTGAATCCTTGACATCGAGGTTCAACCGATAAAGATCATCGTAGAATATGCAGGAACCAATATGGGCATCCAAGTCCCATTATTGGTTATTGAACGTAGAGGTGTCTCGATCATGTCTGCATAGTTCTCGAACTCATAGGGTCTACACACTTAACGTTTGGTGACGATATAAGTACAGTCGAGTCATTATGTTGGTGACCGAAGGTTGTTCGGAGTCCCGGATGTGACGAGGAACTCTGGAATGGTCTGGAGGTGAAGATTGATATATAGGATGAAGGGAGTCGAAGTCCGAAAGTGTGCCGGGGCATACCGGGGAATCGATAGAGTGGCGAAAGGGGTTTCGGGGGGTCCCGACATGTGTTGGGGGGCTCATGGGCCAAGGATAGGGGCACAACAGCCCACAAGGGGTTGTGCCTCGCGCCCCACCTTAGCCCACTCAGCTGGGAGGTGATCCTCACCCCCTAGTGATAAGGCGAGGGTCTCGATCTTTTGATGAGATGATAACTGTCGACTTGGTGGAGACGACTTTGACGATCCGACTACGAATGTGCACGACGTTGCGCCTTAGCAATCGCTAAACCAATCTCCAAGAGATTATTGACCACACTGGAGCACAATCAACCTGACCACGAAGGTCTATTCCTACAAGCAATCGAAGAACAAGCAAGAATATGATAATGCAATCTGAATATTGCAAATATAGATGAAGTATTAATAATGGTGGGGTTCCGAAAGCGGTCTTAGTCTGGTCGTTGGACACAAACGAAGTACACGAAGTTGCAATGGCCAACTTTTAACTAAACAAAACCCAAAGGAAAAGCTACTAAATTGATCTACTTATATAGGAGCAAGGGATGGAGGCAAAGGAGGTGGGAGGACATCTTAAGACACCCTAAAACCAACTCTAGGTCATACAAGGCCCATGGGCCCAAGTGAAGGTGATGCAACACTTTTGGACTTGTAGTTTGACTCGGATTCTGCTGCAATGTTGTATTGTTTCATCGATATCTCCGCTACCCTGATGAATTTTAAGGTGATTCCAACTATAATGGGACACATATGAAATCTAGTTTGTATCAGAAAAAGAATCATCCAATTCCGAGTCCATATGAAAAAGTTGTTGGTGATTTGAGACATGTGTGTCTACAGTCCGAATCTGAGTCCAAAACGTGAGAGACTTGGACGCTATCTTCTCTTGAGCTAAAAGTGACGCGAGAGAACTTCTTAAACAACACCTAATTGTTTCCTTTGACATTATAGGACCTCTTGAATAGCACCCAACCATTTTCTCTTCCTTTGTCATCACACGTGGTTCATACAAGTGTTCGACCATTCTACATTTAGGCATAAAATAAAATAGGTGAAGTATTTTTATTCCGGATAACATAAATAAATTATTGCTTAATTCTTATAAGAAATCACCTCACAAATATGCATGTATGCAGCATTTTTGGTCGTATCCAAGGTAGTCACGTCCTCATCACCTAGCACCACTATCCACCCCTAACTTGGGAGGCAAGGCAACTAGGGGGCGCACACAAACCCTGGCCACACCACCCCTTGGCCGCTGGCCCCTAGGGGGAACCCTAGGGCGCCTCCCCTCCTCCCCCTATATATAGTGAGGGAGAGAAAGGGCAGCTGCACCCTAACGTGCCTTGGCACTGCCCCTCTTCTCCCTCGTAGTTCTTCTCCACATCATATCGCACGGCGAAGCCCTGCCGAGTTGTCACCACCATCACCTCACCATGACGCCGTGCTGCCAGAGGACTCGGACCACTACTTCACCATCGCTCGTTGGATCGAGGAGGTGAAGGCGTCATCAAACTGCACGTGTGTTGAATGCGGAGGTGCCATCCGTTCGACACTTGATCAAGAGTTCGCGGGACGGATCGTGATTGGACTGCGAAGACGTTCGACTACATCAACCGTGTTTCTTAACGCTTCTGCTTAGCGATCTACAAGGGTACGTAGATGCAATCTCTCCTCTCATAGATGCTCATCTCCTAGATTGATCTTGGTGAAGCGTAGAGTTTTTTGTTTCCCATGCAATGTTCCCTAACAACTCCACCATCCCCATGCGTCGACTTACACATGGTATGCATCACACCGCCTCCCTTGGCACGGGAACGACAGCGTCCGCGTTGGTCTTCGTCATGCTGTCGGGTTCTTCCACGCCTACTTCAAGCATCGTCACCACGCTCCTAACCCAGCCGCCGCCGCCAAGCCACGACTACCGCTCTTCTTCGGCACCATTTTCGCTCGCTCACTTGAGTCGCGCCACCCGTCCACCCCTCTCGTCTTCGTCCAACACTACCACATTGCCAGTGTCGTCGTCATCTACCATGACCACTTCATGTACTCCGACCACCACGGGCGCAAGGAGGCTCCTTGGTGACTTCGTCGACACCGAACACCCCGACTTGACACCGACCACGGTGTTCTTTGCACGACTACTTCGACCACGGCTACACCACCCTACGCTCTTGGCTACCTCGACATAGGTACAAAGGTCTACCGGCTTGCTTGAGCAACCTCGTCGGTTTCCACTCCAGTCACGACTTGCGCAATGCATCGACCATTATGACTATGGGGGTGTCTGTCGGCTTACCTCCGGATTCTTCCCCAGTCTCACCGTCTGTGTTGCTACCGTTGTGACTATGGGGGATGTTGAGTATCATGATTATATTGGAAACATGGGATAGACTAGAAAGTATTCTGCCTTGTCTTGTACTCCAAGAAGATCATGTACTCCCATATATATGCCCATGAGGCTCAAGCAATAATCAATGATTCCACCAATTCCCTCTTTATTCCTTCTACAACGGCTATTTGTATGCTTGCACAGGGAACTACCAGTGATCTTGTAGATGAGTACATCTGCATCAGTGAGTCCATGTGTATTTCATCATTGTAAAAGTTTTGCAAGGCCATGGTAGCAGTGTTTCGTCCTGAATACTCGCGAGAGTGTGGTGATCAATGCAAACTGAGAATCTTTGGGAATGATTGGTAGCATAGACTGTATGCATTTGAAGTGGAAGAACTGTTCATTTGCCTGGCAAAGACAATACAGGGGGCATGTGAAAGGTTGCACTATCATGCTTGAAGAAGTGGCTTCACAAGATCTTTGGATTTGGCACTTTTTCGCATGGCTGGTTCTCACAATGACATGAACGTGCTTCAACGCTCTTCACTGTTCTGAAGGCTTGCAGAAGGCAACAACTCGACGATCAACTTTGTGATCAATGGTCACCACTACAATAAAGGATACTACCTAGCTGACGGTATCTATTCTCGGTGGTAAACTCTTGTGAAGACAATATCGAGTTCGAAAAGAGAGAAGAGGCAGAGGTTTTCTCAAGAACAAGAGAGTGCCAGGAAGGATGTGAAGCATGCTTTTGATGTGATTTAAACTTGATGGGTTATCATTGATATCCCGCTAGGACATGAAGCACCAAGAACCTGTGGGAGGTGATGACTGCATGTGCGATCATGTACAACTTGATCATGGAGGATGAGCATGATGACATCATATTCGATGAGGAGTTTCAGGGTGAAAATGTTTTGCCTAAGCATGGAGAAGTGACAACATTGACACAATTCATCCAATTTCATCATGAAATGTCTGATTGACAAACTCACATTCAACTTCAAAATGACTTGGTTGAGCACATGTGTATTCACCCTGGCAACCAATAGATGTATCTAGTTTTTTCAAAAAAAATTGAGATTTTACTAGGTTGTAAACTATTTATTATTGTAGTACTATGTGATTTTATTTGATTGTAAATTATATGCAATGTTTATTTTTAGTTAGATATATGCATTAAAAATTATGTCATTTGGCCGCCCACCGGTCGGCCCGACGGACTAAACGTGTCGAATGGTTGGGTGCACTACCAACGCAAACATAGAAGAGCCCGCGCACCGCTCCTTGGCCGAACCAAACGATTAGAATCCGGACAAAACAGACGCCCGTTTGAGGTTGTGCGTTGGAGTTGGCCTTAGTTATTACTTCCTCCGTTTCTAAATATTTGTTTTTTTAGAGATTTCACTATGGACTACATATGGATGTATATAGACATAATTTAGAGTGTAGATTCATTCATTTTGCTTCGTATGTAGTCCATAGTTGAATCTCTAAAAAGACAAATATTTAGGAATGGAGGCAGTACAATATTTTGTCACATATACTTGTAAATACTTCCTTTTAAGCATCAATTAATATGAAACTAAGGTAATCCTAGACTAAAACATGGTCAATATCCCAATAAAACATGCTGAATGTCTTGACAACATACAAGCTGCCTTAGCTAAACTGCACCTAGTAGAACCACACCAAAAGAACAAACATGCCACCACAAACAGTAGGCTTAACCATAGTGAAATGCATATATGCGACCTTTTTTAGGGACATTCTTTTTGTAAGTTGCCTTCAAATGAATTTGGCTTTGGTCAAGGTGTGTCTTCTTCCTCTTACTGCTCATCCCTTTCCTTCTACCACCCTCCGGCGTTGGTGAGGCGTTTACCACCGCCACCCGAGGCAGTCGGTGATGTCGTGCGGATCTTGCTGCCTTGCCCACTTAAAGTCATTGCATTTGTCCGTCCGTCGTCGCCCTGGCCACCCTTCAAACCATGCCATCTTTTCCAGCTTCAATGAGCCTCCCATTGAGGACCACACTTGCACTAGTCAACCTCAGACCTTCCCCCTTTGCCAGTGACGTTGTTGTTGCGTCATCCCTCGCAAAAAGCTCGCCCCACATTATATTTAAAGCAACTATAAACATACAAATCAATCAATACAACACAACACCACAACGCATGGGCACACGAGGCTAGATACAAAGGGTGTTAATTAATAACTACACTTCCCATACCACTCCTAGCAAACTACACGAGGAAGCTACTTGAAGTCTATGGAGCTCCCAAACGTGAACGAGTCATCGCGAAGAGACGAAAATGTATGGCAGGACGGGTACTCCAAGGCGGCACCTTCAGGAAGGGTGCAACACCAGAGAGCCGCCATCGCCTAATCCAAGGATCAAGGTTTCCATGCAACATGGAGGACGAAGATTAACCACCACCACGCCTTCAAGAAGGAAATGACACCCATTGTCGGCGGCGGCCTAGCAAAGCAAGAGAAGGTTTTCACTCCGGCAAGCACTTCTCCTCAGGAACGTAGTATAGCGGGCCACAACTGCCTGTTGCACCAACACAACCAACTGTCATGCCCTGGCCACCACGCCAACCGCAAGGCCATGGCACTCAGCCAACACCCGAACTGCATGCTCTGCCCGCGAGCACCACGACTCCCTCCACCATGGCCTCCACCTGACATCCATGCCTCCAACCCGATCTTCGCCCCATGCTTGCAACCAATAAGACAAAAGAGATGGGAGGGAAGGACCTCCTTCCCCACCCCTAAAAAGCCCCCATGTCCACGCACACCTAGGTTGGCCATATATGGCCACCATCGCCCCCTTGCCCCTTTCGGGCAAAGGCGAGCTCCCCGGTATCGTCCACCACCAGATGGAGGCAATTATGGTGTTATGGCCCTCCCGACGAGATGAATCATACCTCAATGATGGGCAGAGCTGGAAAACTCTAGCCCTTTGATGCATCATGCACAAGCACTACTCTGGAATGGAGTAGACTTGCGCTCGGACCGATGCCAGTGCTGGAAGACCACCTACAGCGCCATCGACCATCGCTGGCAAGTAGCATGTATTGCACCACCCAAGGCGAGGATGTCCATGTAGGTCACCGCGGGATCATGTCACCTAGATGTCGACCGCTAGCCCTAGCCATCAAATCCCCACCTCCGCCATGCTTTTGGACACCTCGACGTCGTTGTCCCTTTCTAGACTGCCACCAAGGACCATCACCACACCCTGCCGCCGACGCATGCAGATAGGGAGTGCGCCATCGAGCCACAATTATACGCTAGCGAGGCCATGAGAACTAGGCATGGATGTCGTGGGGAACCACCTCATCGTCGTAGTCGTCCTTGGAGACCACCTAGTCTTCCTTGGTGGCGGTGCAAAGAGAAGCAGAAGAGAGGAGAGTCGTGGCGGCGTGCAGGTATCGCCCAAGTGTCCCTAGACGAGGGCGACGCTCGGGTGTTTGAGAATAATAGGGTTTTCTTGCATCCTGTTGCATCTTTCCACGCTCGGTCTCGCTGGCAATCTCATGCCTCGCCACAGCTCACCGCAGAGCTCCCGCCTCCACCTCATTGTTGTGATCTGCAAGAATACACCGACATGAGTTGCAAATTAAGGTAGCTTTTTTTGTAACAATATCTTGCACACTTTATTCAAACCTAGAAATAAGAAAATCACAAGGAAAATGATAACAATTATCAAAAATCGCCGTTGCCGCACCTGCAGATTGTCCTCCACTCTTCATTTGTGTCAACGACCTCCAGATTATCGAAGTTAACAATGGTTCGGTTGCATCCCGCTCTTGCGCAAGAGACATGCTGAATATGAGAGTCATCAGAACATCCGCACACGAGTCTATCTTCCCACCCCCTACAATGTATTTACCTTTATCATCCCCGAGGACTGCCTTGACAGTGTCCCTAAGCTGATCATGATTAAAAAATATATGAACATTAAGTTTTATAAAATCCATTGTCGGCGGGTCCAGCCGCCTCTTTTTTTGGTTGCTCTTGGAGAGGAAGCAATAACAAAGTTGGATGTAACCCCATGAATTCCCATAGAAAGATGATCAGCATTCTGCATAGATTTCTCATGAAACAGTTTACGTCTTTTCCATCACGGATATATAGCAATGACGGTTATCTCTCGAACATTCTAAATCTTCACATTTGATAAATCCTCGTCTACAAAAGAAGTATGAACTTCAAGACCGACTCATCAACACGACCAACTTCACATGCTCTCATGATAATATCATTCAAATTTAATCTTTTTCAAATCTCTTTTGCTTTATAACCGTGAAATGACACATGTTTTGCATTTTCTGGACGAGAAAAACAAATGGGTATTGCGGCGAGCAAATTCTAGACACACACTGGTGGGGGAAAACAGAAATAGACTGCCCCCGTAGGGGCACGAATGCAACTTGCGTCCAAATCAAATCCTTGGATTGATGACTAATTAACCAGGGAATTAGCAGCTTCCGGACATCCATCCCCATCGCCCAGCGTCACTCACTGCTCCGTTTTTGCGCCTTCAATTTTATACGTATTCGTTTCGTTTGTGGGAGGAGACTTTTGCGCCTTCATCCATTTATCCCTTCTCTCGCTTTCTTCTTTTTTCCTCCTTTGTCCGGCCTAAACAATTGATCAATCCCCTCCGAGAAAGAAACAATTGACTAATTTTCCTGGCTGCCGAGGATTGGAATCCTTGTTATCCCGGTGACCTAAAGTCTCCTCCGCGGCGGCTAGGGGTTGGGGATTTGTTGAATTTTCTTGATTTCAGCCCTCTTGTTGGGGCCGTCGAGGCCGGATTATGAGATGGGCTTCTTGTCGTGCCTGTTCCGGTGCCCTGAGGAGGATGAGGTGGTGGTGAAGGAGCACGATGACGACCAGGACTCCAGCGGAATCGACCATGGAGTCGCCTCAGGTGATGATGCATCGTGCCCTATTAATCCCTCTGTCCTTTACCTACTAATAATCAGTCTAGAAATGTTCGTTTCCTGGTGTTGGTCGGTCTGTATCTTTTTCTCGCGGAAGGAAAAATAATCGAGTCTCTTCAGCTCATCATCCCAACAAATTATCTGTTGGGGATGGTTCCGAGCTGGAGGTTTTTTTGTATTTTTTATGTTGTGTTATTGTCAACCATCAGAAATTTCCAGTGGCGAGTCCGCCTTTACTTTCTTGTGGTATTGCAGTTCTTCTAGCAGTTAGAAGTTGTTTGTGAGAGAAAGAAGTTTGTTCGTTAGTAGCTGCAGAGCTTTATCAAGGAAACAGAAGATGAAACACGATTGGTAAAGTGGAAGAAGATGAACAGTATTAGTCGAAGACCATGGCAAGAAAATTGAAAGGCACCATGAAATACTTCCCGCAACAAAATAACAATAAATTATTACTCCCTCCGTAAAGAAATATAAGAGCGTTTAGATCACTTTCTTTACGGAGCAAGTATGTGTTAATACTATTCTTGTTTTTCTGTTTGTCCCAGCGTCCTTTCTTTTTGAGGAGCATTAGTTTATTTATATGTGGATGTGTATTTCTTTCTTTTGAATTGATCATTAACAGTTGTTTTTTGAGAGTCATCAGAAAGTGTCCCACTGAGGACTGAATCTGTACATATGGAAGGAAGCGAGAGAAATGGCACACATAATGAAGCAACGATCTTCACTTTGCGTGAGCTTGTTGATGCTACCAAAAACTTCAGCAAGGATTTTCAGTTGGGGCGAGGAGGATTTGGTTGTGTATATAAAGCACATCTGGATGATGGTCAGGTTTGTATTTGGTAGTTATAAACTATACTTCTCACCTACAGTGATATAATTCGCATTGAACATCAGTCATTGGAGATGTGGAAACTATAGTAATCTTGCCCATATTTTCGTATTGTATGATAATATTGTTTCAGCATTTGCTGCATGGCAGGTTGTTGCAGTCAAACAACTTGATCTAAATGGGCTTCAGGGGAACCGAGAATTCCTTGTGGAGGTTCTCATGCTCAACCTCTTGCATCACCCTAACCTTGTCAATTTGATAGGCTACTGTGTTGATGGTGATCAACGCTTGCTCGTTTATGAATATATGCCATTGGGATCACTAGAAGACCATCTGCACGGTTAGTGTATGTTGGAAAATGTGTGAACTTATACTAGTATCAGGATACAATCATCAGAATTCAGAAATCATTTGTTAATTTCTAGTAATGAGAGCATATATGTAGATTGTAGGATCTTTTTTTTTCAATATCAGCACATTTGAGTTCGTGATACTTAGCATACCTGGGTACTTGAACATGGTGAAAAGTTGTTCTAACTTGTGAGAAATGCTACAAGTTTAACTATCAGTTCTTGTCAGTTGATTTAATCAAGTATTTCTTTCTTCATGTTTGTGTGTGTGTGTGTGTGGGGGGGGGGGGGGGGGTAGGGGGATATTGTTCGCATCATATTCTTTGTTCCATACGCCCTAATAAATGTGATCTACGTTATTCCTGATTCCATTGCTTGCTATATTTGATCAAAAGCTTAAGCTAGAATGGGATGCTCTGATGACCTATCAAATAATGAACCTAGCTATCCAATAATCCAGTGATGGGATTACCCTAAACAGAATCCATTGAGGGGATAATATTAATGATGGATTTGTCACCCTTGAGAAATTACTCAGATTTTAATCATAATCAATTTCTTGAATAAATATTTCTTATTAAACAGTGTTTCTTTAATCTAACCACGTGTTCCTTTCTAGTACTCCCTCCGATCCGAAATAAGTTTCATGGGTTTAATTCAAATTTGAACTAAAATCACAACACTTATTTTGGATTGGAGGGAGTACAATAGACCCAAAGTGGTCGGACCCTTCGCCGGACCCTGCGCAAGCGGGAGCTACATTCACCGGGCTGCCCTTTTATGCGTCAATAAGAAGTGAAGACCTAACATGCTCCTTGACATTCTACTAACCTTGAAACCTAAGATATTTTCTGTGATGATTTACCATTTTCTTACTTCCATCTATTAGAGTTACCCATGAATGTGCTTTATACTGTTATGCTGTTATTTACTTGATACCCCCATTAATAAATTACTGTTGATGCTTTAAACAGACCTTCCACCCAATAAAGAACCTCTAGATTGGACAACACGGATGAAGATAGCTGCTGGCGCAGCTGCTGGTTTGGAATACCTACATGATAAGGCAAATCCACCAGTTATTTACCGAGATATTAAGCCATCAAACATTCTTCTTGCTGAAGGGTATCATGCGAAGTTGTCTGACTTTGGACTTGCTAAACTTGGTCCTGTGGGTGATAAGACTCATGTGACAACTCGTGTCATGGGGACTTATGGCTATTGTGCTCCTGAGTATGCCGCGACTGGACAGCTAACGAATAAGTCTGATATCTATAGTTTTGGTGTGGTGTTCCTCGAGCTAATTACTGGACGAAGAGCACTCGATAGCAATCGGCCTCGTGAGGAACAGGACTTGGTCTCATGGGTAGGTTTTGCCAATCTCACGTGCATAGTGGTCCAATAATCATAGTTTATAAAAGAAGAACAAAAATGGATAAATGTCTAGAGTAAGTATGAAAAAGCTATAAAGCTTAATAGGCATGCATTGTTATTTTATTTCGATTATGTTCCTTACCTGGGGATACATTTGGGAAAGGATAAAAAAATGGCTATATGGAATGTGGTGGTTAAACTGATGAATAGAATAACAGTGCATGTGTTTGATACTGGAAATATGCACAACTTAATATGGGTAAGGAGTGTGGTCTTTTCCGGGAACCAGCATTAATCTGTTGCTAACTAGCCGCCTAATTGTATACATCTTTTTCGAAAGAAAACTGTATAGGTGCCCCCTACAGCATAAATAGGAGCCTAAATTCGCATCTGTAATGACTTGAACCTAACCAAGTGAGCTAGGCACACTTCCCTAGTTGTATATGCCCAGCAACTAATCATCTTGTTTTACATCTCCAGGATTTTTGTCATATTCAAACCTGGTGCATCATTGATTTATTTATGTTTGTCCCTTGGCAGCTAAAGAAATAGTTTCACTCGAACTATATATGCAGTCATAAATCGAGTGTGTTCATAAATTTCCTTCGACTTACTGAGCATAAGTAAGCTAATGTTGAATTGAATGTCCTACCATTTGCAGGCTCGTCCATTGTTCAAAGACCAAAGGAAATTTCCAAAGATGGCCGATCCTTTGTTGTGTGGCCGCTTTCCAAAGAGGGGTTTGTACCAGGCCTTGGCTATTGCAGCGATGTGTGTGCAGGAAAAGTCGAGGAACCGCCCTCTGATTAGAGAAGTTGCTGCTGCTCTCTCCTATTTGTCATCACAAACATACAATGGGAACGATGCTGCTGGTCGTCATTGTCGTGATGGCCCTTCGGCACCAAAAGTCTCAGACGAGCAGGTTAACCAAGATGATGCTTTGCCTAGTCAACTTGGAGCTGAAACATCGATGCATGACCGTATGGATGACTTCGTTCCAGAAGGAAAAGAACATTGCAGGAGTGGCTCCAATCGTGGAGGACGGGGAAGGGTTGTTCCAAACGGTGTCGACAGAGATCGCGCACTTGCAGACGCGAACGTCTGGGCCGAGGCTTGGAGACGCCACGAGAAGGCAAGCAAAGTGCGTGTAACCGATGAAATCCTCGGATAGCGAGCTGAGCTCTGCTTGAGGTTTTGGCATTCCGGCGATTTTGAGGAAAGCGTTGTTAGGAGAAGAGGAATAACACACAGCGAGGTGTGTAGTACGGCACCACCAGAGTGAGCGCTCGCGAGGTTTCACCGGTGGAGCCTGTCACGTCCACCATTGTTTTGCTGCATACATTACACGGTCTGAATTTCGCATATAGGTATTGTTTCAGGGGCTTTGTAAATAAATGTAATAACCCCCGTAATTGATGGATCAGTGTCTACAATCCTTTTTCCAGTCTATTGTTGGTTCTGGATGCAGCCAGAGTTTTGGGTCCATGTAGATGGAATGGTAAAGTCTTGCAGCATATACATTTGTGTCCATGTCGTATTCATTTTCTCTTTCTGGCAGTACCTTCACGATACCAACATTTAACTTTTAAGCCTCGGTAATGTAAACCAAAGAAAGAGTTTATATGTTGCTTTTTTGTGACAGGAAAACATTAGGAAACGGTCCTACCGTAAAAATTTATATAAAGAATATCTACAAAGTTATTGACAAATTACAAAGTGGAAAGAAGAAGATTAAAGGAAGTGATGTGTACAGGATTTGAAAGGATGTAAAAGCTTCCGCTTCACTCTCTGTGTAACTAGAGTGTGATCCTCTTTGAGGTTTCTCTGCCAACTAGAAACACCTGGATTCTCATGATTAATAATCGCCCAAAAATGATGATCTCCATGCTGAAAGGCTTGTTATTTTCCTGCTTTGCTAGTTCTGTTTCATGAATGGAAGAAATTCCTAGCTTATTTGGGCTAATCTGCCAGCAGTCTTGAGGAAACTCACATCCCAGAACTAGGTGCAGCTTTGTTTCCTCCAGTTGAACATTACATAGGACACATGTGTATGAGGCAGGTGAAAATACTTCCTTGGAAGAAGGTTTCTGGTGTCCACGCTTTCCTGGAGCAGCAGCCAGGGGGAAATTTTGTGGCTGAGCTGGCAAGCACTCCTCCATACCCAGTGAAAAGGAACATGAGCAAGGGTACCCTCAATCAGCACATTGCACATAAACTTGGGCTGGAAAAATTCTGCAAAATCCCCTGCCTGAAGAACTTTGCCAGGGCGGTAGTGGTATTGATGCTAATAGCAGAAGAACATGGGTGGTCCAGATTAACTTGACCCATGGCAGATCAAAGTGGTACTAGTAATCTTGTGAAGGTATTTGAGCGGCAGAGCCTTGTTGTGTAATGCAATGTTTTTTTGTGGCTAAATAAATACCCTACCAAAAAAGTCTTAGAATTTGAGACGGAAGTAGTACGTATATTGCATTCACAGGAATTTATGAGAGAAAGTTGTAGTGCTTTTTTGCGAGGAAGTGATCAAACTTATATCATACATTTCAAATCCCAAAACAGGATAGTAGTACGACAGGCATCGTCAAAACCAGCACCAGCTCCAAATCTCTCGTTAACACAACCGTACCGGTGACAATCCATGGTGGTTACACAGAAATACGTTTCTTCTAAAAAATTACACAAGTACTGTACACCACAAGGCGAAGAACGATTAAACCAAGCATGCCGTGCGTGCATGCACCGTAGCTTCCAGATCAAGAAAACATGACAACTCTTCAAATCACAACTATCTGCAACTGCAAACTTCATACCAAAGAAAACTGAGAAAAACCTGCGACTGCGAAGGCCAAGGAACTGTACTGCCGAGCAGACGGATCGATCTTTGACGATGGGGTCAGGCGTAGAAGCAGCGGCGGCGGGGCGGTGGCTGCGTGGCGACGACGACTATTAACGCCACCACGGCGGCGGCGACGACGATGAGCACCATGACGATGTCCTCGTCCAGCGAGAGCAGGCATATCTTCTTCCCCATTGACGCGCGTGTGCAACTGGGCGGTGGTTTCTTTTCTCGACCGAAAGGAACTAATCCACGAGGGGTATAATAGATAGTGGAACTGGAAGCGTGCTGATAAAGGAAAACTACGTACAGTGCGTGTGGGGAGGCTGAGGGTCAACTGCGAGTTCGTTTCTTTGGTCAATTCGAACCCATTCAACCGTCTATTGCGCGTCCAAGTAGCTGATCATACACGAACCACCACCACCAATTGGTAAGTAGAGTAATAAAAAGGTATTTTCCCGGAACCATCTTATTCTGGACCGTCATCTCCTTCCTTACCTCACATTCTCTCGTCCTGGAATGACTCGGTCTACTCTCGTCCCCAAACGCCTCACTTCCTTTTTCACGATTAGATTAGATTAGATTAGATGGATGATGTACACATACATACATCATCATACATGCGCGCACACGCTAAAATTTGAGTGCGGCGACATCGTCTCCGACTCTCCGCCCTGCCCACAAGCACAACGGCTCGGCCTGCGTCACTTCCATGGCCATGGCGCCTCGGTCAGCGAGTGCAGGGTCCCTGGTCTCAATAAGTTTATTAACCATTTTAATATACCTTGGCTTAATCTCATTTGGCAATCTTATTATGAAGGTATCATGCCAAGTTGCCAACTGAGCACATTTCTTCTTGCTCTTTCTGGTGGAGGGAATGTATCGAATTATTACAAATATATGAGGATCATGCTTCCTGTTCCATTCAAAATGGTCTCACTGTTGATTTCTGGAATGATAATTCGCAATCTCCAAACAGGAGGCAAGTCTAGCCACACCTGCGCTCTTTCTCCAGAGATCATCGCATTTCTCTCCATGCCATAAGCATGGTGAAGGACAGTGCTGACCACTTTCATTTGCCACTCTTTTCATTTGCCACTCTCAGTAGAAGCGTTTGCTCAATTTCAGGAGACGGATAATGTATTGCAAGCTTTGGAACTTTCTAATGAGCATGATTTTTGGCAAACCCACCAGGTGCACTCACCTACTCTATATATAAAGCATACATGTTCCTCGCACCTGCTTATGAAAAACCTGTTGTTAGTTTTTTTTTAGGGAATTTTTCATTCAAATCACGAAACAGTACAAAGTATTTGATCCTTACAAGCACACTGAAACAAACACAAAGGACCATGAACACCTAGAGTACCCCTAAGACAACCATAACACAAGAAGATCTCCGGAGTCCTGTGTCATCATCCCTAAATCTTGAGAGAAGACCCCTGCAGGTGGATCTGCCACCAGGCGCAAGCAAGTCATCATCTTCGACCACGGCACAATTGCCGCCACGCTGCTTCTTCCTTTCTTGACACCAGCGCTGAGAGGGCATGGACATCAATCCAACACACCTACAACAGCCGTCGCCATCTTTGGCTTTGAGTACCGCGAAAAGTGTCCCTTCCAGAAGGAAGAGAACTCGAGTCATCCGACCGGTCCAGCACCGCGGCCGGGCCATCCGCCCGAGCAAAGCAGGATCTCCCACCAGCATCAGCGCAGAGGAAGGAGAAGAACAGCAACAACAAATCATACCGACAAGGAAGAAGAAGGGTCTTCGTCTCCTTGCATCCATCGCCCATCCAGTGCCGATGGACCTCCAGTCACCATAGCCCGCGACCTCGACGAGATCCGGGGATCCCCCACCCCGCTGGCTCCTAGAAGGCCTCACCTGACCGTGAACGGAGCCCGAAGAAACTTATTCCGACACGACACCACCGCAACGGCCTCGGCAGCGTCTCCCTCAACCCTAACCCTACCACACACCCACCTAGCAACTAGACCCGAGGTTCCCCCTCCCTCCTGTCGCCAGAGCGGCCTACGGAGAGAGAGGGAACCGGCGGCGCTACTGGCTGCGCGCAAGGGAACCCTCGTCGCCTCCTTAGATCACCTCGTGCGATCCTAACTATTGCCGCATCGAAATAGGTTCAGTTGTATTCGGTTGTGTTGTTTCTAAACCTGTTGTCAGTTGAAACATAAGCTTTGGAAAACCTTATCGCGAAAGGTACGAGCGTGTGCTACCGTCTGGTCCAGCATTTTACCCTCCATGATCGGATCATGGATCAAACGTCCACAACAACCAGAAACTCATCAGAACCCTAGCCTATGGAAGGACTACGGAGGGGGAACTAATAGAGGGGCTTCACCGCCACATCATCATCGAGGAGGCATCATCATCATCCGCCTAAGATCACCATCTTATCTCCATCTCTTTGTGATACATTAGTCCATGTGGATCCACTTTTGTATAAATTGGATACTTCATCCATGTTTAACATGATTATCCCATGATTCTTATGATCTTGATGTGCGAGTGGTTCTCCTAGTTCTCGAGGATATAAAGGAACCCTAGTATGTTTTGGGACTGAATGTTGATGGGATTTGACATCCTCTTTACGTTTATGTTACTGATCTTCTCGATGTTGGGTGAAGTCGACCATCCAACATATGCTTCTTTGGACGAAATGTCATTACTATTGGTATGATGGTGGGTTTGCGGAGGTTGGTAGTGACAGTTCCTATCTACCTCCTTTCCTGGTCGTTGCCATAGGGGATTAACGAAGACCGCTTTAGCTGTGTTTATGGAAAACTCTTAATCAACTTTTGGTAATCGAAGTGTGGATGAATGGTGGTGGCGTATGGGATACGGGGCTGCGACATGTATGCACATATTCATACTTGGCTCCGCCCACTTACATAAACACATAAAGTGTCTTAGGAATCCGAAATCTTAATTATGTTTAGCCATAGGTTGTGTTTAGATACATACTAGTGCGGGTCCGGACTCCATGAGCATGCTTTAGCCCTATTGATTCCAACAACCTTCATTTCAAGTTTTGTGTTCTTTTATTTTACTCTTCATGACAACCTTACCATATTTCAAACTTCCATTTCTGCTTTGCTTTGGATCACAACTAACTCGCACGTACAATGTCATAAACCTCTACAAGAGACAAAGTCCATTTTCTGTGCTTGTTGTTGGATGGATACTACTACTTCGAAAAGGCTACACTTAAACCATGTGTACTTGCATGACATCAACGTGCAGGTGATTAGAAAGGTGATCTAGAGCGTCTTGGTGAGATAGAAATAAGTGCAGGCTTAGGGTTTACTTTAGCCTTCGGAAATTCTCACTGGAGTTGGCTACAAAGGTGACGGTTGTGGTCGACTCCGAGTAGCCTGGTGGTCGTGAGAGCTTGTGGTGTGGGGGCTTCGGTTGAGGGTATCTAGGGGATCATATAGGCAGGGTCGGGGTGGTCATTGGGGGCGCTGGTGCATGCAGGACGTGGGGGTTATGTGTGGTGTCATGGGCCGGAGATTTTAATTGAAGACAATAGGGTCTGTCCCACGTGCCAGTGGCTGCAGAGCTCGGGCGCATTCTTAGTCGTACGATGATCATATGGATGGGGTTCTTTTCGTGGATGATGCATACTGGTTTGGGCAGCTGGCTGGGCCTTGGACCGAAATGAGAGGGAGAGAGAGAGGGGGGGGGGGAGAGGGAGAGGGAGAGAGAGAGTTTGGTTGCATTGGCCGTGTTGTGGTTCCGACCTGGTGAGTATTTTTTTCTATTTATGTTTGAGTTGAACTAGGGTTTGAATTCGGCTCTAACTTTGCCACTTCAAATCATAGAAGTTCGGAAACTTTCACAAAAATAGTAGGGCTATTATAGATCATAGGAAAAATATTTCTAGCCGAAATTTGGAAATTTTGGGATGTGACGAAGAGGTATTGAAAGCACAAATGCTCCCTTGGAGGTTTTGATAATTATGCTGGGGAACGTCGCATGGGAAACAAAAATTTTCCTACGCACATGCAAACCTATCCATGGGGATGAGCATCTACGAGAGGGAGAGTGGATCTACATACCCGTGTAGATCGCTAAGCGGGAAGTGTTAAGAAACGCGGTTGGTGTAGTCGAACTTCTTTGCGATTCAAATCACCGAGCGTCCCACGATCCAATCACGAACCGTCTCGCGCACTAATCACGAACCGTCCCGTGATCCAATCACGAACCGTCCCGCGATCTCGTCACGATCCGTCCCACGATCCAATCACGAACGTCTCGTGGCCTTGATCACGATTCTTCCGATCTAGTACCGAACGGACGACACCTCCGCGTTTAGCACACGTGCAGCTTGATGACGATCTCCACCGTCTTGATCCAGCAAGAGGGGGTGGAGAGGAGAGAGAGTTCACCGGCAGCGTGACGGTTCTCCGGTGATGGTGGTGGTGGAGCAATTCCGGCAGGGCTTCGCCTAAGCGCTGCAGAAATCCGATCTAGAGGAGCACCGGTGAAACGGGTAGCACGTGGGCGTAAGTTGTGTGAAAAACCCTAGCTATCCACCAATATATATAGGAGGAGAGGAGGGGAAGAGGGGCTGGCGCACAAGGCCCCTTAGGGGAGTTGGCCGGCCAAGGTGGGAGCAATCCTACTCCTACTCCAATCCTAGTTGGAGTAGGATTGCTTCCTATTGGCTGATTTTTCCCTTTTCTCTTTAGGACTTCCTCTCCCTGCGCCATGGGCCTTTGTGGCTGTTTCCCCAGCCCACTAAGGGCTGGTTATTATTCTCCCACAGCCCATGGACCTCTTGGGGTCGAAATACCCCTTCCGGAGGTCCCCCGGTACACTACCGGCACTCCCGATACACTACCGATGAGCCCGAAACTTTTCCGGCAACCAAACTGGGACTTCCTATATATGAATCTTTACCTCCGGACCATTCCGGAGCTCCTCGTGACGTCCATGATCTCATCCGGGACTCCGAACAAACTTCGGTCACCACCATACATAACTCTACACTACCGAAACGTCACCGAACCTTAAGTGTGCAGACCCTGCGGGTTCGAGAACTATGTAGACATGACCGAGACACCTCTACGGTCAATAACCAATGGCGGGACCTGGACGTCCACATTGGTTCCTACATATTCTACGAAGATCTTCATCGGTCGAATCTCTATGTCAAGGATTCAGTTAATCCCGTATAACGTTCCCTTTGTTCTTCGGTATGTTACTTGCCCGAGATTCGATCGTCGGTATCTCCATACCTAGTTCAACCTCGTTACCGGCAAGTCTCTTTAATCGTTCCGTAATGCAAGATCCCGTGGCTAACATATTAGTCACATTGCTTGCAAGGCTTGTTGTGATGTTGCATTACCGAGTGGGCCCCGAGATACCTCTCCATCACACGGAGTAACAAATCCCAGTCTCGATCCATGCCAACTCAACAGACACCATCGGAGATACCTGTAGAGCACCTTTATAGTCACCCAGTTACGTTGCGACGTTTCATACACACAAGGCACTCCTCCGATATCCATGAGTTGCATGATCTCATGGTCATAGGAACATATACATTGACATGCAGAAAACAGTAGCAATAAACTGACACGATCATATGCTACATTTGTAGTTTGGGTCTTGTCCATCACATCATTCTCCCAATGATGTGACCCCGTTATCAAATGACATCTCATGTCCATGGCTAGGAAACCTTAACCATCCTTTGATCAACGAGCTAGTTCACTAGAGGCATACTAGGGACATTGTGTTGTCTATTTACCCACACATGCAATGTGTTTCCAATCACTACAATTATAGCATGGATAATAAACGATTATCATGAACAAGGAAATATAATAATAAACACTTTATACATATTGCCTCTAGGGCATATTTCCAACAGTCTCCCACTTGCACTGGAGTCAATAATCTAGTTCACATCACTATGTGATTTACATGGTAATGAATCAAACACCCATACAGTTCTGCTGTTGATCATGTTTAGCCCTTGGAAGAGGTTTAGTCAACGGGTCTACAACATTCAGATCCGTGTGCACTTTGCAAATATTTATGTCCTTCTCCTCGATGTAGAACCGGATGGAGTTGAAGCGTCGCTTTATGTGTCTGGTCCTCTTGTGAAACCTTGGTTCCTTGGCTAGAGCAATGGCACCAGTGTTGTCACAGAACAAGTTTATTGGATTCAGTGCACTGGGCACTACTCCAAGATCTGTCATGAACTGCTTCATCCAGACACCTTCCTTCGCTGCCTCCGAGGCTGCGATATACTCCGCTTCGCACGTAGAATCAGCTACCACGCTTTGCTTGGAACTGCACCAGCTTACCGCTCCTAAGAATAAATACGTATCCGGTTTGCGATTTAGAATCGTCCGGATCAGTGTCAAAGCTTGCATCGACATAACCCTTTACGACGATCTCTTCATCACCTCCATAAACGAGAAACATGTCCTTAGTCCTGTTAAGGTACTTAAGGATATTCTTGACCGCTTGCCAGTGCTCCATTCCAGGATCACTTTGAAACCTTCCAGCCATACTTATGGCAAGGCTGACATCGGGTCTTGTGCACAGCATTGCATACATGATAGAGCCTATGGCTGAAGCATAGGGGATGACGCTCATATTTTCTTTATCTTCTGCAGTCACTGGGCATTGAGTCTTACTCAACTTCACACCTTGTAACACAGGCAAGAACCCCTTCTTGGCCTGTTCCATTTTGAACTTCTTCAAAACTTTATCAAGGTATGTGCTCTGTGAAAGTGCTATTAAGTGTCTCGACCTATCTCTATAGATCTTAATGCCTAGTATGAAAGCAGCTTCTCCTAGGTCCTTCATTGAAAAACTCTTATTCAAATATTCCTTCACGCTTTCCAGCATTTCTATATCGTTTCCGATCAGCAATATGTCATCCACATATAACACTAGAAACGCTATAGAGCTCCCACTCACTTTCTTGTAAATACAAGCTTCTCCATAAACTTGTATAAACCCAAACGCTTTGATCACTTCATCAAAGCGCTTATTCCAACTCCGAGATGCTTGCACCAGTCCATAAATGGATCGTTGGAGTTTGCAAACTTTGTCAGCATTCTCTGGATCGACAAAACCTTTGAGTTGCATCATATACAACTCTTCCTCAAGGAAACCGTTGAGGAATGCCGTTTTGACATCCATCTGCCAAATTTCATAGTCGAAATAAGAAGCTATTGCCAACATGATTCTGACAGACTTCAGCATCGCTTCGGGTGAGAAAGTCTCATCGTAGTCAACTCCTTGAACTTGTGAAAAACCCTTTGCCACAAGTCGAGCTTTATAGATGGTGACATTACCGTCTGCGTCCGTCTTCTTCTTATAGATCCATTTGTTCTGAATGGCCTTTCGCCCTTCAGGTAGTACTTCCAAAGTCCATACTTTGTTTTCATACATGGATCCCATCTCGGATTTCATGGCCTCTAACCATTTCTTGGAATCCAGGCCCATCACTGCTCCTCCATAGCTCGTAGGTTCATTGTTGTCTAACAACATGACCTCCAAGACAGGGTTGCCGTACCACTCGGGAGTAGTACGCGCCCTTGTCGACCTACGAGGTTCAATAGCAGCTTGATCCGAAGCTTCATGATCATCATCATTAACTTCCTCTTCTACCGTCGTAGGTTCCACAGAAACATCTTTCTGCGCTGCGCTACTCTCTGGTTGAAGTAAAGGTTCAATAACCTCATCAAGCTGTATTTTCCTCCCACTCAATTCTTTCGAGAGAAACTCTTTCTCAAGAAATGTTCCATTCTTAGCGACAAACACTTTGTCTTCGGATCTGAGATAGAAGGTATACCCGACTGTCTCTTTCGAGTATCCTATGA
Source organism: Hordeum marinum (assembly GCA_022496015.1). Classification (NCBI taxonomy): domain Eukaryota; kingdom Viridiplantae; phylum Streptophyta; class Magnoliopsida; order Poales; family Poaceae; genus Hordeum; species Hordeum marinum. The sequence goes on from CM039674.1 coordinate 149,696,236, forward strand.
AGATGCATTTTTCCGCTTTGGGTTCCAGCTTTTCAGGCTGAAGCTTTTTGACATAAGCATCACATCCCCAAACTTTAAGAAACGACAACTTCGGCTTTTTGCCAAACCACAGTTCATATGGCGTCGTCTCAACGGTTTTCGATGGTGCCCTATTTAAAGTGAATGCAGCTGTCTCTAATGCATAACCCCAAAACGATAGTGGCAAATCGGCAAGAGACATCATAGAACGCACCATATCTAATAAGGTTCGATTACGACGTTCAGACACACCATTACGCTGTGGTGTTCCGGGCGGTGTCAACTGTGAAACAATTCCACATTGTCTTAAGTGACTGCCAAACTCATAACTCAGATATTCACCTCCTCGATCAGATCGCAGAAATGTAATCTTCTTGTTACGATGATTCTCAACTTCAATCTGAAATTGCTTGAACTTTTCAAAAGTTTCAGACTTGTGTTTCATCAAGTAAATATACCCATATCTACTCAAGTCATCAGTGAAGGTGAGAAAGTAACGATATCCACCGTGCGTTGCAACATTCATTGGAGCGCACACATCAGTATGTATGATTTCCAACAAGTCACTTGCCCGTTCCATTGTTCCAGAGAACGGCGTTTTAGTCATCTTGGCCATGAGGCATGGTTCACATGTGTCAAGTGATTCAAAATCAAGTGACTCCAAAAGTCCATCAGCATGGAGCTTCCTCATGCGTTTTACACCAATATGACCTAAACGGCAGTGCCACAAGAAAGTGGTACTATCATTAACAACTCTACATCTTTTGGCATCAATGTTATGAACATGTGTGTCATCACTATCAAGATTCAATATGAATAAACCCCTAACATTGGGTGCATGACCATAAAAGATATTACTCATATAAATAGAACAACCTTTATTCTCTGACTTAAATGAGTAACCGTCTCACAATAAACAAGATCCAGATATAATGTTCATGCTTAACGCAGGCACTAAATAACAATTATTCAGGTTCATCACTAATCCTGATGGTAATAGAAGAGAGAGCGTGCCGACGACGATCACATCAACCTTGGAACCATTTCCCACGCGCATCGTCACTTCATCCTTTGCCAACCTTCGTTTATTCCGTAGTTCCTGCTTTGAGTTGCAAATGTGAGCAATCGAACCGGTATCAAATACCCAGGCACTACTACGAGAGCTAGTAAGGTACACATCAATAACATGTATATCATATATACCTTGTTTGTCATTGGCCGCCTTCTTGTCAGCCAGGTACTTGGGGCAGTTCCGCTTCCAGTGACCAGTTCCCTTATAATGAAAGCACTCAGTTTCTGGCTTAGGTCCATGCTTAGGCTTCTTTGTAGGAGTAGCAACTATTTTGCCACCCTTCTTGGTTTTACCCTTCTTGCCTTTGCCTTTGACATTTTTCTTGAAACTAGTGGTATTATTGACCATCAACACTTGATGTTCTTTCTGGATTTCAGACTCAGCGACTTTCAGCATCGCAACAGCTCGGCGACTGACTTGTTCATCCCGTGCATGTTATAGTTCATCACAAAGCTCTTGTAACTAGGTGGCAGCGATTGAAGAACTCTATCAGTGATTGCCTCCGGCGGAAGGGCAATTCCCAACTCAGCTAGACGGTTTGAGTACCTAGACATTCTGAGTATATGCTCACTAATAGACCCGTTCTCCTCCATCTTGCAAGCATAGAATTTATCGGAGGTCTCATACCTCTCGATCCGGGCATTCTTCTGAAAGATAAACTTCAACTCCTGGAACATCTCATATGCTCCATGACGTTCAAAACGTCTTTGAAGTCCCGGTTCTAAGCCATACAATATTGCACACTGAACTATTGAGTAGTGTCCAGCACGAGCCTCCCAAGCGTTCTTAACGTCTTCGGAGGTCATGTCTTCTGGCTGGTCACCAAGCGGTGCATCAAGGACATATGACTTCTGGGAAGCCGTGAGGATAATCCTCAGATTACGGGCCCAGTCAACAAAGTTACTTCCATCATCTTTCAATTTAGCTTTCTCTAGGAACGCATTAAAATTCAAGGGTGCTACTGCGCGAGCCATTGATCTACAACATAAATATGCAAAGGTTACTTAGACTATTGTTAAAGATAATGAGTTTAGTTAATCAAATTACTAAAGCTCCCACTCAAATTGACATCCCTCAGGTCATCTGAGTGTCACATGATCCAAATTCACCAACTCAAGTCCGATCATCACGTGAGTTAAGTTGGCTTCATTGGTGAACATCATTATGTTGATCATATCTACTATATGATTCATGCTCGACCTTTCGGTCTCTTGTGTTCCGAGGCCATGTCTGTACATGCTAGGCTCGTCAAGTTTAACCCGAGTGTTCTGCGTGTGCAAATCTGGCTTGCACCCGTTGTATGTGAACGTAGAGTCTATCACACCCGATCATCACGTGGTGTCTCAACACGACAAACTTTCGCAACGGTGCACACTCGGGGAGAACACGATTTTATCTTGAAATTTAAGTGAGGGATCACCTTATAATGCTACCGTCGTACTAAGCAAAACAAGGTGCATAAAAGGATTAACATCACATACAATTCATAAGTGACATGATATGGCCATGAACTTGTGCTTTAGATCTCCATCTTGAAAGCACCGGCATGATCTTCATCGTCACCGGCACGACACCATGATCTCCATCATCTTGATCTCCATCAACGTGTCGCCATCGAGGTTGTCACGCCCTGCATGCTTCTACTACTATTGCTACCGTTTAGCGATAAAGTAAAGCATTACATAGCGCTTAATGATTGACTCGCAGGTCATACAATAATTAAAGACAACCCTATGGCTCCTGCCGGTTGCCGTACTCATCGACATGCAAGTCGTGAAGTTCTATACATCACATGATCATATCATACATCACATATATCACATCATGTAATTGGCCATATCACATCACAACATACCCTGCAAAAACAAGTTAGACGTCCTCTAATTGTTGTTGCATGTTTTACGTGGCTGCTACGGGTATCTAGCAAGAACGATTCTCACCTACGCATAAACCACAACGGTGATACATAGATTGCTTTTCAACCTTCTCAAGGACCGCCTTTGTCGGATCCGATCCAACTAAAGTGAGAGAAACTGTCACCCGCAAGCCATCTAAGCAACAAGTTGCGTCGAGGGAACCGGTCTCTCGTAAGCGTACGAGTAATGTTGGTCCGGGCCGCTTCATCTCACAATCCCGTTGAACCAAAATCCGACCAAGGGAGGAAGCAATCTAAGCATGAACGCCCATAAACCTTTTGTGTTCTACTCGAGATCTCATCGAACCATAAACCTAGCTCATGATGCCACTGTTGGGGAACGTCGCATGGGAAACAAAAATTTTCCTACGCACACGCAAACCTATCCATGGTGATGAGCATCTACGAGAGGGAGAGTGGATCTACATACCCTTGTAGATCGCTAAGCGGGAAGCGTTAAGAAACGCGGTTGGTGTAGTCGAACTTCTTCGCGATTCAAATCGCCGAGCGTCCCGCGATCCAATCATGAATCGTCCCGCGAACTAATCACGAACCGTCCCGTGATCCAATCACGAACCGTCCCGCGATCTCGTCACGATCCGTCCCGTGATCCAGTCACGAACATCTCGTGGCCTTGATCACGATTCTTCCGATCTAGTACCGAACGGACGACACCTCCGCGCTCAGCACACGTGCAGCTTGATGACGATCTCCACCGTCTTGATCCAGCAAGAGGGGGTGGATAGGAGAGAGAGTTCACCGGCAGCGTGACGGCGCTCCGGTGATGGTGGTGGTGGAGCAATTCCGGCAGGGCTTCGCCTAAGCGCTGATGAAATCCGATCTAGAGGAGCACCGGTGAAACGGGTAGCACGTGGGCGTAAGTTGTGTGCAAAACCCTAGCTATCCACCAATATATATAGGAGGAGAGGAGGGGAAGAGGGGCTGGCGCACAAGGCCCCTTAGGGGAGTTGGCCGGCCAAGGTGGGAGCAATCCTACTCCTACTCCAATCCTAGTTGGAGTAGGATTGCTTCCTATTGGCTGATTTTTCCCTTTTCTCTTTAGGACTTCCTCTCCCTGCGCCATGGGCCTTTGTGGCTGTTTCCCCAGCCCACTAAGGGCTGGTTATTATTCTCCCACAGCCCATGGACCTCTTGGGGTCGAAATACCCCTCCCGGAGTCCCCCGATACACTACCGGCACTCCCGATACACTACCGATGAGCCCAAAACTTTTCTGGCGACCAAACTGGGACTTCCTATATATGAATCTTTACCTCCGGACCATTCCGGAGCTCCTCGTGACGTCCAGGATCTCATACAGGACTCCGAACAAACTTCGGTCACCACCATACATAACTCTACACTACCGAAACGTCACCGAACCTTAAGTGTGCAGACCCTGCGGGTTCGAGAACTATGTAGACATGACCGAGACACCTCTACGGTCAATAACCAATGGCGGGACCTGGACGTCCACATTGGTTCCTACATATTCTATGAAGATCTTCATCGGTCGAACCTCTATGTCAAGGATTCAGTTAATCCCGTATAACGTTCCCTTTGTTCTTCGGTATGTTACTTGCCCGAGATTCGATCGTTGGTATCTCCATACCTGGTTCAACCTCGTTATCGGCAAGTCTCTTTACTCGTTCCGTAATGCAAGATCCCGTGTCTAACATATTAGTCACATTTCTTGCAAGGCTTGTTGTGATGTTGCATTACCGAGTGGGCCCCGAGATACCTCTCCGTCACACGGAGTAACAAATCCCAGTCTCGATCCATGCCAACTCAACAGACACTATCGGAGATACCTGTAGAGCACCTTTATAGTCACCCAGTTACGTTGCGACATTTGATACACACAAGGCACTCCTCCGATATCCGTGAGTTGCATGATCTCATGGTCATAGGAACATATACATTGACATGCAGAAAACAGTAGCAATAAACTGACACGATCATATGCTACGTTTGTAGTTTGGGTCTTGTCCATCACATCATTCTCCCAATGATGTGATCCCATTATAAAATGGCATCTCATGTCCATGGCTAGGAAACCTTAACCATCCTTTGATCAACGAGCTAGTTCACTAGAGGCATACTAGGGACATTGTGTTGTCTATTTACCCACACATGCAATGTGTTTCCAATCACTACAATTATAGCATGGATAATAAACGATTATCATGAACAAGGAAATATAATAATAAACACTTTATACATATTGCCTCTAGGGCATATTTCCAACAAATTAATGACAACATACACAATCTCTTGGACTAAGAGTTTTATCTAGTCTATTTCGGATGAAGTCCAAAGATAGGAGTGGTTGGGAATTATGAGAAGAATGCCCAAGATGGAAAGAAATCCTATTGGCAAGAGCTTCAAGACTCTATATTTTATTTTATGTGAGCAATCATGATTGAGTCCATAGGAAAACCAATAATATTAAAAGGGGATGAAGTATTGATAATGATCTCGTTGCTCGAATTGCTTAGAGATTTGCGACCAAAAGCCTCAACCAAACTCTCACAAAAGATTTTATCGAAAACCTAAACTACCAAATTCGGTGCCACCAATTTTTCAGAATTGTCCTCACTGAGTTTACCCAAGAACAGAACCCAAGCCAAAACCCTAGCACCTCGGTACCACCGAGATCAGTTTTGGTACAACCAAAAAGCAGTGCAAACTCTCGAGAAACAATATATTTTACTTCAGAACCTCCGAGTTTTATATCTCAGAGCCACCGAGATGTGGATCTGCCCTAGGCCGACCAAATCGCTCTCACCGAGATGTTATTTGCCAGTCTCACTAAGAAGTTGAAAGTTAGAACATTTTGCACTAGTCAGTGCAACTGAGTTTTTACTTCGGTTCCACCAAGTTGGGCAATAATGTTGTAACGGTTGGTTTTTTGGAGATGGCTATATATACCCCTTGACCCCCCTCTCATTCATAGAGAGAGCACTCAAAACAAACCAATGCTTCCACCATTCATTTTCTGAGAGAGAACCACCTACTCATGTGTTGAGATCAATATATTCCATTCCCACCATATAAATATTGATTTCTAGCCTCCCCAAGTTGCTTTCCACCCAATCATCATCTTGTACCAAGCCAAATTCTGTGGGAGAGCGATTGAGTGTTGAGGAGACTATCTTTTGAAGCACTAGAGGAAGGAGTTCATCATCCATACACCATCTATTACCTTTTGGAGAGTGGTGTCTCCTAGATTGGTTAGGTGTCGCTTGGGAGCCTTCGGATCGTGTGGAGTTGAACCAAGAAGTTTGTTAGAGCAAGGAGATCGCCTACTTCATGAAGATCTACCCTGAGTGAGGTTAGTCCTTCGTGGACATAAGCCATGGTGGAATAGATAAGGTTGCTTCTGCATGCACCCTTCGTGGGTGGAGCCCTCCGTGGACTCACTTAACTGTTACCTGCTACTTCTTGAGCTCGTGTTCATTTTCCCTTGAAGAGGAAAGGGTGATGCAGAAAAGTAGATAAGTATTTCCCTCAGTTGTTGAGAACCAAGGTACCAATCCAGTTGGAGATACAAGCAAGTCACCAATGGATGCACCTACACAAACAATCAAACGACTGCACCCAACGCTATAAAGGGGTTGTCAATCCCTTCACGGTTATTTGCAAGGATGAGACCTGATAGAGATAGATAGGAAAGATTGCGGAAAGTAAAAAGGTAAATAAATTGCAGCAAGGTATTTTTGGTTTATAGATCTGAAAATATAATATGGAAAGTAGACCCGGGGGCCATAGGTTTCACTAGAGGCTTCTCTCTTCAAGGAAAATAACACGGTGGGTGAACAAATTACTGTCGAGCAATTGAAAGAAAAGAAAATAATTATGAAGATATTCAAGGCAAGCATTTGCATATAGTCATCACGTCCGTGTCAAGTAGACCGATACGATTCTACATCTACTACTAATACTCCACACATCGACCGACTCCTGCCTACATCTAGAGTATTAAGTTCATGAAGAACAGAGTAACGCATTAGGTAAGATGACATGATGTAGAGGGATAAATTCAAGCAATATGATGAAAACCCCATCTTTTTATCCTTGATGGCAACAATAAAATACGTGCCTCTCTACCCCTACTATGCCATTGGGTGAGGACACCACAAGATTGAAACCAAAACTAAGCACTTCTCCCATTGCAAGAATTACCAATCTAGTTGGCCAAACCAAATCAATAACCCAAAGAAACTTGCAAAGATATGAAATCATGCATACAAGAATTCAAAAAAGACTCAAATAATATTCATGGATAATCTGAACATAAACCCACAGTTCATCAGATCTCGACAAACACACTGCAAAAGAGTATTAAATCGGATAGATCTCCATGAAGATCTTGAAGAACATGCATGGTGTTGAAGCACACAGAGAGAGAATAAACCATCTAGCTACTAGCTATGGACACATAGGTCTGTGGTGAACTACTCCTGCATCATCGGAAGGGTAATGGAGTTGATGTAGATGCCCTCCGTGATCGAATCCCCCTCCGGCACATTACCAAAAAAGGCTCCAAGATTGGATCTCTCTGGAACGGAGGCTTTCGGCGGCGGAAAAGTATTTTCGTGGATCTTTTTGGTATTGGGGGAATATTTGGGAATTTGTAGAACGAAGAATAGTGTTAGGAGACCTGCTGGGGAGCACAAGCCTACCAGGCATGGCCAGGGGTGGTGGCCGCGCCCCTAGCTTGTGACCTCTTGGCGGGTCTTTTGCCTTGCCCTCCAAGTCTGGTAGATGTCTTCTGGTCCAAGAAAAATCATCGCGAAGATTTTATTCCGTTTGGACCCCGTTTAATATTCCTTATCTGCAATACTCAAAAACAAGGAAAAAACAGAAACTGACACTAGGCTCTAGATTAATAGGTTAGTCCCAAAAATATATAAAATAGCATATTATTGCATATAAAACATCCAAAACAGATAATATAATAGCATGTAACAATAAAAATTTATAGATACGTTGGAGACGTATCAGCATCCCCAAGCTTAATTCCTGCTCGTCCTCGAGTAGGTAAATGATAAAAACAGAATTTTTGATGTGGAATTCTACCTAACATATTTATCCATGTAATATTCTTTATTATGGCATGAATATTTAGATCCATAAGACTCAAAACAAAAGCTTAATGTTGACATAAAAATAATAATATGCCAAGCATACTAGCAAAGCAATTGTATCTCTTCAAAATATAATGGCAAAATAAAGTTATCCCTACAATATCATATAGTCTGGCTATGCTCCATCTTCCCCACACAAAGTATTTATATCATGCACAACCCCGATGACAAGTCAAGCAATTGTTTCACACCTTTTATGTTCTCAAACTTTTTCAACTCTGACGCAATACATGAGCGTGAGCCATGGATATAGCACTATATGTGGAATATAATATGGTGGAGGTTGTGAAGAAAAAGGAGAAGATATTCTCACATCAACTAGGTGTATCAACGGGCTATGGAGATGCCCATTAATATATATTTAATGTGAGTGAGTAGGGATTTCCATGCAACAGATGCACTAGAGCTATAGGTGTATGAACGCTCAAAAGAAACTAAGTGGGTGTGCATCCAACTTGCTTGCTCATGAAGCCTAGGGAAATTTGAGGAAGCCCGTCATTGGAATTTACAAGCCAAGTTATATAATGAAAAATTCTCACTAGTATATGAAAGTGACAAAATAGGAGACTCTCTATCATGAAGATCATGGTGCTACTTTGAAGCACAAGTGTGAAAAAAATAGTAGCATTGTCCCTTCTCTATTTCTCTCATTTTTTTATTTTGGTGGGCATCTATGGTTTATATGGGCTTCGCTGGCCTCTTTTATTTTTCATAAAGTCCGGAGTCTCATCCCAACTTGTGAGGAATCATAGCTTCCATCATCCTTTCCTCACATGGGAAAATGCTCTAATAATGATGGTCATCACACTTTTATTTACTTACAACTCAAGAATTACAAGTCGATATCTAGAACAAAATATGACTCTATATGAATGCCTCCGGTGGTGTACTGGGATGTGCAATGATCTAGCATAGAAAATGACATAAAAACGGACAAGCCATGAAAACATCATGCTAACTATCTTACGATCATGCAAAGCAATGTGAAAATGATGGTGCGTGTCATAATAAATGGAACGGTGGAAGTTGCATGGCAATGTATCTCGGAATGACTATGGAAATGCCATAATAGGTAGGTATGGTGGCTGTTTTGAGGAAGGATATATGGTGGGTTTAATGCACCGGCGAGAGTTGCGCGGTACTAGAGAGGCTAGCAAAAATGGAAGGGTGAGAGTGCGTGTAATCCATGGACTCACATTAGTCATAAAGAACTCACATACTTATTGCAAAATTCTATTAGTCATCGAAGCAAAGTATTAGACGCATGCCCCTAGGGGAGAGTTTGGTAGGAGCAAACCATCACGCGCTCCCGACCCTCACACAAATGTTAACAATCAATAAACAAATCATGCTCCGACTTCCTTACATAACGGTTCACCATATGTGCATGCTATGGGAATCACAAACCTTTACACAAGTATTTTTACCAATTCACAATTACTTCCTAACATGACTCTTAACATTACCATCTTTATATCTCAAAACTTTATGCAAGGAATCAAACTTCTCATAATACTCAAAGCACTTAATATGGAAGTTTTTATTATATCCCTCTCGGATGCCTATTATATTAGGAATAAATTCATAACTTAAACCAATTACCATGTTGTTTAAAGACTCAAAATAATGTAAGTGAGGTATGAGATTTCAATTATTTCTATAAAACAAAACACCACCGTGCTCTAAAAAGATATAAGTGAAGCACTAGAGCAACATTGCCTAGCTCAAAAGGTATAAGTGAAGCACATAGAGTATTCTAATAAATTCACGATTCATGTGTGTGTCTCTCAAAATATGTTCGCAGCAAGGATGATTGTGGCAAACTAAAAACCAAAGACTCATATCATACAAGACGCTCCAAGCAAAACACATATCATGTGGTGAACAAAAATATAGCCTCAAGTAAATTTGCCGATGGATTGAAAACGAAAGAGGGGATGCCTTCCAGGGCATCCCCAAGCTTAGGCTCTATGGCATCCTTGAATATGACTTGTGATGCCTTGGGAATATGCAATCTTAGGCTCTTGCCACTCCTTATTCCATAGTCCTTCAAATCTTTACCCAAAACTTGAAACCTTCACAACACAAAACTTAACAGAAAACTCGTGAGATCTGTTAGTATAAGAAAATAAATCACCACTTTAGGTACTATTGTGAAATCATTATTTGCTAATATTTGTGTAATATATAATGTATTCTAACTTCTCCATGCTTCATACCCCCCGATACGACCCATAGATACATTAAAATAGGTAAACAACACAAAGAAAACAGAATGTGTCAAAAAACAGAACAGTCTCTAGCAATATGGAAACTTCGTATACTTATGTAACTCCAACAATTATAAAAAATTGGGAAAACCTGTGAAATTCTTATACCAATCTTTTGTAAAATTTTCAGACTCATTTGACTCTCTGATAAATTTATAAAATTCTTGGACTGGGCGCAAAAGTTTCTGTTTTTGAGCAAGATCAAATCAACAATCACCATAGACCATCCCAAAGGTCTTAATTGGCTCAAACACTAATTAAAACACCAAAAAATTTACTACAGAGGTAATAATGTGTGAAACACTCAAAAACATAAGCAAAATCAGAACATGAAAATAAACATAAACACCCAACAAGCACTATTGTTTAACGCCCCTAGCTAGTTAAAACGCAATAGATGTAGGTATTGTCATCTTTGGTATGCAATATAAAAGTATCTCTCATAATAGATTCATAAGTCAATCTTATCTTCTTTCTAGGAAAGTGATCCATGCCTTTCCTTAACGGAAATTGGAATCTAATGTTTCCTTCTTTCATATCAATAATTGCACCAATCGTTCTAAGGAAAGACCTACCAAGAATAATAGGAGATGTAGGATTGCAATCTATATCAAGAACGATGAAATCTACGGGCACATAATTTCTATTTGCAACAATAAGAACATCATTAATCGTCCCCATAGGTTTCTTAATAGTGGAATCTGCTAGACGCAAATTCAAAGAGCAATCATCAAGATCATGGAAACCTAGCACATCACATAAAGTTTTCAGAATCGTGGAAACGCTAGCACCCAAATAACACAAAGCATGGCACTCATAATCTTTAATTTTAATCTTAATATTAGGTTCCCACTCATCATGGAGATTTCTAGGGATAGAAACTTTCAACTCAAGTTTTTCTTCAAAAAAAATCATCATATCATCAACGATAGGTGTAGTAAAAGCCTTATTTTGATTATAAGCATGCGGAGAATTAAACATGGATTGCAACCAGGAAATAAAATCAATGAAACAACAGCTATCATAATTAAAGTCCTTGAAATCCAAAAGAGTGAGCTCATTGCTATTTAAAGTTTTTACCTCTTCAATCCCACTTTTATCAATTTTGGCATTGAGATCTATAAACTCCGAATCATTGGGATGACTTTTAACTAAAGTTGACTTATATCTAGTCCCATCTTTATCAAGATTTATATTGGAAAACAAAGATTCAATAGGACACACTTTTTCATCATTATTATCATGAGAACACACTTTTTCAAGCCATTCAAGCTTAGCACGTATTCTAGCGGTTCTTTCCTTACACTCATCAATAGCAATTTTCATAGCTTTTAAAGACACATTAATATCATGCTTGGGTGGAGTAGATCTAATTTTCAAAGAATCAATCTCAAGTGAAATTCTATCAACGTTCCTAGCCAAATCATCAATCTTGAGCAATTTTTCTTCAATCGAAGCATTGAAAACCTTTTGAGAACTATAAATTCTTTAATATTGTTCTCAAGATCAGAGGGTATCTTATTATAATTTCCATAAGAATTGTTGTAGGAATTACTAGGAAACGGCCTAGGGTTGAAATTACCTCTATACGCGTTATTACCAAAATTGTTCCTACCAACGAAATTCACATCCATAGATTCATTATTATTTCCAATCAAAGAATACAAAGGCATATCATTAGGATCAATAGGAGCACTCTTACTAGCAAACAATTTCATCAATTCATCCATCTTTTCAGTCAAAGTATTTATTTCTTCAATAGCATGCACTTTCTTACTAGTAGGAGATCTTTTGGTATGCCATTGAGAGTAATTTGCCATAATATTATCTAGGAGTGTAGTAGCTTCTCCTAATGTGATTTCCATAAAAGTACCACCCATGGCGGAATCTAAAAGATTCCTAGATGCAAAATTCAATCCCGCATAAAAAATTGTATAATCATCCATAAACTCAAACCATGTGCGGGGCAATTTCTAATCATTAATTTCATCCTCTCCCAAGGTTGTGCAACATGCTCATGATCAAGTTGCTTAAAATTCATTATATCGTTCCTAAGGGAGATGATCTTAGCAGGCGGAAAGTACTTGGAAATAAAAGCATCTTTACACTTATTCCATGAATCAATACTATTTTTAGGCAAAGATGAAAACCCATTTAGCATGATCTCGCAATGAGAACGGAAATGGCTTCAATTTAACAATATCATTATCCACATATTTCTTCTTTTGCATGTCACACAAATCAATGAAAGTATTTAGATGGGATGCGGCATCTTCACTAAGAAGGCTAGAAATTGTTCTTTCATAACAAGATAAAGCAAAGCAGCATTAATTTCATAAGATTCCGCACTAGTGGCGGGAGCAATCGAAGTACTAATAAAATCATTATTATTAGTATTGGAGAAGTCACACGATTTGGTATTCTAAGACATCGTGACAAAGCAAGCAGTCAAGCACACAAGCAAGTAAAAAGCAAACAAAAAGGCGAACGAGAGAAGGGGGATAAAAAGGCAAATCATTTTGGTATTTTCTGGAAACCGTTTTAGAGGTGGGGGGAGGAAAATGAGAGGCAAATGGAAAATAATGTAAATGCAAGAGATGAGTTTGTGATGGTTACTTGGTAGGCTTGATGTAGATCTCCCCGGCAACGGCGCCAGAAATCCTTCTTGCTACTTCTTGAGCTTGCGTTGGTTTTACCTTGAAGAGGAAAGGGTGATGCAACAAAGTAGATAAGTATTTCCCTCAGTTGTTGAGAACCAAGGTATCAATCTAGTAGGAGATACAAGCAAGTCACCAATGGATGGACCTACACAAACAATCAAACTCTTGCACCCAACTCTATAAAGGGGTTGTGTCGTGGTTTTGTCACGCCAGATGTCCGAAGACTTGGGTTTGAGGCCATTGCTAAGGTGATGGACTCAAAGGGGTTGGTCGAGATGAGGGACACGAGTTTACCCAGGTTCGGCCCCTCAAGAAGAGGTAAAAGCCTATGTCATGATTGTGTTGTATTGATTGGAGTATCTATTACAAGGGAGCGGATTCGCTTGACAAATTCTTGATTGATTGTTTTTTTTGTCTAAGCCGCACCAGGGTCTCGCCTTTATATAGGAGGTCGAGGCCCTGGGTTACACGAGTCCTACACCGACTCTTACAATGTAGACAATCCTGTCTCTAAGTCGCCTTGCCTTCTTGGGCAAACCGTCTCCGGGCAGCTTAACCGCCCGGGTCTTCATACCATCTTCTATCTGGGCCTCTGTCTTGGCCCATCTTGGTAAGCCGTCATATAACCAGGCCTATGTCTTTCAGTCCGCCTCTCTGGTCTGGATTATGAGCCGCCAGGTATGACCCAGCCCCACTTGGGCGGGTCTTACCACGAGGTTATATCCCCAACATTAGGCCCCAGGTTGATTTGAGGCTGCTCAGGTCAATCTTCAAACTCACTTGGCGGCGAGTCTCACACTCCATCCCCTGAAAGAAACTATATAACTCGCCGTGACGTCACTTCGGATATTCCAAAAAGATTCTGTAACGTCCACAACGAATATTTTCATTAAACTATCGGCTCGAAAATTGAGGCGTCCGTCTCGGTCGGTCAGTTTCTGCCGCCTTGATTCCTGCGCCCGTTTGGCCTTCCAGCCTCTTAAATAGGACCGTGAAGGGTCCTTCTCATTTCCTTCGCCGCCTCCACTTCTTCTTCTTCCTCTCGACGATATTGCCCCCGAGCTCTGTCGCGCTGTGAAGCTCCATCGCCGTTGTCGACCCAGGCCGCTGCATCAACCTGAACGGACTAGAATCTCGCCCGCGTCCATCGCGACACTTCTGGTAAGTCTTTCTTCCTCCCCTAGATCCGTAGCTTAGTGCTTCAAATCCACCGAGTTCCTCGGCCCCATTAGAACGCGAGTTTTCCCTCAATGCCAAACGACAAATAGCTCTATGGATCTTGCAGTGTTCATTTTCCCGTTGCGGTAGGTTGTGTAGAATCATCGCCAGCCTAGCGCGAATCTGTCATTATTTCCCCTTACTGCACTTAAACCTGTTAGTTCTCCCTCAGTTCATCACTAGGGTTAAAATAAACTTGATTTTCCTCTGCCCGTAGATCTGTAGCTATAAGGACAACATGTGAAAATTGTTTATCCACACTTAGCTGTATTTTCCCTCGCTGCTCTGCCAACTTAACCCGCCATTGCGTTGGCGGCTCTCTCAACACACCGTGCCAGCGGCTTAGCATTATGATATCTAATTTCCTCAGCCATCTTAGTTGTTGAGTCACTTTCTGATCCGCCGCGTACCGCTACCTTTCATAGCCTTAACCCGCCATCATGTCTCGGGCGTCTTCAACCTGCAATTGGGTCGGCTCTGCGGTATCCGAAGAGTTCCTACAGGATTTCGCAGATGCGGGAACTTTGCTGGCTAAAAATGTTACACTGGCAGGTTCCGGGCAATGAGAAGAAACCCATCTCTCAAGAGGGCGAGATAGTCATATTTGCTGACCACCTTGCACATGGTTTCAGCCCGCCCGGTTCTAAATTCTTCCAAGATGTCCTCCATTTCTTCAAGTTGCATCCTCAGGATATTGCGCCCAACTCCGTCTCAAATATGTGCAACTTCCAAATCCTCTACGAAGCTTACTTACAATAAGAGCCGTCAGTCGACCTCTTTCGCGAGTATTTCTACGTAAACCGCCAGACGGAAGTGTGGCTGACCCAAGCTTAGAGATCGGCAGAGTCTCCATCCAAAGAAGGCGGGATATGGCCTTCCCAGCTGTTCGAATGCCAAGTCACCACAAGGACTGGAATACAACTTGGTTTTACTGTAAAGACATGTCTACAGAGGGAGAACATCCATTGCCGGGTTATCGTCCTACCCGTCTCCGCACCACAACTGAACTCCCAGACCGGATGTCAGCTTCTGCACAAGCGAAGTATGCTCCGACCTTCGCCAAAATTAGAGCCCTCCTGGCCAATGGTCTGACAGGAATCGACCTGACCCGCTGTTGGATCTCTTGGAAGGTCATGCCTCTGAGCCGGCGGGACCGACTTATGTGTGAATATACGGGTGACGCCAATGACCCCCTCTGCTTAAATCATACCACCCTGACAGAAGAGAATATTGTGGCTGCCATCAAGGGACTTGTCCATGAGTCCCAAGAAGCTTGCCGCTCCATCGGGTTACAGCCTTTCTGTGCTTCTAACCCGGCCCCAGATGTAAGAACATCTTCCAAATCTCTTTATCTCTGGGTTAACTATATATGTATGTAGTGACCTTTAACCTTTTTCGGCGGCTCTTGCTTTCAGGCCAACTCCGGCTTCTGGAAGAAAAAAATATACTCCTCCTGTGAAGAAGTCTATGGTGAAGACAGGCGCCCGTAAGAAGAAAACTGTTGTTCCAGAGCAGCATGAAGTTGATGACTCGGAGGTAGAACTTGACTCTCTTGGCTGCCTTTTTATGCGTCTTGCTAACAATAATTACTCACAGGAAGAAACAGAGACAAGCTATGCCAACGCTCCTGAGGTAACCTATATTTCATCTGACTCAGAACTCCTTCCACCAAAGAAGATACAGCGGGCCGTCCAAAAAGTCCCACTTTCTCATCCTCTTGCTCACTTAGATCCCGATTTTCTTTTGAAAAAGCAACAACACACTTCCCGATGCCAAACCCGGAGCACCGGCTCTGAAGATCTTCTGACCGGGTTATCCAATTCTCCGGCTCAGTGGAAACGGACGGCTGAGGTAATCATTTAACTAAGTTCAGCTTTGTCAACTTTGTATTATAACCTTACTCCGCTTTATATTGCTTTAGCTGTCTTCAGGAAACACCCCCATCATCAGGCGACTCTACAACAACTAAGCTGCCGCCTCTGAAGATCAACATGGAGTACGTGCTTTTATGTCTGCATCATATCCTTTGTCATCCTTGAACTTTATATAATAACCTTCTGTGCTTTCTAGGGCTCAAGCAAAATGAAGGAAGACTAGCGGGTCTACTTCTGCCCTCACTAACCAAGAGCCGGAGACTGCCAAGCCGGACTCTCCTGCGGCACACGTTGAGCCCTCTGCAGCCACAAAGGATGCGCCTGAAGACGCTCGTCGGTCCTCCGAGCCGGCGGCCCATGAGATGGCAACTGATAGTCCTCCAAGGACCAGTTCTAAACCGCCCAGCCCTTCAATAGCTGTTGAATATCCAATTCTTCCGGACGTCATCATTACTAGTATTGGCTTCCAGTCTCCCAAGCCCCATGTACTAATAAAGCACACCGAGAAGGCTGAAGCTTCTGACAACCTGGACTTTGAGTTCCCCATGTTGGACAAATTAATTGTCGATGAATTACATGCTGGTTATCTGAACCGGCTGTCCACAAGCCAAAACATGGAGCTCAAACTTGTCAGCTTAATAAAGCAAGAATATGAGGTACTCCTTCCTTTTCTTATACCCTTATGTAGCCCCCAAGAGCTGGTTTAATATTGCAAATGGTAAACCGGGTGTTCCAATCCGTGTCATAAGTAGAACAACTTAGCCTGTAGCCCCCAAGTATCGTCTTAACATGTATATGTTGCGCCAATACTCAGTGTTGATGAGTTGATCAAATGTAGCCCCCTAAGTCCGGGTTAGTATAGAAATAATGAGCCGGAACTTACTTGAATGAAGAGCCATATGTAGCCCCCAAGTGCTGGCTTAACTTAAGGAAGATGAGCCGGAACTTACTTGAATGAAGAGCCATATGTAGCCCCTAAGTGCCGGCTTAACTTTAGGAAGATGAGCCGGAACTTACTTGTAGTCTTGGAGTGCAAACAGACATTAGCCCCCAAGTGTCGAGTATATTGCTTGCAATCTGCTTGAGACTTGCATTATATTCCCTTAGCTGACCATCTGATAACATTTTATCCTGGTGACTTAACCCTCTTTTGCTTTTGCATGTCACGGGAAGCTTTAAACAATGTCGAGTCTGATCAGACCGGCTTAAAGGGCAATCTTGCTTCCCAGCAAGCCGCCCAGGGTGAAGCAGAGGAGAAGTGCCGGCTTGCCACCGAAGAGCTTGCAAAGGTTAAATCTACTTTTCTGCTTTCAAGAAGGTTTCTGAAGCAGAACAAACTGCCCTGGCCAAACGTGCAGATAATGCTGACCAGTGGCTCAAACTTGTATCAGACGAGTTCCAAACCTTGACGTGCCATATCTCAAAGATGACTGCTGCTATATTTGGTAAGTACTGAATACTCAGTTAATTTCCTTACTTAAAAGACTGTGCATGCGGCTTATAACGTGAAACCTGTCTTTGCAGGTCAAAGCAGCCGCCAGCTTGGTGCCGCCAGCCTATTGCAGCTGAAAGTCGTCTACACCTTGTAAAAGCAGTTATACTGCGGGACTCTTTGCACTATCAGAGCCATGCTGAATAAAGAGAGCATCCCCAACTTCATGAAAGGATGCATAGAGCTCTTATCCACCCTGTCGAAGCAAATCCAAGAGCTCAAACGATCAGCCGCCCGGAAAGGAGCAATTGCTGTGATAAGCCCAATGTTGGCCTTTGCCCCGGAGCTGACTACTAAGGAGATGATGGACGGCTTTCCTTCCAAGAAGGATGATGGCTCAGAATTCACCGAAACTGATTAGGCCTGTTGTATGAAGTCTTCCAGGATACTTGCATGGGTCCTGGCAGAGGAGGTTGATCTGTCAACGTACCAGACTGCTTACAATGCTGACAACAAGCGAGTGCGCTACCCAACCTTTGAGGCCAGGGACTTAACTCCTACACGCTGTAAGCACCTCTTTGCCCCTGACATTGACCCGTCTCCCCTCTTTGAATAGGCCAAGTTTGAAGCTTTAACAAACTGCAACTGGGATGTGAACAATCTTCAGATCGAGGAGGTCGAAGACCCGCCATGGGATGACCCACCGTCAAGCTGAACAAGTTGATCCTGCAATGGGATAACCTGGCTCCATGACCCGCCGAAGTTTGAGCAGTGTAAAAACTTTAAGTCTGCCTTTTTTGGCTCTATGAAGAGCTTTGTAATAGGCTTACAAAAACCTTGATTGCCTGAACCGTGCCATCGTGCTCGTGCACAACTTAATATACCTTTCTCTGTTTTGCGCTCCACTCATATCTTGTCATGGCGGCTTATCTTAAAAGACAAAGCTTGTGAAAAAACAGCAGAATATATTCTGCCTTGCTGTGAGGGTGGCTTGAAATAGCACAACCCGGGGATGTCAAATCTTTCCCGACCTTGATTTTTCAATAACTCATATGTCGGTTCTTCTGGGTGGACTCACTACTAGAACTTTTTCACAGTACAGGGTCTATATCGAGATTGACCGTCAATTTCTTTGAACGGATTAGGGTCTCTAGGTGAGATTAACTGATAAGAGCGTAATGAACCAGAAAGAGACACAGCAGGGCATGAGTACCCTAATAGGCCATAAGCTACCTCTCACGTGACATAAATCCGTTGTTTGAACTTTAAACAGTGCAGGGTCTTTAAAAGAGTAACTTTTAAGAGTACGATCGGGCCACATAGCAGAGAGTCGGCAACATATGGGTGAGTTTGTCCTTGCTTTCCGTAAGCCGGCCCTCACGTGAAAAGAACCACCGGTTTAACCTTGACCAGTACAGGGTCTCTAGCAAGATTGGCTGCCAAATATGTTTGAACAGCTCAGGGTCTCTAATCAAGATTAACTGGTAAGAGTTCAGCGGGTCACATAGCGGAGCAGCATCAGCATACAGGTAGGTGTAACTCAAACTTGCGGTGGCTTAAGAGGCTATCAAGAGGGTGTGTAAGCTAAACCCGGTGGGTTGGAAGCCCCCAAATGACCTTGTTGACGGAGTCAACTTTTGGGTATATAACCCGCCTGACCGTGGCTTAAGAGCCGATCAAAAGGGTGTGTAAGCTAAACCCGGTGGGTTGGAAGCCCCCAGATGATCTTGTTGACGGAGTCAACTTTTGGGTGTATAACCCGCCTGACTGTGGCTTAAGAGCCGATCAAAAGGGTGTGTAAGCTAAACCCGGTGGGTTGGAAGCCCCCAGATGACCTTGTTGACGGTGTCAACTTTTGCACATTCTGAGATGCATGAAACGACAGAAGCCTCGGCTTGCAGGGATGCCAACTTTATTATATATATATATGTGGTGTGTACAATGATGGTGTACAATGTCGAGTTTTGATGACTCAAATATAGTAAGGCCGCAGATGAGCTATATTCCACGACCGGCGGGTCTCTTGCCCAGAAGTGCTTGACTCGTCTCGTATATCAATAAGATAATATGACCCGTTGTTGAGATTTCTGCTGACCACAAAAGGTCCTTCCCATGGAGGGGAAAGCTTGTGCGCATCCATCTGATCTTGAGTCAAACGCAACACCAAGTCGCCTTCTTGAAACGTCCGGGTCTTAACTCTGCGGCTATGGTAGCGACGCAGGTCTTGCTGATAAATCGCCGATCGAGCTGCCGCCAGATCGCGCTCTTCATCCAAAGCATCCAACGCATCTTGACGCGCTGTCTCAGTATACGCCTCAACATAAGCTTCCACTCGTGGTGAGTCATGACGTATATCACTTGGTAACATGGCTTCTGCGCCATAAACCATGAAGAAAAGCGTATAGCCTGTTGATCTGTTGGGAGTAGTTCTGATGCTCCATAAGACTGATGGCAACTCCTCTGCCCAATAACCAGGCGTTCGCTGCAAAGGAACCATAAGTCGGGGCTTGATGCCTCTCAAGATCTCCTGGTTAGCATGCTCTGGCTGACCATTGGATTGTTGATGAGCAACCGCAGAAACGTCAAGCCGGATGTGCTTACTTTCACAGAACGCTTGCATAGCCCCCTTGGATAGGTTCGTACCATTATCTATGATGATAATATGAGGGTAACTAAAATGGTAAATCAGCTTTTTGACAAACTGAACCGTCGTAGCCGCGTCACACTTGCGGACCGGCTCAGCCTCCACCCACTTAGTAAACTTGTCCACCGCCACCAAGAGGTGGGTCTTTTTATCCTTGGAACTCTTGAAGGGCCCGACCATATCAAGCCCCCAGACCACAAATGGTCAGGTAATTGGAATCATTCACAATTCCTAAGCCGGTACATGAGCACGTCGCCCGAACTTCTGACAGCCATCGCACTTGAGAACCAAGTCTTCTGCATCCTTGTGAGCCGTCAACCAGAATAAACCATGCGGAAAGGCCTTGGACACCAGAGATTTTGAGCCGGCGTGATGACCACAATCGCCAGCGTGAATTTCATTCAAGATTTCTTTTCCTTCTTCAGGTGAAACACAATGTTGAAAAACGCCAGTAACCCTGCACTTATGTAACTCACCGTTGATGATTTTCATAGACTTAGATCGTCGGACAATCTGTCTTGCCAAGGTCTCCTCCTCCGGTAACTCGCCGTGTGCCAAGTATGCTAAATAAGGCAGTGTCTAGTCGGGGATAGCATGTAGAGCTGCCACCAGCTGCCCCTTCGGGTCAGGTATAGCTAAGTATTCCTCTGAAGATAGCTTGACTGACGGGTGATGTAGCACATCCAAGAATACGTTAGGTGGCACCGGCTTTTGCTGGGAGCCCAACCTGGACAATGCATCAACCGCCTGGTTTTTGCGACGATCAATATGATCCACCTGATATCCCTTGAAGTGACTAGCGATGACATCCACTGGCTAACGATAAGCCGCCATCCGCGGGTCCTTAGAATCCCACGTGCCTAAAACTTGCTGGGCCACGAGATCTGAGTCGCCGAGACACCGCACCCGGCTCAAGTTCATCTCCTTAGCGACCTGGAGGCCAAGAAGTAAAGCTTCATACTCAGCTGCATTGTTAGTACAAGGAAACATCAACCTGAGCACATAACAAAACTTGTCACCTTTAGGGGAGGTTAAAACGACCCCAACCCCTGATCCTTCCAGCTGTCTAGACCCGTCAAAGTGAATCGTCCAATACGTGTTATCCGGCTTCTCCTTGGGTGCCTGAAACTCTGTCCAGTCATTTATGAAATCCACCAAGGCTTGAGACTTGACTGCCGTGCGAGGCACATATTTCAGATTAAGAGGTCCAAGCTCCAATGCCCACTTAGCAATCCTGCCGGTGGCTTCTCTGTTTTGAATTATGTCTCCCAATGGGGCAGAGCTAACCACTGTGACCTGGTGCCCCAGGAAGTAATGCTTCAGCTTATGGTTTTCCATGAACACCCCATATACCAGCTTCTGCCAATGTAGATATCTCTGCTTGGACTCTATCAGGACTTCGCTGATGTAGTAAACTGTCCTCTAAACCAGATATTCCTTCCCTGCCTCCTTACGCTTGACAACAATCGCGGTGCTGACTGCCCTGTTATTAGCCGCCACGTATAAGAGCAAAGGTTCCTTTTCAGCCAGAGCAGCCAAGCCCGGTGGCTCAGTGAGTTGTTTCTTGAGAGCTTCAAACGCTTCACCTGCCGCCGTACTCCAGACAAAGTTGTATGTCTTCTTCATCATCTGGTATAAAGGAATGGCCTTCTCACCTAGGCGGCTTATGAACCGTCTTAACGCAGCGATCCGACGTGCCAGGCGCTGAACATCATTGATGCATGCCGGCTCAGCCAGGGAGGTAATAGCCTTTATCTTATCTGGATTAACTTCAATGCCTCGTTCAGAGACGAGAAAACCTAGAAGCTTGCCCGCAAGGACTCCAAAAACACACTTAGCTGGGTTAAGCATCGTCTTGTAGACCCGTAAGTTATCGAAAGTTTCCTTCAAGTTGTCAAGTAGAGTCTACTTCTTCCTTGACTTGACCACAATATCATTCACATATACATGAACATTGCGTCCAATCGGACTGTGGAGACAGTTCTGCACACAACGCTGGTAAGTCGCCTGGGCACTCTTGAGCCCGAAAGGCATAGACACATAACAGAAAGCACCAAAAGGCGTGATGAAAGCCGTCTTCTCTTGGTCCTTGACTGCCATCTTGATCCGGTGATAACTGGAATAAGCGTCTAGGAAGCATAAACTCTCACAACCCGCCGTTGCATCAATAATCTGATCAATATGGGGCAGAGCAAACGGGTCAACCAGACAAGCCTTGTTAAGATCCGTGTAATACGCACATACGCCACATGTCGTTCTTCTTAAGCACTAGCACCGGGTTAGAAAGCCACTCTAGGTGAAATACTTCCACGATGAACCCTGCTGCCAGAAGACGGGTCACCTCTACCCCAATAGCTTTGCTCCGTTGTTCATTGAACCGCCGGAGGAACTTCTTAACCAGCTTAAACTTAGGATCCATATTAAGGTGGTGCTTAGCGAACTCTCTTGGTACACCCGGCATGTCAGAAGGTTTCCATGCGAAGATGTCGCAATTCTCATGGATGAATTCGATGAGCGTGCTTTCCTATTTGGGATCCATATTGGCCCTGATAGTGAACTGTTTGTGATGAGTCGCCCAGAGTGAAATCCATCAACTTGGTATCATCCGCCGCAAACATGAGGGGCGGCTCAGATTCCGTAGTAGGCTTTTTGAGCGGAGTCATGTCCTCCGGGTCAACATTTTCCTTGTAGAACTTGAGCTCTTCTTCAACACAACTTGACTCTGCGTAAGCTGCGTCTCCTTCCTCACACTCAATTGTCGTCTTCCGATCACCATGCACGGTAATCGTTTCATTTAATTCGGGCATCTTGAGCTGTAAGTAGACATAGCAAGGCCTAGCCATGAACTTGGCGTAAGCCGGACGTCCAAACAGGGCATGATATGGACTTTTGATCTTGACCACCTCAAACCACAAGGACACCACCTTGTAGTTATATTCGTCTCCAAAAGCAACCTCCAATGACAGTTTACCCACTAGATAAGCCAACTTTCCAGGTACCACGCCGTGAAATACTATCGAAGAAGGCCTAAGATCCTTATCAAGCAACTTCATCCGACGGAAAGTGTCGTAGTACAGGATATTAATGTTGCTGCCACCATCCATGAGTACCTTAGTAAACACATAACCTCCCACTTGGGGGGGGGGACTACCAAAGCTAGCTGCCCTAGGTTGTCAACACGCAACGGATAATCCTCTCTACTCCAAGTTATGTCGTACTCAGATCACTTCAAGTATGGCGGGAGACCCAGCGCGACTGCATTAACCGCCCGCTTGCGCACCTTCTGGTCTCGCTTGTCAAGGCATGTTGTAAAAACAAGATATTGACCCGTGTTGAGCTGCTTTGGATTACTCTGATTCCCAGATTTGTTATTCTGCTGCTGATTACCGCCACCAGATTGCTGATGAGGACCTACTTGATTTCCCTGACCCAGATAATCGGATCCTGAGCTGCCAGCGCCAAGACCGGCTCCTGACCCGCCTGGCCCTCAGCCGCCTGGCGGTCCACCACCATTGTTATGATGCGGCTGCAAGCTGTAATCCTGAAACTGCCACATGATGTGGTAATTCCTCCATGTATGGCCTGCCGGCCTATCGGGTCGGCTGTGCTCCGGACAAGGTTTGTTAAGCATCTCCTCCAGGTTGAACAGAGTTTTACCCTTATTAAAGGGCTGCTTGAAGTTCCCGTTGCCCTTAGCACGATTATTCCCGGCGCTGGTGTTCGCTACCAATTCTGACCCGTCGTCCGGATCTTCCTTTTGCTATGGCTGCCGCTGCCAGCCGTACCCTTGCCATTGTTATTCTTCTTACCCTGACCTGACTTCTCTTAATCAGATCCTGGGTCCTTCGTATTGTTAGAGTCGGCATACTTGGTGAGAGCCGCCATGAGTTCCCCCATGTCTTGACATGAGCGCTTGAGCCGACCCAGCTTCTGCTTTAGAGGCGTAAAATGGCAACCCTTTTCCAGAATCAAAACTGCTTGAGCCGCCGTGATCTGCTCAGACGAGTGGATGGTGGTTGAGACCCGCTGGACCCAATGATGAGCCAATTTGTCCTCCTGTTGCACATAGTGATCTAAATCCACAATCGTCATGGGCTGCTTGCACGTTCCTCGGAATTTTTTGATGAACTTTGCCTTGAGATCAGCCCAGGAATTAATGGTGTTGGGTGGCAAACACTTCAACCACGTGCGAGCTGGCCCTTCCAGTATCATGATGAAATATTTGGCACATACTGCATCACTGACGTCTAACATCTCCGTGACCAGCTCATAGCTTTCAATCCAAGCCTCTGGAGGTAGGTCGGCAGTATAATTTGGGACCTTATGGGGGCCCTTGAAATCCTTTGGCGGGCGCTCATTCCGCAGAGCCGGCGCTAAGCACGACACCCCCACATCCCTGGAGGTTACTCTCGCTCCTTCTGAGATGGAAGGCGTATCTACGGGTTCTTGATGAGCCGCTGCCGCTGCCATAGCCGCCGCCCCTCGCTGTGCTCTCGCTCGATCCACTAGCACCTGGGCATCCATAGCCACCCGATCAACTCGTGGCGGGTTTTGGTGTTGATCATTGCTAGAAACCGCTGGTGATTCATAACACCGGCTGTAGCTGCGACTGGGGATGGGGGTTGACTACACATGACTCCGGCTGTAAGTGTAGTTCTCCTGCTAGGCCATCACCCTCTGTAGGTATCCGATAGCGCTCCGCACCTCTTCTGCAAAAGGCGCCTCGTCTGGGATAGGGATTGTACCAAACTGGATTGCTGCCGCAACCATGTTCTAAGCCGGGTTGGAATAATGACCCACCGGCGTTGGAAAAGCATTGGTGAGGCCTGGTTCCGTCGAGGTGGGTTAAGCTGCTACATCACCGGCCAACTTTCAGGTACTTCCGCTGTCTGTCCTGTCCTCGGCATGTTGAAAAGGTTCCTGGCCTCGTACTAATTCGGCAAGCGGGATTGATGCCTCATCCGCTAAACCGCCGCTGCAGACTGCTGCTCCAGCTCCAAGCAGAAAGCATCCGCCCTAAGGCGCTCCGCCTCTGCCTCCATCTGATCCTTCAGCGCATTGATCTCCTGTCGAACCTCGGTCATCTGGTCCTTTAGCCTCGTGATCTCCGTGTTCCTGGCTGCTTGCTTTTCTGTTGTGACCTCCATGGCCATCAGGGTTGTAAGCTCATTCATCAGATACAGAAGAACCTGAGCCGACGGCCTACCAGGCCCCGATCCTGCTATGCCGGCGGCTGTGCTGCTCGGGGCTGGTGATGATCCTGCCATGAAGATGGCAGCACGGCTCGACGGCTCATAATCCTCTGGCTCGTGATATTCTAACTCGGAGTAAGGCTCGACATAGCCCCCGAGCCCGCCATTGTGCAGCTGGTAAATTGATTCCGTCTCTCCGCTTGAAGATCCATCCTCCGAGCAGATGAGAGTTTCCTGCGACATAGAACCTTGAAGATCCATGCCCTGAGTAAAGCCGACAAAGACATGCTTCTTGGCCGGGTCAGCACGGGTGGATTGCACGTGTCGGGCGGATTGCACGTGTCGGGCGGATTGCACGTGTCGGGCGGGTTGCGCGCGTTGGGCCGGCTCGACGATGTCGGCGTAGACGTCTGGCCCGGGTTCAGATCTGCCGATCTTGCCAATGAAGACGTGGATTCTGCCGAAGGGGATCCGGAAACCGTACACAATTGAGTCGGCCTCGGGGCCCTAGCCGACGTCATCGATGTAGAGACTTCCACAACGACTCTTGTTCATCCTACCAACAGCATACCCCTCGATCCCTAGGAGAGAGAGCCCTTTGAGAACTCAACACCATCGAGCACTAGCCCAACGGTGGGCGCCAACTATCGTGGTTTTGCCACGGTAGATGTCTGAAGACTTGGGTTTGAGTCCATCGCTAAGGTGATGGACTCAAAGTGGTTGATCGAGACGAGGGACACGAGTTTACCCAGGTTCGGCCCCTTAAGAAGAGGTAAAAGTCTACGTCTTGCTTGTGTTGTATTGATTGGAGTATCGATTACAAGGGAGCGGATTCACTTGACCTAGTTCTCGATTGATTGGGTTTTTTTTTGTCTAAGACGCCCCGGGGTCTCGCCTTTATATAGGAGGTCGAGGCCCTGGGTTACACGATTCCTACACCGACTCTTACAACATAGACAATTCTGTCTCTAAGTCGCCTTGCCTTCTTGGGCAAACCGTCTCCGGGCTGCTTAACCGCCCGGGTCTTCATACCATCTTCTGTCTAGGCCTCCGTCTTGGCCCATCTTGGTAAGCCGTCATATAACTAGGCCTATGTCTTTCAGCGCGCCTCTTTGGTCTTGATTATGAGCCACCAGGTATGACCCGACCCCACCTGGGCGGGTCTTACCACGGGGTTATATCCCCAACAGGTTGTCAATCCCTTCACAGTTATTTGCAAGGATGAGATCTCATAGAGATAGATAGGAAAGATTGCAGAAGGTAAAAAAAGGTAAATAAATCGCAACAAGGAATTTTTGGTTTATAGATCTGAAAATATAATATGGAAAGTAGACCTGGGGGCCATAGGTTTCACTAGAGGCTTCTCTCTTGAAGGAAAATAACACGATGGGTGAACAAATTAATGTCGAGCAATTGATAGAAAAGAGAATAATTATGAAGACATCCAAGTCAATGATTATGCATATAGGCATCACATCTGTGTCAAGTAGACCGAAACGATTCTGCACTCACTACTATTACTCCACACAGCGTCCGACTTCTGCCTGCATCTAGAGTATTAAGTTCATGAACAACAGAGTAACGCATTAGGTAAGATGACATGATTAGAGGGATAAACTCAAGGAATATGATGAAAACCCCATATTTTATCCTTGATGGCAACAATACAATACATGCCTAGCTACCCCTACTATGTCACTGGGTGAGGACAGCGCAGGATTGAACCCAAAACTAAGCACTTCTCCCATTGCAATAATTACCAATCTAGTTGGCCAAACCAAACCAATAACTCGAAGAGACTTGCAAAGAGATGAAATCATGCATATAAGAATTCATAAAAGTCCCAAATAATATTCATGGATAATCTGAACATAAACCCACAATTCATCGGATCTCGACAAACACACTGCAAAAGAGTATTACATCGGATAGATCTCCATGAAGATCATGAAGAACATGATATTGAAGAACAAAGAGAGAGACGAAGCCATCTAGCTACTAGCTATGGACCAGTAGGTCTATGGTGAACTACTCATGCATCATCGAAGGGGCCATGGAGTCGATGTATATGCCCTCCGTGATCGAATCCCCCTCCGGCAGATTACCAAAAAAGGCTCCAAGATTGGATCTCTCGGGAATGGAGGCTTCCGACGGAGGAAAAGTATTTTCTTGGCTCTTTTTGGTATTGGTGAATATTTGGGAATTTATAGGACGAATAATAGGGTTAGGAGACCTGTTGGGGGCACAAGCCTGCCAGGCACGGACAAGGGTGGTGGTCGCACCCCCTGGCTTGTGACCTCCTGGCAGGTCTTTTGCCTTGCCCTCCAAGTATGGTAGATGTCTTCTGGTCCAAGAAAAATCATCGCGAAGATTTTATTCCGATTGGACTCCATTTAATATTCCTTATCTACAATACTAAAAAACAAGGAAAAAATAGAAACTCGCACTAGGCTCCAGATTAATAGGTTAGTCCCAAAAATAATTTAAATAGCATATAAATGCATATAAAACATCCAAAATAGATAATATAATAGCATGGAACAATCAAAAATTATAGATACATTGGAGACATATCATTACCCTCTGTGGGTTGAAGTCTCCATCAACATGGACGTGTCTTCATTGAGTTTGATCTTCCTACTCTACCGTCCATTATGTTTCTTGAAAATGCATGATGCTTGCTTTTCGATGCTAAATGTCTAGATATGCATGTGTAGGAATCTTTGGATGCAACTGAACTTGTGCAAAATCTGCCTACAATTCAAGAGAACCAAAAACAGCTCATATATCTTGTTAAGTGGCTATTCACCCCCCCTCTAGATGCCACTTCTCGATCCCACAATTGGTATCAGATCTTTGGTCTCGATTGCTTTAGTTTTATCACCATTGGAGGAAGATGGATATGTCTACTTTTGGGAGTATTACATGTAGAGTGTCTATTCTCAATGGGGAGTACTATAGTCATTGGAGATATGAAATGTTTGATATATTTGATGAATTTAACTTGAGCAAGTATATTCATACTCCATGTGCACCTCCCGTTGATCCCTTACATCCTACTCACGAGGAAGAAATTGACATGCTTCATAACCTAAGGACTATGAATATCATTATTAGAGGATTGCCAAATATTGTGCTTGGTTCCATGCAAAATTTTACTTGTGCCTACACTTTGTGGAAAGACTTGGAAAAGAGATACCCAAATTTCTCTTTAAAGAATCTTGATGAAATTCTTCATAAAACTATTGCATTCCACAAAATGAAGCCTGGTGAGGCCAAGTTTGATGATTGTCTCTTTGATATTTGTGACCTCATGCATGCTAAAGGAGATGTTAGGAACATCAAAAATATCGTTTTAGAAGCCATTCACATTCATTACCTTGAATATTGTCATGGTCACAATTCTAACGACTCACTTGATGTTTGTGACAAGGATGACACATTTGATGATGACAATGTGAAACATGGCTATTATGATGAAGATGAGTAATTCGAAATTGAGTTTGAGAAGACAATGAAGAATCTAAGTCTCATGGCGAACTTCAAAGACTATATGTCTAGTGGAAAGGAATAGATCACTAGAGCAAGGAGTTCATCATCCATAGACCATCTATTACCTTTTGGAGAGTGGTGTCTCCTTGATTGGTTAGGTGTCACTTGGATCCTCCGGATCATGTGGATTTGAACCAAGAAGTTTGTAAGGGCAAGGAGATCGCCTACTTCGTGAAGATATACCCCGAGTGAGGCTAGTCCTTCGTGGACGTAAGCCATGGTGGAATAGACAAGGTTGCTTCTTCGTGGACCCATCATGGGTGGAGCCCTCCATGGACATGTGTAGTCGTTAACCTCCATGGATTGAAGTATCCATCAACGTGGACGTATGATAGTACCACCTATCGGAACCACACCAAAAATCTTCGTTTCTTCATTGCGTTTGGTCCTCTGACTCTACCATCATTTATGTATCTTGCAAATGCATGATGCTTACTTTTTGTTTCTAAATCTCTAGATATGCATTATTAGTAATCTTTGTATGCAACTTAACTTGAGCAAAATATACCTAAAATTCAGGAGAACCAAAAATTGCTCATATACCTTGTTAAGTGTCTATTCACCCACCCACCCCCTCTTGACGCCACTTCTCGATCCCACATGTATCATCCTTAGATTTTATATGGTGAAGATGTCTAGAATAGGGTTCTGAGGCATAGAGTCTCGACAACCAAGTGCTCTTGGGACAACCTGAGATGTCAGCATCCATGGATGATTATTACTACTATGTTCTACATGATGGTAAGTGTATTTTTACACTCAGTGTCACCATATCTTATATCGGATAATCCCAGATATTCCGAGAGAAACATTCTTATATTGCTAATAATGACTAATAAAAGCAAGAGATTGTAAATCCCTCTATTTATTTTGTATTCCGCATAAATGGATCATTTTGAGGGAAGAAATCAAAGCATATATGAAAAATATGAAGTTAGGTGATCAACCCCAAGCAATCAGATCCATAGATATGGAACAATGAGAGAAGTCGGTTCCTCGTATGAGAGAGTGTGCTTGTACCACGTGGAATCATTTACGTGACATCCGCACAAGTCAACTTCTTAAAAGGGTCGAGGCCCGGTCACAACTGAGTCGCCCATTCGCAACAGAACTTCGAGAGAACATAAACCGTCATCCATCTCTATAGCCATCATCATTCCCATCTCCTTCTTCATCTCCACCTCCATGGAAATCATCACCTAGACATAGACATCATTTGTAATCAAGATATAGCACATAGAACGACATTGTAATACTATTATTGATCATTTGTCTTTAATTTCAATTTGCATCGTCTTTCTTCCATGATTCATTTTTGATGTGTGAGTCGTCCACTCGGGTTATGGACTCGGGCATAGCCTTGCGGCCTAATGTACTTGTTCATAGGATTTTTGGTATTGACTTTAAATCAAATGTATTATGTGTATCATAATGGATTTGTCTCTTTCTCGTTCTTAGGCTCCACGGGTACCTAAGATTCCAAGGATCGTTCAAGGAGGAGTTAAAGTGCAGAGATGAGTGGAAGTCTATGTCGAAAGCCGGTGATTGTAAGGATGAGTATGCTAGTGATATGTCCATTTTGCATCATGTTTTTTCATTGATATTTATTATGTTTTGAATGATTATTACACTTTATGATGCAATCCTAATGCCTTTTCTCTCTTATTTTGCAAGTTTCATACAAAGAGGGAGATTGTTGGCAGTTGGAATTCTGGACCGGAAAGAACCACCAAAGAGTTGGATATTCTCTAGAACTCCAAATGAGCTGAAAATTGATGGAGAATTATTTTGGAATATGTAAAAATTACTATATAAAGAACCAACCAGAGGGGACCCACCAGATGCCAGATGGCCATGAGCCATGGGTACGCCCTACCCCCCTGGGCGCGCCACCTAGGATCGTTGGCCACCTAGCAGGCCTCTGGTGTCGATATTCTCCTATATGATTTTAGTTTCCCTAGAAAAAATCATAAGAAGACTTTCATGATGAAGCTTCGCTGTCTAGAGGCGGAACCTGGGCAGGAGCACTTTTGCTCTTTGACGAAGCGATTCCGCTGGGGAAACTTCCCTCCAGGGGGGTATAATCGAAGCCATCGTCATCGCCAATGCTTCCTCCATCATGGGAGGATCAATCTTAATAAACATTTTCACCAGCACCATCTCATCCCAAACCCTAGTTCATCTGTTGTATACAATCTTTGTCTCCAAACCTCGTATTGGTACATGTGGGTTGCTAGTAGTGTTGATTACATCTTGTAATTGATGCTAGTTGGATTAATTGGTGAGATATTATATGTTCAGATCATTAAGCATATTCATTACACCTCTGATCTTGAACATGATGCTTCTTTTTGAGTAGTTACTTTCGTTCTTGAGGACATGGGAGAAGTCTTGTCTTAAATAATCATGTGATGTTGGTATTCTTTCGATATTTTGATGATATATATGTTGCTCTTCCTTTAGTGGTGTCGTGTGAATGTCGAATACATGATACTTCACCATATTTGGTCCTAAAGGAAATCATTGGGGAATGATAAGTAGATGATGGTTTGTGAGAGTGATAGAAGCTTAAACCCTAGTTTATGAGTTGTTTCGTAAGGGGCTGATTTGGATACACACGTTTAATGTTATGGTTAGATTTATCTTAATTCTTATTTCGTAGTTACGGATGCTTGTGAGAGGGGGTAACCCTAAGTGAGTTGCTTGTTCAAGTAGGAAAAACACCCTAGCACTGGTCCACCTACATGTCAAATTATCAAAGTACCGAACGCAAATCAACTAAACATGATGAACCATGACAAGAAGAAATTCCCATGTGTCCTCAAGAGCATTTTGCTTCATATAAGAGTACATTATGGCTTGTCCTTTGCTACAAAAAGTATTGGTCCACCTTGCTGCACCATTTATACTATTTTTACTTGTTACTTGTTACAAATTAACTTGCTACAAAACTATCTATCAACATTACTTTCAGTGCTTGCAGAAACATTCATACCAAAACCACTTGTCATTTCCTTCTGCTCCTCGTTGGGTTCGACACTCTTACTAATCGAAAGGACTATGATTGATCACCTGTACTTGTGGGTCATCAAGACACTTTTCTAGTGTCATTGCCAGAGAGTGAAGCACCTTTAGTAAGTGGAATTTGGTAAGGAAACACTTTTTTACGTGCTAAAATTTAGTGTCACTTGTTACTAAGATAATCCTTTGAGGGGCTTGTTTGGGGTATCTTCACCTCGTCCACAAGTCGCAATATCCTCTCCTCAATCAACTGAACCTACTGAAAATATTTACTATAAAATTCCTTTGGGTATGTTAGTGAAACTGCTTGCTAATCCTTATGTAGGAGAATGAACAATACATCATGATATGCACTTGATCTATATAGATGAAATTTATGGATTATTTAAGCTTGCAGGTTTATTCGAAGATGGTGTTAAGAACAAGGTTTTTCCTTTATCTTTGGCGAGAAATGCATTGATTTGGTATAGGCTATTAGATGATGCCACTACATGGGGATTGGAACCGATTGAAGCTGGAATTCCATCAGAAATTTTATCATATGCATTTGGTTCATCGTGATCAGAATTTATATATATATATATATATATATAAACTTTTGGCGTCGTGAAGGAGAAAGTATCACTCAAGCTTTGGGAGGCTTAAATCTATAATGCACACATGCCCCAATCACGAGCTCTCAAGGGAAATAATCTTACAAAACATTTATGTTTGGCTTTCGCATGATAAACAATCAATGCTCGATACTTCATCTAATGGTTCCTTTATAAAGAGAACTATTGAATTCAAATGGGATCTTCTGGAAAGTATTAAACATAACTCTGAAGATTGGGAAACCAACAAAGGTAAAGATTTAGGTATAAATCTTGAGTTTGATTGTGTTAAATCTTTTATAGAAACTGAGGCTTTTCGTAAGTTTAGTACAAATTATGGACTTGACTATGAGATAGTAGGTACCTTCTGTGAAGGCATGTTATATATTTCTGAGTTGAAGCATGTCGTGTTGCTAAACAAGATTCTAAAGATAAACATAGACCTGTTGTTGGCATGACAGATGTTTCTATTAGGATTGGAAATCATTATTATCATGGCTTATGTGATATGGGTGCTAGCGTTAGTGCTATTCCATTTACTCTTTATTAAGAAATTATGCATGATATTGCACCTGTTGGGTTAGAAAACATTGATGCTACTATTAAGCTTGCAAATAGAGAGACTATTTTACCACTTGGGATTGTTCGAGATGTTGAAGTCTTGTGTGGTAACACTACTCGAAACAGCAAATTTGTCGTCTGCCATTTCTTTGTCATCAGCCGGCAGACGGCAATGCAGCTGTTTGCCATTAGTTTCCAGAAAACAGACGGCAAAGAACAAGCTGACGACAAAGAAGCTCTTTGCCATCAGCTAGTTCTTTGCCGTCTGCCAGCGGACGGTAAACTAGCTTTGCCGTCAGCTAGCGGACAGCAAAGAGAAAGGGTTGCCCACTAACGAGTATCAGCTAACGGCCATTTTCTTTGCCGTCTGCTAGTAGACGGCAAAGCAGTAACGTTCGTTAGCTGATACCTAACCCCTGCGCCCCACCCCTCTCTCTCTCCCTCACCTCACCTCACCCACGTCGTCCCCCGTTGCCCGAGCCGCCACCGCCCCCATGCTACCCGCAGAGCAGCCCCGCCCCTCGACGCTCGCCCCGTCGCCCCACACCGGGCCGCCACCCCCCGTGCCACCCCCTAGAGCCCCCGCCGCCATCGGCCAGCCCCGCCCACCGGTGCCCGCCTCGTCGTCGGCCGGCCGGCCGCCCATCCCAGCGGACGCAGGCCGCGACCACCGCGTTGCCCCGCCCCACCACCGGAGCCGCGCCGCCCTGCCCCGCCCCGCCACCGGCGCCGCGCCGCCCAGCCCCACCATGCCGCCCTAAGGTGATTTTTTTCTGTTTTTTTTCTGTTTATTTAGATTTAGTTTAGCTAGGTTTAGTTTAGGTTTATTTAGGTTTAGCTAGGTTTAGTTTAGGTTTAGCTAGGTTTAGTTTAGGTTTAGCTAGGTTTAGCACCGTCGCCACATGACACCCCCGACACCGCCGACACCCCCGAGACCCCGACACCCCTAGATTTAGTTTAGGTTTATTTAGATTGTCGGGGGTCGAGGATCGAGGGGAAAAGGAGTCAAGGATTGACCCCCGACACGACACCCCCGACATCCCGACCCCCGACACGACACCCCGATGCGGCACCCCCGACACCCCGACCCCGACATGACACCCCCCGACACCCCGACCCCGAAACGGGACCCCCGACCACAACACAACACCCCTACCCCGACACGACACCCCCGACACCCCGACCCCGACACGACACCCCAACACCCTGACCTCAACACAGCACCCCCGGCACCTCGACCCCGACACGGCACCCCCGACACCCCGATCCCGACATGGCACCCCCCACACCCCGACCCCGACACGACACCCCCGACACCCCGACCCCGACACGACACCCTGACACGGCACCCCTGACCACGACACAGCACCCCTACCCTGACATGACACCCCCGACACCCCGACCCCGACACGACACCCCCGACACCCCGACCCCGACACGACACCCCCAACACCCCTACCCTGACACGACACAGGTCATATATTTGTGAATTATGAGTTAGGTCATATATTTTTCGTTTTTGTTATACAGAACATCATATTTATGTTGATCTGGTGGATTTAAATGTGCAGTTGTTTCGTTGCTACGAGGGTCTGGTGTTCAACGACCTCCTCATGCGTTCGACGAGCTCCGCCCCTGCGTTCGTGGGTGAGCACAAATGACATCTCCTCTTGCCCCCTTCATTTCCTCTGTTCCAGTCTTCGTGTTGATCAAACTTGCTAGCTATAGGTGTCTTCAGTCATCAGTATGCGTGACCACTATGCGTCTCCCGTTCGAAAGGGTTGCATCTATAAATATGAATTCATTAGCATATTTATAACTGTGATTCTTTCGAATTATCCAACGTTATCCATGGACAGCCCGAGTATGTGTAGATTGGGTTTGTTTTCCCATATGCTCTGCTCCGGATCCGATGCAGAATTTCGTCAATGCCTCCCTATTGTTCTCCGGGTACACATCCTCTCTGCTTATTGCCGAGACGTGTATCAGGAGAACAACGGGGAGGTGCTGCTGAAATTGTGCGTCGGATCTGGAGCAGAGCATGGGAAAACAAACCCAATCTACACATACTCGGGTGGGATTAGGACCTATCTTTACCTACTAGCGTCTAGGTTGCATCGACTTAATAAAACTGACAAACTCTATTAACTGATGAATATGGTTTGCTGAATTATGTATATATATTTTTTGTGTCCAGTAGCTAGGCAAGATGAGTGATCGTGGGTGGATATACACCGGTCACACTAGTCAGAAAGACATGACCCGTGAATGGATAACAAAAACCAAGGAGTTTGTGAGAGTCGCATTTGCAAATGGACAGAAAACAACCAGGTGCCCTTGTGTCGATTGCGTCAACTGTAAGAAGAAGTCGGAGTTTGAAATGATCAAACACCTGTAGAAGTGGGGTTATGCCTAATTATACGGTCTGGACATTTCATGGTGAGTCTGCCCAACGTGCCAGAGCTGAGGTGGTTCGTCGTCGCACCTACAAGCATGGTACCGGGATCGAAGACATGGTGCAAGACTTTGATGATGCTCGGGATTCGGACGATGAGATGGAGGAATCTGCAAAGGTCTTTTGTGAAATGTTGGAGTCTTCAAAACGTCCTCTCCACGAGCACACTAAGCTTTGTCAGCTAGATGCCATAGCGCAAGTAATGGCTTTGAAGGCTCAGTTCAATCTGGGCAGAGAATGCTACGATGCGATGATGACGATATTTGGATGCTTTCTACCCAAAGGCCATGTATTGCCACCAAACCTATACCAGTCGGACAAAATCCTACGTGCGCTTAAGATGCCCTATGAGAAGATAGATGCATGTGAGAATGGATGTGCCTTATTTAGGCTTGAGTATGCGGGCTTGAACTATTTCCCCATTTGCAATGCTTCCAGGTATGTTCTGGTAGAAAATGGTATGGGTGAGAAGAGTCAGACCAAAATCCCCATTAATGTTGTTCGGTATCTGCCAATCATACCAAGACTTCAACGTCTTTTCATGGTCGAAGAGACAGCCAGACAGATGACGTGGCATAAATTGGGAAAAAGAACAGAACTAGATGCAGATGGGAATCCGATGTTGGGACACACTTCAGACGCTTTTGTGTGGAAGCACTTCAATGCATTACATAAGGATAAAGCGGCAGATCCAAGGCATCCTCGAGTTGCCATCAGCATGGATGGGTTCAATGTGTATTGTATGATGGCAGCACAATACAGTTGTTGTCCTGTATTTGTCATTCCACTCAATCTCCCCCCGGAGAGATTATGAAAAGAAAGAACATTTTCCTGACGTTGATAATTCCGGGGCCCAAATATCCGGGGAAGAATATGAATGTGTACATGCAACCGCTTAAGGATGAATTGCAAGAAGCCTAGGATAATGGGATCAAGACATACGACGTTGCTACAAAAAAGAACTTCAAAATGCATGTGTGGTACATGTACTCGATGCATGACTTGCTGGCGTATACGCTATTCGTTGGCTGGTGTGTGCATGGAAGGTTTCCATGCCCCACATGCAAGGCACCTCTTCAGTTTCGTTGGCTGGAGGCGGGTCGCAAGTTTTCTTGCTTCGACATGCATAGACAGTTCCTGGATCCTGACCATAAGTTCAGAAAAGACAAGAAGAATTTCATCAAAGGTAGAGTTGTCAAAAACACTACACCACCTGCGTTGATAGGCCAACAGATCCTGGATCAGATAAACGCTCTCGAGCCGGATCCAGATCGTCCAGGGTATTTCAAAGGGTATAATACAGAACACGCCTGGACTCACAAGATATGTTTGTGGGATCTACCTTACTTTAAAGAACTCCTTTGCCCACACAACATCGACGTGATGCACGCTAAAAAGAATATCACGGAGGCCCTTTTTGGTACATTGTTCGGCATAGAGGGGAAGTCAAAGGATAATCGTAAGGCTAGAGTCGACCAGGAGGCTCTATGTGATAGACCGTTACAAAACATTCGACAACCGAAAGGAAAGAAGAACTGGAGGAAGCCAAAGGCATGGTTCAATCTTGGAAGGCCAACTATGAGGGAAATGATCTTGTGGGTGAAAATGCAGTGGATGTTCCCCGATGGGTATGCAGCAAATCTAAAGAAGGGAGTGAGTCTTGACAAATTGAAAATATTTGGTCTCAAGAGTCATGCTTGGCACATATGGCTTGAGCGGGTAATGCCGGTGATGTTACATGGCTTTATCCCTGAGGATGAATGGCTAGTACTAGCAGAGCTCAGCTATTTCTTCCGTGCTCTTTGTGCGAAAGAACTATCGCCTGACGTGCTAGACGAACTAGAAGAGTTGGCGCCGGAGTTGATCTGCAAGTTAGAAAAGATCTTTCCACCGGGCTTCTTTAATCCAATGCAGCATTTGATTTTGCATCTCCCGACCGAGGCAAGATTGGGGTGGCGTGCAAAATCATTGGTGCTTCGCAACTGAGAGGATGCAGAAGACACTTCGAGCAAAATGTAAAAATAAACGTAGAGTTGAAGCGTCGATGACCAAGGCATTCATTACTGAGGAGGCGGCAAACTTCATGACAACACACTACAAAGCCAAGAATCGTCATTTGCATAATCCGAAGCCTCGGTACAATAATGGCGACCGTGAAAAAGTTCGATCCAACCTCAGCCTATTCAAAGGGAAGCTCGCACCAGCCGGTGCGTCGAAATCAATAGCGTTGGATGTCGAAGAATGGGGGACCATTTTGTTGTATATCTTCAACAACCTAACAGAAGTGCGGCCATACATCGAGTAAGTTCTCGGAACATTGTTTCGCAACTTCTAATTCCTTTGAAATGTTCTTATTCCCGGATATGTGATACAGTCGATACGTCGCCAAATTCTCGGATGGAGCGGTGATCCAAAAGGATTCCATCGAAGAGTATGAGCTTCTGGCAAAGCATGGAGGCGGCTATCTCGGTTTCATCTCTTGGTTCAAGCAAACGGTAATTTCCATTAATTAGACGATTTCATTTATTCGCCTAGTTTGCGGCTAATGTAACAATCCTTTCGTATTAAACTTGTAGGCTAATGCAGAGTCTATGGAATCCAAATTGAGACAAATCGCTAATGGTTTTGACTATAAGGTCCGTTCATTTGACAAATACGACATCAACGGGTATCGCTTTCGTACTTTTGGCAAAGAGCTATCTATGGCCGACCGAAAGTCTACAAATTGTTGTGTCTCCGCTGTCGACGAAGGAGGGGTCGAGTATTATGGAAGAGTTGAAGAAATTTATGAACTTACATTCTTTGGTGAAAACCCACCAAACGTCATAGTCTTCAAATGTTATTGGTTCCAGCCGAAGGAGACTAGAAGGAGTCATGAACATATAGGGCTAGTCGAAATCAAACAAAGCACCCATTTAGATGTTCCCGATGTCTATATTACGGCTCAATAGGCGACCCATGTTTCCAATCTATCGTGGGCCTGCCAAACGGATCCAAATTTGAAAAGTTGGGATGTCGTTTATGATGTGCCGCCACATTTTAGACCACCTCCCCTCAATGAAGATGATTATGAACCTCACATTAACCCAGACACATATGAAGGAGAATTCTTCCAAGAAACACGTGTTTCCAAAAAACGTTTCAAGAACCTCTCTACTTCACCCCAGAACATTGAGGTCGACAGTGATAGTGAACCCGACTTCACCCCTGAGCCGGAACAAGAAGAGACGGAAGAAGAAGAGGTTACTACTGTGGATGACCTGACAATGCTTGACCGATTACATAGAGGCCTTCCACGTGTTGATGCATTTATTGATGATGTTGATGAGCACGTCATTACTGATAGTGATGATGATTATGCATTTATTGATCCCGGAGCATATATAGACGATGAAGGTGAGGTATTCAATTATTATTATGTACATATATATTATTAATTAGTTCATGTTATTAGGTATTTGATTTTTTTATGTTGAACTAATTTCGTTCACTCTTTGTCATTGCAGCTGTTGGCAGATGGTGGGCTCGGGTCGAGAGCGCTCTGAGCCTCCTTCCTTGGCGTGTGCTAGAAGGGGTGCTATTATTCCACCCCAACAACTCCGGAGAGCATTGGTACACGGCATGCAGACACCAGCGGGTGCTTCTTCTTCGTCCGAGAGAGGTCGGGGGAAGACGAAGAGAGGTGCTAGAGGTAGGAAGGCTGCTGCACCTTCCTCGCCACCACCCCCAGCTGATTCTCCCGACCACAGGACTGCTCCGTCTCAGGTGGACCCGTCTGACTTGGACCCGTCTCGGACTCCAGTCCACGAGCCTCGGGTCAACGAGCCTCAGGTCACCGAGCCTTCGTCCCAGGAGACTCCGGTCCCAGAGTCTTCGTCCCAGGAGACTCGGGTCCGAGAGTCTTCGTCCCACGTGACTCCGGAGGCTAGTGGCCATGCTGATGGTGGCGAGGACAACTTGTCTGAGGACACCTATAGCAAGGGCGAGCTGGTTGAGGAGGGCAAGAAGGTCTACCGGCGTGGTTGTACAAAGCTCCCGCCCGTGTCGATGACCCATGAGCAGAGGTGGTTGATTGTGCCTAATGCGGAGAAGTGAGTGCATTTACTCTTTTTTAACCTTTTGCCTTCATGTTTCTTCAAATTAATATCTAATGTGTTTGCCTTGTCATACTGCAGGGGTTGGAAATATGAGCGTGGTGTCCACAGGCCCAACCAGGTCCTTGGTGTGCTTCTCCGGCACCACTTCCCGGGGAAGGTCCAGTTGCCCGGTGAGGGTGAGGCTCCACAGGTAGCACTGACCTGGGAGTTGTACATGGTTGCCCCGGCCCCGCCAGAGGAGATGGTCAATGGTGTTTTGTGCGAGACGGTGGCTGACATTGTGATCCGTTGCTTTTGGGTAACTTCTCCTTTATAGAATTAAAAATCAACAGCACCTAGTGATTGTACTAATCAGTGTTGTCTTGTTTGATTGCAGACCTTCTACAGGTGTCTTGAGGAAGATGAGGCGAAAGCGGCTATTGTTCTCGAAGCCGAGTGCAAGCGCCTACTTCAGAACTTATGGCACGAGGCTCGGGTGCAGGCTATTCGAGACTACTACGCCTCGACTAACATTAAGAGGGCCAAGAAGAAGTGCCACAAAAATTATATGAGTAAGGAGAAGTTAATGAAGGTAATTATCTATTCTTAAGGCCTTGTACTTAGTTTCTTTGATTTGATTCGTAGGCGTAGCACTGAAATTTCTCTTGTCTAACTTAGGTGCC
Organism: Hordeum marinum; assembly: GCA_022496015.1. Taxonomy (NCBI): domain Eukaryota; kingdom Viridiplantae; phylum Streptophyta; class Magnoliopsida; order Poales; family Poaceae; genus Hordeum; species Hordeum marinum. Next base: position 149,736,621 of record CM039674.1, read on the forward strand.
CCTGAGATGGTGTGCGGATAGGATGGACTGTTGGGAAGCATTGGTGGATGAGTGGTGCTCTCCCCAATGTCTAGCTGAACACAACAAGGCCAAGGATAAGCGTGCCCAAATGAGAGGTGTGACACACCATCAAGGGAGCTCCAACCTATTTGAGTTCGGGGATAACTGGGTATGTGGTTTGCTTCATGATTCATGCAATTTCATTCTTCATGCTAGCTTGAGCCCTTAACTAATATTTTGTTCCTCTCTTTTAGGCGTGAGAAAACAAGGAGGTGCCACCTCTGTTCGACCTCTATGCCATGGCCCATACTGCCTCATACAAGAAGGCCAAGGCATTCTGTGAGGATGACCTCGATCATCCAGAGAGCTTCAACAACATCTTCTCCCACAACAAGATCGTGAGGTATAGAGATGAGGGGAAGGCGAGGAAAGGGGAGGACTTCAACCCAAGCCAGAGTCCTTTTGATCCAGAGCTCGTGATGATATCTGGAGGCGGGAGGCCCCATGGCTTGATAGCCATTGGGAATGGACTGATACGTTGTCCTAGAACTCTCCCGGAGATCAAGAAGCGCCAGACGAGCTCTGATCCTGAGATAAGGCCTCATCCACAGCCAATGGAGCTCTCCATTAAGTCTAGGGCCCAGGAGCTTCTGGCGGAGGCAAACATGCAAGCGGCATAGAGGGAGAGGGACATGGAGGAGAGGACTGCTAGGCTGTTGGAGGAGGAGAGGAACCAGAACGACGCGTCTCACCGGGCCCTATACGAGCTCCTCATGGTAAGTTTCTCATGCATATTAGCCAAATCATGCACGTAATGTTCGTTTCATCACTAACTAATATGAATGACTCGTGAAAACAAAATGTGCAGACCGTTTGCCAGAACAATGATCAGACCCCTCCATCGATGCCCCATATTGCTATAGCACCCACGGTGAGTTTCATTTGAATGGTCATTAGTTACTAGTATTCATATTTGGGTTGAATCATGCTAAGGAGACATTGCAAATGATCTTTGGTGAAGTGTGCCTCCCGACAAGCATCGACTGATCCTTTTGCGTCTGTCGCAACCCCGACCAGTCCTTCTACGTCTCACCCTGGCGCAAACCCTACCGGTCCTTCACCTCTGTGATGATGGTAAGTTTTCCCAAGTGTTTTCATTAACAAATGCATACTTAGCTTAAGAAATGATCTACTTGGCTCCAAAATGACCTATACTTAGCTTATTTTCCTCAAAAATGACACAATAACCTTACTTACCTCCAAAATTATATATTCTACCTAGGATAGCTATAAAATGACCTATACTTAGCATTTTTTCCCTCCAAAATGACTTGATATGCTTAGTTAGCTAGAAAATGGCATAACTACCTAGGATAGCTCAATAATGATCTATAGCTAGCTTAGCTAGTTCATTTATGACATAATTAGCTCACTTAGGTATAAAATGGCATAACTACCTAGGATAGCTCAATAATGATCTATAATTAGCTTAGCTAGTTCATTTATGACATAATTAGCTCAGTTAGGTAAAATATGGCATAATAATTTGGTTTAGCTCCAAAATGACCTATACTTAGCTTATTTTCCTCAAAAATGACATAATAACCTTACTTACCTCCAAAATGATATATTCTACCTAGGATAGCTATAAAATGACCTATATTTAGCATTTTTTTCCTCCAAAATGACTTGATATGCTTAGTTAGCTATAAAATGGCATTACTACCTTGGAGAAGAGGAGAGGAGAGGAGAAAAAGAAAGAGAAGATAGATTCTTCTTCTTCTTCTTTTTCTTCTTCTTTTTATTCTTTTTCTTCTACCTAGTCTTCTTCTTCTTCTAACTTGCAGATTTGCTACAGATGAGGAAGCTTGCATTGATGGAATGTACTCTTCTACTTGCGCTTCCTTTTTGTTTATGGAAACTTGTTGGAAACTTCTTTTGGATATGAATGTATGGATATGTTGTTGGAAACCATTGTATGTTGGATATGTTGTTGGAAACTTGTATGTTGGATATGTTGTTGGACCTTATTGTTGGTATGCTTGTTGAAACTAATTGTTGGTATGCTTGTTGGAAACTTGTATTGTTGATATGTTAGATATATGTGTGATATTCTGTCAAATTGAATGATTTTAAGAAAAAACAGAAAAAACAGGGGCTATATAGCCACTTTGCCGTCTGCTGGCGGACGGCAAAGAGCTTTGCCGTCAGCCAGCAGACAGCAAAGCTGCCACGTGGTAGCTACCTGTGCAACCTGGGGTAGCACTAGGTGGGTTCTTTGCCGTCCGCTGGCAGACGACAAAGACCTTAGTTCTTTGTCGTCTGCCAGCGGACGACAAAGAACCCACCTAGGCCGGCAAAGAAACAGGTGCTTTGCCGTCCGCTGGCTGACGACAAAGAACTAAGGTCTTTGTCGTCTGCCAGCAGACGGCAAAACACGCCGTTAAGCCCTTAACGGACCTAAGTTTCCACGTGTGCCGTCCATGCCCTTTGTCGTCCGCTGGCAGACAGCAAAGATGCAAAGGTCTTTGCCGTTTGCCAGCAGACGGCAAAGCACCCTTAACCGTGGCTTATTCAGCCGGACTGTTGGCCGTTTGCTGGCGGACGGCAAAGCCTTTGCCGTCTGGGATGCATGCCTTTGCCGTCCGGGATAGCTGACGGCAAAGTGCCTGATTCTTGTAGTGTAAGAACAAATACCCTACTGATTTCTTAGTCATTGGTTCATTAGAAGATAATTTTTGTCCCAATATATTTGGTAGACCTTTCCTGAATATTGTTAATGCTAAAAATGATTGCACTAAGGAAACGGTTATTGTTAACTTTGGTGATGTATCTCATGAATTTAATTTCTCCAAGTTTAGTAGACATATGCATGAGAAAGAATTGTCTAGTAAAGATGAAATAATTGGTCTTGCTTTTATTGTTGTGCCTCCTACTGATCCGTTAGAACAATATTTGCTAGACCATAAAAATGGCATGCATATGAAAGAAAGAAAAGAAATGGATGATGTTTTCTTTAATCAAGCACCTATCCTTAAACATAATTTGCATGTTGAAACCATAGGAGACCCTCTACCTCCTAAGAGCTATCATGTGTTTGAATTAAATAAACTACCTCATACATTGAAATATGCTTGTCTCCATGAAAAGGAGTTATACATTGTTATTATTAGTTCTAAACTTTCATAACATGAAGAAAGGAGATTACTTAAGGTTCAAAAGAATCATCGTGCTGCAATTGGATATACTCTAGATGATCTTAAGGGCATTAGAATTATGCCTTTTGGTTTATGCAATGCATCTACTACCTTTAAAAGATTTATGACTACTATATTCCCTAACATTTGTGAAAATATTTTTGAGGTATTCATGGATGATTTCTTCATTTATAGAAGCTCTTTTGACTATTGCTTAGACAACCTTGATCGAGTTATGCAGATATGTGAATAAACTAACCTTGTCATGAATTAGTAGAAGTGTCACTTTATGGTGAATGAAGGTATAGTCCTTGGGCATAAGATCTCCGAAAGAGGTATTGAGGTAGATAAAGCTAAAGTTGGTACAATTGAGAAAATGCCATGTCCTAAAGATATTAAACGTATTCCAGGTTTCCTTGGTCATGCTGGTTTATATATAAGGTTTATTTTAGGACACTTACAAATCTCTTACAAAAATATATTCCATTTGTTTTTATGATGATTGTGTAAAAGCCTTTGAAATACTTAAGCAAGCCTTAGTTTTTGCACCTATTGTTCAACCACCTGATTGGAACCTACCCTTTGAAATAATGTGTGATGCTAGTGATTGTGTTGTTGGTGTTGTTCTAGGATAAAGACTTGATAAGAAATTGAATGTTATTCATTATGCTCGTAAAACTCTAGACACGGCTCAAAAGAATTATGCTACAACTAAAAAATAATTTCTAGCGGTTGTGTTTGCATGTGATAAATCAGATCTTATATTATTGATTCTAAGGTAATAATTCACACCAATCATGGTGTTATTAAATATCTCATGGAAAATAAATATGCAAAACCTACAATGATTAGGTGGGTTCTTCTATTACAAGAGTTTGATTTGCATATCGTTGATAGGAAGGGAGTTGAAAACCCATAGTAGATAATTTGTCTAGGATGGAAAATGGTATTCATGACCCACACCTTATTGATGATAGTTTTCCTGATGAGCAATTAGCTGTTTTAAATCTTTCTACTTCTCACAATAGTCCATGGTATGCAGATTATGCTAATTACATTGTTGCAAAATATATACCACCTAACTTCGCGTACCAACGAAAGAACAAAAAATCTTCTTTGACTTGAGACATTACTTTTGGGATGACCCACATTTATATAAAGAAGGAGTAGATGGAAGTGTCATTCTGAAGCATATAAATGACACAATGCGGGAGACAAAATCACATAAAAGAGAACTTCGAGAATGCTCTAGAATCCTCAAAAAGGACACATATGTGGTATAGTAAGCAAACCGACTCAAAAAGTTTCATAAAAGCATTTTTTTGTTTGTTTCGGAATGACTAAAAATAGAAAACTAATAACAAGACATGAAAGTACATGAGGTGGCGACGAGCCACAGGCAAGCCTTACCCCCTGGTCACGCCACCCTAGGTCGTGGGCCCCTCGTGGACTTTCTCAACTCCGTATTCCTTTTGTAGACTTGTTCTTCATAGGGAAAATTCATTATATATACTCCTTGATGTTTTGACATCCATATCATAAGTTTTCTCTTTGTTCTTGTTTTGGGCTACTTTCTTGGCAGATCGAGATCGATATGTCTTCGTCAAGCTCAACCAAGGAAAAGTTCTTCGAGAAGGTCATCAACCCCTACCTGCAGGAGGTGATGAAGCATCGTCAAACCATTGATATGCATGAAGGGGTGCTCCATATCCAGGATATTCAAGGCCCAAAGAAGGAGGGAAGCGAGAAGGCCAAGCTTTAGGCGGTGGAATAGGAGATCTTCAAGTGCCAAGGGATGGTTAAGCACGGTCTGAGTGCTAATCACTCCATGATCACGGCATTCATCCAGGAGCACAAGCTGGACACCAATAATATTGGGGAAGCCCTCTTCAAGCTCCAAGAGCGGATCGAGCATATCCAAGCTCAAATCCCTGACTTGCAAAACCAAAACTGTGAGTATGAATCCAGGTTTAAAAGGATGAGCATAGCCACAGATTTCAGGATTCCAGAGACATGTTCTTCTTTCTTTGATGGGGAGCCCATGCCTTGGAAGATGGAGGAACTACCACTTCTTCATCACCACCATCACCAAAGAAAAAATTTGAGTACACACATATGGGCACCGCCCTTGGCTTTTCCCAAGCTTGGGGAGGTGCCCTAGTATCGTATCACCATCACTTTTACCAGTATTATATATTTTTACTTCGATCCTTGGTTGTCCTATGATTTAGATGAATAAATTTTTAGTATGATTTAATTTTGAGTTTGATTCATGACCTATCTATCTATGTAATCAAGTATGAGAATTATATAATAAAGAGTAGTTTGAGTGTGTTTGCTTTACCTTGTTGCATCAATCTTAGCAATGAAAATAATAAAAATATCATATGATAATCCCATGGGGAGTGATGACTTCACATAAAAATAGTATAATTGACAAAATATGTTGGTAATAAACAAACATAACATTGGTCATTGATGAAATTCATGAAGAAATAGTAATGAAAGAGAGGCCTCACATATAAATATTCTATACATGATCAACTAGTTGACGTTGGACAAGGAAGACAACATAATGAGTTGTGTTTGCTTATATTCACATAGAAGTTATATTGTCATGGATCCTCTAACATGTGGTGCTTTCTCATAATCCTTTGCTAGCCAAAACTTCGCACCAAGTAGAGATACTACTTGTGCATCCAAAAACCCTTAAACCAAGTTTTTTTGCCATAAGAATCCACCATATCTACCTATGGATTGAATAAGATCCTTCAAGTAAGTTGTCATCGGTGCAAAAGAAATAAAAATTGCTCCTAAATATGTATGATCTTTTATTGGAAGGGAAAATAAGCTTTGTATGAACTTGTGATGGCAAAGAAATAAAACTAACGGACTACATAATAAAGTTTGCTATCATAAAGGGCAATATAAAGTGATGTTCCTTCCTGTTAAGAGCTTGCACATCCAAATAAAAAGCGCATGACAACCTATGCTTTCCTCTGCGAAGTATCTATCTTTTACTTTTCCTCTGCGAAGTTGTTCGGTGGTGACAAACTATAAACCCCTGTTTTCATATGTGTCTGATTTAAACTTTTTTGCTTAACAAATATGTCGTGAATGTTAGCAATCATAGAAGTTTAAATGATAGTTGAGTATGTGAACTTGCTAAACAAAGCTCTGACATAGACTCTTTCTGAAAATATGATGGATTGCAATTGTTTCAATGACTAAGAACATAGTTTGTTAGTTTTCAATAAAGTTTATGGTTCATACTTGAACATGTGGATAGATCGCCGGTTGTTCACGAGAAGTTTTATGATATTAAGTTGCTACTGTGATAATGATCATGATGCTTTCATCTACGTATTTTATTTTATCGACGCATCTCTCTCTCTAAGCATGTGGTCATGATTATCGAGCTCGGCTTCCACTTGAGGACAAGTGAGGTCTAAGATTGGGGAGTTGATACATCTATTTGGCATCATGTTTTTCCGTTGACATTTCTTACGTTTTGAATCATGGTTAAAATTTATGATGCAATCCTAATGCCTTTTCTCTCTTATTTTTCAAGTTTCATACAAAGAGGGAGACTGTCGGCAACTGGAATTCTAGACCGGAAAACAATACCGAAGAGTTGGATATTCTATAGACCTCCAAATGATCTGAAAATTGATGGAGAATTATTTTGGAATATATAAAAAATATTGGCGAAAGAATCAACTAGAGGGGACCCACCATATGGCCACGAGCCAGGGGCGTGCTCTACCCCCCGGACGCGCCACCTGGGATCGTGGGCCACCTGGTAGGCCTCCGGTGCCCATCTTCTCCTATACGATGTCATTTTCCCTAGAAAAAATATAAGAAGACCTTCAGGAGGAAGCACCGTCATCTAAAGGTGGAACCTGGGTAGGAGCACTTTTGCTCTCCGGCGGAGCAATTCCAGCCAAGAAACTTCCCTCCGGGAGGGGGAAATTGAAGCCATTGTCATCACCAACTCTTCCTCCATCATCAGAGGATCAATCTTCATAAACATCTTCACCAGCACCATCTCATCTCAAACCCTATTTCATCTCTTGTATTCAATGTTTGTCTCCAAACCTCAGATTGGTACCTGTGAGTTGTTAGTAGTGTTGATTACATCTCGTAGTTGATGCTAGTTGGTTTAACTCGTGGAATATTATATGTTCAGACCCTTAAGCATATTCATTACACCTATGATCTTGAACATGATGATATTTTGTGAGTAGTTACTTTCATTCTTGAGGACATGGGAGAAGAATTGAATTAAATAATCATGTGATGTTGGTATCCGTTCGATATTTTGACGATATGTATCTTGATCTTCCTTTAGTGGTGTTGTGTGAACGTTGACCACATGACACTTCACCATATTTGGCCCTGAAGGAAAGCATTGGGGAATGATAAGTAGATGTGGGGTTGTGAGAGTGATAGAAGCTTCAACCCTAGTTTATGAGTTTTTCCGTAAGGAGCTGATTTGCTATGGTTAGATTTATCTTAATTATTAGTTGCGGATGCTTGCGAGAGGGGGTAATCATAAGTGGGTTCTTTGTTCAAGTAAGAACAGCACCCTAGCATCGGTCCACCCACATATCAATTTATGAAAGTAGTGCGCGTGAATCAACTAAACATGATGAACCATGAGTAGACGAAATTTCCATGTGTCCTCAAGAGCCCTTTGCTTCATATAAGAGTATGTTACAGCTTGTCCTTTGATACAAAAATAATTGGTCCACCTTGTTGCACCATTGCTATTATTGTTACTTGTTACTTGTTATGAGTTACCTTGCTACAAAACTATCCATCGCCGTTACTTTCAGTGCTTGCAAAAACTTCCGGACCAAAACCACTTTCATTTCGTTCTGCTCCTCGTTGGGTTCGATACTCTTACTTATCGAAAGGACTATGATTGATCCCCTATATTTGTGGGTCATCAGCTAGATGAAAGCAATTTCCTAGGGAAATCTGAGGTGCGGTCACCCAATACATTAGTCCGAAGAAATCCTTCATAACCGAGGTAACCTCGTGCAACAGTAAGGGCCTTTGTTGGACAATAAAATCATGATGCGGGTTGCTGACCGGTCGCGAGGTTACTAGGACGCATCCCCTGCACATACACGTTGACAACACATAGTAGCGGTATCCACCAGGACTATGTTGAATATTTAGATGACATCCCAAATTCAAGTATACAGCTACAAGTAAGACCTCAAGCCCTGGCTTACTTTTCATCTATTGTTTTGTCTCTAGAATTGTGCAATTTCAGTCCGAGAAACTGGAACTCGGTACGGTGACCAAATCTTGCAAGAATCACCTATCAATTAGAAATCCTTCATGTGGGTCTGATACCTAGGGTCACCTCCATGGAAAAATACAGGTACTACATACATCTGAAACTGGATCAAAGGTAATTAAATATATAAGGAATGCCCCTTCTCGGTGGATCTTGAGGCCATTTCTTTGCCCTCACACGACCATCCAACTTGGAGGCCCCCTTCTCGGAGGAGTAAATTTGGGTGGAGATAAGGTAATGCCCCTAGACAAGGCTCCACGGCTTAATAGCTTTATAGGGGACCTTTTTGTGTCTTGATGGGACACTATAAAGGGGATATTTTCTATGTGTTCGATAGGTTCTTGGTTGGTGTTTGGAGGTGATCAACCGGGCGCTAGTCACCTTGCTGACAAATAAGGATGGGTAGTGTAGTTCTTGGGCTTTAGGTCGATGATCTATGTCCAAGATGTGATCAAGATCCTCACCACGATGATGGACATCCATCTAGACATGGACATCCCTCATCATGGGAGCACACCAGAGTGTGTATTTGTGGGGATGGTCCTTACATTAAAAAATTATTTGTGTGGATGGTCCTTACTTGACAAATTCATGCTAGTTAATTGCATGGTTCGTTGGTTGCATGCACTAAAGGTGACAATCATGCTGCCTAAACTGGACATCTTCAAAGCGTTTGACTCGGTGAACTTCGTTTTATTCATCCAGATTTTGTCGTCGATGCTATTCATCTTGATCATGTAAGTTTTTCATTGAATGTTTGCTCGTGCTTCCAGATGGGGTTGTTGGCGCCGTTGGCTAAGTCGGGCCTATCCCAAAGACTAACCTTCGCGGATGATGTCATGGTCTTCCTCAATTTGTGGGAGTTGCGCATGGAGGTGTGTTTGTCAATCCTGGAGGATTTTGGCCAAGTTCGAGGGATGAGGATCAACCATGGTAAGTGCATGGCGATGCCGGTCAAAAGCTCGAATGTGGACTAGTTGTATCTGGGGTTGGACTAGATGCATCCCTGATCGTGTTGTTGGGTGTTTTACTCTCTTCTTGTCTAATACTCCCTCCGTCCACAATTACTTGTCGCACAAATGGATAAAATGAATGTATATAAAACTAAAATACATCTAGATACATCCATTCCTATGACAAGTATTTCTGAATGGAGGGAGTATATGATATGTAAGCTTGTGTGTATTTCCAGAAGAAGAAATTCCTAGACTAAGCAGGATGGGCCGGATGGTCTGTCAGTGGCCTTCTTCCAGAAGTTCTGGTCACAGCTTAAGCTAGTGATCGTGAATATGTTCCATGAGTCCTACATTGGGACCCTTGACCTGGCTCGCTTGAACTTTGGTGTCATCGCCCTAATCCCAGAATAGTTGGGGTGACGGATATTCGACAGTTTTGGCTGATCACGATGATTAATGTGTTGGAGCGGATCTTTGTGAATGTTTGTACGATGCGCCTCGCACATGTGGCAAGACGCCTCATGCACCCCTTCCAATATGTGTTCCTGAAGAGCCGCCGCATCCACGATGGGATCATGGCTCTTCATGAGATTATCCATGAGGTTAGCAGGAGTCATCATAAGGTTGTATTTTTGAAGCTAGACTGTCATAAGCCGTATGACAGCCTTGATTGGTCTTTCTTGCGCCTAGTACTTGAGCGCAGCAGGTTTGATGGCTGGTGGTGCACTTGGATCATGCATCTAGTTCGGTCTGAGAGCACGACAATCAACATTAATGGGGAGGTTAGCCCCTTCTTTCAATCCTCGTGTGGAGTTATGCAAGGGGATCCCATCTCCCCTCTCCTTTTCAACTTTGCGGTAGATGCCCTAGCAACCATCCTTGATAAGAAGAAGATGGCCGACCATCCCTGGGGAGTGGTTGGTAACCATATCCTTGGTGGAAGGGTCACTCACATGCAATATGAGGATGATACCATGATTATGGTTGAGGGCTCGGACCTAGACATCGTCAATCTAAAGTTCCTCCTCCTTCGCTTCGAGGCCATGTTGGGGTTGAAGATAAATTTTGACAAGCGTGAGGTGATAGTCCTGGGGTATTCTGAGGACGAACAACAGTAGATCATAGACAATCTAAACTATAGGTTGATCGTCTTCCCAATATAATATCTAGGGGTGCCACTGTCAGACTCGATAGTTCTTATGAGCGAGCTTGACCCTCTTATGGGAAAGGTCGTCGCGCAGGCCGAGCCGTGGTGTGGACGATTTACTTCCAAGTGAAGTAAAACGATCTTGATTGATTCCAATCTCTTTAGACTCCTCATATATATGATGGGGTTCTTGTAAGGGCATATTTATACCCTAATGGTTTTGGTGATTAATGTCAATACATTTGCACACTAATCGTGTGCATTAGGCTTTCAGAGAATATCACGTGGCACGAGACGATTACCTTACCCCTCAGGAAGCTAAAAACAAGACGGTGTCTTTTAGACGATTTAGCGTCGGTGGACTTAAGTCGTAGGAAAATCCGTACAATCAAGAGGGGGTCCGCACTTGGAAAGGTTGGGAGGAATCATCACGTACACTCTCACACCCCCATTCGTTTCCCAGCAACATGGAGTCTTTGTCCCTGCCCTGCTCTCTCTATCTACCTCCCAGCGGTAGTGCCGCTCTAGGAAGCAGTAGTACCGTGCTTAGCCGGTAGTTCCGCCCTAGCCGGAAGTAGTACCACTGAGGGAAGGAGTGGAGGGTTGGGCACCTCTCGTGAGGCATCAGACATATATCTGGGAGTGTCTGGTGCCCCGCGCCAGCAGCCAGCCGTAGCATTAGTAGGGGCGGTAGTACCAAGCGGTACTACTGCTGCTGCCCCTTCTGCTGGTGCTCTGGTTCACAAATGGGCGATAGTACCACCTCTACCAGCGGTACTACCGCTTGCCTGTGGTTGGTACAGATGGTAATGGGCAGATTCCCCCACCCACAATATAAGGGGTCTTCTTCTCCAAGATGCCTCACCTCTTATCCTACCAAAGCTCCATTGTTGCCCAAAACTTATTTTAGCCCGATCTCTCTCCATATCAAATTGTTGATACTCTAGGGTTTGGTTGAGAGGGCCCCGATCTACACTTTCACCAAGAGAAATTTGATTCCCCCATTAATCCCTTGCGGATCTTGTTACTCTTGGGTGTTTCAACATCCTAGACAGAATAGGTCACCTCAAAGCCATAGTCCATTGTGGTGAAGCTTCGTGGTGTCATTGGGAGCCTCCAATTCATTTGTGGAGATTTCCCCAACCTTGTTTGTAAAGGTCCGGTTGTCACCTTCAATTGCGCCACTAGTGGAATCACGGGAACTCGCATTGTGTGAGGGCATGATGAGAATACGGTGGACCTAGTGGTTTCTTGGCGAGCATTGTGCCTCCACACCGCTCTAACAGAGATGTACTTCCCTTTACCGGGAAGGAACTTTGGTAACACATCCTCATCTCCATCGGTTTCTCTTGTGGTTACTTCTTACCTTTACTTTGTGCAAGCTACACATATTGTTTATATTGCTTGCTTGTGTTATTGTTGTGTTTAGCATCATATAGGTTGCTCACCTAGTTCCATATCTAGCTAACCTATTTCTTGTTAAGCCTAAATTGTTAAAGAAAGGTTACAAACTGGTAGTTGCCTATTCACCCCCCCCCCTCTAGTAAACCATATCAATCCTTTCAATTTTATATTCATTCGGAGGGAGTGCATAGATCATTCGATAAAGATCAGTGGCGGAGCTACAATATAAAAGTGGGCGGGCCAGTACAAAGGAAACCCATTAATTGTTTTCTCTGATAGTCGAGTCGACTTTCAATCCTCCACTGAAATTGTTGTGGGTTGGGCGGGCCATGGCCTATTTCTGTAACACGTACCTCCGCTAGTGATAAAGACGTCTTGTTGGTGTCAAAACCGGCGGATCTCGGGTAGGGGGTCCCGAACTGTGAGACTAGAATCGACGGCAACATGAGACAAAGGGGACACAGATTTACCAGGTTCGGGCCCTCCTATGAAGGTAATACCCTATGTCTTGCTTGGTTGTATTGATGATATGGGGGGTTACAGAGTTGATCTACCTCGAGATCGAATAGCTAACCCTAGATGAGTTATTATGTCCTATACCCTAAAATCCTCCAGCTTATATACACGCCGAGGATGCCCAGGGTTTACACATGGTCGGTTACACACCGAAGAGATAAACATGCCTATTTGCCACATCAAACATGGAGTGCAAACCATACTTCCCGAAGATTCCATCTTGGAGACCGGGCCTTCAAATATTCCTGTGTTCGGTAAGTAGCCCATATAGTCCGGCCCGCAAGAATAGGCCAGATTCCTGAGGACCCCTTCATCCAAGACTCCCTCAGCAGCCCCCGAACTTGCCTCCAACGCCAAGGGTCTTCAGCTTCAATTGCTTCACGAACAAAGTCTTCAGCTTGCGAGGTAAGTTCCTTTTGCCGAACAGAGTTCGTCCTTCGATGACAAACAGCCTCCGAATAGCGGCACGTCTGAATATTGTGAAATAAGTTGGCTTTGAAGGAAAAATGCTAGGGGGGTAAAGATAGCGTTCCCTATCGACCTCTTTGACGAAAGGTCACGGCTCACCATGACCGCTAGGCTAGTTATAGGGACTCGATGCGCGGTTCGAGACCATTCCATCAGCACGATCTATCAACATGCAGATCATGCTCCATTTCACATGGGATATGTTTAATCATGCATGCGCATCTGTGCACATGTCTTAGGAAGTGGAGGGACTCATGGCGCGGCGGAGGGAGCTCAAAGATAAGCCTCATAAAAGGGAAGAAAACCCACATAGCCATTCATGCTCCTCATCTGCTTCTGCTACCTCCCATTACTTTGAGCCTCCAATGCCTAGATCCAAATCTTCCGCCTCCCACCTCCGAGCTCGCCAATGGTGGACTCCGGCTCCAACGGCAAGTGGGAGGCCTCCATGGTGACCGATGAGGACATCCATGACCTCAAGAAAGCTAGATACCTCCGCGCTGACATCCCTCACCGTGCAGCGGAGGAGGGCCAATTGATCCCCACCCCCCAATCCAGGAGAAAGGGCGGTGTTCATCCCCCACTTCATCAGGGGGTTGAGCTTCCCTCTCCACCCCTTCGTTAGGGGGTTGATGTTCTTCTACGGCCTCGACTTGCATGACCTCCCACCAAACTCTATCATGCACATCTCAACGTTCATCCTCGTCTGCAAGGCCTTCCTGTGCATCGAGATACACTTTGGGATTTGGCTTCAGGTGTTCAACATCAAGCCCAAGTGCGTCGGTGGCAAGGACGCAGATTAAGGTGGGGCTATCATCGGCAAGCTCACCCGTGTCGGGTGGCCGTCGGGCACCCTTATTGACACCATCAAGTGGTGGCAGAAGGAGTGGTTCTACATCATCAAACCACAAGAAGAAGGTCAGCATCCCCCCGCCGCATTCAGATCCGGTCCCCACACCAGACTGGCTTCATGGCTTGAAAAGGGCCTCGTCTGGGGACCGAGCAAGGAGGTGAGCGACCTGCAAAAGCGCATCAGCTACATGATCGGGGAGGACACCAAGTTGACCGATGTGGTCCAGGTGATGCTCCGAAGACGCATCCTCCCTTGCCAGCGCCGGGATACCCCTCGTGGGCTCGTCACCTCAATGCCGAGACCACGGTCCAAAATCTCTTTCGCACTATGCGGGAGAAGTTATGGAAGGCGCTCTTCAAATAACAAAAGAGCTAGCCATCTGACAAGGAGGACAAGGGTCTGCACCCCACCAAGCCCAAATCCGAGGTACGATACATCCTAGCTTGGTCGGCTCCATTACATAAGGAGGTTTCATAACCCCTTTTCCGGTCTGCCTTTGAAGAGATGGATGAAGAAAGCCGTCAAAATTAACAGTTCGGCGCCTCAGCCCGAAGACGAGAGGACCGGGCTATGAGCAAAAATGCTCGTGGTAAAGCCTTATGAGGCTCCCACAAAAAAAGAGAAGAAGAAGAAACCAGGCCAGGCTGGCATCCGCATCAAGGACCAGCCTGACACTGAATCTGAGGATACCCCACCTCCTCAAATCAAGAGGAGGCTGAGGAGGAGGAAGAGGAAGAAGAGGAGGAATAGGAGGAGGCCAAGGTCGAGGGCAAGGGGGAAGGTAATTCCCCCCGTGCCAGGAAGAGAGCGGCATCTTCGGAGCTCTGGTGTAGGCCCCTCCTCCTGTCCAGAAGAGGGCGCGTCGGGTGCAGGTGATTCTGACCGAGGATAGTTCAGACTCAGACACTAAAGAGGATATATACCTAGGGTAGGGTCCTAGGCATGACCTACATACCCTACCTAAGGACACTATATCTGAGGACTTAAAGATCACAAGAAATATTTCGACTGGATTCCCCATGACGCTCAAGTCACTCGACAAGCGATCCACTCGGAAGCTTCTTACTCCACTCGACGGTCACCTGTCACTCGAAAGACCTCACTTCCAGTCGATGCCAGAAGACAAGAAGCCACCCCCAGGAGGCCAACCGGCAGGCGTTAGGCCATTCGTCATTAGTAGCATTGATGATGTACGTTACCAGTAACGCTAGTCTTTATTGTTGGGGAACGTCGCATGGGAAACAAAAAATTTCCTACGCACACGCAAACCTATCCATGGTGATGAGCATCTACGAGAGGGAGAGTGGATCTACATACCCTTGTAGATTGCTAAGCGGGAAGCGTTCAGAAACGCGGTTGGTGTAGTCGAACATCTTCGCGATCCAAATCGCCGAGCGTCCCGCGATCTCATCACGATCCGTCCTGTGAACTCATCACGATCCGTCCCGCGATCTCATCATGATCCATCTCACGATCTTGATCACGATCTGTCCCGTGAACTCATCACGATCCGTTCCGCGATCTCATCACGAACTGTCTCGCGATCTCGATCACGGTCCTTCCGAAATAGCGCCGAACGGACGGCACCTCCGCGTTCAGCACACGTGCAGCTTGATGACGATATCCACCGTCTCGATCCAGCGAGAGGAGGTGGAGAGGAGAGAGAGTTCACCGGCAGCGTGACGGCGCTCCGGTGATGGTGGTGGAGTGATTCCGGCAGGGCTTCGCCTAAGCGTTGCGGAAAAACGATCTAGAGGAGAAACTGTGCACCGGTGAAACGGGTAGCACGTGGCCGGAAATTCTGTCCAAAAACCACCCAATCCACTAGTATATATAGGAGGAGAGGAGAGGAGAGGCAGCCAAGGGCTTTGGGTCGGCCGAAATAGGAGGTGGGAGCAATCCTACTTCACCTCCAATCCTAGTTGGAGTAGGATTGCCTCCTATTGGCTGATTTTCCACTTTTTGCTTTAGGACTTTCTCTCCTGCGCCATGGGCCTTTGTGGCTGTTTTCCCAGCCCACTAAGGGCTGGTTATTATTCTCCCACAGCCCATGGACCTCTTGGGGTCGAAATACCCCTCCCGGAGGTCCTCCGGTACACTACCGGCACTCCCGGTACAATACCGATACTCCCGGTACACTACCGATGAGCCCGAAAATTTTCCGGAAACCAAACCGGGACTTCCTATATATGAATCTTTACCTCCGAACCATTCCGGAGCTCCTCGTGATGTACGGGATCTCATCCGGGACTCCGAACAACCTTCGGTCACCACCATACATAACTCTACACTACCGAAACGTCACCGAACCTTAAGTGTGCAGACCCTGCGGGTTCGAGAACTATGTAGACATGACTGAGACACCTCTACGGTCAATAACCAATGGCGGGACCTGGACGTCCACATTGGTTCCTACATATTCTATGAAGATCTTTATCGGTCGAACCTCTATGTCAAGGATTCAGGTAATCCCGTATATCGTTCCCTTTGTTCTTCGGTATGTTACTTGCCCGAGATTCGATCGTCGGTATCTCCATACCTAGTTCAACCTCGTTACCGGCAAGTCTCTTTACTCGTTCCGTAATACAAGATCCCGCAACTAACAATTAGTCACATTGCTTGCAAGGCTTATTGTGATGTTGCATTACCGAGTGGGCCCCGAGATACCTCTCCGTTACACGGAGTAACAAATCCCAGTCTCGATCCATGCCAACTCAACAGACACCATCGGAGATACCTATAGAGCACCTTTATAGTCACCCAGTTACGTTGCGACGTTTGATACACACAAGGCACTCCTCCGATATCCGTGAGTTGCATGATCTCATGGTCATAGGAACATATACTTGACATGCAGAAAACAGTAGCAATAAACTGACACGATCATATGCTATGTTTGTAGTTTGGGTCTTATCCATCACATCATTCTCCTAATGATGTGATCCCGTTATCAAATGACATCTCATGTCCATGGCTAGGAAACCTTAACCATCCTTTGATCAACGAGCTAGTCCATTAGAGGCATACTAGGGACATTGTTTTGTCTATGTATCCACACATGCATTTAAGTCTCCGATCAATACAATTATAGCATGGATAATAAATGATTATCATGAACAAGGAAATATGATAATAACTAATTTATTATTTCCTCTAGGGCATATTTCCAACAGTCTCCCACTTGCACTAGAGTCAATAATCTAGTTCACATCACCATGTGATTCGCATTGTTATGAATCTAACACCCAATGAGTTCTGGGGCTCGATCATGCTTTGCATGTGAGAGAGGTCTTATAGTCAACGGGTGTGCGATATTAAGATCCGTGTGTACTTTGCATATCTCTATGTCAAACCGTAAACACTGCTACCACACTCCACTTGGTACTATTTCCAAATGGTTGCTCCACTATACGTATCCAGATTGCTACTACTAGTCATCCGGATAGGTGTTAAAGCTTGCATTGACGTAACTCTTTACGACGAACTCTTTATCACCTCCATAATCAAGAAACATTTCCTTAGTCCTCTGGTTACTAAGGATAATTCCGACCGCTGTCCAGTGATCCACTCCTGGACCACTCTTGTACCCCTTGACAGACTCATGGCAAGGCACACATAGGTGCGGTACACAGCATGGCATAATATAGAGCCTATGGCTAAGGCATAGGGGACGACGTTCGTCCTTTCTCTTTCTTCTGCCGTTGTCGAGCTTTGAGTCTCACTCAACTTCACACCTTACAAATCAGACGAGAACTATTTCTCTGGCTGATCCATTTTGAACTCTTTCAAAATCTTGTGAAGGTATGCACTCATTGAAAGTCTCATCAAGCATCTTGATCTATCTCTATAGATTTTGATGCTCAACAATTAGGTAGCTTTATCCAAGTCTTCCTTTGAAAATCACTTTCCAAATAACCGTTTTATGCTTTCCAGAAACTCTACATTATTTCTGAACAATAATATGTCATCCACATATACTTATCAGAAATTCTATAGTGCTCCCACTCACTTTATTGCAAATACAAGTTTCTCATAAACTTTGTATAAACATCAAAACTTTGATCACCTCATCAAAGCGTATATTCCAACTCCGAGATTCTTGCTTCAGTCCATGGAAGGATCACCGAAGCTTGCACACCTTTTAGCATCCTTAGGCCTGACAAAACCTTCTGGTTGTATCACATACAACCTTTCCTCAAGTAAACCATTAAGGAAACGATGTTTTGACATCCATCTGCCAGATTTCATAATTGAAAACACAGCAACTGCTAACATAATTCCAACAGACTTTTAGCATCGCTACGAGTGAGAAAGTCTCATCGTAGTCAACTCCTTGAACTTGTCACAAACATCTTTGCAACAAGTCGAGCTTTACAAATAGTGACATTCACCATCAATGTCTGTCTTCATTTTAAAGATCCATTTATACTCAACGACCTGCCGTCCAACGAGCAAGTCTACCAAAGTCTACACTTGGTTTTAATACATGGATCCTATCTCGGATTTCATGGCCTCCAACCATTTGTCGGAATCCGGGCCCATCATCGCTTCTCCATAGCTCGTAGGTTCATCGTTGTCCAACAACATGACCTCCAAGACAGAGTTGTCGTACCACTTAGGAGCAGTACACATCCTTGTCGACCTACGAAGTTTGATAGTAACTTGATCCTGAAGCTTCATGATCATCATCATTAACTTCCTCTTCAACTAACGTAGGCTTCACAGTAACATCTTTCTGCGCTGCGCTACTCTCTGGTTGAACAAAGGTTTAACAACCTCATCAAGTTCTATCTTCCTCCCACTCAATTCTTTCGAGAGAAATTTTTTCTCGAGAAAGGACCCAGTTCTAGCAACAAACACTTTGCACTCGGATCTGAGATAGAAGGCATACCCATCTGTTCTTAGGGTATTCTATGAAGATACATTTGTCCGCTTTGGGTTCTAGCTTATTATGTGAAAACATTTTCCACACAAGCATCGCAGCCCCAAACATTAAGAAATGATAGCTTAGGTTTCTATCAAACCATAATTCACACAGTGTCATCTCAACGGATTTAGATTATGCCCTATTTAAAGTGAATGTAGTTGTCTCTAATGCATAACCCCAAAAATTATAGTAGTAAAACGATAAGAGACATCACAGTATGCACTATATCAATAGAGCATGACTATGATGTTCGGACACACCATCACACCATGGTGTTCCAGGTGGCGTTAGTTGTGAAACAAATTTCGCGTTGTCTTAAGTTGTATGCCAAACTCGTAACTCAGATATTCACCTCCACGATCATATCGCGGTCATTTTTATCTTCTTGTCACGATGATCTTTAAACTTCACTCTGAATTTGCTTGAACCTTTCAAACGATTCAGACTTGTGTTTCATTAAGTAAATATACACAATATCTACTCAAATCATCAGTGAAGGTAAGAAAATAACGATATCCACTGCACGCTACAAGACTCAATAGATTGCATACATAAACATGTATCATTTCCAATGAATCACTTGCCCGCTCCATCCAACGGGGTCCTTTAGTCATCTTGCCCAAGAGGCATGGTTCGCATGTCTCAACCGATTCGAAATCGATGAGTCCAAATATCCATCAGCATGGAGTTTCTACATGCGCTTTATACCAATATGACATTTA
This sequence comes from Hordeum marinum, assembly GCA_022496015.1. Classification (NCBI taxonomy): domain Eukaryota; kingdom Viridiplantae; phylum Streptophyta; class Magnoliopsida; order Poales; family Poaceae; genus Hordeum; species Hordeum marinum. The sequence continues at coordinate 149,756,122 of CM039674.1, forward strand.
GCGGCAGTGCCACAAGTATGTGGTACTATCATTATTAACTTTGTATCTTTTGACATCAATGTTATGAACATGTGTACTACTACGATCAAGATTTCTTCAAACCATTCTCACTGGGTGCATGACCATTGAAGGTATTATTCATGTAACCAGAATAACTATTATTCTCTGACTTAAATGAATAACTGTATTGCAACAAACATGATCTAATCATGTTCATGCTCAACGCAAAACACCAAATAACATTTATTTAGGTTAGTCACTAATCCTGAAGGTAGAGAGAGCGTGCGATGTTGATCACATCAACCTTGGAAACATTTCCAACACACATCGTCACCTCACCCTTAGCTAGTTCTCCGTTTATTCCGTAGCTTTTATTTCGAGTTACTAACATTTAGCAACCGAACCTGTATCCAATACCCAGGTGCTACTAGGAGTACTAGCAAGGTACACATCAATAACTCGTATATCAAATATACTTCTGTCGATGTTGCCAGCCTTCTTATCTACCAAGTATCTAGGGTTGTTCCGCTTCAGCGACCTCTCACCTCATAATAGAAGCACTTAGTCTCGGGTTTGAGTTCAACTTTGGGTTGCTTCACTGGAGCAGCAACTGACTTGCTATCCATGAAGTTTCCCTCCTTGCTCTTGCCCTTTTCGAAACTAGTGGTTTGATTAACCATTAACACTTGACGCTCCTTCTTGATTTCTACCTTCGCGGTGTCGAACATCGCAAACAGCTCAGGGATCAATACTTCTATCCCTGGTGTATTATAGTTCATCACTAAGTTCTAGTAGCTTTAGTGACAGTGACTTGGAGAACTATATCAATCACTATCTTATCTGGAAGATCAACTCCCACTTGATTCAAGCGATTGTAGTACCCAGACAATCTGAGTACATGCTTAACGATTGAGCTATTCTCCTTCATCTTACAAGCAAAGAATCTTGTTGGAGATCTCATATCTCGCAACAAAGGCACGAGCCTAAGATCACAATCTCTGCTCCTAGAACATCTCATATGTTCCGTGACGTTCAAAACATTTTGGAGCCTCAATTCTAAGCCGTAATGCATGACGCACTAAACTATCAAGTAGTCATCGAAACGTGCCTGTTAGATGTTCACAACATCTATAGACGACGCTAGAGGGGGTGGCGCACCGAGCGGTGCATTAAGGACATAAGCCTTCTGTGCAGCAATGAGGACAATCCTCAGATCACGGACCCAGTCCGCAATTTTTCTACCAACATCTTTCAATTCTATTTCTCTAGGAACATATAAAAAATACAAGGGAGCTACAGCGCGAGCTAGTAATCTACATCATAATTTGCAAAGACACTTTGACTATGTTCACGATAATGAGTTCAATTAATCATATTACTTAAGAACTCCCACTCAAATTGACATCCCTCCGATCATTCGAGTGATACATGATCCAAATTCACCAACTCAAGTCCGATCATCACGTGAGTTGAGGTGGCTGCAATGGTGAACATCATTATGTTGATCATATCTACTATATGACTCATGTTTGACCTTTCGGTCTCTCGTGTTCCGAGGCCATGTCTGTACATGCTAGGCTCGTCAAGTTTAACCCGAGTGTTCTGCGCGTGCAAATCTGGCTTGCACCCGTTGTATGTGAACGTAGAGTCTATCACACCCGATCATCATGTGGTGTCTCAACACGACGAACTTTCGCAACGGTGCACACTCGGGGAGAACACAGTTCATCTTGAAATTCAAGTGAGGGATCACCTTATAATGCTACCGCCGTACTAAGCAAAACAAGGTGCATAAAAGGATTAACATCTCATGCAATTCATAAGTGACATGATATGGCCATGAACTTGTGTTTAAGATCTCCATCTTCAAAACACCGGCATGATCTCCATCATCACCGGCACAACACCATGATCTCCATCATCTTGATCTCCATCAATGTGTTGCCATTGGGGTTGTCACGCCCTGCATGCTTCTACTACTATTGCTACCGTAGCGATAAAGTAAAGCATTACATAGCGCTTAATGATTGACACGCAGGTCATACAATAATTAAAGACAACCCTATGGCTCCTGCCGGTTGCCGTACTCATCGACATGCAAGTCGTGATAATCTAAACATCACATGATCATCTCATACATCACATATATCTCATCATGTAATTGGCCATATCACATCACAACATACCCTGCAAAAACAAGTTAGACGTCATCTAATTGTTGTTGCATATTTTACGTGGCTGCTATGGGTATCTAGCAAGAACGATTCTCACCTACGCATAAACCACAACGGTGATACACTAGTTTGCTTTTCAACCTTCTCAAGGACCGCCTTTGTCAAATCCGATCCAACTAAAGTGAGAGAAACTGTCACCCGCAAGCCATCTAGGCAACAAGTTGCGTCGAGGGAACCGGTCTCTCGTAAGCGTACGAGTAATGTTGGTCCGGGCCGCTTCATCTCACAATCCCGCTGAACCAAAATACGACCAAGGGAGGAAGCAATCTCAGCATCAACGCCCACAAACCTTTTGTGTTCTACTCGAGATCTCATCGAACCATCAACCTAGCTCATGATGCCACTGTTGGGGAACGTCGAATGGGAAACAAAAAATTTCCTACGCACACGCAAACCTATCCATGGTGATGAGCATCTACGAGAGGGAGAGTGGATCTACATACCCTTGTAGATCGCTAAGCGGGAAGCGTTAAGAAACGCGGTTGGTGTAGTCGAACATCTTCGCGATCCAAATCGCCGAGCGTCCCGCGATCTCATCACGATCCGTCCCGCGATCCAATCACAATCCGTCCTATGAACTCATCACGATCTGTCCCGCGATCTCATCATGATCCGTCTCACGATCTTGATCATGATCTGTCCCGTGAACTCATCACGATCCGTTCCGCGATCTCATCACGAACTGTCTCGCGATCTCGATCACGGTCCTTCCGATCTAGCGCCGAACGGACGGCACCTCCGCGTTCAGCACACGTGCAGCTTGATGACGATCTCCACCGTCTCGATCCAGCGAGAGGAGGTGGAGAGGAGAGAGAGTTCACCAGCAGCGTGACGGCGCTCCGGTGATGGTGGTGGAGTGATTCCGGCAGGGCTTCGCCTAAGCGTTGCGGAAAAACGATCTAGAGGAGAAACTGTGCACCGGTGAAACGGGTAGCACGTGGCCAGAAATTCTGTCCAAAAACCACCCAATCCACTAGTATATATAGGAGGAGAGGAGAGGAGAGGCAGCCAAGGCCTTTGGGTCGGCCGAAATAGGAGGTGGGAGCAATCCTACTTCACCTCCAATCCTAGTTGGAGTAGGATTGCCTCCTATTGGCTGATTTTCCACTTTTTGCTTTAGGACTTTCTCTCCTGCGCCATGGGCCTTTGTGGCTGTTTTCCCAGCCCACTAAGGGCTGGTTATTATTCTCCCACAGCCCATGGACCTCTTGGGGTCGAAATACCCCTCCCGGAGGTCCTCCGGTACACTACCGGCACTCCCGGTACAATACCGATACTCCCGGTACACTACCGATGAGCCCGAAAATTTTCCGGAAACCAAACCGGGACTTCCTATATATGAATCTGTACCTCCGGACCATTACGAATCTCCTCGTGACGTCCGGGATCTCATCCGGGACTCCGAACAACCTTCGGTCACCACCATACATAACTCTACACTACCGAAACGTCACCGAACCTTAAGTGTGCAGACCCTGCGGGTTCGAGAACTATGTAGACATGACTGAGACACCTCTACGGTCAATAACCAATGGCGGGACCTGGACGTCCACATTGGTTCCTACATATTCTACGAAGATCTTTATCGGTCGAACCTCTATGTCAAGGATTCAGGTAATCCCGTATATCGTTCCCTTTGTTCTTCGGTATGTTACTTGCCCGAGATTCGATCGTCGGTATCTCCATACCTAGTTCAACCTCGTTACCGGCAAGTCTCTTTACTCGTTCCGTAATACAAGATCCCGCAACTAACAATTAGTCACATTGCTTGCAAGGCTTATTGTGATGTTGCATTACCGAGTGGGCCCCGAGATACCTCTCCGTTACACGGAGTAACAAATCCCAGTCTCGATCCATGCCAACTCAACAGACACCATCGGAGATACCTGTAGAGCACCTTTATAGTCACCCAGTTACGTTGCGACGTTTGATACACACAAGGCACTCCTCCGATATCCGTGAGTTGCATGATCTCATGGTCATAGGAACATATACTTGACATGCAGAAAACAGTAGCAATAAACTGACACGATCATATGCTATGTTTGTAGGTTGGGTCTTATCCATCACATCATTCTCCTAATGATGTGATCCCGTTATCAAATGACATCTCATGTCCATGGCTAGGAAACCTTAACCATCCTTTGATCAACGAGCTAGTCCATTAGAGGCATACTAGGGACATGGTTTTGTCTATGTATCCACACATGCATTTAAGTCTCCGATCAATACAATTATAGCATGGATAATAAACGATTATCATGAACAAGGAAATATGATAATAACTAATTTATTATTTCCTCTAGGGCATATTTCCAACATTTATACCCACGATCGGACCCTTGGATGCCTGGCAATTATGAGGGGTAACGAACTCTATATAAGCCGCCCCTCCCCTCTGGCACAAGGGTTCACAACCATTCTAATCACTATTCTCCACACGACAAAGCTCCAGAGCACTAAGACGTAGGGTTGTTACCTCCACGAGAGAGGCCTGAACTCATACATTCATGTGTACATCCTCGCCGTAGCTAGGACTCTGCCCTCTCCCTTCGTACCCCTACCTTCTACTGTCAGGTTTGTTCCCACGACAGTTAGTGCCCACCATGGGGCAGGCGTCTAAGCGACTTCCGGCGAGGTTGCATTTTTCACCCTTCCTCATGTCTTCCGGTGGTGTTTTCTCTCTGGGCCACGAGATCCGTTTTGGAGCGCTCACCTTCATCGCCGACGATTCGGCATGGATTCAGGAAGCACCTCTCGACGTGGAGGCGCTACCAGTCCGCGGGACTGTGCACTTCCACGCGAGCTCCTGTGGCGTGTTGATGCGGCAGTCGTTGACTCCGTATTTGTCGACTTTGCCCGTTGTTCATCGTTGCAAGCGATCCGGTCGCTCACGACTCCAGCGTTGGGTCAACCATGCAACGGCTCGCTAGATTTCTTCTCTATAGATTGCGGTGATCGAGCCCGCTGAGTCCCTTCACGGCGTATTCTAGTCGGACTCCGATCAGCCGGATGTCCCTTCCGAGTGCGAGAGTTGTGATCCCGAGGTGGAGGTCCTGATGGCTGGCTCTCATCAAAGCCCGCCGCCGAGGTTCGGCCACAACATGGGGGAACTTGGCGGACCGTCAAGTGAGCATCTGCGTCATGATGGTGAGGTCCTTCATACTCCCATCATTGGCACGACCGCCGAGGCCCAAGCCTTGGAGGCCACGCGCATACGGCTTGAAGATCTTTAGAGAGAACTCGACGAACGTGCTCGCCAGCGTCCACCAGTTTCCAGTCGATGTCAACAAAAATTCTTGTTGGGGAACGTTGTATGGGAAACAAAAAAATTCTTGCGCACACGCAAGATCTATCCATGGTGATGAGCATCTATGAGAGGGAGAGTGGATCTACATACCCTTGTAGATCGCTAAGCGGGAAGTGTTAAGAAACACGGTTGATGTAGTCAAACGTCTTCGCGATCCAAATTGCTGAGCATCCCACGATCCCATCATGATCCATCTCGTGATCCAATCATAATTCTTCCCGCGATCCAATCACGAATCGTCTCGCGATCTTGATCACGGTCCTTCCGATCTAGCGCCGAACGGACGACACCTCCGCGTTCAGCACACGTACAGCTCGATGACGATCTCCGCCTTCTTGATCCAGCAAGAGGGAGCGGAGAGGTAGATGAGTTCTCCGTCAGCACAACGGCATGGTGGCGGTGGTGGTGAACTAATCTTGCAGGGCTTCACCTAAGCACCACAGAACTAATCTAGAGGAGAAACTGATCTAGGGAAGAAGAGGGCAGCACATGCCAATTAGGGTTAGCTCTTCCCTCTAAATCATATAGTATATATAGGAGGGAGGGAGGGGAGGAGGCAGCCTCAAACCCTCAAGGATTGGTCGAAATTGGAGGTGGAGGAGTCCTACTCCAATCCTATTAGGAGTAGGATTCCTCCTTTCCATTTCGAAACTCTTTCCACCTCTCCACCTTTGGATATTTTCCTTCTCAAACCTCATGGGCTTTAGTGGAGGCTTCGGACAGCCCACTAGGGGCTGGTTTGTCTCCTCCCACAGCCCATGAGGGCCCTTGGGGCGTGACACCCCTCCCGATGGTCCCCTCGTACCCTCCCGGCACTCCTGGTACACTACCGATAAGCCCAAAACTTTTCCGGTGACCAAAACAGGACTTCCTATATATCAATCTTTACCTCTAAACCATTCCGGAGCTCCTCGTGACATCCAGGATCTTATCTGGGACTCCGAACAACCTTCGGTCACCACCATACATAACTCTATACTACCGAAACGTCACTGAACCCTAAGTGTGCAGACCCTGTGGGTTCGAGAACTATGTAGACATGACCGAGACACCTCTGCGGTCAATAACCAATAGCGGGACCTGGATTCCCATATTGGTTCCTACATATTCTATGAAGATCTTTATCGGTTGAACCTCTATGTCAAGGATTCAGTTAATCTTGTATGTTGTTCCCTTTGTTCTTCGGTATGTTACTTGCCCGAGTTCGATCGTCGACATCTCCATACCTAGTTCAATCTCGTTATCGTCAAGTCTCTTTTACTAATTCTGTAATACAAGATCCCGTGGCTAGCACTTTAGTCACATTTCTTGCAAGGCTTGTTGTGATGTTGTATTACCGAGTGGGCCCTGAGATACCTCTTCGTCACACGGAGTAACAAATCACAGTCTTGATCCATGCCAACCCAATAGACACCCACGGAGATACCTGTAGAAAACCTTTATAGTCACCCAGTTACGTAACGACGTTTGATACACACAAGGTACTCCTCCGGTGTTAGTTAGTTGCATGATCTCATGGTCATAGGAACAGATACTTGACATGTAGAAACTGTAGCAATAAACTGACACGATCATATGTTTATAGTTTGGGTCTTGTCCATCACATCATTCTCCTAATGATGTGATCCCTTTATCAAATGAAATCTCATGTCCATGGCTAGGAAACCTTAACCATCTTTGATTAACGAGCTAGTCTTTAAGAGACATACTAGGGACATGGTGTTGTCTATGTATCCACACATGTATCTGAGTTGCCGATCAATACAATTCTAGCATGGATAATAAAAAATTATCATGAACAAGGAAATATGATATTAACTAATTTATTATTGCCTCTAGGGCATATTTCCAATAGTCTCCCACTTGCACTAGAGTCAGTAATCTAGTTCACATCACCATGTGATTCACATTGTTATGAATCTAACACCCAATGAGTTCTGGGGCTCGATCACGCTTTGCATGTGAAAGATGTCTTTTAGTCAACGGGTCTACGACATTCAGATCCGTGTGTGCTTTGCAAATCTCGATGTCATAATATAAACACTGCTACCACACTACACTTGGACCTATTCCAAATGCCTGCTCCACTATATGTATTCGGATTGCTACTAAGAGTCATCCGGATTGGTGTTAAAGCTTGCATCAACGTAACCCTTTACAATGAACTCTTTATCACCTCCATAATTGAGAAATATTTCCTTACTCCTCTAGTTACTAAGAATAATCTTGACTGCTGTCCAGTGATCCACTCCTCGATCACTCTTGTACCCCTTGACAGACTCATGGCAAGGCAGACACAGGTGCGATACACAGCATGGCATACTATACAGATCCTACGAATAAGGCATAGGGGACCACCTTTGTCCTTTGTCTTTCTTCTGCCATGGTCGAGCTTTGAGTCTCACTCAACTCCACACCTTAAAAATCAGGCAAGAACTCTTTCTTTGACTGATCCACTTTGAACTCTTTCAAAATCTTGTCAAGTTATGTACTCATTGAAAGTCTCATCACGCGTCTTGATCTATCTCTACAGATCTCGATGCCCAACAATTAAGTAGCTTTATCCAGGTCTTCCTTTGAAAAACTCTTTTTCAAACAACTGTTTATGCTTTCCAGAAATTCTACATCATTTCCGATAAATAATATGTCAACCACATATACTTATCATAAATTCTATAGTGCTCCCACTCACTTTATTGTAAATACAAGTTTCTCATAAACTTCGTATAGACTCAAAAACTTTGATCACCTCATCAAAGCATATATTCCAAATCCTAGATGCTCCCTCCAGCCCATAGAAGGATCATTGGGGCTTGCATGCCTTTTAGCATCCTTAGGACTGACAAAACCTTCTGGTTGTATCTCATACAACCTTTCCTCAAGGAAGGAAACGATGCTTTGACATCCATATGCCAGATTTCATAATTAAAAACACAGCAATTGCTAACATAATTCCAATAGACTTTAGCATTGCTACGAGTGAGAAAGTCTCATCACAATCAACTCCTTGAACTTGTCGCAAATTTCTTTGCGACAAGTCGAGCTTTATAAATGGTGACATTCACCATCAGCGTCTGTCTTCATCTTAAAGGTCCATTTGTACACAACGACCTGACGTACAACGAGCAAGTCTACCAAAGTCTATACTTGGTTTTCATACATGGATCCTTTCTTGGATTTCATGGCCTCTAACCATTTGTCAAAATCCGGGCCCATCATCGATTCTCCATGGTTCATAGGTTCATTGTTGTCCAACAACATGACCTCTAAGACAGGGTTCCCGTACCACTCAGGAGTAGTACGCGTCCTTGTCGACCTACGAGGTTCGATAGTAACTTGATCGGAAGCTTCATGATCATCATCATTAACTTCCTTTTCAAATTACGTAGGCTCCATAGAAACATCTTTTTGTGTTGCGCTACTCTATGGCTGAAACAAAGGTTCAACAACCTCATCAAGTTCTATCTTCCTCCCACTCAATTCTTTCGAGAGAAACTCTTTCTCGAGAAAGGACCCAGTTTTAGCAACAAACACTTTGTACTCGGATCTAAGATAGAAGGTATACCCAACTGTTCTTAGGGTATTCTATGAAGATACATTTTTCCGCTTTGGGTTCGAGCTTATCATACATAAGTGTTGCATTCCCAAACTTTAAGAAATGATAGCTTAGGTTTTTGCCAAACCATATGGTGTCATCTCAACAGATTTAGATGGTGCCCTATTTAAAGTGAATGTAGTTGTCTCTTATGCATAACCCCAAAACGATAGTGGCAAATATGATAAGAGACATCATAATTCGCACCATATGCAATAGATCTCGACTACGACATTCGGACACACCATCACACTATGGTGTTTCAGGTGGCGTGAGTTATGAAACAACTTTCACATTGTCTTAAGTTGTATACCAAACTCGTAACTCAGATATTCACCTCTATGATCATATCGTAGACATTTTATCTTCTCGTCACGATGATCTCAAACTTCACTCTGATTCTGCTTGAACTTTTCAAACGATTTAGACTTGTGTTTCATTAAGTAAATATACACTATATCTACTCAAATCATCAGTTAAGGTAAGAAAATAACGATATCCACCGCACGCTACAACACTCATTGGACTGTATACATCAACATGTATCATTTGCAATAAGTCACTTGCCCGTTCCATCAAGCTGGAAAATGGGGGGTTTTAGTCATTTTGCCCTAGAGGCATGGTCTGCATGTCTCAACTGATTCAAAATCGAAAGAGTCCAAAGATCCATCTACATGGATTTTGTTAATGCGCTTTACACCAATATGACATTTAGCGGCAGTGTCGCAAGTATGTGGTACTATCATTATTAACTTTGTATCTTTTGGCATCAATGTTATGAACATGTGTATTACTACGATCAAGATTCAACAAACCATTCTCACTGTGTGCATGACCATTGAAGGTATTATTCATGTAAACAGAATAGCCATTATTCTCTGACTAAAATGAATAACTGTGTTGCAATAAACACGATCCAATCATGTTCATGCTTAACGCAAACACCAAATAACATTTATTTAGGTTTGTCACTAATCCCGAAGGTAGAGAGAGCGTGTGATGTTGATCACATCAACCTTGGAAACATTTCCAACATTCATCGTCACCTCACACTTAGCTAGTCTCCGTTTATTCCATAGCTTTTATTTCGAGTTACTAACATTTAGCAACCGAACTAGTATCCTATACCCAGGTGCTACTAGGAGTACTATCAAGGTACACATCGATAACACGTATATCAAAATATACTTCTGTCGACGTTGTCAGCCTTCTTATCTACCAAGTATCTAGGGTTGTTCCGCTTCAGCGACCGCTCTCCTCATAATCGAAGCACTTAGTCTCGGGTTTGGGTTCAACTTTGGGTTGCTTCACTAGAGCAGCAATTGACTTGCCATCCGTGAAGTTTCCCTCCTTGCCCTTGCCCTTCTTGAAACTAGTGGTTTTACTAACCATCAACACTTGATGCTCCTTCTTGATATCTACCTTCGCGGTGTCAAACATCGCGAATAGCTCAGGGATCATCATTTCCATCCCTGGCATGATTATAGTTCATCACGAAGTTCTAGTAGCTTAGTGATAGTGACTTGGAGAACTATATCAATCACTATCTTATCTGGAAGATTAACTCCCACTCGATTCAAGCGATTGTAGTACCCAGACAATGTGAGCACATGCTCAACAACTGAGCTATTCTCCTTCGTCTTGTAGGCAAAGAATCTTTTTGGAGATCTCATATCTCACAGCATGGGCACGAGCCTGAGATCCCAATTTCAGCTCTTAGAACATCTCATATGTTTCGTGGCGTTCAAAACGTTTTGGAGCCTCAATTCTAAGTCGTAATGCATAATGCTCTAAACTATCAAGTAGTCATCAGAACGTGCCTATCAGATGTTCACAACATCTATAGACGACGCTAGAGGGGTTGGCGCACCGAGCGGTGCATTAAGGACATAAGACTTCTGTCCAGCAATGAGGACAATCCTCAGAGCATGGACCCAGTCCGCATTATTGCTACCAACATCTTTCAACTCTATTTATCTAGGAACATATAAAAATTCAAGGGAGCTACAGCGTAAGCTAGTAATCTACAACATAATTTGCAAAGACACTACTGACTATGTTCATGATAATGAGTTCAAATAATCATATTACCTAAGAACTCCCACTCAAATTGACATCCCTCCGGTCATCCGAGTGATACATGATCCAAATTCACCAACTCAAGTCTGATCATCACGTGAGTTGAGGTGGTTTCAATGGTGAACGTCATCATGTTGATCATATCTACTATATGACTCATGTTCAACCTTTTAGTCTCTTGTGTTCCGAGGCCATGTTTGTACATGCTAGGCTCATCAAGTCTAACTTGAGTTTTCTGCATGTGCAACACTGGCTTGCACCCGTTGTATGTCAACGTACAGTGTATCACACCCGATCATCACGTGGTGTCTCGACACGACGAACTTTCGCAACGGTGCACACTCGGGGAGAACACAATTTATCTTGAAATTTAAGTGAGGGATCACCTTATAATGCTATCGTCGTCCTAAGAAAAACAAGGTGCATAAAAGGATTAACATCACATGCAAATCATAAGTGACATGATATGGCCATGAACTTGTGCTTTTTGATCTCCATCTTGAAAGCATCGGCATGATCTCCATCGTCACCGGCATGACACCATGATCTCCATCATCTTGATCTCCATCGACGTTTTGCCATCGGGGTTGTCACGCCCACCATGCTTCTACTACTATTGCTACCGCTTAGCAATAAAGTAAAGCATTACATAGCGCTTAATGAATGACACACAGGTCATACAATAAGAAGACAACCATATGGCTCCTGCCGCTTGTCGTACTCATCGACATGCAAGTCGTGATATTCTATACAATACATGATCATCTCATACATCACATATATCTCATCATGTAATTGGCCATATCACATCACAACATACCCTGCAAAAACAAGTTAGATGTCCTCTAATTGTTATTGCAAGTTTTACGTGGCTGCTATGGGTATCTAGCAAGAATAATTATCACCTACGCAAAAACCACAACGGCGATACATAAATTGCTTTTCAACCTTCTCAAGGACCGCCTTTGTCAAATCCGATCCAACTAAAGTAGGAGAGCCAAACACCCGTCAGCCATCTTTGTGCAACAAAGTTACACGTTAGTTGATGGAACTGGTCTCTCGTAAGTGTACGAGTAAGTTTGGTCCGGACCGCTTCATCCCACAATACCGCTGAACCAAAACACGACCAAGGGAGGAAGCAATCTAAGCATCAACGCCCACAAACTCCTTTGTGTTCTACTCGAGATCTCATCTACACATAGACCTAGATCATGATGCCACTGTTGGGGAACATTGCATGGGAAACAAAAAAAATCCTACGCACACGCAAGATCTATCCATGGTGATGAGCATCTATGAGAGGGAGAGTGGATCTACATACCCTTGTAGATCGCTAAGCGGGAAGCATTAAGAAACGCGGTTGATGTAGTCGAACGTCTTCGCGATTCAAATCACCAAGCGTCCTGCGATCCCATCACGATCCATCTCGCGATCCAATCATAATCCGTCCCACGATCCAATCACGAATCGTCTTGCGATCTTGATCACGGTCCTTCCGATCTAGCGCCGAACGGACGGCACCTCCGCGTTCAGCACACGTATAGCTCGATGACACTATCCGCCTTCTTGATCCAGCAAGAGGGAGCGGAGAGGTAGATGATTTCTCCATCAGCACAATAGCATGGTGGCGGTGGTGGTGAACTAATCCTGCAGGGCTTCGCCTAAGCACCGCAAAACTAATCTAGAGGAGAAACTGATCTAGGGAAGAAGAGGGCAGCACGTGCCAATTAGGGTTAGATCTTCCCTCTAAATCCTCTAGTATATATAGGAGGGAGGGAGGGGAGGAGGCAGCCTCAAACCCTACAGGTTTGGTCAAAATTGGAGGTGGAGGAGTCCTACTCCAATCCTATTAGGAGTAGGATTCCTCCTTTCCACTTGGAAACTCTTTCCACCTCTGCACCTTTGGATTTTTCCTTCTCAAACCTCATGGGCTTTAGTGGAGGCTTCAGCCATCCCACTAGGGGCTGGTTTGTCTTCTCCCACAGCCCATGAGGCTCCTCGGGGCATGACACCTCTCCCGATGGTCCCCCGATACCCTCCCGGTACACTACCGATGAGCCCGAAACTTTTCCGGTGACCAAAATAGGACTTCCTATATATCAATCTTTACCTACGGACCATTCCGAAGCTCCTCGTGATGTCCAGGATCTCATCCAAGACTCGAACAACCTTAGGTCACCACCATACATAACTCTATACTACCGAAACGTCACTGAACCTTAAGTGTGCAGACCCTACGGCTTCGAGAACTATGTAGACATGACCGAGACACCTCTACGGTCAATAACCAATAGCAGGACCTGAATGCCCATATTGGTTCCTACATATTCTACAAAGATCTTTATCGGTTGAACCTCTATGTCAAGGATTTAGTTAATCTCGTATGATGTTCCCTTTGTTCTTCGGTATGTTACTTGCCCGAGATTCGATCGTCGGCATCTCCATACCTAGTTCAATATCGTTACCGGCAAGTCTCTTTTACTCGTTCTGTAATACAAGATCTCGTGGCTAACACTTTAGTCACATTGCTTGCAAGGCTTGTTGTGATGTTGTATTACTGAGTGGGCCTTGAGATACCTCTCCGTCACACGGAGGAACAAATCACAGTCTTGATCCATGCCAACCCAACAGACACCCTCGAAGATACCTGTAGAGCACCTTTATAGTCACCCAGTTATGTTGTGACGTTTGATGCACACAAGGTACTCCTTCGGTGTCAATGAGTTGCATGATCTCATGGTCATAGGAACAGATACTTGACATGCAGAAAACTGTAGCAATAAACTGACACGATCATATGCTACATTTATAGTTTGGGTCTTGTCCATCACATCATTCTCCTAATGATGTGATCCCGTTATCAAATGACATCTCATGTCCATGGCTAGGAAACCTTAACCATCTTTGATTAACGAGCTAGTCTATTAGAGGCATACTAGGGACATGGTGTTGTCTATGTATCCACACATGTATCTGAGTTTCCGATCAATACAATTCTAGCATGGATAATAAACGATTATCATGAACAAGGAAATATGATAATAACTAATTTATTATTACCTCTAGGGCATATTTTCAACAATTGTTTCTGACTGGATCTCACAACAATGTTGAGGTATACCGTACTCCTGTGTTAAATGTTGCAGCTGCTGCTAGGATAGCTGATTCCATTCAGCCCTCGTAGTCCAAGGCTGGTAGAGGTTGATGCAGATTAGAGCATTGCTAGATGTAGCATAGCATCAGAATTCTGTTGTCTCACAGTCGCGCAACAGGATACACAGTGACTCACCCAGGGCAGAGACTATTTAGTCACCACATAGCCCTGGGTCGCCCTTGCGCCAAAGGGGCGGAGGTTTTCGTGAAGATCAGCTCAGAGATCAATTTCACCATGACGACCACCGTCGAGTGCCCACTCCCCCATGGGGTGGTCCGCATGTGCCCCAGCACCAGGACAAAAGGCGCTCGTTCGGTGACGAGCGGAATGCAGGGTTTGACGCTCGTGATCTCCTCACTCAGAGGCGGATCGACAGAGGCAAAGCCCATAGAGATGGTCTGGACAGAGATTTTCTGAGTGGCAGCATAGCTATTATTTCTGGCCTCGAGTGCTTCAGCAGGGCCATACGTTCTGCAGAGATCCCCCCCCCCCTCAACTTCAGGTTAGCGGCTGGGATCGGGAAATTTTCTGACGAGTCAAAGCCGGAGACTTGGTTGGATGATTACCGAGTGGCAGTCCGGATTGGTGGTGGCAATGATAATGTTGCAATGAAACATTTGTCCTTGATGTTGGATGGTTCGGCCCGTGCATGGATGAATCATTTGGCTCCATACCGTATATATTGCTAGGAAGATCTCGCCCGAGTATTCGTTAGAACTTTTGAGGGCAGTTGCAAGCGTCCTGCCGGGCTGGTTGACTTGCAGCATTGTGTTCAGAAGCCCAATGAGACCTTGATAGATTACATTCAGCGATGATCCACTCTGCATCATACAGTAGAAAATGTTTCTGAACATCAGGATGTTTGTGCTTTCAAGGCTGGTGTAAAATACAGAGAGCTTTACTTGAAGTTCGGTCGAACATGCGATATTTTGCTGAGCAAGATGATGGAAATTGCCAATCGGTACGCCAATGGCGAAGAGGAAGACCGCATCCGCAGCGGCAAAGGAAAGGCAGTCGACAACGAAGCCGGTGGCAATTCCAGTCAGAAGCAGAAGCGGAAGGCTGAGGGCCCTGCTCAAGCAGAGGCAGCTACTCTGGCGGCCCAAGGAAAGAATAAGGGGAAGGCCAAAGGTCAGTTTGTCCCTAAGAAAGGATAGAATCAGTCGGGTACTGATGTCTTGGATCTACCGTGTGCAATACACACGAGAAAAGATGAAGAGGGCAACTTGATATTTCCCAAGCACACCACTCGACAATGTCGACTGCTCATTCAGCAGTTCAAGGAGACTCCGTCGAATGAGAAGACTCCTGAGAATGATGATGAAGACAAAGAAATGTTCCTGGATGTCACCTCTACACTAATAATTTTTGCTTATGCCGAAAGCAAGAGTCGGCTAAAGGTCATCAACAGAGAAGTCAACATGGCTGTCCCAACCACCCCCACCTACCTCAAGTGGTCGCAGTATGCTGTTACGTTTGACCAAACAGACCATCCAGCTCATGTGGCCACTCCTGGCTGACAGGCTTTGGTGGTTTACCCGGTTGTGGGGGGCACTCGACTCCGAAAGGTCCTCATGGATGGTGGTAGCGGTCTGAACATCCTCTATGCAGATACCCTTAAAGGGTTGGGCATTCCGATGTCTCGACTGAGTGAGAGCAACATGCAATTTCATGGGGTCATGCCCGGGAAGAAGGCCAAGTCACTCGGCCATATTGCATTGGATGTGACATTCAGAACAGATAGAAGTTTTCGAAAGGAAAAGTTGATGTTTGAAGTCATGGATTTCCAGAGCGCTTATCGCGCCATTCTGGGTCAGCCTGCGTATGCTCGTTTCATGGCCCGCCCATGTTACGTGTATCTCAAGTTGAAGATGCCAGGTCCTAAGGGTGTGATCACGGTCACTGGCAATCAACAGCAGGCCGAAGAGTTCCTCCAGCAAGGCTCCAAGATCGCCGATCGCCAGATGGCCATGGTTGAGCTGGAAGAATACAAGAAGAGCGATGACCCTATTGATTTGTTGCGCGCTAAGAAGCATGCTTCCGAGTCAGCTTTTTAGTCGGCAGGGGAAGTGAAGAAAGTGCACATTCACCCGACAGATTCAACTGTCGCTCCGACCAACATATCATCAACACTCGACAGCAAATAGGAAGCCGAGCTCATCCAGTTCCTCCGTGAGAACTGGGATATCTTCGCATGGAAGCTTGCTGACATGCCAGGGGTTCCCAGGGAGCTGGCTCAGCACCGACTGAGAGTTGATCCGAAAGCCAAACCTGTCAAGGAGCATTTGTGTTGATCGGTGGCAGAAAAGCGTAAAGCAATCGGCAAAGAGGTGGCTCGTCTCTTGCAAGCCAAGTTCATTCGGGAGATTTACCACTCCGAGTGGCTCTCGAATGTTGTCATGGTTCCCAAGAAGGACAATTCACTACGTATGTGTACAGACTTCAAGCATATCAATCGGGCATGCCCGAAGGATCATTTTCCGCTCCCCCGCATAGATCAGATTGTTGACTCGACTGCGGGATGCGAGCGTTTATCGTTTCTAGATGCTTACTCTGGGTACCATTAGATCCGTCTGTTTGGCTCGGATGAAATAAAAACAGCCTTCATCACCCCATTCGGGTGTTTTTGCTACATCACCATGCCATTCGGTTTGGAAAATGTCGGCGCTACTTTCATGCGCATGATTTAGAAGTGTTTACTCGACCAGATCCCTCGGAATGTCAAGACATATATGGATGATATCGTTGTCAAGTCCCGCAAAGGTTCTGACCTGCTGGCTGACTTGGCCGAAACATTCTCCAATCTGAGGAGACACGATATAAAGTGGAATCCGGCTAAACGTACTTTCGGTGTCCCTGGCGGGAAGTTACTCGGTTTCCTCATTTCTAAATGAGGGATCGATGTCAACCCTGAGAAAATCAGCGCCATTACCCAAATGAAGACTCCCATGCGAGTGCATGATGTTCAGAAGCTCACAGGTTGCGTGGCAGCATTGAGTTGATTCACTTCTCGTCTCGGTGAGAAGGCATTGCCTTTGTATCGACTGATGAAGAAGTCAGATACGTTCGAGTGGACTCTAGAGTCCGAAGCAGCATTTGTCGAGCTCAAAACCTATTCTCCACCCGGTGGGTGCTTGCTGCTCCTCGCAGCAAAGAGCCATTACTCCTGTACATCACGGCCACTAATCAGGTCGTTAGTACAGTGTTAACCGTCGAGTGGGAAGAGGAGGGCAAGACTTACAAAGTCCAATGCCCAGTCTATTATGTGTCTGAACTATTGACTCCTTCGAGGCAAAGGTATCCCCATTATCAAAAGCTGGTTTACGGTATTTACCTATCAGCGAAGAAGGTGGCACATTATTTTCAAGACCACTCGATTTCAGTCGTCAGTGATGCTCTGTTATCCAAGATTCTCAACAATCGGGACGCAACTAGTCGAGTGGCTAAGTGGGCAATCGACTCTTATATTTTGAAATCAAGTTTGAATCCAAGAAAGCGATCAAGTCTTAGGCACTGGCAGATTTTATGGCCGAGTGGATTGAACAGCAGCAACCAATTCAGGTTCACTCGTCACATTGGACCATGTTCTTTGACGTCTCTAAAATTTTGATGGGTCTGGTGCTGGTATTGTCTTGATATCTCCGAAGGGCGACAAACTCAGTTACGTCATGCAAATCCACTTCGATTCCTCCAACAATGAAGTAAAATATGAAGCACTTTTGTATGGGTTCCGCATGGCTATATCACACGGCGTCAAACGCCTGATGGTTTATGGCAACTCAGATTTGGTGGTCAATCAACTGATGAAAGAGGGGGCGTTCGAAACCCTGCCATGTCTGGAACTTCATCATGTTCCTCGAGTGAAGAATCAAGCAGCTGATGAGCTAGCAAAGATTGGATCCACTCGACGACCTGTCCCCAACAATGTGTTTTTAGAACATCTTCATAATCCTTCAGTACAGGAAGATCCTTTCACCGAAGAGCCCCCGCAAGCTATGAGCTCCACCGATCTGACTGAAGTCGATGTCCCTGCAGTAATTGATTTAGTAGTGGAGATTCTGGTCGTCATTCCCAATTAGACGATGCCCTATATTGCATATACCCTTAGACAAGAACTCCCTAAAGATGAGACAGAAGCACGATAGATTGTGCGCGGGTTGAAAGCTTTTACTGTGATAGGGGATCAGCTATTCAGAGAAAGCACGACTGGCGTAACACAGCGTTGCATTTCCCCCGAAGAAGGTCGAGTGGTTCTGGATGAAATTCACTCGGGAACTTGCAGCCATCATGCGTCCTCGCAGACAATCATCGCTAAAGCATACCGAGCTGGTTTCTTCTGGTCGTGGGCCAATGAGATGGCCAAAGATATTGTCGATCATTGTGAGGGGTGGCAGTTTTATGCAAACTTATCCCACAAGTCGGCATCTGCCTTGAAGACAATCCCCCTTTCCTGGCCGTTTGCTGTCTGGGGCCTAGATATGGTTGGTCCCTTTCGGAGTGGAAAAGGTGGATTCACTCATTTGCTGGTCGTAGTCGACAAATTTACAAAATGGATAGAGGTCAAGTCGATAAAGAAGTTGAACTCTCGCACGGCGGTCACATTCATGAGTGAAATAGTTTTCCGATATGGCGTTCCTCACAACATCATCACGGATAATGGCACCAACTCACATTCATGAGTGAAATAGTTTTCCGATATGGCGTTCCTCACAACATCATCACGGATAATGGCACCAACTTTGACTCGGAAGAATTCAGAAACTTCTGCACCTCTCAAGGCACTCGGGTGGATTATGCGTCTGTTGCACACCCTCAAACCAATGGACAAGTTGAGCAAGCTAACGGCCTCATCCTGCAAGGTTTGAAGCCTCATATCATGTGCGACTTAGATCATGCTGACGGAGCCTGGGTGACTGAGCTGCCATCTGTTTTATGGGGCTTGAGAACAACGCCTAATCGGTCGACTGGACGGACTCCTTTTTTGCTGGTCTATGGAGCCGAAGCTGTCCTATTGAGTGATTTGTTTCACAACTCTCCTCGAGTGGAAATTTATTCTGAAGCCGAAGCTGAACAAGCCAGACAGGATGGTGTCGACCTCCTAGAGGAAGAGCGAGAGATGGCCCTGATCTGGACCACAACTTATTAGCAAGATCTATGGCGCTTCCATGCGAAGAATGTCAAGAGTTGGTCGTTTCATGAGGGAGATTTGGTGCTCCGAGTGGATCAACGGCGTCCTCACAAGATCGCTCTTGTGTGGGAGGGTCCCTTCATCGTCACAAAGGTGTTGAACAACGGAGCTTATCACTTGTACAACCTCAAGAAGCAAATGGACGAGCCACGAGCCTGGAATGCAGATTTGCTCCGGTGCTTCTATACCTAGAGACAGAAAGGTCTTCGATGTAATAAAAATATTTCAGAGCATGTCATGTATGCAAGTTAGACTTCCGCAGTCTTTTGTCGACTCCGATCAAATAAATTCTCGCTTGGGGTCACTCCGAGTGTCGAGCAATCCTCACACCCGTGGGCTTGGCTGCGAACATGCTTTCACCTAAGTTAAAAACCTTGCCGAGTGGATAGCAGTCCATTCACTTGGCAACTTAGTTGTGAACCAGTCTTTGCCTAAGTTCAAAACTACTCCGAGTGTTGAGCGATCCTCACACCCGGGGGCTTAGCTGCGAACATGATTGCTCCTAAGTTAAAAACTCTGCCAAGTGGATAGCAGTCCATTCACTCAGTGACTTAGTTACGAACCAGTCTTCGCCTAAGTTCGAAATTACTCTGAGTGTTGAGCAATCCTCACACTCAGGGGCTTAGCTACAAACATGCTTCCGCCTAAGTAAAATTTCTGCCGAGTGGATAGTAACCCATCTACTCGACAACCTAGTTGCGAATCAATCTTCACCTAGGTGCAAAAATATTCTGAGTGTTGAGCAACCCTCACACTCGGAGGCTCAGCTGCGAACCAGTTTTCACCTAAGTCAAAAACAAATTCAGTCGAACAAACGATTGAAAGCCAAACGCGGATAAATTCAAAAGTTCCATCGCGAATAAATGTTTCGCGAGCAGACGAACGTGCTCAAGCTTAAGGCTTGAATGAAGTTTTAAAGCTGATACAATTCCACTCGGCATACCGAGGCAAATAAAGTTTTTCTCAAAGACCAAGTTTTCAAGCACCCAACGGGCTGGCGGGCTCGATGAACGTGTCCAAGTCGATTCCATCTTCGATCCTTGTGGCTGTGTCGATGAAGGTCTCCATGAAATCTTCAAACTGGAATTTTTTGTATTTACCACTCGGAGCTCCTTCAATTTTTCCTCCCTTGCCTCTTTGCAATGGACCCTTACAAGGGAGAGCGCCACATCAGCTCCGTAGCAGGCAGCAGATTTCTTCCAGGCCTGCACTCGACTGGGAAGGTCATTAAGGCGTGCCATCATGGATGTAAGGTCAAGCTGAAGAGTGTCTTCGGACCACATTCCTTGTCCATCTTCTCCATTGCAGTTTTCCGTCGGAGGACATATGCTTGGATGCCTTGGAGCCTGACGTTGAGTCGGAACATGTTCATGGCCACTGCATCTCCAACAGGTGGTTTAGTAGGATCCATATTGGGCTCGATCTCTTTAGTTTCTCTTTTAAAGCCTGGCAGAATTCTGTTGGCCAAAAGGAATGGGAGGAGAATCAATGAGATACAGTCATCGAAGATTTTATGAAGTTCAATCGATAGAGATACTCACCATCGAGCATGATGTACATCTTCCTCGCGAACTTCCCCAAGTGCTTCTCCCAGCCATTGCTCCTTTTGGTTAGCTGCTCAGTTTTCTTGATAAGCTCCACCTGCTCCTGCTTCAGCTTAGAGTTTTCCACCTCCATTTTCTTGGCGGCGGCCAGCTTCTGATCAGCAGCTTCAGTCTTCTCCTTCGCTACCCGTTGAGCATCAGCAAGTGCTTTGTCCTTGTCCTCCAACGCCTTCTTCATGGTATCTAAAGAAATAGCATTGTTGAGTCATGCTTGGAGTCGACGATTTTCATCGCGTACGTCTGTTCGAGTGAAAACACTCGGTTCAAAGCATGGATAGTGAGGGTAAGAATGTGTCGGGTCGACAGAAGTTACCTCCCAGAGTTTTCAATTCAGTCCTCACTCGCTCCAAACTGCTATTGGAGACCTCCAAGTCCACTCACAGCCTGTTCCTTTCATCTTCAAGGTCCTTATACTGCGTGCCAAGTTCGCAAGCTCTCTAAAATCAACAAAGAAAGAAATTCAGTCGACAATAAATACCTACACTCCCGAGTGCAAAAGGTCAAAAACGGTCGACTGGGTGGTGCGCCCCACCCCGCTACCCTGAAGTAGCATCATATCATCGTTGATGAAATGATGTCCATGAAACCTGCATTCAGGGGAAGAAGAATTCAAGCAAAAGTCCACCCGACATGTTGGGTGGCACCTGTACTCCGCATACCATAAACAACCCAGAGTTCAAGATGGTTCCTGTCAGACCCCCGCCAGTGCAAGCACTCGACGGTGGTCTCGAGGACTACACCCAGTGGGTGCACTCAGAGTGCCCCCACTGGAACTGCTAAGACTCGATCTGTCGAGTGACCCATCAACCCCACTTTGCTCCTTTGTAGCGTCATATCATGGTTGATGAAGTGATATCCATGAAACCTACAAGGAAGCCTCGGTGTGGGAACGGTTAAGAAAAAAAAGTACACTCGATCGTACTCCGCGTACAGCAGAAATCCTGAGTTCAAGTTTTTAAGACTACTGCTCATCGTCTACGATCAACAGTAGCCTCGGGGACTACACCCAGTGGGTGCACTCAGCGTGCCCCCACTGGTTCCTAAAACATTTGACAAGGTCTGCCTTGTCTGAGCATTCGACGGTCTCTATCAGACCCCCGCCAGTCCAAGCACTCGACGGTGGTCTCGGGGACTACACCTAGTGGGTGCACTCAACGTGCCCCCACTAGATATTCTAACTCTCGATCCGTCTAGTGGCAAAGAAATAAAAAAACATGCGCAAGCATATGAATATCGTCTCTTTAAACACCCCTGCCAATGCAAGCACTCGACAGCGGTCTTGGGGACTACACCCAGTGGGTGCACTCAGAGTGCCCCCACTAGACATGCTAACGCTCGATCCATCGAGTGATCCCCGCCCCACTACCCTGAGATAGCGTCATATCATGGTTGATGAATGATATCCATGAAACCTACAAGGTAGCTTTGGTGTGGGACGGCCAGGAGAAAATTTCGCTCGACATGTCGAGCAACAAACGTATTCCACATACGTCGAACTCTAAGATCCCTGCGAGTGCAAGCACTCGACAGCGGTCTCGAGGACTACACCTAGTGGGTGCACTCAGCGTGCCCCCACTGGACCAAAACCTACTCGATTAAGACCCGATCTATTCAAGTGGACAACTTTCAAATATTCTACAAGAGGAAAGCAAACAGCCAGTGGGTGTACAATCAAAGTAGACAGGAATTCAATCAGAAATGTACTTACAATCGAACTTACTCGGACATTGGTGCGAAGCGTCGTGCTGGCATCATAAGCCAACTTGCTGGCCTCATACACCTCCTTGGTGCGCAGCAGCATCTGCTCCGCCTGGATCATGGCCTCCTTTGCAGCCCCGGTCTGATCCTTCGGGACGCAGTGCAGAGGAAAAGTAGTCACCGGCGGGATGGGCGTAGTGGCTGGGGCAGTCGAGGTAGTCTGAGCTAGTTCGGTTGGAGTCAATGTCACGATAGTTGAAACGGCTGGTGGAGCACTCGACAGAGGCACCGTTGGATCAGCTCTGACACGTGTCGAGTCGCTTATCCCCTAGGAGGATCCAGCAGTCGACCGTTGAGGCGTCTATGCTGACAGAGCTCTTCGGGTGCGTATGCGCAGGGTGCTTAAGATCTCACCTTCACCTCTCGCACCTCAAGGCTTTTCCTCATCATCTTCCAGTTGAATGATTTCTGTGAATATCAATCGGCAACGTTAACTCTTGCAATCAATGAATCCCATTCAAGAAGCAGAATTAGGAAAAGATTTGTTTACCTCTATGGGAAGTAGTCGCGTCAGCAGTATCTACATCCATGGCCTCCTCTCCGTCCTGTGGAGGCGACATCACTGAGGTAGCATCTCTGGTAGATCAAACGACACTCGGTCAACAAGAATTCAAAGTCACAATCGATAGCGAGAGTTGGAAGTAAACACTTACATGGAGACGACAGGCACAGCCACCTTCATGCGGGGCAGAGCTTTGCGAGGTTTTGCTGCATTGGGCTTGAGTTGCTTTGCCGATCGTTCACTTGACTCGATGGTTAGGGTCGACTCCAATTCGGGTTCTTTTCACTCAGAGCCGGGGCCTTGTTCGCAGTAGTTGTTGGGTCTTAACGGGTCTTGGAGCGGCGTTCGGTGCGTTGAGGAGACTCGACTTCCTCCTCGTTCTCACCCGAGTCTTCATATTCGTCTTCACTATCATAAGAGCCCTCGACATCCACGCTGCCGCCCTCGCTCTCCCCACCATCTTCAGGCTGGTTCCCATTGGGCACAGGCGAGTACATGTGCGTCCACTCCTGCATGGTTCAAACAATGAAGTCAGTTAACAAATTAATCAACCACTCAACAGAATGGTGCATCGGTCGACAAGGTGTAATTTACAAGATTCTTTGGCAGATTTTTGGTTGGGTAAGGTTGGATCCTCTTGGCTCCTAGGGGATTGTCGCAAGCTCCGGTGATACTGCGAAGCCACTGCTCGATAGTTGCTTGCGAAACCTCTTCTGGATGTGTCCGGGTCGAGTCTTCGTGGCCTGCATAGTGCCACATAGTGTGGTCCCTAGCCTGGAGTGGTTGGATCCGTCGACTGAGGAACGTCTCCAGGAGGTCCATGCCAGTCACTCCGCCACAAACAAGTTTCACTACGGCATCCACCAAGATTCCCACTTGGACTTTTTCTCCTTCTGACACCTTTAGGGACTTGGGGATGGCAGGGCGATCAGATGTGAAAGGGGAAAGGCCAGTTGACATATTGGGAGAAGCTACAACTTTGCAATAAAACCATGCCAACTGCCAGCCTCTAACGGATTCAGGAAAGGTCATGGAAGGAAAAGAACTACGAGATCTCTTTTGGATTTCTAGACCACCACACAACTGCATTACATGAGTCTTTCCATCCTCGGGGAGGGCCTTCTTTACAATCTGCGATCTAACAGTGAAAATGTGCTTGAACAATCCCTAGTGGGGAGAGCAGCCCAGAAAGCACTCACACAAGGTGATGAATACGGACAAGTACAAGAAGGCAATCGGCGGAAAGTGGTGGAGCTGAGCTCCGAAGAAGTTCAGGAACCCTCTAAAGAATGGATGGGGAGGCATGGAAAAACCTCTTTCGACGTGGGAGAGAAGGAGAACCCGCTCCCCTTCACGCGGCTCCGGCTCGCGCTTTCCCTCCAGCAGCCTCCAAGCACCATCCGCCACGAGCCCATCGACGACAAGGTTCTCAACGTCCGTGCGAGTGACCACAAGGGGAGAAAGTCCCTCTGGATCCATCCCGACGGTGTGGTGAACCGAGCGGTCGAGGGCTTCTTGGCCTTGCCCTTCGCGGCCCCCTTCTTGGCATGCTCCAACTTCTCCGTGGTTCCCTTTGTCATTGCGGCGGCAGAGCTCGTCAGAGCAGAGCGGGGCGGAGTGCTGGAGACAAGGGAGGCGGAGGAAGAGAGGAAATTTGGGGAAAGGTACTATGCAATCCACGGCGCCTCAGGATTTATACCCGGCCGAGTGCCTCACTGACGGGTGGACCCGCGAGATCCCCGCATATCCCAACCGCAGACGACGCCCTGTATGTGGCGGAAGGAGCGACACAGAAATCGAGGCATCATGCCCCCACTCACTCCAGTCGTAGCGTCATCATCGCAGACGCGCGCCCTTCCCAAATTTTCATATCTCGCAAGATCCGGGCCTGATAGACCGACCCGTCACCTCCAAAGATTCCTTCAGTTCACTCAGAACAAGATCGACATTGAACATTCACTCGGGCACTTTCAAGGCTGAATCGATCCGGGCGAATGACGAAGAGTGCAGTCGACGCAAGTTTCGTTGAAGCCCTGAATATCATTCGGAATATTCGGTGCCTTGTCCTGAACTGGCGTCGATACCCCCTCTCACCACTCGAACCCTGATCCATTCGGGGGCTAATGGTGAGGATATATACCTAGGGTAGGGTCCTAGTCCTGACCTACATACCCTACCTAAGGACACTACATCTAAGGACTTAAAGATCACAAGAAAGATTCTAACTGGGTTCCCCATGACACTCAAGTCACTCGACAATACATCCACTCAAAAGCTTCTTACTCCACTCGACAGTCACCTGTCACTCAGAAGACCTCACTTCCAGTCGACGCCAGAAGACCAAAAGCCACCCCCAGGAGGCCAACCGGCAGGCGTTAGGCCAGTCGTCATTAGTAGCATTTATGATGTACGTTACCAGTAACGCTAGTCTTTATACCCACGATCGGACCCTTGCATGCCTAGCAATTATGAGGGGCAGTGAACTCTATATAAGCCACCCCTCTCCTCTGGCACAAGGGTTTGCAACCATTGTAATCACTATTCTCCACACGACAAAGCTCCGGAGCACTGAGACATAGGGCTGTTACCTCCACGAGAGGGGCCTCAACTCATACATTCGTGTGTACATCCTCGTCGTAGCTAGGACTCTTCCCTCTCCCTTCGTACCCCTACCTTCTACTGTCAGGTTTGTTCCCACGACAGACACCGTTTCCGAAGACCTCGAGGAGGTTCCGCGAAGGAGCCTACGGGTCAAGCCCCCTCCAAAAAGGTTAGGATCCGAAGACCCTCCCATTCATTGTGAATAGATTTAGAGCTTGCTAAAATGCAGGTTATTGGCTTTTTATCCCCCGGCACGTCATCCCCACCGATGTGATATCAGACGGGGAGACCCCGCCTGCCGAACTGGCGGAGAGCGGGGATGCCTCGCATCCCACCACTCCGAGCACCACGAGGGACGTCGTGGAGGTGTCGTCCCAACACGCTCCTATGGAGCCAGACACCGGTGACGGGGAGGAAAACACCATGGCCGAGGCTAATGCTTCGTCCACCGAAGACCGGGGAGCGATAGCCCACCCAGACATTGAGGAGACTGGACGAGCGGGTGCCCAGTCTCCTCCAACGGCCTCTCCAGAACACAACACGCCTCCGGAGGCAACGGTTCAAACCCCGGTTGGTGATCGGGAGATTCGATCATCACCGGCTCCACCAACTACTGGGTGGCCGGTGATGGAGGAGGCTCTATCAAGCTCCTCCCTTTCCTAAGAGCACCGCACCCTTATGGGTTCGGCGTTGCAGAGCAATCACTCCATTAACAACGGACTGAAGGAGGCCTTCAAGGGTCTCCTATCGAGTTTTCAAGTAAGTCACCTGATGTTCTTATTTGCAAAGTTTTTATTTATTTCTATTGTATACATGGTAGCCCCCGAGCCCTATGTGAGGTGAAAAAACTCACCTAGGGGTCACTCTTGCATCCGATATCGGACTAGATACACTTTAAGTGTCCAGCATGTTAGGATAACTCCTAATAAGGTCCAACATAAGATTGGATTGACTATAATTCCGGAATTGATAAGCCATGTAATATATCAACTGTATGTGTAATGGAGGCTTCGTCATCAGCGGCGGCAATAAATGGCGCCGAGTTGGACGAGCTAAATCAGAAGCTTAAGCACTCTGAAGACGAAGTTGAGGCCCTTAACCAAAGATTCGACGAGGCCCAAGGTATGTCAAAGCAAAATCCGAATACCTTTGTCTGAAATCCATCGTCCGAATACTGTCAATGCAGCTTTTTCACATTGTATGATGTACGCGCAGCTTCGGCGAAAGAGATGGAGAGTCTCAAGGCTGAGCTCCAACGCGCGAAGGACAAAGCAGCCGCCGAGAGGGCGACTGCTAAAGAAATGGTGGTCGCCCTTTTCGCCATGCGAGCCACCAGTGGCAAGCATGAGGCTCACGTGGCGGAGGTCCAGCAAGAGCTCAAGGACGCCAGTGAAAAATGTGAGGCCTTGGAGCAGAAGAATAAGGCGAGCTTGGCAGAACCGTCCACTTTAAAAGTCGAACTCCAAAAGGAGCGGGTGGACAGACGGTTCTACGAGGAGCAGTGCGCTAAGCCAAAGACATAACAAATGGTAAGCCATACTCACTAAAGTGCGTATTTGGGGATAGCAAATTCGAATTGCTTACCCAGGTGTGGTGATCCTCAGGCGCCTCCTCCGATCTCCAGAAGAGCATGGCGGACTCCAATCAGCTGTTCGCCTCGCGGGGAGAAGGAGATGAAGCTCGGTTGTTCTGGGCACAGTTCGGAGCCCCTGAGCGTCCTCCTCTTCTAGTGGAGCAGCTGAAACATCTGATGGACCTGCACCAGATGGCGGAGCCGGCCATGAAGGACCTCTGCATCCTCTTATGGCCCAGCGAGCCGCTGCCAGGCAGCTACTTTGACCTGGTGCAGAGGTTGATTGCTGCTTCACCCTGCCTCGACACCGTCAAGCGCTCCTCCTGCATCGAGGGAGTCCGGATGGCCCTTGCAAGAGCGAATTTGCACTAGCCGAGGCTAGATCCAATGAAGGTAGTCACCGCCCCGCCACCTCCCGGGAAGGAGCATAGACACCCTGAGATATACTTTGATGGAGTGATGGAGAGTGCTCGGGTGATAGCGCCCCAGTATCCGAGCGATCATTTATTTGAATGAACTTTAATGCGTCTGAAGACTTGTCCAAACTTTTGATGATATTATTTATTGTTCTTATATGTTTTGCATTCCTTTATAACTCCTATGTGGCCGTTTAATACTGAAAGATGTGAGTCGTCAGCTTCATCCCCCATGTAGATACTACATGGGGTGTCTATGCCAATGCATTATGTCCCTTAGCCGAATTATCGAAACCCGAAGGCGGTACAATGCAGCATACTAGGCAATCAGACTATAGTGCTTTATTTCTTTCACTTAGCTGTAGGGGTGCAAAAAGGACTATAGGAAGCGTACGATTAGCCACCAAAGTGATGTGATGTTCGGACGAACCGTGGCCAAAGCCTATATCACAATGTTTGCATAAAGGGCAAATTCCTCGTATAACACGGAATAACCGCTTACGAGGATTGAAGTATAATACTTCCATCTCAGGTTCATAGACCGGATCTCTCATACTATGATAGTTAGTTTTCGGCTTTCTCCCCTCAGGTGCTTGACGAGACTATCCGGAAGCACAATCGCAGGGGTGCTCCCTTTGCCCTTTTAGCCGAACGAGCGAAACGTAAAGGGTAGGCACAGGAGCCGGGCAACCCAACTATTGACCCAAGACATAGCTCGGAACCGATGCATATAAATTGAACACCAAGACGCCGAACACATGATAGAATGTACATAAGGAGATTTGTTTTTAAACTCGAGCCCCCGGTCTATTAGCCGGTTGCCTCGCATCGTACCGAACAGGTCCACGAGACGAGGGAGAAGGTGAAAATATGCACCAAAAAAGGACAGATGAGGCAAACTTGTCCCACGCAATTTATATTTTTCTCAACAACTCTTATAACTCGGATTGCCGAAGCAACTATTTACAGGTATGTGAAAGAAAAAAAGTATACGGGAGTTGTTGTACCACAGGTCTTCGATTGATAACCTGATGTCCTTGATAAGCCCCGTTGCTAGTTGACTCCTGCTCTTAGATGCACCTTGATGGGTGTTAGTGTTCGGCGAATGGATCTTGCAAACAAGGTCTTGAGAGGCCGCCAAATTGTAGGTGAGCTTTACGCCAGAGGCAGGTTCTTTAGGAGCACCTGCATTTTGTCCGACGACATGTTGAGGGTAGAGGTTCAGGCCAGCCACACACGCATCTTTATTTCCCCACTGCTACCCATGGAATTTTAAGTGTGAAGTTGTGCCTCCTTGGCACATACTTTGCTGGTATTAGGGTTGTGCGGTGGGGGGAAAGTCCCTATTGAAGGGAGGAGGAAGAATCTGAGTTTTCGGTCTGAAGCCGAACTCGCTTCCCAGCCTTGTGTGCCTTTATGGCGGATGTCGGAACTTGCCGATCTTCTTTGTAGCTGAATTTGGCCGCCAGGGCCAGTGCATGTTCCTCAGTTCTAAGGGAGCGCTATGTATTGCCGTTAACAGTAATGACCCCCTTGGGGCCCAGCATCTTGAGCTTGAGGTATGCATAATGTAGGAGTGCGTTAAAATGAGTGAACGTTGTCTGACCAAGCAGCGTGTGATAGCCGCTGTGGAAGGGCACAATGTCTAAGATCAAGTCTTCACTGCGAAACTTATCGTGCGAGCCGAACACAACTTCCAAGGTTACGAAACCTGTACATCGGGCCTCGACGCCTGGGATCACTCCTTTGAAGGTAATGCTACTAGGTTTGATCATTGACGGATCGATGCCCATCTTTTTCACCGTACCTGAGTAAATCAGGTTAAGGCTGTTTCCTCCGTCCATTAGGACTTTTTTGAGGTGATACCCATCTATAATGGGGTCTAGGACGAGGGCCGCCGAACCCCCATGACAGATACTGGTCGGGTGATTGCACCGATCAAAGGTGATAGGGTATGTCGACCATGGGTTGTACTTCGGGGCTACGGGTTCCATAGCGTAGACCTCCCGAAGGGTGCGCTTCCTCTCCTTCTTAGGTATATGGGTGGCGTATATCATATTCACTGTTTTGACTTCAGGAGGAAATTTATTCTGTCTGCCACCAATTGGACCCCGAGGCTCATCCTTGTCCTTGCCGAGAGAGCTTTTGCCTTGGTCCTCGGGAGGTATCTTGCCGGCCTGTTTAAACACCCAGCAATTGTGGTGTGTGATTGGCAGGATTCTCCAGAGTCCCATGGATTTGGCAAGGCCTTTCCATGATCTTCTCCAGCTGGGTGGGTCTGACACGATTGCCTTTACGAGGCTTCTTCCGCTGCCCAAGTCAGGAGTTGCGGAATCCGGCGTTTACAGCCATGTCATCCGCATCGCTATTATTGTGCAGGCGCTTATTCTTATTGCACTTTGGTTTTCCGTTACCATCCCGGGATTTAGAGGCTACGGGATCTTCGGAATTGTGGCTGCATCTTGCCAGCCAATTGTCTTCGCCCGCACAAAAGAGGGTCATGAGGGAGGTAAGGGCAGGCATGGACCAAGGTTTATCCTGGCCAAGCTGCTGGGCCAGCCATTCGTCCCGAATATTGTCCTGGAAGGAGGCTATGTCATCTGGACAGTCGAAAATTTGGTTCTTCTTAGTCAAGAACCGATTCCAGAATTGCCAGGTAGACTCGCTGGGCTTCTGGACGACGTTGCTGAGATCGCAAGAGTCCAGCGGGCAGACATACGTTCCCTGGAAGTTAGAGAAGAATGCATCTTCCAGGTCTTCCCAGCATCCAACGGATTTTTCGGGGAGGCTGTTTAACAAGTGTCGAGTTGGCCCCTTAAGCTTAAGAGGTAGATATTTGATGGAATGGAGATCGTCTCCTCGCGCCATGTGGATATGGAGGAGGAAGTCCTCAATCCATACGGTTGGGTCAGTAGTCCCATCTGAAAGCACAACATGCACCCTTGGTGGTTTTGATAATTCATGACAACATACATTCTCTCTTGGACTAACACCTCTATCTAGTGTATTTCAGATAATAGTCCATGGAGAGTTGAGTTGGCAAAAGGATTGTGGAGATTGTGGAATCACCCCAAGATTCAAGGAAATAGGTTGCCCAAGCTTCAAGCAAGAGGACTCTATATTTTACATTTGTGAGAAATCACTTTGAGTCTATAGGAAAGCCAATACTATTAAAAGGGGGTAAAGTTTTGATGGTGAACAATATGCTCAAACATGCATAAGTGACAGTCACCAAAACAACCACATACTCTCCCACCAAAGTCTGTCCTAAGCCAAACATGCAAATTGGTGCAACCAACATTCCTATCCCGGTGCCACCGAGTTCCAAACCCTAGACAGACTCGGCCAAACCCTAACACTTCGGTGCAGCCGACACTACACTCGGTGCCACCGAGTTGGGTTGCCAACTTTCTATTACGCAAGTTCTCATTTTCGGTCCGACCGAGAATGGTAAATCAGCATCACCGAGTTTGGTAAATCTGACCATTGGTCACCTTGTCGGTGCAACCGAGAATTGTATATCGGTCCCTCCGAGATTCAAAAGTTGCCACTTTTAGTCACTTTGGTACCACTAAGATTCACATCGGTGTCACGGAGTCTGACTTATTGTGTGTAACGGTTGGATTTTTGGGGATGCCTATATATACCCCTTCACCACCACCCACTCAAAAGAGAAGCACTCAGAACTATTCCATACCTATCCTACTCAGTTTTTTGAGAGAGAACCACCTACCCTTGTGTTGAGGTCAAGATCTTCCACTCCAACCATATGGATCTTGATTTCTAGCCACCCCAAGTTGCTTTCCACCAATCCCATCTCTTCTACCAAGCCAAATCTGTGAGAGAGAGATTGTGTGTTGAGGAGTCTATCATCTTGAAGCACAAGAGCAAGGAGTTCATTGTCATTACCGAGCCTATTACGTTTTGGAGGGTGGTGCCTCCTAGATTGGTTAGGTGTCGCTTGGGAGCCTCCTACTTCATGTTGTGGAGTGAACCAAGAAGTTTTTAAGGGCAAGGAGATCGCCTAATTCGTGAAGATCTACCCTTAGTGGGGCTAGTCCTTCATGGACAAAAGTTGTATGGAATAGTCAAGGTTCCTACTTCGTGGACCCTTATGGGTGGAGCCCTCCATGGACTCTCGCTGCTGTTACCCTCCGTGGGTTGAAGACTCCATAAACATGGACGTACGATAGCACCACCTATCGGAACCATGGGAAAAATCTTTGCGTCTCCTATTGTGTTTGATCTTCATATCCCATCTCTATACTTCATATGCAATGTCTTTACTTTCCGCTGCCATTTTTGTAGACATGCATGTGTAGGGCTGTTAGACTTGCCAGACTTGCTAAAATAGTTAAAATCTGCCAACCAATTAACTTGAGAAAAGGTTAGGTTTAAATTCCTGCTAGTAGTCTATTCACCCCCCCTATAGACACCTCTCTCTCGATCCTACAAGTGGTATCGGAGCTTTGGTCTCCATTGCTTTGGTTTAATCACCGTGGAGGAAGATGGATGTGTCTAGAATGAAGAGTTTGAGTTGTAGAGTGCCCATTCTTGATGGAGAGTACTATAGTCAATGGAAGAATGCCATGATTGATCTATTTAATAGATTCCATTTGACTAAATATATTGAAAACCCCTATGTGATCCCTAGTGATGAATTGCATGCCACACACGAAGAGAAAATTAACATGCTTGGTAACCTAAGGACTACCAATCTTATTGTTAGAGGTTTACCAAGATTCGTGCTTTCTCAAATGAAGAACTTTGCATGTGCTTATACCTTATGGACTGATTTGGAGAAACAATATCCAAATCTTTCCCTAGGAAATCTTGATGAAATTCTTCATAAAACTGTTGCCTTTCACAAAATGAAGCCTAGTGATCCAAACTTTGATAAATGCCTATTTGAGCTCCGTGATCTTATGTGTGCTAAAGGAGATGTCACCACTATCAACAATGTTGTCTTTAAAGCCATTCGCATTCATAAACTTGAGCATTGTCATGATCACTATTCTAAAGAATCCCTTGTTCTTTATGACGAGGATTTCCCACTTGATGATGACAATGTGGAACATGGCTACTATGAAGAAGATGGGTTGTTCGACATCAAGTATGAGAAGATCATGAAGAATCTGAGTCTTAAGGCAAACTTTAAGGATGTCTGGAGGAAAAGAGTGGATTCTCGACAGCGGATGTACGGATCATATGACTGGTGATAAAGACATCCAAGAGATCATGCCTAATCAAGGTCCTCGACGGTACGTGACCTTTGGAGACAACTCTAAGGGTAAGGTACTTGGCCTTGGTAAGGTGGCCATATCCCATGATAGATCTATTCAAAAGGTTATGCTTGTTGAATCCCTTGGTTACAATCTTCTTTCCATATCTAGACTTGCCGACTTTAGATTCGGTGTTCTATTTATGAAATTAGATTGTCAAGTGTTTCGGCAAGATAATCATAAAATGGTCTTTACCAGTTTCCGTAGAGGTGATCTATACATTGTTGATTTCACTAAAAGATCCAAGCCTCGCATCTGTTTAATTGCAAAATCTTCTAAAGGTTGGCTTTGGCATAGAAGACTTGGACATGTAGGCATGCGCAATCTAGATAAGCTAATCAAAGGTGATCATATACTTGGTGTTAAATATGTTATCTTTGACAAAGATAGACTTTGTAGTGCTTGTCAAGCTGGAAAGCAAGTAGGTGGAAGTCATACAGTTAAGAATATCATGACTACTAGGAGACCACTCGAGTTACTTCACATGGATCTTTTTGGTCCCAATGCTTACAAGAGTCTTGGTGGAAATTCCTATGGTCTAGTTATAGTTGATGATTTTTCCAGATTTGCGTGGGTATTCTTTCCTGATGATAAGTCGCGGGTTCAAAAGATCTTCAAGAACTTCGCTCGCAAAGCGAAAAATCAGTTTGAAGTGAAGATCAAGAAGGTTCGAAATGATAACGG
The DNA here is from genome assembly GCA_022496015.1 of Hordeum marinum. Lineage (NCBI taxonomy): Eukaryota > Viridiplantae > Streptophyta > Magnoliopsida > Poales > Poaceae > Hordeum > Hordeum marinum. The sequence continues at coordinate 149,790,102 of CM039674.1, forward strand.
ATCGGAGTTCAAGAACACCCATGTGGATACCTTTATTGACGAAGAAGGTGTCTCACATGAATTCTCAGCTACGTACACACCTCAACAAAATGGAGTTATTGAGAGGAAGAACCGGATGCTCATTGAGATGGCAAGAATGATGCTTGACGAATACAAGACGCCAAGACACTTTTGGGCAGAAGCCGTTGAAACAACATGTCATGCCACAAACCATCTTTACTTACACAAGCTTCTTGGTAAAATGGCATACGAGCTACTCACCGATAACAAACCTCAAGTCAGATACTTTCGGGTATTTGGCTCAAAGTGCTACATTCTTGATAAGCATCATCATACTAAATTTGCTCCTAAATCTCATAAAGGATTCCTACTTGGTTACGGATCGAACTCTCACACTTATCGTGTCTACAACAACTTCACTCGAAAAGTTGAAGAGACGGTAGATGTGAAGTTTGATGAATCTAATGGTTCGCAAGTCGAACAATTGCCAAATGATGTAGGTGATAAGGATCCTTCGAAAGCCATACTAGATCTACCCATTGGCAAGATTCGTCCCATGGAGGTGAAGGAGAGTACTTCATCAAATCAAGTGGAAGCCCCTACCTCACATCAAGGTGAACCTCAAATTTGCCAAAGGGAGAGAAGTTACATTAAATGATTCCCTTAGTCTTCTAAATGGACCCTACTTTCAATGACCCTTGATCTCCAGGATTCCTTCCTTATCAATGATCCTTGTCACTACTCCCAAGTTTAACCTTTTTGGTACTTTATGCCAAAGGGGGGAATATCAAAGCTTCATGCTAAAGGGAGAGTTACATGCTTATGCAAAGGGGCAGATATGATTTAGGGGGAGAGAAAAACATCAAAATTTCACACTTATATAATCAAGGAGAGAAACAACAATGTAGGGGAACAAAACTACTTTTGGAGAAAAGTCTCAAGTGAACAAAGGATTGCTTTTCTCACCCTATCCGATCCCAATATCTACATGCTGAGATTCAAGGGGAGAGGATGTACTACCATATTTATATCAAAGGGGAGAAAAGATGTAATAGATTAATGCTAAAGGTGGAGACTGATAGAGGAGAAGTTGTCCCTATCTTTCGATGAGATGGTGGCTATCGTTTTTGGTGGAGTAGACTTTGACGATCTGACTACGAACGTGTGATGATGTCGCGCCTTAGCAATCGCTAAACCAACTCCGAGAGGTTATTGACCACGCCGGAGCATGATCAACCTGACCACGAGGGTCTGTTTCCTGCATGCAAACGAAGAACAAGCAAGAAACTAAGATTGCAATCTAGATATTGCGAATATAAGAGGAAAGCTTTATTGATGGAAGTGGGGTTCTATGACGCCTTTGCCTGGTCGTGGAACACAAACGAAGAACGCGGAGTTGTAGCTATGGCGAACTTGTAATCTAAACAAAACCCAAACCTAAAACGACGCCCTAAGTATTGTATATATGGGGGAATAGAGGGGAATTACGTGGCCCCTTGGAGGAGGGGTCCGAAACCGACCCTAACTCAGTTTCCGCATACATACGGCTCTAAAAACAGCCTATACTATGGTATTTCAAAATTACATGGGCCTGGCCCAAAAATAAGGTGGCGCAACACCTATATTAGCCTAGGGACGAATTTTATAAAGTGGCATCATGCATATTTCATCAGCTTCTTGCTCCCATTATGGTGGCTTCAAAGTGCGAAAATCATCAGTGGAAACTCCATTGTTCTTTCCCACGCGTGCACCTTCTTCTCCATGCTTGATCCTGCTCCAATGGTCATCTTTCTTGTCCATGCTAGGTCCTTCATTCATAAGTAAAACAAAAGTATCTAATTTAGGAAGCATCATATGTTCATGAACATTAGAAGGATTTCCAAGAAACTAAAGTACCTGGTAATTCAATTGACGTGTGCGAGCTCTAGTAATTGGTCCTGTATGTATAGCAGTCGGAGTTGTGGGTGTAACATTAGTAGAGATGTCCTCATCATCCTCCCCTTCTTGAATTGAATTCGTCCTCGAAGGAAACTCATCTTCCTCACCCAAATAAGGCTTCAAATCTGCAATGTTAAAAGTGGGGCTAACCCCAAACTCTACAGACAGCTCAAGTTTATATGCATTATCATTTATTTTCTCTAACACCTTAAAAGGACCATTAGCATGTGGCATTAGCTTTGACTTACGCAAATCAGGAAATCTATCCTTACGCAAATGTAACCAAATAAGATCTCCAGGTGCAAAGACAACATGTTTTCTACCCTTATCTCCACCAATTTTGTATTTAGCATTCATACGCTCAATGTTTTCCTTTGTTAACTCATGCATCTTTAATATCAATTCAGCACGTTCTTTAGCATCAAAATTGAAGATGGAAGAGGCAACAAATCAATAGGTGCACGAGGTAAGAAACCATATACAACTTCAAAATGGCACATCTTAGTGGTAGAATGTAGCAAACGATTATAAGCAAATTCAATATGAGGCAAGCATTCTTCCCACATTTTCAGGTTATTCTTCAAAACAGCCCTAAGCATAGTAGACAATAATCTATTGACTACTTCAGTTTGGGGATGACATGTAGTACTAAAAAGCAGTTTAGTACCCAACTTAGCCCATAAACATCTCCAAAAGTGGCTAAGAAATTTAGCATCACGATCTGAAACAATTGTATTTGGCACACCATGCAACCGAAAAATTTCACGAAAGAACAAATCAGCAACATGAGCAGCAACATCTCTTTTATGACATGGTATAAAGTGTGCCATTTTGGAAAATCTATCCACGACAACAAATATGCTATCCCTCCCCTTATTTGTTCGAGGTAAACCTAAAACAAAGTCCATAGATATATTCTCCCAAGGAACACTAGGTACAGGCAAAGGCATATATAAACCATGAGGATTGAGTCGTGACTTAGCTTTTTGACATGTAGTGCAGCGAGCAATAAAACGCTCAACATCCCGTCTCATCTTTGGCCAAAAGAAATGTGTAGAAAGTACGTCCTCCGTCTTCTTCACGCCAAAGTGTCCCATTAATCCTCCTCTGTGCGCCTCCTGTAACAACAAAAGACGAACGAAGCAAGCTAGAATGCATAGCTTGTTAGCACGGAACACAAATCCATCATTAATAACAAACTTGTTCCATGTTCTTCCTTCTTTACAATTCTGCAACACATCTCTAAATTCAGCATCATGCACATATTGATCTTTGATGGTCTCCAAACCAAATATTTTAAAAGTCAAGTTGTGTAGTATAATGACGAGACAAAGCATTAGCAATAACATTTTCTTTACCCTTCTTGTGTTTAATGACATAAGGGAAAGTCTCAATGAATTCAACCCATTTAGCATGTCTACGGTTCAGTTTTGCTTGACTTTTAATATGTTTCAAAGATTCATGATTAGAATGTATAACAAATTCTTTGGGCCATAAATAATGTTGCCATGTTTCCAAAGTCCGAACAAGAGCATATAATTCCTTATCATAAGTAGAATAATTCAGACTAGGCCCACTCAATTTTTCAGAAAAGTATGCAACAGGTTTATCATCTTGTAATAACACACCTCCTAACCCAATTCCACTAGCATCACATTCAAGCTCGAAAGTCTTATTAAAATCAGGAAGTTGGAGTAAAGGAGCATGTGTTAACTTATCTTCAAGACCGTGAAGACTTCTTCCTGTGCGGTACCCCAAAAAAAGGCATGTCCTTCTTTGTAAGCTCATTGAGAGGCGCAGCAATGGTGCTGAAATCTCTCACAAAACACCTATAGAAACCAGCGAGGCCAAGAAAACTCCTCACTTGTGTGACCATTTTGGGTTGCGGCCAACTCTTAATAGCTTCAATCTTGGCTTTATCAACTTCAATTCCCTGTGGAGTAACAACATAGCCAAGAAAAGATACTTGGTCAGTGCAAAGGTGCACTTCCTAAGGTTACCAAACAAACATGCATCACGTAGAGCAATAAAAACAACACGTAAATGTTCTAAATGTTCCTCCAAAGATCTACTAAAAATCAATATATCATCAAAATAGACTACCACAAATTGTCCAATGAAAGCACGTAAAACCTCGTTCATTAATCTCATGAAAGTGCTAGACGCGAGCCTAAAACACCAACAAAATCACGACGCTACACGTAATCAAGGGAAGAGCACACTCTGGAAAAAATCCTTTTTTTTGTCGGCAAAAATCACTATGACGGCAAGTGTCTCAAAACACTCCGGAGAACCTAAAATCAAGATAGGGAAAAATATTTTCGGTCGAAAATTTTTTGGGCCAAAACGTGCTCTGCAAAGCGTGCCAGACTCTTTTTTTCGACACCTACGCAGGTAGGAAAACGCGAATCCGAAATCAAAAGGATCTCGAAACTAAACCTAAAACGAGTTGGACTCGGATTGGTGGCGGATTTGTGGTGGTATATATGGACACCAATGGATAGTGATGGTGGGTGGTGATATATGATAGCGGTGATGATGGTGGTGGTATATGGCAACTATGAAGACGATGCGGTGGCGGCGTGACAACCTATGAATAGAACTCGAAACTCTAAAGGACTAGACACTAAGACCAGCAACTCGACACGACGATGTAACCGCAAAATCAACAAAGCAAAATACTGAAAAGACTATGCAAAGGCTCAGATTGGTTCGGATATGATGATCTAACCCTAATTTTTTTGTGGCTTTTTCGTGGACTATAGGTATGAAGAACAGATGCGATCTAAACTACGAAAACTGGTAAAATCTCACCGAACAACCTGAAAATCTGATACCACTTGATAGAGGCAAAGTTGTCCCTGTCTTTCGATGAGATGGTGGCTATCGTTTTTGGTGGAGTAGACTTTGACGATCCGACTACGAACGTGTGATGACGTCGCGCCTTAGCAATCGCTAAACCAACTCCGAGAGGTTATTGACCATGTCGAAGCACGATCAACCTGACCACGAGGGTTTGTTTCCTGCATGCAAACGAAGAACAAGCAAGAAACTAAGATTGCAATCTGGATATTGTGAATATAAGAGGAAAGCTTTATTGATGGAAGTGGGGTTCTGTGACGCCTTTGTCTGGTCGTGGAACACAAACGAAGAACGCGAAGTTGCAGCTATGGAAAACTTGTAATCTAAACAAAACCCAAACCTAAAACGACGCCCTAAGGGCTGTATATATAGGGGAATACAGGGGAATTTTGTGGCCCCTTGGAGGAGGGGTTCGAAACCGACCCTAACTCAGTTTCCCCATACATACGGACTCTAAAAATAGCCTATAATATGGTATTTCGAAATTACATGGGCCTGGCCCAAAAATAAGGTGGCGCAACACCTATATTAGCCTAGGGACGAATTTTATAAAGTGACATCATGCATATTTCGTCCAAGGCTTCTTGCTCCCATTAAGGTGGCTTCAAAGTGCAAAAATCATCACTGAAAGCTCCATTGTTCTTTCCCGCGCGCACACCTTCTTCTCCATGCTTGATCCCGCTCCAATGGTCATCCTTATTTTCCATTCTAGGTCCTTCATTCATAAGTAAAACAAAAGTATCTAATTTAAGCAGCATCATATGTTCATGAACATTAGAAGGATTTCCAAGAAACGAAAGTACCTGGTAATTCAATTGACGTGCGCGAGCTCTAGTAATTGGTCTTGTATGTATAGCAGTCGGAGTTGTGGGTGTAACATTAGTAGGGATGTCCTCATCAGAGACATATCAATCTTAATGATTATCATATTTTATATGTTCTCTACATCTTGATACTCGTTGAGTTCTATTGCTTTTGTTTAGTAGAATACTCTTGTGTTTCCTAACATTGTTTTCTCAAGTGTGTCTCTACTACTAGAATGGTCAAGAACTCAAGGTAAGTATATGCATCATATCTTTGATCAACATGATCTCTTGCTTCTTGCACATATTGTTTGCAAGAGTGAAGTCTTGATCAAGGATATACATTTCATTCACATATATTGATGCATATAGCCAAGATACACATGACTCTTCTATACCTTTCATTTATATGTGTGTCCATGCATTACAAAGCAACTATCCTTTAAAGGGTTGCACACATTTAGGGGGAGGAAATCTAAGTCATGTGTTTCTCAAAGTCTTCATTGCATTCATGCATATATTTAATTAAAGCTTTGATTGTATGTTGTCATCAATTACCAAAAAGGGGGAGATTGAAAGCACAACATGCTCCCTTGGTGGTTTTGATAATTCATGACAACATACATTGTCTCTTGGACTAACACCTCTATCTAGTGTATTTCAGATAATAGTCCATGGAGAGTTGAGTTGGCAAAAGGATTGTGGAGATTGTGGAATCACCCCAAGATTCAAGGAAATAGGTTGGCCAAGCTTCAATCAAGAGGACTCTACATTTTACATTTGTGAGAAATCACTTTGAGTCTATAGGAAAGCCAATACTATTAAAAGGGGGTAAAGTTTTGATGGTGAACAATATGCTCAAACGTGCACAAGTGATAGTCACAAAAACATCCACATACTCTCCCACCAAAGTCTGTCCTAAGCCAAACAAGCAAATTGGTGCAACCAACATTCCTATCATGGTGCCACCGAGTTCCAAACCCTAGACAGACTCAGACAAACCCTAACACTTCGGTGCAGCCGACACTGCACTCGGTGCCACCGAGTTGGGTTGCTAACTTTCTGTTACGCAAGTTGTTATTTTTGGTCCGACCGAGAATGGTGAATCGACGTCACCAAGTTTAGTAAATCTGACCGTTGGTCACCTTATCGGTGCAACCGAGAATTGTATATCGGTCCCTCCGAGATTCAAAAGTTGCCACTTTTAGTCACTTCGGTAGCACCAAGATTTACACATCGGTGTCACCGAGTCTGACTTATTGTGTGTAACAATTGGATTATTGGGGATGCCTATATATACCCCTTCACCACCACCCACTCGAAAGAGAAGCACTCAGAACTATTTTATACATATCCTACTCAGTTTTCTGAGAGAGAACCAGCTACCCTTGTGTTGAGGTCAAGATCTTCCACTCCAACCATATGGATCTTGATTTCTAGCCTCCCCAAGTTGCTTCCCACCAATCCCATCTCTTCTACCAAGCCAAATCTGTGAGAGAGAGATTGTGTGTTGAGGAGTCTATCATCTTGAAGCACAAGAGCAAGGAGTTCATCGTCATTACCGAGCCTATTACCTTTTGGAGGGTGGTGCCTCCTAGATTGGTTAGGTGTCGCTTGGGAGCCTCCTACTTCGTGTTGTCGAGTGAACCAAGAAGTTTGTAAGGGCAAGGAGATCGCCTATTTCGTGTTGTCGAGTGAACCAAGAAGTTTGTAAGGGCAAGGAGATCGCCTACTTCGTGAAGATCTACCCTTAGTGAGGCTAGTCCTTCATGGACGGAAGCCGTATGGAATAGTCAAGGTTGCTACTTCGTGGACCCTTATGGGTGGAGCCCTTCGTGGACTCTCGCGACTCTTACCCTTCGTGGGTTGAAGACTCCATAAATGTGGGCGTACGATAGCACCACCTATCGGAACCACGGGAAAAATCTTTGCGTCTCTTATTGCGTTTGATCTTCCTATCCCATCTCTTTACTTCAAATGCAATGCCTTTACTTTCCACTGCCATATTTGTAGACATGCATGTGTAGGGTTGTTAGACTTGCTAGACTTGCTAAAATAGTTAAAATCTGCCGACCAATTAACTTGGGAAAAGGTTAGGTTTTAAATTCCTGATAGTAGTCTATTCACCCCACCCCACCCCCTCTAGACACACCTCTCTCGATCCTACACCATCATATTGTTCTATATTCACAGGTTTAAACCCCTCGGGGAACTGATGTCGCATTACCTCATCTGTGAAGCACAGTGGGTGAGTGGCGCCTCTGACCCGTGCTATGTCGCGCCTGTATTCGGCGTTTGTGTGGTCCTGGTTGTGTTCCCGGACTCTATTATTTTGGTCAAACCATGGTCTGTACCCGCCCCGTCTATCGGGTGAGTATTCTCTGGATCCATAGATGGATCTTGTACGGCATGCTTTGTGATCCAGGTCATCTCGCAAGTCAAACCTGTCATTGGGCTCTAATGGCTCCTTGGCCCATCTTCAGGGCATTACCGGTATTTAACCGGTGTCATCAGTCGTCCTGTCCCGCCCGCGAGGGGGCGGTCCGGCTTGTCGTATGGATTACGGTTCGGAGACGGAGTATCAGTGAGTTCGTCATCGAATTGCGATAGCAGCCTTCTCCGTGGGTAGCTTTTGGGATGGTCCGATAGACCGGTGTCGTATACTTCCTCAGCTGAGAGGAATTTCGTCCATCGATCATTGAGGTCATCCTGTTCGGCTTTGAGTTGACATTCTTTAGCTTTCAAGCTGCAAGCCGTTGCTATGAGCCGATGCCTGATTTCTTCCTGATCTTCGAGGTTATCAGGGATGTACAAATCATCGGCTTCCGGTATATCTTCCTCCTCGACGGGAGGAAGGTAATTATTGTCTTCGGAGTCATTAACGTTATCGGGGTTGTTCTGGTCCTCAGGCCCTTCTGGACCCTCTAACGGCTGTTCGGGGATATCGGGATTGCCATGGTCAGCAGGGGTACTACCGTCCCCGTTGCTGATAATAGCTTTCCTTCCCTTTTTGCCTTTGGACCGCTTATACGGTTTCCGGCGCCTTGACGGCGCATCGCCCGACTTGTCGCCATCATTGTTAGGTTGTTGTCGTTGTTAGTGGTAGGAGTATCTACCATGTAGACATCGTATGTGGAAGTGGCGGCCCACCTACCGATGTTAACGGGGGGTGGGAGCACGGTCCTCTTCATCCATGTATTCTGCCTCCTCGGAGGCGTAGTCCAGCATGTCGGTTAGATCTTCGATAGTGGCTATCAAGTGGGTGGTGGGTGGGTCGAAAAAATCATCTTGGCCCGCACTGTAACCGAACTGAGCATAGATCGGGGTTGGATCGTCGGCGATATTCATCGATGAGATCCGATCTAGGGCCTCGTCAACCGCTAAGGGCCCGATCGGATCAAGCTGTTCGGAACTTGCGGAGTTAACCTCCAAGGCGTCCGGACATGGGGAGTGTTCGGCGAGAACACTTGTCTGGTCATCTGGCCCAATGGTTGTACCAGGATAGGAGATCGGCTCATCGCCATGGGTGACCCCATTGGCATGTTCGAAGAAAGGGCTCGAGGTTAAAGCCTTAGAGTCATCGGGTGCTATAGGCGAAGCCGCGAGCCCGGTTAACGACAAGTCACCCCGAGAGTCTACGGAGAAATCTAAGTTTCTGAATTTGACCTCTCGATCAGGGGCGAAGCTCTCAACACGGCCTATATGGCCAGTGGGATCAGCATGCAGCACAACGCTGCCAAAGGCGAAGATCTGTCCGGGGACAAAAGTGTCCATGTTACGGACCTCTTCGTTGATGACAAGGCGAGACATCGATTCCATCTTGCTCATAAAGGAACTCTCAATGAAAGCATCAATGTCGGTGTCAAAACCGGCGGATCTCGGGTAGGGGGTCCCGAACTGTGAGACTAGAATCGACGGTAACAAGAGACAAAGGGGACACAGATTTACCCAGGTTCGGGCCCTCCTATGAAGGTAATACCCTACGTCCTTCTTGGTTGTATTGATGATATGAGGGGTTATAGAGTTGATCTACCTCGAGATCGAATAGCTAACCCTAGATGAGTTATTGTGTCCTATACCCTAAAATCCTCTGTCTTATATAGACACCGAGGATGCCCAGGGTTTACACATGGTCGGTTACACGCCGAAGAGATAAACATGCTTATTTGCCACATCGAACGTGGAGTGCAAACTGTACTTCCCAAAGCTTCTATCTTGGAGACTGGGCCTTCAAATATTCATGTGTTCGGTAAGTAGCCCATATAGTCCGGCCCGCAAGAATAGGCCGGCTTTTTGAGGACCCCTTAATCCAGGACTCCCTCACATCTCTTGCTTCTTCTCGCAAGTGATGAACGGTTAACAGAAGTACCAAATGGTGAAGTGGGCCGACATTTGCTTGCCCAAGGACCTGGGGGGTTGGACCTCCTTGCTTCCCTAGGATGAATGTGGCACTCATGCTTAGGTGGATTTGGTGGATCATTCGAGGGAAGGGAGGGCTCTCGCTGCAACTTATTCATGCAAAGTACCTTCAGGGTGTATCGCTTCTTGCTTGTGCCCATGCGGATGGGTCACAGTTTTGGTAGTCAATTCAGAATATCAAGCTTGAGATTTTACTGGGGCTATCCTTCTCTATTTGGAATGGGGAGGGGGCATGTTTTGGTAAGGTTGCTGGGTTGGCGAAGGCCAATTGTGCACGGGTTTCCCCAACCTGTCTGCTATTTGTGTCGATCCGATGATACTGGTCTCCGTTGCGGTTCAAAATGGGCACTGGAACATCTTGTTTCGTCGCTCGTTTGGGCCTGCAGAGGTGTTGGAATGGGCCAACTTACTAGTGATCATCCATCTAGTGCTCGTGGATCATCCGGACTTCGCTTCCTGGAACCTTAGGCCCTTGGAGAGATTTCTCCGTGGCATCGGCCTACCATGCCTTATGCAGTAGGTTGAATCTTCCCCGGTTAGCGCCGCTTTGGAAGGCGCCTCTCCCCTTGAAGATGAAGATTTTTGTATGGTGACTGTTGAGGAATCGTCTCCCCTCGGGACGGGGGTGCAGCCTGGCCCGGGTAATGGGTTGTGACCCATGTGTGGGGTTCCAGAGACACAGACCCATATCCTCTTCTCTTGCACGGCGTCTAGAGCACTCTGGAGTTTTGTCCAGGAGGCCGTGGGGGCGGATTGGGAGGCTCTCGACCTCGCAGACTCTCTCCAAACGAGAGCGGTATAGACTGGCAGGAAGATACGATTATTTTGGCTAGTTTTTTGGCTTTAGCTTGGACACTATGGACGACACGTAATACGATGGTGATCGAGCGGACATTCCTTTGACGTGCCTCTGGTATCTTCTTCAAAAAAATCCCCTTCCTACGGCATTTGTCCAGTTGGCTAGGCAGCGAAACCGCAACTGGTTGGGCCGGCTCTTGGACAAGCTACATGCCACGGCTCGGCGTCTCGCTACCCCATGTCTTCATGATGTTGTGGCCATTTCTTTTTTTCGCTTTTCTTCTCGATTTTTTTTGGCATGATTGTGCTATTCCCCGGTAAATTTGATTGTTTCGTAGTTTGCTACTCGTTGTATGGATTGGGTGGTTGTTTAATCTATAAAGCGGAAACGAGGAGAAGAAATGCCGAAATTTCCTCGTTCAAGATAACGACCAGCACCTGCTAAGTCGTCGTCTTTTCCCCGAAGACATAAAATAAAAGGAGCCGTCCTCTATCTCTTCCTTTTAGGAAAACGCATGCCCTCTTTGATTCTGTGAACGAGAGCTATAGCCAAGTCGGGTGGGGATTTGCAGGTCGCAAAGAAATCTGGACGAATTCGAGGTCGTTTTCGAAGTGACAGACTCTGAAGGAGCAGTACAAGACAAACACCTGCATCCGTGTTCGGTGCATGTGAGTAATGACTCGTGATTGCTGTGATGGGTCCACCGTCTAAATCATGTGAACCGCGTGGGAAAACACCCCTGGAGAGTCGAAAGGTGATGACTACCAGAAGAGATTGATTGGCCAAAAGCATATGGTCAAGTCTGAGGTATTCGTCGCCTCTGCTCCAGTATGCACACGCAGGGGAAGCCAATACCCACAAATGATCAAACATGGAAAAACTGAACTCTTGTGACCTCATTGAGTGTTATTGCCTACCTGGGCCCGGCAAAACCCAACCAGAGATAAACTCCACAGTTCACTACTGAAGCAAAAGTTGCTTAGTACCGACTCCGTAGAGGGATGTCTATTCTAGACCTCATCCTTAGGGATTGTAACATTTCTCATGCTTAATTAATACATTCCCCTTTACCCCGCAAAAAAAAAAGTAGAGGGATGTCAAAAATGGAAATGTCCACCGGTTGTTTGGTAACAGAAATAAGACTGTATTGTTGTATACTACATGATCATGATGTGCTACTTGAGAATTACATGGAACTGAAAACCTACATGCCAACCAAAATTGGCAAGGCAGGTACAGATTTGGCCAAAAGTACCATATACAGCAGCCCCACATCATCCCGGATAAAGATTACATAACATAACAGTGTCCTGCACACGGACAGCACTCCGGTGCCAGACAGTAGCAACTGGGTTCAGCACCATGCCCTATGATGATGAGGCAATGGCCCTGCTCATACACTTGGCGCCAGAGATACCAAGCCAACACCCTCCTATTAAGATCACTTATGTAATGGCAGCCAACTGACCGGCTCCTTCACCACATCTCTGCTCAACCACAGCGAGGTAGGCGCTGCAGTTCGGCGCCCACACACGAAGCAGCATCAGCAAGACAGCTATCCTGTGAGCCCTTGAAAGACGAGACAAGCGCTTCTACTCGCATCAGAGCTGGCACTGATATTGAGAGTATCATTCCTTGGGTTAGATACTGCCTACAAGAGAATGCTAGGCTGTATAGCAGGCGAGCCAGCGGCAGGGAGGCACCATGCTTCAACGAGTCCAGAAGAGCGCTCAGTTTAGGGAGATTTGTCAGCAAGCCCATTGTGGCCTCCCGAGGTGCTGCCTTGAGCAGCAACACCACGCAATCTGATGCCAAATCACTTATCTGTGGATCTGAATTTCCAACCACCTCCAGAAATATACCCATACTGCCACCAAGGTCGCATATGTCCATGATGCAAGATTGTTGATCAACAGCAATGCTCATGCTGAAGGCGCTATCAACAAGGAGTGCAGGTTCTTTGGTGAGAACAATACTTCTGTTGCTGCCGGTGCCACGGATAATGAAAGCTCTGCACAGTTCCAAGGATGGTTCCAGAAAATCATCCATATCTTTGGCAGTCACAAACTCAAGTAGATTCCCTATTCTTCTGACAACTTGAAGCTGCGAAAGAATATTGGAGTCCATGTCGGGAGCAGATGCCAGAGCAAAACAAAGCTTGACATTGCTTACGTTTGCATTTGAAAGATCTCCAAGCAAAAATTCAAAGCACTGGGATACTGTCGCTTCATTCAGGATATCAGATACCTTAACACAATCATGTTCCATCAGCATTACTAGAAGTTTCTGTGCATACATAGGTATTGGATCTTCATCCTCCGCAAACGAAGGGTACATTGGGAGAAAATATTTGTGAGAGATTGTTTTCAGGTCCGCTAAACATTGTCCATCTGCAATCAATGAGGAATCACTGAAGATCACAATCATCACATCAGACAGTATCTTCAAACACAGGAATCTGGCATCACAATCTTTATTGCCCTTGTATAAGATGGATAAGCTTGGTAGGAATCGACTTGTGAATATTTTGTGTTCCCTAAGTATAACAGAAGGCTCCTCTGTAGCTGCCTCAAGAACGCGCAGCAATGTCATTTGGAAATCATCCCGGGCCTGGAAGTACAATAAAGTGTACACAAATTATCACAAAGAAACGAGTTTAGTGAACCCATTGCGTAATGCAAAGACTGTTAAAGCAAGACAACAACAACAACACTGAGGTGAGTTTATTTTAGACATTGCAGTTTAATATATAATGAATGGTCTCCATATTTTCTCATCAGGTTGGGTCCAGATAGTTGCAGGCCATACCTGAAATGGTGTCTCCAATATCTTCATAAGATTAGCCAACTGGAGCAATACTTGACTTGTCACAACTCTGTGATTGAAGGATACACTCCCAAGAAGATGAAGGATGACAGGAAACAAATGAATTGTGCTCTTTGGATGAGCACGTCCAGTTAAAGCAGTAATAGGTCCATGACGTTTGCCACCCATGACCTGTTGTATATCACTGGATACAGTGTCAAGAATGCCTGGGACCAATGAAGCAATTAACTGAACAAATGCTTCTGTACATTGATGAATGAAACCATCCTTCTCCTTTCCCAATCTATCAACTGCTGATAGTAGCTTTGCATTGCAAAAGAATTGTGGAAGCCACCTTCGACTGTTCTTGCAAAGAAGAGCAACAAATAGAAGGGTTTTCCCCCGCAGAATGTCAGTTGCCTGTTCTATCAGAGAAATAAGTCCAGGTACCAACTGTTTCTCCTCGGTTAATGACAGAATATAGCGGCTCATATTTGGTATGATATGACTGTTTCCTAATGCCGAGTTCAGAAGATTAAGACTTATCTGTTGCTCACGTGGATTGCCCTTAAGGAGTGTGCATGCAATATCCTTGAACGATAGCTTCTCCAGTATTAAATGAGTACATGATGAACTAAATCGAGCTAGGCGGCTCAAACAAGAAATTGCGATAAGCCTTGTATTCTCCTGCTTCCCAGTTGCTTTATAGATGTAGCAAAGATGGCCAATTACATCTTGGGAAGCAAACCGTGATGTCCAATCTGTCCCTTGGCTACATATATTATCGATTGTCCGTAAGGCATAAAGCTGGGCTAGATCGTCTTCCCCTTTACGCAAGATAGATGACACCAGTGCGATTACAGAACTAGGAACCTGCACAGTTTGCCAAGTTAAATCATGAGAAATCAGTGGTTTGAATTTGTAGCTGCAAACCAAAGGAAAGGAGCCACTCATATGTATATCTAGGCTACATGACCACATACAACTAAGATATTTATATAAATATCTTCATGTTCCAATACATACTCTTTTATGTTCTTATAAAAACTGAAAAAGCTCAACGCACACATTCATAATAAACATTTGCCTAGACACATGAATAAAGAAAAGAGCGTGTATCGAAACATGAAGTCGGTATCTACTATCTAGCCATATTCCTTCCCTCTTAATCTAAAATTGACTCCTAATGCAGCATCCACGTTAAGCCACGTCACCGCAGAAATCGCAGTCGTTGAATTTTATTGAGGATCAATCATGTCTTATATCTTAACAGTTGGGCCTACGAACAGTCGTGTCCTTTAGTTAAAAGACACAACTCCTATTTATGGAAAAACACGTCCTTTGGTACAAAAATGTCTCGCTGTGGAAAGAAAAGCCCCTTAAAATAATGTCACTTCATGGTAAAACATATTAATAATTAATAGGAATGAAAAGAAGCATAATGATTATCACATATTATAAAATTTAGTCTGTAACTTCCCAAAAGTTGTGACCATTGTAAATTTGTAATTGCCTTAACTATGCTAGAACACTAATGTACCAAAATTTAACATTTCAATTTGTTTACGCACTTTAACAGCATTTGAACTTTGCAACTCTATGTTTAAAACGCAAATTTTATCTATAAATATTTCAAAACTAACTAACTAAAATATTTAATGTGGGCTATACGCTAGTTTATGTATATGTGTACAAATTAGTTCTTACAGTTAATATACTTTGAACTTCCAATGAATTTCTACTTCAGTACATTAGGGTGGGCAAAGAGAATATGCTCCTGTAGAAGAAATCAGTACCAACTATTAAAGATGTTGGAATCTAATTCCCAGCATCTTACCGCCACAACTTTATCTTTTCACAACGCGATGCAGTATAGGGTAATACAAGATAAGTCCAAGTAAATCAACCATTGACGTGCAAATAAACATGTAGAGCATATTTTTCATTTGGAGTTTCTAACCTGCCACAAAGCACCAGATTTGTTGTCCTTCATAGGAGACTCTTGGGCATTGCTTTCTTTGCTGTCCTGATCAGATTGAGTTGATATGTAGAACAGTAATTCTCCAAGTGTTGCCATACAGAATCTCCTCAGTTTATCATGCCGGTCCCTTAAGCCATCTGACAAGGCATTAACAATTCCTGAACTAGCTAGCTCTGCATCAAGGATAGTGGAGTAGCGTATCAACAGTCCCATAAGTGAAGCAACCTGGACACGCAAGACTGAAGTTTTTGATAGTCGAAGCATTTTTATAAGCAACAACATAATTGGGCCATTAGTGATTATATTTGCAGCATCAGAGTTCATGCTTAACAACTCCAGGTATCTGATGATATTCTGTTTCTCTGAGACCTGAAAAGACCCACTCAAACTCTGAATTATCTGGCTACTGAATGCATTCATCTGTTCTCGTGGTAACCTGATATAATCAGCAGCAGGAAGAGCTTCAAAAGGAAGCACAGGGACAGTCTCGGTAGCTTTATCTCCCTTTTTACTGGGCATAACTGGTTTAACTGCAAGATCTGTTGGATGCCAGAATGCTTCGGAGATGTTAGACAGCTCAGAACCCGTTGCAGCACCAGATGTTATCTTTGGACGCGCTTTCCTCATACAGAAACTAGGTGGAGTGGCCACCACATCAAGATTCTCTGAGCAGTTCTGCCCAGCTTTCAATATGGTATCAGGCTTAACAGAACACTCATCCGTGAGCATATCCACCTGATTTATGCAGTTCTCTTCATTGCCATCAGTTCCTTCAGTCGTATGTTTTTCATCTGCTGTGGATCCAGCATTATCTGATGCATCATTATCATCAGGTGCATCACCTTCTGGATTTTCACCAAAATCAAGCTCCATGTCATTATTTTCTATCTTAACTTCAGCCTCATTTTCATCTGTTTCCGTGGGAGGACGCCTGTAGTTCTCCTTGTCCTTTTCCCTTTGCAAATTTTTCTTAGCTATGCGAGACATTCTAAGGACATTTACACCCTTCAAACCATCAGCCTTACAAGGTTTGGCATTATTTTTCTTTCCAGTTTGCACATTCTTAACAGGGGTTGTGAACACCTTGGCAGAATTTTCATCTTTCTTGCGTAGGTGTTCACGAGTCTTGGGTGGCGTCAGCTGTCTGGAAGGTTTATCCCCATTTCGCTCAGCTAAATAAGGTGTAGTGGGAAGTCCAACCATGTTGTCGAAGGCAGGTTGAGGAGGTAAAGGAATCATTGGCATACTGTTTCTCCAAAAGTTGTGTGCACATAGTTCAGACCACTGTAGTCTTTCAGCTGGGTCTTTCATGAGTAAGCAGTTGATCAGATTCTGGAAAGACCTTGACGAGTTATCAGGTAAAGGTGGTGCAGGCTCTGAAAGTATGGATTTGACTAATTGGGTAAATTCACGACCCACGAAAGGAGGTCTTCCTGCATAGCATTCATATAGCACACAACCAAGAGCCCAGAAATCAGAAGCATATGAATGGACTCCTCCCTCTTGGAACAACTCAGGAGCCATGTAACATGGTGTTCCCCTCATAGGTTGTGGCACCTAAAGGTCATGCGTTCAAACCGAGGAAAAACATTAAAACAAGATAAAACCAAACCAAATGGAACACTTGAAGAAAAGGAAATGGGACCTCACATCTCCAGGGTCAGTCTTCTCGATGTCCTTTAAACGTCTTGCTAATCCAAAATCACACAGCTAGAACAATAAGGGGAAATTACTGTTAGTTCCCAGCAATTTTCTGTTCCTTTGCTGTCACTGTATTTACATATTTCACAGTGCTCTACTGATTACCTTCATGCATCCAAACTCATCCAGTAGAATGTTAGATGGCTTCAGATCACAATATATAATTCCTTGTGAATGCAAGAACCTAACACACATGTTTTCAGACAATCAAAGTCCACCCATAATACAATAAGTATATTGAAACGAGGTTACCAAAGAAACTTTACAGGAGGGCTTTGACAAGATCATAAGCCAGGTCGTGCATGGCACTTTCAGGCAGCTTCTTATCCTGCATGAAAATAGACATGAGACAGAATACATAAAGGCAAAGCAGGCAGAAAAATGGAGTAGCATTTGTCTTCAGTCTTCACTGATGTTACGTATAGTAAAAGGTCTGCATATGTCACACAACAGGTCTCTGGAACACAAACAAGCACCTAGAGAATTGCATGGGTCACCCTTATCAACATGTGTCTGTAGGATGACAAGCAAGCAGAAAAATTGGGTAGCATTTTGTCTTCACTGATGTTACATATAGTAAAAGGTCTGCATATCTACTCACACAACAGGTCTCTGGAACACAAACAACCACCAGAGAATTATGTGGTGGGTCGCCATTATCAACACGTGTTGTCTAGGATGACAAGCAAGTACTGATAAACAGGCTTGCAAAAGCTTTGAGCCGCAACAATATAATACACTAATAAAAAAAATAGAGCAGCGTTATCAGGATAGCAAATAAGTCAAGCATTTCATAGAGTCAAAGAATATGCAGGGCGCATTGAGTGTTTCCAAGTGGAGAAAATGGAGAGAAGCACTCCAGTTTCCCATCTTGAAGCAGTTAATTGTCTAATTCTTTTCCAAGTGGAGCACAAGCGAGACTAAAGTTCATACTTCGATGCATAAACACAAAGTATTAAAACCGCAAATGCTATAAAATATAAAATAGAATTAAGATCATAAAAGCAGCTGGTTCAGGCTGAGCATACTTCAATGTAATGAAAAATTAGTTTGCTCAAGCAAAAATAGTTTTAGTACCATTCACAACTTCAAGTTGTCAGATTGAAGTTACACAATTATGAATAGCAACAATAACAAGATTGTGTGGAACATCTATTCCTCTTGGAAGAGCAATTAGCAAGCTGTCATATAAAGTTTCATGTGGAATTTTCCTAAAAGCTAATGAAAACGTTAGGTTTTGTTTCCTGTACTTCTAGTTCAAATATTCCGAGCTCCTAAACTTTTTAGTTTTTCTCACTAATCTGTGATATCTGCAGAACATATCGATTACAAACATATGCAAGTGAATGTTTTGTGTTCCCTCCTTCAAATGAGAGAAATGCATACATTGTTTAAAAGGATAAGCAAGATACCTGCTCGAGCAAGCCCTTGAGGTCTCCACCAACACAATATTCCAATACTAGCCAGAAATGTGCTGAAGTTTCGTACCTAGGGAGAAAAACAAGACATAGTTATGGTATACACTAGGATGGTCAAATGTTAAGTGAACAATAAGGATAACCTCAACAAGAATAGCAAAGTATTTGTCATCGCTATACTGCAAATTAGCACAGGCCAAAGCAATAAGTCAATACAACTCCCTAGAAACTTACCAAGAGTAAAATTTCAGGACATTTGGATGATCTAAAGAATGAAGCATCCGGACCTGCAAAGATAAGTTGAAAAGCATCATTGGCACAAAGGAACAAACTAAAAAATAAACAAATTATGTGCATGAGCATTGATTAAACTTATGATAGAACATCTAAGAATGCTTACAAAGCTTGAGAATGATTCTCTCTGTGGTAACAATTCATCTACCTTATTGATATTTACCCTTGAGCGGTTGCTCAGAAAGACAAAGGCACATCTAAAAGAAAAATAGGTCCTTCGGAGGACAATGAAAAAAACTAAGTACAAACCCAATTAAAGAACAGCATTTGCCAATAGTAAGTCAACAACATTCATTAGTGCGCACAGGTTGTAACTCATCTTCATGGGCACATCTCTTTTATAATTGGGTATGAGAAAAAAAACTATGTGCAAAATTATTACAAAGTTCATGTTTGTCCAGCACTTGAAAATAAGAATTCGTGATGCTTTGTGGCAAGAGAAAAACAGCAGCGCATTAATCACGTCAAGCTTATCATTATCTAACATCTAGGCTGGCGCAGTTTCCCCTTCATACTGCATCATTTCTCAAGCAAAACACTAACCAGAAATCAGAAATGCTTCGGCAAACAACAATTAATCAAATACTGACATGTGCCAAGCCTCAACCCGAAGCCACGGAAGATTCATCAAGTAAATCATGCGAATCGCGACATACACGCACTAGCACGTGAATAAAGTTGCCAGACCAAGTAGCCGCTCCTAAACCAATGCAAACGCCGCACAACCTTCGATTCAAAAATATCCCCCAAAATTGACGCGCCGGGGTGAAGAGGGTTCAGATAGAAGTGAAAGAGGGGCTGGCTCACCTCGTTGAGGACCTTGGAGCGCTGCGACTTGTCGACGCTCTTGACGGCGAAGTACTCGATGGTTTTCTTCTTACGCCCTTTGTAGACAGTCTTCCGCCACAACCCCGCCGAAAAGAAAAACACGGAAACAATCAGAGATCCCTCGCATTCGAGCCAGCCCCGGCCCGATACGGGCGGATCCGAGGCCGGAGAAGGGGGCGAAGATGGAAGAGAGGGGGGCGGAGGGTTACCGAGTGCTTGCCGCGGCCAATGGCCTCGTAGACGTGGAAGTTGTTCATGGCGGAGCAGCAACAGCAGGAGGGGGGGGGGGGGGGGGGGGGGAGGAAGAGGAGGGCTCCTCCTCTGGTCTCCTGCTAGGTTAGCGCTTGTGATCTGAGGCCGCCGGGGAAGTGGACGAAACAGGGAGCGGAGCGGAGGGGGGAAGAGGGAGATAGGGAGCGGGATTTCGATTTGAGATGGCCGCCGCTCGGCTAGTTTGGACTTTGGACTAGTTTGGGGCTTTCGGTTTCGGAGGAGGCGCTCCTGTTGGTTTTCGAATTTTCTATCGTTTCGTCGTCTTCAGTTTGGCTGTGATTGTTTCATCTGACACCCTGCATTTGATCTTTATTAGTCACACAAGAGCATCTTCAACAGAGGATTAAAAACCTTTGTAGCCAAAAAACGATGTGAGCATTTCAGTCGTGGAACCTCGAAAACCGTGCAATCCAGACGTGCAGGTCCGTTCGTCGTCTGGACGTCCTTTTCCACAAATCAGGGAAGCTTTGCGGGGGCTTCGAACCTCTACCTGATAAGAGCATCTTGCAAATTCCGTATATCGCCGATCCATAAAATTAGTTTACAGTTCATGAAAAAACAGTTTTATAGGTTTGCATGGGCTGCTGTGTAGTAGACCTCTGTGACATCCCAAGTGATATCCCTACCTTATTTGGCATGTAACCCCATGTATGAACCTTGTGTCATGAGCTATGAGATGTATGTTTGCTTCTTGCCATTCATGTGTTTGCATTCATGCATCGTCATACATCATTCCCATTTCATTCATGTGTCATGTTGGTTTTTCTTATGCTTGCTATGATGTGGTGGTGGTGAATGGTGGTTGTGACATGTGAGAGGTTGTGAGTGGTTGGATCCAAGTGTGTGCATCTCCTTTTCTTCTCCTCTCTTTTTTCTTTGCAACATCCCCTCCAAAACCCCTTTTCTCCTATATTTATTTATCTTCAGATTTTAAGTTGTTTTATAATTGTTTAAAAATGTTCATGAGGTGGCCCCATATGTTTTGTGTAATGTGAGTATGTTGGAATTACTGTTTGGGGTTTGTTGGAATTGTGTTTTAAATTAACAGGAGCTATTATTTTAAATATTAAATAAATTACTTGTTTTATAATTCAACTTAATAATTTTAATAAAAGGTGCACATTATTTCCTACTCAAAGTTATTTTTGTTTTGCTCAAAACCCTTTTAATTTGCTCTGGGTATTATTTTGTTGTGGCTGGTTTTTATTAAATGTAAACCCCTTTTATTTCTCTGGGTTTTAGAGTGTGTGTGAGAGGACAGTGGGCCGCGGCCCAGCCCAGCTGGCACAATGGCCACCTGCCTCGTTCCCTTTCCTCCGTCCGCTAGCAGAGAGGGTGAGAGAGCAGAGTGCGTGCGCGAGCACCGTCGCCGTCGCCGTTAGCAGCTCAGACGTCGAGGCCCCCTTCAAATAGAGCGTGGATCCCTAGGGTTCCATCCCTCCTCTCTTCTCCCTCCGCCGCCGCCGCTTTCCCCTTCTTCCTCCTCCTCCTTCTTCCTCTGTTCTTCTTCTTCTTTTCAGGTTCAGAAAAAGTGGTAGGTTCAGAGTGAGGCAGGGGTCGGCGGGCTCGTCGCCGGTGTCCCTTCGGTGTAGCCCCGCCGCCTTCAAGATGGTCCGCGGAGAGCCGGAGCCGTCCGCGTCTCGTTCCCGGTGCTAGGAGGCCTCGGGAGGCCTTCTTCTTCCTCCTCCTCGTCGCCGGAGCGTCGTCGGGCTTCTTCCTCTCCGTGCGCGTCGTCTCCGCCTCTCCTTCCCCTTCGTCGCCGTCGATCGCGTCCTCGTGTCTCCGTGAGCCCCTCTGTAAGCAGCCCGTCCTCGCCGCCCCCTCTCCTCGCCGTAATTTGTAGTCTCGTCGCCGTAGTGCCGTCGCCGCCACTCGGAAGCCCCAAGCTTGGGCTCGCCTCCGGTCCCCCTCGTCGCGAGATGAGGTGAGGGATGGAGCCCCCGTAGGTTCCTCTTTCGATTTCGCCGCTCCCCTTCGCCGGAGACCCCTTGCTTCGCCGGGGATCGTCGTCGCCCCGCCGCTGTCGCTACCGTTGTTGCTCTGCAGTGTGTGCGTGTGTAGTTTCAGTTTCGTCAGATAGTGTGCGCGTGTGGTATTAGAGCTGCGGATCCCCCTTCCTGTTAAGTTTCGGCGCCGTAGCGCAGTGGTGTGGTCGCGTGTGTTTAACCCCGAGGTCAGGGGTTCGACCCCCTAAACCTCCCTTTTCTTTTTCTTTTTTTTCTTTCTTTTCTTCCTTGTTTTTCTTTTCTCTTGCTTACACACATGTGTGTGTGTGTGTGCATTTCAGCATATGTATGTATGTGTGTTGGACTCCTTGCCATGTGGTGTGCTTGCACATGTGTATGGTGGTGTGTGTATGTACCAAGTGGTACATATGCACATGTATGCATACATGTGAGATATGTTTGTGTGTGTGTTTAGTGCTTACATCTACATGCTTATGAAGATGTGAGTGTGTGTGTGTGCATGTAGGTGTGTGGTGCACCATGCATGACACATGTGTGTGTGTGCTCTTTGCACACCCATACATGTGTGTGTTCTTGTGAGTGAGTGTAGTGTGTAGGTGTGTGTGTATGTGGGCATACATGCATGAAATGCATGTGTGCCTATGTGCACTCATGCTTGTGTGTGGCATGCTAGTGGTTGGATGTGTGTGCTCTACATACACTCACTTGGAGTGATGTGTATGTGTATGAGTAGCTCCATGTGTAGGGTTCCCTCTTAGTGCATATGAGCATAGTTACTCTTCTAGCTAGCTTTATCCTTTCTTGATGCCATGCCATGATATCATGTTCCTAGGATGCTATATAACCATTTCCAACATGTTGGGGATATGACCCCACGATATGAACCGCCCCGGAGGCTCCGGGTCATGTTGTTGGCTTGTGAGCCGGCCCAAAGGTGAGTCGTAAGACTGGTGGCCCAGGAAGATAGGCGGCTCAAGGTGTGGGCCGTACAAACGGCCCGGACGGAGAAGACCCAGGCGTGCAAGCCGACTCATAGACCGCTTGGACAAGAAGATAGAGAGAGACTCGGTTAGCAATTGTAACGACCCGGTGGTCCTGACCTCTTATATAAAGGCAGACCCGGGGCGACTTAGAGGAGAGGTAATCAAGAACTAGGTCAAGCTTCTAGCTCCTTGTAATCGATTCACAAGCAATACAAACACAAGCAGGACGTAGGCTATTACCTCGACTTGAGGGGCCGAACCTGGGTAAATCCGTGTCTTTTGTCCCAGCTAACCCCTTTGAGTCCACCCGTTAAGCGATGGCCTTGAATCCAAGTCCGTTCACCCGGACATCTGCCGTGATAAAACCACGACAGTTGGCGCCCACCTTGGGGCTAACGCTTGGTGGTGTTGAGTTCTCAAAGGGCTCTCTCCCAGGGCTCGAAGGATACGTGGTTGGAAGGATGAGCAAGAGTCGCCGCGGCCGGCTCTACATCGACGCCGCCGGCTAGGGGCTTGATGCTGGTTCTGTGGAGTATGGATTCCAGGTTCCGTTCGGCAGGATCCAGGTTTTCATCGGAAAGGTTGATGGATCTACACCCGGGCCGGACGTCTGCACCAACATCGTCGAGCCGGCTCGGCGCCTCCAATCTACGGGTGTTGTGTGGCCTGCCCGTGCCCATCCAGGTCAAAAGCATGTTCTCGTGGGCTTTACTCAAGGCATGGACCTGGAAGCGTCCGGGTCACAGGGAACTCTCGTTTGCTCGGAAGCTGAGTCCTCAAGTGGGGAGACAGAATCAGTGTATCGGCTCAGTAACGGTGGCCTTGGGGGCTACTACGACACCTATTCTGAGGAAGAGGGCTTTGAGTCGGATGATCTGAGACCCCCGGTTCATGCGGCGGTGTTCATGGCAGGATCGGCTTTAGCCGCCGGTGACACAGCTGCGGGGGGCGCCGCAGCGGGTGATAGCCCGCCACCACCGGCTCAGGTTCTAGTGGAATTGATGGACGAGCTTACAGCTCTCATGGCCACAGAAGTAACACCGGATAATCAAGCAGCCAGGAATTTAGAGGTGGCACGGATCAAGGCCCGGATGGTAGAGGAACGGCAAAGGATGGCTGAGCTGAAGGCCCGGATGGAAGAGGAAGCGGAGCGTATCAAGGCCGATGCTTTCCGTCTGGAGCTGGAGCAAAGGTCAGCAGCCGCGGTGCACCGGAGGAGGCATCAATCCGTCTGCTAGAACGTTACGAAGCGAGGAACCTTTTTAACACCCCCGGAGCGGGGCGGGTTACGGGCGCACCAGAAAGTCGCCCGATGGAACGCCCGACGACTCATCCACCCCAGCATAACCAAATCTCACCTAGGGCTTTTCCAACGTCGGTGGGTCATTACTCTAACCCGACCGAGAACATGGTGGCAGCGGCTGCCCGGCTTGAGACGATTCCCATCCCAAATGAAGCACCCTTTGCGGAGGATGTGCGAAACGCCATTGGATATTTACAGACGGCCATGGCCCAGCAAGAGAGGCATGCTCACAGCCGGAGCCGGGTTCACTCCACCCCCCTCCCCAGTCGAAGTTTCAGCCGGCGCTACGAGTCGCCGGCGTGTTCCAGCAATCATCCACGTCATGGACCACTGGAGGACGAGCGGGCGGCTCTAGATGCACAAGCCCTCGCGGACCAGGCGAGAGACAAGCGAGAGGCGGAGATAGCGGCAACCCGTCCAGAGCCGGCGCTTTCCGTCTCAATGGGAGTAGTTAGTACCAGAGCCGTAGGGGTGCCATGTTTAACTCCGGCTCTGAGAAGTGAACGGGTACCGAAAGATTTCAAGGGGCCTCGAAAGGTTCCGAATTACACCGCTGATCTACCCCCTGAGGCATGGGTTGAAAGTTATGAACTGGCCATGGAGATGCTGGATGTCAGTGAGGCGGTATGCGCAAAATATTTCATCATGATACTTGAGGGTCCGGCTCGTACATGGCTGAAAGGTCTGCCGCCTAACACGATAAGCTCATGGGCGGAGCTGAGAGCGAAGTTTATTAAGAATTTAGAGGGGACCTGTAAGCAGCCTATGACCATTGTCGACTTGGACCATTGTGTTCAACAGGAGAGTGAGTTGTCCCATCATTGGGTCCGGCGGGTGTCGACCATTATTCACTCTTCAGAGCAGATCACGGCGGCTCAAGCGGTGCTTATTTTAGAAAAGAACTGTCATTTTGTTCCATTGAAACAGAAGCTTGGCCGGCTCAAGCGCACGTGTCAGGATATGGGAGAGCTCATGACGGCCTTGACAAAGTATGCCGACTCAGATAACACCAAGGATCCAGGCTCGGATGATGAGAAAGCCAATCAAGGGAAGAAAAACAATCAAGGAAAAGGTTTTGTGAACAATGGGAATCAGAATAAGCGGAAGAGCGCTGATAGCGGGTCAGAGCTAGTGGCAAATACCAACACAGGACAGAACCATCCCAAGGGGAGTGGAAAATTCAGGCCGTTTCATCAAAGGAACAGAGGCCCTTTTAATTTAGAAGAAGCGCTTAGGAAGCCTTGTCCGGAGCACAGCACGCCTGACAAGCTGGCGTTGCATTCGTGGGGTGATTGTTTTATCATGCAGAGATTCAAAAACCAGCATTCCCAACCGCGTAATAATCAGGGTGGTGGCCCGACTGGCGGCTCAGGGCATAGCGGATCAGGGGCTGGATTCGGCGCCGGCGGTTCAGGAAACGGGCATCCAGGTCAGAATAACCAAGGGGGGGCACCAACAGCATCCTGGCAACAACAGGAATAACAACAATCAGCAGTAGCGCAATCAGTCCGGGTTTCAGAGTAACCCGAAGCAGCTCAGTTCTAGACAGTATCACGTATTCATGACCGGTCACGGTAAACGAGACGAGAAGTTGCGGAGGCGAGTAGTTAATGAGGTTGCTCCGGCTCTCCCGCGATATTTACCGTGGTCTGAGTATAACATAATGTGGAGCCGGGAGGATCACCCGCCACGGGTAGATGACCCGGGCCGGCTGGCTCTAGTTGTGGCCCCTCAGGTGAATGGCTATATGGTGAATAAAGTTCTCATGGACGGAGGTAGCAGCATCAACATCCTTTACTATGACACTTTCCGACGGATGAAGTTGCTTGACAAAGACCTTAAACCTTCCTCCACCGTTTTTCATGGTGTGGTCCCAGGTAAATCGGCATACCCGGTGGGCCGAATTTCATTGGAAGTAACTTTTGGCGATGAGTATAATTACAGGGTGGAGTCCTTGTGGTTCGAGGTGGTCAAAATCAAAAGTCCCTATAATGCGCTATTTGGGAGGCCGGCTTATGCCAAATTTATGGCTAGGCCTTGCTATGTTTATCTGCAACTCAAAATGCCCGGCTTAAATGGTACAATTACCGTTCATGGTAATAGGAAAATGGCTCTCGAGTGTGAGGAAGGAGATGCGGCGTATGCAGAGTCTATTTGTGCTCGGGAGGAGCTGAATTTCTACAAGGAGAACATTGACCCGGAGGATATGACCCCGCTGAAGAAGCCTACGACAGAAGTTGAGCTGCCACTCAAGTTTTCAGCGGATGATACCAAGGTAGTAGATTTCAATCCGGGCGACTCATCCAAGCAGTTCATCATTGGGGCTCACATGGATCCCAAATAGGAAAGCGCTCTCATCGAATTCATCCGTGAGAATCGGGACATCTTTGCATGGAAGCCTTCTGACATGCCGGGCGTACCGAGAGAGTTTGCTGAGCACAATCTTAATGTGGATCCAAAGTTTAAGCCGATCAAACAGTTTCTACGACGGTTCAACGAAGAGAGACGTAAAGCTATTGGGGAGGAAGTTGCCCGGCT
The DNA here is from genome assembly GCA_022496015.1 of Hordeum marinum. Classification (NCBI taxonomy): domain Eukaryota; kingdom Viridiplantae; phylum Streptophyta; class Magnoliopsida; order Poales; family Poaceae; genus Hordeum; species Hordeum marinum. The sequence continues at coordinate 149,817,014 of CM039674.1, forward strand.
CTTGGCCGCAGGCTTTATAGTGGAAGTTTTTCACCCGGAGTGGTTGGCTAACCCGGTGCTAGTGCTAAAAAAGAACGACACGTGGCGTATGTGTATAGACTACACGGACCTTAACAAGGCTTGCCCGGCTGACCCTTTTGCACTCCCTCGTATCGATCAAATTATTGATGCTACAGCCGGATGTGAAAGTTTATGCTTCCTGGATGCATATTCAGGATATCATCAAATTAAGATGGCAACGAAAGATCGGGAGAAGACGGCGTTTATTACACCTTTTGGGGCATTCTATTATGTCTCCATGCCTTTCGGGCTCAAGAGTGCCCAGGCGACTTACCAACGATGTGTGCAGAACTGCCTCCACAGTCAGATTGGCCGAAATGTTCATGCTTATGTAGATGACATCGTGGTTAAAGCCAGAAAGAAGGAAACTCTCCTAGAGGATTTGAAAGAAACCTTTGACAATCTCCGGGTCTACAGGATGATGCTTAACCCGACGAAGTGTGTCTTTGGTGTTCCAGCAGGAAAGCTTTTGGGTTTCTTGGTCTGTGAGCGAGGCATCGAGGCTAACCCGGATAAGATTAAAGCTATCACTTCTTTAGGGGAGCCGACGTGCATTAATGACGTTCAACGCCTTGCATGACGGATTGCTGCGTTGAGCCGCTTCATAAGCCGGCTTGGGGAGAAATCCATTCCCTTATACCAGATGATGAAAAAGATAGACAAGTTTAAATGGAGCACAACAGCGGCCGAAGCACTTGAAGCTCTTAAAAAACAGTTGACTGAGCCGCCAGTGTTAGTTGCTTCGGTTGAGAAAGAGCCATTACTCCTTTATGTGGCGGCTAACAATAGAGCGGTCAGTGTAGCAATTGTGGTTGAGCGCAAGGAGGCAGGGAAGGAGTATCCTGTGCAAAGGCTGGTTTATTACATTAGTGAAGTTTTGGCAGAGTCTAAGCAGAGGTATCCGCATTGGCAGAAGTTAGTATACGGAGTTTTCATGGCCAACCGCAAGTTAAAACATTACTTTTTGGGGCACCAGATAACAGTAGTCAGTTCCGCCCCATTGGGAGATATCATTCAAAATAGAGAAGCTACAGGGAGGATTGCCAAGTGGGCCTTAGAGCTGGGTCCTCTTAACATCAACTATGTTCCTCGTACAGCAATTAAGTCTCAAGCTTTGGTGGATTTCATAAATGATTGGACCGAATGTTTCGTACCCCGAAGAGAAGCCGAATAACATGTATTGGACTATACACTTTGATGGGTCCAAGCAGCTAGAGGGGTCCGGTGCAGTAGTTGTTCTCACCTCCCCCAAGGGTGACAAGTTTTGTTATGTGCTCCGGTTAATGTTCCCTTGTACTAATAATGCAGCTGAGTATGAAGCACTGCTCCATGGTCTCAGAGTCACTAAAGAGATGAATTTAAGCCGGGTCAGATGTTTAGGCGACTCAGATCTGGTGGCTCAGCAAGTTTCAGGTACTTGGGAATCCAAGGATCCGCGGATGGCGGCTTATCGACAGGCGGTTGATATCATTGCCGGTCACTTCAAGGGGTACTAGGTGGATCACATTGATCGTCGCAGGAATGAGGCGGCTGATGCTTTGTCACGGTTAGGCTCTCAACGAAAGCCGGTACCACCTAATGTTTTTTGGATGTATTGCATCATCCGACTGTCAAGATACCCTCTGAGGAGGATCTGGCTATTCCTAACCCGGAAGCGGAATTGGTGGCGGCTCCGCATGCTACCCCAGACTGGACTATTCCTTATTTGGCGTATCTGACATGCGGCGAGTTACCTTAGGAGGAGGATCTGGCCAGGAAGATCATCCGGCATTCTAAGTCTATGACGATTATCAATGGTGAGTTACATAAGTGTAGTGTGACGGGTGTCTTTCAGCGCTCTGTCTCACCAGAGGAAGATCACCCGACATTCTAAGTCTATGACAATTATCAATGGTGAGTTACATAAGTGTAGTGTGACATGTGTCAATTGAGTTCATGCCATTTTGGGGCTTTTCCACCATAGCACTTAAGTGTCATAAGTCACTCATGACTAGGGAGGTCAAATTTTGACCTAGCTTTGCTCCCTCTTGTTCCATGCAAGCATATGGGTATGAGTAATGATTTTGGGGTAGAATCAACCCATGAATGTATCTATGAAGTCAGATTTGACTTTGGGGCAACTTGACAAAACTGCAATTTTATGTTGTGATGCCCTTTTGTCTTTTACTTGCGAATTAATCTATGCATGGTTTTAAGTTCTTGCCAACATGAGATTGCTAGTTAAAGTTGTTGGGAATGTCCCAATATTTTTTTTATTTGTGCTAAGTCACCAGCTAAGTGGGAACCATGCTGTTTAGGGAGCAACTTTATGTTTCTGTTCAGCTAGCTTAAAAATGACTGTCTGGGAGAACTGCTGTTATTGTTTTGCCATGTAGAGTTGGTTGTAGCTAGTGATGTGTTTGGAATTTGGGCATGCTCAGTGCTAGTTATTTGTAGTAGATATTGCATTCTACCATCTTGTTAATTTTCATGCCAATAGGAGCTCTCTAGCATATTTAACCTGTGCTGTCAACTTGCTACTTTATAATCACAGATTCCAGAAAACTGTAATTTTCACTAAGTCCCAGAAAACTGTTTCATCATGCCAACTTGTTTGCTTCTTGCATATTGATGTGTGCCTATTATGCTGATTGCATAGTTGGATAAGTTGATGTGGGTGTTGATTAGATTTTGTACATGTCTTTTGTGGCTGTAGGGTTCCTGTAGCTCAAGTTGTGGGCTTTTCAAATTGCTATGTTGCTGTCTTGTGGCAGATTGGGTGTTATTTTGTTTTGTGACTTGTGGGAGCTATACTCCATGGATTTGATTAATTCTTGAGTCTATTGTGATTGATTTTTCATAAGCTATCCAGTGGATAGCTTGGAATGCCAAGAATTAGCCCAGGTATTGGTGGTCTTGCGTTTTGCCTCCGTACCTTGTCGTGAGCGTATTGTGAGAACCGTAACTCCGTTTCTTGCGATCTTTATATGCATTTCTATCGATTTTGCATGATGCATCCAAAATTGCCATTTTCATGCATGTATAAATAACTTAACATGAGGTTCTGTCCAGATTCACTAATATACAAACTTGCATGTGAAACATGACTAGTTGTGGTTGCCATGTTATAATTCTTCATAAATGATCATGCATCATTTTGATTGTGCATTGCACCTTGGTTGGATGTTTATTGTTGCTGTTTATCTTGGGTAGACGTGAGTGTTGATACTGAGTATGAGGACCCAAGAGAGTACCACTACGAGGATCCCGCTACTTGTTTCACGGAATAACCAACAGGCAAGATGATCGTACCCGGATCCCGATACTATTTTTGCTTGCTAGTTTCTTGCTCTTATCGTTACAATTGCGCTACCTACCACTTGATATCAGTCCCCATGATGCCATGACAGCCTCTAACCTCCACATCCTAGCAAACCTTTGATTGGCTAAGTTACCGCTGCTCAGCCCCTCTTATAGCGTTCTTAGTTGCAGGTGCAGGTTGTTCCATGTGATAACATGGATTTGGGATATCATAATAAATTCTGTTATTTAGTTTAATGCACATATATATCTTGGTATTGGTGGGAGTCTTGGCCTTTTGCTATGTGATTTGTTTCGCTATTACCGCCATTAGTTCCTTGTTACCGGTGTTATGTTTTCCATACTTTTCACTCCTAACATGCTTGGGGTTGTTATGGGGACCCCCTTGTTCATTCGGTTGAGATTAAAACTTGTCTGGCAAGACCCAACATTGGTACTACATTTGCTTAACAACTTAATAAAAATTGCATAGGGCCTTGCAAACCCGTGGATAATTTAATCAACCCCGGGCCAGTGCTCCTCACGAGTGTTGGTCCAAAATGGGCTGCCTGTGGGGCCGCCTCGAGGCAACTTGAGGATTGGTTTTCCCCGTAGCTAGTTCCATCCGTCGTGTCCTGAGAACGAGATACGCGACTCTTATGGGGTTCGTCGACACGCCGGGTGGTCTTGCTGGATTTGTTTTACCTTTATCGAGTGTCTTGCGTGTGGAGTCTGACTTCTCTTCGGGTTTACTCGAGGTGTTGGAATTCCTTTGGAATTACCTATGATGATCGTGAGATCTGCGGTCGAGGTATTCCCATGGAGTGTGGTTAATTTTGTAATGGATTAGTTGGAGCACCCCTGCAGGGTTAAATCTTTCGGAAAGTCATGCCCGCGGTTATGTGGCAACTTGGATATTTGTTTAACACCCGGTTATAGCAAACTTGAAGTAAACTCTAATTAAAATACACCAACTGTGTGAGTAACCGTGATCGTCTCTGCTCGTGAACATGACCCGAGAGAGAACACGGTAGGGTTATGATTGATGTAAGTAAGTGTTCAGGATCTCATAGAGATCATACTAGATTCGATCGTTCTTCGTAGGCCACTCATATTTATTTCATGTTGCGTAAGCTAGCCACCATATCTGCTTAGTGCTACTGCAAACTAAACATCACCTTCCCAACCTTTAAGCTTGAATAGTCTCGGTACCCGGGCACATGATAGCTGAGTCCTCTGTGGCTCACAGTTTACTACAACAATCTAGGTACAGGTTCAGATGAGTTCGTGCAGGATGATCTTACCCAGCTCCAGTGGGAGTATGACGAGGAGAGAGGCAGGATGTATGTGACATATCCGGATGAGTAGAGGACCTGGTCGTGATCTTTGGGATAGCTTGATAGTATCATTTGCAACTTCTTTTATCATTTGATTTCTTCTGTAGTCGGACCCTGTGTTCAACTTGATGTTATGATTCGAGTGACATTCTAAGTTAGCATGTGGCGAGTGTAAGCCAACTTGTATACTCTTCTCATTCAGTATTGTATGTTGTGATGATACTATTCTTGCTAACGGCAAGATGCGCCTCTATCCCTTGCGAGGCCCTCGTGCCTTAAATGGATAGGCGCGCATCTTGGGCGTGACAACCTCGTATAGCTAACCTGTAAAATGGAATATTTGCGGATATTCCGTTTTGCACGTTCTCTATACGGGTTTTGCTCCGCAGCAGCCCGCGTCGGTCCGCAAAACAGATGGGATTTTATCTTAATTTGAGGCATATTTTGTTGACATTCAGAATTATGAATTCAATATAAGGTAAAATGTCAATACTACAATACAGAAGTTATCCAAATTACAATTATTATTCAAATCACCAAAGCAAACTAAATAATTCAATACAAAACTTGTCCCGGATACAAATCACACATGAATTAAATAAAATGAATGCAAAATTGAAATGTGTTACTGCCCAACCCTTTGCCAATGGTGCTCAATGAGATCCTCGTGAAGCTGATAGTGGGTGTTTGCATGTTCAATCTCTCGATAGGTCTGAAGAAATGCTCTAATGCGGTTAGGGTATTTAGCTGGTTTGACACGGCTACCCACATTGTCGTAGAAGAACTCCAAGTTCATGTCTCTCTCGTCTTCGAGTATCATATTGTGAAGAATCACACAACATGTCATGATGTTTTTCAGGGATCGATTGTCCCAAAAACGAGTAGGACCACGAACAATGGCAAACCTTGCTTGCAAAACCCCAAATGCCCTTCCAATATCTTTTCGGGCTGCTTCTTGTACCCTTGCAAATTCAGATTCTTTCTTGTTTTGGGGATCTTTGATGCTCTTCACAAATGTGTACCAAGAAGGATAGATACCATCTGTAAGATAGTACCCCTTCGTGTATCCATGCCCATTGATAGTGTAGTTGCAAGCAGAAGCATCACCACTAGCAAGACTAGCAAACAAATGAGACCGTTGGAACACATTGATCTCATTGAGAGTATCTGGCATACTAAAAAAACAATGCCAAATCCACAAATCCTTAGATTCTATGGACTCTAGCATAATTGTTGCATCACGAGCCTTGCCACAATACATTCCCTGCCATGCCTTTGGGCAATTTTTCCATTTCCAATGCATACAATCAATGCTTCCTAGCATGCCTGCCAACCTCTTCTCTCATTTGATGCCATCAACTTTTTTGTGTCTTGTTTGTTGGGTGCCCGAAGATATTGAGGACCAAATACATGGACGATCACTTTGGCAAACGTACGCACTAACTCAATTGTAGTATCTTCACCAATGCGAAGATACTCATCGGCATAGTCAGCCCGAATGTCGTATGCGATTACCCTCATAGATGCCGAGTTTTCTTATATGCACTAAATCCCTTCAACCCCGCGACATTTCTTATTTGGGTAAAATACCGGCAATTGGCCTCGCAAGCTTGCACTAATTTTACAAAGAGGGATCGACGCATTCGGTACCTTCTCCGAAAGAGGTGCAGCGGATATGTTGGATTGTCCGCGAAGTAGTCTTGCATCAACATCTCGTTCCCGAGATGATGATTGCGAGGAATGCAAAGACGGCCAACCTTCGATCCTCGTCGTCTTTTCGAGTTCTCATCTTCGTGCTCCTTCATGGATAGAGCCATCACCAACGTTTGCTGGCGCTGGATCGAGAGTAGCATCTCAACATCCAAACCATCTGAATCGGACGAATCCCCAAGCAAAAACTTCTTGCAAGGGCTTAGTGTTGGAAATATGCCCTGAAGGCAATAAATAAAGTGTTTATTATTATATTACCTTGATCATGATAATTGTTTATTATCCATGCTAGAATTGTATTAATTGGAAACATGGATACATGTGTGGATACATAGACAAACACAATGTCCCTAGTATGCCTCTAGTGAACTAGCTCGTTGATCGAAAGATGGTTAAGGTTTCCTAGCCATGGACATGAGATGTCATTTGATAACGGGATCACATCATTAGGAGAATGATGTGATGGACAAGACCCAAACTACAAATGTAGCTTATGACCGTGTCAGTTTAATGCTACTGTTTTCTGCATGTCAAGTATATGTTCCTATGACCATGAGATCATGTAACTCACGGACATCGGAGGAGTGCCTTGTGTGTATCAAATGTCGCAACGTAACTGGGTGACTATAAAGGTGCTCTACAGGTGTCTCCGAGGGTGTCTGTTGAGTTGGCATGGATCAATACTAGGATTTGTTACTCCGTGTGACGGAGAGGTATCTCAGGGCCCACTCGGTAATACAACATCACAATAAGCCTTGCAAGCAATGTGACTAGGTGTTAGTTACGGGATCTTGTATTACGGAATGAGTAAAGAGACTTCCTAGTAACGAGGTTGAACTAGGTATGGAGATACCGACGATCGAATCTCGGGCAAGTAACATACCGAAGAACAAAGGGAACAACATACGGGATTATCTGAATCCTTGACATAGAGGTTCGATCGATAAAGATCTTCATAGAATATGTAGGAACCAATGTGGACATCTAGGTCCCGCCATTTGTTATTGACCGTAGAGGTGTCTCGGTCATGTCTACATAGTTCTCGAACCCGTAGGGTCTGCACACTTAAGGTTTGGTGACGTTTCGGTAGTATAGAGTTATGTATGGTGGTGACCGGAGGTTGTTCGGAGTCCCGGATGATATCCCGGACGTCACGAGGATCTCTGGAATGGTCCGGAGGTAAATATTCATATATAGGAAGTCCTGTTTTGGTCGCCGGAAAAGTTTCGGGCTCATCGGTAGTGTACCGGGAGTGCCGGGAGTGTACCGGGAGGCCACCGGGAGGGGTATTTCGACCAAGAGGCTACATGGACTGTAGGAGGGTGTAAACCAGCCCTTAGTGGCCTGGTGGAACATCCACAAGAGGCCAATGTGTCTGGAGGAAAAAGGCCTAAGAGAAAAAAGTGGAAAAAGGCAAAATAGGGTGAATCCTAGTCCTACTAGGATTGGAGGTGGACTCCACCTCTCCCTCTCTCCTTCGGCCGAAGCAAGGAGGCCTTGGCCCTTGTGCCAAGGCCTCTCCTCCTCTCCTCTTATATATACCGGAGGTTTTAGGGTTTTGTCACAAGTTTTTCAGCCACGTGCTAACCGTTCCTCCAGTGCATAGTTTCTCCTCTAGATCGGATTTCTGCAGTGCTTAGGCGAAGCCCTGCCGAAATTGCTCCACCAGCATCGCCAGAGCGCCGTCACGCTGCTGGAGAACTCTTCTTCCTCTCCACTCCTTCTTGCTGGATCAAGACGGTGGAGATCGTCATCAAGCTGTACGTGTGCTGAACGCGGAGGTGTCGTTCGTTCGGCGCTAGATCGGAAGGATCGTGATCAAGTTCGTGGGACGGATCGTGATCAAGTTCATGGGACGGATCGTGATCAAGTTCGTGGGACGGATCGTGATTGGATCGCGAGACGCACGGCGATTTGGATCGCGAAGATGTTCGACTACACCAACCGCGTTTCTTAACGCTTCCCGCTTAGCGATCTACAAGGGTATGTAGATCCACTCTCCCTCTCGTAGATGCTCATCACCATGGATAGATCTGTGTGTGCGTAGGAATTTTTTTGTTTCCCATGCAACGTTCCCCAACAATGGCATCATGAGCTAGGTCTATGTGTTGATGAGATCTCGAGTAGAACACAAAAGGTTTGTGGGTGTTGATGCTTAGATTGCTTCCACCCTTGGTCGGATTTTGGTTCAGCGGTATTGTGAGATGAAGCGGCCCAGACCAACATTACTCGTACGCTTACGAGAGACCGGTTCCCTCGACCACAACTTGTTGCATAGATGGCTTGCGGGTGCCAGTTTCTCTCACTTTAGTTGGATCAGATTCGACAAAGGCGGTCCTTGAGAAGGTTGAAAAGCAAATTATGTATCACCGTTGTGGTTTATGCGTAGGTGAGAATCGTTCTTTCTAGAAACCCATAGCAGCCACGTAAAACATGCAACAACAATTAGAGGACGTCTAACTTGTTTTTGCAAGGTATGTTGTGATGTGATATGGCCAATTACATGATGTGATATATGTGATGTATGAGATGATCATGTGATGTATAGAATTTCATGACTTGCATGTCGATGAGTACGACAACCAGCAGGAGCCATAGGGTTGTCTTTAATTATTGTATGACCTGCGTGTCAATCATTAAGCGCTATGTAATGCTTTACTTTATCGCTAAACGGTAGCAATAGTAGTAGAAGCATGCAGGGTGTGACAACCCCGATGGCGACACGTTGATGGAGATCAAGACGATGGAGATCATGGTGTCCTGCCGGTGACGATGGAGATCATGCCAGTGCTTTCAAGATGGAGATCTAAAGCACAAGTTCATGGCCATATCATGTCACTTATGAATTGCATGTGATGTTAATCCTTTTATGCACCTTGTTTTGCTTAGTACGACGGTAGCATTATAAGGTGATACCTCACTTAAAATTTCAAGATAAATTGTGTTTTCCCCGAGTGTGAACCATTGCGAAAGTTCGTCGTGTTGAGACACCACGTGATGATCGGGTGTGATAGACTCTACGTTCACATACAACGTGTGCAAGCCAGTGTTGCACATGCAGAACACTCGAGTTAAACTTGACGATCCTAGCATGTACAGACATGGCCTCGGAACACAAGAGACCGAAAGGTCAAACATGAGTCATATAGTAGATATGATCAACATAATGATGTTCACCATTGAAGCCACCTCAACTCACGTGATGATCGGACTTGAGTTGGTGGATTTGGATCATGTGACACTCAGATGACCTGAGGGATGTCAATTTGAGTGGGAGCTTTAGTAATTTGATTAACTAAACTCATTATCTTGAACAATAGTCCAAGTAAACTTTGCATATTTATGTTGTAGATCAATGGCTCGCGCAGTAGCACCCCTGAATTTTGATGCGTTCCTAGAGAAAGCTAAGTTGAAAGATGATGGAAGTAACTTTGTTGATTGGGCCCGTAATCTGAGGATTATCCTCACGGCTTCCCAGAAATCATATGTCCTTGATGCACCGCTTGGTGACCAACCAGAAGACATGACCTCCAAAGACGTTAAGAACGCTTGGGAGGCACGTACTAGAGATTACTCAATAGTTCAGTGTGCGATATTGTATGGCTTAGAACCGGGACTTCAAAGACGTTTTGAACGTCATGAAGCATATGAGATATTCTAGGAGTTGAAGTTTATCTTTCAGAAGAACGCCCGGATCAAGAGGTATGAAACCTCCGATAAGTTCTATGCTTGCAAGATGGAGGAGAACGGGTCTATCAGTGAACATATACTTAGAATGTCTGGGTATTCAACTCGTCTAGCGGAGTTGGGAATTGCCCTTCCGCTAGAGGCAATCACTGATAGAGTTCTTCAATCACTACCACCTAGTTACAAGAGCTTTGTGATGAACTATAACATGCACGGGATGAACAAGTCAGTCGTCGAGCTGTTTGCAATGCTAAAAGTCGCTGAGTCTGAAATCCAGAAAGAACATCAAGTGTTGATGGTCAATAAAACCACTAGTTTCAAGAAAAATGGCAAGGTCAAGGGCAAGGGCAAGAAGGGTAAACCAAGAAGGATGGCAAAGCAGTTGCTACTCCTGTAAAGAAGCCCAAGCATGGACCCAAGCCAGAAACTGAGTGCTTTCATTGCAAGGGAACTGGTCACTGGAAGCAGAACTGCCCCAAGTACCTGGCTGACAAGAAGGCGGCCAACGACAAACAAGGTATATATGATATACATGTTATTGATGTTTACCTTACTAGCTCTCGTAGTAGTGCCTGGGAATTTGATACCGGTTCGGTTGCTCACATTTGCATCTCAAAGCAGGAACTACGGAATAAACGAAGGTTGGCAAAGGACGAAGTGACGATGCACGTGGGAAATGGTTCCAAGGTTGATGTGATCGCCGTCAGCACGCTCTCTCTTCGATTACCATCGGGATTAGTGATGAACCTGAATAATTGTTATTTAGTGCCTGCGTTAAGCATGAACATTATATCTGGATCTTGTTTATTGCGACACAGTTACTCATTTAAATCAGAGAATAAAGGTTGTTCTATTTATTTGAGTAATATCTTTTATGGTTATGCACCCAATGTTAGGGGTTTATTCATATTGAATCTTGATAGTGATGACACACATGTTCATAACATTGATGCCAAAAGATGTAGAGTTGATAATGATAGTACCACTTTCTTGTGGCATTGCCGTTTAGGTCATATTGGTGTAACACGCATGAGGAAGCTCCATGTTGATGGACTTTTGGAGTCACTTGATTTTGAATCACTTGACACATGTGAACCATGCCTTATGGGCAAGATGACTAAAACGCCGTTCTCTGGAACAATGGAACGGGCGAGTGACTTATTGGAAATCATACATGCTGATGTGTGCCATCCAATGAATGTCACAGCACGTGGTGGATATCGTTATTTTCTCACCTTCACTGATGACTTAAGTAAATATGGGTATATTTACTTAATGAAACATAAGTCTGAAACATTTGAAAAGTTCAAGCAATTTCAGAGTGAAGTTGAGAATCATCGTAACAAGAAGATTAAGTTCCTGCGATCTGATAGAGGAGGTGAATATCTGAGTTATGAGTTTGGCAGTCACTTATGACAGTGTGGAATTGTTTCACAGTTGACACCGCCCGGAACACCATAGCGTAATGGTGTGTCCGAACGTCGTAATCAAACCTTATTAGATATGGTGCATTCTATGATGTCTCTTGCTGATTTGCCACTATCTGGGGTTATGCATTAGAGACAGTTGTATTCACTTTAAATAGGGCACCATCAAAATCCGTTGAGATGACGCCATATGAACTGTGGTTTGGCAAGAAGCCAAAGTTGTCGTTTCTTAAAGTTTGGGGATGTGATGCTTATGTCAAAAAGCTTCAGCCTGAAAAGCTGGAACCCAAAGCAGAGAAATGCGTCTTCATAGGGTACCCGAAAGAGACAGTCGGGTATAACTTCTATCTCAGATCCGAAGGCAAAGTGTTTGTCGCTAAGAACGGAACATTTCTTGAGAAAGAGTTTCTCTCGAAAGAATTGAGTGGGAGGAAAATAGAGCTTGATGAGGTTATTGAACCTTTACTTCAACCAGAAAGTAGCGCGACGCAGAAAGATGTTTCTGTGGAACCTACGACGATAGAAGAGGAAGTTAATGATAATGATCATGAAGCTTCGGATCAAGCTTCTATTGAACCTCATAGGTTGACAAGGCCGCGTACTACCCCTGAGTGGTACGGCAACCCTGTTTTGGAGGTTATGTTATTGGACAACAATGAACCTACGAGCTATGGAGGAGCAGTGATGGGCCCGGATTCCGAGAAATGGTTAGAAGCCATAAAATCCGAGGTGGGATCCATGTATGAAAACAAAGGATGGACTTTGGAAGTATTACCTGAAGGGCGAAAGGCCATTCAGAACAAATGGATCTTTAAGAAGAAGACAGATGCAGACGGTAATGTCACCGTCTATAAAGCTCGGCTTGTGGCAAAGGGTTTTTCACAAGTTCAAGGAGTTGACTACGATGAGACTTTCTCACCCGTAGCGATGCTTAAGTCTGTCAGAATCATGTTAGCAATAGCTGCTTATTTCGACTATGAAATTTGGCAGATGGATGTCAAAACAGTGTTCCTCAACGGTTTCCTTGAGGAAGAGTTGTATATGATGCAACCCGAAGGTTTTGTCGATCCAGAGAATGCTGACAAAGTTTGCAACCTCCAGCGATCCATTTATGGACTAGTGCAAGCATCTCGGAGTTGGAATAAGCGCTTTGATGAGGTGATCAAAGCGTTTGAGTTTATACAAGTTTACGGAGAAGCTTGTATTTCCAAGAAAGTGAGTGGGAGCTCTATAGCGTTTCTAGTATTATATGTGGATAACATAATGCTTATTGGAAACAATATAGAAATGCTGGAAAGCATGAAGGAATATTTGAACAAGAGTTTTTCAATGAAGGACCTAGGAGAGGTTGCTTTCATATTAGGCATTAAGATCTATAGAGATAGATCGAGACGCTTAATAGCACTTTCATAGAGCACATACCTTGATAAAGTTTTGAAGAAGTTCAAAATGGATCCGTCCAAGAAGGGGTTCTTGCTTGTGTTACAAGGTGTGAAGTTGAGTAAGACTCAATGCCCAGTAATTGCAGAAGATAGAGAAAAGATGAGTGTCATCCCATATGCTTCAGCCATAGGCTCTATCATGTATGCAATGCTATGCACAAGACCCGATGTCAGCCTTGCCATAAGTATGGCCGGAAGGTTTCAAAGTGATCCTAGAATGGAGCACTAGCAAGCGGTCAAGAATATCCTTAAGTACCTGTAAAGGACTAAGGAAATGTTTCTCGTTTATGTAGGTGATGAAGAGCTCGTCGTAAAGGGTTACGTCGATGCAAGCTTTGACACTGATCCGGACGACTCTAAGTCGCAAACCGGATACGTATTTATTCTTAACGGGGGAGCGGTAAGCTGGTGTCGTGGATTTATCACGGTAGATGTCCGGGTGAACGGACTTGGATTTGAGGCCATCGCTAACGGGGTGGACTCAAAGGGGTTGATCGGGATGAAAGACATGGATTTACCCAGGTTCGGCCTCTCAAGTCGAGGTAATAGCCTACGTCCTGCTTGTGTTTGTATTGATTGTGTATCGATTACAAGGAGCTAGAAGCTTGACCTAGTTCTCGATCACCTATCCTCTAAGTCGCCCCGGGTCTGCCTTTATGTAGGAGGTCAGGACCACCGGGTCTTTACAATTATCTATCCGGGTCTTCTTGTGACTCCGAGTCTCTTTCTATCTTTCTATCCAAGTTGTCCTTGAGGCGGCTTATACACCCGGGTCTTCTACGTCCGGGCCATCATGCGGCCCACATCTTGAGCCGTCTATCTTTCTGGGCCACCAGTCTTACGGCTCACCCATGGTTCGGCTTACAAGTCATCAATATGAACCGGAGCCTCTAAGGCGGGTCATATTGCGGGGTTATATCCCCAACATTAGGCCCCAGGTTGAATTGAGCTTGCTCACTTCATCCTTCTCTTCTGATTTTGGCGAGCTGCCCGGAAATGACCCGGCGTGACGTCATGAGATCTGCTGACGCATCACCGAATCTTTCATTAACTGTCATCCCGAGAATCGAGGCGTTCGCCTCGGTCAAACATTGTCGTCGCCTGGATTTTCGCGCCTTCCTCGTTCCTTCTTTAAATATGACTCGTGCGGGTCGAAGCTTTTCATCCTCCCGTTCGTGCCTCTTCTTCTTCTTCCTGTCTCCGCCCTAGCGTCTTTGAGCTTTGCTCCGGCGCCGTCTATACGTCATCCCCAACTTGGCCGCTGCATCACCCTGAGCGTACCAGAGATTCTTCCGCCTCCACCGCGCCTTCTCAGGTGAGTTCTCCTGTTTTCTAGATCACCACCGTCGTACTAGGGTTTTCATCGGGAGCTCCGCCGCCGCCGCTCGGGCTTCGGCGCCCCTGCCTGCGGGTATACCCCGACGCCATAGGCATTTTTAGAACGTGCGCTCGCTCCGCCGCCCCGCGCGGGCCGGCCGCATGCAATGCGTGGACCACGATGGCTGCAGTCCATTTCTTTCCTTCTGCTGTTCGTTGCTAGGTCGGGATAAAATATTTTCCTCTGTTTTTCTAGATCCGTAGCCATAGCAATAGTTTGCGGAATCTGTTTTTTAGGACTTAGCCGATTTTCAATCTTTCTTTCCCTGGATCACGGAAGAATATTTAGCAGATCTTGTCGAAGCGGGCACTCTCCCTCCCAAAGAGGTTCTTCACTGGCGGGTTCCGGGTAATGAGACCCGGCCTGCACCCAAGAAAGGAGAAGTAATCGTTTTCACCGACCACATTGAGCTAGGGTTCATGCCGCCCGGCTCTAAATTTTTCTGGGACGTTCTTCATTTGTATAAGCTGCACCCTCAAGACTTGGCCCCCAGCTCTATCTCGAATATATGCAACTTCCAAGTTCTCTGCGAAGCTTTCTGCAGTCTAGAGCGTTTGTTGGTTTCTTTCGGGAGTTCTTCTATGCCAACCGCCAAACTGAGGTGAAGGGTGGTCCGAGTCTGGAGCTTGGAGGGATTTCTATTCAGCGGCGCAGAGACATTACCTTCCCGGCTATGAGGATGCCGAGTCACCCAAAGGACTGGAATAAAACCTGGTTCTACTGCAAGGATACTTCTCCTGAGGGTGAATGCCCCTTGCCGGATTATCGTGCTTCCCGGCTCAAGACAGATTCGGAACTTCCGGGCCGACTCTCAGTATCAGAACGCGCCAAGTTGGAACCGGCTCACGCCAGGCTCAAGGCGCTCATGGCCAACGGATTAACAGGAATAGATCTGATCCGCTGCTGGGTTTCTTGGCGGATCATGCCCTTAAGCCGCAGGGACCGGCTAATGTGCGAGTACGAAGGCAAGTATGATAGCTCCTTGTGCTTCAGCAAATCGACCTTGACAGGGGATGATATCACCATGACCGTCCGGAGTCTTGTTCATGAAGCCTCCGGCTCCTGCAGCACCATCGGGCTGGCGCCTTTCCGCATCACTAACCCCGCTCCATACGTAAGTTGATCTCTTCACATCCGTCTCTTGTATGTTGCTTGTAACTTGTTGATTCACTCCCCTTTTTCCGGGTCACTTTTCTAGGCTGACTCAGACTTCTAGAAGAAGGAGTATGTCCCTCCTCCAAAGAAGGCCAAAAAGAAAACTGCGGGCAAGAAGCCAAAGAAGAGCACTCCACAGGAAAACTGGCTTGAGCCGCCTCCATCGTCCGACTCAGAGGTAAAGTCTTGATTTGCCTGCTTGACCCTTTGCCCCCTCTGCTTGTTATTAATGTTTATTGTATTCGCAGGATGAAGTGGAAACCAGCCATGCCGATGCTTCCGAGGTAACTTATATTTCTTCCGACTCAGAACGTTTTGTCCCCCGAAAGCCGCGGCGAGTTATCCGAAAAGTTCCTCTTTCTCATCCTCTAGCTTACCTGGCTCCCGACTTTCTTTTGAAAAAGCAATAGCAGGCCGAGCGTCGACAGACTCGGAGTACCGGCTCTACTGAGCTCGTGTCCGGGTTACCAAACTCTCCGGCTCCCAAGAAGCGCCCCGTGGAGGTTACGTCTCTACTTTTCTCTGTCTCTCCTTTGTAATCTTGATGCTTTCTCATTTTCCTGTTTCATTCTTTTAGAAAACCCCATCCTCTGGCGACTCTTCGGCGTCGGCTCTACCACCGCCCAAGATCAATCCGCTGTAAGTATTTTTTATCATGGCATCCGGATCTCCGACACTTAATATGATAGTAACCTCTTCAAATGCTGCTCCTTCCATTTTGAAGTGCTCAAGCGAAGCGTCGTAAGACCAACAAGCCCTCCCCCGGCCCTGTCATCCAAGACCAGGAAATCGAACACCCGGAGGAGGTTCATCCGGAAGCAACTCCATCGGCTGCCTCTGCGGAGCCGGCCGCTGAAGATGTCATTATGGAGAGTCCTCCTAGAGCTCCTTCCAAGCCGTCGACTCCATATCCTTACTTAGCCCCCAAGAGCCGGTTTAATCTAGTTGATAGTTGAACCGGGTCTTTCTGTGACCCCTGTAGATATTGTCATGCCAAATTCACTTAGAATTGCTTTAGCTTAGTATTGTAGATAAAGTGAACCGCCAATCGTAACCCCCAAGGGCCGTCTCAGATTTTATTTGAGTCGGGTCTTTAATGTAGACAGCTTGAAGATCTAATCGTAGCCCCCAAGGGCCAAGTCAACTTTTAAAAAAATTGAGTCGGATCTTCCATCAAAAGTAGTCTTTGAAGAGCCAAATTGTAGCCCCCAAGTTCTGGATTAACTTCGAAGGAGATGAACCGAAACTGTACTGCATACTGAAAAAGCAAATATACATTAGCCCCCAAGTGTCAAATATATTGCTTGCAATCTGTTTGAGACTTGCAGAAATTCGCTTATAGCACTCGTCCTATATTTTGGCGACTTATCATGTATTTTGATGTGTTATAGGAAGCCTTAAACGAAGTCGGGTCTCAGTTGACGGATCTGAAGGCCAACTTGGCGGATCAGCAAGAAGCCCGAAGCATTGCTGACGAAAAGTGTGAGCTTCTCTCTGAGGAGCTGGCCAATGCCACTGCTGAGCTTACCTCTTTGAAAGAGACGGCAGAATCTGAAAAGGCCGCTCTGACCAAATGGGCGGACGACGCCGACCAACGGCTTATAGCTGTGGCGGAGGAACTCCAAGGCCTGAAGCGGCACATAGCGAAGATGTCAGCCGCCCTATTTGGTAAGCTTCTGTTTTACTTTGTATTTTAACATTGCTATTGAAAAACTGGCGACTCATTAGCTTTATCCGGCTTATCCAGGTCCCAGGAGCCGGCAGTTGGCTTCTGATAGCCTTCTGCCACTGAAGGCCATCTACACCTTTGCGGAACAACTATACTACGGCGTCGTCTTCACGATCAAGAGTGTTCAATATAAGGAGAAGATCTCCACCCCTCTGAAAGGGGTCTTGGAACTCTTCTCCACCATGCCAAAATAGATTGAAGAACTGAAGAAATCAGCTTCTCGTCAAGGAGCAGTCGCCGGATTGAGCCGGGCTCTGGCCTTCGCCCCTGAGCTGACGCCGGCTGAAATGATGGATGGCTATCCATCTAAGAAAGACGACGGCTCAGAATTTACAGATGCGGACTACATCCAGTTTGTCAAGGACTCCCGCTTCTTGGCGTCTGTACTTGTAGATGAAGCCAACTTAAATGTCTACCAGGCGGCTTATGATGGCGAGGATAAGAGGATCCGCGGGCCTCTCTACGAGTGGAAATCTCTAACACCCGCCCACAGTAAGGAACTCTTTCCTAATGATCTCGACACGTCTCCCTTTTTTGAAGAAGGGTCCTTCGCCGCGCTGGCTAACTGCAACTGGCATTTGGAAACTCTCCAGATGAAGCCAGTAGAAGAGCCGGAGCAGGATGATCCGGCCGTCTGACTTTGCATTTTGTAACCTTCTGAGCGATGGCTCATGCAATGACCCGCCGTGGGCGGTAGAAACTTGGTAATGCCTTTGCTCCTTCTGAGAGCAATTTTTGTAATAGCTTAAGGATGACTCCGCCGTTCTAAAGATAGTGTCGGCTGTATATATTTCCATCTCTTTGTGTATACTTTCCGTCTCTCCGTGTTTCAATTTGATGTGTTGCCGGCTCTCCATTGATTGATCGCTCCTTTGCATAAATATACCTTAAGCTTTTCTGATGAGGGATGTTTGTCTTTGAAGACGTCATTCCTTCTCCAGAAGATTAGAGCCGGATAATATCTTTGAAAACTTGAATTTTTTCAACTGGAGCAACATGGCTCCGGCTCTTGTCGGATGAATCCATTAAGGAGCCGGTTGTCTTAGGATAATGTAAGCTATACCTGATGGTAAGAAGCCTCTATCGACAACTATGGCTATTGATGAACCGGAAGCGGCCTAAAGCCGGTTGTATGAAGGGTAATGTAAGCTATACCTGACGGTAAGAAGCCTCCTTTTAATAGCAAATGTTGTATGCACGAACGCCGGCTGTCGATGGGAGATGTAAGCTATACCCCAAGGCTAGAAGCCTCCATTGACAGTTGCGGCTAATAATTAGCCTGAGAAGGCATAAAGCCGGCTGTTTGAAAGGAGATGTAAGCTATACCCGAAGGCAAGAAGCCTCTTTCAACAGCTACAGTTGATAAGCAACTGAGTTTTGGCGTAAATGTCGGTTGTTGGGTGAGATAAGCGAACCCGTCATAAGAAGCCCCCTTCGACAACCGCGGTTAATAAGTAACCGGAAGTGGCATAAAGCCGGCCATTAGGGTGAGATAAGTGATACCCGTCGATAAGAAGCCCCCTTCAATGGCCGCAGTTGATAAGCAACTGGAATTTGGTATACACGCTGTTGTCTTAGGGTCATGTAAGCTATACCAAAGGTAAGAAGCCTCCATCAACAACAACGCTTCATGTAAGCAAACTAGGCATAAAGCCAACTATGCAAGGGAGATGTAAGCTATACCCGAAGGCAAGAAGCCTCCTTGCAGCAGTTTAATAACAGCTGGCTGTGCAAAGGAGATGTAAGCTATACCTGAAGGCAAGAAGCCTCTTTGCAACAGTGCTTAATTGCGCATCACGCCGGCTGTGCAAGGGAGATGTAAGCTATACCCGAAGTCAAGAAGCCTCCTTGCAACAGCGTAAAAGCAGACTATGCAGGGGAGATGTAAGCTATACCCAAAGGCAAGAAGCCTCCCTGCAACAGCCCTTGATAGGGCATAAAGCCAGATGATAGATCAGCCGTTTTGACGGTGAACAAACCACTTCAACTCAAATTTTTGAGCCGGAAAAATTTCATCTTGATTGCACAAAGATATACAGAAGAGCAGAGGCCCCAGTCTTTGCGGTGATGCTAGCTTTTACTCATGTAAACATGATATATACAATGATAGTGGCTTTCAACGCCTGCTGAGTAAAGTATGGTCGCATATGCGCGATATTCCATGACCACAACGTCTCTTGACCCGCGGTTTACGGCCGTGGCGACTCTTGCTCATCCTTCCAACCACGTATCCCTCTAGCCCTCGGAGAGAGCCCTTTGAGAACTCAACACCACCAAGCGCTAGCCCCACGGTGGGCGCCAACTGTCGTGGATTTATCACGGCAGATGTCCGGGTGAACGGACTTGGATTTGAGGCCATCGCTAACGGGGTGGACTCAAAGGGGTTGATCGGGACGAAAGACATGGATTTACCCAGGTTCGGCCCCTCAAGTCGAGGTAATAGCCTACGTCCTGCTTGTGTTTGTATTGCTTGTGTATCGATTACAAGGAGCTAGAAGCTTGACCTAGTTCTCGATCACCTATCCTCTAAGTCGCCCCGGGTCTGCCTTTATATAGGAGGTCAGGACCACCGGGTCTTTACAATTATCTATTCGGGTCTTCTCGTGACTCCGAGTCTCTTTCTATCTTTCTGTCCAAGTTGTCCTATAGGCGGCTTATACACCCGGGTCTTCTACGTCCGGGCCATCATGCGGCCCACATCTTGAGCCGTCTATCTTTCTAGGCCACCAGGCTTACGGCTCACCCATGGGCCGTCTTACAAGTCATCAATATGAACCGGATCCTCTAAGGCGGGTCATATTGCGGGGTTATATCCCCAACAGCTGGTGCAGTTCCAAGCAAAGCGTGGTAGCTGATTCTACGTGCGAAGCGGAATACATCGCAGCCTCGGAGGCGGCGAAGGAAGGTGTCTGGATGAAGCAGTTCATGACAGATCTTGGAGTAGTGCCCAGTGCACTGAATCCAATGAGCATGTTCTGTGACAACACTTGTGCACTTGCTCTAGCCAAGGAACCAACGTTACACAAGAGGACCAGACATATAAAGCGACGCTTCAACTCCATCCGATATTACATCAAGGAGAAGGACATAAATATTTTCAAAGTGCACACGGATCTGAATGTTGCAGACCCTTTGACTAAACATCTTCCAAGAGCTAAACAAGATCAACACCACAACTGTATGGGTGTTCGATTCATTACAATGTAAATCACATAATGATGTGAGCTAGATTATTGACTCTAGTGCAAGTGGGAGACTGTTGGAGATATGCCCTAGAGGCAATAAATAAAGTGTTTATTATTATATTTCCTTGTTCATGATAATTGTTTATTATCCATGCTAGAATTGTATTAATTGGAAACATGGATACATGTGTGGATACATAGACAAACACAATGTCCCTAGTATGCCTCTAGTGAACTAGCTCGTTGATCGAAAGATGGTTAAGGTTTCCTAGCCATGGACATGAGATGTCATTTGATAACGGGATCACATCATTAGGAGAATGATGTGATGGACAAGACCCAAACTACAGACGTAGCTTATGATCCTGTCAGTTTAATGCTACCGTTTTTTGCATGTCAAGTATATGTTCCTATGAACATGAGATCATGTAACTCACGGACATCGGAGGAGTGCCTTGTGTGTATCAAACGTCGCAACGTAACTGGGTGACTATAAAGGTGCTCTACAGGTGTCTCCGAGGGTGTCTGTTGAGTTGGCATGGATCAATACTGGGATTTGTTACTCCGTGTGACGGAGAGGTATCTCAGGGCCCACTCGGTAATACAACATCCAGGTCCCGCCATTGGTTATTGACCGTAGACGTGTCTCGGTCATGTCTACATAGTTCTCGAACCCGCAGGGTCTGCACACTTAAGGTTTGGTGACGTTTCGGTAGTATAGAGTTATGTATGGTGGTGATTGGAGGTTGTTTGGAGTCCTGGATGAGATCCCGGACGTCACGAGGATCTCCGGGATGGTCCGGAGTTAAAGATTCATATATAGGAAGTCCTATTTTGGTCGCCAGAAAAGTTTCGGGCTCATTGGTAGTGTACCGGGAGTGCCGGTAGTGTACCGGGAGGCCATCGGGAGGGGTATTTCGACCCAAGAGGCTACATGGACTGTAGGAGGGTATAAACCAGCCCTTAGTGGGCTGGTGGAACATCCACAAGAGGCCCATGCGTCTGGAGGAAAAAGGCCTAAGAGAAAAAAGTGGAAAAAGGCAAAATAGGGTGAATCCTAGTCCTACTAGGATTGGAGGTGGACTCCACCTCTCCCTCTCTCCTTCGGCCGAAGCAAGGAGGCCTTGGCCCTTGTGCCAAGGCCTCTCCTCCTCTCCTCTTATATATACTGGAGGTTTTAGGGTTTTGGCACAAGTTTTTCAGCCACGTGTTACCCGTTCCTCCAGTGCATAGTTTCTCCTCTAGATCGGATTTCTGCAGTGCTTAGGCGAAGCCCTGCCGGAATTGCTCCACCACCATCGTCGGAGCACCATTGGGCCGAGGGGGAAACCTGTGTTTTTGCGGGTCGTAGGAGGGATTTTACCATGCCCCTCAAAAAATTTAACAGGTCTGACGCGTTTGCGGGGTCTGATCGGGCAAATTTTTTCGTGTGGACCCATATTTTGGCCGTTATTTTGCGGGTCAGGGCATTATACGGGGTCTGCTAGAGATGCTCTAACCCTGGCACATCCAAACCCTCTCTCCCGCCAATGTCCTTTCCTGTCTGACGCGATTAGTGTCAAGCGGATGCAACCTCTCGCGTCGCTCTAGTAGTGAACCAACGCGTCACAGAGAGTGTCACCCTCGTCGCTTCCCAATGTATGTGGTTTCTCCATGTTCAAACAATAGCATGCACATCCGCCTCCCTATATTAGACTTGTGTGGTTGTCGAGGAACCTGCTTCAGCGCCATCCGTTCGTTAGTCTGTCGTCTCCCATTAACCACCTCGTTTGCCCTACCATCTGCCCGCTATTTAAACTTCAGAGCCAAAACAGCTGAATACAACCTCCTCAGATATCTATCTTACCTAGGCACATGCCCGCCATGGCGTCCTCGAGCTCCAATGCCCTTCGGGACAGCCTCTCGCCCGAGCCGAAGAAGAAGATCGTTGCCATTGCAAACGGTAGGCTAGTTGGCAAACGGACGAACTGACCGGAGGCCAACGCTGCAGACGCCCCAAGGGAAGAGGCGGTCGACGATGATCCGCCGCTGCCGTCGTTATCGTTCCAAGTTGGTATCACCATGGTTGAGGCTCGTGCTCACTACAACTACATGGTGTTGGCAGAGTGGGAGGCCGTGTTCTGGCAGGCGCAGGGCGACCACGCCTACAACCTCCACCTCCTTGACGAGCACCAACACGTAGAGGAGAAACTCACTGTCGGCATATATATCATAGTGAGCATGGATGTGGACAAGCAGGAAATGGTACTCCAATCCTACTGCTCCACCCGCGATATCCGTCGCGATCGTTCACGATATTGCATCCATTAGGTGGAGTTAGAAGCCACCTTCAAGGAGATCGACAAGACAATTGATGAAGATTACGGCAGATGCGAGGATGAAATCGCCAACTCTGCCTCGTCCGCTCCCTGCCGCCACGACGACGAAGCCGGCACATTTGCGGGTGCCGTCGATAACGAGGAAGATTAGAGCATGGGAGGAATGCCGGCCTTCGGGTCCTATGAAGGCCATGACCCCCCCTCCCGTTGAAGCTAAGCTTGACGGGCTCATCATTGTTGGTCGATTAGCTTCTTGCAGGTTGCGGAGCCAGAGCTTCAGTTCTTGAGGCTCATGGCCGTCTGGACATGGGAAACGGACACACGAGACCATTTAGACTAGTTTTAGAGCACGATTTAGTTGACATGTGTAGAAATGTAATGAATTTTCTCCGATTCAGATGAGAAACATCTGGTTTTATGTAAAAACTTGATTGGTTTGTTTAATATGGATCAAAAAAATTATTTTCATTAAATTTCGTTTGAAATGTCTCAGGACATTTGCGGTTACGGGTAGATGTCTGGCTCTTGTATCCGTGTACGTGGACTATCCCTCCCCCTCCAGTCGACGAAGATGCCCTTATAGTGTAGGAGAGAGAAGTTTTTTGACAACGGACTATACATATCCATATATGGTTGTACACCCCCCCTATAAATGCACACACGCACACCCTACCCTATGAGCATCTCCGAGAGATTGAGTCGACACATCATTTTGAGATTAACGAAGTCACCACAAACGCCTTCATGCTCGACGGGAACATATCCCCCAATGAACACACCGAAAAGCCTATAATAAATCCAGGAGAATACGGTCATCATGTCAAGTCTAAAACTTGAACCCTAGTGGGCTAAAAATATCATTGTCGTCCTAACATCCAATGATAGGTTGGTGATGCATAGCTGCCCAATCTTATGGCATAAAAATACGTTTGAAGTAAAATTTACAACATCTGAAAGTGATTTTAGGGGGAAAACATTAATCTTTTAACGTTTACCTTAAAATAGGACACTAGTGCTCCAACAACTACTCTAAAATAGGATAGTCGCATCACAATTGCATACATATTGCAACAAAACAATATCAAACTCATCTAAAATCAATCCAAAACAAACATAATAATAATTTTATCAACCCACAACATCAAATTATTACATAATTCATCAAATACACAACATCAAATGCAACACAAATACAACAATGTTCATCTGCAATACTAGAGATGAAACTAGGGGTTTTGTTGTTCATGTCATGCTCACCACTCCTCCATGACATAATTTTTTCAAAATGGAGGCAAAAGAATTGGCTCATTAGTTAATTAAGAAGATGAAAAGTGCCCATTAATTTTGCAGAAAATCGTGCTAAAACCGTAACTCCCGACACTTGTACAACACAATGGAACCCGACAAGAACATCTCAACATAAGATAGTGAACCATCCCAAAACCATAGTGACGATCCAAACTGTAAGGACGAGCTGGACGTGAGGATCAATCGAGGCACCAAGAATCATATACATTAAGCAGTCGCGGGGCGTCTTCCTATGGTGCCACTTTTCTTTCCTTTGCACCTTAGTGACTTCTCCTTCACTATACTGGTCTGAGGACAATCGCTCGCCTTCTTGCATTTGCCATTGAATGTTGTTTCCATCAGGAGGCAAGCAATCGTCTTGCCAGTTCTAGGGCTAACAACCTCCACGTCGCCGAGCAAGCCACAAATATTTTTTTGCAAAGATAGTATTGTAATTATCCATCGGCGGAGGTGGAACAGGTGCCTAAGCCACATCTAAGCGCCCATGCGAGTTCACCTCAAGAAGCTCACATAAAAAGGTTGAATCATGTACATCACATGTGGTTTCCTGTGTGTCCACCATGGTATGCTCCACTGACAGATGCGAACCAGAGCTCGCACATAGCACTTGAAGCTTAGCCATCACTTGCAGCATCGAAGGCACAACCACGGCAATGGTCCCACCTCAGAAGTAGACAACACAAGGGGAAAGGCATATGACGATGCCGAGTTGTCCACAACTCTAGGGGAGAAACAACCATAGAGATCATCAACCCTGTTCTCCACTGAGCCACCAACATCGACCTCACTAGGAGAACGCCACGTATGAGCGGACTGCAACACGGCCGACAAAAGAGAGAGCTTTCTAGAGAAACCTCCACTCGCACCAGAAAGCTCCCAACGCGCACCAGCAACTCAGCCTGGGCCATCCCGAGTGTACTGAAGCGGTACATTGGCTGGGGTTGCCCAGTCAACGTGAGCGGAAATGACCGATGCCCGGGACCTGCAATGAAGAACCATGGAGGGGAGCTAGGATTCCATCGGACCCTTAAAAGCAGCTAGAGCTCGGCAATGCTCGGTGCTGAGGCGAGATTGTGACAGCATGAAAAAACATGCTAGTGAGCTGAATGGACACCAAGCATTGTGACACACATGTGCCTAGTGGCCATTCTCCAAATAGTGGGAGCACCTCAAAGGGTAATCAATTGTTCTATGCCTAGGAACAAGACATCTACAACACCTACCAAAAAGCCAAGCCGAGATGGGATGAGGGGGAAATGCTGGTGTTGGCGACGCGAGACGGCGCTGACCGCTCCGAGGCAACACATCTTGCCCTCCTACACTCGCCTCCGCCTCATCCATCACACACAGCTCAGCTGAGAGAGCTGCGTATCGAACTCTCGGACTTCATGGTACACCTGAATAAGCGTTGGATTCATGACAACTCCATCAAACTATGTCTTTGTGCGCAACAAAAAAGCGACAAGTTAAACAAAAGTTACCTTGTATAATTTTCATTGAACACCTTGTGCATGAGGAGGGTGAAACCGAGGGGCTACTCATCGGAGCCTACATGGTAGGTGCGTCAATGGCAAGATGCCTAGGAGAGCATTCCTTGATGCCTGTCATGTGAGTGTTGCCAAAAATTCGGCGACGCCGACTGAAGCAACAGCTAATTGACTCAATCGCGCCGATGAAGCGGCTACTTGCGGAGCTCCAACGGACACTAATCCAGCTCTAAAGTACGACCACAAACTATGGGGCCATCATGCAACGGCACTCTAACGATGCGGTTGCCTATGGAGATCCAGAGGCCATTAATCTAGCTCTCAAGGACAACCACGAGCTGCGGGGCCATCACATGCAATGGCACTCCGACGACGCGGTTGCCTCTGTAGATCCAGCGATCACTAATCCAGCTCTAAAGGACGACCACGAGCTACGGGGCCATCACATGCAACGGCACTCCAACGACGAGATTTCCTCTGGAGATTCAGCGGCCACTAGTCCAGCTCTAAAGGACGACCACGAGTTGCGGGGCCATCACATGCAACGACACTCCGACGGCACGGCTGCCAGCGGAGCTCCATGATACGTCTCCAACATATCTATAATTTTTGATTGTTCCATGCTATTATATTATCTTTTTTGGATGTTTTATATGCATTCATATGCTATTTTATATTATTTTTGGGACTAACCTATTAACCTAGAGCCTAGTGCCAGTTTCTGTTTTTCCTTGTTTTTGAATATTGTAGATAATAAGGAATATTAAACAGAGTCCAAACGGAATAAAATCTTCGCGATGATTTTTATTGGACCAGAAGACATCTACCAGACTTGGAGAGGGGGCCAAGAGACCTGCCAAGAGGTCACAAGCCACCCTAGCGCGGCCAGGGGCGCGCCCCTGGCTTGTGGCCTCCCCAGCAGATCTCCTAACCCTAATCTTCGGCCTATAAATTCCCAAATATTGCCCCAGTACCAAAAAGATCCATGCAAATACTTTTCCGTAGCCATAAGCCTCTGTTCCCGAGAGATCCAATCTTGGAGCCTTTTCCGGTAATCTGCAGGAGGGGGATTCGATCATGCAGGGCATCTACATCAACTCCATTGCCCCTCCGATGATGCATGAGTAGTCCACCACAAACCTATGGGTCCATAGCTATTAGATAGATGGCTTATTCTCTCTCTTTTTGCTTTAATACCATGTTCTCCACGGTCTCCATGGGGATCTATCCAATGTAATACTCTTTTGCGGTGTGTTTGTCGAGATCCGATGAATTGTGGGTTTATGATCAGCTTATCTATGAAAATTATTTGGTTCTTATCTGAATTCTTATATGCGTGATTTCATATCTTTGCAAGTCTCTTCGAGTTATTGGTTTGGTTTGGCCAACTAGATTGGTAATTCTTGCAATGGGAGAAGTGTTTAGTTTTGCGTTCAATCTTGCGGTGTCCTTACCAAGTGACAAAGTAGGGGTAGTGAGGCACATATTGTATTGTTGCCATCAAGGGTAAAAAAGATGGGGTTTTCATCATATTGCTTGAGTTTATCCCTCTACATCATGTCATCTTACTTAATGCGTTACTCTGTTCTTCATGAACTTAATACTCTAGATGCAGGCATGACCGGTTGATGTGTGGAGTAATAGTAGTAGATGCAGAATCGTTTCGATCTACTTGACACGGACGTGATGCCTATTGATACGTCTCCAACGTATCTATAATTTTATGATGGCATGCTATTATATTATCTGTTTTGGATGTTTTATATGCATTAATATGCTATTTTATACTATTTTGGGGACTAACCTATTAATCTAGAGCCTAGTGCCAGTTTCTGTTTTTTCCTTGTTTTTGAGTTTTGCAGATATGGAATATTAAATGGAGTCCAAACAGAATAAAACCTGTGGAAGGAATTTTTTTGGAAGGAAACAAGTCATCCAAGCTTGGAGTGCACGGCAGGGTAGGTGCCAGGGAGCCATAAGCCTGCTAGGCGCGTGCCCCCTAGCCGCGCCTAGCAGGCTTGTCGCCTCCTGGTAGGTCTACTAACCCTAATTCTTGGCCTATAAATTCCCAAATATTCCCCCAACACCAAAAGGAGCCACACAAATACTTTTCCGCCGCCGGAAGCCTCCGTTCCCAAGAGATCTAATCTTGGAGCCTTTTCCGGTAATCTGCCAGAGGGGGTTTCGATCACGGAGGGCATCTACATCAACTCCATTGCCCCTCCGATGATGCGTGAGTAGTCCAAGACAGACCTACGGGTCCATAGCTAGTAGCTAGATGACTTCTTATCTCTCTTTGATCTTCAATACCATGTTCTTCATGATCTTCATGGAGATCTATCCGATGTAACCCTCTTTTGTGGTGTGTTTGTCAAGATCCGATGAATTGTGAGTTTATGTTCAGATTATCCATGGATATTATTTGAATCTCCTTTGAATTCTTATTTGCATGATTTCATATACTTGCAAGTCTCTCCGAGTTATTGGTTTGGTTTGGCCAACTAGATTGGTAATTCTTGCAATGGGAGAAGTGTTTGGTTTAGGGTTCAATCTTGCGGTGTCCTCACCCAGTGACATAGTAGGGTAGCATGTATTTTATTGTTTCCATCAAGGGTAACAAGATGGGATTTTCATCATATTGCTTGAGTTTATCCCTCTGCATCATGTCATCTTTCTTAATGCGTTACTCTGTTCTTCATGAACTTAATACTCTAGATGCAGACATGAGTAGGTCGATGTGTGGAGTAATAGTAGTAGATGCAGAATCGTTTCGGTCTACTTGATACGGACGTCATGCCAATATGCATGATCATTGCCTTGGATAACTACATGATTATTCACTTTTCTATCAATTTCTTGACAGTAATTTGTTTACCCACCATGATATTTTCCTTCGAGAGAGAAGCCTCTGGTGAAACCTATGGCCCCCGGGTCTACTTTCCATAATATACTTTCAGATATATAAACCAAAAATACCAAAAATACTTTTCTGCAATTTATTTACCTTCTAGTTTTTGTTCTTGTTTACATCTATATCTATCGGATCTAATCCTTGCAAATAATCGTGAAGGGATTGACAACCCCTTTATAGCGTTGGGTGGAAAAGTTTGATTGTTTGTGTAGGTGCATCCATTGGTGACTTGCTTTTTCCTCCTACTGGATTGATACCTCGGTTCTCATCAACTGAGGGAAATACTTATCTACTTTGCTGCATCACCCTTTCCTCTTCAAGGGAAAACCAACGCAGGCTTAAGGGGTAGCAAGAAGGATTTCTGGCGCCGTTGCCGGGGAGGATACACATAGAGCCTACCAAGGTGTTTTTTAGAAAATACCAAAAAGATTTGCCTTTTTATTCGCCCTTCTTTCATTTGCATTCCTTTCTTGCCAAGATCTTCTTCTTGTTGCTATGTCCCCCTTGTCACCAGATTTTGAAGTTCTTTACTTCAAACAAAAACAAGGGGGAAATTTGAAAGATGCCTGATATAGGCTAATGGAATCTTATTGTATTTCCAATTTAAAAGGAGATGCAAAAGTATTGCTTAGAAATTTTTACATTGGATTAACTTTGCATCACAAAGAGCTTCTAGATTTCGCCTCAAAGGGAAATTTTATTGAGCTAGATGCAATTGCTGCTTATGAAGTTTTGGAAGGGATTTTAGGGGTTCCTTCACCAAAAAAGAGTTTTGATTTCTCACAAGAGGGAGTTCACGTTCTCGACAAATTGGGTGACTTACATAAGCACTTGGTCGAGTTGCAACAATATCACGAACCCCTTAAACATATCAATGGGAACCTAAATCGCTTGACTACTTTGATTACCCTTTGCAATAAGCGATTGGACATTTTGGATATTAAGATGGATACTTCCTCCAAAAATGTGGGAAAAAGGAAAGAATCCCCTGGATTTGAGAAGTTCCCCACAAAAGTTGCTAATACCAAAGATGACAACACCTAGATCTATTGTGTTTTGCCTAGCTAGGGGCGTTAAACAATAACGCTTGTTGGGAGGCAGCCCAATTTTTTTGTGTTATGTTATTGCTTCTATTTTTTAGTGTTTACCACATTATTACTTCTGTAGTAATTGTGTTCTGGTGTTTTAATTAGTGTTTGAGCCAAGTAAAACCTTTGGGGTGATCTATGGTAGTTGTTGATTTGATCTTGTTGAAAAACAGAAACTTTTGCGCTCAGTCCAGGAATTTTATAATTTTTTCAGAGCATTGAATGAGTCAAAAAGTTTTACATAAGATTTGTATATAAATTTCCCAAATTTTCCTAATATTCAGAATATTTTGGGTTATAGAAGTATACGAAGTTTCCAGATTCCTACAGACTGTTCTGTTTTTGACAGATTCTGTTTTCTTTGAGTTGTTTGCCTATTTTGATGAATCTTCGGGTTGTATAATGTGGTATGAACCATGGAGAAGTTATATTACAGTAGATATAAAACCAATATAAATAAAGATTAGTTCACAACAGTACCTAAAGTGGTCATTTATTTTCTTATACTAACGGATCTCACAAGTTTTCTGTTAAGTTTTGTGTTGTGAAGTTTTCAAGTTCTGAGTAAAGATTTGATGATATATGGAATAAGGAGTGGCAAGAGCCTAAGATTGGGGATGCCCAAGGCACCCTAGGTCATATTAAAGGATGCCAAAGAGCCTAATCTTGGGGATACCCCGGAAGGCATCCTCTCTTTCGTCTTCAATCCATCGGTAAATTTACTTGAGGCTATATTTTTATTCACCGCATGATATGTGTTTTGCTTGGAGCGTCTTGTATGATATGAGTCTTTGCTTGTTAGTTTGCCACAATCATCCTTTCTGCACACATTTTTTGAGAAGGACATGTTGAATCGTGAATTTATTAGAATGTTTTATGTGCTTCACTTATATCTTTTGAGTTAGGCAATTTTGCTCTATGTGCTTCACTTATATCTTTTGAGTTAGGCAATTTTGCTCTATGTGCTTCACTTATATCTTTTGAGTTAGGCAATTTTTCTCTATGTGCTTCACTTATATATTTTAGAGTACAGTGGTGTTTGAGTTTTATAGAAATACTTGAACTCTCGTACCTCACTTATATTATTTTGAGAGATTCTAAAACAACATGGTAATTGGTCTAGGTTATGAATTTAGTCCTAATATGATAGGCATCCAAAAGGGATATAATAAAAACTTCCATATTAAGTGCATTGGGTATTTATGAGAAGTTTGATTCCTTAAATAAAGTTTCGAGATATAAATATGGTAATGTTAAGAGACATGTTAGGAAGTAATTGTGGTTTGGTACAAATACTTGTGTAGAGGTTTGTGATTCCCGTAGCATGCACATATGGTGAACCGTTATGTAAGGAAGTCGAAGCATGACTTGTTTATAGATTGTCGACCTTTGTGTGAGGGTCGTAGGCACGCGATGGTTAACTCCTACCAACCTCCCCCCCTAGGAGCATGCGTTTAATACTTTGCTTCAATGACTAATAGACTTTTGCAATAAGTATGTGAGTTCTTTATGATTAATGTTGAGTCCATGGATTATACGCACTCTCATCCTTCCACCTTTGCTAGCCTCACTAGTACCACGCCACTTTTGCCGGTACAACAAACACCTTCCTCAAAACAGCTACCATATACCTTCCTCAAAACAGCCACCGTATATATTTCCTAAAAATAGCCACCATACCTACCTATTATGGCACTTCCATAGCCATTTCGAGATATATTGCCATGCAACTTCCACGTTTCCTTTTATGACATGCACCATCAGTTCCATATTGCATATAGAGTCATATTTTGTCATAGATGTCGAACTGTAATTTTCTTTTGAGTTGTAAGTAAATAAAAGTGTGATGATTATCATTAATAGAGCATGTCCTACGTGAGGAAAGGATAATGGAAGCTATGATTCACTCACAAGTGGGGATGAGATTCCGGATTTTTATGAAAAAAATAAAAGAGGCCAGCGAAGCTCAAATAAAAAATGAATAAAAGAGGCCTTAGATAGCCACCAATAAAAAATGAGAGAAAAGAGAGAAGGGACATTGCTACTACCTTTTTTCCACACTTGTGCTTCAAAATAGCACCATGATCTTCATGATAGAGAGTCTCCTATTTTGTCACTTTCATATAGCTAGTGGAATTTTTCTCCATGATGCACGTCCACTTAGTTTCTTTTTGAGGTTTCATACACTTATAGCTCTAGTGCATCCATTGCATGGCAATCCCTACTCACCCAGATTGATATCTATGAATGGGCATCTCCATATCCCGTTGATACGCCTAGTTGATGTGAGACTATCTTCTCCCTTTCCTTGACAACCTCCACCATATTCTATTCCACCTATAGTGCTATATCCATGGGTCACGCTCATGTATTGCGTGAGAGTTCAAATTTTTTGAGAAAATAAAGGTGTCAAAACAATTGCTTGACTTTTCATCGGGGTTGTGCATGATATAAATACTTTGTGTGGGGAAGATGGAGCATAGCCAGACCATATGATATTGTAGGGATAACTTTCTTTTGCCATTATATTTTGAAGAGATACAATTGCTTTGCTAGTATGCTTGAAACGTTATTGTTTTTATATCAATATTAAGCTTTTGTTTTGAGTCTTACGGGTCTGAATAATCATGCCACAATAAATAAAATTACATGGATAAATATGTTAGGTAGCACTCCACATCAAAAATTCTGTTTTTATAATTTACCTACTCGAGGATGAGCAGGAATTAAGCTTGGGGGTGCTGATACGTCTCCAATGTATCTATAATTTTTGATGATGGCATGCTATTATATTATCTATTTTGGATGTTTTATATGCATTAATATGATATTTTATACTATTTTTGGGACTAGCCTATTAATCTAGAGCCTAGTGCTAGTTTCTGTTTTTTCCTTGTTTTTGAGTTTTGCAGATATGGAATATTAAACAAAGTCCAAATGGAATAAAACCTTCAAAAGGAATTTCTTTGGAAGGAAACAAGTCATCCAAGCTTGGAGTGCACGGCACGGGAGGTGCTAGGGAACCACAAGCCTGCTAGGCGTAGGCCCCCCTAGCCGTGCCTAGCAGGCTTGTTGCCTCCCGGCAGGTCTCCTAACCATAATTCTTGGCCTATAAATTCCCCAATATTCCCCCAACACGAAAAGGAGCCACTCAAATACTTTTTCGCCGCCAGAAGCCTCCGTTCCCGAGATATCCACTCTTGGAGCCTTTTCCAGTAATCTGCCGGAGGGGGTTTCGATCATGAAGGGAATCTACATCAACTCCATTGCCCCACCGATGATGCATGAGTAGTCCACCACAGACCTAAGAATCCATAGCAGTAGCTAGATGGCTTCTTCTCTCTCTTTGATCTTCAATACCATGTTCTTCATGATCTTCATGGAGATCTATCCGATGTAACCCTCATTTGTGGTGTGTTTGTCAATATCCGATCAATTGTGAGTTTATGTTCATATTATCCATGAATCTTATTTGAATCTCCTCTGAATTCTTATTTGCATGATTTCATATCCTTGCAAGTCTCTTCGAGTTATTGGTTTGTTTTGGCCAACTAGATTGTTAATTCTTGCAATGGGAGAAGTGCTTGGTTTTGGGTTCAATCTTGCGGTGTCCTCACCCAGTGATATAGTAGGGGTAGAAAGGCACGTATTGTATTGTTGCCATCAAGGGTAACAATATGGGGTTTTCATCATATTTCTTGAGTTTATCCCTCTACATAATGTCATCTTTCTCAATGTGTTACTCTGTTCTTCATGAACTTAATACTCTAGATGCAGGCAGGAGCCAGTTGATGTGTGGAGTAATAGTAGTAGATGCAGAATCGTTTTGGTCTACTTGATACGGACGTGGTGCATATATGCATGATCATTGCCGTGGATAAATACATGATTATTTGCTTTTCTATCAATTGCTTGACAGTAATTTGTTTACCCACCGTGATAGTTTCCTTCGAGAGAGAAGCCTCTAGTGAAACCTATGGCCCCCGGGTCTACTATCCATAATATAATTTCAGATCTATAAACCAAAAATACCAAAAATACTTTGCTGCAATTTATTTATCTTTTACTTTCCGTTCTTGTTTACATCTATATCTATCGGATCTAATCCTTGCAAATAATCCTGAAGGGATTGACAACCCCTTTTATAGCGTTGGGCGCAAGAGTTTGATTGTTTGTGTAGGTGCATCCATTGGTGACTTGCTTGTTCCTCCTACTAGATTGATACCTTGGTTCTCATCAACTGAGGGAAATACTTATCTACTTCGCTGCATCACCCTTTCCTATTCAAGGGAAAAGCAGCGCACGCTCAAGAGGTAGCACCTATATGCATAATCATTACCTTGGATATCGTCATAACTATGCGCTTTTCTACCAATTGCTCGACAGTAATTTGTTCACCCACCGTGTTATTTTCCTTCAAGAGAGAAGCCTCTAGTGAAACCTATGGCCCACGGGTCTATTTTCCATATTATATTTTCAGATCTATATACCAAAAATACCTTGCTGCAATTTATTTACCTTTTTTACTTTCTGCAATCTTTTACATCCATCTCTATCAGATCTAATCCTTGCAAGTAACCGTGAAGGATTGACAACCCCTTTATAGAGTTGGGTGCAAGAGTTTGATTGTTTGTGTAGGTGCATCCATTGGTGACTTGCTTGTTCCTCCTATTGGATTGATACCTTGGTTCTCAACAACTGAGGGAAATACTTATCTACTTCGCTGCATCACCCTTTCCTCTTCAAGGGAAAACAAACGCAAGCTCAAGAGGTAGCACTCCATCGGCCACCAATCCAACTCTAAAGGACGACCACGAGCCGCGGGACCATTACGTGCAACGACACTCTGATCAATAGCCGGATCGGTCAAAATCGACGTGACGGCGGTCCCAAACTGGCAGGGCGGCGAGGACTCTTCCTCGTTGAAATCATCGCCGGTGATGCTAGGTGAAAAATCAAAAGTCGCGTCCATGGTTCAAGTAGTCATTGTATTTGTGAGGTAAAAAAATAGGTAGGTCACATCAACTGCTGGGATTTTGTAGCAAACTCCTCCCATGTCTTGCTAGCAGTGCTTGGTTAAAGGAGTGCATATCTCAAAAACCAATACCACCATCTCTTTTTGGTCTTGTAATATTTTCCCATGAGATCCGATGAACCTTCCTCTGTTCATCCTTGTATCCCCACCGAAAGTCTCTAATGACTCTTTCATAATTTTCATAGAAGCTTTGGTTAAACTTGAAAAACCCAATGGCATAAGTTGGTAATGATTGGACAACAAATTTAACATGAACTTCTTTCGCTGCTTGGGACATGAATATTTCATTCCAATCATTACATATTTTCCCAAATTTGTCCAGAATCAGTTGGAAATGCTCATTTTTCATTCTTCCCTCTGCCGTTGGTAGCCCAAAGTATTTACCCAACATTGAGGATTCCACTTTAGGTCTTCTCATGATTTCTTTTCGTACATCATTCGGGCAGGCCTCACTTAACAGCAAAGAAGACTTGCTTTGGCTCACTGGTTGCCCCCGAGCATTTCTGAAATAAGTCTAACATTTCCTTGATTTTCTTGCTTGGTCTATTGTAGCTTTGAAGAAGAGCAAAATATCATCGACAAAAAGAAGGTTCGAAATACCAGGGCTACCCCGAGCGATCTTTAGGGGAGTAATGGCACCTCTATATATCTCTTTGTCAAGTAGCATAGATAAACCCTCCACCGCAAATAAGAAGAGGTAGGGACTCAATTGATCCCCATGTCTCAGGCCCCTGGTTGGTTTGAAAGCCTTCAACAGCACCCCATTACACTTAATCAAAAACGTGACAGATCTGACGGAAATCATCACCCAGATTGAACCCCAGTTTCTACACGATGCCCTCCAAAAAGTTCCAATCGACCCTATCATAAGCCTTGGCCAAATCAAGTTTGTAAGCACAGTGGGTGTCTCGCTGTTTCTTGATGTGGTGTATTTTATGGAAACACTCAAACGCGATGATCGCATTGTTGATGATCAACCTCCCAAGGATAAAAGCACTTTAAGATTCAGAGATGAGAACATCAAGCAGGGTCCGCAATCGGTTAACTAGCACCTTTGAGATTACTTTGTATATCACATTGCAGAGGCTAATGGGGCGGTAATCCTTCATGCTGAGTGGGTTGTTTCCTTTGGGGATTAGAACTATTGTTGTGTCGTTTACACCTTCCAGCATGAGCCCATCTTCAAAGAATTTTTTTACCACTTTTACTACACCTTCCTTGAAGGTCAACAAATTCCGCTAGAAGAAGCGAGCGGGGAAATCGTCCGACCCTAGGGCCTTGAGCGACCCAATCTGAAAAAGAGCATTGCCGATTTCCTCTTCCGTCATCGGTTTGATAAGAGCTTCATTCATATTATCATCCACTCTCCTCGGAAATACTTCAATTAGCTCATGGGGTATTACTTTTTCATCCCTTTTGTATAGGCTTTGGACAAATTCGTTAATGTCCTCATGAATTTCCTCTCTGATTTCTGCCCAGGTTCCATAATCTTGTTTCATCTTCACTTTTTTATTTTTCTTTCTATGCCAAGTTGCTTTG
The DNA here is from genome assembly GCA_022496015.1 of Hordeum marinum. Classification (NCBI taxonomy): domain Eukaryota; kingdom Viridiplantae; phylum Streptophyta; class Magnoliopsida; order Poales; family Poaceae; genus Hordeum; species Hordeum marinum. The sequence continues at coordinate 149,853,089 of CM039674.1, forward strand.
CGATGGAAGAATTCTGTGTTCCGGTCCCCTTCTCTCGGGCAAGTCACTCGTGATCATTGTCTCCACATCATATCCTCCATGTACATCCATTCATCTAGTTCAGGTTCAATACGTTTTATTTTCTCCTCAATTTGCACTGACTGGTGCAACATTCGGAGACCCTTTAGGATGTCCCTTAGCACCTTGATTTTATTTTGGATAGAACAAAACTCCCTTTGTGCCCACCTGCTAAGCACACCTTGCATGCTTCTGAGTTTCATGGCAATTTTGTCAAGTGAAGGTCCTAAACCTCCTTCAGTCCACGCATTAGCAACCACCTCTATCAAACTTCCTGCCCACTCCCACATGTGTTCGTATCTGAAATTATTTTTAACAGGGCATCATAGGATCACTAGAAGAGTGTCTAGAGGGGGGGTGAATAGACTACTAGCAAGAATTTAAAACCTAGCCTTTTCCCAAGTTAATTGGTTGGCAAATTTTAACAGTTTTAGCAAGTCTAGCAAGTCTAACAACCCTACACATGCATGTCTACAAATATGGCAGCCGAAAGTAAAGACATTGCACATAAAGTAAAGAGATGAGATAGGAAGATCAAATGCAATAGGAGATGCAAAGATTTTTCCCGTGGTTCCGATAGGTGGTGCTATCATATGCCCATGTTTATGGAGTCTTCAACCCATGGAGGGTAATGGCCGCGAGAGTCCATGGAGGGCTCCACCCATAAGGGTCCACGAAGTAGCAACCTTGACTATTCCATATGGCTTCCATCCACGAAGGACTAGCCTCACTATGGGTAGATCTTCACGAAGTAGGCGATCTCCTTGCCCTTGCAAACTTCTTGGTTCACTCCACAACACGAAGTAGGAGGCTCCCAAGCGACACCTAACCAATCTAGGAGGCATCACCCTCCAAAAGGTAATAGGCTCGGTAATGATGATGAACTCCTTGCTCTTGTGCTTCAAGATGATAGACTCCTCAACACACAATCACTCTCTCACAGATTTGGCTTGGTATAAGAAATGGGATTGGTGGAAAGCAACTTGGGGAGGATAGAAATCAAGATCCATATGGTTGGAGTGGAAGATCTTGATCTCAACACAAGGGTAGGTGGTTATCTCTCAGAAAATCTGATAGGATAGGCATGGAATAGTTCTGAGTGCTTCTCTTTCGAGTAGGTGGTGGTGGAGGGCTATATATAGGAATACCCAAAAATCCAACCGTTACACACAAAATGACCGACTCGGTGACACCGATGTGTTAATCTCGGTGGTACCGAAGTGATCAAAAGGTGGAAACTTTTGAATCTCAGAGATATATGAAACTCGGTTGCACCAATAAGGTGACCAACGGTCAGATTTCTAATCTCGATGACGCTGACCCAACATTCTCCGTGGTACCGAAAATGTGAATTTGCGTAACAGAAAGTTGGCAACCTAAACTCGATGGCACCGGTATGGAATCGGTTGCATCGAAGTGGCTAGGCTTTGGCTGAGTCTGTCTAGGTTCTGGAATCGGTGGCACCGGGATAGGAATGTTGGTTGCACCGATTTTGAATGTTTGGCTATAGACAGACTTTGGTGGGAGAGCTTGTGGATGTTTTTAGTGACTATCACTTGTGCACGTATGAGAAATTTTTTTCACCAACAAAACCCTACCCCCTTTTAATAGTATTGGCTTTCCTATGGACTCAAAGTGATTTCTCACAAATTTAAAATGTAGAGTCCTCTTGCTTGAAGCTTGGTCAACCTATTTCCTTGCATCTTGGGGTAATTCCACAGTCTCCACAATCCTTTTGCCAACCCAACTCTCCCTGGACTATTATTTGAAATACACTAGATAGAGGTGTTAGTCCAAGAGACATTGTATGTTGTCATGAATTATCAAAACTACCAAGGGAGCATGTTGTGCTTTCAATCTCCCTATTTTTGGTAATTGATGACAACATACAATCAAGCATGGATGTAATGAAGACTTTGAGAAACACATGACTTAGATTTGCTCCCCCTAAATGTGTGCAATACTTTAAAGGATAGTTGCTTTGGAATGCATGGACACACAAATAGTAGAAGGGATATGAAAGGTCTGTGTATCTTGGCTATTTGCATCAAATTTATATGAATGAGGTGTATCCTCGATCAAGACTTCACTCTTGCAAACAATATGTGCAAGAAGCAAGAGATCATATTGATCAAAGATATGATGCATATACTTACCTTGAGTTCTTGAGCATTCTAGTAGTAGAGACACACTTGAGAAAACAATGTTAGGAAACACAAGAGTATTCTACTAAACAAAAGTAATAGAACTCAAAGAATACCAAGATATGGAGAACATATAAAATATGACAATCCTTAAGATTGATATGTCTCCTCCTTTAGCATTAATCTTTTATATCTTTTATCCCCTTAGATATGAAAGTGGTAGTTCATCCTCTCCCCCCTGAATCTCAGCATGTAGATATTGGGATTGGATAGGGTGAGAAAAAGTCTAAAGTGAACAGGAATATTATTGAAAGCTTGTTGACTGTTCACATGAAATTTTCTCCCCTTACTTTCGTATTCTTCTCCTTGTTTATATAAGTGTGAATTTTTGATATTCTCCTCTCCCCCTAAGTCATATCTCCCCCTTTGCATAAGCCTTTGCATACGAATGTAACTCTCCCTTTAGCATGAAGCTTTGTTCTTCTCCCCCTTTGGCATAAACTACCAAAAAGGTTAAACTTAGGAGTAGTGACAAGGATCATTGACAAGGAAGGGATCCTCGAGAACAAGGGCCATTGAAAGTAGGGTTCATAGAAAAGAACTAAGGGAATCATTGAATGGAACTTCTCTCCCTTTTGCAAAATTTAGTCTTCTTCTCCTTGGAGCTAGGGATCCTTGAATAAAGAATTTCTCCCCCTTAGACTAGCTTGTTATTCTCTCTCCCTTTTTTTAATAAAGGGGTCATCGAAGGAACAAGATCATCACAAGAACAGATACAAAAAACATTTAAGAAACATAGATTTAGGAAAGAAGGAAAATCGGTGACTCCAGGATAAATAAATTGATGGTACCGAGATTGTGTAGTGCAGCTCATCTGCAATTTCGGTAGAACCGAGTTATTTATATTGGTGGCTCTGAATGGGAGACCACGTTTTTTTTTCACAAAGACAAAAGAAATAGTTTAAAAAGGAATGCGATTTTTTTACAAAGGACATCATTTAGATGAGATTTGAGTGGTTACGAGAGATCATGTAAATAGAGAGCAAACCACACAAGATTCTTAACTAGATGATGGGCGGTGACTAGGTACCTATATTAGAGTATATTGACTTAGGAGCCAAGCAAGAATACTTGATCATAGGTCATACTCTATGTTAAGCTAAAAATGGGGTTACCATTTTTCGATTAAGCATTTTAATGTCTTCATATCACTTGAGTTGCTTTAGCACATGTCTTGGTGTAAAGCCTTTTCAAGGATATGAGTACATACCTTTGAGTGATGTTGATGACGTTGCTCGTAGGTGAACTTGTTGAGGATGCTCGAGGTTGATGAAGATCATCTTGAATTGGGAGCAATCCTTCTCGTTCTAGTACACTAGTCACCTACAAAGGTTAGTCATGCAAAGAAGAATAATGGATATATCCAATTGACATGATATAACTTAAGATTTTGCAACTAAGATCAAGTATATGTCAAGGATATGTTTTTGTTGTCTTCTTCCTTCCATCATCAAGAGAGGTTGTGGATACTTGGTAATGACAATATTGCTTATGATTGGAGTTGATGGTAATCTTGTGGAATGAAGTTCTTCCAAGTACCTAAAAAAGGTTATATGCAATACAAGGGAGCATAGAATTCCATGGCATATGATAACGAGTTATGGGAACATAGAAATAACAAGAAAGCTCATGCCCTTGCTTGCAACCGAGTGAGTCTAGCTCAAGTTTAAAGCATCAATGATGTTCAACTCACTCCTCAAGTGACAAAATGTTTTCTCATCAAGTGGTTTGGTAAAGATATCAGCTAATTGCTTGTTAGTGCGAACATGCTTAAGATTAATATCTCCTTTGGCAACATGATCACGAATGAAATGATGTCGAACTTGAATATTCTTAGTTCGAGAATGTTTCATAGGATTATGACCAATTTTAATAGCACTTTCATTGTCACAAAGTAATGGAACATTTTTAACATAAATTCCATAATCCTTAAGCATTTGTGTCATCCATAGTAATTGCGCACAACAAGATCCAGTAGCAATATACTCAGCTTCGACAGTAGATAGAGATACTGAGTTTTGTTTCTTGGAGGACCAAGACACAAGAGATCTACCTAAAAATTGACAAGTACCCAAGGTGGACTTTCTATCAACCTTGTCACCGGCATAGTCCGGATCGAAATAGCCAACAAGATTAAAAGAAGGTCCCTTGGGATACCAAATGCCAAAGTTTGGTGTTTGTATCAAGTATCTCACAATACATTTCACAACCAAAAGATGACACTCTTTAGGTGCAGCTTGATATCTAGCACACATGCAAACACTAAGCATAATATCGGGACGAGATGCACATAGATATAACAATGAACCAATCATAGATCGATAAACCTTTTGATCAACCAGTTCATCCTCCCTGGTAAGATCAACATGTCCACTAGTGGGCATGGGAGTTTTCATACCTTTGCACTCCTACATGTTGAACTTCTTGATCAAGTCCTTGGTATACTTAGTTTGAGAGATGAAAGTTCCTTCTCTTGATTGCTTGATTTGCACACCAAGAAAGAATTTCAGCTCACACATCATAGACATCTCATACTTCTCAGACATCAACCTTCCAAATCTTTCACTAAATTGAGGGTTAGTGGAACCAAAGATAATATCATCCACATAGATTTGGCACATGAATAATTCACCATTAACTCTCTTAGTGAACAAGGATGCATAAAGTTTACCAATTTCAAAACCTTTTTCAATGAGAAACTTCGTTAAACATTTATACCAAGCACGAGGGACTTGCTTAAGACCATAAAGAGCTTTACAAAGCTTGTAAACATGATTAGGTTTCTCAGGATTTACAAAGCCATGTGGTTGCTTAACATAAACCTCTTCTTCAATTTCACCATTTAAAAATGCACTTTTGATATCCATTTGATAAAGCGTGATATCATGGTGATTAACATAAGCAAGAAGAATACAAATAGCTTCAAGTCTAGCAACGGGGGCATAAGTCTCACCGTCGTCCATACCTTCAACTTGCGTATATCCTTGGGCTACGAGACGAGCCTTGTTACGCATGACTTAACCGTCTTCGTCTTGTTTGTTCCGAAACACCCATTTGTTTCTGATGATGTTTTGTTCGTCCTCGGACTTCTCCACGAGTGTCCACACTTTGTTCCTTTCGAAGTTGTGAAGCTCTTCATGCATGGCGTTCACCCAATCCGTGTATTCAAGAGCTTGTTCTACCTTCAATGACTCAATGCTAGAGATGAAAGAATAATGCTCACAAAAGTTTGCTAGACGGGTTTTAGAGCGAGTGATTCTCCCTGTTTGTGTATCACCAAAGATTTGGTTTAGGGGATGGTTCTTGGTCACTTGTGCTCGAACTCGGGTCAGCTTCCGATTGTTGGATGGTGGAGCTTCTTCTTCTTTGTCATCTCCTTCATCTTTGTTGTTGTTGAAGGTGTCGTTCCCTTGAGGTGGTGGTGAAGGTGGTTGTGGTGGATCTTCATGATGCACTTCCTCCTCTTCATCATCTCATCATGTACCGCTTGTGGATGCCTTCATGTCTTGTTGAGGTTCACCTTGACGTGAAGTAGGGGCTTCCATTTGAGTTGATGAAGTACTTTCCTTCACCTCCATGGGACGAATCTTGGCGATGGGTAGATCTAGAATAGCTTTCGAAGGGTCCTTATCACCTACATAATTTGGCAATTGTTCGACTTGCGAACCATTAGATTCATCAAACTTCACATCTACCGTCTCTTCAACTTTTCGAGTGAAGTTCTTGTAGACACGGTAAGTGTGAGATTTCGATCCGTAACCAAGTAGGAATCCTTCATGAGATTTAGGAGCAAATTTAGTACGATGATGCTTATCAAGAATGTAGCACTTTGAGCCAAATACCCGAAAGTATCCGACTTGGAGTTTGTTACCGGTGAGTAGCTCGTATGTCGTTTTACCGAGAAGCTTGTGCAAGTAAAGTTGGTTTGTGGCATGACATGTTGTTTCAACGGCTTCTACCCAAAAGTGTCTTGGCATCTTGTATTCGTCAAGCATCGTTCTTGCCATCTCAATGAGCATCCGGTTCTTCCTCTCAACAACTCCATTTTGTTCAGGTGTGTACGTAGCCGAGAACTCATGTGAGACACCTTCTTCGTCAAGAAAGGTATCCACATGAGTGTTATTGAACTCCGATCCGTTATCGCTCCGAACCTTCTTGATCTTCACTTCAATATAATTTTGCGCTTTGCGAGCGAAGTTCTTGAAGATCTTTTTGTTGGGGAACATTGCATGGGAAACAAAAAAATTCCTACGCTTCACCAAGATCAATCTAGGAGATGAACATCTATGAGAGGAGAGATTGGATCTACGTACCCTTGTAGATAGCTAAGCGGAAGCATTAAAGAACGCGGTTGATGTAGTAGTACGTCTCCGCGATCCAAATTGCCAGCCGTCCCACGAACTCCCGATCAAGTGACAAATAGACGACACCTCCGCATTCAGCACACGTGCAGCTCGGTGAAGATCTCCACCTTCTTGATCCAGCAAGAGGAAGCGGATAGGTAGATGGGTTCGCTGGTAGCACGATGGTGTGGCGGTGGTGGTGGTGGAGCTCTGGCAGAGCTTCGCTAAGCGGCGCCGAACCAATCTACTAGAGGAGAGACTATCGAAGAGGGAGGAAGGGCTGCGTTGTGGCTTAGGTTGCGGATGCCCTCCTCCCTCTCACATATATATAGGGGAAGAGGAGGAGGCTGGCCACCCTAGGGTTTCCCTAGGGTTTGGTGTGGCGACCAAGGAGGTGGGGCGGCGGCCAGGGTGGCTTGGCCACCAAGTTTGGTGGCTAGCCCACCCTTTTGGCCCAGCCCAAGCCTCTAGCCACATGGGCCTTGAGGTGGGAGGTGCGTCCAGCCCACCAGGGGCTGGCTCGCACCCTCTCACAGCCCATGTGGCCCTTTGGAGTAGACGGGCCCACCCGGTGGACCCCAGGAACACTTTCGGCACTCCGTCACACCACTTGCAGGTCACGGAACTTTTCCGGAACTCAGATACCAACTTCCCATATATGAATCTTTAACTCCGGACCACTCCGGAACACCTCGTGATGTTCGGGATCTCATCTGGGACTCCGAACAACCTTCGTTCACCAACACACATAACTCATCTATACCGAAACGTCACCGAACCTTAAGTGTGCAGACCCTGCGGGTTCGAGAACCATGTAGACATGACCGAGACACCTCTATGGTCAATAACCAATAGCGGGACCTTGATTCCCATATTGGTTCCTACATGTTCTACGAAGATCTTTATCGGTCGAACCGCTATGCCAAGGATTCAGTCAATCCCGTATGTTGTTCCCTTTGTTCTTCAGTATGTTACTTGCCCAAGATTCGATCATCGGTATCTTTATACCTAGTTCAATCTCGTTACCGGCAATTCTCTTTACTCGTTCGTAATACAACTTACCATGACTAACACTTAGCCACATTGCTTGCCAGGCTTGTTGTGATGTTGTATTACCGAGTGGACCCCGAGATACCTCTTCGTCACACGGAGTAACAAATCCCAGCATTGATCCATGCCAACTCAACAAACACCATCGGAGATACCTGTAGAGCACCTTTATAGTCACCTAGTTACGTTGTGACATTTGATGCACACAAGGCACTCCTCCGGTGTTAGTGAGTTGCATGATCTCATGGTTATAGGAACATATACTTGACATGCAGAAAACAGTAGCAATAAATTGACACGATCATATGCTACGTTCATAGTTTGGGTGTTGTCCATCACATCATTCTCCTAATGATGTGATCCTGATATCAAATGACATCTCATGTCCATGGTCAGGAAACCTTAACCATCTTTGATCAACGAGCCAGCTGCTAGAGGCACACTAGGGACACAATGTTTGTCTATATGCCCGCACATGTATTTAGTTTCCAATCAACACAATTATAGCATGGACAATAAACGATTATCATGAACAAGGAAATATAATAATAAACACTTTATTTATTGCCTCTAGGGCATATTTCCAACAGTCTCCCACTTGCACTAGAGTCAATAATCTAGTTCACATCACTATGTGATTTACATTGTTATGAATCGAACACCCATGTAGTTCTGGTGTTGATCATGTTTAGCCCTTGGAAGAGGTTTAGTCAAGGGTCTGCAACATTCAGATCCGTGTGCACTTTGCAAATATTTATGTCCTTCTCCTCAACGTAATCGCGGATGGAATTGAAGCATTGCTTTATGTGTCTGGTCCTCTTGTGAAACCTTGGTTCCATGGCCAGAGCAATGGCACTAGTGTTGTCATAGAACAGAGCCATTAAATTCAGTGCGTTGGGCACTACTCCAAGATATGTCATGAACTGCTTCATCCAGACACCTTCCTTCGCTGCCTCCGAGGCTGCGATGTACTCCGCTTCGCATGTAGAATCGGCTACCACGCTTTGCTTGAAACTGCACCAGCTTACCGCTCCCCCATTGAGAATAAATACGTATCCAGTTTGCGACTTAGAGTCATCCGGATCAGTGTCAAAGCTTGCATTGATGTAACCCTTTACGACGAGCTCTTAATCACCTCCATAAACGAGAAACATGTCCCTAGTCCTTTTCAGGTACTTAAGGATATTCTTAACCGCAGTCCGGTGCTCCATTCCAGGATCACTTTGAAAACTTCCGGCCATACGTATGGCAAGGCTGACATCAGGTTTTGTGCACAGCATTGCATACATGATAGAGCCTATGGCTGAGGCATAGGAGATGACACTCATCTTCTCTCTATCTTCTACAGTCACAGGGCATTGAGTCATACTCAACTTCACACCTTGTAACACATGCAAGAACCCCTTCTTGGACTGATCCATTTTGAACTTCTTCAAAGCTTTATCAAGGTATGTGCTTTGTGAAAGTGCTAGCAAGCGTCTTGATCTATCTCTATAGATCTTAATGCCCAATATGAAAGCAGCTTCTCCTAGGTCCTTCATTAAAAAACTCTTGTTCAAATATTCTTTCACGCTTTCCAGCATTTCTATATTGTTTCCAATCAGCAATATGTCATCCACATATAATATTAGAAACGCTACGGAGCTCCCACTCACTTTCTTGTAAATACAAGCTTCTCCATAAATTTGTATAAAGCCAAACACCTTGATCACCTCATCAAAGCGCTTATTCCAACTCTGAGATGCTTGCACCAGTCCATAAATGGATCGCTGGAGTTTACAAAACCTTCTGGTTGCATCATATACAACTCTTCCTCAAGGAAACTGTTAAGGAACGCTATTTTGACATCCATCTGCCAAATTTCATAGTCAAAATATGCAGCTATTGCTAACATGATTCTGACGGACTTAAGCATCGCTACGGGTGGGAAGGTCTCATCGTAGTCAACTCCTTGAACTTGTGAAAAATCCTTTGCCACAAGTCGAGCTTTATAGACGGTGACATTACCGTCCGCGTCCGTCTTCTTCTTAAAGATCCATTTATACTAAATGGCCTTTCGCCCTTCAGGTAATACTTCCAAAGTCCATACTTTGTTTTCATACATGGATCCCATCTCGGATTTCAAGGCCTCTAGCCATTTCTTGGAATCTGGGCCCATCATCGCTCCTTCATAGCTCGTAGGTTCATTGTTGTCTAACAACATGACCTCCAAGACAGGGTTGTTGTACCACTCAGGAGCAGTACGCATCCTTGTCGACCTACGAGTTTCAATAGAAATTGGATCCGAAGCTTCATGATCATCATCATTAACTTCCTCTCCAATCGTTGTTGGCTCCACAGAAACATCTTTCTGCCTTGCGCTACTCTCTGGTTGAAGTGAAGGTTCAACAACCTCATCAAGTTCTACTTTCCTCCCACTCAATTCTTTCGAGAGAAACTCTTTCTTAAGAAATGTTCCGGTCTTAGCGACAAACACTTTTCCTTCGGATCTGAGATAGAAGGTATACCCAACTGTCTCTTTTGTGTATCCTATGAAGACGCATTTCTCCGCTTTGGGTTTCAGCTTTTCAGGTTGAAGCTTTTTGACATAAGCATCACATCCCCAAACTTTAAGAAACGACAATTTTGGCTTCTTGCCAAACCACAGTTCATATGGCGTCGTCTCAACGGATTTTGATGGTGCCCTATTTAAAGTGAATGCAACTATCTCTAATGCATAACCCCAAAAACGATAGTGGCAAATCGGCAAGAGACATCATAGAACGTACCATATCTAATAAGGTTCGATTAAGACGTTCAGACACACCATTGCGTTGTGGTGTTCCAGGCGGTGTCAATTGTGAAACGATTCCACACTGTCTTAAGTGACTGCCAAACTCATAACTCAGATATTTTCCTCCTTGATCAGATCATAGGAATTTAATCTTCCTGTTACGATGATTCTCAACTTCACTTTGGAATTGCTTGAACTTTTCAAATGTTTCATACTTGTGTTTCATCAAGTAAATATACCCATATCTACTCAAGTCATTAGTGAAGGTGAGAAAATAACGATATCCACCGCGCGCCTCAATGTTCATTGGACCGCACACATCAGTATGTATGATTTCCAACAAATCATTCGCCCGTTCCATTATTCCAGAGAACGGTGTTTTAGTCATATTGCCCATGAGGCATGGTTCACATGTGTCAAGTGATTCAAAATCAAGTGACTCCAAAAGTCCATTAGCATGGAGCTTCCTCATGCGTTTTACACCAATATGACCCAAACGGCAATGCCACAAGAAAGTGGTACTATCATTATCAACTCCCATCTTTTGGCATCAATGATATGAACATGTGTATCATCACTATCGAGATTCAATAAGAATAAACCCCTCACATTGGGTGCATGACCATAAAATATATTACTCATATAAATAGAACAACCACTATTCTCTGATTTAAATGAGTAACCGTCTCACAATAAACAAGATCCAGATATGATGTTCATGCTTAACGCAGGCACTAAATAACAATTATTCTAGTTCATCACTAATCCTGATGGTAGTCGAAGAGCGAGCGTGCCGACGGCGATCACATCAACCTTGGAACCATTTCCCATGCGCATCGTCACTTCATCCTTAGCCAGCCTCCGTCTATTCTGTAGGTATTGCTTTGAGTTGCAAATGTGAGCAACCGAACCGGTATCAAATGCCCGGGCACTACAACGAGAGCTAGTAAGGTACACATCAATAACATGTATATCATATACCTTGTTTGGTGTTGGCCGCCTTCTTGTCGGCCAGGTATTTGGGGCAGTTCCGCTTCCAGTGACCAGTTCCCTTGCAATGAAAGCACTCAGTTTCTGTCTTGGGTCTGGCCTTGTGTTTCTTCACGGGAGGAGCAACTAGTTTGCCACCCTTATTGGAGTTACCCTTCTTGCCCTTGTCATGCTTCTTGAAACTAGTGGTTTTATTGACCATCAACACTTGATGTTCTTTCTGGATTTCAGACTCGGCAACTTTCAGCATCGCAAACAGCTCGGCGACTGACTTGTTCATCCCGTGCATGTTATAGTTCAACACAAAGCTCTTGTAGCTAGGTGGCAATGATTGAAGAACTCTATCAATGATTGCCTCCGGCGGAAGGGGCATCCCTAACTCCGCTAGACGGGTCGAATACCCAGTCATTCTGAGTATATGTTCACGGATAGACCCGTTCTCCTCCATCTTGCAAGCATAGAACTTATCAGAGGTCTCATACCTCTCGATCCGGGCATTCTTCTTAAAGACAAACTCCAACTCTTGGAACATATCATATGATCCATGACGTTCGAAACGTCTTTGAAGTCCCGGTTCTAAGCCATAAAATATTGCACATTGAACTATTGAGTAATCTCCAGAACGTGCCTCCCAAGCGTTCTTAACGTCTTAGGACGACACGGGAGCGGGTGGGTCACCAAGCGGTGCATCAAGGACATAAGCCTTCTGGGAAGCCGTGAGGATAATCCTCAGATTACGGGCCCAGTCAACAAAGTTACTTCCATCATCTTTCAACTTAGCTTTCTCTAGGAACGCATTAAAATTCAGGGGTGCTACTGCGCGAGCCATTGATCTACAATATAAATAAGCAAAGGTTACTAAGACTATTGTTCATGATAATGAGTTCAGTTAATCAAATTACTAAAGCTCCCACTCAAATCGACATCCCTCAGGTCATCTGAGTGATACACGATCCACATTCATCAATCAAGTTCGATCATCACGTGATTTAAGGTGGTTTCAATGGTGAACATCATCATGTTGATCATATCTACTATATGACTCATGCTCGACCTTTTGGTCTCTTGTGTTCCGAGGCCATGTCTGTACATGCTAGGCTCGTCAAGTTTAACCCGAGTGTTCCGCATGTGCAACACTGGCTTACACCCGTTGTATGCGAACGTAGAGTCTATCACACCCGATCATCACGTGGTGTCTCGACACGACAAACTTTCGCAACGGTGCACACTAGGGGAGAATACAATTCATCTTGAAATTTAAGTGAGGGATCACCTTATAATGCTACCGTCGTCCTAAGCAAAACAAGGTGCATAAAAAGGATTAACATCACATGCAAATCATAAGTGACATGATATGGCCATGAACTTGTGCTTTTGATCTCCATCTAGAAAGCACCGGCATGATCTCCATCGTCACTAGCAAGACACCATGATCTCCATCATCTTGATCTCCATCAACGTGTCGCCATCGGGGTTGTCGCGCCCAACATGCTTCTACTATTATTGCTACCATTTAGCGATAAAGTAAAGCATTACATAGCGCTTAATGATTGACACGCAGGTCATACAATAATTAAAGACAACCCTATGGCTCCTGCTGGTTGCCGTACTCATCGACATGCAAGTCGTGAAATTCTATACATCACATGATCATCTCATACATCACATATATCACATCATGTAATTGGCCATATCACATCACAACATACCCTGCAAAAACAAGTTAGACGTCCTCTAATTGTTGTTGCATGTTTTACATGGTTGCTATGGGTATCTAGCAAGAACAATTCTTACCTACGCAATACCACAACGGTGATATGAAGATTGCTTTGCAACCTTCTACAAGGACCGCCTCAATCAAATTTGGTTCAACTAAAGTGGGAGAGACAGACACCCGCCAGCCATCTTTATGCGACGAAGTTACATGTGAGTCGATGGAACACGGTCTCTCGTAAGCGTACAAGTAAAGTCGGTCCGAGCCGCTTCATCCCACAATACAGCTGAACCAAGAAAAGACTAAGGAATTAAGCAATCTGAATATCAACGCCCACAAACTCTTTCTGTTATATACCTAGCTCATGATGCCACTGTTGGGGAACGTTGCATGGGAAACAAAGAATTTCCTACACTTCAGCAAGATCAATCTAGGAGATGAGCATCTATGATAGGAGAGATTGGATCTACGTACCCTTGTAAATCGCTAAGCGGAAGCATTAAAGAACGCGGTTGATGTAGTGGTACGTCTCCGCGATCCAAATCGACAGCCGTCCCACGAACTCCCGATCAAGTGCCGAACGGACGGCACCTCCGCGTTCAGCACACGTGCAGCTCAATGAAGATCTCCGCCTTCTTAATCTAGCAAGAGGAAGTGGAGAGGTAGATGGGTTTGTCGGCAACACGACAGCGTGGCGGCGGTGGTGGTGGAGCTGATCCGACAGAGCTTCGCTAAGCAGTGCCGAACCAATTTACTAGAGGAGAGACTATCGGAGAGGGCGGAAGGGTTGCGCCGTGGCTTAGGTTGCGGCTGCCCTCCTCCCTCTCACATATATATAGGGGAAGAGGTGGAGGCTGGCTACCCTAGGGTTTCCCTAGGGTTTGGTGCGGCGGCCAAGGAGGTGGGGCGGCGGCCAGGGTGGCTTGGCCACCAAGTTTGGTGGCTAGCCCACCCTTTTGGCCCAGCCCAAGCCTCTAGCCGCATGGGCCTTGAGGTGGGAGGTGCGGCCAGCCCACCAGGGGCTGGCTCGCACCCTCTCACAGCCCATGTGGCCCTTTGGAGTAGATGGGCCCACCCGATGGACCCCCAGGAACACTTTCGGCACTCCGTCACACCACTTGCAGGTCACGGAGCTTTTCCGGAACTCAAATACCAACTTCCATATATGAATCTTTACCTCCGAAACTCCTCGTGACATCCGGGATCTCATCCGGGACTCTGAACAACCTTCGGTCACCAACACACATAACTCATCTATATCGAAACGTCACCGAACCTTAAGTGTGCAGACCCTGCGGGTTTGAGAACCATGTAGACATGACCGAGACACCTCTACGGTCAATAACCAATAGCGGGACCTTGATGCCCCATATTGGTTCCTACATGTTCTATGAACATCTTTATCGGTCGAACCTCTATGTCAAGGATTCAGTCAATCCCATATGTTGTTCCCTTTGTTCTTCGGTATGTTACTTGCCCGAGATTCGATTGTTGGTATCTTTATACCTAGTTCAATCTCATTACCGGCAAGTCTCTTTACTCGTTCCGTAATACAAGATCTCATGACTAACACTTAGTCACATTGCTTGCAAGGCTTGTTGTGATGTTGTATTACCGAGTGGGCCCCGAGATACCACTCCGTCCCATGGAGTAAAAAATCTCAGCATTGATCCATGCCAACTCAACAAACACCCTCGGAGATACCTGTAGAGCACCTTTATAGTCACCCAGTTACGTTGTGACATTTGATGCACACAAGGAACTCCTCCGGTGTTAGTGAGTTGCATGATCTCATGGTTATAGGAACATATACTTGACATGCAGAAAACAGTAGGAACAAACTGATACGATCATATGATACGTTCATAGTTTGGGTCTTGTCCATCACATCATTCTCCTAATGATGTGATCCCAATATCAAATGACATCTCATGTCCATGGTCAGGAAACCTTAACCATCTTTGATTGACGAGACAGCTGCTAGAGGCACACTAGGGACACAATGTTTGTCTATATGCGCACACATGTATTTAGTTTCCAATCAACACAATTATAGCATGGACAATAAGCGATTATCATGAACAAGGAAATATAATAATAAACACTTTATTTATTGCCTCTAGGGCATATTTCCAACACTTTTGAACTTGCGACTTATCATCAAGAAAGAATACCCACATAAATCTGGAAAAATCATCAACTATAACTAGACCATAGGAATTTCCACCGAGACTCTTGTAAGCATTAGGACCAAAAAGATCCATGTGAGAGTGGTCTCCTAGTAGTCATGATATTCTTAACGGGATGACTTCCACCTACTTGCTTTCCAGCCTGACAAGCACTACAAAGTCTTTGTCAAAGATAACATCTTTAACACCAAGTATATGATCATCTTTGATAAGTTTGTCTAAATTACGCATGCCAACATGTCCTAGTATTCTATGCCAAAGCCACCCTTTAGAAGATTTTGCAATAAGACAAGTACGAGGTTTGGATCTCTTAGTGAAATCAACAATGTATAGATCACCTCTACGGAAACCGGTAAAGACCATTTTATGATTATCTTGACGAAACACTTAGCAATCTACTTTCATGAATAACACATTGAAATCAAAGTCGGCAAGTCTAGATACAGAAAGAAGATTGTAACCAAGAGATTCAACAAGCATAACATTTTGAATAGAGCTATCATGGAATATGGCCACCTTACCAAGACCAAGTACCTTACCTTTAGAGTTATCTCCAAACGTTACGTACCTTCACGGTCCATGGTTTGGTGTGATCTCTTCGAACATCTCTCTATCCCCGGTCATATGATCGGTACATCCGCTATCAAGAATCCACTCTTTTCCTCCGGACATGTAATCCTTAAAGTTTGCCATAAGACTCGGATTCTTCATGATCTTTTTATGATCGATGTCGAACAACTCATCTTCACCAAAGTAGTCATGTTCCACATTGTCATCATCAAGTGGGAAATCCTCGTCATAAAGAACAAGAGATTCGTTAGAATTGTGATCATGATAATGTTCAAGTTTATGAATGCGAATGGCTTCAAAGATAATGTTGTTGATAGTGGTGACATCTCCTTTAGCACGCATAAGATCATGGGGCTCAAATAGGCATTTATCAAAGTTTGGATCACTGGCCTTCATTTTGTGAAAAGCAATGGTTTTATGAAGAATTTCATCAAGATTTCCTAATAAAAAATTCAAATAACGTTTCTCCAAATCAATCCACAAGGTATAAGCACATACAAAGTTCTTCAACCGAGAAAGCACGAATCTTGGTAAGCCTCTAACAATAAGATTGACAGTCCTAAGGTTACCAAGCATGTTAATTTCCTCTTAGTGTGTGGGATGCAATTCATCAATGGGAAGCACATAGGGATCTTCAATATGTTTTCTCAAATGGAATTTATCAAATATATCAATCATGGCATTTTTCCATTGACTATAGTACTCTCCATCAAGAATGGGCACTCTACAACTCAAACTCTCTATACTAGACACATCCATCTTCCTCCACGGTGATTAAACCGAAGCAATGGAGACCAATGCTCTGATACCACTTGTAGTATCACTAGAAGAGTGTCTAGAGAGGGTGTGAATAGACTACTAGCAAGAATTCAAAACCTAACCTTTTCCCAAGTTAATTGGTTGGAAGATTTTAACAATTTTAGCAAGTCTAGCAAGTCTAACAGCCCTACACATGCATGTCTACAAATATGGCAGCGGAAAGTAAAGACATTGCACATGAAGTAAAGAGATGAGATAGGAAGATCAAACGCAATAGGAGACGTAAAGATTTTTCCCGTGGTTCTGATAGGTGGTGCTATCGTACGTCCACGTTTATGGAGTCTTCAACCCACGGAGCATAACGGTCACGAGAGTCCACGGAGGGTAACGGTCGCTAGAGTCCACGGAGGGCTCCACCCATAAGGGTCCATGAAGTAGCAACCTTGACTATTCCATATGGCTTCCGTCCACAAAGGACTAGCCTCACTATGGGTAGATCTTCATGAAGTAGGCGATCTCCTTGTCCTTACAAACTTCTTGGTTCACTCCACAACACGAAGTAGGAAGCTCCCAAGCGACACCTAACCAATCTAGGAGGCACCACTCTCCAAAAGGTAATAGGCTCGGTAATGACGATGAACTCCTTGCTCTTGTGCTTCAATATGATAGACTCATCAACACACAATCACTCTCTCATAGATTTGGCTTGGTAGAAGATATGGGATTGGTGGAAAGTAACATGGGGAGGCTAGAAATCAAGATCCATATGGTTGGAGTGGAAGATCTTGATCTCAACACAAGGGTAGGTGGTTCTCTCTCAGAAAATCTGATAGGATAGGTATGGAATAGTTCTGAGTGCTTCTCTTTCGAGTAGGTGGTGATGGAGGGGTATATATAGGCATCCCCAAAAATCCAACCATTACACACAAAATGACCGACTCGGTGACACCAATGTGTTAATCTCGGTGGTACTGAAGTGGTCAAAAGGTGGCAACTTTTGAATCTCGGAGGGACCGATATATGAAACTCGGTTGCACCGATAAGGTGACCAACGGTCAGATTTCCAATCTCGGTGACGCTGACCCAACATTCTCGGTGGTACCGAAAATGTGAATTTGCGTAACAGAAAGTTGGCAACCTAAACTCGGTGGCACCGGTAAGGAATCGGTTGCACCGAAGTGGCTAGGGTTTGGCTGAGTCTATCTAGGTTCTGGAATCGGTGGCATCAGGATAGGAATGTTGGTTGCATCGATTTTGAATGCTTGGCAATAAACAAACTTTGGTGGGAGAGCTTGTGGCTGTTTTTGGTGACTATCACTTGTGCACGTATGAGCATTTTGTTCACCAACAAAACCTTACCCCCTTTTAATAGTATTGGCTTTCCTATGGACTCAAAGTGATTTCTCACAAATGTAAAATGTAGAGTCCTCTTGTTTGAAGCTTGGCCAACCTATTTACTTTCATCTTGGGGTAATTCCACAATCTCCACAATCCTTTTGCCAACCCAACTCTCCATGGACTATTATCTGAAATAGACTAGATAGAGGTGTTAGTCCAAGAGACATTATATGTTGTCATGAATTATCAAAACCACCAAGGGAGCATATTGTGCTTTCATACGCCACTCTTTCCTGGATCCAAAATGGAGGAGCAGGGCAAGGTGGTCAGACCTAGATGAAACAATATGTTCCACTGTCGCACTACTGAAAAGTTTGCTCCATTCTGGGCTGGCCACCCCTCTGTCTAGGTGCGCTTTCACATTGTACCTCCCCTTATGTTTATTATCATAAGTCCATGACTTTCCCTTTAAGCCCGTATCATGCAGGTTGCAATCCGCTAAAACCCTCTTGAAGTCTTCCATGTTGCCTTCCGATCGATTAGATCTAGAAAAATGCTCACTTTGCCACATGGTCTCATTGAAATCACCTATTATTAACCAAGGTTTAGAAGAATTGTTGTGAATCCTTCTCAATAATTACCACATGTGATGCCTCTCACGAGATTTCAGTTCTCCATACACAAAAGTTCCTCTCCACCGCGGTCTATTAGGACCGAGACGGATTAACACATCAATGTAACGGGGTCCAATGGCAAGCTCCAAATCTAAATATTTTCCAAATGGTGAGCTACTGAATACCATGTTCTCCTTTGATGCTTCTCCCATGTGGCGTGTCATTGAGCTTGGGCTTGAGCTCCTAAAACAAGGTTTGATTTGGAGAGTTGGCAACGGTAGGGAAATTCAAATAGAAAGAGATCAATGGATTCCAAGAAAGGAAGACCTTAAAACTGGAAGTTTTAATAAAAGATCCAGATTGAGATGGGTCAATCAGCTTATGATCCCGCGCACGAAGGAATGGTATGGGGACCTTATCAAGAAAATATTTCATGCTTTTGACGCTGTTGAAATATGCATACTCCGGATTCCATCTAAGGATGTTGAGGACTGTGTGGCATGGCACTATGAAAAAGCGGGTGTCTGTACCGTTAAAAGTCCCTACAAGCTTGGTGATACACTCAAAATGCATGGAAGGGGGGCACCCTCTAGCTCGTCGAACGAGCCCGGGAATAGGAGCATTTGGGATGTTATATGGAAGGCAAATATCCCAGAGAAAATAAAGATTTTCGGATGGAGAGTGGCGACCCAATCCTTGGCAACTAAGCATAATACTTTAAGAAGAACCATTGTCAAGGAGGATGTGTGTGATATATGTGGGATGGAGTGTGAGGATGAATTTCATGCAGTTATATCTTGCACTAGAAGTAAAGCGTTCAGAGCTGCCATGAGGACAAACTGGGAAATCCCAAAGAATCAAAATTCAGACGGACACGCGACGACTGGCTGCAGAACCTCCTACTACCACAATCAGACAATGTTAGGAATAATATAATGATGATCCTGTGGAAAGCCTGGAGCCTCAGAAATAACACTATCCATGGGGATGGCAAAGATGCTGTCACTGGTGTGATGCATCAAGTCCTCAGGCTGAGCGATGATGTGCTAGCGGCTGCACATGCTACAAGTGCTCTTGACAGTAAGTTTGCAATCACCTTATTTGGTCAGACCGAGTGCAGGGCCTCTCCCCCGAAACCCTATTTTTGGAGCGCCCCTCCCATTGGGACTGCTAAACTCAATTGTGATGCAGCTTTCTTTAGTGATTCTGGTGACACGTGGGGGGCGCAGTGGCTCGAGATCATCGAGGTCACGTATACATCTCGGTCAGTCGCAGGTTGAGGCAATGCATTTCAACTGAAGAAGTTGAGGCTTCTGCGGTACTGATGGGATTAACTGAACTGGCAAAATTGTATAGAGGCCCCTGATCCTAGAGGTGGATTGCACAACAATGGGTCGAGTCCTCCTTTCAGAGGAGACCTGCAGTTCGGCCTGCTATGCAGTTGTTGCTGACATAAAAAGGTCATTGTTTACTTTCTCAAAGGTTGACATAAAGGTAATCAGTAGAGGCCAAAATGAACTGGCTCACCAGATTGTTGCTACAGCAAGAGCTTCCGATGACCACATGTTGATAGCAAATGTGCATGACAACGTGAGGAAACAACTGGTGGCTGAGTGTTTTCCTACCGCTAGTGCTTAATTTGTATGCATTGGTTAAAAAAAATATAGATAGGTTAAGGTTACATTGACATTTACGTACAAATTTAATTTTTGTTCAACCTTTAAACTACCTACGGCAGATCGAAGCAGACCTGGCCAAACGGGTCGGCTCGGCACGACACGGTCCGTACTAATCGTGCCAGGCCCGACCCGGCCTACAGGGGCACATTTAGTAAACGGGTCGTGACGTGCCAACCTATGTGTAGCGCCTTTAGGCCCATGCACGACCTGGTTACTAAACGGGCCGACACATGGCCCGTTTAGCATTCTGGGCTGCACATTTTCAATACCTTGGGCTCATTTTTAAGCCTATTGGGCTATATTTTAGGTTATATATATATTAAGAAAAAACGAAAATACATAAAAAGAATAAACAGACCCATGTCTCCAGCCTCTAGGCCCAGACATGGCCCAACACATGACGTATGCCGGGCCCGGCCCGTTTAGGTTGTGCCATGCCTGGCCTATAACGGGCATGCCGGGGTGCTCGTGGGCTGGCCTGGTTGGTCCGGCCCATTTGGCCAAGTCTAGATCGGAGTAGCAGTATACAGTATAGTAATTCCAAGCAATTTTGAATAGTCAAGTTCTATATCAAGTGTTTAAGTTCTATATCAAATGTTGTTCAAACGAATCTTGCACTGAAATACGTCTAAATAAATCCGATCGAGCAACATTCAATATGGGATGGAGGAAGTACTTATTTATTTTAACTGTAAGTTGTCGCTGACACAATCATAGAACAAGCAATTAACGGGCCGGTAGATTAAAAAAAACATCAGAAACGTCGGCAAATCAAGCATTACAGACACTTGGATCAAATAAGAAAGTGTGGTATAATCAATTTCAATTAATTTTCCACAAAATAACAGAGTTTCTTAGCTCAGTCAAAATAACCGGCAAAGCTACCCTTGTTAAGTTGTTACTAGCCGAAGCCCTCAGCATCCGCACTTGTCAATTCATTTCTAAATGGGTAGCAATACAAAATTTGTATGTTTCCTAAACAATTTCTGGGGCTTCAGAGTGGTAGCTGGGTGGTTTAGGGCATCTGGGCACCACATTGCACAGTTAGATCTGCACAATTTCAGAACTTCGAGCAGAAAGAATGTGGGAGAAGTATAGAGGCGTGTAGACTTTGACAGACTATTTGCAACCATGAACCTGGGAAAATTGTCCTTCAAAACTAACTGACAGCTTCTCCGCAGCCTCTTGTACCCTCTGATTATCCTGACATTAAGAAAAAAGATCCTGTAAGAAATACTACAACATAGTCAAGCATACCATCATCAGTCCTGTGTCAAGTCGTCCGTTTGGGATGCTAGAGCAGTCAATAGCATAGTTCCGATACATCATCGGGTCCCCCATACACACTTGGTTGGTGATTACGGATTGTTTTTCTTCACACAAATATTAAGGGATGTAATAATATACATTATCGCCTCCTATTGTTATTTCCTACACAAGAGCCCATATAACAGAGTACCATTTTTTTCCCACTAGCAGCGCATGACTAGAATTTTAAATACAGTAACATTTATGAATGTTTGGTCCAGTCATACTGATACCTTTCCAATAAGACTCACAACCAATGGTCCCGTTCTCGAAATACGATGAGACCCTGCATAACCAAAACGTCAATCAACAATAAGCAAATGGAACTACAATGTAAAGATAACTGAACTATTTTCCTTGCTGATTAACTAGATAATAAAACTAGAGCCTCCTGTTACATGCATCATACCTATGTACACATCAGAAAACTCTAGGCATAGCTTTGCAACCACCGGAGCAATTTTGACCTGAACAAGCATTCCACAAACTCGAATTAGATAAAGACTGAAATATTTCTTTATAACTTAAGCCTCAAAGTTCACTTTTGATAGATGACAATAAAACTGAATACTGAACACAAATGTAAGTATCCTACTGTAACCACCATGACGGCACCACTGGAAGTGTAGTCAATCCCAGTGTAACGGTAAAACATACATAATAATAAGTTAAGCAGAACGCAATGAAAGTCATGAACATAATGGGTATTTCGTCGACATGAAGTGATTATTACTGACGACATGCAGTCTTCTACATAAAAGTCCGCGTGTACACGGAAGTTAGTTTGCAATCATAAATATCAGTAGAGCACTTGTAGAATACTCTCTGAGTTTGTAACAGTAAATACATGGCGGTCCAGATATAGGTACAGCTTCCAACATGCAACTTTGATGGGTACTTCCATTTTCATATGTTAGCAAACAATTATAAAATTATTAGTGTAAAAATAGTTTTCACGACAAACCTAATAATACTATTTCACTTGACCCACCTATACACATGCTATGAGTCAAAGTTACAGAAGTCGATGTATGCTTTCTAGGATGCCAATATATTTACAAATTGAGATAGTAGTTTTCAATAAAAGATTTAGTATTCACAACAAAAAAGAACATATTTAGAAAGGACAAAGATACATACATCTGGGAGTAAAGTGCTGAGATGTTTTGATACAAAAGGTTTCGTCCTCACTAAACCACTCCCTTCGGTATCCAGAAGACAATTCCACTCCATGTCCAGTTCATCCACATTAGTTGCAGAAAGAATGATCACATTCTTGCATTTGATCTGCATAGGAAGTCATTTTTTAGTCAAATGGAAAAAAGGGAGAGTGTGCTAGCATGTTTAAAAACACAATCTGAGCACTCCTTGCCAGTAGGACTAGGCATTTTCAGGTCAATGCTAATTGAAGGCCAGACTTCACGTTCAGTAACAATGATTAATATTTTATGACTGATGAAATGTGTATTGTTTCCCCAGATAATTGCCTTTCATTTTCTCCTCTCTTTTGTCCAATGTGTTCTCTCACTGAAATGTGGAGCAAATCAAACCTTGTGGCAAAATGGAAATGAGGTTTTGAACCACATTATCATATGATAGTTTTGCATAATCTAGATCTCTATCGAAGGAAAAAAAAAAGGCACCAAATATTTCAGTACTGATCCAAAAGAAATGCCAAGAAAACAGAACATACCAGTGGCAACGGGAGCATCTTGTGATGTAATAATTCGGTAATACCTTCTGGCAACAAAGCCATCTGAAGAGAAGTGGAAATGAGTTAAATTATGAACTGCAGTTTGTACTTTGCCCAGAATAAGATTGCGCATGCATATATACTCAATAGATCTAATCAAATCCAAATTACCTCATTTCGATCACCGATGTAACTGTTCCCTATGAGTTGACTAAGATGCTCCTCAAACTCTTCATCAGGAGCCTCCATAAATGAAAAGCAAAAGTTAGTTGATGCAAGGAAATGGCATATTATCAAGGGAGATTCATGAAGCAGCCATTGGCATATAGCAACAATTCATGTGCAGTTTTTACATTTCATAGTGCTGGGACGAAATGATTTCTTGCTATAGTAATAGTGCAACCCTATAAGTCAACACACAATATTTTCTTGGCTAAATAACAAACAAAATGCAGAAATCACACCCAAGTGCAAGAACAACGGGAATTTATACACACAAAACAATCAAGCATGAACGAATAATATAAGAAGTCATTTAGCAGCATGGAAATGTTAATGGGCGCACCAGACGAACTCCAAATGCTTTTGCAACACCAGCCAGTGAAACATCTGAATGTAGAGGCCCAAGTCCCCCAAAAATAAATACCTGTACAATATCAATCACTTTACATGCCAAACTTGAAAAGGTTCAAAAATGCAAAAGTCTGCAGAAACTAACCACGTCATCAGTAGATTTACATTGTTCGACTTCCTCGGCAACAGAATCAATCTGTAACGCAATGCAATCACTTATGTGTCCATTAGATTTAAGTGCCCAGAAACATGACAAAGTCGGAGCTTAATAGTACACTTGGTAACAATACTGCAGCAATCTATATGTGGACAATTTTGCTACCATATAAAGGATGTAACATACGGCTATACCAATCCATGATATACAACTTACTTCATTGTGAACAACCGTGACATGAGAAACTCGCCAGCCAATTTCATGAAGCTTCTTGCACAAGGCTGCGCCAAATTTATCCCCAACTGTGCCAAACCTGAAACACAAAAATGGATGAATATCAATTTAGTGTACAAAAACAACGATAGTATCCACAAAAAATGCCCAAGCCTGATCATCAATCAAGGATAATCAATGACCTATACAAAACCGTGCCACAACTGAAACAGGAACACACTTCTACAACAACAATAACAACAACAACAACAACAAAGCCTTTAGTCCCAAACAAGTTGGGGTGGGCTAGAGCTGAAACCCATAAGATCTCGCAACCAACTCATGGTCCTAGCACACGGATAACAAGCTTCCAAGCACCCCTGTCCATGGCTAGTTCTTTGGTGATACTCCAGTCCTTCAGATCTCTCTTTACGGCTCCTCCCATGTCAAGTTCGGTCTACCCCGACCTCTCTTGACATTATCAGCACGCTTTAGACGTCCGCTATGCACTGGAGCTTCTGGAGGCCTACACTGAATATGCCCAAACCATCTCGGCCGATGTTGGACAAGCTTCTCTTCAACCAGTGCTACCCCAACTCTCTCCCGTATATCATCATTCCGGACCTGATCCTTCCTTGTGTGGCCACACATCCATCTCAACATTTGCATCTCCGCTGCACCTAACTGTTGAACATGTTGCCTTTTAGTCGGCCAACACTCAATGCCATACAACATTGCAGGTCGAATCACCGTCCTATAGAACCTGCCCTTTAGCTTTTGTGGCATTCTCTTGTCACGGAGACGCCAAAAGTTTGGCACCACTTCATCCATCCGGCTTTGATTCGATGGTTCACATCTTCATCGATATCCCCATCCTTCTGCAGCATTGACTCCAAATGTCGAAAGGTGTCCTTCGGAGGCACCACCTGCCCATCAAGGCTAACCTCCTCCTCCTCCTCGTGCCTAGTAGTAGTGAAACCGCACCTCATGTACTCGGTTTTAGTTCTACTAAGCATAAAACCTTTCGATTCCATGGTTTGTCACCATATCTCTAACTTCCTATTAACCCCCGTCTGACTATCATCGACTAGCACCACATCATCCACAAAGAGCATACACCATAAGATATCTCCTTGTGGCCTCATCCTTCATCAAAGAAAAAATGAGGGCTCAAAGCTGACCCCTGGTTCAGTCCTATTTTAATCGGAAAGTCTTCAGTGTCGCCATCACTTGTTCAAACACTTGTCACAACATTATCGTACATGTCCTTGATGAGGGTAATGTAGTTTGTTCGGATTTTGTGTTTCTCCAAGGCCCACCACATGACATTCCACGGTATCTTATCGTAGGCCTTCTCCTTGTATCAAATATACTTCGGATTATAGGAACACCCTTCTAACAGTACTAAATCCTTGTATCAAATATACTTCGGATTATGGGGTAACTGGTGGCACTTGCATTGAGTTAAATGATCAAGCTGCATTCTCTTAAAGCAGACAAATGAGCTACAATCCTCATTCCTGATTCTTATATTATTATACAATAATTTATTTTATATCAAGTGGCTGGGGAAGTATAACAACACAAATAGCTTGTCTTATTTGTTCTGAAGTCTGCAGAGGACTGACAGCTGGTAGAATATAGCATTTATCTAAAAGACAAGGCAAAGAAGAAAAGGAATTTGCAAAGATCTCACATAAACTTCAACAATCATAAAAAAGACCAGGGTGAAGCAAATGCAAGACTAAACATCATATAAGTATGAGAGAGTACTCACAATATTTCATCACCAACCACAATAACTGAAGCCGAACGTGAGATCATTTGCTCTCCCTCAGCATTGTTCATGCCATTGCTTGCAACAGAATTAGTTTCTGTTTTGTTGCTAGTCTTCTTCGCTCTCCCAGCTCTTTCAAGTCTTCCATCTGATAGCATGTATGCCGGTCTAAAGCTTTTCCCAGTAGATGAATCACTAAGAAGTGCATTTGGAACAGTATCATATATGCTCCCAATGGATGTATACCTGCAATGAGGGCAAGCACACGAAAACTTAATACAAATTAGGAAGTTCAAATTAGAACTCAGAGTACTTTGCAACGGTTTAAAATTTAAGGTGGTGTTACACAATGAGCTCAAGTGCAGAAATAGAAGTAGCAAATTGCTCATCAAAAGGTAGATGAAGTACTTTCCTTTTAGAGATTTGTTTTAGAACAGCAGCGCAAAAAACTACATTTTGACCTATAGACTACACATGATGAAATATAAGAGCAAATATACAACTGAAGGTCTGAAAAATGGAAAAGAACCCACCCCTCATCATAAAGGCTGCAGTATTTGACCTTACAGGTTAAGAGGAAAGACCAAACATCCCTGTCACAGAAAAACAATGATCCTTACATTTGGATTAGCAGTCTACGGAACACAAGCTTGAATTATTTACATGATCAGGAGAAAAACCTGTATGACCAATCCAAGATAGGATTCACCCTCATAAAAGGAGGCCAGCCAGGCGAACTAGGAGAGAATTGTTCTTGACCGACCTATATTTTCAAACTGAATTACTAATAGGTGTGGAGATACCAATAAGTGTGAAGAATTCTGAATGGAGATGGGCACAAGTATTGTATATAATAGGTTTGCAGAGATATGAGGAATAACTAGACAAGGTACAACAGAATTACCGCATTTGGATCTCCGATTCTAGTGCCAATGAAAATGGCTTTAGTACGCTTCTCTTTCAATAGGCCTTCTAGACCAGATTTGAAATCTGACCGGATAGTTTCCAATGGCAAACCATAACTAGCATAGAGGAGAAAAAAATAAAATGAAATATCCTTCATTTCACTTCTCAAGAATAGCAAAAACAATGAAACAAATCCTAGTAGGTTCTTACGTTGAGACTGTTTCATAAGTGAATGAGTTGATTTCAGGAAAAGCACAAGGGGTCTCAAAATAGATGGTACGCAGTGGACAGTTTTCAACAGTATTGATTTGGGCTCCATCCCCGGAACTTGTTTTGTGAAGATAGTAGCCTGCCCGTATTAAATGCAAGAGTACCTATTGATATAAAACACTGATATCTTGTCAAAACTTACAATCATATGTTAATTATTACTATGACATACAGAAAAGAAAAGAAAAAGGCGAAGAGAAGAGAATCTAAGATATTACGGTTGAATCCTTCCCGCCATTAAAGCTGAAGGCAATCTCCTCAAACCTGCAAAGTGAAATTACTGGCAAATGAGCGACTTCAACTTGAACAGTATCCAATATCCATAATGAGTATTGGTACTCAATCCCCAGATTAACACCCAAGCATCCAGCAACAGGCACACGCAAAACCTTCTTAAAAAACACAGGGAGAACAAAAAAGCTTTAGACTATCAATATACATTTTGAAAAAAGGTTTTACAAGTGGTTTGAACTTTGAACATAGTGTAATGTGTCCATACTGTACATACTAGTTAGATCAGGCCCTTTCATCATGAAAGAAACTGGATTACAGTGACATGCCTGACATATCATGGATGTTTATGCTCCTTAAGGATCTAACTGATTTTATTTCCCTTTCATCGTGAAAGAAACATGATTGCACTGACCATTAGCAACTTGAGTGATAACTGAAGAATTGTCGGAAACCTCTAAATATTTTACTCCTTTAATCTGCCATAAGAACAACAAACCACAACCTTACCGACTGTTAAAAGCGAGCAATCTACTAGTTTCAATTGTTTCAGGGCACAGGTTGTTAACTCATCCACATAAACCACTGGCCTAATCTTCTAATGGAACCGACAAAAGAGTGTTTATGATAGGCGAATCCAGCACCAATTACTTGGGATTAACGACTAAACAATGCTATTCTGCCAGCAAATCTAAAATGTATGGATCACCTCAAAGTTGAAAATCACAGCCTATTTTCGGACGCAAAAGCAGAGATGAAACCCATTTACTGACTGACGCAACCGCCTCCCTATTAGGTACAAGTGCGTTTGCGGCAGGGGAAAATACAAGTGCGCACAGAGATAGGTAGCACATTGGAGGTGAACTGCCGCAGAGCAAGCAACTTAAGATCTAACCAGTCTGTCCCAACTCAATCCTCCTGCGGACTACAGAGTAGGAACCCATCCATCCGCCGATGCCTACACCTCCAGCTATCGCCCCCCATCTCCCCGCTTGATCGGTCAACAGAACCGGGCTGCATCCCCACCGCCACCCGCGATCGTCAAGTGAGTCAAACCCGATCGCGCGGGCCGGCGCTCGCGGCGAGCAATCACATCCCAGATTCTTCGGTTCCCAGTAAATAACCACGGAACTAAAACAGCAGCACTAAGCCAACCCAATGAATCCCAGCTCGAGAGTGAAATGGGGGCGGAGCGGCGTACGGGTAGAGCGCGAAGGCTCGCTGGACGACGTAAACGGCGTTGTCGTACTTGGTGCGCAGCCGGCCGTCGCTGCTCGCCCGGACCGCCGCGTCGATCTCCATCGCCGGTGGAGCGACTTGGGGCGGAAGAAGAAGAGGTTGGGAGGAGAGCAGTTGTGGACTTGAGAGGAGGCGTGACTCGTCGGCGTTGGACGAGGGAGGGAGGGAGGGATGGGAAGCGAGGGAGGCCTCGTGTGGATATTTCATTCGGGTGCTGTTTCCTGCAAGTATTTTACTCCAACCACCGGGACGAAATATCTTATCTTTCTCTCTCTCTCTGCATCTCTCTTTCTTCCGTTATGCTCGCGCGTCGTGCGTGGACGGCTGGACGCGGCGTGAAGCTGAGGTGGCCCGTCGTGCTCTGGCCTGGAGTAGTGGTCGTGCACTCAAGCTAGTTCTTATGTCAACTCTAGCCGATCCGCCGTTCAGCATCTACATCCAGATTTAGGAAAATCGACGGACGCGTCCACGAACAATGACTCGTCAAGTCATAAATTTTCATTTTCACAATCGAACACCTCAATTAATATATCTTAAATCCATACAAATTCAGGCAATTATGTAACGATGAATTATACGCATCGTCCGGCTACTACATCACAACATGTTATCGAACTATCAAAATTTAACATGTTTGGCTATGATGAAGAAAATCATCCACGTTTGCCCTTCCCGACATCATTGTCATCCTTCTTGCAGAAGTACCAGTTGAGGGCGCGGTCAAAATCAAGTCAGATTTGCTCGTCGTCGGAGTTGTCCGACCCGTCGATGTTCTCCTTCTCCTTGGGTGACGGTACGGCCATGGCACATACACCCCCTCCCCCCAATTCTGCTCTCGAGCGACGGCACGCGTGTTCCTTCGTTGTCGCTTCTTTACAATGCTGCACGGATGGCTTCCTCCTCTACAGCAGCCTGCGCCGCTACATCAGCCGCCTCCACCGTCGCTATTTCGATAGAGAGGCGGGCCTCGGCCGCCCTTATCCTTTCCTTCCCACACCGGGCACACTGGTCCAAGTGGGACTCATACTTCGACGGACCGGTGATGGGGAAGCCTAGTCCTATCAAAGTCTAGCATCTTCTGTGTCTTGCGGCACTAATTGAGAGTAGATTAGCATTTTCATAAATAGTAAGTTATTTAAGAAGCATCCAGAGGTTCTTCCTCGACTCCTTGCGAGAAAGCAATCTTGGAGCCAACGCATTCATTCGAAAATCTCGAGTTCTAGTCGTAAGATCAGGATACAACTCCGAGAGTCCATTACCGTGGCACAGCTATTCAAATAGATATACTTCCCTGCGGGGGTGCACCAACTTGCCCAACACGCTCGATTAACTCTGTTCGGACACACTTGCTCGGGTAATGCCCGGCCTCGGCTGATCGACACGCCATAGTCCTACCTAGTCTCAATAGAGAGGCCACACGTCGGTCTACATCCTAAATGCAAAGGGGTCATGGGCCAATCTCCCTTCACAATCCTACGTGTTGCGAGGACGGTTGGTGTCAGTCCTGGCATCTCTTAATACAAACATGGTGCTTACACTCACTCGGGCTCATGCCGCTCCAACTGTGACATCTGAAGAACTTTTTGATGAATGTACGACGTAGAGTACCCATATTTATTCCCGCGTGGTGGTTAGTGCGAAACAGACCAAAGGCCTTCTAAGATCACATATCCCAAACCATTAATGTTTTGTTAGCTGCGGTGACGAGCGTTGATCCTCGATATGTGGTCCCGTCGCCCCGTCGAGGACTTGTGGCAAGGGCCAAGAATGCCTTGCCACACCTCGTCATCATTACACCAACACCATCCACGTCATCCTGACCTCAACATGTAAGAGTAGTAAAGTCAAAGTATATATGTGTCCAAACATCAAGGGGGAACACGAGGAATCAACCTCAGTGGATCCCACCCGATGTAATCGTCAAGGTGACCAGAGAGGATTCACCCCTCAATGGCCTACGCTTGAGGTGTTGCATAACAGAGTCATCGTCGGGAGTGGTGAAGAAGGAATAACCCTCGATAACCACGACCAACTAGCTACACTATAGAGTTAGCATCATGAGTACTTTTCAAGGTGTCACCCTCGGTACTCGATAGTAGCTCTGCAGAGTCGTATAACTAAGGGGTGTGCGGTGAATGTGACAGGCATGGCTTGTCGATCGGTTGATCGAGTCTTCGAGTCGTCGATGATGAAGCAAGGGCAACTGGGACTAAGGGGGCACAGGGGATCACTAATCAACCTATACCAAGCAGGTAATATAATAGTAGGTACAGTGGCAGTTAACAAAAAAAGGCTATGCATCAGAATATGAGCTATCCACAACAATAGCAGAAACTAATGCAAGCATGAGGGGGAAAGAGATG
The DNA here is from genome assembly GCA_022496015.1 of Hordeum marinum. Lineage (NCBI taxonomy): Eukaryota > Viridiplantae > Streptophyta > Magnoliopsida > Poales > Poaceae > Hordeum > Hordeum marinum. Next base: position 149,884,099 of record CM039674.1, read on the forward strand.
GGCGATATGGGAATGATCAAGGGGGGTGGCTTGCCTTGCCCCTCTGTTGTAAAAGGCTGGTCGTTAGTGGTGTAGTCGTACCCGGCAGCAGCATCAGTCTCGGTGTCTACCCAAGAGAAGAGGGGGGAGAAACAATACATACAAGCAAGCAGATGCAACACGATGCATGGCATGTCAATATGCAGTGCTAGGGATGAGCTAACACGGCATTATACGCCACAGACGGAGCGACAAAATATCTGACGATATTTCCCGGGTCTTTGGCCATTCCTAGACAGATGATCCTAACGCCAAATGTCCATGTTCATCATTCTAGGAGCATGTTACAGATGAACGGGCAGCGCATTTGGATTCGTGAGATTTTTCTGATCAACTTTCATATATAAATTATTTTCAAACGACTTATAGATTAATTTATATTATTTTTCAAAATTTTATTAAATATTATGAAATTAACAGATTTACTTTAAATAAGAAAATCTATTTATTGCATCAGCATGACATCATGACGACATCAGCATTGAACCGTTAGTTTGACTGGTCAAACTGACATGTGGTACCCAGCTGTCATTGACGCCGAATTAAACCAGTGTTTAAACTAATCTAAATTCAGTTAATTAGGAGGGGGACCCACATGTCATAGTTTAATTAGGTTAAACTAATGAATAAAATTAATTAAACAGTTCAATTAGGGTTAATTAAACCTATGCCCACACGTCAGCGGCCCGTGGGAGTGGTCCCACATGGCAGTGACTGGGCAGTGCCCAGTCAGCTAGTTGACCATGGTCAACTAGTCAACTGGGGGCCCGGGGCCACTGGCAGGGTCACTGGGGGTGGCCCCAGCCGGTCAGGTAAGCTCCGGCAACCGGAGTGTCGCCGGCGACCAAAATCGCGGTGGCGTGTTCGGGAGGTGTTAGAGATTTCGCTACAGCAGGCCGTTCGCGACGCGGCGACGTGAGTTCGGACGCGGGGGCTCGCGCGCATCCATTCCGACGAGCGGGAGGAGCTGGGGCGGGCTGGAATGGCATCGACGGCGAGCAGAGGCGGCAGCGAGGTTCGGGCAAACGCGGACGTGCGGCTACGGGATGCTAGCGCGCCAACTAAGAGGCTAGGCGGTAGCTACGTCTCACCAGGAGCATGACGGCCAGCGTGGGGAGGCCCGAGCAGCTCGACATTGAGCAGGCCATCGGCCATGGCGCAACCGAGCTTGGGCTCGTGTGGGGACGGCGACTACGGCGTAGGCAGGGGGCAAGGAGGGGTTCGAGGCGGTCGTGGGCTTGCAGTGGCCCTGTAGTGGTGCTTAGGCTGCTCAGGGAGGCGCCGGAGGGGACGAATTTGCCGGCGAGGACCGTCGGTGCAGAGAAGGGGAACGGCGCGACCCCCTCGCTCTGGCGTGGCTCCAGTCGTTCTTCCTCCCAGGCGAGGCAAATGATGTGCGCGGCGCTCCTGGCGCAGGCTCAGGTGGCAGGGAGGCCGGAGTGCGCGCGGGCAGGGACGAGCATGGCGACGACGGCGGGAGGCAGATGCACGAGCGTGCGTGGGGAGTAGCAAGGGGGATCTGGGGGCGCATCTAGGGTTAGGGTTCGACGCCGGGGTGCGAGGGACGCCTTATGGACGGTGGGGAACCGATGCATGGCCGCCAGGGCGACGGGAACGGCCGGTGGCGGGCATCGGCTCCCCCACGTCTCCCCTGGTGAATAGGAGGAAGACGAGGGGGGGGGGGGGGGGCGGGGGGGGGGGGGGGGGGGGGGGGGGCTACGTGGGCTGGGCCAGCCTTTGGGCCAGCAGGCCTAAGTGTCGAGTGCACTTAGCCCTTTTATTATTACTTTTTGCATTTTAAATTTCTATTTTTAAATAAAAGTCTCTGCTTTATTTAAAAACCACTCCAATGCACTTCTGTAAAAATCACGGAGTTGACACCTTTCTGTCATATGCATTATTAGACAGTATCACAAAAATTTTGGAGACCCTTTGAATTTATTTGAAATCAACATAATCAAAAGGGGATTAATAAATGATTTGGCATGTGTTTTAAATATTTTGAGGCACTAAAAAACTTTGAAAAAATATGGGCTGAAATTTTATAAAATCTTAGGTAATATTTGCAACCCATCCATGAATTTAGTTTTCATATTTGGAAAACTATTAAATCCACTTTTCAAATGAATTTCAAATTGCAAAAGAAAAAGAATTAAGAATTGATTCCAAAAGTGATCAAGCTTAGATTAGCTTAATCCTCATGTCACTGAAGCTTATTTACATTGATCCATGTAGCATGGATCCAAGGGTGTTACAACTCCCTCTCACTAAAAGAAATGGGAAAATTTTGTTTTTGCCACTCTAGCTTTTGTCAATTTTGATTATGCCACTCTAAAATTTTACATATCGCTTTTGCTACTCTTAGTTTTAACTGATGGGAGACGTAGTAGTAAATCAAAAAAAATTCTACGATCACCAAGATCTATCCATGGAGAAACCAGCAACGAGTGGGGAGAGATTGCATCTTCATACCTTTGAAGATCGCTAAGCGGAAGCGTTACAAGAACGCGGTTGGTGGAGTCATACTCGCAGCGATCCAGATCGCGGTGGATTCCGATCTCAGCGCCGAACAACGGCGCCTTCGCGTTCAACACACGTACAGTCTGGTGACGTCTCCTACGCCTTGATCCAGTAAGGAGGAAGGAGAGGTTGAGGGAGAGCTCCGGCAGCACGACGGCGTGATGATGGTGGAGCTACGTGAACTCCGGCAGGGCTTCGCCAAGCGCTACGGAGAACGAGGAAGAGGAATGATAGGGCTGCACCGAGAGAGAAAGAAGTCGTGTCTCAAAACAGCCCAAACCCTTGCATATATATAGGAGGAGGGAGAGGGAGGGCTGCCTTGGCCCCTCCTCCAAGGAGGAGGGCTTCGGCCGAACTAGGGGGAGAGTCCACCTCCCACAAGGGAGGTGAATCTCCTCCTTTTAAATCTTTTTCAGCCCTATCTCTTATCTCCATCCGCATGGGCCTTTCTAGAAGGTCTTGGCCAGCCCAATAAGGGCTGGCACACCTCCTCTAAGGGCCCACGAAGTCCTTTGGTCGTCACACCCCTCACGGGGGTCCTCCGGCACCCTCCCGGTACTCCCGGTACACTACCGATGAGCCCGAAAACTTTCCGGTGACCAAAACTAGACTTCCTATATATCAATCTTTACCTTCAGACCATTCCGGAGCTCCTCGTGACGTCTGGGATCTCATCCGGGACTCCAAAAAACTTTCGGTAATCACGTATACTATTTCGCTATAACCCTAGCATCATCGAACCTTAAGTGTGTAGACCCTACGGGTTCGGGAGACATGTAGACATGACCGAGACACCTCTCCGGTCAATAACCAACAGCGGGATCTGGATACCCATGTTGGCACCCACATGCTCCACGATGATCTCATCGGATGAACCACGATGTCAGGGATTCAATTAATCCCGTATACAATTCCCTTTGTCTATCGGTATGATACTTGCCCGAGATTCGATCGTCGGTATCCCTATACCTTGTTCAATCTCGTTACCGGCAAGTCTCTTTACTCGTTCCGTAATACACCATCCCGTGACTAACTCCTTAGTCACATTGAGCTCATTATGATGATGTCTTACCGAGTGGGCCCAGAGATACCTCTCCGTCACATGGAGTGACAAATCCCAGTCTCGATTCGTGCCAACCCAACAGACACTTTCGGAGATACCCGTAGTGCACCTTTGTAGCCTCCCAGTTATGTTGTGACGTTTGGCACGCCCAAAGCATTCCTACGGTATCCGGGAGTTGCACAATCTCTGGTTTAAGGAAACGATACTTGACATTGAAAAGCTCTAGCAAACGAACTACACGATCTTGTGCTATGCTTAGGATTGGGTCTTGTCCATCACATCATTCTCCTAATGATGTGATCCCGTTATCAACGACATCCAATGTCCATGGTCACGAAACTGTGACCATCTATTGATCAACGAGCTAGTCAGCTAGAGGCTCACTAGGGACATGTTGTGGTCTATGTATTCACACATGTATTACGGTTTCCGGTTAACACAATTATAGCATGAACAATAGACAATTATCATGAAATAGGAAATACAATAATAACCATTTTATTATTGCCTCTAGGGCATATTTCCAACAGTCTCCCACTTGCACTAGAGTCAATAATCTAGTTACATTGTGATGAATCGTACACCCATAGCATTCTGGTGTTGATCATGTTTTGCTCGTGAGAGAGGTTTAGTCAACGCATTTGCGACATTAAGATCCGTATGCACTTTACAAATATCTATATCTCCCTCCTGAATGTAATCACAGATGGAGTTGAAGCGTCGCTTGATGTGTCTTGTCTTCTTGTGAAACCTAGGCTCCTTCGCAAGGGCAATAGCTCCAGTGTCGTCACAGAATAGAGTCATCGGGCCCGACGCACTTGGAATTACTCATAGGTCGGTGATGAACTCCTTCATCCAGACTCCTTCCTTTGCTGCTTCCGAAGCAGCTATGTACTCCACTTCACATGTCGATGCCGCCAAGACGCTTTGCTTGCTGCTGCACCAGCTGACTGCCCCTCCGTTCAAAACATACACGTATCCGGTTTGCGACTTGGAGTCGCCCGGATCTATGTCGAAGCTAGCATCGACGTAACCCTTTAAGACGAGCTCTTCGGCACCTCCATATACGAGAAACATGTCCTTTGTTCTTTTCAGGTACTTCAGGATATTCTTGACCGCTGTCCAGTGTTCCGCTCCAGGATCACTTTGGTACCTCCCTACCAAACTTATGGCAAGGTTCACATCAGGTCTGGTACACAGCATGGCATACATAATAGAACCTATGGCTGAAGCATAGGGGATGACACTCATCTCTTCTCTATCTTTTGCCATGGTCGGGCATTGAGTCGTACTCAATCTCACACCCTGTAACACAGGCAAGAACCCCTTCTTGGACTGATCCATGTTGAACTTCTTCAATATCTTTTCAAGGTATGTGCTTTGTGAAAGACCTATGAGGCGTCTCGATCTATCTCTATAGATCTTAATACCTAATATGTAAGCAGCTTCTCCAAGGCCCTTCATTGAAAAACACTTATTCAAGTAGGCCTTTACACTTTCCAAGAGTTCTATATCATTTCCCATTATCAGTATGTCATCGATATATAATATGAGAAATGCTACAGAGCTCCCACTCACTTTCTTGTAAATATATGGTTCTCCCTAAACCTGTATAAACCCAAACGCTTTAATCACCTCATTAAAGTGAATGTTCCAACTCCGAGATGCTTGCACCAGCCCATAGATGGAGCGCTGGAGCTTGCATACTTTGTCAGCATCTTTAGGATCGACAAAACCTTCCGGCTGCATCATATACAGTTCTTCCTTGAGGAAGCCATTAAGGAATGCCGTTTTGACGTCCATTTGCCAGATCTCATAATCATAAAATGCGGCAATTGCTAACATGATTCGAACAGACTTCAGCATCGCTACGGGTGAAAAAATCTCATCGTAGTCAATTCCTTGAACTTGTCGATAACCCTTAGCGACAAGTCGAGCCTTATAGACGGTTACATTACCATCCGCGTCAGTCTTCTTCTTAAAGATCCATTTATTTTCAATGGCTCGCTTATCAACCGGCAAGTCCACCAAAGTCCATACTTTGTTCTCATACATGGATCCTATCTCGGATTTCATGGCTTCAAGCCATTTGTTGGAATCCAGGCCCGCCATCGCTTCTTCATAGTTCGAAGGTTCACCGTTGTCTAACAACATGATCTTTAGGACAGGGTTGCCGTACCACTCTGGTGCGGAACGTGTCCTAGTGGACCTTCGACGTTCAATAGTAACTTGATCTAAAGTTTCATGATCATCATCATTAACTTCCTCTCCAGCCGGTGTAGGTTCCACAGAAACAACTTCCTATGTTGTGCTACTCTCCGGTTCGAGTGGAGGTACAATTACCTCATCAAGTTCTATTTTCCTCCCACTTACTTCTTTCGAGAGAAACTCTTTCTCGAGAAAGGATCCATTCTTGGCAACAAAGACTTTGCCCTCGGATCGTAGGTAGAAGGTATACCCAATAGTCTCTTTGGGATATCCTATGAAGACGCACTTTTCCACTTTGGGTTCAAGCTTCTCAGGTTGAAGTTTCTTCACATAAGCATCGCATCCCCAAACTTTTAGAAACGACAGCTTAGGTTTCTTTCCAAACCATAATTCATACGGTGTCATCTCAACGGATTTTGATGGTGCCCTATTTAAAGTGAATGCGGTAGTCTCTAATGCATATCCCCAAAATGATAGTGGTAAGTCGGTAAGAGACATCATAGATCATACCATATCTAATAGAGTGTGATTGCGACGTTCAGACACACCATTTCGCTGAGGTGTGCCAGACGGCATGAGTTGTGAAATAGTTCCACATTTCCTTAGGTGCGTGCCAAACTCGTGACTTAAATATTCTCCACCACGATCAGATCGTAGGCACTTTATTTTCCTGTCACGTTGATTCTCTACCTCACTCTGAAATTCCTTGAACCTTTCAAAAGTTTCAGACTTATGTTTCATTAAGTAGACATACCCATATCTACTCAAGTCATCAGTGAGGGTGAGAACATAATGGTAGCCACCACGAGCCTCGACACTCATTGGACCGCATACATCGGTATGTATTATTTACAACAAGTCAGTTGCTCGCTCCATTGTTCCGGAGAACGGAGTCTTGGTCATCTTGCCCATGAGGCATGGTTCGCACGTGTCAAATGATTCGAAATCAAGAGACTCCAAAAGTCCATCAATATGGAGCTTCTTCATGCGTTTGACACCAATATGACCAAGGCGGCAGTGCCACATGTAAGTGGGAGTATCGTTATCAACCTTACACTTTTTGGTACTCACACTATGGACATGCGTAACATCACGTTCGAGATTCATCAAAAATAAATCATTGACCAGCGGGGCATGACCATAAAACATTTCTCTCATATAAATAGAACAACCATTATTCTCAATTTAAATGAGTAGCCATCTCGAATCAAGCGAGATCCAGATACAATGTTCATGCTCAAAGCTGGTACTAAATAACAATTATTAAGGTTTAACACTAATCCTGAAGGTAGATGTAGAGGTTGCGTGCCAATAGCGATCACATCGACCTTGGAACCATTCCCGACGCGCATCGTCACCTCGTCCTTTGCCAGCCTCCACTTATTCCGCATCTCCTGCTTGGAGTTACAAATGTGAGTAACTACACTGGTATCAAATACCCAGGAGCTACTACGAGCACTGGTTAGGTACACATCAATAACAAGTATATCACATTTACCTTTAATGTTTCCGTCCTTCTTATCCGCTAAGTACTTGGGGCAATTCCACTTCCAGTGACCGGTACCCTTGCAGTAAAAACACTCAGTCTCAGGCTTGGGTCCATTATTGTTCTTCTTCTTCCCGGCAACTTGCTTACCGGGCGCGGCAACAGCTTTGCCGTCCTTCTTGAAGTTCTTCTTACCCTTGCCTTTCTTGAAACTAGTGGTCTTATTCACCATCAACACTTGATGCTCCTTTTTGATCTCGACCTTTGCTGATTTCAGCATCGAGTACAACTCAGGAATGGACTTATCCATCCCTTGCATGTTGTAGTTCATCACAAAGCTCTTGTAGCTAGGTGGAAGCGACTGGAGGATTTTGTCAATGACCGAGTCATCCAGGAGATTAACTCCCAACTGAGTCAAGCGATTGTGTAGCCCAGACATCTTGAGGATGTGCTCACTGACATAACTATTCTCCTCCATCTTACAACTGAAAAACTTGTCGGAGACGTCATATCTCTCGACCCGGGCATGAGCTTGGAAAACCAGTTTCAGCTCTTGGAACATCTCATATGCTCCGTGTTGCTCAAAACGCTTTTGGAGCCCCGGTTCTAAACTGTAAAGCATGCCGCACTGAATAAGGGAGTAATCATCGCAGCGAGAATGCCAAGCGTTCGCAACGTCTTGCTCTACTGGGAGAAGGGGTGGGTCACCTAGTGGTGCATCAAGGACATATAATTTCTTGGAAGCTATGAGGATGATCCTCAATCCACGAACCCAGTCCGCATAGTTGCTACCATCATCTTTCAGCTTGGTTTTCTCTAGGAACGCGTTGAAGTTTAGGGTGACATTCGCGTTGGCCATTGGATCTATAATATAGATTGTAAAGACAATTTTAGACTAAGTTCATGATAACTAAGTTCACATAATCAAATTATTTAATGAACTCCCACTTAGATAGACATCTCTCTAGTCATCCAAGTGACACATGATCCATGTCAACTAGCCCGTGTCCGATCATCACGTGAGACGGACTAGTCATCCATGGTGAACATCTCCATGTTGATCGTATCTTCTATACGACTCATGTTCGACCTTTCGGTCTTTCGTGTTCCGAGGCCATGTATGTACATGCTAGGCTCGTCAAGTCAACCTAAGTATTTGCGTGTGTAAATCTGGCTTACACCCGTTGTATGCGAACGTTAGAACCTATCACACCCGATCATCACGTGGTGCTTCGGAACGACGATCCTTAGCAACGGTGCACAGTTAGGGTGAACACTTTTCTTGAAATTTTATCGAGAGATCATCTTATTTACTACCGTCGTTCTAAGAAAATAAGATGTAAACATGATAAACATCACATGCAATCAATATAGTGACATGATATGGCCAATATCATCTTGCTCCTTTGATCTCCATCTTCGGGTCACCATGATCATCACTGTCACCGGCACGACACCATGATCTCCATCATCGTGTCTTCATGAAGTTGTCTCGCCAACTATTACTTCTACTACTATAGCTAACATTTAGCAATAAAGTAAATTAATTACATGGCGTTTATGATTGACACGCAGGTCATACAATAAAATAAGACAACTCCTATGGCTCCTGCCGGTTGTCATACTCATCGACATGCAAGTCGTGAATCCTATTACAAGAACATGATCAATCTCATACATCACAATGCATCACGTCACATCCTTTGGCCATATCACATCACAAGGCATATGTTGCAAAAACAAGTTAGACGTCCTCTAATTTGTAGTTGCAAGTTTTTACGTGGCTGCTATAGGTTACTAGCAAGAACATTTCTTACCTACGCCAAAACCACAACGTGATATGCCAATTGCTATTTACCCTTCATAAGGACCCTTTTCATTGAATCCAATCTGACTAAGGTGGGAGAGACAGACACCCGCTACCCACCTTATGCAACAAGTGCATGTCAGGCGGTGGAACCAGTCTCACGTAAGCATACGTGTAAAGTCGGTCCGGGCCGCTTCATCCCACAATACTGCCGAATCAAGATAAGACTAGTAGTGGTAAGCAAATTAACAAAATCGACGCCCACAACTGCTTTGTGTTCTACTCGTGCATAGATTCTACGCATAGACCTAGCTCATGATGCCACTGTTGGGAGACGTAGTAGTAAATCAAAAAAATTCTACGTGTCACCAAGATCTATCTATGGAGAAACCAGCAACGAGTGGGGAGAGATTGCATCTTCATACCTTTGAAGATCGCTAAGCGGAAGCGTTACAAGAACGCGGTTGATGGAGCCGTACTCGTAGCGATTCAGATCACGGTGGATTCCGATCTAAGCGCCGAACAACGGCGCCTCCGCGTTCAACACACGTGCAGCCCGGTGACGTCTCCTACGCCTTGATCCAGCAAGGAGGAAGGAGAGGTTAGGGAAGGGCTCCAACAACAGCACGACGGCGTGGTGGTGGTGGAGTAGCAAGGTATTCCGGCAGGGCTTCGCCTAAGCACTGCGGAGGAGGAAGAAGAGAGGTAGGGCTTAGCCGTGAGAGAGAGAGAGAGTTCAGAACTGTTCTCGAAAGGCCAAAACCTCAAGTATATATAGGAGGAGGGAGAGGGAGGTCTGGCTTGGACTCTCCTCCAAGGAGGAGAGCTTCGGCTGAATCAAAGGGAGAGTCCACCTCCCACAAGGGAGGTGGATCTCCTCCTTTTCAAACTCCTATGCCCTTACCTCTACTCCTCCAGCCGCATGGGCCTTTCTAAAAGGTCTTGGCCATCCCAATAAGGGCTGGCACACCTCCTCTAAGGGCCCACAAAGTCCTATGGTCGTCACACCCCTCCCGGGGGTCCTCTGGCACCCTCCTGGCACTCCCGGTACAATACCGATGAGCCCGAAAACTTTCCGGTGACCAAAATTGGACTTCCTATATATCAATCTTTACCTCCAGACCATTCCGGAGCTCCTCGCGACGTTCGGAATCTCATCCGGGACTTCGAACAACTTTTGTTAATCACGTATACCATTTCCCTATAACCCTAGCGGCATCGAACCTTAAGTGTGTAGACCCTACGGGTTCGGGAGACACGTGGACATGACCGAGACACTTCTCCGGCCAATAACCAACAGCGGGATCTGGATACCCATGTTGGCTCCCACATGCTCCATGATGATCTCATCGGATGAACCACGATGTCGGGGATTCAATCAATCCCGTATACAATTCCCTTTGTCTATCGGTATGATACTTGCCCGAGATTCGATCGTCGGTATCCCTATACCTTGTTCAATCTCGTTACCGGCAAGTCTCTTTACTCGTTCCGTAACACATCATCCCGTGGCTAACTCCTTAGTCACATTGAGCTCATTATGATGATGTCTTACCGAGTGGGCCCAGAGATACCTCTCCGTCACACGGAGTGACAAATCCTAGTCTCAATTCGTGCCAATCCAACAGACACTTTCAGAGATACCTGTAGTGCACCTTTATAGCCACCCAGTTATGTTGTGGCATTTGGCACACCCAAAGCATTCCTACGGTATCCGGGAGTTGCACAATCTCATGGTATAAGGAAACGATACTTGACATTGAAAAGCTTTAGAAAATGAACTACACGATCTTGTGCTACGCTTAGGATTGGGTCTTGTCCATCACATCATTCTCCTAATGATGTGATCCCATTATCAATGACATCCAATGTCCATGGTCATGAAACCATGACCATCTATTGATCAACAAGCTAGTCAACTAGAGGCTCACTAGGGACATGTTATGGTCTATGTATTCACACATGTATAACGGTTTCCGGTTAACACAATTATAGCATGAACAATAGACAATTATCATGAACAAGGAAATACAATAATAACCATTTTATTATTGCCTCTAGGGCATATTTCCAACAGATCCAGCAAGGAGGAAGGGGAGGTTGAGGGAGAGCTCCGGCAGCACGACGACGTGATGACGGTGGAGCTACATGAACTCCGGCAGGGCTTCGCCAAGCGCTACGGAGAACGAGGAAGAGGGAGGGTAGGGCTGCACCGAGAGAGAAAGAAGTCGTGTCTCAAAACAGCCCAAACCCTTGCATATATATAGGAGGAGGGAGAGGGAGGGCTGCCTTGGCCCCTCCTCCAAGGAGGAGGGCTTCGGCCGAACCAGGGGGAGAGTCCACCTCCCACAAGGGAGGTGGATCTCCTCCTTTTAAACCTTTTTAGCCCTATCTCTTATCTCGAGCCGCATGGGCCTTTCTAGAAGGTCTTGGCCAGCCCAATAAGGGCTGGCACACCTCCTCTAAGGGCCCACGAAGTCCTTTGGTCGTCACACCCCTCCCGGGGGTCCTCCGGCACCCTCCCGACACTCCCGGTACACTACCGATGAGCCCGAAAACTTTCCGTGACCAAAACTGGACTTCCTATATATCAATCTTTACCTCCGGACCATTCCGGAGCTCCTCGTGACGTCCAAGATCTCATCCGGGACTCCGAACAACTTTTGGTAATCACGTATACCATTTCCCTATAACCCTAGCGTCATCGAACCTTAAGTGTGTAGACCCTACGGGTTTGGGAGACATGTAGACATGACCGAGACACCTCTCCCGTCAATAACCAACAGCGGGATCTGGATACCCATGTTGGCTCCCACATGCTCCATGATGATCTCATCGGATGAACCACGATGTCGGGGATTCAATCAATCCCGTATACAATTCCCTTTGTCTATCGGTATGATACTTGCCCGAGATTCGATCGTCGGTATCCCTATACCTTGTTCAATCTCGTTACCGGCAAGTCTCTTTACTCGTTCCGTAACACATCATCCCGTGGCTAACTCCTTAGTCACATTGAGCTCATTATGATGATGTCTTACCGAGTGGGCCCAGAGATACCTCTCCGTCACACGGAGTGACAAATCCTAGTCTCAATTCGTGCCAATCCAACAGACACTTTCAGAGATACCTGTAGTGCACCTTTATAGCCACCCAGTTATGTTGTGGCATTTGGCACACCCAAAGCATTCCTACGGTATCCGGGAGTTGCACAATCTCATGGTATAAGGAAACGATACTTGACATTGAAAAGCTTTAGAAAATGAACTACACGATCTTGTGCTACGCTTAGGATTGGGTCTTGTCCATCACATCATTCTCCTAATGATGTGATCCCATTATCAATGACATCCAATGTCCATGGTCATGAAACCATGACCATCTATTGATCAACAAGCTAGTCAACTAGAGGCTCACTAGGGACATGTTATGGTCTATGTATTCACACATGTATAACGGTTTCCGGTTAACACAATTATAGCATGAACAATAGACAATTATCATGAACAAGGAAATACAATAATAACCATTTTATTATTGCCTCTAGGGCATATTTCCAACAGATCCAGCAAGGAGGAAGGGGAGGTTGAGGGAGAGCTCCGGCAGCACGACGACGTGATGACGGTGGAGCTACATGAACTCCGGCAGGGCTTCGCCAAGCGCTACGGAGAACGAGGAAGAGGGAGGGTAGGGCTGCACCGAGAGAGAAAGAAGTCGTGTCTCAAAACAGCCCAAACCCTTGCATATATATAGGAGGAGGGAGAGGGAGGGCTGCCTTGGCCCCTCCTCCAAGGAGGAGGGCTTCGGCCGAACCAGGGGGAGAGTCCACCTCCCACAAGGGAGGTGGATCTCCTCCTTTTAAACCTTTTTAGCCCTATCTCTTATCTCGAGCCGCATGGGCCTTTCTAGAAGGTCTTGGCCAGCCCAATAAGGGCTGGCACACCTCCTCTAAGGGCCCACGAAGTCCTTTGGTCGTCACACCCCTCCCGGGGGTCCTCCGGCACCCTCCCGACACTCCCGGTACACTACCGATGAGCCCGAAAACTTTCCGTGACCAAAACTGGACTTCCTATATATCAATCTTTACCTCCGGACCATTCCGGAGCTCCTCGTGACGTCCAAGATCTCATCCGGGACTCCGAACAACTTTTGGTAATCACGTATACCATTTCCCTATAACCCTAGCGTCATCGAACCTTAAGTGTGTAGACCCTACGGGTTTGGGAGACATGTAGACATGACCGAGACACCTCTCCCGTCAATAACCAACAGCGTGATCTGGATACCCATGTTGTCTCCCACATGCTCCACGATGATCTCATCGGATGAACCACGATGTTGGGGATTCAATCAATCCCGTATACAATTCCCTTTGTCTATCGGTATGATACTTGCCCGAGATTCGATCGTCGGTATCCCTATACCTTGTTCAATCTCGTTACCGGCAAGTCTCTTTACTCGTTCCGTAATACACCATCCTATGACTAACTCCTTAGTCACATTGAGCTCATTATGATGATGTCTTACCGAGTGGGCCCAGAGATACCTCTCCTTCACACGGAGTGACAAATCCCAGTCTCGATTCGTGCCAACCCAACAGACACTTTCGGATATACCCGTAGTGCACCTTTATAGCCACCCAGTTAAATTGTGACGTTTGGTACACCCAAAGCATTCCTACGGTATCTGGGAGTTGCACAATCTCATGGTCTAAGGAAACGAAACTTGACATTGAAAAGCTTTAGCAAACGAACTACACGATCTTGTGCTATGCTTAGGATTGGGTCTTGTCCATCACATCATTCTCCTAATGATGTGATCCCGTTATCAACGACATCCAATGTCCATGGTCATGAAACCGTGACCATATATTGATCAACGAGCTAGTCAACTAGAGGCACACTAGGGACATGTTGTGGTCTATGTATTCACACATGTATTACGGTTTTCGGTTAACACAATTATAGCATGAACAATAGACAATTATCATGAACTAGGAAATACAATAATAACCATTTTATTATTGCCTCTAGGGCATATTTCGAACATTAACAATGTATCGCAAATGCCATTCTGTTAGGTCAATGACCGTTTTGATCAAACTAGGCAGGGAAAAGACCATATTGCCCTTGGTTTATTGTTTTGCTTTTGCCACTCCGGTTTTCGTAGGCCAAAATTTCAGTGATCTCTACTACTATTAAAAAAACAAACATGAATTCCCCTATAGACACATCAGAAACTGTACACAAAATCACCAGAGACATTCGATCAATCTAACTAACTCACATCTAACAGTCAATTTTGTATCGAGCTTCTGCCACACAAATAAACGATGGAGATTAAATGTTATGCCTGCCCCGCCTCTGCGCTCCCGTTCGTCCTTAATCGGCGGGATTATCATTATCCCATGATTTTCTCACTTGCCTACAAAGCTTTACCGCTCCTCCTCTGCTGGCCCAATCCCGTAATTTTCTCACTGATGCGAACGCGGATCGCTGTCGCCGCCCACCGATTCTCCTTCACTTCCCCACGGGCATGAGCAAACGGAGTCAACCAGCCGAAGCGACTGGAGCGGCGAGTGGCGGAGGAAGGGAGAGATGGCATCGGCAGCGACGGGGAAGGCGACGATGTGGGCGACACACATGCTGATCAAGCACGAGGGGTCCCGGCGCAAGGCATATGGAAAGAAGATGTCGTCGATGCCGCCGCGCGCCTCGGCAAGCTCCACGACCAGATCCTCAACGTCCGCGCCTCCTTCGCCGACCTCGCCGTGCTGCACTCCGCCCGCACACCCGCTGCTGGACTCGGCAAAGGGCCGACCACGCGATGGTAGATTCGGGATTGCTTCATGATGGACAAGATCAGCCCGTGCGGTCAGCAGCATAGGTAGGATTCCTATTCTACTTCATTTGGGTGGTTAATTACATGGCCACGTTTTGTTAACCAGTAGAAATATACTACTTGATGTCCCGGATCGTTCCACACCATGGGGACAAGCAGGCTCCGTCAGACTTATCTGGTTCGCCCCGAGCGAGTGTAGTGTTCTGGCACACGAGCAGCGGCTGAGGCAAAACTTAAGGGAGACCTGATGATGATCGCAGGAGTCCCTAACAAACTGCATGCTTGCTTGCTCACGGACTATAGTTCCACTCTTGAGTAATTCGTTTACCCTTGATTCTGAAGAAAAAAAATAGCAGAAAGATACATTCGGAAAAAGGAGCTGGATAGAAATCTATGTTCTTGTGGAAGTCACGGGCATGAAAGCTTAGTTTCACTCACCCTCTTGTATTTGTAGACCTATTCATTATCCTCCATATGTTTTGCCCTTATAGCTTCATGAAAATACATGTCAAGCTATTTTATCACAATATCCCTATACCGATAACTCAAATGGACCTAACATATTGGGAACCTTTTCTGGACTATCCTTATAATGACTGTAAATTTCTTGCTTTCAGAGGTAGCACCTGAACTTAGGAGATCCAGTTTCCTATATTACCAGTGTATTTACTTGCATAATACTGTATAAACATAATATACCTTCTAAACAGGCTACTGAGACCATGGGCGGGAAGGAATCAACATAGGTAAGACAATGGATATTTTTGGCCTTCATATAAACTGTAGATAGAGTACATATGCTCTTGAACATGCCTCTCCAAGGTCCAATACTTCCAAGGATGACTACAAAAGCCATACTCATGCTCCATCCAATATTATTATCTAAATTACTACATTAGTTATGATGAATGAGACAGCCTGCAAGCTAATTAATATATATTTTCCTTTATAACATGTTTCTCTGAACCAAATTGTTCATTCTTTTCTCAAGGGCAAAACTAACATAAAGTAATTATTTTTCAGGTACCAAGGATGAAATGTTTTTTGCAGGTCTCAAGCATGGTTTCTTTCTGATTGCAAGGATGAACTTTACAAAAAGTATGTTTGAGAAAGTAATCACATAACTATACATGTTTTCTAAGCATCTAAGACGATTTCTTGTTCAGTTTCGTGCTGGAATTTTAGAGCCCAAATGTAGAGATGCATAGCTCGATTCTAGAAGTAAGGGTAGCCTCGTCTGATAAACATGGGTTGTGAAGAGGTGATCGTGTGGCTAAAGAATGATGTGAATGATTGGAAGAGCTCCAAGTAGGAAGCATTCGGGTGGTGCCTGTTGGGGAACGTTGCATGGGAAACAAAAATTTTCCTACGCACACGCAAACCTATCCATGGTGATGAGCATCTACGAGAGGGAGAGTGGGTCTACATACCCTTGTAGATCGCTAAGCGGGAAGCGTTAAGAAACGCGGTTGGTGTAGTCGAACATCTTTGCGATCCAAATCGCCGAGCGTCCCGCGATCTCATCACGATCCGTCCCGCGATCCAATCACGATCCGTCCCGTGAACTCATCACGATTCGTCCCACGATCCGTCTCACGATCTTGATCAGGATCTGTCCCGCGAACTCATCACGATTCGTTCCGCGATCTCATCACGAACCGTCTCGCGATCTCGATCACGATCCTTCCGATCTAGCGCCGAACGGACGGCTCCTCCGCGTTCAGCACACGTGCAGCTTGATGACGATCTCCACCGTCTTGATCCAGCAAGAGGAGGTGGAGAGGAGAGAGAGTTCACCGGCAGCGTGACGGCGCTCCGGTGATGGTGGTGGAGTGATTCTGGCAGGGCTTCGCCTAAGCGCTGCGGAAAACCGATCTAGAGGAGAAACTATGCACCGGTGAAACGGGTAGCACGTGGCCGGAAATTCTGTCCAAAAACCACCCAATCCACTAGTAAATATAGGAGGAGAGGAGAGGAGAGGCAGCCAAGGCCTTTGGGTCGGCCGAAATAGGAGGTGGGAAGCAATCCTACTTCACCTCCAATCCTAGTTGGAGTAGGATTGCCTCCTATTGGCTGATTTTCCACTTTTTGCTTTAGGACTTTCTCTCCTGTGCCATGGGCCTTTGTGGCTGTTTTCCCAGCCCACTAAGGGCTGTTTATTATTATCCCACAGGCCATGGACCTCTTGGGATCGAAATACCCCTCCCGGAGGCCTCCCGGTACACTACCGGCACTCCCGGTACACTACCGATGAGCCCGAAACTTTTCCGAAAACCAAACTGGGACTTACTATATATGAATCTTTACCTCCGGACCATTCCGGAGCTCCTCGTGACGTCCGGGATCTCATCCGGGACTCCGAACAAACTTCGGTCACCACCATATATAACTCTACACTACCGAAACGTCACCGAACCTTAAGTGTGCAGACCCTGCGGGTTCGAGAACTATGTAGACATGACCGAGACACCTCTACGGTCAATAAACAATGGCGGGACCTGGACGTCCACATTGGTTCCTACATATTCTATGAAGATCTTTATCGGTCGAACCTCTATGTCAAGGATTCAGTTAATCCCGTATAACGTCCCCTTTGTTCTTCGGTATGTTACTTGCCCGAGATTCGATCGTCGGTATCTCCATACATAGTTCAACCTCGTTACCGGCAAGTCTCTTTACTCGTTCCGTAATACAAGATCCCGCAACTAACAATTAGTCACATTTCTTGCAAGGCTTATTGTGATGTTGCATTACCGAGTGGGCCCCGAGATACCTCTCCGTCACATGGAGTAACAAATCCCAGTCTCGATCCATGCCAACTCAACAGACACCATCGGAGATACCTGTAGAGCACCTTTATAGTCACCCAGTTACGTTGCGACGTTTGATACACACAAGGCACTCCTCCGATATCTGTGAGTTGCATGATCTCATGGTCATAGGAACACATACTTGACATGCGGAAAACAGTAGCAATAAACTGACACGATCATATGCTACGTTTGCAGTTTGGGTCTTGTCCATCACATCATTCTCCTAATGATGTGACCCCGTTATCAAATGACATCTCATGTCCATGGCTAGGAAACCTTAACCATCTTTGATCAACGATCTAGTCCATTAGAGGCATACTAGGGACATGGTTTTGTCTATGTATCCACACATGCATCTAAGTCTCCGATCAATACAATTATAGCATGGATAATAAACGATTATCATGAACAAGGAAATATGATAATAACTAATTTATTATTGCCTCTAGGGCATATTTCCAACAGTCTCCCACTTGCACTAGAGTCAATAATCTAGTTCACATCACCATGTGATTCACATTGTTATGAATCTAACACCCAATGAGTTATGGGGCTCGATCATGCTTTGCATGTGAAAGAGGTCTTATAGTCAACGGGTCTGTGACACTCAAATCCGTGTGTTCTTTGTAAATCTCGATGTCAAACCGTAAACACTGCTACCACACTCCAGTTGGTACTACTTCCAAATGGCTGCTCCACTAAATGTATCCAGATTGCTACTACTAGTCATCCGGAATGGTGCTAAAGCCTGCATCCACGTAACTCTTTACGACGAACTCTTTATCACCTCCATAATCGAGAAACATCTCCTCAGTCTTTTAGTTACTAAGGATAATCTTGACCGCTGTCTAGTGATCCACTCCTGGTTCACTCTTGTACCCCCTGACGAACTCATGCCAAGGCACACACATGTGCGGTACACAGCATGGCATACTGTACAGAGCCTATGGCTAAGGCATAGGGGACGACGTTCGTCCTTTCTCTTTCTTCTGCCGTTGTCGAGCTTTGAGTCTCACTCAACTTCACACCTTACAAATCAGACGAGAACTCTTTCTCTGACCGATCCATTTTGAACTCCTTCAAAATCTTGTCAAGGTATGTACTCATTGAAAGTCTCATCAAGCATCTTGATCTATCTCTATAGATCTCGATGCTCAACAATTAGGTAGTTTTATCAAGGTCTTCCTTTGAAAATCACTTTTCAAACAACCGTTTTATGCTTTCCAGAAATTCTACATTACTTCTGATCAACAATATGTCATCCACATATACTAATCAGAAATTCTATAGTGCTCCCACTCACTTTGTTGCAAATACAAGTTTTCTCGTAAACTTTGTATAAACTCAAAAACTTTGATCAACTCATCAAAGCGT
Source organism: Hordeum marinum (assembly GCA_022496015.1). Classification (NCBI taxonomy): domain Eukaryota; kingdom Viridiplantae; phylum Streptophyta; class Magnoliopsida; order Poales; family Poaceae; genus Hordeum; species Hordeum marinum. The sequence goes on from CM039674.1 coordinate 149,903,250, forward strand.
ATATTCCAACTCCGAGATGCTTGCTTCAGTCCATGGAAGGATCACCGAAGCTTGCACACCTTTTAGCATCCTTAGGACTGACAAAACCTTCTGGTTGTATCACATACAACCTTTCCTCAAGTAAACCGTTAAGGAAACGATGTTTTGACACCCATCTGCCAGATTTCATAATTGAAAACGCAGCAACTGCTAACATAATTTCAACAGACTTTAGCATCGCTACGAGTGAGAAAGTCTCATCGCAGTCAACCCCTTGAACTTGTCACAAACATCTTTGCAACAAGTCGAGCTTTACAAATGGTGACAATTACCATCAGCGTCTGTCTTCATTTTAAAGATTCATTTGTACTCAACGACCTGCTGTCCAACGAGCAAGTCTACCAAAGTCTATACTTGGTTTTCATACATGGATCCTATCTCGGATTTCATGGCGTCCAACCATTTGTCGAAATACGGTCCCATCATCGCTTCTCCATAGCTCGTAGGTTCATCGTTGTCCAACAACATGATCTCCGAGACAGAGTTGTCGTACCACTTAGGAGCAGTACACATCCTTGTCGACCTACGAAGTTCGATAGTAACTTGATCCTGAAGCTTCATGATCATCATCATTAACTTCCTCTTCAACTAACATAGGCTTCACAGAAACATCTTTCTGCACTGCGCTACTCTCTGGTTTGAACAAAGGTTTAACAACCTCATCCAGTTCTATCTTCCTCCCACTCAATTCTTTCGGGAGAAACATTTCCTCGAGAAAGGATCCGTTTTAAGCAACAAACACTTTGCACTCGGATCTGAGATAGAAGGCATACCCATCTGTTCTTAGGGTATTCTATGAAGATACATTGTCCGCTTTGGGTTCTAGCTTATTATGTGAAAACATTTTCCACACAAGCATCGCAGCCCCAAACATTAAGAAATGACAGCTTAGGTTTCTGTCAAACCATAATTCACACGGTGTCATCTCAACGGATTTAGATGGTGCCCTATTTAAAGTGAATGTAGTTGTCTCTAATGCATAACCCCAAAATTATAATAGTAAAACGATAAGAGATATCACAGGACGCACCATATCCAATAGAGCATGACTATGATGTTCGGACACACCATCACACTATGGGTAGACGTGCGTGCGTTGCAACGTGCACTCTTACTAGTATCCGACAAATGGAACAGTGCGTTGATTCAACTGAGTTCATCTGCTAATAAAAAGAAGAAAAATTGCAAGCAAATAAAGCAGCCACGCATCCATTCATACATATTTGATTGATCGATTCACCACTTTCACACACATATATCAGGCAAACAAGACACATCACATGCATATGCGTCACCGTCCCTCCAATTCAGGAAACTTCCACACGAATCAAAACACATATGCATTTTAGATTCACCATTTGTAGATCAGCTAGCAACTTAAACGACGGGGAGTGAAGCTACCGCATCAAGGACAGAAGGGAGCGCTGATTGGAGGCAGCGCCATGGACGGAGCAGAGTACGTCACAACCATGTAGAAGAACACCAGGAGATGGACGACGACTTGGGCGCCGCCATGCTGATTAGTGGCAGGGCGAGGCGCACTGGGCCATGGGCTCCCAGATCTCGGGTGACCAGGGATTGCGAGAGGAGCAAGGGGAGGTGAGCCCCTGCCAGCGCTTGGGCACGAGGAGAGAGGAGTGGCGCGAGCAGGCAGGCCTCGACGGCGGGGCTGCTTCATGGGGAGCGCAGGCGGCGGCCAGGCCTAGCGCGCCTAGGATGTAGTTGCGGTAGGTGCCGCGCCGGCCGAAAGAGGCTGAGCACCGCGCACCAGGCTAGAGGTAGCTGGCTGCGGTGGCGCACGGGGACGGCGACTGGAGGTAGCAACACGGCGGCCGGAGTTGGCAGCGGTGATTGGATCCGAGTGTGTGGTGCGGTTTGGTTAACTATAGGACAGGTGTGTGTGTGCATTAGGGTATGGCTCACTTCCAAAGTGGCCCCACTTGTCATTAGGGGCAACTATGTCAATTCTGCAAATACTGACATGTTTTTTCTGCTCAACCGGGTAGAACAAACGGCCAACTCACGGAATTGTAACAGAATGGCATTTGTAATACATTGTTAAAACTAAGAGTGACAAAAGCGATATGTAAATTTTTAGAGTGGCATAATTAAAATTGGCAAAAGCTAGAGTGCCAAAAACAAAAATTTCCCAAAAGAAATTCTCATCTCGAGAATTAAGAGGTAGAAGGGAGAAGATCGGGATATTCTGTCCGAAGATTATCCTCGTGTTCTCAAGTGGCTTCATCTTCAGGATGATTTGGCCACTGCACTTTGAAGAACTTGATAACCTTCTCACGAGTCTGACGTTCAGTTTCTTCAAGAACGCGGATCAGATGCTCCTTGTAAGTGAGATCATCCTGCACTGCACTTCAGTTAATTCAGTATCCATTTCACGATGTGGGTCCTCGAAGCAACTACGAAGTTGCGACACACAGAAGACATCATGGATATGGCAGAATTTTTGTGACAGCTCCAATTTATAAGCCACATGTCCACGACTTTCAATAATGCGGAAATGACCAATGTAGAGAGAAGCTAGCTTGCCCTTGACTCCGAACCGATGAGTGCCTCTCAAAGGAGTGACACGCAAAGAAGCCTTATCATCGGTCAGATAGGTTGAACCCCACTGTTTCTTGTCCTAATTGCTCTTCTGATAGGTGTTTCATGCCACATATTATTAACCAATGACGTGTTGCCATCCTATGATGTTTGAGTAGATCTATGTTGTCCTTTGAGCTGACTGATGATCTTGATTGGTTTGAGTGTATGTTTTATTTTGGTGTTGTCCTAAGATGCCTTTCGTGAGGCACACACGTGAAGGATTCACGCTGGAGGGTGTTGCAATATGTTCATGATTCACTTATAGTGGGTGGCTAGAGTGACAGAAGCTTACACCGAGTAGGGAGGTTGTTTATGTATGGGAGTAAATGTTTAATGCTATGGTTGGGTTTCCCTTAATGATTTCTAGTAGTTGCGAATGTTTGCTAGAGATCCAATCATAAGTTCATATGATCCAAGTACGGAAGGTATGTTAGCTCATGCCCCTCCCTCATATAAAATTGCAAGAATGATTATCGATCTTGTTATCAATTGCCTAGGATGATTTCGCACACCATACCATCATTATTCCACACTCGCTATTTATAATATGCTATGACATATTCTAACTCTATTTAGTGCGGCAACTATTTTCATATTCTAGTTCTCCAATATCATGCAAAGCTATCCTCTCTATACCCACAACACGATTTCATTTCTCGTTACTAGATAGAAGCAAACATTCGGTGTATGTAGAGTCATATCGGTGGCATATATGACTTGAGAGAATATTGATCTTACCTTTATCTCCTTGTGGGTTCGACACTCCATACCTACCAATTCCATCTTTGGAAAGTGCTGTGATAATTCCTTGCACTTGGGGATTATCACCCACCACTCGCATCTCTCTCTCTCTCTCTCTCTCTCTCTCTCTCGTATCTCTACGCTCGACTAGATCTTGTCGGCCCCTTCGACCTCGCCAACCTCCGCCCCATCCCAACCAATCTCGTGCCCCTCCGCACCCGCCGGCCTTCGCTCCATACTCGTGCCCCCGCCGGCCCCGACCCCATCATCCTTCGCCCCTGGCGCCGTTGACCCCGGTCTCGTTCTCCGAATCGGCCACCACCTCGGTCGTTGGCCTTGGCCCCGGCCACACCTTGCCCGCCGTCCTTGGCCCCTTTCCTCGGTGTTGCACCACCTCCCACCTCGAGGAGCTACGGTTGCGGTGGTCCTCGCCGCATCGAAGGGCGGGGGCAGATGTATCCATAGTTCGCGATCGGATCAGGTACCCGGAGCAAAGTGGTGAGCACCGGCGAGGCGGTGGAGGAATTGAGCTCCTCCAACATCCATGGTTGGCGTGGGTTTTCTCCTGTCCATGGAGAAAGGAAAGGAAAGGGAGAGAGGAACGACTGCTGGTTGTGCAATTTTGTGTTTTGCCATCTGCCCGATGAAAAGCTGACGACAAAGATCTCTTTGTCGATTTAGACTTTGCCGACGCACTTTGCCGTCAGCTGATTGACAAAAAAATCTTTGTCATATGTATTTTAACCTTTACCGTCTATACTTGCCTGACGGCAAATTCCTGATTCCTATAGTTGGGGCGAAATTCCTAATTCCTGTAGTTAATGCCAACAGGGTCCTGGTCATCGGTAGCAAACCGGCTAGGGTAGATCGGAAAAAATGGAATCCTTTTCATCGCCCCCCTGACTAGGGTTGTGTCATACCGCAAAACGACCAAAACGACATTCCGCTCAACCGCCTATGGCCTAAATGGTCCTGTTTCACCGGGAGGGGTGTGGCATACCACAAAATGGACGAAACAGGGTTATGTTCAACCGCCTACGGTCAAAACAAGGTCGTGTTCATATGGAGGGGTGTGGCGTACCCGCGAACGGCCTCCACGGTATACTGTCCATCCACCGTTAACTGTTTATGGCCTCCACGGGGTCCTGTTCATTCACACCCAACCAACTTGGGTGTGACATAGCATGGCACGACCTTCTTGATTGATCGGGGTCCTGTTCATCCAGCGACAACCGCCTAGTACAACGGGGTCCTGTTCATCCAGCGACAACCGCCTAGTACAACGGGTCCTGTTCATCCAACCCCAACAAGCTGGGGTGGGGCGTACTCGCGCGCGACAGCGACAAGGACTTTTCATCCACAACCAACCAACCGGCTAGGTCAACACGTCTCACGAAAGGGGTTTGATCAATGCAACCGGTCGACTACTGATCTCGACTCAATCTACATACCCGCGAGCGACAGCAACAGAGACTATTCATCAAGACACAACCAACCGGCCGCGTCAACTCATGTCTCGTGCGGGGGCTCAATGGAACATATCAATCCATCGGGTCAGCAAACTACGTACGCGCACGAGCGTGAAACTACGTACGCGCACGAGTCACGCTCGCATCGATCGGTTTCAGAAGCAGCAAATGGATCATAGTAAGCAACAAAGGAATCCCTCGGGTTCAGTAAGCAGCGAGCTCGATCGATCGCTCGGGTTCAATACGTAGTGCGAGGAATCGATTGCTCGGGTTCATTAAGGCGATCGAGGGATCGATCAATCGGGTTCAGTAAGCCAGCGACGGGCTCACTCAGATTCAGTAAGCGAAGGGCTCGTGCACACATGTGCATACGAGAGAAACGCCCAACCACCCCTGCATCGCTCAGCCTTGACCACACACCGTATACTGAAAAGTCCTTGCAATTTTTCTCACCCTCACTTCTAACACGATTTTTTTACATGATGGACGACCCAATGTCATGCACGTCCGACTCTGGTCCGCCTAGGACGAAAAGCCCAATTTTAATTATAATTTTTTGGCATAGAAGTTAATTTTTTGACTATCATTCTGCTCAAATTAAATGGAAAGTCCAGCCTAAACATATCGAACAAAAATAAACTTAAACAACACTAACAAACGGTAGCTAGTCTTCGATTTCATCACCGATTAATAATGAATAAAGCCCTATCCTGAAGTCGTCCTCATCTTCCTCTAGGTAGTACATGAATTCTTCAATCTTCGCGGCTAGTTTCTTGCCCCATGGGCATGGATAGAGTTTGGCGACACGGGCAAAGCGTCTCTTCCACTCATTATCCGGGTCATAGGTGTGCAGTTTGCCCGCTCGCCGATACTCCTCCACTACGTCCTCCTCCTCCATGTCAATGTAGCGCATGCCTTCCGCGTGTGCCGCCTTGCCAAACGCCAGCTTCTGCGCCTCTGTCTCGGACATCGCCATATGCTGCTCTTGCCCCTCACCCGCACAAGCTATGGCGGTCGTCTTACCCTCCTTCGAGCTGTCTCCTTTCTTCTCCATGACGCCTCCTCTCTCTCCTCCTGAAATTCTCGCCGCCTACTGTACGCTCGATTCGATATTGGCGTCTCTTCTGTTCAATGGTTGACCACACGTAAGATTTTTTGCTTCCTTTATAGACCAAACATCGTATTCGACTCGAAGGCGGTGACGGGATCAGACTCATGTATGGGCCTGCACGTATTTGGTTGTGTTCGTGTCGAACAATAGGCTAGGACCGCAGGGAGATTTTCGAGGGCTAGTCCTGGATAGTCTTTCTTTCGTGTGTTCGTACCGGATTGAGAAGTTTCCATTGCCAGCTGACTAACACCGCTGCGTCGATCGGATTGAACTTTTCGATTGTTTGCGTACGTGCTGCCCCTCCCCTGTGTCAAGTAGCTCTGGTCAGTGCGCCGAGGTCCAATGGCGTGACTGCCGCGTCCCTCGGCGCCCACGCGAACGCACAACTCCTCCAGGAAACCGGACCGAGCCGCTGTTGATCCAAGCCACCTCTCCGTGCCTCGTATACATGTACGATGTGCGTGCCGCCTCCTCCAGCCCAGCTTGATCAGATGCGCTCTCCCCTGTCTCCGTCATCTCTGTTCAGCCCGCCGATCGATCCGATGGCGGCCACCTGCAAGCGACTCGTCGTGTCCCTCGACGGCAACGCTAGCCAGCAGGGTGCGATCTAGTTTCAGCTCGATGGCACTTTGTCAAATGATCCCTTTTGTCTTGTGCTCACTGACCCTCATTTACACAAACAAATTTACATGATGTAACATTGCCATCGCCTGAACTTTTGTTTGTATACCTTTTCCTAACCTCAAAGCCTTTCTACCCACCGTAGCTAAGCCAATATGACCAAGCCTCGTCCGAGCTTCTAAATTCCATGCCAACATAAGGTAACAAACTAGGCAATACAACTCTGCAAAGTAAAAATAACATGAGTAAGGGGGTTGTACAATTACAGAGAAAATATTGGGACTAACAATGTTGAAAAAGAAATTATGTAAGATAACTATCAATGAACTATCAAGAAATTATGTAAATCTGAATATATGTAGACTTGTATATGTGCAGAAATCATGTAAAAGAACTATCACTGAACTGTTGAAATTATGTAAATCTGAATATGTGCAGACTTGTATATGTGCAGAAATTACCTATTGAAATCGGAATCATGGTGGGCTGTGTTGGCATGTTCTCCCATCTCGTTTGCTTCTTCAATGAGAGAAAAGATGTTTAATCAAGTTCAACAAGCTGGTTCTTTCATGAGAAAAACGGAAACCCCAAAGCAACCCGATGGTGGTAGTTCGATCAGTTGTAGTGTTTTTATTCTTGTGAAAGAAGGCATGAGAGGAGCAGAGTACTAGGACCTACCTGATATTGATGAGCAGAGCAGGGCTCCGGCGATCTTGTTCTCATCGACTTGGCGCCTTCTCTGTATTCTTCGCGCCTTTTTCTGTCTCCTCGCGCCTTTTTTCTCTCGCTTCGTAATGGGCCGCATGGGCCGCTCGTTTTGGTGCTGATCTGAGCGAATCCGAGAGTTGGCCGTCTGATGGCTGATGGACGGCGCGAAGCGAACGACGTCCCTCTGACTTGGAATCGACAACGTCAGAGGATCTCGTTCCCAGGCATGGGCTGGAGCAAAAGAGAGAGAATGATATAAGATACAAGCTGATGGAGAACCAACGTGTGAAGGAAGGCACTGGCCAAAGAGATGCGGGGAAGGACAAAGATAGAGAGGAGACATTTTTCTCTGCAAACTATGAAAGGAATGGTGTGCCCTCCAGGCCGGGTCATGAAGGCGGTCAGGGTAGAGCAAGAACTAAGGGCCACTATGTGCGCAAGCCAAGGCAAGAATACAGGGAGTTTCACCATGATAGACACTACCAAAGATTTGAGCATGGAGGCCGAAAGAGGGGCCCGAGACAATATTGGGTAGCGAAAAATGACCCTGACAAGCAAACTTCACATGAGGGCTTCATTCGTGATACGAGATGGAAGACGGCTACTGTTTTTGATCGCATATCTGATCCTATTGATTCAGCGGCAGACCCGAGGACCGGGACCGCCAGACGCAATGAATCTTCTTGCCTGGAACTATCGAGGACTGGGGTTGGACTCGACAGTGGGCGAACTACGAGACCAGATACGGTCCTACAACCCAGCAGTGGTTTTCTTGTGTGAAACAAAGAAGAAGGCTCGGGCGATGGAGAAAATTAAGTGGAGCTTAGGCTTCCGCAATGGTGTGGCAGTTGATAGTGTGGGGCAGAGTGGAGGTCTAGCTATTTGGTGGCGTGATCATATCCAAGTTATGGTATGCCCATGGTGCCAATATTTTCTTGACACGGAGGTAGCCTTTGATGGGAAAAATCTCTAGGATCACTGGATTCTACGGTGAACCGAAGACTGAGCAACGTAAGAAATCGTGGGACGCTCTACGATACTTGAGGGCCCAAGACGACCTTCCTTGGATATGTGTGGGCGACTATAATGAGGCTTTGTTCCAATCCGACCAATGTGGTGGCAACCTAGGGAGCTTTCAGCAGATGGAGGCTTTCCGTGATTGTCTAACAGATTGTGGGCTGGCTGACTTGGGGTTTTCAGGATACCCCTATATATGGGACAACAAGAGAGATGGTAGTGCAAATGTTCAGGTCCGGCTTGATCGAGCCACATGCAATGACGGGTTTTGGGAGCTGTTCCCGGAAACATGTGTTGAACATATTCTCACTGAAGAATCTGATCATCAAGCACTATTGGTCAGGATGTTGGAGACAGCTCCCGCTGAAAAGGATGGAGCAAGACAGTTTCTCTTCGAGGAAGCATGGACATGGCATAAAAATTATGATGATATGCTAAATGAGGTCTGGGAGGCAGCGGGGACGAGCGATCATGGCTTGATGGTTGTCTAGCAGTGTCTCGGTAGGGTAACAGGCTCGATTCAATGTTGGGCAAGGGAGGTTTTTGGCTCAATCAGGAAGAAAATTGCAAAGCTAAAAACGCAACTGCTGGAAGCCAAACAACAGGCGTTGGTGACGGGATGCTTTAAGGAGGTCCGGGAAATCGAGGAGGAACTTAGAGAGGTTTATGCAGGGGAGAAATAATGTATAGGCAGCGCACAAGGGTGGACTAGTTACGAGCGGGTGATAAAAACACCAAGTACTTCCAGAATAGAGCATCTCACGGAAGCGTAAGAACACGGTCCGAGCACTGCGATGGGACGATGGAACCAAGTGCATGGTGAATGAGGAGATGAGAGAGATGGCCACAGTTTTTTATGAAAATTTGTTTAAGTCAGAGGGATCAACGGGGGCCAATAATCTTATGCAGAACATTGCACATCTTGTCACTCTAGAGATGAACGATCACTTGTTTCTCCGATTTCAGACGAAGAGATTGAAGCGACGCTGTTTCAAATGGGACCAACGAAGGCCCCGGGACCGGATGGTCTACCCACGTTATTTTATCAATGACACTAGTCGTTGGTGGGGGAGGATGTATGTAGAGCAGTGAGAGACTTTCTGAACGTAGTAGCAACTGCTGGAATTTTGTATTATGGGCCAAGCCCAATAGCATTCCTAATAAATCCTAGAGGCCCACGCAGCCCATTCATGCAAGGCAAGAAGTGAAACTAATATTTAGTCCCACATTGCTAATTTAGAGGGACTTGGACCTCTTTATAAGATAGGTTCTTTCCCCACATGTATGAGGATGAGAACAAGAGGGACATCCACGCGCGCTCCTCCTCCGCCACCCGCCTCGCAGTGCCGCGCCGCGCCGCGGGTTGCAGGTTGCGGGAATGAGCCGAGCCGATGTCTAAATTTTTGCCACACACGACGGGTATACGAAAGGTCACGCGGCGGGAGCTAAAACATTTTTTTGTAGTGGACACTGAATCCGAACGGCGTGCCTCTTTGGCTGAAGTCCGTTCGCTTCGTCTCCCTCCCCTTTTCACCTCCCGTCGCTTCCCTCTCGCCTACTTCTCTTGCACCTATAAAATGGAGGTCGCTCCTCTCAGAGCTATGCACCAACACTACTTCTTCCTCTTGCTGCCGGTTCCTGAGCACTGCGCTGCTCCTACGTTCTTCTCCATCCCGGCTTGCGGCGTGCACCGTAGGTCGGGACAGCAGGCCTCCGAAACCACACCTTTTTGAGTCATGTACGGGAAGAAAGGTGATAAGGTTTTTAGGGAGCGCTCTGCGTGACTACTGGCCGGTACATCATGGACGCTCCGGACACCGACGACCACTTCCCCAACGACGACTTCTTCCCCAACGTCAACGACCTCTTCGACAACATGGTTGGCGACGATACCGACCCCAAGACCGGGCCTTCTGCCACTGTTTCGTACGTGCTTGTGTTCTCTCTTTTCAAGATCATGTTTCAGCTTCTTCCTCTAGTTTATCTTGCACTACCCTTTGTGCCACATATGTTATGTTCTCTTTCACATGTGTGCATGCTATTTGCCCTCTTTCTTTTAGATAACATGACTTGTTTCATCTCTACTATAATAGTCATGCTTTCCATGATGTTTTATTTATTTTACCTACTAATAAAATCATATGGTAAATTGCTCATATTTCCAACAATCCAAAAACCTTATTATAGGCAATTTACCCCAAGTGGTTTTGCTGCATCTATGAGGCCTCCTATGTTTGAAGGTGTGCACTACAAGAGGTGGCGCGTGAGGGCAGTCTTATGGTTTCAAACCATGAGTTGCTATGACGCCACTCTTGGCAAACCGAAAGAATATGATGCTCAACAGGAGCAAGCTTTCCAGAAAATGGATACCCTGTTTAAGGCTGCTCTCTTGAGTGTTCTTGGTGAGAACATAGTTGATGCTTATGCATCAATTGATAATGGAAAAGATATGTGGGACGCACTCGAGGCCAAGTTTGGGGTCTCGGATGCCGGCACTGAGTTGTACATCATGGAACAATTCTATGACTACAAGATGACTAAAGAGCGCTCCGTGGTTGAGCAAGCTCACGAGATACAGTCATTTGCTAGAGAACTTGAGCACTTCAACTGTATGTTACCGGACAAGTTTGTTGCCGGAGGCATCATCACTAAGCTTCCTCCTACGTGGAGGAACTTTGCTACCTCTCTGAAACACAAGAGATAGGAGTTTTCCGTCCCGGATCTCATAGGTACTCTTGATGTCGAAGAAAAGGTGAGAGCAAAGGATACACGTGCTCGAGGCATTGAGGGAGGATCTAGTGCCAATTTGGTACAGAAGAAAAACTTCCAGTCCCACAAGTTCAAGAACAAGGACAAATTTGATGGTAAAGCAAAATTTGATGGGAAGAACAAGGTTGTACAGCACACCAACTTCAAAAAGAAGAATGACAAGAAGAAAGGTGTTTGCCATGTGTGTGGAGATCCTGACCATTGGGCTCCCTGACGATGGAACGAGATCCTCCCACTAGGAGCAAGAGACAGAGGACTGCAAAGTCTTTTGGTGATGATTTTCTTGTGTATCTCATAGATGACACTCTCAGTTCTATTTCAGAGGCCTATGCTTCTGAAGATGCTGACTACTGGAAGGAAGCGGTCCGTAGTGAGATGGATTCCATCTTGGCAAATGAAACTTGGGAGATAACTGATCGACCTTATAGGTGCAAACCTATAGGGTGCAAATGGGTGTTCAAGAAGAAGCTTAGGCCTGATGGTACTATTCAGAAGTACAAGGCTCGGCTCGTGGCTAAGGGTTATACCCAAAAGGAAGGTGAAGACTTCTTTGATACTTACTCACCTGTGGCTCGTCTAACCACTATTTGAGTTCTACTTTCACTTACTGCCTCACATGGTCTTCTCATTCATCAAATGGATGTTAAGACTGCTTTCCTAAATGGAGAGTTAGAAGAGGAAATTTATATGGAACAACCACATGGGTTTGTAGTAGATGGTCAGGAAGGGAAAGTGTGCAAGTTGCTGAAGTCTTTGTATGGACTTAAGTAAGCACCCAAGCAGTGGCATGAGAAGTTTGAAAGAACTTTAACAGCCCCAGGCTTTGTTGTAAACGAAGCTGATAAATGTGTGTACTATCGCCATGGTGGGGGCGAGGGAGTTATGGAACGAGATCCTCTGACGTTGTCGATTCCAAGTCAGAGGGACGTCGTTCGCTTCGTGCCGTCCATCAGCCATCAGACGGCCAACTCTTGGATTCGCTCAGATCAGCACCAAAACGAGCGGCCCATGCGGCCCATTACGAAGCGATAGAAAAAAGGCGTGAGGAGACAGAAAAAGGCGCGAAGAATACAGAGAAGGCGCCAAGTCGATGAGAACGAGATCGCCGGAGCCCTGCTCTGCTCATCAATATCAGGTAAGTCCTAGTACTCTGCTCCTCTCATGCCTTCTTTCACAGGAATAAAAACACTACAACTGATCGAACTACCACCATCGGGTTGCTTTGGGGTTTCCGTTTTTCTCATGAAAGAACCAGCTTGTTGAACTTGATTAAACATCTTTTCTCTCATTGAAGAAGCAAACGAGATGGGAGAACATGCCAACACAGCCCACCATGATTCCGATTTCAATAGGTAATTTCTGCACATATACAAGTCTACACATATTCAGATTTACATAATTTTTCAACAGTTCAGTGATAGTTCTTTTACATGATTTCTGCACATATACAAGTCTACATATATTTAGATTTACATAATTTCTTGATAGTTCATTGATAGTTATCTTACATAATTTCTTTTTCAACATTGTTAGTCCCAATATTTTCTCTGCAATTGTACAACCCCCTTACTCATGTTATTTTTACTTTGCAGAGTTGTATTGCCTAGTTTGTTACCTTATGTTGGCATGGAATTTAGAAGCTCGGACGAGGCTTGGTCATATTGGCTTAGCTACGGTGGGTAGAAAGGCTTTGAGGTTAGGAAAAGGTATACAAACAAAAGTTTAGGCGATGGCAAGGTTACATCATGTAAATTTGTTTGTGTAAATGAGGGTCAGTGAGCACAAGACAAAAGGGATCATTTGACAAAGTGCCATCGAGCTGAAACTAGAACCAATTATGAAGTGCACATGAATCTTAAAATGGACCGAAAGAAGGGAAATCTCAAAGTGCCGGAGCTGGTTTTGGAACACAACCACACACTACACCTAGCAGAAACCTTACACTTAGGGCGTGTTCGGTAGTTGTCCACGACCCCAAACTCCTCGACTCCAAAGCCAGTAGCCAGCAGCCAGCTTCTCGTAGGGAATCCAGGAGTCATCGAAGCGTTCGGCAGAGCAACTTCTTCCTTCGAGTGATTTCCACCTAGGCCGAAAGGCCATTTAGATATGTTTGGCCCACTTAGCATCTTTAGATGGGCTATTGGTTGGGCTTTGACCCGATTCCGTGAGAGCTCGTTCTCGGTGCCAGAGGACTCGGGCGTCGGGAGGAAATTAGATGCAGCGAAATGGTACGCGAATTCACTTCGCGGTGGCATACATGCGTAATATCAGCCAACTCCCGCTTCTTTGTTTTCTGAGAGCCAGGTTTTTCCAACTCCGTCGCTCCGTCGATTTTACACACAGCTCATAGCCAACTTCTCGGTCCAAAATCCTAGAGTGGACCCGTTCGGGTGGACTACACGGCTGGAGCCGTGGATTTGAGAAGCCAGACAACTACCGAACACACCCTTAATGGTGTCCCAAAGAAAAATTTCAGAGTTACAAGCTTTTGAAATTGCAACAACAGATGATGCAGGAATTGGACCAAAAGCCGCACATAAGTTAGCTAGTCGTCAAGTTGGTGGACCACTTGTGCATACGGTATTCTTATTTACTTAATTTTCAGGGGCCAATTACAGATGATCTTTTCACTGGGTCATGGTGAAGTACTGTTGTTTTTGGGCTAATGAATGAGAGCGCAAACAAGCATTGGTGGGCAAGTTCAGTTCTGGGCAACACTTGACATCGAGTTCAGTCCAAGTACGGTTGTAGACAACATTTTGCCATTCGCTTCGGTCTAATTATGCACATGTACAAGTCGAACTTTTGTACAAGTAGCAATTAAAATGCTCAATCTCCAGCCATATCTCCCAAAGATATATTACTCTGTTTTGGCATAAATTTTGTTCAATGCCTGAAGATTACAATTTCAGAACACTCTCTTTCTGTTAGTAGAAAAGAGTAAACAAGTTCAGAACAGGGGCCAGACACTAGCACCTCGGTACGCAACCCAGATCATAAATAAGTATTGTGCTCACAATTTGACAAGCATAAATGATAAGCTCTTAAATTGATGTAATTCAGATACAATCTCAGTTCAATCTGAATTCTAGATTCCTGACAAAATAGAAATACAATTTCCACATCTAAAACTTCAGTTCAGGCTCTTGTTGGCTCATGCTGCTCAACTACTGTCTGGCTGCCTCCTCCAGCGTCGCAATGCAGGCCGCGTCACATTAAAGGCTAATTGGTTGTCGCCCTTCATCCACGACTATTTACGCTCAGCAACACTGCACTCACTTGGCACCTCCCGCAGCGGCAGCGAGCTCGACGGCATGCTGCAGTCATGCGGTGGTGGCAGCCGTGGCGTTGCTAGCCACTCTCCCCCTTGCTGTGACGCGGGCGGCAGCAGCGGTCACACTCTCGCGCTGGTGCGGCGATGGCAGCGGTGCTCACCCATCAATCGCGGCGGTGCTAGGGTTAAGCGGAAGCAAAGTTAAGGCTATGGCGAGCGAATGGTGGTGGGGAGTAATTTTTTTTAGGCTTGGTGGGGAGTAAATAAATCGGTGTTTTTTTTATCTCTGAACTGGGCCGCATCTCCTTGGGCTCATAGCTGGACGCTGCTTCGCAGCTGTGTTTTCGTGGTTTAAAAAAAAAGAGGAATATCGTACCCGGCCTCTGCATCAATCGATATATACAACCATATTATTGCAAATAAAGCAAACAAAGTTTCAGGTTTGTCATGGTCTCATAGTCTGAGTCACAATAAAAATGAAAATAATGGTAAGTAAATGTATGCCACATCCGGCGACCCTAAAAGACCACGACGCATACACACCTAGCCTATTAATAGCTTGCCATCCAAACCGGCTGAAGATAGCCCATGTGACCATTTCCCACCGGTTGCACCCAATATCCATAAGCTCCCCGGGGTCTGCACGGTTGAGTAATGACCACGTACGGATTCAAGCAGTGGCTCTGTATATAACCTGCAAAAAATGATTAAGTTTCTTTCCTTTAAAAATCATATCATTTCTAGTATTTCATATAGCCCAAAACAAAGTGCTTATTCCAATGCGTATATGATTAGCTAATGTGCTGTCAACTCCGTTGAGCCACGTCCTGTTAATGTTCATTGGTGGTTGAATGTTGAAAGCTATATGGACAGTTCGCCAAAGAAGTTTTGCTAGTGGGCATTCTAAAAACAGGTGTCGGATTGTTTCGTTATGATCGCAATAGCAGCATTTCGCACTCCCGTTCCAGTTCCGCTTTATCATGTTATCTTTAGTTAGTATCACTCCCTTGTGTACGAACCACATGAAATTTTTAATTCGAAGCGGAACTTTGATCTTCCAGATATGCAAAGACCTCGAGAGGGGTCCAGTATTAATTAGATCCAAATACATCGACTTTACTGAAAAATAACCACTCGTGGTTAGTTTTCAGTGAATTCGATCTAGTTGATTAGAGAGTTGAACATCCACCAACCGTCTGACCAGATGTAACCATGAATTCCAGCGTTCTCCCACTAAAGCTCACCTGAATTGAACATTAAGAGATATGGACTGTAATATTGTGGCAACATAATCTTCCTTGCGTTGTGCAATGTTATAAAGAGTAGGATATTGTAAGGCTAGCGACATCTCCCCCAGCCACGTGTCCTCCCAGAATCTGGTCATGGTACCATTACCAACCAGAAACTTGACTCACTGGAAGAAGGTTACTTTCATCTTCATTAGCCCTTTCCAGAACGGTGAGTCATTCGGTCTAGCTGTAACCCGCGCTAGCGTCTTGGACTGTAGATACTTATTTCTCAAAATTTGTATCCACATTCACTCAGTCTCTGTAGATAACCCGTATAGCCATTTGCTAATTGGGCATCTATTCTTGACCTCTAAGTTTTCAACTCCTAACCCCCCTTGATCTTTAGGCCTGCATATAATATTCCATTTTGTTAATCTATATTTCTTCTTAGACTTACCACTTTGCTAGAAGAAACGTGATCGATAAAAATCTAGTCTTTTCCGTACTCTGATAGGTACTTCAAAGAAAGATAAGAGAAACATCGACAGACTAGTCAATACCGAGTTTATCAAAACAAGTCGACCTCCATAAGACATGAGCTTGCCCTTCCAGCAACCTAGTATTTTTTTCGAATCTATCTTCAATACATTTCCACTCCCTATTCGTTAATCGTCTATGATGAATAGGAATCCCAAGGTAACTGAAAGGCAGTGATCCCATTTCACAACTGAAAAGTTGCCTATATGCGTCTTGTTCTTCCTTGGCTCTTCCAAAGCAGAATAATTCGCTCTTATTAAAATTTATCTTTAGTCCAGATAATTGTTCAAATAGGCAGAGCACAAGCTTCATATTTCTAGCTTTTGCTAAATCATGTTCCATGAATAAAATTGTGCCATCTACATATTGTAGTATGGATACTCCCCCTCTACCAGGTGTGGGACTAGTCCACCTACCCGGCGGTTCTCCTTAGCACGACCAATAAGGACCGTCAACATATCCGCAACTGTGTTGAACAAAATGGGAGACATGGAATTGCCTTGTCTCAGTCCTTTATGGGTCTGAAAATAATGACCTATGTCATCATTAACTTTAATTCCCACACTACCTTTTTGAATGAAGGTATATACCTGCTCCCTCCAGGAGTCAGTAAACCCCTTCATGCGCAATGCTTGTTGAAGGAATGGCCATTTGACCTTGCCATATGCCTTCTCGAAATCCACCTTAAAGATAACCCCATCAAGTTTCTTTTTGTGGATTTCATGTATAGTTTCATGTCAGACGACCACCCCTTCAAGGATGTGTCTTCCTGGCATAAAGGTTGTTTGAGATGGTTGGACTATGGAATGTGCAATTCGTGTCAGTCTATTCATAGCAACCTTTGTAAAAATTTTAAAGCTGACATTAAGCAGACATATCGGTCTAAACTGCTCAATGCGAATAATCTCCACCTTCTTTGGCAACAACCTTATTGTTCCAAAGTTTAGGTGAAAAAGTTGTAGCTGCCCATTGAACAAATCATGAAACAAAGGCAAAAGATCTCCTTTAATGATGTGCCAACATTTCTTATAAAATTCCGCGGGAAACCCATCTGGTCCTGGTGCCTTGATTTATTTCATTTGTGCTATTGCGTCAAACACCTCTTTTTTAGTGAACGGAGAAGCAAGTACACCTTTCTCATCTTGGCTGAGCTAAGGTATATCAATCGTAATGCCTTCATCAAGAGAAACATAATTCTCTTGAGGTGCACCAAAAAGTTTTTTGTAATACTCCATGATGTATAGTTTATATTTTCATGCCCAACTATTGCGCCCTCATCCTGTTCAAGCTGAAATATTTTTTTCTTCCTATGCTTGCCATTTGCAATCATGTGAAAGAATTGAGTATTATCATCTCCTTGGACCACTTTCGTCACTTTTGCCCGAAGTGCCCACTTCATTTCCTCCTCTCTCAGAAGAGTTTGTAATTTATTTTAAGCTTCAATCTTAGTATTTCTCTCTCTTATGTGAAGGATTGTGGATTCGGCATTGACATCCAAATCATTAATGAGTTGGAGCAGCCTTTCTTTTTCCACTTTATAGATTCCACTTTGGTTCTTGGCCCAGCTTCTTAAAAACTGGCGCAAGTGTGTAATCTTATTCTGCTACGTATCCATATTAGTAATCCCCCAGTTTCTCTTGCCCACTGTGTACCAGTGAGGTCCATAAATCCTTCTCTCTCGAACCAACTCAATTCGAAGGAGAAAATATTTCGATTAACCACATGGTTCGGTTCTCTAGAATCAACCAGTAGTGGTGTATGATCGGAAATGGTTTCGTGGTTTCAAGCTGCTGTCGTTGGATTCCCAGCGAACGGTGATACCTGAAGGACGTCCCTTGGCAGTACTTTGAAGCACGTCAGAGGATCTCGTTCAAGTCTATGACCAAGAGTCGTGCCTCGGCGAAGGCAAGTTTGTCGCCGTTGTCAAGGCGCGGTGCCGTGCCACCTGCCAACTTGTCGCCGCCATCAAGTACCTTCACGACCGGCATCACGCGCAACTACGTAACCGACGAACTCTGCCTCGTCATGGACCATGTCGAGGGCTAGAGCCTCAAACTTCTCCTGAGCGACAAAGACGCGGCGGGATCCCGGAGGCCATGGTGTGCACCTTCACGTGTCAACTCTTCACGGCGGCCAAGAAGATGCTCCAGTGCCACGTCGTGCACTCTACAAAGTGACACGACAATATTATTTAAATAGGTTTAGTCGCCTTCGTGGGATTCTTAAAACAGCTTTTCACCCCGTTTTATAAATAAAATAACGGTCCATGCAAGCAACATACAGGTTGAACCACACACAACAGTCGGGGCAGCGGCACACTCTTGGCAAAAAAGTAAAAGAAACAAGAAAAAAGTCACCTAGTGGGGGGCACGCATCACCCATACTAGGATTATAGTTGACACACATAACCTGAAGCGCGTCCAGCATGCTACCAAGACGATTCCGGTCTTTATTACGGGTCCTCCAAAGGGTTCATGACATTTCCGCAAAGATCAGCCAAAATAAATAGCGGCGCCGCCCAGTTTGAGTGGCACTGGTCTGGAAAAACTCCAGAAGTTCATGGGCCTTCGAGTCGTCCATATGGTCGTCACCGCTCTACTTGTAAATATGATGTGGGTCGTTGTCTCCAGGATCGAGCATAAGGGGCACATGCCATCCTTGTGGCCATGCCGCTTAAGTACCTCTGTCTCCAAAGGTATGCTATCACGGAGCAGTTGCCGCACAAATTTTTTGATCTTCAGGGGTAGGGGGCCTTCCACAAAGGCGAGAGCCAAGGGATGATGGGGGGACATAGAGCCTGATATGCCGAGCCGACCAAAAATTCCCTAGATGGGGATAGACGCTAGGTCAATGTGTCCGGACAGTCCGGCAGTGCCTACGGCAAGATATCTAGCAGGCGGTTCCACTCGCCAGCTTCTACTTGGCCGAATGATCGCCTGAACCTGATATCCCATTGCCCTAGGTGGAGGGCCGCGTACATGATAAGGGACGGTTCTGTGCATATGGAAAATAGGACAGGGAACCCCACCTTGAGTGCACTAGTGGAGAAAAGCCTAGCTATGGCTTGACAAAAATGACCTTGTTGGGATGGACACCCGCCGCCACCAACATGGCGCCACAGTTAAAAAATAGTGCTAGCGTTGGAGCCTGCACCAATAGTATTTTGAATACATATGGCGTAGAATTATGTTGTACGTCGGCATTATGATGTCTATCTGTGGTGTCGACATTATTCCAACGCCACAAATACTAAAAAACATTGCAGACACCGTAGTTTCTCAGCACGCCATCACCTAATTTGTAAGCATCGAAAAATCGTTTCCACGACAACGGGAAAAAACAACGTTCGCATGGCAAAACAAGGTAACAAGTAAAGGTAATTCAAAGACATTAAAGATAACTATGTAATGTCGTACATAATGCTTAAATAATTGTTAAGATATCTAGTCAAGTTTTAAAGTACGATAACACACACACATGTAGCTGATCGAGCTGGTAGTATTGTAGAACCAACAACATAGGTAATTGATACTATCCTATTACATATCGACATAAGGATCATTAAAGTATTCCTTTGACGGGTCCGCGAGAGACACATGACCGTCAACATCAAGCCCCTGCTTCTGAAGGCTAGCTTTTATCTCCTCCAGGCCAGTAGGTGCGCCGCCGTTGAAAACCTTGGCATGGTTGATGACATCCTTGTTTAGGATGGTTGCAAACTTCACCTGAATGCATCCGTAAATGCATCTCCGCCGTTTGGCGAATGTGTCGAAGAAGAGGCAACGTCATTCGTTTGATTGGACATCTACAAAAACAAATAGGACATATACTTATTAATTCATATACAAAATACCAAATTTCCACATGACCTTTGCTAAAAATGGGATATATTGGTTGTGATAAATTTGATGAAACATAAATTAATCAATGTTTTGCCAAAACATTGGCAATCTATGCATTCCCTGCAAACAATACACAAGCAACATATATTCAACCACACATTACATATCCATCTCAACAACTCGACTACAGAACCATCTAAACAAAATTTCAACCACATTTCCCCAAATACATCTTCAAATAAACTCACAATGTTACAACTATAACTAATTTAATTACTCTAATATGATGTGCAACAATTTTAACCCATATGTGTATGAGCTTAAAAAAAGGGATCTCACTTACCGACGAAATCGAGGTGTTGGCCTCGGCGGGACAGGTGGACGACAGTGGGGGAGGAGGTAAAGAAGTCGCGGCAATGTCGAGCTGGTTGGACTGGCGACATAATGGCAGGGAAGGGAGTAAAGGATCCACGACGAGGTCGAGGCGATGTTGGGGGTGACGGCGGCTCGAGCAGCGTGGTGACCGGAGGGGCAGGTGGGTGACAACGAGGGAGGGGTAAATAAGTCGCAGCGAGGTCGAGGTGGTTGGGGCCGGCGGCGCAACGACGGGGGAGGGAGTAAAGTAGCTGCGACGTGGTTGAGGGGGGGGGGGAGACGGCGGCTCGGGCAGCACGACCACCAGAGGGGTGGGTGGGCGATGGTCGCGCAAGCGGCAGCGACGTCTGAGGAGCGGAGGGTTGAGTGGGAGGCGTCGACGGCAAGAATGTGGTGGATGGCAATGACGAAGGTGGCGATGACAGTGCGAGGAGCGGATGTTGTGACATGCGATACAAATTTTTTGTTGTGAACATTTTCCTCCAAGTTGAGAAAGACAAGTGAAATACAGCTATGGTGTTGGTGACGTCACCAACACCATAACTATGTTAGCTATGGCGTGATACTCGTGATCTGTGTTGGGTTTTCCGTGAAGAGGAACAGGTTATCACAACACAAAGTGGGTAAGTATTTACCTCAGTTATGAAACCAAGGTTTATCGAACCAATAGGAATACTAATCCTCAACCGTCTTTAGCGGCTGGACACAAAAGAACAAACAACTTGCACCCATCGCCGACAAGAGGGTTGTCAATCCCCTTGATCTCGTTATTTGCAAGCAAGTGAGTTGTGTAGATAATTGTAAATTGGAAAATAAAATAAATTAAATTAAATAACAACAAGGTAATGATAGCGTTTCTGAATATATAAGTGAATAGACCTGGGGGCCATAGAGTTCTCTAGTGGCATCTCTCATTGAAATAGCATACGGTGGGTAAACAAATTATTGTTGGGAAATTGATACAAAAGCGAATAGTTCTGAGATTTTCACGGCAATGATCATGTGTATATACTATATAGGCATAACGTCCATAAGCAAATAGGCCGACTCCTACCTGCACCTATTACTATTACTCCACCCATCGATCGTTATCCAGCATGCATCTAGAGTATTAAGTAAAATAGAGTAATGCTTGGAGAACATTGACATGATATAGACAAAGTAAACTCAATGAATATGAATAAACCCCATCGTTTTATCCTTAGTAGCAGCAACACAAAGACGCAACTTGTCCCCTTCTATCATTGGGATATAGAAACTCGCCAGGTTGAACCTACTGCAACGCACCACTCTCACCGAAGAAATATCAATCTAGTTCGCCAAAATATATCAATAGATTGGAGAGCATTATGAAGCTACGATGATTATGAAAATAAGAATCTTAGTAATCAGATTTGACTCAAATACTTTTCATGAATAATCTGAACATAAACTCACAATTCATCGGATCCCAACAAACACACCATACAAAGGGATTACATCAGATAGATCAAAGCAAAGATGCAATGAACATTGTATTGAAGATCTAGAGAGAGAGAGAGAGAGAGAGCGATTGCCATTTAGGTACTACCTACGGACCCGTAGGTCTGTGGTCAACTATTCACACATCATGGTGAGGGCAGCAAGGTTGATGAAGAGGCCCTCCATGATCGGTCTCCCCTCTGGCAGGGTGCCAAAACGGAACTTTAGACGCCCCCCAGAACAAAGACTTGAGTCGATAGAAAAAGTGTTTCGGGAGCGCTCTCGGAGTTTTTAGCGTAATAGTGAATTTCTAGGCCAGAGAGGGGCATCGGGAGGCGCATGAGGGGGCCACAAGCCATCAGGGCGTGCCCCTTGGTGGAGTGCCCTGTAGGCTTGTGGGTCCCTCATGGATTCTCTGGCCTCCCTCCGAAAATTCAACGTCTTCTTTTGGTCCACAAAAAAACATAAAAAAGTTTCATGGCAATTGGACTTCGTTTGGTAGTGTAAACGTGAAAAGCCAAAAAACATGCAGAAAACAACAACTGGCACTACGCACTGGGTCAATAGGTTAGTGCTCAAAAATATTATAAATTGGTAATTAAATACCCCAAAACTATCCTATATTGATAATATATTAGCATGGAACAATCAAAAATTATAGATATGTTGGAGACGCATAAACATCCCCAAGCTTAATTCCTGCTCGTCCTTGAGTAGGTAAATGATAAAAACTGATTTGACATGCTACCCATTATGTAATATTTGGTATGTATGCTCATTGAGAAATGATGAATTAACAAACAACAACATATTAATATTTATAAGTATACGAAACAACATCATTGATTTTTCAAAGTATATGATCCTAAAAGAATGTTTACCCCTACTCATCTTATTATATTAGTAAGGCATCACTCTGTCTTCACCACATAAATACAAATGTTAAGCACCACGATGTCCAAGTCAGGAAATTGGATCGTACTTTTTCAAGATGCATCAACTTTTTATTCTTCACGCAATACATGAGCGTGAACCATTGGACATAGCATATATGTGGTATATTATATGATGGTAGATATCAAAGGGGTAAAAAGTGGAGAAGATAGTCTCACATCAACTAGGCGTACCAACGAGCTATGGAGATGCTCATTGATAGATGTCAATTCAAGGAGCAGGTATTTCCATGCAAATGATGCACCAAAACTATAAGTGTATGAAAGCTCAACTGAAGCTAAGTGGGATTTGCATCCAACTTGCTTGCTCATGAAGACCTTAGGCATTTGAGGAAGCCCGTCATCGGAATATACAAGCCAAGTTTATTATATAAAAAGGTAATTACCACTAGCATATGGAAGTGTCAACATAGGAGACTCTCTATATGAAGAACATGGTGCCACTTTGAGGCACAAGTGTGGTAAAGGATAGTAGCAAAGTCCCTTCTATTTTCTCTCTCATTTTTTTCTTTTTTTATGGTGGGTTTTTCTCTTTTTTTGGCCCCCATTCATTTTTTATATGGTGGGATCATTTGGCCTCCCTCATTTTTATTTTATTTTTCTTTCGGAGTCTCATCCTGATTTGTGGGGGAATCATAGTCTCCATCCTTCTTTCCTCACCGGGACAATGCTCTAATAATGATGATTATCAGACTTTTATTTACTTACAACTCAACATGAATAACTAATAGAAAGATATGACTCTGTATGAATGCCTTTGTCAGTGAACTAGGATGTGCAATGATCTAGAGTGACATGTATAAAAAATATTAAGAACGGTGGGTTTGCCACAAATACTATGTCAGCTCTATATGATCATGCAAAGCATTATGATGATGAACGAACTAGTCATGTGAAGTGATGATGGAATATGCATGGCAATATATCTCGGAATGGCTATGTAAATGCCATAATAGGTAGGTATGGTGGCTGTTTTGAGGAAGATATAATGAGAATTATGTGCAATTGAGCATATCATGTCATGGGGTTTGGATCCATCGGTGAAAGTTGCACCGATCCTCAAGGTGAGAATGGGCTATGCACGATACCAAAGAGTCTAGAAAACATGAGATGGTGAGAATGCATATGTCCATGGTGTCCAATTAGTAATAAAGAACTCACATACTAATTGAATTTTTTTATAAGTTTTATCACAAATCAAAGTACTCCTTGCATGCCCCAAGGGAGGAGGTTGGTAGGAGTTAACCATCACGCGCCCCCGAGTCGAAACAACACTAGGATTTCAACGAGGAATATAAATGCTCACACATCATCACCATGCCTATTTAATTTTTATATGAATAAGAAGTTAACACCTCTTTACCTCGACACTTCTACGAATCAACAATTGTGGACTCACACCTTTTTTCATATTACCACATCAATGTCATTAACCCACAACTTCTTTATATGTGCTACATGATGGTTTTGATTATCATTCATTGAATACCTAATATTCTAGGACTAGTATTATGACCCATGCAAATTACCGGCACTATTTATTCATTTGCCAAACAAATATAAGTGAAGAGCGAGAGCATATTATTTCTATAAAATCTACATGCCACCGTGCTCAAAAAGACATAAGTGAAGTACTAGAGAAACTACCAAGCTCAAAAGATATAAGTGAAGCACACAGAGTATTCTAGCAAATTATCACGAAGGTGTGTCTCTCTCAAATAGGTGTGTCCAGCAAAGTATGATTATGATAGACTGAAAGTAAAAGCAAACGAAGGCAAACGACGCTCCAAACAAAACACATATCATGTGATGAATAAAAATATAGCTCCTAGTGACATACCGATGGATTGAGACGAAAGAGGGGATGCCTTCCGGGGCACTGATGACCCACAAGTGTAGGGGGTCAATCATAGTCCTTTAATAAGTAAGAGTGTCGAACCCAACGAGGAGCAGAAGGAAATGACAAGCAGTTTTCAACAAGGTAATTTCTGCAAGCACTGAAATTGTAGGTAATAGGTAGTTTTATAGCAAGATAACTGGTAACGAGCAAGTAACAGTAAGGATAAATAAAGTGCAGCCAGATAGACCAATCCTTTTGTGGCAAAGGACAAGCCAAAGCGGTCTCTTATAATAAGCAAGCGTTCTTGAGGGGACACGGTAATTTCATCTAGTCCTTTCATCATGTTGGATTGATTTGCGTTCACTACTTTGATAATTTGATATGTCGGTGGACCGGTGCTTGGGTGCTGTTCTTACTTGAACAAACCTCCCACTTATGATTAACCCCTAGCAAGCATCAGCAACTACGAGAAAAGTATTTACATAAAATCTAACCATAGCATTAAACATTTGGATCTAAATTAGCTCCTTACGAAATAGCGGATAAACCAGGGTTTAACCTGTTGGGGAACGTTGCATGGGAATTTTTTTCCTACGCACACGCAAGGTCTATCCATGGTGACGAGCATCTATGAGAGGGAGAGTGGATCTACATACCCTTGTAGATCGCTAAGCAGAAGTGTTAAGAAACGCGGTTGATGTAGTCGAACGTCTCCACGATCCGAATCGCCGAGCGTCCCGTGATCCCATCATGATCCTTCTCGCGATCCAATCACGATCCGTCCCGCTATCCCATCACGATCCGTCTCGCGATCTTGATCACAATCCTTCCGATCTAGTGCCAAACGGATGGCACCTCCGCATTCAACACACGTGCGGCCTGATGAAGCCTTCACCTCCTCGATCCAGCGAGTGATGGTGAAGTAATAGATGAGTTCCAGCAGCACAACGGCGTGGTGACGGTGGTGGCGAAGAACAATCTCCGCAAGGCTTTGCCAAGCACAACGGAAACTATGACGGAGGATAAACTAGAGGGACGGGGATGCCGACACACGGCTTAGGGTTTCTTGATGTGTTCCAAGTGCTAGACCCGCCCCTTTATTTATATGCTGAGCCCTCGGGTCGAAACTTGGAGAAAAATCCTCTTCAAGGTCGGTTTGCCCGCAAGGCAAGAGTCCTCCTCGGACTCTAGGACCAGACGCCAAGGACCTCGGCGTCTGGCCCCAGATGCCAGGGTCCCTAGCGTCTGGCCCCTGGCCTCCACAAAACACCTTCTGCACCTTCCTAAAGCCTCATGGGATTTACCCCTTGGCCCAAATAAAGTGTCCTTGTACCCCGAACATTTCAGGAAACATCCGAAACTATTTCCGATGAATTCTGGAACCCCTCCGGAGACCAAACACTATTAACCCATATATCAATCTTTACCTCCGGATTATTCCGTAGCTCCTCTTCATGTCCGGGGTCTCATCCGGGACTCCAAACAACTTTCGGTCACCAACATAATAACTCAACTATACTTATATCGTCACCAAACGTTAATTGTGTAGACCCTACGGGTACGAGAACTATGCAGACATGACCGAGACACCTCTACGGTCAATAACCAATAGCGGGACCTGGATGCCCATATTGGTTCCTACATATTCTACGAAGATCTTTATCGGTTGAACCTCTATGACAAGGATTCAGTTAATCCCGTATAATGTTCCCTTTGTTCTTCGGTATGTTACTTGCCCGAGATTTGAACATAGGTATCTCTATACCTAGTTCAATATCGTTACCATCAAGTCTCTTTACTCGTTCCATAATACAAGATCTATGGCTAACACTTAGTCACATTGCTTACAAGGCTTATTGTGATGTTGTATTACCGAGTGGGCCCTAAGATACCTCTCCGTCACATGGAGTAACAAATCCCAGTCTTGATCCATGCCAACCCAACAGACACCCTCGGAGATACCTGTAGAGCACCTTTATAGTCACTCAGTTACGTTGCGACGTTTGATACACACAAGGTACTCCTCCGGTGTCAATGAGTTCATGATCTCATGGTCATAGGAACATATACTTGACATGCAGAAAACTGTAGCAATAAATTGACATGATCATATGCTACGTTTATAGTTTGGGTCTTGTCCATCACATCATTCTCCTAATTATGTGATCCCATTATCAAATAACATATCATGTTCATGGCTAGGAAACCTTAACCATCTTTGATCAACAAGCTAGTCTACTAGAGGCATACTAGGGACATAGTATTGTCTATATACCCACACATGTATTTAGTTTCCAATCAATACAATTATAGCATGGATAATAAACGATTATCACGAACAAGGAAATATAATAATAACCAATTTATTATTGCCTCTGGGGCATATTTCCAATAGTCTCCCACTTGCACTAGAGTCAATAATCTAGTTCACATCACCATTAGATTTACATTGTTGTGAATCTGACACCAAATTAGCACTGGGGTTCGATCATGCTTTGCATGTGAGAGACGTGTTTAGTCAACGGGTCTGCGACATTCAGACCCGTGTGTACTTTGCAAATCTCTATGTCATACTGTAGACGCTTCCACCACACTCCACTTGGAACTATTCCAAATGGCTGCTCCACTATACGTATCCGGACTGCTACTCAGAGTCCTCCGGATTGGTGCTAAAGCTTGCATCGACGTAACCCTTTATGAAGAACTCTTTATCACCTCCATAATCGAGAAATATTTCCTTATTCCTCTAGTTACTAAGGATAATCTTGACCGCTGTCCAGTGATCTACTCCTGGATCACTCTTGTACCCCTGGACAGACTCATGGCAAGGCACACACAGGCGCGGTACACATCATGGCATACTATAGAGAGCCTATGGATAAAGCATAGGGGATGACCTTCATCTTTTCTCTTTATTCTGCCGTGGTCGAGCTTTGAGTCTCACTGAACTCCACACCTTACAAATCAGGCAAGAACTCTTTGTTTGACTGATCCATTTTGAAATCTTTCAAAATCTTGTCAAGGTATGTACTCATTGAAAAATCTCATCAGGCGTCTTGATCTATCTGTATAGATCTCGATGCTCAATGTTCAAGTAGATTTATCCTGGTCTTCCTTTGAAAATCACTTTTCAAACAACCATTTATGCTTTCCAGAAATTCTACATTATTTCTGATCAACAATATGTCATCCACATATACTTATTAGAAATTCTATAGTGCTCCCACTCACTTTATTGTAAATACAAGTTTCTCGTAAACTTTGTATAAACTCAAAAACTTTCATCACCTCATCAAAGCGTATATTCCAACTCCGAGATGCTTGCTCCAGTCCATAGAATGATTACTGTAGCTTGCACACCTTTTAGCATCCTTAGGACTGACCAAACCTTCTGGTTGTATCTCATACAACCTTTCCTCAAGGAAGGAATCGATGTTTTGACATCCATCTGCTAGATTTCATAATTGAAAAATGCAGCAACTGCTAACATAATTCCAACAGACTTTAGCATCGCTATGGATGAGAAAGTCTCATCGTAGTCAACTCCTTGAACTTGACGGAAACTTCTTTGCGACAAGTCGAGCTTTATAAATGGTGACATTCACCATCAGCGTCTGTCTTCATCTTAAAGGTCCATTTGTACTCAACGACCTGCAGTTCAACGGGCAAGTCTACCAAAGTCCATATTTGGTTTCATACATGGGTCCTTTCTTGGATTTCAAGGCCTCTAACCATTTGTTGGAATCCAGGCCCATCATCGCTTCTCCATAGTTCGTAGGTTCATCGTTGTCCAACAACATGACCTCTAAGACAGGGTTGCCGTACCAGTCAGGAGCAGTACGCGTCCTTGTCGACCTACTAGGTTTGATAGTAACTTGATTCGAAGGTTCATGATCATCATCATTAACTTCCTCTTCAACTAATGTAGGCTCCACAGAAACAATTTTCTGCACTGCGCTACTCGCTGGTTGAAACAATGGTTCAACAACCTCATCAAGTTCTATATTCCTCCCACTCAATTCTTTCGAGAGAAACTCTTTCTCGAGAAAGGGCCCATTTTAGCAACAAACATTTTGCACTCGGATCTGAGATAGAAGGTACACCCAATTGTTCTTTAGAGTATCCTATGAAGTTGCACTTTTCCGCTTTGGGTTCGAGCTTATCAGAGATAAGTCTTGCATTCCCAAACTCCGAGAAATGACAGCTTAGGTTTCTATCAAACCCTAATCCATATGGTGTCATCTCAACGGATTTAAATGGTGCCCTATTTAAAGTGAATGTAGTTGTCTCTAATGCATAACCCCAAAATGATAGTGGCAAAATGATAAGAGACATCATAGTTCGCACCATATCCAATAGAGTACGACTATGACGTTCGAACACACCATCACACTATGGTGTTCCAAGTGGTGTGAGTTGTGAAACAACTTTCACATTGTATTAAGTTGTATGCCATTCATCATGTTGGATAGCATTCATCATGCAATAGTTATAACATAGGGTGACACAGAACTAGCTCCAATTCATCAATGTAATGTAGTCCATATATAGTCATATGTGCTTATGAAAAAGAACTTGCATGACATATTTTGTCCTACCATCCTGTGGTAGCGGGGTCCTAATGGAAACTAAGGGATATTAAGGCCTCCTTTTAATAGAGAATCGGACAAAAGCATTAGCACTTAGTGAATACATGAAATCCTCAAACTACGGTAATCATCGGAAAGAATCCCAGTTATTGTCACCCTGGGGGATGCGGATCATAACTCGTAATAGGTGTCTACAACTTGCAATATAGGATGAAGAACACTTATATATTCATGAAAACATAATAGGTTCAGATCATAAATCATGGCACTCAGGCCCTAGTGACAAGCATTAAGCATAGCAAAGTTATAACAACATCAATCTCAGAACATAGTGGATACTAGGGATCAAACCCTAACAAAACTAACTCGATTACATGATAAATCTCATCAAGCCCATCACCGTACAACAAGCCTATGATGGGATTACTCATGAACGGCGGAAAGCATCATGGAATTGGTGATGAAGGATGGTTGGTGATGATGTTGGCGTTGATTTCCCCTCTCCGGAGCCCAAAACGGACTCCAGATCTGGTCTCCTGAGGAAGAACAGGAGATGGCGGCGGCTCCGTATCATGAAACGTGATGAACCCTCCTCTCTGATTTTCTCTCTCCACAGATAGGGTTATATGGAGCTGGAGAGGAGGTTGGAGGAGCCACGAGGGCCCCACAAGCCTGCTAGGCGCGGCTAGGGGGTGGCCACTCCTAGCAGGCTTGTGGTCTGCAGGTGGCCCCCTCTGGTTACTTCTTGCGCCAGTATTTTTTATTAAATCCCAAAATATTCTCTGTAAATTTTCAGGACGATCCGAGAACTTTTATTTCTACACAAAAATAACACCAAGGCAATTCTGCTGAAAACAGCGTCAGTCTGGTTAGTTTCATTCAAATCATGCAAATTAGAGTCCAAAACAAGGGCAAAAGATTTTGGAAAAGTGGATACGATGGAGACGTATCATGCAACATAGGTGTCTTTGATATGCTTTTTTAGGTCTAGTATTACAGCTGCCGGCATTCTCCCTCTTTGTGTAAACCTTGCATATTATGAGAGAAAAGGCATTATAATTACTCCATAAATTATTATTATGCATAAAAACATTATATATAACAGTAGGAAATCATGATGCAAAATGGACGTATCAACTCCCCAAGCTTAGACCTCGCTTGTCCTCAAGCGAAAGCCGATATCGAAAAACATGTCCACATGGTTTGAGAGAGAGGTGTCGATAAAATAAAAACACGGACATAGTAGCATCATACTTAGTATCATAGCGGCAACAAACTTTGTCATAAGTCCTTTTCATGTAACTTTTATTATATCACTTCATCATATAACTTCTGATGAACAAGTAACAATTCATCACAACATAGAAGTATAAAGCATAAACCTTATTGAAAACAAACAAACTCTGTTCCCAGTCAACTTTGCAACTACAATTCATCATATTTTCAGGAAGGGTCTTGTGTCGGAGCCTTTTGACAAGTCCACATACTCAACCATCATTTAATCTTCTATGATTTCTAACACTCACCGCATACCCATGAGAAAAAAGTTTCAACCGGGCACATAGAAAGATAGGGGCTTATAGTTTCGCCTCCCAACATCTTCACCTCAAGGGTGATGTCAATAATAATAACTCATCCTCACTCATATCCAACTAGACATATGTGCCTAGATCTTTCCTCACCACATGATTCTCGCAAAAAAGAAAAAGAAAAAGAAATAGGGAAGAATACTTTGACTCTTGCATAAAAGTAAATACATAAAGGTAAAAGATGGGCCCTTCGCAGAGGGAAGCAGGGGTTGTCTTGCGCATTTTGGTTTGTATGCCAAATCCCTTAATGCAAAAGAATGCCAGGTTATATTGCCCCTTGTGATAGCAACCTTTATTATGTAGTCTGTCGCTTTTATTACTTTGCCGTCACAAGTTCGTATAATGCTCACTTTTCTCTTACACTAATTGATCAAACACATTTAGAAGCAATTTTTATTGCCTTTTTGCACTGATGATAACTTACTCAAAGTATCTTACTCAATCCATAGGTAGGTATAGTGGAATCTTAAAACATGAGTTTGGGTTTTGGGTTTTTGGATGCACAAGGAGTATCTCTACTTAGTGCGGAATTTATGGCTAGCAAAGATATTGAACAAGCACCACACATTGAAGGATCTATGGCAATATAACTTCTATGTGAATATGAACAAACATAAATCATTACATTGTCTTCCTTGTCCAACGTCAACAATTTTGGCATATAATACTTAATGGGGGCTCACAATCACAAAATATTTCCAAGATAGTGTATTTGCATGTTAATCTTCTCTTCCCTTATTAATTCTTTCCAAGATTGACCAATGCTATGTTTGTCAATCTCCAATAATTTTTACCACTTATACTTTTCTTTATGTGATGTCATTACTTACCATAAGATTAGCATATGATCATTTTCATTTATTTTATTTTTATTTTGATTGCAACAAGAAAGTAAATAAGCAAAAGTTCAAACTAAACTTTATTATATAACTCTCACTCGATTACATAGATAGATAGATCACGAAACTAGCACTCGAAAATAGATCATACTAAACTTTTATTCAGCTATATCACGAAATAGCTAAGGATAAAAAAAATAGTAAAGGTAAATAGAAGTGATGGTGATATGATAGCGGGGCATCTCCCCTAAGCTTGGATCAAGCCAAGGGGAGTGCCCATACCTGTGTACTCAAGTCTCCTTTGGTGGGGAAGATGATGAAGGTGGTGGTGATGAAGTGGCCTTCTTCTTCAGCTTATACTTGAGCATAAAATTGTCCTCCCTTAGATCATCATTCTCTAACTTGAGATTTAATATTTTTTTGCATAATGCCACCGTGCTCTCCTGCAGAAAACGAGATTGAATAAATTGAACCTTGGGTTTGTACCCTTTAGGGAGGCTCGACTTCTTGAATTCCACATGCATGTCTCTAGGCTGAGGTAGTGGGTCATACTCTTCCTTAGAAATATCATCCTTTGTTTCCTTCATGTTGGCGTCTTCCTCCTCATCCACGGTCCATCCATAATGATCCACCTCTCCATAGACCTTAGGGTTTGCAATATAGTCAGCAACATAGCTCTCCCCCTCTAAATCTTGAGACGACATATTTTCAGACTTGTCAGGAAAACAACACGAACCAAGAACATAGGATTTTTCTGCGATGCGGTGGTAAAAACAATCGGGGACATATATAGATAATTCTTTATCTTGGGAAACAAGCATATGGAAGGAAAACGGAGTCGGGAAGGTGCCCAAGGAGGGCACAACCCACCAGGGCACGCCAGGGCGGGTAGACGCGCCTTGGTGCATCGTGCTCACCTCGGTTGCTTTCCTGTTTATTTCTTATTTTCCTATTTTTTGTAATATTCCAAAACTAACAAAATATTTTTGTGGATTTTTCGGAGTCCGTTTACTTACCGTATCACATACCTCCTCTTTTTCAAGATTCTAGAGTGTTCCGTAAGGTTTCTTTTATGTGTTCCTCCGGTATCATGGTTTGGATAATATTGATTTCAACATTAATAGGTGTACCTGAGATATAGTGTTTAATTCTTTGTCCATTGACCACCTTAGGGTTAGTACCTTCAGCATTATTAATCTTGATAGCTCCTGAGCGATAAACCTCTTCGATAACATATGGTCCTTCCCATTTGGAAACAAGTTTTCCTGCAAAAAATCTAAAACAAGAGTTGTACCAAAGAACAGATTCTCCTACTTTGAATTCTCACTTTTGGATTCTTTTGTCATGCCATCTTTAAACTTTTTCTTTGAATAGTTTGGCATTTTCATAAGCTTGGGTTCTCCATTCATCTAGTGAGGTAATATCAAATAACCACTTTTTACCGGCATGTTTGAAATCATAGTTGAGTTCTTTAATTTCCCAAAATGCTTTGCGTTCTAACTCTATAGGCAAATGACAAGCTTTTCAATAGAACATTTTGTATGGAGACATTCCCATAGGATTTTTATAAGCTGTTCTATAGGCCCAAAGTGCATCATCTAATTTCTTAGACCAATTCTTTTAGGACCTATTGATAGTTTTTTGTAATATTATTTTTATTTCTCTTTTTCTAAGTTCAACTTGACCACTAGATTGAGGATGATAGGGTGATGCAATTCTATGGTTAACATCATACTCAGCAAGCATTTTACGAAAATCAGCATGAATAAAGTGTGAACCACCATTAGTCATTAAATATCTAGGGACTCCAAACCTTGGGGAAATAACTTCTTTAAGCATTTTAATGGAGGTGTTATGATCAACACTACTAGTTGGAATAGCTTCTACCCACTTAGTAACATAATCAACAACAACCAAAATATGAGTATAGCCATTAGGGGACGGAAAAGATCCCATATAGTCAAAAACCCAAATATCAAATGGTTCAATAACAAGTGAATAATTCATAGACATTTCCTGACGCTTATCGATATTACCAATTCTTTGACATTCATCACAAGACAAGACAAAGTTACGGGCATCCATGAAGAGAGTAGGCCAATAAAAACCATATTGCAATACCTTGTGAGTAGTTATATCTCCCGCATGATGTCCTCCATAGGCTTTGAAATGACATTTCCATAGAATTTGTTCCTTTTCATGCACATGTACACAACGTCTAGTAATACCATATACTACTTGTTTATAAAGATGTGGGTCATCCCAAAAGTAATGTCTTAAATCATCGAAGATTTTTTTCTTTTGTTGGTATGTGAAACTAGGTGGTATATATTTAGCAACAATGTAGTTAGCATAATCAACATACCAAGGAGTGTTTTGAGAAACATTTGTTGCAGCTAACTGTTCATCAGGAAAACTATCATCAATAGGTAGTGGGTCATCAAGGGTATTTTCTAACCTAGACAATTTATTAGCTACGGGGTTCTCCGCTCCTTTCCTACCAATGATATGTAAATCAAATTCTTGAAGCAAGAGAACCCACCTAATGAGTCTAGGTTTAGCATCATTCTTTCCCATAAGATATTTTATAGCAACATGATCAGTGTGAACAATAACTTTGAAATCAACGATGTAAGATCTAAATTTATCACAAGCAAACACAACTGCTAAAAAATCTTTTTCAGTAGTAGCATAATTTCTTTGGGCACTGACTAGAGTTTTGCTAGCATAATGGATAGCATTTAATTTCTTATCAACTCTTTGTCCTAGAACAGCACCAACAACATAATCACTAGCATCACACATAATTTCAAAAGTAAAGTTCCAATCAGGTGGTTGAACAATAGGTGCAGAAGTTAAGGCTTTCTGAAGTGTTTCAAAGGCTTCTACACAATCACCATAACAAACAAATGGAATATCCTTTTGTAAAACATTAGTGAGAGGCCTAGAAATTTTAGAGAAGTCTTTAATAAACGTCTTATAGAAACCAACATGACCAAGGAAACTCCGAATACCTTTAATATCTTTAGGACATGGCATTTTCTCAATTGCATCAACTTTAGCTTTATCCACCTCAATACCTCATTCAGATATTTTATGCCCCAAGACAATACCTTCATTAACCATAAAGTGGCACTTCTCCTAATTCAAGATGAGATTATTTTGTTCACACCTTTGTAAATCTTGATCACGGTTGCTAAAGCAATCGTCAAAAGAAGTTCTATAAGCGGGAAAACCTCCACAATCTTTTCACAAAAAGCAGAGAATAGCAGTCATACATCTTTGAAAGGTGGCAGATGTATTACATAAACCAAAAAGCATACATCTATAAGCATAGGTTCCAAAAGGACAAGTAAAGGTGGTTTTCTCTTGACCAGGTTGTGATACAGGTATTTGAGAGAAACCCGAATATCCATCCAGAAAACAAAAGTATGTGTGTTTAGATAGTCTTTCTAGCATTTGATCAATGAAATCCAGAGGGTAATGCTATTTTCTAGTTAGTTTATTTAATTTTCTAAAATCAATTACCATGCTATAGCTAGTGAAAATTCTCTATGGGATAAGTTCATTTTTATCATTAGGAACAACAGTAATACCTCCCTTCTTAGGGACAGAATGAACGTGACTTACCCATCTACTATCAGGTATGGGATAAATTATACCCGCTTCTAAAAGCTTTAATATTTCAGTTCTTACCACTTCTTTCATCGTAGGATTCAATCTTCGTTGGTGATCAACAACGGGTTTAGCATCAGGTTCCATATTCATCCTGTGCTGACATAGAGTGGGACTAATGCCCTTAAGATCACCAAGAGTATATCCAATAGCAGCCTAGCGCTTCCTCCGAATTTTTAATAGTCTTTCTTCTTCATGTTTTGAAAGGTTAGCACTAATAATAACATGATATATCTTTTTATCATAAATATAAGCATACTTCAAAGTGTCAGGCAATTGTTTTAATTCAAACACACGGTCACCTTTAGGTGGAGGAGGACCTGCTAGATTTTCAGTAAGCAAATTGTGTTTTAGGAGAGGTTGTTGTTCAAATAAATTTTTATCTATTTCATTTCTTTCATGCAAGTGCATATCATTTTTCATGGTCCAGCAAATATTGTTCTAGTGGATCAGTAGGAGTAAGGGATATAGAAGCAAGACCAATTATTTCATCCTTACTAGATCATTATTTATTACGGGGTTTGTCTACTAAACTTGGAAAAGTTAAACTCACGAGACACATCACCAAAATTAACATTGACAATTTCTCTCTTGCAATCTATCGTATCATTAATAGTGTTCAGGAAAGGTCTACCAAAGATAATGGGACAAAATTCATCTTGTGGGGAACCGAGAACTAGAAAATCAGTAGGATATTTTATTTTCCCACACAAGACTTCTACGTCTCTAATAATGCCAAGTGGTGTGATGGTGTCTTTATTAGAAAGTTTAATAGTAACATCAATGTCTTCTATTTCATCAGTTGCTATGTCATTCATAATTTCTTGGTATAAGGTAAAAGGAATAGCACTCACACTAGCACCCATATCACATAGACTATGATAGCAATGATCTCCAGTTTTAGCTGAGACAACATGCATGCCAACTACGGGTCTATGTTTATCTTTTTCACCGGCTTTGGCAATTCTAGCAGTTTCATCACAGAAGTGAATAACATGCCCATCAATATTTTCTACCAAGAGATCTTTAACCATAGCAACACTAGGTTCTACTTTAATTTGTTCGGATGGCTTAGGTGCTTTAATATTACTTTTGCGAACAACAGTTGATACCTTAGCATGTTCCTTTATCCTAAGAGGGAAAGGTGGTTTTTCAATAAAAGCAGTAGGCACAACTGGATCAACATTGTAAATGATGGTTTCATATTTATCTTTATCTAGTTCTTTAATTTCTTCTTTAATAGGGGGATGATATTTAAACCACTTCTCCTTAGGGAGATCGACATGAGTAGCAAATGATTCACAGAAAGAGGCTACTATATCAGAGTCAAGTCCATATTTAGTGCTAAACTTGTGAAAAGCATTGGTATTCATAAAAGATTTAACACAATCAAACACAAGCTTAATACCTGACTCATTACCTTCGTTGAGTTCCCAATCTTTAGAGTTGTGTTTAATTCTTTCTAAGAGACCCCAGTTGAATTCAATAGTCTTCTTCAAAAAAGAACTAGTACAAGAAGTATCGAGCATGGAACGATCATTATGAGAAAGCTCAGCATAATTTTTTAATAATAATTTCTCTCGGGAGATCATGATTGGGGCATGAATATAACATTGACTTAAGCCTCCCAAGCTAGAGCGATGCTTTCTCCTTCACGAGGACAAAAATTATATATATAATTCCGATCACGATGAACTACATGCATAGGATAAAACTTTTGGTGGAATTCTATTTTCAATCGATTACAGTTCCATGATCCAATATCATCACATAGCCTATACGATGTCAATGATTTTCCCTTCAAAGATAAAGGGAAGAACTTCTTCTTAACTCCATCTCCGAGTAAATCTGCAAGCTTAAATAATCCACAAATTTCATCCGCATGTATTAGATGCATATCAGGACGTTCAGTTCCGTTTCCTGCATAAGGATTAGCTAGCAGTTGTTCTATCATACCCAAAGGAGTTTCATAACTAATATTTTCAAAAGGTGCAGTAGGTTGAGGGGCAATTAATTTTGGTTCCATTTGAGGTGAACATACCTCGAAAAAAAACCTCAAAGGATTTTTTTCCATAGTAGCAAGTGGCAATAAATTTCAGCACGTAGTATAAATTTTTCCTTACCAATCCACTTAGAGCACTTCACTCCCTAACAATGGTACCAGAAAAGAGTCCTGATGACCCACAAGTGTAGGGGTTCAATTGTAGTCGTTTCGATAAGTAAGAGTGTCAAACCCAACGAGGAGCAGAAGGAAATGACAAGCGGTTTTCAGCAAGGTAATTTCTGCAAGCACTAAAAAAACTGTAGGTAATAGGTAGTTTGATAGCAACATAATTGGTAATGAGCAAGTAATAGTAATAGTAAATAAAGTGAAGCAAGATAGCTGAATCCTTTTGTGGCAAAGGACGGGCTGAAACAGTCTCTTATAATAAGCAAGCGTTCTTGAGGGTACACGAGACTTTTATCTAGTCACTTTCATCATGTTGGTTTGATTCGCGTTCACTACTTGGGTGTTGTTCTTACTTGAACAAACGTACCCCTTATGATTAACCCCTCGCAAGCATCCGCAACTACACAAAAAGTATTAACATAAAATCTAACCATAGCATTAAACATTTGGATCCAAATCACCCCCTTACAAAATACAAAATAAATTAGAGTTTAATCTTATGTCACTCTAGGTACCCATCATATAATAACTACTCCACAATGCATTCCCTGAGGGCCATAGATGGTGAAGTGCCATGTAGTCGACATTCACATGACACCACTAAAGGAATCACAACATTCATATCATCAAAATATCGAACATGTATCAACTTCACATGATTACTTGCAACATGACTTGTCTCGTGACATCAAGAACAAAGGTAACTACTCACAAATGATATTCATGCTAAAGATCAGAGGGGTATTAAATAGCATTTTCCATCAGCCATTCTTTACCATCAGCACCTGATGGCAAATCACCGCTTTGCCGTCCGCCCCAATAAAAATCAAACGGCAAAGAGGCCACCTGATGGCAAATTAGCAGATTCCAGTAGTGACAATAACTTTTTTAGGCATTTTAATGGCGGTGTTATGATCAGCACTACTAGTTGGAATAACTTCTACCCACTTAGTAACATAATCAACAACAACCAAAATACGAGTATACCCATTAGAGGAAGGAAAAGGTCCCATATAGTCAAAAACCTAGACATCAAATGGTTCAACAACCAATGAATAATTCATAGGCATTTCTTGACGCTTACCGGTATTACCAATTCTTTGACATTCATCACAAAACAAGACAAACTTATGGGGATCCATGAAGAGAGTAAGCCAATAAAAACCATATTGCAATACCTTGTGAGCAGTTCTATCTCCTACATGATGTCCTCCATAGGCTTCAGAATGACATTTCCATAGGATCTGTTCCTGTTCATGCTGAGGTACACAATGTCTAGTAATACTATCTACTCCTTGTTTATAAAGATGTGGGTCATCCCAAAAGTAATGTCTCAAATCATAGAAGATTTTTTTATTTTTGTTGGTATGTGAAACTAGGTGTTATATATTTAGCAACAATGTAGTTAGCATAATCAGCATACCAAGGAGTGGTTTGAGAAACATTTGTTGCAGCTAACTGTTCATCAAGAAAACTACCATCAATAGGTAGTGGGTCATCAAGAATATTTTCTAACCTAGAGAAGTTATTAGCTATGGGGTTCTCTGCTCCTTTCCTATCAGTGATATGTAAATCAAATTCGTGAAGCAAGAGAACCCACCTAATGAGTCTAGGTTTAGCATCTTTCTTTTCCATAAGATATTTTATAGCAGCATGACCAATGTGAACAATAACTTCGGAATCAACAATGTAAGTTCTAAATTTATCACAAGCAAACACAACTGCTAAAAATTCTTTTTCAGTAGTAGCATAATTTCTTTGGCCATTGTCTACAGTTTTTCTAGCATAATAGATAACATTTAATTTCTTATCAACTCTTTGTCCTAGAACAACACCAACAACGTAATCACTAGTATCACTAATAATTTCAAAACGCAAGTTCCAGTCAGTTGGTTGAACAATAGGTGTAGAAGTTAAGGCTTTCTGAAGTTTTTCAAAGGATCTACACCATCATCATAAAAAACAAACGGAATATCCTTTTGTAAAATATTAGTGAGAGGCCTAGAAATTTTAGAGAAGTCTTTAATAAACCTCCTATAGAAACAAGCATGACCAAGGAAACTCCGAATACCTCTAATATCTTTAGGACATGGCATTTTCTCAATTTCATCAACCTTAGCTTTATCCACCTCAATACCTCTTTCAGATATTTTATGCCCCAAGACAATACCTTCGTTAACCATAAAGTGGCACTTCTCCCAATTCAAGACGAGATTAGTTTGTTCACATATCTGCAAATCTCGATCAAGACTGCTAAAGCAATCATCAAAATAAGTTCCGTAAATGGAAAAATCATCCATGAAAACCTCCTCAATCTTTTCACAAAAAGTAGAGAATAGCAGTCATACATCTTTGAAAGGTGGCAAGTGCATTGCATTAACAAAAGGCATACGTCTATAAGCATAGGTTCCGAAAGGACAAGTAAAGGTGATTTTCGCTTGATCAGGTTGTGATACAGGTATTTGAGAGAAACTAGAATATCCATCCAGAAACAAAAGTCTCTGTGTTTAGATAGTCTTTCTAGCATTTGATCAATTAAAGGCAGAGGGTAATGATATTTTCTAGTAGGTTTATTTAATTTTCTAAAATCAATTACCATGCTATAGCGAGTGAAAATTCCCCGTGGGATAAGTTCATTTTTATCATTAGTAATAACAGTAATACTGATACGTCTCCAACGTATCTATAATTTATGAAGTATCCATGCCATGTTTACAATAATTCTATATGATTTTGGTATGATTTTATTAGAACTAACATGGACTGATGCTGCTTTTAGTAGAACTACCGTGGTGTTGCTTTTGTGGAGAAATAAAAGTCCTCGGAATGGGCAAAAAATTTACGGAGAATATTTTTGGAAAATATAAAAAATAATGGAGCGAAGAGCTGGGCCAAGAAGTGGACGAGGAGGTCACAAGCCTGCTGGGTGCGGCCACCCCCCTAGGCCGTGCCCATGTGGCTTGTGGACTCCTTGAGCACCCCCCCTTGGCGTGAGACCGATGCCAAAAAATCCTATAAAAAACAAAACCCCCAGAAGGAAACCTAGATCGGGAGTTCCGCCACCGAAAGCCTCTATAGGCATGAAAAACCAATCAGGAGCCCGTTCTGGCACCTTGCCGCAGGGGGAAACCATCACTAGAGGCCATCTTCATCATCTCGGTGGTCTCCATGACAAGGATAGAGTAGTTCACCCTTGGGGCTAAGGGTATGTACCACTAGCTATGTGTTTGATCTCTCTCTCTAGTGTTCTTGAGATGGCACGATCTTGATGTACCGCGAGCTTTATTAATATAGATGAATCATATGGAGTTTTCCCCTCTCTATCCTCTTGTGATGAATTGAGTTTTCCCTTTGAAGTTTTATTATTGGATTGAGTTTTTAAGGATTTGAGAACACTTGATGTATGTCTTGCGATGGGATATCTATGGTGACAATGGGATGTTCTATTGATCCACTGGATCTATGTTTCGGTGATCAACTTGCGGGTTTCGTGACCTTGGGAATCTATGCATAGGGGTTGGCACATGTTTTTGTCTTGACTCTCCGGTATAAACTTTGGGACACTCTTTGAGATTCTTTGTGTTGGATTGAACATGATGAATCTGAAATTGTGTGATGCATATCGTATAATCAAGCCCATGGGTACTCGCGGTGACATTGGAGTATCTAGGTGACATTAGGGTTTTGGTTGATGTGTATCTTAAGGTGTTATTTTAGTACGAACTCTAGGTCTGTTCATGACACTTATAGGGATAGCTCATAATATTGATCAAAAAAGATAACTTGTAGGGTTGTTTTGTACCCTACAATAATTTATTCGTTTGTTCTCCACTATTTGTGACTTTGGAGTGAACTCTTTATCGCAGGGAGGGATTTACATATGATTCAACTATGTTAGTATTGTTGAGAGAAATTGCACTAGTGAAAGTATGAACCCTAGGCCTTGTTTCTAAGCATTGCAATACCGTTTGTGCTCACTTTTATCATTAGTTACCTTGCTGTTTTTATATTTTGAGAGTACAAAAACCTATATCTACCATCAATATTACACTTGTATCACCATCTCTTCGCCGAACTAGTGCACCTATACAATTTACCATTGTATTGGGTGTGTTGGGGACACAAGAGACTCTTTGTTATTTGGTTGCAGGGTTGTTTGAGAGAGACCATATTCATCCTACACCTCCCACAGATTGGTAAACCTTAGGTCATCCACTTGAGGGAAAATTGTCACTTCCCTACAAAACTCAACGCTTGGAGGCCCAACACGAGTCTACAAGAAGAAGGTTGCGTAGTTGATATCAAGCTCTTTTGTAGCATCGTTGTCAGGGAGGTGAGTGATTGAAGGTATATCTTTAGATCTTGCAATCAAATATTTTTATTTATTTTTTCACTAGTTTGGTTTTATAAAAGAAAACTATAAAAAATATGGAATTGAGGTTGCTTCATATGCTTCGGCTTTTTTAATGTCTTTCATGAAAATGATAGAAAGGAAAATTGTGCTCAAGAGTTAGAAGAAGAAGTTATTAAAATGTTTGGCACTAAATCTTTGAGTGATGCGCATGATTGCAATATTGTTAGTATGAATTATCCGAATATTCATGATGCTAATGATATGCAAAGCCACAAGCTTGGGGATGCTATGTTTGATGAATATGATATTTTTAGCCCCCCAAGTTTTGATGAGCAAAATTATTATTATGATGAGAAGCCTACTGTCTATGATGATTATGATGATGACATGTATGCTATAAATAGTGATAGTAAGCATGATACTTGTCATCATTATTTTAATATTCAATGTGGTTATGTCACTCAAGTTTCTCATGATAGTTATTTTGTTGAGTTTGCTCCCACTATTATGAATGAAAAGAAAATTGCTTATGTGGAGAGTGACAAAATTTCTATGCTTGTGGATCATGAAGAGAATTCTTTATGTTCTATTTATGTTTCTAAATTACTTCATGATGCTACTGAAAATTATTATGAGGGAGGAATATATGCTTGTAGGAATTGCAATAATATCAAGTTTCCTCTCTATTTGTTGAAAGTATTGAAGTTATGCTTGTTTTGCCTTCCTATGCTAGATGATTCTTGTTACCAACATTGTTTGCTCACAAAATCCTATCCATAGGAAGTGGGTTAGACTTAAATGTGCTTGTCATGAGATTCATGATGCTCTTTTGCATGTTTCAATTATTATTCATATACGAGCATCATTGAAATCATCATGCCTAGCTAAAAGGCATTAAAGAAAAGCACTTGTTAGGAGACAACCCAACACTTTTACTTTCTGTTTTGATGTGTTCACATGATTAAGCTACTGTAGTAATCATGTTTTGTCTCTTTTATGTCAATAAAGTGCCAAGTAAAGCCTTTTGGATAGTATGGATACTTGATTGTTTGATTCTGTGCAAAAATAGAAAGTTTTGCATCCAGTATATGAATTATCTGATTTTACTGGAGAGTCAAAAAATTCTGATTTTTTTTAAAAATTCTATGAAAATTCTGTGATATGTCCTAATTTTTCTGAATTTGTAGAGTCAAGGAAGTTTGGTGATCATTCAGATCTTTACAGACCGTTATGTTTTTGACATATTTTGTTTTGCATGCATAGTTTGCTTGTTTCAAGTGTTCCTATAGCTTATATTGAGTAATATAAATTGTGGTAATGATGGAATACAGTAGTTATCATGTGGTAATAATTATGAATCTTTTCTTGACAGTACCTAAGTGAATGATCTATCTTTATTACATGAACCCTCCTCACAAAGTTCCGTTAAGTTTTGTGTGATTGAAGTTTTCAAGTTTTGGCTGAGACACCGATATGAGGAGAATAAGGAGTGAGAAGAACCTAAGCTTGGAGATGCCCAATGCACTCCCAAGGTAATATCCAAGGAATATTCAAGGGTCTAAGCTTGGGGATGCCCCGGAAGGCATCCCCTCTTTCATCTTCAACACTATCGGTATATCTTACTTGGAGCTATATTTTTATTCATTACATAATATGAGTTTTGGTTGGAGCATCATTATAATTTTTTGTTCTCTGTTATATGTTATTTATAATCTTGTTTTTCAATAAAAAGTTCCAAGAATTGCCTTTA
Organism: Hordeum marinum; assembly: GCA_022496015.1. Taxonomy (NCBI): domain Eukaryota; kingdom Viridiplantae; phylum Streptophyta; class Magnoliopsida; order Poales; family Poaceae; genus Hordeum; species Hordeum marinum. The sequence goes on from CM039674.1 coordinate 149,946,803, forward strand.
GGATGCTTGAATTGCATGTTTGATGTGCGCCGTGTAAAAACAGAAACTTCTGTTGTAGTGTTTGAATTTTCATATTTTACTGGAAGGTGGAAAGTTTCTGAAATTTTTACACAATGTTTTCATTATTTATAATTTCATGAATTTTCATAATTTTTTGACTTACATAAGTACATTGTTTTCATCAATTTCTATAGACTGTTCTGTTTGGAAAGATTGTTGTCATAGTTTTGTCATCTACTTATCCTATAGTTTCCATAGCTTATATTGGTAGATATAAATTTTGTAAATGATAGTATACAGTACCTAATGTTTGAAAAATATTGTGCAACCTGTATTGGCAGTACCTAAAGAGTTGATTTATTATTATGTGTACCAACCTATCTCATGAGTTCTTTTCGAGTTCTATGTGGATGAAGTTTTTGAGAATAGGTGAAACCATGATATGAGAGGATTGAACGAGATACAAAATCTCAATCTTGGGGATTACCAAGGCATCCCAAGTAAATATTTCAATAAGTCTCAAGCATCTAAGCTTGGGGATGCTACATATCCCACCTCTCTTCATCAACAATTATCGGTTAGCCTATGTTGAGCCTAAATTTTTATTCGTTCACATGATGCGTCCTATTCTTGGAGTGCTATTTTTCTTGTGCTTTATATTTAAATAAAATACTCAGATATGAAAATCTTTATTGAGAGAGAGAGAAATTCCTCACATAGCTACTTAATTGTTTGACTACTCATTGATCTTCACTTATATGTTTTGGAGTAGTTTTGTCATTTACTCTCGTGCTTCACTTATATCCTATGAGTAAATGGTTAAATGAATCAAATATCATAAATCTGAAATTATATATGTTTTATATGCTTATCCCATGGGGAGTAATGACTTCACATATAAGAAGTATATGTGGTAAAATTTATTGAAAGTTAGCAAACACCGCACTTGTCACTTGAACAATTCATGAAAGAATATTAAAGGAAGAGAGATTTCACATATAAATATACTATCTTGGACATCTTCTATGATTGTGAATACCTATCAATTATTTTAAAACTTGATCAAATTAGTTGAAGTTGGACAAGGAAGACAACATAATGAGTTATGCTTGGGTATATTTGTATAGAAGTTATATTGTTATGGATCATCCAACATGTGGTGCTTGCTTCCACCTCATACTAGCCAAAACTTCCGCACCAAGTAGAAATACTACTTGTGCATCCAAAGACCCTTAAACCCAAAGTTGTTCCATATGAGTCCACCATACCTACCTATATGCGGTATTTACCTGCCGTTCCAAGTAAATTTGCATGTACGAAACTCTAAACCTTCAAATAATATTCTGTTTTGTATGACCGAATCACTCATATAGTGACTAGGGGCTGTCAGTATCTTCCATGCTAGGTGGGTTATTCTCACGATATGTGTTGATTCACTATCATTCACGAGAAAGTGGCTGGTATTCGTGATGCCCAGTTCCAAGCTAAAAAATCAAATCAAAATATAATGAAACAAAACTCCCCTAGGATTGTTGTTTGTATGGATGGTACCTGTGGATTTGGCTCGCATGGAGTGTGATTGATTGGTGGAGGGGGAGTAAAAACTTTACCATTCTGTTTGGGAACCGCCTATAATGTATCTAGCATGGAATATACAGAGATCTCTCAGTTGTTATGTTGACAACGACAGCATACCGCTCAAAATTATTATCCATCTCCGTTTTAAAACCTCGAGCTCTGGCACCTCTACAAATCAATGCTTCCCTCTGGGAAGGGCCTATATGTTACTTTCCAGTACTTACCTTTATACAAGATTCATGGTGATCTTCACCACTTCCTATATTTTTCCTTTTTATCTTGGCAAGCATCATGTGGTGGGGGAAAGATCCAAGCATATATGGCCATTCAAATATATTTGATCATGAATTATTATTGTTGACAATTATCTATATGATAAATAAGTTGGAGGTGAAACTTTAAGCCCCTATCTTTCTTTGTGTTCGACAGATGCCATTTGCTCTAAAAATATGCTTTGAGTGTTAGCAATCATGGAAGACTATATGATAGTTGAGTATGTGGAATTTGCTAAATCAAAGCTCTTACATAGACCCTTCCTGAAAATAAGATGAATTGTAATTGTTTGGTGACTGAAAGCATAGTTTGTTAGTTTTCAAGAAACTTTATGGTCTATACTTTAACATGTGAATAGCTTGTTACTTCATCATGAGAAGTTTTACGAGATGAGCTACTATTTATGATATATAATGATGCTAGAAAAAGTGTTTGGAACTATCATTGATCAAATTTATGCACTATGCTAGCATTCACACTTCATAAATTATTTCTTTTATCATTTACCTACTCGAGGACGAGCATGAATTAAGCTTGGGGATGCTGATACGTCTGCAACGTATCTATAATTTATGACCTATTCATGCCATGTTTACAATAATTCTATATGATTTCGGTATGATTTTATTAGAACTAACCCGGACTGACGCTGTTTTCAGCAGAACTATTGCGGTGTTGTTTTTGTGCAGAAATAAAGTCCTCGAAATGGGCTGAAAATTTATGAAGAATATTTTTGGAAAATATAAAAAATACTGGAGCAAAGAGCTGGGCTAGGAAGTGGACGAGGAGGCCACAAGCTTGCTGGGCGCGGCCACCCCCCTAGGCCGTGCCCCTGTGGCTTGTGGACTCCTCGAGCACCCCCTTGACGTGAGACCGACGCCAAAAATTCCTATAAATACCAAAAACCCCAGAAAGAAACCTAGTTCGGGAGGTCCGCCGCCGCAAGCCTCTATAGGCACGAAAAACCAATTGGGAGCCTGTTTTGGCACCCTGCCGGAGGGGGAAACCATCACCGGAGGCCATCTTCATCATCCCGGCAGCCATGACGAGGAGGGAGTATTTCACCCTCGGGGCTGAGGGTATGTACCACTAGCTATGTGTTTGATCTCTCTCTCTCTCTCTTGTGTTCTTGAGATGGCACGATCTTGATGTACCGCGAGCTTTATTAATATAGATGCATCATATGGATTTTCCCCCTCTCTATATTCTTGTGATGAATTGAGTTTTCCCTTTGAAGTTTTCTTATCGGGTTGAGTCTTTAAGGATTTGAGAACACTTGATGTTTGTCTTGCGATGGGATATCCGTGGTGACAATGGGATGTTCTATTGATCCACTTGATGTATGTTTTGGTCATCAACTTGCGGGTTCCGTGACCTTGGGAATCTATGCATAGGGGTTGGCACATGTTTTCGTCTTGACTCTCCGGTAGAAACTTTGGGACATTCTTTGAAGTTCTTTGTGTTGGATTGAACATGATGAATCTGAAATTGTGTGATGCATATCATATAATCAAGCCCACGGGTACTCGTGGTGACATTAGAGTATCTAGGTGACATTAGGGTTTTGGTTGATGTGTATCTTAAGGTGTTATTTTAGTATGAACTCTAGGGCTGTTGGTGACACTTATAGGGATAGCTCATAAGATTGATCGGAAAAGATAAGTTTGAGGTGGTTTTGTACCCTACAATAATTTCTTAGTTTGTTCTCCGCTATTTGTGACTTTGGAGTGAACTCTTTGTCGCACGGGAGGGATTTACATATGATTCAACATGTTAGCATTGTTGAGAGAAATTGCACTAGTGAAAGTATGAACCCTAGGCCTTGTTTCTAAGCATTGCAATACCGTTTTTGCTCACTTTTATCATTAGTTACCTTGCTGTTTTTATATTTTTCAGATTACAAAAACTATATCTACCATCCATATTACACTTGTATCACCATCTCTTTGCCGAACTAGTCACTTATACAATTTACCATTGTATTGGGTGTGTTGGGGACACAAGAGACTCTTTGTTATTTGGTTGAAGGGTTGTTTGAGAGAGACCATCTTCATCCTACACCTCCCACGGATTGATAAACCTTAGGTCATCCACTTGAGGGAAAATTGCCACTGTCCTACAAAACTCTGCGCTTGGAGGCCCAACACGAGTCTACAAGAAGAAGGTTGCATAGTAAACATCAAATACCTCCCTTCTTAGGGACACAATGAACGGGACTTACCCATCTACTACCAGGTATGGGATAAATTATACCTGCTTCTATAAGCTTTAATATTTCAGTTCTTACCACTTATTTCATCTTAGGATTCAATCGTCGTTGGTGATCAACAACGGGTTTAGCATGAGGTTCCATATTCATCTTGTGCTGACATATAGTGGGAAAAATGCCCTTAAGATCATCAAGAGTATATCCAATAGTAGCCTGGAGCTTCCTAAGAATTTTTAATAGTCTTTCTTCTTTATGTTCTGAAATCTTATCACTAATAATAATAGGATATATCTTTTCTCATCAAGATAAGCATACTTCAAAGTGTCAGGCAATTTTTTTAATTCAAACACAGGGTCACCTTTAGGTGGAGGAGGACCTCCTAGAGTTTCATTAAGCAAATTGTGTTTTTGGAGAGGATGTTGTTCAATGATTTTTTTTATCTATTTCATTTCGTTCGTGCAAGTGCACATCATTTTCATGGTCTAGCAAATATTGTTCTAGTAGATTAGTAGAAGGAATGGCAATAGAAGCAAGACCAATTATTTCATCCTTACTAGATAATTCCTTATTATGGGGTTGTCATCGTGGACGAACACCTATGGGATCGGGAGGATCCTTTTTCGGTTCGGCAGGGAGATGTGAGTGCACGAAGAGCAGGATGAACGAGCAGCGCGGGGGATTTGACCCAGGTTCGGGCCGCAAAGATGCGTAAAACCGTACTCCTGCTTCGTTGTATTGGATGAGTTCTAGCTCTGGTTCTGGGAGCGCAACAGTACACAACTACTACTCATGCATAATGGGCTAGAGGAGCTCCAAAGGTCCAGGAGTCCGAAAAGTCCAAAAGTGAAAAGTCCCCTACCATAACACCCTAGGCATCCTTTTATACTCTCGAAGGGGTCACCAACAGTGGCATAAAGTGCGTACATGAGGTGTACAGTGCATACACGAGGTGCACAGAGCTACAGTGATATCATACCTAACTCTGACGGTGTAGGACAGACGCATTTAATGCTCAGTCTCATGCCTCTGACCGTCCATGGGATGGGACAGGACTCCGTCCCATCATCGGCGCTTCGACATGTGCCCAGGTGGAACGACCCCTGGCCTCTACGCTGGCGGGGTCTTGCCAGGGCTTCGCCTTGCCGGGGGTTCCATAGGCTATCCTGGCAAGATCTTGTTGGGGTCCTAGCCTTCGGTCTTTGATCCGTTGACTTGAATGCCTTCTCGATGTTGCTGTATTTGTTCTTAGTTGCTCCCTGGCAGGCCTTGCTACTAGTATGGCTACAACTGTCTGTGCACAAGTACGAGGTACTGAAAAGCCCATACTTTAGTACACCGACAGGAGCCCCCGGGCCTAGGCCATACACGATGCGAGGTGTTGTTGGGCTAGGCCCAAAGAGTGCACGGGCATACGTGTCAGGGATTAACTGCCGTTGCAACCATTCCGCTTACTACGCCTCCCCACGACGCACGTTAAGTGCGCGACATGGGGTACATGCGCGGAACGGTAATAATTGTTTCCATGGTTGCGTCAGGCCATTTCCACCACGCCCGCCGCATGCATAGGGAGAGCCAGCAATGGGTGCCCATGACTTAAAGTCCTGGTCATGGCAGAAACTTCAGCATCGTGGATTGGAGCAACAGGGCGGTTGATGTTCGCCCCATGATCATGGGCGACGCTATTGGAGGAGGTGGGCGGCGACTCTTGGAGCGGGGGAGAGCCAGCCCCCGTGCTTCCCCATATAAATTGAGGGGTAGCAAGGGCGATGCTCATCCATCCTTCTTTCTTCATCAAGTGCGAATCTCCAGAGCTCGCCTTTCCACCTCTTCCAAACCTTGGGTGGTGTCCGCCCTTAGCCATAAATAGGGGTGAGGGTGGCCATCGTCTTCTGCACCAAGGAGGAGTTCTCGTCCGGATCATGCCAACGCTTCCACCGCAGAGGCAGAGGATGACCGGGATGCTCGCGGCAAGAGAGGCGTGAGGGGCCGGGGTCGCCGCAGAGGTCGAGGCCGGGGGAGGCGGAGCGCTGCTCCACCTCTCCCTTCAACGCCAAGCCTCTGCCTCGAAGAAACCCACGTCGAGGGGACGGCGCTGGAGTTTGTCCTCAAGCTGCGCAGTGCCCTTCGGAACCATTTGCGCCACCCTCACCCTTTTGCTAGGGTGATGGAGGTCAACGAGCCGCCCATTTTGTGGTGCGGGCGCATGGCTGCTGCAATGGCGCCACGCGGGTGGACGTTGGGTATCCAGAGAGCCACGTCATGTTCTTCAGGCGCGGCAGGAAAACCTTCGCCCGTGACAACAACCTCCAGGATGGGCACGTCCTTTGTATCAAAATGACGGAGGCCGGTCTGCTCTCCGTCAAGATTTATGGGCACTCAGGCGTCTGTCTCAGCTGCTGTGAAGAGAGCTTGAGTGGCACTGAAAACTCATCCTCGAGCAATAGTTACGACAAGGACGGTGTCGGTGAAAGAGACAATGAGTCCAAGCTCTAGGCCGTCAAGTTGGAATACGATGACCTGAGATCTGACTGATCGACGGCCGCACCATCATCGTCAGCCTCACGCCTCTCCCCCTTCCGGCAGGGCGATCTTGCCGAGGGTTCTTGTCCCGGGCGCTGCCTCATCTTCCAGCTAGATCTTCCGGCAGGCCCGTGGACTTTGGCTTCTGCCCCCCCTCGTCCACGCAGTGCTAGTCTTCTCCCCTGCGCAATGCTGGCCCAGGAGGGGCCAGGCTCTCGTCTTCCCTTCTGGAAGCCCTGCCCCTCCGCGCAGTGCTGGTCCAGAGGGGTCATGTTGGGCTTCTGTTGGGGGCCTCTTCCTATATTTTTCTCCTTGTAATCTGCCTCCTCCTCCCATATTTTTCTTCTTGTAATCTCTCCTAGAGGAGAAAGTCAAATAAAGATGTACTTAAGAAGAGGCAACATCTCATGTAAATTTCCCCCTAATTGAGTGACTGCATATTATTCTCCTCATTAGATTCCTCTTTGCATGGTGCTTTCCTTACGCCTTTTTTGGAAAAATCATGCCGGCTTGCGTAGCCCTACTGTGAGCACTTTGAGGAGCGGGTCCTTAGCAGCTTGCTGGCGGTGCTATTACCGGCAAGATACCTTGTCGTTCTCAGCGTGGCCACTTAAGTTGTTGAGCGGACTCGGAACAGAGTAAGGGCGTGAGCGCAGCCACTTGAGACATTGAGCAGACTCGAAATAGAGCAAGGGCGCGAGTGCAGCCACTTAAGCTGTTGAGCGGACTCAAAACAGAGTAAGGGCGCAACCGATCACGACAAGGTTCCTTAGCATGCAGGTTTTCCATACAAAAGTTGAAACCATCCAAGGAAAATAACTTCACAGAAAGAATTCACTTAGGGTCTAGCAACTTATCTTTTTGTTGCCGTACTCCTTCCGGCAAGATGTTGAACGTCATCCATCGGTATCCATACCACCATTCCCCCCGGCAAAATTGCACGCGAGGTAACCTTCTGTCCTTTGAGAAAGAAAGAAGAGAGAATAGGGATATGGAACCTTGGCGGTCCATTATCTCTTGCTGGGAGTAAGTGCAATACAATATCTCAGAAAAACATGTACATAGGTAAACATGAGAATCAACAAGATTTGCAGAACACTTAGCATTATTTAACTATGCACAGGGTCTGTGCCTGACTTTGTACCAAGGATTACATGCATCGGCGGCTAGACTTGTACAAAAGGTGGTTGCCGGGAGACCCGACAACCACACCTCATGGATAGAACTTACGAAGATGTTTGATATTCCAAGAGTTGCTCACTAGGATGCCATCTTCGGTCCCCAGGCGAACTGCGCCAGGCCTGGTGACTCGCATTACCCTATAAGAGCCTTCCCACTTTGGTGTCAACTTGTTGGAATTCTTGGCGGACTGAACATGCCGAAGAACAAGGTCAACTTCCTCAAGACTTCGGGCATGAACTTTGCAGCTTTGATAGTGGCGCAAAGCTTGCTGGTAGCGCGCAGCTCGCACAGCAGCCTAAAGACGATCTTCCTCAAGGAGCATAGTGTCATGTTGCCGCAACTGCTCTTGCTCAAGCTCATCATAAGCAAGCACTCGAGGTGACCCGTATACGAGTTCCGTGGGGAGAACTGCTTCCTCCCCATATACAAGAGGGAAGGGTGTCTGGCCGGTGGCTCGATTTGGTGTCATTTTATTGACCAAAGAACCGCCGACAACTCATCAATCTAGCATCTTCCGCACTTGCGCAACCTGTCGAAAGTTCTTGTCTTAAGCCCTCCTAGAACTTCAGTGTTCACCCTTTCCGCTTGGCCGTTGCTCCTTGAGTGAGCGACAGAAGCAAAACAGATTTTGCTGCCAAGGTCCTGGGCATACTTCATGAAGGTGCGGCTTGTGAACCGCGTGTCGTTGTCAGTGATGATCCTGTTGGGAACACCAAAGCGGCAGGCTAGTCCTTTAAAGAACCTGACGACTGATTGTGCTGTCACCTTTCTCACTGGTTCCACTTCCGGCCACTTAGTGAACTTGTCGATCGCGACATACAAGTACTCAAAGCCCCTGGTAGCATGGGGAAAGGGGCCCAAGATGTCGAGCCCCCAAACCGAAAATGGCTAGGAAAGAGGGATTGTCTGAAGAGCTTGAGCTGGTGTTTCTTGGAATGAAACTGGCATGCTTCACACTTGGTTACTAGCGCAGTTGCATCCTGGAGGGCAGTGGACTAAAAGAAACCTTGTCGGAGTGCCTTAGCGGCAAGCACTCTTGATCCTATGTGGGAGCCACATATGCCTCTATGTATCTTTGCCAACAGCTCCAGTCCATCTTCTCGAGAAATGCACTTGAGTTTCACACCATTCAACCTCTTTTTGTATAGGACGTTGTCCACGAACTAGTACATATTAGACCGGCGGGCTACTTTCTCTGCTTCCTCTTGTTCTTCAGGAAGTTCTCCTGTTTGAAGGAAATGGACGATGTGATGTGCCCATGCTGGAGCCTGGGGCTTGACAACAAGGACTAAAGGAATATCCTCTGTTGGGGAAGCATTTGTCTTAATGGCAAGGGCTTGAGGCCCTGCCGGAGCCCGTTTCCCCCAGGAAAGCTTGGTGGGAGCGTGCGCTTCCATGGAAAGATCCTGAGGCCCTACCAGAGCGTGACGCTCACCGGCAAGTCTAGCATCGTTCTTGGCAACTTCCTCACCTGCGGCTTCTAGGAGCTCTGCCGGGAAATACTTGCCGGAACTCAACTTTCTTGTTTTCTCTTGTCCAGTTGATGGTGTCACAAATGGTTGAGTCAGTCGGAGATCAAAAGTTCCTGGTTCCACAAGCAACTTAAGAGCAGCACACTTTGGCAGGCCGTCAGCAACGCTGTTCTTTGCATGCGGAACGTGCTCCATTTGCAGACCATCAAAATGCTCTTCCAACTTTCTCACTTCATCTACATAAGCTTCCATCAATGGACTCTGATAATCCTTATTCACCTGCTTGACGACAAGCTGAGAATCACCCCTGACAATAAGTTTCTTAATCCCAAGGTCTGCCGCGATCCTGAGACCGGCAAGCAGCCCTTCGTATTCTGCAGTATTGTTCATTGACCTCTCTCGGGGAAAGTGCCTCTGAACCACATATTTGAGGTACTCTACGGTGGGTGCAACAAGCAGCACTCTAGCACCGGCACCTTGCAGCGAGAAAGCCCCATCAAAATACATGATCCACTCTTGATTTGTTTCCTTGCCGGGGAGAGTTGACTCTCGAACTTCTTCATCTGGCGTTGGGGTCCATTCCATGATGAACTCTGCCAAGGCTCTGCTCTGGATAGTCGAAGTACTTTCAAACTTGAGACCAAAGCATTACAGTTCCAAAGCCCACTCCACAATCCTACCGGTAGCATCTGGGTTCCGCAAAATCTGCTACAACGAGAAGCGAGTGATAACGGTGATCTCATGTGCCTGGAAGTAATGGCGCAGCTTCCTCGAGGCCATAAGGAGACCGAAGAGCAACTTTTGCACGCCAGAATATCTTGACCTAGTCCCCTGTAAAAGGGAGCTGACAAAATAGACTGGGCGCTGCACCATCTTCTTCTTCCGAATTGTTTCATTCGACTACGCAGATCCTGCCTTGTTGGCATCAGACTCCGTCGGGGAATATCCTGGCTTGTTGCTTGGCGGTCCTACCGATGCTGCTGTTTCTTCATCAACTTCTCTTTTAGCCACTAACACAACACTCACCACTTGATTTGTTGCCGCTAGATATAGCAGCAATGTCTCTTGTGGTTTTGGCGCGACTAGGGCTGATGTAGAGGAGAGGTACTTCTTCAAATCCTGCAGCGCTGCCTCCGCTTTCAGAGTCTTCATCGGACCCGCCTTGTTCAAGATTTTGAAAAAGGGCAGGGCGTGCTCAGCAGATTTTGAGATGAATCTACTCAGAGCGGCAACATAGCCGACAAGATGGCGCACATCCTTGACACGTCTTGGTGCTTCAATTTTCTCAATTGCTTTGTTCTTGTCGGGATTTGCTTCAATTCCACGTTGAGATACAAAGAACCCGAGAAGCTTGCCGGATGGGACACCAAACACACACTTCTCAGGGTTGAGCTTCAAGTTGATATTGCGCAGATTTGGAAATGTTTCTTCTAGGTCTGATATGAGCGTAGCCTTGTCCTTGGTTTTGACCACTATGTCATCCATATAAGCCTCCATATTTCTATGTAGCTCAGGCTCAAAACCAATCTAGACCGCTCTTGCAAAGGTAGGACCAGCACTTTTCAACCCGAAAGGCATACACAAAAAAGCATTACGTACCACATGGGGTGATAAATGCAATCTTCTCTTCGTCTTCCTTGGCCATGAAAATCTGATGATAACCTGAATAGGCATCAAGGAAAGACATCAAGTCGCAGCCGGCGGTGGAGTCCACAATCTGGTCGATGTGCGGCAAGGGAAAAGGATCTTTGGGGCAGGACTTATTGATATCTGTGAAGTCAATACACAACCTCCATTTCCCATTCGCCTTGCGCACTATAACTGGATTGGCCAACCATGTTGGATGAAGTACTCCTCTGATCAAGCCAGCCGCTTCTAATTTCTTGATTTCTTCGGCAATAAACTGTTGACGCTCCAAAGCCTGCTTCCTGATCTTCTGCTTGAAGGGCCGCGCGTGTGGACAGACAGCAAGGTGATGCTCAATCACCTTCCTGGGAACACCGGGGTATCAGATGGTTGCCACGCAAACACATCAACATTCGCCCGTAGGAAGGCGACGAGCATGCTTTCCTATTTGTCATCAAGGGTGCAACTTATGGTGAAAGTTCCTCCCGTACCATCCCACTACTAGGAAAAAGCCTAGTAGTAGCGCGGGTTAAACAACTAGTAGTAGTGTGGGTGCCTTCGCTACTACTACGGCGCTACAGCTAACTTGTAGTAGTAGCGCACATGCACCCATGCTACTACTGCGTCTGTTAGTAGTAGCGTAGGTGCTACCCGCGCTATTACTATTAATTTCAAAAACAAACAAAAATTCTTGATCCCGTGCGTGCTGTCAATGGAAACAATGGTTCGATCCAGCGTCGGTAGGGGTCGCCAGAGGTGCGGAAGGGCAACGGTAGACCAGATCCAGCGACGACTACTCCAGAGGGCCCAGATCCATGGCCAAACAAGGCGGTGGCGTGGGGCTCCTCTTCTCAGCCAAGGCAGCGAGCTCCTAGTCGTCCATGGCGATGATCTGACGGGCAAGGACATGGGAGGGTGCGTCAAACTAGAGGGAGAGAGAGAAAAAGAAAATCAAGGGAGAGAGGAAGGAGATGGTGGTAGCAGCGGGGTTGGTCGCCGGTGGTGAGGTGCCCCGTTGTGGTGGCATAGAGGCGAGGGGGAGACGAGCGAGCCCCTGGACGCCAGCGATGCAAGGAGGTGAACTCGTTGGGCGCCATGGAGGAGAAGTTGTGCTTGGGCAGGAGCACCATGGTATAGCCTATGGAGAGAGGGGGAGAATGAGGGAGAGAGGAGGGATTCGTCCAAGGATATGTGCACTTCAACTACCTTGTACTTAGTAGTAGTGAGGGGTATAAACCCTTGCTACTACTATCAACTTAGTAGTAGCGCGGGTTTATACCCCTCGCTACTACTATGACATGTCCCACGGGGCACGATAGAGACCGCTTAGTAGTAGCGAGGGTTATAAACCCGCGCTACTACTATCAACTTAGTAGTAGCGGGGGGCATAAACCCACGCTACTGGTAAGTAGCAGTAGCAAGGGGTATAAACCCACGCTACTAGTAAGCGTCTACCTATAAGCTTTTCCCTAGTAGTGTCCTCCTTGGCGGGCACCTTCTTAGTCTCTGGTGAAGCTGCCTTGGACTTCTTGTTCTTGCCGGTGGAACTCTCTAGCACGTCGTCAACAGGAGCGCAGCACTCCGAGGAGGTGCGCTTGCTCGAGTCTGTGCGAGAGGTCTTGCCAGGCTTCTTCCTCCCAGGAGTTTCAACGGCAGGAGCAAGTGCCTTGGCAGCAGATGCTGTAACTGCCTCCCGGTAGAGTTGATCGGTGCAGATAAGCGCATCCTTCTTGTCAAACTTGACATTGATGACGCTCATCGGCCCAGGCATCTTCAATACGTTGTAGGCGTAGTGCGCCGCCGCCATGAATTTGGCTAATGCTGGACGGCCAAGGATCCCGTTGTATGGCAGCGGAATCTTGGCGACGTCGAAAACAACCTTCTCTGTCCTGAAGTTCAGATCGCTACCAAATGTTACCGGAAGCGTGATCTTTCCAATGGGCTGGCTCCTTCTTGGATTGACCCCCTGAAACGAGCTCGTTTCCTTGAGATCTCCATCAGGAATTTTCAATCTCTTGATCACCTTGGGCGAGATCAAGTTCAAGCCGGCCCCATCGTCAACTAACATTTTCGTCACCTTGAGGTTGCGAATCGTTGGTGAGACGAACAACGGCAAACACCCAACTATAGTTATGCGGTCAGGGTGATCCTCAACGTCAAAAATGATAGGCGTGTTGGACCATTTCAAAGGCTTCCGGACGCTGATAGATGGCTCAGTCACATTAACCTCACGCGCCCACTGTTTAAGTTGGTGGTGGGAATGCAACGAGGCACCTCCGTCAATGCACATGGCATCTGTAGCTCTCTGGAATTCTTGCTCGTTGGACTCGTCGTCCTCTTCAACATCATCATCACCCCCCTCTTGCTTGTTGTGGCCACGAGCGGGCCGGTCCTTCTGTTGCTTGGCCTTGCCACAGCGACCTCCACGACCATCGTGCTTCTTGCCGGACCCCTCCGCACCACCCTGGCCCTCCTCCTTGTCTCGCCTCTCATACTTGGATTTTTTGCTTCTCAGCAAGTTGCTCAACTTGCCAACAGTCCAGGAGATCGTGGACTTTGGTGCGATGGATCCTGCAATACTGCTTGACGGAGCCTTCCGGCTTGTCGGCAGCCGCCAAAGCCTGACAGGAGATGCACCCGTGAACATCCTTGCCGGGGTCATGAACCTTGCCCTTCTTGGCGGTGACGGGGTTTCCGGATCCCTCGATAGCAAGCGCGTCCTTGCCCTTGCGCTTCTTGTTACACGCCGATCCTTCTTTGTCGGGGCGCCAGTGTCCTCATCCTCAGAATCGACCCCTGCGCTAGCGTCCTCGCCGTGGAGCCTCCTTCTTCTTCATCCCGAGCACATTTATCCGCCAGAGCATAGAGCTCGGCAACATCCCTAACCTTGTTCATCGCCAACTCTTCCCGCATCCTGCGGTTGTGCATGTTCTGATGGAACGCGCTGATAACAGCGGCATGATGAACGCCTGGTATGTTGTGGTGTATGCGGTTGAACCTCTAGATGTACTTGCGCAAGGATGAGATGTAAATCACTTTCTTGGCCAGGAGCTTGATGACCTCCGATAAAGGCGCCAACAAACTCATGGCATAGATCTGCCCAGGAGGAAATGGATCCTCCCGGCAAGTGCATCAACCACGACCTGATGTTGGGCTAAGCACCAATGAGAAGTAGTTGGTGAGTATCTTGTCGTCACGAGCCCCGACAGCCTGCACCGCAATGGTGTAGATGCTCAAGAACTCTGACGGGTGAGTCTTGCCATCATATTTCTCCGGGACCCTGGCTTGGACATGCAGGAATTGGGCCACTGGACTTGCCGCAGCTCATGGGTAAACACTAGACAACCCACCTTGTAAGGTAGGCTAATAGGATACCTTGGCACGGATTTGTCTGTAGTGAGTCCCGCACGCTTATCAGATTGATGGCGCAGTTCCCGTTGCCGCTCGATTGTAGTTCGAGCATCTTCTTTGTTTCGTTCCCGAAGAACTTGACGCTAATCACGAACAGTCCATGGATCAGATGACGCCGTCGAGTAACCATCGTAAGCGTCGGTCCGTCGAGTCCGTGAGCAGCGTTGTTGCTGTGGAGGAGAGTGCACCGTGGTCGCACCGCCCCCAGCCTTCTCGCCACTGGCGCGAGCCATCTCGGTGGCCCGAAACTTGTCAACATGGCTGAGGAGGCTCTGAATGGTGGCTCTCCACTCGTCAAGCTTCTCCGCAGCAGGAGGGAAGTTCAGGAGTAGTTGTGCCCGTGCCATTGCTTCTTCCGACGTGGTCGGTAGTGAACAACGCGAAGAATGTGAGGTGCTCTGACTCCTAACCGTGTTAGAAGGAGCTCCATCGTGGCCCCGCGATTGCACGCCATTCCCACTAGCATGCTGGCACGCATGCTGGTCCCGTGCATCTTGGGAGCGATGTGCAGGAGCTTTTCCGTGGTGATGTTCGGAACCACCGACACCGTGGCGCTGCCTTCATGCGCGTACTAGGAAGGTCACGGTGTATGCGCCGGCTTGGGTGTCTTGGAAGGTGCCCTTCCGTCCCTGGAGTTCACTTTTCGGTTCGGCAGGGAGATGGGGGTGCGCGAAGAGCAGGACGAACGAGCAACGCGGGGGATTTTACCCAGGTTCGTGCCGCAAAGATGCGTAAAACCCTACTCCTGCTTGGTTGTATTGGATGAGTTCTAGATCAGGTTCTGGGAGCGCTACAGTACACAACTGCTACTCATGTAGAACGGGCTAGAGGAGCTCCAAAGTTCCAGGACTCCGAAAAGTCCAAAAGTGAAAAGTGGGCCTCCTTTTATACTCTCGAAGGGGTCACCAACAGTGGCGTACAGTGCGTACACGAGGTGCACTGAGCTACAGTGCTATCATTCCTAACTCTGACGGTGTAGGACAAGCGCATTTAATGCTTCGTTTGGTGCCTCTGACTGCCCATGGGACGGGACAGGACCCCGTCCCATCAGCGTTGCTTAGCCCCTCCATCGTCGGTGCCTCGACACGTGCCCAGGTGGAACGACACCTGGCCTCTATGCTGGCGGGGTCTTGCCAGAGCTTTGCCTTGCCGGGGGTTCTGTAGGCTATCCTGCCAAGATCTTGGCGGGGTCCTAGCCTTCGGTCTTCGGTCTGTTGACTTGAATGCCTTCTCGATGTTGCTGTATTTGTTCTTAGTTGCTCCCTGGCAGGCCTTAACGCTGGTATGGCTAGAATTGTCCGTGCACAAGTACAGGGTACTAAAAAGCCCATACTTTAGTACACCGACAGGGGTTGTCTACTAAACTTGGAAAAGTTAAAATCATGAGACACATCATAAAAATTAACACTAACACTTTCTCTCTTGCAATCAATCTTGGCATTAACAGTGTTCCGGAAAGGTCTACCAAAGATAATGGGACAAAAGTCATCTTGTGGGGAACCGAGAACTAGAAAATGAGTAGCATATTTTATTTTCCCACACAAGACTTCAACATCTCTAACAATCCCAAGTGGTGTGATGGTGTCTCTATTATCAAGTTTAATAGTAACATCAATGTCTTCTATTACAACAAGTGTCATGTAATTCATATTTTCTTAGTATAAGCTAAAAGGAATATCACTCATACTAGCACCCATATCACATAAACCATGACAACAATGATCTCCAATTCTAACTGAGACAGCAGGCATGCCAACTACGTGTCTATGTTTATCTTTTTCATCGGGTTTGGCAATTCTAGGAGCTTCATCACACAAGTAAATAACATGCCCATAAATATTTTCTACCAAGAGATCTTTAATCATAGCAACACAAGGTTCTACTCTAATTTGTTCAGAGGGCTTAGGTGCTTTAATAATACATTTGCGAACCACAGTTGATACCTTAGCATGTTCCTTTATCCTAAGAGGGAATTGTGGTTTCTCAATAAAAGCAGTAGGCACAACTGGATCAATGTTGTAAATGATGGTTTCATCTTTAGATTTTACCGGTTCTTTAACTTCTTTTTAATAGGGGTGATATTTAAATCACTTCTCCTAAGGGAGATCAAAATGAGTAGCAAATGATTCACAAAAATAGGCTACTATCTCAGAGTCAAGTCCATAATTAGTGTTGAACTTGTAAAATTATTGGTATTCATAAAAGATTTAACACAATCAAACTCAAGATTAATACCTTTATCGGTACCTTCGTCGAGTTCCAAATCTTCAGAGTTGCATTTAATTCTTTCTAAGAGATCCCACTTGAATTCAATAGTCTTCTTAATAAAAGAACCAGTACAAGAAGTATCGAGCATGGATCGATCATTATGAGAAAGTCAAGCTTAATTTTTTTTAATAATAATTTCTCCCGAGAGATCATGATTGGGGAATGAATATAACATTGACTTAAGCCTCCCCCACACTAGAGTTATGCTTTCTCCTTCACGAGGCCAAAAATTATATATATAATTCTGATCACGATGAACTAGATGCATAGGATAGAAAATTTGGTGGAATTCTAATTTCAATCGATTACAGTTCCATGATCCAATATCATCACACAGCCTATACCATGTCAATGATTTTCCCTTCACAGATAAAGGGAAAACCTTCTTCTTAACTTTATCTTCGGGTAAATCTGCAAGCTTAAATAATCCACAAATTTAATATACATGTATTAGATGCATATAAGGATGTTCAGTTCCGTCTCCTGCATAAGGATTAGCTAGCAGTTGTTCTATCATACCCAAAGGAACTTCATAACCAATATTTTCAGTAGGTGTAGTAGGTTGAGGGGCAATAAATTGTGGCTCCTTTTGAGGTGAAGATAGCGCGAACAACCCCTCAACGGATTGTTTTCCATCGTAGCAAGTGACAATAAATTTCAGCATGTAGTATAAATTGTCCTTACCAAGAGTGCTTCACTCCCCGGTAACGGTGCCAGAAAATAGTCCTGATGACCCACAAGTGTAGGGGGTAAATCTTAGTCCTTTTGATAAGTAAGAGTGTCGAACCCAGCGAGGAACTGAAGGAAATGACAAGTGGTTTTCAGCAAGGTAATTTCTACAAGCACTGAATTGTAGGTAATATGTAGTTTTATAGCAAGATAATTGGTAATGAGCAAGTAACGGTAATGATAAATAAAGTGAAGCAAGATAGCCGAATCCTTTTGTGGCAAAGGACAGGCCGAAACGGTCTCTTATAATAAGCAAGCGTTCTTGAGGGTACACGGGAATTTCATCTAGTCACTTTCATCATGTTGGTTTGATTCGCGTTCGCTACTTTGATAATTTGCTATGTGGGTGGACTGGTGCTTGAGTGTTGTTATTATTTCTTAATTGAACAAACCTCCCACTTATGATTAACCACCTCGCAAGCGTCCGCAACTACGAGAAAAGTAGTAAGATAAAATCTAACCATAACATTAAACAATTGGATCCAAATCAACCCCTTACAAAATAGCGCATAAACTACAGTTTAAGCTTCTATCACTCTAGCAACCCATCATCTAATAACTACTCCACAATGCATTCCCTTAGGCATAGAGATGGTGAAGTGCCAGCCATGTAGTTGACGTTCACATGACACCACTAAGGTAATCACAACATTCATATCATCAAAGTATCGAACACATATCAACTTCACATGATTACTTGCAACATGACTTGTCCCATGACCTCAAGAACAAAGGTTGTTGGGGAACGTTGCATGGGAAACAAAACTTTTCCTATGCACACGCAGATCTATCCATGGTGATGAGCATCTACGAGAGGGAGAGTGGATCTACATACCCTTGTAGATCGCTAAGCGGGAAGCGTTAAGAAACGCGGTTGGTGTAGTCGAACATCTTTGCGATCCAAATCGCCGTGCGACCCGCGATCCAATCACGATCCGTCCCATGATCCAATCACGATCTGGTGGAGCAATTCCGGCAGGGCTTCGCCTAAGCACTACAGAAATCCGATCTAGAGGAGAAACTATGCACTGGAGGAACGGGCAGCACTTGGCTGAAAAATCTAGTGCAAAACCCCTAAAACCTCCAGTATATATAAGAGGAGAGGAGGAGAGGCCTTGGCACAAGGGCCAAGGCCTCCTTGCTTCGGCCGAAGGAGAGAGGGAGAGGTGGAGTCCACCTCCAATCCTAGTAGGACTAGGATTCACCCTATTTTGCCTTTTTTCACTTTTTCTCTTAGGCCTTTTTCCTCCAGCTGCATGGGCCTCTTGTGGATGTTCCACCAACCCACTAAGGGATGATTTACACACTCCTACGGCACATGTAGCCTCTTGAGTCGAAATACCCCTTCCGGTGGCCTCCCGGTACACTACCGGCACTCCCGGTACACTACCGATGAGCCCGAAACTTTTCCGGCGACCAAAATAGGACTTCCTATATATGAATCTTTACCTCCAGACCATTCCAGAGCTCCTCATGACGACCGGGATCTCATACAGGACTCCGAACAAACTTCGGTCACCACCATACATAACTCTATACTACCGAAACGTCAGCAAACCTTAAGTGTGCAGACCCTGCGGGTTCGAGAACTATGTAGACATGACCGTGACACCTCTACGGTAAATAACGAATGGCGGGACCTGGATGTCCACATTGGTTCCTACATATTCTACGAAGATCTTTATCGATTGAACCTCTATGTCAAGGATTCAATTAATCCCGTATGATGTTCCCTTTATTCTTCGGTATGTTACTTGCCCGAGATTCGATCGTCGGTATCTCCATACCTAGTTCAACCTTGTTACTGGCAAGTCTCTTTACTCGTTCCATAATACAAGATATCGTAACTAACACTTAGTCACATTGCTTGCAAGGCTTATTGTGATGTTGTATTACCGAGTGGGCCCTGAGATACCTCTCCGTCACACGGAGTAACAAATCCTAGTATTGATCCATGCCAACTCAACAAACACCCTCGAAGACACCTATAGAGCACCTTTATAGTCACCCAGTTCTGTTGCGACGTTTGATACACACAAGGCACTCCTCCGATGTCCGTGAGTTGCATGATCTCATGGTCATAGGAACATATACTTGACATGCAGAAAACAGTAGGAATAAACTGACAGGATCATAAGCTACGTTTGTAGTTTGGGTCTTGTCCATCACATCATTCTCCTAATGATGTGATCCCGTTATCAAATGAAATCTCATGTCCACGGCTAGGAAACCTTAACCATCTTTTGATCAACAAGCTAGTTCACTAGAGGCATACTAGGGACATTGTGTTTGTCTATGTATCCACACATGTATCCATGTTTCCAATTAATACAATTCTAGCATGGATAATAAAAAATTATCATGAACAAGGAAATATAATAATAAACACTTTATTTATTGCCTCTAGGGCATACTTCCAACAGTCTCCCACTTGCACTAGAGTCAATAATCTAGCTCACATCACTATGTGATTTACATTGTAATGAATCGAACACCCATGCAGTTATGGTGTTGATCATGTTTAGCTCTTGGAAGAGGTTTAGTCAACGGGTCTGCAACATTCAGATCCGTGTGCACTTTGCAAATATTTGTGTCTTTCTCCTCGATGTAATATCAGATGGAGTTGAAGCATCACTTTATATGTCTGGTCCTCTTGTGAAACCTTGGTTCCTTTGCTAGAGCAATGGCACTAGTGTTGTCACAGAACAGGCTCATTGGATTCGGTGCACTGGGCACTACTCCAAGATCTGTCATGAACTGCTTCATCCAGACACCTTCCTTCGCCGCCTCCGAGGCTGCGATGTATTCCGCTTCGCACGTAGAATCAGCTACCACGCTTTGCTTGGAACTGCACCAGCTTACCACTCCCCTGTTAAGAATAAATACGTATCCGGTTTGCGACTTAGAGTCGTCTGGATCAGTGTCAAAGCTTGCATCGACGTAACCCTTTACAACGAGCTCTTCATCACCTCCATAAATGAGAAACATTTCCTTAGTACTTTTCAGGTACTTAAGGATATTCTTGACCGCTTGCCAGTGCTCCATTCTAGGATCACTTTGAAACCTTCCGGCCATACTTATGGCAAGGTTGACATCGGGTCTTGTGCATAGCATTGCATACATGATAGAGCCTATGGCTGAAGCATAGGGGATGACATTCATCTTTTCTCTATCTTCTATAGTTACTGGGCATTGAGTCTTACTCAACTTCACACCTTGTAACACAGGCAAGAACCCCTTCTTGGACTGATCCATTTTGAACTTCTTCAAAACTTTATCAAGGTATGTGCTCTGTGAAAGTGCTATTAAGCGTCTCGATCTATCTCTATAGATCTTAATGCCTAATATGAAAGCAGCTTCTCCTAGTTCCTTCATTGAAAAACTCTTGTTCAAATATTCCTTCACGCTTTCCAGCATTTCTATATTGTTTCCAATCAGCAATATGTTATCCACATATAATACTAGAAACGCTATAGAGCTCCCATTCACTTTCTTGTAAATACAAGCTTCTCCGTAAACTTGTATAAACTCAAACGCTTTAATCACCTCATCAAAGCGCTTATTCCAACTCCGAGATGCTTACACCAGTCCATAAATAGATCGCTGGAGTTTGCAAACTTTGTCAGCATTCTCTGGATCGACAAAACCTTCGGGTTGCATCATATACAACTCTTCCTCAAGGAAACCGTTGAGGAACGCTGTTTTGACATCCATCTGCCAAATTTCATAGTTGAAATAAGAAGCTATTGCTAACATGATTCTGACAGATTTAAGCATCACTACGGGTGAGAAGGTCTCATCGTAGTCAACTCCTTGAACTTGTGAAAAACCCTTTGCCACAAGTCGAGCTTTATAGATGGTGACATTACCATTCGCGTCTGTCTTCTTCTTAAAGATCCATTTGTTTTGAATGGCCTTTCGCCCTTCAGGTAATACTTCCAAAGTCCATACTTTGTTTTCATACATGTATCCCATCTCGGATTTCATGGCCTCTAACCATTTCTCGAAATCTGGGCCCATCACTGCTCCTCCATAGCTCGTAGGTTCATTGTTGTCCAACAACATGACCTCCAAGACAGGGTTGCCGTACCACTCAGGAGTAGTACGCGGCCTTGTCGACCTACGAGGTTCAATAGTAGCTTGATCTAAAGCTTCATGATCATCATCATTAACTTCCTCTTCTACTGTCATAGTTTCCACAGAAACATCTTTCTGCGCTGCGCTACTTTCTGGTTGAAGTAAAGGTTCAATAACCTCATCAAGCTCTATTTTCCTCCCACTCAATTTTATCGAGATGAACTCTATCTCAAGAAATGTTCCGTTCTTAGCGACAAACACTTTGCCTTCGGGTCTAAGATAGAAGGTATACCCGATTGTCTCTTTCGGGTATCCTATGAAGACGCATTTTTCCGCTTTGGGTTCCAGCTTTTCAGGTTGAAGCTTTTTGACATAAGCATCACATCCCCAAACTTTAAGAAACGACAACTTTGGCCTCTTGCCAAACCACAGTTCATATGGCGTCGTCTCAACGGATTTCGATGGTGCCCTATTTAAAGTGAATGCATCTATCTCTAATGCATAACCCCAAAACGATAGTGGCAAATCAGCAAGAGACATCATAGAACGCACCATATCTAATAAGGTTCGATTACGACGTTCGGACACACCATTACGCTGTGGTGTTCCGGGCGGTGTCAACTATGAAACAATTCCACACTGTCTTAAGTGACTGCCAAACTCATATCTCAGATATTCACCTCCTCGATCAGATTGCAGGAACTTAATCTTCTTGTTACGATGATTCTCAACTTCACTCTAAAATTGCTTGAACTTTTCAAATGTTTCAGACATGTGTTTCATTAAGTAAATATACCCATATCTACTTAAGTCATCAGTGAAGGTGAGAAAATAACGATATCCACCACGCGCTGTAACATTCATTGGACCGCACACATCAGTATGTATGATTTCCAATAAGTCACTCGCCCGTTCCATTCTTCCAGAGAACGGCGTTTTAGTCATTTTGCCCATGAGGCATGGTTCACATGTGTCAAGTGATTCAAAATCAAGTGACTCCAAAAGTCCATCAGCATGGAGCTTCCTCCCGCATTTTACACCAATATGACCTAAACGGCAGTGCCACAAGAAAGTGGTACTATCATTATCAACTCTACATCTTTTGGCAGAACATGTGTGTCATCACTATCAAGATTCAATATGAATAAACCCCTAACATTGGGTGCATGACCATAAAAGATATTACTCATATAAATAGAACAACCTTTATTCCCTGATTTAAATGAGTAACCGTGTCGCAAGAAACAAGATCCAGATATAATGTTCATGCTTAACGCAGGCACTAAATAACAATTATTCAGGTTCATCACTAATCCCGATGGTAATCGAAGAGAGAGCGTGCCGACGGCAATCACATCAACCTTGGAACCATTTCCCACGTGCATCGTCACTTCGTCCTTTGCCAGCCTTCGTTTATTCCGTAGTTCCTGCTTTGAGTTGCAAATGTGAGCAACCGAACCGGTATCAATACCCAGGCACTACCACGAGAGCTAGTAAGGTACACATCAATAACATGTATATCATATATACCTTGTTTGTCGTTGGCCGCCTTCTTGTTAGCCAGGTACTTGGGGCAGTTCCGCTTTCAGTGACCAGCTCCCTTGCAATGAAAGCACTCAGTTTCTGGCTTGGGTCCATGCTTGGGCTTCTTTACAGGAGTGGCAACTGCTTTGCCATCCTTCTTGGTTTTACCCTTCTTGCCCTTGACCTTGACCTTGCCATTTTTCTTGAAACTAGTGGTTTTATTGACCATCAACACTTGATGTTCTTTTTGGATTTCAGACTCAGCGACTTTTAGCATCGCAAACAGCTCGGCGACTGACTTGTTCATCCCGTGCATGTTATAGTTCATCACAAAGCTCTTGTAACTAGGTGCCAGTTATTGAAGAACTCTATCAGTGATCGCCTCTGGCGGAAGGGCAATTCCCAATTCTGCTAGACGAGTTGAATACCCAGACATTCTGAGTATATGTTCACTGACAGACCCGTTCTCCTCCATCTTGCAAGCATAGAACTTATCGGAGGTTTCATACCTCTCGATCCGGGCGTTCTTCTGAAAGATAAACTTCAACTCCTGGAACATCTCATATGATCCATGACGTTCAAAACGTCTTTGAAGTCCCGGTTCTAAGCCATACAATATTGCACACTGAACTATTGAGTAATCTCCAGTACGTGCCTCCCAAACGTTCTTAACGTCTTCGGAGGTCATGTATTCTGGTTGGTAACCAAGCGGTGCATTAAGGACATATGATTTCTGGAAGCCGTGAGGATAATCCTCAGATTACGGGCCCAGTCAACAAAGTTACTTCCATCATCTTTCAACTTAGCTTTCTCTAGGAACGCATTAAAATTCAGGGGTGCTACTGCGCGAGCCATTGATCTACAACATAAATATGTAAAGTTTACTTAGACTATTGTTCAAGATAATGAGTTTAGTTAATCAAATTACTCAAGCTCCCACTCAAATTGACATCCCTCAGGTCATCTGAGTGTCACATGATCCAAATCCACCAACTCAAGTCCGATCATCACGTGAGTTGAGGTGGCTTCAATGGTGAAGATCATTATGTTGATCATATCTACTATATGACTCATGCTCGACCTTTCGGTCTCTTTGTTCCGAGGCCATGTATGTACATGCTAGGCTCGTCAAGTTTAACCCGAGTGTTCTGCGTGTGCAACACTGGCTTGCACCCGTTGTATGTGAATGTAGAATCTATCACACCAGATCATCACGTGGTGTCTCGACACGACGAACTTTCGCAACGGTGCACACTCGGGGAGAACACAATTCATCTTGAAATTTAAGTGAGGGGTCACCTTATAATGCTACCGTCGTACTAAGCAAAACAAGGTGCATAAAAGGATTAACATCACATGCAATTCATAAGTGACATGATATGGCCATGAACTTGTGCTTTAGATCTCCATCTTGAAAGCACCGGCATGATCTCCATCGTCATCGGCAAGACACCATGATCTCCATCATCTTGATCTCCATCAACGTGTCGCCATCGGGGTTGTCGTGCCCAACATGCTTCTACTACTATTGCTACCGTTTTAGCGATAAAGTAAAGCATTACATAGCGCTTAATGATTGACACACAGGTCATACAATAATTAAAGACAACCCTATGGCTCCTGCCGGTTGCCATACTCATCGACATGCAAGTCGTGATAATCTATACATCACATGATCATCTCATACATCACATATATCACATCATGTAATTGGCCATATCACATCACAACATACCCTGCAAAAACAAGTTAGACGTCCTCTAATTGTTGTTGCATGTTTTACGTGGCTGCTACGGGTATCTAGCAAGAACAATTCTCATCTACGCAAAAACCATAACGGTGATACACTAGTTGCTTTTCAACCTTCTCAAGGACCGCCTTTGTCGAATCCGATCCAACTAAAGTGAGAGAAACTGGCACCCGCAAGCCATCTACGCAACAAGTTGCGGTCGAGGGAACCGGTCTCTCGTAAGTGTATGAGTAATGTTGGTCCGGGCCGCTTCATCTCACAATATCGCTGAACCAAAATCCGACCAAGGGAGGAAGCAATCTAAGCATCAATGCCCACAAACCTTTTGTGTTCTACTCGAGATATCATCTACACATAGACCTAGCTCTGATACCACTGTTGGGGAATGTTGCATGGGAAACAAAAAATTTCCTATGCACACACAGATCTATCCATGGTGATGAGCATCTACGAGAGGGAGAGTGGATCTACATACCCATGTAGATCGCTAAGCGGGAAGCGTTAAGAAACGCGGTTGGTGTAGTCGAACGTCTTCGCGATCCAAATCGCCGTGCGTCCCGCGATGCAATCACGATCCGTCCCGCGATCCAATCATGATCCGTCCTGTGATCCAATCACGATCTGTCCCACGAACTTGATCACGATCCGTCCCACGAACTTGATCACGATCCGTCCCACGAAGTTGATCACGATCCTTCCGATCTAGTGCCGAACGGACGGCACCTCTGCGTTCAACACACGTACAACTTGATGACGATCTCCACCGTCTTGATCCAGCAAGAAGGAGTGGAGAGGAATAAGAGTTCTCCGGCAGCGTGACGGTGCTCTGGCGATGGTGGTGGAGCAATTCCGGCAGGTCTTCACCTAAGCACTGCAGAAGTCCGATCTAGAGGAGAAACTATGCTCTAGAGGAACGGGCAGCACGTGGCTGAAAAATCTAGTGCAAAAACCCTAAAACCTCCAGTATATAAGAGGAGAGGAGGAGATGCCTTGGCACAAGGGCCAAGGACTCCTTGCTTCGGCCGAAGGAGAGAGGGAGAGGTGGAGTCCACCTCCAATCCTAGTAGGACTAGGATTCACCCTATTTTGCCTTTTTCACTTTTTCTCTTAGGCCTTTTTCCTCCAGCCGCATGGGCCTCTTGTGGATGTTCCACCAGCCCACTAAGGGCTGGTTTACACCCTCCTACATCCCATGTAGCCTCTTGGGTCGAAATACCCCTCCCGGTGGCCTCCCGGTACACTACCGGCACTCCCGGTACACTACCGATGAGCCCAAAACTTTTTCGGCGACCAAAACAGGACTTCATATATATGAATCTTTACCTCCGGACCATTCTGGAGCTCCTCGTGACATCCGGGATCTCATCCGGGACTCCTAACAAACTTCGGTCACCACCATACATAACTCTATACTACCGAAACGTCACCAAACCTTAAGTGTGCAGACCCTGCGGGTTCGAGAACTATGTAGACATGACCGAGACACCTCTACGGTCAATAACCAATGGTGGGACCTGGATTCCCACATTGGTTCCTACATATTCTACGACGATCTTTATCAGTTGAACCTCTATGTCAAGGATTCCATTAATCCTGTATGATGTTCCCTTTGTTCTTCGGTATGTTACTTGCCCGAGATTCGATCGTCGGTATCTCCATACCTAGTTCAACCTCGATACTAGCAAGTCTCTTTACTCGTTCCGTAATACAATATCTCGTAACTAACACTTAGTCACATTGCTTGCAAGGCTTATTGTGATGTTGTATTACCGAGTGGGCCCTGAGATACCTCTCCGTCACACGGAGTAACAAATCCTAGTATTGATCCATGCCAACTCAACAGACACCCTCGGAGACACCTGTAGAGCACCTTTATAGTCACCCAATTATGTTGAGATGTTTGATACACACAAGTCACTCCTCCGATGTCCGTGAGTTGCATGATCGCATGGTCATAGGAACATATACTTGACATGCAGAAAACAGTAGCAATAAACTGACACGATCATAAGCTACGTTTGTAGTTTGGGTCTTGTCCATCACATGATTCTCCTAATGATGTAATCCCATTATCAAATGACATCTCATGTCCATGGCTAGGAAACCTTAACCATCTTTCGATCAACGAGCTAGTTCACTAGAGGCATACTAGGGACATTGTGTTTGTCTATGTATCCACACATGTATCCATGTTTCCAATTAATACAATTCTAGCATGGATAATAAACAATTATCATGAACAAGGAAATATAATAATAAACACTTTATTTATTGCCTCTAGGGCATATTTCCAACAAAGGTAACTACTCACAAATGATATTCATGCTCAAGATCAGAGGGGTATTAAATAGCATAATGGATCTGAACATACAATCTTCCACCAAAGAAACCATATAGTAATAAACTACGTAATGTAATCAACACTACTTGTCACCCATAGGTACCAATCTGAGGTTTCGGCACAAATATTGAATGCAAGAGCTGAACTAGGGTTTGAGAGGAGATGGTGTTGTTGAAGATGTTCATGAAGATTGGCCTCCCAAAGAGAGAGGGTTGTTGGTGATGACGACGGCTTCAATTTCTCCCTATAGGAGGGAAGTTCCCCCAACGGAATCGCTCCGCCAGAGGGTAGAAGTGCACCTACCCAAGTTCCACCTCGAGATGGCGGCGGTCCATTCTGGAAGTCCCCTCCTGTTTTTTTCTAGGTCAAAAGACCTTAAGTACCAGAAGATGGGCACCGGGGGTCGGCCGGGTTGGCCACAACACACCAAGGCGCGCTTGGGGGGCCTGGCGTGCCCTGGTGTCTTGTGGTCACCACGTGCCCCCCTCTGATAGTTATTTTCTCGAGTATTTTTTTATATATTCCAAAATAATTCTTTGTGAAGTTTCATCTTATTTGGAGATGTGCAGAATAGGTGTCTTTGATATGCTTTTTCACGTCCAGAATTCCAGCTGCCGACATTCTCCCTCTTTGTGTAAACCTTGCACATTATGATATAAAAGGCATTAGAATTACTCCATAAAGCATTATTATGCATAAAAATGTTATAACTTACAATAGGAATTCATCATGCAAAATGGACGTATCAGGCATCCCAAAGCTTAGACACTTGAGTCTCCTTAGAATTGTACTTGGGGTGCCTTGGGCATCCCCAACCTTAGGCTCTTGCTACTCCCTATTCCGTGGTCCATCCTGATCACACCCAAAACTTGAAAACTTCAATCACACAAAACTCAACAAAACTTTGTGAGATCCGTTAGTATAGGCAACATATTGCATACTTTAGGTACTGTGATAAATTGATTCTTAATTCATTTTTGCACAATAGGTACTGTATTCTAACTTCTCCATGGCTTACACCCGCCAATATAGTCCATAGCCTAATAAAAAACAAGCAAACTACGCAAGCAAAACATAATATTTTTAAAATAGAATAGTCTGTGGCAATATGTAAAGAGCCCATACTTCTGTAACTCCAAAAATTCTGAAAAATTAGGAAAACTTAAAGAATTTGTATAGAAATGCTCTGTAAAAATTTCAGATCATTATCGCACTCTAGTAAACATGGGAATTCCTACACTAGAGTCAAAGTTTCTGTTATGCTTACCCCGTTGAAAACTTAACCTATTTGTCATCAATCACCAAAAAGGGGGAGATTGTTAGTGCATCTAGTTACCCCTAGTGATTTTGTTGCATTTAAGACGTATAGGTTAAGGGACTAATGTGTTTGTGAGTGTAAATAGGTTATATAAGTCAATGAGGAGTTTGATAAATTCAAAGAATGCCTACTCCTATAATGAATATCTTCGGGTGAAGACTTTGGTATTTCCGTGAAGACTTTGAAGCTGACGAATTCGGTGTGACCTTAAAGATACTTATACGAGGACTATGAAGCATGAAGACTTTTGTTTTCATAGTTTCATTTCCTTTCTTTGAGTCATAGGAAACACCATACTATTAAAGGGGGTCGAGTGAAAAGTAAGGAAAATTTGCAAGTGATGCTCAAATCAAAAGCCTCAACATACCCAATCCTTCGAGTGAAGCCTTTGGAAATCTCTTGCACTTCAGTCAAGTTCTTGAGTGACAGAGATAATCTTCTTATGGTATTTGACAAAATTTGTCTGACTTAGGAGTTAGGATTTCATCAATGCGAATTTCCTACCTTGAGGAATATGATAAGCCCTGAAGAATTTGATTGTTCTGATCGTTGTTGTGCTTTGCGCCGGATGTCCAGATATATTACCCACATAACAATCATATCATTGGGGGCTTTTATGTCTTATCATGTCGGGTTGCACCCTAGCTATAAATAGCCGCCCACACCAACCACTAGCTGGTTGGCTGCTCTCAGAGATAACTTGACACTTGTTATTTGAGAGAAACCCATTCCTTGAGGACTTTGAGCAAAAATCACCAGTGAGGAAAAACCCCAAAACCAAAACAACCAAAAAGCCAAAGTGATTGAGCATCACTGGAGATTGTTCCTGTGTGGAACCGACGCTTGTTACCTTTGAAGACCATGTATCTTCCATATGGTTAGGCATCATGGTCTAGAGCATCCAAGAGGAAATTGTGGATCGCCGGGTGACTGAGTTTGTGAGGGTTTTGGAAGTCTTCCCTACCACGAGTGTTGGGCGAGGTATGTGTGACCTTAGCTCAACGAGAATATGGTGAGGATTGTGTGTCCTGTGGTTTAAATACCAAACCACTCCAGACCAAACATACGACTGTCACAATAGTTGGAACTGGGTCATCAAACCATTGTCTTCACCGAGCTCCTTGTTCCATTTCCTCAACTACCTCATTTACTTGAATACTTGTTGATGAAATTGATCGTTTCTGTTTGAATACTTTGACTAAAGACTTTCTCAATTTCCTAATCTCAATTTTTTCAGTCACCTTGTTCTTCACATGCTTATCATGTATCATGCTACTTGTAATCTGTGCATGTTCTTTTTCATCATGATGACTATGCTACTGCTCTGCTTCACATGCACTTGAGTACTTATTCCACTGCAAGTAGTTCACCACTTAGCAAATTCCTCAACGAGAAATTCCTTAGTGACGAATTTGTAAAGTTCGCCTATTCACCCCCTCTAGTCGATATAATGCACTTTCAGTAGTGTTGAAAATATTTTGAGAATAAATAAACTCTTTAATTGTGTTCTCAAAATCAGAAGGTATCCTATTAGGATTTTTAGAAGAATTTTCGTAAGAATTTCCAAAGTTCTTAGAGGAATTACCGGGATACTGTCTACCATTGAAATTTCCTCTGTAAGCATTGTTATTGAATTTATTTTGCAAGATGAACTTTACATCAGTAGCATCATTAGTTTGCTCAATCAAATTAGACAAAGGTATATCATTGGGATCAACATTAGTATTTTTATTAGCAAGCATATTCATAAGAATATCCACTTTTTCACTCAGAGTAGTGATTTCTTCGACAAAATTTAACTTCTTACCAGTTGGAGCTCTTTCGGTATGTCATTGAGAATAATTTTTCACAATGGTGTCTAGAAGTTTTGTGGACTCTCCTAACGTCACTTCCATAAGGTACCACCTACGGAAGAATATAGAAGATTTCTAGACACAAAGTTTAGTCTAACATAGAAATTATGGATAATCATCCACAAGTTTAAGCCATGAGTTGGACAATTTATTATCATCATTTTCATTCTCTCCCAAGCTTGTGCAACATGCTCTTGATCTTGCTATTTAAAATTCATTATTTTGTTTCTAAGGGAGATGATCTTAGCAGGAGGAAAATACTTGGCAATAAAAGCATCTTTACACTTATCCCATGTTCCAATACTACTACGAGATAAAGATGAAAACCAAGCTTTATTTTCATCTCTTAGTGAAAAAGGAATTAATTTTAATTTCACAATATCATTATACATATACTTTTTATTCTGCATATAACATAATTCAACAAAGGTATCGAGATGTGATGCGGGATCCTCATCAGGACTTCCTGAAAATTGATCTTTCATGACAAGATTCAACAATGCATCATTAATGTCAAATGCCTCCACACTAGTGGCGGGTGGTATAGGCGTACTAATAAAATCATTATTATTAGTATTGGATAAATTACGCAACTTAGTAGTATCTTGAGACATGGTAACCACACAAGCAAAGCAACAAGCAAAACAAGTAAATTAGCAAGTAAAGTAAACTAGAAGTAAACTAATGACTTGCAAAGATAAATATATTTTTATTTTGTTTTTTATGAGACAAACTAAGTATAACATAAAATAAAAAGAAGAAAAGTGAATGAAATTTTGTGTGAAGTTACTTGATAGTTGGTGATGGCATTCCCCGGCAATGGCGCCATAAATCCTTCCATATACTTGTGATCTGCCTTGGGTTTTATGTGAAGAGGAACGGGTTATCACAACACAAAGTGGGTAAGTATTTACCTTGGTTATGAAACCAAGGTTTATCGAACTAGTAGGAATACTAATCCTCAATCATCTTCAGCGGTTGCACACAAAAGAACAAACAACTTGCACCCCTTGATCTCGTTATTTGCAAGCAAGTGAGTTGTGTAGATAATTTTAAATTGGAAAATAAAATAAAAGCAAATAAATAACAACAAGGTAATGATAGTGTTTGTGAATATATAAGGGAATAGACCCAGGGGTCGTAGAGTTCTTTAGTGGCATCTCTCATAGAAATAGCATACAGTGGGTAAACAAATTACCGTTGGACAATTGACAGAAAAGCGAATAGTTATGCGATTTTCACGGCATTGATCATGTGTATATAGGTATGATGTCCATAATAAAATAGGCCGACTCCTGCCTGCACCTATTACTCTTACTCCACCCATCGACCGCTATCCAACATGCATCTATAGTATTAAATAAAACAGAGTAATGCTTGGAGAACATTGACATGTTGTAGACAAAGTAAAATCAATCAATATGAATAAACCCCATTGTTTTATCCTTAGTAGTAGCAACACAAAGACACAACTTGTCCCCTTCTGTCACTAGGATATAGAAACTTGCCAGGTTGAACCTACTACAACGCACCACTCCCACCAAAGAAATATCAATCTAGTTGGCCAAACTATCTCAATAGATCGGAGAGCATTACGAAGCTAGGATGATCATGCAAATAAGAATCTTAGTATCCAAATTTGACTCAAATACTTTTCATGAATAATCTGAGCATAAACTCACAATTCATCAGATCCCAACAAACACACCATACAAAGGGATTACATCAGATAGATCAAGGAAAAGATGCGATGAACATTGTATTGAAGATCGAGAGAGAGAGAGAGATTTCCATCTAGGTACTACCTACGGACTCGTGGGTCTGTGGTGAACTACTCACACATCATGGTGAGGGTAGCAAGGTTGATGAAGAGGCCCTCCATGATCGATCTCCCGTCCGACAGGGTGCCGAAACGGAGGTGTAGATGGCCTCCCGATTGGAACAAAGTCTTGCGGCGGCGGAAAAAGTGTTTCGGGAGTGATCTCGGTGTTTTTAGAGTAATTGTAAATTTATAGGCCAGAGAGGGGTATCAGGAGGTGCCCGAGGGGGCCACAAGCAATTAGGGTGCCCCTGGTGGCATGCCCTGTTGGCTTGTGGGTCCCTCGTGGCTCCTCCCTCCTCCCTCCTAAGCTTCCGAGTCTTATTTTGGTCCCAAAAAAATAAATAAAATTTTTTGTGGCAATTAGACTTTGCTTGGTACTCTAAACCTGAAAATCTAAAAACATGTAGAAAACAACAACTAGCACTGGGCACTGGGTCAATAGGTTAGTGCTCAAAAATATTATAAATTGGTAATAAATACCCAAAAAGTATCCTAAAATGATAATATATTAGCATGGAATAACCAAAAATTATAGATACGTTGGAGACCTATCATGGCGCTGGTGACGTCACCAATGCCATAGCTATTCTCCATCCAAACGTATAATTTAATTTCCGAAGGTCATACAAATGTAGAATAATAAAATACGGTCACCACAAAAATTTTAGAAGGGGATGCATAAGGTCACATAGGCAAGAATATTATTACATTAATATTAATATATGGTTGAAAGCTGACGAATAATAGATAAAAGATAGATAAAAATCAACCCCTACGTACGACATTGTTTCTCATTTCTCTCGATAGAATTTTTTCTCTTCTTTGCGGGGGGGGGGGGGCTCTCAACGGAAGTTTCTCCATTCGACGTGCTTCTACGTTTTTTTCTTACACTTCTCTTCCCAAATAATGTCATCTTGTTCTTGATAGATGCTAGATTGGTCATAATAATCTAAATCTTCCTTCTTTGACGGTTCTTCACTGTTGTGTTCTTCTTGGCCTTTATGTGAAAGGTTTGTCGGTTCATGAAGACATCGGCGTAGGTGTGGGGGCGACGGTCGTCGATGGGAGCGACGCACTGGGGGCGGGGGGTGGCGAAGGGAGTTGGGGGTGGCAGCAATGCAGTGGAAACAAGGGAGCAGGGGTT
Organism: Hordeum marinum; assembly: GCA_022496015.1. NCBI lineage: Eukaryota > Viridiplantae > Streptophyta > Magnoliopsida > Poales > Poaceae > Hordeum > Hordeum marinum. The sequence continues at coordinate 149,979,900 of CM039674.1, forward strand.
AGGGCACCAGTGGGACACCGGTCGGGCCAGTATTCGGGCATTAACCCCGAACTAGGCGACGTCGGCTCATGAAGGCGGGTATCCTCCATCCTCCTCGTTAGCGTCATGAGCCACCCACAGCGAGCGTGTCGGGTCCGCGAGGGCTAACACCCATGACCGGTTTGCCTCTGCTAACGCTTTTTGGGCTCCAGGCGTCAGCGTGGGCCGTCAGGACTCCAAGGGGCAGGTCAGGCGACCTGGGATGAGCCTCCCAGCATAGCCGCCCTAGCCGGCCCACTCCACCCGGTCGTCTCCACCCGTGCTCCACTTTGCGCTTCTCCCAGCAGTGGTGGCGACAGACGCAATGCCGAGCACGGCGAAGCTGCCTTCCCAAGCGGCCGTCCTGGACGCGGTGCCACGCCGACCAGACACACCCACTCCAGACTGCATAGTTGCCCCACCGCTGCCCCACCAGCAGCCGACAACGTCAATGCCACGAGCCGCGTGATGTCTACTATGCAACTTTATTCTTGTAGACTTTGTTGGGCCTCCAAGCGCAGAGTTTTGTAGGACAATAGCAATTTCCCTCAAGTGGATGACCTAAGGTATATCAACCCATGGGAGGTGTATGATGAAAATGGTCTCTTTCAAACAATCCTGCAATCAAATACAATAAATCTCTTGTGTTCCCAACACACCCAATACAATGGCAAATTGTATAGGTGCACTAGTTCAGCGAAGAGATGGTAATACAAGTGCAATATGGATGGTAGTTATAAGTTTTTGTAATCTGAAAATATAAAAACAGCAAGGTAGCAAGTAACAAAAGTGAGCAAAAACGGTATCCAATGCTTGAAAACAAGGCCTAGCGTTCATACTTTCACTAGTGCAAGTTCTCTCAACAATTTTGCATAGAATTTTGCAATAGAAATTAGCCATGTATCTGCTGATAAATTTCCATGGGGTAGCAACACATTTTGCATTTACGGGAAAATGTTGGAACAAAAACTAGTTAGCATACATGTCAAACTGCATCTGCCATGTATAAAAATAGCTATATGAAATCGCTATTTTATACAGAACCAACATATTTATGCATCTACGAATCATTGCATCAAATAACTTCCGTGTGTGAATAATAGTCGTGTGTTTTAAAAACACAATGTTGCTGATGCCACGTGGGGAGGGTGCATCAAATGCAGCAAAAAAAAGCAGAACTGTGTTTGATAAAAAAACGCGAGTATTTGTAGCTTCCATAAGTGTTGACCTATACTTGTTATGTGTCATACATTGTGCCATGAGACAAACAAAAAATAAGAGCGAACTACAAATTTTTTGGTAGAAAAAAACAGTCGACACAACAACTACATGATCGTATGGTGTCTGCCACATAGACACACGCATAACGAAGAAAGTTGAACAAAAGTCATCATTCCTTCTAAATGATGTAGTGGTGCACACAAACGACCCTTTCAAACATTAATATGAACATTCACAAACACAAGATAAAACACATAAGGTGGTAGTTGTCATACCTAAACATATTCAGTTACACACTTATATTACCACATAAGACGGGGTATGCAAGCAATGCTAGCAAGCGCAAATAAGTTTTCAAAAATGGGCAGACAATATCTTACATTCATTCAACACATAATGTAAGGTAGGATTGGGGGATCAACCATGACGTGATAACTTGTACTTCTTGCAGGTGGTTTTGACGGCTTTGCCAATGAAATCCCGTGTTGAAGGCCGCTTGTTGAAATCTCCATTCGTCACCCAGTTCCACGTCAATATTTTATGGAGCTCGACAATGCTTGTCTTTCAGATGGCAGGAACCTTTCATCCTTCCCACTTTGCAAGGTATTCCAACATGTAGTATCTGTAGTCATACCTGCAGTAGAAATAAAAAAGGCAAGTGAACACACGGCAACAACCAAAAAAGAAAACATTCAATAAAACTGACGATCAATATAGTTAAAAGACACAAAGGGATTTGCGTAGATAATGCCTTACCTGTTGTCTTCGCTATCGATCAGGACATACTCGATCGGAAAGTGGCTGATCTGGACCTTTGAGCTTCATAATGAAGGTTCCACGTTTCCTTGTGGTTGTTGATAAAGAATTCAACATGGGAAGTGAGGCTGGTATCATCTCTTGAGTGAAGTGAATCAAGCACCTCGAACCATTGGTGCTTGAGGTTAAGGCATATGGTGTAGTGGTGATCGCGCTTATCGACTAGGTTTTCTGGCTCAAGGTGTTGGATCATGGGGAACATGGCATGCAATGCAGAAAAAATAAAAAGGGAGAGTGTTAACATGGAAAGCCTATGGGTAGAGTTGCCATGTGGTATGCAATGAATTTTCCATGAAACTACATGAATGAATGAATGCATTACTGACCATCTTTAAAAAAGAACTAAAAACAGAAGTTGGTGCCATCTTCTGTGGGAAAATGACTTGCGGTTGCCATGTGCAACTAAATATAGTTGCCATCTATTTCATACTGAAGTTGCCATCAGTTTACAGAAAAAAGTTGCCACTAAATTATGAGAATAGATGACATAAAAAATTGTACAAAAGCAAAAACAGATAAAATGTAACTACGAGCAATCACAACATGTATAACATAGAAAAACAAAAACAGCAAGGTGAAACACTCACACATTGTTTCAATGTGAGCTTTGAATCATCATGTGCGGCAATTTTTTTCGAGATAATGGAATGGAGTCACCATCCCATATTTTGCTCGTCACACGACATGATGGTCTTGTCAATACAAATGTCCATATGATTTTTGATGTAGTCGATCCCACAAGCAACTACATTCTGCGACATTTTACGAGTGGGCCTCACAGACTCAGCTAGGTCACCGACGTCAACATACATTGAATCGCATTGAATGATTTTAGTTCTGCCCAAACATGAGTTGCATTAAAATGATATTACATGAAAGAAAATATATCTGCAAAAATGAAAAATGAAAAATAAATAGACACAAACAAGAACAAGGGGTGGGGTGGGTTTGGATGGTCATTACTCTTTTAGCCGCTCCATGTATTTGTTGTTCGCCCTCGCATTACCGAAACACTTGACAATATCATATAGAAGAGTCTGCTCCCTGGTAGCCCTCAGCTCGGGCTAGAAATCATCAGCTGCTGGTGCATGAACGACCCTCGCCTGCTTAACAGAACCAGGGGTTGCACTTCTGCTGACGTCATCAAACTCTAATTCAACAGGGTTAGCAGAGCTCAGTTGGCCCTGATTGTGCAAAGACCTCTTGTTAATGGATCCTACTCAATCTTGCGGTAAGCTTCTTCAAGAGATGGCGAAATCTCCTAAATGGTTCATGTAAAACAAAGGTACAATAAAAATAAAATAAATAAACGCATAAAGTTGCCATGCAAAAAAGCAGTTATGATATGCCATGAACGTATAAGGTTAATTTTCAAATGGAAAATGAAAAACAAAGTTTTACATTAACATGGATCACCCACGTCTAATAGAAAAAACTGCATAAATTATGAGCTTGCCATGTTGATATCAACAAAAAGTTGTTGTAGAGAGTGGACTGCAATTGCCATGTAAAAGTAAGATCAGGTTCACGTTTAATAGCATGCCACTTTCTGTTGCCATATAAGCAGAAAATTGTCATGTTGGGACAACTACATTTTCCATGGACACAATATGAAAGCAGCGAAAATGGGTCAACAACTGGATTTGCAATATAAAAATTGGAGTTCCAAACATTTAAGAAAATGATAACGAAAAAATGGAGTTGCCATGGAAAGTCTGTTACAAAATGCCATGTACAACACATAAGATTAGCCATCACATTTCAAACATAATTTGTCATATGAGATCATGAAAATCTGCCATGTAGAATGAACTACAGATGCCATGTGGCAGTAAGTATAGTAACCATGTTAGATCAATAGTAAGATGGACAAGAAGATGAAAACAAAAACTGGATTTGCCATGTAAAGTCAGCTACAAATGCCATGTACAACACATAAAGACTTGCCATCCCATGTCAAGACATAATTTTCCATGAACATCATTTTTTTAGAAAGTGAAACATAGAGGTTACCTTGCACTATAGGCTCTGCAAACTTCACATCCTTCCGGCCATCAAGAATGTGCTACGCCATCGTCGGGAACATGCCTGTCGGAAAAGAAAAATCAACAGGCTCGGGATCAATTGTTGGTTCAGCCTGACTGTGATCAAATCCCAAGGTTACAGCTTGGTGGGGTGAAATCCATGGGATGCCTCTCCTACGGCTCAAACAGGTTCCGGATAAGCTGATTAGCAGAAACTATATGTGACAACTGAAAAAACATATCACTATTGTATGCTGCACGAGAATCGGGCTTATTGGTAGGACAAGGCGAGCTTTCGGTGATTTCAATCACATCCTTCTTGCTTATCTTCTTGTTAGGACTGTACGGTACACAATTGTTGACATGAACCTTGGAAGTTCATAGATTCAAACTGAGGGCCTTATCAGCCGTAAGGGACGCTGTCTGTTGTCTGCGTGTAGCTCCACCAGTAGATTCCTGCTTACCACTTGCAACTCCAAAATCCGTACTTCCATCGTCTCCGTTGACTTGCTTTGCTCGAAAGGTGGGAATAGAGTGGAAGCAGACACAAAACTCATGTCAGATCTGCTTTTAACTACTGAAATATGCCCTAGAGGCAATAATAAAATGGTTATTATTGTATTTCCTTGTTCATGATAATTGTCTATTGTTCATGCTATAATTGTATTAACCGGAAACCGTAATGCATGTGTGCATACATAGACCACAACATGTCCCTAGTGAGCCTCTAGTTGGATAGCTCGTTGATCAATAGATGGTCACGGTTTCATGACCATGGACATTGGATGTCATTGATAACGGGATCACATCATTAGTAGAATGATGTGATGGACAAGACCCAGTCCTAAGCATAGCACAAGATTGTGTAGTTCGTCTGCTAAAGCTTTTCTAATGTCAAGTATTGTTTCCTTAGACCATGAGATTATGCAACTCCCGAATATCGTAGGAATAATTTGGGTGTGCCAAATGTCACACCGTAACTGGGTGGCTATAAAGGTACACTATGGGTATCTCTAAAAGTGTCTGTTGGGTTGGCACAAATCGAGACTGGGATTTGTCACTCTGTGTGATGGAGAGGTATCTCTGGGCCCACTCGGTAAGACATCGTCATAAAGAGCTCAGTGTGACTAAGGAGTTAACCATGGGATGATGTGTTACGGAATGAGTAAAGAGACTTGCCGGTAATGAGATTGAACAAGGTAAAGGGATACCGACGATCGAATCTCGAGCAAGTATCATACCGGTAGACAAAGGGAATTATATACGGGATTGATTGAATCCCTGACATCGTGGTTCATCCGATGAGATCATCGTGGAGCATGTGGGAGCCAACATGGGTATCCAGATGCCGCTGTTGGTTATTGACCGGAGAGGTGTCTCGGTCATGTCTACGTGTCTCCCGAACCCATAGGGTCTACACACTTAAGGTTCGATGACGCTAGGATTATAGGGAAATAGTGTACATGGTTACTGAAGGTTGTTCGCAGTCCCGGATGAGATCCTGGACATCACGAGGAGTTCCGGAATGGTCCGGAGGTAAAGATTCATATATAGGAAATGAGGTTTTGGTCACCGGAAGTGTTTCGGGCATCACCCGTAACGTATCGGGACCATCGGAAGGGTTCCGGGGGTCCATCATGTGTGGCCACCAGCACCAGAGGGCTGCATGGGCCGCAGGTGGGAGGGAACCAGCCCCTAGGTGGGTTGGTGCGCCTTCCACAGGGGCCCAAGGCACAGCACTTGGTGGGAGGGGGCAAACCCTAGGGGCAGATGGGCCTTAGGCCCACCTAGGGCGCTGCCCTCCCTCTCCCTCTCTGGCCGCCGCACTAGATGCCATCTGGGGCTGCCGCCAGCCCTAGGGTGGGAACCCTAGGGGCCTCACCCTACCTCCTCCTCCTCCTACATATAGTGGGAGTTTGGGGGGCTGCCAACACACGAGTTCCTTTCCCTCTTGGCGCAGCCCTACCCCTCCTCCTCCTCGTCCTCCGTAGTGCTTGGCGAAGCCCTGCCGGAGTACCACGCAGCTCCACCGTCACCATGCTGTTGTGTTGCCGGATCTCTCCCTCAACCTCTCCTTCCTCCTTGATGTATCAAGGTGTAGGAGACCTCACCGGGTTGCACGTGTGTTGAACGCGGAGGCGCCGTTGTTCAGCGCTTCGATCAGAATCCATTGCGATCTGAATCGCTGCGAGTACGACTCCACCAACCACGTTCTAGTAACGCTTCCGCTTTGCGATCTTCAAAGGTATGAAGATGCACTCCCCCTTTGCTCGTTTCTGATTTCTTCATAGATAGATCTTGGTGACACGTAGGATTTTTTTTCATTTACTACTACATCTCCCAACAGTGGTATCAGAGCTAGGTCTATGCGTACAATCTATGCACGAGTAGAACAGAAGGTGTTGTGGGCGTCGATTTTGTTAATTGTCTTGCCGTTACTAGTCTTATCTTGATTCGGCGTTATTGTGGGATGAAGCGGCCCGGACCGACTTTACACGTACTCTTATGTGAGACTGGTTCCATGACATGCACTTGTTGCATAAGGTGGCTAGCGGGTGTGTGTCTCTCCCACTCTAGTCGGATCGGATTCGATGAAAAGGGTCCTTATGAAGGGTAAATAGAAATTGGCATATCACATTGTGGTTTTTGCGTAGGTAAGAAACGTTCTTGCTAGAAACCTATAGCAGCCACATAAAATCTTGCAACAACAAATTAGAGGACGTCTAACTTGTTTCTGCGACATATGCCGTGTTATGTGATATGGCCAAAGAATGTGATGTGATATATGTGATGTATGAGATTGATCATGTTCTTGTAATAGGATTCACGACTTGCATGTCGATGAGTATGACAACCGACAGGAGCCATAGGAGTTGTCTTAATTTATTGTATGACCTACGTGTCAATCATAAACGCCATGTAATTACTTTACTTTATTGCTAATCGTTAGCTATAGTAGTAGAAGTAATAGTTGGCGAGACAACTTCATAAAGACACGATGATGGAGATCATGATGATGGAGATCATGGTATCGTGCCGGTGACAGTGATGATCATGGTGCCCCGAAGATGGAGATCAAATGAGCAAGATGATATTGGCCATATCATGTCACTATATTGATTGCATGTGTTGTTTATCATGTTTACATCTTATTTGCTTAGAACGACAGTACCTAAATAAGATGATCTCTCACTAAAATTTCAAGAAATGTGTTCACCTAACTGTGCACCGTTGCTAAGGTTCGTTGTTCCGAAGCACCACATGATGATTGGGTGTGATAGGTTCTAACGCTTGCATACAAGGGGTGTAAGCCAGATTTACACACGCAATGCACTTAGGTTCACTTGACGAGCCTAGCATGTACAAACATGGCCTCAGAACACGGGAGACCGAAAGGTCGAACATGAGTCATATAGAAGATACGATCAACATGGAGATGTTCACCATTGATGACTAGTCCGTCTCACATGATGATCGGACACGGCTAGTTGACGTGGATCATGTGTCACTTGGGTGACTAGAGAGATGTATATCTAAGTGGGAGTTCATTAAATAATTTGATTATGTGAAATTGATTATCATGAACTTAGTCTAAAGTTGTCTTTACAATCTATATTATAGATCCAATGGCCAACGCTAATGTTGCCCTCAACTTCAACGCATTCCTAGAGAAAACCAAGCTGAAAGACGATGGAAGCAACTATACGGACTAGGTCCGTAGCTTGAGGATCATACTCATAGCTTCCAAAAGATTATATGTCCTTTATACACCGCTAGGTGACGCACCCATTTTCCCAGCGGATCAAGACGGTATGAACGCCTGGTAGTCGCGTTGTGATGATTACTCCCTGGTTCAGTGCGGCATGCTTTACAGTTTAGAAGCGGGGCTCCAAAAGCGTTTTGAGCAACAAGGAGCATATGAGATGTTCCAAGAGCTGAAATTGGTTTCCAAGATCATGCCTGGGTCGAGAGATATGATGTCTCCGACAAGTTCTTCAGTTGTAAGATGGAGGAAAATAGTTCTGTCAGTGAGCACATACTCAGAGTGTCTGGGTTGCACAACCGCTTGTCTCGGCTAGGAGTTAATCTTCCGGATGACTTGGTTATTGACAGAATCCCCCAGTCGCTCCCACCTAGCTACAAGAGCTTTGTGATGAACTACAACATTCAGGGTATGGAGAAGTCCATTCCTGAGTTGTACTCGAAGCTGAAATCAGCGGAAGTCGAGATCAAAAAGGAGCATCAAGTGTTGATGGTCAATAAGACCCCTAGTTTCAAGAAAGGCACGGGTAAAAACAACTTCAGGAAGGACGACAAATTAGTTGCCACGCCCGGTAAGCAAGTTGCCAGGAATAAGAACAAGAATGGACACAAGTCTGAGACTAAGTGCTTTTATTGCGAGGGTACCGGTCACTAGAAGCGGAACTGCCCCAAGTACTTAGCGGATAAGAAGGCCAGCAACGTTAAAGGTGTTGGAAATATGCCCTAGAGGCAATAATAAATTAGTTATTATCATATTTCCTTGTTCATGATAATCGTTTATTATCCATGCTATAATTGCATTGATCGGAGACTTAGATGCATGTGTGGATACATAGACAAAACCATGTCCCTAGTATGCCTCTAATAGACTAGCTTGTTGATCAAAGATGGTTAAGGTTTCCTAGCCATGGACATGAGATGTCATTTGATAAACGGGATCACATCATTAGGAGAATGGTGTGATGGACAAGACCCAAACTACAAACGTAGCATATGATCGTGTCAGTTTATTGCTACTGTTTTCTGCATGTCAAGTATATGTTCCTATGACCATGAGATCATGCAACTCACTGACACCGGAGGAGTGCCTTGTGTGTATCAAACGTTGCAACATCACTGGGTGACTATAAAGGTACTCTACAGGTATCTCTGAGGGTGTCTATTGGGTTGGCATGGATCAAGACTGGGATTTGTTACTCCGTGTGACGGAGAGGTATCTCAGGGACCACTCGGTAATATAACATCACAATAAGCCTTGCAAGCAATGTGACTAAGTGTTGGTCATGGTATCTTGTATTATGGAATGAGTAAAGAGACTTGCTGGTAACGAGGTTGAACTAGGTATACAGATACCGACGATCGAATCTCGGGCAAGTAACATACCGAAGAACAAAGGGAACATCATACGGGATTAACTGAATCCTTGACATAGAGGTTCGACCGATAAAGATCTTCGTAGAATATGTAGGAACCAATATGGGCATCCAGGTCCCGCTATTGGTTATTGACCGTAGATATGTCTCGGTCATGTCTACATAGTTCTCGAACCCGCAGGGTCTGCACACTTAAGGTTTGGTGATGTTTCGGTAGTATAGAGTTATGCATGGTGGTGACCGAAGGTTGTTTGGTGTCCCGGATGAGATCCCAGACGTCACGAGGAGCTCCGTAATGGTCCGGAGGTAAATATTGATATATAGGAAGTCCTATTTTGGTCGCCGGAAAAGTTTCGGGCTCATCGGTAGTGTACCGGGAGTGCCGGTAGTGTACCAGGAGACCTCCGGAAGGGGTATTTCGACCCAAGAGGCATCATGGGCTGTGGAAGAGTGAATATCAGCCCTTAGTGGGCTGGTGTAAACTCTCACACAAGGCCCATGTGGCTGGAGAAGAAAACCCAATAGGAAAAGGTGGAAAAAAAGGGGGGGAAAGGACGAATCCTAGTCCTACTAGGATTGGAGGAGAGTCCTCCAATCCTACTTGGTTCGGCCGACTCCTATAGGAGCCTTGGCCCTTGCGCCAGCCTCTCCTCCTCTCCTCCTATATATACTGGTGGATTTTAGGTTTTTGCACTAGTTTTTACGGCCACGTGCTACCCGTTCCACCGGTGCTCCTCTAGATCGGATTTCCGCAGTGCTTAGGCGAAGCCCTGCCGGAATAGCTCCACCACCATCTCCGGAGCGCTGTCATGCTGCCGGAGAACTCTTCTACCTCTCCGCTCCCTCTTGCTGGATCAAGAAGGCGGAGATCGTCATCGAGCTGTACGTGTGCTGAACGCAGAGGTGTCGTCCGTTCGGCGCTAGATCGGAAGGACCGTGATCAAGATCGCGACACGGATCGTGATGAGTTCGCGGGACGGATCGTGATGAGTTCACGGGACGGATCGTGATCGGATCGTGGGACGGATCGTGATGACTTCGCGGGACGGATCGTGATGAGTTTGCGGGACGGATCGTGATTGGATCGCGGGACGCTCAGCCATTTGGATCGCGAAGATGTTCGACTACACCAACCGCGTTTCTTAACGCTTCCCACTTAGCGATCTACAAGGGTATGTAGATCCACTCTCCCTCTTGTAGATCCTCATAACCATGGATAGATCTTGCGCGTGCATAGGAAATTTTTTGTTTCCCATGCGACGTTCCCCAACAGTGGCATCATGAGCTAGGTCTATGTGTAGATGAGATCTCGAGTAGAACACAAAAGGTTTGTGAGCATTGATGCTTAGATTGCTTCCTCCCTTGGTCGTGTTTTGGTTCAGCGGTACTGTGAGATGAAGCGGCCCAGACCAACATTACTCGTACGCTTACGAGAGACCGGTTCCCTCAACCGCAACTTGTTGCATAGATGGCTTGCGGGTGCCAGTTTCTCTCACTTTAGTTGGATCGGGTTCGACAAAGGTAGTCCTTGAGAAGGTTGAAAAGCAACTACTGTATCACCGTTGTGGTTTTTACATAGATGAGAATTGTTCTTGCTAGATACCCATAGCATCCACGTAAAACATGCAACAACAATTAGAGGACGTCTAACTTGTTTTTCAGGGTATGATGTGATATGATATGGCCAATTACATGATGTGATATATGTAATGTATGAGATGATCATGTGATGTATAGATTATAATGACTTGCATGTCGATGAGTACGGCAACCGACAGGAGCCATAGGGTTGTTTTTAATTATTGTATGACCTGCATGTCAATCATTAAGCGCTATGTAATGCTTTACTTTATCGCTAAACGGTAGCAATAGTAGTACAAGCATGTTGGGCGCGACAACCCCGATGGCGACACGTTGATGGAGATCAAGATGATGGAGATCGTGGTGTCTTGCCGGTGACGATGGAGATCATGCCGGTGCTTTGTAGATGGAGATCAAAAGCACAAGTTCATGGCCATATCATGTCACTTATGATTTGCATGTGATGTTAATCCTTTTATGCACCTTGTTTTGCTGAGGCTGACGGTAGCATTATAAGGTGATCCCTCACTTAAATTTCAAGATGAATTGTGTTCTCCCCGATTGTGCACCGTTGTGAAAGTTCGTCATGTTGAGACACCACGTGATGATCGGGTGTGATAGACTCTACGTTCACATACAACGGGTGCAAGCCAGTGTTGCACATGCAGAACACTTGGGTTAAACTTGACGAGCCTAGCATGTATAGACATGGCCTCGAAACACAAGAGACCGAAAGGTCAAACATGAGCCATATAGTAGATATGATCAACATAATGATGTTCACCATTGAAACCACCTCAACTCACGTGATGATCGGACTTGAGTTGGTGAATTTGGATCATGTATCACTCGAATGACCGGAGGGATGTCAATTTCAGTGGGAGTTCTTAAGTAATATGATTAATTGAACTCATTATCATGAACATAGTAGTGTCTTTGCAAAATTATGTTGTAGATTACTTGCTCACGTTGTGGCTCCCTTGAATTTTTATATGTTCCTAGAGAAATAGAGTTGAAAGATGATGGTAGCAATATTGCGGACTGGCTCCGTGATCTGAGGATTGTCCTCATTGTTTCATAGAAGGCTTATGTCCTTAATGCACCGCTCGGTGTGCCAACCCCTCTAGAGTTGTTTGTAGATGTTGTGAACATCTGACAGGCACGTTATGATGACTACTTGATAGTTAAGTGCGTCATGCATTACGGCTTAGAATTGAGGCTCCGAAATTTTTTGAACGTCACGGAACATATGAGATGTTCTAAGAGCTGAAATTAGGATCTTAGGCTCATGCCCGTGTTGCGAGATATGAGTTCTCCAACAAGATTCTTTGCCTGCAAGATGAAAGAGAATAGCTCAATCGTTGAGCATGTGCTTAGATTGTCTGGGTGCTACAATCGCTTGAATCGAGTGGGAGTTAATCTTCCAGATAAGATAGTGATTGATATAGTTCTCCAAGTCACTGTCACTAAGCTACTAGAACTTGGTGATGAACTATAAAATGCCAGGGATAGAAATAATGATCCCTGAGCTGTTTGCGATGTTTGACACCGCGAAGGTAGAAATCAAGAAGGAGCGTCAAGTGTTGATGGTTAGTCAAACCACTAGTTTCGAGAAGGGCAAGAGCAAGGAAGGAAAAATCATGGATAGCAAGTCAGTTGCTGCTCCAGTGAAGCAACCCAAAGTTGAACCCAAACCCAAGACTAAGTGCTTCGATAATGAGGAGAGCGGTCGCTGAAGCGGAACAACCCTAGATACTTGGTAGATAAGATAGGATGGCAACATCGACAAAAGTATATTTGATATACGTTTTAATGATGTGTACCTTGCGAGTACTCCTACTAGCACCTGGGTATTGGATACCGGTTCGATTGCTAAATGTTATAACTCGAAATAAAAGCTACAAACGGAGCACTAGCTAAGGGTGAGGTAACGATGTGTGTTGGAAATGTTTCCAAGGTTGATGTGATCAACATCGCACGCTCTCTCTACCTTCGGGATTAGAGACAAACCTAAATAAATGTTATTTGGTGTTTTGCGTTGAGCATGAACGTGATTAGATCGTGTTTATTGCAACACAGTTATTCATTTAAGTTAGAGAATAATGGTTATTCTGTTTACATGAATAATACCTTCAATGGTCATGCACCCAGTGAGAATGGTTTGTTGAATCTTGATCGTAGTAATACACATGTTCGTAACATTGATGCCAAAAGATACAGAGTTAATAATGATAGTACCACATACTTGTGGCACTGCCGCTAAATGTCATATTGGTATAAAGCGCATGAAGAAACTCCATGCTGATGGATCTTTGGACTCATTCGATTTCGAATCGGTTGAGACATGCGAACCATGCCTCTTGGGCAAGATGACTAAGGACCCCATTTCCACATGGATGGATCGGGCAAGTGATTTATTGGAAATGATACATGTTGATGTATGCAATCCAGTGAGTCTTGTAGCGTGCGGTGGATATCGTTATTTTCTTACCTTCACCAATGATTTGAGTAGATATAGTGTATATTTACTTAATGAAACACAAGTCTGAATTGTTTGAAAGGTTCAAGCAAATTCAGAGTGAAGTTTAGATCATCGTGACAAGTAGATAAAAATGTCCGCGATATGATCGTGGAGGTGAATATCTGAGTTACGAGTTTGGCATACAACTTTAGACAATGTGAAAGTTGTTTCACAACTCACGCCACCTGGAACACCATAGTGTGATGGTGTGTCCGAATGTCATAGTCGTACTCTATTGGATATGGTGCGTGCTATGATGTCTCTTATCGTTTTGCTACTATAATTTTGGGGTTATGCATTAGAGACAACTACATTCACTTTAAATAGGGCACCATCTAAATCCGTTGAGATGACACCATGTGAATTAGGGTTTGATAGAAACCCAAGCTGTCATTTCTTAATGTTTGGGGTTCCGACGCTTGTGTGGAAAATGTTTTCACCTAATGAGCTTGAACCCAAAGCGGACAAATGCATCTTCATAGAATACCCTAAGAATAGTTGGGTAAACCTTCTATCTCAGATCCAAGCATAAAGTGTTTGTTGCTAAAACTAGGTCCTTTCTCGAGAAAAAGTTTCTCTCGGAAGAATTGAGTGGGAGGAAGATAGAACTTGATGAGTTTGTTGAACCTTTGTTCAACCAGAGAGTAGCGCAGCGTAGGAAGATGTTTCTGTGAAGCCTACGTTAGTTGAAGAGGAAGTTAATGATGATGATCATGAAGCTTCGGATCAAGTTACTATCAAACCTCGTAGGTCGACAAGGACGTGTACTGCTCCTGAGCGGTATGACAACCCTGTCTTGGAGGTCATGTTGTTGGACAACGATGAACCTACGAGCTATGGAGAAGCGATGATGGGCCCGGATTCCGACAAATGGTTAGAGGCCATGAAATCCGAGAAAGGATCCATGTATGAAAACCAAGTATAGACTTTGGTAGACTTGCTCGTTGGGCGGCAGGTCGTTTAGTACAAATGGATGTTTAAAATGAAGACATACGCTGATGGTAAATGTCACCATTTATAAAGCTCGACTTGTTGCAAAGAAGTTTACAACAAGTTCAAGGAGTTGACTGCGATGAGACTTTCTCACTCGTAGCAGTGCTAAAGTCTATTGGAATAATGTTAGCAGTTGCTGCATTTTTCAATTATGAAATCTGGCAGATGGATATCAAAACATCGTTTCCTTAACGGTTTACTTGAGGAAAGGTTGTATGTGATACAACCAGAAGGTTTTGTCAGTCCTAAGGATGCTAAAAGGTGAGAAAGCTTCAGTGATCATTCTATGGACTGAAGCAAGCATCTCGGAGTTGGAATATACACTTTTATAAGGTGACCAAAGTTTTTAAATCTATACAAAGTTTATGAGAAACTTGTATTTGCAATAAAGTGAGTGGGAGCACTATAGAGTTTCTGATAAGTATATGTGGATGACATATTGCTATTCGGAAATGATGTAGAATTTCTGGAAAGCATAAACGGTTTTTTGAAAAGAGTTCTTCAAAGGAAGACCTGGATAAAGCTACCTAATTGTTGAACATCAAGATCTATAGAGATAGATCAAGATGCTAGATGAGACTTTCAATGAGTACATACCTTGACAAGATTTTGAAAGAGTTCAAAATGGATCAGTCAGAGAAAGAGTTCTCGCCTGATTTGTAAGGTGTGAAGTTGAGTGAGACTCAAAGCTCGACAACGGTAGAAGAAAGAGAAAGGATGAACATCGTCCCCTATGCCTTAGCCATAGGCTCTATATTATGCCATGTAGTGTACCGCACCTGGTGTGTGCCTTGCCATGAGTCAGTCAAGGGGTACAAAAGTGATCCAGGAGTGGATCACTGGACAGCGGTCAAGATTATCCTTAGTGACTAAAATACTAAGGAGATCTTTCTCGATTATGGAGGCGATAAAGAGTTCATCGTAAAGAGTTACGTCGATGCAAGCTTTAACACCAATCCGGATGACCCGTAGTAGAAATGTGGATACATATAGTGGAGCAGCCATTTGGAATAGTACCAAGTGGAGTGTGGTAGCAGTGTTTACGGTTTGACATAGAGATTTGCAAAGTACACACGGATCTGAATGTCGCAGACCCGTTGACTATAAGACCTCTCTCACATGCAAAGCATGATCAAGCCCCAGAACTCATTGGGTGTTAGATTCATAACTATGCGAATCACATGGTGATGTGAACTAGATTATTGACTCTAGTGCAAGTGGGAGACTGTTGGAAATATGCCCTAGAGGCAATAATAAATTAGTTATTATCATATTTACTTGTTCATGATAATCGTTTATTATCCATGCTAGAATTGCATTGATCGGAGACTTAGATGCATGTGTGGATACATAGACAAAACCATGTCCCTAGAATGCCTCTAATAGACTAGCTCGTTGATCAAAGAATGCCTCTAATAGACTAACTCTACAGGTATCTCTGAGGGTGTCTGTTGGGTTGGCATGGATCAAGACTGGGATTTGTTACTCCGTGTGATGGAGAGGTATCTCAGGGCCCACTCGGTAATACAACATCATAATAAGCCTTGCAAGCAATGTGACTAAGTGTTGGTAATGGAATCTTGTATTACGGACCGAGTAAAGAGACTTGCCGGTAATGAGGTTGAACTAGGTATACAGATACCGACGATCGAATCTCGGGCAAGTAACATACCGAAGAACAAAGGGAACATCATACAGGATTAACTGAATCCTTGACATAGAGGTTCGACCGATGAAGATCTTCGTAGAATATGTAGGAACCAATATGGGCATCCAGGTCCCACTATTGGTTATTGACCGTAGAGGTGTCTCGGTCATGTCTACATAGTTATCGAACCCGCGGGGTCTACACACTTAAGGTTTGGTGACGTTTCGGTAGTATAGAGTTATGCATGGTGGTGACCGAAGGTTGTTCGGAGTCCCGGATGAGATACCGGACGTCACGAGGAGCTCCGTAATGGTCCGGAGGTAAAGATTGATATATAGTAAGTCCTATTTTGGTCGTCGGAAAAGTTTCGGGCTCATCGGTAGTGTACCGGGAGTGCCAGTAGTGTACCGGGAGACCTCCGGGAGGGGTATTTCGACCCAAGAGGCATCATGGGCTGTGGGAGAGTGAATATCAGCCCTTAGTGGGCTGGTGGAAACTCCCACACAAGGCCCATGTGGCTGGAGAAGAAAACCCAATAGGAAAAGGTGGAAAAAAGGGGGGGAAAGGACGAATCCTAGTCCTACTAGGATTGGAGGAGAGTCCTCAAATCCTAATTGGTTCGACCGACTCCTATAGGAGACTTGGCCCTTGCGCCAGCCTCTCCTCCTCTCCTCCTATATATATTGATGGATTTTAGGTTTTTGCACTTGTTTTGACGGCCACGTGCTACCCGTTCCACCGGTGCTCCTCTAGATCGGATTTCCGCAGTGCTTAGGCGAAGCCTTGCCGGAATAGCTCCACCACCATCTTCGGAGCGCCGTCACACTGCCGGAGAACTCTTCTACCTCTCTGCTCCCTCTTGCTGGATCAAGAAGGCGGAGATCATCATCGAGCTGTACGTGTGCTGAACGCGGAGGTGCCGTCCGTTCGGCGCTGGATCGGAAGGACCGTGATCAAGATCGCGAGACGGATCGTGATGAGTTCGCGGGACGGATCATGATGAGTTCGCGGGACGGATCGTGATCGAATCGCGGGACGGATCGTGATGACTTCGCGGGACGGATCGTGATGAGTTCGCGAGATGGATAGTGATTGGATCACGGGATGGATCATGATGAGATCGCGGGACGCTCAGCGATTTGGATCGCGAAGATGTTCGACTACACCAACCACGTTTCTTAACGCTTCCCGCTTAGTGATCTACAAGGGTATGTAAATCCACTCCCCCTCTCGTAGATCCTCATCACCATGGATAGATCTTGCATGTGCGTAGGAAAGTTTTTGTTTCCCATGCGACGTTCCCCAACAAAAGGTATATGTGATATACTTGTTATTGATGTGTACCTTACCAGAACTCATAGTAGCTCCTGGGTATTAGATACCAGTGTAGTTGCTCACATTTGTAACTCCAAGCAGGAGTTGCGGAATAAGCGGAGACTCTCAAAGGACGAGGTGACGATGCGCGTCGGGAATGGTTCCAAGGTTGATGTGATCGCCGTCGGCACGCTGCCTCTACATCTACCTTCGGGATTAGTTTTAAACCTTAATAATTGTTATTTAGTACCAGCTTTGAGCATGAACATTGTATCTGGATCTCGTTTGATGCGAGATGGCTACTCATTTAAATATGAGAATAATGGTTGTTCTATTTATATGAGAGAAATGTTTTATGGTCATGCCCCGCTGGTCAATGGTTTATTTTTGATGAATCTCGAACGTGATGTTACACATGTTCATAGTGTGAGTACGAAAAGATGTAAGATTGATAACGATAGTCCCACTTACATGTGGCACTACCGCCTTGGTCATATTGGTGTCAAACGCATGAAGAAACTCCATGCTGATGGACTTTTGGAGTCTCTTGATTTGAATCATTTGACATGTGCGAACCATGCCTCATGGGCAAGATGACCAAGACTCCATTCTCCGGAACAATGGAGCGATCAACTGACTTGTTGGAGATAATACATACCGATCTATGCGGTCCAATGAGCGTTGAGGCTCGCGGTGGCTACCATTATGTTCTCACCCTCACTGATGAATTAAGGAGATATGGGTATGTCTACTTAATGAAACACAAGTCTGAAACCTTTAAAAGGTTCAAGGAATTTTAGAGTGAGGTAGAGAATCAACGTGACAGAAAAATAAAGTGCCTACGATCTGATCGTGGCGGAGAATATGTCATGAGTTTGGCACGCACCTAAGGAAATGTGGAATTGTTTCACAACTCATGCCGCCTGGCACACCTCAATGAAATGGTGTGTCTGAACGTCGTAATCACACTCTATTGGATATGGTGCGATCTATGATGTCTCTTACCGACTTATCGCTATCGTTTTGGGGATATGCATTAGAGACTGTCGCATTCACTTTAAATAGGGCACCGTCTAAGTCCATTCAGACGACACCGTATGAATTATGGTTTGGTAAGAAACCTAAGTTGTCGTTTCTGAAAGTTTGGGGATGCGATGCTTATGTGAAGAAACTTCAACCTGAGAAGCTCAAACCCAAAGCGGAAAAGTGCGTCTTCATAGGATACCCCAAAGAAACTATTAGGTATACCTTCTACCTCAGATCCGAAGGCAAAGTCTTTGTTGCTAAGAATGGATCCTTTCTAGAGAAAGAGTTTCTCTCGAAATAAGTAAGTGGGAGGAAAATAGAACTTGATGAGGTAATTGTACCTCCACTCGAACCGGAGAGTAGCGCATCACATGAAGTTGTTTCTGTGGAGCCTGCACCGGCTGGAGAGGAAGTTAATGATGATGATCATGAAACTTCAGATCAAGTTCCTATTCAAAGGTCCACTAGGACATGTTCCGCACCAGAGTGGTACGGCAACCCTGTCCTGGAGATCATGTTGTTGGACAAAGGTGAACCTTCGAACTATGAGGAAGCAATGGCGGGCCCAGATTCCAACAAATGGCTTGAAGCCATGAAATCCGAGATAGGATCCATGTATGAGAACAAATTATGGACTTTGTTGGACTTGCCTGATGATAAGCGAGGCATAGAAAATAAATGGATCTTTAAGAAGAAGACTAACACGGATGGTAATGTGACCATTTATAAGGCTCGGCTTGTCGCTAAGGGTTATCAACAAGTTCAAGGAGTTGACTACGATGAGACTTTCTCACCCGTAGCGATGCTGAAGTCCGTCCGAATCATGTTAGCAATTCCCGCATTTTATGATTATGAGATCTCGCAAATGGACGTCAAAATGGCATTCCTTAATGGCTTCCTTAAGGAAGAACTGTATATGATGCAGCCGGAAGGTTTTGTGGATCCTAAAGATGCTAACAAGGTATGCAAGCTCCAGTGGTCCATCTATGGGCTGGTGCAAGCATCTCGGAGTTGGAACATTCGCTTTAATGAGGTGATTAAAGCGTTTGGGTTTATAGAGGTTTATGGAGAACCCTCTATTTACAAGAAAGTGAGTGGGAGCTCTGTAGCATTTCTCATATTATATGTGGATGACATATTTTTGATGGGAAATGATATAGAACTTTTGGAAAGCATAAATGCCTACTTGAATAAGTGTTTTTCAATGAAGGACCTTGGAGAAGCTGCTTACATATTGGGCATCAAGATCTATAGAGATAGATCGAGACGCCTCATAGGTCTTTCAAAAAGCACATACCTTGATAAGATATTTAAGAAGTTCAATATGGATCAGTCCAAGAAGGGGTTCTTGCCTGTGTTACAGGGTGTGAGATTGAGTATGACTCAATGCCCGACCATGGCAAAGGATAGAGAAGAGATGAATGTCATCCCCTATGCTTCAGCCATAGGCGCTATTATGTATGACATGCTGTGTACCAGACCTGATGTGAACCTTGCCATAAGTTTGGTTGGGAGGTACCAAAGTGATCCCGGAGCGAAACACTGGTCAGCGGTCAAGAATATCCTGAAGTACCGATAAAGGACCAAGGACATGTTTCTCGTATATGGAGGTGCCGAAGAGCTCGTCGTAAAGGGTTACATCGATGCTAGCTTCGACACAGATCCGGATGACTCCAAGTCACAAAACCGGATACATGTATATTTTGAACAGAGGGGCAGTCAGCTGGTGCAGCAGCAAGCAAAGCGTCGTGGCGGCATCTACATGTGAAGCGGAGTACATAGCTGCTTCGGAAGCAGCAAAGGAAGGAGTCTAGATGAAGGAGTTCATCACCGACCTAGGAGT
This sequence comes from Hordeum marinum, assembly GCA_022496015.1. Taxonomy (NCBI): domain Eukaryota; kingdom Viridiplantae; phylum Streptophyta; class Magnoliopsida; order Poales; family Poaceae; genus Hordeum; species Hordeum marinum. The sequence continues at coordinate 150,000,040 of CM039674.1, forward strand.
GATTCCCAATGCGTCGGGCCCGATGACTCCATTATGTGACAACACTGGAGCTTTTGCCCTTGCCAAGGAGCCCAGGTTTCACAAGAAGACAAGACACATCAAACGCCGCTTCAACTCCATTCGTGATTACATTCAGGAAGGAGATATAGATATCTGTAAAGTACATATGGATCTGAATATCGCAGATCCGTTGACTAAACCTCTCTCACGAGCAAAACATGATCAACACCAGAACTCTATGGGTGTTCGATACATCACAATGTAACTAGATTATTAACTCTAGTGCAAGTTGGAGACTGTTGGAAATATGCCCTAGAGGCAATAATAAAATGGTTATTATTGTATTTCCTTGTTCATGATAATTGTCTATTGTTCATGCTGTAATTGTATTAACCGGAAACTGTAATGCATGTGTGAATACATAGACCACAACATGTCCCTAGTGAGCCTCTAGTTGGCTAGCTCGTTAATCAATAGATGGTCGGTTTCATGACCATGGACATTGGATGTCGTTGATAATGGGATCACATCATTAGGAGAATGATGTGATGGACAAGACCCAATCCTAAGCATAGCACAAGATCGTGTAGTTCGTTTGCTAAAGCTTTTCTAATGTCAAGTATCGTTTCCTTAGACCATGAGATTGTGCAACTCCCGGATACCATAGGAATACTTTGGGTGTGCCAAATGTCACAATGTAACTAGGTGAATATAAAGGTACACTACGGGTATCTCCGAAAGTGTCTATTGGGTTGGCACAAATCGATACTGGGATTTGTCACTCCGTGTGATGAAGAGGTATCTCTGGGCCCACTCGGTAAGACATCATCATAATGAGCTTAGTGTGACTAAGGAGTTAGCCACAGGATGATGTGTTATGGAACGAGTAAAGAGACTTGCTGGTAACGAGATTGAACAAGGTATAGGGATACCGATGATCGAATCTCTGGCAAGTATCATACCGGTATACAAAGGGAACTGTATACGAGATTGATTGAATCCCCGACATCGTGGTTCATCCGATGAGATCATCGTCGAGCATGTGGGAGCCAACATGGGTATCCAGATCCCGTTGTTTGTTATTGACCGGAGAGGTGTCTCGGTAATGTCTACGTGCCTCCCGAACCCGGAGGGTCTACACACTTAAGGTTCGATGATGCTAGGGTTATAGGGAAATAGTGTACGTGGTTACCGAAGGTTGTTCCGAGTCCCGGATGAGATCCCGGACGTCACGAGGAGTTCTGGAATGGTCCGAGGTAAAGATTCATATATAGGAAATGAGGTTTTGGTCACCGGAAGTGTTTCGGGCATCACCGATAACGTACCGGGACCACCGGAAGGGTTTTGGGGGTCCACCGTGTGGGGCCACCGGCACCAGAGGGCTGCATGGGACGCAGGTGGGAGGGAAACAGCCCTTAGTGGGCTGGTGCGCCTCCCACAAGGGCCCAAGGCGCAACACTTGGTGGGAGGGGGGCAAACCCTAGGGGCATATGGGCCTTAGGCCCACCTAGGGCGTCGCCCCTCCCTCTCCCTCTCTGGCTGCCGCACCAGATGCCATCTGGGGCTGCCGCCAGCCCTAGGGTGGAAACCCTAGGGGCTGCGCCCTACCTCCTCATCCTCCTATATATAGTGGGGGTTTTGGGGGCTGCCAACACATGAGTTCCTCTCCCTCTCGGTGCAGCCCTAACCCTCCTCGTCCCCCGTAGTGCTTGGCGAAGCCCTGCCGGAGTACCATGCAGCTCCACCGTCACCACGCCGTCGTGTTGCTGGAGCTCTCCCTCAACCTCTCCTTCCTCCTTGCTGGATCAAGGCGTAGGAGACGTCACCGGGTTGCACGTGTGTTGAACGCGGAGGCGCCGTTGTTCGGCGCTTAGATCAGAATCCACCGTGATCTGAATCGCTGCGAGCACGACTCCACCAATCGTGTTCTAGTAACGCTTCCGCTTTGCGATCTTCAAAGGTATGAAGATGCACTCCGCCTTTTCTCGTTGCTGGTATCTTCATAGATAGATCTTGGTGACACGTAGGAATTTTTTTGATTTACTACTACGTCTCCCAACATTAACGACCTCCGCTGCAGTAGATGACTTTGTAGGATTTTTGCGGGGGTTGCGCCTAGGTGGTAGGCCATCTCGCAAAACTTTTGCTGGAGCAGCCGGGACAATGGGAGCTGATGTGGAAACTGTGCGGCGATAGTCGTCTGTGGATGTTTCTCTGATCAGGAATTTCAGTCGTGGCACCTTCTTTCATGGGCATTGTAGTGCCAGCAGCCCCACGTGTGGAGTCCGAACCAGATGAGCAGGTATCTTCCTTGTTTGGGTTAAGCTTTGGAGCACTCACTTCATCACTTGTCGAGCGGTTACACGGGATCGTGACAACATCCCTCATTGACAGCAGCATAGGCTCAACCTCAGCAATCCTTACAAACACTGACTCGTCGTTGTCAGATAGTCGTGCATCATAAATACCAATCGCTCCACTTGTAGTATGTACCTCTGCAGCTGGCACAGATGGATGCTTAGGTACATCACAACTAGCAGCAACATTTGGCGTAGCGGCAGCAGGGTTGTTAACTGGCGGCGCATGAATGTATGCATTGCCGGACGTTGCCAACTTTGAGTGAATGCGTTCTAAAGGGTCTTTGTTAGTAGCTTTGGTCAGGCGTGAGACAATATTATTTACCCTACAAAAAATGTGGAACAAAGAGATATTAGTGAAAAGTAACATGCATGAAATAAAATGTGGTGAAAAGAAACAAGTAATTGCCATGCATTCGAACATAGAAATCCATAATTGATGTGTCAGAGTTAGCAATGTATGACAATCATGAATTTCAATGTATGTTGTATGCTAGTTGCCATCTGAGTAAGCTAGTATCTGCCATGGCAGGTAGAAATTACCATGTTGGAAAATTTAGAGTTGCCATATGAAGTGAAGTAAAGTTGTCTCTGAATCTGGAATGCATCAAACATAACATATGGGTTGCCATGATGAAGATGCTACAAATGCGATGTAATTTTTCAAAAAAGTGAACTCCACAACACGCGCTTGTTCAAAAAGTAGTTACATTAGGACAATAGAATACAAAAATATTAAAACAAGAGCATGCCTCTTGAGTTGTTTCCTCAAATCTTTAAGCACAAAGGGATCACCGGTATTCGACAATGACACACGAGGAGACGATCGAGTGGATGAAATGCCAGCGGCAGTGGGTGCCCCTTTGTTCAACCAGGAGGCAGCACGAGAGGGGTTGGGTGCCTGTTTCTGTTTAGTTGCTCGACCATCGACTGTCGTCTCCCTGTCAACAAAAAGCAAAATTGAAAAACACAAGTAAGAGAAAATAAATCATGGCATGCAACTCATAAAAAAAATACAGGTGTGATATGCCACAACGAACAAACAACAAACCTCCTCTTAGCGGCAACAAGATCAATCCTATGCTTCTTGCCATGAGGACCCTGAGCATCAGCCTTTGTAGTCCTACCCCTCTTCGAGGGAGAAACACCCGCATCACTCGCAATGGTTGAAGCATTGCCTCCCTTCGATGGAGGATCAACATCTGGAGCCTTGCCGTTGCTTTCGCCAGCAGGAACTTCACGAGATTTCACATGATCACTACCACGCTGCACATTCTCCGTGACATCATGGCCGTCCTTTGCAGGCCCAACATCTATTCCACCCAAACCATCCCCAAAAGTATCCTCTTGGGTCTCAAGGAGCTCCGGAGAGCTGTTGTAATCGTACCGACCATGACAACCAGTTGGGCGATGTGTGCATTCTCCAACAAAAGAGGTGAAGTGCCTCACAACTTCATCACCATCAAAACCGGCTAATGATGTTCAACCCTCAACCAACTTCCCAAGCAAGTTGGTCATGCCAGAAGCAAACTGTCCAACTAGGTACTCCACGGGAGCCCTGGCCTAAATGACAGCAAAACAGTAAACAACTTCATACACGAAAAAAGATTACAAAAAAAGTGGACAAGAAATCGCGAGAGATGCAAAGAACTCCATTGAAAAAAAAAAGATTCATGAAAGAACGATTGCCGGTGTAAATATTTCAGGGGTGCACGATGGAGCTGGATGCACATCCATCCACTTGACGAAATTACGTGGCCCATCGGACACACTGTAGTCAATAGCATGCTTGGCCATCAACTAAAAAATGAGCGAAAAAAGTAGGCGTCAAAAATGACATTACCAACAAATATGGGGTGGCACAGACAAACAAATTTTTGTGTGAAGTGCATAGATGGTGTGTATTTTCCGTACTACCTATTTGGAATACATGTGTGCATGCTGGAAAAAAAGTGCAGCTGGCAAGTCTGGAAAGAACCACATTTGCCATGTGATGTACAGTTTATTTGCCAGTTTGAGAGCAGTAAGGTACACGCAAAGGGAAAAGCACAGAGGTAGTTGATGCTAATATTGGAATATGGCTGTCCTGTAAAGTATGTTACATTTGCCATGTGGGGGACAAAACATAACTGCCAAGTAGTTTGGGGTGTATGCCCCATTTTTGTAAAAAAGAACTATAAATGGACAAACAACTTATTATTATTATTATTGTTGTTGTTGTTGTTGTTGTTTGGCAATGTACTTCAAAATTACCATGAAAGAAGTAAGATATCACTAACCTGCAGTTTGCCATACTTGGCGTCAGTTATCCTGTCCGCGGCAAGCACATCCTTAACAATGTCGTACGTCCAGGTGGAGACAACAAATTTATGTTGGGGAGGCACACCTCCTATTGCATCGAGGTCGACGGTAGATAAATCAAGGTGATCGACGTACATGAGCTGATAAATACAAAAAAATGTAAAAGTAGGTAAGACAAAACATGTCAGAATCCAAGGAGTGCCATTTACATAGCGATATGATTGCCATGTATCAACTTCTAAAAATACACCTACATGGGCATTGGAAAACGGCAAAACAAGAGAGCACACTGAAAAATAAAGTATGTATCCAATTTATATGCACTCATGTAGCAAAAACTATAGATGACATGCATCAACATCTATACTAGCCATCCACAAATGAACCAGAGTTGTCATTGTATGACATATGGAGTTGCCATGCAGAATGAACTGGAGCTCCAATGTAGAGTCAACCAAAAGTTTCCATGTGTTGACAATTGAATTTGTCATGTGTGAACAATTGGGGGTGTCGCGGCTGAACAACTACAGTTGCCATGCGTGATCAAATACAGTTGCCGCATATTTTGCTTACTAAAAAAGCATACCAATAAGATATAATTCAAGCTTGAATGCCCCTAGATTATTACGCTATCTGCATTATCGATGAGAAACGAACGAACCCATATTAAAAACACATATTACGAACAAGCAAGAATATCATTAGATGTAGGCGGTAGCCCTTCTGGTACATCTTGTTTGAAAGGGCATCATGCAGGAAGTCAGCGATGAATTTGCACCAATTCATGTTCTTCACATCATCTAGTTTGACCTGCAAAAAAGCAAAGATTTAAAAAACGTCAATACATACGCAAAAAGCATCACCAGCCATTACGGAACAACAAATAGATGAAGAACATTCATCAGGATAGGGAAACATTTATTGCTTAAACGTAGCGACGTGTTAGGCGCAAAGACAAACGAAATCAAGTACATTAGCAGCTTCATCTTGGATACGTCGCCGTGGGTTTTCATCTTCTCCAGCGAAGTTGCAAGCACCGTCTTATTAGGCATAGTTAACTCACTAGGAAACAACTCGGGGAACAATTGTTGCTCAATATCATTGTTCGTCTGATAAGGAACAATCAATTCCCCACGGGGGACACCTAATGTGCAGAAAACGAACTCCTCGTCCAAAGGCAGTCTTCCATGCCCCGGGATGACAAATTCCCTGAACGCAGGGTCATAGATCTCCCGAAGTCAAACACAGACAGGGTTCACCAGATTTGAGCACAGGACATTCATCAAAGACTGCATCCCCATATCTTCGACGACTTTCTTCTAGTCATCACTAAAGCCCTTGGTCATTAAAGTCAACCGTTCTTCTGCAAGAAATAAACACATTGATTCTTGTCATGTTTAATAAATGAATGAAAAATATATATAACACTAATAAAACATGGGAGGGCGAGGGAAGAACCTCATCACCGTATTTCCCGGGACCAGCCACATGTTGTCGTGGGAGTGGCTCCACGAAGTCGTCATCATCGTCTTGCTAGTCAATGCGAACCATGATTCTTTAGTAAGAACAAGCACACATTAGTATGAAGATAGAGGAAAAGTGCATGAGGAAAACATGGAGAAGCGAGAATCACACAAAAAAAGGGAAACTGACATGTTTAATAGACATACGGACGACAAATGTCATGAACAAACAAAGACTGATGGCAAACAACACAATTGATGTTCGCACAAAAAAATGTTGTGGGTTAGAAATGTTTGCAAACCATAACACAAAAAATGAAGTTGTCATACATGCAAAAGGTGGGGACTAGCACATTTGCAAACTAAAGCATTACATCAAAATCTTGTGTGTTGTTACACATACATAGTTGCACGTTTGCAAAACGGAAGAAAGTGAACAGGATGCATTTGTAATGTGGCCCTGCTAAGTAAGTAAAGTATAGAAGTTGCCATGAAACACTACGGAATACATGGAAAGAAGAAACCTTGGTGTAGAAATAGGGAGTTGACAGCTTCTAGATAAAATACATTAGACAATTGTCGTGTAACACTACCGAAAGCAAAGGCAGAAAGTGTATTGGGTAAAAAGAGGGAGTTGCAACCTGCAAACTGAAAATAAAATAGGTAACTGCCATGTAACACTTGAAATGCATGGCAAAAAGAGTATGTTGTGGTAAAGTGAGAGTACCCATGAGCTCCTAAGAACAGTAGGCAGCTGCCAAAACAGAAAAACTGATGAACCGGGATGGCAAATAAAGTCTTGCTGTAAATAGATAGTTGTCATCTGCTTATGAGCACAATAGGTAATTCACACCCTGAATCACTGTAGAAAACATGGCATATGACATTTTGGGTTCAGTAGGCAGTTGCCATCTAATAAGTAAACATAATGGAAAATTGTAGGTGAACCAACATAATCAGTTTGCCATGTTTGCACAAAGCGTCATGGCAAATGAAGTCTTGGTGTAAAACATGTTGTTGACGTCTGCTTAAATGCAGAGCTGGTAAAATTGGCCCCTGAATCAGTGCAAAAACATGGCAAGTGGCAGTCTGGGTTCAACTAAGTAGTTGTCATCTACTAAATAAATAGAGGGGCAATTTGTAGTTGAACCAGTAGTTTAAAGTTGCCATGTTTGCACAAAACAGCATGGCAAAATAAGTCATTTTCAAGGAACACCCAACTGCCATTACCTAACAAAACAAACTGAAAAATAACAACACAGTAGGTAATTGATACCACGAATCACTGTAGAAACATGGCAACTGATATGTTGGGTTCAATAGGCAGTTGTCATCCAATTAGTAAGCATAATGGAAAACTGTAGGTGAACCAACAGAATCAGGTTGCCCTGTTTTGAACAAAGCAACATGGCAAATGAAGTCTAGGCGTAAAACAAGTTGTTGTTGTTTGCTTAAATGCAGAGCAAGTAAGAGATGACCCCCTGAATCAGTGCAAAAACATGCCAACTAACAGTTTAGGTTCAACTAAGTACTCCCTCCGTTCTTAAATATAAGACATTTTAGAGATTTCACTATGAACTACATATTGATGTATGTAGTCATATTTTAGAGTCTAGATTCACTCATTTTGCTCTGTATGTAGTCTATAGTGTAATCTTTACAAGGTTTTATATTTAGGAACGGAGGGAGTAGTTGCCATGTACTAAATAAAGAGAGGGGCAATTTGTATCTAAACAAGTAGATTAAAGTTGCCATGTTTGCACGAAACAACATGGCAAATAAGTCAGTTTCAAGGAACATACAACTGCCATTACCTTACAAAACGACATGTTTCGACAATTTAGATCTAGGGATCATACCCTGCTCTCACGACCGGATTTCGATCACGACAACACCCCTAAAAATGAGAAATTGTTGCCTACAGGACAATCAACAAGAAAACACAGCAAAATCGATGCAATCTAGACCTGAGGGCGTCTAATCTCTCAAAACAAAGAATGCATCGCGCGCGGAACGGCGAGCATTGCCGACGTGACTTCCATCGCGGCGGCAAAGGAACTAGGTAATGTCGGCCTAACGACACACCTGTGACTCCCTCGTCGACATGGATCATTAAAGCGACCCGAAATCCACATGAATCTCGACGGAATCAAGGAGCAAATGAATCAGGTAAAGAGGGGGGAGATTTGCACCACTAGATGAACCAGGGGAAGCGATGATTACCTTACCTATGCGCGGTGATTGTTCCGACGACGATGCTCCAGTTGCTTGAGCACCAACGACGACCACGAAGACCGGCTACTCGTCCGCCGCCGCCTAGAACTTGTCGTTATCCTCGAATGGGGATGATGGTGGGTGGAAATGGGGAGAGAAGCCAAACAGGGTGGGGGAAATGCAGCGCGCGGGAGTGGAATAGCAGACGGGAGAGGAGACGAAGAGGAGACGTGTGCGACGTGCGGGCGCGACGAAAGTTCCACCGCACGCCGGTTTGGCAACCGCGATCACTCCGTGCGAGAAACGGGTGTGCGGACGAACTGATAAAACGTCCACACACGAGCTAACTCCTACGTGGTACAGAAAATCTGTCAAAACTTGTCAAGATTCGTGCAAACACGAATGGACGACGATCCATATGTGTGGACGAGTTGCAAAGCGCCCGCATTATCTTTTCCGTTAATTTATCATTTAAAATTTGAAAAATCTTTCTACAATAAAAATCCAAAAGAGTTTATATTTAATAATGAAATCGGGCGCACGCCTCCTTGCCTTGGAAGCACCCGCGACGTCAGTGTGTCTGATATCTCATTTTTTTCCAGTCAAATCTTGCAAGAGAAGGTGAGTGAACATTTTGAACCCGACAGTGGCTGGATGTTACGTATAAAAGGCCTAGGCCGAAGCGCTCATACGATTCAACAAATCGGATTACCACCACGAACGTAGCCCAGTGCGTCACTTGGAAGAAGACTCTACACGAGCTCAACCGCGCGTGGGCAGTGAAGGCAATGGAGATCGAATCCAACCCGAAGTATTGCAGAGCTCAACCGCGCGTGGGCAGTGAAGGCAAGGGAGCACCATCAGAGCAGGACCGGCTGACTGGCCTCCCGGACGACGTCCTGCACTCCATCGTCGGCCGGGTCCCCCTCAGACAAGCCGTCCGCACCAGCGCCCTCTCCACGAGGTGGGCGTGCCTGTGGCTCCACGCGCTCGCCGCCTCCGCCGTCCTCGACTTCACCGACCGCGACTTCATACGCGGCCAATCCCCGGTGCAGATCGTGGCCACGGTGAACCGCTGCCTCGAGGTCCACGGCGCGGCGCCCATCAACGTGTTCCGCGTGGCGTTATCCCCGTTCGACGTGTTCAGGCGGGACGTCGTCCGGTGGGCCGCGGCCGCCTTGGGGAGAGGCGCCACGGAGGTGGGGGTGGATCTCACGCAGCACGCCGATGGTCGCGGGGCTCTGAAGCTTCCCGGGGACCTCTTCCAGGCCGAGAGCTCCCTCGCGGTGCTCAGCCTCGGCCGTTGCAGCCTCCGCGACGTCCCGCCCGGCTCGGCGGGGCTCACCGGCCTGACATCGCTCTCCCTTAACCACGTCGACGTCACCGACGATGCTGCCCGGGATGTGGTCTCTGGGTGCCGGCTGCTCGAGTTTCTGAGCCTGAAGAGCTGCAACCTTCTCGTGTATGTGAGGGTCGCCGGCGAGAGGCTGCGGGGCCTGGAGATCGTGCGCTGCCTGGCCATGCGGCACCTGCAGCTGGCCGCGCCCGTGCTGGAGTCCGTGGCCTACCACGGCGACATCCTCTGCTGGAGAGAGGACGAGCCGTCCGGCGTGGAGTTCGTTGGCCCAGGCGGCACTGGGACGCGGTCCGATGCCAGGCCGGAGCTAAAGGACGCGTACCTGTCCCACATCGGCTACGGCGAATACGACGAGGAAATTCACGAGTTCGGCTACTCAGGCTTCCTAGAACAGGTCGCACATGCCAAGATTTTGACACTTTGTTCCGTGGGCTTTGCGGTACGATATTCATACTTGTTCCTGCGGTCTTGCTTAGGAAACCAATTAGGCGATTAACGGTGTCTTCTGTAAGATCAGCACATGGAAGTAGAGCGATCGTTCGCTATGGGCGGTGTGGATGCCCCGAACCTAGAAGAGCTGCAGCTGCTGGTGGACTCCATGGGCGACAGCGATGTTACACACTTCTCCGGATTCTTCGAGCTCGTCGCGGCGCCGCTCCTCGAGCGCCTTTTTATCCGGGTAAGCTTCCTGATACACAACCCATTCGAAGTCAAACCTGACTTCCCATGGCGTGCGAGGCCGCCTCTAACAAGCTCGAACTTGCAGCTCCCAGACGCTTGTGGCGGCACGGGCACGGCGGCGACCGGCGAGGACGCGGATATCCTTCTCGACTACGAGATCGCTCTCGACCACCTGACGTTCCTCAAGCTGGTGAACTTCCGAGGGACGAGGCGCGAGCTGCGGCTGCTAAGGTTCGTCCTGCGAAGGGCTCCTGTCCTCGAGCAGCTGGTGCTCGTCACCCCGGAAGACGTGGGAGCTCTGGGAGACCATGACCAGCACAAGAGCGTCCACCTGCTCCTTAAGGTCATCCAAGAGCACGTGTCAGAGATCAGCAAGGCGTGGCTCTGGCAGGAGCCTCGCGTCACCGTGTGCCGGCCGAGGGAGGACGACAGCCCGAGCCCTGCTCACACCAAGTACTACCACCATGATCAGGCATAGTTCAACTAGAGCTAATTAATTAGGTCCAAGAACCCAGAAGCCCGTTCAAATAAGTTAAGTGCAACTCACGAATCCAGGACACGTTATCAAGAAGACGGTCATCCAACAAGAGATTGAACTGAAAAATCAATCTAAGAGCATCTCGAACACAGACGCGCGCAGACACGGTGCGTTAAAAGTTTTCTATAACATCGAAATAACGCCTTTATGCGTAGAACTACTCAATTGTTTCATCATGCGTCCAAACAATTTAGCGTAGCAGCATGCCGCTTCAGCAGACGCTGTAAAATAAAGCGTGCACGTCCAAGCGGTGCACAAACAACATATACAAGATGATCTCAAATATGCAAAAGATGCAAATTTCACACGAACAAGATGATCTCAAACATCAATGAGAAACATAGCATAGTTTAGATTCATAGCATAGTTCAAAATATGCAAGCTTCGCACAAACAAGATGATCACAAACAAGTTCACACAAACCAATTAAACATGAACAATCATTCCTCATCTTTCTCCTCCTCGTTTGCCTCTTCCAATTCGTCCATTTCTTCTTCCGATTCTCCATCCTATTGTTTGTCCTCTTCTTCATTGGAAAGTCGGACGGTGTTTGCACTATGAATAAAGACATCATGCGAAGGCATGTGAGGCACACCGGATGCTCTCATGCCACCCATGCCTCCCGTAGGTGCTTTCATGCCTCTCATGAGAGACGCAAAACTCATGTCTCTCATGGGAGCACCCATGGAAGTTCACATGCCTCTGATGCCATCCATGGTAGCTCCCAAGCCTCCCATGGAAGCTCCCATGCCTCCCATAAAAGCTCGCATGCCTCCCATAAGTGCTCCCATGCCTTCCATAGGTTTGAGACCAATTGTTGGAGCCAACACTCATAGTCGACATATATGCGTCATCATTGAAACTACAAAGTAGTATCACAAAGGAAAACTAAATCAATCTACATATGTGCACATTTTTCAACAACAACGAAACAAAACAAAAAATTATACCTTGTGAGCATTTCATCGAGCACTATGTATGCATCGGCCGCCAGGGCAACAAATTGCAAGGTTTCCGACGCTTCGGGCAGTGGAGGGGCGACCGGCCTCACTCCTACCTTCTTCTTTATCACCGCTTTCCTCTTCTTTTGGGACGTCGTCATCATCACGGTCGCGGTGTCTGCCATGCTTCGTTTGCACGCGGAGCTCCGTGGGTTCGCGGTCGGTGGTGGCACGCCGCCACCCTACGCGCTCGTCCGAGGCGGCATGAAGAGCCCGCGCGCGAGGCCGCTGTTCAGAGCCGCAGTGGCGCCGCCGCCGACGGCGGAGGTCCATCCCGCACTAGGTTTTGCGGCGGCGGCGGCGGCTAAGAGGTCGCGCATGTATGGAGGGTTTAGGGGGATGTCGGAGCGCCCGTCCATGGCTGGATGTCGGCGGCGGCGGCACGGGGCAAGACGAAAGCGGGCGTGGGCGGAGAGTTTAGTGGCGGTTGCTCGCTTCACGCACGATTTCTTCCTGCCGCGCACGTGGTTGCGGACGATCGAAAAAAGCTGCGGGGGATGCTGTTCTGTTCGGCGCGCGGAGTGGTTTTTAGTGCGCTAGAGATTTTTTGCGTGTCTGCTGGAGCTGCCGATTCGGTCGCACGCGCGCTAAAATTTCCCTTTTTCACACGCGCGGCTTATTTAGCGTCTCTGTTGGAGATGCTCTAACGAGAAGGTGGCTCAGATCCAAAGCTGACTTCATTTTAATGGATGATAATAATATAAGATACTTCCAATTGATTGTTAATGGCCGACGTAGGAAGAAATGTATTTACAGTCTTCAAAAAGATAAGGGGCGGATCCAAGGTCAGGAAGAGTTTAAAAAGTATATCACAAAATACTACAAATGTCTGTTCGGGCAAACGTCTAAAGGAAACATCACCCTTGACGAGACTCGAACAGATGATATTCCACAAGTCACGACAGAAGAAAACGATATCCTTAGAGCAACTCCAACAGACATGCAACGACACCACGGCCTAAAGTTTTTTACACACCGAAATAAGCTTTTTTTAGCGCGGCATGGCGCCTGCTCCAGTAGGCGCTGGAAAAAAGGCGCGGCGATAAAACTCCAAGAGGCGCGCTAAATTTAAAGCGCTCGCGCCTAGCACAAACAACATTTCTCACTTTTTGAATCATCAAGAAGACTAAAATCACAAAAATAAATAAACAATAATAGTTCATAGCATTGTTCATAAACATAGTTCAAGTAACGATATGAACGAAAATGATAACTAGGTAGATAAAAACTAGAAAACTACTCCTCCTCCTCGCTCCTCTCGGTGGTGTAGTCCGGCGTGGGGAAGGCGTCATCCCAGCGATCATCATTCTCGCTCCATGTCGATGTGTGTCTCAGTTCGCACTGCGCTACCGCTGCAGCCTTCCGCTCATGCTTGTCCGCCCGCTTCGCGGCTCGCACCGCCCTCTGTCGCGCCTAGAACTCACGCTCATCGATGGCATCCCGCGGGAAGCGCTGGTGCCACACCTCCATGGCATGCTCGTCCGCCTCAGCGATGAGGAGGCGACGCTCCTGCCTCTGCTGGATGTGGCGGTCCTCCGTAGTGATTAGCCACGGGAGAGGCGCGCAGGCGTGCGCCTCCTTGCGCATTCGGACTTCCAAAAAATTTATCTGTGACCGTGACCTCGCGAGCCACCATGATGTCGCATCGTACGCACAGGAGGCTGCTTGGGCGGTCTCAAACGTCCCGAGCCCAAGGTGTGTATCACCAGAGTGTACCTCCTCGTAATACACACTGGAGGGGTGGCCGCGGATGTAGCGGTAGCCGGAGAAGCTCCGGGGGCGCAGCGGCATTGTGGTGACAAGGAAGAAGGGCGATGGGGGCAGGGAAGAAGGGCGCGACGGCGAAGGTGGCGCAGCGAAGGCGTAGTCGCAGGCACTGGGGGTGGAGGTTTGGGGGCGAACGCGCGGGGGTTTTATAGGGTGCGATGGATTCCATGCGCCAAAACTGTCGCACACGTTGCTGCTTTTTTCCGCGTGCATCGTTTCTTTTTACGCGCGAGTTTTTCCACGCCTGCTGGAGCGCGCAAACTACCCACACACGCAAAAAGGTGTTTTCTCCCATGCGCGCCAAGTTTGCCGCGTGTGTTGGAGATGCTCTTACTGCCTCATTCTCAAAAGAGGAGGTGAAAGCAGCGGTGTTTCAAATGGAACACAACAAAGCTTTTCCGGTAGAATTTAATCAGAATATATGGGATATCATCAAGATTGGCCTTTTGAAATTGTTCAGTTCTCTTCATGTCAGCCGACTTGATCTATTCAGACTTAACTTTGGCGAGATTGTGTTGTTACCGAAGGTTAAGGAGGCAGAACGGATCCAACAGTTCAGACCAAGATACCTTCTTAATGTCAGCTTTAAGATTTTCACAAAAGTGGCTATGAATAGGATAAACTTGGTTGCTGAACATGTTGTCCAACCATGTCAAATGGCGTTCATGCAAGGAAGAATCATACTCGATGGGGTTGTACTCCTGCATGAGACCGTTCATGAAATGCACCGGAAAAACATGAGTGGAGTAGTATTCAAAATTGACCTTGAAAAAGCATATGACAAGGTCAAACGGTCTTTCCTTCAACAGGCCCCAAGGATGGAAGGTTTCTCCGATAAATGGTTCCAATGGATCCAAAACTTTGTAACTGGAGCTAGTGTGGCCATCAAAGTCAATGATAATGTGGGCCACTACTTTCAGACAAAGAAAGGACTGTGCTAGGGTGACTCCATGTCCCCAATGTTATTTAACATTGTTGTTGGCATGTTGGCTATTCTCATTGAGTGCGCCAAGCAAGATGGCTAGATTGCAGGAGCAGTGTCACAACTTGTGGATGGTGGCCTCTCTATTCTGCAATATGTTGATGATACAATTCTTTTTATGGAACATGACCTTGACAAGGCTCGAAACCTAGAACTATTTCTTTTGGTGTTTGAGCAATTGTTGGGTCTTAAAATTAACTTACATAGAAGCAAATTGTCCTTCTTCGAAGCAGTCGTTGAGTCGGCGGCCTATTATGCTGACCGGTTTGGTTGCACGCATGGCCAATTCCCGATTAGGTATTTGGAAATATCAATTCACTACCGGTGTCTCACTACTGCGGAGTGGAAGCATGTAGAGGGGTGTCTCGAGAACCGGTTGAGCAGTTGGAAAGGAAAGCTGCTCTCAGTCGGGGGACGATTGGTTTTGATTAAATTCGTCCTCACAAATATGGTTCTCTATATGATTTATTTCCTCCAACTGCCAAAAGGGGTCTTGCAAAGATTGGACTATTTTAGATCCAGATTCTTTTGGCAAGGAGATGTGAAAAAGAAAAATACAGACTCGCCAAATGGAGTGTGGTTTGTAGGTCGAAAGACCAAGGTGGCCTTAGAATTCATTGTAACAGCCCGAGACCAACGCTCCAGATTCCTTCCGGTTATTTTGAGTTTTGTCGTGTGTTTCATTTGGTTGTCGCATTCATCATCGCATAATTTGCACCATCCGCATTCCATTGGCACTCCGTTGTTGTCATTTTTTAAAACTTGCATCTGTTCGTAGTTGTTTTGGTTCTCTCCGGTCTTGTCGTTGATCATTTCGTGACCAACCACGCACGCACGCACCCGCGACATCTTTAAAATATTGTTTTTTAAAGTGCGTATAAAATTGTCTTGAAATTGGTCGAAAGTTGGCGTGCGGACTTCTTATGTTGTAGGTAGACCTCCTGCCAAATTTTGTCGCATTCGGAGGTCGTTTGATAATCCAACAATCAATTGTACCGGCACCATCATCGGTTAAATTAGCAAACGTTTCAGTGTTTCAAAACTCTAGCATGGGCCTCACACTTCCCTCTCTTCTTGGCCCAACCCCCTGTACACAGCCCACTACCACCTAGCCTCGAAGTCGTCCGTTCACGATCGTACGGTCCGAAAACGGACTAAATCAGCTAACCCTAACCACCCTTCCCTATTTAAACCCTTCCCCATGTCATTTTTAGGCAAACCTAACCCTAAAACCTAGCCTGCCATGCAACTGCAGCCACCCACATCGTTTTCTGTGCCGACGAACCCACTTCCACCACTTGTCTAGCCAGCCTCCCACCTGCGCCACCACCTGAGCTCGCGCCCCAGCCAACCGATGGCCGACATGTCACCCCGACCCGCCGCCTCCACCACGCCCGCGCCGCCATGCGTCCCCACCAACTTAATGACACTTAGCAACTTGTTTCCTCGTACTAGCAACTTGTTTAATACTTGCATGCATGTATTCCTAATGACACTTAGCTACTTTCTTCATTCATCCGTTGCATGCATGTGGCGTATTAATGATTCCTCTTAACGAGGAAAAAACTTTACTTTTCAAGCGGTCATTAAATTTTGCCCTGGTACCTGTAATATGAGTTTGTGGCCTTGTATAAGGGAATGGAGGGAGTATTATTCATGTAAACATAATAACCATTATTCTCTAACTTAAATGAATAACCTTATTGCAATAAACACGATCTAATCACGTTTATGCTCAATGCAAACACCAAATAACATTTATTTAGGTTTATCACTAATCCCGAAGGTAGAGAGAGCGTGCGATGGTGATCACTTCATCCTTGGATACACTTCCAACACACATCGTCACCTCACCCTTAGCTAGCCTCCATTTATTCTGTAGCTTTTATTTCGAGTTACTAACATTTAGCAACCGAATGGTATCCAATACCCAGGTGCTACTAGGAGTACTAGCAAGGTACACATCAATAACACGTATATCAAATATACTTCTGTCGACATTGCCAGCCTTCTTATCTACCAAATATCTAGGGTTGTTCCGCTTCAGCGACCGCTCTCCTCATAATAGAAGCTCTTAGTCTCGGGTTTGGTTCATCTTTGGGTTGCTTCGCTGGAGCAGCAACTGACTTGCCATCCATGAAGTTTCCCTCCTTGCCATTACCCTTCTCGAAACTAGTGGTTTTACTAACCATCAACACTTGATGCTCCTTCTTGATTTCTACCTTCGCGGTGTCAAACGTCACGAACTGCTCAGGGATCATTATTTCCACCCTGGCATTTTATAGTTCATCACGAAGCTCTAGTAGCTTAGTGACAGTGACTTGGAAAACTATCACTTTCTTATCTGGAAGATCAACTCCCACTCGATTCAAGCGATTGTAGCACCCAGACAATCTGAGCACATGCTCAACGATTGAGCTATTCTACTTCATCCTACAGGCAAAGAATCTTGTTGGAGATCTCATATCTCACAACACGGGCACGAGCCTGAGATCCCAATTTCAGTGCTTAGAACATCTCATATGTTCCATGACGTTCAAAACGTTTTGGAGCCTCAATTCTAAGCCGTAATGCATGACATACTAAATTATCAAGTAGTCATCGGAACGTGTCTGTCAGATGTTCACAACATCTACAGACGACGCTAGAGGGGGTGGCGCACCGAGCGGTGCATTAAGGACATAGGCCTTCTGTGCAGCAATGAGGACAATCCTCAGATCACGGACCTAGTCCGCAATGTTGCTACCATCATCTTTCAACTCTATTTCTCTAGGAACATATAAAAATTCAAGGGAGCTACAGTGGGACCTAGTAATCTACAACGTAATTTGCAAAGACACTACTAACTATGTTCATGATAATGAGTTCAATTAATCATATTACTTAAGAACTCCCACTCAAATTGACATCCCTCCGATCATTCGAGTGATACATGATCCAAATTCACCAACTCAAGTCCGATCATCACATGAGTTGAGGTGGTTTAAATGGTGAACATCATCATATTGATCATATCTACTATATGACTCATGTTCGACCTTTCGGTCTCTTGTGTTCCGAGGCCATGTATGTACATGCTAGGCTCATCAAGTTTAACCCGAGTGTTCTACGTGTGCAACACCGGCTTGCACCCGTTGTATGTGAACGTAGAATCTATCACACCCGATCATCACGTGGTGTCTCGACACGACGAACTTTCGCAACGGTGCACACTCGGGGAGAACACAATTCATCTTGAAATTTAAATGAGGGATCACCTTATAATGCTACCGTCGTACTAAGCAAAACAAGGTGCATAAAAGGATTAACATCACATGCAATTCATAAGTGACATGATATGGCCATGAACTTGTGCTTTAGATCTCCATCTTGAAAGCACCGGCATGATCTCCATCGTCATCGGCAAGACACCATGATCTCCATCATCTTGATCTCCATCAACGTGTCGCCATCGGGGTTGTCGTGCCCAACATGCTTCTACTACTATTGCTACCGTTTTAGCGATAAAGTAAAGCATTACATAGCGCTTAATGATTGACACGTAGGTCATACAATAATTAAAGACAACCCTATGGCTCCTGCCGGTTGTCGTACTCATCGACATGCAAGTCATGATATTCTATACAATACATGATCATCTCATACATTACATATATCTCATCATGTAATTGGCCATATCACATCACAACATACCCTGCAAAAACAAGTTAGACGTCCTCTAATTGTTGTTGCAAGTTTTACGTAGCTGCTATGGGTATCTAGCAAGAACAATTCTCACCTACGCAAAAACCACAACGGTGATACATAAGTTGCTTTTCAACCTTCTCAAGGACCGCCTTTGTTGAATCCAATCCAACTAAAGTAGGAGAAACAGACACCTGCCAGCCATCTTTGTGCAACAAAGTTACACATTAGTCGATGAAACCGGTCTCTCGTAAGCGTACGAGTAAGTTTGGCCCCAACCGCTTCATCCCACAATACCGCTGAATCAAAACACGACCAAGGGAGGAAGCAATCTAAGCATCAACGCTCACAAACTCCTTTGTGTTCTACTCGAGATATCATCTACACATAGACCTAGCTCTGATTCCACTGTTGGGGAACGTTGCATGGGAAACAAAAATATTCCTACGCACACGCAAGATCTATCCATGGTGATGAGCATCTACGAGAGGGAGAGTGGATCTACATACCGTTGTAGATCGCTAAGCGGGAAGCGTTAAGAAACGCAGTTGATGTAGTCGAACGTCTTCGCGATCCAAATCGCCGAGCATTCCGTGATCCCATCACGATCCATCTCGCGATCCAATCACGATCCGTCCCGCGATCCCATCACGTTCCGTCCCGCGATCCAATCATGATCCATCCCACAATCTAGTCGTGGTCCTTCCGATCTAGCGCCGAACGGACGGCACCTCCGCATTTAGCACACGTATAGCTCGATGATGATCTCCGCTTTCCTGATCCAGCAAGAGGGAGCGGAGAGGTAGATGAGTTTTCCGGAAGCACAATGGCATGGTGGCGGTGGTGGTGAACTAATCCTGCAGGGCTTCGCCTAAGCACCGCAGAACTAATCTAGAGGAGAAACATATCTAGAGGAAGAAGAGGGTAGCACATGGCAATTAGGGTTAGCTTTCCCCTCTAAATCCTCTAGTATATATAGGATGGAGGTAGGGGAGGAGGCAGCCTCAAACGCTCAACAGTTAGCCGAAATTGGAGGTGGAGGAGTCCTACTCCAATCCTATTAAGAGTAGGATTCCTCCTTTATGTTGGAAATATGCCCTAGAGGCAATAATAAAGTGATTATTATTATATTTACTTGTTCATTATAATTATATATTGTTCATGCTATAATTGTATTAACTGGAAACCATAATACATCTGTGAATACATAGACCACAACATGTCCCAAGTGAGCCTCTAGTTGGTTAGCTCGTTGATCAATGGATGGTCACGGTTTCATGACCATGGACATTGGATGTCGTTGATAACGGGATCACATCATTAGGAGAATGATGTGATGGACAGGACCCAATCCTAAGCATAGCACAAGATCGTGTAGTTCGTCTGCTAAAGCTTTTCTAATGTCAAGTATCATTTCCTTAGACCATGAGATTGTGCAACTCCCGGATACCGTAGGAATACTTTGGTTGTGCCAAAAGTCACATTGTAACTGGGTGGCTATAAAGGTACACTACGGGTATCCCCAAAAGTATCTGTTGGGTTGGCACGAATCGAGACTAGGATTTGTCACTCCGTGTGATGGAGAGGTATCTCTGGGCCCACTCAATAAGACATCATCATAATGAACTCAATGTGACTAAGGAGTTAGCCACAGGATGATGTGTACGGAACGAGTAAAGAGACTTGCCGGTAATGAGATTGAACAAGGTATAGGGATACCGACGATCTAATCTCGGGCAAGTAACATACAGATAGACAAAGGGAATTGTATACGGGATTAATTGAATCCCCGACATCGTGGTTCATCCGATGAGATCATCGTGGAGCATGTGGGAGCCAACATGGGTATCTAGATCCCGCTGTTGGTTATTGACTGGAGAGGTGTCTCGGTCATGTCTACATGCCTCCCGAACCCGTAGGGTCTACACACTTAAGGTTCGATGACGCTAGGGTTATATAGGAATAGTGTACGTGGTTACCGAAGGTTGTTCAGAGTCCTAGATGAGATCCCAAACGTCATGAGGAGTTCCAGAATGGTCCGAAGGTAAAGATTCATATATAGGAAGTGAGGATTTGGTCACCGGAAGTGTTTCGGGCATCACCGGTAATGTACCGGGACAACCGGAAGGGTTCCGGGGGTCCACCGAGTGGGACCAGCAGCCCCGGAGGGCTACATGGGCCAAGAGTGGGAGGGAACCAGCCCTTAGGTGGGCTAGTGCGCCTCCCACCTCATCCCAAGGTGCAGCAAGGAGGAGAGGGGGCAAACCCTAGGCGTAGATGGGCCCTAGGCCCACCCTAGGGCGCACTCCCCCCTCTCCCTGTCTTGGCCACTGGCCATCCCCATCTAGGGCTGCCACACCCCCTAGGGTGGGAACCCTAGAGGGGGTGCACCCTCCTCCTCTTCTTATAAATAGTGGAGGGTTTTGGGGCTGCCAACACACAAATCTCTCTCTCTCTCGGCGCAGCCCTACCCCTCCTCCTCCTCGTCCTCCGTAGCGCTTGGCGAAGCCCTGCCGGAGTACCACGCAGCTCCACCGTCACCACGCCGTCGTGCTGCCGGAGCTCTCCCTCAACCTCTCCTTCCTCCTTGCTGGATCAAGGCGTAGGAGACCTCGTCGGGCCGCATGTGTGTTGAATGCGGAGGCGGCGTTGTTCGGCGCTTAGATTAGAATCCATCGTGATCTGAATCGCTGCGAGTACGACTCCACCAACCGCGTTCTGTAACGCTTTCACTTTGCGATCTTCAAAGGTATGAAGATGCACTCCCCCCACTCGTTGCTGGTTTCTCCATAGATTGATCTTGGTGACACGTAGGAATTTTTTTGATTTACTACGATGTTCCCCACCAGTGGCATCATGAGCTAGGTCTATGCATAGAATCTATGCATGAGTAGAACACAAGTTATTGTGGGCGTCGATCTTATCAATTTGCTTGCCGTTACTAGTCTTATCTTGATTCGGCGGCATTGTGGGATGAAGCGGCCCGAACCGACTTTACACGTACGCTTACATGAGACTGGTTCCACCGCCTGACATGCACTTGTTGCGTAAGGTGGCTAGCGAGTGTCTATCTCTCCCACTCTAGTCGGATCGGATTCGATGAAAAGGGTCCTTATGAAGGGTAAATATAAATTGGCATATCATGTTGTGGTTTTTGCGTAGGTAAGAAACGTTCTTGCTAGAAACCTATAGCAGCCAAGTAAAAACTTGCAACAACAATTAGAGGACGTCTAACTTGTTTTTGCAGCATATGTCGTGTGATGTGATATGGCCAAAGGATGTGATGTGATATATGTGATGTATGAGATTGATCATGTTCTTGTAATAGTATTCACGACTTGCATGTCGATGAGTATGACAACCGGCAGGAGCCATAGGAGTTGTCTTAATTTATTGTATGACGTGCGTGTCAATCAAAAACGCCATGTAATTACTTTACTTTATTTCTAACCGTTAGCCATAGTAGTAGAAGTAATAGTTGGCGAGACAACTTCATGAAGACACGATGATGGAGATCATGATGATGGAGATCATGGTGTCGTGTCGGTGACAATGATGATCATGGTGCCCCGAATATGGAGATCAAAGGAGCAAGATGATTTGGCCATATGATGTCACTATATGATTGCATGTGATGTTTATCATGTTTTACATATTATTTGCTTAGAACGATGGTGGCTTAAATAAGATGATCTCTCACTAAAATTTCAAGAAATGTGTTCCCCCTAACTGTGCACCGTTGCTAAGGTTCGTTGTTCCGAAGCACCACGTGATGATCGGGTGTGATAGGTTCTAACGTTTGCATACAACGGGTGTAAGCCAGATTTACACATGCAATACACTTAGTCTGACTTGACGAGCCTAGCATATACAGACATGGCCTCGGAACACGGGAGACCGAAAGGTCGTACATGAGTCGTATAGAAGATACGATCAACATGGAGATGTTCACCATTGATGACTAGTCCGTCTCACGTGATGATCGGACACAGGCTAGTTGACGTGGATCATGTGTCACTTAGATGACTAGAGCGATGTCTATCTAAGTGGGAGTTCATTAAATAATTTGATTATGTGAACTTAATTATCATGAACTTAGTCTAAAATTGTCTTTACAATCTATATTGTAGACCCAATGGCCCACGCTAATGTTGCCCTCAACTTCAACGCATTCCTAGAGAAAACCAAGCTGAAAGACGATGGAAGCAACTATACGGACTGGGTTCGTAGCTTGAGGATCATCCTCATAGCTTCCAAGAAATTATATGTCCTTGATGCACTGCTAGGTGACGCACCTGTTTTCCCAGCAACTCAAAACGTTATGAACGCCTGGCTTTCGCGTAGTGATGATGACTCCCTGGTTCAGTGTGGCATGCTTTACAGCTTAGAACCGGGGCTTCAAAAGCATTTTGAGCAACACGGAGCATATGAGATGTTCCAAGAGCTGAGAATGGTTTTCCAAGCTCATGCCCGGGTCAAGAGATATGATCTCTCCGACAAGTTCTTTAGTTGTAAGATAGAGGAAAAGAGTTCTGTCAGCGAGCACATACTCAAAATGTCTGGGTTGCACAACCGCTTGTCTCAGCTGGGAGTTAATCTTCCGGATGACTCATTTATTGACAGAATCCTCCAGTCGCTTCCACCTAGCTACAAGAGCTTTGTGATGAACTACAACATGCAGGGTATGGAGAAGTCCATTCCTGAGTTGTACTCGATGTTGAAATCAGCGGAGGTCGAGATCAAAAAGGAGCATCAAGTGTTGATGGTCAATAAGACCACTAGTTTCAAGAAAGGCAAGGGTAATAAGAACTTCAAGAAGGACGGCAAAGCAGTTGCCGCGCCCGATAAGAGAGTTTCCGGGAATAAGAAGAAGAATGGACCCACGCCTGAGACTGAGTGCTTTTATTGCAAGGGTACCGGTCACTGGAAGCAGAACTGCCCCAAGTACTTAGCGGATAAGAAGGACGGCAATGTTAAAGGTATATGTGATATACTTGTTATTGATGTGTACCTTACCAGCGCTCGTAGTAGCTCCTGGGTATTTGATACCGGTGCAGTTGCTCACATTTGTAACTCCAAGCAGGAGCTGCGAAATAAGCGGAGACTAGCAAAGGACGAGGTGACGATGCGCGTCGGGAATGGTTCCAAGGTCGATGTGATCGACGTCGGCACGCTACCTCTACATCTACCTTTGGGATTAGTTTTAAACCTTAATAATTGTTATTTAGTACCAGCTTTGAGCATGAACATTGTATATGGATCTCGCTTGATGCGAGATGGCTACTCATTTAAATCTAAGAATAATGGTTGTTCTATTTATATGAGAGAAATGTTTTATGGTCATGCCCCACTTGTCAATGGTTTATTTTTGATGAATCTCGAACGTGATGTTACACATGTTCATAGTGTGAGTACCAAAAGATGTAAGGTTGATAACGATAGTCCCACTTACATGTGGCACTGCCGCCTTGGTCATATTGGTGTCAAACACATGGAGAAACTCCATGCTGATGGACTTTTGGAGTCTCTTGATTTTGAATCATTTGACACGTGCGAACCATGCCTCATGGGCAAGATGACCAAGACTCCGTTCTCCGGAACAATGGAGCGAGCAACTGACTTCTTGGAGATAATACATATCGATGTATGCGGTCCAATGAGCATTGAGGCTCGCGGTGGCTACCGTTATGTTCTCACCCTCACTGATGACTTAATCAGATATGGGTACGTCTACTTAATGAAACACAAGTCTGAAACCTTTGAAAAGTTCAAGGAATTTCAGAGTGAGGTAGAGAATCAACGTGACAGGAAAATAAAGTGTTTACGATCTGATCGTGGTGGAGAATATTTGAGTCGCAAGTTTGGCATGCACCTAAGGAAATGTGGAATTGTTTCACAACTCATGCCGCCTGGCACACCTCAGCGAAATGGTGTGTCTGAACGTCGTAATCGCACTCTATTGGATATGGTGCGATCTATGATGTCTCTTATCGACTTACCGCTATCATTTTGGGGATATGCATTAGAGACTGCCACATTCACTTTAAATAGGGCACCGTCTAAGTCCGTTGAGACGACACCATATGAATTATGGTTTGGAAAGAAACCTAAGCTGACGTTTTTGAAAGTTTGGGGATGCGATGCTTATGTGAAGAAACTTCAACCTGAGAAGCTCGAACCCAAAGCGGAAAAGTGCGTCTTCATAGGATACCCCAAAGAAACTGTTGGGTATACCTTCTACCTCAGATCCGAAGGCAAAGTCTTTGTTTCCAAGAATGGGTCCTTTCTAGAGAAAGAGTTTCTCTAGAAAGAAGTAAGTGGGAGGAAAATATAACTTGATGAGGTAATTGTACCTTCACTCGAACCGGAGAGTAGCGCAGCACAGGAAGTTGTTTCCGTGGAGCCTGCACCGGCTGGAGAGGAAGTTAATGATGATGATCATGAAACTTTAGATCAAGTTGCTATTGAACCTCAAAGGTCCACAAGGACACGTTCCGCACCAGAGTGGTACGGCAACCCTGTCCTGGAGATCATGTTGTTAGACAACGGTGAACCTTCAAACGATGAAGAAGCGATAGCGGGCCCGGATTCCAACAAATGGCTTGAAGCCATGAAATCCGAGATATGATCCATGTATGAGAACAAAGTATGGACTTTGGTGGACTTTCCCGATGATCGGCGAGCCATAGAAAATAAGTGGATCTTTAAGAAGAAGACTGACGCAAATGGTAATGTGACCGTCTATAAGGCTCGGCTTGTCGCTAAGGGTTATCGACAAGTTCAAGGAGTTGACTACGATGAGACTTTCTCACTCGTAGCGATGCTGAAGTCCATCCGAATCATGTTAGCAATTGTCGCATTTTATGATTATGAGATCTGGCAAATGGACGGCAAAACGGCATTCCTTAATGGTTTCATTAAGGAAAAACTGTATATGATGCAGCCGGAAGGTTTTGTCGTTCCTAAAGATGCTAACAAAGTATGCAAGCTTCAGCGCTCCATCTATGGGCTGGTGCAAGCATCTCGGAGTTGGAACATTCGCTTTAGTGAGGTGATTAAAGCGTTTGGCTTTATACAAGTTTATGGAGAACCCTGTATTTACAGGAAAGTGAGTGAGAGCTCTATAGCATTTCTAATATTGTATGTGGATGACATATTGTTGATGGGAAATGATATATAACTTTTGGAAAGCATAAAGGCCTACTTGAATAAGTGTTTTTCAATGAAGGACCTTGGAGAAGTTACTTACATATTAGGCATCAAGATCTATAGAGATAGATCGAGACACCTCATAGGTCTTTCACAAAGCGCATACCTTGACAAGATATTGAAGAAGTTCAATATGGATCAGTCCAAGAAGGGGTTCTTTCCTGTGTTACAGGGTGTGAGATTGAGTACGACTCAATGCCCGACCACGGCAGAGGATAGAGAAAAGATGAGTGTCATCCCCTATGCTTCAGCCATAGGCTCTATTATGTATGCCATGTTGTGTACCAGACCTGATGTGAACCTTGCCATAAGTTTGGTAGGTAGGTACCAAAGTGATCCCGGAGCGGAACATCGGACAGCGGTCAAGAATATCCTGAAGTACCTCAAAAGGACCAAGGACATGTTTCTCGTATATGGAGGTGTCGAAGAGCTCGTCATAAAGGGTTACGTCGATGCTAGCTTCGACACACATCCTGATGACTCCAAGTCACAAACCGGATACGTGTATATTTTGAACGGAGGGGCAGTCAGCTGGTGCAGCAGCAAGCAAAGCGTTGTGGCGGCATCTACATGTGAAGCCGAGTACATAGCTGCTTCGGAAGCAGCCCAAGAAGGAGTCTGGATGAAGGAGTTCATCACCGACCTAGGAGTGATTCCCAATGCGTCGGGCCTAATGACTCTACTCTGTGACAACACTGGAGCTATTGCCCTTGCCAAGTGTAAGAGCACATTTCTCCAAGTGTGGTTTTGGTAATTGATGACACCCCTATGGACTAATGGTTGCCTTGAGTTATATTCGAAGGATTTGTCCATAGGCACTTCTTGAAGTCCATCTCTTGGGTTTCAAGGAGTTTATATGATGACCGAGGTGGTATTGAAGGTTTATCCAAAGATTGGTCATGTGAGAGTTGAGATTATTGCAATCATGTCTTAAGAAGGAGGTTGTGTGAGCATTCATGATTACCTTCAAGACATCATCTTTATGAAGAGAGAAGATAAGATACAACGTTGATCAAGACTAATTCAAAGAGTGAATCAAGTGATTAACACACAAAGCATGCAAGATGTACAGAGAGGGATCAAGTGATCCCATGGTATGGTAAGCATTGTCCATTACGCTTTGTGTACTAACCCATGTTCCTTGTGAGAGTTCTTTGTGGGGCTAGGCATATTTCCATGGGATTGCATCAAGAGGAAGATCCCATACAACCCATGAAAGATGACATCAAGTGGTGATCGTCATCAAGGTTGCAATGTGCAAGCTCAAGTGAAGCATCACGAAGAGATCATGCTTGAGGATCGCCGTTCATTGTGGTGACAATGGACTTGTGAAGATGTGCCGAAGAGTGGCTCACCCATAGTGGAGTATGGTGGAGCAATCATCTAGTCTTCATCAAGCTAACGCAATTAAGAAAGGTGGTCCATCTTGAGGAAGTCAAGATCATCATCATCTAGCTCAAGTGGACTATGTGCAAGGCTAAGGTTTGACCTTGATAGGGTTTTCTATTTTACCGGTCTCATAGTGGTAGTTGGGAGACTAGGTTATAGGGTAGGTAACTGTGCTATCAAGGGGGCTCTCAAGTGAGTAGCTTGATCGTATCGTTCGTTGAGAGCTCAAACCATTGCATTCTTGGCATCATCATCTTTCTTGGTTCTTGGTTGATTTTTCTCTTTGAGGTTTCTTGAGCTTATGGTCAACTTCATGACAAGCTCAAGTTCATCGAAAATGGAGTCCATATGCATATTCTATGATGTTTTCGATGTTGGAGTTCTTGTTGATTCTTCATTGCAAGAGGTTTCTCATCTCTATACCTTTGGCATTTTTATATTGCCTCTTCTTAAGAAAACCTGAATCCAACAAGCTTGAGTTTGCTCAATTTGGAGCTCATTTGTAGAAGTTGTGGCAGTTCTGGTTTTGACTGTTTCCTTCCATTTTCCTAGCCGAGTAGTGGTAGGTGCTACAGTTCAGTGGATAGCGGTAGTACCGCTCCTCGGAGCGGTAGTACCGCATGTGGCATGAAAGTAATTTTTTACTTCCGCTCCGGGAGCGGTAGTACCTCATGTGGCACGGAAGTAATTTTTTACTTCCGCCCCTTGGGCGGTAGTACCGCAAATGACTTCCGGTACTACTGTGTCGGACTTTTTCGCAGCTTCGCCATCAGCGGAGGTAGGCACGGAAGTAATTTTTTACTTCCGTGCATCTCCAAGTGCTAGTCTCTCCCGACCATGCGGTAGTACCGCACGGGCTCGCGGTAGTACCGCTCCGGCGGTTCTACCGCTAGTTGCCTAGTGCAATCGGCCCGAGTCTAATACTTCTGTGGGAGCGGTAGTACCGCATGTCGCAGCGGTAGTACCGCAAGACCTTGCGGTAGTACCATGATATTTTGCGGTAGTACCGCGACGCGCGGGGCTGAGGGTGGAGATAATGGTTGGATCTTTTCCCCCTATAAAAGAGGGGTCTTCTTCCCCAATGGATCTTATCTTTTGAGCTCGTGTTCTTCCCCCATTGTTGACCTTCTTTGAGCTTGCTAACTCTCAATCCCTCCAATGATTCTTGCTAGTTCTTGAGGGAAAAGAGAGAGGAGATCTAGATCCATATTTCCACCAATCACTTTCTCCTCTAAGTGGGGGGAACCCCTTGGATCTAGATCTTGGAGTTCTTCGTGTTCTTCTTTGTTCTTCCTCTCATTTTCCTCCCTAGCATTAGTTGCTTTGGTGGTATTTGGGAGAGAAGGACTTGGGCACTCCGTGTGCCCTTGCCATTGCATTTGGTGCATAGGTTTGAGTTCTCTACGGAGATACGTGGAAGTGAGAAGTTGAGAAGCTTATTACTCTTGGGTGTTTGAGCACCCTAGAGCTTGTTCCTCTTGGGTGCTTTGGCGCCCTAGACGGTTGGTGGTGCCTCGGAGCTCAATCATTGTGGTGCAAAGCTTCGGGCAAGCTTTGGGGTCTCCAATTAGGTTGTGGAGATTGCCTCGAGCATTTGAGGTCATCTCGGAGCCACAATCCATTGTGGTGAAGCTTCTTGGTGTCGTTGGGAGCCTCCAATTCAGTTGTGGAGATTGCCCCAATGTTGTTTGTATGGGTTCGGTGACCACTCTCAAGGGTCCATTAGTGGAATCACGGCATCTTGCATTGTGTGAGGGCGTGAGGAGATTACGGTGGCCCTAGTGACTTCTTGGGGAGCATTGTGCCTCCACACCACTTCGAACGGATATTAGCATCCGCAAGGGTGTGAACTTCGGGATACATCATCATCTCCACGTGCCTCGGTTATCTCTTACCCAAGCCCCTTTACTTATGCACTTTACTTTGTGATAGCCATATTGTTTCTTGTTATATATCTTGCTATCACTTAGTTGTCTATCTTGCTTAGCATAAGTTTTTGGTGCACATAGGCGAGCCTAGTTGTTTTAGGTTTTGTGCTTGACTAATTAAACGATAGTTTTATTCCATATTTGTTCAAGCCTAAACCGTAATTATTATAAAGCGCCTATTCACCCCCCTCTAGGCGACATCCACGTCCTTTCACCAAGGAGCCCAGGTTTCACAAGAAGACGAGACACGTCAAGCGCCTCTTCAACTCCGTTTGTGGATATGTCCAAGATGGAGATATATACATTTGTAAAGTACATATGGATTTAAATGTCGCAGATCCGTTGACTAAACCTCTCTCACGAGCAAAACATGATCAACACCATAACTCTATGTGTGTTCGATACATCACAATGTAGCTAGATTATTGACTCTAGTGCAAGTGGGAGACTGTTGGAAATATGCCCTAGAGGCAATAATAAAGTGATTATTATTATATTTCCTTGTTCATGATAATTGTTTATTGTTCATGCTATAATTGTATTAACCGGAAACCATAATACATGTGTGAATACATAGACCACAACATGTCCCTAGTGAGCCTCTAGTTGGCTAGCTCGTTGATCAATAGATGGTCACGATTTCATGAACATGGACATTGGATGTCATTGATAACGGGATCACATCATTAGGAGAATGATGTGATGGACAAGACCCAATCCTAAGCATAGCACAAGATCGTGTAGTTCGTCTGCTAAAGCTTTTCTAATGTCAACTATCATTTCCTTAGACCATGAGATTGTGCAACTCCCGTATACCATAGGAATACTTTGGGTGTGCCAAACGTCACAACGTAACTGGGTGGCTATAAAGGTACACTACGGGTATCCCCGAAAGTATCTGTTGGGTTGGCACGAATCGAGACCGGGATTTGTCACTCCGTGTGACGGAGAGGTATCTCTGGGCCCACTCGGTAAGACATCATCATAATGATCTCAATGTGACTAAGGAGTTAGCCATGGGATGATGTGTTACAGAACGAGTAAACAGACTTGCCGGTAACGAGATTGAACAAGGTATAGGGATACCGACGATCAAATCTCGGGCAAGTAACATACCGATAGACAAAGGGAATTGTATACGGAATTAATTGAATCCCCGACATCGTGGTTCATCCGATGAGATCATCATGGAGCGTGTGGGAGCCAACATGGGTATCCATATCCCGTTGTTGGTTATTTACCGGAGAGGTGTCTCGGTCATGTCTACATGCCTCCCGAACCCGTAGGGTCTACACACTTAAGGTTCGATGACGCTAGGGTTATAGGGAATAGTGTACGTGGTTACCGAAGGTTGTTCGGAGTCCCGGATAAGATCCCGAACGTCACGAGGAGTTCTCAAATGGTCCGGAGGTAAAGATTCATATATAAGAAGTGAGGATTTGGTCACCGGAAGTGTTTCGGGCATCACCGGTAATGTACCGGGACCACCGGAAGGGTTCCGGGGGTCCACCGGGTGGGGCCATCGGCCCCCGAGGGATACATGGGCCAAGAGTGGGAGGGAACCAGCCCTTAGGTGGGCTGGTGAGCCTCCCACCTCATCCCAAGGCGCAACAAGGAGGAGAGGGGGCAAACTTTAGGCGTAGATGGGCCCTAGGCCCACCCTAGGGCGCCCCCTCTCTCCCTCTCTTGGCCGCCGACCATCCCCATATAGGGCTGCCGCACCCCCTAGGGTGGGAACCCTGGAGGGGGCTCACCCTCCTCCTCCTCCTCCTATAAATAGTGGAGGGTTTTGGGGCTGCCGACACACAGATCTCTCTCTTTCTCAGCACAGCCCTACCCCCCTCCTCCTCGTCCTCCGCAGCGCTTGGCGAAGCCTTGTCAGAGTACCATGCAGCTCCACCGTCACCATGCCATCGTGCTGTCGGAGCTCTCCCTCAACCTCTCCTTCCTCCTTGCTGGATCAAGGCGTAGGAGACGTCACCGGGCTGCACGTGTGTTGAACGCGGAGGCGCCGTTGTTCGGCGCTTAGATCGAAATCCACCACGATCTGAATCGCTGCGAGTACGACTCCACCAACCGCGTTCTTGTAACGCTTCTGCTTTGCGATCTTCAAAGGTATGAAGATGCACTCCCCCCACTTGTTGCTGGTTTCTCCATAGATTGATCTTGGTGACACGTAGGATTTTTTTTGATTTACTACTATGTTCCCCGTCACTTTCCACTTGGAAACTCTTTCCACCTCTCCACCTTTGGATTTTTTTCCTTGTCAAACCTCATGGGATTTAGTGAAGGCTTCAGACAGCCCATCAGGGGTTGGTTTAACTCCTCCCACAGCCAATTTGGCCTCTTGGGTCAAGACACCCCTCCCGATGGTCCCCCGGTACCCTCCCGACACTCCCGGTACACTACCGATGAGCCTGAAACTTTTCCGGCGACCAAAACAGGACTTCCTATATATCAATCCTTACCTCCGAACCATTACGGAGCTCCTCGTGACGTCCGTGATCTCATTCATGACTCCTAACAACCTTAGGTCACCACCATACATAACTCTATACTACCGAAACGTCACCGAACCTTAAGTGTGCAGACCCTGCGGGTTCGAGAACTATGTAGACATGACCGAGACACCTCTACGGTCAATAACCAATAGCGAGTCTGGCAACTCTCTTTACTCATTACGCAATACAAGATCCCATGGCTAACACTTTTAGTCACATTGCTTGCAAGGCTTGCTGTGATGTTGTATTACCGAGTGGGCCCTCAGATACCTCTTCGTCACACTGAGTAACAAATCCCAATCTTGATCCATGCTAACCCAACAGACACCCTCAGAGATACCCGTAGAGCACCTTTATAGTCACCCAGTTACGTTGCGACGTTTGATACACACAAGGTACTCCTCCGGTGTCAGTGAGTTGCATGATCTCATGGTCATAGGAACAGATACTTGACATGCAGAAAACTGTAGCAATAAACTGACACGATCATATGCTATGTTTATAGTTTGGGTCTTGTCCATCACATCATTCTCCAAATGATGTGATCCCATTATCAAATGAGATCTCATGTCCATGGCTAGGAAACCTTAACCATCTTTGATCAACGAGCTAGTCCATCAGAGGCATACTAGGGACATGGTGTTGTCTATGTATCCACACATGTATTTGAGTTTCTGATCAATACAATTCTGGCATGGATAATAAACGATTATCATGAACAAGGAAATATGATAATAACTAATTTATTATTTCCTCTAGGGCATATTTCCAACATAGATGATTTAGTTGTGTATGCTTCACCTCTTGCCATGATGAACAACATTTAAGATGATTGTTTAGTTAAACAACATTAATCGCATTTCTCGTAACATGGAGAGTTATTATTTTGTTATATGTATGTTCTCCTTCTCCATTTAAAATTGCTTTAATTCCATCTTCACCTTACGCCGTGACCACCCATGTTAAAAACATTTAATATTGATGACTACCTAAAGGATAGTGAACTAAATAATTCGAATGTGAAGTTTCGTCAATATGCAGCTCGTTGCATATTGAACTTCACTTAATGTGTAGTAGTTGATTGTGTGCTTTGCCATGACTTGCATAATTAAATGGACATGAATCATATTTGATTGTGAATCATGTCATGAACATGTTGTGGTGTTTACCATGTCATTTGCTTGTTTCCGGATTGCTTCTTCTCGATAGAGTTCCGAAAGCATTTCGGAGTGTGGGGATTCGTTCGACTACGTTGGCTTGTCTTCTTCACGGATTCATTCTTCTTCCAAGCGGGATCTCAGGCAAGATGACCATTTTCTTGGATACCACTACTATCATTTCTATGCTAGTTGTCTTGATTCTATCGTTATGTCTCATTACCTACCACTTGTGTGTCAAGCCTCCCAAAATGCCATGATAAGCCTCTAACCCTCCACATCCCAACAAACCATTATTTGGCTATGTTACCGCTTGCTCAACCCTTTTTATAGCGTTGTTAGTTGCACGTGTAAGTTGCTTCCATGTGACAACATGGATATCTTGAGATATCATAATATTGTTGCTATTTAATTTAATGCACATACATACTTAGTAAAACGTGGAAGGTTTGGCCTTTTGCTTGGTGTTTTGTTCCATCTTTGCCGCCCTAGTTACTTGTGTACCAGTGTTATGTTCCATATTGAGCGCTCCAAACATGCTTGGGGTTGTTATGGGGACCCCCTTGATTTTTGTTTTGGCATAAAACTCTTCTAGCAAGGCCCAACTTTGGTTTTACCATACTCGAACCTAATAAATAGTTGCATAGGGACTTTCCGGACCCCGTGGATAATTAATCAACAACCCGGGCCAGCGATCCTCATGAATGTTGGTCCAAAATGGCAGTAGCCGGCACTACTAGGAAAAACACTACTAGTAGCGCTGGGTTTTAGCCTACCAGTAGCGCGGGGTCCCGCGCTACTACTAGGGTGCTACAGCTAACTTTTAGCAGTAGCGCATTTTTACCCAGCGCTACTACTAGCTGTGATAGCAGTAGCGTGGGTTGTAGATAGCAGTAGCGCCTACTCTATTCTCGCGCTATTACTATTAATTTCAAAAACAAAACAAATTATCGATCCCTTGTGTGTTGTCAATGGCTGCAATGATTCGATCCAGCGATGGCGAGGGTCGCCGGCGGTGTGGACTGGCAACGATAGACCAGATCTGACGGCGGCTGTTGGATAGGGCCCGGATCCAGGGCAGAGCAAGGCGGCGGTGTGGGGCTACTCCTCGCGACCAAGGTAAAGAGCTCCTGGTCATCCATGGCGACGACCTACACGAGCATGTACATGGGAGGGTGAGTCAAACCGGAGGGAGAGATAGATAAGGAGAAATGAGAAGGAGATGGAGGGAGCACCGGGGCTGGTCGCCGGTGGTGAGGTGCTCCGGCGTGGTGGCATGAAGACGCGGGGAAGACCGGCGAGCTCCTGGACGCCGGCGACGCGAGGCGGCGGCCTCTTTCGGCACCATGGAGGAGGAGGCGCGAATGGGCAGGAGCCCTATGAGAGAGCCTATGGAGAGAGGGGCAGAGTGACATGAGAGAGGATGGATTTGGGGGAGAAGATTGGGATTTTATACCCCCGCGCAATAAAGACCACTTAGTAGTAGCACGGGTTTTATAACCCATGCTACTAGTATGGCTTGTCTCGGGGGCCACAGTGAATAGCTCTTACTAGTAGCGTGGGTTTATACCCCGCGCTACTACTACCAACTTAGCAGTAGCGCGGGTTTTATATCCCACGCTACTACTATGGCTTGTCCTGAGGGGCACAATGAAGACCACCTAGTAGTAGTGCGGATTTATAAACCCGCGCTACTACTATCAACTTAGTAGTAGCGATGGGTAAAAACCCGCACTACTAGTAACTACCAGTAGCGATGGGTAAAAACCCGAGCTACTAGTAAGCGTCCATCTATAAGCTTTTTCCTAGTAGTGCGGGGCCACTGACGGGTGTGCTAGCCGAAAACTTAGCCAATATGGCCGTGTCCTCAAAACAAGATACGCGGCTCCTACCGGGTTCGTCGACACGTCGGTCGGCCTTGCTGGATTTGTTTTACCTTTCTCGAACGTCTTGTGCACGGGATTCCGAGGACACTTCATGCCATCTCGAGGTTGAGGTTTTCCATCGGGATTCTGAGGATACTACGAGCTATCCCTTGGTTGAGGTTTTCCACGCAACTTGTGATTAGTTTGTGATGGATGAGTTGAAGCACCCCTGCAGGGTTAAATCTTTCAGAAAGTCGTGCCCATGGTTATGTTGCAACTTGGAAATTTGTTTAACACCTAGTCATGAAAATTTAAAGTAAACTTAATTAAAATACACCAACCGTGTGCGTAACTGAAAACACATTTACTCCGTTGGTGGTTTTGATAATTAATAACAACATATATTTCATTGGACTCATATTTTCACTGAGCATATTTCAGGAAAAGTCAGAAGACGGGATCTTTACTGGTCCTAGGCAACCTGGCCATAGGAGGGCTTCCAGCTCGCGCATTGCTTTCAGGCCGTTTGATCTTCTTACTATTCATAGGTTTGACTGCCAACCGTTCAAACTTTTCTCACATGCATGCTTGTTACTTCAGTGTGTGACCGGTGGGTCCGCTCATGGGTGGGGCTGATCTGCAGTGACACAGTCCTGGGTGAGAGAAAGGGGAGACATGCGGTGGATTGTGTTGGGCAGTAAAAACCTAGCGTCTCGGAGCAGTCAATCCAGCCCTGCCTCCCTCCTCCTCTTCTCTCCACTGCGCCATCTCCTGCTCTTCTCTCCACTGCGCCGCCGCCTCCTCCTCCCCCTTAACTTTTCTCTCCGGCGGCGGCGCCAAAGAAGGCGCACACGGGCGCTGGGTCCATGCCGAAGAAGAGCGGCAGGGACTGCGCTCGGGCCGCGGTAGGGTGCAGCCGCGGGGAAGACAAAGGAGGTCCGTCGCGATTTCGCGCGTGCTAGCTGTGAAACCCTGCAACCAATCCCCACGCTCCTCGAGCCCTGCGTCCAGCTCCTCCTCCCACGCTCCCCCGCGTAGCCGCCGTCTCTCCCTGCACTCCATGCCCTTCCAGGAGCCCCCATCCCATCCTCGCACCGGAGTTCAATGGCAGCGGAGAAGAGGATCGATGATGGGAGATTGAGGAGAGAGCAAACCGATGCAGAGGAGAGGGGAGACAAGGTCGGCGCAGGTTAGGTGTCGTCACCGGAGATGCGGATCTGCTGCGGCTGGTCGGTGACTCATTACCGGCTATTGTTTGGCGGATGAAAGGAGAAGGGTGTCGAGATGTGTTGATCTGTATGATTTCTCTGTTTTCCTCCTATTCCTATGTTCCCAACTTTACAAAGTGCTAACTTGGTGCTTGATTGCGTTTCTTTCAGATTTTTCTATGGCTTTCTGCATTAGCATGTTTCTCCTCAATGACCATATTAATATGGTTGCCTTCTGTACATGTGATTTCGGTTGAGGTGTGTGCAAGATCACCCCTCTCTTGTCCGGTTTTGGTAGAATTGATTTATGATTTTGTCTCATGTAGTTCAAATCAGTTTTCCTATGAAAAAAATTCAAGGTATGTATGCATGATATTTGGTATTGTATAAGTTAACTACAACTTAGGATACAAATGTGAATTCCCTTCCTGTTTTAAGTAAGGCCGGTACTAGAGTTTTTAGCCAAATGATAGAAAATGGTGCGGATGAGAGATGATGATGGAGACACTGTTATAAAAACACAAAGAGACTTTCGGCCTCTTTAGTTGGTGTTCATGAAACTAAGGCGTACATCTGTACCCTCTGCTCACTTGGGTCGTATAAGTTAATTAGGATTATTTTGTGTTACAGGTGCGCATATGGGAAGCTAATGGTTTTCTTTTCTTCACCCTTTATTTCCGTTAGAGCCTAAAATGTATTTCGGGTTCCACATTCCAGTTTCTGATATGTGCAGCAATTCTGCCAAAGGACTATTCTTCTCTTTTCCCGTTCCATGATAGTTATTTCTTTTGAGGACAACTATTAATTTTTTGTATACCACGACATCATTACTCTTGATGTAGGGCAGAAAATAATTAGGTTCCACTTCTTTTTAGATCTATTTAGTTGGGTAGTTGCTCATATTAATTGTTTCTGCCTTTTCAGTTGTGGTTTTGACTAAAGCATGCAATCAACAAGAAAACAATACCATGTTCGATCCTATTTGATACCACTTTTGGTCTTCACTAAAGCTTGTTGGGACAATAGGTAGCTAATGTGGATCTCCGCATGGTGCAATGGGATAATGATATCAGCATGCCATGCTTCCCTGACTGTGTCATCGCCGTTGCGCACAGGTTAGGGCCACTTCCTCGTCCTTTTTAATCTCACAAACATATTCTTCATGTTAGAAGATTTTGTTCATTTGCTATGTTTAATACAAGCAAGCCATTCTCCTATTTCATCTCCCAATCAGTTAAGCTATGTCAACCAGCTAGATCCATCTCAATTAACCAACCTCATTGGTCTACGTTCTTGTTTTTCTTAATTTTCTACACTAGACACTCTCCTATCTGAAATAGTAGTCTTAACTATTTCATGGTGGTTCACATGCAGCTTCAGATAGTAGCACACTTGGATATGAGCATGTGTACAATTTGGAGTAGTCTCAAGAAGAGATGAAGAAAACAATGTCGACATGTTGGTTGTGCTAGGTGAGTTTCCCTTTGACCACATGTTGCTGAGTTGTACAGTTACCATTGTTTAACTATATGTCCCTCGTGCCAAGTTACCCAAAATCAATGTTTTGTAGCTATATGTGTATGAGAAATAGTGGAAAACAAAGTTTTGTTTTAGTCTGTTGCATTTTGTTGGTTCCTGTCTTTCCAATGTCTACAGCAATATGCTTTCTTGGAGGCCGTTTTTGCTTCACGTTTTTTGGGTATGCCACTTCTCTAATTAGTGGGTGCATATCTTCTTTGTTTTATCATTTTATATTTTTATGCCTAACCTTTTTGGTATTCTGCTTTCTCCTTGCAGATGGCAAGCACTAAGATTAGCTTGCTTTCGGAGTACATGACAAAGAATTCCACTGGAATGTGTGCGTCCTCATGTCCCGTCTGTGGAATTACCATGGCGCAACTTATAGTGGGCCTATCGATCATACTGACCTTGTGGTGATGGCTAAAGAGGTTGATTTAAATGCCATTCCATACTTCATCTTACTATATGCTTCTGTTCTAATGTTATGTTGGTTTGCCTGTGTATGATCTCGACCTCATCAAACTTCTGTTGCATTCCTCTTCTCTCGTGCTTCATTCCTCTTTCCACCCAGATCCACAATGACTGATCCAAGGAATGCCACTATGTGTTCTATTCTTCTGTTCCTTTAGCGTGCTTTATTTGAGTATTTGTTCCCCTTTTTTTCCTCGGATAGGTGGATGTGCTAGCTGTGGATGAGTAGATACAAAGGTTGGACCAAACTTGATTAAATTAGTGATTTGATGGTATACTTTGGCGGTTTATTCTCACTTTTCCCCATTCTAATGGGCTGGAAACTTTGTAAGAAATAAGACCTGGCTTCATTACTGTAAATATTTAGCTTGGTTCATAAGTGCTACCCTCTATAAGATAATATCGCAATTAGTAATGAGACGCAATCATGCTTCTGCCAGATTATTGAAAGGTGGTGGCGAATTTGGCGCCTGCGGGCGGAAAAGCAGGGGTTGGTGGGGTACATTTACTATTCTATGATTGTATGCTTCTCGTTTAGATGAACTCAGTTTCATAGCATAATAAAGTGTTCTTGAATACTCTATGTGTCTCTCTTACAAAATGTCTTTCATTTCTATTTTATTTTTTATGTATTGGCCTCTGAATGATGTGCATGGTATATGTAACTGAATGACCTTAACTTTATACCCTTTTTTGGTTTGCAACCACTAAACAATTGTAGCTATAGATTTGATCCACACGGATCTTAGTGGCACTGATTCTCTAAGTTGGAGTTTCTTTAAAAAGAGAAAGTATGGCATATCTTAATTTGGGTACAAACCTGTATCATGCACACATACTTCTCATGGTGCATTCGGACGAGAAGCCTCTCACATAGAAAAACTTTACATTTACTTATTGTCCATAGCTCACTGTATGAGATCTGTGTGGTACTCAGGTTGTTAATTAACTATCTTCGTGAATGGGGTAGTGAATCGTCCTCTTTCATATTTTAAGTAGCTTCGTGAATGGGGTATTGAATCATCCTCTTTCATAGTTTGAAATCAATGTACCTCCTTTGACATGCATTGATTAATAGAGCTGATAAAAAATGAACTAACTATTCAAAAGTGTACTTATATAGCTAATTGTAATTTTCTATCAGTATAATTGTATGTCCCCTATCCTATTTTCTAGCTAAATTCTTTACTACAACAATCTCATGCTATTCTGTGTACTGCTTATTTAGCTAATATCTTTAATTCATATATTCGTTTGTTGAATTCCCATTGCTATCTTTGGTTCAGATGGTAGGTTTTGATGCATGCGCAGCTATACGCCCGCTGGATTCACATTGCTATATTTGGTTCATATGGTCGCCCGTTGGATGCGCTGTTATATTTGGTTCACATGATCGTTTCTGCTGCATGCGCAACTATATATTTTTAACCATGTGAATTGAAAAATGAGTGCTTCCTGGTTGTTTCTGTTGTTGATCCAGAAGATTCTTGGAGCTTCTTGGTGTTTTTACTACATGTGCAATAGTATACTACGATAATCCTTCTTGGTGCTTAGCGTTTGAACTAAATAGTTTAGTCATGTGCTTCATAGAAACAGTTTTAACTAAATGTACTGAACTAATTAAGCGCCTTCTCTTATTGTTGGCTATTCCTTTGGTTTTATATCTCATGCTACATTCTATATGATGATACGCTACCGCTCTGTAATAAGTCCAGGCACTATAAACCCTATGTCAGCTACGTATGAATTTGGAATCTATGTTGCAGAAGTATTTGTGATTGTTGTATATAATGCTATCTCAGCTTCCTAACGAATGATGTGTGCCTTCACCTTCAGGTGCGAGGCAAAGTGCGCCCGCTTATGAGGACACCATTGTAAACCTTCGGTGTCTATGGCTTTTGTACCAAACTTGATGTTTATCATGCTCTTATGCTATCTCCACATTGGTTTGTCTTTGCCTATGCATTACTAACATCACTTTCTTACTCACTACTAACGTCACTTTCTTACTCACTACTAACATCACTTCTAACTGGCTTCTTGCACCATCGGTGTAACCGGGTCATCTAGTGTCTATAAATTGTGAGGAGATACTCCAAGATGTAAGGAATGGATTGGCAAAGATTAAAGATAGAAGACTTTCTTATTACTTTGTGAGAAATCACTTTTAGTCCATAGGAAAGCCAATACTATTAAAGGGGGTAAGATATTGTAGGTGAAAAAATTGCTCCACGTGCACAAGTGCTATCCATCAAAAACACCCACAAGCTCTTCCATAAAATACTCTGTCTAAACCCTACCACTTAAAATCGGTGCCATTAAGAATTCCACATCGGCTACATCGAGTCAAAACCTAAGACAGAACCCTAGCCAAACTCTAGCTCTTCGGTGCAACCGAGTTCACATCGGCGCAACCGAGAATCAGTGACCACGATTCTGTTGGCTGTTTTCATAAAATCAGAATTTTCGAGTTTTGTGTTTCGGACTTACCGAGTCTTGGAAACTGCCTCGGCCACTGACTTTAGTACCAACGAGTTTCCTATATTGGTCTCATCGAGATTCCGAAAGCATTGTGAATAGATTGGTACAACCGAGTTTTGCATTGGTTTCACCGAGATGGTTAATAATGTTGTAAAGCTTGAATTTTTGGAGATGTCTATATATACCCCTTCACCACATCCCTCTTGCAAGAGAAGCACTCAGAACAGTTCCCCACTTCCCATATCTAAATTTCTAAGAGAGAATCATCTATCCATGTGTTGAGATCAAGATCATCCATTCCAACCATACGGATCTTGATTTCTAGCCTCCCCAAGTTGCTTTCCATCCAATCAATCTCTTCTATCAAGTCAAATCTTTGAGAGAGTGATTGAGTGTTGAGGAGTCTATCATCTTGAAGCACAAGAGCAAGAAATTCATCATCATTATCAATCCTATTACCTTTTGGAGGGTGGTGCCTCCTAGATTGGTTAGGTGTTGCTTGAGGGCCTCCTACTTCGTATTGTGGAGTTGAACCAAGAAGTTTGTATGGACAAGGAGATCGCCTACTTCGTGAAGAT
Source organism: Hordeum marinum (assembly GCA_022496015.1). Lineage (NCBI taxonomy): Eukaryota > Viridiplantae > Streptophyta > Magnoliopsida > Poales > Poaceae > Hordeum > Hordeum marinum. The sequence goes on from CM039674.1 coordinate 150,040,693, forward strand.
CTACCCATAGTGAGGCTAGTCCTTCGTGGACGGAAGCTGTTATGGAATAGTCAAGGTTGCTACTTCGTGGATCCTTATGGGTGGAGCCCTCTATGTACTCTCGCGATCGTTACCCTGCGTGGGTTGAAGACTCCATAAACGTGGATATACGATAGCGCCACCTATCGGAACCATGGGAAAAATCTTCGTGTTTACAACTTGTTGGAAATATGCCCTAGAGGCAATAATAAATTAGTTATTATCATATTTCCTTGTTCATGATAATCGTTTATTATCCATGCTATAATTATGTTGATCGGAAACTCAGATACATGTGTGGATACATAGACAACACCATGTCCCTAGTATGCCTCTAATAGACTAGCTCGTTGATCAAAGATGGCTATGGTTTCCTAGTCATGGACATGAGATGTCATTTGATAACGGGATCACGTCATTAGGAGAATGATGTGATGGACAAGACCCAAACTACAAACGTAGCATATGATCGTGCCAGTTTATTGCTACTGTTTTCTGCATATCAAGTATTTGTTCCTATGACCATGAGATCATGCAACTTACTGACACCGGAGGAGTACCTTGTGTGTATCAAACGTCGCAACGTAACTGGGTGACTATAAAGGTGCTCTACAGGTATCTTCGAGGGTGTCTGTTGGGTTGGCATGGATCAAGTCTGAGATTTGTTACTTCGTGTGACGGAGAGGTATCTCAGGGCCCACTCGGTAGTACAACATCACAATAAGCCTTGCAAGCAATGTGACTAAGTGTTAGTCACGGGATCTTGTATTACGGAACGAGTAAAGAGACTTGCCGGTAACGAAGTTGAACTAGGTATGGAGATACCGACGATCGAATCTCGGGCAAGTAACATATCGAAGAACAAAGGGAACATCATACAAGATTAACTGAATCCTTGACACAGATGTTCGACCGATAAAGATCTTCATAGAATATGTAGGAACCAATATGGGCATCCAGGTCCCGCTATTGGTTATTGACCGTAGAGGTGTCTCGGTCATGTCTACATAGTTCTCGAACCCGCAGGGTCTTCACACTTAAGGTTTGGTGACGTTTCGGTAGTATAGAGTTATGCATGGTGGTGACCGAAGGTTGTTCGGAGTCCCGGATGAGATCCCGGACGTCACGAGGAGCTCCGGAATGGTCCGGAGGTAAAGATTGATATATAGGAAGTCCTGTTTTGGTCCACGGGAAGGTTTCGGGCTCATCGGTAGTGTATTGGGAGTGACGATAGTGTACCGGGAGACCATCGGGAGGGGTATTTCGACCCAAGAGGCTACATGGGCTGTGGGAGAGTAAATACTAGCCCTTAGTGGGCTGGTGGAAGTCCCACACAAGGCCCATGCGGTTGGAAAGAAAAGCCCAAAGAGAAAAAGGTGGAAAAAGGCAAAAAAGGCAAAAATAAGGAGGAGTCCTAGTCCTACTAATCCTCCAATCCTCCTTGGTTCGGTCGACCCAAGGGCTGGCTCCTTGGGAGCCAAGCCTCCTCCTCTCTTCCTCCTATATATACTAGAGGTTTTAGGGTTTTTGGCACTAGATTTTCAGCCACGTGCTACCCGTTCCTCCAATGTATAGTTTCTCCTCTAGATCGGATTTCTGTAGTGCTTAGTGTTAGTGCATCTAGTGCCCCTTAGTGATTTTGGTGTATTGAAGACTTATAGGTTAAGTCACTAATGTGTTTGTGAGTGTACACATGCTCTATAAGTCGATGAGGAGTTTGATATATTCGGAGATTATCGACCACTAAGAATGTATGTCTTCAAGTGAAGACTTTCCTGAAGACTTTCTGAAGACTTTGGTGAAGACTTTGTGAAGACTTTGAAAATGAAGAAGTTGGTGTGACCTTGAAGATATGAACGAGGAATATGAAGCGTGAAGTCTTTTGTTTTCGTAGTTTCATTTCCTTTATTTGAGTCATAGGAAACACCATACTGTTAAAGGGGGCCGAGGTAATACTAAGGAAAATTTCCAACTGATGCTCAACTCCAAAATCCTCAACCTATACAATCCTTCGAGTGAAGCCTTGGGTAAACTCTTACGGTTCAGACAAGTTCTTCAGTGACAGAGACGAAGTTCTTCTGGTCTCTAAGGAAATTGATCTGACTAAGGAGTTAGGATTTCGCCAGTGCGAATTGCCTACAAGTGAGGAACATGATAAGCTGAGGACTTTCATAGTTCGAAATTCCGACCATTGCTGTGCTTAGCGCCAGCCGTCCCCAATCATTCTTATCCACATAACGTTCATATCATTGGGGGCATTTATGTCTTATCATGTCAGGTTGCACCCTGGCTATAAATAGCCACCCCCCACAACCACTAGTTGGTTGGCTTCTTCGAGAGAGAACTGACACTTGTCATTTGAGAGCAACCCATCCTCCGAGGACTTTGAGTGAAAATCATCAGTGAGCAAAAATCCACAACCAAACCACCAAACCCAAAGTGATTGAGCATCACTGAAGAAACTCCTGTGTGGAACCCACGCTTGTTACCTTTGAGGACTGTGCATCCTCCATACTGTTAGGCGTCATGGTCTAGTGCTCCTGCAGTCAACTGGGGATCACGAAGTGACCTTGGTCTAGAGCATCCAACAGTAAATTGTGGATCGCCGGGTGACCAGTTTGTGAGGGTTTTGGAAGTCTACCCTGAAGACTTACCACGAGTGTTGGGCGAGGACTGTGTGACCTTAGCTCAAGGAGAATACGATAAGGACTGTGTGTCCTGGGACTGTGTGTCCTCTGGTTCAAATACGAGGCCGCTCCAAACCAGATGTACGACTGTCATAGCAGTTGGAACTGGGTCATCAAACCATTGTCTTCATCAAGCTACCTGGTTCTATTTTCTCAACCCTTTCATTTCCTTGTATAACTGTTGATGAAATTCAACTTTACTTTTTGAAGAATTTGTCTGAAGGCTTTCACAATTTCCTCACCTCAAATTCTTCAAGTTACCTTGTTCCTCACCTGCTTATCCTGTATCACACTACTTGTACTCTGTGCATGTTTCATTTCATCATGATGACTATGCTGTCGCTATGTTCCTCATGCACTTGAGCACTTATTCCGCTGCTAGTTATTCATCACATTTCAAATTCCTCAAAGTTAAAATTCCTCAAGTGATGAATTTGTAAAAATCGCCTATTCACCCCCTCTAGTCGATATAACGCACTTTCACTTAGGCGAAGCCCTGCCAGAATAGCTCCACCACCATCGCCGGAGCGTCGTCATGCTGCCGGAGAACTCTTCTACCTCTCCGCTCCCTCTTGCTGGATCAAGAAGGCGGAGATCATCATCAAGCTGTACGTGTGCTGAACGCGGAGGTGCCGTTCGTTCGGCGCTAGATTGGACGGATCGTGATGAGATCGCGGGACGGATCGTGATGAGATCGCGTGACGGATCGTGATGAGTTCGCGGGACGGATCGTGATTGGATCGGGGGACGGATCATGATGAGATCGCCGGATGCTCGATGATTTGGATCGCGAAGACGTTCGACTACACCAACCACGTTTCTTAACACTTCCCACTTAGCGATCTACAAGGGTATGTAGATCCACTCTCCCACTCGTAGATGCTCATCACCATGGATAGATCTTGCGTGTGCGTAGGAAATTTTTTGTTTCCCATGCAACGTTCCCCAACAGTGGCATCATGAGCTAGGTCTAAGTGTAGATGAGATCTCGAGTAGAACACAATGAGTTTGTGGGCATTGATGCTTAGATTGCTTCCTCCCTTGGTCGTGTTTTGGTTCAGCGGTATTGTGAGATGAAGCGGCCCGGACCAACATTTCTCGTACGCCTACGAGAGATCGGTTCCCTCAACTTCAATTTGTTGCATAGATGGCTTGCGGGTGCCTGTTTCTCTCACTTTATTTGGATCGAATTCGACAAAGGCGGTCCTTGAGAAGGTTGAAAAGCAACTAGTGTATCACCGTTGTGGTTTTTGCGTAGATGAGAATTGTTCTTGCTAGATACCCGTAGCAGTCACGTAAAACATGCAACAACAATTACATGACGTCTAACTTGTTTTTGCAGGGTATGTTGTGATGTGATATGGCCAATTACATGATGCGATATATGTGAGATATGATATGATCACGTGTTGTATAGAATATCACATAGGGTTGTCTTTAATTATTGTATGACCTGCGTGTCAATCATTAAGCGCTATGTAATGCTTTACTTTATCGCTAAACGGTAGCAATAGTAGTACAAGCATGATGGGCGCAAAACCCCCGATGGCGACACGTTGATGGAGATCAAGATGATGGAGATCATGGTGTCATGCCGGTGACGATGGAGATCATGCCGGTGCTTTCAAGATGGAGATCAAAAGCACAAGTTCATGGCCATATCATGTCACTTATGATTTGCATGTCATGTTAATCGTTTTATGCACCTTGTTTTGCTTAGGACGACGGTAGCATTATAAGGTGATCCCTCACTTAAATTTTAAGATGAATTGTGTTCTCCCCGAGTGTGCACCGCTGCGAAAGTTCATCGTGTTGAGACACCACGTGATGATCGGGTGTGATAGACTCTACATTCACATACAACGGGTGCAAGACAATGTTGCACATGTAGAACACTCGGGTTAAACTTGACGAGCCTAGCATGTACAGATATGGCCTCGGAACACAAGAGACCGAAAGGTCGAACATGAGTCATATAGCAGATATGATCAACATGATGATGTTCACCATTGAAACCACCTCAACTCACGTGATGATCAGACTTGAGTTGGTGAATTTGGATCATGTATCACTCGAATGACCAGAGGGATGTCAATTTGAGTGGGAGTTCTTAAGTAATATGATTAATTGAACTCATTATCATGAACATAGTCAGTAGTGTCTTTGCAAACTGTGTTGTAGATTACTAGCTCATGCCGTAGCTCCCTTGAATTTTTATATGTTCCTAGAGAAATAGAGTTGAAAGATGATGGTAGCAATATTGCGGACTGGCTCCGTGATCTGAGGATTGTCCTCATTGCTGCACAGAAGGCTTATGTCCTTAATGCACCGCTCGGTGCGCCAACCCCTCTAGCATCGTCTGTACATGTTGTGAACATCTGACAGGCATGTTCTGATAACTACTTGATAGTTTAGTGCGTCATGCATTACGACTTAGTATTGAGGCTCCGAAATGTTTTGAACATCACGGAACATATGAGATGTTCTAAGAGCTGAAATTAGGATCTCAGGCTCGTTCCCGTGTTGCGAGATATGAGATCTCCAACAAGATTCTTTGCCTGCAAGATGAAAGAGAATAGCTCAATCATTGAGCATGTGCTCAGATTGTCTGGGTGCTACAATCGCTTGAATCGAGTGGGAGTTGATCTTCCAGATAAGATAGTGATTGATATAGTTCTCCAAGTCACTGTCACTAAAGCAACTAGAACTTGGTGATGAACTATAAAATGCCAGGGATAGAAATAATGTTCCCTGAGCTATTCGCGATGTTTGACACCGCGAAGGTAGAAATCAAGAAGGAGCGTCAAGTGTTGATGGTTAGTCAAACCACTAGTTTCGAGAAGGGCAAGAGCAAGGAGGGAAACTTGATGGATAGCAAGTCAGTTGCTGCTCCAGTGAAGCAACCCAAAGTTGAACCCAAACCCGAGACTAAGTGCTTCGATTATGAGGAGAGTGGTCGCTGAAGCGGAACAACCCTAGATACTTGGTAGATAAGAAGGCTGGCAACGTCGATAGAAGTATATTTGATATACGTGTTAATGATGTGTACCTTGCGAGTACTCCTAGTAGCACCTGGGTATTGGATACCGGTTCGGTTGCTAAATGTTAGTAACTCGAAATAAAAGCTACGACATACATGGAGAACTAGCTAAGGGTGAGGTGAAGATGTGTGTTGGAAATGTTTCCAAGGTTGATGTGATCAACATCGCACGCTCTCTCTACCTTCGGGATTAGTGACAAACCTAAATAAATGTTATTTGGTGTTTTGCATTGAGCATGAACGTGATTAGATCGTGTTTATTGCAACACGGTTATTCATTTAAGTTAGAGAATAATGGTTATTCTGTTTACACAAACAATACCTTCAGTAGTCATGCACCCAGTGAGAATGGTTTGTTGAATCTTGATCATAGTAATACACATGTTCATAACATTGATGCCAAAAGATACAAAGTTAATAATGATAGTACCACATACTTGTGGCACTGCCACTAAATGTCATATTGGTATAAAGCGCATGAAGAAACTCCATGCTGATGGATCTTTGGACTCATTCGATTTCGAATCGGTTGAGACATGCGAACCATGCCTCTTGGGCAAGACGACTAAGGACCCCATTTCCAGATGGATGGAGCGGGCAAGTGATTTATTGGAAATGATACATGTTGATGTATGCAATCCAATGATTCTTGTAGCGTGAAGTGGATATCGTTATTTTCTTACCTTCGCTGATGGTTTGAGTAGATATAGTGTATATTTACTTAATGAAACACAAGTCTGAATCGTTTGAAATGTTCAAGCAAATTCAGAGTGAAGTTTAAGATCACCGTGACAAGAAGATAAAAATGTCTGTGATATGATCGTGGAGGTAAATATCTGAGTTACGAGTTTGGCATACAACTTTAGACAATGTGAAAGTTGTTTCACAACTCACGCCACCTGGAACACCATAGTGTGATGGTGTGTTGGAATGTCATAGTCGTGCTCTATTGAAAATGGTGCTTGCTATGCTGTCTCTTATTGTTTTGCTACTATAATTTTGGGGTTATGCATTAGAGACAACTATATTCACTTTAGATAGGGCACCATCTAAATCCGTTGAGATGACACCGTGTGAATTATGGTTTGATAGAAACCTAAGCTGTCATTTCTTAATGATTGGGGCTGCAACACTTATGTGAAAAAGGTTTTCACGTAATGAGCTCGAACCCAAAGCGGACAAATGCATCTTCATAGAATACCCTAAAGACAATTGGGTAAACCTTCTATCTTAGATCCAAGCATAAAGTGTTTGTTGCTAAAACTGGGTCCTTTCTTGAGAAAGAGTTTCTCTCAAAAGAATTGAGTGGGAGGAAGATAGAACTTGATGAGGTTGTTGAACCTTTGTTCAACCAGAGGGTAGCGCAGCGCAGGAATTTGTTTCTGTGAAGCCTACGTTAGTTGAATAGGAAGTTAATGACGATGATCATGACGCTTCAGATCAAGTTACTATCGAACCTCGTAGGTCGACAAGGGTGTGTACTGCTCCTGAGCGGAACAACAACCTTGTCTTGGAGGTCATGTTGTTGGACAACGATGAACCTACGAGCTATGGAGAAGCGATGATGGGCCCGGATTCCGACAAATGGTTAGAGGCCATGAAATCCAAGAAAGGATCCATGTATGAAAACCAAGTATAAACTTTGGTAGACTTGCTCGTTGGATGGCAGGTCGTTGAGTACAAATGGATGTTTAAAATGAAGACAGACGCTCATGGTAAATGTCACCATTTGTAAAGCTTGACTTGTTGCAAAGAAGTTTACGACAAGTTCAAGGAGTTGACTGCGATGAGACTTTCTCACTCGTAGCGGTGCTAAAGTCTGTTGGAATAATGTTAGCAGTTGCTGCATTTTTCAATTATGAAATCTGGCAGATGGATATCAAAACATCGTTTCCTTAACGGTTTACTTGAGGAAAGGTTGTATGTGATACAACCAGAAGGTTTTGTCAGTCCTAAGGATGCTAAAAGGTGTGCAAGCTTCAGTGATTCTTCTATGAACTGAAGCAAGCATCTCGGAGTTGGAATATACACTTTGATGAGGTGATCAAAGTTTTTGAGTCTATACAAAGTTTACGAGAAACTTGTATTTACAATAAAGTGAGTGGGAGCACTATAGAATTTTTGATAAGTATATGTGGATGACATATTGTTGATCGGAAATGATGTAGAATTTCTGGAAAGCATAAACGGTTGTTTGAAAAGAGCTTTTCAAAGGAAGACCTGGATAAAGCTATCTAATTGTTGAGCATTAAGATCTATAGAGATAGATCAAGATGCTTGATGAGACTTTCAAAGAGTACATACCTTGACAAGATTTTGAAAGAGTTCAAAATGGATCAGTCAGAGAAAGAGTTCTCGCCTGATTTGTAAGGTGTGAAGTTGAGTGACACTCAAAGCTCGACAACGGTAGAAGAAAGAGAAAGGATGAACGTCGTCCCCTATGCCTTAGTCATAGGCTCTATATTATGCCATGCTGTGTACCGCACCTGGTGTGTGCCTTGCCATGAGTCTGTCAAGGGGTACAAAAGTGATCCAAGAGTGGATCACTGGACAGCGGTCAAGATTATCGTTAGTAACTAAAAGACTAAGGAGATGTTTCTCGATTATGGAGGTGATAAATAGTTCGTCGTAAAGAGTTACGTCGATGCAAACTTTAACACCAATTGGGATGACTCATAGTGGCAATCTGGATACGTATAGTCGAGCAGCCATTTGGAATAGTACCAAGTGGAGTGTGGTAGCAGTGTTTACAGTTTGACATAGAGATTTGCAAAGTACACATGGATCTGAATGTCACAGACCCGTTGACTATAAGACCTCTCTCACATGCAAAGCATGATCGAGCCCCAGAACTCATTGGGTGTTAGATTCATAACAATGCGAATCACATGGTGATGTGAACTACATTATTGACTCTAGTGCAAGTGGGATACTGTTGGAAATATGCCCTAGAGGCAATAATAAATTAGTTATTATCATATTTCTTTGTTCATGATAATCATTTATTATCCATGCTATAATTGTGTTGATCGGATACTCAGATACATGTGTGGATACATAGACAACACCATGTCCCTAGTATGCCTCCACTAGACTAGCTCGTTGATCAAAGATGGCTATGGTTTCCTAGTCATGGACATGAGATGTCATTTGATAACAGGATCACGTCATTAGGAGAATGATGTGATGGACAAGACCCAAACTACAAACGTAGCATATGATCGTGTCAGTTTATTGCTACAGTTTTCCGCATGTCAAGTATTTGTTCTTATGACCATGAGATCATGCAACTCACTGACACCGGAGGAGTACCTTGTGTGTATCAAATGTCGCAACGTAACTGGGTGACTATAAAGGTGCTCTACAAGTATCTTCGAGGGTGTTTGTTGGGTTGGCATGGATCAAGACTGGGATTTGTTACTCCGTGTGACGGAGAGGTATCTCAGGGCCCACTCGGTAGTACAACATCACAATAAGCCTTGCAAGCAATGTGACTAAGTGTTAGTCATGGGATCTTGTATTACAGAACGAGTAAAGAGACTTGCTGGTAACGAGGTTGAACTAGGTATGGAGATACCGACGATCGAATCTCGGGCAAGTAACATACCGAAGAACAAAGGGAACATCATACGGGATTAACTGAATCCTTGACATAGAGGTTTGACCAATAAATACCTTCATAGAATATGTAGAAACCAATATGGGCATCTAGGTCCCGCTATTGGTTATTGACCTTAGAGGTGTCTCGGCCATGCCTACATAGGTCTCGAACCCGCAGGGTCTTCACACTTAAGGTTTGGTGATGTTTCGGTAGTATAGAGTTATGCATGGTGGTGACCGAAGGTTGTTCGGAGTCCCGGATGAGATTCCGGACATCACGAGGAGCTCAGGAATGGTCCGGAGGTAAATATTGATATATAGGAAGTCCTATTTTGGTCACCGGGAAGGTTTCGGGCTCATCGGTAGTGTAGCGGGAGTGCCGGTAGTGTACCGGGAGACCATCGGGAGGAGTATTTCGACCCAAGAGGCTACATGGGCTGTGGGAGAGTAAATACCAGCACTTAGTGGTCTGGTGGAAGTCCCACACAAGGCCCATGCGGCTGGGAAGAAAAGCCCAAAGAGAAAAAGGTGGAAAAAGGCAAAAAAGGCAAAAATAAGGAGGAGTCCTAGTCCTACTAGGATTGGAGGAGGAATCCTCCAATCCTCCTTGGTTTGGCCGACCCAAGGGCTGGCTCCTTGGGAGCCAAGCCTCCTCCTCTCTTCCTCCTATATATACTAGAGGTTTTAGGGTTTTTGGCACTAGGTTTTCAGCCACGTGCTACCCGTTCCTCCAGTGCATAGTTTCTCCACTAGATCGGATTTCTGCAGTGCTCAAGCGAAGCCCTACCGAAATAGCTCCACCACCATCGCCGGAGCGCCATCATGCTGCCAGATAACTCTTCTACCTCTCCGTTCCCTCTTGCTAGATCAAGAAGGCGGAGATCGTCATCAAGCTGTACGTGTGCTGAACGCGGAGGTGCCGTCCGTTCGGCGCTAGATCGGAAGGACCGTGATCAAGATCATGGGACGAATCGTGATGAGATCGCGAGATGGATCATGATGAGTTCGCGGGACGGATCGTGATTGGATCGTGGGACGGATCGTGATGAGATCACGGGATGCTCGTCGATTTGGATCGCGAAGACGTTCGACTACACCAACCGCGTTTCTTAACGCTTCCCACTTAGCGATCTACAAGGGTATGTAGATCCGCTCTCCCACTCGTCGATGCTCATCACCATGGATAGATCTTGCGTGTGCGTAGGATTTTTTTTCCCATGCAACGTTCCCCAACAGTGGTATCATGAGCTAGGTCTATGTGTACATGAGATCTCGAGTAGAACACAAAGAGTTTGTGGGCGTTGATGCTTAGATTGCTTCCTCCCTTGGTCGTGTTTTGGTTCAGCGGTATTGTGAGATGAAGCGGCCCGGACCAACATTACTCGTACGTTTACGAGAGACAGGTTCCCTCAACCGCAACTTGTTGCATAGATGGCTTGCGGGTGCCAGTTTCTCTCACTTTAGTTGGATCGGATTCGACAAAGGCGGTCCTTGAGAAGGTTGAAAAGCAACTAGTGTGTCACCGTTGTGTTTTTTGTAGATGAGAATTGTTCTTGCTAGATACCCATAGCAGCCACGTAAAACATGCAACAACAATTACAAGACATCTAACTTGTTTTTGCAGGGTATGTTGTGATGTTATATGGCCAATTACATGATGTGATATATGTGATGTATGAGATGATCATGTGTTGTATAGAATATCATGACTTGCATGTCGATGAGTATGGCAACCGGCAGGAGACATACGGTTGTCTTTAAATATTGTATGACCTGCGTGTCAATCATTAAGCGCTATGTAATGCTTTACTTTATCGCTAAACGGTAGCAATAGTAGTACAAGCATGATGGGCGCGACAACCCCGATGGCGACACGTTGATGGAGATCATGGTGTCGTGCCGGTGACGATGGAGATCATGCTGGTGCTTTCAAGATGGAGATCAAAAGCACAAGTTCATGGCCATATCATGTCACTTATGATTTGCATGTGATGTTAATCCTTTTATGCACCTTGTTTTGCTTAGGACGACGGTAGCATTATAAGGTGATACCTCACTTAAATTTTAAGATGAATTGTGTTCTCCCCGAGTGTGCACCGTTGCAAAAGTTCATCGTGTTGAGACACCACGTGATGATCGGGTGTGATAGACTCTACGTTCACATACAACGGGTGCAAGGCAGTGTTGCACATGTAGAACACTCGGGTTAAACTTGACGAGCCTAGCATGTACAGACATGGCCTCGGAACACAAGAGACCGAAAGGTCGAACATGAGTCATATAGCAGATATGATCAACATGATGATGTTCACCATTGAAACCACTTCAACTCATGTGATGATCGGACTTGAGTTGGTGAATTTGGATCATGTATCACTCGAATGACCAGAGGGATGTCAATTTGAGTGGGAGTTCTTAAGTAATATGATTAATTGAACTCATTATCATGAACATAGTCAGTAGTGTCTTTGCAAACTATGTTGTACATTACCAGCTCACGCTGTAGCTCCCTTGAATTTTTATATGTTCCTAGAGAAATAGAGTTGAAAGATGATGGTAGCAATATTGCGGAATGGCTCCGTGATCTGAGGATTGTCCTCGTTGCTGCACAGAAGGCTTATGTCCTTAATGCACCGCTTAGTGCACCAACCCCTCTAGCGTCGTCTGTAGATGTTGTGAACATCTGACAGGAACGTTCTGAAGACTACTTGATAGTTTAGTACGTCATGCATTACGGCTTAGAATTGAGGCTCCAAAACGTTTTGAACGTCACGGAACATATGAGATGTTCTAAGAGCTGAAATTAGGATATCAGGCTCGTTCCCGTGTTGCGAGATATGAGATCTCCGACAAGATTCTTTGCCTGCAAGATGAAAGAGAATAGCTCAATCGTTGAGCATGTGCTCAGATTGTCTGGGTGCTACAATCGCTTGAATCGAGTGGGAGTTGATCTTCCAGATAAGATAGTGATTGATATAGTTCTCCAAGTCACTGTCACTAAAGTTACTAGAACTTGGTGATTAACTATAAAATGCCAGGGATAGAAATAATGATCCCTGAGCTATTCGTGATGTTTGATACCGCGAAGGTAGAAATCAAGAAGGAGCGTCAAGTGTTGATGGTTAGTCAAACCACTAGTTTTGAGAAGGGCAAGAGCAAGGAGGGAAACTTGATGGATAGCATGTCAGTTGCTGCTCCAGTGAAGCAACCCAAAGTTGAACCCAAACCCGAGACTAAGTGCTTCGATTATGAGGAGAGCGGTCGCTGAAGCGGAACAACCCTAGATACTTGGTAGATAAGAAGGCTGGGAACGTCGACACAAGTATATTTGATATACGTGTTAATGATGTGTACCTTGCGAGTACTCCTAGTAGCACCTGGGTATTGGATACCGGTTCGGTTGCTAAATGTTAGTAACTCGAAATAAAAGCTACGGAATAAACGGAGAACTAGCTAAGGGTGAGGTGACGATGTGTGTTGGAAATGTTTCCAAGGTTGATGTGATCAACATCGCACGCTCTCTCTACCTTCAGGATTAGTGAAAAACCTAAATAAATGTTATTTGGTGTTTTGCGTTGAGCATGAACGTGATTAGATCGTGTTTATTGCAACACGGTTATTCATTTAAGTTAGAGAATAATGGTTATTATGTTTACACGAATAATTTTTGGGGAACGTTGCATGGGAAACAAAAAATTCCTACGCACACACAGATCTATCCATGGTTATGAGCATCTACGAGAGGGAGAGTGGATCTACATACCTTTGTAGATCGCTAAGCGGGAAGCGTTAAGAAACGCGGTTGGTGTAGTCGAATGTCTTCGCAATCCAAATCGCCGAGCGTCCCATGATCCAATCATGATCCATCCCGCAATCCAATCACGATCCGTTCCGCGAACTTGATCATGATCCGTCCCGCGAACTTGATCACGGTCCTTCCGATCTAGCGCCGAACGGACGGCACCTCCGCGTTCAGTGCACGTAAGGCTTGATGACGATCTCCGCCGTCTTGATCCAGCAAGAGGGAGCGGAGAGGAAGAAGAGTTCTTTGGCAGCGTGACGATGCTCCAGCGATGGTGGTGGACCTATTCCGGCAGGGCTTCACCTAAGCACTGCAGAAATCCGATCTAGAGGAGAAACTATGCCATCGAGGAACGGGCAACACGTGGCTAAAAATTGAGAGTGCGTTATATCGGCTAGAGGGGGGGTGAATAGGAGATTTTTACAAATTCATCACTTGAGGAATTTCAACTTTGAGGAATTTGAAGTGTGATGAATAACTAGCAGCGGAATAAGTACTCAAGTGCATGAGGAACATAGTGACAACATAGTCTTCATGATGAAATGAAACATGCACAAATAGAGAGTAGCGTGATACAGGATAAGCAGTGATGAACAAGGTAACTTGAAGAATTTGAGGTGAGGAATTTGTGAAAGTCTTCAGTCAAATTCTTCAAACAGTAACAATCAATTTTATCAATAGGTATATGAGGAATAGAGGGGTTGAGGAAATAGAACCGGATAGCTCGATGAAGACAATGGTTTGATGACCCAGTTCCAGCTGCTGTGACAGTCGTACGTCTGGTTTGGAGCGGCCTGGTATTTAAACTAGAGGACACACAGTCCCAGGACACATAGTCCTTACCGTATCCTCCTTGAGCTAAGGTCACACAATCCTCGCCCAACACTCATGGTAAGTCTTCTGGGTAGACTTCCAAAACCCTCACAAACTGGTCACCCGGCGATCCACAATTTACTGCTGGATGCTCTAGACCAAGGTCACTTCGTGGTCCCCAATTGACTGCAGGAGCACTAGACCATGACGCCTAACCGTCTGGAGTTAGTGATGCTCAATCACTATGGGTTTTGTGGTTTGGTTGTGGGTTTTTCCTCACTGATGATTTTCTCTCAAAGTCCTTAGAGGATGGGTTGCTCTCAAATGACAAGTGTCAGTTCTTTCTCGGAGCAGCCAACCAACTAGTGGTTGTGGGGGTGGCTATTTATAGCCAGGATGCAACCTGACATGATAAGACATAAATGCCCCCAATGATATGACCGTTATGTGGATAAGAATGATTGGGGACAGCTGGAGCTAAGCACAACAACGGTCGGAATTTCAAACTATGAAAGTCCTCAGCTTATCATGTTCCTCACTTGTAGGCAATTCGCACTGGCGAAATCCTAACTCCTCAGTCAGATCAATTTCCTCAGAGACCAGAAGAACTTCGTCTCTGTCACTGAAGAACTTGTCTGAACCGTAAGAGATTTCCAAAGGCTTCACTCGAAGGTTTGTATTGGTTGAGGATTTTGGAGTTGAGCATCACTTGGAAATTTTCCTTAGTATTACCTCGGCCCCCTTTAACAGTACGGTGTTTCCTATGACTCAAATAAAGGAAATGAAACTACGAAAACAAAAGTCTTCACGCTTCATATTCCTCGTTCATATCTTCAAGGTCACACCAACTTCTTCATTTTCAAAGTCTTCACAAAGTCTTCACCAAAGTCTTCAGCAAAGTCTTCACTTGAAGACATACATTTTTAGGGGTCGCTAATCTCCGAATATATCAAACTCCTCATCGACTTATAGAGCCTGTGTATAGTCACAAACACATTAGTACCTTAAACTATAAGTCTTCAATACATCAAAATCACTAAGGGGCACTAGATGCACTAACAATCTCCCCCTTTTTGGTGATTGATGACAAATAGGTTAAGTTTTCAACGGGGATAAACATATGAAGTGAAAGTACAGATTTTGAGGAATTTGATTGCAAGATATAGAATAACTCCCCCTCAAGATGTGCATATTTGAGGAATTTGCTTTGGATTGCAAATGCACATGGCAAGTTCAAACATGGAGAACTCCCCCTATATCTTGTAATTCGTACACGCATTTGAATATATGAAATGAAGAATTTGAAATGCGGGAGGAAAATGGTGTCTGACGAAATTCAGCATGCATGCATTAAGGTATTTGAGGAAATAAACATGCGAGGAAATAGTTCAAAAGTGTCAGACCACCATCGGACTTAAGTTTACAACTCAATAACCAAAAACTTCAGAAGAGCGAGAGTTGTAACTTAAACAAAAATAGCCCATATATATGTAGACCCGTTTGAAGACTAACTCAAATTTTCTCCCCCTTTGTCATCGAAGACCAAAAGGGAAGAAAAAGTGATGACTAACGCCCCATGAGGAATTTCATCTGGTTGGTGAAGAAGAAGCGCCAGCGTTGTCGGGGTCGATTGGTGATGCAGGGCCAGCAGCAGTATCTTCAATGTCTTCATCTTCATCGCGCTCGCGAGATGAAGGATATGAACTGGTAACCATCAGAGGAACTTGGACTTTCTTGAACTTCTTCTGAGGACAGTGAGCAAAGTCAGGATATCCTTCAAGGTTCAGCTCGTCCAATTCTTCAGAAGGCATGATGTGATTTAGCACAGCCCAAGAGCGCTTGAGGTTTTCATGAGCATAATAGTGGTTCCTCTTGACAGTGTTCTGCGTCACAGTCATATTCTGCACAATATACCCAAGTTGACGCTTTACCCACTTATGATTGCGATTGACCTTCTGATGAAGACTTATAAGAAGTTCGTGATCAGTCATCAATCGAGGGGCACACTCTTTGGGAGCCGAGGCCTTTGCATCAGAGTCTTGTGTGGCAATGTCATCATTTGTGGAGAAGGAAGCGGCCTTGCGAAACTGTCCATCCAGGGGACGTGTTCCTTCATCAATAATAGACTTGCCTTTCCCTTCAACTAATGAAATCGTACTCTTGATGACTTCAATGGGTGGCAGGAAACTGAAGTGATTCTGGAAATCAGCTTTGTAGTGCACTGAGGACTTATCCTTGATGAATTTCATAATCCAGGGTGCATATGGCTTCTGCTCAAATGGAGCGACAGCAGCACTGGCCAAAGTCCTCATGAAGAAATCATGCAAGTTAATGGGAATACCATGGTTGACATTAAATAGCATATTCTTCATGATTCCTTCAACTTCTTCTTCTTCACAGTTGTGGCCCTTCTGAGGACATAGTGTGTTTGTCAATATGCGATAGACTGTGCAAGGCACATAGAGCAGATCCTTCACTAAGAAGACTTGTGGGTGGCAATGTCTTCATCAGCACATTCATCAGTTGATTGGGTAGAGGAGGTTCATCAAACAACTTGCGGGCTTCTTCTGAGGGAATTTGGACTGGGACACACTGAAGCAATTCAAAGGCTTGAGCAGTGAAGTGTGTTGTGCCAGTCATCCAGTCCAATATCCAAGAGTTGATGTCTGAGGAATCTCCGCTGATATGCAACGTGGCATATAATTGAAGGATGATTTCCTCATTCCAATCGCAGATGTCAACACAAAATGGAAGAAGTCCAGCATCATATAGAACTTGAAGCACATGAGTAAATGATGGAAGACTTTCCATGTTAGCGTGAGGAATCTGATGGTGCTTGAAGACTTTCTTCTTCTCATAGAGAACTGAAGCATAGTAATTCAGTTGAGTGGCAGTCTAGAACCTGTTGCGACCAGCCCTTGCAGAGTCATAGGGGTTTGGTCTAGAGAAGAACATGTGTTCATCGAAGAAATTGGTCTTGAGGAATTTGGGACGAATAGAGCCTTTGAGAGGCAGTCTTGGCTTGGGTTGAAGATTTGTCCGTGTACGCCCCTTGATCTCCGTTGGCATGGAAGGAATAGTAGTCTGAGTGATTTGAAGAGCTGGTTCCTCAGTAGTGGCCGGAGCATCAATTTCCTCAATTGTTGCAGCTGGAATTTCTTCAGGGTCTAGAAGGTACAGGTGTTCAGAGTCTTCAGGTATTTCCTCAGTATGTGCAGGTGACTGAGGAATCAACATCAAGGGAGTTGCCACAAGTGAATTGGGATGTGCAGATTCCCAATATTCATCATTGATGACTGGAGTAGTGTTACCAATGTCAACTTCTTCATCAATTTCTTCGCCAGCTTCCTCAGTAGTTACCAGAAGCTGGAGCGATGATACCTTGGGGGTTGATGTAGTGTCATCGATGACAATTTCCTCATCAAGAGGCTCTGAAGCAACCGAATGATTCTCTTCTTCTTGAGGAATGTCATATGCTTCCCCGATTGGCACAATAGCATAGGCTGGTGCCGAGGAAATTGGAGTTGCATCGATTGGTGTTGCTGAGGAACTTGTCAAAGTTTTCAACTTCTTCAACACAGGGGCTTCAGAAGTTGATGCTTTTCTTTTGAGGGGTTTTTCCTCAGCAGTTGCAGTTTCTTCAGGAACGACTGATGCAGCCGCCCTGGGTGGTTCAGTTTCTTCAGGCGCGGCAGGTTCTTCAGCTGGCCTATCAGATTCTTCAGGTACATCAGAAGTACCTGTTGGCATAGCCGTTTCTTCAGGCACAACATTGGAGGTTGTCCTGCCATGTTCTTTAGTGGTCTGAGTTTCCTCAACAGCACTGGCAGTTGCTTCTAGTGCAGAAGAATTTTCTTCAGTTGTTTCTTCAGGCCGAGCATTTTCATCAGCAGGCTGAGGAATTTCATCTGCAGTCTGAGCAATTTCTTCAGACTGAGACTTTTGTGGTTGCGATCGAGCTGCAACCCTGGTGTTGTGATCCTTTACAGCTGCTTGAGCAGCCCTGACAAGTCTGACCTTGGTGCCTTTCCATTCAGCATCATATTTCTGTTGATCCAGAGAGAGAGTGTGAATCTCGGACTGAACTGTGACGAGTTGATTTGGGGTCAAATTCATCACATTTTCGCGCAGAAACTTTTCTTTGCGAGTCTTGTTCCTCTTAGCTCTCTGAGCTTGCTCTCTCTTCCATTGTTCTTCAGAGATGAAGTGGGTGAGGACATGATCCACTTCAGGAGGCAGATTTAGTGAGGAAAGTGGAGTGCTTGGGTCCTCATGCCATATATCAATGAAGTTGAGGATCATCTTGGGATCCAACATGAGAGGAACAGAGCTACCCTTTGCTCTAGCAGCCCTGTGCTGACTTTGTTTGATGATTTCTACCAATTCCTCATCATCAGCTTCATCATCATCACTATCATTGTCCTCAGAACGTGAGGGGACTGTAACCAGAGCCTTGATGGTGTGATGACTGGGTCTTTGACCACGTCCGGCTGTCTTCTTCAGTTTAAGCGCAGAGGGACTGGTTGAAGACTTTGCAGTTGTGGAGGGGCTTGCAGTGAGCTTCGGAAGTATGGTGAAACCCTCAGTCCTTTTGCATGTTGCCAGATGCACTGGGGTTGAGGACTTTTTAGCTGTTGTAGATGACTGAGCAGCAACAGTTCCAGGTGCTGAAGGTTTTCTGGGCTGAGGCCTTTGACCTTGAGGAATTTGCACTGAGGATTTTGATGTTGAAGAACCAATCTTCAGAGCAGATTTCTTTACCATGTTCTTCGAAGCACTAGCAGAAGCTCTGGCAGAGGCAGCAGCAGAATCCTCGTTGAATTTCTTCACTGCCTCTTTGGCTTTCCTCGCCAACTTGGCTTGTTGCTTCTCCCACATGTCAGGAAAGTCCACACCAGTTTTGAGGCTAGTAGGATCAGCAGTTTGGTTTGGAGCAATAGGAGGTCTGCTGCAAGGTGGCTTCACAGCGAATTTCATCATGTATTTTGGAGTTACATAGCGATATTCTCTCCATTCTTTGGCCCATCTCCTCTCAATCTTTTGTAGACGGATCTTCCTCTGCTTGGTCGTCTCCTTTCCATGAGTTTCTTCGTCAGGTGTGCAATATTCATCATATAGATCCTCAGGGATCTCAAATGCAGTGTGCACATCTGGCTTTTTCCCTCCTTTCCGAGGTTTCTTCCCATCAGACATTTTCTTCACTTGAGGAATATGAAGTCTTGAAGATTCTAAAGAAGTACACAATTTTTCTTCAAGTAGCGCCGCAAATGAGTTAAGTTGACGAGAACCTAGTGATTCATCAACGGACATGTTGTACCTGTGAACAAAGTATAGGTGCGAAGAATTTGAAGAGGTCATACGCGTTCTCAGAAATTTGAAGAAAGATAGGTGTGAGGAATTTGACCATGGATGTCTTGAGGAATTTCACTAAGTGTTCTTTGTCTCAGGATTCAGAGTTGTGGAAATTTGAGAACTCGCACAATTTAGGAATCATGAGGAAAATCATTACTTAGGGAAAATCATCAAGTATCAAGTATGAGGAGATATAAGGTGCTTGAGTATTTGATTTATAATGTATAAACACCTATTGAGGAATAGTAGTTGTAGTTGAGGATCAAACAGGGGCAGCAAAAATAAATTTTAATTACCCTGGTGAAGAACATGACAAACACAGAGATGAAATGAGGAAGTTCGTCCGTTCAAATCTCCCACACCCAAGCTTGGCAGAAGGAGATAGCTACAGTGGCGGTGGGATGAAGATTTCCGTGGCCGATGCGAGTACGGCGACGACGAGGTTGAGGCAGCGAAGCTCTTCCTCACCAGCGATGATGACTTTAGCGGCGGCGCTAGGTTGGAGCTCGGGAGAGAGATGAGATGCGGAGTAACCGAGCACAGTTGATGGGAAGGGGCATTTATAGAGGAAGTGAAAACTGATCCTCCCGAAGATTTTGGACAGGATTTCCCCTGACCCTTGCTCTCCACGCGACAGGTGTCACCCACGATCTGGGTAGTGGAGATTGTGGAGGATCGTGGGTTATCCAGGCGCGGGAATCGGAACTGTTTTAGCGGGAAACGCCGAAAATTTTGGAAGTGAAGATTTGAAGTTTTCGTTCACAAACTCTTCAGCTGTCAAGGACACAGTGAAGACTTTGAACAAGTTTCAAAGTAGAACGCATATGAGGAATTTGTGAACAGACTGGGTTGAGTTTAGCATAGACGGGGAAAGGGTCCGATCACATTCACTTAGATGAAAATCAACTTGAAGAATTAGCAATAAGTGAATGCTATTGAGGACATAAAAAAATATAGTCAATGAAGAATATGAATCTCAAAAGTTTTGAAGAATTTGAAAAGTTGATGAATTTGATAACTTGAGAAATTTGCAAATTTGAGGAATTTGATAGTTTGAAGAATTTGCAAAAGTGACGACAAACTCAATTTTGAAGAATTTCAACTTTGGTTGGTGGCGTGACCCACCGTATAAGAATGATGATTTCAGACACTGCGTACAATTGTCGTAGAGTTCTGAGAATCAACTTCTTTGTTAATTTCTTCACACTTAGAGAGTTATTCTTCATTGATTGAAGAAAAACGTTACTTCGTGTGTTCAAATCTAAGTCATCAATTTTGCATAAGTGTTAGGATGTATGTTCTTCATCAAAGAACATTCAAAGACTCTAAGATATTTAGCTCCCACCGCAACTTGCAAAATCTCTTTTCATCCAAGGGCTTTGTGAAGATATTGGTTAGTTGTTCTTCAGTGGGAATGTGATTGATGGAGATGTCTCCCTTGAGTACATGATCTCGAAGAAAGTGATGATGAATCTTGATGTGCTTGGTCTTGGAGTGCTGAACTGGGTTGTACACAATCTTGATGGCACTCTCGTTGTCACAGTAAAGAGGCACATTCTTCAGCATGATGCCGTAGTCCTTGAGGGTTTGCTTCATCCATAGCAACTAAGCACAACACGAGCCAGCATCAATGTACTCAGCTTCTGCAGTGGAGAGTGAAACATAGTTCTGCTTCTTCGAGGACCAACAGACTAAGGATCGTCCGAGGAAATGACATGTGCCTGAGGTTGACTTGCGATCCACACGATCTCCAGCATAGTCAGCATCGGAGTATCCGATGAGGTGAAGATTTGAGCCCTTGGGATACCAAAATCCAAGTGTTGGTGTGTGAGCTAAGTATCGAAGAATATGTTTCACAGCCTTATGGTGTGATTCCTTCGGTGTTGCTTGGAATCGAGCACACATGCAAACACTTAGCATTATATCAGGCCTAGATGCACATAGGTACAATAAGGAGCCAATCATGGAGTGGTATACCTTCTGATCGAAATCTTTACCATTTTCATTAGTGCAGAGATGGCCTTTTGAAGGCATTGGAGTTTTGACGCCTTTGCAATCTTGCATGTTGAATTTCCTCAGAACATCTTTGAGGTATTTCTCTTGTGAGATGAAGATGTCATTGTCTTGCTGACGAATTTGAAGACCTAAGAAGAATTTCAACTCTCCCATCATAGACATTTGATATTCTTCACTCATCATATAGGCAAATTCATCACTGTAACGTTTGTCACTACATCCAAAGATAATATCATCAACATATATTTGGCATATGAACAGTTCATTGTCATAGGATTTCGTGAAAAGAGTAGGGTCGAGTGAACCAGGTTTGAAGCCTTTCTTCATGAGGAATTCCTTCAGAGTGTCGTACCACGCCCGAGGGGCCTGCTTGAGGCCATAGAGGGCCTTGTTTAGTCTGAAGAGTTTGTCAGGATGCTTAGGATCTTCAAAACCTGGGGGTTGAGCAACATATACTTCTTCCTCAAGCTTACCATTGAGGAATGCACTTTTCACATCCATTTTATATAAGATGATATTATGATGGTTAGCGTAAGCCAGTCATATGCGAATTGCTTCAAGTCTAGCAACAGGTGCAAAAGTTTCATCGAAATCAATTCCCTCAACCTCTGTATAGCCTTGAGCTACAAGTCGAGCCTTATTCCTCACCACAAGACCATTTTCATCTTGCTTGTTGCGGTAGATCCACTTGGTACCTATGATGTTATGCTTGCGATGATCTGGCCGCTTGACAAGTTCCCACACGTTGTTGAGCTTGAACTGATGCAATTCCTCTTGCATAGCTTGAATCCATTCAGGCTCCTTGAATGCTTCATCAACTTTGGTGGGCTCTAAGATAGAGACAAAGGCAAAGTGCCCACAAAAGTTAGTTAGATGTGAAGCTTTTGAGCGTGTGAGAGGACCTAGTGCATTGATGTCATCGATGACATTTGTCAATCTGCACTTCATTTGCTACTCTTGATGAGCAGGTTGACGAGGCTGAGGATTTTCATCAGCACCATTTTCTTCAGGTATATCAGCATGAGAGTCTTCATTTGTTGGAATGATTTCCTCAGTGGGTATGACATCTTCAGTTGCCTTCAGCCTGATGGATTCCTCAGGAGATTGTTCATCTAACATAGAAGGCAAGTGCTCTCTTTGCGAGCCATTAGTTTCATCGAACCGCACATCTATAGTTTCAACCACCTTGTGATGGTAGGTGTTAAAGACTTTGTAGGTGTGCGAGTCCTTTCCATAACCAAGCATAAAACCTTCATGTGCTTTCGGTGCAAACTTAGAACTGTGGTGAGGATCTCTCATCCAGCATTTTGCACCGAAGACTTTGAGATAACTTACATTGGGTTTCTTGCCTATCATCAGCTCATATGAAGTCTTCTTGAGGAATTTGTGAAGATATACCCTGTTGATGATGTGGCATGCAGTATCAATTGCTTCTGGCCAGAAGCGACGAGGGGTTTGTATTCGTCAAGCATTGTGCAAGCCATCTCAATAAGAGTTCTATTTTGCGCTCCATGATGCCATTCTGCTGAGGAGTATAAGGGGTAGATAACTCATGAGTAATACCAAGTTCATCAAGATATTCATCAAGATTGGTGTTCTTGAACTCAGTCCCATTATCACTCCTGATATGCTTGATCTTGATGCCGAAGCTGGTGGAGGCCCTTGAAGCAAATCGTCTGAAGACATCCTGCACTTCATTTTTGTACAGAATGATATGCACCCATGTGTAACAGAGTAATCATCAACAATGACAAATCCATACAAACTTGAAGAAGTTGTTAGTACGGAGTAATGAGTGGGGCCAAATAGATCCATGTGAAGCAATTCAAAGGGTCGAGTCGTGGTCATGATTGTCTTCCAGGGATGCTTGGATCTGGTCATCTTCCCAGATTCACATGCACCACAAAGGTGGTCTTTGAGGAATTTGACGCCCTCTATGCCAATGACATGCTTCTTCACGAGCGTGGGCAAGTTCCTCATACCCGCATGTCCAAGACGTCGATGCCACAACTAACCTTCTGAGGACTTTGCAAGTAGGCATGTGGCAGGCTGATGTCCTATAGAGAAATCAACAATATACAAGTATCCTCTCCTAAAGCCTTCGAAGACTTTAGAATTATCAGATTCCATGATGACAACACAACGATATTTTCCAAATATGACAACCATATCAAGATCACAAAGCATTGAGACAGACATAAGGTTGAACCCGAGGGATTCAACAAGCATCACCTTGTCCATGGTTCGGTCCTTTGAGATAGCAACCTTACCAAGTCCCAATACCTTGCTTTTTCCTTTGTCTGCGTAAGTGATATGCTTCAGAGGAGATGGAGTGAGTGGCAAATTCATCAGTAGATTCTTGTCACCCGTCATGTGGTTTGTGCATCCACTATCGAGAACCCACTCAGTAGCTTTTAGAGTATCATCCTGCAGATGAATTAGTACAACTTACGAACTCATATGCTTCAGAGTGAAGAATATGATATCAATTTCATCAGACAAAATTTCATCACATAAGATAGTAAGCAAGTAGAGTGAGGACGTGAGAAATGAAGAATTCATTTCATCATGGTTAGCTTGCGTCCTTTCAAGCATTTCCTCAGGTCTCCAGCAAATTCATCAGATGTTCAAATTCATCTAGAGACTTGACCCTGCATAAGATGTCAGTTTGATTTCTTCACCACCCACATCTAGAGGGGTGGCAAAGAATTCATCATTTTGCGAGCACCATGTGAGAAGGGAGGCATTGAAGCAAGTGCGCTTCGTTTCACATGGCGAGGGTTAGAGTATTCAAACGAATAAGCAAAGAAATTCTTCGAGGACTTACGAACATAATGATTTGAAGATTAATGCACATATTCATAACTCTTAGGTTTTCCCTAGAAACAGAGGCATTAGCACGAGAATGATGATTTTGACCATTTGGGGAATTTGGTCCATATGAGGAATTTGATCTGGGGTTCCGATTCTTCATGAGTGGTGTCGTGAGGACATTCACTTGAAGATTTTGTAGGTAGCTCTTGGGAACCCAGATTTTTTTCATAGGAGAACCGTTCCTGCAGTTAGTTCCAACATATCTAGCAAATACTTCACTTCTCTGATTTTTGAAGAATCTGTAATTGGAGTCAAGTGAGTCATCAGAGGAATATGAAGTTTTACAAGTAAAGTCAGATAAAGTGTATGGATCTATAGGAGATCCTTTTGCAGCAACCCATGAGGTTTTGGGGTACTGCTCAGGTTTCCAGTAGGATCCATTAGCGTTGAGTTTCCTCACAAAGGCAATACCCTCTTTCCTAGGGTTCCTATTCAGAATCTACTTCTTGAGGACATCACAAAGGGTTTGATGCCCTTTTAAAATTTTGTACATGCCTGTCACATACAATTCCTTCAACCCTGCATTGTCATCAGTGATACTAGTGGTATCCTCAGATGAGGAATTTAAGACCATGGGAATAGTTCAAGAAATTGCAGCAATAGAAGCATTTGAACATTCAGGTGAAGAATTACCAGTTTCACGTTCGATGCATTTCAAACAAGGTGGAACAAATTCTTCCTGAGCGGTACTGATCTGTTGAGCCAGTAAGGAATCGTTTTCCCTTTGGAGATCCTCATGTGACACCCTCAGCTTTTCAAGATCTTGCTTTCTTTGAAGAAATTCATAGGAAAGCTTCTCATGATCTGCTAAGAGGTCGTTATGACTCTGAAGGTTATCATACTTTGTCTGAAGACTTTTAAGATCAACAGACAGAGTTTGAGTCCGATCCACTTCACGGTTTAACAGATCATTGCTTTTGTCTAGCATTTTCTGAAGCTTTTCAAGTGCACTTTGTTGCTTAGTGGCAATTTTAACAAGTTTAGCATATCTAGGTTTCACATATTCATCAGATTCACCTTCACTTGATTTAGATGAGGAATGATGTTTGTGTACCTTTGAGCCTTTTGCCATGAAGCAATACGTGGGAGCATAATCATCATTGCTGACGTCAGAGTCGTTGGAGTGGTCATATTCTTCATTGTTGAAGATGGACTTGCTGACGAACGCAGTAGCGAGAGCAAGGCTAGCGACACCAGATTCTGATTCCTCCTCAAATTCTTCCTCTTCTTCATATTCTTCAGATTCTTCCTCAGAATCCATTTCCTTGCCGATGAATGCTCGAGCCTTTCTGGAACCATTCTTCTTGTGCTTTGAGGACTTTGCAGATGAGGACTTTGAATATTTCTTCTTTTTCTTTGAGTCATCCGAACTATCATCCTTGTATTTCTTCTTCTTCTTTGAGTCTTTTCCGAGAGAGGACAATCAGAGATAAAGTGGCCAGGCTTCTTGCAACGATGACATGTTCTCCTTTTGTAATCTTCTAAGGAATCTGATTTCCTCAAGCCACTTTTTGATGACTTTCCAAATCCACCTCTTCTTGAGAACTTCTAGAATTTCCTCACAAGCATAACTAGTTCCCGACTTAGTTCTTCAGGATCACCAAGGCTGTTGTAAGAATCTTCTTCTTCAGATGAGGAAATTGCTTTTGCCTTCAGAGCACGAGATCTTCCATAGCTTGGCCCGTAGAGGTCTCTCTTTTCAGCTTGTTGGAATTCATGAGTATTGAGTCTCTCAAGAATATCAGCAGAATCAAGAGCTTTATAATCTCCACGTTCTTGAATCATCAAAACAAGAGTATCAAATGAGGAATCAAGAGATCGTAGCAGTTTCTTCACCACTTCATGGTCAGTGATATCAGTGGCACCCAGTGCTTGAAGTTCATTGGATATATCAGTGAGGCGATCAAATGTTTGCTGAACATTTTCTTTGTCAAGTCTCTTGAAGCGATTCAAGAGATTGCGAAGAACATCAAGACGAGAGTCACGTTGAGTGGAAACACCTTCGTTGACTTTGGACAGCCTATCCCAGATAAGCTTAGCAGATTCCAAAGCACTCACTCTGCAATACTGACATTTGCTCAGATGACCACAGATGATTTTCTTCGCGTGAGAATCGAGTTGCTTGAATCTCTTCACATCAGCAGCTGTAACAGTGGGAGCGACAGAGGGCACATCATTTTCCACAACGTACCAGAGATCGTTGTCAATAGCTTCAAGGTGCATACGCATCTTGTTCTTCCAGTAGGGGTAGTCTGTCCCATCGAAGGTAGGACATCCTGCGGAAACCTTGATCATACCTGCAGTCGACATGACTAGAACTCAAGGTGGTTAAACCAAAATCACACAGAGCGAGGGAGTACCTGCTCTGATACCAATTGAAAGTGCATTATATCGGCAAGAGGGGGGGGGGGTGAATAGGCGATTTTTACAAATTCATCACTTGAGGAATTTCAACTTTGAGGAATTTGAAGTGTGATGAATAACTAGCAGCGGAATAAGCACGAGGAACATAGTGACAACATAGTCTTCATGATGAAATGAAACATGCACAAATAGAGAGTAGCGTGATACAGGATGAGCAGTGATGAACAAGGTAACTTGAAGAATTTGAGGTGAGGAATTTGTGAAAGTCTTCAGTCAAATTCTTCAAACAGTAACAATCAATTTTATCAACAGGTATATGAGGAATAGAGGGGTTGAGGAAATAGAACCTGATAGCTCGATGAAGACAATGGTTTGATGACCCAGTTCCAACGGCTGTGACAATCGTACGTCTGGTTTGGGGCGGCCTGGTATTTAAACCAGAGGACACATAGACCCAGGACACACAGTCCTTACCGTATTCTCCTTCAGCTAAGGTCACACAGTCCTCGCCCAACACTCATGGTAAGTCTTCTGGGTAGACTTCCAAAACCCTCACAAACTGGTCACCCGGCGATCAACAATTTACTGCTGGATGCTCTAGACCAAGGTCACTTCGTGGTCCCCAATTGACTGCAGGAGCACTAGACCATGACGCCTAACCGTCTGAGGATACAGAGTCCTCAAAGGTAACAAGCGTCGGTTCCACATAGGAATTTCTTTAGTGATGCTCAATCACTATGGGTTTTGTGGATTGGTTGTGGGTTTTTCCTCACTGATGATTTTCTCTCAAAGTCCTTAGAGGATGGGTTGCTCTCAAATGACAAGTGTCAGTTCTTTCTCGGAGCAGCCAACCAGCTAGTGGTTGTGGGGGTGGCTATTTATAGCCAGGATGCAACCTGACATGATAAGACATAAATGCCCCCAATGATATGACCGTTATGTGGATAAGAATGATTGGGGACAGCTGGCGCTAAGCATAGCAACGGTCGGAATTTCGAACTATGAAAGTCCTCAGCTTATCATGTCACTCACTTGGAGGCAATTCACACTGGCGAAATCCTAACTCCTCAGTCAGATCAATTTCCTCAGAGACCAGAAGAACTTCGTCTCTGTCACTGAAGAACTTGTCTGAACCGTAAGAGATTTCCAAAGGCTTCACTCGAAGGTTTGTATTGGTTGAGGATTTTGGAGTTGAGCATCAGTTGGAAATTTTCCTTAGTATTACCTCGGCCCCCTTTAATAGTACGGTGTTTCCTATGACTCAAATAAAGGAAATGAAACTACGAAAACAAAAGTCTTCACGCTTCACATTCCTCGTTCATATCTTCAAGGTCACACCAACTTATTCATTTTCAAAGTCTTCACAAAGTCTTCACCAAAGTCTTTAGAAAGTCTTCAGCAAAGTCTTCACTTGAAGACATACATTTTTAGGGGTCGCTAATCTCCGAATATATCAAACTCCTCATCGACTTATAGAGCCTATGTATACTCACAAACACATTAGTACCTTAACCTATAAGTCTTCAATACACCAAAATCACTAAGGGGCACTAGATGCACTAACAAAAATTCTGCACAATAACCCTAAAACCACCAGCATATATGGGAGGAAGAGAGGAGGAGGCTTGGCCCAAGGGCCAAGCCACAAGGAGTCGGTCGAACCAGGTTGTGGAGGTGGAATCCACCTCCAATCCTAGTAGGACTAGGATTCACCCTATTTTTGCCTTTTTCCACTTTTTCTCTTTGTTTTTTTCCTCCCTAGCTGCATGGGCTTTGTGTGGGACTTCCACCAGCCCACCAAGATCTCGTATTCACTCTCCCACAGCCCATGTTGCCTCTTGGGTCGAAATACCCCTCCCGATGGTCTCCCGGTACCCTACCGGCACTTCTGGTACACTACCGATGAGCCCGAAACTTTTCCGGCAATCAAAATAGGACTTCCTATATATCAATATTTACCTTCGGACCATTCCGGATCTCCTCGTGATGTCCGGGATCTCAGCCGGGACTCCGAACAACCATCAGTCACCACCATACATAACTCTATACTACCGAAACGTCACCAAACCTTAAGTGTGCAGACCGTGCGGGTTCGAGAACTATGTAGACATGACCGAGACACCTCTACAGTCAGTAACCAATAGCGGGACTTGGATGCCCATATTGGTTCCTACATATTCTACGAAGATCTTTATCGGTCGAACCTCTATGTCAAGGATTCAGTTAATCACGTATGATGTTCCCTTTGTTCTTCGGTATGTTACTTGCTCGAGATTCGATCGTCGGTATCTCCATACCTAGTTCAACCTCGTTATCGGCAAGTCTATTTACTCATTCCATAATACAAGATCCCGTGACTAACACTTAGACACATTGCTTGCAAGCCTCATTGTGATGTTGTATTACCAAGTGGGCCTTGAGATACCTCTCCGTCACACGGAGTAACAAATCCCAGTCTTGATTCATGCCAACTCAACAGACACCCTCAGAGATACCTGTAGAGCATCTTTATAGTCACCCAGTTACGTTGCAACGTTTAATACATGCAAGGCACTCCTCTGGTATCCGTGAGTTGCATGATCTCATGG
This sequence comes from Hordeum marinum, assembly GCA_022496015.1. NCBI lineage: Eukaryota > Viridiplantae > Streptophyta > Magnoliopsida > Poales > Poaceae > Hordeum > Hordeum marinum. The sequence continues at coordinate 150,069,847 of CM039674.1, forward strand.
TCATAGGAACATATACTTGACATGCAGAAAACAGTAGCAATAAACTGACACGATCATATGCTACATTTGTAGTTTGGGTCTTGTCCATCACATCATTCTCCTAATGATGTGATCCCATTATCAAATGACATCACATGTCAATGGCTAGGAAACCTTAACCATCTTTGATCAACGAGCTAGTTCACTAGAGGCATACTAGGGACAAAGTGTTGTGTATTTACCCGCACATGTAATGTGTTTCCAGTTAATGCAATTATAGCATGGATAATAAACGATTATCATGAACAAGGAAATATAATAATAAATACTTTATTTATTGCCTCTAGGGCATATTTCCAACAGTCTCCCACTTGCACTAGAGTCAATAATCTAGCTTACATCACTATGTGATTTACATTATAATGAATCGAACACCCATGCAATTCTGGTGTTGATCATGTTTAGCCCTTGGAGGAGGTTTAGTCAACGGGTCTGCAACATTTAGATCCGTGTGCACTTTGCAAATATTTATGTCCATCTCCTCGATGTAATTGCGGATGGAGTTGAAGCGTCACTTTATGAGTCTGGTCCTCTTGTGAAACCTTGGTTCCTTGGCCAGAGCAATGGCACAAGTGTTGTCACAGAACAGGTTCATTGGATTCAGTGCACTGGGCACTACTCCAAGATCTATCATGAACTGCTTCATCCAGACACCTTCCTTCGCCGCCTCCGAGGCTGCTATGTACTCCGCTTCACATGTAGAATCGACTACCATGCTTTGCTTGGAACTGCACCAGCTTACCGCTCCCCCGTTGAGAATAAACACGTATCTGGTTTGTGACTTAGAGTCATCCAGATCAGTGTCAAAGCTTGCATCGACGTAACCCTTTACAACGAGCTCTTCATCACCTCCATAAATGAGAAACATTTCCTTAGTACTTTTCAAGTACTTAAGGATATTCTTGACCGCTGCCCAGTGTTCCATTCCAGGATCACTTTGAAACCTTCCGTCCATACTTATGGCAAGGCTGACATCCGGTCTTGTGCACAGCATTGCATACATGATAGAGCCTATGGCTGAAGCATAGGGGATGACACTCATCTTTTCTCTATCTTCTGTAGTCACTGGGCATTGAGTCTTACTCAACTTCACACCTTGTAACACAGGCAAGAACCCCTTCTTGGACTGATCCATTTTGAACTTCTTCAAAACTTTATCAAGGTATGTGCTCTGTGAAATTGCTATCAAGCATTTCGATCTATCTCTATAGATCTTAATGCCTAATATGAAAGCAGCTTCTCCTAGGTCCTTCACTAAAAAAACTCTTGTTCAAATATTCCTTCACGCTTTCCAGCATTTCTATATTGTTTCCAAACAGCAATATGTCATCCACATATAATATTAGAAACGATATAGAGCTCCCACTCACTTTCTTGTAAATACAAGCTTCTCCATAAACTTGTATAAACTCAAACGCTTTGATCACCTCATCAAAGCCCTTATTCCAACTCCGAGATGCTTGCACCAGCCTATAAATGGATCGCTGGAGTTTGCAAACTTTGTCAGCATTCTCTGGATCGACAAAACCTTCTGGTTGCATCATATACAACTCTTCCTCAAGGAAACCGTTGAGGAACGCTGTTTTGACATCCATCTACCAAATTTCATAATCGAAATAAGTAGGTATTGCCAACATGATTCTGACAGACTTAAGCATCGCTACGGGTGAGAAGGTCTCATCGTAGTCAACTCCTTGAACTTGTGAAAAACCCTTTGCCACAAGTCGAGCTTTATAGACGGTGACATTACCGTTCGAGTGTGTCTTCTTCTTAAAGATCCATTTGTTCTAAATGGCCTTTCGCCCTTCAGGTAATACTTCCAAAGTCCATACTTTGTTTTCATACATGGATCCCATCTCGGATTTCATGGCCTCTAACCATTTCTCGGAATCCAGACCCATCACTGCTCCTCCATAGCTCGTAGGTTCATTGTTGTCCAACAACATGACCTCCAAGACAGGGTTGCCATACCACTTAGGAGTAGTACGCGGCCTTGTCGACCTACGAGGTTTAATAGTAGCTTGATCCAAAGCTTCATGATCATCATCATTAACTTCCTCTTCTATCATCGTTGGTTCCACAGAAACATCTTTCTGCGCGCTACTTTCTGGTTGAAGTAAAGGTTCAATAACCTCATCAAGATCTATTTTCCTCCCACTCAATTCTTTCAAGAGAAACTCTTTCTCACGAAATGTTCCGTTCTTAGCGACAAACACTTTGCCTTCGGATCTGAGATAGAAGGTATACCCGACTGTCTCTTTCGGGTATCCTATGAAGACTCATTTTCCGCTTTGGGTTCCAGCTTTTTAGGCTGAAGCTTTTTGACATAAGCATCACATCCCCAAACTTTAAGAAACGACAACTTTGGCCTCTTGCCAAACCACAGTTCATATGGCGTCGTCTTAACGGATTTCGATGGTGCCATATTTAAAGTGAATGCAGCTGTCTCTAATGCGTAACCCCAAAATGATAGTGGTAAATCAGCAAGAGACATCATAGAACGCACCATATCTAATAAGGTTCGATTACGACGTTCGGACACACCATTACACTGTGGTGTTCCGGGCGGTGTCAACTATGAAACAATTCCACACTGTCTTAAGTGACTGCCAAACTCATAACTCACATACTCACCTCCTCGATCAGATCGTAGGAATTTAATCTTCTTGTTATGATGATTCTCAACTTCACTCTGAAATTGCTTGAACTTTTCAAACATTTCAGACTTGTGTTTCATCAAGTAAATATACCCATATCTACTTAAGTCATCAGTGAAGGTGAGAAAATAACGATATCCACCATGCGCTGTAACATTTATTGGACCGCACACATCAGTATGTATGATTTCCAATAAGTCACTCGCCCGTTCCATTGTTCCAGAGAACGGCGTTTTAGTCATCTTGCCCATGAGGCATGGTTCACATGTTTCAAGTGATTCAAAATCAAGTGACTCCAAAAGTCCATCAGCATGGAGCTTCCTCATGCGTTTTACACCAATATGACCTAAACGGCAGTGCCACAAGAAAGTGGTACTATCATTATCAACTCTACATCTTTTGGCATCAATGTTATGAACATGTGTGTCATCACTATCAAGATTCAATATGAATAAACCCCTCACATTGGGTGCATGACCATAAAACATATTAATCATATAAATAGAACAACCTTTATTCTCTGATTTAAATGAGTAACCATCTCACAATAATCAAGATCCAGATATAATGTTCATGCTTAACGCAGGCACTAAATAACAATTATTCAGGTTCATCACTAATCCCGATGGTAATCGAAGAGAGAGCATGCTGACGGCGATCACATCAACCTTGGAACCATTTCCCACGCGCATCGTCACTTCATCCTTTGCCAGCCTTCATCTATTCTATAGTTCCTGTTTTGAGTTGCAAATGTGAGCAACCAAACCGGTATCAAATACCCAGGTACTACAACGAGAGCTAGTAAGGTACACATCAATAACATGTATATCATATATACCTTGTTTGTCGTTGGCCGCCTTCTTGTCAGCCAGGTACTTGGGGCAGTTCCGCTTCCGGTGACCAGTTCCCTTCCAATGAAAGCACTCAGTTTCTGGCTTAGGTCCATGCTTAGGCTTCTTTACAGGAGTAGCAACTGCTTTGCCATCCTTCTTGGTTTTACCCTTCTTGCCTTTGCCCTTGCCATTTTTCTTGAAACTAGTGGTTTTATTAACCATCAACACTTGATGTTCTTTCTGGATTTCAGACTCAGCGACTTTTAGCATCGCAAACAGCTCGATGACTGACTTGTTCATCCCGTGCATGTTATAGTTCATCACAAAGCTATTGTAACTAGGTGGCAATGATTGAAGAACTCTGTCACTGATCGCCTCTGGCGGAAGGGCAATTCCCAACTCCGCTAGATGAGTTGAATACCCAGACATTCTGAGTATATGTTCACTGATAGACCCGTTCTCCTCCATCTTGCAAGCATAGAACTTATCGGAGGTTTCATACCTCTCGATCCGGGCATTCTTTTGAAAGATTAACTTCAACGCCTGGAACATCTCATATGCTCCATGACGTTCAAAACGTCTTTGAAGTCCCGGTTCTAAGCCATACAATATTGCACACTGAACTATTGAGTAATCTCTAGTACGTGCCTCCCAAGCGTTCTTAACGTCTTCGGAGGTCATGTCTTCTAGTTGGTCACCGAGCGATGCATCAAGGTTATATGATTTCTAGGAAGCCGTGAGGATAATCCTCATATTACGGGCCCAGTCAACAAAGTTACTTCCATCATCTTTCAACTTAGCTTTCTCTAGGAACGCATTAAAATTCAGGGGTGCTACTACGCGAGCCAATGGTCTACAACATAAATATGCAAAGTTTACTTAGACTATTGTTCAAGATAATGAGTTTAGTTAATCAAATTACTAAAGCTCCCACTCAAATTGACATCCCTCAGGTCATCTGAGTGTCACATGATCCAAATTCACCAACTCAAGTCCGATCATCACGTGAGTTGAGGTGGCTTCAATGGTGAACATCATTATGTTGATCATATCTACTATATGACTCATGTTCGACCTTTCGGTCTCTTGTGTTCCGAGGCCATGTCTGTACATGCTAGGCTCGTCAAGTTTAACCCGAGCGTTCTGCACGTGCAACACTGGCTTGCACCCGTTGTATGTGAACGTAGAGTCTATCACACCCGATCATCACGTAGTGTCTCAACACGACGAACTTTCGCAGCGGTGCACACTCGGGGAGAACACAATTTATCTTGAAATTAAGTGAGGGATCACCTTATAATGCTACTGTCATCCTAAGCAAAACAAGGTGCATAAAAAGGATTAACATCACATGAAAATCATAAGTGACATGATATGGCCATGAATTTGTGCTTTTGATCTCCATCTAGAAAGCACCGACATGATCTCCATCGTCACTGGCAAGACACCATGATCTCCATCATCTTGATCTCCATCAACGTGTCGCCATCGGGGTTGTCGCGCCCAACATGCTTCTACTATTATTGCTACCGTTTAGCGATAAAGTAAAGCATTACATAGCGCTTAATGATTGACACGCAGGTCATACAATAATTAAAGACAACCCTATGGCTCCTGCCGGTTGTCGTACTCATCGACATGCAAGTCGTGATAATCTATACATCACATGATCATCTCATACATCACATATATCACATCATGTAATTGGCCATATCACATCACAACATACCCTGCAAAAACAAGTTAGACGTCCTCTAATTGTTGTTGCATGTTTTACGTGGCTGCTACGGGTATCTAGCAAGAACAATTCTCATCTACGCAAATACCATAACGGTGATACACTAGTTGCTTTTCAACCTTCTCAAGGACCGCCTTTGTCGAATCCGATCCAACTAAAGCGAGAGAAATTGGCACACGCAAGCCATCTATGCAACAAGTTGCGGTCAAGGGAACCGGTCTCTTGTAAGCGTACGAGTAATGTTGGTCCGGGCCGCATCATCTCACAATACCGCTGAACCAAAATCCTACCAAGGGAGGAAGCAATCTAAGCATCAACGCCCACAAACCTTTTGTGTTCTACTCGAGATCTCATCTACACATAGGCCTAGCTCATGATGCCACTGTTGGGGAACGTTGCATGGGAAACAAAAAAATTCCTACGCACACGCAGATCTATCGATGGTGATGAGCATCTACGAGAGGGAGAGTGGATCTGCATACCCTTGTAGATCGCTAAGCGGGAAGCGTTAAGAAACATGGTTGGTGTAGTCGAACGTCTTCGCGATCCAAATCGCCGAGCGTCCCGCGATCCAATCATGATCCATCCCGCGATCCAATCATGATCCGTCACAAAAACTTGATCATGATCCGTCCCACGAACTTGATCACGGTCCTTCCGATCTAGCGCCGAACGGACGTCACCTCCGCGTTCAGCACACGTATGGCTTGATGACGATCTCCGCCATCTTGATCTAGCAAGAGGGAGAGGATAGGAAGAAGAGTTCTCCGGCAGCATGACGGTGCTCCGGCGATGGTGGTGGAGCTATTTCGGCAGGGCTTCGCCTAAGCACTGTAGAAATCCGATCTAGAGGAGAAACTATGCACTGGAGGAACGGGCAACACGTGGCTAAAAATTATGCGCAAAAACCCTAAAACCACCAGTATATATAGGAGGAAGGGAGGAGGAGTCTTGGCCCAAGGGCCAAGCCACAAGGAGTCGGCCAAACCAGGTTGTGGAGGTGGAATCCACCTCCAATCCTAGTAGGACTAGGATTGACCCTATTTTTGCCTTTTTTCCACTTTTTCTCTTTGGGGTTTTTTCTCCCTAGCCACATGGGCTTTGTGTGGGACTTACACCAGCCCACCAAGAGCTGGTATTCACTCTCCCACAGCCCATGTTGCCTCTTGGGTCGAAATACTCCTCCCGAGGGTCTCCCGGTACACTACCGGCACTCCCGGTACACTACCGATGAGCCCGAAACTTTTCCGGCGACCAAAATAGGACTTACTATATATCAATCTTTACCTCTAGACCATTCTGGAGATCCTCGTGACATCCGGGATCTCATCCGAGACTCCGAACAACCTTCGGTCACCACCATACATAACTCTATACTACCGAAACGTCACCAAACCTTAAGTGTGTAGACCCTACGGGTTCGAGAACTATCTAGAGATGACCGAGAATGTTCAAGAACCTCTAGACCATTCTTTATCGGTCGAACCTCTATGTCAAGGATTCAGTTAATCTCGTATGATGTTCCCTTTGTTCTTCGGTATGTTACTTGCCCGAGATTCGATCGTCGGTATCTCCATACCTAGTTCAACCTCGTTATCGGCAAGTCTCTTTACTCGTTCCATAATACAAGATCCTGTGACTAACACTTAGACACATTGCTTGCAAGGCTCATTGTGATGTTGTATTACCGAGTGGGACCTGAGATACCTCTCCATCACACGGAGTAACAAATCCCAGTCTTGATTCATGCCAACTCCACAAACACCCTCGGAGATACCTATAGAGTACCTTTATAGTCACCTAGTTACGTTGCGACATTTGATGCACACAAGGCACTCCTCCAGTATCCGTGAGTTGCATGATCTCATGGTCATAGGAACATATACTTGACATGCAGAAAACAATAGCAATAAACTGACACGATCATATGTTACGTTTGTAGTTTGGGTCTTGTCCATCACATCCTCCTCCTAATAATGTTAGCAGTTGCTGCATTTTTCAATTATGAAATCTGGCAGATGGATATCAAAACATCGTTTCCTTAACGGTTTACTTGAGGAAAGGTTGTATGTGATACAACCAGAAGGTTTTGTCAGTCCTAAGGATGCTAAAATGTGTGCAAGCTTCAGTGATTCTTCTATGAACTGAAGCAAGCATCTCAGAGTTGGAATATACACTTTGATGAGGTGGTCAAAGTTTTTGAGTCTATACAAACTTTACGATAAACTTGTATTTACAATAAAGTGAGTGGGAGCACTATAGAATTTCTGATAAGTATATGTGGATGACATATTATTGATCGGAAATGATGCAGAATTTCTGGAAAGCATAACGGTTGTTTGAAAAGAGTTTTTCAAAGGAAGACCTAGATAAAGCTATCTATTTGTTGAGCATCAATATCTATAGAGATAGATCAAGATGCTTGATGAGACTTTCAATGAGTACATACCTTGACAAGATTTTGAAAGAGTTCAAAATGGATCAGTTAGAGAAAGAGTTCTCGCCTGATTTGTAAGGTGTGAAGTTGAGTGAGACTCAAAGCTCGACAACGGCAGAAGAAAGAGAAAGGACGAACGTCATCCCCTATGCCTTAGCCATAGGCTCTATATTATGCCATGCTGTGTACCACACCTGGTGTGTGCCTTGCCATGAGTCTGTCAAGGGGTACAAAAGTGATCCAGGAGTGGATCACTGGACAGCGGTCAAGATTATCCTTAGTAACTAAAAGACTAAGGAGATGTTTCTCGATTATGGAGGTGATAAAGAGTTCGTCGTAAAGAGTTACGTCGATGCAAGCTTTAACACCAATCGGGATGACTCATAGTGGCAATCTGGATACGTATAGTGGAGCAGCCATTTGGAATAGTACCAAGTGGAGTGTGGTAGCAGTGTTTACAGTTTGACATAGAGATTTGCAAAGTACACATGGATCTGAATGTCACAGACCCGTTGACTATAAGACCTCTCTCACATGCAAAGCATGATCGAGCCCCAGAACTCATTGGGTGTTAGATTCATAACAATGCGAATCACATGGTGATGTGAACTACATTATTGACTCTAGTGCAAGTGGGATACTGTTGGAAATATGCCCTAGAGGCAATAATAAATTAGTTATTATCATATTTCTTTGTTCATGATAATCATTTATTATCCATGCTATAATTGTGTTGATCGGATACTCAGATACATGTGTGGATACATAGACAACACCATGTCCCTAGTATGCCTCTAATAGACTAGCTCGTTGATCAAAGATGGCTATGGTTTCCTAGTCATGGACATGAGATATCATTTGATAACAGGATCACGTCATTAGGAGAATGATGTGATGGACAAGACCCAAACTACAAACGTAGCATATGATCGTGTTAGTTTATTGCTACAGTTTTCTGCATGTCAAGTATTTGTTCTTATGACCATGAGATCATGCAACTCACTGACACCGGAGGAGTACCTTGTGTGTATCAAACGTCGCAACGTAACTGGGTGACTATAAAGGTGCTCTACAGGTATCTCCGAGGGTGTCTGTTGGGTTGCATGGATCAAGACTGGGATTTGTTACTCCGTGTGACGGAGAGGTATCTCAGGGCCCACTCGGTATTACAACATCACAACAAGCCTTGCAAGCAATGTGACTAAGTGTTAGTAACGGGATCTTGTATTACGGAACGAGTAAAGAGACTTGCCGGTAACGAGGTTGAACTAGGTATGGAGATACCGACGATCGAATCTCGGGCAAGTAACATACCGAAGAACAAAGGGAACATCATACGGGATTAACTGAATCCTTGACATAGAGGTTTGATCAATAAAGACCTTCATAGAATATGTCGGAACCAATATGGGCATCCAGGTCCCGCTATTGGTTATTGACCGTAGAGGTGTCTCGGTCATGTCTACATAGTTCTCGAACCCGCAGGGTCTTCACACTTAAGGTTTGGTGATGTTTCGGTAGTATAGAGTTATGCATGGTGGTGACCAAAGGTTGTTTGGAGTCCCGGATGAGATTCCGGACATCACGAGGAGCTCCGGAATGGTCCGGAGGTAAAGACTGATATATAGGATGTCCTGTTTTGGTCGCCGCGAAGGTTTCGGGCTCATCGGTAGTGTACCGGGAGTGCCGGTAGTGTACCGGGAGACCATCGGGAGGAGTATTTTGACCCAAGAGGCTACATGGGCTGTGGGAGAGTAAATACCAGCACTTAGTGGGCTGGTGGAAGTCCCACACAAGGACCATGCGGCTAGGAAGAAAAGCCCAAAGAGAAAAAGGTGGAAAAAGGCAAAAAAGGCAAAAATAAGGAGTCCTAGTCCTACTAGGATTGGAGGAGGAATCCTCCAATCCTCCTTGGTTCGGCCGACCCAAGGGCTGGCTCCTTGGGAGCCAAGCCTCCTCCTCTCTTCCTCCTATATATACTAGAGGTTTTAGGGTTTTTGGCACTAGGTTTTCAGCCACGTGCTACCCATTCCTCCAGTGCATAGTTTCTCCTTTAGATCGGATTTCTGCAGTGCTTAGGCGAAGCCCTGCCAAAATAGCTCCACCACCATCGCCGGAGGCCATCATGCTGCTGGATAACTCCTCTACCTCTCCGTTACCTCTTGCTAGATCAAGAAGGCGGAGATCGTCATCAAGCTATACGTGTGCTGAACGCGGAGGTGCCGTCCGTTCGGCGCTAGATCGGAAGGACCGTGATCAAGATCGTGGGACGGATCGTGATGAGATCACGAGATGGATCATGATGAGTTCACGGGACAGATCGTGATTGGATCGTGGGACGGATCGTGATGAGATCACAGGATGCTCGGCGATTTGGATCGCAAAGACGTTCGACTACACCAACCGCATTTCTTAACGCTTCCCGCTTAGTGATCTACAAGGGTATGTAGATCCACTCTCCCACTCGTAGATGCTCATCACCATGGATAGATCTTGCGTGTGCGTAGGAATTTTTTGTTTCCCATGCAACTTTCCCCAACACAACTGTGTTTGATCTTCTAACCCTTACCTCTATTACATGTGCATGTCTTTACTTTGTGCTCCTATACTCGTAGACATGGAGGTGTAGAGTGTGCTTGACTTGCTATCATTGCTAAAATCTACCCACAACTAAAATTGGGAAAAGGTATATTTTTTATTTGGTCAAGTAGTCTACTCACCCCCTCTGGACCTACTGTCGATCCTACAAGTGCTATCAAAGCCTTGGTCTCCATTGCATTGGTTTCACAACCTAGGAGAGTATGGCATCTAGCAAGGGAAATTATCACCTTAGACGTCCTTACTTTGATGGTACAAATTTTGCTAGTTGGAAGCATAAGATGAAAATGCATATTCTTGGTTATAACCCCGCCATTTGGGCTATTGTTCGTCTTGGCTTGCAAGGTGAATTCTTTGTTGATGGGAAGGAATCGGATCATGAAGCGACAACGGAAGAATTGAAGATGTTGCAATACAATGCGCAAGCATGTGACATTCTTTTCAACTGCCTATGCCCCAAATAATTCAACAAAATCAGCCGTCTTGAGAATGCAAAGGAAATTTGGGATACTTTGGTTGATATGCACGAAGGTATCAATTCTGTCAGAGAATCTAAGTTGGATGTGCTTCAAAGTCAGCTTGACAAATTCAAGATGAGGGATGGTGAAGGAGTCACGAAGATGTACTCTAGGCTATCTCTCATTACCAGTGAGATTGCCGGCTTAGGAAGTGGAGAAATGACTGACAAATTCACCATCAAAAGAAGATACTTAGAGCTTTGGATGGAAAGCATGACACCATGTGCACCTTAATCCAAATGATGCCAAACTACAAAGATCTCAAGCCTACGGAAGTGATTGGAAGAATTGTTGCTCATGAGATGTCACTCAAAGACAAGGAAGAGCTTCACAACAAGTCTAGCGATGCTTACAAAGCCACAAGTGATGCTCCCACTACCTCAACAGACAACCTTGTTACCAATGAAGAGACAAGCCTCATGGTCAAGAAATTCAACAAGTTCTACAAGAGTAGAGGCAAAGAGAGGAACTCCAATTCAAGATATGAAGAAAAGCGTTCATATAGTCATGGCCGGAATTGTTACAATTGTGGAAGGCCCGGACACTACTCAAATGAGTGCACCCCCCCCACACACACACAAGAAGGGAAGAGTCGCCTAGAAGAAAGAGATCAAGAGATGAGTCACCTCGAAGAGAGAGAATGATTAGAGATGATTGTTATGAACGAAGACCCTCAAGGAGAAGTAGGGATTCAGAGAACAAGGACAAGTACACCAAAAGATACTAAAGAAGAATAATCAAGGTCATGTTGGTGAATGGGTTTTCGGCTCCGATTCCGATAACCACTCCGAGAGAAGCTATCACTCCGACTCTGACTATAGTCAAGATGAAGGTGTTGCCGGACTTGCACTCGTTTCCTCAAACTCCTACGACATATTTGATTCGCCAAATGAAGGGAATGGAAGTTGCTTCATGGCTAAAGTCCCCAAGGTATCACACCCCGAATATCTTGATTTCAATAGTGGTGAGGATGACCTACTAGGAGATGATGACTTTCTATTTCATAAATCTACTGATATTAGTCAAAATGAACTTGTTAGTAATCACTTTAGCCAAGATAAGTCATGTGATGATGATAAGTTGGAAATAGAGTAACTAACTCAAGAACTAAAAACTCTTAAGTTAGCCCAAAGGTCTACTCTAAAAGATCATAGAGAGCTTGTAAGGACACATGAGAAGCTCCGCTTCGAGAAGCTCAATTTGGAGGAAGAGCATGAATTCCTTAAAGCTATCAATGACAATCTTCGAAAGAAGACTTCCTCTTATCTAGCCAAATGACTTCTCTTGTCTACGTTCATTCCACAAGTTAAGGCTAAGCAAACTAGTAACAAAGGCAAGAAAGGTTCTTCAACTAGTAGCAAAAAAATGATAAATTCAATGATATTGCTTCTAGTAGTTCTATTCATCCCAGTAATGACTCTCTTAGCCAAGTTACACTTGAGCAAGAAAATGAACTATTGAAAGGGATTATAGAGAAAGGTATCTACAAAAGTCTTGTCGGGTGTAAGCAATTTGAGAAAATTGTACGCAAGCACAGAGGATATCGGAAGAACCACGACATTGGCTACTTCAACGCTAATGGAGTTGAATGGGAAGAAGGTCCATACCCCAAGCCCAACTTTGTTCCTCAAAGGGAGAAGTATGAACATACTCTTCCCAAGGTATCAAAAGCTCAAGATGACCTTCGACAACAAGATCACAAGCTCAAGGGCAAGGACAAGCTTCAAGAGGAGAATGACACATATGAAGATGAATCCCAAGCTTTGGTCAAGTGGGTTCCCAAGGATAATACAAGCTCAACTTCTACAAGTGCCACTTCAACACCAAGGATTCCCATCAACTTGATGTGGGTCCCCAAGAAGAAGAACTAGAGTTGTTCTTGAGGGGTGACTCTGCCAATGAAATTCACACATATTCATTATTGGCAAGAACTAGTTGCAATCAACATCAACATTATGCAATAGTTCAAGGAGTCACACATTCCCTCAAAGGTAAGCAAGGGACAAGGTAATTAATGAATCCATGGATATCATCATGTATGCTTTGCACTCCATGTCCATACATATCCTTGTATTTCTCTCTTGGTTTGGGACTAACCCATGTAAGTGAGAAGAGTAAGAAACAAAAAGGATTGTTCCCAACTCAAGATGATGTTCATCAACTATGAGCATCCACTACTACATCACCCACATGAAGTCTTCTATGAAAAACCCAAGGGTAGTTTATCCCTCTTAGGGGGAATGTCACATCAAGGAGGAGCTTTACTCTAAGACTTGAGTCAAAGTATCTCTTAGAATGTGACAACATCAACAAGCTTTATGTAAAAGTGGTAACCCCACTTGTGCTTAAACGACGAGTATGACCTATGATCAAGTATTCTTACTTGGCTCCTAAGTCAATATACTCATATATAGATGACTACATCATCGCCAAAGTGCTTGATAGATGCTATAATGTTTGTGCATGTTTGCCATGATTTCATTTGATATCTTATTGTGTGAGCATGTTGGTCTGCATATCTTTACTCATTCGAGGATATCCAATTGTAGCTATTTGGCTTTTGATTTTCCTTTTCCCAATTGGATATACAATAATGCCTAGGACCCCTCTCTAGCTATCTATGCTTTCTCATTGAAAGTTCTATTCATGCTACATCATAAAACTTGAACAAGCACTTATCGACCCCTCTGTGTGAGGAGCACTAGGAGTACCGTGTTGACAAGAGCTGCAGTCCAAAACCTCTTTGCGAATCTTAGTGTAACCAACTCCACAAACTCGGTTCCACCAATTCACGAAGTTGATCTAGGTTTTTGACCTCGGTACAACCGATCAGAAATTGTTGGTCTCACCAAGTCTCTCTATCTTCTGACACTCAGGCAACTCAGTGACACCGAAATGTTTTAATCAGTTTCACCGACAATGAGGTGTATTTAGCACGGCAGACTCGACTTTTGAAATTCTATCTTCAAAGTCTTTTCCTCAAAACTCTGAACTGCCGCTCCGGACCCCTTGGCCGTCGCCCTTGCTTCATCGTGCATCTATGCCGTTGTGAATCGCCGCTATCGACGAAATCTACACCACTGTCGCCGCCATAGAGGATTCATCACCAAGCTAGGGTATGAATCCGACCCCTTGTGTGCTCCTCTATCTAATTCTTGCGCATTAGGTTTTCTTCCATCCAAAAACCATAGTGTGTAATCTTCCTAATCCACCAGAAGATCCATTAGATTAGCGAATGAGAAAATTTTAGGTTTAGCCGTCTGCAAAACGCATCTCGGTGACACCGAGTCACAAAAATCGGTTCTACCAATTTGGTTCTAGGGTTCCTGAGAATGATCTCAATGAAACCGAGTGGTCATTTTCAGTGACACCGAAGTGGCTGCCAAGTTTCTATGAAGAAGATCATCTGTCTCGGTGAATTCGAAAATTCTGATTCGGTGGTACTGAAATCCATTTTGCAGAAAGTTAAAACAAAGAATTTCTTTGTTCAAATTTATAAAATGTCCGTGTTTTGTGATGACTCAACCCCACTACTCTTCTATACTCTATTCATGGGATCAGCATATCAGATTCAGTGGGCAGCCAAAATGATCTCAGAGAGCCTAGCATTGATGCAGATCCACGCACTAGTCCCGAGGGTAGCTCATCTTCTTATTATGACATCCCTAGCTCACCAGATTTGCACAAGGCTGCAACTAGAGCCAAGAGGAAGTTGAACTCATATGAAGAGAACTTTGGCTTTGTGCCAGGTGAGGTCCCTGCCAAGCCAAAGCAGGACAAAGCAGACAAGGCTGCTAAGAAGTCTACATCTGAGGTCACCTCATCTAAAAGGCCTGTCAGGAAGGAGTATGCCAGCTAAGAGGCTATGAGAGCACCAAAGAGTGCTAGGGCTTCCATGCAAATAGAGCCAGACAGAAGCTCTATGCCCAAGGAGCCTGCTGAGAAGAAGGCAAGCATGAAGAGAATTGTATATGTTGTTGGAAGACCAACTTCCATGTATGAAGAACCAACATATGTAGAGGGAGAGTAAGAGCCAGCTGCTCAGGCTCCTCCTAAGAAGAAGAAGAAGTTGCTTGCTGATGCCATGACTTCTCAGGCCCCTCCTAAAGGAAAGGCAGCTCCTCCTCCCAAGAAGTCCACAACTCCTAAGTCCAAGAGGACTACTAAGGATATTCCAGCTATAGAGAAGAACAAGGGATCCTCCTCCGGAGCTGCTGTTGAAGATGAGGACATGTATGTCTTGAGGAAGCTTAGACCTCACCTCCCACAACACAATGACAACTATCCACTTGCTGAGGATATGAAGAAGAGGAAGTATTTAGGGCTGAGAGAGGGGGAGCCATAGATCCGTATTCTCGGAGGAGGAAGACAATTGTAGATTACATATTCTACACTAAGGAGCAACAAGATTTCTATGAGACAATCTTGCTTGATAATAGGATTTGTTTTCAAAACTAGCACATTTTTTGTACCAAATTCGAAAATAGTATGTCCATTATCAAAAAAATCAAAAATAAGATCCCGTCATCCTCAGCTGGGCCGATAGGGGACCGGTCGGTTGTTCCGCGGCCGAAGAGGGCCCATCGGCCCAAGGGTGGCCGAAGAGGCTACCGTCGGCCCACGCCAGGCTGAAGAGGGCCCGTCGGCCATCGGGAGGCCGAAGAGCCCCTGGATAAGGCCCAACGTCGGTTCACTCTTCTTCCTCCTTGCTCTGTCTGCTCATCCCCCCTCTCTCTCTCTCTCTCTCGTTTTTGTTGACCGAAATCCCCCTTGATCTCCTTCATCCTCCACCCATTTTCCATTTCAATCCACTGAAACAATAGATCGTGTCCCTCTCCCTCGCCGTACGGTCTCATTTTTTGCCATGGGGTAGTGTGTTGTTTGTTTGGAGGAGACATGGTGGGGTGGTGGAGGTGTGAATGGTGAGAAGGTGGAGTGGTGAGGAAGAAGAAGGTGGAGAGGAAGAAGAAGGGCACACACTTGTCGAAGGTATACATTTTTTCTGTTAGTTTAGGTTAGTTTTTTTAATGTACGTAAAATTAGTTTAGGTTAGTTTTATTAGTGTAGTGAATTTAGTGTATGTTTTAATAGTGTAGGTTTATTTAGTTTAGTTAGTGTAGTCATTTTCAGTGGAAGCTTGCTATTTTAGTGTAGGTTCATTTTAGTGTAGGCTTATTTAGTGTACGTAAATATATTTTAGTGTAGGCTTATTTTAGTGAAGTTCATTTTAGTGTAGGTTTATTTAGTATACGTAGGTATATTTAAGTGTACGTTTATTTTAGTGTAGATTTGTTCGTTGCCAATAATGAGAAGCTGGCAATGTCTGACAGGTGAAAATGTCTGAATCCATAAATTTCACCGTGTATTACGGCCCTGGTAATGTTCGATATAATGAGTTACGGGTTGATCTTAGCGAGTCTAAAAAAGACATCATGACACTTTCAGACCCGGACAGACTGGACATTAGGCAGTTGAAGCATTGGTTGACTACTAGTTTTGGCCTGGATCCTGGAGTTTGTTCCGTCAGTATTCATGCATTGTGGACCAAATCATGTAAAAATGTCAAGTGGGAGTTGATTCCGATAGATAGGAGTCAACATTGGTTGTCCCTGTTAAGTCATTCCAGAGACCGAAGAATCCATCCGTATGCCCTAGTGTAACAAGTGGCGAAGGAGGAGAATATCGTACAACTCAACGTGGGGTATGAACCAGGCCAGAGTAGATAAGTGGCTAACGAGATTTATGTATCCGGGTCATAGCCACCAAATGTGGATGATAGCCAAGCCGAGAAAGAGTCAGATTATGTGCCACACAATGTTAGTGGTCATGATGCTGGGCAGAGTATTCAGTCGATAGTAGTAGCTGCCTCTGGTGTTGCTGATGGGGATGAGGAAGGTGATGAAATGTAGAGGGTGATGGAGGAAGAGGACGAGGATGGGATTGCGGAGGATCTTGATTCTGAAAATTGCAAGGATGAGGTGGAGGTACCGATTCCTGCTGCATGGGATCAGGACATATCCGCCGGCATTACTGTTAACGATGGCCATGAGACTCCATGGCAATGTAATCTGAACCAAGTCCAGATCGGGGCTATCTTTGAAACAAAGAAAAAAAATGAAGTATGCGGTGATAAAGTGGGCTATGTCTACGCAGAGGGTTTTCCGGACACACATATCTAGTCCAACAAAATATACCGTGAAGTGTGTTGAATCAGGTTGTCCTACGAAGGTGCACGGCCACGTGCCAAAGTACAACATCCATTGGGTTGTCACCAATGTTGTCCCGCATAATTGTGTGAGGAAAAACATGTTGGTTCGTCATCCAAACCTTACTTCAACTCTCATAGCGCAACTCATGTATACTGAGATAGTGAAGAAGAAAGATATGGAAGCAAAACACATCCAGACAGCAGTGAAGGTCAGATGGAAGGCTTGGAGGGCTAAGCAGAAGGCTATGGAGGAAAGGTTTGGGACATTCTTTGACTCATATGATAATGTTGTCCGTCTCCTTGATATATTGTAGGAGAGGAATCCCGGCACTTATGTTAACATACAACACACGAGGTTGGAGAGTATGCCAGATTACAAGGTGTTGAAACGAGTATTCTTCTCTTTCCGTATGTGCATCAAAGCTTTTCGGCATTGTCCTCCTATGATGTTTGTGGATGGTACATTCCTGACTGGTCAGTACATAGGGAAAATCCTGACTGCTATTGGTGTGGATGGGAACAACAAAATCATCCCACTAGCCATGGCATTTGTGGAGGGTGAGAACTTTCCGAGATGGGTATGGTTCTTCTGGCAAGTTAAAATTGCAATTGTGAAGGACCCAACAAATGTGTGTGTCATTCATGATAGACATCCTGGTATATTGAAGGTCGTGAAAACTGAGTAATCCAACAACTAACGAGCCAACACCTTGGAAGGACTTGCAAAGCCGGTTGTGCATGCACCATCTGGGTGCAATTTTTTTGTCACAGTTCAAGAGCAAACGGTTGATGAACTTGTTCAAAAAGTTATGCAAGCAGAACCATTGGCGCAAATACGAATTTATTTGGTCAAAACTAGATGAGTTCACTAAGAAGAAGGTCCTTGCTAGGCAGAAAATGGAAAAAAGACTAGGTTAAATTAACGGCACTCATCGCGGAGCTTGAGGAGCCAGTTGGTCTTTGTGACTTGCCAACAATTGACCCTCCTAATACGAAGAGAAAGAAGTGCAGGGCAATAAAGAATTTTTCTGAGTGGATAGAGAAAGAGCCTCCAATGAATTGGTCTTTGCTGCATGACACCCATGGAGCTAGGTATGGCCACATGACAACCAATCTTGCAGAGATCTATAACTTTGTACTCAGAGGGAATAGAGCATTGCCACTGACAGCTATTGTGGAGGGTGTATTCCATGGCACTTTGAGATATTTTAGAGAAAGGAACGAGTTAGCAAAGAAGCATATTGCAGATAATCAGAACACTCCTTATTGTAGCCGTGTCATGGAGTACATGGCTCATAAGATAAAGAAAGCAAAAAGGCACACTATCACACTCATAGGTAATCAGGAAAGGAGGTATGAGATTCAGCTACCTACTGATGGTTTTGGTTCTGCAAATGAGGTGAAGACGCATGAGCTTAAAATTGGAACAAAAAATTATCCAACTTGTGAGTGTACATGCAACAAACCGCGGTTATTGCACCTGCCTTGCTCACATGTGTTGGCTGCCTGTGGCCAAATTCAGTTGAACGCTATCTCCTTCGTGTCTCCATACTATTCAAAAGAGGCAATACTCAATGTCTGGACAGGTGAGATGACAGGGTTTAGAGTTGTCGGCAATTTCAACAAGGTAAACGATGGTGACAGAGTATACATCCCAGATCCTGTACTTTGGCGAACTAGCAGGGGCAGGCATAAGGTAAAGCGCATCCGGAACGATATGGACCAATCTGAAGCAGGTGGAGCAACTAGCCAAAGTTTGCTCTCCATGACTTATGGGCATAGGATGAAATATTGCCCCGACCTGAAGAAAGACGATGCTTCCACATCGACAAGTGCTTCCACATCGACGACTGCGACAACAATTGCAAGAGGAGGTCCTGGCAGACGTGGTGGACATGGCAGTCGAGGCCGAAGGGGCGGACGAGCAATGAATAACTCAGAAGCTACAAAATGTGTGGGACTATGTTTTAATTTGTAATATGTCGGACTATGTTTTTATTTGTAATATGTCTGCACTATGTTTTAATGTGTAATATGTGGGACTATGTTTTTATTTGTAATATGCAAACATCTATGTTTTAACCTTTAATATGATGGACTATGTTTTATTCTGTAATATGTGTGGACTATGTTCTAATTACAGATATGGCTTCGTATTGGTTGCTTAATGGTAATATCGATAGAGGGCATCGAGGCGCACTTACGGAATCAGGCATGAACTTAGACGTGTTGATCACTCACACCCCAAAGTCTAACTGGATGATACAACCTTCATGGGTTGATAGGTATGTGTCGGTATAATGACTTACTACTTTTGACATCCTTTTGATAGACGCTAATTGTATGCTACATTCTATTTATTTTGTAGGTTAAGTTGGGCTAGACTTCTACCCTTGGCACGACTGGTTGAGGGTACATTGGATGAGTGGGTTGATCACCCGGACTTGGATGATGCAGGTGAACCAATGCAGTTGCACAAGAGTAAAGTATCATGTTTCTCTTACGATAGATCACTCCTTACCTGCTTAGTAGATAGATGGAGACCAGAGACACATACGTTTCACTTTCGCTGGGGAGAGATGGCGCCTACTTTACATGATGTGTCTTACTTGTTGGGATTACCTTTGATCGGTGCTGCCATAGGACCATTAGAGGTAGAAACTGGTTGGCTAGCATCTATGCATGCCCGTTTTCTGGCTGCAGTGCCAACTACTACGACGCTAGACAACAATCATCACGGGCCTCTTTTCAGGTGGTTGAGCCACTTTCAGATTGTCGCCTTAGGATATCCCAATGTTCAGTTGTCAGAGGCACAGATTGGTCGATCCCTAGAGGCATATATTATGTGGTTGTTTGGCAAGATGATGTTCACGGAGAACCACGTGACCACTATCGATGCACGACTCATCGGTGTTGCACGAGAGATAGCTAACGCATGTTGCCCGGAGAACATTGTGCAGAGGAGTTTTGGTTCTGCTGTGTTAGCGGCTACATATAGAGGCCTGTGCAAATCTTGCCAGTTGAAGTCTAGAAAATCTGGTCTTGTCGGATGTCCACTATTGTTGCAGCTTTGGTCATATGATAGATTCCCTATTGGTCGACCCTATGTCAGTGTTGACCAACCTTCTGGTAATGAGGACCTGGCTGGAACTTACGTGCCTTCTATCGGCGACTTGCCTACTATGGGATCTGTTTGGGCACGGAGAAAGGTATTTTCATAATTAGTAACAATATGAATTACTCATGTTTATTTCTCGCTATTCGATATTATTTACTAATGTTTGTTGTCATGACAGAGATAGTTTGCGCATAGCAAGGTGAGGGGCTGCTACCCCTCCTTCACGGTGCAGTTTGATAGTTTGCACGAGGATCAAGTTATATGGGAGCCATACTTCCATAAGGCTATTTCAGAAAGGTACCCAGGTGGGATTTCTGGATTGTGCACTAGAGATCGGCATTATTGGATGACCAAAGCCAAGTTGGTGTTCGACGTGATGGTTGAGGAGATGGCTATTAATAGGGTGATGAGACAGTTCGGTCTATGCCAAGAGCCTAACATTCTTCTTATTCCACACTTACCAGATCACATTGCACAAGTAAGTAATACTACTTTAGTTCTCATGTCTGCATTCGGCTTATAGCTAATCATGTAACGTGCATTTCAATCTCAGGTACAGTCGTGTAGGAGGAAACAAGTCCCAGGATTCTTGGTTTTGCGACATCAGGCCTTACCTCGACGAATGGACTACTGCACCGACAAGTATCTGGGATGAAGTTCGTGCCTTTGACTGGGACAAGTTTGGGTTGTATCTGCAGCGTTACAGGCAGAGCACGAGGATCTACTTGGTTCCATCATATGCTCCGGATCATATCCAGGACCTCTCGCCAGCGATCTGTTCCCAACTGCCTCAATTGTGGGAACCAGACACCACGCGGTATGTCCTCAGTTTTTCTCACATGTTACGTTTTCCCTTAACCTGAACATGTACAATTGGTTAACTTTCTGTGTACAGGGTGAATTGACATCACAGGCGCTAGAGGAGGTTACCGCTTTAGTGGACCGCGTTGACAGAGGAGAAAATATCCCACTGTGAGAGCAAGCAACAAGGTTGAAGAGTCTTCAAGCAAAGATATGCGGGATTTACGTAGCTGTTACATGTAGACGATCTTTGGATGTTGTTAACACTCGCGCAGCACATCGTCCGCCACGCCCCTCTGTGCAGCGTTCAGAAGCCCGAACCTCTGTGCAGCGTTCGAAACCTCGACCTTCACAACAAGGGAGCTCCTCCTGGCAGCAGGCACCTCCTTCCTAACCAGGTATCTGTTCCTGGCAGCAGACACCTCCTTCACAACCCGGGGCTCCTCCTGGCAGCAGACACCTCCTTCACAACCCGGGGGCTATTTCTACCAGTAGCCACCTCCTTCACAACCCGGGGGCTATTTCTACTAGAAGCCACCTCCTTCACAACCCGAGGACTCTTCTTGGCTTCAACATATGGACCTAGGTAACTTTACTTTGTACATTATTTTAAAAATTGTAGCCTCGTAAATCATTCTTTACATGTTTTACTTTACCGCAGGCGGCAGCCAGTCGCAACCGTTCATGACTTCAGTTCAGTCACCTGTGTTTACTGCTCCTGGTTCATACATACCCGGCAACAGCGAGGACGATGACCGTGGTGCATGCACCTATGATATCTCGGAGACGGTTCTTGCCACTCCACCACCACCATCGACGCAGGAGACACAGACACCGACAGACGAGGTGGTCTATGGTCCTGGTCATCGTGACACCCGTCCACCGCCTCAGCGCTTATCGCCTTCCTGTCCACGTCCGAGGAAGCCCAAGATTCGTCGTTGTCCCCAGCAGTGATACGATTATCTACATATGAGACATGACTATCTATTTATGTATGAGACATATGTCTATTTTATGTATGAGACGATATTGATGTATACGACATATTCATGTATGAGTTATATTCATGTTCTATTTCAGTGGTCATTTGGTTTAGAGAGAAAACACTAGTACTGCAAACTAAATGCATCCAACTGAATTAAATAGTACAACTGAATTAAATAGTACAACTGAATTAAACGTTACAACTTAATAAAGCACCACTACAGAAAACAGTACTACATGCAATCGTACTACATGAATGCATCATCATCATCCTCCGTCGATGCAGATCTCTTGCCCTTTGTTGATGTAGAACTCTTGCCCTTCGATGATGCGGTCGTCTTGACCTTGGTTCTCGGCATGAAGATGTCATCTTCGTCCTCCGTCGATGCAGAACTCTTCCCATTCGTCGATGTTGAAATCTTCCCCTTCGTCGATATAAAAATCTTGCCCGTGCACGTCGATGATGCGGTAGTCTTCACCTTGGTGCTCGACATGAAGAGGTCATCTTCGTCCTCACTATTTGCTGACCATAAATCTGAATTATTCACAACAATCCTGAGGTAAGCTTCAATCTTGTGCAGTTGCTTTTGCCATCTGCCGTGCAACCTGAGAAGTTCTTTCCGTATCTCCTCAAAAGTCCTGGGAGGCTACCCAATCCTAGCTAATGAGTGAGCCAACTCGTTTATTATGGTGTCACTACTAATGAGTTCCTCCCATGGAACTACTCTATCATCCATCTTGAAATTGGCAGTTAGACAGAGAAGACGATCGGACATACCAGAGTGAAAACTATGATCAAAACGATAGTGAGGATGAGACATCTCCACGAAAGGATGGCGGGAGCGAAAGGATGGCGGGGGCGAAAGGAAAATGAAGGGCCTGCTGACCCACCTTACTGCGGATGTGGTTATATAGATTCACAAGATAACATGGCGGGAGAGAAAGGCGAAAAAGAAATTGGCGGGACATAAAGGCGGGAAAGAGAATGGCAGGAGAGAATGGCGGGAAAGAAAGTGGCGGGAGATAATGGCGGGAAAGAGAGTGGCGAGAGAGTATGGCAGGAAAGAATATGGCGGGATAGTAGGATGGGAAAAGAAAATGCGAGATAGTAGGGCGAGACAATACGATCATTATGGCAGATAGCTGAAAACAACAGCTAGCTCCTGTTCACGCTGTTTGAAGGTTATGAGCACCAAATTGTTGACTTCAATAGACGATGCCAGCAGAAAATTACCGAAACCTTCCTTCTTCAACACCATTCTATCACCCAAGCCAATGAAGTAGGAACAAGGAATGCTCACAAATATATCATCATTTTCAGAATCCAAAGTTATTTCAAGAGTTAAAGAACCAGTCCTAGGAATTGACACAAATTCCTTCAAACTCCTCACAACCATGGTAGGAATAACCTGACAAAAACCAGCAAGTTATATGATATTTAGCTTACAAATTTAAAACATTATGATACATCAAAGAACAAATAAATAAAAAATACCTGAAACCAAAGCTTACCATATGTTGAGAAATAACATTCATGTGATCCACTATGAACAAAAGGAGTACACAGTATGTAGTTGTCATCAAAGAGCTGCCGCGACATGACATACATTTGATGATAATTCAGAGTGACACCATGACTATAAAAACAGCTGTCAACAAGTCCCTCTGAGTTTCACTCAGATCCTCAAGAGCTACAAACAAAAATTTCACAAACTGAGCAGAACAGCAAAACGCATAAGCTGAAACAAAACTGAAAATCAGTCAAACAAATAACTTACCAACACGGGGTAAAGGAAACAACATAACACCATCCTGATGAAAATCGACACTAATAAAAGTTCCATAGTGCTCAGGCCTAATGGTCATCATGTCACAATGACGGAGACCATAATCATTCACAAGTTCCTCCCACGAAGGACCATGGAATTTACTGCTCATCCGACCATGTCTAAACAGAACATGGTATAAGTTACCCTCACTGTTGTGAAGAGCAAGATCAATATCTGTGTCACCCCTCCGAATAGCTAAAGCTCTGCACTCCTCAATGTACCAAGCAAGATGTGATCTAACACTACACGGAACATACTACAACAAGAATGGAAGCAAACATCATAATCATATAACAAACGCATTCGAATACATTTTGACCAAAACAACATCAACCACATGCCACAGTCAGATAAACAAGATATAGAATCTTACAACATGCCTTGAACATCGATGATCCAGCACCACAGTAAATACAGACGCACCGGAATCAACGGCGGAACAAGGGCCACCTGGAGCTCGACAAAATGGGCAAGCCATTTACCTGCAAACGGACGGTGACCAATAAGAACTAAATCCACAATAGAGTTGAAAGTTGACATTTGATTGAGTTAGAAGCCAAAAAATACCATAGGCCAGTGGAGAGAGCCCCGATCTATTGTTTACGCGGGTTGGATAAGAAAATGGGTGGTCGAGCGAAGAGATCGACGCGGCGGTGGAAGCACCAGAGAGTAACAGGAGTGAGAGGTGGAGATGGGGAGCCTATAGGATGGGGGAGCGTGGAAGGAGTGGTCAAAGGAGAAAGAAAAAAGTCCTCAGCCTTATCCAAGGGCCCATCGGCCTCCAACTGGCCGACAGGCAGCTCTTCGGCCTCCCTCTAGCCGATAGGCCACTCTTCGGCCTCCCACTGGCCAACAGGTGGCTTTCGGCCTGGTGATGGCCAACGGGCCCCTCTTCGGCCTGGTGGTGGCCGACGGGGTGCTACTTTTGTTATTTTTCATTTCCAACATATGCTTTTCAAATTTGGTACATTTTTGGTACTAGTTTTGAAAAAAAATCTGATAAGAGCCCTCATGTCAGTGACATGACATATGTAGATTGGGGCTACATTAAGGAAAATGAGGATTACTTCCCCCATGTGCTAGATAACTTCAAGGCTGTTGGTACTGATACTTTTGTTGGCAAGAAGATGACCCCCTGGAATGATGAGATGATCATGCAGTTCTATTCCATTGCATACTTCTATCCAGATGGCATGATAGTGTGGATGACTGAGGGCACTAGATATGAATCTTCAGTTGAAGAGTGGGCTACCATCTTAGGATCTCCACAAGTACAGGATGGTGACTTGATGTATACTCAGAAGCCAAGATGAACCAAAATTCCATGGTAAATATGTACAAGCCAATCCCTGTTGACTATGTGCATTCACATAAGTTTGGCTCAGTGTACTATCTGCAGGTAGGCTTGCAAATCACCAACACCATTCTGAGGTACATCTTGATGCCCAAGTCAGGATATGAGAAGATGATCAGAGGATTCTTCATCAAAATGCTGCATCACATTGACCTTCACACCAGATTTAGAGTCACGGACTTGATTGTAGACACTGTGAAGAGGACAAATGCTGACCAAAAGAGGTCATGTGGATATGCTCCATACATTCAGATGTTCATCAACTCCAAGCTTGAGAAGAATGTATTTTCTCTTGATAGACCCCACATGCCTCTCCAGCCTGAGTTTAAGTACCAATGTAGTGGTGACGGACCTAGATCATCCGCTTCATCTACTGCACATACAACAGCTAAGGCAGCCAGAGCCACTAGTGCTCCAGTGCCAAGGACAAGGAACGAGTACATGGATCTCATTCTTAGTTCAATCCAAGGCATGCATAATGACATCACGGAGATTCTCAAGAACCAAAAGATCCCGGAAAGGATTGTTGAAGACAAGTTTCATACTTTGAACAACAAGGTGGATGGGCTCACTAAGACAGTTAATGAGCTCAAGAAGGAGGTGGACTCAGTACCCCTTCCCCACACGTGAGAGGATGGTGATGAAGATGCAGGTCACCCTCTCTAGTCTAGCACTCAGTTCAAGACACAAGCCAGATCCTTGTTAGTGCCAGCTTCTGAGAAGAGACCGTCTACCTCAGCTCCTGTTGCAGCTCCTTCAGTCCCACCAGCTCCATCAGCACCCCCAGTGTCTACACCAACCCCTTCCTTGACATCGGCAAAAGTCTTAGGGGATGCGGTTGTGTCGACTCCTACATCAACAACCAGAGGAGATCAGCCCCAAAGAGACGATTAGTCCTATACCTTTGAACTTTTTGGTAACTTGTTGCCAAAGGGGGAGAAGTTGTACAGATGAATAGGGCTTTGAGAGAGAGAGAGAGTTTTGCTTTTTATCGCTCTCCAAAACTTTAAAATCTTTTGGTTGTTCGTTTGTGTTAAACTTTTTGTTGTTTAATCATACACTTTTTGAGTGTTGCTACTATTTCCTATCCTTTGAGATGCTTATGAGATGATCATTCACTTCTTGCTTGACGTGTTGTGCTATGTTATTCATTCATATTATTCTCGCACACCACCAAGCTGTATGTGACATGGAAGACTGCCCCATGAGCCTAATCGATTGTGCATTTGCATTCAAACGCAAATTCAAATTAATGCAAAAATTAGGGGGAGCTATTGCTTATAACATACTTCTCAAAGCGTTGACTCCATTCATTGATTATATCATATGTCAAAGCTTTGATTTATATGTTGTCATCAATTACCAAAAAGGGGGAGATTGAAAGCACATTTGCTCCCTTGGTGGTTTTGGTAATTAATAAAAACATATATGTCATTGGAGTCATGCTTTTACTAAGCATATTTTAGGAAAAGTCCAATGATGGGATGGCTATAAATTGTGAGGAGATACCCTAGGATGCAAGGAATGGATTGGCAAAGCTTCAAGCTAGAAGACTCTCTTATTACTTTGTGAGAAATCACGTTGAGTCCATAGGAAAGCCAATACTATTAAAAGGGGGTAAGGTATTGTTGGTGAACAAATTGCTCCACGTGCACAAGTGCTAGCCACCAAAAACAATCACAAACTCTCCCACAAAATACTATGTCTAAAACCTACTACTCAAAATCGGTGCCACCAAGAATTCCACATCGACTACACCAAGTCAAAACCTAAGATGGAACCCTAGCCAAACCCTAGCTCTTCGGTGCAACCGAGTTCACATCGGTGCAACCGAGAATCAGTGACCACGATTCTGTTGGTTGTTTTCATAAAATCGGAATTTCCGAGTTTTGTGTTTTGGTCTCACCGAGTCTTAGAAACTTCCTCGGCCACTCGCTTCGGTACCACCCAGTTTCCTATATCGGTCTCACCGGGATTCCGAAAGTTGCCACATTTTGAACAGATCGGTACAACCGAGTTTTGCATCGGTTTCACCGAGATAGTCAATAATGTTGTAATAGTTGATTTTTTGGAGATGCCTATATATACCCCTCCAGCACATTCCACTCGCAAGAGAAGCACTCAGAACAGTACCCCACTTCCCATATCCAAATTTCTGAGAGAGAACCACCTACCCTTGTGTTGAGATCAAGATCATCCACTCCAACCATGGATCTTGATTTGTAGCCTCCCCAAGTTGCTTTCCACCCAATCAATCTCTTGTACCAAGCCAAATCTTTGAGAGAGTGATTGAGTGTTAAGGAGTCTATCATCTTGAAGCACAAGAGCAAGGAGTTCGTCATCACTATCAAGCCTATTACCTTTTGGAGGGTGGTGCCTCCTAGATTGGTTAGGTGTTGCTTGGGAGCCTCCTACTTCGTGTTGTGGAGTTGAACCAAGAAGTTTGTACGGGCAAGGAGATCGCCTACTTCGTGAAGATCTACCCATAGTGAGGCTAGTCCTTCATGGAGGGAAGCCGTTATGGAATAGTCAAGGTTGCTACTTCGTGGACCCTTATGGCTGGAGCCCTTCATGAACTCTCGCGGCCGTTACCCTCAGTGGGTTGAAGACTCCATAAACGTGGATGTACAATAGCGCCACCTATCAGAACCACGGGAAAAATCTTCGTGTCTACAAGTGTGTTTGATCTTCTAACCCTTACCTCTATTGCATGTGCTTGTCTTTACTTTCCACTGCTATACTCGTAGACATGCATGTTTAGGGTGTGCTTGACTTGCTATCATTGCTAAAATATTCCCACAACTAAAATTGGGAAACGGTGGAATTTTTATTTTGTCAAGTAGTCTAATCACCCCCTCTAGACCTACTTTCGATCCTACAGTAACCGTGACCGTCTCTTCATGTGGGCTCTGAATCGAGAGAGAACACGGTGGTGTTATGTTTGACTCGTAAGTAGGTGTTCAGGATTACTTCTTGATCATCACTAGTTCACATCCGATTATGCGTAGATCACCCTTATTATTCTTGTACTCATAAGTTTGTCATATATTCAAATGCTTAGCGCTTGCTGCAGCCTCACCACTTAACCATGTCTCATCCATAAAGTTTTGCTAGTCTTGATACCTTCGGAAATGAGAATGCTGAGTCCCTGTGTCTCATAGATTACTACAAAAATAGTTGCAGGTACAGGTAAGGCGATGCTTTGAGGTGAGCGTGATGCTTGTTTGATTTGGAGTTCTTTTTCTTCTTCATCGATCATAGGAAGGGTTCCAGGCCAACAACCAGGGATAGCAAGGATGGATGTCGCTTTTATCGTTTGATTTCATCCATAGTCCGACCCTGATTTTATGTATGATGATTGATATGTATGTTTGTATTTGAGATGAACATGATTTAGCTTGTGGCGAGTGTAAGTCAATTCCATATACTCAGCTCCTCTTTACATGTACTTGTAACAATATCCATTCTTGCGAAACGACGAGATGCACTTCTATCCTTATCGAGGTCCCCAAGCCAAAATAAGGATACGACCGCATCTTGGGCGTTACATTCATGACCTACATGTCAAAGAATGAGGCCCTACTTAGTAAATGGTTGTTCAAACTACTTACCGAGGATGGTGTTCGGCAAAACATGCTGCGCAATAAGTATTTAGGCCAAAAGGTAGTGTCTTGGGCATATTGGAAACCTGGTGACTCTCACTTCTGGGCTAATGGCGGCAAAAAAACATCTCTTTCGCTTTTGGTCTTTCGCGATAAAGGATGGGTCAGAGATTTGTTTCTGGGAAGACATCTGGCTAGGGAATGCCAGTCTTCGAGAACAATATCCAGCCTTGTACATCGTTGCTCGCGAGAAGAAGAATACTATTGCACAGGTTCTCAGTTCACCCCCCTCGAATATCTCGTTCAGGCGGGATTTGGTTGGGCCTTGACTTACGTCATGTCATAATCTATTGTCCAGGCTGGATTCGATTAACCTGGCACAAGGTTGGGATGTGTTTCACTAAAACCTTACTACATCAGGGTCTTTCACAATAGACTCCATGTACCATGCACTCACACATTCTGAGGTACTGGTGAGTAAGAATAAGAAAATATGGAAGTCGAAGATTCCACTAAAGGTCAAAATCTTCATGTGGTGTCTTCGTAGGGGAGTTGCGCTAACAAAAAGCAACCTCGCACGATGCAACTAGTAGGGGAGTAAGAAGTGCTGTTTTTGTACTCAGGATGAGACAATTAAACACCTTTTCTCCAATGCAAGTTTGCACATTCTACATGGCCAGCCATCCAAATAGTGTCAAATATGTATCCGCCCACAAGTGTTGCCAATATTTTTGGTCATTGGTTGGATGGTATTCCAAACAGGTTCAAAGCACTAATAAGGGTGGGAGTGTATGCCTTAATGTGGTCGCTATGGGCTATGTAGAAATGATTTCGTTTTTAATGAAAAAATGATTCTCCTGTACATGTTATTTTCCGGTGTACGCACTCGGTTCATACGTGGTCTACGCTACAATGAGCGGAGTACCAACCGTTGTTCACGGCGGTGTGTATGCGGCTGGGACATGTGGCTATGAAGCGTTTTTTCCAACATGGATGGCAGCATAACCTCCGGATTGACCCACCACCACTTTTGGCATAGGCACAGTGTCAAGCTATACGACTTTACTGTTGCCATTTTGTCGGTTTTATTTCTTTTCTTTCTGTCAAACTTTTCAAAATAGGTTATGTGTTGGGAAACGTAGTAGTAAATAAAAAAAATCCTATGTGTCACCAAGATCTATCTATGGAGAAACTAGCAACGAGCAAAGGGGGAGTGCATCTTCATACCTTTGAAGATCGCAAAGCGAAAGCGTTACAAGAACGCGGTTGGTGGAGTCGTACTCGCAGCGATTCAAATCGTGGTGGAATCCGATCTAATCGCCGAACAACGGCGTCTTCGCGTTCAACACACATGCAGCCTGGTGACGTCTCCTACGCCTAGATCCAGCAAGGAGGAAGGAGAGGTTGAGGGAGAGCTTCGGCATCACGAAGGCGTGGTGACGGTGGAGCTGCGTGGTACTCCGGCAGGGCTTTGCCAAGCACTACGGAGGACGAGGAGTAGGAGGAGTAGGGCTGTGCCAAGAGAAAGAGATGTGTGTCTCTGGCAGCCCCAAAACACTCCACTGTATATAGGAGGAGAGGGAGGAGGGTGTGCACCCCTAGTGTTACCACCCTAGGGTGGTGCGGCAGCCCTAGATGGGATCTGGCCAGCGGCCAAGAGGGGAGAGGGGTGCGGCAGGCCTAGGTGCCCTAGGGTGGGCCTTAGGGCCCATCTGCGCTAGGGTTTGCCCCCTCTCACCCTTGCTGCACCTTGGGCCTTGGTGGGAGGCGCACCAGCCCACTCTGGGGATGGTCCCTTCCCACTCTCAGCCCATGCAGCCCTCTAGTGCCGTTGGCCCCACTTGGTGGACCCCCGGAACCCTTCCCGTGGTCCCAGTACGCTACTAGTGATGCCCGAAACACTTCCGGTGACCAAAACCTCACTTCCTATATATGAATCTTTACCTCTGGACCATTCCGGAACTCCTCGTGACGTCCGAGATCTCATCCGGGACTCCGAACAACCTTCGGTAACCACATACACTATTTCCATATAACCCTAGCGTCATCGAACCTTAAGTGTGTAGACCCTACGGGTTCGGGAGGCATGTAGACATGACCGAGACACCTCTCCGGTCAATAATCAACAGCGGGATCTGGATACCATGTTGGCTCCCACATGCTCCACGATGATCTCATCGGATAAACCACGATGTCGGGGATTCAATCTATCCCGTATACAATTCCCTTTGTCTATCGGTATGATACTTGCCCGAGATTCGATCGTTGGTATCCCTATACCTTGTTCAATCTCGTTACCGACAAGTCTCTTTACTCTTCCGTAACACATCATCCCATGGCTAACTCCTTAGTCACATTGAGCTCATTATGATAATATCTTATCGAGTGGGCCCAAAGATACCTCTCCGTCACACGAAGTGACAAATCCCAGTCTCGATTCGTGCCAACCCAACAGACACTTTTCGAGATACCCGTAGTGTACCTTTATAGCCACCCAGTTACGTTGTGACGTTTGGCACACCCAAAGTATTCCTATGGTATCTGGGAGTTGCACAATCTCATGGTCTAAGGAAACGATACTTGACATTAGAAAAGCTTTAGCAGACGAACTACACGATCTTGTGCTATGCTTAGGATTGGGTCTTGTCCATCACATCATTCTCCTAATGATGTGATCCCGTTATAAACGACATCCAATGTCCATGGTCGTGAAACTGTGACCATCTATTGATCAACGAGCTAGCCAACTAGAGGCTCACTAGGGACATGTTGTGGTCTATGTATTCACACATGCATTACGGTTTCCGATTAATACAATTATAGCATGAACAATAGACAATTATCATGAACAAGGAAATACAATAATAACCATTTTATTATTGCCTCTATGGCATATTTCCAATAGTCTCCCACTTGCACTGGAGTCAATAATCTAGTTCACATCGCCATGTGATTAACACTTACATCACCATGTGATCATATCATCATGTGATTAACACCCAATTAGTTCTGGGGTTTGATCATGTTTTGCTCGTGAAAGAGGTTTTAGTCAACGGGTCTGCGACATTCAGATCCGTGTGTACCTTGCAAACTTCTATGTCCTACTGTAGATACTGCTCCCACGCTCCACTTGGAGCTATTCCAAATGGCTACTCCACTGTACGTATCCAGATTTCTACTAAGAGTCATCCGGATTGGTGTTAAATCTTGCATCGACGTAACCCTTTATGACAAACTCTTTATCACCTCCATAATCAAGAAATATTTCCTTAGTCCTCTAGTGGATAAGGATAATTTCGACTGTTGTCCAGTGATCCACTCCTGGATCTCTCTTGTACCCCTTGACAAACTCATGGCAAGGCACACAGAGGTGTTGTACACAACATGGCATACTATATAGAGCCTATGGCTGAAGCATAGGGGATGACACTCATCTTTTCTCTATTTTCTGCTGTGGTCGGGCATTGAGGTGTGCTCAATCTCACACCTTCTAATACACGCAAGAACCCTTTCTTGGACTGATCCATATTGAACTTCTTCAATATCTTGTCAAGGTATGTACTCATTGAAATTATTATCAAGCATCTTGATCTATCTCTATAAATCTTGATGCCCAACAATTAGGTAGCTTTATCTAGGTCTTCCTTTGAAATCTTTTTCCAAACAACCATTTATGCTTTCCAGAAATTCTACATCATTTCCGATCAATAATATGTCAACTACATATTCTTATAAGAAATTCTATAGTGCTCCCACTCACTTTCTTGTAAATACAAGTTTCTCGTAAACTTTGTATAAACTCAAAAACTTTGATCACTTCATCAAAGCTCATATTCCAACTCTGAGATGCTTGCTCCAGTCCTTAGACGGATCACTGGAGTTTGCATACCTTTTAGCATCCTTAGGATTGACAAAACCTTCTGGTTGTATCACATACAACTCTTCCTCACAGAAACCGTTAAGGAAACCATGTTTTGACATCCATCTGCCAAATTTCATAATCGAGAAATGCAGCAACTACTAACATAATTTTAACAGACTTTTAGCATCGTTACGGATGAGAAAATCTCATCGCAGTCAACTCGTTGAACTTGGCGGAAAGTTCTTTGCGACAAGTCAAGCTTTATAAACGGTGACATTTCACCATTAGCGTCTGTGTTCATCTCAAAGGTCCATTTGTACTCAACGACCTGCCATTCAACGGGCAAGTCTACCAAAGTCCATACTTGGTTTTCATACATGGATCCTTTCTCGGATTTCATGGCTCCTAGCCTTTTTTTGGAATCCGGGCCCACCATCGCTTCTCCATAGTTTGTAGGTTCATTGTTGTCTAACAACATGACTTCCAAGACAGGGTTGTCGTACTACTCAGGAGCAGTACGCATCCTTGTCGACCTATGAGGTTTGATAGTAACTTGATCCGAAGTTTCATGATCATCATCATTAACTTCCTTTTCAACTGACGTAGGCTCCATAGAAACATCTTTCTGTGTTGTGCTACTCTCTGGTTGAAGCAAAGGTTCAACCACCTCATCAAGTTCTATCTTCCTCCCACTCAATTCTTTCAAGAGAAACTCTTTCTCGAGAAAGGACCCGTTCTTAGCAACAAATACCTTTTGCACTTGGATCTGAGATAGAAGGTATACCCAATGTCTCCTTAGGGTATTCTATGAAGATGCATTTGCCTGCTTTGGGTTTGAGCTCATTAGGTGAAAACCTATTTTCACATAAGCGTCGCAACCCCAAAAATTAAGAAATGACAGCTTAGGCTTCTGTCAAACCATAATTCTCATGGTGTCATCTCAGTAGACTTAGATGGTTCCCTATTAAAGTGAATAGATTTGTCTTTAATGCATAACCCCATAACAATAGTGGCAAAACGATAAGAGTCATCATAGTACGCACTATATCCAATAGAGCACGACTACGACGCTCGGACACACCATCACACTATGGTGTTCCAGGAGGCGTGGGTTGTGAAACAATTTCCACATTGTCTTAAATTCCATACCAAACTCGTAACTCAGATATTCATGTCCACAATCACATCGTAGACATTTTATCTTCTTGTCACGATGATCTTTAACTTTACTTTGAAACTGCTTGAACCTTTCAAACATTTCAGACTCGAGTTTCATTAAGCAAATATCCCCATATTTACTCAAATCATCAGTGAAGGTAAAGAAAATAACGATATCCACTATGTGTTTAAACACTCATTGGACCACATACATCAACATGTATTAATTCCAATAAGCCACTAGCCAGCTCCATCATATCGGAAGACGGGGTCTTAGTCATCTTGCCCAAGAGGCATGGTTCGCATGTCTCAACCGATTCGAAATCGAGTGAGTCAAAAGATCCATCAACATGGAGTTTCTTCATGCTATTTATACCAATATGACATTTAGCGGCAGTGCGACGAGTATGTGGTACTACCATTATTAACTTTGTATCTTTTGGTACCAATGTTATGAACATGTGTACTACTACAATCAAGATTCAATAAACCATTCCCAGTGGGTGCATGACCATTGAAGGCATTATTCATGTAAACAGAATAACCATTATTCTCTAACTTATATGAATAATCATATTGCACTGAACATGATCTAATCACGTTCATGCTCAACGCAAACACCAAATAACATTTATTGAGGTTTATCACAAATCCCGAAGGTAGAGAGAGCGTGCGATGGTGATCATATCAACCTTGGAAACACTTCCAACACACATCGTTACCTTTCACTTAGCTAGCCTATGTTTATTCTATAGCTTTTATTTCAAGTTGCTAACACTTAGCAACCGAACCGGTATCCAATGCCCAGGTGCTACTAGGAGTACCAGCAAGGTTCACATCAATAACACGTATATCAAATATACTTCTATAGATATTGCTAGCCTTCTTATCTACCAAGTATCTAGGGTTGTTCCGCTTCAGTGAACATTCTTCTCATAACAGAAGCACTTAGTCTCGAGTTTGGGCTTAACCTTGGGTTTCTTACTAGAGCGGCAACACTTGATGCTCCTTCTTGATTTCTACCTTCGTGGTGTCAAACATCACGACCAACTCAGGGATCATCTTATCCATCCCTGGCATGTTATAGTTCATCACGAAGCTCTAGTAGCTTGGTGGCAGTGACTTAGAGAACTACATTAATCACTATCTTATTTGGAAGATTAACTCCCACTCGATTCAAGTGATTGTAGCACCCAAACAATCCGAGCACATGCTCACCGATTGAGCTATTCTCTTTTATCTTGCAGGCAAAGAATCTTGTTGGAGGTCTCATACCTCTCAACATAGGCACGAGCCTGAAATCCCAATTTCAGCTCTTAGAACATCTCATATGTTCCGTGACGTTCAAAATGTTTTGGAGCCTCAATTCTAAGCCGTAATGCATGACGCACTGAACTATCAAGTAGTTATCAGAAAGTGCATGTCATATGTTCACAACATCTACAGACATCGCTTGAGGGAGTGGTGCACTTAGAGGTGCATCAAGGACATGCCTTCTGTGTAGCAATGAGGACAATCCTCAGATCACGGACCTAGTCCGCATTATTGCTACCATCAACTTTCAACTAACTTTTCTTTAGGACCGTAGCAATAAAACATGTGAGCTACAGCGCGAGCTATCTACGACAGAATTTGCAAAGACACTTTTAGACTAAGTTCATGATAATTAAGTTGACATAATCAAATTATTAAATGAACTCCCACTTAGATAGACATATCTCTAGTAATCCAAGTGACACATGATCCATGTCAACTAGCCCGTGTCCGATCATCACGTGAGACGGACTAGACATCCATGGTGAACATCTCCATGTTGATCGTATCTTCTATACGACTCATGTTCGACCTTTCGGTCTCCCATGTTCCGAGGCCATGTCTGTACATGCTAGGCTCGTCAAGTCAACCTAAGTGTATTGCGTGTGTAAATCTGGCTTACACCCGTTGTATGCGAACGTTAGAACCTATCACACCCGATCATCACGTGGTGCTTCGAAACAACGATCCTTAGCAACGGTGCACAGTTAGGGTGAACACATTTCTTGAAATTTTAGTGAGAGATCATCTTATTTAGCTACCGTCGTTCTAAGCAAATAAGATGTAAACATGATAAACATCACATGCAATCAATATAGTGACATGATATGGCCAATATCATCTTGCTCCTTTGATCTCCATCTTCAGGCCACCATGATCATCACTGTCACCGGCACGACACCATGATCTCCATCATCATGATCTCCATCATCATGTATTCATGAAGTTGTCTCGCCAACTATTACTTCTACTACTATGTCTAACGATTAGCCATAAAGTAAAGTAATTACATGGCGTTTATGATTGACACGCACGTCATACAAAAAAATAAGACAACACCTATGGCTCCTACCGGTTGTCATGTTCATCGACATGCAAGTCGTGAATCCTATTACAAGAACATGATCAATCTCATACATCACAATGCATCACATCACATCCTTTGGCCATATCACATCACAAGGCATATGCTGCAAAAACAAGTTAGACGTCCTCTAATTTGTAGTTGCAAGTTTTTACGTGGCTGCTATAGGTTTCTAGCAAGAACGTTTCTTACCTACACAAAAACCACAACATGATATGCCAATTGCTATTTACCCTTCATAAGGACCCTCTTAATCGAATCTGCTAGCCACCTTATGCAACAAGTGCATGTCAGGCGATGGAACCGGTCTCATGTAAGCATACATGTAAAGTTAGTCTGGGCCGCTTCATCCCACAATACCGCCAAATCAAGATAAGACTAGTAACGACAAGCATATTAAGAAAATCGACGCCCACAACAACTTGTGTTCTACTCGTGCATAGATTCTACGCGTAAACCTAGCTCTGATACCACTGTTGGGAGACGTAGTAGTAAATCAAAAAATTTCCTACGTGTCACCAAGATCTATCTATGGAGAAACCAGCAACGAGCAAAGGGAGTGCATCTTCATACCTTTGAAGTTCGCAAAGTGGAAGCATTACAAGAACGCGGTTGGTGGAGTCGTACTCGCATCGATTCAGATCGCGGTGGAATCCGATCTAAACGCCGAACAACGGTGCCTCCGCGTTCAACACACGTGCAGCCCGGTGACATCTCCTATGCCTTGATCCAGCAAGGAGGAAGGAGAGGTTGAGGGAGAGCTCCGGCAGCCCAACGGCATGGTGACGGTGGAGCCTCGTGGTACTCAGGCAGGGCTTCGCCAAGCACTACGGAGGATGAGGAGTAGGAGGAGTAGGGCTACGCCGAGGGAGAGAGAGAGATGCATGTCTCTGGCAGCCCCAAAACCCTCCAGTATATATAGGAGGAGAGGGAAGAGGTGCGCACCCCTAGGGTTCCCACCCTAGGGTGGTGTGGCAGCCCTAGATGGGATCTGGCCGGCGGCCAAGAGGGGAGAGGGGTGCGGCATCCCTAGGCGCCCTAGGGTGGGTGACGAGGATATGTACCTAGGGTAGGGTCCTAGGCAAGGCCTGCATACCCTACCTAAGGACACCACATTGGAGGACTTGAAGATCAAGCATAAACTTCCGAGTGGATTCCAGGAGACGTTCAAAGTCACTCAACAGGCTATCCACTCGGAGACTCCTTCCTTCACTCGGCAGTCGCGTGTCACTCAGAAGACCTCGTTCTCACTCGACGCCAGAAGACCAGGAGCCATCATCAAGAGCCCAATGGGTAGACGTTGGTTCAATCATCATTAATAGCTTTTATTACGTACGTTACCAGTAACGGCAGACTTTAGCCCCACGATCGGACCCTTAGATGCTGGGTAATTATGAGGGGCAGCGAAGTCTATATAAGCTGCACCCCCCCTCCTGCACAAGGGTTCGGAACCATTGTAATCTCTATATTCCACATGACATAAGCTCCTGAGCACTGAGACGTAGGGTTGTTACCTCCACGAGAGGGGCCTGAACTCATACATCCGTGTGTACACCCTCACCGTAGCTAGGACTCTGTCCTCTCCTTACGTACCCCTACCATCTACTGACAGGCTCGTTCCCACGAGAGTTGGCGCCCACTATGGGGCAGGCGTCTAAGCGACTTCCGGCGAGGTTGCGTTTTCTATTCTTCGACATGTCTTCCAGCGATGTTTTTGCTCTAGGCCACGAGATCCGTTTCGGAGCGCTCACCTTCATCACCGACAATTCGACATGGCTCCAAGAAGTGCCTATCGATGTCGAGGCGCTCCGGTCCACGGGGCCGCGCACTTCCGCGCGAGTTCCTGCGGTGTGTTGCTGCGTCAGCCTTCGACTCCTTACACGTCGGCTCCCCTCGTTGTTCACGGTCGCAAGCGGTCCGGCCGCCCACGACTTCAGCGCTGGGTCAAACACGCAGTGGCGCGTCAAACTTCTCCGCAGATTGCAGCACTCGAGCCCACCGAGTCCCTTCATGGCGTGTTTGAGTCGGATTCCGATCCGTCCGACGTGCCTTCTGAGTGCAAAAGCTACGATCCCACAGCAGAGGTATTGATGGTGGGCTCTCATCATAGTTCACCGCCTGGCTTTGGCCATGGCAGGCGTGAGGCTGGCGGTCCGTCGAATGAGTAGTCGCGTTGCGAGGAGGAGGTTCTTCATACTCCCATCGTTGGCGCAACTGCCGAGGCTCAAGCTTTGGAGGCCGCGCACATTCGTTTGGAAGAACTCCAGGCAGAACTTATTGAGCGCGCTTGCCAGCGCCCGCCATGCCCCAGTCGACATCAGCGACAGCTGTTTCCGACTGGATCTCATGACGACGTTGAGGTATATCGAACTCCTGTGTTAAATGTTGTTGTTGCTGCTAGGATAGCAGATTCCATTCAGCCATCCCGGTCAGAGGTTGGAAGAGGGTTGATGCAGATCAGAGCAATGTTAGATGCAGCGCAGCGTCAGAATTCAGTAGTTTCTCAGTCCCGCAACATGATTCATAGCAATTCACCCAAGGAAGAGACCGTTTAGTCGGCACACAGCCCTGGATCGCCCTTGCGCCGTCGGGGCAGAGGTTTCCATGAATAGCAGGTCAAAGATTAGTTTCACCGCGAAGATCACCGTCGAGTGCCCACTCCTCCGCGGAGTGGTTCGTACGTGCCCCGGTGCCAGGACGATAGGCGCTCCTTCGGTGATGAGCGGAATGCGGGCTTTGACGCCCGTGACCTCCTCGTTTAGAAGCGGATTGACAGGGGCATAGCCCACAGGGAAGGACACGACCGAGATTTTCCGAGTGGTAGCTCAGCTGTGGTTTCTGGTCCTGAGTGTTTCAGCAGAGCCATACATTCTGCAGAGATCCCCCAACTTCAGGTTGGCGGCGGGGATCGAGAAGTTTACTGGCGAAACAAAGCTAGAGACTTGGTTAGATGATTACCGAGTGGCTGTGCATATTGGTGGCGTAAATGACAATGTTGCAATGAAGCACCTGTCCTTGATGTTAGATGGTCCAGCTCGAGCTTGGCTAAATCATTTGGCTCCTTCCAATATACATTGCTGGGAGGATCTTACCCGAGTGTTTGTCCGAGCCTTTGAGGGTACCTGCAAGCGTCCGGCAAGTCTGGTCGACTTACAACACTGTGTCCAGAAGCCCAATGTAACTTTGAGAGATTATATTCAGCGATGGTCCACTCTGCATCATACGGTGGAGAATGTGTCGGAACACCAGGTTGTTTGTGCGTTCAAGGCTGGTGTGAGATACAGAGAACTATATCTGAAGTTTGGGCGAACGGGTGATATTTCACTCGGCAAGATGATGGAAATCGCCACTCGGTACGCCAATGGCGAGGAAGAAGACCGCCTCTATAGCGGCAAAGGAAATACAGTCGTCAATGAGGCTAGTGGCAGTAACAATCGGAACAGAAGCAGAAAGCTGAAGATCCGGTTCAAGCAGAAGCGGCAGCACTGGCGACTCAGTCAAAGAACAAGGGCAAAGCTAAAGCACAGTATGCCCCAAGAAAGGGGAAAATCAGTCAGGAACTGATATCATGGATCAGCCGTGTGTAATTCACACGAGGAAAGATGCAGAAGGCAATCTGATTTTGCCCAAGCACACCCCTCGACAGTGTCGGACCCTTATCCAGCAATTCAAGGGGTGCCCGCCGAGTGATAAATCTCCTGAGAAGGGAGATGAAGATCAAGATAAAGAAACATTCCCGGATGTCACTGCTACATTGGTGATCTTTGCTGATGTCGAGAGCAAGATCTGCCTGAAAGTCATCAACAGAGAAATCAACATGGCTATATCGGATACCCCCACCTACCTCAAGTGGTCCCAATAAGCTATCACATTCGACCAGACAGACCATTCTGCTCATGTGGCCACTCCCGATCGACAGGCTCTGGTAGTTGATCCGGGGGGACTCGACTTAGAAAGGTCCTCATGTTCGGTGGCAGCGGCCTAAACATTCTCTATGCGGATACCCTGAAAGGGATGGGCATTCTGATGTCCCGTCTGAGTGAAAGCAACATGCAATTTCACGGGGTCATCCCAGGAAAGAAGGCCAAGTAACTCGGCCAGATAGCATTGGATGTGGCATTTGGGAATGACAGAATTTCCGAAAAGAAAAGTTAACATTTGAAGTCATGGATTTCAAGAGTGCTTACCACGCCATTCTGGGTCGACCCGCGTATGCATGTTTCATGGCCCGACCATGTTACGTGTCTCTCAAGTTGAAGATGCCAGGCCCCAAGGGCGTGATCATGGTCACGGGCAATCGACAGCGGGTTGAAGAATGCCTCCAGCAAGGCTCCAAGATCGCCAATCACCAGATGGCCATGGTTGAGTTGGAGGAGTACAAGAAAACCGCCGACCCTGCCGATTTGCTCCGCACAAAGAAGCCGGCTTCCGAGTCGGCATTTCAGTCGGCAAGGGAAGTGAAGAAGGTACACATTCATCCGACGGTTCCTACTGCTACCCCGACAAATATCTCATCAACACTCAACAGCAAATAGGAAGCCGAGCTCATCCAGTTCCTTTGTGAGAACTGGGATATCTTCGCATGGAAGCATGCTGACATGTCAGGGATTCCCAGGGAGTTGGCTGAGCACCGTCTGCGAGTGGATCCGAAGGCCAAACCCGCCAGGGAGCATTTTCATCGCTCAGCGGCGGAGAAGCGCAAGGCAATAGGAGAAGAAGTGGCCCGTCTCTTGCAAGCCAAGTTCATTCGGGAGATTTACCACTCCGAGTGGCTCTCTAATGTTGTGATGGTGCCAAAGAAAGATAAGTCATTGCGCATGTGCATTGACTTCAAACATCTCAACAAGGTGTGCCCAAAAGATCATTTTCCGCTCCCCCGCATAAATCAAATTGTTGACTCGACCGCGGGGTGTGAGCGTTTATCGTTTTTGGATGCTTACTCTGGGTACCATCAGATCTGTCTGTATGGCCCAAACAAAATAAAGACAACCTTCATCACCCCATTCGGGTGTTTTTGTTACATCACTATGCCTTTTGGTCTCAAGAATACCGGCACTACTTTTATGCGCATGATTCCGAAATGTTTACTTGACTAGATCCCTCGGAATGTCGAGGCATACATGGACGATATAGTGGTCAAGTCCCGCAAAGGTTCCGATCTGTTGGCTGACTTGGCCGAGACATTCGCCAATCTGAGGCGATTCGACATAAAGCTGAATCCGGCCAAATGTACTTTCGGCGTCCCTGGCGGCAAGTTACTCGGTTTTCTTGTT
This sequence comes from Hordeum marinum, assembly GCA_022496015.1. NCBI lineage: Eukaryota > Viridiplantae > Streptophyta > Magnoliopsida > Poales > Poaceae > Hordeum > Hordeum marinum. Next base: position 150,111,254 of record CM039674.1, read on the forward strand.
TCCGAGCGAGGAATTGATGTCAACCCTGAGAAACTCAGCGCCATTACCCGTATGAAGACTCCCGTGCGAGTGCACAACGTTCAGAAGCTCACAGGTTGCTTGGCAGCATTGAGTCGATTCATTTCTCGTCTTGGTGAGAAGGCTCTGCCTTTATATCAATTGATGAAGTAGTCTGACACGTTCGACTGGACTCCCGAAGCCGAAGCAGCATTTGTTGAGCTCAAAGCCCTGCTCTCCACCCAGCCGGTGCTTGATGCTCCTGCCAGCAAAGAGCCCTTGCACCTGTACATCGCGGCCACAAATTAGGTCGTCAGTACAGTACTAACTGTCGAGCGGGAAGAGGAGGGTAAAGCTTATAAAGTCCAGTGGCTAGTTTATTATGTCTCGGAAGTATTGTCACCCTCAAAGCAAAAATGTCTACACTATCAGAAGCTGGTTTATGGTATTTACCTATCAGCGAAGAAGGTGGCGCATTATTTCCAAGACCACTTGATTTCAGTCGTCAGTGATGCTCCTTTGTCCAAGATTTTCAATAATCGAGATGCATCAGGTCGAGTGGCTAAATGGGCAATCGAGCTTGGACACTTTGACATCGGATTCGAAGCCAAGAAAGCAATCAAGTCCCAAGCATTGGCAAATTTCATGGCCGAGTGGATTGAACAGCAACAGCCTATCCAAGTTCACTCGACACATTGGACAATGTTCTTTGATGGCTCCAAAATGTTGAATGGGTCCAGTGCTGGTATTGTCTTGATATCTCCCAGGGGCGACAAGCTCAGCTATGTCTTGCAAATTCACTTCGATTCCTCCAACAATGAGGCAGAGTATGAATCACTTTTGTATGGGTTGCGCATGGCTATCTCACTCGACATCAAGTGCCTAATGGTTTATGGCAACTTAGATCTAGTGGTGAATCAAGTGATGAAAGAGTGGGATGTTCGAAACCCCGCTATGACTGGATACTGCAATGCAGTCCGAAAGTTGGAGAAGAAATTTGAAGGCCTGGAACTTCATCATGTTCCCCGACTGAAAAATCAGGCGGCCGATGAGCTATCCAAGATTGGTTCCACTCGACGACCTGTCCCCAGCGATGTGTTCTTGGAGCACTTGCACACTCCTTCGGTTCAAGAAGATCCTTTCACCGAAGAGCCCCCACAAGATTTGAGTTCCACTGACCCGACAGAAGTCAATGTCTCTACAGTGATTGACCTGGTCATGGAGATTCTCGTTATCACTCCCGATTGGACTGTACCTTACATTGCCTATATCCTCAGACAAGAGCTCCCTGAAGATGAAACAGAGGCTCGATAGATTGTGTGCAGGTCCAAGGCTTTCACTATGATGGGAGATCAGCTGTCCAGAGAGAGTGTGACTGGTGTTACACAATGTTGCATTTCCCCCGAGGAAGGTCGAATGATTCTAGACGAGATTCACCCGGGAACTGCAGCCACCATGCGTCCTCAAGGACGATTGTCGCTAAAGCATACCGAGCTAGTTTTTACTGGCCACGAGCTAATGAGATGGCTAAAGACATCATTGATCATTGGGATGGTTGCCAGTTCTATGCAAACTTGTCACACAAGTCGGCATCTACTCTGAAGACAATTCCTCTTGCCTGGCCGTTTGCTGTTTGGGGACTCGACATGGTTGGTCCCTTTTGTCCCGGAAAAGGAGGATTCACTCACTTGCTAGTAGCAGTCGACAAATTCACCAAGTGGATAGAAGCCAAGCCAATCAAGAAGCTGAACTCCCTCACGGTGGTCACATTCATGAGAGAGATAATTTATCTATACGGCATTCCACACAGCATCATCATAGACAACGGCACTAATTTTGACTCGGAAGAATTCAGGAACTTCTGTAACTCCCAAGGCACCCGAGTGGATTATGCATCTGTTGCACATCCTCAAACCAATGGACAAGTCGAGCGGGCTAATGGTCTCATCTTGCAAGGTCTGAAGCCTCGTCTCATGCACAATTTGGATCATGCCGCCGGAGCCTAGGTAACTGAGCTGCCGTCTGTTTTGTGGGGTCTGAGGACAACGCCTAATCGCTCGACTGGACGGACTCCTTTCTTCCTGGTCTATGGTGCTGAAGCCGTACTGCCGAGTGACTTGTTCCACAATTCTCCTCGAGTGGAGCTATATTCTGAGGCTGAAGTTGAACAAGCCAGACAGGACGGTGTAGATCTTCTGGAGGAGGAATGAGAGATGGTTCTGATCCGGACTATTGCCTACTAGCAGGACCTGCGGCGGTTCCATGCGAAGAATGTCAAGAGTCGGTTGTTTCATGAGGGAGACTTGGTGCTTCAAGTGAATCAACACCGACCTCACAAGCTTGCTCCTACATGGGAAGGTCCTTTCATCGTCACTAAGGTGCTAAACAATGGAGCCTATCATCTGTACAATCTCATGAAGCGGATAGACGAGCCACGAGCCTGGAATGCAGATCTGCTCTGGCGTTTTTATACTTGAGACAGAAGAATCCTCTAATGTAATAAGAATACTTCATCAATGCAATTCACATTTCTGCAATATATATTGTCGATTCCAATCATACAGTTTCATTCTTGGGAATACTCTGAGTGATGAGCAATCCTCACACTCGGGGGCTTAGCTGCGAACATGCTTTCGCCTAAGTTAAAAACCTTGTCGGGTGGATAGCAGTCCATTCACTCGACGGCCTATTTACGAATCCGTCTTTGCTTAGGTTCAAAAATGCTCCGAGTGATGAGCAATCCTCACACTCGGGGGCTTAGCTGCGAACATGTTTCGCCTAAGTTAAAAACCTTGTCGGGTGGATAGCAGTCCATTCACCCGACAGCTTAGCTGCGAATCGACATTCGCCTAAGTTCGAAAATAACTCCGAGTGATGAGCAATCCTCACACTTGGGGGCTTAGCTGTGAACATGTTTCGCCTAAGTTAAAAACCTTGTTGGGTGGATAGCAGTCCATTCACTCGACAGCTTAGCTGCGAATCGACATTTGCCTAAGTTCAAAAATAACTCCAAGTGATGAGAAATCCTCACACTCGGGGTTTAGCTATGAACATGTTTCGCCTAAGTTAAAAACCTTGTCGGGTGGATAGCAATCCATTCACTCAACAGCTTAGCTGCGAATCAACATTCTCCTAAGTTCGAAAAATAAGTTCGGGAGGATAGCAATCCATACACTCGACAGCTTAGCTGCGAATCGACATTCGCCTAAGTTCGAAAATAACTCCGAGTGATGAGCAATCCTCACACTCGGGGGCTTATCTGCGAACATGTTTCGCCTAAGTTAAAAAACAAACTCAGTCGAACAGACGATTGAAAGCCAAATACGAATAAAATCCAAAGGTTAAATCGCGGATAAACGTTTCATAAGGAAGCAAATGTGCTCAGGCCTAAGGCCTGAATGAAGTTTTAAGGGATACAATTCCACTCGGCATACCGAGGCGAATAAAAGTATTTCTTCCAAAGACCAAGTTTTTTAAGCATCTGACGGGCTGGCTGGCTTGACAAAAGTGTCCAAGTCGATGCCGTCAGCGATTCTGGTGGCTTCCTCAAGAAAAGTTTCCATGAAGTCCTCAAACTGGAGTTTCTTCGTGTTTACCACCTGGAGCTCCTTCAGCTTCTCTTCCCTCACGTCCCTGCAATGGACCCTGACGAGTGATAACGCCACGTCGGCCCTGCAGCGAGCAATAGATTTATTCCAGGCCTGCACTCGACTGGGAAGTTTGTTCAGGCGAGCCATCATGGAGTTGAGGTCAAGCTGAAGAGTGTCCTCAGGCCATAGCTCCTTGTCAATTCTCTCCATTGCAGATTTCAGTCGGACAAGATATGCCTGGACGCCTTGAAGCCGAAAGTTGAGTCTGGGCATATTCATGGGCACTGCATCTGCGACAAGTGACTTAGTGGGATCCAGATTGGGCTCAACCTCCTCTGTCTCCTTCTCGAAGTCTTGGCAGAATTCTGTTGAAGAGTTGGAATGGGAGGAGAATCAGTGAGCTGCGATCTTCAAAGATTTTACAAACTTCAGTTGACAAGAAACACTCACCGTCGACCAGGATATACATCTTCCTCGAGAATTCACCCAAGTGCTTCTCCAGGCCGTTGCTCTGTTTGTTTAGTTGCTCGGCCCTTTTAATGAGGTCCACACGCTCCTGCTTCAGCTTTGTGTTCTCCTCCTCCAGTTTCTTGGCGGCCATCAGCTTCCGATCTGCAACTTCGGTCTGGTCCGTGGCCACCTGTTGGGCGTCGGCGAGTGCTTTGTCCTTCTCCTCCAGTGCCTTCTTCATGGAATCTAAAGCAACAACATTGTTGAGTCGCGCTTGGAGTCGATGGTTTTCATTGCGCACGTCTGTTCAAGTGAGAGCACTCGGTTCAAAACATGAAAAGTGAAGATGGGAATGCAGAAAGTCAACAATAATTACCTCCCAGAGACTTCAGCTCAGCATGCGCTCGCTCCAGAGCATTGTTGGAGGCTTCCAAATCCACACGCAACCAATTCCGCTCATCCTCCAGATCCTTGTACTGCGTCCCAAGTTCGCAAGCCCTCTGAAACCAACAAAAGAAAGAAATTAAATCGGCAAGTAATGCCAAGGACGGTCGACTGGGCTATGAACATCGCCGAATGACTGTCTTACTACCTTGGAACAACGTCATATTGGTTGACCTATGATGTCCATGAAGCTCATGTCCAAGAGAACAAGAAATCGAGCAAAAAGTCCACTCGACATGTCGAGTGGCCCTGGCGCTCCGCGCGCTATAAACAAATTCAAAGTTGTCTCTATTAAGACCCCTGCCAGTGCAAGCACTCAACAGCGGTCTCAGGGACTACACCCAGTGGGTGCACTTAGAGTGCCCCCATTGAGACGGTTAACACTCGACCTATCGAGTAACTCGTCAGAAAAAAATGCACTCGACATGTCGAGTGACTCTAGTACTCCGCGTACGACAAGTTTTCAAGACTACTGCTTATCATCTGTGGTTAACAATAGCCTTGGGGACTACACCCAGTGGGTGCAGTTAGTGTGCCCCCACTGGTTACTGAAACGTTCACCAAGGTCAGCCCTGTTAGAACATTCACCCACCACTCGACCCGTCGAGTGACGCGCCTCCCCGCTCTGTGAAGTTCAATCTATCCTTATGCAGCGTCATATCATGGTTTGTCAATAATATCCATGAAACCTACAAGGTAGCTTCGGAGTGGTGTGATCCAAGGCGAAATGTATCCCGTATACAATAAACTCTAAGACCCCTGCCGGTGCAAGCACTCGACAGCGGTCTCGGGGTCTACACCCAGTGGGTGCACTTAGCGTGCCCCCACTAGATCTGCCAACTCTTGATCAGTCGAGTGGCAGAAACATCCATCATTGGAATATCCATCACTCTGAGAAGTGCAGTCTATCCTTATGTAGCATCATATCATGGTTTATCAATGATGTCCATGAAACCTACAGCGTAATTGCGGAGTGGTGGATACGACAAGCTCTAAGATCCCTGCCGATGCAAGCACTCGACAGTGATCTCGAGGACTACACCTAGTGGGTGTACTTAGAGTGCCCCCACTGAGACGGTTAACTCTCGATCCGTCGAGTAACTCGTCAGAAAATAATGCACTCGACATGTCGAGTGACTCTAGTACCACACATACTATCGATCCAAATCCTACTCGACTACAATCCGACCTATTCGAGTGGATAAATTTCAAACATTCTACAATAATCACCCAGTGGGTGTACAGTCAAGAAAAGACAAGAATTCAATCAGAAATGTACTTATAATCGAACTTACTCAGACATTGGTGCGGAGGGCTGCGCTGACATCGTAAGCCAGCTTGCTGGCCTTGTACGCCTCCTTGGTTCGCGGCATTATCTGCTCTACCTGGATCATAGCCTCCTTCGCAGCTCCGGTCTAATCTTCCGGGACGTGATGCAGAGAGAAAGCCATCATAGGTAGAATCGGCGTAGTTGTTGGGGCAGCTGAGGCAGTCTGAGCAGGTCCGATTGTAGTCGATGTCACGATAGTCGAGATAGCTGGAGGGGCATTTGACAGAGGTGCTGCAGGTTCAACCCTGATTTGTGTCGAGTCACCTATCCCCTGGGAGGACTCTGCAGTCAAACGCTGAAGCGTATGCGCTGATGAAGCTCTTCGGGTGCGAGTGCGCGAAGTGTCCAGGTGTTCCTCGTCGTCTTCTAGCTGGAAGATCTCTGCAACATCAACCGATGGTGTTAACTTTTGCAAGTGACGAGTCCCATTCAGATGAATCAACAACTTATTAACCTCTATGAGAAGTGGCAGCGTCAGCAGTGTCAATGTCCATCGCCTCCCCTCTGTCTCGATGAGGTGAGGTTACAGACATGGCAGCTCTGACGGATTGAACAACACTCGGTTAGCTACAACTCAAGGTTACAGTCGACAGAAAGAATTCGAAAATAAATACTTATGTGGAGACAAAAGGTACAACCATCCTCATGCGAGGCAGATCCTTGCGAGGTTTGGTCGTGATTTGCTTGGGCTGCTTGGCCAGCCTCTTACTCGACTCAACAGTTGAAGGGCGACTCCGCTTCGGGTTCTTCTCACTAGGGCCCGGAGCCCTGTCCTCAACAGCTGCCGGATCCTAGCAGGACTTGGTGCGGCCTTCACGCCGGGGAGGTGACTCAGCTTCTTCCTCTTCGCCGGAGTCCTCGTATTCATCCTTGGAGTCAGAGAGCTCGTCGTCGTCCACGCTGCCACCCTCGCTCGCTACGCCATCTTCAGGTTGGTTCCCATTTTGAACTGGCGTGTGCAAGTTTGTCCATTCCTGCATAATTCCAACAAGGAAAGTCAGTTTAAAAATCAATATATATCACTCGACAATACAACTGCTTCAGTCGACAAAGTACAACTTACAAGATTCTTCGGCGGGTTCTCGGCTGAGTAAGGGAGGATCCTCTTGGCTCCCACGAGGTTGTCGCACGCCTCAGTGATGCTGGAAAGCCACTGCTCGACAGTCTTTTGCGGAACCTCCTCTGGATGCGTCCTGGTCGAGTCCTCTGGGCCCACATAATGCCACATGGTGTGATCTCTGGCTTGGAGAGGCTGAATCCGTCGACTGAGAAAAGTCTCCAATAGATCCAGGCCAGTCACTCCACCCCAGACCGATTTCACCATGGCGTCCACCAAGGTCGCCACCCGATCCTGTTCCTCTTCAGTCACCTTTAAGGACTTGGGGCAGCTGGGCGGTTAGATGTGTGAGGGGGAAGGCCAGTCGACATGTTGGGTGAAGCTGCGTCGTTGCAATAGAACCAAGTCGACTGCCAGCCTCTAACGGATTCAGGGAAAGTCATGGCAGAGAAAGAACGTTGCGCTCTCTTCTGAAGCCCCAAACCCCCACACAACTGCAGCACATGGGTTTTTCCACCCGACAGGTCTACTTTCTTCACCGTTTGAGATCTAATCGTAAAAATGTGCTTAAAGAGTCCCCAGTGGGGAGGACACCCCAGGAAGCACTCGCACAACGTCACGAACGCCGACAAGTACGCGATGGTATTCGGCGGGAAATGATGCAGCTGAGCGCCAAAGAAATTCAGGAATCCTCTAAAGAACGGATGAGGGGGCATGGAGAAACCTCTTTCGACATGGGAGAGGAGCAGGACCCGCTCCCCGTCGTGCGGCTCCAGCTCGCGCTCTCCCTCCGACAGCCTCCAAGCTCCTTCTGCCATAAGCCCGTCGGAAACTAAGCCGTCGATGTCCTGGCGGGTGACCACCGAAGGGAGGAAGTCACCCTGCATCCATCGCGCCGACACGATGAACCGGGCAGTCGAGGGCTTCTTGCCCTTGACCTTCGTCGCCTCCTTCTTGGCCCGCTCCAGCTTCTTCGTCGTGTTCTTCGTCATCAGCGTGGTGGCTCTCGTCGAGGAGGATCGGAGTGGGGCGCTGGAGGCAGAGGAGGCGGAGGAAAGGAGAAAGAATGGGCGAAGGTACTGTGCAAATCGCGGCACGCGGAGATTTATACTCCGCCGAGTATCCCGCTGACCAGTGGGCCCGCGAGATCACCGCACACGTCAACCGTTGACGGCGTCCAATACGTGGCGATATGATCGGCGCGAGAATCGAGGTGTCATGCCTCCACTTGCCCTGATCGTGGCGTCATCATCGCACGCGCGCGTGCTTTCCAAATTTTCGTATCCCGCAAAATCCGGCCCTGACAGATCGACCCGTCACCTCCAAAGACGCTTTCAGTTCACTCGGAGCAAAACAGGCATTGAACATCCACTCAGACACTTTTAAGGCTGAATGGATCCGGGCGAATGGAGAAGAATTCAATTGGCGCAAGTTTCGCTGAATGTGAGAGCCTGGCTAAATAGGAATGATAGACTACTCATATCAACAAGGAATTCCTTCTTTTCCGGAAGCCCACTCGAAAAGAACTCCAAAGTTAAGCGTGCTTGGCTTGGAGCGATTCTAGGATGGGTGACCGACCAGGAAGTTGGTCCGGGTGCGCACGAGTGAGGACAAAGTGCGCAGAAAAGACTAGTGTTGGTCTGTGGGGCCAGTCTAGATCCCGCCACGCATAACGGGGTGTTACAATTGGTATCAGAGCCGACCCTTGCGGTTACATGGGCATGCGCGGGTCAGGTGCGTGGGCATGTGGCGCATGGCGTGTGTGGCCCGTCATGGCACACATCATGGCACATGTGCCGGACTGGACGCGCATATGTGTGACAAAAGGGAACGTTCCTGATGGGCCGACGAGGACATCGGTTCCTTTGAGTGGGGGTGTATGTGAGAGCCTGGCTAAATAGGAATGATAGACTACTCATATCAACAAGGAATTCCTTCTTTTCTGGAAGCCCACTCGAAAAGAACTCCAAAGTTAAGCGTGCTTGGCTTGAAGCGATTCTAGGATGGGTGACCGACCGGAAAGTTGGTCCCGGGTGCGCAGGAAAGACTAGTGTTGGTCTGTGGGGCCAGTCTAGATCCCGCCAGGCGTAATGGGGTGTTACACTGAAGCCCTGAATATCATTCGTAAGATTTGGTGTGTTGACCCTGAATTGACGTCAATACTCAGAGTTCAGTCGACGCAAGTTTCATTGAAAACCCGAATATCATTCGGAAGATTTGATGCCCTAATTCAAGATTGGCATTGATACCCCCATTTCACCACTCGAACCCCGATCCATTCGGGGGCTAATGACGAGGATATGTACCTAGGGTAGGGTCCTAGGCAAGGCCTGCATACCCTACCTAAGGACACTACATTGGAGGACTTGAAGATCAAGCATAAACTTCCGAGTGGATTCCAGGAGACGTTCAAAGTCACTCGACAGGCTATCCACTCGGAGACTCCTTCCTTCACTTGGCAGTCGCGTGTCACTCGGAACACCTCGTTCTCACTCGATGCTAGAAGACCAGGAGCCATCATCAAGAGCCCAACGGGCAGACGTTGGTTCAATCGTCATTAATAGCTTTTATTACATATGTTACCAGTAACGACAGACTTTAACCCCACGATCGAACCCTTAGATGCTGGGTAATTATGAGGGGCAGCGAAAGGGTTCGGAACCATTGTAATCTCTATATCCACATGACATAAGCTCCTGAGCACTGAGACGTAGGGCTGTTACCTCCACGAGAGGGGCCTGAACTCATACATCCGTGTGTACACCCTCGCCGTAGCTAGGACTCTGCCCTCTCCTTATGTACCCCTATCATCTACTGTCAGGCTCGTTCCCACAACAGTGGGCCTTAGGGCCCATCTGCGCTAGGGTTTGCCCCCCTCTCACCCTTGCTGCTCCTTGGGCCTTGGTGGGAGGCGCACCAACCCACTCTGGGGCTGGTCCCTTCCCACTCTCGGCCCACACAGCCCTCTGGTGCTGGTGGCCCCACTTGGTGGACCCCTGGAACCCTTTCGGTGGTCCTGATATGCTACTGGTGATGTCCGAAACACTTCCGGTGACCAAAACCTCACTTCCTATATATGAATATTTACCTCCGGACCATTCCAAAACTCCTTGTGACGTCTGGGATCTCATCCGGGACTTCGAACAACCTTCGGTAACCACATACACTATTTCCCTATAACCATAGCGTCATCGAACCTTAAGTGTGTAGACCCTACGGGTTCGGGAGGCATGTAGACATGACCGAGACACCTCTCCGGTCAATAATCAATAGCGGGATCTGGATACCCATGTTGGCTCCCACATGCTCCACGATGATCTCATCGAATGAACCACGATGTCGGGGATTCAATCAATCCCGTATACAATTCCCTTTGTCTATCGGTATGATACTTGCCCGAGATTCGATAGTCGGTATCCCTATACCTTGTTCAATCTCGTTACTCGCAAGTCTCTTTACTCGTTCCGTAACACATCATCCCCGTGGCTAACTCCTTAGTCACATTGAGCTCATTTTGATGATGTCTTACCGAGTGGGCTCAGAGATACCTCTCTGTCACACGAAGTGACAAATCCCAGTCTCCATTCGTGCCAACCCAACAGACACTTTCGAAGATACCCGTAGTGTATTATTATAGCCACCCAGTTACGTTGTGACGTTTGGCACACCCAAAGTATTCCTACGGTATCCCGGAGTTGCACAATCTCATGGTCTAAGGAAATGATACTTGACATTAGAAAAGCTTTTGCAGACGAACTACACGATCTTGTGCTATGCTTAGGATTGGGTCTTGTCCATCACATCATTCTCCTAATGATGTGATCCTGTTATCAACGACATCCAATGTCCATGGTCGTGAAACCGTGACCATCGATTGATCAACGTGCTAGCGAACTAGAGGCTCACAGATCTATGTATTCACACATGCATTACGGTTTCCGATTAATACAATTATAGCATGAACAATGAACAATTATTATGAACAAGGAAGTACAATAATAACCATTTTATTATTGCCTCTAGGGCATATTTCCAACATTATGTGCATCCTAATTATGTAGAGTTTGGGTGTTACTCATAATGCTTTGTATTCTCTTGATGCTAGATTTTTGAGATAATAAAATCACACTTTATCGGAAAAAAAACAACCATGCCTGCATATACATTACAAATGTGATTTGAACAACCGGCGATTTTCATATAAACCGAATGATTTTTCATTTAAACCATACAAATTCATTACTTTTTATATGTTTTAACTAAACAAAAGCGTACCAAATTTTCTTAACCTAGTCTAAATGAAACTATCGCTGGTCATGGTGACATATGTGTCCCACGTCGTGTCTTTTCCATTGTCTCAAATGCTCAACATTCGTGAGCCCCGAGAAGTGAAGCCAGGGAAGAGGAAGAATAAGAATGGGGCACAACCCTCCTGGGACCCAAGGTGTGGGCCCATCCCAAGTCCTATTTTTCTTGCCGGAGTATGCCATGTCGACAGTGCGAACGTAGACGGGTCGGCCTCGCGGTCATCACGAAGGGATGCGAAGTGCGGTGGCGGTTCGGCCGACACGGAGCTAGTGACATCCGTGCTCACCTGTGCCTTCTCTTTGTCCGCCTACGTGTCAAGCATCATGAATAGAGCGTCTATCTCCACCTGCAGGACACGCAAACCGCCATTGCTTATCGCCGATCTTGCGGGCGTTGTGCATGGACTGGTACATCGCCCACTACTCATCCAGGAAACCCCGATCCTTCGCAACCATGTCCGTGGTGGCATTGTAGTTAGCCTGCTCGTCGACAATTTTTCCCTCTGCGAGTCGGTGCTCGTCAAGGAGTCGGAGGTTGTTGGGATGCTCCTCCTATGCATGCCGAAACGCTGACACAAGCGGCACCAACTGCTCTCCCGCCATAACGCCCTATATTCGAACACTTACATGTTGTTTACTTTCCACTGCTCATACTCTAGATATGTATGTGTAGGATGTATTGCTTGTTATCTAACTTGTGCTAAAATCTCCCTAAGTTTCAAGAAACGCAAAATTGCATTTTTGGTCTTGTTGGTGTCTATCCCCCCCTCTAGCCCTACCCTTTTGATCCCACAACTTAGTATATCCGTATGTCACCATCTTTAACTCCTACAACTTACTTCCTGATCTCAATTGTATTTCCCTAAACATTATTGAGCAATAAATAAAGCATGTGATTAGCCTAAAAATACATATTAAAATGGCACGTGCTCCTTCAAGTACAGATTTTCTGGTTTTTTTACTTCATGTTTTCACTTTTTATATATTCTGATTCTGAAAATTGTAAAAAATGTCGGATGAAAAATGTTCACAAATTTAAATGTGAACATATGGGGCTGGACAATTCCTTACCACGAACCTGCTTCCGTTCTCCTTCTGCCATTAAATAGGCACGACGACCGAGAAACCCACTTTGATGCTCGCATTGACACATCCCACGTTTGGCATGACCGACACCTGCTATTTAAACGCCGCCTCCTCGCTCGACACGACTAGAACTGCATGATATCTGCCATGACCGCGAGCTCTAAAGCGATGTGGGAGAGCATCTCAATGAAGCAAAAGTAGGAGTTGGTCGGCATTACGGGCGACAAGCAGGCTCGTCGTGCCTTATGGACTAAGGTTGGCTTGCCGGCGAGATCATCTTAGGTCCGCGATGAGGACCAGACGATGGAGGAGGCATCCGACGAGCCATGCCCGTGAAGGAGCGCCACAGGCGCCAGTTAACGTGCATTTCTGTTAATCGGCGCCTGTGGCGTTCGTAAATGGGCCGGCCCATCTAGGCGCCGGTTGAAGGTTTTTAAAAAAATTCTATGAACTTTTTAAAAATTTCAACGAATATTTTTTAAGATTGATGAAGTTTTTTGAATATAGATGAACTTTTTTGAAATTTGACGAACATCTTTTTGAAAATGGCTGAACTATTTTTAGATTTATGAAATTTTTTCAGTTCAATGATTTTTTTTAGTTCAATGAACTTTTTTTTAAAATACATGAACTTTTTTTGAATCTCCATGAACTTCTTGAAAAAGTTAATGAACTTTTGCTAAATTGAATGAACTTTTTTTTTCAATTTCAATGAACTTTTTTAAAATTGATGAACTTTTTTCAAATTGATGAACCGTTTTTAAAGATATTAACTTTTTTTCAAATGGATGAACTTTTTTTATTTATATATGTAACCCTTTTTTATTTCTTTTTTTTCGTAACAAAAAAAACCAAAAAAAAACTGGGCAGCACGCTAGTGGGCCGGGCCATGCTAGTAGCGTTGCAAGCGTCGGGTCTTTAACGGGCGCCTACAGCGTTGCATAGGAGCTCCTAACTGATAGCAACATTGGTGCTTGCTTGCATGAACTGATTTCCGCAATGTATCGCTCCACAAATGCATGAGTGTTAGCCGGGCTTTGGAAATCTTTCTCATGTATCGCTTTCCGCCTAGCATGCAATAGAGCACATGGCCCATAATGGCACAAGCACCCATATAAAAGCTACATGCGGTAGTAAATCCCTGACTGATAATATCCACCGTTTAGCATGTGGTTTAGTAGTTTTACTTATGACATTCACCAGATCTTGGTCCTTCAGGGCCCACATGCACCGTGATGCTATGCATTCCATGAGGGATTGCCGCCATGATTCCTCCATCATGCATAAGGCATAGTTATTGATGGTTTCCATATTTTCGGTGATGTAGTAAATTTAAGGATGGAAATGAAAGTTGGGACAAACGCCATAGAAATGTCTGATTTTTTTAGGGAACTTCAACCTTCCCAAGTTTACACCATGATCGTTGTTCTCCCTTGGTATTTGATCAATCACTTCGCTCCTCTAACCATGTTCGCGCCTCTGCTTCGTGGATATAAGCATTCGGTAGGCAAAACTGACAGAAAATGTTCCCTTACGATCATGAGCCAAGGGCTAGAAATCTTCCAACAAACTGTTGCAAGGGGGTACAGAGAGGATCACCTCTACATCAAAAGTGAAAAATATGCTGCACAACTCTTTGTTTCAGTCTTCGATGCTATGTATGATCGGCTCACTTATTTTTTGGGACAGGTCTGAAATCAAACTTGTAATTGACTTCATATTAAACTTTCGGGGAAGCCAATTATCCCACCATATATGAGTTGATGCATCATTGCCAACTCTGCGGATTGTTTTTTGGGTAAGTACATCTTTTCATTCAATTATTGCCCACCGCACCTGTCGTCTTTTATACTCCTACTACTCCTTGTGTATTTTTAGAATCTTTATATGGTTGAGTACGGTTTTTTAGGGGTTTATTTATGGTTGGACACGTTTTTTTGTTTTGAGACAATTATGGTTGGGTACGTGTACGTTTTTTTGTTTTTTGTTTTTGAGGGAAGGGTACGTGTACGTGAAAGGAGCGAAAACGGGCGACCGAGCGGCTGCATCCTGTGTCGTGGGCCTGGCCCATTATCGGATCCTGCGATCGATCGCTGCTTCTGGCCTATAGTAGCGAAGCGGCGAGCGTGCTGCTCGCTTTAAGTGATACCTCCTCCAATCCCCCGTTCCCCCTCCTCCCTACACGTTCTAGCCCCAGTTGCCGCCGCCGCCAGCTCCTCCCCGTTTCGCCGGAGCTCCTTCGCCGGCAGTAGAGATGGTGAAAGGCTCAGTACGGTATGAACACTTGTCCCCTTCGCTTGATTACCGTCAAGTTTTCAGTTTCAGAGATGGAGTAGTGGAGTACATGGGAGGAATCACCTCTGGAAGAACCGGTGGAGGGGGACGTCGATGCTCTGGCGACGACGGGGCGTTCAAGATCCGGAGGAGAGGCACCTCCTCTCGGTGGCGTGGCGACGGCGGGGCTCGTCCTCTCCGTGTGGCGGCAGCGGGGTTTGAAGATCCGGCGGCTGGGCTCGTCCTCTCGGTGGCGGCGGGGCGACACTCTGTCTCGTGCGTCCCGTCCGTCCCATTCCGCGTGGGTGTCCTCGAGGCTCGCCAGCCGCGTGGATAGGAGGGGAACGAAGGGGATCGAAGAGATTGGGCTGTGTAAACCCCGCGAAACAATTGGGCCGACGAGGATTAGCGATGTTTCTTGGCCCTGCGGGGTTAATCCTCTAGAAACTCTGTCGATCCGCTCATACCAAACGAGGCCTAAAGGATGGCGAATGTTTTTCTGCGTCTCTCGGCGGGTGGGCTACCGGGGCTGCGGCTGCTAGCCGAGCTCGTGTGGTCTAATTTCTTCACGCCTGTTGCCAGACGTGAACCATAAAAAATAACGGGAATTTGGCAGTTCACAAGTCAGACATCTTTGATAATACTCCATCCCTTCCTAAATATAAGCCCTTTTAGAGATTCCAATACGGACTACATATGGAGCAAAATGTGTAAATCTACACTCTAAAATAAGTCTGTATACATCCGTATGTAGTTCGTATTGAAATCTCTAAAAAAACTTATATTTAGAAACGGAGAGAGCGTGTTCATAACTGTGAACAGCCCATATCGGCTTGGCCTCACTTGTGTGCTTATTATATTTTCAATTTAAGCGTCTGTTCTTCTGCATCTGAAACCTTGCTGCAACCTTTGTAGCTATCAGCCTGGACCGGCATTTCAGGAGAGTGGAGAGCAGGCAATTCCTGAAATACCGCCATCTGACTCGACAGAATTTTGGCTAATACAGTGGCCTCTAAACCATGTAACTTGGAAGCTTTTTTTCCACCCATGTTACTAGTATGCTGCATTTGGGCTCCAGGATAACATTTTTCTGTAATATTGCACAGGTAAATGCTTCTGATTTTGATGGTGAAAAAGTTTCTCTTAAGCTTCATCACGATGGAAACTTGGGAAATTTGGAGAGTTCTTCAGGTAAATGAGCACAATGTATTATTTCGAAATTATTTTCACTTGATTAATTACATGTTTCAGTGATCTTAAAGCTTCCCAGCATTCAGACAACAACGGAGTTTGTTTTTTGTAAATACTGTTACTCCTGAGTCTTCTGCGGGTCAATTTTATCTGGACAGTGGTCTTTATTCCCAAGGACAGTGGTGTTA
Organism: Hordeum marinum; assembly: GCA_022496015.1. Classification (NCBI taxonomy): domain Eukaryota; kingdom Viridiplantae; phylum Streptophyta; class Magnoliopsida; order Poales; family Poaceae; genus Hordeum; species Hordeum marinum. Next base: position 150,127,168 of record CM039674.1, read on the forward strand.
ATCATATAAATGAAACCACTTGCTTGTCCATGGTGAAACTTGTCTTTCATTTTGTTAGCTGTTAACAAGATTCAGACAATGCTTGTTCTTTGATGGTCACCAATGTTATTCAGGCCCACAAGTATTGGCTTGCGATCTTAGTTCAGTCTGAACTTCCTTTTATTCAAATTTGCTTGTTTATCTGTGCAAAGCAAACTATTAGTCCCTATTGACTCCTTGAAACAGAAATAGAAATTAACAAGATGTTATACTTCAGTCTAAAAAAAGCTTCCAGAAGTTTGGTATTTCAAGTGAAATTTCCTTGTAAACGTTTTCATGTAATGGTCAGTTTCATCCTCCTCCTTGACTACGTATAAGCTAGTTGAATGACATGCCATCCACGAGTAATAAGTTGTAGTCTAGCTGACTTGTCTCTCCCTTCTCCATTTTCAATGACTGAAAATACCATTATTTTATCAAAATTGCTATGAATACTTTTCCACAAACATTCAGGTTTACCTAATGTACGTTATTTGGCAGGGAAATCATATGAACTAGTTAGCTTTGCTGCTCAACAGCCAGATGCTACTGTCTTCATGCCATCAGGATCTGAAATGAAAGCCGGTACATGAAATGCCAACTTAATACTTTAATTGTTCGTTATTATGCACAGCTTCTGCTACTATTATTTTTCCATTATCGAAGTAATGTGAAATTTGCTGAAGCATTCTACTGTCTGGGTTTAGTATTTCAAAGTCATATTGATGACAGACTCGATGGGTTGCTAAACCCTAATTTAGTTTGCATTATGTAGACACCTATTAATGTTTTGCTTGTTTGCCAAAACTTCAATTCACTGGATACTAGTCAACCATATTTTGTAGCACTATGTTTGATTTCTGAAAATTTGCATCTTAGTCTTCAATGGAAATAACAAATAAAAGAAGAAGAAACTGTATATGACACTTCATTACTGAAAGTTTACCTCCAGATATCCAACTATTATTAGTTACAGTGCACACGTATTGATCTGTGTTGAAGCAATTAAAGAAACCAATGTCAGCACCGTAAGAGGGTATGCTGAGAAACTAAATTTTAGAGTTTAACTGGCATACAAGGGGTTGGATCATTTGTGTGCCAGCTGATGAAAGAAAAATATGTTGTAGAAATAAAGCTTCCAATATTGTGAGTTTCAGGTGTTATTTGCATGAGATATAAAAGTATTATGAAAACAAGTTGGTCTAACAGTTATCCTCCAACTATGTAATACTCCCTCCGTTCCACAATGTAGTGCATATAGATTTTCTGAAAAGTCAAACTTTACAAACTTTGACCAAGTTTGTAGAGAAATATATATACATCTAGAATACCAAATACATATCATTAGATTCATCACAAGATGTACTTTCATATTATATATATTTGGTATTATAAATATAGATAATTTTCTCTGTAAACTTGGTCAAAGTTTGTAAAGTTTGAATTTTCAAAAAATCTATATGCACTACATTATGGAACGGAGGAGTAAGTAACATGAGTCTAGAAATATATTCTCCAGTTAACTGTTGATGTGTGTAACCTGCAGTAGTTGTATGCTGTTTTTATCTTTACACAAGCATGCAAACAACATGGGGAAAGAAAACCAGTTATGTTATGCTTATTTCACACAGTTTAACAGAAACCCAAAGTAATATATCAGTTCTCAGTGGTGGTGTTCTTTCCAGTTTGTTATGATCCCAAGCAGTCTATTTTACCTTTATTTATGCCATGTGCTCTCTGTATGCAAATTGGCCTTTTCACTAACATATAAATAAATAAATTCCAGTGGGGAAGATTTCACGCAGAGTTTGCTTGGTTCGTTACCCTGAACCTGAGGAATTGGAGAAAGAGAAACCAAGTTTTGGGAGTCTTACACCTAGCAGTAGGAGATCTGCAGGTATTTTTTTTTAATATGGCTTTCTTCATTAATATCATTTTTCAGCTGCCAATACCTTAGACAAGCTAGGCAGACATTCGGCTAGATTTACCAAAATTTGCTGAATGAAGTAGTGAAGGAGGATTCACACATGAACCCAAGTTTATTTTACTTCTGTTTAACCAAGCCAGAGCTGCATATGCAGAACATCACTACAAAAATGGCCTCATAAAATGCACTGGCTGTGTTCCCAGGCAATAGCTTTTCCTCTCTGATGAAATGCTGCCTACCAGCATGTTAGCATGTCCTTTTACCATACATAACAGTTGACTTCCACTGATGATTGCATATGATTTTGCAGCTTCATCTCGGAAAACTATGTCCCGGTTCAGTGGCATATCTAAGAACCGTAGCAGCCAAGGATCAGCATTGTCCCTGGGTCAAGAGAGCGTGGAGCCGACACCCAAACACAAGCAGAAGAGAAGGGCCGAAAGCAGCTTGGGGGGCCACTCAAACGTGTTGGCCAAGTCCTCGGAAGGATCCCAGGCTCGTGGCGCAGGGAGCAACACAATGTCCGAGATGCCGCAGACGCCGGTGGAGAAATCCAAGAAGAAGAAGGTTAGGATTGAAGAGTAGTGACAACAAGTGGCAGGCCATCAGTCACCCTACCTTGGAGAAGAGATGCTAATTTTCCCTGGACGATCAGCAGTTGCTTCTCCTCTTGTATGTGTTGTATGTGCCCAGACAGTTATTGCTTGTTCCTCGATCAGTAGTCCTGCGTTGTTGGCCTTGGTGTTGCTTGTAGTTGGTCTCTGCGCCCACAATACAGTCGTGGAAGTGAGTCGATGAATGAAAGCTGCGGTGGCAAATTTCGTGACATGTTTAGCAGATTCAGCATCTGTGACGCATTGGATGCAATCACATCGATCTCCACTCCGCTAGTTTTGTGCTGCAAAAGAGCCGTCTGCGTTAATCACTCGGCACATCGGCAGCTGGTATTTGGCATTTGACAAATTTCTTGGTGCTGCCACGGGGTTGAGCCTTTGGGCCGACCGATCAACACGGCCCCTCGACCGCCGGTCCACTAGACGCCCGATTTTGCCATCGGTTTGCTTAGCGGAGCTGTTAGCCCGTGATTCAGCAAACAGTGCCGTCTGAACCTAGCGTACTCACTGCCTTGTGCAGGTTTGAACATCCTCAAGGAATTGTAGGCGATCCGGCACATGATCTGTGTTGTGCGTGCCCTCTGGTCGTGTCCCTCCCGCCTCACGTTACGTCACGGGTTCAATCCTTGCAACCATACCACGGGAAGAAACGATGGTCTTGAAAAAAGGGAAGAAATATGGTCTACACTACATCCTCACCTAAAATTATTACTTCCTCCGTCTTCACTCATTTCAGCCCCAGTTAATTCCGGATGGGGGAGTACTTCATTACAAGCAAGTCATTCTACCAAGTTGAGGTGCGTTTTTCTTCTCTAGAGAAGCTGGCTACATCATGGAGATCGAGGTGCTTACACCTTAGAATTACTTGCTAGAACATTTGTTAGATCCTCCCCATTTCTGATGCCCCCGAGTTATTGACCGCTTGTCTCTCTCTCTGGACACTTGGACAGCGCACCTTTTTTTTTTCTCGCGAAGGGACAGCGCACACTACTCCTACCTAGTTAAAGGGAGACAATGAGATCCGGAGATAGACTGCACACTGCAGAATGTAGCAATAGAAATCAGACAGCGCCGCAGCGCCGTACGTACTTACCGTCCGGAATCATCATGAGTTTGGGTGCATGATTGATCCATTTCAGTCAGTCACCTCACAGGCTCACACCCACGCACGCATGTTTCGCGCACGCGTTCGCGGTTTTAGACAGGTTTTCCTAATTAACCAGGAACCAGCTAATCAACGAGTCAGGTCGGTCAGACTCAGAGGACGAGGAATCTAGCTAGCAAGTACGTACCACCTCTCATCGATGCCCTAGAAAATTAAGGGCTGGGCGCCAGGCTTTCTAGCTAGGTCACGGCAGGATTTTGTTAGTTAAAGCACATCAGTTTTGCAGAATTCAAAACCGTATACACAAGTTTCACAGTGTATTCTACAAACACAGACCATACATCATACGTGTACCATACATATACGTACGTTACGCATTTATACTGCATGTGCACGTAGGCGCACGACAGTACTGCATGGGCTGCACCCATCGCCGTCGACCTTATTGGCCATACCTGCTGCATGTGCTGCGTCCATCCATCGCCAAGACCCATCGTCCTCTTCGAAATCTTCAGATGATACCGCATTCAATACGTCCATTATACATCGCAGCCAGCCAACGTATTCATTTCTTTTTTCTTTTCTGCATGATTTCTTCGCAGCTTGTTTAACTTTCTCACCGACCATGCCGCGTCTATCTATCTATCTATATACAAGCCCCATCAATCTAAGTGTCCTCCATCTCAGTCCGGGGGCCTCTCCCTCTCTCAGCTTCTTCCCTTCCTTCATTCTCCACCTCCCGTGTATATGCAGTTATGCACCAGGCAGCCATGGCCATGGAGCCATATTTTGTCAATCGGATTCGCTTGGCCGTCGCCTAACATCGGGCTCGGGGACTATGGTGCAGCCAAGGATGACTTGCCGATCGATCCATGGACGCTGGTTTGGCCATTATAGTTAATGCCACATCGTACACATTGATCTATCGGCGAGTTGTTCTTGGCTACATCTTAGCTCCTGCTCCTCATGCTAGGCCGGCATGCGGTTGTGACGCTTCTCGGCATGGTGATTCCTAGCATGTCATGCTGGTAACTGGTAAGTTGGTGGTGGTGTACTGTCCTACTTAATTTACCGCATATCTGTTGGTTAATTAATCCTTCCTTCTATGAATCGACGTCTCTCCCAAATCCGGATGCATATTTCACTTGAGTTGAGAGCCATGGTTGGGCAGCAGCAGCAGCCATCTCTCTGCTGCTCCGCTAGATAGGAGTTCAACATATGGACAGATTGATACTGTCTGTACGTGCTCTGGACCTCTGGCCACTTGCCAACTTGCGGATGCAGAAACTGCCAATGATAAATGCTGTGATATATAGCTCTCCTGTAAGATTCCACGGGCACCGACATACGCCTGGCTGGACCAAGCACGAATGGTACCAGCAAACCAAATTTGCCGCCAGACAGTGAACTTAGTAGTTTATAATTTGGCACACTGCTACGGTTTGTGCCATCTTATCACTTGCTTAGTTTATTCAATACATAAATAATCTTATGATCAACGGAAGGAACGTAGGAGACAAAACCTCCATAAGCAAATGACCGAACACACTACTGAATACTGTTAATTTGGGTGAACCACTTTAATTTCCTGGTAAAACTTGAGCCACTTTTGAACCATGAATCCACTAATTGCTGATGCTTTTGTTAGTACTGCTGGATTGGCCGCCGCGCGTGGGGGGTGGTGATCCCGGCGTCTCCTCTTCCTCCGACTAGGGCTTCGACTCAGACTTCGACAACTATCTTAAGCGCAAGGAGCAGCTAGTATGTAGGCTATATATATGTTTTATGTCGATACTTGGGCTAGTTCGATGTCTAATTATGCTATGTATGATGCACATGTTTTAGGCACAAACTGTTTAGTTTATCTATGGCTGGTGCTAATGGAGTAGCGTTGTCGAATTATGCAATTAACCAGTTTAAATTAGTGTTTAAATGAGTTTCTGTAAAAAAAAGATATCCGCGAATACGTTTAGCTTTTCATTGATAGAAGGAAGATAAATGAGTACAAAGAGGGTACAACTCATGACACGAACGCAAACAGATGTTGACATGGTCTCCGGAGCATAGAGACAAGAGATGCTCAGCCCGAATAGAAGAAGACCCACAGGTAAACCCACTAAGAGCATCTTCAATAGAAGATGCAAATTTGAAGATGTAAAAACAGGAGATATAAAATTTACAATTAAAAAAAATTGCTTTTTACATCTCTAAAAGAGTAAACTCCAACGGATGATGCAAAACGGAGATGTAAACGTACAACTCCAATAGGTGATGTAAAATGGAGATGTAAAAATTAGAAACTTCAAATACTACTTCATTTCAAACATACCAAGTTCAACCACTACTTCATTTCAAACATAATTAAACATAGTTTTAACTAAAACATAATTCTAATTTGAATGATTACAAATTGCGTTGACTAAAAAACTGCCCATGGGCTCCCGTGACCGCACCTGCGTTGGGTGAGCGCCCCCGGTGCCGGTGCCTCGATCTCCCTTCTCTGGCCACCCCTGCAGCTACCGAGGCCAGATCTGGAGTCCCCTGCTTGCCTTCTCTCTTCTCCCTTCGAGGCATGACTCGACGTCAAGCGGGAGGTGGGGGATGTTATGCTTCATGCACTAGGCAACACAACCAAAAGTCTGAATTGATGGAAATGGCTAGTGCAATCCACATATATTGTACACCCCTCTCACGTGTGACGAGGAAGACAAGTGAAGACAAGTGAAGACACGTGCTACCAGAAGAGAGCGATGGTGCACGAAACTCACACATGATTCAAGAGTCCTCTACGTGGACACAAAGAGGAGCTACCAACAATTTTTTAAATAAATTGCGAAAGCCAAGACTTGAACTCAAGACCTTAGCTTTGATACCATGCTGAGCTTCATGCACTAGCCAACGCAACCAAAAGTCCGAACTAATGAAAAGGGCTACTGCAATCCACATATGTTGTAACAGGGGAGGATGGCGTTGTCGCGTCCGTGCAAGCGGCGGCTGGGTGCGCACTGCCGATGCATGGATCTCCGGCCTCCGTGCACTGTTGCTACCGTCGTGACTGGATCCGGATGCCCTGCGTCGCCCTCTCCCACGTCCTTAGCATCGCCCCGTCTCCCGATTCTCCCTACGATTCTGCTTGAGGAGACCTCCGTGATGGCGGCGGCTCCAACGACGTCTCCGACTCCTGCAGCTGCCATCCTTACACCGTTTGCATCGCCTCTTGCTCGCAAGCTCTTTGCTGGCGTCGTGGGGACGAAAGGTGGAGTAGGGTCTTGTACTTGGTCTGCATGCAACATCCCAGCTGCTAGTGTTCTCCCTTGACCGTGGCCGCTTCTGCCAGCTTGCAGATTCAGGAGGGCGGATGGCGGCGTGAAGACCTCGTGCATGCCCCATCCCAATTCTGCATCGACATTTGCTCCGGTTCGGGCGCCTACCGACCCCGTCCCTCTTGTCGGTGCTGTTGGAAATATGCCCAAGAGGCAATAATAAAGTGATTATTATATTTCCTTGTTCATGATAATTGTCTATTGTTCATGCTATAATTGTATTAACCATAAACTGTAATACATGTGTGAATACATAGACCACAACATGTCCCTAGGGAGCCCACAACACAAGTCTCTCTCTCTCGGCGCAGCCCTACCCCTCCTCCTCCTCGTCCTCCGTAGCGCTTGGAGAAGCCCTGCCGGAGTACCACACAGCTCCACCATCACCACGCCGTCGTGCTGCCGGAGCTCTCCCTCAACCTCTCCTTCCTCCTTGCTTGATCAAGGCGTAGGAGACGTCACCAGGCTGCACGTGTGTTGAACGCGGAGGTGACGTTGTTCGGCGCTTGGATCGGAACCGACCGCGATCTGAATCACTGCGAGTACGACTCCACCAACCGCGTTCTTGTAACGCTTCCGCTTTACGATCTTCAAAGGTATGAAGATGCACTCTCCCTTTGCTCGTTGCTGATTTCTCCATAGATTGATCTTGGTGATACGTAGGAATTTTTTTGATTTACTACTACGTTCCCCAAGAATGGCATCATGAGCTAGGTCTATGCGTAGAATCTATGCACGAGTAGAACACAAGTTGTTGTGGGCGTCAATTTTGTCAATTTGCTTGCCGTTACTAGTCTTATCTTGATTCGACGGCATTGTGAGATGAAGCGGCCCGGACCGACTTTACACGTACGCTTACGTGAGACTGGTTCCACCGCCTGACATGCACTTGTTGCATAAGGTGGCTAGCGGGTGTCTGTCTCTCCCACCTTAGTCGGATCGAATTCAATGAAAAGGGTCCTTATGAAGGGTAAATAGAAATTGGCATATCACGTTGTGGTTTTTGCGTAGGTAAGAAATGTTCTTGCTAGAAACCTATAGCAGCCACGTAAAAACTTGCAACAACAATTAGAGGACGTCTAACTTGTTTTTGCAGCATATGCCGTGTGATGTGATATGGCCAAATGATGTGATGTATGAGATTTATCATGTTCTTATAATAGGATTCACGACTTGCATGTCGATGAGTATGACAACCGGCAGGGCCATAGGAGTTGTCTTAATTTTATTGTATGACCTGCGTGTAATTACTTTACTTTATTGCTAACCGTTAGCCATAGTAGTAGAAGTAATAGTTGGCGAGACAACTTCATGAAGACACGATGATGGAGATCATGATGATGGAGATCATGGTGTCGTGCGGTGACAATGGTGATCAGGGTGCCCCGAAGATGGAGATCAAAGGAGCAAGATGATATTGGCCATATCATGTCACTATATGATTGCATGTGATGTTTATCATGTTTTATATTTTATTTGCTTAGAACGACGGTAGCTTAAATAAGATGATCTCTCACTAAAATTTCAAGAAATGTGTTCCTCCTAACTGTGCACCGTTGGTAAGGTTCATTGTTCCGAAGCACCACGTGATGATCGGGTGTGATAGGTTCTAACGTTCACACACAACGGGTGTAAGCTAGATTTACACACGTAATACTCTTAGGTTAACTTGGCGAGCCTAGCATGTACAGACATGGCCTCGAAACACGGGAGACCGAAAGGTCGGACATGAGTCGTATAGAAGATACGATCAACATGGAGATGTTCACCATTGATGACTAGTCCATCTCACGTGATGATCGGACACGGGCTAGTTAACGTGGATCATGTGTCACTTGGATGACTAGAGAGATGTCTATCTAAGTGGGAGTTCATTAAATAATTTGATTATGTGAACTTAATTAGCATGAACTTAGTCTAAAATTGTCTTTACAATCTATATTGTAGATCCAATGGCCCATGCTAATGTTGCCCTCAAATTCAACGCGTTCCTAGAGAAAACCAAGCTGAAAGACGATGGAAGCAACTATACGGACTGGGTCCGTAGCTTGAGGATCATCCTCATAGCTTTCAAGAAATTATATGTCCTTGATGCACCGCTAGGTGACGCACCCATTTTCCCAGCAACTCAAGACGTTATGAACGCCTGGCAGTCGCGTTGTGATGATTACTCCCTGGTTCAGTGTGGCATGCTTTACAGCTTAGAACTGGGGCTCCAAAAGCGTTTTGAGCAACATAGAGCATATGAGATGTTCCAAGAGCTGAGAATGGTTTTCCAAGATCATGCCCGGGTCGAGAGATATGACGTCTCCGACAAGTTCTTAAGTTGTAAGATGGAGGAAAATAGTTCTGTCAGCGAGCACATACTCAAAATGTCTGGGTTGCACAACCGCTTGTCTCAGCTGGGAGTTAATCTTCCGGATGACTCAGTTATTGACAGAATCCTCCAGTCGCTCCCACCTAGCTACAAGAGCTTTGCGATGAACTACAACATGCAGGGTATGGAGAAGTCCATTCCTGAGTTGTACTCGATGCTAAAATCAACGAAGGTCGAGATAAAAAAGGAGCATCAAGTGTTGATGGTCAATAAGACCACTAGTTTCAAGAAAGGCAAGGGTAAGAAGAACTTCAAGAAGGACAACAAAGCAGTTGCCGCGCCCGGTAAGCAAGTTGCCGGGAAGAAGAACAAGAATGGACCCAAGCCTGAGACTGGGTGCTTTTATTGCAAGGGTACCGGTCACTGGAAGCAAAACTGCCCCAAGTACTTAGCGGATAAGAAGGCCGATAACATTAAAGGTATATGTGATATACTTGTTATTGATGTGTACCTTACCAGCGCTCGTAGTAGCTCCTGGGTATTTGTTACCGGTGTAGTTGCTCACATTTGTAACTCCAAGCAGGAGTGCAGAATAAGCGGAGACTGGCAAAGGACGAGGTGACGATGCGCGTCGGGAATGGTTCCAAGGTCAATGTGATCGCCGTCGACACGCTACCTCTGCATCTACCTTCGGGATTAGTTTTAAACCTCAATAATTGTTATTTAGTACCAGCTTTGAGCATGAACATTGTATCTGGATCTCATTTGATGCGAGATGGCTACTCATTTAAATCTGAGAATAATGGTTGTTCTATTTATATGAGAGAAGTGTTTTATGGTCATGCCCCGCTGGTCAATGGTTTATTTTTTGATGAATCTCGAATGTGATGTTACACATGTCCATAGTGTGAGTACCAAAAAGTGTAAGGTTGATAACGATAGTCCCACTTACATGTGGCACTGCCGCCTTGGTCATATTGGTGTCAAACGCATGAAGAAACTCCATGCCGATGGACTTTTGGAGTCGCTTGATTTTGAATCATTTGACACGTGTGGACCATGCCTCATGGGCAAGATGACCAAGACTCCATTCTCCGGAACAATGGAGCGAGCAACTGACTTGTTGGAGATAATACATACCAATGTATGCGGTCCAATGAGCATTGAGGCTCGCGCTGGCTACAGTTATGTTCTCACCCGCACTGATGACTTGAGCAGATATGGGTATGTCTACTTAATGAAACACAAGTCTAAAACCTTTGAAAAGTTCAAGGAATTTTAGAGTGAGGTAGAGAATCAACGTGATAGGAAAATAAAGTGCCTGTGATCTGATCGTGGCAGAGAATATTTGAGTCACGAGTTTGGCACGCACCTAAGGAAATGTGGAATTGTTTCACAACTCACGCCGCCTGGCACACCTTAGCGAAATGGTGTGTATGAACGTCCTAATCACACTCTATTGGATATGGTGCGATCTATGATGTCTCTTACCGACTTACCACTATCATTTTGAGGATATGCATTAGAGACTGCCGCATTGACTTTAAATAGGGCACCGTCTAAGTCCATTGAGACGACACCATATGAATTATGGTTTGGAAAGAAACCTAAGCGGTCGTTTCTGAAAGTTTGGGGATGCGATGCTTATGTGAAGAAACTTCAACCTGAGAAGCTCGAACCCAAAGCGGAAAAGTGCGTCTTCATAGGATACCCCAAAGAAACTGTTGGGTATACCTTCTACCTCAGATCCAAAGGCAAAGTCTTTGTTGCCAAGAATGGATCCTTTCTAGAGAAAGAGTTTCTCTTGAAAGAAGTAAGTGGGAGGAAAATAGAACTTGATGAGGTAATTGTACCTCCATTCGAACCGGGGAGTACCGCAACACAAGAAGTTGTTTCTGTGGAGCCCGCACCGGCTAGAGAGGAATTTAATGATGATGATCATGAAACTTTGGATCAAGTTGCTATTGAACCTCGAAGGTCCACAAGGACACGTTCCGCACAAGAGTGGTACGGCAACCCTGTCCTAGAGATCATGTTGTTGGACAATGGTGAACCTTCGAACTATGAAGAAGCGATGGCGGGCCCGGATTCCAACAAATGGCTTGAGGCCATGAAATCCACGATAGGATCCATGTATGAGAACAATGTATGGACTTTGATGGACTTGCCCGATGATAAGCGAGCCATAGAAAATAAATGGATCTTCAAGAAAAAGACTGACGCGGATGGCAATGTGACCGTCTATAAGGCTCGGCTTGTCGCTAAGGGTTATCGACAAGTTCAAGGAGTTGACTACGATGAGACTTTCTCACCCGTAGCGATTCTGAAGTCCGTCCGAATCATGTTAGCAATTGCCGCATTTTATGATTATGAGATCTGGAAAATGGATGTCAAAACGGCATTCCTTAATGGTTTCCTTAAGCAAGAACTGTATATGATGCATCCGGAAGGTTTTGTCGATCATAAAGATGCTAACAAAGTATGCAAGCTTCAGCGCTCCATCTATGGGCCGGTGCAAGCATCTCGGAGTTGGAACATTCGCTTTAATGAGGTGATTAAAGCGTTTGGATTTATACAGGTTTATGGAGAACCCTGTATTTACAAGTAAGTGAGTGGAAGCTCTGTAGCATTTCTCATATTATATGTGGATGACATATTGTTGATGGGAAATGATATAGAACTTTTGGAAAGCATAAAGGCCTACTTGAATAAGTGTTTTTCAGTGAAGGACCTTGGAGAAGTTGCTTACATATTAGGCATCAAGATCTATAGAGATAGATCGAGACGCCTCATAGGTCTTTCACAAAGCACATACCTTGACAAGATATTGAAGAAGTTCAATATGGATCAGTCCAAGAAGGGGTTCTTGCCTGTGTTATAGGGTGTGAAATTGAGTACGACTCAATGCCCGACCACGACAGAGGATAGAGAAAAGATGAGTGTCATCCCCTATGCTTCAGCCATAGGCTCTATTATGTATGCTGTGCTGTGTACAAGACCTGATGTGAACCTTGCCATAAGTTTGTTAGGGAGGTACTAAAGTGATCCTGGAGCGGAACACTGGACAACGGTCAAGAATATCCTGAAGTACCCGAAAATGACCAAGGACATGTTTCTCGTATATGGAGGTACCGAAGAGCTCGTCGTAAAGGGTTACATCGATGCTAGCTTTGACACAGATCTGATGACTCCAAGTCACAAACCGGATACGTGTATATTTTGAACGGAGGGGCAGTCAGCTAGTGCAGCAGCAAGCAAAGCGTCGTGGCGGCATCTACATTTGAAGCGGAGTACATAGCTGCTTCAGAAGCAGCACATGAAGGAGTCTGGATGAAGGAGTTCATCACCGACCTAGGAGTGATTCCCAATGCGTCGGGCCCGATGACTCTACTCTGTGACAACACTGGAGCTATTGCCCTTGCCAAGGAGCCCAGGTTTCACAAGAAGACAAGACACATCAAGCGCCACTTCAACTCCATTTGTGGATATGTCCAAGATGGAGATATAGACATTTGTAAAGTACATACGGATCTGAATGTCACAGATCCGTTGACTAAACCTCTCTCACGAGAAAAACATGATTAACACCCGAACTCTATGGGTGTTCGATACATCACAATGTAACTCGATTATTGACTCTAGTGCAAGTGGGAGACTGTTGGAAATATGCCCTAGAGGCAATAATAAAGTTATTATTATATTTCCTTGTTCATTCATGCTATAATTGTATTAACCGGAAACCATAATACATGTGTGAATACATAGACCACAACATGTCCCTAGTGAGCCTCTAGTTGGCTAGCTCGTTGATCAATAGATGGTCACGGTTTCATGACCATGGACATAGGATGTCATTGATAACGGGATCACATCATTAGGAGAATGATGTGATGGACAAGACCCAATCCTAAGCATAGCACAAGATCATGTAGTTCGTTTGCTAAAGTTTTTCTAATGTCAAGTATCATTTCCTTAGACCATGAGATTGTACAACTCCCGGATACCGTAGGAATACTTTGGGTGTGCCAAACGTCACAACGTAACTGGGTGGCTATAAAGCTACACTACAGGTATCCCCGAAAGTATCTGTTGGGTTGGCACAAATCGAGACTGGGATTTGTCACTCCGTGTGACGGAGAGGTATCTCTGGGCCCACTCGGTAAGACATCATCATAATGAGCTCAATGTGACTAAGGAGTTAGCCACGGGATGATGTGTTACGGAACGAGTAAAGAGACTTGCCGGTAACGAGATTGAACAAGGTATAGGGATACTGACGATCGAATCTTGGGTAAGTGTCATACCGGTAGACAAAGGGAATTGTATACGGGATTGATTGAATCCCCGACATCTTGGTTCATCGGATGAGATCATCGTGGAGCATGTGGGAGACACCATGGGTATCCATATCCCGCTTTTGGTTATTGACCTGAGAGGTGTCTCGGTCATGTCTACATGCCTCCCGAACCCGTAGGGTCTACACACTTAAGATTCGATGATGCTAGGGTTATACGAGAATAGTGTGTGTGGTTACCAAAGGTTGTTTGGAGTCCCAGATGAGATCCTGGACATCACGAGGAGTTCCGAAATGGTCCGGAGGTAAAGATTCATATATAAGAAGTGAGGTTTTGGTCACCGGAAGTGTTTCAGGCATCACCGGTAATGTACCGGGACCACCAGAAGGGTTTCGGAGGTCCATCGGGAGGGGCCACGGGCCCCGGAAGGCTACATGGGCCAAGAGTGGGAGGGAACCAGCCCCTAGGTGGGCTGGTGCACCTCCCACCTTAGCCCAAGGCGCGACATAGGGTGGAGGGGGGCAAACCCTAGGCGTGAAGGGCCCTAGGCCCACCCTAGGGCGCCGCCCCTCCTCCCCTCTCTTGGCCGCCGCCGCCCCAAGGGCCATCTAGGGCCGGCAGCAGCCCTAGGGTGGGAACCCTAGGGGCTTCCCCCTCCTCCTGCTATAAATAGTGGAGAGTTTTGGGCTGCCCACAACACAAGTCTCTCTCTCTCGGCGTAGACCTACCCCTCCTCCTCCTCGTCCTCCGTAGCACTTGGCGAAGCCCTGCCGGAGTACCACACCACTCCACCGTCACCATGCCGTCGTGCTGCCGGAGCTCTCCCTCAACCTCTCCTTCCTCCTTGTTAGATCAAGGCGTAGGAGACGTCACCAGGCTGCACGTGTGTTGAACGCGGAGGCGTCGTTGTTCGGCGCTTAGATTGGAACCGACCGCGATCTGAATCACTGCAAGTATGACTCCACAAACCGCATTCTTGTAACGCTTTTGCTTTGCGATCTTGAAAGGTATGAAGATGCACTCTCCCTTTGCTTGTTGCTGGTTTCTCCATAGATTGATCTTGGTGATACGTAGGAATTTTTTTGATTTACTACTACGTTCCCCAACAGGTGCCATCTCATTTTGTGTTGTTGCTAGGCACTACTGCCCCAACGAAGGGAGAAGACAAGGGCTATGGAGAGGAATTGTCCATGTTGCTGCCCGCCAATACAAAGAGCATCGTTGTTGCTGTGGGGCACGAGCTGACAAGTGCACCGCGAGCCTTGTTGCCGGCCCTTATTGCCCCGGTCAATGGAGACGACGAGTGTTACAAAGAGGAAATGGCCTTGACGCTGACCGTCAGTGCAGAAAGCATCGTTGTTGGCATGGGGGACAGTCTGACCACTGCATCGCGTGCTGTTTTATGGGTCTCCGCTAGTGACAATTATCATGAAAATGACGAAGAGGAGTTGCCCCCCCGATGCCGTCGGCTGCCATCGAGGCCCTTGACTCCGGAGGGATTTGCATGGGGCATGACGTGGACATAGGTGAGGGATGGCAGGAGGTGCTACCGCAGCATGACCCACGTCATCCAACTTTGTTGCCATCCTTAATCATGGCTCCTCGTCTCATCTCTGTTTGGCTCCACGGTAGATGTTGTAGATGCCTAGCTTATGGGCATCGTGCTGCTGTTTGCAAAGATCCGTTCCAGTGCTCCAGTTGTTTGGAGAATGGTCATCGTGCGCATGAATGTCGCAACCCCTAGCGTCTTCTAAGCTCACTACCATGCCTTGATGTGCTGCCTGTGTCCCGCCTCGATGCCGTGTATCATCTTGCTCCTGCTTCATCTACGGGTTCAGTGAGATCCACACTCCCTTCCAAGGCACTTCACCGTGGATCTTGGGCGTTTGTTGTCTCTGCTACTACTGGCTCGACAACCCCATCCGAGCTGATGTTGTAGTCCGCTCTTGCTGATCAGACTGTACTGTTGCAAGGTTGTGTGGTGCGGGTTGAGAGATTTTTGGAGCGAGCGAAGGCTGCTCTGGGTAGACTATCCCTTGTGCCGTCTATGTTTTAGAGCACTCTGACATCACATCCTCCTTGTGCGACCGGTTTTTGCTCCGCGAAGGACCAGGTCGAGGAGTTGTATGGCTATTTATCCCCTCGTGTTGGAGTCCACTCATCGTCGGTGTCTACTTCCCCTCCAATGGTGTCTTCCACTGAGGACGAATCCATCACCGTGCTTGTGGCTCCAGTGCTGCAGATCATGCCCGAGCTTGGGAAGCTATGCCTGAGTCCATTAGAGGACCATATGAAGGTCGACATGTCGGGGGCCTCGAGTGAGGGGAAGTTTCGCCTATTTCAAGTTAGCAGCTGTAGGTTTCTTTTGTTGATGATGCTAAAGAAAAGGCATCTGCAATTTCATGATGGGTAGTGCTCAGTTTCTCGTGTTGTTGATGTGGCTTTATTTTGTTGAGACCCATAGAAGTGTTGAGGGTTGTGGTTGTTATGTGTTGGGATCATTTGACAAGGCCGTCTATGTGGTCGTGTGAGTGGGCTACTCTTGGAGTGTTTGCATTGATTTTCGCCTGATTTTTTGTAATTTAACTAGGCAATTCTCTTCTCCTTAATTTACAGATGAGGCAATTATTTTGCGTCCGTTTCAAAAATAATAATTTAAACGACTACTACTAGTTCATACTACTCGATCCATCAAACTACTACTCCAATGACTACTACTAGTTCAAACAACTACTCAAAGATGAACCTACTCCTCATCGAAGCTTTTGAACTGCTCCCAGAACTCATCCTTGCTGAGGTCGTCGCATCCCTTGTCCTCCTCCTCCGAGTCACCCTAGTCTAATGAGCCAGACTCGACGGTGATCACCATCGAGGGGCCGGCCTGACCCTCCTCCTTCTTCCGATCGACGTCACGCTTTCAAAAGTACTCCTACTCGGCTTGAACATACTTCGGATGCTCTCACGCGAACCTCGCCATCACCGCCTCACCGTTATCTCTGGGAGAAACGACAATGGCCGACTTCTTCTTCGTCGTCATCTCCTCCATGTGAATGCCCTCCGGCACAATGAACTCTGCATCCGCCCGGGTCTCAATCTCCGGGAAGTTGAGGTCTGACCTCGGCCTCTCGGCATCCACACCACCATGTCGTAGGCACGCACGACCTTGTCGGCGGTGGAATACATGCTGAGCCAAAAGCGGTTGTCGACGTCGGTGAACTCCACCCCAAAGTTGTCGGACGGCTTCGTCCGCAGATCATAGAACCCCGTCTTGCTCTTTGGGGTATTCTTCGGCACTTGGCATGCGGCGGAGCGACAATAGAATAATTGGGGCGGTGCGGTGGTGCAGGGCTGCGGGCGGGCGGTGCGGGGTGGCAGGGTTACAAATGGGCGGCGGCGGCGGGGCTACGGGCGGGGCGGGGGGAGGGCAATGGTGGTCGGTGCGGTGGGGCGGGGTTACGGGAGGGGCGACTGCGGTGGTGGATTCGAGTTACGGACACGGCGACGACGCGTCAGAAGAACGCTCGACTCGTGGCGTGAGGCGGCGGCTGACAGTCAATACGCGGCGGAACCGACAGCGAGGGGTGGGGTGAGGGGCTACAGGGGACGGATCTGGCGCGTGCCGATGGTGGTGGGGTGCAGTGGGCGGGCGTGGGTTGGGGGAAGGAAATGGAATAGCGGTTGGCAGTTGGCGTGCGGCTTGCATTTTTACATCTCCTGCACCCGGAGATGTAAATTTGCATCGTCACGTGTTGTACTTTACATCTCGGAGAGGTGGAGATGTAAAAAAGAATTACATCCACATCATATGTTAGGGAGGGTTTTTTAGGCATCAGAGATGCAAAAATTAATTATTTTTACATCTACACCTTTTATTAAAGATATTTTAAGCGTAGAGCCGGTTAGACGATGAACATCTTCGAAGCCAACACGACAAAATTGTGTTTGAAAAGTTTTAAAAGATTAAGTTTAGGTGATCTAAGACAATTTTAATCCGTAGAAAATTTTGGCTTTTTTAGATAAGGGAGATATTTTGGACTTTTAGAATATATATACAAGGGTCTAGCTCTAACTCTACTTTCATAGTAGACACCACCTGACCTTACACTATTACTTCGTATTTGTTAATGATGATTTGATTAACTGAGCACAGTACAACAATTGAGCTTCAGTTTTAAGCGTTCACCATTCTGGAGCAGGCATCTATTTACATATTTGTGCCTGAGAAACCGGCCGAAGGACAGGTTTGTGCAAGTTGTGAGCGGTACGTAGTACCATGGCACATGCATGATTTATGGAAGGTAGCCGCATCTCATCAAGGAACTGACGTGACGAGAGTTAGTTTGTCAGTGCTGCGCCCACCGGATCGATTTCAAACTCTTGCACCAGCCGTCTTTCGCTTTCGAGGTAGTACGTACGTGGGAGGGGCGGTCACGTGTGGCCGCCTGACTAATATGGTGTCGGCATCGATGAGCCCTCGGAAACGAGGGACGACGCCGTACGCGTGCGGCCGGCTCTTGGGCGCGCCAGGGGTCGCCTTGCCGTTGTCGGGACTGCTGGGCTTGCGGTACCGCCACCATACATGACGAGGTGAAGGACGGCACGGCATTCAGATTCAGTGCAACCCTAAAAAATAAAATGATTCAGTGCAAACGTGTTCGGTCCTGTATCATTTTTACTAAATGGCCTCTAGACGATCTTATGTCGCCCTTCCAAAGAAATAATATATTTCGTTGCCTGACACCTCCTTTTACGTTTTTGATTATGTAAGAGCATCTATAACCGGATTTTTTAAACCCGTCTCAAACGTCCGGACAGGCCAATCAATCATTGCCTGGTCATGAAAATACGACCCAGACGGGCCTTAAACGCCCGTACTGACCGGCACCCCCCATTTCTAGCCCAAGTATGAGGTGGATATGGAGGAGTCCGGGCGTGTCCGGGCACGCCCGTCACGTCGGATTCGACAGCCCGACCACACCGTAAATTGCCCACAAATTCTCCAAACCATTCCTCCTCCTTCAGTCACCCTCCAACATTTCCCACGCCCGACCCCTCGCCGTTCGATACCCTTGCTCTCCATCCTCACCACCTGTCCCGATCCGCCGCTGCGATGTCTTCCTGCCCGACCCCGACCTCCGCGACGGAGACACAATCCGCCTCCTCCGTCGGCGTCCCTTCGTCCGCTTCGTCTTACAAGATGGAGAACATCGCCCGTAAGCTGCGCTGCCGCCGGCAATGAGAGAGGGAGGCGGAGTTGGTGGTGCAGATAGGTGCGTACATCGTCGACGAGATGTCTCCCCCAGCACGCCGGGCTCCCTGCACCCCATTCATCCAAGCGCTGACACGGATTGTGCCGTCCGGCACCCTTGAGACGGAGGAGGATGCGACGGATGGGTGGGCCATCCCGGACAACTTTTCGACTACGCAGAAGCCGTCGGTCGACGAGTGTGAGTCACCACAGCTCGGTCGGGAGCGAGTGAGCACGGTCACCCTCACCGCCCGGGCTGCACTCTACATGTTCGTCGGAATGTTTGAACAAGACCAAGTAGGTTTGCTCTTGTCTGATCAAATGTTCAACGTTTAGTATAGATCACTAGTTCGCACATGATGAATTCTTGCAAACCATGATCACATAGGAGACGTACTTGGCAAGCATGATCCATGAGAATGAAGATCCGACCCATGTGGAATATGAAATGCAGGAGACAACCGCATTTGTACTTGGGGCAACATCCGATCGCAATCCTATCAAGAAGAAGAAGAAGAAGAAGGGCAAGACGACGAAGGCAAGAGATCTCGCTTTCTCAAGATTTGAGGACATCTTGTTGGTCAAATCTTGGTTGAACACAACATTGGATCTAATAAGCGGCACCGAGCAAAAAGGGACCACGTATTGGGAGTAGATTTGGAACGACTATCATGAACGAAAGGAGTATGTGGAGCCGCATCCTATCGTGACCACCCAGAATGTGGCATCTCTTGAACATCGATGGTGGATCATTCAAGGAGAAGTGAACAAGTACGTCGGTTACTACTCAGAAATGACCAAACGGCCTCAAAGTGGGATGGGAGTGGCAACTCATGTAAGCTCGATTGCCTCATCTTATTGTCATTTCAATATGGTTGTGTTTTTTTCATTCTTGTGCTCATATGTATGTTGTATGCTAGACGGCGGTGGCGGCCACTTTGTATCACGAGGTCGAGAAGAAACCATTTTCTTTTAGCCATTGTTGGCTCTTATTGAATGGCATGCCAAAGTGGCAACAAGTTGTGGCCGATCTCAAGGCTAGCAAGAAGAGGAATGATGGCTTAGTATCCCACCAATCTATTGGGTTAGACGATGAGGACGACGATGTTTTAGTCACCAATTTAAAAGCTACCATGCCAAAGGATAACCGACAAGTCATGGGAAACAAGTGGGAGAAGGCAAGGATCTCCCGTGACTTCGCGGCTACAAAAATGTCGTCCACATAGACGGGCATTTTTTCGGCAAGGGAGAACAAAAAAGAGGAGAGGTACAAGCTTATGTTGGATGCGCAAAAGGAAAGGATGGAGTGGGATCGGACGAGGTCAGGGAGGAGGCTTGAAATTGAGATGGAGAAGATCGAGTTGGAGAAGCAAGAGGTCGCGATCAAATGGGAACTCCAAAAGGCCAAGGCATTTGAAGAGATTGAGCTCAAGAAGGAGGGGTTACAACTCACATGGGATGCAGAGGATGCGAAGATCATGTTGGCGGATGAATTCCCCTTGGATGAGCATGCGAAGAAATGGCTTGTGTAGAATAAGAAGGAGATCAATAACTGTAGAGCGCTGGAGGCAGCGAGGGCGACTGCGGCTGCGGCAACAGAGAAGGCAGTTGGGATGCAGACGGAGATGGTTGCACGGATGCACGCGGAGATGGATGCCCAAGCAGAGCAGGGCGCATGGATGAACTCATCAAGCCAGTGATTCGACAAGCACCACTTGTCGTCCGGATATTGATTTGATTTTGGCATGTATGGTTTGTTGAACTATTATTTCATTTGCTTTTGTTTTGGACTGTTAAATTCGGACAATTTGTAGCGGATGATCGATGTGCATGGATTGCATGGATGTGAGAATCCGGATATGAGATATGTGGATGCACGAAGGGAAATATGAGGGGACGTCCGGATGCGTCCGCGGGCACGCCCGGGCGCGTCCGTGGACGTATGGGGGGGACAGATTTGCCTAATCTGCCTGTAGATGCTCTAACATACACGTTTGCACGCCTTTTTCTAGGAGCCTTTGACCGGACGTGATCCACGGTAATCTCACGCCACCAGCATGGCGCACCCGTGACGCACCGAATGAAACAACACTATATAGGTTGAACTGCCACATCTTATAGTTAGGTGTCATCAATCATTGAAACGCTATTTTCCCAGGCATTATTGAAACGGAACACGCCTGTTCCCTAGGCGTTGATATTTTTGAAACTGGATCATCTGGCTTTCTCTTTGAATGAGTCCTCTCTCTTGCTTACTCGCCAGACTAACTAGTGTTTCTTATTTTCCAGAGCGTCTGACATATTTGACTGTCACACCCTGTGTTTGTATCACCTTGCTATGCTATGGATTTACAAAATTTGGAACCAATTAAAACTTTTTGAGTGCATATGCTTATTTGATTTATTTGATGCTTGCATGTTTGGTTGATGGTGTTTGGCACGTATAGATTCTACTCCTCTCTATACTCATCTTCCTTGATACAAACATCTTGCTCAACGATCATACCATATGTACAATACCTATAACTATTTTTATCAAAATTTATTTTGACCAAAAAGGATTTATTCAAATTAGGTTTTCAAAAACCCCATGGGTTGAGGTTTGCATCACAAGTCCTCAAATTGGGTGGATCCTTTTCCCCCTAATGCTTTATTTGAAACCCACTATATATATGACTTCCCAAAACCACCAAATAGTATTTTTAAAAGATTATTTTCCTATTTTATTTAAAGGCTTTTTCTTAAGGCCAGAAATGGTCTTTTATACAGAAAATTATTTAAATGCTTTGAAAATATTTGAGAAAATTAGGGAAACTCAGTGGGCATATATTTTCCATATATATGAGTTTCAACACATGGTCATGTTCAAATCATGGGCAAAACCCCTCAAAATCCTTTCTGCTTAAATCATGCATTTGAAATATTTCTATAAGAAATATTCTCAATAAATTACATGAAAGTTCCAGCAAGTCACACATGTTATATGTGAGGATATTGCAAAGTTTCATCTCAATCAAAGTTTATTTTATTCACCAAAATATTTCAAAACCATTCCTGTCCAAAGTCAAATTTGAGCAACTTTACGTTGTGAAGTATCCCCTTTTGACCCCGTACTTTGTGGGCATGTTCTATTACCCAAATAACGATGCTACACCAAGTGGTGCATCAAGGAGAATGGAATTGCATGCCTAGATATATGATGTCTACTACGCAACCTTCTTCTTGTAGACTCGTGTTGGCCCTCCAAGCGCAGAGGTTTGTAGGACAATAGCAAATTTCCCTCAAGTGGATGACCTAAGGTTTATCAATCTGTGGGAGGCGTAGGATGAATATGGTCTCTCTCGAACAACCCTGCAACCAAATAACAAAGAGTCTCTTGTGTCCCCAACACACCCAATACAATGGTAAATTGTATAGGTGCACTAGTTCGGCGAAGAGATGGTGATACAAGTGTAATATGGATGGTAGATATAGGTTTTTGTAATCTGAAAATATAAAAACAGCAAGGTAGCAAGTAACAAAAGTGAGCACAAGCAGTATTGCAATGCTTGAAAACAAGGCCTCGGGTTCATACTTTCACTAGTGCAAGTTCTCTCAACAATACTGACATAGTTGAATCATATTTAAATCCCTCACGTGCGACAAAGAGTACACTCCAAAGTCACAAATAGCGGAGAACAAACAAAGAAATTATTGTAGGGTACGAAACCACCTCAAAGTTATATTTTCTGATCAATGTTATGAGCTATCCCTATAAGTGTCACGAACAACCCTAGAGTTCGTACTAAAATAACACCTTGAGATACACATCAACCAAAACCGTAATGTAACCTAGATACTCCAATGTCATCACGAGTACCCATGGGCTTAATTATACGATATGCATCACACAATTTTAGATTCTTCATGTTCAATCCAACACAAAGAACTTCAAAGAGTGCCCCAAAGTTTCTACCGGAGAGTCAAGAAGAAAACACGTGCCAACCCCTATGCATGGATTCCCAAGGTCACGGAACCCTCAAGTTGATCAGCAAAACATACATCAAGTGGATCAATAGAACATCCCATTGTCACCACGGATATTCCATCGCAAGACATACATCAAGTGTTCTCAAATCCTTAAAGACTCAATCCGATAAGAAAACTTCAAAGGGAAAACTCAATTCATCACAAGAAGATAGAGAGGGTAAAACTCCATATGATTCATCTATCTTAATAAAGCTTGCGGTACATCAAGATAGTGTCATCTCAAGAACATGAGAGAGAGAGAGATCAAACACATAGCTACTGGTATTACCCTCAGCCCCGAGGGTGAACTACTCCCTCCTCGTCATGGAGACCACCAGGATGATGAAGATGGCCTTCGGTGATGGTTTCCCCCTCCGACAGGGTGCCAGAACGAGCTCCCGATTGGTTTTTCATGGCTACAGAGGCTTGCGGCGGCGAAACTCCCGATCTAGATTTCTTTCTCGGGGTTACTGGATTTATAGGAGTACTTGGCACTGGAATCATGTCAAGGGGACTCCCAAGGGGCCCACAAGCCAGGGGGCGTGCCCTAGGAGGGGGCACGCCCTGGTGGCTTGTGGCTGCCTCGAGACTCCTCTCTGGTATCTTTTTGCTCCAGTATTTTTTATATTTTCCAAAAATATTCTCTGTAAATTTTTAGCCTATTCCGAGAACTTTTATTTCTGCACAAAAAACGACACCATGGTAGTTTTGCTGAAAACAACGTCAGTCGGGTTAGTTCTAATAAAATCATACCAAAATCATATAGAATTATTGTAAACATGCCATGCATACTTCATTAATTATAGATACGTTGGAGACGTATCAATATACATGAATTTCATTTTGTTGATTTCTAGGGTTTATAATGTCTACATTGTGATCTTCCTTCAAATCATCTCAAACTTGGAGATCAACCCTATTATTAACCACCATTTGACCCTGTTACATCTCATGGCAAGAAAATCATCATCAAACACCTTCTGGTCATTCTTAAGAATCATTGCTTTCACCCTCTAACTCATTATCCTTGAGTCTAAAATTTTACCACACTTCCTCCTAATGCCAATTTACCTCTAGCTAGCTCTACATGTCCATTGCTCAATGATTGATGGGGTAAAACCCTCAATTTACCCTCTGGATAGCAGTAAAACACTACACTCTTAATCTACTCGACCCCCAGAGCATCCAATGCCCCCAGGACTTTTTTCCTTCCCCTAGACCTACTAGTGTAGGATCGAAAGTAGTTCTAGAGGGGGGGGATGGGGGTGATTAGACTACTTGACCAAATAAAATCTACTTTTTCCCAATTTTAATTCTTGGCAGATTTTACCATTCATAGTATGTCAAGTACACCCTACACATACATGTCTAAGAGTATAGTAGCGGAAAGTAAAGACATTGCACATGTAAGTAAAGAGAGGGTAGGAAGAGCAAACACAATTGATGACATGATGGTTTTTCCTGTGGTTCTGATAGGTGGCGCTATCGTACATCCATGTTCATGGAGTCTTCAACCCACGGAGGGTAACAGTCGCGAGAGTCCACGGAGGGCTCTACCCATGGAGGGTTCCATGAAGAAGCAACCTTGACTATACCATGATGGCCTACGTCCACAGAGGACGAGCCTTACTCGGGGTAGATCTTCACAAAGTAGGCGATCTCCTTGCCCTTACAAATTTCTTGGTTCAACTCCACAACATGAAGTAGGAGGCTCCCAAGCGACACCTAACCAATCTAGGAGGCACCAACCTCAAAAAGGTAATAGGCTCGGTAATGACGATGAACTCCTTGCTCTTGTGCTTTAAGATGATAGACTCCTCAACACACAATCACTCTCTCACAGGTTTGGCTTGGTAGAAGAGATGGGATTTGTGGAAAGCAACTTGGGGAGGCTAGAAATCAAGATCCATATGGTTGGAGTGGAATATCTTGACCTCAACACAAGGGTAGGTGGTCCTCTTTCAGAAAACTGATAGGATAGGTATGGAATAGTTCTGAGTGCTTCTGTGTCGAGTACATGGTGGTGAAGGGGTATATATAGGCATCCCCAAAAATCCAACCGTTACATAAAAAATGACAAAAATCCCCAAAAATCCAAGGAGAGTACGTGGTCGAGAGAACTGCGTCGGCGAAGACTTCCGCTGAAGTCTTGGATGGAGCTGGAGTAGATACTAGAGGCACTGGAGCTGATGGAGTTGAAGACACAGTGGCTGGAGCAGAATATGAAGGCCTCGTCTCTAGAGCTGGGACTGTAGGAGTCCTGGCCTTAGTCATAAACTGGGCAGTCATCCTGACAGGTGCACTATCTTCCTCCTCATCATCTGAAGAATCAGATTCTGAGGAGTGACGACGGATTGGGGCTTCATCAACCTCCTTCTTGAGCTCATTGACTGTCTTAGTCAGCCCATCAACCTTGTCATTTAGAGTTTTCACTCTATCATCAATCATGTTCACAAGGCTCTCCTGAGTATCCATGATGGTCTTGATGTCCTTCTTCATTTCCATGACAGTGGTGATCAAAAGATCCATTTGCTTGTTCCTGGACCTAGGAACCTGAGCGCTAGTGGCTCGAGCTGCCTCTGCTTGTGCCTCTGCATGTGCCTGAGCTGCAACTGATGTGGGATGGTCTGGGTCCATCACCACAACATTCTCCTCTAGATCTGGCTGAAGTGGCAAGTGTGGACTGTCCAGAGCAAATATGTGCTTCTCAAGCTAAGAGTTGATGAGCATCTGAATGTAGGGTGCATAGCAGCAAGAACGCTTCTGATCAGCAGCAACCCTCTTCACTGTCTCTACTATCAAGTCCATCACTCGAATCCTGGTGTGACAATCAAGATGGATGAGCATGTTGATGGAGTAACCACGAATCATCTTCTCATCTCTAGACTTGAGCATCAAGGTATGCCTCAGGATAGTGTTCATGGTACAGAGGCCTGGCTAGAGAAAGTAGATAGAACCAAGCTTGTGTGATTGCACTTTATCTGCAAGGATATGACTATACATATCCTTCATAGCATTGTGGCTCTCCTTGGATTCTGTGTAGACATCCAAATCTCCATCCTGAACCTCTGGGAATCCTAAGATGGTAGCCCACTCATCAACAGTAGATTCATAGCTTGATCCTTCAATCATCCAATCAATTCTGCCATCTCCATAAAAATGAGCAGTGGAATAGAACTGCATGATCATCTCGTCGTTCCAAGCAGTGAACTCTCTGCTAACAAACTCATCAAGTCCAATGTAGTGGAAGTTGTCTTGGACACAAGGAAAGAAATCTTCGTTATCCTTGATGTACTTCGAGTCAACACATCTCATGTCACTGACTGCAGGGCTCTTGTCTAGCAAAACTGTCTCATAGAAGTCTTGTTGTTCCTTGGTATAAAATCTGTAATCAACAACAGTCTTTCTTGTCTAGGCATATTGATCAATCGCTCTCCATGCCCTCAAGCCTGAATCCTTCCTATTCTTCATATCCTCAGCAACTAGGTGGCTGGCATCATGAACTGGAAGGTGAGGTCTGAGCTTCATCAGAACAGTCATAGCATCATCATCTTCATCTGCTTCTCTGAAAGTGGACTTCTTGTTCTTCTCAGAAGCAGGTATATCCCTGGTAGTCCTCTTGGACTTCTGTGTTGGGGAACGTTGCATGGGAAACAAAATTTTTCCTACGCACACGCAAGATCTATCCATGGTGATGAGCATCTACGAGAGGGAGAGTGGATCTACATACCCTTGTAGATCGCTAAGCGGGAAGCGTTAAGAAACGCGGTTGGTGTAGTCGAACGTCTTCGCGATCCAAATAGCCGAGCGTACCGCGATCTCATCACGATCCGTCCCGCGAACTCATCATGATTCGTCCTACGATCTCATCATGATCCGTCTCGTGATCTTGATCATGGCCCTTCCGATCTCGCGCCGAACGAACGACACCTCCGCGTTCAGCGCACATACGGCTCGATGACAATCTCCACCTTCTTGATCCAACAAGAGAGTGCAGAGAGGTATAAGAGTTCTCCAGCAGCGCGACGGCGTTGCGGCAATGGTGGTGGAGGTATTCCAGCAGGGCTTCTCCTAAGCACCGCTGAAAATCGATCTCGAGGAGAAACTATGCACTAGAGGAACGGGTAGCACGTGGCTGAAAATCTAGTGCCAAAACCCTAAAAACCCTCTAGTATATATAGGAGGAGAGGAGGAGGAGGCTTGGCTCCCAAGGATCCAACCCTTGGGTCGGCCGAACCAGGAGGGAGGAGTCCTCCTCCTCCACTCCTAGTAGGATTAGGACTCCTTCCTAATTTAGCCCTTTTTGCCTTTTCCACCTTTTTCCTTTTGGGCTTTTTCTTCCCAGCCGCATGGGCCCTTTGTGGGACTTCCTCCAGCCCATTAAGGGCTGGTATTCATCCTCCCACAGGCCATGTAGCCTCTTGGGTCGAAATACCCCTCCTGATGGTCTCCTGGTACACTACCGGCACTCCCGGTGCACTATCGATGAGCCCGAAACTTTTCCGGCGACCAAAACAGGACTTCCTATATATCAATCTTTACCTCCGGACCATTCCGGAGCTCCTCGTGATGTCTGGGATCTCATACGGGACTCCGAACAACCTTCGGTCACCACCATACATAACTCTATACTACCGAAACGTCACCGAACCTTAAGTGTGCAGACCCTGCGGGTTCGAGAACTATGTAGACATGACCGAGATACCTCTATGGTCAATAACCAATAGCGGGACCTAGATGCCCATATTGGTTCCTACATATTCTATGAAGATCGTTATCGATCGAACCTCTATGTCAAGGATTCAGTTAATCCCGTATGATGTTCCCTTTGTTCTTCGGTATGTTACTTGCCCGAGATTCGATCGTCGGTATCTCCATACCTAGTTCCACCTTGTTACCGACAAGTATCTTTACTCGTTCCGTAATACAAGATCCCGTGACTAACACTTAGTCACATTGCTTGCAAGGCTTGTTGTGATGTTGTATTACCGAGTGGGCCCTGAGATACCTCTTCGTCACACAGAGTAACAAATCCCAGTCTTGATCCATGCCAACCCAACAGACACCCTTGGAGATACCTGTAGAGCACCTTTATAGTCACCCAGTTACGTTGCAACGTTTGATACACACAAGGTACTCCTCCGGTGTTAGTGAGTTGCATGATCTCATGGTCATAGGAACATATACTTGACGTGCAGAAAACAATAGCAATAAACTGACACGATCATATGCTACGTTTGTAGTTTGTGTCCTTTCCATCACATCATTCTCCTAAAGATGAGATCCCGTTACCAAATGACATCTCATGTCCATGACTAGGAAACCATAGCCATCTTTGATTAACGAGCTAGTCTATTAGAGGCATACTAGGGACATGGTGTTGTCTATGTATCCACACATGTATCTGAGTTTCCGATCAACACAATTATAGCATGGATAATAAATTATTATCATGAACAAGGAAATATGATAATAACTAATTTATTATTGCCTCTAGGGCACATTTCCAACATTCTGTTCATCAAGTTTCTTTGAAGTAGCATTGGTGCTCTTGGAGGGGCCTGGCTTGGGCATAGAGAAGCAGGTTCCTCCTCTGCAGTAGCAGCACCGGCAACAGCCTCCTCTGGATCCTCAATCATAGAGGTAGGCCTGCCCTGCACACGAATGATCCTCTTCCTGGCAGTCTTCTTGGGCACAACTTTCTTGGGGACCTCAACAGACACTGTTGCCCTAGCACTCTCATGTGCTTTGAAGGTTTCTATAGTAGCATAAATTTTGCTGACCACCTTCCTGGATGAGGTGCCCTCATTGGCATCCTTCCTTGCAGTCTTCTCTTGCTTCTTAGCAAGAATCTCTTCCGGGACAAAATCAGAATCTTCTTCCTCTGA
The DNA here is from genome assembly GCA_022496015.1 of Hordeum marinum. Taxonomy (NCBI): domain Eukaryota; kingdom Viridiplantae; phylum Streptophyta; class Magnoliopsida; order Poales; family Poaceae; genus Hordeum; species Hordeum marinum. The sequence goes on from CM039674.1 coordinate 150,155,911, forward strand.
GTTGAGTCTCTTCCTTGTCCTTGTTGCAGACTTAGGCAACCCATGATAACTAGGAGTGCCTGGATCTGAAAAGGAACTGGCCTCAGGATTAGTGCATGAACTCATGTCACCATTCTGCTTTGGCAAGTTTTGACTATCTGATCCTGACATGCTGACCCTATGAATAGTGTACAGAAGAGTAGAATATGATAAGTCATCACAAAATGCAGATGGTTTTTGAAAGTTTGAATAGAAAAATCATAGATGAAGTTCACTACAAAATTGGATTTCTGTGTCACCGACATTTTGGTGCTGCCGAGACACACAAAACTGTTTACCAAAACTTGGCAATAGTTTCGGTCAGACGAAATACTGTCACTCGGTCTCACCGATTTCTGTCCTTAGTAGCATAAAAAGGCAATCGGTGGAACCGATTTTTCTGACTCGGTATGACCGAGATGCAACTTCGCGGGCAACTAAACATAGAATTTTTCGATTCGCTAGACTATTGAGTTTTTCTCGTGGACTGAACGATCTCAAATGGTGACTAGATAATGGAGAAACCTAATGTTCAAGAATCGGAGGTTGGAGTGCAAGAGGGGGCCGAACCCATAACCTAACTCGGTGATTGATCCGCTATGGCGACGATGGGGGCAAAGATTCTGCCGACGAAGGTAATTTCCTGCAGCGGAGGCGCTCGGGAATGGCAAGGCGATGACCAGGGGGTCCTTCTGTAGCAGCTAGGGTTGTGGAGGCATGACGTTTGAAGAATGGATTTCAAAAGTCGGGGTCCACTGATTATATACCCAATGCTGTCGGTCACACCGATTTGATATTTTCGGTGTCACCGAGTTTCACAACTGTCAGTTGACAGGGAAATTCGGTGTAACCGAGAATATGAAATCGGTCTTACCGAGATAAGAAAACCAGATTAACCCTAGGTATTCGGTGAGATCAAGAATTGTGGGTTGGTTCCACCAAGATGCACTTGGGAGGTTTTAATGGTCAATCCTTGACGATACGGAACTCTGAGTGCTCCTCACACAGAGTGATAGTAAAGTACTTGTTCAAATTTTGTGATGCAGCTTGAACAGAGTATGAGGTGAGAAAGCATAGATAGCTAAAGGAGTGGTCCTAGGCATTCTTGTACATACAATTAGCAAAAGAAAAATCAAAAAGCCAAATAGCAACAATTGGATGTCCTCGAATGAGTAAATAAATGCAGACCAACATGCTCACACAATAAAATGTCAAATGAAATCATGGCAAACATGCACAAACACAATAGCATCTAACAAGAACTTTGGCAATGACGGAGTCATCTATATATATATGAGTATATTGACTTAATAGCCAAGTAAGAATACTTGATCTTAGGTCATACTCATCGTTTAAGCACAAGTGGGGTTACCACTTTTACATAAAGCATTTAATGTTGTCACATTCTTATGAGATGCTTTAACTCAAGTCTTAGAGTAAAGCTCCCCCTTGATGTGACATTCCCCCATAAGAGGGATAAACTAACCTTGGGTTTTGTCAATGAAGACTTCATGTTGGTGAGGTAGTGGTGGATGCTGAAAGTTGATGAAGATCACCAAGAGTTGGGAGCATCCTTATTGTTTCATTACTCTTCTCAACTACATGGGTTAGTCCCAATACACAAGAGACAAATACAAGGATATCTATGGACATGGAGTGCAAATCATATGTGATGATGTCCATTGGTTTGTTGATTACCTTGTCCCTTGTTTACCTTTGAGGGAATGTATGACTCCTTGAACTATTGCATAATGTTGATGTTGATTGCAACTAGTTCTTGCCAATAATGAATATGAGTGAAATTCATTGGTGGAGTCACCCCTCAAGAACTCTCTAGTTCTTCTTCTTGGGGACCCACATCAAGTTTATGGGGATCCTTGGTGTTGAAGTAGCACTTGTAGAAGTTGAGCTTGTAGTAGCCTTTTGAACCCACTTCACCAAAGCTTGGGATTCATCTTCATATGAGTCAATGTCCTCTTGAAGCTTGTTCTTGCCCTTGAGCTTGTGGTCTTGTGGTGGAAGGTCATCTTGAGTGTTTGTCCCATTGGGAAGAATATTTTCATACTTCTCCTTTTGAGGAATAGACTTGGGATTGGGGTATTGGCCTACTTCCCATTCAACTCCGTTAGCGTTGAAGTAGCCAACACCACGATTCTTCTGGTATCGTCCATGCTTGTGTACAATCTCCTCAAATTGTTCGCACCCTTCAAGACTCTTGTAGATACCTTTCTTTATAATCCCTTTCAAGAGTTCATTTTCTTGCTCAAGTGTAACTTGGCTAAGAGAAGAGTTAGTGGGATCAAGATAACTACTAGAAGCAATATCATTGGATTTACCATTTTTATTGCTACTAGTTGAAGAACCTTTCTTTCCTTTGTTACTCGCTTGCTTAGACTTAACTTGAGGCATGAATATAGACAAGATAAGTCGCTTGTCTAGATAAGAGGAAGTCTTCTTTCGAAGATCGTCATTGATAGCTTTAAGGAACTCATGCTCTTGCTCTAAATTGAGCTTCTCGAAGCGTAGCTTCTCATGTGTCCTTACAAGCTCTCTATGATCTTCTAGAGTTGACTCGTGAGCTAACTTAAGAGTTTTTAGTTCTTCAGTTAGTCGTTCTACTTCCAACTTATCATCGACGCACGACTTATCTACACTAGAGTGAGTACTAGCAAGTTCATTTTGACTATCATTACTAGATTTGTCAAATAGCAAGTCATCTTCAATTAACAAGTCATCTTCATCACTATTGAAATCAAGATACTCGGGGTGTGATACCTTGGGGACTTTAGCCATCAAGCAACTTCCACTCCCTTCGTTTGGTGAATCAAATAGATCATAGGAGTTGGTAGTCACTAGTGCAAGTCCGGCAACACCTTCATCTTGACCATAGTCAAAGTTGGAGTGATAGCTTCTCTCGGAGTGGTTGTCGTATTCGGAGCCGGAAACTCATTCACCAACACGAGCTTGATGTTTCCTTCTTGAGTAGCTCTTGGTGTACTTGTCCTTCTCCGAGTCCCTACTTCTCCTTGAGGGTCTTCGTTCATAACGATCATCTCTACTCCTTCTCTCTCTCTCTCTCCAAGGTGACTCGTCTCTTAAGCTTCGTCTTCTTGGTGACTCTTCTTTCCTTTTGTAAGGAGCCGTGCACTCTTTTGAGTAGTGTCCGGGCTTCCCATAATTGTAGCAGTTTCGGTCACGACTTGACGAACGCTTCTCTTCATATCTTGAGTTGGAGCTTCGATCTTTTCTTCTATTCTTGTAAAACTTGTTGAATTTCTTGACCATGCGGCTTATCTCTTCATTTGTGACAAGGTTATCTCTTGAGGTAGAGGGAGCATCACTTGTGGCTTTGTAAGCACTCCTAGACTTGTGGTGAAGCTCTTCCTTGTCTTTGAGTGTCATCTCATGAGCAACAATTCTTCCAATCACTTCCGTTGGCTTGAGAATTTTGTAGTTGGGCATCATTTGGATCAATGTGCAAATCGTGTCATATCGATCATCCAAAGCTCGAAGTATGTTCTTGACATTGAATTTGTCAGTCATTTCTTTGCTTCCTAAGCCGGCAATCTCATTGGTGATGAGAGCTAGCCTAGAGTACATCTCAGCGACTCCTTCACCATCCTTCATCTTGAACTTCTCAAGTTGACTTTAAAGAACATCCAATCACAAATTCTGTACCTTCATGCATATCAATCAAAGTATCCCAAATCTCTTTTGCATTCTCAAGACGGCTGATTTTGTTGAATTCTTCGGGGCATAGGAAGTTGAAGAGAATGTCACATGCTTCAGCATTGAGTTGCAACATCTTCAATTCATCCACAATAGCTTAGCGATCGGGTTCCCTTCCTTCCGCAAAGAATTCACCTTGCATACTAACATGAACAATAGCCCAAACGAAGGGTTATGACCAAGAAAATGCATTTTCATTTTTCGCTTCCAACTAGCAAAATTTGTGCCATCAAAGTACGGACCTCTACGGTGATAATTTCCCTCACCAGACGCCATACTCTCCTAGGTTGTGAGACCAATGCAATGGAGACCAAAGCTCTGATACCACGTGTAGGATCGAAAGTAGTGCTAGAGGGAGGGGGGGGGTGATTAGACTACTTGACCAAATAAAACCTAATTTTTCCCAATTTTAATTCTTGGCAGATTTTACCATTCATAGTATGTCAACTACACCCTACACATGCATCTCTAAGAGTATATCAGTGGAAAGTAAAGACATTGAACATGTAAGTGAAGAGAGAGTAGGAAGAGCAAACACAATTGGTGACACGATGGTTTTTCCCATAGTTCCGATAGGTGGCGCTGTAGTACATCCACGTTCATGGAGTCTTCAACCCATGGAGGGTAATGGTCGTGAGAGTCCACAGAGGGCTTTACCCATGAAGGGTTCTACGAAGAAGCAACCTTGAATATACGATGACGGCCTATGTCCACGGAGGACCAGCCTTACTCGGGGTAGATCTTCACAAAGTAGGCGATCTCCTTGCCCTTACAAACTTCTTGGCTCAACTCCACAACATGAAGTAGGAGGCTCCCAAGCGACACCTAACCAATCTAGGAGGCACCACCCTCCAAAAGTTAATAGGCTTTGTAATGACGATGAACTCCTTGATCTTGTGCTTCAAGATGATAGACTCCTCAACACACAATCACTCTCTCACAGATTTGGCTTGATAGAAGATATGTGATTGGTGGAAAGCAACTTGGGGAGGCTAGAATTCAAGATCCATATGGTTGGAGTGGAAGATCTTGACCTCAACACAAGGGTAGGTGGTTCTCTCTTAGAAAACTGATAGGGTAGGTATGGAATAGTTCTGAGTGCTTCTCTGTCAAGTAAGTGGTGGTGAAGGGGTATATATAGGAAACCCCAAAAATCCAACCGTTACACACAAAATGACCAACCCGGTGACACTGATGTGTTAATCTCGATGGTATCGAAGTGACCAAAAGGTGGCAACTTCTGAATCTCGGTGAGACCGATATAGGAATCTCGGTTGCACGGATAAGGTGACCAACGGTCCGAATGCCCAATCTCGGTGACGCCGATTCGACAATATCGGAGGGACCGAAACTATGATCTTGTGTAACAAAAAGTTGGCAGCCCAACTCGGTGGCACAGAATACAGTATCGGTTGCACCGGAAAGCTAGGGTTTGGCTGAGTGTGTCTAGGATTTGGAATTGGTGGCACCGAGTGTCGAATGTTGGTTGCACCGATTTTTAGTGTTTGGCTTTGGAAAGACTTTGGTGGGAGAGTTTGTGGGTGTATTTGGTGACTATCACTTGTGCACGTATGAGCATTTTGTTCACCAACAAAACCTTACCCCCTTTTAATAGTATTGTCTTCCCTATGGACTCATGTGATTTCTCACAAATATAAAATATAGAGTCCTCTTACTTGAAGATTTTCCAACCTATTTACTTGCATCTTGGGGTATTCCTCAATCTCCACAATCCTTTTGCCAATCCTATCGTTGAACATTTCCTGAAATATACTTGGTGGAAACATTAGTTCAATGACTTATATGTTGTTATAAATTACCAAAACCACCAAGGGAGCAAATCTGCTTTCACCTAGACACCCTTGGACGCGCGTAGAGCACAGACGACATGCCTTGGCATGCCAAAAGCATGCTCTAGAGCACGCTACAGTGCCTACCCGCACTCTAGCAGGAACACCCCGAGCCTCCCGACCACCTTGGGATGGGGGGAGATGTCCTGTGGATTCCCCTCAACGTTCGCGTCCCTCCAAATGGTTGACCCCCTCTCCATTCTCTCCCCGATGACCTCCTGCGCATGTGCTCGGTGCCGCCCAACTCGGCTAACCGCGGGTCTCGCACATGCGCGCTCCCCTGCCCCCTCTTCTTCCCTGGTCGTGGACGTGCCCCAACAACACCACAGGCACGCCCATGCCCGCTCTCGTACCCTCCAGCGATGGCAGAGACCTCGCCGGGGTCCACGGTGCATCGTGCCCCCACCTATAAGATGCCCTTCCGATCTCTTGTTTGCCCTTCTCTTGCTCCCTCCTCCTCCCAATTGTGCCCCTACACTACCCCCGCGTCCTGAGGAGCGCCCAAGCTCGAAATCGAGCTCGAGGTCCGCCGCGTCGGGCCACCATTGCCCCAATGGTACAATGTATCCCCGAGCTCTCTTTATTCTCCCCACCTCCCTCACAACCCTGTCAACCTAACCCAACCCTCCATCTGCTAGAATTTAGGTGAGGGCGAGTAGTTCATCCTCTCGATCTCCGGCCACCGCTTGGGTTCGACGTTGCCGGCGAACCAGAGCCTTCCGACACTCTCCTCCACCAATCGATGGGCAACGGCTCCCTGAGCACGACGATGCCACCCCCGTGTCAGTCCACCGCCAAAAACACCGCCGATAAGCTCCTCCGCTCCATGTCGAGAGGTGAGGGATAACAGGTGGATCCCACCTATCATACCCTCACCCCCTTCTGTCGCTGGCAAGTGGGACCCACGGGCATGTTCAAAAATGAACATGCCGCGTACACCGTTTCTCCCTGGGCCGATTCCCCTTGGGTCGGCTCGGCTGTGACGGCTTCGGCCCGAGGATCATAGTACCATTTATCCTTTTTTCCTTTTCCAGGAAGATTCCAAAAATTCCACTGAATTTAATAAAAATTCCAATAATTCTTCCACCTAAAGTCTTGCAATATTATGTAGAATTTAATGATGCCATTTGTAAAAATATTTGAATTTCTTTTTGGTACTGTTTTATTTTAAAACCCATTATAGGCATTTTTAGTCTGTGTTAAAAATAGTTTTGAAAATATTTTTCACTCCAAAACCTTAGGCAAATCTTTTTAGTATTGCTTTTAGTATTTATCAGAATAGAGTAACATTTTATAAGTGGACTTTGTGCTGTGTTTTTGTTATGACTCTTATTATTACCGTTATTTATCGTGATGATGGATTGCGTTGTTGACGAGGGAGCTGGACCCGAAGACTTTGAATTCCCCGGAGACTTTGTTGAGCCAGGCCAGCAGCCCTTTGACCATCACTATGAAACCCTTTTATTGCATGGCATATAGCCTTTATTTCGATATGTTGATCATTTTTATGTGGTGACCACTTCATTGGGATGCCTCCGATACTTTACCGTTGATACTTGCATCGTGCATGACCCTACCATCCTTATGAGGGTTGTGCGGGTGGGAGTAGAAAGGATGCTTAGTGGATGCTACGCAAGTGCGACGGGAATATGCATGGTGATGGGAATAAAAGTGTTTTCAAAGACTTTTCAAAAAACCCGTCGGGTTCCTATAATGCCCGAGTGAAATCATGATGAGCTAGGTAGCCACTTGATAAAGAAGTGGTGTATCGGAGCAAGCGAGTGTGTATGGTTTTCGAAAACGTATTGGTGTAAGTTGCGACTGTTATTCCAACCTTACATGTACAACCAGGATACCCCTTGTACGCTTACAAGAGACCGGTTCCATCGACTGACGTGTAACCTCGTTGCACAAAGATGGCTGGCGGGTGCCTGTTTCTCCTACTTTAGTTGGATCGGATTCGACTAAGGCGGTCCTTGTGAAGGTTGAAAAGCAACTTATGTATCACCATTATGGTTTATGCATAGGTGATAATTATTCCTGCTAGATACCCGTAACAGCCACGTAAAACATGCAACAACAATTAGAGGACGTCTAACTTGTTTTTGCAGGGTATGTTGTGATGTGATATGGCCAATTACATGATGAGATATATGTGATGTATGAGATGATCATGTGTTGTATAGAATATCACGACTTGCATGTCGGTGAGTACAACAACTGTCAGGAGCCATAGGGTTGTCTTTAATTATTGTATGACCTGCGTGTCAATCATTAAGCGCTATGTAATGCTTTACTTTATTGATAAACGATAGCAATAGTAGTAGAAGCATGATGGGCGTGACAAGCCCGATGGCGACACATTGATGGAGATCAAGATGATGGAGATCATGGTGTCGTGCCGGTGACGATGGAGATCATGCCGGTGCTTTCAAGATGGAGATCAAAAGCACAAGTTCACCGCCATATCATGTCACTTATGATTTGCATGTGATGTTAATCCTTTTATGCACCTTGTTTTGCTTAGGACGACGGTAGCATTATAAGGTGATCCCTCACTTAACTTCCAAGATGAATTGTGTTCTCCCCGAGTGTGCACCGTTGTGAAAGTTCGTCGTGTCGAGACACCATGTGATGATCGGGTGTCATAGACTCTACGTTCACATACAACGGGTGCAAGCCAGTGTTGCACATGCATGACACTCAGGTTAAACTTGACGAGCCTAGCATGTATAGACATGGCCTCGGAACACAAGAGACCGAAAGGTCGAACATGAGTCATATAGTAGATATGATCAACATGATGATGTTCACCGTTGAAACCACCTCAACTCACGTGATGATCGGACTTGAGTTGGTGAATTTGGATCATGTGACACTCAGATGACCCGAGGGGTGTCAATTTGGGTGGGAGCTTTAGTAATTTTATTAACTAAACTCATTATCTTGAACAATAGTCTAAGTAACCTTTGCATATTTATGTTGTAGATAAATGGCTCGCGCAGTAGCACCCCTGAATTTTAATGCGTTCCTAGAGAAAGCTAAGTTGAAAGATGATGGAAGTAACTTTGTTGACTGGGCCCGTAATCTGAGGATTATCCTCACGGCTTCCCAGAAATCATATGTCCTTGATGCACCGCTTGGTGACCAACCAGAAGACATGTCATCCGAAGACGTTAAGAACGCTTGGGAGGCACGTTCTGGAGATTACTCAATAGTTCAGTGTGCAATATTGTATGGCTTAGAACCGGGATTTCAAAGACGTTTTGAACATCATGGAGCATATGAGATGTTCCAGGAGTTGAAGTTTATCTTTCAAAAGAATGCCCGGATCGAGAGGTATGAGACTTCCGATAAGTTCTATGCTTGCAAAATGGAGGAGAACGGGTCTATCAGTGAACATATACTCAGAATGTCTGGGTATTCGACTCATCTAGCGGAGTTGGGAATTTCCCTTCCGCCAGAGGCGATCACTGACAGAGTTCTTCAATCACTGCCACCTTGTTACAAGAACTTTGTGATGAACTATAACATGCACGGGATGAACAAGTTAGTTGCCAAGCTATTTGCGATGCGAAAAGTCACCGAGTCTGAAATCTAGAAAGAACATCAAGTGTTGATGGTTAATAAAACCACTAGTTTCAAGAAGAATGGCAAGGGCAAGGGCAAGAAGGGTAAAACCAAGAAGGATGGCAAAGCAGTTGCTAATCCTGTAAAGAAGCCCAAGGCTGGACCCAAGCCAGAAACTGAGTGCTTTCAATGCAAGGGAACTGGTCACTAGAAGCGGAACTACCCCAAGTACCTGGATGACAAGAAGGCGGCCAACGAGAAACAAGGTATATATGATATACATGTTATTGATGTGTACCTTACTAGCTCTTGTTGTAGTGCCTGGGTATTTGATACCGGTTCAGTTGCTCACATTTGCGACTCAAAATAGGAACCACAGAATAGACGAAGGCTGGGAAGCCACGAAGTGACGATGCACGTGGGAAATGGTTCCAAGGTTGATGTGATCACCGTCGGCACGCTCTCTCTTCGATTACCATCGGGATTAGTGATGAACCTAAATAATTGTTATTTAGTGCCTGTGTTAAGCATGAACATTATATCTGGATCTTTTTTATTACGAGACGGTTACTCATTTAAATCAGAGAATAATGGTTGTTCTATTTATATGAGTAATATCTTTTATGGTCATGCACCCAATGTGAGGGGTTTATTCATATTGAATCTTGATAGTGATGATACACATGTTCATAAAATTGATGCCAAAAGATGTAGAGTTGATAATGATAGTACCACTTTCTTGTGGCACTGCCGGTTGGGTCATGTTGGTGTAAAACGCATGAGGAAGCTCCATGCTGATGTACTTTTTGGAGTCACTTGATTTTGAATCACTTGACACATGTGAACCATGCCTCATGGGCAAGATGACTAAAACGCCGTTCTCTGGACCAATGGAACGGGCAAGTGACTTATTGGAAATCATACATACTGATGTGTGCGGTCTAATGAATGTTACAACATGCGGTGGATATCATTATTTTCTCACCTTCACTGATGACTTAAGTAGATATGGGTATATTTACTTAATGAAACACAAGTCTGAAACGTTTGAAAAGTTCAAGAATTTCAGAGTGAAGTTGAGAATCATCATAACAAGAAGATTAAATTCAAGCGATCTGATCGAGGAGGTGAATACCCGAGTTATGAGTTTGGTAGTCACTTAAGACAGGGTGGAATTGTGTCACAGTTGACTCCGCCTGGAACACCACAGTGTAATGGTGTGTCCAAACATCGTAATCAAACCTTATTAGATATGGTGCATTCTATGATGTCTCTTGCCGATTTGCCACTATCGTTTTGGGGTTATGCATTAGAGACAACTGCATTCACTTTAAATAGGGCACCATCAAAATCCGTTGAGACGACGCCATATGAACTATGGTTTCGCAAGAGTCCAAAGTTGTCATTTCTTAAAGTTTGGGGATGTGATGCTTATATCAAAAAGCTTCAGCCTGAAAAGCTGGAACCCAAAGCGGAGAAATGCGTCTTCATAGGATACCCGAAAGAGATAGTCGGGTATACCTTCTATCTCAGATCCGAAGGCAAAGTGTTTGTCGCTAAGAACAGAACGTTTCTCGAGAAAGAGTTTCTCTCGAAAGAATTGAGTGGGAGGAAAATAGAGCTTGATGAGGTTATTGAACCTTTACTTCAACCAGAGAGTAGTGCAACGCAGAAAGATGTTTCTGTGGAACCTACGACGGTTGAAGAGGAAGTTAATGATGATGATCATGAAGCTTTAGATCAAGTTACTATTGAACCTCATAGGTCGACAAGGACGCGTACTGCTCCTGAGTGGCATGACAACCCTGTGTTGGAGGTCATGTTGTTGGACAACAATGAACCTACGAGCTATGGAGGAGCGATGATGGGCTCGGATTCCGAGAAATTGTTAAAGGCCATGAAATCTGAGATGGGATCGATGTATGAAAACAATGTATGGACTTTGGAATCATTACCTCAAGGGACAAAGGCCATTCAGAACAAATGGATCTTTAAGAGCTCGTCGTAAAGGGTCACGTCGATGCAAGCTTTGACACTGATCCGGATGACTCTAAGTCACAAACCGGATACATATTTATTCTCAACAGGGGAGAGGTAAGCTGGTGCAGTTCCGAGCAAAGCGTGGTAGCCGATTCTACATGCGAAGCAGAGTACATCATAGCCTCGGAGGCGGCGAAGGAAGGTGTCTGGATGAAGTAGTTCATGACAGATCTTGGAGTAGTGCCGAGTGCACTGAATCCAATGACTCTGTTCTGTGACAACATTGGTGCCATTGCTCTGGCCAAGGAACAAAGGTTTCACAAGAGGACCAGACACATAAAGCGACGCTTCAATTCCATCCGCGATTACATCAAGGAGAGGGACATAAATATTTGCAAAGTGCACACGGATCTGAATGTTGCAGACCCGTTGACTAAACCTCTTCCAAGGGCTAAACATGATCAACACCAGAACTGCATGGTTGTTCGGTTCATTACAATGTAAATCACATAGTGATGTGAACTAGATTATTGACTCTAGTGCAAGTGGGAGACTGTTGGAAATATGCCCTGGAGGCAATAAATAAAGTGTTTATTATTATATTTCCTTGTTCATGATAATTTTTTATTATCCATGCTATAATTGTATTGGTTGGAAACACATTACATGTGTGGATAAATAGACAACACTTTGTCCCTAGTATGCCTCTAGTGAACTAGCTCGTTGATCAAAGATGGTCAAGGTTTCCTAGCCATTGACATGTGATGTCATTTGATAATGGGATCACATCATTAGGAGACGGACAAGACCCAAACTATAAACGTAGCATATGATCGTGTTAGTTCATTGCTACAGTTTTCTGCATGTCAAGTATATGTTCCTATGACCATGAGATCATGCAACACACGGACACCGGAGGAGTGCCTTGTGTGTATCAAATGTTGCAACGTAACTAGGTGACTATAAAGGTGGTCTACAGGTATCTCCGAGGGTGTCTGTTGGGTTGGCATGGATCAAGACTGGGATTTGTTACTCCGTGTGACGGAGAGGTATCCCAAGGCCCACTCGGTAATACAACATCACAATAAGCCTTGCAAGCAATGTGACTAAGTGTTAGTCACAGGACCTTGTATTACGGAATGAGTAAAGAGACTTGCTAGTAACGAGGTTGAACTAGGTATGGAGATACCGACGATCGAATCTAGGGCAAGTAACATACCAAAGAACAAAGGGAACATCATACGGGATTAACTGAATCCTTGACATAGAGGTTCGACCGATAAAGATCTTCGTAGAATATGTAGGAACCAATATGGGCATCCAGGTCCCGCTATTGGTTATTGACCGTAGAGGTGTCTCGGTCATGTCTACATAGTTCTCGAACCCGCAGGGTCTGCACACTTAACGTTTGGTGACGTTTCGGTAGTATAGAGTTATGCATGGTGGTGACCGAAGGTTGTTTGGAGTCCCGGATGAGATCCCGGAAATCACGAGGAGCTCCGGAATGGTCCGTAGGTAAAGATTGATATATAGGAAGTCTTGTTTTGGTCGCCGGAAAAGTTTCGGGCTCATCGGCAGTGTACTGGGAGTGCTAGTAGTGTACCGAGGGACCATCGGGAGGGGTATTTCGACCCAAGAGGCTACATGGGCTGTGGGAGGGTGAATACCAGCAGGTCTGCACACTTAAGGTTTGGTAACGTTTCGGTAGTATAGAGTTATGTATGGTGGTGACCGAAGGTTGTTCGGAGTCCCGGATGAGATCCAGGACGTCGCGAGGAGCTCTGGAATGGTCTGGAGGTAAAGATTGATATATAGGAAGTCCCATTTTGGTCGCGGGAAAACTTTTGGGCTAATCGGTAATGTACCGGGAGACCACCGGGAGGGGTATTTCGACCCAAGAGGCTTCATGGGCTGTTTGAGTGTAAATACCAGCCTTTTGTGGGCTGGTGGAAGTCCCACACAAGGCCCATGCGGCTGGGAGAAAAAGCCCAAAGGGAAAAAGGTGGAAAAAGGCCAAAAAAGGAGGAGTCCTTGTCCTACTAGGATTGGAGGAGGAGTCCTCCTCTCCTCCCCACTTTGGTCGACCCAAGGGCTGGATTTTTGGCAGACAAGACTCCTCCTCCTCTTCTCCTATATATACTAGAGGATTTTAGGGTTTTGGCACAGAATTTTCAGCCACGTGCTACCCGTTCCTCTAGTGCATAGTTTCTCCTCTAGATCGGTTTTCTGCAGTGCTTAGGCGAAGCCCTGCCGGAATAGCTCTACCACCATTGCCGCAACGCCGTCATGCTACCAGAGAACTCTTCTACCTCTCCGCTCCCTCTTGCTGGATCAAGAAGGCAGAGATCGTCATCAAGCTGTACGTGTGCTGAACGCGGAGGTGCCGTCCGTTCGGCGCTAGATCGGAAGGACCGTGACGAGATCACGGGACGGATCGTGATGAGATCGCGGGACGGATCGTGATGAGTTCGCGAGATGGATCATGATGAGATCGCGGGACGGATCATGATGAGTTCGCGGGACGGATCGTGATTGGATCGCGGGATGGATCGTGATGAGATCGTGGGACGTTCGGCGATTTGGATCGCGAAGACGTTCGACTACACCAACCGCGTTTCTTAACACTTCTCGCTTAGCGATCTACAAGGGTATGTAGATCCACTCTCCCTCTCGTAGATGCTCATCACCATGGATAGATCTTGCGTGTGCATAGGAAAATTTTGTTTCCCATGCAACGTTCCCCAACAGTGGTATCAGAGCTAGGTCTATGTGTAGATGAGATCTCGAGTAGAACACAAAAGGTTTGTGGGCATTGATGCTTAGATTGCTTCCACAAAATTTTGGTTCAGCGGTATTGTGAGATGAAGCAGCCCGGACCAACATTACTTGTACGCTTACGAGAGACCGATTCCCTCGATCGCAACTTGTTGCATAGATGGCTTGCGGGTGCTATGATTCGACAAAGGCGGTCCTTGAGAAGGTTGAAAAGCAACTAGTGTATCACCGTTGTGGTTTTTGCGTAGATGAGAATTGTTCTTGCTAGATACCCATAGCAGCCACGTAAAACATGCAACAACAATTAAAGGACGTCTAACTTGTTTTTGCAGGGTATGTTGTGATGTGATATGGCCAATTACATGATGTGATATATGTGATGTATGAGATGATCATGTGATGTATAGATTATCACGACTTGCATGTCAATGAGTACGGCAACCGGCAGGAGCCATAGGGTTGTCTTTAATTATTGTATGACCTGTGTGTCAATCATTAAGCGCTATGTAATGCTTTACTTTGTCGCTAAACGGTAGCAATAGTAGTAGAAGCATGGTGGGCGCGACAACCCCGACGGCGACACGTTGATGGAGATCAAGATGATGGAGATCATGGTGTCATGCCGGTGACGATGGAGATCATGCCGGTGCTTTCATGATGGAGATCAAAAGCACAAGTTCATGGCCATATCATGTCACTTATGATTTGCATGTGATGTTAATCCTTTTATGCACCTTGTTTTGCTTAGGACGACAGTAGCACTATAAGGTGATCCCTCACTTAAATTTCAAGATAAAATTGTGTTCTCCCCGAGTGTGCACTATTGCAAAAGTTTGTCGTGTTGAGACACCACGTGATGATCGGGTGTGATAGACTTTACGTTCACATACAATGGGTGGAAGCCAGTGTCGCACATGCAGAACACTCGGGTTAAACTTGACGAGCCTAGCATGTACAGACATGGCCTCGGAACACAAGAGACCTAAAGGTCGAACATGAGTCATATAGTAGATATGATCAATATGATGATGTTCACCATTGTAACCACCTTAACTCACGTGATGATCGGACTTGAGTTGGTGAATTTGGATCATGTATCACTCGGATGACTGGAGGGATGTCAATTTGAGTGGGAGTTCTTAAGTAATATGATTAATTGAACTCATTATCATGAACATAGTTAGTAGTGTCTTTTCAAAATTATGTTGTAGATTACTAGCTCACACTGTAGCTCCCTTGAATTTTATATGTTCCTAGATAAATAGAGTTGAAAGATGATGGTAGCAATATTGCGGACTGGCTCCGTGATCTGAGGATTGTCCTCATTGCTGCATAGAAGGCTTATGTCCTTAATGCACCGCTCGGTGCACCAACCCCTCTAGCGTTGTTTGTAGATGTTGTGAACATCTGATAGGCACGTTTTGATAACTACTTGATAGTTTAGTGCGTCATGCATTACAACTTAGAATTGAGGCTCCGAAACGTTTTGAACGTCATGGAATATATGAGATGTTCTAAGAGCTGAAATTAGGATCTCAGGCTCGTGCCCGTGTTGCGAGATATGAGATCTCCAACAAGATTCTTTGCCTGTAAGATGAAAGAGAATAGCTCAATCGTTGAGCATGTGCTCAAATTGTCTGGGTGCTACAATCGCTTGAATCGAGTGGGAGTTGATCTTCTAGATAAGATAGTGATTGATATAGTTCTCCAAGTCACTGTCACTAAAGCTACTAGAACTTGGTGATGAACTATAAAATGCTAGGGATAGAAATAATGATCCCTGAGCTATTCGCGATGTTTGACACCGCGAAGGTAGAAATCGAGAAGGAGCGTCAAAGTGTTGATGGTTAGTTAAAACCACTAGTTTCGAGAAGGGCAAGAGCAAGGAGGGAAACTTCATGGATAGCAAGTCAGTTGTTGCTCCAGTGAAGCAACCCAAAGTTGAACTCAAACCCAAGACTAAGTGCTTCGATTATGAGGAGAGCGGTCGCTGAAGCGGAACTACCCTAGATACTTGGTATATAAGAAGGCTGGCAACATCGACAAAAGTATATTTGATATATGAGTTATTGATGTGTACCTTTCTAGTACTCCTAGTAGCACCTGGGTATTGGATACTGGTTCGGTTGCTAAATGTTAGTAACTCGAAATAAAAGCTACGGAATAAATGGAGAACTAGCTAAGGGTGAGGTGACGATGTGTGTTGGAAATGTTTCCAAGGTTGATGTGATCAACATCGCACGCTCTCTCTACGTTCAGGATTAGTGACGAACCTAAATAAATGTTATTTGGTGTTTTGCGTTGAGAATGAACATGATTAGATCATGTTTGTTGCAAGACGGTTATTCATTTAAGTCAGAGAATAATGGTTATTCTGTTTACATGAATAATATCTTCAATGGTCATGCACCCAGTAAGAATGGTTTGTCTAAACTTGATCGTAGTAATACACATGTTCATAACATTGATGCCAAAAAGATACACAGTTAATAATAATAGTACCACATACTTGTGGCACTGCCGCTAAATGTCATATTGGTATAAAACGCATGAAGAAACTCCATGCTAATGGATCTTTGGACTCATTCGATTTCGAATCGGTTGAGACATGCGAACCATGCCTCTTGGTCAAGATGACTAAGGACCCCGTTTTCTGTTTTGATGAAGCGGGAAAGTGATTTATTGGAAATGATACATGTTGATGTATGCAATCCAATGAGTCTTGTAGCGTGCGGTGGATATCGTTATTTTCTTACCTTCACTGATGATTTGAGTAGATATAGTGTATATTTACTTAATGACACACAAGTCTGAATCGTTTGAAATGTTCAAGCAAATTCAGAGTGAAGTTTACGATCATCGTGACAAGAAGATAAATATGTTTGCGACATGATCGTGGAGGTGAATATCTAAGTTACGAGTTTGGCATACAACTTTAGACAATGTGAAAGTTGTTTTACAACTCACGCCACCTGGAACACCATAATGTGATGGTGTGTCCGAACGTCATAGTCGTGCTCTATTGGATATGGTGCGTGCTATGATGTCTATTATCGTTTTGTTACTATAATTTTGGGGTTATGCATTAGAGACAACAACATTCAGTTTAAATAGGGCACCATCTAAATCCGTTGAGATGACACCGTGTGAAACTATGGTTTGATAGAAACCTAAGCTATCATTTCTTAATGCTTGGGGCTACGACGCTTGTGTGGAAAATGTTTTCACCTAATGAGCTCGAACCCAAAGAGAACAAATGCATCTTTATAGAATACCCTAAGAACAGTTGGGTGAACCTTCTATCTCAGATCCAAGCATAAAATGTTTGTTGCTAAAACTGGGTCCTTTCTTGAGAAAGGGTTTCTCTTGAAAGAATTGAGTGGGAGGAGGATAGAACTTGATGAGGTTATTTGAACCTCTGCTTCAACCAGAAAGTAGCGCAGCGCAGAAAGATGTTTTTGTGAAGCCTACGTCAGTTGAAGAGGAAGTTAATGATGATGATAATGAAGCTTCGGATCAAGCTACTATCAACCTACAAGGAAAATAGAACTTGATGAGGTTATTGAACCTTTACTTCAACCAGAAAGTGGCGTAGCACAGAAAGATGTTTCTGTGAAGCCTACGTCAGTTGAAGAGGAAGTTAATGATGATCATCATGAAGCTTCGGATCAAGTTACTATCGAACTTCGTAGGTCGACAAGGACGTGTACTACTACTGAGCGGTATGACAACCCTGTCTTGAAGGTCATGTTGTTGGACAACGATGAACCTACGAACTATGGAGAAGCGATGATGGGCCCGGAAACCAACAAATGGTTAGAGGCCATGAAATCCAAGAAAGGATCCATGTATGAAAACCAAGTATAGACTTTGGTGGACTTGCTCTTTGGACGGCTGGTCGTTAAAGTATAAATGGATCTTTAAAATGAAGACAGACGCTGATGTTAAATGTTACCATTTGTAAAGCTCGACTTGTTGCAAAGTAGTTTACGACAAGTTCATAGAGTTGACTGTGATGAGACTTTCTCACTCGTAGTGATGCTAAAGTCTGTTGGAATTATCTTAGCAGTTGCTGCATTTTTCAATTATGAAATCCGGCAGATGGATGCCAAAACATCGTTTCCTTCCTTAAGGAAAGGTTGTATGAGATACAACCAGAAGGTTTTGTCAGTCCTAAGGATGCTAAAAGATGTGCGAGCTTCAGTGATTCTTCTATGAACTAAAGCAAGCATCTCGGAGTTGGAATATACACTTTGATAAGGTGATCAACATTTTTGAGTCTATACAAAGTTTACGAGAAACTTGTATTTGCAATAAAGTGAGTGGGAGCACTATAAGAGTTTCTGATAAGTATATGTGGATGACATATTGCTATTCGGAAATGATGTAGAATTTTTGGAGAGCATAAACGGTTGTTTGAAAATAGGTTTTCAAAGGAAGACCTGGATAAAGCTACCTAATTGTTGAGCATCAAGATCTATAAACATAGATCAAGATGTTTGATAAGACTTTCAATGAGTACATACCTTGACAAGATTTTGAAAGAGTTCAAAATGGATTAGTCAGAGAGAAGTGTTCTCGCCTGCTTTGTAAGGTGTGAAATTGAGTGAGACTCAAAGCTCGACCACGGCAGAAGAAAGAGAAAGGACAAATGTCGTCCCCTATGCCTTAGCCATAGGCTCTGTGTAGTATGCCATGCTGTGTACCGCACCTGTGTGTGTGCCTTGCCATGAGTCCATCAAGGGGTACAAGAGTGATCTAGGAGTGGATCACTGGACAGTGGTCAAGATTATCCTTAGTAACTAAAAGACTAAGGAGATGTTTCTCGATTATGGAGGTGATAAAGAGTTCGTCGTAAAGAGTCACGTCGATGCAAGCTTTAACACCAATCCGGATGACTCGTAGTAGCAATCTGGATACGTATAGTGGAGCAGCCATTTGGAATAGTACCAAGTTGAGTGTGGTAGCAGTGTTTTCGGTTTGACATAGAAATTTTCAAAGTACACACGGATCTGAATGTCGCAGACCTATTGACTATAAGACCTCTCTCACATGCAAAGCATGATCGAGCCCCAGAACTCATTGGGTGTTAGATTCATAACAACGCGAATCACATGGTGATGTGAACTAGATTATTGACTCTAGTGCAAGTGGGAGACTATTGGAAATATGCCCTAGAGGCAATAATAAATTAGTTATTATCATATTTCCTTGTTCATGATAATCGTTTATTATCCATGCTATAATTGTATTGATCGGAGACTTAGATGCATGTGTGGATACATAGACAAAACCATGTCCCTAGTATGCCTCTAATAGACTAGCTCGTTGATCAAAGATGGTTAAGGTTTCCTAGACATTGACATGAGATGTCATTTGATAACGGGATCACATCATTAGGAGAATGATGGGATGGACAAGACCCAAACTACAAACGTAGCATATGATCGTGTCAGTTTAATGCTATTGTTTTCTGCATGTTAAGTATCTGTTCCTATGACCATGAGATCATGCAACTCACTGACACCGGAGGAGTGCCTTGTGTGTATCAAACGTCGCAACGTAACTGGGTGAATATAAAGGTACTCTACAGGTATCTCCGAGGGTGTCTGTTGGTTTGGCATGGATCAAGACTGGGATTTGTTACTCCGTGTGACGGAGAGGTATCTCAGGGCCCACTCGGTAATACAACATCACAACAAGCCTTGCAAGCAATGTGACTAAGTGTTAGTCATGGGATCTTGTATTACAGAACAAGTAAAGAGACTTGCCGGTAACGAGGTTGAACTAGGTATGGAGATACCGACGATCGAATCTCGGGCAAGTAACATACCGAAGAACAAAGGGAACACTATACGAGATTGACTGAATCCTTGACATAGAGGTTCGACCGATAAAGATCTTCGTAGAATATGTAGGAACCAATATGGTCATCCAGGGCCCGCTATTGGTTATTGACCGTAGAGGTGTCTCGGTCATGTCTACATAGTTCTCGAACCCGCAGGGTCTGCACACTTAAGGTTTGGTGACGTTTCGGTAGTATAGAGTTATGTATGCTGGTGACCGAAGGTTTTTCGGAGTCCCAGATGAGATCCAGGACGTCACGAGGATCTCCGGAATGGCCTGGAGGTAAACATTGATATATAGGAAGTCCCATTTTGGTCGCCGGAAAAGTTTCGGGCTAATCGGTATTGTACCGGGAGTGCGAGTAGTGTACCGGGAGACCACCGGGAGGGGTATTTCGACCCAAGAGGCTTCATGGGCTGTGGGAGTGTAAATACCAGCCTTTTGTGGGCTGGTGGAAGTCCCACACAAGGCCCATGCGGCTGGGAGAAAAAGCCCAAAGGGAAAAAGGTGGAAAAAGGCCAAAAAAAGGAGGAATCCTAGTCCTACTAGGATTGGAGGAGGAGTCCTCCTCTCCTCCCCACTTTGGTCGACCCAAGGGCTGGATTTTTGGCAGACAAGACTCCTCCTCCTCTCCTCCTATATATACTAGAGGATTTTAGGGTTTTGGCACAGAATTTTCAGCCACGTGCCAGCCGTTCCTCTAGTGCATAGTTTCTCCTCTAGATCGGTTTTCTACAGTGCTTAGGCGAAGCCCTGCCGGAATAGCTCCACCACCATTGCCGCAGTGCCGTCATGCTGCCGGAGAACTCTTCTACCTCTCCGCTCCCTCTTGCTGGATCAAGAAGGCAGAGATCGTCATCAAGCTGTACGTGTGCTGAACGCGGAGGTGCCATCCGTTCGGCGCTAGATCGGAAGGACCGTGACGAGATCGCGGGACGGATCGTGATGAGATCGCGGGATGGATCGTGATGAGTTCGCGGGATGGATCGTGATGAGATCGCGGGACGGATCGTGATTGGATCGCAGGACGGATTGTGATGAGATCGCGGGACGCTCGGCAATTTGGATCGCGAAGACGTTCGACTACACCAACCGCGTTTCTTAACGCTTCCCGCTTAGCAATCTACAAGGGTATGTAGATCCACTCTCCCTCTCGTAGATGCTCATCACCATGGATAGATCTTGCGTGTGCATAGGAAAATTTTGTTTCCCATGCAACGTTCCCCAACATATGGCAATTCTTATTTGTCTCTTGTGAGCAATCATGAACTGCGTTTGTGGGTGTTAGTTCGCATTTTATGGACAAAAATTGTAAAAGTTCATTAAATGCTCATACTTTATTGTGCGGATAGATAAGCTATGGATGGTCCGGTTCATTGTGCATAAACCATTTTTTGGTCAACCAGCACCTGAGCCATGGCTAGAATACTCAATTAGCATTGATAATTTGAGAGAGAAGCTTGTGCAGCATGGTTTAGTCCGTAATGATTTCATTTAGTATGGAAGCAAGGTTGACCCAAGTGACATGGTAAGGTGGAATTTAAGTGGCAAGAATAAGTTCAACTCAGGTTACAAAAGGATGTTGGAGTCAAGTAACAAGATGCCGATGAGGAACCCCAGGTGCAAGACCAGGTTTAGCTCAAGTGGGTGGCTGCCGAGCTTTAGCTCAAGTGGGTGGTTGAGGTTAAACACCGGTGGCAGGATGAGTATGACTGAATTGATCGACGACACCACAGTTGGGAAGATGATCGAAGAATACAAATCATTTCATATGGTTGAATTGCATTGTTACAGTAGATCAGATTGATTCGTAGAGCCTGCTCCAGTTATAAGATTTGTTAACACTCTTAATTTTAATGTTTGAAGTGGTTTCATTATGCCTACGATTCAGAACATGTACCCCCTTTTGTGTGAAAACTCTAAATTTGCCACTGTTATAATTTGTGCTTTTCATGTTCATTTTACGTTCAATGTGTATGTAATTTTGCTAGGGTAGCATTCAAATAACAGTAGATAGTGCAATAACTTTAGAGAAACCAACTTTAGAGGAACCCACTTTATTCACTCTCTTCAAAGTGAACAAAGCATATTGTTACATGAACCTAAATCCAGTCTAACTCGCTAGGTCTTTTTTGACCTTTTTTCTAGCGCACCACTTTGCAAATTGCTTCTGGTGCTTAGTTCTGTGTTCTCTCTTTTGCTTCTTCTCCAACACATTCTTGTCTTTTCTTTCCATGAACCCGGCACCGTACCAATAGAGCTCATACTATTTCTCGGTCTCAAGCCAGCATTTGCTTGGGCACCTAGCACCTTCCTGCAATGAGTTCACATGTGTTTTTTCACGAACTGAAGCATGCATTAAGATTTGATAGGATATGGAAAGTTTGACTTACGAAGTATGGTGCAACCCCTTGGTGTGTGTGCAGACTAATTCCTAGCAACCTATTTCTCCTTTGGTTCTTATCTTGGATTCGACGGTGGTGTAGCAGACTGGCACACCACAACGACGGTATACTTCTCGTGGCACAAAAGAATCCAGGTCGTCGACGGATGGCATATCTGGTGGTAGGAAGGTGCCGCTGCGGGGTCCTACTAGTTCATCTAAACCTCCTTTTCCTTTATGAGAAGAGGATCCCATGGTTATGTTGTGGATGTGTAGAAACATTGGTTGTGTGTGAGAGTTTATAGACGGTCCGCGGGTGTGTATTCAATATTCAGTATGTCTGATATTATAATTGGATGGTCTGGACGAAACGGGCTCTTTGTAACAGTTGGGTGTCCTAGCTCACTATCTGGGTTTTGGTGGGATGGCCCCTATCCTCGTTTTTTTCCTTGTGTTTTCTTAACCCGGGGCAGCATCCTAGATCCTCCCTCTCCTCCTTTACCCAAATCTGTCTCACTCAAACCCTACCGTCGCTTGGCCTTGGTTCTGAGGACAGCTTCGACCGCCTGGCTGGCGTTACGGCTACACCCTATTGTGGCCTCGACCCGCCGTACACACCGTAAACAGTCTAGGCGGCATGAAATGTGTACCGGTGTTGCGGTTTCAGGGCAGATTCAACCATGGGAGGAAGTAAGTTACCGTAATCACCAAAGCTTTTCATTTGTGTGTGGTGTACTATGGAATTAGTTGTGTCGTGTGTTAGTTCACACGTTGGCTATTGAGTAGAACCTTGTTATTGTTTAATTTATGTCGTGTTTAGTTCAGAAACAAGTTGTCTTAGATCTAGTTCCCTTCTTCTTCCACAACTGTTGTATGGAACACTCACAGTAGTTCATCGTGTCCCTACGCAAACTACGCACGTGAATCATTTTAGTGCTCCTTGTGCTAGCCAATCTTCAGATCCATTCCCTCCTTTGTACCAGACAACAACAAACAATTTGCTCGAAGATGGTAATGCTATTAGCTTGCACACGAGTGTATTCAACTTAATGTTACAAATGGTTCATCACAGCTTGGTGATAATGGTGACTATCTTCCACTTTTAGACGGTAGAGATCAGTTTGCAATGCCCGAGCATTATTGAGGTGTGTCAAGCATAACTTCAAACTTTTCACACATGATTCGTGCTCATGAGGAGGCTACCATGGCCTCAACTAACTTTCATCAGTCTAAATCAATCCAACAATAGTAGGTACTACCTTGTTGTAGGCAAGGACTAACATTGTTTGAGTGTTGACGATGCTTTGGTCGGTACATTTGTTTGTATTGCCTTTTATTTGTGATTTGACCAGTTAGCATTAACGCAGGTGGTTTCGAGCGCTGAACTAATTTCACATACTGAAGCACCAGGTGAACCCACCCCGATATCGAACTTGGCTAGTGATGGTAATGCACATGGTAATGAGCGGACCTATGATGGTCGTATTACCGATTACCCGCTATTTGAACAAAGTCATGAAGTAAATGTAGTGGAGGATGTTGGTGGCTCCACCGACAACCCGCTATCCCACTCTCAATAGTGGTCATTGTAATGCAATGTAGCGGAGGCTGTTGATGCAGCTGAACTTTTAGCATCCATTCCTGGAGATGCAGCAAGACAAGCATCCATAGGCGCATGTACCCATCTGAAGGATGTAATCAGAAGTGACCTACCCATGCATTGCCCCAGTCCTGTCAACGCGGTACGTTGTTACATTGTGATCAGATTGCATTGTATGTATCATTCATAACCGTTAAGGTCTCACTTTGTGATCAAGTTTATGCCAGGCGGGGCACAGGAGTTGCCGGATCAGGTGCATTGCAGCCCGCGATAACATACACAACTGACAACGGGACTAGGGGACACCTGGAGTGATGCACAGATATGACTATTGTGTAGTCCAATTATAGAGCAGCAGATTGACGTGGCTTGAGACTACGTCGATATTTACCCAAAGAGGAAGGGATGATGCATCACATCGACGGTAAGTATTTCCCTTAGTTAAGAAACCAAGGTATCAATCCGTGGAGGAAGATCAAGAACCTATGTAAACAATACCTGCACACAAAGAACTAATACTTGCAACCCGACGCGTAACAGAGGTTGTCAAGCTCTCAACGATAAAAAGATAGATAAGACTGTAATAGGTTGGGCAAATAGATCTCGCAAGAACACGAAATAAAAGAAGTAAACAAAAAGTGCAGCAAGGTATTTTTGGGTTTTTGGATTAATAGATCTGAAAACAAACACGGCAAAAAGATAGATCAGAACGCAATTTGTTGGAAAAGTAGACCCGAGGGTCGTAGGTTTCACTTGTGGCTTCTCTCCTTGTATAGCACACGGTGGGTGAACAAATTACTGTTGGGAAATTGATAGAAGATCAAATAATCATGACGATATCCAAGGCAATGATCATTATATAGGCATCACGTTCAAGATAAGTAGACCGAAATGATTCTGCATCTACTACTATTACTCCACACATCGACCGCTATCCAGCATGCATCTAGTGTATTAAGTTCATGGGAAAAAGAGTAATGCAATAAGAATGGTGACATGATGTAGACAAGATCTATTCATGTAGGAATAGGCCCCATCTTGTTATCCTTAATGGAAATGATACATGCGTGCCTTGTTGCCCCTTTTGTCACTAGGAAAGGACACCGCAAGATCGAACCCATCACAAAGCACATCTTCACATGGCAAGAAAAATCGATCTAGTTGGCCTAACTAAACCAAAGATTCGAAGAAGAAATACGAGGCTATAAGTGATCATGCATATAAGAGATCAAACAAGACTCAAATAATATTCATGGATAGAAACCGATCATGAACTCAAAATTCATGGGATCCCAACAAGCACACCACAAAAATTCATTACATCAAATAGATATCCAAGAAACCATTGTATTGAGAATCAAAAGAGAGAGAGGAAGCCATCTAGCTACTACCTACGAACCCGTAGATATATGGAGGACTACTCATGTGTCATCGGAGAGGCACCCATGAAGACGATGCACCCCTCCGTGATGGTGTTACATCGGATCGCAAGGTTCTGGAACCTGCAGCGGCCCGAATTGTGTTTCGTTGACTCCCCTAGGGTTTTCTAAATATTTGGGTATTTATAGAGTTGATTGTCGGTGGAGGGGGTTCCCCAGGTAGCCAGAACCCATCAGGGTGGCCTGGGGCCCCTAGCACGCCCTGGTGGGTTGTGGGAGGCCTAGGCTCCCTCTTGGTTACTTCTCTGGACCACTGGCCTTCTTCTGGTCCAAAAAACTCTCCAAAAGTTTCACTGTGTTTGGGCTTCGTTTGATACTGATTTTGTGTGAAGTATAAAACATGAAAAAAGAGCAACTGGCACTTTGCTCTATGTCAATAGGTTAGTCCCAAAAATGATATAAAGTTGCTATAAAATGATTGTAAAACATCCAAGATTGATAATATAACTACATGGAATAATAAAAAATTATAGATACGTTGGAAACGTATCACATATTAATTGGGAACTAGAGACCAATCGGGACAAGAAGCAGCAGATGAACTGGGAACTAGAGACTAATCGGGACGAGAAGCAGTGGATGGAAACATGGGCACCACTTTGATGGCGCCAGATATTGTTAACCCTCTGGCTTTGTAGTCTTTTAGGTGAGAGATGATCATGTACGCGAAGGAGAAATCCGGACCTTGCCTAGATTCGAGCAAGGAAGGAGTTCATCCAAGTCATGTATCAAAGAACATTAGTACAAGTGATGGTGAAGATAACATGGATGAGGTGGATACTTTGGAGTTGAATATAGTTGTCTAGTCTGTTTCGCAGTCTGTCAGTGATGACTTCATTGAACCTTCATCAGCACAACAGAAAGGAAAGGAATCCATGAACCCCAAGCCGTCACCTGGATACAAAGCATGTAGTTCGAGGAGTCCACAAAAACAGTCCATCCATGAGTCAGAGAACAGAAAGACATACCAAGAGGCAAAGAAGAGAAAGCACATGGAATAACTAGTGTTAGGTATCAGTACTAAAACATTTAGCCGGAAGACTAAGGCGACCAAAACATTCTCAGCCAGTCCCCCCAGTCATCGAAGGCAGGCCTATCGTTTGACAAGAACCAATCACCTCAATCAACGATTAGCCTAAACCGTGTGTCAGTAACAACTTCAACATTGTTGCACCTTTCAGCTCAGGTAGCCATTGCTGCGGCAGGAATCTGCCTTAGACTTGCACCTCACTTAGTTAGTGCCACTACAAATTTAGGCAACGCGACTTCATCCGAGGCTACAACAAAGAGTAAAATGAAGACACAGATTAAGAAGAAATAGTGTCAAGGACCAAATCCATCTGACGATGGTACAACGCTCGTCGCTCATGAGCTTCTTCATGATGAACCATAGATAGTTGATCTAATGCCCTAAACTCTATCACAAGGCACCTGTCAGTGTCAAACTAGTGGATCTCGGGTAGGAGGGGCCCGAGCTATGAGTCTAGGATCGATGGTAATAGGGGACGAAGGAGACGATGTTTACCCAGGTTCGGGCCCTCCATGGAGGAAAAACCCTACGTCCTGCTCGATAATATATATGTGTATGAAGGTTATAGTGTTTATCTACCTCGAGATCAAATAGCTAAAACCCTAGACGAGTCTCTCTGTCCTATAATCTAAACCCCCTGGTTTATATAGACATCAGAGGGTACCTAGGGTTTACACATGATATGTGTCCTACCGGGGATGGAGATATCGATTTCCTCATCTTGACTTGGAGTGCACGATGCACCTTCAAGACTTCCTTGTAGAACACGGGGTCGTGGCGTATCCGGCCCTTCAAGCGATAGTCAGAGAGTGGCCCACCAAGCCAGCCTATTGGGAGATAGGCCAGCGGCCCAAGGACCCCTTAGTCCAGGACTCCCTTAGTAGCCCCCGAACTAGCCCCCAACACGAAGGGTCACGGTATTGGCATCTCCACGTGATCGGAATCTTCGGCTTGTGGGGTGAGTTCTTCTTTCCATTAATGATTGTTTGAGACCAGTCTAGCCTCCGATGGCGCGTAATTTTTCCGATTATACGATCGTGCGGATGCCATGAGTTGCTTAGCCCCAAAGGACAAACATCAAAGTGTAAAGAGTGTTTTCTGACAGCCTTTTTGACGAAGGTCTGCGGCGTATCACGACCGCTGAACCAGTTATGAAAACTCGATTCGCGGTTCAAGGTCGTTTTTTCATTGGCATGACTCACCAATGTATATATCGTGCTCGGCTTCACACGGGACATGATTAATACCCTAGGTTTTCTCACGCGTGTGTAACGACACGGATATTTCAGGAAGTGGCGAAGCTTGCGGCGTAGTAAAAGGGAGGCTATTGGTATTACAGCACCATAAAAGGGGCTGAAAACCCTCAAGGCCTATTCACACTCCTAATTTGCATCCCTTGCTTCATCAAGCTTCCCAAGATCCGAGAGCCCAGATCCAGTTCTTTCTTCCCCAATTTATCCTCCGAGCTTAGCCATGTCGGGTTCAGGCTCTATGGGAAAGTGGGAGGCCTCCACGGTGACCGACAAGGACATCCAGGACCTCAAGATTGTCGGCTACATCCCCGCCAACGTCTTCCACTGCGCTCCAGAAGCAAAATAGGTGGCCCCCACCCCAAAGCCGTGTGAGCCCACTTCCTCCGGGGACAAGGCTTTCCGCTCCGGGGACTAGGCATTCCGCTCCACCCCTTTGTTAGGGGCTTTCATGCATATTTTGGCATTCATCATTATCTGCAAAGCCTTCCTGTGGGTCGAGCTGCACTTCGGCCTGTGGCTCAAGGTATTCAATGTCAAGCCGAAGATAGTTGCGGGTGAGCACGCAGACTGTGGAGGGGTGGTAATTAGTAAGCTTCCCCGTGTCGAGTGGCCGACCGATACCTGTTGGGGAAAGTTGCATGGGAAACCAAATTTTTTCCTACACACATGCTAGATCTATCCATGGTGATGAGCATCTACGAGAGGGAGAGTGGATCTACGTACCCTTGTAGATCGCTAAGCGGGAAGCGTTAAGAAACACGGTTGATGTAGTCGAACGTCTTTGCGATCCAAATCGCCGAGCGTTCTGCGATCCAATCACGATTCGTCCCGTGATCCAATCACATTCCGTCCTGCGAACGCATCACAATCCGTCCCGCGATCTCATCACGATCCGTCTCGCGATCTTGATCACGGTCCTTCCGATCTAGCACAGAACGGACATAACCTCCGCGTTCAGCACACGTGCAGCTTGATGATGATCTCTGCCTTCTTGATCCAGCAAGAGGGAGAAGATAGGTAGAAGAGTTCTCTGGCAGCGTGACAGTGCTCCGGCGATGGTGGTGGAGCTATTCCGGTAGGGCTTCGCCTAAGCACTGCAGAAAACCGATCTGGAGGTGAAACTATGCACTAGAGGAACGGGCAGCACGTAGCTAAAAATCTTGTTCCAAAAACCCTAAAACCTCTAGTATATAAAAGAGGAAGAGAGGAGGAGGCTTGGCCCTCAAGGGACCAGCCTTTGGGTCGGCCAAATCAAGGAGGAGTGGAGGACTCCTCCTCCAATCCTAGTAGGACTAGGATTCCTCCCTATTTTGCATTTTTCCACCTTTTTCTCTTTGGGTTTTCTCTCCCAGCCTCATGGGCCTTGTGTGGAACTTCGACTAGCCCACTAAGGGCTGATATTTACTCTCCCACAGCCCATGTAGCCTCTTGGGTCGAAATACCCCTCCCGATGGTTTCCCGGTACACTACCGACACTCCCGGTACACTATCGATGAGCCCAAAACTTTTCCGACGACCAAAATAGGACTTCCTATATATCAATCTTTACCTCCGGACCGTTTCGGAGCTCCTCGTGACATCCGGGATCTCATCTGGGACTCCGAACAACCTTCGGTCACCACCATGCATAACTCTAGACTACCGAAACGTCACCAAACCTTAAGTGTGCAGACCCTGCGGGTTCAAGAACTATGTGGACATGACCGAGACACCTCTACGGTCAATAACCAATAGAGGGACCTGGATGCCCATATTGGTTCCTACATATTATACAAAGATCTTTATCGGTCGAACCAATAGCGGGACATGACCGAGACACCTCTACCGTCAAGTCTCTTTACTCGTTTTGTAATACAAGATCCCGTGACTAACACTTAGTCACATTGCTTGCAAGGCTTATTGTGATGTTGTATTACCGAGTGGGCCCTGAGATACCTCTCCGTCGCACGGAGTAACAAATCCCAGTCTTGATCCATGCCAACTCAACAGACACCCTTGGAGATACCTGTAGAGCACCTTTATAGTCACCCAGTTACGTTGCGACGTTTGATACACACAAGGCACTCCTCCGGTGTTCGTGAGTTGCATGATCTCATGGTCATAGGAACATATACTTGACATGCAGAAAACAGTAGCAATAAACTGACACGATCATATGCTACGTTTGTAGTTTGGGTCTTGTCCATCACATCATTCTACTAATGATGTGATCCCATTATCAAATGACATCTCATGTCCATGGCCAGGAAACCTTTAACCATCTATGATCAATGAGCTAGTCTATTAGAGGCATACTAGGGACATGGTTTTGTCTATGTATCCACACATGCATCTAAGTCTCCGATCAATACAATTATAGCATGGATAATAAACGATTACCATGAACAAGGAAATATGATAATAACTAATTGATTATTGCCTCTAGGGCATATTTCCAACAGTCTCCCACTTGCACTAGAGTCAATAATCTAGTTCACATCACCATGTGATTCGCATTGTTATGAATCTAACACCCAATGAGTTCTGGGGCTCGATCATGCTTTGCATGTGAGAGAGGTCTTATAGTCAATGGGTCTGCGACATTCAGATCCGTGTGTACTTTGCAAATCTCTATATCAAACTATAAACACTGCTATCACACTCCACTTGGTACTATTCCAAATGGCTGCTCCACTATATGTATCCGGATTGCTACTACGAGTTATCTGGATTGGTGGTAAAGCTTGCATCGACGTAACTCTTTACGACGAACTCTTTATCACCTCTATAATCGAGAAACATCTCCTTAGTCTTTTAGTTACTAAGGATATTCTTGACCGCTGTCCAGTGATCCACTCCTGGATCACTCTTGTACCCCTTGACGAACTCATGGCAAGGCACACACAGGTATGGTACACAACATGGCATACTATACACAGCCTATGGCTAAGGCATAGGGGACGACGTTCGTCCTTTCTCTTTCTTCTGCCGTGGTCGAGCTTTGAGTCTCACTCAACTTCATACCTTACAAAGCAGGCGAGAACACTTCTCTCTGACTGATCCATTTTGAACTCTTTCAAAATCTTGTCAAGGTATTTACTCATTGAAAGTATCATCAAGCATTTTGATCTATCTTTATAGATCTTGATGCTCAACAATTAGGTAGCTTTATCCAGGTCTTCCTTCGAAAATCACCTTCCAAACAACTGCTTATGCTTTCCAGAAATTCTACATTATTTCCGATCAACAATATGTCATCCACATACACTTGTTAGAAATTCTATAGTGCTCCCACTCACTTTGTTGTAAATACAAGTTTCTCGTAAACTTTGTATAAACTTCAAAAACTTTGATCACCTCATCAAAGTGCATATTCCAACTCCGAGATGCTTGCTTCAGTCTATAGAAGGATCACGGAAGCTTTCTCACCTTTTAGCATCCTTAGGACTGACAAAACCTTCTGGTCGTATCACATACAACCTTTCCTCAAGTAAACTGTTAAGGAAATGATGTTTTGTCATCCATATGCCAGATTTCATAATTGAAAAATGTAGCAACTGCTAACATAATTCCAACAGACTTTAGCATCACTACGAGTGAGAAAGTCTCATCGCAGTCAACTCATTGAACTTGTCGTAAACTTCGTTGCAACCAGTCGAGCTTTATAAATGGTGACATTTACCATCAGCGTCTGTCTTCATCTCAAAGGTCCATTTGTACTCAATGACCTGCCGTCCAACGAGCAAGTCTACCAGAGTATATACTTGGTTTTCATACATGGATCCTTTCTCGGATTTCATGGCCTCCAACCATTTGTCGGAATCTGGGCCCATCATCGCTTCTCCATAGTTCGTAGGTTCATCGTTGTCCAACAACATGACCTCTAAGACAGGGTTGCCGTACCACTCAGGAGCAGTACACGTCCTTGTCGACCTACAAGGTTCGATAGTAACTTGATCCGAAGCTTTCATAATCATCATCATTAACTTCCTCTTCAACTAACGTAGGCCTCACAGAAACATCTTCCTATGTTGCGCTACTCTCTCGTTGAAACAAAGGTTCAATAACCTCATCAAGTTCTATCTTCCTCCCACTCAATTCTTTTGAGAGAAACTCTTTCTCGAGAAAGGACCCAGTTTTAGCAACAAATACTTTATGCTTGGATCTGAGATAGAAGGTTTACCCAACTGTTCTTAGGGTATTCTATGAAGATGCATTTGTCCGCTTTGGGTTCGAGCTCATTAGGTGAAAACATTTTCCACACAAGCATCACAGCCCCAAACATTAAGAAATGACAACTTAGGTTTCTATCAAACCATAATTCACATGGTGTCATATCAACGGATTTAGATGGTGCCGTATTTAAAGTGAATGTAGTTGTCTCTAATGCATAACCCCAAAATTTTAGTAGTAAAACAATAAGAGACATCATAGCACGCACCATATCCAATAGAGCATGACTATGACGTTCGAACACACCATCACACTATGGTGTTCCAGGTGGCGCGAGTTGTGAAACAACTTTCACATCATCTAAAGTTGTATGCCAAACTCGTAACTCAGATATTCACCTCCACGATCACATCGCAGACATTTTTTATCTTCTTGTCATGATGATCTTTAAACTTCACTCTGAATTTTCTTGAACCTTTCAAACGATTCAGACTTGTGTTTCATTGAGTAAATATCCACTATATCTACTCAAATACTCAGTGAAGGTAAGAAAATAACAATATCCATCGCACGCTACAAGACTCATTGGATTGCATACATCAACATGTATCATTTCCAATGAACCATTTGCCCGCTCCATCAATCCGGAAAACGTGGTCCTTAGTCATCTTGCCCAAGAGGCATGGTTCGCATGTCTCAACCGATTCGCAATCGAATGAGCCCAAAGATCCATCTGCATGGAGTTTCTTCATGCACTTTATACCAATATGACATTTAGCGGCAGTGCCACAAGTACGTGGTACTATCATTACTAACTTTGTATCTTTTGGCATCTATGTTATGAACATGTGTACTACTACGATCAAGATTCAACAAACCATTCATTGGGTGTATGACCATTGAAGGTATTATTCATTTAAACAGAATAACAATTATTCTCTAACTTAAACGAATAACAGTGTTGCAATAAACACGATCTAATCACGTTCATTCTCAACGCAAAACACCAAGTAACATTTATTTAGTTTCGTCACTAATCCCGAAGGTAGAGAGAGTGTGCGATGTTGATCACATCAACCTTGGAAACATTTCCAACACACATCGTTGCCTCACCCTTAGCTAGTTCTCTGTTTATTCCGTAGCTTTTACTTCGAGTTACTAACATTTAGCAACCGAACCGGTATCCAATACCCACGTGCTACTAGGAGTACTAGCAAGGCACACATCAATAACTCGTATATCAAATATACTTCTGTCGACGTTGCTAGCCTTCATATCTACCAAGTATCTAGCGTTGTTCCGCTTCAGCGACCACTCTCCTCATAATCGAAGCACTTAGTCTCGGGTTTGGGTTCAACTTTCGGTTGCTTCACTGGAGCAGCAATTGACTTGCCATCCATGAAGTTTCCCTCCTTTCCCTTACCCTTCTCGAAACTAGTGGTTTTACTAACCATCAACACTTGACGCTCCTTCTTGATTTCTACCTTCGCAGTGTCAAACATCGCGAACAGCTCAGGGATTATTAATTCTATCCCTGGCATTTTATAGTTCATCACCAAGTTCTAGTAGCTTAGTGACCGTGACTTGGAGAACTATATCAATCACTATCTTATCTGGAAGATCAACTCCCACTTGATTCAAGCGATTGTAGCACCCAGACAATCTGAGCACACGCTCAACGATTGAGCTATTCTCTTTCATCTTGCAAGAAAAGAATCTTGTTGGAGATCTCATATCTCGCAACACGGGCATGAGTCCGAGATCCTAATTTCAGCTCTTAGAACATCTCATATGTTCTGTTCCGTGACGTTCAAAACGTTTCGGAGCCTCAATTCTAAGTCGTAATGCATGCCACACTAAACTATCAAGTAGTCATCAGAACGTGCCTGTGAGATGTTCACAACATCTACATACAACGCTAGAGGGGTTGGCGCACCAAGCGGTGCATTAAGGACATAAGCCTTCTGTGCAGCAATGAGGACAATCCTTAGATCACGGACCCAGTCCGCAATATTGCTACCATTATCTTTCAACTCTATTTCTCTAGGAACATATAAAAATACAACGGAGCTATAGCGCGAGCTAGTAATCTACAACATAATTTGCAAAGACACTATTGACTATGTTCATGATAATGAGTTCAGTTAATCATATTACTTAAGAACTCCCACTCAAATTGACATCCCTCCGGTCGGTCGAGTGATACATGATCCAAATTCACCAACTCAAGTCCGATCATCACGTGAGTTGAGGTGGCTGCAATGGTGAGCATCATCATGTTGATCATATCTACTATATGACTCATGTTCGACCTTTTGGTCTCTTATGTCCCGAGGCCATGTCTGTACATGCTAGGCTCGTCAAGTTTAACTCGAGTGTTCTGCATGTGCAACACTGGCTTGCACCCGTTGTATGTGAACGTAGAGTGTCGTGGTTTTGTCACGGCGGATGTCCGGGTTACCAGACTTGAGTTCGGAGCCATCGCCATGGTAGTGGACTCAAAGGGGTTGATCGAGATGAAGGACATGAGTTTACCCAGGTTCGGCCCCTCAAGTCGAGGTAAAAGCCCACGTCCTGTTTGTGATGTTATTGCTTGTTGTATCGATTACAAGGGGCTAGAAGCTTGACCTAGTTTTCGATCACCTGCCTCTAAGCCACCCTGACTCTACCTTTATATAAGAGGTCATAACCGTCGGGTCTTACAATTGTATAGTCGGATCATGTTTATATCTCCGAATCTATCTCTATCTTACTAGCCAAGCCATCCTTTGGAAGGTCTTGCACATCCGGGTCTCTGTCGTCCGGCCCACATCAAGAGCCGCCAATCTTCTTGGGCCTCCCGTTGACACATGTCTTCGCGGGCCGGCTCATAATCAACATTTAACAACCGGAGCCTTCCAGCAGGGTCATACCACGGGGTTATATCCCCAACATTAGGCCCCAGGTTGAAGTGAGCCAGCTCATTTCATCCTTCTCTTGCAATCATCTGAGAGTCGCCATGGAATGACCCGGCGTGACGTCATAGATACGCTGACGTATCACCAAATCTCTTGCATTTAACCACTTACCGAGAATCGAGGCGTCCATTTCGGCAAGACCGGTGTTGACGCCTGGGATTCCGCATTGTTTTCCTGTCAAATAGGACCCGCACGGGTCAAAAACGATTCATTCCCGCTCATGCGCCCCTTCTTCTTCTTCCTGCCGCCGCCCGTTGCCCGAGCTCGTTCCACTTCGCTCCGACGCCACCACTCGTCCGTCATCGACATTTGGCCGCTGCATCAACTTGTTGAGACCAGAGTCTCGTCCTCCGCCATCTCATTCTTCCGGTACGGCTCTCTTTCCGTAGCTTTATATCGGTAGCAAATAGGGTTTCCGCCGGCGGACCTCCGCCATGTGTTTCATTCTCCGGCACGACCGCACGGCCAAGTCTCGGGGCCCGCCACGCATCCTTTTAGGCTGCATTGTCATCGCCGCCACCGTACATGGCCCGCCCGTGCACAATGTGCGGTCGGTTATGGCTGTAGGTCGATTTTTCACTTTCACTGTTCTTGGCTTAGGTTGACGTAGAACTCCCTTTTCCGCTTCGATAGATCCAAAACTTTAGTATTGATTTGTGAAACTTGTTTGTCCGAGTCTTGATGACTTCCGGCTCTTCCACCCATAGTGAGCCGCTAGAACCCCTCCAGCTCTCTGTCAGCCGGACCTCTTAAGGCCTCAATTTTTAGAACCCTGTAATTTGTAAGCCGCCATTTGCTATCTGCTCTTTGTTTGATTAGTCGCCATTTCCTTTTTGCACTGTACTTTTAAGCCGCCAAGATGACACGTGCCACTAATTCCTGCAATTGGGTCGGCTCCTGTGTGACCGAAGAGTATTTATCTGATTTAGTAGCCACTGGCACCCTTCCTCCAAAGGAAGTGATCAACTGGCGTGTTCCGACTGGTGAGACCCGCCCCGCCCCAAAGAAAGGGGAGGTTATAGTCTTTACAGATCACATCGAGCGGGGATTCGTGCCACCCGGGTCAAAGTTTTTTCATGACATTCTCCATCTGTACAAGCTGCATCCCCAGGACCTGGCACCAAATTCAGTGTCCAACATTTGCCATTTCCAAGTCCTCTGTGAGGCATATCTTCAATCCAAACCATCAGTCGGATTCCTCCGTGAGTTCTTCTACGCCAACCGGCACACAGAATACAAGAGCGGGCCAAGTCTAGAACTCGGGGCAATCACCATCCAGCGCCGAAGGGGTATCACCTTTCTGGCTATTCAGATGCCCAGCCACCCGAAGGATTGGAATAAGACGTGGTTCTATTGCAAAGACACGTCTCCGGACTCGGAACATCGTCTGCCGGGTTATCGTCCTTCCCGGCTCTCAACCGACACTTCACTGCCCGGCCGGCTCTCAGCTGCCGACCGCGCTAGATATGAGAAGCCCCACGCCAGAGTGAAGGCTCTCCTGGCCAACGGCCTTATTGGAACGGACCTTATCCGCTACTGGGTACAATGGCGGA
Organism: Hordeum marinum; assembly: GCA_022496015.1. Lineage (NCBI taxonomy): Eukaryota > Viridiplantae > Streptophyta > Magnoliopsida > Poales > Poaceae > Hordeum > Hordeum marinum. Next base: position 150,192,047 of record CM039674.1, read on the forward strand.
TCATGCCTCTGAGCCGCCGTAACCGGCTCATGTATGAATACCCAGGATTTTACGATAGCGAACTGTGCTTCAGCGCCACCACTTTGCTTGAGGATGACATCTGTATGACCGTCCGAAGTCTTGTGCATGAGACCTCCGGCTCATGCAGCACCCTCGGCCTAGCGCCCTTCTGCGCGACCAACCCTGCGCCTCTTGTAAGTAGTTTTATCTTTCCTCCGCCTGTTGTATATTTATATACTCCTTTTCAAAGCTTGATACTATTCCTCCAGTTCAATTTGTACAGTCTGACTCTGACTTCTGGAAGAAGGAATACGTTCCTCTTCCGAAGACAACCAAGAAGAGAGTCGCCACCAAGAAACCAAAGAAGGCAGCTCCTCAAGAGAACTGGTTCGAACACCCGACTTCTTCAGAGTCAGAGGTAAGATCCTTGAACTTTACTTACTTGACTTTTTGTCTTGCTGGCTCTTTAATAATATCTTTCCGTGTCTCACAGGACGAAGTAGAAACCAGTCATGCCAACGCTCCTGAGGTAACTTGCATGTATTCCGATTCAGAATATTTCTTCCGAAAGCCGCGGCGGGTTGTTTAGAAAATTTCCTCTATCTCACCCTCTCGCTCATCTGGCTCCTAATTTCCTTTCAAAAAAGCAACAACAAACTGAACGACGTTAGACCCAGAGCGCCGGCTCTACAGAGCTTGCATCGGGACTACCAAATTCGCCGACTCCTAAGAAGCGGCCTGCAGAGGTTAGTATCCGTACTTCCCTTTTTTGTTTCTCTTCATGTCCAAATGTCTTATCATTTCCGTGTCTTGCTTTTTCAGAAAACACCCTCATCGGGCGACTCTTCAGCCTCAGTCATACCTCCACCAAAGATTAATCCTCTATAAGCGTTAAAATATCCAGATGTCTTGATGAAATACCAATCTCCTTTAAATGCTAACCCTTTACTTTGCAGTGCTCAGGCGAAACGCCGGAAGACCCATCAACCTTCCTCCAGCCCTGTCGTTGACAATCAAGAGCCTGAACAGCCGGCCCCTGCTCAACCGAATATTGAACAGCCGGAGGAAACTCCAGCGGAAGAAGAAATTCCACCAGTGGCTTCTACTGAGCCGGCGGTAGATGACGTTATAAAGGAGAACTCCCCAGCTGCTCCTTCAAGGCCGGTTACACCCGCCAGGACCCCGGCGACTCCGGATGTTATCATCACCGGGTCCGCTCAAAAACCTCCTTCACCAGCGCATGTCTTAACCCGGCATACGGAGCCGTCTGAAGCTTCGCGGAAACTTGAGTTTGACTCGTCGTACAACACAATGACAGCCGAAGAACTCCACTTCGGCTATATGAACCGGGTCAGCACCAACCGAGACTTGGAACTCCGGCTGGTCAGCATGATGAAGGCAAAATATGAGGTATGTTACCTTTCTTCAGCCATAACCTTCCCCAGCCCCCAAGGGCCGGATTTAATCTAACATAGAGTTGAATTCGGGTCTTCTTTTGAAGGTTATGTAGAAAACACTTTGCGTTAAATACTGTCAACACTTGCATACTGCCAACTGTAGCCCCCAAGGGCCGGCTCAAATTTATTTGAACCGGAACTTTTGAGATTAGAAAAGAACCATAGTGTAGCCCCCAAGTTCCGGGTCAATTTCTAGGAAGATGAGCCGGAACTGTAGATGTAAACAGATCAAGTATACATTAGCCCCCAAGTGTCAAATATATTGCTTGCAATCTGTTTGAGACTTGTAGAACTTGAATTGTGAACCCTTATGCATATGAATACTCTTGTTGCTGCAATAGCTTATACTTTGCCTTTGATATGCACAGGACGCTCTTAACACAGCCGGCTCTCAGCTGGCGGATCTCAAAATCAACTTGGCAGCTCAACAGGAAGCACGAAGCCTTGCTGACAAGAGATGCCGGCTCTTAGCTGAAGAAGTAGCCAAGATCACCGCCGAGCTAACAACATTGAAAGAAACGGCTGAGTCGGAGAAAGATGCACTGATCAAACGGGCAGATGATGCCGATCAGCGGCTCATTGCCGTTGCTGAGGAGCTCCAAGGGCTCAAAAGGCACATCGCTAAGATGTCTGGCGCCTTATTTGGTAAGTCAATCGTTCCTGTACTCCTTACTTAATATCTTTTATGAAACGATTGACGACTGACATGTCTCTTCTGGCTTATGCAGGACCTTTGAGCCGGCAACTTGCAGACGACAGCATCCTATCGCTGAAAGCCGTATATACCTTCACAGAGCAGCTGTATTGTGGAGCCATGTTCACCATAAAAAGCATACAGTATAAGGAGAAGATTCCCAAGGCCCTGAAAGGGGTATTAGAGTTGTTCTCGACGGTGCCCAAGCAAATCCAAGAGCTGAAGAAGTCGGCTTTCCGCTCTGGAGCCGTCGCGAGCTTGATCCGGGCCATGGCCTTCGCGCCGGATCTCACACCAGATGAGATGATGGGTGGATATCCTTCGAAGAAGGTGGACGGCTCAGAATTCTACGACGAAGACTATTTCAAAGTCGTCAAGGACTCTTGCTATCTAGCGTCTGTAATGGCTGATGAGGCGGAGGGTGACTTGAAGAACTACCAAGCAGCATACGACTAGGAAGATAAACGGATCCGTGGGCCTCTTTACGAGTGTAAAGACCTAAGACCCGCCCGAAGCAAAGATCTCTTCCCTGGTGAGCTTAACGTCGCGCCTTTCTTTGAAGGGTCATTTGCTGTCGTCTCTAACTGCAACTGGGAACTCGACAATCTTCAGATCTGAACCGCGGAAGATCCGGAGCAGGATGAGCCGACCGAGTGACCGAACCTTGTAATAGTCAGAGCAAGTATTGCCTCTTGTAATCATCCGCCCATGGTGTTCTGAAACTTCGTCGGAAACATCGTTTGTTCCCTCTGAGAACATCTTTTGTAACAGCCTTTTGACATCTGAATACACTGGCCGGTGGTTTACTTTATAGTACTGTCAATCATCTTTCTCAGCTCTTTGCTTCCATCTCTGTTGGCAAATAGCCTCCATGAACAAACGCGGCTACTGATAAACCAATGCGTAATTTGTCCGAGACGTCTGTCCTTCACCCGAAGTTATTAGACCCGGGACATTTACTCCATCAACCGAAGCAGCATGACTTCCCTTTTCTTATAATGAGATGCCATGGAAGAGCCGGCTGCCATAAGATAAAGTAAGCTATAGCTGACGGTAGGAAGCCTCTATGTGACAATGACGACTGTTGAAAACTGTAAAGCGGCCTACAGCCGGCTGCATGAGGGGTGATGTAAACTGTACTATGATGGTAAAAAACCTCCTTTTAACAGCAAATACTTTATCCATTGTATTCCAACACCGGTTGTCAATAGGTTTATGTAAGCTATACCAAAGGTAAGAAGCCTCTATTGACAACCGCAGCTCAAGAAAACCTGCCGTTGGAGGGTGATGTAAGCTATACCCGAAGGCTAGAAGCCTCCTCCAATCAGCCAATGTTGAATAGGGTCAGCTGCCGATGGTATTATGTAAGCTATACCTTATGGTAAGAAGCATCCATTCGACAGCCGCGACTAGTAATTGTACTAGTCAGTTGCGTGAAGGGCTTAAGTAAGCTATACCCAAGGGCAAGAAGCCTCCTTCCGCAACTATTTTTGGTGTAAACGCCGGTTGTTAGGGTGAGATAAGCGAACCCATCGGTAAGAAGCCCCCTTCGACAACCGCGGTTAATAAGTAACCGGAAGTGGCATAAAGCCGACGATTAGGGTGAGATAAGCGATACCCGTCGGTAAGAAGCCCCCTTCGATGGCCGCAGTTGATAAACAACTGGAATTTGATGTACACGCTGTTGCCTTAGGGGAATTTTTTAAGATGTACCAAAGGTAGGAAGCCTCCATCAGCAACAACGCTTAATGTACTCAAACTAGGCATAAAGCCAATTGCGCACCATACCAGTTCAGGGTCTCTAAAGCGAGATTGGCCGTCAACTCTGTGAGCCGGCTCAGGGTCTCTAAGGCGAGATTGACTGATAAGAGCTTAACTTTTAACTTACAACATTTCAGGGTCTCTAAAGCGAGATTGGCCGTCCACTTTGTGAACCGGCTCAGGGTCTCTAAAGCGAGATTGACTGGTAAGAGTAACATTAGTTCAGGGTCTCTAAGGCGAGATTGGCCGTCAACTCTGTGAACCGGCTCAGGGTCTCTAAAGCGAGATTGACTGGAATACTTTTAACAGGTCACTTTAATTGGTTCAGGGTCTCCAAAGGAGATTAACCGGCAAGACCTTGGCGGGTCAAAGAACCACAGGAACTGCAAATTTGCTGGTATTGAAGAATGTCATCCTGAGATTATAAAGATACCCATAAGAGCTGGGGCTCCAATCTTTGGTAGTAGTACCACTCTATATAAATATGATATGTATAACGATACTGGATCTGCATCATCTCTTAAGTATAATATGGCCGCAAGTGTGCCATGTTCCATGGCCGTAAAGTCTCCTGACCCGCCGTGTCTGACTCATCACGAATATCAATGAGACAGTATGACCCGTTGTTAAGGTTTCTGCTAACCACAAAGGGACCTTCCCACGGCGGAGAGAGTTTATGCATCCCAGTTTGGTCTTGAATAAGCCGAAGCACCAGGTCACCTTCCTGGAACGTCCGGGTCTTCACCCTGCGGCTATGATAGCGTCGCAGGTCTTGCTGGTAAATTGCTGATCTGGTCGCTGCTAACTCTCGTGCTTCGTCCAAGGCATCTAACGCATCTTGACGTGCCAGCTCATTGTTCGTCTCAACATAAGCCGCCACCCTTGGTGAATCATGCCGGATGTCACTGGGTAAAACCGCCTCAGCCCCGTAGACCATGAAAAAAGGAGTAAAACCTGTAGACCTGTTAGGTGTAGTCCGGATGCTCCATAAGACGGAAGGCAACTCATCAACCCAACACCCGGCTGTCTGTTTCAAAGGGACCATGAGCCGGGGTTTAACCCCTCACAGGATTTCCTGATTAACCCGCTCAGCCTGGCCATTGGACTGTGGATGTGCCATGGCTGAAACATCAAGCCGGATATGCTCCTTCTCACAAAACACCTTCATAGCCCCTTTGGACAAATTTGTACCATTATCAGTGATAATACTGTGTGGATAGCCAAAACGATAGATCAATTTCCTGACAAACTCAACCGATGTAGCTGCATCACACTTGCTTACTGGCTCAGCCTCAACCCACTTGGTAAACTTATCAACCGCCACCAAGAGGTGCGTTTTCTTATCTTTGGACCTCTTGAAGGGTCCTACCATATCAAACCCCCAGACCGCAAACGACCAAGTGATAGGTATCATCCTCAACTCTTGAGCTGGAACATGAGCACGTCGGCCAAATTTCTGACAAGCGTCACACTTACGAACCAGATCATCTGCATCCTTGTGAGCCGTCAACCAGAAAAATCCATGCCGAAAAGCTTTAGCCACTAAAGATCTTGACCCGACATGATGTCCACAGTCGCCAGCATGAATTTCATTTAAGATCTGCTGGCCCTCTTGAGGTGACACACAGCGTTGGAAGACACCTGTCACACTGCGTTTGTGTAACTCACCGTTGATAGTTGTCATGGACTTAGAACGGTGGATGATCTCCCGAACCCGGCTCTCATCATCTGGCAACTCGCCGCGCGTCAAGTACGCTGAATAAGGAGTAGTCCAATCCGGAATAACATGTAGAGCCGCCACTAGAGCCGCCTCCGGGTCAGGAATTGCCAGATCCACCTCAGAAGGCATCTTGACAGTCGGATGATATAACACGTCAAGAAAAACATTAGGCGGCACCGGCTTACGCTGAGATCCGAGTCATGATAATGCATCAGCCGCCTCGTTCCGCCGACGATCAATATGATCCACCTGATACCCTTTGAAATAACCTGCAACAATATCAACTGCCCGTCGATAAGCTGCCATCCGTGGGTCCTTAGAATCCCAAGTACCTGAAACTTGCTGAGCCACAAGGTCTGAGTCGCCCAGGCATCTAACCCGGCTTAAATTCATCTCTTTAGCGACTCTCAAACCATGGAGCAAAGCTTCATACTCAGCAGCATTATTAGTACAGGGGAACATCAACCGGAGCACATAACAAAACTTATCACCTTTCGGGGAGGTGAGAACCACACCGGCACCAGACCCCTCAAGCTGTTTGGACGCGTCAAAATATATAGTCCAGTATGTGTTGTCCGGCTTCTCTTCAGGCGCCTGGCACTCTGTCCAGTCATTTATGAAATCCACCAAGGCCTGAGACTTAATTGATGTACGAGGGGTGTAACTGATGTTAAGAGGCCCCAACTCTAAAGCCCACTTGGCAATCCTTCCCATAGCCTCTCTGTTCTGAATAATATCCCCCAACGGGGCAAAGCTTACTACAGTTATTGGATGGCCCAAAAAGTAGTGCTTCAGCTTACGATTAGCCATAAAGACCCCGTATACAAGCTTCTGCCAATGCGGATATCGCTGCTTGGACTCAGCCAAGACCTCACTGATGTAGTAAATAGGCCTCTGAATGGGATACTCTTTCCCTGCTTCCTTACGTTCCACAATAATCGCTACACTAACCACCCGGCTGTTAGCTGCTATATATAGGAGTAGCGGCTCTTTTTCAGCTGGAGCGGCTAATACTGGCGGCTCAGTCAATTGCTTCTTAAGAGCTTCCAGCGCCTCTGTGGCTGCCTTGCTCCACTTAAACTTGTCCGTCTTCTTCATCATCTGATATAAGGGGATGGCTTTCTCCTCAAGCCGGCTTATGAACCGGCTCAGCGCCGCAATCCGGCCTGCAATATGCTGAACGTCATTGATGCATGTCGGCTCTCGCAAAGAGGTGATAGCCTTGATTTTATCCGGGTTAGCCTCGATGCCACGCTCAGAAACCAAGACCCCAAAAGCTTTCCTGCAGGGACACCAAAGACACATTTTGCCGGGTTAAGCATCATTTTGTACACCCGGTGATTGTCAAAAGTTTCCTTCAGGTCCTCCAAGAGGGTTTCCTTCTTCCTAGACTTCACCACTATGTCATCCACATAAGCATGAACATTACGACCAATCTGGCTATGGAGACAGTTCTGCACACACCGCTGGTAAGTCCACTGGGCACTCTTGAGCCCAAAAGGCATGGAGACGTAGCAGAATGCCCCAAAAGGTGTGATAAACGATGTCTTCTCCTGGTCCTTGACTGCCATTTTGATCTGATGATACCCTGAATAATCATCCAAAAAACACAAATTCTCACAACCGGCTGTTGCATCAATGATCTGATCAATGCGAGGGAGTGCGAAGGGATCAGCCGGACAAGCCTTGTTAAGGTCCGTGTAATCTATGCACATACACCACGTACTATTCTTTTTAAGCACCAATACTGGATTAGCCAACCATTCCGGGTGAAAAACTTCAACTATGAACCCAGCGGCTAAGAGCCGGGCAACCTCTTCCCCAATAGCCTTGCGCCTCTCCTCATTGAACCGCCGCAGGAACTGCTTGATCGGCTTAAACTTCGGATCCACATTAAGATTGTGCTCAGCGAACTCTCTCGATACACCCGGCATGTCAGAAGGTTTCCATGCAAAGATGTCCCGGTTCTCACGGATGAATTCGATGAGCGCGCTTTCCTATTTGGGATCCATGTGAGCCCCGATGGTGAACTGCTTGGATGAGTCGCCCGGAGTAAAGTCCACTGTTTTAGTATCATCCGCTGAAAACTTGAGCGGCGGCTCTGCCTCTGTATTTGGTTTCTTCAACGGGGTCGTGTCCTCCAGGTCAACATTCTCCTTATAGAACTTCAGCTCTCTTGTGCACAGCTAGCCTCAGCATAAGCCGCATCACCTTCCTCGCACTCAAGAGCCGTTTTTCGGTTGCCATGAACCGTAATCGTGCCATTTAGGTCGGGCATCTTAAGATGCAAATAAACATAACAAGGCCTAGCCATGAACTTGGCGTAAGCCGGCCGCCCGAACAACGCATTATAAGGGCTCTTGATCTTGACCACCTCGAACCATAAGGTCTCCACCGTGTAATTGTACTCATCACCGAAAGCCACCTCCAAAGAGATTTTTCCTACTGGGTATGCCGACTTACCAGGCACCACGCCATGAAACACAGTAGAAGAATTTTTCAGATCTTTGTCTAGCAACTTCATCCGCCGAAAGGTGTCATAATACAAGATGTTGATACTGCTACCTCCGTCCATGAGCACTTTGTTTACTCCATAACCATGTATTTGAGGGGCCACCACCAGAGCAAGCCGGCCCGGGTCATCCACCCGTGGCGGGTGATCTTGCCTGCTCCATGTTATGTCATACTCTGACCACGGCAGGTATCGTGGGAGAGCCAGCGCGATCGTATTAACCGCTCGCCTCCGTAGCTTCTCATCTCGCTTGCTGTTACCAGTCGTAAACACATGATACTGCCCCGAACTGAGCTGCTTCGGGTTACTCTGGAATCCAGATTGATTGCGATGCTGCTGCTCCTGGTGGTGGTTATTATGATTGTTGTTGCCAGGATGCTGTTGATGCTGCTGATTATTGTGTTGGTGTTGACCCGGATGACCTGCTCCTGAGCCGCCAGCACCAAAGCCGGCACCTGACCCGCTGTTGCCTGAACCGCCAGGCCCTGATCCGCCCGTTGGCCCACCGCCCTGATTATGAGGTGGTTGAAAGTGTTGATTCTTAAATCTATGCATGATAAAACAATCGCCCCACGCATGCGTTGCTGGTTTATCAGGTGTGCTGTGCTCTGGGCAGGGTTTCCTAAGCACCGCTTCCAAGTTGACAGGGGGCCTGTTATCCCGCTGGTACGGCTTGTAACGCCCGTTCCCCTTAGGAACATTCGGCCCTGTGTTAGCATTTGCCACCAGCTCTGACCCGCCGCCAGCGTTCCTCTGTCGGCTTTGACTCCCATTGTTCCCAAAACTCTTGCCTTGGTTGCTCTTCTTTCCCTGATTCGACTTCTCCTGATCTGAACCCGGATCTTTGGTGTTGTCTGAGTCGGCGTATTTCGTTAGAGCCGTCATGAGCTCTCCCATGTCTTGACACGTATGTTTAAGCCGTCCAAGCTTCTGCTTTAGCGGAACGAAATGACAATTCTTCTCCAGAATGAGCACCGCTTGAGCCGCCATGATCTGTCCGACGAGTGAATGACGGTCGACACCCGCCGAACCCAATGATGAGCCGACGCATTCTCCTGCTGAACGCAATGATCCAAATCCACAATGGTCATAGGCTGCTTGAGGGTCCCTTGGAAATTTTTGATGAACTTTGCCCTCAATTCGGCCCAAGAGCTTATAGTGTTGGGTGGTAAGCCCTTTAACCATGTGCGAGCCAGACCCTCGAGCATCATGATAAAATATCTTGCAAAAACAGCCTCACTGACGTCTAGCATCTCCATAGCTAGCTCATAGCTCTCGACCCAAGCCTCGGGAGGGAGATCCGCCGTGTAATTTGGAACCTTCTGAGGCCCCTTGAAATACTTAGGCAACCTCTCGCTCCGTAGAGCCGGAGTTAAGCATGGAACTCCCACGGCTCTGGTGCTACCAACCGCTCCGACCTCTGTCAACACTGAGGGCCCAAGCCCCGGGGGAACTATTGCTACCTCTTGTTCTTGCCTGTTTCTTGCCCGGTCCACCAGGGACGGCGCGCCTAGCGCCACGCGTCCCCTTTGCCCATGATGCGGGCCACTGCTTGAAACCGCCGGCGACTCATAACGCTGGCTGAAACTTCGACTATGGAGAGGGGTGGAGTGGATCTGGCTCCGGCTGTGAGTATATTTCTCTTGTTGAGCCACGACCGTCTGTAAATATCCGATAGCGTTCCTCACCTCCTCCGCAAAGGGTGCCTCATCTGGGATAGGGATCGTTCCAAGCTGGGTGGCTGCTGCTACCATGTTCTCGGCCGGGTTAGAATAATGACCCGCCGGTGTCGTAAACCCTCCGGGTGGGGCCATGTGAGCCGCTACTCGCTCTTCCCCAGGGGCAGCCGCCGCTCTCCCAGAGCTGGGGGTGTTGAAGAGATTCCTCGCCTCATAGCGCTCCGGCAGACGAGATTGATGCCTCCTGCGGTGCACAGCCACCGTTGAAAACTGTTCCAGCCCCAAACGGAAAGCGTCGGCCTTGAGCCGTGCTGCCTCTGCTTCCATCTGGGAGTTTAAGTCAGTTAGCCTCTGACGCTCCTCGGCCATCCGGCCCTTGATCCTTGCGATCTCTGCGTTACGAGCCACCTGATTATCTGGTGTGACCTCTGTACCTAACAAAGCCTCAAGCTCATCCATCAACTCCACAAGGCCCTGAGCCGGCGGCTGGGGAGGGTTAGCTTCCGACTCGGTCGCCCCTGGCCCTGCCATGAATACTGCCGCGTGAGACGGCTGTTCTGGCTCATCTGACTCACCGTGCTCTGACTCGGGGCGAGTGTCACCGTAGCCCCCAAGGCCACCATTGCTGAGCTGGTACACAGATTTAGTTTCCCCATTTGACGACTCATCATCGGAGTGCACGAGAGTCCCTTGAGATCCGGATGCTTCCCGATCCATCCCTTGAGTGAAGCCCACGAAGACATGCTCCTAAACCGGGTTAACACGGGCAGGGCCTACCTTACGTGCGAGATGGAGATGCCGAGCTGGCTCGACGATGTTGGTGCAGACGTCCGGCCCGGGTGTAGATCCGTCGCCTGATGAACACCTGGATCCGCCGAACGGAACCCTGAAACCATACTCCACGGAAGCAGCATCAAGACCCTAGCCGGCGTCGTCGATGTAGAGCCGTCCGCGGCGACTCTTGCTCATTCTCCCAACTACGTATCCTTCGAGCTCTGGAAGGGAGCCCTTTGAGAACTCAACACCACCGAACGCGTGCCCCACGGTGGGCGCCAACTGTTGTGGTTTTGTCACGGCAGATGTTCGGGTTACCAGACTTGAGTTCAGAGCCATCGCCATGGTAGTGGACTCAAAGGGGTTGATCGAGACAAAGGACACGAGTTTACCCAGGTTCGGCCCCTCAAGTCGAGGTAAAAGCCTACGTCCTGCTTGTGATGTTATTTCTTGTTGTATCGATTACAAGGGGCTAGAAGCTTGACCTAGTTTTCGATCACCTGCCTCTAAGCCGCCCCGACTCTACCTTTATATAAGAGGTCATAACGGTCAGGTCTTACAATTGTACAATCGGATCATGTTTATATATCCGAATCTATCTCTATCTTACTAGCCAAGACATCCTTTGGAAGGTCTTGCGCATCCGGGTCTCTGTCGTCCGGACCACATCAAGAGCCGCCAATCTTCTTGGGCCTCCCGTTGACACATGTCTTCGCGGGCCAGCTCATAATCAACATTTAACAACTGGAGCCTTCCAGCCGGGTCATACCACGGGGTTATATCCCCAACATAGAGTCTATCACACCCGATCATTACATGGTGACTCAACACGACGAACTTTTGCAACGGTGCACACTCGGGGAGAACACAATTTATCTTGAAATTAAGTGAGGGATCACCTTATAATGCTACCATCGTCCTAAGCAAAACAAGGTGCATAAAAGGATTAACATCACATGCAAATCATAAGTGACATGATATGGCCATGAACTTGTGCTTTTGATCTCCATCTAGAAAGCACCGGCATGATCTCCATCGTCACCGGCACGACACCATGATCTCCATCATCTTGATCTCCATCAATGTGTCGCCATCGGGGTTGTCACGCCCAACATGCTTCTACTACTATTGCTACCGTAGCGATAAAGTAAAGCATTACATAGCGCTTAATGATTGACACGCAGGTCATACAATAATTAAATACAACCCTATGGCTCCTGCCGATTGCCGTACTCATCGACATGCAAGTCGTGATAATCTATACATCACATGATCATCTCATACATCACATATATCATATCATGTAATTGGCCATATCACATCACAACATACGCTGCAAAAACAAGTTAGACGTCCTCTAATTGTTATTGCATGTTTTACGTGGCTGCTATGGGTATCTAGCGAGAATGATTCTGATCTACGCAAAAACCACAACGGTGATACACTAGTTGCTTTTCAACCTTCTCAAGGACCGCCTTTATCGAATCCGATCCAACTAAAGTGAGAGAAACTGTCACCCGCAAGCCATCTATGCAACAAGTTGCGGTTGAGGGAACCGGTCTCTCCTAAGCGTACATGTAATGTTGGTCCGGGCCGCTTCATCTCACAATAACGCTGAACCAAAACACGACTAAGGTAGGAAGCAATCTAAGCATCAACGCCCACAAACTCTTTGTGTTCTACTCGAGATCTCATCTACACATAGAATTAGCTCATGATGCCACTGTTGGGGAACGTTGCATGGGAAACAAAAAATTTCCTACGCACATGCAAGATCTATCCATGGTGATCAGCATCTACGAGAGGGAGAGTGGATCTACGTACCCTTGTAGATCGCTAAGCGGGAAGCGTTAAGAAACGCGGTTGGTGTAGTCGAACGTCTTCGCGATCCAAATCGCCGAGCATCCCGTGATCCAATCACGATTCGTCCCGCGATCCAATCACGTTCCATCCCGCGAACTCATCATGATCCATCCCGCGATCTCATCACGATCCGTCTCGCGATCTTGATCACGGTCCTTTCGATCTAGCGCAGAACGGACGACACCTCCGCGTTCAGCACACGTGTAGCTTGATGACGATCTCTGCCTTCTTGATCCAGCAAGAGGGAGCAGAGACGTAGAATAGTTCTCCGGTAGCGTGACGGTGCTCCGGCGATGGTGGTGGAGCTATTCCGGCAGGGCTTCGCCTAAGCACTGTAGAAAACCGATCTAGAGGAGAAACTATGCACTAGAGGAATGGGCAGCACGTAGCTAAAAATCTTGTTCCAAAAATCCTAAAACCTCTAGTATATATAAGAGGAAGAGAGGAGGTGGCTTTGCCCTCAAGGGACCAGCCTTTGGGTTGGCCAAATCAAGGAGGAGTGGAGGACTCCTCCTCCAATCCTAGTAGGACTAGGATTCCTCCCTATTTTGCCTTTTTCCACCTTTTCTCTTTGGGTTTTCTCTCCCAGCCTCATGGACCTTGTGGAACTTCCACCAGCCCACTAAGGGCTGATATTTACTCTCCCACAGCCCATGTAGCCTCTTGGGACGAAATACCCCTCCTGATGGTCTCCCGGTACACTCCCGGCACTCCCGGTACACTACCGATGAGCCCAAAACTTTTCCGGCGACCAAAATAGGACTTCCTATATATCAATCTTTACCCCCGGACCATTTCGGAGCTCCTCGTGACATCCGGGATCTCATCCGGGACTCCGAACAACCTTAGGTCACCACCATGCATAACTCTATACTACCGAAACGTCACCAAACCTTAAGTGTGCAGACCCTGCGGGTTCGAGAACTATGTAGACATGACCGAGACACCTCTACGGTCAATAACCAATAGCGGGACCTGGATGCCCATATTGGTTCCTACATATTCTACGAAGATCTTTATCGGTCGAACCTCTATGTCAAGCATTCAGTTAATCCCGTATGATGTTCCCTTTGTTCTTCGGTATGTTACTTGCCCGAGATTCGATCATCGGAATCTCCATACCTAGTTCAACCTCGTTACCGGAAAGTCTCTTTACTCGTTCCGTAATACAAGATCCCGTGACTAACACTTAGTCACATTGCTTGCAGGGCTTATTGTGATGTTGTATTACCGAGTGGGCCCTGAGATACCTCTCCGTCGCACGGAGTACCAAATCCCAGTCTTGATCCATGCCAACTCAACAGACACCCTCGAAGATACCTGTAGAGCACCTTTATGGTCACCCAGTTACGTTGCGACCTTTGATACACACAAGGCACTCCTCCGGTGTTCGTGAGTTGCATGATCTCATGGTCATAGGAACATATACTTGACATGCAGAAAACAGTAGCAATAAACTGACACGATCATATGCTATGTTTGTTGTTTGGGTCTTGTCCATCACATCATTCTCCTAATGATGTGCTCCCATTATCAAATGACATCTCATGTCCATGGCCAGGAAACCTTTAACCATCTATGATCAACGAGCTAGTCTATTAGAGGCATACTAGGGACATGGTTTTGTCTATGTATCCACACATGCATCTAAGTCTCTGATCAATACAATTATAGCATGGATAATAAATGATTACCATGAACAAGGAAATATGATAATAACTAATTTATTATTGCCTCTAGGGCATATTTCCAAGAGTACCTTCATTGATACAATCAAGATCTGGCAGAAAGAATGGTTCTATATCACCGAACCATGGGACGAAGGCTTGGTGGTACCTGCCGAGTTCACATCTCGACCTCCTACGAGGTTAAACTCGTTGCTCAAGAAAGGCCTTGACTGGGAGTTGGACGCAGAGGTAAGATCGCTATAGAAGCGCATTTTGTCGATGATCATGGCGAAGATCGAGCTAGTCAATGTGGTTCTAGTCATGCTCCACCACTGTCGGGCATATACCCCGCGGTATGACCCGCCATGGCGACTCACAGGAGACCCGACCGAAGACATGGCATTCTTATTAAAGACCCGGCCGAAGATATGACATTCTTATTAAAGACCCGGCAAGCGAGTTACAGGATGACCAAGGCCCAAGACCCGGTTGGCACGCCAGCGCCAGGCGGCTCACGGGCAAAGACCCGGTGGGTGAGCCGACGCTAGGCGGCTCACAAGAGAAGACCCACAAGAGAAGGCCCGGAGAGAGAAGGATTCCATTAAAGGAAATAAGACCTGGAGTAGGATTCGTGAGAGACGAGTCCTAATTCTACTCCTAGTAGGACCCTATTTGTAAGCCTACCCTCTCCTCTTATATAAGGAGGGGTAGAGCACCCCTAGAGGGATAGATTCTCAAGAGACATAAGTCCTCAAGTTTAGACAACACAAGTTTAAAGATAGAGAGATTAGAGGCTCTCGTAATTAGAGATAGCGATTAGCACCCTTGTAACCGAGAGATCTTCATCGTCATCAATATCAGACAAGTAGGACGTAGGCTTTTACCTCGACTTGAGGGGCCGAACCTGGGTAAAAATCCGTGTCTTATCGATTCTGACCAACCCCTTCAAGCCGCCACATAGTTGCGTCTCGCCCCGAACCTAAGTCCATTAACCCGGACATCTGCCGTGAAAAAACCACGACAGTTGGCGCCCACCGTGGGGCCAGCGCATGGTGGTGTTGTGTTCTTGAAGGGAGCTCTCCCAGGAATCGAAGATCTTATGATTAAACGGACGAAGAAAAGTCGATGCCGAAGGATCTACATCTACTTCGAGTTCATCATTCAGACTAAGGGAACTGTCCGTGGTTATCCCTCTCGCTACTATAGGCGGTTTTCTCAGATCGATACATTCAACGGCAGATCGGTCATATGCCACGGCTGCAATGAGATCAACCTAAACTTTTTTAATCAAGGTCCATCAGCATACATGCAAGCCACCAAGGTTCGTTAAGTCCTTCACGTGCTACAAGCTCCAAGGAACAAATTGATATATTATTAAAATCTCTCAAGGAGCCAAGGCAAAAAGCTCAGCATCCCGTCAAAAATTTCTAGTTTAGATTCAATCTACATAGAAAACATGTCCGGTTGTTGCTGTGTTTACCTGTCCACATGCAGGAGATCTTGGCGGATTCGGATGGATGCACCAGCTCAAAAAGGAAAATATTAAACAGAGCATGATTTTGACACGGATCTAAGGTCGATACCGAAGAAAAATTCAAACACACGGAAACGAATTCACAGTCGGAGAAGGAACGTCCGCCTGAGCCGCCACCAGCTCAGCACGCAGCTGCTGCCGCGCCTCTCCCCACTGCACCAGATCCGCCCGTGGCTCCACCTCGCCACTCCTCGCCGGCTGGCTGCCGCTCGCCTCGCCCGACTATGCCGCCCCTGTGTGCCCAGCCTCCGCCTCTGTTATGATCCGCTGCGAGTCATCGCCGTAAGCTGCAGGCCCCGAGCCGGCCTACTCCGCCCCGCAAACACGAGCTTGCAAAACTCCGTGCCGGCCGGGTCGCCCCGCGCGCCTCCGCACTACCCACTCCTCCCGTGCCGCCTAAGCTGCCGGCCGCCGTGCTCCTCCCGCACCGCCCGCGCCACCTCGAGCCGCCCCCGCCGGCGCCGCTCGTGCCTCCATGAGCCGCTTCGCCGGCCCTAGCCTTGACGTCGCAGAACCACCGGCCCGAATCCGGGTCACCCCTCCTCTGCCGGGTCAACCGCCGCTACTCCTCGCCCGTTGCGGCGCCTTCGGCTCTCTACCGCGCCACGGCTAGGCACCTGCCCGTGCATGCCGCCGCTGCTCCTCGCCCGTTGCGGTGCCTCCGGCTCTCCTCCGCGCCACGGCTAGGCACCCGCCCGTGTGCGCCGCCGCTGCTCCTCGCCCATTGCGGTGCCTCCAGCTCTCCTCCGTGCCACGGCTGGCAGTCGCCCGCATCACCGAGCCACCCGGCCGGGTCTTTGTCGAGGCACGCGCGAGCCACCAAGCCGCCCCTTCGCCGCTGACCTGCTATTACCGCTCTCGCCGGCTGCCTGAGCCGCCCGTTGGTCGTCAGCACCGTGTCGCCTCGCCTTCGCCCTGGCTCATGCAGTTGCGCACCGCCTTGAGCCACCCCCTGCCGGCTCATAGCCCCCGGTTGGCCACTCCCCTCGCGTGGGGAAGGAGAAAGTGGGGGAGCATTGGATAAGAAGGAAGTGGATAAAAAAAGAAGGGGGCAGCTATCCTTTCCAAGCACAAAAGACGAGGATCGATGGCAGCATCTGGCAGGGTCCTCAAAGCGGTCAAACAAAAATATCCTTTATATGCATACATGGGTCAAACAGAATTCAGCAAACTGCAACAAAAGGTGATTTGCAGACGCTATATACGGATCATCCATCGACCCGAAGAATCAGGTGAAATCCATCTGATCTGTTTTTATTAATGTATTTTCTTTCTTTCGAGGACAATTACTCCGGCTCTTGTCATATATCTTATACAGGAAAATTATTCATGAGCCGTTATACCTCGGAGATGGAGTGCATGCCGTCGTCTTTGTGTCGCGGTGCTCAACGGGCGCTTATGAGCCACCTAATGGATGCGGCAAGCCGCCACATTCGCGATATGGGCTTTAACAACCACGCCATGGCCGTCTCTCACCATTGCGCTGGTTTACAACGTTGTGGCTGATTCTCACCACCACGCCGGTTTATAATATCTGTGGCCGTCTCTTGCCACCGCGCCGGTTTACAACATTGTGGCCGACTCTCGCCACCCGCGTCGGCTCACAATGACCTCACCGTCTCTCATCATCCGTGCCGGCTTACAATGTCGTGGCATCTTTCACAAACATCACCGGTTTATAATGCCGCGTGCTCATCGATAGGAGCCGCCCGACGGAGAGGCACGCAAGTCGCCACTACAATATGGTTCACTTCAAACAAACAACCGGAACGAATCATCGACTGGATCATTAAAGCAATTCATACGGGATCGGTTATAACCCGCCACGGACAACCTCAACTTTCGATGAAGACTCTCAAGCCGCCTCTTCGAGTCAACTTGAGACTCGGGGGCTACAGACATGGCAAGACACATTTGGTCATTTTTAATGAGAAGCCCGGATCTTTTGCCAAGATGAAATTTTCCGGCTCAACAAGTTTAAAGTCGAAGTGGTTTGTGACCCGCCGAAAGCTCTTACCAGTCAATCTCGCTTTAGAGACCCTGAGCCGGTTCACAGAGTTGACGGCCAATGGCGCTTTAGAGACCCTGAACTGATGTTACTCTTACCAGTCAATCTCGTTTTAGAGACCCTGAGCCAGTTCACAAATTTGACGGCCAATCTCGCTTTAGAGACCCTGAACTACTGTAAGTTAAATAATTGAGCTCTTATCAGTCAATCTCACCTTAGAGACCCTGAGCCGGCTCACAGAGTTGACGGCTAATCTCGCTTGAGAGACCCTGAACTGGTATGATGCATAGTTTGAGTACATTAAGCACTGTTGCTGATGGAGGCTTCTTACCTTTGGTATAGCTTAAAAAATTCCCCTAAGGCAACAACGTGTACTTCGAATTCCAGTTTCTTATCAACTGCGGCCATCGAAGGGGGCTTCTTACCGATGGGTATCGCTTATCTCACCCTAATGGTCGACTTTATGCCACTTCTAGTTACTTATTAACCACGGTTGTCGAAGGGGGCTTCTTACCGACGGGTTCGCTTATCTCACCCTAACAACCGGCGTTTACGCCAAAAATAGTTGCGGAAGGAGGCTTCTTGCCATTGGGTATAGTTTACATAAGCCCTTCACGTAGCCGGCTGGTACAATTACTAGTCGCGGCTGTCGAATGGATGCTTCTTACCATAAGGTATAGCTTACATAATACCATCGGCAGCCGGCCCTATTCAACATTGGCTGATTGGAGGAGGCTTCTTGCCTTCGGGTATAGCTTACATCACCCTCCAACGGCAGGCTTTCTTGAGCTGCGATTGTCAGTAGAGGCTTCTTACCTTTGGTATAGCTTACATAAACCTATTGACAACCGGTATTGGAATACAATGGATAAAGTATTTGCTGTTAAAAGGAGGTTTTTTACCATCATGGTACAGTTTACATCACCCCTCATGCAGCCGGCTGTAGGCCGCTTCAAGTTCATCAACAGTCGCCGTTGTCGATAGAGGCTTCCTACCGTCAGGTATAGCTTACATATATCCTAAGACAACCGGCTCTTAAAAGAAATTATTTGCAAAGGGAGACTCATGTTATCCTGAAAAGTTGCTGGCTTTAGGCCGCTTCCGGCTCTTCATTGGCCGCGGTTGTCAATGGAGGCTTCTTACATTGGAGTACAACTCATATTACCCTACGACAACCGGTCATCAACAGAGTTCATAAGACTCGGAGTCATGCTACTCCGGTTGACATCTCACTGGTGGATTATTCAAGGGGGGCTTCCCACCTCCAGGTAAACATGCCGGCTTATAAAAGCCAGATCAGAGCAAGATTATGAGAAAGGAGCAATGTTATGAAAGGTATGAACATCTCCGGGTTGAGCTTCTTCAACCCGCCCTCACAACAATGCAGAATGTATTCTGTCTTGTTTATTTTTTGCAGGTATTATCTTAATATGAGCCGCCATTAAATATTTGGCAAGAGCAAATGGATCTTTTAATAGCCAACATGGCTAGATCTTCATGGTTATCATAACCAGTGTTAAATGATTGGGGTTTTTAAGCCAGCTCGGAGAAATTTATTATTTTTCAAGAGTCGCCCTATCAGATATAATGTCGTGTCATCTAAATTGACCAGCTCTCGGATTTCTTCAATTGTGCTCTGTAGTAATCTACAACACTCATGGATTTCTTCAATATATATTTTGCCGGGTTGCATCACAGCCACGGGCAGGGATTTCATGTCAAAGGACAAAGGAATTATTCCAGGATATTCATTCCGGGTTATATTACAACCACAGTCAAAAGATTCATTCAACAAATTGTGGTGAGTCATATTATTTTCACATAGTCCCGAGTCGCCGCAGGCAGACGACCCGACACTTGGGGGCTACATTATTCAAGTCCAAGTTTATATCAATTATGCAAGTCCCATGTCGCTGCAAGCATGCACCACGGCACTTGGGGGCTAATGCAAGCCGGTTTTCAAATCATTACATTGTCAAGCAAGACCCTATTATCTCAAAGAGATGACCCGGTCCTTCTATATTTTCTCAAGAATATGAGTCGGCCTTTCCATATTTTTATAAGTCCCAACCCAGTAAATTCTTACTGACCCGGCGCTTGGAGGCTACACCGCTCAGATCAAAATTTTCTAAAGTCCCAAGTCGCCGCAGGCGTGCGACCCGGCACTTGGGGGCTACAGTATTCAGCCGGTTAAGCAGATTATAAGGTTCAAATTGAAGACCCAGCACATCACATTCTGATGAGCCGGCCCTTGGGGGCTACACCCGCCGAAGCTTTCTAATGAGCCGGCCCTTGGGGGCTACACCCGCCGAAGCAGTATAAGGTATAAAACAGTTATAAGTCCCAGGTTGCTGCAAGCAGGACAACCCGGCACTTGGGGGCTACACAGTCCAAAATGTTATTTGCAAAGAACCAAGTTATCATGGATAATCTTGGAGCTTGGGGGCTACAGGTAATATGGACATATCAAAAACTTTCAGGAGAATTTTCAAGATTTTAATTATGGAGTTGAGCTGTTAGACCCGGTGTCTTCAGCATTTATGACCCGGAATTATCAAAAGATCATAACCCGCCAGATTTTATAAGTCGCCTTGTTTTACAACAATGGAAGTCCGGCTTTACATCAGATGGATTTTCATCTCAATATTTTTATCAAGTCAGCTGGATTCTATTTATTTGACCCGGAGTCAACAATGATAATGAACCGGTATCATCAATGATTATAACCCAGCGGAGATCACCCGCCAAAGAGCATTGGAAGCCAGCTCAATGGCATATGGGTATTCTATTCTCAATATTTTTCAAAAGGACATTGACAAGCAAGATGATTATCAAGACGACTCATTCATATGCAGCAAAGACCCGGATTTCTGAGGGGTTATTTTATAAGCCGGCCGAGGCAAGCCGGCCACTTAACATATTTGCTATTCCTATTTCAGGAGGTTACCATGAATAAATTCAAGATAACCTGGGGGCTAATGTCGGGGATATACCCCACGGTATGACCCGCCCTGGCGACTCACAGGAGACCCGGCCGAAGACATGGCATTCTTATTAAAGACCCGGCCGAAGATATGACATTCTTATTAAAGACCCGGCAGGCGAGTTACAGGATGACCAAGGCCCAAGACCCGGCTAGCAGGCAGCGCCAGGAGGCTCACGGGAGAAAGACCCGGTGGGTGAGCCGGCACTAGGCGGCTCACAAGATAAGACCCACAAGAGAAGGCCCGAAGAGAGAAGGATTCCATTAAAGGAAATAAGACCCGGAGTAGGATTCGTGAGAGACGAGTCCTAATTCTACTCCTAGTAGGACCCTATTTGTAAGCCTACCCTCTCCTCTTATATAAGGAGGGGTAGAGCACCCCTAGAGGGACAGATTCTCAAGAGACATAAGTCCTCAAGTTTAGACAACACAAGTTTAAAGATAGAGAGATTAGAAGCTCTTGTAATTAGAGATAGCGATTAGCACCCTTGTAACCGAGAGATCTTCATTGTCATCAATATCAGACAAGCAGGACATAGGCTTTTACCTCGACTTAAGGGGCCGAACCTTGGTAAAAATCCATGTCTTCTCGATTCCGACCAACCCCTTCAAGCCTCCACATAGTTGCGTCTCGCCCCGAACCTAAGTCCGTTAACCCGGACATCTGCCGTGACAAAACCACGACAGCTGGCGCCCACCATGGGGCCAGCGCATGGTGGTGTTGTGTTCTTGAAGGGAGCTCTCCCAGGAATCGAAGATCTTATGATTAAAAGGACGAACAAAAGTCGATGCCAAAGGATCTACATCTACTTCGAGTTCATCATTCAGACTAAGGGAACTGTCCGTGGTTATCCCTCTCGCTACTACAGGCGGTTTTCTCAGATCGATACATTCAACGGCAGATCGGTCATATGCCACAGCTGCAATGAGATCAACCTAAACTTTTTTAATCAAGGTCCATCGGCATACATGCAAGCCACCAAGGTTCGTTAAGTCCTTCACGTGCTACAAGCTCCAAGGAACAAATTGATCAATACAATTATAGCATGGATAATAAACGATTACCATGAACAAGGAAATATGATAATAACCAATTTATTATTGCCTCTAGGGCATATCTCCAATAGTACCTTCATTGATACAATCAAGATCTGGCAGAAGGAATGGTTCTATATCACCGAACCATGGGACGAAGGCTTGGTGGTACCTGCCGAGTTCACATCTCGACCTCCTACGAGGTTAAACTCGTTGCTCAAGAAAGGCCTTGACTGGGAGTCGGACGCAGAGGTAAGATCGCTGTAGAAGCGCATTTTGTCGATGATCGTGGCCAAGATCGAGCTAGTCAATGTGGTTCTGGTCATGCTCCACCACCGTCTTTTCCCTGCTAGTGTTGGGCCTCCTCAATGTGGGCCTATCAATTTGAGGACCAGCCTACAGAGCAAATATTCACTCACACTACCCACCAGAAGTTGTGGAATGCATTATTCAAACCCAGAAGAGCTGGCCAGCCCAGGAGGAGGACTTGGGCCTAAGCGCCGATAACCCTCCTACCCAGGTATGATATAAGTTTAATACTCCGGCCCTATTATCTGACAAAGAGCAGAAAAACCTCCCTCTTATCTATACAGACATGGGTAAGCAAGGTCGTCAAAATGGACTATCCGACCCCACAGCCCGAAGGTCCCGGGTCGGATCTGCTGACATCGATGCTCGTCGTTGTGCCGTACATAGCACCGAAGAAGAAGGAAAAGAAGAAAACCGAGAAGGCCTCTGCATAAGGGCCTTCCGGACACTATGTCCGAGGAAACCCATACCTCCTCTACTCATGAGGAAGAGCACAAGGATGGGGGGAAGGTGATTCCCCCTCACAAGAAAGAGGGCGGCGTCGCTGGACGCCGTGGAGGATCTACCTCCTCCTGCCCCAAAGAGGGTGTGTCGGCCAAGGTTTATCCTGGCCGATGACAACTCGGACTCTGATGTTGAGTCCGAGGACTTTGAGCGGGTTCCCCGAAGGAAGCTAAAGGTCAAGCCCCCATCCCAAAGGTACGAATACGAAGACCCTCTAGGTCATTTATGTAAAGTTTTTAATGTTTTAAATGGACGAATGCCTTTTAATCTGCAACCCACCACATGTTCTCCCCACTGACCAAGTATCCACCCATCGAGCTGGCGGAGAGTGGGACTACATCACACCCCACACCTCCAGGGGCTTCGAAAGAGGCCGCGGAGGTGTTATCACATCGGGCTCGTTCAGAGCCGAACACAGGCGGTCACCCGGGGCGTTTGGGTATTTTGATTATTTTGGTTCGGTTAGTTCGGTTTATGGGTAATTTGGGTACTTAAAAATGGAACCGAAATTTTTTCTGCCAAAAAAAATACCCGAACCCAAATTACCCAAAATTTTGTTTCGGCTAATTCGGGTACCCAAAAACCCCGAAATATTCGGAGCACACGTCAACTTTTGGTATGAATAATTTGGCTAGTCTAGATATTTAGGGTAGTATGGGTATTTTAGATAGTATGGGTAACACGATAGTGTAATAATAGGATGAATAATGTGGGTAGTATTTATAATTCAGGTAGTATGGGTATTTCGAGTTTTCCAGACTAAAACCCGAACCCTAACCCGAAAACCGAATAGGCAAGAAATGATAACCGAACCCTAACCCGATATCCGAATTACCCGACAATTCGGGTAATTTGGTTCGGTTTGGGTTCGGGTAATGGGTTAGGGTACCCAAATGCCCAGGGTGAATAGGCGGTGGGGTCAATGATGTCATGGTCGAGGTCAATGCCTCTACTGCCGAAGACCAGGAGGAGGAAAATCTCCTGGCTGCTGATGAGGGAGGACAGAGGAATGTCCAGTCCTCTCTGAGGACATCTCTGGAGTGCACTGTGCCTCCGGAGCTACCAGCTCAATCCCCCATTGGAGATCGAGTTGGCCGGTCGTCATCGGTGCCACCCATGACTGGGTCACCGGTCATGATGGAGGAAGCTATATCAAGCGCCTCCATCTCCGAGGGTCACCGCACTCTTATGGGCGCTGTTTTGCAAGGCATTCAGTCCGTTGATAGCGGGCTAAAAGAGGCCTTCAATGGTCTCTTGACGGGTTTCAAGGTGAGACACGTAATACCCTTTTCCTGAAAAAATTAATTTTATTAAGTTTGTGCTATCTTTATATATATAGTAGCCCCCGAGCCCTAGGTGGGTTTGGAAAAGAAAACCACTTACGGGACAAATACCCGAGAATGACTAACGATGCACAAGGCACCATTTGTCCCGCACTGTTCTAAGAGCCCTTAAGAGAACCTAGCACAGGGTCATGTTATGACGGCTCGGGAGTTTGAATGTACCTAACCTCTTGTTTATTTTTGTAGGTCTCATCAATGGCAGCGGCCGTCAATGTCGCAGAACTTGCCGAGCTAAATCAGAAGGTCAATATCTCTGAAGAGGAGCTTGATTGTCTGAACAAGAGGTTCGATGAGGCGCAAGGTAAGCCGAATTGTAATATCTGGGATGTCCATCATTAGTGATCCACACTGGTAACCCAGTGTGATTATTTATTTATTTCTTCCACAGCGTCAGCTATGGAGGCCGAGAACCTTAAGGCTGAGCAAAAAAAGATGAAGTAGGAGGCCACGGATGAGAAGGCGGTAGCAAAGCAAGCAGTAGCCGCACTATCCGCATTAAAAACTGTGAGCGATAAGCATGAGGCCCGGGTGGAGGATGTGCAGTAGGAGGTCAAGGATGCCAGCATGAAGTGCGGGGCCCTTGAGCATACAGTAAAAGAGCAGGCCACCGAGCTATCCACGCTGAAATCTGAGCTCCAAAAGGAGCGGGTGGATAGGCGGTTCTTTGAAGAAGAAGTCCGCCAAGTCAAGGCGGTCCTGGATGGTAAGCCATATTTACTATAGTGTGCCTTTGGTGGTAGCAGGTTTGCATTGCTCACCCAGGTGTGGCTTTCCTCAGGCGTTTGTTCCAACCTCCAAAGGAGTGCAACGGATGGGAACAAATTCTATGCTTCGCGGGATGAGGACGATGAGGCTCGGCTATTCTGGGCACAGTTTGAAGCCCCCGAGCACTCTCCTCTTCTGATCGAGTAGATGAAGCAACTGATGGAGCTGCACAGCATGGCGGAGCCGGCCATGGCGGATCTCTGTATGCGGCTATGGCCTACAGAGCCGTTGCCGAGTATTTACTTCGGCTTGGTGCAGAAACTATGTGATGCTGCACCTCGGATTGATGCTTTAAAGCGTTCTACATGCATCGAGGGAGCTTGGATGGCCTTTGCAAGGAGTATTGATGCACTAGCCAAAGCTCAAGCTGGCCAAGATGGCCATTGCACCTCCATCCCCTTGGAAAGGAGCATAGGCACCCCGAGCAATACTTCTCTGTAGTGATGGGGGTGCTCGGGCGATAGAGGCCCAATGCTCTAAGGATGTTTTTTATGAATGAGCATGCTGAAATATGTCCAAAGACCGTTAACGCTTTATAATGAGGCTGCATGGTTTATCATGTACTTTGAGTTTTGTATTTATTGTGACTCCCATGTGGCTGTTTTATCTGAAAGTTGCGAGTCGTTGGCTTCAGCCCCCACGTAGATACTATGCGACGTGTGCTACTTCTCGAGCATGCGTTGGTTTCCCGTGAAGAGGAACAGTTTGATGTAGCAAAGTAGATAAGTATTTCCCTCAATTTTTTAGAACCAAGGTATCAATCCATTAGGAGATACAAGCGAGTCACCAATAGATGTACATGCACAAAGAATCAAACTCTTGCACCCAACGCTATAAAGGGGTTGTCAATCCCTTCACGGTTACTTGCAAGGATGAGATCTAATAGAGATAGATATAATAGGATGCTTGAACGGAAAGTAAAACTAAAACTAAAAATAATGCAGCAAGTATTTTTGGTATTTCTGGTTTTAGATCTAAAAGAATAATATGGAAAATAGACCCGGGGGCCATAGGTTTCACTAGATGGCTTCTCCCATGATGGCAAGTATTACGGTGGGTGAACAAATTACTATCGAGCAATTGATAGAAGAGCGAATAATTATGAAGATATCCAAGGCAATGATTATACATATAGGCATCACGTCCGTGACAAGTAGACCAAAATGATTCTGCATCTACTACTATTACCGCACACATCGACCGACTCCTGCCTGCATCTGGAGTATTAAGTTCATGAAGAGCAGAGTAACGCATTGAGTAAGATGACATGATGTAGAGGGATAAAATAAAGGAATATGATGAAAACCCCATCTTTTGACCCTTGATGACAACAATACAATACGTGCCTCGCTACCCCTACTTTGTCACTGGGTGAGGACACCACAAGATTGAAGCCAATACTAAGCACTTCTCCCGTTGCAAGAATTACCAATCTAGTTGGCCAAACCAAACCAATAACTCGAAGAGACTTGCAAAGATATGAAATCATGTATATAAGAATTCAGGAAAGACTCAAATAATATTCATGGATAATCTGAACATAAACCCACAATTCATCGGATCTCGACAAACACACCGCAAAAGAGTATTACATCGGATAGATCTCCGTGAAGATCATGAAGAACAGGTATTGAGAAGCAAAGAGATATAAGAAGCCATCTAGCTACTAGACATGGACCCATAGGTATGTGGTGAACTACTCACACATATCGGAGGGGCAATGGAGTTGATGTAGATGCCCTCCGTGATCGAATCCCCCTCCGGCATATTACCAGAAAAGGCTCCAAGATTGGATCTCTCGGGAACGGAGGCTTCTGACAGCAGAAAAGTGTTTTCCTGGCTCGTCCTGATAATGATGGAATATTTGGGAATTTATAGGCTGAAGATTAGGGTTAGGGAAGCTGTCGCGGGCCCACAAGCCTGCCCGGCGCGACCTACCCCCTGGCCGCGCCCCTAGGTCTTGTGGCCCCACGGTGGCTCCTCTGCCTTGGTTCTCAACTCTCGTAGTTTGTATTCGTTCCAGAATAAATCATTTTGAAGGTTTTATTCTGTTTGGACTCCGTTTAATATTCCTTATCTGCGAAACTCAAAAACAAGGAAAAAACAGAAACTGGCACTAGGCTCTAGATTGATAGGTTAGTCCCAAAAATAATATAAAATAGCATATTAATGCATATAAAACATCCAAAACAGATAATATAATAACATGGAACAATCAAAAATTATAGATACGTTGGAGACGTATCAGCATCCCCAAGCTTAATTCCTGTTCGTCCTCGAGCAGGTAAATGATAAAAACAGAATTTTTGATGTGGAATGCTACCTAACGTATTTATCCATGTAATATTCTTTATTGTGGCATGAATATTCAGATTCGTAAGATTCAAAACAATAGTCTAATATTGACATAAAAACAGTAATACTTCGAGCACACCAACAAGGTAGTCGTGTCCTTTCGAAATAACATGGCCTTAGAAAGTCATCCCTACAAAATCATATGGTCTAGCTATGCTCCATCTTCCCCACACAAAGTATCTAAATCATGCACAACCCCGATGAACATGTCAAGCAATTGTTTCACACTTTTGGTGTTCTCAAACCTTTTCAACTCTCACGCAATACATGAGCGTGAGCCATGGATATAGCATTATAGGTGGAATAGAATATGGAGGAGGTGCAAGGGGGAAATGGAGAAGATAGTCTCACATCAACTAGGCGTATCAACGGGCTATGAAGATGCCCGTTAATAGATATCAATGTGAGTGAGTAGGGATTGCCATGCAACAAATGCACTTAGAGCTATAAGTGTATGAAAGCTCAAAAAGAAAACTAAGTGGTCGTGCATAATGAATATCCACTAGTTATATGAAAGTGACAAAATAGGAGACTCTCTATCATGAAGATCATGGTGCTACTTTGAAGCACAAGTGTGGGAAAAGGTAGTAGAAATTGTCTCGTCTCTCTTTCTCTTATTTTTTTTCTGTTGGTGGGCTTCTTTTATTATTTTTTTGTTTGGGCTTTTCTGGCCTCTTTTATTTTTTGTAAAGTCCGGATACTCATCCCAAACTTGTGAGGGAGTCATAGACTCCATCATCCTTTTCTCTCACGGGACAATGCTCTATTAATGAAAAATCATCACACTTTTATTTACTTATAACTCAAAGAAAAAGAAATTACAACTCGATTCCTATGACAAAATATGACTATATGCAATATGAAGTGATGATGCAAGTCATAGAAAAACTACATGGTGGAAGTTGCATGGCAATATATCTCAGAATGGCTATGGAAATGCCATAATAGGTAGGTATGGTGGCTGTTTTGAGGAATATATGGTGGCTGTTTTGAGGAAGGAGGGTTTGGTGTACTGGTGAAAGTAGCGCAGTACTAGAGAGACTAGGAAAGGTGGAAGGGTGAGAGTGCTTATAATCCATGGACTCCACACTAGTCATAAAGAACTCACATACTTATTGCAAAAGTCTATTAGTTATCAAACAAAGCATTAGACGCATTCTCCTAGGGGTGAGGTTGGTAGGAGTTAACCATCGCGCGCTCCCGACCCTCACACAAAGGTCGACAATCATTAAACAAATCATGCTCCGACTTCATTGCATAACAGTTCACCATACATGCATGCTACGGGAATCACAAGCTTTAACACACGTATCTCTTCCAATTCACAACTACTCACTAGCATGAATCTCTATTACCATCCCTATTATCTCAAAACTATATGCAAGGAATTAAATTTCTCATAGTTTTTAATGCACTTAATATGAAAGTTTTTATTATATCCCTCTTGGATGCCCATTATATTAGGACTAAGTTCATAACCTAAAGAAATTACCATGTTGTTTTAAGAAACTCTCAAAATAATATAAGTGAGGAACTAGAGTTCAATAATCTCTATAAAATATAACACCACCATGTTCTATAAAGATATAAGTGAAGCACTAGAGTAACATTGCCTAGCTCAAAAGATATAAGTGAAGCACATAGAGTATTCTAACAAATTCACGATTCAGCGTGTCTCTATCAAAAGATGTGTGCATCAAGGATGATTGTGGGAAACTAAAAAGCAAAGACTCATATCATACAAGACGCTCCAAGCAAAACAAGTATCATGTGGTGAATAAAAATATAGTCTCAAGTAAATTTACCGATGGATTGAAGACGAAAGAGGGGACGACTTCCGGGGCATCCCCAAGATTTGGCTTTTTGGTATACTTGAATATTACTTGGGGTGCCTTGGGAATCCCCAAGCTTAGGCTCTTTCCACTCTTTATTCCATAGTCCATCAAATCTTCACCCAAAACTTGAAAACTTCATAACACAAAACTCAACAGAAAACTCATGAGATCCGTTAGTATAAGAAAAATAAATCACCACTTTAGGTACTGTTGTGAACTCATTATTCATTCATATTTGTGTAATATCTACTGTATTCTGACTTCTCCATGACTCATACCCGCCGATACGACCCATAGATACATTGAAATAAGCAAACAACACAAAGAAAACAGAATCTTTCAAAAACAGAACAGTCTGTAGCAATTTGTAAACTTGAAATACTTCTGGAATTCTAAATATTCTGAAAATTTAGGACAGTCAGGTAAATTTGTATATAAATCTTGTGTAAAAATTTCAGATCAATTTGAGGCTCTGAAAATTTAGAAACTTCCTGGACTGAGCGCAAAAGTTTCTGTTTTTCGGCAAGATCAAATCAACAACTACCATAGATCACCCCAAAGGTTTTACTTGGCTCAAACACTAATTAAAACAGAAAAACACAATTACTACAGAAGTAATAATGTGCAAAACACACCAAAACAGAAGTAAAAAGCAGAAAGCAAAATAAAATTGGGTTGCCTCCCAACAAGCGCTATTGTTTATCGCCCCTAGCTAGGCATAACGATTTCAATGATGCTCACGTAAAAAGTAGTAGTTGAGATATGCAAAAGAGCATCATGAATAGCATTAACAACACGTTTAAGTCTAACCCACTTCCTATGCATAGGTATTTTTCGAGCAACAATTTATGGGAACAAGAATTAACTAGTATAGGAAGGCAAAACAAGCATAACTTCAAAACTTTGAACACATAGAGAGGAAACTTCATATTATTGTCATTCCTACAAGCATATGTTCCTACCACATAATAAATTTTAGTAGAATCATGAAGAAATTCAACAATATAACTATCATATAAAATTTTCTCTTCATGATCCACATGCATGGAAAGTTGATACTTTTCCAAAATAATGGGATCAATAATGCCTAAAGTTGACACTCTTCCAACCCCACTTTCAATATCATATTAATCATGAGTATTAAATAAATTATCAAGATCATAAGAAGCATTATCACCCCAATCATGACCATTGCAATAAGTAGTGGTCATGGCAAACTCATCAAACATAGCATCCCCAAGCTTGTAGTTTTGCATATCATTAACATAATTGACATTAATAAAATTTATAACAATATCATTTCAATCATGCTTTTCATTCAAGGAAACATCGTGAATCACTTCATCACAATTTTCAGATTCACGAATATCAAGCAAAACTTCATAGATATAATCAAGTACACTCAACTCACTAGCAATTGGTTCATCATAATTTGGTCTTTTGAAAAGATTAGCAAGTGGATGATTATCCATAACAATAGATTTTTAGCAAGCGAAGATGCAAGCAAATAGGAAACACATGGCAACACAAGCAAACAAAAGAGATCTGGCGAGAAAAAGGCAAACAACAAAGAGGGCGAATAAAACGGCAAATTGGTGAAGTGGGGGAGAGGAAAACGAGAGGCAAAAGGAAAATAATGTAAATGCAAGAGACGAGTTTGTGATGGGTACTTGGTAGGATTGATGTAGATCTCCCCGCAACCAAACCAGAAATTGGAAAGTTGAAGAGAGAGTTCTTATCTTGACTTGCTATGTATCTCCTCGACAACGACGCCAGAAATCCTTCTTGCTACTTCTCCAGCATGCGTTGGTTTCTCGTGAAGAGCAACGGTTTGATGCAGCAAAGTAGATAAGTATTTCCCTCAGTTTTTGAGAACCAAGATATCAATCTAGTAGGAGATACAAGCCAGTCACCAATAGATGTACATGCACAAAGAATCAAACTCTTGCACCCAACGCTATAAAGGAGTTGTCAATCCCTTCATGGTTACTTGCAAGGATGAGATCTAATAGAGATAGATATAATAGGATGCTTGAATGGAAAGTAAAACTAAAAGTAAAAATAATGCAGCAAGTATTTTTGGTATTTTTGGTTTTAGATCTGAAAGTATAATATGGAAAATAGACCCCGGGGCCATAGGTTTCACTAGATGGCTTCTCTCATGATGGCAAGTATTACGGTGGGTGAACAAATTACTGTCAAGCAATTGATAGAAAAGCGAATAATTATGAAGATATCCAAGGCAATGATTATGCATATAGGCATCACGTCCGTGACAAGTAGACCAAATGATTCTGCATCTACTACTATTACTCCACACATCGACCGACTCCTGCCTGCATCTAGAGTATTAAGTTCATGAAGAACAGAGTAACGCATTAAGTAAGATGACATGATGTAGAGGGATAAAATCAAGGAATATGATGAAAACCCCATCTTTTTACCCTTGATGGCAACAATACAATACGTGCCTCGCTACCCCTACTTTGTCACTTGGTGAGGACACCGCAAGATTGAACCCAAAACTAAGCACTTCTCCCATTGCAAGAATTACCAATCTAGTTGGCCAAACCAAACCAATAACTCGAAGAGACTTGCAAAGATATGAAATCATGCATATAAGAATTCAGGAAAGACTCAAATAATATTCATGGATAATCTGAACATAAACCCACAATTCATCGGAACTCAACAAACACACCGCAAAAGAGTATTACATCGGATAGATCTCCGTGAAGATCATGAAGAACATGGTATTGAGAAGCAAAGAGATAGAAGAAGCCATCTAGCTACTAGCCATGGACCCGTAGGTCTGTGGTGAACTACTCATGCATCATCGGAGGGGTAATGGAGTTGATGTAGATGCCCTCCGTGATTGAATCCCCCTCTGGCACATTATCGGAAAAGGCTCCAAGATTGGATCTCTCGGGTACGGAGGCTTCTTGCGGAGGAAAAGCGTTTCGTGGCTCGTCCTGATATTTGGGAATTTATAGGCTGAAGATTAGGGTTCGGGGAGATGCCGTGGGCCCACAAGCCTGCCCGGCACAGCCTACCCCCCTGGCCGCGCCCCTAGGGCTTGTGGCCCCGTGGTGGCTCCTCTGCCTTGGTTCTACAGCTCGTAGTTTCCTTTCATTCTAGAAAAAATCATTCCGAAGGTTTTATTTTGTTTGGACTCCGTTTAATATTCCTTATCTGTGAAACTCAAAAACAACGAAAAAATAGAAACTAGCACTAGGCTCTAGATTAATAGGTTAGTCCCAAAAATAATATAAAATAGCATATTAATGCATATAGAACATCCAAAACAGATAATATAATAGCATGGAACAATAAAAAAGTATCGATACGTTGGAGACGTATCAACGTGTTTCTGCCTACACTATGACCCTTAGCCGAGGTATGGGTGCCCAAAGGTGGTAGTGCGAGGGGAACGAGGCAATCGGACTATGATGCTTTATCGCTTTCACTTAGCCGCGAGATCTTAGAAAAAAAAGTGGGGGATGATGACTAGCCCCCAGTGTTTTGTGATGTTCGGATGTACTGAGACTAAAACCAGCATCACATGTTTTGTACAAGTACGAAACCCATGATATGACATGGAATAACCTCTATCATTTTTTTAGTATGACACTCATGCTCGGATTTGCAGACCGGTTCTCACTCACTATGACAATCAGTTTCCGACTTTCTCCCTTGAGGTGCTTGACCAGGCAAGCTGGAAGCACAATCGCAGTGGTTCTTCCTTTTCCCTTTTAGCCGAATGAGCGGAACGTAAGAGGGAAAACACAGGAGCCGGGAAACCCAACTATTGACCCAAGACATAGTTCGGATCCAATGCATATAAACAAAAATCCAAGATGCCGAACACATGATCAATTGTGTCGGGGTGATGCTTAGGGTGGTATTTTAAATTCAGTCCCCCGGTCTATTAGCTGACTGCATCGTAATGTATACAGACCAGTTTCGCAAGAAGCGTCGATGAGGGAAGAATGGAGTTTTTAGCATAAAATATAGCGAAGAAGCCATGTACAATGGTCTATTATTTTCTCATTATTCTTATAACTCAAATTTCCGAAGCCATCGATTACAGGTACTTTGATGAGGGAGGAACAGGGTATGTAGCATAAAATATAGTGAAGAAGCCATGTATAACAGTCTGTTATTTGCTCATTAATTCTTATAACTCAAATTGCCGAAGCCATTGTTTACAGGTATTTGACGAGGAAATATAAAGTTTACAGAGGAGAGGTTATACCAGGGGTCTTCTATGGCTGGCTTGACGTTCTCGATGTGCCCAGTCGCATATCCGCTACTCTGCCCCCTAGGCAGTTGCATTCCTTTAAGGGTGATTGGTGTCAGCGATGGGACCTTGGGAAGAAGATCTTGAGAAGTCGCCGAAGTATGGATGAGCTTTACGCTTTAGCAGGTCCTTGATGGTACGTGTGGTTTGTCCAAGGACATGTATTAGCAGTAGTTCGGTCCAGCCGAACACTTTCCCTTTGGTAGTTGGTCCCCACTGCTGCCCATGGAATCTTGAGTACAAAGTTGTGCCGTCTTGACACATGTTTGATGGGCACTAGGGCTGTGCAATGAGGAGCATGTCCCTATTTCTGGGGAGAAGAAGATTCCGGGAGTTCGGACTCAGACTAAGCTCGTTTGTCAACCTTGTGTGCCTTTATGGAAGATTTCGGTGCTGGCCGATCGTCATCGTAATATAATTCGGCCACCAGGGCCAATGCATGTTCCTCACTTTGGAGAGAACGTTCTATGTTGCCAATGACAGTAATGACCCCCTTGGGCCCGGGCATCTTGAGCTTGAGGTATGCATAGTGTGGGACAATGTTAAAGCGAGCAAACGATGTGCGGCCTAGCAGGGTGTGATAACCGCTGCCGAAAGGGATAATGTCGAAGATCAAGTCCTCGCTGCGGAAGTTGCCGGGCGAACCGAACACTACTTCCAGGCTGATAGAGCCCGTGCACCGGGCTTCGACACCTAGGATCACTCCTTTAAAGGTAGTTTTGCTAGGTTTGATCCTTCGTGGATCTATACCATCTTTTTCACCGTGTCTGAGTAAATCAGATTGAGGCTACTTCCTCCGTCCATTAGGACTTTAGTGAGGTGATACCCACCGATAATAGGGTCTAGGACAAGGGTCGCCGAGCCCCCATGAAGGTTACTGGTCGGATGGTCTCGTCGATCAAAGGTGATCAGGTATGCCGACCATGGGTAATACTTTAGGGCTACAGGCTCTATGGCTAGACCTCTCGAAGGGCGCGCTTCCTCTCCTTTTTGGGTATGTGAGTGGCATATATCATGTTCGTAGTCTTTACCTCTGGAGGGAACTGCTTCTATCCTCCATGCTCGGACAGCGGGGCTTGTCATCGTCCTTGCTGCGTGGGCCCTTGCCTTGTTCTTCGGCTATGAGTTTGCCAGTTTGTTTGAACACCCAGCAGTTATGGTTGGTGCGGACGGTGGGCTTGTCTTGGGTGCCATGGATTTGGCAAGGCCTCTCCATGATTTTGTCTAGCGGGGTACGTCCATCATGATTGCCTTTAGAAGGCTTCTTTCGCTGCTTGGATCGGGGGTTGCAGAAACTGGCGTTAACGGCCATGTCGTCGGCATCATCGTAGTTGTACCGACGTTTACTATTGTTCCGTCATGGTTTCCTGTTTCCATCCCAGACTTCGGAGGTGTCGGGGTCTTCAGGGTTGTGGCTTCGTCTAGCTAGCCAGTTATCATCGCTTATGCCAAAGAGGATCATGAGTGATGTAAGGGCGGACATTGGTCCTAGGCTTGTCCTGACCGAGCTGGCAAGCCAGCCATTCGTCCTGAATATTGTGCCTGAAAGAGGCTATTGCCTCGGCATCTGGGCAATCGATGATCTGGTTTTTCTTGGTCAAGAACTGACTCCACATTTGTCAAGCTGACTCTCCTGCCTTCTAGACGACGTTGCTTAGGTCAAAGGAGTCTGGCGGCCATAAATAGGTGCCCTGGAAGTCAGATCAGAATATGTCCTCGAGATCCTCCCAACGGCTGATTGAATCCTTGAGGAGACAGTTTAGCCAGTGTTGAGCTGGGCCTTTGTGTTTTAGGGGCAAATATTTGATGGCGTGGAGATCATCTCCTCGTGCCATGTGAATGTGGAGAAGGAAATCCTCGATCCATGTGGCTAGGTTTGTCATCCCGTCGTATTCTCAATGTTCACGGGTTCAAACCATTCCGAGAACTGATGCTCCATCACCTCGTCGGTGAAGCACAATGCGTGGGTAGCGCCTCTGACCCGCGCTATGTCCCGCCTGTGGTCGGCACCTGATCTGGCCGGGTATTGTTCCCGACTTCTGTTGTTGCGGTCGAGCGTAGGCTGGTATCCGTCTCGTCTATTGGGGGAGTACCCTCTGGATCAGTAAATGGATCTTGTGTGGCCTGTTCTATAATCCAGGTCATTTCGCAGGTCGTACCTATCGTCAGGCTCTATTGGCTCTTTTCCCCTTCCGTGGGGTATCGCCGTCCTATAACTGGCATCGCCAGCCGTCCTATCTCGTCCTCGAGGAGGGTGGTCCGGCTAGTCGTATGGAGTGTTCTTGGGAGACGGTGTATTAGGGACCTCGTCATCAAACTTCCGCAACAGCCATCGGCATGGATAGCTCTTGGGTTGGTCCAATAGACCGGTACCGTACCCTTCCTCGGCTGATAGGAAGATCATCCATCTATCATGAGGGTATCTTGTTCGGCCTTAAGCTATCGTTCTTTTGCCTTCAGGCTTCGGGCAGTGGCTATAAGTTGTTGCCTAAACCATTCCTGATCCTCAAGGTTTTCTGGGACGGTGAAGTCTTCGGCTTCTAGGATGCCCTCCCCCTCGACAGGGGGAGGTAGTTGTTATCCTCGAAATCTTTGAGATCCTCAAGGTCATGCTGATCTTCCGGCCCCTCCTGGTCCTCTAGCGGCTGCTCGGGGATATCGGTATCGCCAAGGTCTTCCGGTGTCATTTCCTCTGGTGTCAGCGATGACTTCCCTTCCCATTTTTGCCATTGATCATTTGCTCTATTTCCGGCGCCTTGGCGGCTCTTCACATGATTTGTAGCCATTGTTTTCGGGTGTGTGCCCGCCCTTATCGATTGGAGTATCTACCATGTATACGTCATAGGTGGGGGTGGCAGTCCATCGCCCGGTGTCATGGTTTTGTCATGGCAGATGTACGAAGACTTAGGTTCGAGGCCATCCCTAAGGCGGTGGACTCAAAGGGGTTGAGCGGGACGAGAGACACGGGTTTACCCGAGTTCGGCCCCTCGGGAAGAGGTAAAATCCTACGTCCTGCTTCGTGTTGTATTGATTGGGTATCGATTACGAGGGAGCGGATTCGCTTGACCTATCCATCGATCAATTGGTTTCTGTCCTAAGCCGCCCCAGGGACTCACCTTTATATAGGTAGGTCGAGGCCCTGGGGTTACAAGAGTCCAAACCAACTAGTACAACGTATGTGACCCTGTCTCTAAGCTGCCTTGCCTTCTTTGGCAAGCCGTCTTCGGGGACTTACACGCCTGGGTCTCGCGCCATCTTCCGTCTGTGGGCCTTCATCTTGGCCCATCTAGTAAGTCACCATGTGGCCTTGCCTTCAATCCTCATGCCCACTTTAAGGGTCTTGACTATGAGCCGCCAGGCGTGACCCGGCCCCTCCTGGGCGGGTCTCGTCATGGGGTTATATCTCCAAAATTAGGCCCGAGATTGATTTGAACTTGTTCATGTCAATCTTCAAATTCATTCGGCGGCGAGTCTCACGTCCTTGTTACCTAAAAGAGAAAAATTCATAACCCGCCATAACCATGGATGACGTCGTCTTGGACACGTCAAAAAGATTCTGTGCCGTTGCAACGGATCGTCTCATTAAACGGTCGGCCCAAAAATTGAGGCGTCTCCTTCGGTTAATCATCATTACACCTCCTCGATTCTTGTGTGGAATGTTGTTATCCCATCTCATAAATAGGCAAGTGAGGGGTCTTATTTCTTTTATCTTCTCTGCCGCCACCATCTCTCTTCTTCTTCTTCTTCTTGCTCTAGCACTCTTGCGTCTGAAGCTCCGCTGTCGGCGCACGTTTCTCATCTACACCAATAACGGTCGTTGCATCGCCCTGATCGGACCAGAGCTCTTCGATGTTTTGCCGCTTCACGGGATCCATTTAGGTTCTTCCTCTCCTCCTTCATGGATTTGCATTAGACCACTGGAGCTTTTCCGATTCCTCCGTTGTTTCACCAGAAACCCCACTGTAGATTTGAGAACAAGAACACCGTAGATTTGAGAACAAGAACACCATAGGCTCTAGTCCATTTATGAGATGCTCCATTTAATAGGTCTGAGATACTCAACATAGATCCTTTCTTGGGCAAATGTTATGTATGAATGGTTTGCACTTCTGCTGCCCTTTTTTGTTCACAATATATTTTCTTTTTCTTCATCCCTAGATCTTGTAGCGGTCGCCGTAATTGAGGAAATCTATTTGCGCATACTTAGTAGAATTTCCACTAGCTGTTCTCTGTTAACCCACCAATCTACTACCGACTCTCACAATAATTTTGACCCGCCAAATATCATTACCGCTAGCTGTAACTGTTCCATTGTGAGATTTCTTACCCCGCCGAATTTATTCCCCTTGACAGATCTTAAACCTCCATCATGTCAAAAGCCCCTCCATCTTGTGACTGGGTTGGTTCTGGAGTTACTGAATCATTTCTCCCTGACCTCATGGAAATGGGTGTCTTGCCGGCTCAGAACGTTGTTCACTAGCGGGTTCCAGGGCCAGAGGTCACACCCATCCCTCAGGAAGGGGAAGTGGTCATACTTGTTGATCATCTCCTCCGAGGTTTTAGCCCACCCGGGTCAAAGTTTTTCTGGGCTGTCCTTCACCTTTTCAAACTCCATCCTCAAGACATAGGTCCCAATTCTGTCACCAATATGTGCCAATTCCAAGTCTTGTCTGAGGCATATCTGCAATAAGAGCCGTCTATTGACCTCTTCCGTGACTTCTTTTACATCAACCGCCAGACTGAAGTGGGGGCTGGACCGAGTTTGGAACTTGGAGGCGTCTCTATCCAGAGGTGGAGAGATATGACTTTTCCAGTGGCCACCTTGCTGAGTCACCCCAAGGATTGGAACAAAACTTGGTTCTACTACAAAGACACTTCTCCAGAAGGAGAAAAACCGTTGTCGGGTTACCACCCTACTCGGCTTTGCACCTCCACCGAGCTTCCAGATCAGATGTCTGTCGCGGAGCGAGTAAAGTATGCTATGGCCTTCACAAAAATCAGGGCCTTAATGGCTAACGACTTCACTGGTGTTGATATAACATGTTGCTGGGTCACCTGGAGGATCTTGTCGCTGAGCCAGCGGGATAAACTCATGTGCGAATATACGGGTGCAGTGGATCAACCTTTTCGCTTCAACAGCACACCTTTGACAGAGCAAGATCTCAATTCAATCGTCAAGTCACTTCTAGGCGAACCTCAAGATGTTTGCAACAAAACCAGGTTGAACCCTTTCTACGTTAAGAACCCAGCTCCAGATGTAAGAATCCTTTCGAGAAAATTACTTGTTTCATCTTAACCTTTTTCCTTACTCCTTTTAACCTTCCGGCGACTTATATACAGGGGACTCTCATTTCTGGAAAAAAAAGATATATTGCCCCCTCGAAGAAGAAAACCAAGGTGGGTAAAAACCGCGCTCGCAAGAAGAAAACCTCTGCCCAGGAACTTCTCGAGCTTGAAGACTCGAAGGTAGAACTTGACTCTCTTGGTCATCTCTTTATGCAACTCATTAACAATGATTGTTCACAGGAAGAAGCGAAGACAAGCCATGCCGATTCTCAAGAGGTAATTACCGTCTCCTCTGACTCACAACCTTTCCGAGTAAAGAGAATACAACGGGCTGTTTGTAAGATAAAATGAACACGCCCTTTAGCTCACTTGGATCCTAAATTTCTTTTGAGGAAACAACAAGATGATACCAAACGTCAAACCCGGAGCACCGGCTCTGAAGTTCTTTTGTCCGGCTTGCCAAACTCTCCGGCTGCTCGGAAATGTCGCACTAAGGTATTCCTTCGACTGACTCCATTGTCTGTATACTGTTCTTACCATATTAACCTTTCAGGAAACGCCCCCTTCTTGTGGCGACTCAACCGCCTCCAACCTGCCTCCTCTTAAAATCGACCAAGAGTATGTACCTTTATAATTCGTAACATATGTTAATACTCTTGCCCTTACTTTTGTTTCTATAATGGTATTTTTTTCTCCCAGGGCTCAAGCCAAACGAAGGAAGGTGAGAGGGTCAACCACCATTCCTATTACTCAAGAGCCGAAGAATCCAAGCCGGACTCTCCTGTGGCTCATGTTGAGCCCTCTGAGGCTGAAAAAGGTGCTCCCGAAGACGCTCCTCAATCCTCTAAGCTAGCTGATCTTGATATGGACGCTCCAAAAGATCCTCTAGAAAATGATCCTAACCCGCCTAGCCCTTCACCAGTCGACGAGGATACGGCTCCTCCAGAAGAAGTTGTTATCACTAGGACAGGTTACAATTCTCCCACCCCTCATGTGTTAGCAAAACATACCAACAAGGATGAGGCGCCCTCACCAGACATGGATGTTGACACACGAACACGTCACCGTGTACCCTTGACGTCGGGGGTGATACACCATAGGTCATGTCGAAGGAGGACCGACTGGCAGCGCGATACGCAAGACAATCGGTGGACGCTTTTGTAGACCCGAAACCCCGCACACCCGGGTGGGACCCTGTCAGGGCGCACGACGGCTATGGGATGCCCTAGGTCAACCTGATCACCCCTAGGGCCTCGCGGATCGCTGCCCTCCAAGAGAAGAACGAACGAAGAACGAGGAAGAAGATACAAGGGTAGGAGGTAAAAGTAGATGAACACGAAAGTGTAATTGATAGATTGGTTCGATTGTTGTTTTTCAATCGGCCGTCACCCCCAACAATATAAGAGGCGGCTGGACTTCCTGTACAAGCAAAGGATTTATCTAGGCTTTCCTTACAAGAAAATTACATCAGTTCACATCCTAGAGTCCTAGTTCTAGTCCCACTCGGATTCAGCCCAAATCTGGCCCAATCTTCTGTCTTGCTCGTTGCGTGGGCCGTGGAATCTGTATATGACCTCCGATGGAGACGGTCTAAACATCAATTTTGTGTGTCTTGATGAGGCCAACAATCCGTATGTTGATAACTTTCCCAAATAATCCATCTTGAATACTCCACAAGGTCATCTTTAACTTTGAATCGGACTCGGTCACGTAGTAGACTGGACTGTCCGAGTGTTGTAGCGTCTCTGCAGGCCTTATACTATCTCATATGATAGTGACCGTAAAAGAAAAGTTGACCGTTTCGACACTACGAACAACTTTTATGTTGAGCACTTTTCCATCCAAGGCCAGTTTGAACTTTCACTCGACCGGTACTTTTCACTTGGACGACGATTTTCACTCGGACGGCAATTGCACTCTGCCAGTACTTTCACTCGACCGGTACTTTTCACTCGGACGGCGATTTTCACTCAGACGGCAATTTCACTTGGCTGGACGGAAAACTTTTGACTCGACCTGACGGCAAACGTTTCACTTGGCCGACAAACTTTCACTCGGAAGTCTCGAGTGAAACTCTAGGCTGATTTTCTTTTGCCTCTCTAGGTCGCATACGGCCTCGGATTGAAACGAATTATATATCAAAATCAATCATCTCAATGACCCGAAACTTTCTCATGTTGTAAGTTTTTCCATATGAGGAAGTCTTTAGGGCCGAATGACTCGCGCGACCCATCAGACATGTGTCTTATCCTCCGCGCCACATTTTGTCTTGTGGTAGGGCTGCATTCTGGTTGCTCTAACTTTTGCATACAACCTCGGATTGAGATGATTTATATATATAAATCGATCAGCTCAACAAGACAAAGACAATCCGTGTAGAACATTCCTTAATTAGAGGTTGTATTGAAGGCGTAATCGACAAAAAAGTATTTAGAACATCTACATGACAATCCAAGTGTAATTTGGCCCTTGAAATGATGTCGAATGGTGATGGCCTAAACATCAAGGTTGTTTCATTCGGCAATATGAACTTTCTCGTAGATAAAACCTTTTTGTTTGAGTCCATCTTTACTGCATTTTGCACTATGCCAAAATCAGGTGTCAATACATGCCCCCCTGTTTTTCGGCAAAGCATGCCGAAAAATAATTTGCACCACGTTTGTTCTAAGGACGATGTCAACACTCCATCGGCTGTGCATGCTAAGGGCGACAATTATTATCGGTCATATGTTCAGGCACTCCTTGGGGATATTAGAACCGTTCAATGATACACCATTATGACTGTCGAACGATTATGACCATGCACCTCAGAGGAATATCGTCAACTATTCGGCAACACAAAATCATCAAAGATCAAACTATATATTAAGCCGTGTGCCAAACAATCTTGCTTCACTCGGATCCTGCAAATGACCGACACTCGGATTTCTTCTAGTTAGCTTCCTGAATAGCACTAGATCCTTCATTACTGGCTGAATCGACTAAGGATTCAGTCACATGTAGTTTTCGTGGCCAATTCAAAGATGAGTCAGCCGTATTTTCCTCACGAGCCGAGTGAATAAATAAATCTGACATATGTGAATTGGCTACACCAAGCATCAGACTATTCTAATGTGAAAAAACATGTTTCTTGTTGGATCAACTCCATCTGAAGTTATTTGAACAGTTCCGATTGGTCCATCTTTCGTTTTATCGATATTACCTGAGTGGCGATCCACATGAATTTAAAATCACCCGGATTGCAACTTGATGCTTTAGGATCAGTCGAGTCATCACAAAGATTTTCAATCGGACATACCAAGTGTATTTCACTCGGTTCAAACCTTGACAATATCACCTAAATAATGATCCACTCGGATTCAGCTAAGATAGTAGCCTAATGCTTGTTGTACCAACATGACGAAATCTCAGGACGATAAACAAATATCGGCCATGCGTCCTCATCTCAAACAATCTGGGAAACCTGCCCACCAAAGTGTGAATAGACGAAATAAATCAGAAATTTCAGCTGGCGATAAATTGTTGGGCACAAACTCTGATGGGATGGTTGAAGAACATGGATGATGCACTGTCTGGAGTCTCGTATTGTGACATGAAAATCGTTGTTTATGCCTACCGGCTTCATGCTCGTCCTCCCTTACTCTTGCAACGGGAGCTGTCACATCATTCTTGCCTTGATGGCTTCCTTTGGGGACCCACGCCATGTTCCTGTTCTCTAGCTCATAGGCCCTAAGCCACTTCAACTTCTTCTCTTGCAAATATGATAAGCCGAGTGGGCATCTCGGCTGGGGCTTTCTTTTATGCACCGGCAAGTTTTTCTTGGCTTTGGGAACCTCCAACTTGGCCTGTTGAAATTCGGCAATTGGATCCTTGAAAGTTACACGCTTCATCTCCTTGCCTTTAGTAGCCAGTGTAGACTCAGCTGGCTTTTTGTCGTCCAGGGTCGGATCTGAAAGAGCACACTTGCAGCCATCCTTTTTTACTCGGTAAATTTGCTTGACCATGTCCATCTTTTTCTCCAAGCTTCGGACAGATTCTTTTTGGTTGAGTCGGTCTTTAACATGTGGTTGTTGAACAAACAATGATCCTCTCAGAGCTGCATAATTTTGTTGAGATGGTTTAGAATATGATGGATGGTGATCCCTCTATTTATACCTGTCCCATGATTGATATGAATAATAGTCGGCATGAGGAGGTACGTATGACATCGGCATTGGTGGCCCAAAAGGAGAATATGGGGTCAATTTCTTCCTTCGCCAATCCCAGTATTCACATCTATTCCTTGGGGCTGACTTCGATGCCTTTGTTTCACTCGGACGATAATCACTCTTCGCCTCACTTATCTTCTGATATTTTTCCAATAACTGCGCGAAAGTGACTTTTGACTTTTTACCTTTGTGCTTACCATGACCTTTGCTTTATTTGGTTTTGAGTGCATAGGTCTTTGAATTTTCTTGTTGCCCCCCAGTGCTAGATGTGTTAGTTGTAACTTTGATGGAATTCATGTCTTCAATATTATTGCTGATGCATTTTTGAATAATTACCTCACTTGAAGATTTGGTCATCATCATTAGCGTATACATGTCCGGCTTTGGATGAGCCAGCTTGAGGTAGGTGAGTCAACACTTGATCACCATCAAAACCAATCTGAGTTGACTGGCCGTATGCTTGTGCCTCAACGAGCTCCAATCGTCCTCTGTTGGCCGTTTGTGTGGCTTGATGAATCACATTGTTGTCTTTGACATTCTGCTCAAACGAACATTGCACTTGTTCTTGTTTTGACAGCTCGACATCGTGATCAATTATAATAATTGGATTAGTCGGACTAAAGGTAGACTGCTCATCCATTAACTGATATTGTGATACCAGCTTTGAAACAAAACAACTGAGTGGTGTCGACTTAATGTCATCCGACTCGGCTATGCATTGATTTTTGTCCTCCTTTCCCGATGCTCTTGAATCGGCTATCTCGGAGGACTTTGGACCTGGCTTTATGTTTCTGCAACCAAAATAATAATAGAATATACGTCTCATTTGAGAACAGATATTAGCTAGGCATAAAACAAACAAACTTGTCCACATGAATATAAAGTTTAGCCGACACGGCGTGAACAACTTTGGTTGTGATAAGTTGTCACTATTAGCTTCTGTTAATGGTGCCATGTGTTGATCATCATGAATAGTGACAAGATTATTCCAAACAAACAGATTACTCATCTCGATTGGTCTTTCAAAATTAATTATAATCTTGCTAACAGGTGGATCAACAATATGATTTTGACCGAAACGAAAATTGAGTAAAGTGTCATCTAGGCGTACCTTTGTCAAGACGTTGGGAGGAGAAGATGGTTTCATAACTGGAACAATATCTTGCTCCACTTCTAAATAATTCTCCAATGCCCCTTCCTCTTCTTCTGGATCTCGTGCATCATCACTTGGATTTCCCGTGTAGATTTCACTCGGACTATCCAAATGGATTCCACTCAGACGCTCTTAGTGAGATGAACTTTGCTTAGCAACATGTTCTTGTTCTTGATGTTCATTGTTAATCGAACTGTGTTTGGCCATATTACTTTTTTCTTGATGCTCATCAATTTCTTTAGCACGAAACTCATAGGGCAGCATGTAAGCTCCCTCACACCCAGAAAAATCGAGCATGACCAACTTGCTGCATTTGTCATTCCTTTGCTCGGTGAAGCTTGCATCTTTTATTTTGGTACACCTGGCAATGACTGGGTTGACACACTCAAAATTAGCCGGTGATGCACTTGGATGACTCAATGCACTCGGCTGACTTGATGCACTCGGCCTTAACTAGCTCGGTGCACTCGGTTGGCTCGATGCACTCAATATTGATTCTATGCACTCAACCTTGGCCGTCTCGGTGCTCAATCCGGTTTTAACCGAATCCATCATTGTCTTGGTTTTAAAGGAACTGTTTGACTCGACTGTAGACAACTTAGTCATATTTGACTCAGTTTCTACCGAATCAACCGTATTAACCGAGTGAATCCTTTTTTGTTGTTTGGCTTGCAAAGCTTCTGTTTTATCTTGCCTCAACATCGCAAAGGGACCAACATGGTTGCTGCATAAAGGAAGGGACTTGACGTCTTCTTATAAATCTTCGTCCTCATGCTTCTTCTTGAGTGCTTCATTAGTCTGTCGATATTCTACTGGTAACTCCTCAAGAGTTGGTGTGGTAAAATTGTTGACGCAATTCCATGTGAGCTTTGGATTGACCTTGTCCAT
Source organism: Hordeum marinum (assembly GCA_022496015.1). Taxonomy (NCBI): domain Eukaryota; kingdom Viridiplantae; phylum Streptophyta; class Magnoliopsida; order Poales; family Poaceae; genus Hordeum; species Hordeum marinum. Next base: position 150,236,680 of record CM039674.1, read on the forward strand.
TCAGGCCACATATTTTTCTTTAAATTCTTCCCTACTTGGATCGGCTTGCCCCCCAATGCTTTTAGGATCTTTCGGCAATGAACTGATGTTGCCAAAATTTTGCAATTGTATAGGGGGTGTATGACACGCTGCAATGATAGGTGAAGACGTATGCACTATTGTTGAACCATATTTCCTCTCACCAATTTGGTCAATTGGCAATGCATTGTCTTCTTGCAAAACCTTATCTCTTAGTGCCTCATAATCAGGTACCAAACCCTTATCATGTTGCTCAAGGCAAAGAGCAGTAATCTGCTTATTTTAAAGCAGCCAGAGCCACCACATATTTTGCAATATTAGACACAGATGCTCCTATAGAATCTCCACTCACTCGGCAATAACCATGAAGGTGAGCCGAGTCATGAATATTTTTATCTGCATATGTTTCTGAACAATTAATCTCACAAGGTGTGGTATATGATGAGTGAGGATAACCGTCCAAATAGCTAATGGAAGCATGGACGATTCCCCCATCCATCGGCATGTTTGGGGATGAACCCGCATATTGCGAGCCGTCTGCCGATGGACAAAACTGTGAAACACCCTCTTGTGCATGAGGTGTCTTATATTGATCACTCGAACTCATCGTGTTGTTCACCAGCATATTGAAGGGAGTTGTCGATGCACGAAAGTTCGGATCTATAAGTTGCATGTCACAATTATGTAATTCCCAAGCTTCTCCAACAGGATACTTAGTAAGCCTTTGCTCGTTAGGGATAGCCGACATGGTATGCCCACCGAAGGATCTAGTGACAGCAATATAATGGCTATTTGCATCTACATAAGCAGATTTATGATACATGTTATCGTGTAGATTGCAGCTGCTTGATGACGCCCTGCTCATAGCAAGGACGGGCTAGAGACCGTTCAAAGCTTCTGTCCCTAGCAGAGTCACCAAAAAGTGTGTTGACACACGAACACGTCACCGTGTACCCTCGACGCCGGGGGTGATGCACCGCAGGTCACGTCGAAGGAGGACCAACCGGCAGCGCGATACGCAAGACAGCCGGCGAACGCTTTTGCGGACCCGAAACCCCCGCACGCCCGGGAGGGACCCCGTCAGGGTGCACGATGGCTATGGGCTGCCCTAGGTTGACATGATCGCCCCTAGGGCCTCACGGATCGCTGCCCTCCAAGAGAAGAACGAACGAAGAACGAGGAAGAAGATACGAGGGTAGGAGGTAAAAGTAGATGAACACGAAAGTGTAATTGATAGATTGGCTCGATTGTTGTTTTTTCAATCGGCTGTCCCCCCAACAATATAAGAGGCGGATGGACTTCCCGTACAAGCAAAGGATTCATCTAGGCTTTCCTTACAAGAAAATTACATCAATTCACGTCCTAGAGTCCTAGTTCTAGTCCCACTCGGATTCAGCCCAAATCTGGCCCAATCTTCTGTCTTGCTCCTTGCGTGGGCCGTGGAATCTGCATATGACCTCCAATGGAGATGGTCCAAACATCAATTTTGTGTGTTTCGACGATCAAAACAATCCGTATGTTGATCACTTTCCCAAATAAATCTATCTTGAATACTCCACAGGGTCATCTTTAACTTTGAGTGGACTCGGTCACGTAGCAGACTGGACTATCCGAGTGTTGTAGCATCTCTGCAGGCCTCATACTATCTCAGATGATAATGACCTTAAAAGCAAAGTTGACCATTTTGATAGTAAGAACAACTTTTATGTTGAACACTTTTCTATCCGAGGCCATTTTGAACTTTCACTCGACCGGTACTTTCACTTGACTGGTACTTTTCACTCGGACGGCGATTTTCACTCGGACAGCAATTGCACTCGGCCAGTACTTTCACTCGACCGGTACTTTTGACTTGGACGGAGATTTTCACTCGGACGGCAATTTCACTCGGCCGGATGGAAAACTTTTCACTCGGCCGACAAACTTTCACTCAGAAGTCTCGAGTGAAACTCCAGGCTGATTTTGTTTTGCCTCTCTAGGTCGCATACAGCCTCGGATTGAGAAGAAATATATATCAAAATCAATCGCCTCGACGACCTGAAACTTTTTCATGTTGTAAGTTTTTCCATACGAGGACGCCTTGAGGACCATGTGACTCGCGCGACCCATCAGACATGTGTCTGATCCCCCGCGCCACATTTTGCCTTGTGGTAGGGCTGCACTCTGGTTGCTCTAACTTTTGCATATGAACTCGGATTGAGACTATTTATATATCAAAATCGATCATCTCAACGAGATGAATACAATCCATGTAGAACATTCCTTCATTCGAGGTTGCATTGAAGGCGTAATCGACAAAAAGTATTCAGAACATCTACATGACAATCCAAGTGTAATTTGGCCCTTAAAATGATGCTGAATGGTGATGGCCTAAACATCAAGGTTGTTTCATTCGGCAATATGAACTTTATCGTAGATAAAACCTTTCGTTTGATTCCATCTTTACTGCATTTTGCACCGTGCCAAAATCAGGTGTCAACAATGGAGAAGATTGATTTTGTGTTCCCTAGCCTAGAGAAGCTGACTACGGACTAATTACACACTGGTTATATGAACCTCCTCTCTGCGAGCCGCAATATGGAGTCAAAACTTGTTGGGTTGACGAAGAAAAAATATGAGGTACTTCTCCTATCTTGCCTTTCCCTATATCCTTATGTAGCCCCCAAGACCTGGTTTAGTATTGTAAAATAGTAGACCGGGTCTTCCAACTTTTCTTATGTTGCAAGTAGCTTGGCATGTAGCCCCCAAGTGACGAGTTAGTATAGATAATGAGCCGGTACTTCATTTAATAAGATCCAATTGTAGGCCCCAAGTCTGGGTCATTATGCAAATGATGAGCCGGAGCTTTATTGCTTAGAGGCGCCAAGTGTAGCCCACAAGTCCGGGTTATTAAGCGAATGATGATCCGGACCTGTCACTGCTTAAAAGCACCAAGTGTAGCCCCCAAGTGTCGGCTTGTCTTCTTTAAGATGACCCGGGTTTTTTCTAGTGTCGTAGACTTTGAGAAAAATGACAAACATAAGCCCCCAAGTGTCAAGTATATTGCTTGCAACCTGCTTGAGACTTGTAACATTGTTGCTTGATCACATATGAATTATAATGTGTCAGCTTGGTGACTTAGAACTTATGAATCTTGTTTGTACTATGTAGGAAGATTTGAACATGGACGAGTCTAACCTGACTTGCCTTAGAGAAAATCTGGCCTCACAACAAGCCGCCCAAGCTGAGGCGGAAGAGAAGTGGTGGGTCTCCATCGAATAACTAGATAAAGTACAGGGGGACTTTGAATCTTTCAGGAAAGCTGCCGAAACTGCACAAGCCGCCCTTACTAAGCATGCAGAAGACGTTGATGAAAGACTAAAACTTGTGACAGAAGAACTGACCATCCTCAAGAGTCATATATCTCGGATGACTGCTGCCATCATTGGTAAGTGCTTGTCAATTACAAAAATTCCTTAGCTTGTTGAAAAAGCTCTTCAGGCGGCTTACAATTTCTAATTTTCTTTGTAGGCTAGAGAAGCCACTAGCTATCCTCCGACAACTTGTTGAAGCTAAAGGTAGTATATACTCTAACGGAATAGTTGTACTACGAGACCCTATGCACCATCAAGTCTATTCTAACTGAAAAAGGTGTCCCCAAGTTCATGAAGGGGGTTATAGCAGTCTTGTCCACCCTCCCAAAACGAATTGAAGAGCTAAAACGATCAGCCACCCGAAGGGCGCAATGGCCGCGTTAAGCCGGTCGCTGGCTTTTGCCCCAGAGCTTACCACTAAAGAGATGATGGATGGCTTCTCGTCAAAGAAGGACGATGGCTCAGAGTTTACACAAGCATTCTATGCCAAGTGTATGAAGGCCTCCCGAGTGCTTGTGTATACACTCGTCACCGAGATTGACTTGATCTCATTGTTGGAAATATGCCCTAGAGGCAATAATAAATTGGTTATTATCATATTTCCTTGCTCATGATAATCGTTTATTATCCATGCTATAATTTCATTGATCGGAAACTCAGATACATGTGTGGATACATAGACGACACCATGTCCCTAGTATACCTCTAATAGACTAGCTCGTTGATCAAAGATGGCTATGGTTTCCTAGTCATGGACATGAGATGTCATTTCATAATGGAATCACATCATTAGGAGAATGATGTGATGGACAAGACCCAAACTACAAACATAGCATATGATCGTGTCAGTTTATTGCTACTGTTTTCTGCATGTCAAGTATATGTTCCGATGACCATGAGATCATGCAACTCACTGACGCCGGAGGAGTACCTTGTGTGTATCAAACGTCGCAACGTAACTCGGTGACTATAAAGGTGCTCCACAGGTATCTCTGAGGGTGTCTGTTGGGTTGGCATGGATCAAGACTGGCATTTGTTACTCCGTCTGATGGAGAGGTATCTCAGGGCCCACTCGATAATACAACATCACAATAAGCCTTGCAAGCAATGTGACTAAGTGTTAGTCACGGGATCTTGTATTATGGAACGTATAAAAAGACTCGCCGATAACGAGATTGAACTAGGTATGGAGATACCGACGATCGAATCTCGGGCAAGTAACATACCGAAGAACAAAGGGAACATCATACGTGATTAACTCAATCCTTGACATAGAGGTTCGACCGATAAAGATCTTCGTAGAATATGTAGGAACCAATATGGGCATCCAGGTCCCGCTATTGGTTATTAACCGTAGAGGTGTCTCGGTCATGTCTACATAGTTTTCGAACCCGCAGGGTCTGCTCACTTAAGGTTCGTTGACGTTTTGGTATTCTAGAGTTATGTATGGTGGTTACCGAAGGTTGTTCGGAGTCCCGGATGAGATCCAGACGTCATGAGGAGCTCCGGAATGGTCTGGAGGTAAAGATTGATATATAGCAAGTCCTATTTTGGTCACCGGAAAAGTTTTGGGCTCATCGGTAGTGTATCGTGAGTGTCGGGAGGGTACCGGGGGACCATCGGGAGGGGTGTCTCGACCCAAGAGGCCACATGGGCTGTGGGAGGAGGTAAACCAGCCCCTGGTGGGCTGGCCGAAGCCTCCTCTAAGGGCCCATGCGGCTGGAGTGGTTTGAGAAGGAAAAAATCCAAAGGTGGAGAGGTGGAAAGAGTTTCCAAGTGGAAAGGAGGAATCCTACTCCTAATAGGATTGGAGTAGGACTCCTCCACCTCCAATTTCGTCCAGGTTTGAGGCTGCCTCCTCCCCTCCCTCCCTCCTGTATATACTAGAGGATTTAGAGGGAAGAGCTAATCCTAACTGCCACGTGCTGCCCTCTTCTTCCTCTAGATCGTTTTCTCCTCGAGATCGGCTTTCAGCGGTGCTTAGGTGAAGCCCTGCTGGAATTCCTTCACCACCATCGCTGCAACGCTGTCGCGCTGCTGGAGAACTCGTCTACCTCTCCGCTCTCTCTTGCTGGATCAAGAAGGTGGAGATCGTCATCGAGCCATACGTGTGCTAAACGTGGAGGTGTCGTCCGTTCGGCGCTAGATCGGAAGGACCGTGATCAAGATCGCAAGACGGATCATGATGAGATTGCGGGACGGATCGTGATGAGTTTGCAGGATGGATCATGATTGGATCGCGGGACGGACCGTGATGAGATCGTGGGACGCTCGGCGATTTGGATCGTGAAGACGTTCGACTACACCAACCGCGTTTCTTAACGCTTCACGCTTAGCGATCTACAAGGGTATGTAGATCCACTCTCCCTCTCGTAGATGCTCATCACCATGGATAGATCTTGCGTGTGCGTAGGAAATTTTTTGTTCCCCATGCAACGTTTCCCAACAGTGGCATCATGAGCTAGTTCTATGTGTAGATGAGATCTTAAGTAGAACACAAAGAGTTTGTGGGCGTTGATGCTTAGATTGCTTCCTCCCTTGGTCGTGTTTCTGTTCAGCGGTATTGTGGGATGAAGCGGCCCGGACCAACCTTACTCACGCTTACGAGAAACCGGTTCCATCGACTGACGTGTAACTTCGTTGCAAAAAGATGGCTGGCGAGTGTCTGTTTCTCCTACTTTAGTTGGACTTGATTCGACAAAGGCATTCCTTGAGAAGGTTGAAAAACAATTTATGTATCACCGTTGTGGTTTTGCGTAGGTGAGAATTGTTCTTGCTAGATACCTGTAGCAGCCACGTAAAACATGCAACCACAATTAGAGGACGTCTAAGTTGTTTTTGCAGGGTATGTTGTGATGTGATATGGCCAATTACATGATGAGATATATTGATGTATGAGATGATCATGTATTGTATAGAATATCATGACTTGCATGTCAATGAGTACGGCAACCGGCAGGAGCCATATGGTTGTCTTTAATTATTGTATGACGTGCGTGCCAATCATTAAGCGCTATGTAATTCTTTACTTTATCGCTAAATGGTAGCAATAGTATTAGAATCATGGTGTGCGCGACAACCCCAATGGCGACACGTTGATGGAGATCAAGATGATAGAGATCATGGTGTCATGTCGGTGACGATGGAGATCAAGCCAGTGCTTTCAAGATGGAGATCAAAAGCAAAAGTTCATGGCCATATCATGTCACTTATGATTTGCATGTGATGTTAATCCTTTTATGCACATAGTTTTGCTTAGGACGACGGTAGCATTATAAGGTGATCCCTCACTTAATTTAAAGATAAATTGCGTTCTTCCCGAGTGTGCACCATTGTGAAAGTTCGTCGTGTCGAGACACCACGTGATGATCGGGTGTGATAGACTCTACGTTCACATACAACGGGTGCAAGCCAGTGTTGCACATGCAGAACACTCGGCTTAAACTTGACAAGCCTAGCATGTACAGACATGGCCTCGGAACACAAGAGCCGAAAGGTCGAACATGACTCATATTCTAGATATGATCAACATGATGATGTTCACCATTGAAACCACCTCAACTCACGTGATGATGGGACTTGAGATGGTGAATTTGGATCATGTATCACTCGAATGACCGGACGAATGTTAATTTGAGTGGGAGTTCGTCCATTATATGATTAATTGAACTCATTATCATGAACATAGTTAGTTGTGTCTTCATGGATGGCAAGTCAGTTGCTGCTCCAGTGAAGCAACCCAAAGTTGAACCCAAACCCGAGACTAAGTGCTTCGATTATGAGGAGAGTGGTCGCTGAAGCGGAACAACCCTAGATACTTGGTAGATAATAAGGCTGGCAACATCAATAGAAGTATATTTGATATACGCGTTATTGATGTGTACCTTGCTAGTACTCCTAGTAGCACCTAGGTATTGGATACCGGTTCGTTTGCTAAATGTTAGTAACTCGAAATAAAATCTACGGAATGAACGGAGAACTAGCTAAGGGTGAGGTGATGATGTGTGTTGGAAATGTTTCCAAGGTTGATGTGATCAACATCGCACGCTCTCTCTACCTTCGAGATTAGTGACAAACCTAAATAAATGTTATTTGGTGTCCTGCGTTGAGCATGAACGTGATTATATCGTGTTTATTGCAACACGGTTATTCATTTAAGTTAGAGAATAATGGTTATTCTGTTTACATAAATAATACCCTCAATGGTCATGCACCCAGTGAGAATGCTTTGTTGAATCTTGATCATAGTAATACACATGTTCATAACATTGATGCCAAAAGATACAAAGTTAATAATGATAGTACCACATACTTGTGGCACTGCCGCTAAATGTCATATTGGTATAAAGCGCATGAAGAAACTCCATGTTGATGGATCTTTGGACTCATTCGATTTGGAATCAGTTGAGACATGCGAACCATGCCTCTTGGGCAAGATGACTAAGGACCCCGTTTTCCGGATTGATGGAGCGGGCAAGCGATTTATTGGAAATGATACATGTTGATGTATGCAATCCAATGAGTCTTGCAGCATGCGGTGGATATCGTTATTTTCTTACCTTCACTGATGATTTGAGTAGATATAGTGTATATTTACTTAATGAAACATATGTCTGGGTCGTTTGAAAGGTTCAAGCAAATTCAGAGTGAAGTTTAAGATCATCGTGACAAGAAGATAAAAATGTCTGCAATATGATCGTGGAGGTGAATATCTGAGTTACGAGTTTGGCATACAACTTTAGACAATGTGAAAGTTGTTTCACAACTCACACCACCTAGAACACCATAGTGTGATGGTGTGTCCAAACGTCATAGTCATGCTCTATTGGATATGGTACGTGCTATGATGTCTCTTATCGTTTTGTTACTATAATTTTGGGGTTATGCATTAGAGACAACTACATTCACTTTAAATAGGGCACCATCTAAATCCGTTGAGATGACACCGTGTGAATTATGGTTTGATAGAAACCTAAGCTGTCATTTCTAAATGTTTGGGGTTGTGACGCTTGTGTGGAAAATGTTTTCACCTAATGAGCTCGAACCCAAAGCGGACAAATGCATCTTCATAGAATACCCTAAGAACAGTTGGGTGAACCTTCTATCTCAGATCCAAGCATAAAATGTTTGTTGCTAAAACTGGGTCCTTTCTCGAGAAAAAGTTTCTCTCGAAAGAATTGAGTGGGAGGAAGATAGAACTTGATGAGGTTATTGAACCTTTGTTTCAACGAGAGAGTAGCGTAGCGCGGGAAGATGTTTCTGTGAAGCCTACATTAGTTGACGAGGAAGTTAGTGATGATGATCATGAAGCTTCATATCAAGTTACTATCGAACCTCGTAGGTCGACAAGGATGTGTACTGCTCCTGAGTGGTACGACAACCCTATGTTAGAGGTCATGTTGTTGAAGAACGATGAACCTACGAGCTATGGAGAAGCAATTATGGGCCCGGAATCCGACAAATGGTTAGAGGCCATGAAATCCGAGAAAGGATCCATATATGAAAACCAAGTATAGTCTTTGGTGGACTTGCTCATTGGACGGCAAGTCGTTGAGTACAAATGGATCTTTAAAATGAAGACAGACGCTGAGGGTGAATGTCACCATTTATAAAGCTCGACTAATCGCAAAGAAGTTTCCGGTGAGTTCAAGAAGTTGACGACGATGAGACTTTCTCACTCGTAGCGATGCTAAAGTCTGTTGGAATTATGTTAGCAGTTGCTGCATTTTTCAATTATAAAATATGGCAGATGGATGTCAAAACATCGTTTCATTAACGGTTTACTTGAGGAAAGGTTGTATGTGATACAACCAGAAGGTTTTGTCAGTCCTAACGATGCTAAAAGGTGAGCAAGCATCTCGGAGTTTGAATATACACTTTTATGATGTGATCAAAGTTTTTGAGTCTATAGAAAGTTTGTGAGAAACTTGTATTTACAATAAAGTGAGTGGGAGGACTATAGAGTTTCTGATAAGAATATGTGGTTGACATATTGTTGATCGGAAATGATGTAGAATTTCTAGAAAGCATAAAGGGTTGTTTGAAAGGAGTTTTTCAAAGGAAGACCTGGATAAAACTACCTATTTGTTGAGCATCAAGATCTATAGAGATAGATCAAGATGCTTGATGAGACTTTCAATGAGTACATACCTTGATGAGATTTTGAAAGAGATCAAAATGGATCAGTCAGAGAGAAGTGTTCTCGCCTGCTTTGTAAGATGTGAAGTTAAGTGAGACTCAATGCTCGACCACAGCAGAAGAAAGAGAAAGGACAAATGTCGTCCCCTATGCCTTAGCCATAGGCTCTGTATAGTATGCCATGCTGTGTACCGCACCTACGTGTGCCTTGCCATGAGTCCATCAAGGGGTACAAGAGTGATCACTGGACAGCGGTTGAGATTATCCTTAGTGACTAAAAGACTAAGGAAATGTTTCTCGATTATGGAGGTGATAAAGAGTTCGTCGTAAAGAGTTACGTCGATGCAAGCTTTAACACCAATCCGGATGACTCTTATTAGCAATCCGGATACGTATAGTGGATCAAACATTTGGAATAGCTCCAGGTGGAGTGTGGTAGCAGTATTTATAGTTTAACATAGAGATTTGCAAAGTACACACGGATCTGAATGTCGCAGGCCCACTGACTAAAAGACCTCTCTCACATGCAAAGCCTGATCGAGCCCCAGAACTCATTGGGTGTTAGATTCAAAACAATGCGGATCACATGGTGATGTGAACTAGATTATTGTCTCTAGTGCAGGTGGGAGACTGTTGGAAATATGCCCTAGAGGAAATAATAAATTGGTTATTATCATATTTCCTTGCTCATGATAATCGTTTATTATCCATGCTATAATTGTATTGATCGGAAACTCAGATACATGTGTGGATACATAGACAACACCATGTCCCTAGTATGCCTCTAATAGACTAGCTTGTTGATCAAAGATGGATATGGTTTCCTGGTCATGGACATGAGATGTCATTTGATAACGGGATCACATCATTAGGAGAATGATGTGATGGACAAGACCCAAACCATAAACGTAGCATATGATCGTGTCAGTTTATTGCTACTGTTTTCTACATATCAAGTATATGTTCCTATGACCATGAGATCATGCAACTCGTTGATGACGGAGAAGTACCTTGTGTGTATCAAATGTTGCAACGTAACTGGGTGACTATAAAGGTGCTCTACAGGTATCTCCGAGGGTGTTTGTTGGGTTGGCATGGATCAAGACGCGGATTTGTTACTCCGTGTGATGGAGAGGTATCTCAGGGCCCACTCGGTAATACAACATCACAATAAGCCTTGCAAGCAATGCAACTAAGTGTTAGTCATGGGATCTTGTATTACGGAACGAGTAAAGAGACTCGCCGAGAACGAGATTGAACTAGGTATGGAGATACCGACGATCAAATCTCGGGAAACTAACATACCGAAAAACAAAGGGAACAACATACGAGATTACCTGAATCCTTGACATAGAGGTTCGACCGATAAAGATCTTCATAGAATATGTAGGAACCAATATGGGCATCTAGGTCCTGCTATTGGTTATTGACCGTAGAGGTGTCTCGATCATGTCTACATAGTTCTCGAACCCGTAGGGTCTGCACACTTAAGGCTCGTTGATGTTTCGGTAGTATAAAGTTATGTATGGTGGTGACCGAAGGTTGTTTAGAGTCCCGGATGAGATCCCGGACGTTACAAGGAGCTCCGGAATGGTCCGGAGGTAAAGATTGATACATAGGAAGTCCTGTTTTGGTCGTCGGAAAAGTTTTGGGCTCATCGATAGTGTACCGGGAGTGCCAGGAGGGTACCGGGGGACCATCGGGAGGGGTGTCTTGACCCAAGAGGCTACATGGGCTGTGGGAGGAGGTAAACCAGACCCTGGTGGGCTGGCCGAAGCCTCGTCTAAGGGCCCATGTGGCTGGAGTGGTTTGAGAAGGAAAAAATCCAAAGGTGGATTGGTGGAAAGAGTTTCCAAGTGGAAAGGAGGAATCCTACTCCTAATAGGATTGGAGTAGGACTCCTCCACTTCCAATTTCGGCCAGGTTTGAGGCTTTCTCCTCCCCTCCCTCCCTCCTATATATACTAGAGGATTTAGCGGGAAGAGCTAGCCCTAATTGCCATGTGCAGCCCTCTTCTTCCTCTAGATCGTTTTCTCCTCGAGATCGATTTTCAGCGGTGCTTAGGAGAAGCCCTGCTGGAATACCTCCACCACCATTGCCGCAACGCCGTTGCGCTGCTGAAGAACTCGTATACCTCTCTGCTCTCTCTTGTTGGATCAAGAAGGTGGAGATTGTCATCGAGCCGTACGTGCGCTGAATGTGGAGGTGTCGTTCGTTCGGCGCGAGATCGGAAGGGCCATGATCAAGATCGCGAGACGGATCATGATGAGATCGCGGGACGAATCATGATGAGTTCGCGGGACGGATCGTGATTGGGTCGCGGGACGGATCGTGATGAGATCGCGGGACGCTCGGCTATTTGGATCGCGAAGACGTTCGACTACACCAACCGCGTTTCTTAACGCTTCCCGCTTAGCGATCTACAAGGGTATGTAGATCCACTCTCCGTCTCGTAGATGCTCATCACCATGGATAGATCTTGCATGTGTGTAGGAAATTTTTTGTTTCCCATGCAACGTTTCCCAACACTCATATCAGGCGGCTTACGGCGAGGATAGCAAATGAGGCACGAGCCGACTTTTGAAGCCAGGAACTTGATTCCTGCATGCCATAAGCAACTCTTTGCTCCTGAAATTGATCCCTCTCCCATCTTTGCTGATGAAGGTTAGTTTGAAGCTTTGATAAACTGATACTCGGATGTGGACAACCTTCAGATCGAAGACCCAACGCAGGTTGACTCGGCGGTGAGTTAAACAAGTTGCCCCTGTCTGAAGGTAACCCAGCTTGGTTGATCCGCTGGGTTATAAGTGATTCCAAACAACCTTAAGTTCGCCGATTTTTTGGCTCTTCAAGAGCATTGTAATAGCCATAGCAAAAACTTGATTGCCTTTGTCGTGCCATCATGCACGTTTGGAATTTGAATAGCTTTATGTGCTTATCCGCCTTTCCTTTTGGCTATAGCCATCTTTTTCACACTTAACGGAAGCATATCACGAAAGACAAGGCCTGCAAAAACAAACAAGACAGAGTATATTCTGCATTATTTTTAGGGCGGCTTTAAAGGCACAACCCAAAGAAGTTAAATATTTTTATGACATTGCTTTATTTTTTCAAAAACAAAGGCGTGTTTGCCCAAACCTCATATGCCGGCTCTCTCATGGCACAGATTCGTCGTTTGAATCTTAACAGTGCAGGTCTTTAAAAAGAGTAACTGTTAAGAGTACAACGAGCCATATAATGGAGATGCACAATAGGGCATGAGTACCCCTAGGCCCATAAGCTGGCTCTCACATGACATAAATCCGTCGTTTGAACCTTAAACAGCTCAAGGTCTTTTGAAAAGATTGACTGAATAAGAGTACGAACGGGACGCAAGGCGGAGAGGTGCAGTAAATAGGTAAGTTTATCCTTGCTTTCCGTAAGCCCGCCCTCACGTGACATAAGTCGCCATTTTAACCTTAAACAATATAGGGTCTCATGTGAAGAGTGACTGTCAAGTACTTTGATCAGCTCAGGGTCTTTAGTCGAGATTAACTCGTAAGAGTTCAGCGGGTCACCTGGCAGAGTGGCATCAACATACAGGAAGGTTTAACCCGGTCTTGTGGTGGCTGAAGACCCGGTCAAGAGGTGTGAAAGCTAAACCTGATGGGTTGGAAGCCCCCAAATGACCTTGTTGAAGTATCAACACTTGCACAATCTTGTATGAAGAAACGACAGAAGCCCCGTCTTGTAGGGCTGCCAACTTTATTATATTGAAAAGGTATATACAATGATGGATGTATGTACATTGATGAGAGTCAATGACTCAAGTGTAGTACGACCGAAGATGAGCAATATTCCACGTCCTGTTGGTCTCCTGCCCAGAGGTACGTGACTTGTTGCCTTCCCGCACATCATGGAGGTAATATGACCCGTATTTGAGATTTCTGCTGAACACGAAAGGTCCTTCTCAAGGAGGAGATAACTTATGCATATATGTCTGATCTTGAATCAAACGTAACACCAAGTCGCCTTCTTGAAACATCCAGGTCTTGACTCTGCGGCTATGATAGCGACGCGGGTCTTGCTGATAAATCGCCGATCGTGCTATTGCAAGATCCCTCTCTTCATCCAAAGCAGCTAACGCATTTTGACGCGTTGTCTTGTTGTCAGTTTCAACGTAAGCCGCCACCCTAGGCGAGTCATGACGAATATCACTTGGTAAAATGGCTTCTATGCCTTAAACCATGAAGAAAGGCGTATAGCATGTTGACCTGCTGGGGTGGTTCTGATAATCCAAAGAACTGATGGTAACTCCTCCACCCAACAATCCGGCGTTCTCTGCAGAGGAACCATAAGCCGGGGATTTATTCCTCTCAAGATCTCCTGATTGGCATGTTCCGCCTAGCCATCGGACTGTGGATGAGCGATAGCAGAAACATCAAGCCGGATGTGCTCACTTACACAAAATGCTTCCATATCCCCCTTGGATAGATTTGTTCCGTTGTCCGTGATGATACTATGAGGGTAACCAAAACGATAGATCAACTTCTTGATAAAACTGAACCGCCATGACCGCATCACACTAGCTAACCGGCTCTGTCTCGACCCACTTGGTAAACTTGTCAACCGCCACCAGAAGGTGGGCCTTCTTATCCTTTGATCTATTGAAAGTCCCAACCATATCAAGCCCCTAGACCGCAAACGGCCGGGTGATTGTAATCATCTGAAATTCTTGAGCCGGCACATGAGCACGTCGTCCAAATTTCTGACATCCATCACACTTGGTGACCAAGTCCTCTGCATCCTTGAGAGCCATCAACCAGAAGAAACCGTGCCAGAAAGATTTTGCCACCAAAGACTTTGAGTCGGCGTGATGACTGCAGTCACTGGTGTGTATTTCATTTAGAATCGCTTTGCCCTCTTCAGGGGAAACGGAACACTAAAAGACACTGGTTACGCTGCACTTATGTAACTCTTCGCTGATGATAGTCATAGACTTAGACCGCCTCACGATCTGTCTCACCAAGGTCTCGTCCTCGGGCAAATCGTCGTGAGTTATATACACCAGATAAGGCAACGTCAGTCAGGAATATCATGTTGAGCCGCCACCAGCTGCCCCTCTGGGTCAGGTATAACGAGATCCTCCTCTGAAGACAATTTAACAGAGGGGTGATGCAACACATCCAAAAAGACGTTAGGAGGCACCGGCTTACGCTAAGAGCCCAGCATTGATAGTGCATCAGCCGCCTCGTTCTTGCGACAGTCAATATGATCCACCTGATAACCTTTGAAGTGGCCAGTGATGATATCCACCGCCTGACGATAAGCTGCCATCCGTGGGTCTTTGGAATCCCACGTGCCTGAGACTTGCTGAGCCATGAGGTCTGAGTCGCCCAGGCATCTAACCCGGCTCAGATTCATCTCCTTAGCCACACGGAGCCCATGAAGCAAAGCTTCATACTCAGATGCATTGTTAGTACAACGAAACATTAACCTTAACACATAGCAAAACTTGTCACCTCTAGGGGAAGTCAAGACAACTCAAGCCCTCGATCCTTCCAATTGCCTGGATCCGTCGAAGTGAATTGTCCAATATGTGTTGTCCGGCTTCTCCTTGGGCGATTGACGCTCTGTCTAATCGTTTATGAAATCCACCAAAGCCTGAGATTTGATAGCCGTTTGAGGCACATACTTCAAATTAAGGGGCCCAAGCTCCAGTGCCCACTTAGCAATCTTGCCAGTAGCTTCTCTATTTTGGATCATATCTCCCAAAGGGGCAGAGCTAACCACTGTGATCTAGTGTCCCAGGAAATAGTGCGTCAACTTGCGGTTTGCCATGAACACCCCATAGATCAATTTCTTCCAATGCAGGTATGTTTGCTTGGATTCTATCAAGACCTCGTTGACATAGTAAACTGGCCTCTGGACTGGATACTCTTTCCCTGCCTCTTTACGCTCCACAACAATCGCGACACTGACTACCCTATTATTAGCCGCCACGTATAACAACAAAGGTTCTATCTCAGCAGGAGCAGCCAAGATTGGCGGCTCAACCAACTGTTTCTTGACCACCTCCAGCACCTCGTTTGCAGCCTTGCTCCAGGAGGATGATGAAGCGGCTTAAAGCGTCAATACAACCCGCCAAGCGCTACACATTATTAACGCTTGCCGGCTTAGACAATGAGGTGATGGCCTTTATCTTATCTGGGTTAGCCTCAATGCCTCTCTCTGAGACTAAGAACCCCAAGAGCTTGCCTGCGGGAACCCCAGAGACGCACTTGGCCTCAATGCATCATTTTGTAGACCTGTAAGTTGTCAAATGTTTCCTTCAGGTCGTCAAGTAGAGTCTCCTTCTTCCTTGATTTAACCACGAAATCATCCACATAAGCATGAACATTCCGGCCAATCTGACTATGAAGGCAATTTTGCACACAACGTTGATAAGTCGCATGCATGTTCTTAAGCCCGAAAGGCATAGACACATAACAGAAATCCCCAAAGGGTGTTATAAAAGATGTCTTCTCTTGGTCCTTAACTGCCACCTTGATCTGAGGATAACCCGAATAAGCATCCAGGAAGCATAAACTCTCACAACCCGCCGTTGCATGAATGATTTGGTCGATATGGGGGAGAGCAAACGGGTCAACTGGACAAGCCTTGTTTAGATCCGTGTAGTTCACACACAAACGCCATGTCTCGTTATTTTTTAGCACAAGCACGGGATTTGCTGACCTCTCTGGGTGAAAAAACTCCATGATGAACCCTGCTGTCAAGAGTCAGCCACCTCTTCTCCAATTGCTTTATGCCGCTCTTCATTGAAACAACAGAGGAACTGCTTAATCGGCTTAAACTTGGGATCCACATTAAGGTGGTGCTCAGCGAACTCTCTCGGTACACCCGACATGTTAGAAGGCTTCCATGCAAATATCTCCCGATTCTCACGGATGAATTCGATGAGCGCGCTTTCCTATGCGGGGTCCATGTTAGCCCCAATAGTGAACTGCTTCCATGAGTCGCCCAGAGAAAAATCCACTAGCTTAGTATCATCTGCCGCAATCTTCAAGGGCGGCTCAGACTTTGTGCTGGGCTTTTTCAACGGAGTCATATCCGTCGGGTCAACATTATCTTTGTAAAACTTGATCTCCACCTCAACATAGCTTGATTCCGCATAAGCAGATTCGCCCACCTCACACTCAAGGGCCACCTTCCAATCACCATTCACTATAATTGTCCCTTTGAGAGCCGGTATCTTGAGCTACAAGTAAACATAACATCGCCTGGCCATAAACTTTGCGGAAGCCGCCGAGCAAACAAGGCGTGATATGGGCTCTTAATTTGAACCACCTCAAACCACAAGGTCTCCACCCTATAGTTGTAATCATCTCCAGACGCCACCTCAAGGCCAATCTTGCCAACCGGGTAAGCCGACTTTCCTGGTACAACACCATGAAAAATTGTTGATGATGGCTTAAGAGCCTTATCAGTTAGCTCCATCCGGCGAAAAGTGTCATAGTACAAGATGTTGATGTTGCTTCCACCATCCATCAGTACCTTTGTAAACTTACAACCTCCAACCTGAGGTGCTATCACAAGCGCCAAGTGCCCCGGGTTATCGACCCGCGGCGAGTGATCTTCCCTACTCCATGAGATAGGATACTCGGACCACTTCAAATATTGTGGGAGAGCCGATGTTGCTGTTGGAAATATGCCCTAGAGGCAATAAATTAAGTGTTTATTATTATATTTCCTTGTTCATGATAATTTTTTATTATCCATGCTATAATTGTATTGATTGGATACACATTGCATGTGTGGATATATAGACAACTCTTTGTCCCTAGTGTGCCTCTAGTAGACTACCTCGTTGGTCAAAGATGGTTAAGGTTTCCTAGCCATTGACATGGGATGCCATTTGATAACGGGATCACATAATTAGGAGAATGATGGGATGGACAAGACCCAAACTATAAACGTAGAATATGATCGTGTTAGTTTATTGCTACAGTTTTCTGCATGTCAAGTATCTATTCCTATGACCATGAGATCATGCAACTCATGGACACCGTAGGAGTGCCTTGTGTGTATCAAACGTCGCAACGTAACTGGGTGACTATAAAGGTGCCCTACAGGTATCTCTAAGGGTGTCTGCTGGTTGGAATGGATCAACACTGGGATTTGTTACTCCGTGTGATGGAGAGGTATCTTAGGGCCCACTCGGTAATACAACATCAGAATAAGCCTTGCCAGCAATGTGACTAAGTGTTAGCCACGGGACCTTGTATTACGGAACGAGTAAAGAGACTTGCCGGTAATGAGGTTGAACTAGGTATGGAGATACCGACGATTGAATCTCGGGCAAGTAACATACCGAAGAAGAAAGGGAACATCATACGGGATTAACTGAATCCTTGACATAGAGGTTCGACGGATAAAGATCTTTGTAGAATATGTAGGAATCAATATGGGCATCCAGGTACCGCTATTGGTTATTTACTATAGAGGTGTCTCGGTCATGTCTACATAGTTCTCTAACCCGTAGGGTCTGCACACTTAAGGTTCGGTGATGTTTCAGTAGTATAGAGTTATGTATGGTGGTGACTGAAGGTTGTTCGGAGTCCCGAATGAGATCCCGGGCATCACGAGGAGCTCCAAAATGGTCCAGAGGTAAAGATTGATATATAGGAAAGTGGTATTTGAACTCCGGAAAAGTTTTGGGCATTTCCGGCAGTGTACCGAGAGTGACAAATGGGTTCCGAGGACCACCAAGTGGGGCCCACATACCCCAAGGGGCCACATGGGCCTTAGAGGTGGCACACCAGCCCTTGGTGGGCTGGGCAAGCCAGCCCAAGAGGCCCTATGTGCATGGAGAAGGAGGTAGAGTAGGGGCCAAGTTAGCGAAGGAGTCCCACTAGGAATCCACCCCCCTTGTGGGAGGTGGACTCCTCCCCTTGGCTTCAGCCGAACCTCTCCTTGGAGGAGAGGCTAGGGCTGCCTCCTATCCCCTCACTCCTATATATACTAGAGAATTTTCAGGGCAGCCCCAACCCTAATTGTCGTGTGCTGCCCTCTTCTTCCTCTAGATTGGTTTTCAGTAGTGCTTAGGCGAAGCCCTGCTGGAATTGCTCCACCACCATCGCCACAACGTTGTCGTTCTGCCGGACTCGTCTACCTCTCCTCTCCCTCTTGCTGGATCAAGAAGGCGGAGATCATCACCAAGCTGCACGTGTGTCGAACGCGGAGGTGCCATCCGTTCGGCACTAGATCGGGAGTTCGTGGGACGGCTTGCGATTTGGATCACAGAGACGTACCGCTACATCAACCGCATTCTTTAACGCTTCTGCTTAGCGATCTACAAGGGTACATAGATCAAATCTCTCATCTCATAGATGCTCATCTCCTAGATTTATCTTGGTGAAGCGTAGGAAATTTTTTGTTTCCCATGCAACGTTCCCCAACAGTGGCATCATGATCTAGGTCTATGCATAGATGAGTTCTTGAGTAGAACACAAATAGTTTGTGGGCGTTGATATTCATATTGCTTCCTTCCTTAGTATTTTCTTGGTTCAGCGGTATTGTGGGATGAAGCGGCTTGGACCGACTTTACTCGTACACTTACGAGAGACCGTGTTCCATCGACTGACCTGTGACTTCGTTGCATAAAGATGGATGGCGGGTGTCTGTCTCTCCCACTTTAGTTGGATCGGATTTGATTAAGGCAGTCCTTGTAGAAGGTTGAAAATCAATCTTCATATCACCGTTGCGATTTTTCGTAGGTAAGAATAATTCTTGCTAGATATCCATAGCAGCGACGTAAAACATGCAATAACAATTAGAGGACGTCTAACTTGTTTTTGCAGGGTATGTTGTGATGTGGTATGGCCAATTGCATGATGTGATATATGTGATGTATGAGATGATCATGTTTTTGTATAGAATATCATGACTTGCATGTCGATGAGTACGGCAACCGGCAGGAGCCATAGGGCTGCCTTTGATTATTGTATGACCTGGGTGTCAATCTTTAAGCGCTATGTAATGCTTTACTTTATCTCTAAACGATAGCAATAGTAGTAGAAGCATGGTGGGCGCGACAACCCCGATGGCGACACGTTGATGGAGATCATGGTGTCATGCCGGTGACGATGGAGATCACGCCGGTGCTTTCAAGATGGAGATCAAAAGCACAAGTTCATGGCCATATCATGTCACTTATGATTTGCATGTGATTTTAATCCTTTTATGCACCTTGTTTTGCTTAGGACGACGATAGCATTATAAGGTGATCCCTCACTTAAATATCAATATGAATTGTGTTCTCCCCGAGTGTGCACCGTTGCGAAGGTTCGTCGTGTCGAGACACCACGTGATGATCGTGTGTGATAGACTCTACGATCGCATACAATGGGTGTAAGCCAGTGTTGCACATGTAGAACCCTCGGGTTAAACTTGACGAGCCTAGCATGTACCGACATGGCCTCGGAACGTAAGAGATCGAAAGGTCGAGCATGAGTCATATAGTAGATATGATCAACATGATGATGTTCACCATTGAAACCACCTTAACTCACGTGATGATCGGACTTGAGTTGGTGAATATGGATCATGTGTCACTCAGATGACCTGAGGGATGTCAATTTGAGTGGGAGATTTTAGTAATTTGATTAACTAAACTCATTATCTTGAACAATAGTCTTAGTAACCTTTGATTATTTATGTTGTAGATCAATGGCTCGTGCAGTACCACCCCTGAATTTTAATGTGTTCCTAGAGAAAGCTAAGTTGAAAGATGATGGAAGTAACTTTGTGGATTGGGCCCGTAATCTGAGGATTATCCTCACGGCTTCCTAGAAGGCATATGTCCTTGATGCACCGCTTGGTAACCAACCCGCGGACTTGTCATCCGAAGACGTTAAGAACGCTTGGGAGGCACGTTCTGGAGATTACTCAATAGTTTAGTGTGCAATATTGTATGGCTTAGAACTGGGACTTAAAAGACGTTTTGAACGTCATGGAGCATATGAGATGTTCCAGGAGTTGGAGTTTATCTTTAAGAAGAATGCCCAGATCGAGAGGTATGACACCTCCGATAAGTTCTATGCTTGCAAAATGGAGGGAACGGGTCTATCAGTGAACATATACTCAGAATGACTGGGTATTCGACTCGTCTGGCGGAGTTAGGGATGCCTCTTCCGCCAGAGGTGACCACTGACGGAGTTCTTCAATCACTGCCACCTAGCTACAAGAGCTTCTTCCTGAACTATAACATGCATGGGATGAACTAGTCAGTTGCCGAGCTGTTTGCGATGCTGAAAGTCGTTGTGTCTGAAATCCATAAAGAACAACAAGTGTTGATGGTCAATAAAACCACTAGTTTCAAGAAGAATGGCAAGGGAAAGAAGGGTAACTCCAAGAAGGGCGGCAAAGCAGTTGCACCTCCCATGAAGAAACCCAAGGCTGGACCCAAACCAGAAACTGAGTACTTTCATTGCAAGGGAACTGGTCACTGGAAGCGGAACTGCCCCAAGTATCTAGCTGACAAGAAGGTGGCCAACAACAAACAAGGTATATATGATATACATGTTATTGATGTGTACCTTACTAGCCCTCGTTGTAGTACCTGGGTAATTGATACCAGTTCGGGTGCTCACGTTTGCAACTCAAAATAGGAACTATGAAATAGACGAAGGCTGGCGAAGGACGAAGTGACGATGCGCGTGGGAAATGGTTCCAAGGTTGATGTGATCACCGTCGGCATGCTCTCTCTTCGATTACCATCGGGATTAGTGACAAACCTGAATAATTGTTATTTAGTGCCTGCGTTAAGCATGAACATTATATCTGGATCTTGTTTATTGCGAGATGGTTACTCATTTACGTCAGAGAATAATGGTTGTTCTATTTATATGAGTAATATATTTTATGGTCATGCACCCAGTGTGAGGGGTTTATTCATATTGAATCTTGATAGTGATGATACAGATGTTCATAACATTGATGCCAAAAGATGTAGAGTTGATAATGATTGTACCACTTTCTTGTGGCACTGCCGTTTGGGTCATATTGGTGTAAAACGCACGAGGAAGCTCCATGCTGATGGACTTTTGGAGTCACTTGATTTTGAATCACTTGACACATGTGAACCATGCCTCATGGGCAAGATGACTAAAATTCCGTTCTCTGGGACAATGGAACGGGCGAGTGATTTGTTGGAAATCATACATACTGATGTGTGCGGTCCAATGAACATTGAGGCGCGCGGTGGATATCGTTATTTTCTCTCTTTCATTGATGACTTAAGTAGATATGGGTATATTTACTTAATGAAACACAAGTCTAAAACGTTTGAAAAGTTCAAGCAATTTCAGAGTGAAGTTCAAGCAATTTTCTCTCTGATCGAGGAGGTGAATATCTGAGTTATGAGTTTGGCGGTCACTTAAGACAGTGTGGAATTATTTCATAGTTGACACTGCCTGGAACACCACAGCGTAATGGTGTGTCCGAACGTCGTAATCGAACCTTATTAGATATGGTGTGTTCTATGATGTCTCTTGCCGATTTGCCACTATCATTTCGGGGTTATGCATTAGAGATAGCTGCATTCACTTTAAATAGGGCACCATCGAAATCTGTTGAGATGACGCCATATGAACTGTGGTTTGGCAAGAGGCCAAAGTTGTCGTTTCTTAAAGTTTGGGGATGTGATGCTTATGTCAAAAAGCTTCAGCCTGAAAAGCTGGAACCCAAAGCGGAGAAGTGCGTCGTCATAGGATACCCAAAAGAGACAGTTGGGTATACCTTCTATCTCAGATCCAAAGGCAAAGTGTTTGTCGCTAAGAACGGAACATTTCTTGAGAAAGAGTTTCTCTTGAAAGAATTGAGTGGGAGGAAAATAGAGCTTGATGAGGTTATTGAACCTTTACTTCAACCATAGAGTAGCGCAACACAGAAAGATGTTTCTATGGAGCCTACAACAGATGAAGAGGAAGTTAATGATGATGATCATTAAGCTATGGATCAAGTTACTATTGAACCTGGTAGGTCGACAAGGGCGCGTACTGCTCCTGAGTGGTACGACAACCATGTCTTGAAGGTCATGTTGTTGGACAACAATGAACCTACGATCTATGGAGGAGCGATGATGGGCCCTGATTCTGAGAAATGGTTAGAGGCCATGAAATCCGAGATGGGATCCATGTATGAAAATAAAGTATCGACTTTGGAAGTATTACCTGAAGGGCGAAAGGCCATTCAGAACAAATGGATCTTTAAGAAGAAGATGGACGTGGACGGTAATATCATCGTTTATAAATCTTGATTTGTGGCAAACGGTTTTTCACAAGTTAAAGGAGTTGACTATGATGAGACCTTCTCGCTCGTAGCAATGCTTAAGTCCGTCAGAATCATGTTAGCAATAGCTGCATATTTCGACTATGAAATTTGGCAGATGGATGTAAAAACAGCGTTCCTCAATGGTTTCCTTGAGGAAGAGTTGTATATGATGCAATTAGAAGGTTTTGTCGATCCAAAGAATGCTGACAAAGCTTGCAAACTCCAGCGATCCATTTATGGACTGGTGCAATCATCTCAGAGTTGGAATAAGCGCTTTGATGAGGTGATCAAAGTGTTTGGGTTTATACAAGTTTATGGAGAAGCTTGTATTTACAAGAAAGTGAGTGGGATCTCTATAGCGTTTCTAATATTATATGTGGATGAAATATTGCTGATTGGAAACAATATAGAAATGCTGGAAAGCGTGAAGGAATATTTGAACAAGAGTTTTTCAATGAAGGACCTAGGAGAAGCTGCTTTCATATCAGGCATCAAGATCTATAGAGATAGATCGAGACGATTGATAGCACTTTCACAAGGCACATACCTTGATAAAGTTTTGAAGAAGTTCAAAATGGATCAGTCCAAGAAGGGGTTCTTGCCTGTGTTACAAGGTGTGAAGTTGAGTAAGACTCGATGCCTAGTGACTGTAGAAGATAGAGAGGAGATGAGTGTCATCCCCTATGCTTCAGCCATAGGCTCTATCATGTATGCAATGCTGTGCACAAGACCCGATGTCAGCCTTGCCATAAGTATGGCCGGAAGGTTTCAAAGTGATCCTGGAATGGAGCACTGGACGGCGGAAAATATCCTTAAGTACCTGAAAAGGACTAAGGAAATGTTTCTCGTTTATGGAGGTGATCAAGAGATCGTCGTAAAGGGTTACGTCGATGCAAGCTTTGACACTGATCCAGATGACTCTAAGTCGCAAACCGGATGCGTATTTATTCTCAACGGGGGAGCGGTAAGCTGGTGTAGTTCCAAGCAAAGCATGGTAGCCGATTCTACATGCGAACCGGAGTACATCGCAGCCTCGGAGGCAGCAAAGGAAGGTGTCTGGATGAAGCAGTTCATGACAGATCTTGGAGTAGTGCCCAGTGCACTGAATCCAATGACTCTATTCTATGACAACACTGGTGCCATTGCTCTTGCCAAGGAACCAAGGTTTCACAAGAGGACCAGACACATAAAGCAACGCTTCAATTCCATCCACGATTACATCGAGGAGAAGGACATAAATATTTGCAAAGTGCACACGGATCTGAATGTTGCGGACCTGTTGACTAAACCTCTTCCAAGGGCTAAACATGATCAACACCAGAACTGCATGGGTGTTCTATTCATTACAATGTAAATCACATAGTGATGTGAACTAGATTATTGACTCTAGTGCAAGTGAGAGACTATTGGGAATATGCCCTAGAGGCAATAAATAAAGTGTTTATTATTATATTTCCTTGTTCATGATAATTGTTTATTATCCATGCTATAGTTATACTGATTGGAAACACATTGCATGTGTGGATATATAGACAACACTTTGTCCCTAGTGTGCCTCTAGTAGACTAGCTCGTTGATCAAATATGGTCAAGGTTTCCTAGCCATTGACATGAGATTTCATTTGATAACGGGATCACATCATTAGGAGAATGATGGGATGGATAAGACCCAAACTATAAACGTAGCATATGATCGTGTCAGTTTATTGCTATAGTTTTCTACATGTCAAGTATATGTTCCTATGACCATGAGATCATGCAACTCACGGACAACGGAGGAGTGCCTTGTGTGTATGAAATGTCGCAACATAACTGCGTGACTATAAAGGTGCTCTACAGGTATCTCTGACGGTGTCTCCTGGGTTGCCATGGACCAACACTGGGATTTGTTACTCCGTGTGACGGAGAGGTATATCAAGGCCCACTCGGTAATACAACATCACAATAAGCCTTGGAAGCAACGTGACTAAGTGTTAGACATGGTATCTTGTATTACGGAGTGAGTAAAGAGACTTGCCGGTAACAAGGTTGAACTAGGTATGGAGATACCTATGATCGAATCTCGGGCAAGTAACATACCGAAGAACAAAGGGAATATCATACGGGATTAACTGAATCCTTGACATAGAGGTTCGACCGATAAAGATCTTCGTAGAATATGTAGGAATCAATATGGGCATCCAGGTCCCACTATTGGTTATTGACTTTAGAGGTGTCTCGGTCATGTCTACATAGTTCTCGAACCCACAGGGTCTACACACTTAAGGTTCGGTGACGTTTCGGTAGTATAGAGTTATGTATGGTGGGGACTGAAGGTTGTTCAGAGTCCCGGATGAGATCTTGGACACCATGAGGAGCTCTGGAATGGTCCGGAGGTAAAGATTGATATATAGGAAAGTGGTATTTGAACTCTAGAAAAGTTTTGGGCATTTCCGGCAGTGTACCAGGAGTGACAAATGGGTTCCGGGGACCTCCAAGTGGGGCCCACATACCCCAAGGGGCCACATGAGCCTTATAGGTGGCGCACCAACCCCTGGTGGGCTGGGCAAGCCCCAAGAGGCCCTATGCGCATGGAGAAGGAGGTAGAGTAGGGGCCAAGTTAGGGAAGGAGTCCCACTAGGAATCCACCTCCCTTGTGGGAGGTGGACTCCTCCCCTTGGATTTGGCCGAACCTCTCCTTGGAGGAGAGGCTAGGGATGCCTCCTCTCCCCTCCCTCCTATATTTACTAGAGGATTTTGAGGTCATCCCCAACCCTAATTGTCATGTGCTGCCCTCTTCTTCCTCTAGATCATTTTCTCCTCTAGATCGGTTTTCAGTAGTGCTTAGGCGAAGCCCCGCTGGAATTGCTCCACCACCACCGCTGCAACGCCATCACGCTGTCAGAGTACTCGTCTACCTCTCTGCTCCCTCTTGCTGGATCAAGAAGGCGGAGATCTTCACTGAGCTGCATGTGTGCTGAACGCGTAGGTGTCGTCCGTTTGGCACTTGATCGGGAGTTCGTGGGACGGCTTGCGATTTGGATCGCGGAGACGTACCACTACATCAACCATGTTCTTTAACGCTTCCTCTTAGCGATCTACAAGGGTACGTAGATCCAATCTCTCCTCTCATAGATGCTCATCTCCTAGATTGATCTTGGTGAAGTGTAGGAAATTTTTTGTTTTCCATGCAACGTTCCCCAATAGTTGTCATGTTGACTGCTCTCTTGTGTATCTTTTGATCCCGTTTGTCCAGGCTTGTAGTGACAACATGATACTGGCCTCCACTGAGTTGCTTCGGGTTACTCTAATACCCTGACTAGTTGTTTTGCTGCTGATTGCCGCTGGCAGACTATTGATGGTGACCACCTTGATTACCTTGACCTGGATAACCTGAACCTAAGCCGCCTCCACCGAACCTATCTCTGAGCCGCCTAGACCTGAGCCACCTGACGGACCATTACCGTTATTGCGATGTTGGTTAAAGTTGTAGTCCCGGAACTACTGCATAATGTTGCAATCCCTCCATTTGTGGCCCGTTGGCCTACCGGGTTGGCTGTGCTCTTGGCATGGCTTACTGAGCATTTCCTCCAAGTTAAAGGGAGCTTTACCTTTGTTAAAGGGCGGCTTACCATTACCCTTGGCACAATTGTTCCCAACGCTAGCGTTTGCCACCAGTTCTGACCCGCCATTTGGGTTCTTTCTCTTGCCTGGGTTGTTATTTCCGGCCCCGTTCTATTGTTCACTCTTGCCATTGCTATTATTCTTACCCTTAGCTGATCTCTCATCATCGGTGCCCGGATCCTTAGTAGTATCTGAATTTGCATACTTTGTGAGAGCCGTCATGAGCTCACCCACATCTTGACAAGAACGCTTCAGTCGCCCGAGCTTCTGCTTAAGGGGCAAGAAGTGGCAGTTTTTGTCTAAAACCAGGACCACCTGAGACGCCGAGATGTTCTCGGACGAGTGGATAACCATCGAAACCCACCAAACCTAATGATGGGCTGAATCATCCTCATGCTGTACACAATGGTTAAGATCTACAATTGTCATAGGCTGCTTGCATGTTCCCCAGAAGTTCTTGACAGACGTGCCTTCAACTCGGCCTAAGATGCGATGGTATTAGGAGGCAAACCCTTTAACCATGTGCGAGCCGGCCCTTCTAACGTCATGATGAAGTACATTGAAAAAACCGCCTCAATGACATCCAACATCTCCATGTCGAGCTCATAACTTTCAATCCAAGCCTCAGGGGGTAAATTAGCCATATAGTTAGGCACCTTATGTGGCCCCTTAAAGTCGTTGGGCAAACGCTCATTCCGCAGAGCCACCGTCAGGCAAGGCACACCAACTCCCATGGATGATACGCCAGCTCCCACTAAGTTGGAAGGGGTTATTGGAGCTGGCTCAGGAATTACCAGGTAATCCATCACTGGAGTTGACCCCCGATGAACTCGGCCCCTATACACGATCTCCCGAGCATTTATCTGAGGCGAGTTATCATTGGGCGAGTTGCGTCTTCGTTCGCTACTGGAAACCGCCGGTGACTCTATGCGCCGGCTATAGCTACGGCTTGGGATGGGTGTGGAGTGTGCACGACTTCGGGTGTATGTGTACTTTTCCTGCTGAGCCACCACCGTCTGTAGCAATCCAATGACGTTTTGCGCCTCCTCACCAAACGGCATTCCTTCGGCGAAGGGGAGTGCATTGAGCCTAGCAGCCGTCACTATAATGTTCTCCGTCGGGTTAAAATAATGGCCAAGCGGTGTCACAAGATGTCGCGGTGTGGTCCGATCCCTCTAGGGCAGGTCTGGATGCCGCAGCGCCTCAACGGCTCGGGTTACAACCGGCGGTGTGCTCGGCCCCACTCCGGGAGTGTTAAAGAAGGTTCGGGGCTGAAGCTGCACAGGGAGGCCGACCTGGGTCCTCCTCCGAAGAATCGCTTCCGAAGCATGCTGGTCTAAGCTAAAACAGAGAACCTCCATCCTTTGACATTCCAACTCAGCGTTCATCTGAATTTGCAACGCGTTGATATCCTCCTAGGCCTGAGCCATCAATCCCTTAATCTTGTTGATCTCTGCATTGTGCTCTGCCTGATTTTTGGTTGTTACTTCAGTGGCCATCAGGGTTGTTAAATCCTCCATTAGTTCCAGCAAGACCTGAGCCGGTGGATTGGGAGGCCCAACGTCTGGCGTGGCGGCTCCTGTCGCTGCTCCGGACGTCGTGCAATTGAGAGCCGGCGCCAAGCCTGCCATGAAGACGGTGATACGTCCATTTTGCATCATGCTTTTATATTTATATTTATTTCATTATGGGCTGTTATTACACGTTATGGTACAATACTTATGCCTTTTCTCTCTTATTTTACAAGGTTGACATGAAGAGGGAGAATGCCGACAGCTAGAATTCTTGACTGGAAAAGGAGCAAATCTGAGATGCCTATTCTGCACAACTCCAAAAGTCCTGAAAATTTACGAGATTTATTTTGGAATATATAAAAAATATTAGGCGAAATAGATACGAGTGGGGGAACACCAGGAGGTGGGAAGCCTGCCACGCGCGGCCACCCCCAAGCCACGCTTAGCAGGCTTGTGACCCACCTGGCAGGTCCCCGACACCCATCTTCTGCTATATGGAGGGTTTCGACCTAAAAAATCAAAAGGAAGCTTTCGGGACGAAGCACCGCCATCTCGAGGTGGAACTTTGGCAGAACCAATCTAGAGCTCCGGCAGGGCTGTTCTGCCGAGGAAACTTCCCTCTCGGAGGGGGAAATCGAAGCCATCGTCATCACCAACGATCCTCTCATCGAGAGGGGGTCAATCTCCATCAACATCTTCACCAGCACCATCTCCTCTCCAAATCCTAATTCGTCTCTTGTATTCGATCTTTGTCTCAAACCTCAGATAGGTACCCGTGGGTTGCTAGTAGTGTTGATTACTCCTTGTAGTTGATGCTAGTTGGTTTACTTGGTGGAAGATCATATGTTCAGATTCTTTATGATAATTAATAGTCCTCTGATTATGAACATGAACATGCTTTGTGAGTAGTTATGTTTGTTCCTGAGGGCATGGGATAACTCTTGTTATAAGTAATCATGTGAATATGGTATTCATTCAATATTTTGATGAGATGTATGTTGTCTCTCCTCTAGTGGTGTTATGTGAACATCGACTACATAACACTTCACCAATATTTGGTCCTAGAGGAAGGCATTGGGAAGTAATAAGTAGATGATGGGTTGCTAGAGTGACAGAAGCTTAAACCCTAGTTTATGCGTTGCTTCGTAAGAGGCTGATTTGGCTCCATATGTTTCATGCTATGGTTAGATTTATCTTAATTCTTTTTTCGTAGTTGCGGATGCTTGTGAGAGGGATTAATCATAAGTGGGAGGTTTGTACAAGTAAGGTCAGCACCCAAGCACCAGTCGATCCACATATCAAATTATCAAAGTAATGAACGTGAATCAAATGAGCATGATGAAAACTAGCCTGACAGAAATTACCGTGTGTCCTTGGGAGCGCTTTGCTTTATATAAGAGTTTGTCTAGGCCCGTCCTTTGCTACAAAAAGGATTAGGCTACCTTGCTGCACCTTTTTCTGCATTTGTTACTTGTTACTAGTTACAAATTATCTTATCACAAAACTATGTGTTACCGATAATTTCATTGCTTGCAGAGAATACCTTACTGGAAACCGCTTGTCATTTCCTTCTGCTCATCGTTGGGTTCGACACACTTACTTATCAAAAAAACTATGATAGATCCCCTATACTTGTGGGTCATCTAGACTCTTTTCTAGCGCCGTTGCCGAGGAGTGAAGCGCCTTTGGTAAGTGGAATCTGGTAAGGAAAATTTTATATAGTGTGCTGAAATTTACTGTCACTTGTTACTATGGAAAGTAATCCTTTGAGGGGCTTGTTCGGGGTATCTTCACCTCGACCGAAAACACAAAGAGTTGTCCCTCAACCTACTGAACCTAGTGCAAATATTTATTATGAAATTCCTTCGGGTATGATAGAGAAACTGTCGGCTAATCCTTATGCGGGAGATGGAACACTACATCTTGATTTGCATCTAATCTATGTGGATGATGTTTGTGGATTATCTAAGCTTGCAGGTCTGCCTAAGGATCACGTCAATAAGAAGGTATTTCCTTTATCTTTGAAGGAGAAGGCCTTGACATGGTATAGGCTATGTGATGATATTGGATCATGGAGCTACAACTGATTGAAAATGGGATTTCATCAGAAGTTCTATCCTATGCATCTAGTTCATCGTGGTCGGAATTATATTAATTTTTGGCCTCGTAAAGGAGAAAGAATCGCTCAAGCTTGGGGAGGCTTAAGTTAATGTTATATTCATGCGCCAATCATGAGCTCTCGAGAGAAATTATTATTCAGAATCTAGTATTGTTATGGTTAAGGATCTCTTGGTTGATAATATTGATGGGCATGTTATTCAATTTTGTGATGAAGCCGCTAGAATTGCTAAACTTGATGCTAAAGATAAACATAGACCCATTGTTGACACGCTTGTTGTTTCTTTTAAAATAGGAGATCATTGTTATCATGGCTTATGTGATATGGGTGCCAGTGTGAGTGCAATTCTTGTTACCTTATATAAAGAGATTATGAATGATATTGCACCAGCTGAGTTAGAGGAAATTGAAGTTACAATTAAGCTTGCTAATAGAGATACTATATCACCAGTTGGGATTATTAGAGATGTTGAAGTCTTGTGTGGGGAAATAAAATATCCTACTGATTTTCTTGTTCTTGGCTCCCCACACGATGATTTTTCTCCCACTATATTTGGTAGACCCTTCTTGAATACCGTTAATGCCAGGATAGATTGTGAGAAGGAAACTTTACTGTAAGTTTTGGAGATAAGTCTCATGAGTTTAATTTCTCTAAATTTTGTAAACAACCCCATGATAAAGAATTGCCTAGTGAGGATGAAATTATTGGTCTTGCTTCTATTGGTGTGCCTCCTACTGATCCTTTAGAACAATATTTGCTAGACCATGAAAATGATACGGATATGAATGAAAGGAATGAAATATATAAGATTTTTTGATCAACATCCTATTCTGAAACACAACTTGCTTGTTGAAATACTTGGGAATCCTCCTCCACCCAAGTGTTTTCCCGTGTTTGACCTTAAACAATTATCGGATACTCTGAAATATGCTTATCTTGATGAAAAGAAGATATATCATGTTATTATTAGTGCTAACCTTTCAGAGCATGAAGAACAGAGATTATTGAAAACTCCGAGGAAGCATCGTGCTGCAATTGGATATACTCTTGATGATCTTAAGGGCATTAGTCCCACTCTATGTCA
Source organism: Hordeum marinum (assembly GCA_022496015.1). NCBI lineage: Eukaryota > Viridiplantae > Streptophyta > Magnoliopsida > Poales > Poaceae > Hordeum > Hordeum marinum. The sequence goes on from CM039674.1 coordinate 150,267,819, forward strand.
ACATAAAATTAAAATGAAGCCCGATGCTAAACCAGTTGTTGATCACCAACGACGGTTAAATCTAAAATGAAGGAAGTGGTAAGAAATGAAATATTAAAGCTTCTTGAGGCAGGTATCATTTACCCTATTGCTGATAGTAGATGGGTTAGTCCCGTTCATTGTGTCCCTAAGGAAGGAGGTATTATCGTAGTTCCTAATGATAAAAATGAATTGATCCCACAAAGAATTGTTACAGGATATAGAATGGTAATTGGTTTTAGGAAATTAAATAAATCTACTAGAAAAGATCATTACCCTCTACCTTTTATTGATCCAATGCTATAAAGACTATCCAAACACTCACATTTCTACTTTTTGGATGGTTATTCTGGTTTCTCTCAAATACCTGTGTCAAAAGAGGACCAAGAGAAGACCACTTTTACCTGCCCTCTTGGTACCTTTGCTTATAGACGTATGCCTTTTGGTTTATACAATGCGGCTGCTACCTTTCAAAGATGTATCACTGCTATATTCTCTGATTTTTGTGAAAGTATTGTTGAGGTTTTCATTGATGATTTTTCCTTTTACGGAACTTCTTTTGATGATTGTTTGAGCAACCTTGATCGAGTTTTGCAGAAATGTGAAGAAACTAATATTTTCTTCAATAGGAAGAAGTGCCACTTTATGGTGAATGAAGGTATTGTCTTGGGACATAAAAATTTCTGAAAGAGGTATTGAAGTTGACAAGGCTAAAGTTGATGCTATTGAAAAAATGTCGTGTCCTCTGGATATCAAAGGTATAAGAAGTTTCCTTGGTCATGTTGGTTTCTATAGGAGATCTATTAAAGACATCTATAAGATTTCTAGTCCTCTCATTATTCTCTTGCAAAAAGATTTGCAAAAATATGTTCCATTCGTTTTTGATGATGATTGTGTAGAAGCTTTTGAAATTCTTAAGAATGCCTTGATTTCTGCACCTATTGTTCAACCACCTGATTGGAACCTACACTTTGAAATTATGTGTGATGCTAGTGATTATGCCGTTGGTGCTATCCTTGGACAAAGAGTTGACAAGAAATTAAATGTTATTCATTATGCTAGCAAAACTCTAGATAGTGCTCAAAGAAACTATGCTACCATTGAAAAAGTATTTTTAGCAGTTGTGTTCGGTTGTGATAAGTTGAGACCCAATATTGTTGATTCTAAAGTAATTGTTCACACTGATGCTGATGCTATTAAATATCTTATGGAAAAGAAAGATGCTAAACCTAGACTTGTCAGGTGGGTTCTTCTTCTACAAGAATTTGATTTGCATATTGTTGATAGAAAGGGTGTTGATAACCCCGTAGCAGATAACTTGTCTAGGTTAGAGAATGTTCTTGATGACCTAGTACCTATTGATGATATCTTTCCTGATGAACAATTAGATATCATAAATGCTTCTCGTAATGCTCCTTGGTATGCTGATTATGCCAATTACATTGTCGCTAAATTTATACCGCCTAATTTCACATACCAACAAAAGAAAAAGTTCTTCTATGATTTAAGACATTACTTCTGGGATGACTCATACCTTGATAAAGAAGGAGTAGATGGTGTTAGTAGAAGTTGTGTACCTGAGCATGAACAGGAACAGATCCTACACAAGTGTCATTTCGAAGCCTACGTAGGACATCACGCTGGAGATAGAACTGCACATAAGGTATTACAATCTGGCTTTTATTGGCCTACCCTCTTCAAGGATGCTCGTAAGTTTGTCTTGTCATGTGATGAATGTCAAAGAATTGGCAATATTAGTAGACGTCAGGAAATGCCTATCAATTACTCTCTTGTTATTGAACCATTTGATGTTTGGGGTTTTGATTATATGGGACCTTTTCCAACATCCAACGGGTATACTCATATTTTAGTTATTGTTGATTATGTTACTAAGTGGGTAGAAGCTATTCCAACTAGTAGTGCTGATCATAACACCTCTATTAAGATGCTTAAAGAAGTTATTTTACCTAGATTTCGAGTCCCTAGATATTTAATGAATGATGGTGGTTCACATTTTATTCATGGTGCTTTCTGTAAATTGCTTACTAAGTATGATGTTAATCATAGAATTGCATCTCCTTATCATCCTCCGTCTAGTGGTCAAGTAGAATTAAGAAATAGAGAAATTAAATTGATCTTGCAAAAGACGGTTAATAGATCTAGGAAGAATTGGTCTAAGAAACTTGACGATGCATTATGGGCTTATAGATTTGCTTACAAGAATCCTATGGGTATGTCTCCGTATAAAATGGTTTATGGTAAAGCATGTCACTTGCCTCTAGAGATAGAGCATAAAACTTATTGGGAAATCAAAGAGCTCAACTATGATTTCAAACTTACTAGTGAGAAGAGGTTATTTAACATTAGCTCACTTGATGAATGGAGAACCCAGGCCTAAGAGAATGCCAAGTTGTTTAAAGAGAAAGTTAAGAGATGGCATGATAAAAGGATACAAAAGTGTGAATTTAATGTAGGTGATCATGTCTTGCTACACAATTCTCGGTTAAGATTTTTTGCAGGAAAACTTCCCTCTAAATGGGAAGGGCCTTACATTGTCGAGGAAGTATATCGTTCTAGTGCCATCAAGATCAACAACGCCAAAGGCACAAATCCGAAGGTGGTAAACGGGCAAAGAATCAAACATTATATCTCACATACTCCCATAAATGTTGAAACCAATGTTATCAACACCATAACTCCAGAAGAGTATATTAGGGAGATTTATCGAAACGTTTCAGACTCCGAAAGGGAATAGGTATGTGGTACGATAAGTAAACCGACTCCAAAACTTTCCCAATGGCAATTTTACTCATTTTTGGAATATTTAAAAAATTAGGAAAATCAAAAGTAGTCCGAAAGATGCACGGGGAGGTGACAAGCCTGCTACGCACAGCCACCCCCCTGGCCGTGCCTGGGGGGCTTGCCACCATCCCATGCACCCTCCAGATTCCGTTTTCTTGTCGTACACTCCTTCGGGTCGGCAAAAATTCATTATATAATATCCTGAAGGTTTGCCCTTTCGTATCATGACAATACCTCTTGTTTTTGTTTTGAGCTGTTTCTGCAGCAGATTTACAGCAAGATGTCATCCCAAGAGTCTGACGGGGAGAGTTGTATATGGCATTATCTTGCCAATCCCAAACTCTATGGGGACCTAGATCCATATGGATTATTCTCGGAGGAGGAACAAGAAGACAAGTACAGAGAAGAAAGGTCAGACGAAGAGGAGACGCCTCTGCCTCAACTGGGTGATATGCACGCGGAGTTTAGGAAATCAAGCCTCCCAAACACAAGAATAAAACCCAAAGTTCTATTTATTCCTTCTCATTTTCTGCGGGAGAGTAAATAAGAATTATGTCAAAAGATATTGAAGCTCGAGAAGGAAGTAGATGACCCGAGGGAAGAAAAATTTATGCTTAAGAGGAAATTGGACCAGCTTCCAACCTCATCAATAACTCCACCACCATCACCCCCGAAGAAGGACATCTAAGCACATGGGTATGGGCACTCCCCTTGGCTTGTGCCAAGCTTGGGCGAGGTGCCCCAGTATTGTATCACCATCACACCCTTTTTCCTTTTTCCTTTTTCTTGTTTTTCTTAGTATGATCCTTTTTGATTTGTTTTGATCTAGTAGAATAAAATTTTAGTATGATCTAGCTTTTAGTTTTGCTTTTTGCTCCCCTTATGTAAGCAAGTATGAGAATTATATAGTAAAAAGTAGTTTTGATGTGAGGACTTTGCTAGCTTACTATGATCTTGAGACTAATAAATAAAAGAAGAATAGAATTAAAGCAAAGAGTGTACATAATGATTTTATGGGGAGTGGTGACTTCACCTATAAAAAGTATGTCGATTGAAATTTGTTGCGAGTTAACAAACATAGTGATTGATCATTGGTGCAATTGAAAAGGAATTGATAAAGAAAGAGAGATTCACATATAAATATATTATCTTGGACATCTTTTATGATTGTGACCACTCATTAAAATATTACATGCTAAGAAGTTGATGTTGGACAAGGAAGGCAACATAATGGGCTATGTTAGCTTGCTTCCAGATAGAAGTTATATGGTTTTAGATCCTCCAACATGTAGTGCTTTCTTCCACCTCATATTAGCCAAAACTTCCACACCAAGTAGAGATACTACTTGTGCATCCAAACACCTCAACCCAGTTTTGCCATGAGAGTCCACCATACCTACCTATGGATTGAGTAAGATCCTTCAAGTAAGTTGTCATCGGTGCAAAAGGAAATAATAATTGCTCCTAAATATGTGCGATCCTTTATTGTAAGGGAAATAAGCGTTGTACGAACTTGTGATAGTAAAGAAATAAAAGAGACGAACTACATAATAAAGGTTGCTATCACAAAGGGCAATACAACACGGCGTTCCTTTGCACTAAGGGTCTGTGCATCCCAAAACAAAAAGCGCATGACAACCTCTGCTTCCCTCTGTGAAGGGCCTATCTATTACTTTTACTTTTTAAGTACTTACCTTTATGCAAGAGTCACGGTGATCCTCACCACTTCCTATATTTCGCCTCTTTCTTGGCAAGCATTATGTGTTGGAGAATGATCTACACACATATATCCACTCGGATGTTGGTGATCATGAGTTATTATTGTTGACATCACCCTTGAGGTGAATAGTTGGGAGGCAAAACTATAAGCCCCTATCTTTCTCTGTGTCCGATTGAAACTTTGATCTCATGAGTACCGCGTGAGTGTTAGCAATTATTAAAGACTAAAAGATGATTGAGTATGTGGGTTTGCTTTACAAGCTCTTATATTGACTCTTTCCGATGTTATGATAAATTGCCAATTGCTTCGATGACTAAGATCATAGTTTGTTGGTTATCAACAGAGTTCTTGGTTCATCCTTTATCTTGTGAATGAATTGTTACTCTAGAATAAGAAATCTTATACAATAGGTATTGTTGTTCTAAAGATGTTCATGATGCCCTCATGTCCGTATTGTATTTTATTGACACCTCTATCTCTAAACATGTGGACATTTATCGATCTCGGCTTTCACTTGAGGGCAAGCCAGGTCTAAGCTTAGGGGAGTTGATACGTCCATTTTGCATCATGCTTTTATATTGATATTTATTGCATTATGGGCTGTTTTTAATATTATGGTACAATACTTATGCCTTTTCTATCTCATTTTACAAGGTTTACATGAAGAGGGAGAATGCCGGCAATTGGAATTCTGGACTAGAAAGGAGCAAATCTGAGATACCTATTCTCCACAACTCCAAAAGTCCTGAAAATTTACGAAGAATTATTTTTGAATATATAAAACATATTGGGTGAAATAGATACCAGAGGGGCCCACTAGGAGGTGGCAAGCCTGCCAGGTGCGGCCACCCCTTGGCCGCGCCTAGCAGGCTTGTGACCCACCTGGCAGGTCCCCGACGCCCATCTTCTCCTATATGGAGGGTTTTGACCTGAAAAACATCACGTGGAAGCTTTCGGGATGAAGCGCCGCCGTCTCGACGTGGAACTTGGGCAGAACCAATCTAGAGCTCTGACAGGGTTGTTCTGCCGGGGAAACTTCCCTCCCAGAGGGGGAAATCGAAGCCATCGTCATCACCAACGATCCTCCAGTCGAGAGGGGGTCAATCTCCATCAAAATCTTCACCAGCACCATCTCCTCTCCAAACCCTAGTTCGTCTCTTGTATCCGATCTTTGTCTCAAACCTCAGATAGGTACCTGTGGGTTGCTAGTAGTGTTGATTACTCCTTGTAGTTGATGCTAGTTGGTTTACTTGGTGGAAGATCATATGTTCAGATCCTTTATGATAATTAATACTCCTATGATTATGAATATGGACATGCTTCATGAGTAGTTACGTTTGATCCTGAGGACATGGGATAAGTCTTGTTAAAAGTAATCATGTGAATTTGGTATTCGTTCGATATTTTGATGAGATGTGTGTTGTCTCTCCTCTAGTGGTGTTATGTGAACGTCGACTACATAACACTTCACCAATATTTGGGCCTAGGGGAAGGCATTAGGAAGTAATAAGTAGATGATGGGTTGCTAGAGTGACAGAAGCTTAAACCCTAGTTTATGCGTTGCTTCGTAAGGGGCTGATTTGGATCCATATGTTTCATGCTATGGTTAGATTTATCTTAATTCTTCTTATGTAGTTTAGGATTCTTGCGAGAGGGTTTAATCATAAGTGGGAGGTTTGTCCAAGTAAGGGTAGCACCCAAGAACTAGTCCATCCACATATCAAATTATCAAAGTAATGAACGCGAATCAAAGGAGCATGATGAAAACTAGCGTGACAGAAATTCCCATGTGTCCTCGGGAGCACTTTGCTTTATATAGGAGTTTGTCTAGGCATGTCCTTTCCTACAAAAAGGATTGGGCTACCATGCTGAACCTTTTCTGCATTTGTTACTTGTTACTCGTTACAAATTATCTTATCACAAAACTATCTGTTACCGATAATTTCAGTTCTTGCAGAGAATACCTTACTGGAAACTGCTTGTCATTTCCTCCTGCTCCTCGTTGGGTTCGACACTCTTACTTATTGACAGAACTATGATAGATCCCCTATATTTGTGGGTCATCAACGACGGCTCGGATCGATGGGTCATAGGGCTCTGGAATACTGGCATAGCCCCCGAGCCCGCTGTCATGAAGCTGGTAGATTGACTCTGCATCTCCACTAGAGGATCCTTCGTCTGAGAGGACAAAAGTTTCCCCTCCTAACACGGAGTCTTCCCTGCCTTGCATGAAGCCGACGAAGACGCCCTCTGCTCGGGTTGAACACGAGCTGGTTGCGCACGCTGGGCCGGCTCGACGAGGTCAGTGTAGATGTCCGGCCCGGGCATAGATCCGCTGATCTTACCAATGAACATGTGAATCTCGCCGAAGGGGACCCGGTACCCGTACTCGATTGAGTCGACCTCTGACCCCCATCCAGCATCGTCGATGTGGAGCTTGCCATGGCGACTCTTAGTCATCATGACGATGGTGTATCCTCAACCTGGGAGAGAGCCCTTCGAGTATTCCACACCATCGCATGCAGGCCCCACGGTGGGCGCCAACTGTCGTGGTTTTGTCACGGCAGATGTCCGAAGACTTAGATTCGAGGCCATCGCTAAGGTGGTGGAATCAAAGGGGTTGATTGGGACGAGAGACACGGGTTTACCTAGGTTCGTCCCCTAGGGAAGAGGTAAAAGCCTACGTCATGCTTCGTGTTGTATTGATTGGGTATCGATTACAAGGGAGCGGATTTGCTTGACCTAGCTATCGATCAATTGGTTTCTGTCCTAAGCCGCCCCAGGGACTCGCCTTTATATAGGTAGGTCGAGGCACTAGGGTTATAAGAGTCCAAACCGACTCGTACAAGGTATTTGACCCTGTCTTTAAGCCGCCTTGCCTTCTTGGGCAAGACGTCTCTGGGCGGCTTACACACCCGGGTCTCGTACCATCTTCCGTCTTTGGGCCTTCATCTTGGCCCATCTGGTAAGTCACCATGTGGCCTTGCCTTCAATCCTCAGGCCCACTTTAAGGGTCTTGACTATGAGCCGCCAGGCATGACCCGGCCCCTCCTGGTCGGGTCTCATTACGGGGTTATATCCCCAACACCTAGTGTTGATGAAGGCAGGAGCGCAATCCTCTTCATCCATGTACTCTGCCTCCTCGGAGGCGTAGTCCAACATATCGGTTAAGTCTTTGACAGAGGCTACTAAGTGGGTGGTGGGTGGGATGAAAATTTCCTCTTGACCCGCCTTCAGACCTATCTGAGCTTGGATCGGGGTTGGGTCATCATCGATTTTCATCGGTAGGATCCAATCTAGAGCCTCATTGAGTGTCGAGAGCTCGATCGGGTCAATCTGCCTAAAGCTTTTGGAGTTAACCTCTGATGCGTCACACAAGGAGTGTGTTTGGCAGGAGTTGACCCCTGACCATCCGGTAGTATAAGCGGATCCGGACTAAAAGCCAGATCATCGTCGGGTTTGGTCTCGTGGGCGGGGTCGAGAGTGAAATCCAAAGTCAAGGCCTCGGAGCCCACGGGCGCATCAGATGAGATTGCAAGCCAGGTGATAAAAAGATCACCCTGAGAGTCTATGGAGAACTCTAGGTTCCCAAATCCGACCTCTTGATCAGGGGTGAAAGTCCCGACCCGTCCAAGATGGCCAGTCGGGTCGGCGTGTAGCACGACGCTGCCGAAAGCGAAGATCTGTCCAGGGACAAAGGAGTCCATGTTACGGACTTCCTCGGTAATGACTAAGCAAGCCATGGATTCCTTTGGCAACAAAAGGGGAACTCTCAATGAAATCACCAATGTTGGTGTCAAAACCGGCGGATCTCGGGTAGGGGGTCCCGAGCTATGAGTCTAGGATCGATGGTAACAGGGGACGAAGGAGAAGATGTTTACCCAGGTTTTGTCCCTCCTATGGAGGTAAAACCCTATGTCCTGCTCGATTATTTTGATGTGTGTGAAGTTTACAGAGTTGATCTACCTCTAGATCGAATAGCTTAAACCCTAGATGAGCCTCTTTGTCCTATAATCTAACCCCCCTGGTTTATATAGACACCAGGGGGTACCTAGGGTTTACACATGATAGGTCTCCTACCGGAGATGGAGATGCCGATTTTCTCATCTTGACTTGGAGTGCATGGCGCACCTTCGAGACTTCCTTCTAGAACACGGGTGTCGGTGTCAAAACCAGCGGATCTCGGGTAGGGGTTCCCGAGCTGTGAGACTAGGATCGATGGTAACTGGGGATGAAGGAGACGATATTTACCCAGGTTCGGGCCCTCCTATGGAGGTAAAACCCTACATCCTGCTTGACTGTATTGATGGTATGAAGATTACAGAGTTGATCTACCTCGAGATCGAATAACTAGAACCCTAGATGAGTTTTTCTGCCCTACGATCTACAACCCTCCCCGTTTATATAGACACCGGGGGTACTAGGGTTTACACATGGTAGGTCTCCTGCCGAGGATGGAGATGTTGATTTCCTCATCTTGACTTAGAGTGCACGACGCACCTTCGAGACTTCCTTTTGGAATGTGGTCTCTCAATGCATCCGACCCTTCCTGCGACAATCAGAGAATGGCCCACCAAGCCGCCCTATTAAGAGATAAGCGGACGACCCGAGGACCCCTTAGTCCAGGACTCCCTCAATAGCCCCTGAACTAGCTCCCAACGCCAAGGGTCTTATCTCGGCTTCTCCATGTGACTAGAGTCTTCGGCTTGCAGGGTGTGTTCTTCTTCCCATTTAATGACTGGCCGAGATTAGTTTGGCTTCTGATGACGCATAACGTTCCTGATCATATGATCGTCCGAACACCGTGAATCACTTAATCCCGAAGGCCAAACGTCAAAGTGTAAACAACGTATACTAACAACCTTTCTGATGAACGGTCATAGACCACCATGACCACTGGACCAGTTATGAGAACTCGATTCACGATTCAAGGCCGTTTTTACCTTGACATGATTCATCAATGCATAAATCGTGCTCCATTTCACACAAGATATGATTAATCATATAAAGTTTCTTCATGTTCATATAATGGCATGCACGTCTTGGGAAGCGGAGGGATTTCCCGCGTAGTAAAGGGAGGCTACTCGTCGTCATGCCTCATAAAAGGGAGAAAACCCTCAAGGCCTATTCATGCTCCCCATTCGCATCCTCTGCTTCCTTAATCACCCTAAGCTCCGAGAACCCAGATCCAGTTCCTCCTCAACTCCTCCGAGATTTCGCCATGGCAGGTTCGGGTTCCAACGGCAAGCGGGAGGCCTCCACAGTCACTGGCCAAGACATCCGGGACCTGAAGGAAGCCAGTTACCTCCCCACCAACGTCTACCACTGTGCCCTGGAGAAGAACCAGGTGGTTCCCACCCCCAAACCAGGCGAGAGGGTGGTATTCCTCCCCCACTTCATCCGGGGACTAAACTTTCCACTCCATCCCTTTGTCTAGGGTCTCATGTTCTTCTATGGAATGGACTTCCATGTCCTCCCCCTGAACTCCTTTATGCACATATCGGCATTTATCATTGTCTGTGAGGCCTTTTGTGGGTCGAACCGCATTTTGACGTGTGGCTCAAGGTATTCAACGTCACGACGAAGAAAGTAGAGAGCAAGCACGCAGACTGTGAGGGGCGGTCATCAGCAAGCTCCCTCGCGTCGGATGGCCGACTGGCACCTTCATTGCCACCATCAAGATCTAGCAAAAGGAGTGGTTTTATATCACCAAGCCAAGAGAAGAAGGCCAGGTTGTTGCGGCCGACTTCAGATCGGACCCCTCACAAGATTGACCTCATGGCTTCGAAAGGGCCTACACCAGGGGTCGGATGCAGGGGTGGACAAGCTGCTGAAGTGCACCGCCTCGATTGTCAAGGCCAAGATCGAGCTGGTTAACATGGTCCAGATCATGCTTCGACGCCACATCCTTCCCTACCAACACCGGGAATCCCCCATGTGGGCTTATTAGCTTGACGATGAGCCTACCGTTCGTCAGCTCTACCGCACCACTCCGGAGAAACTGTGGAAGGCGTTGTTCAAGGCTCAGAAGAGCTGGCCAGCCGAGGGGGGCCAAGGCCTACATGCTGATAACCCTCCTACCCAGGTATAACATAATTTCAATTGATCGGCTCTGTTTTTCGACAGAGAATCTAAATGCCTTCCCCTCATCCTTCCAAAAATGGTTGAGCAAAGTCACATGCATCAACTGCTCGGCAGCACAACCCGAAGACCCCAGGTCAAAGATGTTGTCGGAGATGCTCGTCATGGTGCCTTACAAGGCGCCAGAAAAGAAAGAGAAGAAGAAGGGTCGAGGAGGTCTCTGCATAAAGGACTAGCCGGATGTTGCGTTCGAGGAAACTCATGCCTCCTCTAACCATGAGGATGAGCATGAGGACAAGGAGGAGGGGGATTCCCCCCCCCCCTCACAAGAAAGAGGGTGGTGTCATCAGACACCATGGAGGAAGTACCTCCTCCTGCTCCAAAAAGGGCACGTCGGGCGACGTTGGTCCTGCTCGATGATAGTTCGGACACAGATACCGAGTCCGAGGACTTCGATAAGGTTCCTCAAAGGAACCTAACGGTCAAGCCCCCAGCTTGAAGTTAGCAATCTAAAGACTCCCGGGCTATTTATGCCAAGTTTTCAATGTTATTAACGTGTGAGCACCTTTTGATCTACAGCCCACCACACATTCTCCCCACTGACCAAGTTTTGGATGGGGAGACTCCACTCGCCAAGCTAGCGGAGAGTGGGACCGCGTCGCATCCCACACTTCCGGGCATTGCAAAGGATGCCACAGAGGTGTCATCCCACCAAGCTCCTTTGGGGCCGAACACAAGCGATGGGGTTGACGATGTTATGGTTGAGGTTAACGCCTCGTCCGCTGAAGACCGGGAGGAGGAGCCCCTTCCGGACACTGAGGAGGCCGGACAAAGGGATGTCCAATCCCCTCCAAGGTCGTCTCCGGAGCGCACCATGCCTTCGGAGCCACCCGTTCAATCCCCGGTTGGAGATCGAGCTAACCGATCACCACCGGCGCCATTGATGATTGGGTGGCCGGTCATGGAGGAGGCACTATCAAGCGCCTCCATCTCCAAGGATCACCGCACCCTTATGGGTGCAGTTTTGCAAAGCATTCAGTCCATTGATAGCGTACTGAAGGAGGCCTTTAACGGTCTCCTCACGGGCTTCTAGGTGAGCCACGTAATGTTCTTTTCCTGAATTTTTAATTTATTAGGTTGTGCTATCGTTATATATAGCACCCCCGAGCCCTGGATGAGTGTAGAAAAACTCACCCGGGGGTCAAATACAAAGAAATGACCAAACAATGTGTGAGACATAATTCATGCTATGATGTTCTAACAGTCCTTAAGAGGACCGAACATAGGGTCATGGTTCTGACAGTTCGGTTGTTTGAACTTATATAAACTGATAGATACGTGCTATTTGGAGGCTTCGTCATCAGCGATGGTCATTAATGCCATAGAGCTTGACGAGCTAAACCAGAAGCTCAAGAGCTCCAAAGCGGAGCTTGACGCTCTGAACAAAAGGTTTGACGAGGCGCAAGGTAAGCCATCTTAGAATATCCGAGCTATTAAGCATTAGTGATTCACACTGTTGACTGAGTATGGTTATATGTTTATTGCTTACATAGCCTCGGTGAAGGAAATCGAGAATCTCAAGGCTGAGCTGCAGAAGATGAAGCAAGAGGCCACGGACGAAAAGGTAGCGGCCGAACAAGCGACTGCCGCGCTGTCGACCTTGAAAACCACAAGTGCCAAGCATGAGGCTCGGGTGGAGGAGGTTCAGCAGGAGCTTAAGGATGCTAGCCTGAAGTGCGTGGACCTTGAGAAGAAAGGCAAGGAAGCCACACAACTATCCACTCTAAAATCCAATCTCCAAATGGAGTGGGTGGATAGGCGGTTCTTTGAAGAACATATCCGCCAAGTCAAGGTTGTCACAAATGGTAAGCCGTATTTACTGTAGTGTGCCTTCCGTGCGAGCAGGTTCATGTTGCTCACCCAGGTGTGGCGTTCCTCAAGCGCCTGCTCGGACCTCCAGAAGAGCATAGCGGATGCAAACCAGTTCTACGCTTCGTGAGAATAAGGAGATGAGGCTCAGTTCATTTGGGCGCAGTTTGAAGCCCCCGAGCGCTCTCCTCTTCTCATCGAGCAAATGAAGCAGCTGGTGGAGCTACACAGGATGGCGGAGCCGGCCATGAAGGATCTCTGTATCCGGCTATGGCCCGACGAGCCGTTGCCGAGCAGCTACTTCAGCATGGTGAGGAAGCTGAGCGATGCCTCGCCTTGGATCGATGCGCTAAGGCGTTCTTCCTGTATCGAGGGAGATTGGATGGCCTTTGCAAGGTCCAAGGTGCACTGGCCGGGGCTAGATCCGAAAAAGATAGCCACCGCTCCTCCGTCCCCTAGAAAGGAGCATAGGTGCCCTGAGCGATACTTCTCCATAGTGATGGAGGGTGCTCGGGCGATAGAGGCTTAGTGTTCAAAAGATAACTTTTATGAGGAAATGCGTTGTAATATGTCGGAAGACCTTTTAACGCTTTTATGGTTATGATGCATGGTTTATGATGTCTTTTATGTTTTGCATTCGCTATAACTCCTGTGTGGCCGTTTAGACTGAAAGTTGCGAGTCGCCGGCTTTAGCCCGCATGTAGATACTACACAAGGTGTCTCTACCTCTACACTGTGACCCTTAGCTGAGCTATCGGTACCCGAAGGAAACAGTCTGAGGTGGACAAGGCAATTAGACCATAATGCTTTATTTCTTTCACTTAGCCGTAGGAGCGTGAAAAAGGAATGCGGGGGCTGATGACTAGCCCCCAATGGTTTGTGATGTTCGGATGAACTACAGCTAAAGCCAGCATCACATGGTTTATGTGAATACCAAACCCATTGTATGACATGGAATAACCTCTAACAAAGTTTTTAGTATAACACTTAAGCTCAGATTCGCAGACGGGTTCTCGCATACTATGACAGTCAGTTTTCGGCTTTCTCCCCTAAGGTGCTTGACCAAGCTAGCTGGAAACACAATCGAAGTGGTTCTCCCTTTGCCCTTTTAGCCAAACGAGCGGAATGTAAAGGGGCAAGCACAAGAGCCGGGCAACCCAACTATTGACCCAAGACATAGTTCAAAATCAATGCATATAAAGCTAATTCCAAGATGCCAAACACATGATCGATTGTGCTTAGGGCGATATTTTAAATTCGAGCCCCCGGTCTATTAGCCGGTTGCGTCGTGAAGTTTACCGAACAGTTTCGCAAGAAGCGATGAGGATGGAGGAAATAGAGTATGTACCAAAAAGGCAGCGAAGCGGCCATGCATGTTCCTCAGTTTGGAGGGAGCGCTTCGTGTTGCCGTTGACACTAATGACCCCCTTGGGGCCGGGCATCTTGAGCTTGAGGTATGCATAGTGTGGGACGACGTTAAAGCGAGCGAATGATGTATGGCCTAGCAAGGCGTGATAGCCACAACGGAAAGGTACAATGTCGAAGATCAAGTCTTCGCTTTGAAAGTTATCGAGCGAAATGAACACTACTTCCATGCTTACAGAGCCCGTGCACCGGGCTTCGACACCTGGGATCACTCCTTTAAAGGTAGTGTTGCTGGGTTTGATCCTTGACGGATCTATACCCATCTTTTTCACCGTGTCTGAGTAAATCAGATTAAGGCTACTTCCTCCGTCCATTAGGACTTTAGTGAGGTGATACCCATCTATGATGGGGTCTAGGATGAGGGCGGCTGAACACCCATGACGGATACTAGTCGGGTGGTCGCGTCGATTGAAGGTGATCGGGTACGCCGACCATGGCTTGTACTTCATGGCTACAGGCTCTATGACATAGACCTCTCGAAGGGCGTGCTTCTTCTCCTTTTGGGGAATATGAGTGGCGTATATCATATTCATGGTTTTTATCTCTGGAGGGAACTACTTATGTCAGCCACCGATCGGCCCATGGGGCTCATCCTCATCCTCACTGCGTGGGCCCTTGTTTTGATCCTCAGCTACGAGTTTGCCGGCCTGTTTGAACACCCAATAGTTACGGTTGGTGTGGTTGGCGGGCTTCTCTTGAGTGCCATGGATCTGGCAAGGCCTCTCCATGATCTTGTCCAGCGGGGTGGATCCGTTGTGATTGCCTTAAGGAGGCTTCTTCCGCTGCCCGGGTCAGGAATTGCAGAAGCCGGCATTGACGATCGTGTTATCGACATCACTATTGATGTGCCATTGCTTATTCTTGGTACATTTTGGTTTCCCGTTTCTGTCCCGGACTTCGGAGGTTTCGGGGTCTTCGGGGTTGTGGCTCCGTCTTGCTAGCTAGTTATCCTCGCCCGCGCAAAAGCGAGTCATGAGTGATGTAAGGACGGGCATTGTCCTAGGTTTATCCTCACCGAGCTGGCGACCTAGCCATTTATCCCGAATATTGTGCCTAAAGGAGGCTATTGCCTCGGGGTCTAGGCAATCAATGATCTGGTTTTTCTTTGTCAAGAATCAATTCCAGAATTTCCGAGCAGACTCTCCTGCCTTCTGGACGACATTGCTCAGGTCGGAGGAGTCCGGCAGCCGAACATAGGTGCCTTGGAAGTTAGATCAGAATGCATCCTCTAGATCCTCCTAGCCCCCGATGGAATTTTCGGGGAGGCTATTTAACCAATGCCGAGTTGGCCCCTTAAGCTTTAGGGGTACATACTTGATGGCGTGGAGATCATCTCCCCGCTCCATGTGGATGTGGAGGAGGAAATCCTCGATCCATAATGTTGGTTCAGTTGTCCCATCGTATTGCTCTATGTTTACAGGTTTAAACCCCTCCGGGAACTGATGTTGCATCACCTCGTCTGTGCAGCATAGTGGGTGCGCAGCGCCTCTGACCCGAGCTATGCCGCACCGCTAATCGGCGTCTGTTCTGGCCCGGTTTCGTTCCCAACCTCTAATGTTGCGGTCGAGCCAAGGCCGGTACCCCTCCTGTCTATCGGGTGAGTACCTTTTGTATACGTAGAGGATCTCGTACGACCAACTCTATGGTCCAGGTCGTGTCACAGGTCAAACCTGTCATCGAGCTCTATTGGTTCTTTCCCCCATCTTTGGGGTATCGTCGGCCTATAACCGATGTCATCGGCTGTCCTATCTCATCCTCGAGGAGGGCGGTCTGGCTTGTCGTATGAAGTATGTTTGGGAGATGGCATATCAATAAACTCGTCATCGAATTGTGGCAGCAGCCTTTAGTGTGGATAGCTTTTGGGTTGGTCCAATAGACCGGTACCGTATCCTTCCTCAGCTGATAGGACCCTCATCCATCTATCATTGAGGTTGTCCTGTTTGGCCTTAAGTTATCGTTCTTTTGCCTTCAGGCTGCGGGCCATGGCTATAAGTTGTTGCCTGAACTGTTCCTGATCTTCAAGGTTTTCGGGGATGGCAAAGTCCTCGGGGATGATGGAAAATTCTTCCTGACCCGCCTTGATACCGATCTGAGCATGGATCAGGGTTGGGTCGTCGGTAATTTTCATCGACAAGATCCGATCTAGGGCCTCGTTGAGTGTCGAGAGCTCGATCGGGTCAACCTGCTCAGAGCTTTCAGAGTTAACCTCTGATGCATCCGTGCGAGGGGAGTGTTCGTTAGGAACAGGTATCCGGGCTTCTAGCGCTATGGACGGATCCAGACTAAAAGTGAGGTCATCGCCGAGGTGGATGTCGTGGGCCGGACTGAAAGCGGAATCCGAGGTTAAATCCTCGGAGTCTTCGGGACGGCCCGCGAGACTGCGAGCCCGGTTAGCAAAATATCGCCCCGAGAGTCTACGGAGAACTCTAGGTTCCCGAATCTAACCTCTTGATCAAGGGCAAAACTCCCGACCCGTCAAACATGGTCGGTCGGGTCAGCGTGCAGCACAATGCTTTTGAAAGCAGAGATCTGTCCGGGGACAAAAGTGTCCATTTTGCGGACTTCTTCATTGATGACAACACGAACCATCGACTCCTTTGGTGATGACATCGGAACTCTCAATGAAAGCACCAATGTCAGTGTCAAAACCGGCAGATCTCGGGTAGGGGGTCCTGAGCTGTGAGAATAGGATCGATGGTAACCGGGGACGAAGGAGATGACGTTTACCTAGGTTCGGGCCCTCCTATGGAGGTAAAACCCTATGTCTCGCTTGATTGTATTGATGGTATGAAGATTACAGAGTTGATGTACCTCGAGATCGAATAGCTAGAACCCTAGATGAGTTTTTCTGCCCTGCGATCTAAAACCCTCCCGGTTTATATAGACACCGGGGGGTACTAGGGTTTACACATGGTAGGTCTACTATCGAGGATGGAGATGCTGATTTCCTCATCTTGACTTGGAGTGCACGACGCGCCTTCAGGACTTCCTTCTGGAATGTGGGCTCTCAATGTATCCAGCCCTTCTTGCGACAATGAGAGAATGACCCACCAAGCTGGCCTATTAAGAGATAGGCCGACGGCCTGAGGACCCCTTAGTCCAGGACTCCCTCAACAGGGTCATGGTGTATCCGGCCCTTCCTGCGATAGTTAGAGAGCGGCCCACCAAGCCGGACTATTGGGAGATAGGCCAGCGGCCCGAGCACCCCTTAGTCTAGGATTCCCTCAGCACCATACACCAGAAGCCCACAAACCTGAAGAGCGAGAGTTGTTGCATATTTTCTCGGATCCGGCGCACGTCCAACCCATACAACCATGGGAGGAGTGCGACAGATGCTAGATTTCACTCCATTGAATACGAGGACTATTACGAAACCGTTGTCATGGGGGTTGAAGAACCATGTGGTAGAAAAGAAGACCATCGACTGAGATCATGTAAGGCTGAACGATTGTTTTGCCAGCCTGAAGCAGACATGCATAGATAATACATCTCCACCATCGAAAATTTAGGAAGTACTCATGCCATATTTACCTATGTTTACAATACTTTTATATGGTTTTGATGCACTTTATATGATTTATTTAGAACTAACTCGGACTAACGATGTTTTCAGCAGAATTACCGTGTTGTTATTTTGTGTAGAAAATAAAATTCTCGGAATCGCTCGGAACTTTTTTTTTTTGGAGAAACCAAGAAATACCGGAGCAAAGAACCACCAGAGGGTAGACACCCGTGGGCCACAAGCCAACAGGGCACGCCCACTCCCTGGGTAAGCTATGTTAGCTTGTGGGACCCATGTAGCTCTAGTTGACGTGATTCCAACGCGAAAAAATCCTATAAATCTAGAAACTTCCGGAAATTAATCTAGAACTTCCGCTCCGCCACTGCAACTCTCTGTATCGAAGAAAAACCCACCTGGAGCCTTTCTAGTACCCTACCGGAGGGGGAAATCACCACCGGTGGCCATCTTCATCATCCCGATGGAGGCCATGACGTGGAGGGAGTAGTTTACCCTTAGGGCCGAGGGTATGTATCAATATATATGTGTTTAACCTCTCTCTCTCATGTTCTTGAGATGGCACGATCTTGATGTATCGTGGGCTTTGTTAATATAGTTGGATCATAAGATATTCTTCCCTCGCTTTCTTGTTTTGATGAATTGCATATTTCCCTTTGAGATTTTGTTATTTTGGATTGAATATTGGATTTGAGATCACTAGATGTATCTATTTCATGTGGATACCCGTGCTGAAAATGGGGTATTCTAGTGATTCAATGGATATATGTTTTGGCACTAAACTTGTGGATTCCCGTGGTGACAATGAGGTAATCTATGCATAGGGGTTGATACACGTTCTTGTCCTACTTTCTTCGATAGAAATCTTGCGGTACTCTGTGGAGTGATTCTTTGTTGCATGTTGAGGGATGTTCATATGATTCCATTATGTTAGCATTGTTGAGAGATTGCACTAGTGAAAGTATGAACCCTATGCCTTATTTCCAAGCATTGCTATACCATTTTGCTCCATATTTACTATTTGTTACCTTGCTTTTTTTATTTTTTCATATTAAAAAACCTACATATACTATCCATACTACACTTGTATCACCATCTCTTCGCCGAACTAGTGCACCTATAGAATTTGCCATTCTATTGGGTGTGTTTGGGACACAAGAGATTTCTTGTATTTGATTGCAGGGTTGTTCGAGAGAGACCATCTTCATCCTACACCTCCTATGGATTGATAAACCTTAGATCATCCACTTGAGGGAAATTTGCTACTGTTCTACAAAACTTTGTACTTGAAGGCCCAAGAACGTCTGAAAGAATAAAGTTATGTAGTAGACATCAAGCCATTTTTTGGCCCCGTTGTCGGGGAGGTTAGTGCTTGAAGGTATATCTTTAGATCTTGCAATTAAATCTTTTAGTTTCCTGTTTTTCACTACTTTAGTTTTATAAAATAAAACTACAAAAAATGGAGTTTAGGTTGCCTCAATTGCTTCGTCTTTTTAATGTCTTTCGTGAAAATGATGGTTCAGAAAATTGTGCTCATTTTTTAGAGGAATAATTGATAAAAATGCTTAATCTCAAATCCTCCAATGACGAGCATGATAGCAATATTGTTAGTATGAATTCTATGAATATCCATGATACTAATGATGATTGCACTAGTCATGATAAAAAGTTTTCATATAATCATGTCAATTGTTGTGGAGTGAATAAAATTTGTGAAGACATGCCTTATAAGGATGATAGATTTTGTAAGAATAATAAACGAGGTCTAACTAATTGGTGGCTTAAAGTGATAGATGAATTTGCCACGAGATTATGCTCTCTTCATCCCATTACTTGTGAACTTTGCAACAGGGTTGGTCATCTTAATTTCCAATGCATGTGTTTTCATGATCAACTGTTTCCAAATATTGTGATAATTTGATCTCCATGAACTCTGTAATGAGATTTGTTTATTTTTGGGGTGTGAAGAATTGACACATAAAAATGATTGGTTTGATATATCCCTTGTCACTAATGATAATGAAACTAAGCTACAAGAAATTCATATGTTTTTGCGTAGTAAATTGCAATGAGAATGCTTATATTGCCAACTATAGAAAGTCGGGAAAAAACCAATAGAATATAAAAGGAATACTAATGAAAGGGTAAAGGTCTCCCAATACCCTCCTATTGTTTCTCGTAATGAATCAGGTTGCAAGGAGGAGCTTCCCACTAAACCAATCCCTTCAATAAGAATCTCAAAAAAAATACTTAAACCCACACATAAGGTGGTGAAGAAGGAGAAAAGAAGGAAAAGTAGAGGTAAAATGGTATCTCTCCCAAATAATGTTGCTCTTAAATCATTGGGAATGAATTCAAAAGTAGTGTGGACGATGATACACTTGATCATTATTTTGTTATGCCTACTACTTGTTGTGATGAGGATGATTGGTAAGATAACACTAGGGCAAGCGCCTACTATACAAATGGTTTTTAACCCCTTTCCGTGACATAGTCGCAAACCATCACCTTACATGTGTGGGAAATAGGGGGGCTATCCCACACGACACCGAAAACCCGTCGACGATGCCCGCTCCCGGGCACACACAATGGGCAAGATTATGCCATGTGCGATTGGAAGGGCCATCACAAATAGGTATATTGGGGAAGTCATGTGAGATGTGCTTAGCATCCCACATAGTGAATCCCAAATGTATGTTTTCGTTCGTATTATACATCACACACAATTTTCTGCATAACATCGTCTGTGTTAGGGGTGGCCATCACACACGATGCCTAGAAGAAACTGTTTGTCATAGGGTTGTCCATCACACACAAGTTTTATGTGAAAATGTTTGCGAATGAGTGTTCTAATGCACACAGTTTGCGACCGGAAGTTGTGAGTGATTTTTCATAGATCAAACACGCCAATTTTCCGGAAACCATGTGGGTTTATTGCGGTCATCACTCATGGTGTTATATGACAAACCATCTGCAATATTTAACCCCAATAATTAGGCTAATTGCTCTATTATTTGTAATCCCACTCATAAAGAAATTGACACTTCATATCGACCACACAATATATTTCATTTCGTATAATGGCAACCAGGATTTCATAACTGAAATACATCAGAGTACAACATCATATAGGCATATACTACCTAGCTACCCAATTACACGACAAGACCGAGTTTCACATGCAACATATAAAACCTTTGTTAAATAGCATCATATATGGTAAATAGACAGATGAATCTCGTCTAGAAAACTGTTGAAGCAGAAGGAAAATAATGAGCCTTCACTGATGTCGAAGGTTCTTGCAACTTTATGCCAGTGCCTGTGGATGGTTGCCCGCCCATCCTTCATCCTCTTGAGCAACACATGCAACAGGTAAAACAAACATGCTTAACAAGCGTAGCTAGCTGAGCACATGTCATTAATTAAGCTTAAAAAACAAGATATTCCTCCTTGTTAGAGATATCGATAACGATGGGCTTAGAGGAGGGCGAGTCCTACACATCGTGGGTGCCCTCCTCGTATTGGTGAGTGGCTCAGCCTGTCCGAGCACCAACCTGAACAATCATGCGAAATCCCATAGACGATGTCATGAAACTACTACATGATATGAAAGGGAACAATGCCCAATGACATGTTGAAAGAACCACCACCAAGAAGGTGAATGCCATAGGGTTGACAACCAAACCTGAAGAACTTATCTCCTTGATAAAGTTAAATAAGAGGTAAATGTGAATGCCATCACTATTGAAGAAATTAGTGGTGTAAATTTTGTTTCCCGTAATAGCTATAATCCTAATTCGAAAAATAATGTCTATGCTCCTAGACTTCCTTATCCTAGCAATGGAGAAGCATCCAATAATTTCAATGTAGCTAATGGTAGGAATAGAAATATTCTTGAAGAAACTCTTAAAAGTTTTATTGCTAGCCAGACCAAGCAAAATGAAAAGTTCAAGAATAGCTTGAAGAATCATGATAACTTACTTGGACAATTGACTGGTAAGGTTGTTGGACTAACAAATGATGTGTAGATACTTAAAGGCTGGTCCAAGAATATGGAAGCATAGTTGGCTAAAATAGCAGAGAGCCAAACCTTGATTTTGGCTAAGTTTGCAGGTAAACCGGAGCCTAACCCGGTTGAAGAAGTTAAAATGGTAAGAAACAACGAAGAGAGGACCGAGGTGCTTGATACAAGCCACGTGCGAGAGTACAATTACACTGCTGCATATTTTGTCAAGATGATATCCATGAAGTATCCACTCCAGAGCTAACTAATGATGAAGCATATAATTTCTCTATTGAACAAGTTGCAGCCAAGGTACGTGAGAAAAAAACCCATTCAATAAGTTACCAACTAAGCAAGAGGATTGAGATAGGCTTGAATAAATTCAATGCTTTATGTGATATAGGTGCAAGTGTTTCCACTATCCCCAGATCTGTTTATGATAGTCTCATTCTTGGTCCTTATGCTGATACTGGGATTATACTGAATATGGATAACTCTACTTTTACTCAGGCAATAGGCATTAGCATGGAGTTACACTTCAGTATTAATGATTGCCATAGACATGCCTGAGGATCCAATTTCTCCTATAATTCTCGGTAGACATTTTCTAGGGACTATTAAAGTTGTGATAAATGTGTTTGAAAGGAATGTACAATTTGATTTACCAGCTAAAGTTTCATTTGTAAGACATTTACCCTGGATAAAGAAAATGAAGACCTACACAGCAGGTGGCACCATTTTGAATGCCAAAATCTAAGGTCTCGGTATCCTAGCACCACCTTGATCATCACTACGGTCAAGCTAATCGACCAAAAACAAGCGCTTCATGGGAGGCAACCCGTGCGAATAAAATTGTCAAGGAAGTTTTTATTTTTGTTTTAACAAAAGAGTGATTGAAGTCCATGTGAAGAAAAAAGTTTGGAAGAGTTGTTCTAATGAATGCTTCGCTTTGTGCAAGATGAAATATATGTTTATCTGGTTTTTATATATGATTGGAAATATGTCTATGTATTTCTTTGGAACTAACTCCACAGGAAAATGAAGAAAAAAAGAAGTTCCATCAGAAGTTTCGTAAGAAACAACTCAAAATACAACCTTCAAAATGACTGCAACGGTCGTGTGTGCAGTTGCATGGCTTGCAAGAGGTTCCAGCGCAGAACAGCTAGAGACAACAAAGAAGAAGGCGGCGTTTCAAATGAGCGTGAACGCTCGTTTCAGCAATCATTTCACTTCTTTGCAGAAAAGGAAGAGAAGTCCAGAGCTATGACGGCGTTTGAAACGGACGCACACGCCCGTTTATTGGTCGTTTCATCTCTGCGCAGATGTAGCTGTAACAACCCAAGAGCAACATTCCATATTTGTAACCTTGCCATGTGATCAACCTTGTAGGACTTGCCATTTTGAGTTTGAATTGAAACACGTATGTTTGCTCATGTCATCGCATCATGGCATCATTTGTGATCTTCATCATGTATGGATTGTGTATCGTGAGATGTGTGTGTGTGTGTGTATGTGTTGACTGCTTTGCATTGCCTCCAAGTGTGTCATCATTGAGATTGCAAACCCCTTCCAATTTGTTTAAGAAAAACCCTTCCCTTTCCTATTTTCTTGTTATTTTTGCAATGCTTGTGATCCTTCCCCAATGTAATGTCCACTATTTTCCTAAATTGGTTAGACCATGCCAAGAAGCCCTCCTCCAAGTTTCAGCCCATTTGAATATTTTGGTTGGATTCAAAAATGCATCAAGTTTGAATTTAATTCAAACTTGGTTTATTTTTCTATCTCTAAAATTTGCAAATGCATTTTATTCAAATAGTGTATGCTTTTGTGAGTACAAAATAGTTTTTACCTCATCCAAACCCCTCTCTATTTCCCTACGCATTTACATCTACTTTTTTGTTTATTTAAAAGGAAAAAGGAAAATGAAGAGGGAGAGAGAGAGAGAGAGAGAGCAGCCCAGCGCCGCAAAGCTAGACCAGCCACATCCTAGCATCCGGCCTAGCCGCACAGCCCAACCGTGCCCGCACACCTAGCCCCTCCTTTTCTCACCCACTCGCCTGTGCACCCCACAACCTGTACACGCCACGTGTACGAGCCGGCCCTAATAGTCAGCCTCACCACCAAGTCGACCACACCCATCTCTTAGTGCTCCTCTCGCTCGCTCACGCACATGGCGTGCCCGAGAGTACGAGAGCTCACCCTGGTCGCTCAGGCTCCCTATTTAAACCCCCTTCATGCCCTGGCCACTCCTAGGGTTCCTCATCCTCCCTACACTGCCACTAGGTGAGTAGCTCCACCAGATCTTTCGTAGCCACCACCGCCCAAACGCATCAGAGAGCTCAGCGATGGCGCCTGCGTAGCCATCATTCATCGTTAACAACCATGTCGCGTCCATCGTCTTCCCCAACATCGACTACATCGTCTATATCCACTATTGCAGTGAGGGGCACCAAGGACCGCCCCCTTCTTCCTCTTCTTCACTCTGGCAACCATAGCCGTTCGTCCGTCGACGTGCTCTACTCCGACCTCCTCCCGGAAAACCAAGACCACCGCCTTGATTGTGGTGAGAATCCACACTGTTCCCCTCCTAATTGCATCGATTGTGCCCTATGTCGCTGTTTGCCATGAGAGCCTTGTTCGCCATTTGTAGCCCCATGTTTGTAGCCTCACGTTTGAGTTCGTCATCGCCTCGTCTGTATGCTCATCACCGGCATCTCCCTCGTTGTCGTTTGGTGATGAGTAATACATGCGCGTGTGCGGGTTTTGCGTGTGCATCGATTCCACCCATCCGCCGCTTGATTTGGTCACCGGAACTCCTCCGACTTGACCACCGTTGTGTTCTGCCTCACCGCCATTGTGCTTTGCTTTGCTCTATTTCCAGAGTCACCGACGCATGGTCCCAGTGACCTTTGAGGGTTAAGTCAAACCCAGTCGGACCCCTATCTAGTGAGACCACCTGAGCCAGCCCACTTGGTTCGACCGAACCAACCTTATCAGGGAGACCCATGTTCGATCCCCGCGGATGCACATTATTCCCCCCCTTTTTGGATTTAAATGTGACACTGATAGGCAGGCCCACCTGTCAGTGACCATGGTGATAATCTCTCTCTGAGCGGACCCTCGCCGCACTTGTCATGCTCTGTGGCTAGGTCTGCGTGTGTGCAAATAGTATTTTTAGGCTTGTTTGTTTTATTCCAAATATGGCATTTCCATTTATGGCAGGTTTCCATTTCTGTATAGTCCATTTTTTGAATATTCCATAATTGGCACATATGATATATCCATTTTAGGCAGTAATTGTATTTTGCATTGTTCATTTTTATTAATATGAACATATTCATATTATATATGAAATTAGGGTAGAAAAAATTCAAGGAATCAATTTGTGGCATTATTTTTGTATTTTGAGCAAGTTCTGGTGCATGTCATTTTTACATAATTAGGATTTTGTGTTTTCTTTTTGAATTCATCCATGCATCATATGAATTAAATTTGAACACGCGACATGACTAATTTTACATATACTTGCTCCTGGTATTTTTGCCATGCCATGAAATCCATGCTTAACCACTATTATCACCTTGCAAACACGCCTAGACAATGTTGCTGTTTTGGATATGGCTAAATTTCACCAAGTCTAAAACTGGTATTGAAACATAGCATTTTGTCTTGAGGATTGCCATGAATTTGTGATTCCTATGAACATGTTCACGTTGGATGAATTGTAGTACATTATATCTACTACGATGTTGTGCAATTTCATGGCATGAAAAGTTCTGTAGCATATTGAAAACTTGCTATGAACCTGCCTTCATGTTAACTCTCTTGTGGGAAAATCTGTAATTTTCACTAAGTCATAATTTGTCACATCATATAGCCATTTTGTGAGCTCATTTCCAATATATCCACGCATCTAAACCACCTAAACCTTTTGGATGAAATATTTTGAATTAAACATACTACAACTACATGTCTTGTTTGTGGATTTTATATTCCTGTAGCTTGCTGCTTTGATTGTTGCAAAGTAACTTGTTGCTGTTTGTCGAAGATTGCATTGCAATATTGTTTAGCTTATTGTGTGAGTTCTATGCATTGGATTTTCATGATCTTTATATGCATTTCATCTAAAATTCCATATCCTATACAGTGGCATTGTTGGAATACCAATGTTTTGCCTCTATCCTTCCTCATGTCCAGATCTATCACCGTTTGTTTTCGTATCTTATCTCGAGTGTTCCAGGATAACCATAACTGCTGCACACATCCAACAAGGATGACACGCGCACTGCACGCTCCCGAGGATTGCCGCGCCGATGCGGTGCAGCCTCCGAACTGGAGTTGTCCTCTGGCAGAGTGGCTGAGCGACAACAATGGTCCGGTGCCATTGGCCATTGGGGGAGAAGAAAACTAGATAAGCTACGTGAGGGGTATGAATGCGATGTGGATTCGTCGGCCGTGATGGTTTATATAGCAGGCCGACAAGCATTGGAGTTTTGGGGGGTTTCGCTGAGCCAAGCGAGAAGCTTGCGCGGTTGCGCATGGGAACCTGTGCGGTTGCGCACCGGAACGGGCTCACCGATGCCCCTTTGAGCCGACGCGTGCCCAAACGAAACGCCTCTATGGTGTTGAAGCATGCACAGGAATCCTCCGTCGGCATCGGGTGACAAGATGGGATAAAGGAGGAAAAAATGATAAGTACAAAAATGATTAATAATAATAAAACATTTGCATTTTATTACATAGCAGACGGCGGTTCTCTACGCCCCATCGCGAACGATCATTGGCCCACGGTGTGATGTCAAACACAACGTTGTTTCCCAGGATACCAACGGCTCGCGACTGCCGACCATCTTGTATACGGAAATTCCCTGCATGTTCAATTGCTCTATGCATGTGGTTGCTCGCGGTTGAGGCTCGTGTCCCTTCGTGTGCGCTCTGCTGGCGTCCCTCCGCACGGTGCCACCATGCAGTTACGTGCACCACGATGTAGTTACACATTGCAAATACTGCCATACAGACGTGCCGAAATTCTAGGTTGTCCGGAGCCCACCCATGTAAATAGATCATAGATGTTGTACAGACAGAGCAAATCACATCTCATACGGTTAAACTAAGGAACACGTCGGCAATGATTTCATCAATCGCTGACAATTATTTACCAGCAAACGTTCAGACACAACACACACAACTTATTAGAAGGAATCTTCTGTGTTATTATCACTCTTCTCACACAATTTTGATTACTGACCTCTTTGTCAGAAATCACACACATCTTGTTAAGACCAATCGTTTGTGTTCTACTGGATCATCACAAACAGTTTGTCCGAGTGAACTGTATGTCGTCTATCGCACACATATGGATCTATATAGCCGTTTGGGTTATTGTGGCTAATCGCAAACAGTTCATGTGGACCAATTGTATGCCACATATCACACCACACAAGTATTATCTGAATCGTGCTTGATGGATCAGCCATCGCACACAATTCATTTTATTGATGACGGTTTTATAACTATACCTTTTGTGATTCATGCATCACACATAGTTTGGTTGAAGGGTCTCCGATACATATGTCATCTTAGGACCATCCCGCAGTAGTGAGTGTGTCCATGAGGAAGGTATCATCGTAGCTAATAGGCCTCTTCCTGGCCATCTGTTTGTTCTATCCATACCCAAATTAGCAACATTGAGACCAAAGCCTCAAATTAACAACATTGAGATCAAATTCTCGAGCTTCTTTAGTATTCAACTCGCATGGAATAGCTCTTCCTCTCCCGAATCGTCCACATGGTCATCAAAACTGCCAGCCCATCCCCTTCCTCTGCCAACGTGTCCTCCAAAGCAAGTATTATCATACTTAAACTAGCAACCAGTCTCCCCGCTCACGATCCTTTAGTCTAGTAGTGACGTGCTCAATAGGACCGCAAAAACAACAAAAATCTGATATTTTTTCCATACTCCATCGGGCATTTCTTACTCTCTTTCAATCCAATTGGTTCAAAGCTAACTAATGGCTTGCTTAGATCAATAAAGACCATGGCTATGAGATACTTAGTAGGGCTAATTCAGCCATCATTTACCATAACTCTCACATGAGTCTTCTGAACTTTCTTAACAATTTTCTTGTCCAAATTCTTTTTCTTCATCAGACCATGTGGAACGTCCATAATTCTCACCCATACCAGGATCTGACTGATTTTATACTCATGGACACTAGTGAATCCATCATATTCCTCAAGTACTACCTTAAACCCTCTAAATTCCCATGGGCCGACGCTCATAACCTTGTTCCAATCTCCAACACACATGAACCACACGAGGAATATATTGTTCCCCATGGTTTTTGAAGATCACCCCTTGAGCTGAGGCATATGCATTGCACAACACCTTAAACATTGACCCATGACTAAAGGCTTGGTGGTGTGAACCCAAAAAATTTCTAATCACCAGACTTCCATAGTCATATCCTCACTTCGCCCGACAGATTGAGCTCTTCCTCCTCTTCTCTATGCCGGTTTAGCCAGGGAAACGATCCTCTAGGTTTGCCCTTTGCGTAGACTCGTTCCCTTCACTTCCGCTTCCAAATGCATCTGTTGATGACAATGACACCGCTTATTGTTCACCCATCTAGGAGATCCTTTACAGTCTCCCACCATTGAGGATGATCGCCAACCGCTTCACAGGAATGCCCAACATAGGAATCAAGTGGACCGATAGGTAGATGGGGGACTCTGTGGGTTCGACATAGGACTTTGGGAAACCTAGTTGCGTAGACTTTGGGAACCGCTGCATGAATTCTCCACTTTTATTTCTTAGCAACGAAGAGAGTTGAGCACAATGAAGCACTTCTTTGCATCTAGCAAGAGCTGACATCCAACCTAGCTAGAAATAAATGCTCTCAGCGCAAGGTAGGAAAGGAACCACCCCCACTTTCCCTCGGGTGGGCCGGCCGAGCTATGCGTCTCGTTGACGCGCACACACCCATCGCTCTCTGATTGTAAAAAACAACATATCGCTCTCTATGCTTGACCTAGTTGACCATTGACTTTTTGATAAATAAACATGTGCTTTGTTTCTTTAATTATAAAAAGTCTACATATTTGTAAAAATGATTGCGAATTAAAAAAATCAAGACTTGAAAATGCTCGTGAATTTGGAAAATTGACCAGTCTGAAAAGTGCTCGTGATTTGAAAATTTCATGAATTCAAAAAAAATATCATGGATATCAGAAATGCTCATGAATTTATAAATTGTTCATGAACTTTTAAAAAGTTCATGCATTTGAAAAAGGTACATGACTTTATAAAAAAATCATGAACTTAAAAAATAATTTCACGAATTTGAAGAATGTCCACAGATTTGAAAAGAAGACCTACCAACGTTGTGCTACCGTGATGGGTCGTCCCACTTAATAATCTGTACGAAGAGGTGTTGGCCATCTATCATTTACTGTACAATAAGTGGCGCAATAGACGCCAAATAAGTTTCAGGGCTACAAAATGTCCAAAAGTCAGCTCATAAGATATTTTTTGAATAATGTCATCAAAAGGCATCTTAGACTAGATTAATATCGAGGAAAACAAAGTCCACTATAATGAATAGACAACTCCAATAAAACAAAATTACGCAAGAAAGCATACTAGTCTTTTTTTTCTTTCTCCTATTGTACGTCCGCTGGAGATTAAAAATTACATTGAATCAACAACAAAGAAAAGTGACACCTACAAACACCTTCATCATATCAGATTTAAAGATCGCAATAATCCTTGCCCCTTTAGATGAAATCCATAATCCCTGAATCAGCATTGGCTGAAGCATCTCACCCCTTTAGATGAAATCCATACTAGTCTTTTTTTTCTTTCTCCTCTTGTACGTCCGCTGGAGATTAAAAATTACATTGAATCAACAACAAAGAAAAGTGACACCTACAAACACCTTCATCATATCAGATTTAAAGATCGCAATAACCCTTGCCCCTTTAGATGAAATCCATAATCCCTGAATCAGCATTGGCTGAAGCATCTCACCCCACGCAGAAGGAATTTTCTATTCCCCACGTGCTGCGTCAAGTTGTCGTAGTTTCGCACAGGTGACCGAACGATCGTTCGGACTGGGCCTGTCCATCTAAGCATTTTCAGCGTTCGCGGTTTTGAAAACCTTCTAAAGATTCCCATCCCTTTTTTACGGTTTTGGGAAACATGTAAAGGTTCCTGAACCGTATTGCTTTCTGTTATGGTCCTCTTTTTTTCTGTTTCTTTTCCTTATTTTCTGCTTATTTCCTTTCCCTTTTTATTTTTTTGGTTTCTTTTTCTCTTTTCTTCTCATTTGAATTTTTCTTTCTCAAATTATTGTTCTTTTCTAAAAAAATGTTCGCATTTTTTAAAAATTGTTCATTTCTAAAGAAATGCTCCCAATTTCAAATTTTGTTCGTAAATTCCATAAAAAACAGTTTTTCAAAATTTCTTCACATCGTTTCAGAAAATGTTCGGTAATTCAAAAAATAATCACCTTTTGTAATTTTGTTTAGAAACCAAAAAATGTTTGTTTTCAAAAATTTCGCATTTTTAAAAAATTGTTCTAAAATTTAAAAATATTTGAGAATATCAGAAAAAAATTCATGTTACAAAAAGTTACCATTTTTATAAATTTGTTCACAAATTCAAAAAATGTTCACATTTAAATTTTGTTCAAAAATTCAAAAATACTTGGGAATTTCAAAAAATGTTCATTTTTCCATATTTTTTCAAAAATTCAAAGAATGTTCACATGTTTAAATTTTGTTCAAAAATTCAAAAATACTTGGGAATTTCAAAAATGTTCATTTTTCCATATTTTTTTCACAAATTAAATTTTTTCTGTAATTTCAAAAATTATTCCTGTTTTGTAAATTTGTTCGCAAATATTTTTGTTTTCAAGATTTGTTCAGATATTCAAAAATGCTATAGTATTCTTTTTTTTGCAAATTTAATAAATCTTCATGTTTTCATATTTAGTTTGCAAATTCAAAAAAGTGCTCGAGTTTGGAAAGATTAGTTTAATTTTGAAAAACTTCACTTTTTCAAAAACTGTTTTGCGTTTACGAAAAATGTTCACTTCTTTAAATGTTTGTATTACAATGTTAATGCTTACATTAAAAATTTGAATTCCAATAAAGTTCTGAAATTTTCAAATTTGTTTGCTATTCAAAAATTGTCCTTTTTTGCTACAGTAACATCATGTTGCAGTACAGTACGTCATGCTACAATCACGGTTTGTTCAGTGCGCTGGGTGGTCCATTCCCACAGTTCACAGTCTCCGGTTCGCTACAGTTATGTGTGTCGATATCGGTTCGATGGGTCAGCGCATGGTCTCCCGTTCGCGTCTTCATTGGGCTGTCCAGACAGGCGCGTTCTGTGCGAAGGGTCGGTTGCCTGCCGCAGTGTGCGGTGAATAGGAGGTCCCAGCGAAACCATGTTTTTTTCGCTGTCTTATGTATTTGGAGAGGGTACCGGGCCCAAAGTCCCAACACAGTACCCCGCGTCACTTTTCTCAAAAAAAAAAAGTACCCCGCGTCACGAAGGCACGAAGTCCGGCCACTGTCCGGCAGTCACTCTCCGCATGCCGCCGCTGCCGCCTCTGCCCCTAGCGCTCCACCGCGCGTTCTCCCTCCTCAACCGACTCGACACCCCGCGCCACCTCCTACAGGCCCACGCCTTCCTCCTCCCCCGCGGCGGCCACCGGAACGCGCGACTTCTCTCGGCGCTCCTCCTCGCCTCTCTCCGCCTCCCCCTCCGCCCCCACGCCCTCGCGCTCCTCCGCCGAACACACCCCTCCGTATCCCTCAACGCTGCCGCCCGGATTCCCCACCTGCGTGGCACTCTCGGTCCGCAGCTCCACTCCATTATCGTCCGTGCCGGGCTCGCCTCCGACGCGCACGTCTCGGCCAGCCTCATCCAGGCCTACTTCTCCTGTGCCTGCGCAGCCTCGGCACGCAGTGTGTTCGATGAAACGGTGTACAAGGACATCTTTTGCTGGAACGTCACCATCTCGGGGTATGTCAAGTCCGGGAACCTGGTCTGTGCGCGTGAGCTGTTCGATATTATGCCACAGAGGAACGTCGTGTCGTGGACGACCTTGATCGGAGCATACGCGCAGATGAAACGGCCAGCAGAGGCAGTCGAGGTGTTCCGGAGGATGCAGGTGGAGGAGGGGATCGAGCCTGATGGGATAGCAATGCTGTCCGTGCTGTCCGCTTGTGGGGATCTCGGAGCGGTTGATTTGGGGGAATGGGTGCACAGGTTCGTGGTGAAGCGGGGGTTGTGCTGGCATATACCGCTGATGAATGCCATAATTGACATGTACCTCAAATGCGGGTGTGTTGCCAAGGCGGTGGAGGTGTTTGAGGGTATGGGGCAGAAGAGCATTGTGACTTGGACGACGTTGATCGCTGGATTTGCTTTGCATGGTCTCGGTTTGGAAGCTATTGATATGTTCCGCCGGATGGAAAGGGAGAATGTGGCACCAAATGACATCACGTTTCTTGCCATCCTGTCAGCGTGTAGCCATATTGGACTGACTGATTTGGGTCGCTGGTATTTCCAAATCATGGTATCTCAGTACAGGATTAAGCCACGAGTTGAACATTATGGATGCATGGTCGATTTACTTGGCCGTGCTGGTTGTTTGATGGAAGCTCGAGACTTAGTTAAGGACATGCCTTTCAAGGCAAATGCAGCAATATGGGGAGCTCTTCTTGCTGCTGCTCGGACCCATGCTGATGCTGAGCTTGGGGAACAAGCCCTGTTGCATTTAATTGAGCTTGAGCCTCACAACAGTGGGAACTATATTCTCCTGTCTAATATTTATGCAGAACAGGACAGGTGGGATGAAGTGAGCAAACTTCGGAAGGCAATGAGAGACGGGGGCTTAAGAAATGTACCAGGGGCAAGTTCTATTGAAGTTGGTGGTGTGGTTCATGAGTTCACTTCCAGAGATGGATCTCATCCTTGCTTACATAAGATACATAAAATATTGTGTGAGATCAACGCTGACATGAAATCCATTGGTTATGTCCCTGTGCTCCCTGAAGCACCGCATGATATTGAAGAAGGGTAAGACTGTAAGAGCATTCTTCGAAGAGCATATGCGGTGTGTGTGTACGGAAGGTCAAAATTCAGACGGCTGATCCTTGGTGGTGTAGTCGTTGCATGAGAGATTTGTTCTCATGATGCGAACTAACCAAGGCTTTGAGCTTTGCTACAGATAAGGGTACCATCTACCAACTACCAGGAGTCCCTTACCTCCTATTAAGTGATCAGTTGTTTCCCCTGGTTTCTTCTTTTGTAGAATATACATGCCACTCCCTTTTGAATTTTAGCTAAAAAAATGTAGCATAGTAATTTAAGTTATTGTGCTGGAGAAATCCTTATTGCATGCATTACTTTGACATGTAATTAAATCAGCTAGCTAAATATGATCTCTGAATTAATGTAGTGCAGTTTCATCTTTACACACTGTAACAGTTGCTGTTTCAGGATATGTCAAATTTCTCATTCATGGTTTGTTCACTCTTACACTTTTTTACGACTTCCATTATATTCCTAGACTAGAAGAATCCATCTGGCATCAAACCAACTGTTGCAGCAATGCAGCATCAGATCAACAATTCACCTGCCGCTATGTCAAACAGGCAGTACATTTTCTGAAGTAGTGTACTCCCAAAAATGAGTACTACCCCTTAAAAGTTACTTCAAAGTATCAAGCTCTGAAAGAACTCATGCTCTAACCCAAGGCTGACAATGCCTAATCCTAGACGAACACAGCCCCATGCTGTTTGGAGAGCTTGAAAGAACTTTATCAGTTTTCCTGTGCAAAACAATAAAATCAGTAAACATATAGCCTCTGTACGGACTATATGTACATTGAAAGAAGTACAGAAGTGGAAATCGAGGTCACCAAATAAACAATACTATTTGTATGCTAATTGCGCAGTATGTGTTATATAATAATATGGTAACAGCACAAAGATTTACATCATTATTTCTATTAAGACGACAACAACACAGTTAGTTTTTTTAGTATAACCTAACTGTATTCCATCATTGTTTCATTAGTTATTACGTAAACTGTTATCCTATTAAGATTTGCTGAATTCACTGTTCTTCCTTCACAGAAAAGTCTAACAACATCCTTAGATAACAATCATAGTCTCGTGTTAGTTTGAATTTATTTTTATTATCATCCATAACTCAAGCTCCAGAATGCTTATTCTAGTTTCACTCTGGGATGGTGACTCTATAGCTCAGTTATTGGCTGTTCACTTATTTGTTTGAACAATGAACAATGAAGCAGGTATTTTCAACAGCCCACTATCTAGCAGCAGTCAGAGTAAACCACACATGGTCTACGAGTTTTTTTCAAAATTGTCATAATGATGTTCTTCTTTGATTTATTTTGCCTTTGCTGCACTCGAGTGCTTTTGCAGTAAAGTACTATAAGAACTGTTGTACTTTTGTCTTTCCTCAATCTGCCTTACCATTGCTAAATGAAGATGGTGGGTGAGGGAGAAAACAGCTCTAGACCAAACCATCTGCTGGTGTTTGTAATAACTTGAATAGATGTGAATACAGCAAAGTTTGTTTATGTTAATGCATATGAAAGTGTTAAGTGACTGGAATTTTGATCCTTTTGCCCACTTTTGTTTTCTAAATAATCTACTTCTGTATATGCATACTCTAATTTTGTTTATGCAAGCTATTCTCCTATGTTGATTCCAAGTTTATAAGATATAACTTCAACCGATCCAGATGTACTAGATGTATAATGTCCTTTTGTTGTCATACATTATCTCAAAAGCACATTCTTCAATGGTAGACAACATTACCTATGCTGTGTTCCTCTTCCTGGGACCTGATTTCAGGACTTGTTCTTACATCAGATTCTGGCAGCTTTAGCATGCAACTATCCAGCTTTTCTTGAAGAGATCTTCTGGATCTCCCCTGATACGCAAGATTTTCATTCATATGTTTCTTCGTCTCGTTGGTGCTGCAATGTTCGCTTGATGGAGGACTGCATAGTTCTTCTGTGGCGAAATGATTAACTGCCTTGGGTCGCTTTATATCCTTTGCATTGAGTGCTGGGAGTTGTAGGGTTAGTTCAATTTCTTCGTCCTGTGTTTGCTGACAACCTTTAGTCCTTTCAATCTTAATTGGTGAAGGAATATTGAAAGTTTCGCCTTCAGTTACACTGGGAACAGTTGGAACCCTTTTACTTTGGCATGTGCCAGCACTTTGAAGTATTTGTTGGTGGATCCAATTATCAATGTCTATTATGCTCCTTTCTTCAGTTTTGTTCTGCATATTCTCTGATTCTGTAAGTTGCCATTCTTTGAAGGAAATGACTTGACCCTGTGATGGTTTCTCATGTTCTGAGAAAATCACCTGTTTAATCTCATACTCCGAT
Organism: Hordeum marinum; assembly: GCA_022496015.1. NCBI lineage: Eukaryota > Viridiplantae > Streptophyta > Magnoliopsida > Poales > Poaceae > Hordeum > Hordeum marinum. The sequence goes on from CM039674.1 coordinate 150,302,696, forward strand.
GCATCTTGGCTACATTCAGTCCCATCTTGTATGCTCGGTGTCCAATTCATGTCACTTGTCATGGAGATACTGCACTCAGAACTGCATTCTGACTGCCAAGTATCGGCATTTACTGGAAACCTTACAGATTCTGCATAGACGGATGAAGGCCTTCTCTTTGGTGGCACTGGTGGTTTCATCCTGTTAATGCTGGGAACATTTTTATTTAAGCCTATCCTATGCTGGCTAGCAGCAGTTGGCTTCATGAACCTTGGTAACCCACGCGGAACTTCTCTGTGATTCTTCAGACTTCTTACATTCTTTGACATGTCAATCTTCAGTTCCTGAGTGGATGGATGTGAAGTTACAAAATTTGTGCTAGCAGATGTCCGAGGCCCTCTCAAATGTTCCACTGTATCCTCGAGCTTCTTAATTTCTCTTCTAATATTTTCACATTCTTGTTCCAAATTACTGACCATCTGTTCTAACTCCTTTAAGAAATGTTCCTTCCTTGTTTTTACCTCCTGATTGACATCAAAATATTATTTATCTTGTAGCAAGAGTGTTATCAAGTAGATAAAAACTTAAACCCACATCTAAAATAGTTGGGTTACTAATGGTGTGTGCATGAATGCATACCATTGCGTTAATTTCTGGAATGTTCATTAATTTGACAGATCTAAATGAGCATCACATCTGCCGAGTTGTCATTTCATCATTCGAAATGTGTTGGCATTAGCTTTGCATTGACTAAACTACGCAATGCTTGACTCATAGGCTCACAGAAATGATGAATGACATATCTTTTTTCTTGGATGAATATTCATGTTACTGATAGTTGCAGAAACTTACTGGCGATTCTTCACTTTCTAGACGGATACTTCTCACTCTTGTTGCAAAACCCAAGGTACAAATGGTCTCGCACATATCATTCTCATTTGGTCTAATATGGACAAGCATCAATGTTTTGGACTCGCATCCTGTGAACATGAATACAGCATGGTGAGCTGCACGAAATCTAGGTTTATAAAACAAGAAAGTAAAAAACTTCCTTTAGAACATTCAGTGAGGTTCTGTTTACCTAGAGAATCTCTCAGAACTTGTGTAAGCTTACTATTCCTGCAAAATCAAAGAAGTGGAAGGTATCACTGTCTTCAACTTTAATGGTAAAATAACAATCATTTGTGCCAACTGCCAAACATGAGCATGATGAATTTCACATACCTGTAAGGTACATGAGGTTTTTTAGTCTGTAGTGCATCTATCACGTCCCCTAGGGCTGACAATGACAAATTTATGGCTTTGCCTTCCTTCAGCCTTTTACCAGTTGCTTTGGTCTTTACAAGTCTTTCACTTCCACCTAGATCAATCATCCATATTTTGTTTCTTGCTTTTTTCCTCTCAGGTGCATCAAAGGAGGTCAATGAAATGCGAATCAAACTGTTGCATAAATGAATACAAAAAAAAAAGTTTCAGGTTAGCAATCCATCCGCCCTGTTCTCTTTCTAAAGTCGGTCATTTGTTTTCCACTTCTGATTCAGGACCTCTTTTAGCAAGGTGTAACCATGGTTAGTGTCTTCTCGATTGTTATGAAAAAGAACAGATACTTTCTTCAATAAATAAATAAATACTTTACCAGTGAGATCTACTTGATGTAGAATTAGCCATAGTGGAAGCTGTTGATCTAAGACGGGTCCCCACACCATATAATCTTTTCACTTCTTGAAAATTATTCACAGTAACTGCCACTAGATTTTCAATCTCAATGCCACCATCAGGATCCGTTTTAATAGAGAGGCTGTATGCAGAGATGCATTAAATATTTTTCCACATAGAAAGAAACAAACTGACAAGGGTGTGAAGATATACAGAAATTAATAACCTGCACTATGGAAAACATAATAACTACCCAAACAATTCATGTAGATGATGTAAGGTTCTCTTTCTCTTCCCTAAATAAAAAGATCCTATTTCCTAGGAAATGACTCTTTCATTTTGGTCCCCAATGGCTCTCTATCATTTTGATCCTTAATAATGGCATAAAATAGTAAAAGTTGGATTCTCCACACATATTTCTTGATTGATTATATATTTATGGTATTTACAGTGTTAAAGAAGTCATGATAACGTTCATATGTTGGCTCTGTTGCACCATTATGCAGGATAGGAACAAAACAAGTACTCTAAGCACTCACGTGACAAAATTAATTGATCTAAACAATACCATACTGACATGAGATATATCTTCGTAAGTTCATATATTTACATGAGGCCCTTTTAATATTTGAGCCAAGAACCTACACAAGCATTTCGATTTGATCCGGAAAGCATAGTGCCGGAGTCGATACCTGACAGCCTCATACCTATGCATAGACATGCTACCAAATTTTTGCAGAATATTGACAAGTCAAAAGAGCAAGCTCTCATGTCATTATATGGGGAACAAGGGTACAACTTATCCAGAAATGGCATCCAACATGATTGGAATAGTGTCCAATACATCTCCTTAAAATATCAAACAATAATATACTTTAGTTATATAGATTTAACATAATTAGATAACAGGCACCCAACTGACAGTTGTTACTTGTGCATTGCTGTTACTACATCACAGTCAGGATTCAGGAGCTGACTCCAACAACTTCTATTTGTTACAAGTGGGAGTTCAGAACCAACATATTTTGATATTTACTAGTAATATGTATCTTTAGCTATTCTCGTATTAGACCATACTGTAAAAGAAACCCCATTATTTGAAGGTGGTCCTTCATTCTCGTTCCATCAAGTTTAAGCGATTACCTCGGAACATTCTTTAAGCCATTGGTCTTACTTCCTGGAACTAGTAGATCTCGTAGGTTTCCCATATATATCTCGAGCATGCTGAAAGTGAACTGAAATTTGCTGTTGCTCTCTGAAGCTCGATCAAACAGTACTTGAATTCCACGTGGTATGACGCCCAAATCTGTAGGCTTGCCTTCCTAATTCATATGGTAATGGATTGTAAGTAAAAAATCAGCCTTTCAGTCTGTTTGGGCTGTTTGAACTGTGAACTTTTCGTTTATTTTTGTGTGTGGAAAGAGGGAGGTAATAAAAGTGGTGGATGTAAGTAAATCTTACCATTGTATAAGTTTTCCCACTACCTGTCTGACCATAGGCAAATATGCAGACGTTGTAGCCATCTATAGCTGATTTTATCACTGGTTCGACTTCAGAAAATACATCACCTGGAGAAGCAAACTATCTTCAGTAGACTTGAATTCAAACAATCAAGAAAGGACGGCTCCTATTAAAAAAATCTGATGAAATACCTTGTGTTGAGCATGGGTCGAAAACCTTATCGAACTTGTATTGCTTTGTCTTGGTTTCAGCAACTTTTAAGAAAACATTACTCTCATCAAGGGTGAACATGGTTCTGGAACTGTAACTTTCTTCATGGTTGAAAGGCCTCATACGACAGAACACCCTTATACTTCCTGGGGAACAAGGCATGATCATTAAAAGATAAGCAAACCCGTTTTTCTTTCTTGAAGTGTACTGACCAAACACAATTAAATTCCTGGGAGTAGTAAATTGACAACAAAGTTCTACCTTTCAAATCCAAATAGTTATTTAGTAACTCTCTCTTCTGCAGTGTTTTCTGCTTTAGTTGGGCGCCCAGTGAAACCATTTCATCTGTCATATGATAAAAGAAGAACAAGAATAGTTTCAGCAATGTCTGGAGGTTTTGAGGGCAAGAATTAGAAGTGCATACCTTGAATCTTCACAACTTTAATGTCTAATTCTGTGTCATCACACTCAAATACATTCCGAGCCTTCTCTTCCGTTACTTTCAGTGGTTTGGTTGGTGTCAACTCCTTGAGGATGTGGGACACTGATTCAATCCAACCAGGTGTGAGGTACTTGTTGAACCCCTTGAGGGATGACAATTTATCCGGTAGACTCTGCATGGTTTTCCCTGACAGCCCATCCATGTATGCTGCCTAGCAAGTTGTCACCAAGAACCAGGATTGATGATGGCTATCCTGCTGCTCCCACTTTATTCTTTGCTGGTGACACCGCCTGCCATTTGGAATGAGATCCTCAAATTGTACAGAAAAGAAAACAGATTGACACCATGTCAAAGTCAGATGTAATTCAAACTAGACTGTTCCAGCATGCCGAGCCCTCTTGTATTAGACTCGAGAAGCGTGCGAAAAGAATGATGCAGAGAAATTTCAAGACACCACATCTATAGACCATATGAACAAGACATTGGTAGTTCATACCTGCACTTCCATACTGTGCCAAATGCCTAGAGTGTGCAAGAGCAAAGGGAGTTGCCTTCAGCGGAGCCCATACATTGCTTAAATCCTTGTTGGAGTTCCCAGGTCTCTATCACTTTTCAAGGAAAAGGTCAGTTCTACTTCAGAGCCGCCAACTACTACATTTCCCAGGTTAGATAAGACAGAAACCATCATCATGAAGCAAGGCAAAAGAAAGAATACATTGCTTATTCTTGCAGGGTGATTCAAGTGTCAAAGAAGGCTTTCAAGCATTGGAAGAGAGGAAACTTTGCCATACCTCAATTGCTCAACTAGCTCTTTCGCCTCCAAGGCAGTCTATCACCTTGTCACTATCGAAGATGACAGCGCCCAACCACAAACCAGTGACTGCAATTCTACACCAGCATATGCAAGTGTGTTCTGGCTATTTCGGCATTTTGAACCTTGACAGTAGAGTCCGCCATAGCTGCTACCTCCATAGAAGTTCCTGCAGCTACAGATCAGTCAAGAGGACCTAGAGGTTGGAAATAACCATGGGGTTGCTGCTTCAACTTGCAAAGCAAAGCATATGCACCATACCTTACCTGGGATCTTTTGGTCAAGGGAGCTCAAATCCAGTCAAAACCGATAGCAGCTCAGTAGCCCTATGGAAGGCAGGGAGAGAGGAACAGACAGAGGCCTAGACAGAGGGAGGCGAGAGAGGGAGAGAGGTGATAGTGATTAAGTATGACAGATTCTGTGCTCTGGCGTATGGCGACAATATTTAATGGGTGGATGTTGTTTGGCAATGAAATAATCACTCCTGTTCTGCTGTCATCGAGGAGCTCACCCACCATGTGCCATGCTGAGCTTTTCAGAGAGGCAGCAGCAGGTGGGTCTGCGCCTCAGAAATGTTGGGGTTCTCATCAATCTTGTGATCATCGCTCAAAACAAAATGCCATGCTACTCGTGCTCGTGCCACTGTGCTCGCAGCAGCACTATTCCCGATCATGTCAGCAGGAACTGCTAGTGTGGTGCGTTCTGGCATTGCTGATAAGGGATGACCATGTACATACGTTCATCATATGCATGCACTCCTTTTTTTTTACTCCCTTTGGATTTTCTATGGTATCATAGAACACCAGTCATTGGAGATTCCCTGGTTAGACAGCCTCACTAGTCAGTAGAGCCAGTCTTTTCTTATCTGGTGGTGATCATAAAATGATCTTGTAGTCTACATTACTGGTGCCTTCCATGGACCTAAGAGTAGAAATGAAGCAGCTACCCATGAATGTCTTGCAATATAATTCTTGTGTGCAACTAGGTGTCAGCTCATTAAAAAAATGTCTCTTCCAGTGAGGCAATTACAGTTTATATTATTTTCTAGACAATCCAGTGAGGCAATTAAGCAAGGGCATACATGATTGTGCTGATATGTGGGTCTCAACAGGGAAATCTCACCGGTGAGGCAGTGACCAACTGTGGACTAATAAATCACAAGGGCCCACCACTCTTTTGGAGAGCTTTAGCTTGTCACCATCCTTAATTACTAAGGAATTGTATCCTTAATTACAAAAGGAGAGGAGAAATTACTGTGCAGAACCGACTACATATTACTGGTACGCAAAGGGCACTGGTACTCTCTGAAAGTTTCCCAACCATGTAAGGGCTTGTATTTGTTTTGTTTGTGCAGATTGCCATGTCTGTTCCTGATCAAGCTCGACGATTCCTGGGCACAGAAAACTGATAAATGGTAGCCATCTCTTTATAGATCCGGGAAGAAAAGATGATGAACTGGAGGCGTGGCCATAAGAATCGTATGATCATGAGTACAGTACTTGTCTACTCCCCCTCCCCCTATGTATGGCCCAGAGTCTTTCTGGCTCCCTTGTCTCTCGCTGGCAAGCACGTTTTGAGCCCCCAAGTGAGTAAAGACATGACCAGTTTTTTTCGTTCTTTAAAAAAAAGGAAGGGGAAAGACATGAACATGTTGATGGGCACATGTGGGATGCAGGATATGGTACCAAATTTTTGAGCGGAGTATGCCACCAAAAATCGATGGACGTCGCACAGAGAGCAAAAGAATGAACTTTAAAGAAAATCCAAGTTACTTACTGAGATCATACCATGTCTTTATTAAAACAATAACATCAAGTGGGGAAGAATTGGAAGGTTAAAGAAAATGTCAGCATCAGTCCCACGCTCATTTGTTGACATATCAATAGTTGGAATGTTATATGTTTTTATTTTTTACATATTTCCAACCGATAGGCTGATATAAATAAATACTCTTATATCAGTAGCATACATCTTTCTGTCAACCACCTTGTTAGCCTCATCAATGGATTTCTTTGGACCTTGCTAGCCAGCGACAGTGGACCGAGGTGCATGCATTTATGTTATGTGTGAATTGCAAGCACTTGGTACCATAGGTGCTTGCATTGTAGTTTAAGGCATGTGTGTTGTTGGAGAGATTTGTGGCATGCATTTTTCTTTTGGCTTCGATTTTCAATATTTTATATCTTTTGAACTAGAAGTCCAAATTAAGTTTCTTTTGCATATTCGTGTTTTTTTAACACGGTACAATCGCAGATGCTCACATGCACGCACACACTTCATATTTGTGTTTCTTGTGACAAGGGCTTTCAAATAAGATCCAATATGAATACGTTTTGACGAGTTTTTAATAACTCTTTAAGTTTCAACCACTGAAACTTGGTACGATCGAATTAATGACAAAATTGCAAGTTTCATAAACTAAAACTTAAAACTTGATGTACCCTCGTGTGGAATCCAACAACTTTACGAATCATGAGGCAGCCGGGCGGCTGGGCTCGACTGGGTAGTTGCGTGCCTCTTTGAGTTATGCATCTTGCTGATATACTATATATTTAGTACTGGTTACTGATCAATAGGTTTCGAGATTTTGTTTTATATATTAGTAGCGTGTAACTTATTGGAACGAAGTGTCACTTTAGGCAGAAGCTAAAAGATTCTATTGGTAGGCCAATGTTAGGTGAACATGCATATCACATTTACTGTCTATTACAACATCAAATTAGATAGCACGCGAATGTTCCTACAAATTAGCTGTCATAAAATCAATTTAGGTTTGACAAGTATTAGGCAACTTGCGAACAACGGAATATTTTGCATCAGTTGACGCATATTGTTTGAAACTTGTGTACCAATAACGAGCATATCAATTTGCATGGTATATGTATAACGTGGTCTCATACCACTTGTGCTATAATAATGACAAAGGCTTTCAAATAAGACATATTCTGAATATGTCTTGAGGAGTTTAAAAACTTCTTTAAGTTTCAACCGTAGAAACTTAGTACGATCGAATGACAAAACCACAAGTTTCAAAAACTAAAACTTAAAACTTAGTATGCTCTCGTGTGGAATCCCATAACTTTACGGATCGCGAGGTAATCGGACGGCCGGGTAGGTGCATGCCCCTGTGTCCGGGGGCATGCGAGTTTCCACATGTTGTTGATATACCATATATTTAGCACTCGTTACTAGTCAATAGGATTTTGGTCTATATATTAGTAGCGTGTAACCATTGGAATGACACGTCAAGCTAAAAGGCTGAATTAACATGCCAACATTAGCGTAAAAATGCGGATATCACATTTACAGTCAATTACAACATCAAAAGACAACATTTACGCCAATGTTCCTACAAATTAACTATCACAGAATGGTTTGAAAAGTATTAGGCAACTTATGAACAACAGAATATTTTGCATGAGGGGACATGTATTGTTTGAAACCAGGGGCGAAGCCAGCCCGAGAGGCAGCCCCGGACCGCCTTCGTATACTGTAGCATACATGTACAGTAATTGCTACAATATATATTGCATTTAGGCCTCACGCCTTACGCCTGGGGCCTGAATCCGTCCCTGTTTGAAACTTGTGTATAAATAACGAGCATATGAATATGTGATGGCATAAGTATAATGTTGTCTCACATCACTTCTGATGTAATAACAAGCACAAATAAAAAAAGATGCAATAGCGAGTAGGATAGCTAAGAATGCTACCGTACATGTTAGTTCAAAAGAGGAAAAAGGATATACCATAGGCCATAGATAGAACCAAAAGGGGCAAGCAAAATCCTTACAAGCCTATTCTCAAACATCATTGGACATGCGCTAACAAGCAAGCATTGCTTAACACCTACTCACATCAAATGAATAAGGTCCAGTAACATCATACGTGCACCAACCAGTTGCACTACTAGGAAAAGGGCTATAGATGATATGGCCACTAATGGCGCACCAGACAAGTGGTGCGCCACTAATATATAGTAATGACGCATCGCGAGTTGATGCGCCATTAGTGTGGTAGACACTAATGGCGCACCAGACAAACGGTGCGCCATTAGTAACAATTTTTTTTTTTGCAAAAATTCTAATGGCGCACCTCCATCTGGTGCGCCATTAGTAACCAGGGTTACTAATGGCGCATTCGTAGCTCGTGCGCCATTAGTAACAATTTTTTTTTGCAAAAATTCTAATGGCGCACCTCGATCTGGTGCGCCATTAGTAACCAGGGTTACTAATGGCGCATTCGTAGCTGGCGCGCCATTAGTAACAATTTTTTTTTGCAAACTTCTAATGGCGCACCTCTAGCTCGTGCACCATTAGTAACCCTGGTTACTAATGGCGCATCTGTCTGTGGTGCGCCATTAGTAACCTGGGGCCAGCTAGATATTTTGGACAGCCACACTTACACACTCACTTTCCCCACTTCATTCTCTCCACCTCCTCCTCCAAGCTTGTGTCGGCTGCCTCCTCCTCCTCACCTCATTTGCACCATAGATTCATCAAAATTAAGTGGTTAAATTACCTTTTTTGATAGGTAAGTAAGGGGAAAGCTATCTTTATGTTGTAGATCTACTTTTTTTCTCCCTAGCTCGCTCCAACAACGTGCACATGCACTTTTTATGGCCTTGCTAGATCTATGTATGTTTGTGGTGTTGCATATGTTTGTGGTGTTGCATATATGTTTGTGTTTGCAGGTACCGGTATTTGAAATGCGATAGTTGCCAATATTTTGCCGGAATGTTGATTCATTTCCGTTTCGGCGAGAATTTTGGCACTATGCATTATTTTTGGTCCTATTTTTAGGGAAAGTCATGCCAATTTTTTTCTTGGTTCTAAAATATCGTTTTGCTCTACCCCGCAGGCGACCATGGTCCGCACGATGACCGAAGGCATCGTGAATAGGTTTTTGAGCTCCGCGAAGGCCGAGATGCTTCAAAAGAACGAGACGGAGATAAGATGTCCATGTCGAAGATGCAAGCTGAAGAGCCTTATTGCGGACCCGGATTCCGGGCAGGTGCGGGACCACCTGCTCTTGCGTGGTTTCATGGATGGCTATCGGTGGCAAGGTGATGAAGATGACTATGAAGTCGTCCATGGGGGCCGGGCAAGAAATGAGGAAGGGCAGCAAGACAACCACCATGGCGAGGGCGGGCGAGAAGACGAAGAATCTCCAGGACATGATCACGACGGTGATGTTGCACGCAGTCATCATGTAGAAGATGCCGGACATGATGATGAGGAAGATCAAGATGAAGGGCATGATCATGAAGATGAAGATGCCGGAGCAGACGACGATGGAGGCTGGGTGCAGGACCCTCATATTCAAGAGCTGCTTCTCAAGCAGATAGATAACGCAAGAGCTGCCGCCCGAGAGAAAGCCAAGCTGGATCAACTGGAGATAGACGCGGTTACTCCATTGTATGAAGGATGCAGGCTCTGGAGATGAAGGTAAACCACAAAATGACCGACGCATGCTTCGACGAGATCATGTCATTCTGGCACGAACGTCTTCCCAAGGGGAACAAGTGCCCGACCAGTTTCGAGGAGGCGAAGAAAATCGTGTGTCCTCTGGATTTACCGCACATGAAATACCATGTGTGCATGAACAATTGCATCATTTATCGGGACGAGCACGCGGAGTCTACCATATGTCCGGTGTGCGGCGTCACTCGATACAAGAAGAGGAAGAAAGCTCCTCGAAAAGTGGTGTGGTACTTTCCGATCACTCCTCGTCTGCAGCGGTATTTCGCGGACCCTAAGGTAGCAAAGCTTCTGCGTTGGCACGCGGGTAGGGAGGAGAAGAAGCGGGAAGATGACGCAAATGATCCGGAGATAAATAAAAAAGACAAGATGCTGAGTCACCCTAAGGATGCGAGCCAGTGGCAAGCGTTGAACTTCGAACACCCAGAATTTGGGAACGATCCAAGGAACATCGTGCTGGGCGCGAGCACCGATGGAGTCAATCCGTTTGGCAGCCAGAGAAGCACACATAGCACCTGGCCTGTGTTTGTGTGGATGTACAACCTTCCTCCTGGTTGTGCATGAAGAGGAAGTACATTCACATGAGTATGCTAATTGAAGGGCCGAAACAACCAGGGAACGACATCAATCTGTATCTGGGGTTGCTGAAAGAGGAGCTAGACACGCTGTGGAAACGCCAGCCAATACGTGGGACGCCGCAGAGAAAGAATATTTCCCTATGAGAGCCGCACTGCTCATGACGGTGCACGACTATCTCGGTTACGGATATGTCGCGGGGCAGGTGGTCCACGGATTTTCTGGATGCGTCAGGTGCATGGATGACACAACGTATCGCCAGCTAGATAGAGATCCCGGGTCTTCGAAAACCGTGTTCATGGGACATCGAAGGTGGCTTCGCGACGATGACTCATGGAGAAAACGCAAGGATCTGTTCGATGGTGAAACCGAACCCCGAAGACGCCCGAGTACGAGGAGCGGCGAGGAAATAGACGAGTTGTTGAAAAATTGGAAAGATTGCCCACTGCCGGGAAAGAAGCGAAAGGCGCCAGAGCCGGGAAAGAAGCAAAAGGCGCCAGAGCCGGGAAAGAAGCGAAAGGCGCCAGAGCCACTGCTGAAGGTATGGAAAACGAGGTCTGTTTTCTGGGACTTGCCGTACTGGAAGATCCACCGTGTGCCTCACAGCCTTGATGTCATGCATATCACGAAGAACGTGTGCGAGAGTCTGCTTGGTACCCTGCTCAACATGCCAGAGAGGACCAAAGATGGGCCGAAAGCAAGGGCAGACTTGAAATCAATGGGCATCAGGGAGGAGCTTCACGCTAATGGTGATGATGATGAGGCGAAGCAGGACACAGAAAGTCGTTGCAAAGGCAAAAAGGCCAAGAAGACCGGAAATGACTACCCTCCCGCGTGCTTCACTCTAAGTCAGGAGGAGATCGAGCAGTTTTTCACCTGCCTCGTAGGAGTAAAACTTCCTTACGGTTACGCGGGGAAGATAAGCAGATACCTAGACCCAGCGAAGCAGAAGTTCAGCGGGATGAAGTCTCACGACTGTCACGTGCTGATGACGCAGATACTTCCAGTTGCAATCCGTGGGATCATGGACGCGCACATCCGTGAAACGCTATTTGGCCTATGCAACTTTTTCGACGTCATCTCTCGGAAGTCGGTTGGCGTGAGGCAACTCAGAAGGCTACAGGAAGAGATCGTGGTGATACTATGCGAGCTTGAGATGTACTTCCCGCCCGCATTCTTTGATGTTATGGTGCATCTGCTGGTCCATATCGTGGAGGATATCATCCAACTCGGGCCGACGTTCCTGCACAGCGTGATGCCGTTCGAAAGGATGAATGGTGTCATCAAAGGATACGTTTGCAACATGTCACGTCCAGAGGGAAGCATAGCCAGGGGCTTTCTGACCGAAGAGTGCATCTCCTACTGCACGAATTATCTAGGCATCGAGAACCCCGTTGGTCTGCCCGTCAACAGGCACCTCGGCAGGCTTGCTGGATGGGGTCACCGTGAGGGGCGTCGCGAAATGCATGTCGACTTCGAGGGTCGACTCGCCGACTTTGAAAGAGCAAACCTAGTCGCGTTACAACACATAGACGTGGTCGATCCTTGGGTGGTAGAGCACAGAACCTTTATTGAGAAGACGTACAATGACCGAGGCCAACAGAGGACGGACGGAGATATAATCAAAGAGCACAACTCATGTTTCACGCGTTGGTTCAAGCAGAAGCTTCTGTCGTGCCCTTTACATGAGGATTCTTCCGCGGAAGAACAACTCATATTCGCCTTGTCACAGGACGCCGAGCACAACCTGATGACCTATGAGGCGTACGATATCAACGGCTACACATTCTACACCGAGGACAAGGACATGAAGAGCGATGGTTATCAGAACTCCGGGGTAACGATGGAATCCTACACCGGTAACGACAAGGACAGATACTACGGAAGGATCGAGGAGATCTGGGAGCTAAGCTACGCTGGAGAGAAGGTCCCGATGTTCTGTGTTAGATGGGCCAAGAGCGTCCTAAAATAAGACTGGTATTTCACCACCATGGTTATACCCGAAGCCAAATCCAAGACCGCGGGCGCAAACGTCACCGCGAAAAATGAGCCATGGGTACTGGCTTCCCAAGTGGACCAATGATTCTTCATTACCGACCCGTCAAAGCCTAGTCGTGTTGTCGTGAGGAGAGGCAAAAGGAAGATCATCGGAATGGATGGAGTCGCCAATGAGCAAGACTTCGACAAGTACGGCGACCCGAAGATGGAACATGACGACGACGATGAAGTAGCAGCATACACCACAAGAAGAAGCAGGACCACCCTACCTAAAGGACGTCCGTTCCACAGAAGAACTCCGTTTGCGAAAAAGAAGGGCAAGAAGAGATTGTGAACAGATAGCTATAGCTAAGATCGATTGTATTTAAATCGTAGTCTTCATTTCTCGATTGTATTACATGGGCACTTTTTGAACTCGATCATGAATATTTTTAAATTTCATGGGCACTTTTTGAATTCATGAATATTTTTTCAAATTTGATCTCTATCCCCCCGGCCGCATGCACCCTCCCCCGCTAGCTCCACCGCCGCCGAGACGACCCACCGCACCCTCCCCGGCCCGCTCCACCGTCGCCGAGCACCACCCGCACCCTCCCTCGCTCCACCGCCGTCGACGACCCATTCATATTTTTCATATTCATATTTATAAAAAAATTATTCATATTCATATTTATAAAAAAATTATTCATATTACTGTTTTTATGAAAAAAATAATGTTTTTTCATATTCATATTTATAAAAAAATTATTACTGTTTTCATATTCATAAAATAGCATTCTAATGGCGCACCACTCGGGGATGCGCCATTAGAATGTGAAAAAAAACATTCTAATGGCGCATCCCCGAGCAGTGCGCCATTAGAATGTGAAAAATAACATTCTAATGGCGCACCGCTCGGGGGTGCGCCATTAGAAATCTTTAACTAACTCCCCCGACATACCCCTTCGTCCCTCCCTCTCGCCAGATCCACCTCCTCTCCCGTCTCCGGTCGCCATCGCCGCCAGTTCGCCATCGCCGCCACCCTGGTCGCCATTGCCGCCACCCTGGTCGCCATCGCCACCACCCTGTACGCCTCCTCCTCCCTGGTCGCCATCGCCACCACCCTGTTCGCTGCAAGGTACGAGCCTCCTTCCTCCCTCCTCTCTCCTCTCTCCTCCCTCCTTCCTCTCCTCCTCTCTCCTCCCTTCCTCCCTCCCTCCCTCCTCTCTCCTCCCTCCCTCCCTCCCTCCTCTCTCCTCCCTCCCTCCCTCCCTCCCCCCTTCCGTGTGTGCGTGCCAAGGATCTGCATTGTGCCCGATTTTTCTCTGAAGACACAGCCACCAAAGACGATCTTCTTCCTTGCACATATTGTAGAGCATGGCGAGACTGGGACATTGTTCTCTGAAATCCACACTGTTGCGGCGCTTCCAAACATTCCAGCATGCACCAACCATCATGAACTGCTTCACAAAGTTGCACTAGAAAATGATATGGTATGTCGTTTGTTCTTCACCAATGGAAGATCGGACATTGAGATTCAGCAGAACGAGGGAGCTGCGATATTGGATTCTAGCTTGAGAGAGAAGCCAGCCAAAAAATCTGAACTTGCATGGAGCAAAGTTGTCACAAACGAAAGAGGAGAACAGAGCATCCACACTCCCCATGTGAGAATTAACATGGATCTGAGGGAGTAATTATCTATACTTGTGATTTTTAATTATCAATTTATCATTTTCAACTTAGTATCTTCACAAGAATTATATATGCATATTTTAAGTTGGGAAAGCGCAGGATTATAAGAAATTGTGATGCTCCCTCCGTCTTTTGACACAAGTCCACTAGAATGGTCTTCGTGGTGATTCTTTTTATCAAACATCCGCCATAAATCTTTGAGAATTAATCTCTTGAGAAACTTGATCATTACTTACGGTCATAACATTTTGGTAAAATCTATAAGAAATTGTTATTATGTAATTCAGTCTTATAGATTAGTATATGGTAATCTGATAAGAATGCACGCTCCTTTGTGGCATGTTTTCACCCTAAAGACCTAAATATATGTTACTCTAAGGGTCAAAGTTTGATTTACTTGTAATTCATCTGGAATTGAGTTTGATTTCCGTATGTTATGGGGAGACAACAGATATTGCTATATGTTCATTCTTGAGGGTACAGACTTGCTGGGTTTTGTCTCCGACCATCGTGTCGTGATGATTTTGCAGGTACCCCAAGAGGCCCTTGAGTTTGCCGGAATGTCGATTAACTTCCGTTCTGGCAAATTCGGGTACTCCATATGTCCTATTTTCAGCAAAGGTCATGCTGAAATTTGCCGTGAAGTTTAGCATGACTTTGCTAAAAATAGGTCATATGGGGTACTTGCGACTAATGCATGGGCCGGGGATTCTTAGTACTTAATTAAGTAGGATCAACTGCCCCTTTATTCTTGCTGCATTAAACCATAGGTGGCAATAGAGCCAAGTGATTAGGCCCAACTTAGAATTCTCCTTCCCTTTTCTTGATAGGGTATATTATTAGAAGATACCCATAGATATCAGTCAACCTAGGGTGCCTCGGCATCGATAAACCCTAAATGATGAAAACTTAACTTAGCATTTAGGGTGCCTCAGCGTCGACAAACCCTAAATTATAAAACCTTGGCTTTTAGGGTGCCTCAGTGTCGATAAAAACCTAAATGATGAAAGCTTAGGCTTTTAGGGTGCCTCGGCGTCGACAAACCCTAAATGATAAAAGCTTAGCTTTTAGGATGCCTCGGTGTCGACAAACCCTAAATGATGAGACCATGATCTTCTTCCTTGACAATAACCAACTTTTTGACCAAACTTTTTTCCTATTTAGAGCGAAACATGGCCCACAACGATGAGGCCGGCGGTTCGGGCGGCAAGCAATTCTGGGAGCTGTCCCAGGAGATGGAGGAACAACCTCACCTCTATGAGGACGCCGCGGAAGACACCGATCCTGACTACACAACCCATAGTGGCGTCAGGGATGACACCACTGATGGTGCCGCCGAGGATGCCACCACTGATGGTGCTGCCGAGAATGCCACCACTTAAGCCCGAAATATTCCATGGCCACGTATTTCGACTCGGACCGTCAGTCGAAGAAAGACTACACAAATGTCAAGAAAGTTCTTGATGATGTTCTCCCCGGCTACGCCAAATCTGGAGGCACCTTCACCAGGGCAGTTCGAGTACGGCAAGCACGTGTTCGCCCACAATACGACGTTCTGCTGCGTCAAGCAGCCGCCTGGCGGTCAGAAGGATGCCTACTACGCCATCCATCACATGCGGGCGATCGTACGGGACCTTCATCACCTTCTGCTACCAAGTAATCTCAAAGATTGGGCCGAGAACTTGTCGGCAATCCAGGACGCGGACATCAGACAAGAATTCTTTCGCATCCAGTCGGAGTTTGCGGAAATCATCCATCAAGATGTCCTTCGTACCTCGGGGCAGTTCAACCTCAGAAATCAACCGTCCAACAGTGAGATAGACACAACGCTACAAATGCAGGCTGACAACGCCCGCGATTTCATGACCATCACGAGAGACGGCGGCTTCATCCACGCTCCGGTCCCTTGAGTCGAGTCCAAAGTAGTGATGCTATGTGTAGTTCTGAAACATCGATTGGCTCATGTTGTAATTAAACTTTAATGAACTTGTATGTCTCTTTGGTTTGGACAGTCGTTCAACTTAGATGTAATCGATGCTATTGATGTCTTGCTTTTCTCTTCCGATCCTTTTGTTGCATACTTATATATTGCTTATGTATTGTCTGTGAATTGCTACTAACGTTTTGTTTGGCTAGTGCATAGAGATGCCGTCTTATGTCGTGTACAAGGGTAAGGTTCTCGGAGTCTACGACGACTGGGAGGAGTGTCGGAGACAGGTTCACCGTTTCAACGGTAATAGTTACAAAGGGTACACCACTAGGGCGGAGGCGGAATCTAGATACGCGCGCTATCTAGCGGGAGAGAGGAGGGAGCGTTGGAGGAACCGGATGAAGACCAGTTTCATCGGGATTATGCTCATCGTGATGACCGCAGCTCTCTTCTATGTGATGGTAGTTTAGATGATCGATATCGACTTGTAATGTGAAGACAAACTCGCTACTTGCGGTCTCGAGACTTGTAATGCTCTATCTTTGTTCGGTCTTTTGAATTCGGAGACTAATATGATGATTTGTATTCGGAGACTAATCTTCTATTGTATTCGATGAATCTGCTGTTTCTGTGTGGTGTTGTATAAATTTTGTCCAATAATATATTTTGTAACCTGTGAAAATATCAGAAAAGAAAAAAAATTCCTAATATTCATACTAGTGGCGCACCACACAAGACTCTAATGGCGCACTATAAAAAAGACTCTAATGGCGCATCAGCCACTAGTGCGCCATTAGTATGCCAAAGCACACGGGTACATATGGCCCCCTGGGAGGCATACTAATGGCGCACTATTGGCTATACTAATGGCGCACGGCCTGGTGCGCCATTAGTACACCAGATTCTAATGGCGCAGGGGTGTGCCATTAGAATTTAATTCTAATGGCGTGGTACTAGTGGCGCACCACTAGTGCGCCATTAGTAGGCAAAAGTGGTGCGCCACTAGAATGCCTTTTCCTAGTAGTGTTGGATACAACATCCCTAAATATTATTAGCACTTCACAAGACTTTAAGCATGTTATCAACAAAAAAAATCAGCATGTTCATATGTCAGTGTTGAACGAATCTGGACCAAGTCATGCAGGAAAGTCTAGATGGACTAAACCTCTAGAAGGATGGCTGAAAGTTAAAACAGATGCTGTGTTTGTAGCAGATTCGGGAGAAACTAGTGTTGGGTACATTATAAGAGATTACATGTGAAGTCTTGTAAGAGCCGAGGGCGTAAAACTCAATGATTGTGCGAGTGTCAAAGAGGTTGAAGCTTGTGTGTGTGTCGCTGTGCTGAAGGCTGCTCTTGACTTGGCAAATGAAAATATCATCGTTGAATTTGATTGTGATGCGGTTCTTTCAAACATTTATTGTCACCTGTGATCCCTTTAGCAGCTTGGAGAGAGCATTATATAGTGATTAGGGAGCTTCTGCAGGATAGATCCAACATTGTCTTTCGAAAGATAGGGACAGATGGCAACAAGTTTGCTCATGAATTAGCCAAGCCAACCCAGATCAGTGGCAAGGGCAGTCTATATAGGCCAACTACCACTGGATTTGGCGCTGCTGGTGCTATCTAATCGTAATGACTCCGTTGATATTTTAATATAATTGCAACCTTTCCGCTACAAATATCAACATGCGTAAACCATGTTCATTCTCGATATAACACATATTGCAAGTTAGGTGATCATATCAAGAACAAAAATAACAAGGACAAAAGTTTAATTTACAATATTATTTTGCCCAAATGATAAGTGCCATACGTGTGGCATGAAGCATTTCGACGTTGACGTTTTTACAACTAAAGTTGCCATCCGAAAAGAAAAAACAAACCCCCAAAAATACTGAAACTTGTCATCCAAAAAGGAAGTTACCATACTTGATAACTAAAGTTGACATCCTTGTGTCACTAAACTTGCCATAAAAAACGTTCAGAGTTGTCATGTGTTCGTGCCACACATGTGACACTTATGAGGGTGCTTATTTTGTAGGAACACTAGTTTTGCTCGCTGGAGCGATATATAGAGCGACCTCGGCCTTCCGCCATCACCAGCCCCCCTTCCCTCTCCCTTCTCTTCACATCGCCTGAGGAGATGTCAAGCAAAGCAATAGTAAGAATAACACAAAAAGAAATGTTAATTTACACAATTATTTTTGTATGAATGTCGGTTCTGCTCGCCTGAGAGATATGTAACCTCAGCATTCCGCCGCCACCAGCCCCCCTTCCCTCCCCCTTCTCTTTGGATAGTCAGAGGAAGATGTCAAGCGAAGCAATAACAATGAAAATATAAAAAAAGGAAAGGTTAATTTACATATTTTTTGTATAAACTTTGGTTCTATTCGCTCGAGCAATATGTAGAGAGAACTCGGCCTTCCGTCGCCACTAACCTCCCTTCCCTCTCCCTTCTCTTCATAATCGCCAGACGTTGGACCAAGCCTCTTGCGATGGATAGAGGCGCTAGGGTGCTCTCCCTAGTGAACCCATAATCTCAATCACCTAACCATTTGTTTGGTGTGGCAGAGTGCAAGCATAGATTGCATTGGCATGGCGTGAGAATGGCGATATTGCGACTCTATTACTGCCTCTAAAAGATCTTGACGTCGGAAGTTACATTCTGGTGTGGTGGAAGCCATCAAATGCGTCTCTCTTCTTCATGATGGTAGTCCAAGCCAGTGACTTTTCTCCACTCTTTTATTTGTTTTCTTTGACAGTCATCAAGGGTTCACGAAAATGTGACTGAGAGAAATTCCAACTTAGCATTGGTTGATGCAGACAACAATGCATGTGACTCCCTCCTTCTCCTTGGAGGCATTGTCATGGCACTACTCGTGTCCTCCTCGAAATCTAGGGTAAACCCTAGGCCCGGTTCGCCTGTCCAGTTGTAGGAACAAAGTATGTCTAGGGGGTGATTACACTACTTTTCAAATTAAAAATGTTTGTTTTCTAAATTTTAGTTTTCGTAGATTTTAGCAATTCTAAGCAAGTTTAGTAACACCCTAATGTTGGAAATACGCCCTAAAGGCAATAATAAAATGGTTATTATTATATTTCCTTGTTCATGATAATCGTTTATTATCCGTGCTATAATTATATTGACTGAAAACACATTGCATGTGTGGATACATAGACAACATTGTATCCCTAGTATGCCTTTAGTAGACTAGCTCGTTGATCAAAGAAGGTCAAGGTTTCCTAGCCATAGACATAAGATGTCATTTGATAACGTGATCACATCATTAGGAGAATGATGTGATGGACAAGGCCCAAACTATAAACATAGCATATGATCGTGTCAGTTTATTGCTATAGTTTTCTACATGTCAAGTATGTGTTCCTATGACCATGAGATCATGCAACTCACTGACACCGGAGGAGTACCTTGTGTGTATCAAACGTCGCAACATAACTGGATGACTATAAAGATGCTCTACAGGTATCTCCGAGGGTGTCTATTGAGTGGGCATGGATCAAGACTGGGATTTGTTACTCCGTGTGATGGAGAGGTATCTTAGGGCCCACTTGGTAATACAACATCACAACAAGCCTTGCAAGACTAAAGTGTTAGCCATGGGATATTGTATTACAGAACGAGTAAAGAGACTTGCCAGTAACGAGATTGAACTAGGTATAGAGATACTAACGATCGAATCTTGGGCAAGTAACATACCGAAGAACAAAGGGAACAACATACATGATTAACTGAATCCTTGACATAGAGGTTCAACCGATAAAGATATTCGTAGAATATGTAGGAACCAATATGGGCATCCAGGTCCCACTATTGGTTATTGACCATAGAGGTGTCTCGGTCATGTCTACATAGTTCCCGAACCCACAGGGTCTATAGACTTAACGTTCGTCGACGTTTCAGTAGTATAGAGTTATGTATGGTGGTGACCGAAGGTTGTTCGGAGTCCCGGATAAGATCCCGAATGTCATGAGGAGCTCCGGAATGGTCCGTAGGTAAAGATTGATATAGGAAGTCCCGTTTTGGTTGCCGAAAAAGTTTCAGGTACTTCGGTAGTGTACCGGGAGGGTACCAGGGGACCATCTGGAGGGGCCACTCGCCCCAAACGGCCTCATGGGTTGTGGGAGGAGGCAAACCAGCCCTTGGTGGGCTGGATGACCCCCCCACTAAGGCCCATGCGAATAGGAGTGGAAAAATCCCAAGTGGAGGAAAGGGTTTCCAAGTGGGAGAGGAATTGATGCGGAGCATCCCACCATCATCCCCATGAAGACGGCACCATCAAGCCAACCCCCAAGTGGCCCTATGACAAGAGCACGTGCACACGACATTGAAGCTAAGGTGAACTCACTCCTCTTCGAGCATGACTTTGATGGCAAAGGAACTTGGATGCTACATCGCAATGAAACCTTGTGTATCCTTAGGTACGAGGGAGACGACCTCGAAGGGTCAGGGAATCATCCCAAGACCAAGGCCGAGGAGGAGAAGGAGCTAGCACCAAGGGCAAGTCTCTAGATAGCCCAGAACTTCCGGCCAGCCCGAAACTTTTGAGTCACCGTCGACCCAAGGTCAAGTCCAGGGATGTCGACTTTCGGGTTAGCCTGAAACCTGCCCAGAGCTTCCGACCCCCGGAACTTCCGGTTGGCCCGGAACTTCCGGCCCTCCATCAGCCCAGCCACCGAAGCCTGTGCCAACACTCGGGAAAGCCTGGAGCCCGCCCGGAACTTTCGGTGCCCAAAATTTCTGGCGCGTGGAACTTTCGGCCTAGCCCAGAACTTTCAGCCTCCACAGAACGATGTCACTCGAGCCCGAGGCCTATGTAACTTACCCCTTTGCCCCGAGACTATATAAACCCTTCTTCCACCTCAAGTTAGGGTTAGCTAATGTTTTCTCTCGATCTTAGCTCCATTACTTGCCTCTCCTAGGGAGTTTGCCCTCCTTTGGGAGTAGATCCAAGTGATGCCAAGGCCCCCCTAGAGGGAAGCTCCCCCATGTATTCAAGGTCCCTCCTTTGGAGTGGGAGATCACATACCATTACTTGTACCATTGGTTGATTTGGGATCTTGTACCTCTTGTGATGTTATGGACCTAGTTGATGTGTGATTGAGTTTGCTCTTGAGTGTTTCCTCTCGTTCTTCTCTGTGTTCTTCGTGTTTCCCCCTCCAATTCATGAAAGATAGACCACCACGGGTCTTGCCCCATATCATATGGTATCATGATCCACGTTGATGACGAATTTGGAGTCCCCTCCCCTCATTTCTAGCCTAATTTTGTTTGATTTCATCCCAATTTCGAAAATCCCCACAAAAATAGCCTTACCCAAAATTTCTTGGATTTGTTGGACTTAATGAGATTTTGTTGATATGAATCCGTGGATCTCGTTGTGGACGTGTGGATCTAGCTTTGCATCCAGCCAATTCCCACCAATTTTTCTTTGTCACCATCAGATTTGGGTTTTTCCTCACAATTTTCCGCACAAGTCCAAGATCTGGAAATTAGGGTTCGTCCCAATTTTCCCGACCCCGAAACCTCTTGCTCCACCCGGACCTTCCGCCCCCTGGACACTCCGAATGCCCCGGAGCTTCCGGCCCCCGGAACCTCTGGCCAACCCGGACCTTCCGGCCTTTGCAAAAAGTTTTCCATCAACAGTTTTCTTTCTCCTGGGTTTTTCCCAACATATTTCCCGCCAACTTCCACCATTTCTTCTGCAACACATTTGCATTTGAGATTTTGAGTCGCGAGCATCACCACTTCCTAAGGTGTTTCGGCTACTTAGGGGTGGTTTTTCATCGACATCGCCACTCATCAACGCCCCGGATCGTCGCCAACCAACTCTTCATTGACACTACACCGTAAGCAAGGACGGTAACCGCGACGACACTCTTGACTTATACCCTTTCCATTGCATTGTTACCTTGCCTACCGAGTCTAGCCATTGAGTATTGTCGGGCCATGCTACTTGTCCACATTAGTGATACATACTCCGCATAGCTACAATTGCATGCATATACATCTTAGTATCATGTCTTGTGTTACAAAGTACCCACATACATAATTGCTATCTTGGTGTGCACGTCCCGCATAGTGAAAATCCAAATATCATTGCTAAAAGACAGAAAAGCAAAGCTTTTAAGAAAGGACAAAATAGCAATAGCGTCGCCAAATTTGTATATCATACTTGATCATCTTGGATCACTTGAGCGAGTGACTCGTGCCTCTTACATACATAGCAAGTCGGGAATAGGAGGACAACATGTTTTGTTTCTTATAGATTGTGCACAAGTTCTTATCATGCCCATTTGAGAAATCGTGCTAGCGTCTCTCTAGTGTTGTGCAACACGAGCGTTTTCTGTGGACTCCACATTTTGGGCTCATTTCTTGGTTGCACAACCCCACTTATCTATTCGTGTGTGTGTTTCCGAGTTCACTCATTGCAATTGATTCACATTGTCTTACTTATGAATTTACGAATCTACTTCAACTTGATTGAATCTTATTCTCAAATTTCTTGAATTTTGTGCCACCATCCTAACCAAGCTACACTTCAAAGCTTTATTTTGTGTAGGTGTGAGAAGAGAAAACTCGGTACCAATTCTACTATTTCCACGATTTCACATTGAGTGATTAATCCTCATTTCAACCTTTGGAACGGTATTTGGTATTGTGTTTTCTCATTCTTCCAATTATATCTAGTTTAATACCATGGATAGGAACACTATGTAGAACCCGACATTTGAGGAGCACGACAATGACGCGAACAACTACGTCACCAAACTACAATTCTTTGCCACACAAAAGGGAATGCGCCAAGCACATGATGTCATCACGCACCTCATAGATCACCTCGCCACCAACATACGTGAATCTGAGGAGCGAACGCGTGACTTCATGATGACCCAAATGGACGAGTTCCGCACCTTGATGGTGAATCGCGCATCATCCACTTCTACCTTAACTCGTCGGCGCACCGCAAGTCGACATTCCTCCAAGGAATCCTCTGGCGAGAGTCCTCCTCTGCAAGCTCGACCACAACAATGTGATGCACCTCGTCTCTCTCAAGACTCGAGCAATCCTTTCCATGACGATGAGCCTCAAGGTCGACATCGCGAGCATGACCACCGTCACCAACAAGAGAAAGACGCATAAAAGCAAGAACGCTTATGTCACCGTCGTGAGGAAGACCGGCGCCGTGAAGAGCAAGCAAATGAGGCACAACACGCACTTCGTGAATCAACCCATGCCTTGCAAGAACGCAACCGACTAGCTCACGAGGAACAAGAAGCTCTACGTCGAGAACACCAAGAGGAAGCTGGACGTCAAGATGAGCACCAAGAACACCAACAACGAATGAGACCACGACGTCAACAACACCCAAGGCAAGAGGAGCAACACATTGATGATCCCGCTCCAAAGCAAGAGCAATATCAACATGGCAACAACGCCGCTCCACGACAAGAAGTGCGACCTCAAGCAAATCCCGTTGATCATGTGGATGATCAAGCTCCATGGCAAGGCCAACTTCAACAAGACAACCATGCTCCTCCATGACAAGGATACTTTAATCACAACAACAGTGAAGAAAATTGCTTTGGCAAGCTCAAGTTCAATATGCCTAAGTTCTCCAGAAGCAACGATCCCAAAGACTATCTCTGTTGGGCACTCAAGATTTACAAAATATTCCGGTTGCAAAACTATGAAGAGGACAACAAGATTGCCATGGCCTCCCTCGAGTTCCAAGATTATGTGCTTATTTGGTGGGAACAAGTGATTGAGCGAAGAAGAGAAAGAGGTGACCCTCCAATCACCACTTGGGAACAAATGAAAGATCTCATGGGAGCTCGATTCATCCCAACACACTATAATCATGATCTCTTCAAGAAGCTACAACTACTCAAGCAAGACACCAAGTCGGTGGAAGAGTACTACCAAGAGATGGAGATAGCCATGATAAGAGCCAATGTGAAGGAGGAGGATGAGCAAACTATGGCACGTTTCTTGAATGGTCTCAATTACCAAGTCAAGAAAATTGTGGATTTCCAACCCTACTCCAACTTGATCGAGCTAGTGCATCAAGCCACAAAGGCGGAACGTCAAGTTCAAGAGGACTGCAAGTACTCAAAGACCTCCTACAAGACTTACGGTGCAACTACTCAAGCTTCTCCAACTATGACACCTTCCTCTACAAGAACCTCCACGACAAAAGATGACAAGTCAAGCTAGAAGGACAAGTCGTCTTCACCATCCCGCAATGCTCCTACAAGCAAAACAAGAGCGCCATCCTCTACACCAACACCGGATGACACGAAAACAAGCTCAAGAAAGTGTTTCACGTGCCAAGACCAAGGACACAAGATGTATGAGTGTCCTACAAGGCGGACCATGATCCTTCAAGATGACAGTTCCTATGACTCCATGAGTGAAGATGAGACGGAAGCTTTGGAACACATGGCTATGCACCAACAAGTCAATGCAGATGAAGGCTCTCAAATCTTTTGTGACAACGATCCGAGCGCTGCTCTCGTTGTCTCAAAGGTTTTGACGCTACAACAACAACAAGACGAGAACCAACGTTGCCACATCTTCCACACCAAGGCCGGTATCCATGGAAGATCCATCAAGGTCATCATCGATGGAGGAAGTTGCAACAATTTGGCAATTGAGGAACTTTGCTCCAAGTTGCACTTGATCAAGAAAAAGCATCCTCGCCTCTACAAGGTCCAATGGCTAAGCGAATCAGGCACAATACAAGTCGACCACACCGTCCAAGTTTCCTTCAAGATTGGAGTTTACGAAGACACCATAGAGTGTGATGTGGTGCCCATGTCCGTTTTCCACCTACTCCTTGGGAGACCGTGGAAATTCGACCGTGGCGTCATACACAATGGGTGCACAAATCAATATAGCTTCGAGATGAAGGGCACTGAATATGTGCTTTGACCTATGTCTCCAAGTCAAGTAACCGCCGACAAGCAAGCTTCGTCCCATCATGGAGAGAAAAGTGAGAGAGTGATCCACCTCAAAGCAAGTGAGCGCCACAAGACAAAACTATGTGACTCCACGATGAGGGACATGAGTGACCTAGTCCTTTTTGCCATGAAAAGAGATTTTAGGGATGTGAGTGAGAGCCCATCAACCGTCCTTCACTACGTGATAGTGTGCAAGGATGATGTTACCCGGCCTAACCCTTCACAACATCTTCCTCTTGTGTTATCTCAATTGTTGCAGGAATTCCAAGATGTTTTTCCCGATGATCTACCTCCGGGACTACCACCAAAATGAGGGATCAAACACCGCATCAACCTCATCCTCGACGCACAGCTCCCTAACAAGGCTCCCTACCGCGTCAAACCCGCGAAACAAAGGAGATACAAAGGCAAGTCCAAAAACTCCTTGATAAAGGGCATGCACGTGAGAGTTTGAGTCCTTGTGTGGTTCCCGTGATCCTAGTGCCTAAACAAGATGGTAGTATGAGCATGTGTTCCGATTGCCGACCTATAAATGCTATCACCATTCGCCACTGTCACCCTATCCCATGCTTAGATGACATGCTAGATGAACTTAGTGGTGCCACTATATTTTCCAAAATAGTCTTGAAGAGTGGTTACTACCAAATTCGCATACAAGAGGGTGATGAGTGGAAAACGGCTTTCAAAACTAAATTTGGTCTCTATGAATGGCTAGTGATGCCCATTGGTTTATCCGAAGCACCAGGTACGCTCATGCGCATGATGCATCATGTTTGCGCCCCTACATTGGATATTGTGTTGTGGTCTACTTTGATGACATCCTTGTTTTTAGCAACTCTCTAGAACAACACGCCACACATGTTAGGGATGTTTTGCAAACTCTTCATAAAGAAAACTTTATGCAAACATGGACAAATGCATTTTTGGTGTTGACAAAGTTGTTTTCCTAGGATTTTTGGTTTCCTCTAAGGGTGTACATGTTGATGAAACTAAGATTGTGGCAATTAAAAATTGGCCCACACCAACCAATTTGCAACAAGTGCGTAGTTTCTTAGGACTAGCCGGTTTCTACCATCGGTTTGTGAAGGACTTTATCACCAATGCCACTCCTCTACACACTTTGAGCAAGAAAAAAAATGCACCTTTTATTTGGGGACCATCCAAAGACACTGCTTTCCATGAACTTAAGAATTTACTCACTCACGCACCTTTGCTTGCCTTGCCTAACTTTGACTAAACTTTTGAAGTGCATTGTGACGCTAGTGGTAATGGCATAGGAGGTGTGCTTATGCAAGAAAAGCGCCCAATTGCATATTTTAGCGAGAAACTTTCCGGCGCTCAACTCAATTATCCTATCTATGACAAAGAATTGTATGCATTGGTGAGAGTTTTACAAACCTGGGAACATTATTTGCGACCGCGTGAATTTGTCATTCATACGTATCATGAAACCCTCAAGTACCTCAAGGGTCAAACTAAGTTGAACAAACGACATGCTAAATGGAGTGAATTTATTGAGTCTTTCCCTTATGTCATCAAATACATTAAGGGAAAAGAAAATGTTGTGGCAGATGCTCTCTCCCGCAAATGCATGCTCGTTACTCAACTTAAATTGAATGTTATCGGTTTTGACCATATAAAAGATTTGTATGAGCATGATGATTTTTTTGCTATTCCATATGACAATTGTCAAGTGAAACCTTGTTGGGAAAACTACTATATGAAAGATGTCTATCTTATGCGCGCTAACAAACTTTGTATTCCTAAGTCTTCTCTTCGTTTGTTGCTTTTGCAAGAGGCTCACGGTGGAGGACTAATGGGTCACTTTGGACACGACAAGACATATGCCACCCATGGTCGATTTAAAGCAGAAAGTCTCTCATGTCAAGCCAAGATGCTCTCCTGTATTCAATAACAAGGACATTTCTGATGACATGGAGATAGCTACAGAATCGAGGGAAATCCCCCCAGAGACCCCAATTCCCACTATTCAACACATTGGAGTGGTTCAATGTGGCATTCCTAGGGAGGAGCTGACGGTGGCAATCTTGATGAGCTAGCAGGAGAAGGCCCAGCCCGAGGCCCAGGAGGATATGGACACTGCTCCCTAGTGGGCTGATGCTTCATTTTACCATATTTGAATTTCCTTATTTCCCGCCTTTATTTTGATGTCGACTACTGCTTGGAACATTTTATGTTGGAACATGCGTGGTATGAACCATGAGTCTAAAAGTTTGGTTGTGCGTAACAAAATTCATGAATCCAACTGTTCGATCGTGTGTTTACAGGAAACTAAAAAAGAGGAGTTTGACCACTCTTTCATTCGTAAATGTTGCCCTAGAAGGTTTGATAAATATGAATTTGTCCCGTCCGAGGGACCATCTTGTGGCCTTATAATTATTTGGTGTAGTAGTCTTTTCATTGGAGTGGTAATGCATAAACATGCTTTTTCTATAACTGTTAAATTCACATCGGTTTATTCAAATCAACAGTGGCTACTCACCAATATTTATGGACCATGCAGTGGCCGAGAGAGAGACGATTTCACTCAATGGTTTGAAGGTCTCAATGTGGAAATTGATGATTTATGGGGTTTTATGGGAGATTTCAATTTCATTCGATCGCTACAGAATCGCAACCTCCCTGGAGGTAACATTGATGATATTATTAAGTTTAATGAAATTCTCAGCTCTCTTGCCCTGATCGAGATCCCAATCAAAGGCAGAAAATACACTTGGAGCAACCTGTAGGAAAACCCATTACTAGAGCAACTGGACTGGTTCTTTACATCCCCTGAATGGACTTTGAAATTCCCCAATACAATGGTGAAATCTCTTGCTAAACCAGTTTCTGATCATATTCCATGTGTCATGCAGATTCAAACATCTATTCCACGTTGCAAGCTCTTTTGATTTGAAAATTACTGGCCACAATGTCTGGGCTTTATGGAGACGGTGCAAAACTCTTGGAATAAGCCCATCAAAGCAACTTCTTCTACCACTCAAATCTCGGCTAAACTGAAAAGATTAAGATACACCCTTAAACAATGGAGTAAGCATCTTTCCAAACTGAAACTATTGATTGAAAACTGCAATAAACAACTGCTCCATTTAGATAGTTTGGAGGATCTTCGCACTCTATCCCTACATGAATCTAATTTCAGGTCCATTCTGAAAAACTAGATGATAAAACTACTCAAATACCAAAGCGTGTACTAGAAAAAAAGATGTACTTACAGGTGTGTGGTTGAGGGCGAGGAAAACACTAAGTATTTTCAGGCAAGGGCAACAGAAAGATACAGGAGGAATACCATATCCTCCTTGTTATTGCCAAATGGTATGACTATTGAAAGCCACGATGAAAAAGTAACAACCTTCTATCAATGCTTTAAAAGTAGAATGGGAGTTGTCACACAAACATCTATGGGGTTTGAGCTCCAGGAGGTGGTGCAATGTGTTGATGGATTGGAAGGATTGTCCTTCCCTTTCACTCATGAGGAAATAGACAATGTTATTAAAAATATCCCACCAGATAGGGCACCTGGACCTGATGGATTCAATGGTTTATTCCTCAAAGTTTGTTGGGATGTGATCAAAGAGGATTTTTATCAATTGTGCCATGACTTCTGGGAGGGAAAAATTGATCTCAAATGTTTAAACACATCCTTGATTACTCTCATTCCAAAAACCAGCTCACCAGAGACGGTAAATGATTTCTGACCAATATCTTTACTTAATTGTGTTCTTAAAGTTCTCACAAAGCTATTGGCTGAAATATTGCAAGGTTGCATATTAAAGATTGTGCATCGCAACCAATATGGCTTCATAAGATCTAGAACTATACAAGATTGTCTGGCATGGGCTTATGAATTTCTACATCAATGCAAACAATCGGGTAAGGAAATTGTGGTCCTAAAGTTGGATTTCGCTAAAGCTTTTGATACAATGGACCATTCCTTCATACTCAAAATGATGAGATGCAAGGGCTTTGATGAAAAGTGGTGTTCCTGGGTTGAAATGATTTTAAATTCAGGATCTTCATTGGTTCTACTGAATGGAGTGCCGGGCAAGGGATTTCAATGTAAAAGGGGGGTTCGACAAGGTGATCCCTACTCCCCCTACTATTTGTCTTAGCGGCGGATCTTCTACAATCAATGGTTAATGCAGCTTGGTCGGAGGGACACCTATCACTGCCAATTGAACAACCTTCCTCAGAGATGTATCTGGTGATCCAATATGTCTATGATACACTGGTCATCCTACCGGCAAAGAGCTCGGAAAATAGGGTTATTAAACAACTGCTGGATGCCTATCTAATGTCACGGGTCTCAAGATAAACTACTCCAAATCACAACTAACGCCTATCAATATCAACCAAGAAATAGCTCATGAATTGGCTTCATTACTTGGCTGCGAGGTGGGATCGATCCCTTTCACTTATCTTGGAGTTCTGATGGGCACTTCAAGACCATCGGTACGGGATCTGATGCCGCTTGTCGATAGGATTGAACGTAGACTAACAAGCACTGCTATCTGGCTCTCATGTGGAGAAAGGGTGCAATTCATCAATTCAGCTTTATCATCACTCTTGTCATTTGCTATGTGTGTGCTGAGGTTGCCCATGAAAATCATTGACATATTTGATAGAGCTCATAGGCACTGCCTATGGAGGAAGGTGGTGGACAGATACGCAAAAACACACTCCCTGGAAGCATGGGAGCTAGTGTGTAAACCAAAGGATAAAGGGGGCCTTGGTATCATAAACTTGAAGCTACAGAACAAAGCTGTGGTATTGAAATTTCTTCATAAATTCTACCATAAGGTGGACACTCCATGGGTGATGTTGGTCTAGAACGCATACTACGATAGAACACCACCACATGCAATGCCGGCTTGTGGATCGTTCTGGTGGAGGGGTATCATGTCCCTATCCAACATCTTTAGAGGGATTACAACCTGCATCCCTAACTCAGGTGATACTATCTTACTTTGGAAGGATCAGCGGCACAAGGAAAATGTCTTAGGAAATTCATATGAACACTTACTCTCCTATGCGACCAATGAAGATGTGTCCCTGGCCCAGTTCGTGATGGATGTAGACTCGGCTTCCCACTTCCACCTACCATTATCATGTGAAGCATAGTTGGAATTGGAAGATCTGATGATCACCATTAACATGATGACCTTGGACCCATTGAAGGTTGATGAATGGATATATTGTTGGGGAGAGGTGCACTTCAAGCCAAAGAGTTTCTACTGATGCCTGTTTAAAAAGGAACATGCTCCATCCTACATATCAACCATATGGAAAACGAAATGCATTCTCAGACACAAAATGTTTGCTTGGCTGCAGAGAATGGATAGACTAAACACTCAAGACTTACTGGTGAGAAGACACTTCAATATAGGCGAAGACCACTCCTGTGTGCTGTGTGATGGAGGTCTGCTGGAAACTGACGACCACCTTTTCTACCAATGCCCCTTTGCAACCGCCTGCTGGGGGAAACTTGGAATCACGTGGGATACGTCTCTGGACATGCAGGCGTGATTGGATATAATGGAAAAAAGATGGACTAAACCTCTGTTTAAGGAACTATGCATATTGGCTGCATGGAATATCTGGAAACAACACAACTGGAAGATCTTTGATGGTGTGATGGCCACACAACAGGACTGGCCTCGGATGCTAAAGACAGACTTGGAAATCCTGCGTTTCAGACTTAAAGATGACGACTCTGCCTTCCTGGCGAGATTCCTGCCAATTATCCGGTTGTAAAATCTGCCCCGTTTGTAATTTCTCTAGTTTAGCCTAGTTCTACCTACACTTTTTCGTTTACCCACTCTACATGGCTATGTAAAACCCTTTGTAACTGTCCTCTTTTAATATAGAAATAGTAGGAGCCTCTCCTGCTATTTTAAATTGTCAAAAAAGACATATGCCACCTTCTCCAACAAGTTCTATTGGCCAAAGATGCTTCGTGATGTCGCACGCTTCACCAATCGATGCTCTACATGCCTTAAAACTAAGTCCAAAGCTCTATCCCATGGTCTTTACATGCCTCTTCCTATACCATTTCATTCCTTGCCACAAGATAGACGATGCTTCACATATTGCCAATCTCTTTTGTAGGGACATCTTACGCCTACATGGTGTACCCAAGACCATTGTCTCGGATCGCGATGTCAAGTTCTTGAGATACTTTTGGAAGACTCTTTGCGCCAAGCTCGGCATCAAGTTACTCTTCTCTTCGGCCTACCATCCACAAACCGATGGCCAAACATAGGTGATGAACCAGATGCTTGGGACTCTTCTATGCGTGCTGATCAAGAAGAACATCAAGGAATGGGAAGATTGCCTCCCCATCGCCGAGTACGCCTAAAATTGCGCAAGACACTTCGCCACCAACAAGTCTCCCTTCGAGGTGGTCTATGGCTTCAACCCTTTGTCCCCATTGGACATCCTCCCGCTACCACTACAAGAATGCGTCGACATGGATGCAAGTACAAGGACAAGCTACATCAAGAAGATGCACGAAGATACAAGGAACACCATCCAACGCCAAGCGGAATGCATCACCGCCAAGCGCAACACCAACAAACACACCATGGTGTTCGAGCCCGGTGACCTTGTGTGGATACATCTCCGGAAGGAATGTTTTCCAATTGAGCCCAAGTCGAAGCTACTAGCTCGAGCTGATGGCCCATTCAAGGTGTTGGAACGCTACAACAACAATGCCTACAAGATTGTCATTCCACGCGACAAGTACAACGTGAGCGACATCTTCAACGTCTCCGACCTTTCTCCATTTCATGGTGATGAAGATCTTGATCTGAGGTCGGATCTTCCCCAAGGGGGGAGGGGGGAGATGATGCGGCAACATCCCACCATCATCCCCATGAAGATGGCACCATCAAGCCAACCCCCAAGTGTCCCTATGACAAGAGCACGTTCACGCGACATTGAAGCTAAGGTGAACTCACTCCTCTTCGAGCATGACTTTGATGGCAAAGGAACTTTGATGCTGCCTCACAATGAAACCTTGTGTATCCTTAGGTACGAGGGAGACGACCTCGAAGGGCCAGTCAATCATCCCCAAGACCAAGGCCAAGGAGGAGAAGGATCTAGCACCAAGGGCAAGTCTCTAGATAGCCCGGAACTTCCGGGCCACCGTCGACCCAAGTCAAGTCTTGGGATGCCGAATTTTGGGTTAGCCCGGAACCTGCCCGGAGCTTCTGGCTCCCAGAACTTCCGGCCGGCCCAGAACTTCTGATCGACCCTGGATTTCTGGCCCTCCATCAGCCCAGCCACTGAAGCCTGTGCCAACACTCGGGAAATCCCAAAGCCTGCCCGGAACATCCGTCCTAGCCCAAAATTTCCTGCCTCCACAAAGCGATGCCACTCGGGCCCGACCTGGTACATCTCCAATGTATCTATAATTTATGAAGTATTGATGCAATGTTTACAATAATTCTATATGATTTTGGTATGATTTTATTAGAACTAACCCGAACTGATGCTGTTTTCAGTAGAACTACTGTGGTGTTGTTTTTCTGCAGAAATAAAAGTTCTTGGAATGAGCTGAAAATTTACGGAGAATATTTTCAGAAAATATAAAAAATACTGGAGCGAGGAGTTACGAGGAAGGCCGAGGAGGCCACAAGCCATAGGCCCCCCTAGGGCGCGTGCCCTGGCTTGTGAATTCCTTGAGAACCTTCTGGATGTGGGACCGATGCCAAAAACTCCTATAAATATAGAAACCTCCAAAAAGAAACCTAGATCGGGAGTTCCGCCGCCGCACACCTCCAGAGCCATGAAAAACCAATCTTGGCCCTCTCCGGCACCCTGCCGGAGGGGGTCACCATCACCGGAGGCCATCTTCATCGTCCCGGAGGGGCCATCAACACCATGGAGGCTAAGGACTAGAGGGAGAACCTCTCCCCACAAAGGGGGATGCCATGGATGTGGAAGCACAAGGGGGAGAACCTCTCCTCCTCTCTCCCGGTGGTTCTCGAGTCCCATCGGGGGAACCAACGCCGTGGTGATCGTCTTCATCAACATCACCTTCTTCATCACCATCCTCATCTCCTTTTAGCGGTCCACTTTCCCGCACCCCGCTGTAATCACCTACTTGAACATGGTGCTTTATGCTACATATTATGATCCAATGATGTGTTGCGATCCTATGATGTTTTGAGTAGATTACTTTTGTCCTTTGGGTTGGTTGATGATCTAGATTGGTTTGAGTTGTATGTTTATTTTGGTGCTGTCCTATGGTGGCTTCCGTGTCGCGCACACATGAAGGATTCCCTCTGTAGGGTGTTGCAATACGTTCATGATTCGCTTATAGTGGGTTTCTTGAGTGACAGAAGCATAAACCCGAGTAAGGGGGTTGTTGCGTATGGGATAAAGGGGAATTGATGCTTTAATGCTATGGTTGGGTTTTACCTTAATTATCTTTACTATTTGCGGATGCTTGCTAGAGTTCCAATCATAAGTGCATATGATCCAAGTAGAGAAAGTATGTTAGCTTATGCCTCTCCCTCATATAAAATTGCAATAATGATTTCCGATCTTGTTAACAATTGCCTAGGATAATTCCGCACACCGACTCATCATTATTCCACACTCGCTATTTGTAATATATTGTAATATTATGATAACAACAACTATTTTTATATTTTAGTTCTCCGATATCGTGCAAAGCTATCCTCTTCATACACACAACGCAGTTTTATTTCTCCTTTCTAGATGGAAGCAAACGTTCGGTGTACATAGAGTCGTATCGACGACAGATAGGACTTGAGAGAATATTTATCTTACCTTTAGATCCTTGTGGGTTCGACACTCCATACTTATCACTACCAGCTTTGGAAATTTCTATGATGATTCCTTGCACTTGGGTACTATCAAGCTCTTTTCTGGCGCCGTTCTCGGGGAGGTATAGCGTGGGGTTGATATTCTCGTGTGTGCTTGTTTGCTTTCTTCACTATATAGATTTTGTTTCCCCTTTTTGATTTCTTTAGTTGTGGGTGAAACAAAAAAAATACAAAAGAGTTACTTGCCTCTTTTGCCTAAGAAGTTTTTCAAAAAGAGAAGTGATTGCAAGGTTGTCATTGGAGAAGTGAGGGTCGACCTTGAACACTTGTGTTCACGCTTATGGAAAAAATGTATAATTTTTCATGGAAGCTTCTGTAAAGTAATTATCACCTTGTATATATCCATTGTATTATAAAAATAATGTGCCAAAAAATACTTTTAGGATGATTAGATTGCTTGCTTGGTGTGTGCAGTGCAAAAACAGAAACTTTGGCTGTAGTGCGTGAATTTACCTTTTTTACTGGAACATCAAAAGTTTCTGAAACTTTAACACAGTACTGCTATGTAATTTTTTAAATGTTTCCTAAATTTTCAGAATTGTTTGAATTGCGGAAGTATACGAAGTTTCCATATTATTACAGACTGTCCTGTTTTTAATAGATTCTATTTTCTTTGCATTGTTCTCTTATTTTGATGAATATATGGCTTGTATCGGGAGGTATGAACCATGGTGAAATTGAACTACAGTATATATAATGCTAATATGAATTTGGAGTGAGTTAACAATAGTACTTAAAGTAGTTTTTTGCTTTATTATACTAATGGATCTCACGAGGGTTTCGTTAAGTTTTGTGTGAATGAAGTGTTCAAAGATCGAGGAGTTATCGATATAAGAAGAATATGGATAGGCAAGATTTCAATCTTGGGGATTCCCAAGGCATCCGAAGTAAATATTTCGAGGAGACTCAAGCATCTAAGCTTGGGGATGCCCAGGAAGGCATCCCGTCTTTATTCTTCAACATTATCGGTATACCTAGGTTTTTGTTTTGTTCACATGATATGCATTTTCCTTTTCCTTTTATGTACCTTTATAGTATGAGAAAGTCCTTCATTGGATTTGAAGAATGTTCTTTTTGCCTCACTTAAATATTTTGAGCATGGCTTTATAGAATGCTCTTTGTGCTTCACTCAAATCTTTTGAGTATGGCTTTATATAATGCTTCGTATGCTTCACTCATATATTTTGAGCTTGGATATTGGTTAATCTATATTAATTAAGAATGCTCTATGAACTTCATTTATATCTTTTAGAGTATGAATATGATTTGGCTTGGAAGAGTATCATTGAAATATCATGCCTAGCTAAAAAGGCATTAAAGAAAAGCGCTTGTTGGGAGACAACCCAACACTTTTACTTTCTGTTTTGATGTGTTAAAATGATTAAGCTACTGTAGTAATCGTATTTTGTGCCTTTTATTTCAATAAAGTGCCAAGTAAAGCCTTTGGGATAGTGTGGATACTTGCTTGTTTGATTCTATGCAAAAACAGAATGTTTTGCGTCCAGTATATGAATTGTCTGGTTTTACTGGAGAGACAAACAATTCTGAAATTTTTACACAACGTTTCTATGAAAATTCTGTGATATTTACTATTTTTTCAGAATGTTTAGAGTCATGGAAGTATGGTGATCATTCAGATCTTTACAGACTGTTCTGTTTTTGTCAGATTCTGTTTTGCATGCATAGTTTGCTTGTTTCAAGTGTTCCTATAGCTTATATTGAGTAATATAAATTATGGGAATGATATAATATAGTATTTATCATGGGGAACAATTATTAATAATGATTTATCTTTATTACACTAACCCTTCTCACGAAGTTTCATTAAGTTTTGTGTGATTGAAGTTTTCAAGTTTTGGGTGAGATACCGATATGGGGAGAATAAGGAGTGAAAAAAACCTAATCTTGGGGATTCCCAAGGCACTCCCAAGGTAATATTCAAGTAAGACTCAAGCGTCTAAGCTTGGGGATGCCCCGTAAGGCATCCCCTCTTTCGTCTTCAACACTATCGGTATATCTTACTTGGAGCTATATTTTTATTCGTCACATAATATGAGTTTTGCTTGTATCA
Organism: Hordeum marinum; assembly: GCA_022496015.1. Lineage (NCBI taxonomy): Eukaryota > Viridiplantae > Streptophyta > Magnoliopsida > Poales > Poaceae > Hordeum > Hordeum marinum. The sequence continues at coordinate 150,338,840 of CM039674.1, forward strand.
TAATTTTATTTTATTTTTATCTGTTAGGTGTTATTTATAATTTTGTGTTTCAATAAAAAGTTCCAAGAATTGCCTTAGGATGCTTGCATTGCATGTTTTATGTGTGCTCTGTAAAAAACAGAAACTTTTGCTGTAGTGTGTGAATTTTCATATTTTACTGGAAAGTGGAAAGTTTCTGAAATTTTTAAAAAGTGTTTTCATATAAATTCCTTATCATGTACTAAATTTTCGTAATTGTTAGATTTACAAAGGTACACTAGTTTAATAAATTGCTACAGACTATTCTGTTTGGACAGATTGCTGTCGTAGTTTTGTTATCTACTTATCCCATAGTTTCCAAAACCTATATTCGTAGATATAAATTGTGGAAATGATAGAATAAATTACCTAATGTTTTAAAATTATTGTGCAGCTTGTCTTGGCAGTACATGAAGTGTTGATTTATTCTTATGTGTACTAACCTATCTCACGAGTTCTTTTTGAGTTTTGTGTGGATGAAGTTTTTGAGAATAGGTGAAACCGGGATATGAGAGGATTGAACAAGATACAAAATCTCAAGGTTGGGGATGCCCAAGGCACTCCAAGAAAATATTTAAAGAACTCTCAAGTATCTAAGCTTGGGGATGCTACGCATCCCACCTCTCTTCATCAACAATTATCGGTTAGCCTATGTTGAGCCTAAATTTTTATTCGTTCACATGATGCATGCTATTCTTGGAGTGACATTTTTATTTTGTTTGATATTTCAATAAAATCATTGGATCTGAAATTTTGAATAAGAGAATGTCCTCACATGGCTATTTATCTAATTAACTACGCATTGATCTTCACTTATATCTTTTTGGAGTAGTTTGTCATTCACTCTCGTGCTTCACTTATATCCTATGAGTAAATGGTTGAATGAATTGAATATCATAAATATGAAATTAAAAATGCTTCATATACTTATCCCATGGGGAGTAATGACTTCACACATAATAAGTATAGGTGGTGAAATTTATTGAAAGTTAGCAAACACCGCATTGGTCACTAGAACAATTCATGAAAGAATATTGAAGGAAGAGAGATTTCACATATAAATATATAATATTGAACATCTTCTATGATTGTGAATACCCATTAATTATTTTCAAACTTGAGAAAATTAGTTGAAGTTGAACAAGGAAGACAACGTAATGAGTTATGCTCGGGTATATTTATATAGAAGTTATATTGTTTTGTATCCTCCAACATATGGTGCTTGCTTCCACCTCATACTAGCCAAAACTTTCGCACCAAGTAGAAATACTACTTGTGCATCCAAACACCCTTAAACCAGTTTTGCCATAAGAGTCCACTATACCTACCTATGGATTGAATAATATCCTTCAAGTAAGTTTTCATCAGTGCAAAAAGCAATAAAAATTGCTCCTAAATATGTAAGATCTTTTATTGAAAGGGAAAATAAGCGTTGTATGAATTTGTGATGACAAAGAAATAAAAGCGATATAATGCATAATAAAGGATGCTATCACAAAGGGCAATACAACGTGCCATTCCTTTGCATTAAAAGTTTGCACATCTAAAAACAAAAAGCGCATGGCAACCTTTGCTTCCCTCTACGAAGGGCCTATGTTTTATTTTCTAGTACTTACCTTTATACAAGAGTCATGGTGATCTTCACCACTTCCTATATTTCACCTTTTTCTCTTGGCAAGCATCATGTCGTGGGGAAAGATCCAAGCATATATGGCCATCCAAATATATTTGATCATGAATTATTATTGTTGAGAATTATCTATATGATAAATATGTTGGGAGGAAAAACTCTAAGCCCCTATCTTTCTCTGTGTTCGATGGATGCCATTTGCTCTAAAAATATGCTTTTAGAGTTAGAAATCATGGAAGACTATACGATAGTTGAGTATGTGGAATTTGCTAAATCAAAGCTCTTACATAGACCCTTCCTGAAAATAGGATGAATTGCAATTGTTTGGTGACTAAAGGCATAGTTGTTAGTTTCTTTTTAGTTTTCAAGAAACTTTATGGTCTATACTTTAACATGTGAATAGATTGTTACTTCATCATGAGAGGTTTTATGAGATGAGCTACTGTTTTATGATATATATTGATGCTAGAAAAAGTGATTGGAATTATCATTGATCAAACATGTGTACTTGCTAGCATTCGCACTTCATAAATTATTTCTTTTATCATTTACCTACTCGAGGACGAGCAGGAATTAAGCTTGGGGATGCTGATACGTCTCCAATGTCTCTATAATTTATGAAGTATACATGCCATGTTTACAATAATTCTATATGATTTTGCTATGATTTTATTAGAACTAACCCGTACTGACGTTGTTATCAGCAGAACTATCATGGTGTTGTTTTTGTGCAGAAATAAAAGTTCTCGGAATGAGCTAAAAATTTACGGAGAATATTTTTGGAAAATATATAAAATACTAGAGCGAAGAGCATCGGAGAGGAAGGCCAAGGAGGCCACAAGCCACAGGGGCACGCCCCTGGCTTGTGACTTCTTCGGGAACCTTCTATATGTGGGACCAACGCCAAAAACTCCTATAAATACAGAAACCTCCGAAAAGAAACCTAGATAGGGAGTTCCGCCGCTGCACACCTCCAGAGCCACGAAAAACCAATCTTGGCTCTCTCCGGCACCCTGCTGGAAGGGGTCACCATCACTGGAGGCCATCTTCATCATCCCGGAGGGGCCATCAACGCCATGGAGGCCAAGGACCAGAGGGAGAACCTCTCCCCACAGAGGGGGAGGCCATGGATGAGGAAGAACATGGGGGAGAACCTCTCTCCCTCTCTCCCGGTGGTGCCGGAGTGCCATCGGGGAAACCATCGCCGTGGTGATCGTCTTCATCAACATCACCTTCTTCATCACCGTCCTCATCTCCTTTTAGCGGTCCACTCTCACGCACCCTGCTGTAATAACCTACTTGAACATGGTGTTTTATGCTACATATTATGATCCAATGATGTGTTGCCATCCTATGATGTTTTGAGTAGATTACTTTTGTCCTTTGGGCTGATTGATGATCTAGATTGGTTTGAGTTGTATGTCTATATTGGTGTTGTCCTATGGTGCCTTCCATGCCACGCACATGTGAAGGATTCCCACTGTAGGGTGTTGCAATATGTTCATGATTCGCTTATAGTGGGTTGCTTGAGTGACAGAAGCATAAACCCGAGTAAGGGGGTTGTTGCGTATGGGATAAAGGGGATGTGATGCTTTAATGCTATGGTTGGGTTTTACCTTAATGATCTTTAGTAGTTGCGGATGCTTGCTAGAGTTCCAATCATAAGTGCATATGATCCAAGTAGATAAAGTATGTTAGCTTATGCCTCTCCCTCATATAAAATTGCAATAATGATTTCCGATCTTGTTAACAATTGCCTAGGATAATTCCGCACACCGAATCATCATTATTCCACAATCGCTATTTGTAATATATTGTAATATTATGATAACAACAACTATTTTTATATTTTAGTTCTCCGATATCATGCAAAGCTATCCTCTTCATACCCACAACATAGTTTTATTTCTCCTTTCTAGATAGAAGCAAACGTTCGGTGTACATAGAGTCGTATAGGTGGCAAACGTTCGGTCTTACCTTTAGCTCCTTGTGGGTTTGACACTCCATACTTATCACTTCCACCTTTGGAAATTGCAATGATGATTCCTTGCACTTGGGGACTATCAAGGCCCAGGTAACTTACCCATTCACCCTGAGACTATATAAACCCATCTTCCACCTCAAGTTAGGGTTAGCTAATGTTTGCTCTTGAGCTTAGCTCCATTACTTGCTTCTTCTAGGGAGTTTGCCCTCCTTTGGGAGTAGATCCAAGTGATTCCAAGGCCCCTCTAGAGGGAAGATCCCCTGTTGATTCAAGGCCCCTCCTCTGGAGTGGGAGATCACATACAATTACTTGTATCGTTGGTTGATTTGGGATCTTGTACCTCTTGTGATGTTATGGACCTAGTTGATGTGTTATTGAGTTTGCTCTTGAGTGTTTCCTCTCATTCTTCCCCATGCTCTTTGTGTTTCCCCTCAAATTCATGAAAGATCGACCACCACGGGTCTTGCCCCGTATCAGGAATCCTACTCCAAGTAGGAATGGAGTTGGACTCCTCCACCTCCCCATTTCGGCCGACTCCTAGGGAGAACCCTAGGGGCTCCGGCCTCCCTCCCCTTCCTCCTATATATACTAGTGGGGAGAGAGGGCAGCCGCAACAAAAAAAACCTAAGCCATGGTGTAGCCTTCTCTCCCTGATAGATCATGTCCTCTAGTTTTCGGTGGTGCTTAGGTGAAGCTCTACCGGAATAGTCCACCACCACCGCCGCCGCGCTGCCAGAGAACTCATCTACCTCTCTGCTCCCTCTTGTCGGATCAAGAAGGCAGAGATCGTCATCGAGCTGTACGTGTGCTCAATGCGGAAGTGCTGTCCGTTCGGCGCTAGATCGGGACGGATCGTGATTGGATCGCGGGATGCTCAACGATTTGGATCGCGAAGACGTTTGGCCACATCAATCGCGTTTCTTAACGCTTCCCGCTTAGGGATCTACAAGGGTATGCAGATCCACTCTCCCTCTCGTAGATTCTCATCACCATGGATAGATCTTGCGTGTGCGTAGGAATTTTTTTGTTTCCCATGAAACTTTCCCCAACAGTGGCATCATGAGCTAGGTTTATGTGTAGATGAGATCACGACTAGAACACAAAGGAGTTTGTGGGCGTTGATGCTCAGATTGCTTCCTCCCTTGGTCATTTCTTGATTCAGCGGTATTGTGGGATGAAGCGGCCCAAACCAACCTTAATCTTACGCTTACCAGAGACCGGTTCCATCGACTAACATGCGACTTTGTTCCATAAAGATGGCTGGCAGGTGTCTGTCTCTCCTACTCTAGTTGGATCGAATTAGACAAAGGCGGTCCTTGAGAAGGTTGAATAGCAATTTGTGTATCACTGTTGTGGTTTTTGCGTAGGTGAGAATTGTTCTTGCTAGATACCCGTAGCAACCACATAAAACATGCAACAACAATTAGAGGACGTCTAACTTGTTTTTGCAAGGTATGTTGTGATGTGATATGGCCAACTACATGATGAGATATATGTGATGTATGAGATGATCATGTTTTCTATAGAATATCACGACATTCATGTTGATGAGTACGTCAACCGACAGGAGCCATAGGGCTGTCTTTAATTATTTTTGCCGTTTTTGCTTACTTTATCGCTATGAGTTAGCAATAGTCGTAGAAGCAACAGTTGGTAGGACAACTTCATGGCGACACGTTGATGGAGATCAAGATGATGGAGATCATTGTGTAGTGCCGGTGACGATTGAGGTCATGCCGGTGTGTTGGAGATGGAGATCAAAAGCACAAGTTCATGGCCATATCATGTCACTTATGATTTGCATGTGATGTTAATCCTTTTATGCATCTTATTTTGCTTAGGACGATAGTAGCATTATAAGGTGACCCCTCACTAAAATTCCAAGATAAAAATCGTGTTCTCCCCGATTGTGCACTATTGCGAAAGTTCATCATGTCGAGACACCACATGATGATAGGCTGTGATAGACTCTACGTTCACATACAACGGGTGCAAGCTGGTGTTGCACGTGCAGAACACTCGGGTTAAACTTGACGAGCCTAGCATGTACATACATGGCCTCGGTACACAAGAGACCGAAAGGTCGAACATGAGTCATATAGTAGATATGATCAACATGATGATGTTCACCATTGAAACCACCTCAACTCACATGATGATCGGACTTGAGTTGGTGAATTTGGATCATGTAACACTCGGATGGCCGGAGGGGTGTCAATTTGAGTGGGAGTTTTTAAGTAATTTGATTAACTAAACTCATTATCTTGAACAATAGTCTTAGTAACCTTTGCATATTTATGTTGTAGATCAATGGCTCGCGCAGTAGTTCCCCTGAATTTTAATGTGTTCCTAGAGAAAGCCAAGTTGAAAGATGCTGGAAGTAAATTTGTAGACTGGGCCCGTAATCTGAGGATTATCCTCATGGCTTCCTAGAAGGCTATGTCATTGATGGACCGCTTGGTGATCCACCCGCTCCCGTGTCGTCCGAAGACGTTAAGAACGCTTGGGAGACACATTCTAGAGATTACTCAATAGTTCAATGTGCAATGTTGTATGGCTTAGAACCGAGACTTCAAAGACGTTTTGAACGTCATGGAACATATGTGATGTTCAAGGAGTTGAAGTTTATCTTTGAGAAGAATGCTCGGATCGAGAGGTATGAGACCTCCTATAAGTTCTATGCTTGAGAGATGGAGGAGAACGGGTCTGTTAGTGAACATATACTTAGAATGTCTGGGTATTCGAACCGTCTGGCTGAGTTAGGGATGCCCCTTCTGCCGGAGGTGATCACTGATAGAGTTCTTCAATCATTGCCACCTAGCTACAAGAGCTTCGTGATGAACTATAACATGCACGGGATGAATAAATCAGTCACCGAGCTGTTTGCGATGCAGAAAATCATGGAGTTTGAAATCCAGAAAGAGCATCAAGTGTTGATGGTCCATAAAACCACTAGTTTCAAGAAGAATGGCAAGGGCAAGAAGGGTAACTCAAATAAGAGTGGCAAAGCAATTGACCCTCCCGTGAAGAAACCCAAGGCTGGAACCAAGCCAGAAACTGAGTGCTTTCATTGCAAGGTAACTGGTCACTTGAAGCGGAACTACCGCAAGTATCTGGCCGACAAGAAGGCGGCCAACACCAAACAAGGTATATATGATATACATGTTATTGATGTGTACGTTACCAACTCTCGTTGTAGTGCATGGGTATTTGATATCGGTTCAGTTACTCACATTTGCAACTCAAAACAGGAGCTACAAAATAGATGAAGGCTGGCAAAGGACAAAGTGATGATGCACGTGGAAAATGGTTCCAAGGTTGATGTGATTGCCGTCGGCACGCTCGCTCTTTGATTACCATCGGGATTAGTGATGAACCTAAATAATTGTTATTTAGTGCCCGTGTTAAGCATGAACATTATATCTGGATCTTGTTTATTGCGAGACGGTTACTCATTTAAATCAGAGAATAATGGCTGTTCTATTTATATGAGTAATATCTTTTATGGTCATGCACCCAATGTGAGGGGTTTATTCCTATTGAATCTTGATAGTGATGATACACATGTTCATAACATTGAAGCCAAAAGATGTAGAGTTGATAATGATAGTACCACTTTCTTGTGGCACTGTCGTTTAGGTCATATTGGTGTAAAATGCATGAAGAAGCTCCATGCTGATGGACTTTTGGAGTCACTTGATTTCGAATCACTTAATGCATGAAAAGTTCAAGCAATTAAAAGTTCTTGATGTAAAACGCATGAAAAGTTCAAGCATTTCAGAGTGAAGTTGAGAATCATCATAAGATTAAATTCCTACAATCTGATCGAGAGGAGAATATCAGAGTTATGAGTTTGGTAGTCACTTAAGACAGTGTGGAATTGTTTCACAATTGACACCGCCTGGAACACCACAGCGTAATGGTGTGTCCGAACGTCGTAATTGAACCTTATTAGATATGGTGCGTTCTATGATGTCTCTTGCCGATTTGCCACTATCGTTTGGGGTTATGCATTAGAGACAACTGCATTCACTTTAAATAGGGCACCATCTAAATCCGTTGAGACGATGCCATATGAATTGTGGTTTGGCAACAAGCCAAAGTTGTCATTTCTTAAAGTTTGGGGATGTGATGCTTATGTCAAAAGCCTTTAGCCTAAAAAGCTGGAACCCAAAGTGGAGAAATGCGTCTTCATAGGATACCCAAAAGAGACAGTTGGGTAGACCTTCTATCTCAGATCTGAAGGCAAAGCATTTGTCGCTAAAAACAGAACATTTCTCGAGAAAGAGTTCCTCTCGAAAGAATTGAGTGGGAGGAAAATAGAACTTGATGAGGTTATTGAACCTTTACTTCAACCAGAGAGTAGCACAACACATAAAGATTTTTTGTAGAACCTGCATCAATTGAAGAGGAAGTTAATGATGATGATCATGAAGCTTCGGATCAAGTTACTATCGAACCTCGTAGGTCGACAAGGATGTGTACTGCTCCTAAGTGGTACGTCAACCCAGTCTTAAAGGTCATGTTGTTGGACAACGATGAACCTACAAGCTATGGAGAAGCAATGATGTGACCGAATTCTGAGAAATGGTTAGAGGACATAAATACGAGATGGAATCCATGTATGAAAACAAAGTATGGACTTTGGAAGTATTACCTGAAGGGCGAAAGGCCATTCAGAACAAATTGATATTTAAGAGGAAGACAGATGCAAACGGTAATGTCACTGTCTATAAAGCTCGACTTGTGGCAAACGGTTTTTCACAAGTTCGAGGAGTTGACTACAATGAGACCTTCTCACCCATAGCGATTCTTAAGTACGCCAGAATCATGTCAGCAATAGCTGCATTTTTCGATTATGAAATTTGGCAGATGAATGTCAAAACAATGTTCCTTAACAGTTTCCTTAAGGAAGAGTTGTATCTGATACAACCAGAAGGTTTTGTCAATCCAGAGAATGCTAACAAAGTTTGCAAACTCCAGCGGTCCATTTATGGACTTGTGCAAGCATCTCAGAGTTGGAGTCTGCGCTTTGATGAGGTGATAAAAGCATTCGGGTTTATACAAGTCTATGGAGAAGCTTGTATTTACAAGAAAGTGAGTGGGAGCTCTATAGAGTTTCTAATATTATATGTGGATGACATATTGCTGATTGGAAACAATATCGAAATGTTGGAAAGCGTGAATGAATATTTGAACACGAGTTTTTCAATGAAGGACCTCAGAGAAGCTGCTTTCATATTAGGCATCAAGATCTAGAGAGATAGATCGAGAAGCTTAATAGGACTTTCGCAGAGCACATACCTTGACAAAGTTTTGAAAAAGTTCAAAATGGATTAGTCCAAGAAGGTGTTCTTGCCTATGGCATGGTGCGAAGTTGAGTAAGACTCAATACCCACTGACTGTAGAAGATAGAGAAAAGATGAGTGTCATCCCCTATGCTTCAGCCATAGGCTCTATCATGTATGCAATGTTGTGCACAAGACCCGATGTCAGCCTTGCCATAAGTATGGCCGAAAGGTTTCAAAGTGATCCAAGAATGGAGCACTGGATGACGACCAAGAATATCCTTAAGTACCTGAAAAGGACTAAGGAAATATTTCTCATTTATGGAGGAGATCAAGAGCTCGTCGTAAAGGGTTATGTCGATGCAAACCTTTGACACTGATCCAGATGGCTCTATGTCTCAAACCAGATACTTATTTATTCTCAATGGGGGAGCGGTAAGATGGTGTAGTTCCAAGCAGATTGTGTTAGCCGATTCTACATGCAAAGCGGAGTACATCGCAGCCTCGGAGGCGGCAAAGGAAGATGTCTGGATGAAGGAGTTCATGACAGATCTTGGAGTAGTGCCCAATGCACCGAATCCAATAGCTCTGTTCTGTGACAACACTGGTGCCATTGCTCTGGCCAAGGAACCAAGGTATCACAAGATGACCAGACACATAAAGCGACGCTTCACTTCCATCTGCGATTACATCAAGGAGGAGGACATACATATTTGCAAAGTGCATACGGAGCTGAATTTCGTAGACCCGTTGACTAAACCTCTTCCAAGGGCTAAACATGATCAACACCAGAACTGTATGGGTGTTAGATTCATTAGAATCTAAATCACATAGTGATGTGAGCTAGATTATTAACTCTAGTGTAAGTGGGAGACTTTTGGAAATATGCCCTAGAGGCAATAATAAAATGGTTATTATTATATTTTCTTGTTCATGATAATCTTTTATTATCCATGCTATAATTGTATTGATTTGAAACACATTGCATGTGTGGATACATAGACAACACTGTGTCCCTAGTATGACTCTAGTAGACTATCTCGTTGATCAAAGATGGTCAAGGTTTCCTAGCCATAGACATAAGATGTCATTTGATAAGGAGATCACATCATTAGGAGAATGATGTGATGGACAAGACCCAAACTATAAACATAGCATATGATCGTGTCAGTTTATTGCTATAGTTTTCTACATGTCAAGTATCTGTTCCTATGATCATGAGATCATGCAACTCACTGACATTAGAGGAGTACCTTGTGTGTATCGAACGTTGAAACTTAACTGGGTGACCATAAATATGATCTACAGGTTTCTCCGAGGGTGTCTGTTGAGTGGGCATGGATCAAGACTGGGATTTGTTACTCCATGTGACGAAGAGGTATCTTAGGGCCCACTTGGTAATACAACATCACAACAAGCCTTGCAAGCAATGGAACTAAAGTGTTAGCCACGGGATCTTGTATTACAGAACGAGTAAAGATACTAGCCGATAACGAGATTGAACTAGGTATAGAGATACCGACGATCGAATCTCGGGCAAGTAACATATCAAAGAACAAAGGGAACAACATACGAGATTAATTGAGTCCTTGACATATAGGTCCAACTGATAAATATCTTTGTAGAACATGTAGGAACCAATATGGGCATCCAGGTCCTGCTATTGGTTATTGACCATAGAGTTGTCTCGATCATGTCTACATAGTTCTTGAACCCGCATGGGTGTGCACACTTAACGTTCGATGACGTTTCGGTAGTATAGAGTTATGGATGGTGGTGACCGAAGGTTGTTAGGGGTCCCGGATAAGATCCCGGACATCACGAGGAGCTCCGGAGGTAAAGATGGATATATAGGAAGTCCCATTTTGTTTGCCGGAAAAGTTTCGGGTTCTTCGGTAGTGTATCAGGAGGGTACCAGGGGACCATCAGGAGGGGCCACTCGCCCCAAAGGGCCTCATGGGCTGTGGGAGGAGGCAAACCGACCCCTGGTGGGATGGCCGACCCCCCACTAAGGCCCATGTTTCTAGGGGTGAAAAATCCCAAGTGGAGGAAAGGGTTTCCATGTGGGAGAGGAATTCTACTCCAAGTACGATTGGAGTTGGACTCCTCCACCTCCTCACTTCGGCCGACTCCTAGGGATAACCCTAGGGGCGCTGGCCTCCCTCCCCTTCCTCCTGTATATACTGGAGTGGAGAGAGGGCAGACGCACAAAAAAACCCTAATCCACAATGCAGCCCTCTCTCCTCGATAGATCATATCCTCTAGTCTTCGGCGGTGCTTCGGCAAAGCCCTGCCGGAATAGTTCCACCACAGCCACCGGAATAGTTCCACCAAAGCCGCCGCCACACCGTCGCGCTACCGGAGAACTCATCTACCTCTCCGCTCCATCTTGCTAGATCAAGAAGGCAGACATCATCATCGAGCTGTACGTATGCTGAACGTGGCGGTGCCGTCCGTTCGACGCTAGATCGGGACGGATCGTGATTGGATCGCAGGACATTCGGCGAGTTGGATCGCGAAGACGTTCGACTACATCAACCGCGTTTCTTAATGCTTCCCGCTTAGCGATCTACAAGGGTATGTAGATCCACTCTCCCTCTCATAGATGGTCATCACCATGGATAGATCTTGCGTGTGCATATGAATTTTTTTGTTTCCCATGCAAGGTTACCCAACACCTAAACTAGAAAGTCTAGAGCATACACAACGAAAAGTAAAGACTTTACATGTGATACTAAGTAGAGGGATGAGTTTGGAGATATGCAAATGCTATGGTGACACAGAAGATATGAGATGTGGTTCTAATAGGTGGTTCATATCATACATCCACATGGATGGAGGCTTCAATCACGAGGATATATCATCACTAGTATTACTGTTGCGATATCCATGGAGCGCTTACACGCACAAAGGATCCATTAAGAAGCAAGCTTGCCTATCCCACCATGGCGTATGTGTTGTAAATATGCCCTAGAGGCAATAATAAATGGTTATTATTATAGTTCCTTGTTCATGATAATCATTTATTATACATGCTATAATTGTATTGATTGGAAACACATTTCATGTGTGGATACATAGACAACACTGTGTCCCTAGTATGCCTGTACTAGACTAGCTCGTTGATCAAAGATGGTCAAGGTTTCCTAGCCATGTACATAAGATGTCATTTGATAACGAGATCACATCATTGGGAGAATGATGTGATGGACAAGACCCAAACTATAAACATAGCATATGATTGTGTCAGTTTATTGCTATAGTTTTCTGCATGACAAGTATGTGTACCTATGTCCATGAGATCATGCAACTCACTTACACTAAAGGAGTACCTTGTGTGTATCAAATGTCACAACGTAACTGGATGACTATAAAGATGCTCTATAGGTATATCTGAGGGTGTCTGTTGAGTGGGCATGGATCAAGACTGGGATTTGTTACTCCGTGTGACGGAGAGGTATCTCAGCGCCCACTTCGTAATACAACATCACGAAAAGCCTTGCAAGCAATGTGACTAAATTTTTAGTCACGGTGTCTTGTATTATAGAACGAGTAAAGAGACTTGCCGATAATGATATTGAACTAGGTATAAACATACCGATGATCGAATCTCGGGGAAGTAACATACCGAAGAACAAAGGGAACAACATACGAGATTAACTGAATCCTTGACATAGAGGTTCGACCGATAAAGATCTTCGTAGAATATGTAGGAACCAATATGGGCATCCAGGTCCCGCTATTGGTTATTGACCGTAGAGGTGTCTCGGTCATGTCTACATAGTTCTCGAACCCACAGGGTCTGCAGACTTAACGTTCGGTGACGTTTTGGTAGTATTGACTTATATATGTTTGTGACCGAATGTTGTTTAGAGTCCCGTATGAGATCCCAGATGTCATGAGGAGCTCCGGAATGGTCCAGAGGTAAAGATTGATATATAGGAAAGTGGTGTTTGAACATCGAGAAAGTTTTGGGCATTTCCGATAGTGTACCGGGAGTGACAAATGGGTTCCGGTGGACCACCAAGTGGGGCCAATACACCCCAAGGAGCCACATGGGCCTTAGTGGTGGCGCAAAAGCCCCTGGTGGGCTGGGCAGCCAGACCAAGAAGGCCAATGCGTAGGAGAAGGAGTAGGGGACAAGTAGGAAAGGAATCCTACTAGGAGTCCACCTCCCTTGTGAGAGGGGGACTCCTCCCCTCTAGCTTCGGCCAAAGCCCTCCTTGTAGAAGGGGCCCTCTTCTTCCTCTAGATCATTTCTGGTCTAGATTAGTTCGTCGGAGCTCGGTGAAGCCCTGCCGGATTAGTTCACCACCACGGCCACCATGTCGTTGTGCTGTCGGAGAACTCATCTACCTCTCCACTCCCTCTTGCTGGATCAAGAAGGTAGAGATCGTCATTGAGCTGTACGTGTACTGAATGCGGAGGTGCCGTCAGTTCGACGCTACATCAGGATGGATCATGATTGGATCGCGGGATGCTCAGTGATTTAGATCGCGAAGACGTTCGACTACATCAACCACATTTCTTAACGCTTCCCACTTAGCGATCTACAAGGGTATGTAGATCCACTCTCCCTCTGGTAGATGCTCATCACCATGGATAGATCTTGCGTATGCCTAGGAATTTTTTTTGTTTCCCATGCAACATTCCCCAACAGTGGTATCAGAGCTAGGTCTATGTGTAGATGAGATCACGAGTAGAACACAAAGAAGTTTGTGAGAGTTGACGCTCAGATTGCTTCCTCCCTTGGTCATGTTTTGATTCAGCGATATTGTGAGATGAAGCGGCCTGGACCAACCTTACTCGTACGCTTACGAGAGACCGATTCCATCGACTAACATGTGACTCTGTTGCATCAAGATGGTTGGCGGGTGTCTGTCTCTCCTACTCTAGTTGGATCGGATTCGACAAAGGCAGTCCTTGAGAAGGTTGAATAGCAATTTGTGTATCATCGTTGTGGTTTGCCATAGGTGAGAATTGTTCTTGCTAGATACCCATAGAAGCCATGTAAAACATGCAACAACAATTAGAGGACATCTAACTTATTTTTGTAGGGTATGTTGTGATGTGATATGGCTAAATACATGATGAGATATATGTGATGTATGAGATGATCATGTTTTCTATAGAATATCACGACTTGCATGTCGATGAGTACGGCAACCGGCAGGAGCCATTGGGTTATCTTTATTTATTGTATGACCTGCGTGTCAATCATTAAGCACTATGTATGCTTTACTTTATCGCTAAGAGGGTAGCAATAGTAGTACAAGCATGGTGGGCACAACAAGCCCGATGGCAACACGTTGATGGAGATCAACATGATGGAGATCATGGTGTCATGTTGGTGACAATGAAGATCATGTCGGTGCTTTAAGGATGGAGATCAAAAGCACAAGATCATGGCCATATCATGTCATTTATGATTTGCAAGTGATGTTAATCTTTTTGTGCACCTTGTTTTTCTTAGGACAACGGTAGCATTATAAGGTGATCCCTCACTTAAATTTCAAGATAAAGTCAGTTTCTCCCCGAGTGTGCACCACTACAAAAGTTCGTCATGTCGAGACACCACGTGATGATCGGGTGTGATAGACTCAATGTTCACATACAACGGGTGCAATCCAGTGTTGCAAGTGCATAACACTCGGGTTAAACTTGACGAGCCTAGCATGTACAAACATGGCCTCGGAATAGCAGAGACCGAAAGGTCAAACATGAGTCATATAGTAGATATGATCAACATGATGATGTTCACCATTGAAACCACCTTAAATCAAGTGATGATCGGACTTTCGTTGGTGAATTTGGATCATGTAACACTCAAATGACCGAAGGGATGTCAATTTGAGTGGGAGTTTTGAAGTAATTTGATTAACTAAACTCATTATCCTGAATAATAGTCTTAGTAACCTTTGCATATTTATGTTGTAGATCAATGGCTCGCGCAGTAGTTCCCCTGAATTTTAATACGTTCCTAGAGAAAGCCAAGTTGAAAGATGGTGGAAGTAACTTTGTGGACTGGGCCCGTTGTAAGTGGATATTTCTCCCTAAGTGGTTTTTGTGATAGATCACAATGCATTTGCGGACTAATCGTGTGCATTGAACATTTCAGATATCTCATGTCTAGGCACAAGATGATTCGGTGCCACTCAGAGTCTATCGAAGACGGCTGTCCTCTACGTTTCTTTTTGGTGGATTTGAGTCGTAGGAAAGCCGTACTATTAGGAGGGAATCCGCTTCTGAAAGGTTTGGGTGGAATCAACACATACACATATATTATTTTGCACCACCTTTCATTTGCTTCGATGGAGGCTTCAGAGGCATCTGGTAGTATCGCTCTAGGAAGCGGTAGTACAGCAGGAGCGAGCGGTAGTACCGCTCTAGAGAGCGGTAGTACCGTTGCCCCCAACAGCTATCGCATGCGCTTGCTGTAGTAGGCGTGGATGTAATTTTTTACATCCGCCCTCCAGCGGTAGTACCGTGATGAATGTCCGGTACTACCGTGCCAGACTTCTGCACAACTGCACCCTCAGCGGAGTAGGCACGGAGTGTGTCAGATGATTCCTACCATGCGGTAGTACTGTATTGGAGCGCGGTAGTACCGCTCCAGCGGTTCTACCGCTCATTGCCCTGTGCAATAGATCTTCGTCTGGTCACTACAGTGCGAGCGGTAGTACTGCACCCTATAGCGGTAGTACAACAGTCTCTTGCGGTAGTATCGTGGCTTTGTGCGGTAGTACTGCACCCTGTAGCGGTAGTACAATAGTCTCTTGCGGTAGTACCGTGGCTTTGTGCGATAGTACCGCAATGCGCGGTCTGAGAGTGGGGATAACGGTTGGATCTTTCCCCCCACTATATAAAGGGGTCTTCTTCCACAAGAAGACCACCTCTTCCCTTCCAAAGCTCCATTGTTTCTCAAAGCTCCATTTTTGCTCGATCTCTCTCACTAGCCAATCAAACTTGTTGATTTTCTAGGGATTGGTTGAGAAGGCCCCTATCTACGCTTCCACCAAGAGAAGTTTGATTCCCCCACTAATCCCTTGCATATCTTGTTACTCTTGGGTGCTTGAGAACCCTAGACGGTTGAGGTCACCTCGGAGCCACATTCCATTGTGGTGAAGCTTCGTGGTGTCGTTGGGAGCCTCCAATTAAGTTGTGGAGATAGCCCCAACCTTGTTTGTAAAGGTTCGGTCGCTACCTTCAAGGGTACCAATAGTGGATTCATGGCATCTCGCATTGTGTGAGGGCGTGAGGAGAATACGGTGGCCCTAGTGGCTTCTTGGGGAGCATTGTGCCTCCACACCGCTCTAACGAAGATGTACTTGGGAGGAATTCTAGTAACAAATCCTCGTCTCCACCGGCTCCATGTTTGGTTATCTCTTACCTTTACTTCTTGCAAGCTATTATTGTGTTGTATCCCTTGCTTGTGTGCTTGTTGTTATTGCATCATATAGGTTGTAGACCTAGTTGCACATCTAGATAACCTATTTGATGCTAAGTTTAATTTGGTCAAGAAAAGCTAAAAATTGTTAGTTGCCTATTCACCCCCTCTAGTCAACCATATCGATCCTTTCAATTGGTATTAGAGCCATGTCTCTTTATTAAGGGTGTCACCACCCGAAGAGTATGGCTGTCGAAGAGGAGCGGTTGGTAGATCTTCCCGAGGCCATGTGAGTGAACACGGTCTCTAGCGAGGATTTGAATGAGGCCATATCCTCTCTTAAATCTTCCATGACGACCGAAGTCAAATCCATGTTCAAAGAATTCCTTGATACTCTTAAATTTTCCACTGATGCGGTGCAAGTGGTTAATCCCACTAACTCGACATCGGATGTCAACTCCGGTAAGGGGGGACTAGTGCTGATAAGGATAATCGTTCTCAAGGAATTAATGGGTCGGGGAGCTTTGCCTCGATTCCCCTTCCCTTGGTATATGGAGGACCGGTGCACCCACCTCATATAGTTAATCACGGTCCTCCTTATAAACTTGTTAAGAATGATTTTGCTAATTGGGTTTTCTGTATCAAGTCTCATTTGGATCATAGCTCAATTTAACTCATGAGAGTCATTGAAGAAGGATACTACCCTCGTGATCCACGCAACCTCACTCCAATAGAAGAAGCGGATAAATAGCTAAATTCCTCCGCATTGTTCATTCTCCAAGCTGCTATTCCTGTTGAAGACCTACCTCACCTGCATCCCTTCATTGTTGCTAAAGAGTGTTGGGAACACATTGTCACACATTGTCTCCATGTACAATGGCAGATCGAGCATTCAACGGTCAAACTATGAAGTTGTCCTTGATCAGTCAGATGAGTTTGTTATACTAGAAGATGTGGAACCGCGTGAGCTCTATAGGAGGGTGACTGCTCTTGCCGTTGCCCTCAAAGACCATGGTAACAAGGATGTGGATGACATCTGGATCAAGCGTAAGTTCCTGAAGGCCATCATACCCTACAACAAGGCCATGTCCGCCATGAACGTCAAAGACCGGACTTTCACACCTTGTCCTCGCGGGATGTGTTGGATGAATTTATTGCAATAAACATCTTGAACACGACCGCAGACAATGTCCTTGCTCACATGCAACAGTCAAGGAAATCAACTCCCAACCTTGCTTTGAAGGCCAAGGTCTGTCAAGAGGAAGAACAAGAAGAGGAAGAAGAAGAGCGTTGCCTCGAGGACACCAAATATTCTTACCATGAGCACATGGCTATAGCGTCTATGCAATTTTGGGAAAACAAGAGAAACACCAGGACTAACTTCTCCAAGAACAACTCAAGCGGGTCAAAGGGCAAGAAACGTGTGAGAACCTACTACAACTGTGGTAATGTGAGTCACTTTGTGGTGGGTTGCCCATATGAGAAGAGGGAAGACAATGGTGGCAAGCTCATTCGCAAAGATAAGGCCAAGTCCTTCCCCAACAAGATCAACTTCACCAAGAAGTCTCCTCACAAAGTATTGGTGGCTCAAGAAGAGTATGCCTCGGATGATGATGTTGATGACGAAGACACAAGTGGTGAAGTAATGGAAATGGCATCTGTGGAAATTGCATCCTCTACCCCAACAAAGGTGTCTCTGTTTGACGCCCCCAATGAGAACAACATCGCTAGGTGCCTCATGGCAAAAGGTATCACCAAGGTAACCTCCAACGCCAAAACCTCAAACATTAAAACTTCTATTTCTTCCACCCGTATTTGTTAGATTGTGTGGATGAACATGAGGAGGCGAAAGAGGGTAAAAATGATTGTGACGAGTTCTTGTGTAAACTCAAGGGAGAATCCAATAAGCACTCCGTTGCTCTCTTGGAACAACTTGGTGAGGCCAATGACACTATTGAGTCTCAAGAAGAATTTGTTGAGGAATTGAGAGGACATAGTCATGATTATGCCGACGAGATAGCGGATCTGTCTATTGAACTTGAGGAAGAGCCAGGTCTTCGTATGACTCTTGAGGAGTCACAAAATGATGACCTTGCTAAATTACGTAAAGATTATGATGATGCTATCGTTCTTAACCATGTTCTTAAGTCTGAAAAGGTTGCACTTGGG
This sequence comes from Hordeum marinum, assembly GCA_022496015.1. Taxonomy (NCBI): domain Eukaryota; kingdom Viridiplantae; phylum Streptophyta; class Magnoliopsida; order Poales; family Poaceae; genus Hordeum; species Hordeum marinum. The sequence continues at coordinate 150,357,316 of CM039674.1, forward strand.
GTTGGCCATGATCGACTCAAGGATGAGATTGACACACTTGACAAAGCTCACAAGGCATTGAAGTGTTCTCATGCTTCTCTTAAGGAGTCGCATGATCAACTCTAAGTAAAAATCTCTAAGGAAATTGCCATGTGTCCTCCTTTTGTTCTAATTGATAATGCATCTGCTACTAACCCGTGTTGTGAGCATGCACATCTTGTGGAGGAAAATGCTAAGACAAAAGAGCAGCTTGAAAAAGGTCTAGTGACATGTATCCAAGGCGAGAAGACTCTCAATGACCTTTTGAGCAATCAAAAGGAAGTTGTTGCAAAAGAAGGGGTTGGGTTTGCACCCAACAACAATAAGAAGAAGAAGGTGAAAACCAAGGAAGTTCCACCGCTCAAGGAAACTTTTGTAAGAGCAGGAGATGGTCCTCATAAGAAGAAAAAAAGACAAGATTGTGGTTGTTAATGCCAACAAGGGAAAGACCACCCACCCCAACAGGACCGTCGACTTTAACCCCTCTTATGTTTTATGCCGTGCTAGTGATGGGCATGTTTATGCAAAATATGTTGGTTCTTCTTATGAGAAAATTGAATGGTGTATTTGGGTTCCTAATACCCTTGTTTCTAACATGAAAGGACCCATTAAAGAATGGTTACCTAAAACCAAACATTGATCTCTTGTAGGGGTTTGCTTCCAGAGGAGTACCATGGTTGATCGATAGTGGAGCAACAAATCATATAACCGGAAGCAAGGACTTGGTGGTGGACGTTCATCCTAACCCATCCGTGGCCACTCAAGTCTCATTTTGTCATGATGCAATTTCAAAGGTATTGGGTCTTGGCAAGGTGATAATCTCCCTGGAACTCTCCATAGAGAATGTTATGCTTGTTGAGACCCTTGCATACAATTTACTTTCTGTTCATCAACTCGCACTCATGGGTTTTTGTAACTTCTTTGGTGTTGACTCCGTGGACCTTTTGTGGAGCAAGAGTATTGAAGTTGCTTTTGTTGGGAATGTCGAGAACGGTCTCTATGTGGTTAACTTCTTGGAGTGACCCACTAAGACTACGACTTGCCTAATGGCTAAAGTTGATGTGGGATGGATTTGGCATCGCCGGCTAGCCCATGTTAATATGAGATATTTGCAAAGCCTCCTCAAAGGGGACCACGTCCTTGGACTAACAAATGTGAGTTTTGCTAGAGATCGTGCTTGCAATGCTTGTATTGAAGGAAAGCTACATGAGACAGCTCACCGCCCCACGACTACCATTTACTCAAAGAGGCCCTTGGGGGAACAAAGCATTTTTTGGTGATTGTAGGTGACTACTCAAGATACACTTGGGTATATTCCTTGAAGAGGAAGAGTGAAACTCAACAAACCCTCATTGACTTTGCAAATGAAGCTCAATGACAACATGAGGCAAGGATTCTGATGATAAGAAGTGACAGTGGCACCAAGTTCAAGAACTACACCTTGAATGAGTTACTTTGTGATGAGGGGATCAAGCACCATTACTCCGCACCTTATACCGCCAACAAAATGGTGTTGCTGAGAGAAAGAACCGGACGTTGATTAATGTGGCAAGGACCATGATGGCAAGATTCAAATCTCCATAAAATTTCTGGGCCGAAGCCATCAACATAGCTTTTCATGCATCCAATCGGCTCTACCACATGACACTCAAGTGGAACCATCATCGACACAAGACCCACACGCTTCCGAAGAACAAAATGAAGTCCCTCTACCACATGGACAAGATCAAGGGCAAGATCAATCTACTCACGATGGTGTCATACCAAGTGATACCCAAGATCAAGCCCATGACCCCGAGCAAGCTCAAGATCAAGATCTCATTCAAGATCAAGAGCAATCTCATGATGGCACTCACAATCATCAAGATGATGTTCCTCCTCCAGATGTTGTCCCTCAACCTTCTAGGGAGGAGATCTTAGAGAGACGAGCTTCCAAAGATGCTGCCTAGATGAAAAAACAATAACATTTGTTACAAAATGTCCAAGATAGTTCAGAAAGAGGGGTAACCACTCGTAGACAATAAACAAACTTTTGTGAACATCACGCATTTGTTTCTTGCATTGAGCCCCTTAAGGTACAAGATGCACTAGAGGACATGGAGTGGGTTGAAGTCATGCATGATGAACTCAACAACTCCGAGCACAACCAAGTGTGGCGATTGGTACCAAGACCAAAGGAGAACCACAATGTCATTGGAACTAAATGGATCTTCAAAAACAAGCAAGATGCGAACGTTGTCGTCATTTGTAACAAGGCAAGATTGGTGGCACAAGGCTACTCCCAAGTCGAGGGTATCGAATACGATGAAACCTTTGCTCCTGTTGCTTGCCTTGAATCTATTCGCATGTTGCTTGCATATGCTTCTCATCATAACTTTAAATTATATCAAGTGGATGTTAAAAGTGCATTTCTTAATGGTCCTCTTAAGGATTTGGTATATGTTAAGCAACCTGCGGGGTTCGAGGATCCCAAGTTCCCCAATCATGTATACGTTCTTGATAAGGCTCTCTATGGCCTTAAACAAGCCCCACGTGCATGGTATGAGCACCTTACCAAGATGTTGCAAGACCGTGGGTTTGAAATTGGGAAAATCGATCCTACTCTTTTCACAAAGAGGGTCAGCGGGAACTTGTTCATATGCCAACTATATGCCAACTATTATATTTGGTTCTCCTAACAAAGCTTTCAATGAAGAGTTTGCTAATACATCTCCATCGTATCCACTTTTCCAAACCCTTTTGCCCATGTTTTGGACCCTAATTTGCATGTTTTGAATGAAACTAACCCGGGCTGACGCTGTTTTCAGCAGAGTTGCCTTGGTGTTATTTTTGTACAGAAATAAAAGTTCTCGGATTGACCTGAAAATTTACAGGATTATTTTTTGGAATTTATAAAAAATACTGGCGAAAGAATCAACCAGAGGGGGCCACCCATAGGTGACAAGCCCACCAGGCGCGGCCACCCCCACTGGCCGCGCCTGGTAGGCTTGTGGGCCCCCTGTGGCTCCACCGACCTCAATTCCACTCCGATATATTTATATCCGCGGAGAAAAAAATAGGAGAAAAGAGTTCATCGTGTTTCATGATACGGAGCTGCCACCACCTCATGTTCTTCCTCGGGAGGCCAGATTTGGAGTCCATTTTGGGCTCGGAGAGGGGGAATCGACGCCATTGTCATCACCAACCAACCTTCATCACCAATTTCATGATGCTCTCCACCGTTCATGAGTAATCCCATCGTAAGCTTGCTAGACTATGATGGGTTGGATGAGATTTATCATGTAATCGAGTTAGTTTTGTTAGTGTTTGATCCCTAGTATCCACTATGTTCTGAGATTGATGTTGATATGACTTTGCTATGCTTAATGATTGCCACTAGGGCTCGAGTGCCAAGATTTCAAATCTGAACCTATTATGTTTTCATGAATATATATGTGTTATTGATCCTATCTTGCAAGTTGTAGACACCTATTACGAGTTATGATCCGCATCCCCCAGGGTGATAATAACTGGGATTCATTTTGGTGATTACGGTAGTTTGAGGAGTTCATGTATTGACTAAGTGCTAATGCTTCGGTCCGGTTCTCTATTAAAAGGAGGCCTTAATATCCCTTAGTTTCCATTAGGACCCCACTGCCACGGGAGGGTAGGTCAAAAAATGTCATGGAAGTTCTTTTCCATAAGCACGTATGACTATATATGGAATAGATACCTACATTACATTGATGAATTGGAGCTAGTTCTATGTCACCCTATGTTATAACTGTTGCATGATGAATGCCATCCGACATAATTATCCATCACTGATCCATTTCCTATGAGCTTTCCACATATTTATCATTGCTAAGTTACTTCTCCGTTGCTACTATTACAATCACTACAAAACTGCTACTGTTACTTTTGCCATCGTTACCGTTACTTCCATACTACTTTGCTACTAAATAATTTGTTGCAGATATTAAGTCTTTCAGGTGTGGTTGAATTACCAACTCACCTGTGAATACTCGAGAATATTATTTGGCCCCCCTTGTGTCGAATCAATAAATTTGGGTTGAATACTCTACCCTCGAAAATTGTTGCGATCCCCTATATTTGTGGGTTATCAAGACCTTTTTTTGGCGCCGTTGCTGGGGACCATAGCTCTATTCTCCAAGTTACTTGGGATTTATATCTGTTGATCACTATGGAGAGTCCAAAAGATCCAAAAACATATCTATACCTCTTCTACGAGGGGAGATAAGGAACTGCCATCTAGCTCTGCACTTGATTCACCTTCTGTTATGAGTAAGTTTGCGACACCACCACCTTCTAGTAATTTTGATATGTCGCAAGTGATTGATGATGAAACTTCTACTATGCATGATGCTTATGATGGTACTTTGCTTGATAATACTATGCCATAGGGTGAATTTCTTGATGAAAAAATTGCTAGAGTTAATGCTGAAACTGATGATACTTTCGAAACTGATGAAATTATTGAAACTGAACACTATGAGACACCTGCTAGACCTAGCTCTCCTAGATATGAATTGCCTGATATACCAGAGGGTTATGTTATGGAAGGAGAGGTAGCTAGGGACTTTCTTGCTTGCAAGGATAGAGATAATCTTAAGAAATTGCTATGCAAGTGGAAAGAAAAATCTTGAATGCTAGAATGAAATATGATCCTAAGTTTGCTACTTTACCTATCTTTGTTATTGATAAGGATTATGAATTCTCTGTCGATCCTAAGTTAATTATTTTGGTTGAATCTGATCCTTTCTATGGTTATGAATATGAAACTATTGTGGCACATCTTACTAAATTGAATGATATAGCCACCCTGTTTACTCATGAGGAAAAAATTCGTTATGACTATATTCTCAAGTTGTTTCCTTTCTCAGTAAAGGGTGATCCTAAGATATGGTTCAATTCTCTTGCTCTTGGTTGTGTGCGTAGTCCCCTGGATACGATATATTACTTTTCTGAAAAATACTTTCCTGCCCATAAGAAACAAGCTGCCTTGCAGGAAATATTTAACTTTGTGCAAATTATAGAAGAGAGTCTCCCACAAGCTTGGGGGAGGCTTCTCCAATTACTTAATGCTTTGCCTGATCACCCTCTCAAGAAAAATGAAATACTTGATATCTTTTATAATGGATTAACCGATGCTTTTAGGGACCACCTAGATAGTTGTGCTAGTTGCGTTTTTAGGGAACAAACTATTGAACAAGATGAACTACTATTGAATAATATATTGAGCAATGATAATGATTGGAATATTCCCGAACCACCTCCGAAGCCAACTCCGAAGGAAAGAGGTATTCTATTTCTCAGTCCTGAAGATATGCAAGAGGCAAAGAAATCTATGAAAGAAAAAGGTATTCAAGCTGAAGATGTTAAGATTCTACCACCTGTTCAAGAAATACATGGTCTTGATAACCTGACATAGGTAGTAGAGGTAAATTCTCTTCATATATTTGATGAAGGCCATATTCCTTATAATAAGTCTGCTAGCCAATGCTTGGATGAGTTTGATAATTTTGTTGTTAAGCAATAAAATTTCAATGCTTATGTTAGTAGACAATTGAAACATAATGCTTACATGCTTGATCGCTTAGGTGATTATATGAGTAGAACTATCAATGATCTTAAGCTTATTAGTAAACATGCTTCCTTGGTAACTACTCAAGTAGAACAAGTACTTAAAGCACATAATGATTTGCTTAATGAGATGAATAGTAAAAACAATGATCATTCTGTTAGAGTTGTGACTAGAGGTGGTAGAATGACTCAAGAACCTTTGTATCCTGAGGGCCATCCTAAGAGAATTGAGAAAGATACTCAAAGGTTCCAGTAATAAGAGGGAAAAGGATGATGATAGAACTTTGCATGCTGCTAGTGAACCTGTTATAGATACACCTGAAAACCCAAATGACATTTTTGTTTTTGATGCCGAGATACAATGTGGCGATGAACATGAGCCTAGTGATAATATTAATGATGATGTTCATGTCAATGCTAAACCTAGTAATGATAATGATGTAGAGATTGAACCTGTTGTTGATCTTGATAACCCACAACCTAAGATTAAAAGATATGACAAAAGAGATTTTGTTGCCAGGAAGCATGGTAAAGAAAGGGAACCATGGGTTCAGAAACCCATGCCCTTTCCTCCTAAACCATCCAAGAAAAATGATGATGAGGATTTTGAGCGCTTTGTTGAAATGCTTAGACCTATCTTTTTGCGTATGCGCTTGACTGATATTCTGAAAATGTCTCCTTATGCTAAGTATATAAAATATATTGTGACTAATAAAATAAAGATACCGGAAGCTGAGATTTCCACCATGCTTGATAATTATACTTTGAAGGGTGGAGTACCAAAGAAATTGCGAGATCCAGGAGTACCCACTATACCATGCACTATTAAAGGGAATTATGTTAAAACTGCTTTATGTGATTTGGGAGCTGGTGTTAGTTTTATGCCTTTCTCTTTATATCATAGACTTGATTTGAATAAGTTGACACCTTCTAAAATCTCTTTGCAAATGGCTGATAAATCAACTGCTTTACCCTTCGGTATTTTTGAGGATGTGCCTGTCGTAGTTGCAAATGGTACTATCCTAACGAAGTTTGTTATTCTTGATATTCCCGAGGACGACAGTATGTCGATCATCCTTGGTAGACCCTTTTAAAATACAACAGGGGCTGTTATTGATTGCAGCAAAGGCAATGTCACTTTTCATATCAATGGTAATGAGCATAAGGTACACTTTCCGAAGAAACAACCTCAAGTTCATAGTATAAACTCCATTGAAAAGGTTTCAACGATTATTATTGGAGACTTTGAATTCCCTCTTCCTACTGTCAAGAATAAATATGATAACTTGTAAGTGCATGTAGTGCCCCTTAGTGATTTTGGTGTATTGAAGACTTATAGGTTAAGGAACTAATGTGTTTGTGAGTGTACACAGCCTCTATAAGTCGATGAGGAGTTTGATATATTCGGAGATTATCGACCCCTAAAAATGTATGTCTTCAACTGAAGACTTTGGTGAAGACTTTGCTGAAGACTTTGGTATTCCTTGAAGACTTTGAAAATGAAGAAGTTGGTGTGACCTTGAAGATATGAACGAGGACTATGAAGCATGAAGACTTTTGTTTTCGTAGTTTCATTTCCTTTCTTTGAGTCATAGGAAACACCGTACTGTTAAAGGTGGCTGAGGTAATACTAAGGAAAATTTCCAACTGATGCTCAACTCCAAAATCCTCAACCTATCCAATCCTTCGAGTGAAGCCTTTGGGAATCTCTTGCAGTTCAGTCAAGTTCTTCAGTGACAAAGACGATGTTCTTCTGGTCTCTGATGAAATTGATCTGACTGAGGAGTTAGGATTTCGCCAGTGCGAAATGCCTACAAGTGAGGAACATGATATGTCTGAGGACTTTCATGGTTCGAAATTCCGACCGTTGCTGTGCTTAGCACCAGCTGTACCCAATCATAACATCTACATAACGGTCATATCATTGGGGGCATTTATGTCTTATCATGTCAGGTTGCACCCTGGCTATAAATAGCCACCCCCACAACCACTAGTTGGTTGGCTGCTCCAAGAAAGAACTGACACTTGTCATTTGAGAGCAACCCATCCTCCGAGGACTTAGAGAGAAAATCATCAGTGAGGAAAAAACCACAACCAAACCACCAAACCCAAAGTGATTAAGCATCACTGAAGAAATTCCTGTGTGGAACCGATGCTTGTTACCTTTGAGGACTGTGCATCCTCCAGACGGTTAGGCGTCATGGTCTAGTGCATCCTGCAGTCAATTGGGGATCATGAAGTGACCTTTGTCTAGAGCATCCAGCAGTAAATTGTGGATCGCCGGGTGACCAGTTTGTGAGGGTTTTGGAAGTCTACCCTGAAGACTTACCATGAGTGTTGAGCGAGGACTATGTGACCTTAGCTCAAGGAGAATACGGTAAGGACTGTGTGTCCTGGGACTATGTGTCCTCTGGTTTAAATACCAGGCCGCTCCAAACCATACGTACGACTGTCACAGCAGTTGGAACTGGGTCATCAAACCATTGTCTTCATCGAGCTACCTGGTTCTATTTCCTCAACCCCTCTATTCCTCGTTTACTTGGTGATGAAATTGATCGTTACTGTTTAAAGAATTTGACTGAAGACTTTCACAATTTCCTCACCTCAAATTCTTCAAGTTCCCTTGTTCTTCACTACTTATCCTGTATCACGCTACCTATAATTTGTGCATGTTTATTTCATCATCATGACTATGTTGTTGCTATGTTCCTCATGCACTTGAGTACTTGTTCCGCTTCTAGTTATTCATCACATTTCAAATTCCTCAGAGTTGAAATTCCTCAAGTGATGAATTTGTAAAAATCGCCTGTTCACCCCCCTCTAGTCGATATAACGCTCTTTCAATTGGTATCAGAGCAAGGTACTCCCTTGTTCTGTGTGATTTTGGTTTAACCACCTGCAGTTCTAGTTATGTCGACTGCAGGTATGATCAAGGTTTCCGCAGGATGTCCTACCTTTGATGGGATGGACTATCCCTACTGGAAGAACAATATGCGCATGCATCTTGAGGCAATTGACAACAATCTCTGGTATGTTGTGGAAAATGGTGTTCCCTCAGTTACTCCCATGGTCAACGCTGCTGATGTGAAGAGATTCAAGCAACTCGATTCTCAAGGGAAGAATATCATTTGTGGCCATCCGAGCAAAGGTTAGTATGACGGAGTGAGTGCTTTGGAGTCCGCTAAGCTTATCTGGGATAGGCTGTCCAAAGTCAACGAGGGTGTTTCCACTCAACGTGACTCTTGTGTTGATGTTCTTTGCAATCTCTTCAACTGCTTCAAGAGACTCGAAAATGAAAATGTTCAGCAAACTTTTGATCGTCTCACTGATATCTCCAATGAGCTTCAAGCACTAGGTGCCACCGATATCACTGACCATGAAGTGGTGAAGAAACTGCTAAGATGTCATGACTCCTCATTCAATGCTCTGGCTTTGATGATTCAAGAACGTGGAGACTACAAGTCACTTGATCCTGCTGATATTCTTGAGAGACTCAGTACTCATGAATTCTAACAAGCTGAGAAGAGAGACCTCTCGGGCCAAGCTATGGAAGATCTCGTGCTCTGAAGGCAAAAGCAATTTCCTCATCTGAAGAAGAAGATTCTGACAGTAGCCTTGGTGATCCTGAAGAACTAAGTCAGGAGCTAGCAATGCTCATGAGGAAATTCCAGAAGTTCTCAAGGAGAGGTGGATTTGGAAAGTCATCAAAGAGTGGTTTGAGGAAATCAGATTCCTCAGATGACTACAAGAAAAGAAGCTGTCATCATTGCAAGAAGCCTGGTCACTTTATCTCTGACTATGCTCTGTGGGAAAAAGATTGAAAGAAGAAGAAGAAATACAAGGATGATAGTTCTGATGACTCAAAGAAGAAGAACAAATCTGCAAAGTCCTCATCTTCAAAGTCCTCAAAGCACAAGAAGAATGGTTCCATAAAGGCTCGAGCGTTCATTGGCAAGGAAATGGATTCTGAAGAAGAATCTGAAGAATATGAAGAAGAGGAAGAATCTGAGGTGGAATCTGAATCTGGTGTCGCTAGCTTTGCTCTCGCTACTGCTTTCGTCAGCAAGTCCATCTTCAACGATGAAGAAAATGACTACTCCAACGACTCTGGCATCAGCAATGATGATTATGCTCCCGCCTATTGCTTCATGGCAAAAGGCTCAAAGGTACACAAACATCATTCCTCATCTGAATCAAGTGAAGGTGAATCTAATGAATATGTGAAACCTAGCTATGCTAAACTTGTTAAACTTGCCACTAAACAACAAAGTGCACTTGAAAAGCTTCAGAAAATGCTATACAAAAGAATTGATCTATTGAACGATGAAGTGGATCGGACTCAAACTCTGTCTGACGATCTCAAAAGTCTTCAGACAAAGTATGATAACCTTCAGAGTCATCATAATGCTCTCTTAGCCGATCATGAGAAGCTTTCTTATGAATTTCTTCAAAGAAAGAAAGACCTTGAGAAACTAAGGGTGTCACATGAGGATCTCCAAAGGGAAAACGATTCCTTACTGGCTCAACAGATCAGTACCGCTCAGGAAGAATTTGTTCCACCTTGTCTGAAATGCATTGAAAGTGAAACTGCTAATTCTTCACCTGAATGTTCAAATGCTTCTATTGCTGTAAATTCTTCAACCATTCCAGTGGTCTCAAATTCCTCATCTGAGGATACCACAAGTATCACTGACGAAAATGCAGGGTTGAAGGAATAGTATGTGACAGGCATGTACAAAAGTCTCAAAGGGCATCAAACCCTTTGCGATGTCCTCAAAAAGCAGATTCTGAACAGGAGCCCTAGGGAAGAGGGTATTGCCTTTGTGAGGAAACTCAACAATAATGGATCCTATTGGACACCTGAGCAGTACCCCAAAACCTCATGAGTTGCTGCAAAAGGACCTCATGTAGATCCATCCACTTTATCTGGATTTACTTGTGAAAATTCATATTCATCTGATGAGTCACTTGACTCAAACTACAAGTTCTTCGAAAATCAGAAAGGTGAAGTATTTGCTAGATTTGTTGGAACTAACTGCAGGAACGGTTCACCTATGAAGAAAATCTGGGTCCCAAGAGCTACCTACAAAATCTTCAAGTGAATGTCCTCACGACACCACTCATGAAGAACAGGAACCCCATATCAAATTCCGCATATGGACCAAAGTCTTCACTTGGACTAAATTCCTCAAATGGTCAAAAATATCATTCTCATGCTAATGCCTCTGTTTTGCAAGGGAAAACTAAGAGTTCTGAATATGTGCATTATTCTTCAAATCATTATATTCATAAGTCCTTGAAGAATTTATCTGCTTATTCATATGAGTACTCTAACCCTCGCCCTGTGAAATGAAGCGCACTTCCTTCAATGCCTCCCTTCTCATATGGTGCTCGCAGAATGATGAACTCTTTGCCACCCCTCCAGATGTGGGTGGTGAAGAAATTGAACTAATTTCTTATGCAAGGCTAGGTCTCCAGATGAACTTAAACATCTGATGAATTTGCTAGAGACCTGAGGAAATGCGAGAAAGGACGCAAGCTAACCTTGTAGAAATGAATTCCTCATTTCTCACGTCCTCACACTACTTGCTTACTATCTTGTGTGATGAAATTCTGTCTGATGAAATTGGTGTCATATTCTTCACTATGAAGCATATGAGTTCGTAAGTTGTACTAATTCATCTATAGGATGAACCTCCAAAAGCTACTGAGTGGGTCCTCGACAGTGGATGCACAAACCACATGACTGGTGACAAGAGTCTTCTAATGAATTTGCCACTTGCTCCATCTCATCTTAAGCATATCACCTACACAGACAAAGGAAAAGGCAAGGTATCGGGTCTAGGTAAGGTTGCAATCTCAAAGGATCGAACTATGGATAAGGTGATGCTTGTTGAATCCCTTGGGTTCAACCTTATGTCTGTCTCAATGCTTTGTGATCTTGATATGATTGTCGTATTTTAAAATATCGCTATGTTGTCATCATGGAATCTGACAACTCCAAAGTCTTTGAAGGCTTTAGGAGAGGAGACTTGTATATTGTTGATTTCTCTACAGGTCCTCAGCCTGCCACATGCCTACTTGCAAAGTCCTCAGAAGGCTGGCTGTGGCATCGACGACAAGGACATGCTGGTATGAGGAACTTGCACACGCTCGTGAAGAAAAAGCACGTCATTGGCATTGAAGGTGTCAAATTCCTCAAGGACCACCTATGTGGTGCATGTGAGTCTGGAAAGATGACCAGATCCAAGCATCCCTCAAAGACAATCATGACCACTACTCGACCCTTTGAATTGCTTCACATGGATCTCTTTGGCCCCACTCATTACTCCACACTAACAAATTCTTCAAGTTTGTATGGCTTTGTCATTGTTGATGATTACTCTCGTTACACTTGGGTGCATATTATTCTGTGCAGGATGTCTTCAGACGATTTGCCTCAAGGGCCTCCACCAACTTAAGCGTCAAGATCAAGCATATCAGGAGTGATAATGGGACTGAGTTCAAGAACACCAATCTTGATGAATATCTTGACGAACTTGGTATTACTCATGAGTTATCTGCCCCTTATACTCCTTAGCAGAACGTCGTTGTGGAGCGCAAGAACAAGACTCTTGTTGAGATGGCTCGTACCATGCTTGATGAATACAAGACTCCTCGTCGCTCCTGGCCTAAAGCAATTGATACCACATGCCACATCATCGACATGGTATATCTTCACAAATTCTTCAAGAAGACTTCGTATGAACTTATGACTGGCAAGAAACCCAATGTAAGTTATTCTCAAAGTCTTCGGTGCAAAATGCTAGATTAGAGATCCTCACCATAGTTCTAAATTTACACTGAAAGCATACGAAGGTTTTATGCTTGGTTACGGAAAGGACTCGCACACCTACAGAGTCTTCAACACCTACCACCACAAGGTTGTTGAAACTGTAGATGTGCGGTTCGATGAAACTGATGGCTCGCAAAGAGAGCACCTGCCTTCTGTGTGAGATGAAAAGTCTCCTGAGGAATCCATTAAGCTGAAGGCTATTGAAGAAATCATACCCACTGTGGAAATCATTCCAATGAATGAAGACATTCATGCTGATACACCTGAAGAAAATGGTGCTAAAGAAAATCCTCAACCACGTCAACCTGCTCATCCAAGAGTTGCAAATGAAGTGCAGATTGACAAAATCATCGATGACATCAATGCACTAGGTCCTCTCACTCGCTCAAAAGCTTCACATTTGACTAACTTTTGTGGGCACTTTGCCTTTGTCTCTATCATAGAGCCCACCAAAGTTGATGAAGCATTCAAGGAGCCTGAGTGGATTCAAGATATGCAAGAGGAATTGTATCAATTCAAGCTCAACAATGTGTGGGAACTTGTCAAGCGGCCAGATCCTCGCAAGCATAACATCATAGGTACCAAGTGGATCTACCGCAACAAGAAAGATGAAAATTGTCTTGTGGTAAGGAATAAGGCTCGTCTTGTAGCTCAAGGCTACACACAAGTTGATGGAATTGACTTTGATGAAACTTTTGCACATGTTGCTAGACTTGAAGCTATTTGCATATTGCTTGCTTATGCTAACCATCATGATATCATCTTATATCAAATGGATGTGAAAAGTGCATTCCTCAATTGTAAGCTTGAGGAAGAAGTATATGTTGCTCAACCCCTAGGTTTTGAAGACTCTAAGCATCCTGACAAAGTCTTCAGACTCAACAAGGCCTGCTATGGCCTCAAGCAGGCCCCTCGGGCGTGGTACGACACACTGAAGGAATTCCTCATGAAGAAAGGCTTCAAACCCGATTCACTTGACCCAACTCATTTCACAAAGTCCTATGACAATGAATTGTTCATATGCCAAATATACGTAGACGATATTATCTTTGGCTGTACTGACAAACATTACGGTGATGAATTTGCCTATATGATGAGTGAAGAATATCAAATGTCTATGATGGGAGAGTTGAAATTCTTCTTAGGTCTTCAAATTCGTTAGCAAGACAACGATATCTTCATATCTCAATAGAAATACCCCAAGGATGTTCTGAGGAAATTCGACATTGAAGATTGCAAAGGCATCAAAACTCCAATGCCTTCAAAAGGCCACCTCTGCACTAACGAAAATGGTAAATATTTCGATCAGAAGGTATATCGCTCCATGATTGGCTCATTATTGTATCTATGTGCATCTAGGCCTGATATTATGCTGAGTGTTTGCATGTGTGCCCGATTCCAAGCAACACCGAAGGAATCACATCATAAGGCTGTGAAACATATTCTTCGATACTTAGCTCACACACCAACGCTTGGATTATGGTATCCCAAGGGCTCAAATATTCACCTCGTCGGATACTCTAATGCTGACTATGATGGAGATAGTGTGGATTGCAAGTCAACCTCAGGCACATGTCATTTCCTCGGACGATCCTTAGTTTGTTGGTCCTCGAAGAAGCAGAACTGCGTTTCACTATCCACTGCTGAAGCTGAGCACATTGTTGCTGGTTCATGCTGCGCTCAGTTGTTGTGGATGAAGCAAACCCTCAAGGACTACAACATCAACTTGAAGAATGTGCCTCTCTACTGCGACAATGAGAGTGCCATCAAGATTGCTTGCAACCCAGTTCAGCATTCCAAGACCAAGCACATCCAGATTCATCATCACTTTCTTCGAGATCATGTACTCAATGGCGACATCTCCATCGACCACATACCCACTGAAGAACAACTGGCCGATATCTTCACAAAGCCCTTGGATGAAAAGAGATTTTGCAAGTTGCGATGTGAGCTAAATATCTTAGAATCTTCGAATGTTCTTTGAAAAGGACACACATCCTAACTCTTATGCAAAATTAATGACTTAGATGTGCAACACACGAAGTAACATTTTTTCTTCAATTAATGAAGACTAACCTTCTAAGTGTGAATAAATTAATGAAGAATTTGATTCTTAGAAGCCTACGACAATTGTATGCGGTGTCTGAAGTCATCATTCTTATACGGTGGGTCACGCCACCAACCAAAGTTGAAATTCTTCAAAGTTGAGTTTTTCATCATTTTGCAAATTCTTCAAATTTTCAAAATTCCTCAAGTTTGCAAATTCCTCAACTTTTGAAATTCATCAAGTTTTCAAATTCTTTAAACTATGAAACTCATGTTCGTCATTGACTATATATATATATTTGACTTTTCAATGTCCTCAACAACATTCATTTATTGCTAATTCTTCAAGTTGATTTTCATCTAAGTGAATGTGATCAGAACCTTTCGCCTCTATGCTAAACTCAACCCAGTATGTTCACAAATTCTTCATATGCATTCTACTTTGAAACTCGTTCAAAGTCTTCATTGTGTCCTTGACAACTGAAGAATTTGCCAGCGGAAACTTAAAATTTTCACCATCAAAATTTTCAGCGTTTCCCGGTCAATCGGTTCCGATTCCCATGACTGGATAACCCACGATCCCCCACTATCACCACTACTCAGAACGTGGGTGACACATGTCGCGAGGAGAGCAAGGGTCAGGGGAAATCTGGTCCAAAATCTTCAGACGGATTGGTTTTCACCTCCACTATAAATACCCCTCCCCTTTCACTGTGCTCGGTTACTCCTCACTCCTACTCTCTCCCGAGCTCCGACCAAGCGCCACCACTAAAATCATCGACGCTCATGTGGAAGAGCTTCACTGCCTCGACCTTGTCGTCATCGTACTCGCATCAGCCGCGGAAGTCATCACCCTGCCACTGCTGTAGCTATCTCCCTCTACCGAGCTAGGGCGTGGGAGACCTGGAATGACGAACTTCCTCAATCTCATCTCATACTTCGTCATGTTCTTTACCAAGGTAAATAAAATTTATTTTTACTGCCCTTGTTTGATCTTCAAGTTTTCCTAAATCTTCACAAAAGTGTTTATTCTTCAAGAATCTCATTCTAAAGCACCTTACATGTTCATACACTTGATGATTTTCCCTAAGTTATGATTTTCTTCAAGATTCCTCAATTGTGTGAATCCTCAAAATTTCCACAACTCTGGAACCTAAGACAAATAACGCTTAGTGAAATTCCTCAAGACACCCATGGTCAAATTCCTGACACCTGATTTTATTGAAAAATTTCTGAGAAAGCATATGACCTCTTCAAATTCCTCGCACCTATACTCTATTCACAGTTACAAAATGTCGACTGATGAATCACTAGGTTCTCATCGACTTAACTCATTTGCATAATTTCTTGACGAAAAACTATGCACTTTTTCAGAGTCCTCAAGAGTTCAAAATCCTCAGCTGAAGAAAATGGCTGATGGTAAGAAGCCACAGAAAGGTGGAAAGAAGGCTGAACAAAATACTGCTTTTGAAATCCCTGAACATCTGTATGCTGGTTACTGTACACCAGATGAATCCATACATGGCAAAGAGACAAAAGAACAGAGAAAGATCAGAATTCAGAGGATTGAACAGAGGTGGGTGAGGGAATGGAAGGAGTATTTCTATGTTACTCCCAAATATACGAAGAAGATCGCACTCAAACCCCCTTGTAGTAGGGCTCCTCCATCTGATGATCAAGTGGTTGATCCCACCAGTGTTGCTGGTGGTGAAGACTATCCCGCTGAGTGGGCAAAGTGTCAACTCAAACTGCAGAGAACTGCCAAAGCTGCAGTGAAGAAATTCAATGAAGACTCTGCTACTGCTATCACTACCGGAGCCTCTACAAGTGCTCCGAAGAAATCTATGATGAATAAATCTGCTGTGAAGCCAAATTCTGCATCTTCAAAATCGTCACAGCAGATTCCTCAAGCTCAAAGGCCTCAGCTGTTGGTACGGTTGCTGCTCAGTCCTCGGCTGCTGCTGCAAAGTCCTCAACACATGTGCATCCTGCCTCATGCCAAAGGACTAAAGGATTCTCAATTGCTTCAGGGGCGTCAGCAAGTTCTTCAGCCCAAGCACATTCCTCAAGCGGTCCTTCACTCAGGAAAATGAAAGCAACTGCTGGACGAGGCATTCGACCAAGTCCTCAAACCAAGAAGGTGGCTTTCACAATACCATCTGAATCCTCAGATGAAGCTGATGATGAGGAACTGGAAGCTATCATCAGAAACAAGCAACAACGAGTGGCTGAAGCAAAGGGATATCAAATTCCTCTTTTGCTTGATCCAAAATAGGTGCTTAACTTCATTGATATCTGGCACAAGGATCCTAAGACGCCTATTGATGACTTGAAACTGCCTCCTAGTCCCGATCATGTCCTCACAGCTTTCATAGCTGAAGAAAAATGGAAGTATGAGAAGGCCAGACAAACCAAGAAGGCTCAATACAAGAAAGAGCATTACTTGAAGAAGAATGTTTTGAATTTGTCTCCTGAGGAACTTGTGAAGATGCGGTCTGAAATCGAAAGCCTCAGTGAGGAATTCAGTTGATACTATGTTCATTGGCAAGGCGCCAAGGTTTGCTTCATCGACATTGCTGACAAAGTCATCACTGATCACAACTCAAGGATTACATCTCGCTCCCAGCAAAAAATTCCTCAGGCTGAGGAAACTACTCAGCCTACTAAGCAAACTGCCAGCGCCGCTGAAGAAAGTCAGACCGTTGAAGAACCTGCCAAGGCACTGTACACTGGTGCGCCTGATGAATCTGAACCAACAAGGATGACTGCAACAGTCGTGCCTAAAGAAAATGCACCACCCGCACCTTCAGCTGAATCAGCCAAATCATCAAAGGTGAAGACAATCAACCTTCCATCTGCATTAGAAGTGAAGAAAACTAAGGCTGCTGAGAAGAAGGCTCTAAAGAGAAAAGCTTCAACTTAAGATTCCTCGGCTATGAAGAAGTTGAAGACTCTGACAAAGTCCTCAACTGAACCATTAGATGCCACTCCACTCTCCTCAGCACCAGCCTATGAGATCATTCCATTTGGCGTTGACTATGTCATCCCAGATGAAGAAGATCATTCTGCCGCTTCGACAGAGCAGATTGATGAAGACATTGAAGTTGAAGAAAATTCTTCAACTTCACAGGTATCATCACCCCAGCCTCAGTTCACTGCTGAAGAGGCCGGTGTTGAAGAAATTGATGAGGATGTAGACATTGGCAATACAACTCTTGTCCTCAATGATGAATATTGGGAAACTGCTCACCCAAATTCATCAATGACTACTCCTCTGTCACAGATTCCTCAGTCCCCAGCCTAGACTGAAGAAATTCATGAAGGATCTAATGACTTGACCGCCAAAGTCACTAAAGATATTCCAGCTGCATCAGCTGATGACTTTCCTGCTCCACCTACCACTGAGGAAACAGCTCCACAAATTCCTCAGTTTGAATAAATTCCTCCCATGTCGAAGGAGATCAAGGGCCCTTCAAGACAAATCTTCAGCCGAATCCCAGGATGCCATTCAAAGGCTCAACGTGCCCCAAGTTGCTCAAAAGCAATTTCTTCAATGAGCACATTTTCTTCACTAGTCCTAATCCATATGACTCAGCAAGGGCCGGTCGAAGCAGATTCTAGACAGCCACTTAGATGAATTACTATGCATATGTTCTGTTCGACAAGAAGAAAGTCTTCGAGCACCATCAAATTCCTCATGCTGATATGGAAACAATTCCATCATTCACACTGGTGCTCCAAGTTCTTCACGATGCATGAATTCTTCCCTTCTGCGTCGACATCTATGATTGGAATGAAGAACTCATTCTTCAATTCTATGCCACTGTGCACATCAGAGGTGAGGCTTCTGACATCAACTCGTGGGTCTTGGACTGGATGACTGGATCAACTCATCTCACTGCTCAAGCATCTGAATTACTTCGGTATGTGCCAGTGCCAATTCCTTCAGAAGAAGCTCGTCGTCTGTTTGATGAACCTGCTCTTCCAAATCAACTGATGCAAGTGCTGATGAAGCCTTTGGCTCCTGGAAAGCCTCAACGAAAAACCTTCCTACTGAAGGATTTGCTTTATGTGCCCAGGATGGTCTACCATATTCTCACCAATACTCTATGTCCTCAGAAGGGCCACAACTTTGAAGAAGAGGAAGTGGAGGGAGTCATCAAGAATATGCTGTTCAACATCATTCATGGGATTCCCATCAACTTCCATGATTTCTTCATGAGGACATTGGCGAATGCTGCTCTAGCGCCATTTGAACTGAAGCCTTATGCACCTTGGATCATGAAGTTCATCATATCAAAGTCTTCAGTTCCCTTCAAGGCAGACTTTCAGAATCATTTCGGCTTCTTGCCCCTGATTGAAGTCATCAAGAGCACAATTGCCTCAGTTGAAGGAAAAGGCAAGGCTGTCATTGATGAAGGCACTCGTCCATTGGATGGTTTGTTTCGCAAAGCTGCATCCTTCTCCAACAATGATGACAGTGCAACTCAGGACTCAGAAGCAAAGGCCTCAGCTCAAAAACCTCTAGAGGCTGCCCCTCGTGTGATGACTGATCATGAGCTTCTCATAAGTCTTCATTAGAAGGTCGATCATAATCACAAGTGGGTGAAGCATCAGTTGGCCTCCATAGTTCAAAACATGACAGTGACGCAGAACTCTGTGAAGAAAAATCATTACTCTGTGCATGAAATCCTTAACCGCACTTGGGCCATTCCGTCTCACCTCAAGACTCCTGAAGAACCGAAGGAGCTGGACCATGAAGAAAATCTTGACTGGGCTCGTCAAGAGCAGAAGAAATTCAAGAAAGTTCAAAATCCTCTGGTGGTCACAAGTTCATATTCTTCATCGTGTGAGACGTATGAAGCTAAGGATGTTGATGACATTGCGGTGGGCCCTACGTCGACAAACGACCTTGACAACGCTGGCGCTCCTTCACCAACACGATGAAATTCTTCAAGGGGCGTTAGTCCTCACTTTTTCATCCCTTTTGGTCTTCGATGACAAAGGGGGAGAAAATTTGAGTTAGTCTTCAAGCGGGTCTATATATGGGCTATTTTTGTTTAAGTTACAACTCTCGCTCTTCTGAAGCTTTTGTTGATTAAGTTGTAAACTTAAGTCCGATGGTGGTCTGACTCTTTTGAACCGCTTTACACATGCTTATTTCCTCAAGTATCTTAATGCATGCATGCTAAATTTCGTCAGACACCATTATTCATCATGCATTTCAAATTCTTCATATCATATGTTAAATGCGTGTATGAATTACAAGATATAGGGGGAGTTCTCCATGTTTTTAACCTGCCATGTGCATTTTCAGTCCAAAGCAAATTCCTCAAAAATGCACATCTTCACGAGGAGTTCTTCTATATCTTGCAATCAAATTCCTCAAACTCAGTATTTACAATTCATAGTATTATCCCCATTGAAAAGTTAACCTATTTGTCATCAATCACCAAAAAGGGGGAGATTGTAAGTGCATCTAGTGCCCCTTAGTGATTTTGGTGTATTGGAGACTTATAGGTTAAGGAACTAATGTGTTTGTGAGTGTACACATGCTCTATAAGACGATGAGGAGTTTGATATATTCGGAGATTACCGACCCCTAAAAATGTATGTCTTCAACTAAAGACTTTGGTGAAGAATTTGCTGAAGACTTTGAAAATGAAGAAGTTGGTGTGACCTTGAAGATATGAACGAGGACTATGAAGCGTGAAGACTTTTGATTTCGTAGTTTCATTTCCTTTCTTTGAGTCGTAGGAAACATCGTACTGTTAAAGGGGGCCGAGGTAATACTAAGGATAATTTCCAACTGATGCTCAACTCCAAAATCCTCAACCTATCCAATCCTTCGAGTGAAGCCTTTGGAAATCTCTTGCAGTTCAGTCAAGTTCTTTAGTGACAGAGACGATGTTCTTCTGGTCTCTCATGAAATTGATCTGACTGAGGAGTTAGGATTTCTCCAGTGCGAAATGCCTACAAGTGAGGAACATGATATGTCTAAGGACTTTCATGGTTAAAAATTCCGACTGTTGCTATGCTTAGCGCCAGCTGTCCCTAATCATAACGTCCACATAACGGTCATATCATTGGGGGCATTTATTTCTTATCATGTTAGGTTGCACCCTGGCTATAAATAGCCACCCCCGTAACCACTAGTTGGTTGGCTGCTCCGAGAGAGAACTGACACTTGTCATTTGAGAGAAACTCATCCTCCAAAGACTTTGAGAGAAAATCATCAGTGAGGAAAATCCCATAACCAAACCACCAAACCCAAAGTGATTGAGCATCACTGAAGAAATTCCTGTGTGGAACCGACACTTGTTACCTTTGAGGACTGTGCATCCTCTAGACGGTTAGGCGTCATGGTCTAGTTCATCCTGTAGTCAATTGGGGATCATGAAGTGACCTTGGTCTATAGCATCTAGCAGTAAATTCTGAATCGCTGGGTGACCAGTTTGTGAGGGTTTTGGAAGTCTACCCTGAAGACTTACCACTAGTGTTGAGCGAGGACTGTGTGACCTTAGCTCAAGGAGAATACGGTAAGGACTGTGTGTCCTGGGACTATGTGTCCTCTGGTTTAAATACCAAGCCGCTCCAAACTAGACGTACGACTATCACAGCAATTGGAACTGGGTCATCAAACCATTATCTTCATCGATCTACTTGGTTCTATTTCCTCAACCCCTGTATTTCTCATTTACTTGTTGATGAAATTGATCGTTACTATTTGAAGAATTTGACTGAAGACTTTCACAATTTTCTCACCTCAAATTCTTCAAGTTCCCTTGTTCTTCACTACTTATCCTGTATCACGCTACCTGTAATTTGTGCATGTTCATTTCATCATCATGACTATATTGTTGCTATGTTCCTCATGCACTTGAGTACTTATTCCGCTGCTAGTTATTCATCACATTTCAAATTCCTCAAAGTTGAAATTCCTCAGGTGACGAATTTGTAAAAATTGCCTATTAACCCCTCTCTAGTCTATATAATGCACTTTCAATACTTATTGTTGGGGACATGCATATCCCCATTGAGGTAACTTAGTGTTATTGGAAAATTCTCCGGTTTCATGTTATTAAAAAGAAGTTTGTTAATAAGACTTGATCAACCTTATTGATGGATCCCTTTTGATAAGCACGACTTTCTGTGCCCAACTTTTACTTTGTGTTAGTTAGAGTAAATAAAGTAACAATGCTATTATTTCTCTATTTCCTGAGTTTTCCTTGCAATAGAAAATGACCTGAAAATTAAAGTTCTTCAATTGCCTTGAAAATGTAGTATGATTTTTTTGGAATATTTAGAATTATCTGGCACTGAGCACGCAGCAGGGGGAAGGACCAGTGGGTCACAAGCCCACAGGGCGCGGCCACCCCTGGCCGCGCCTAGGTAGCTTATGGGTCCCACGTGGCCCCCCTTCACTTATTGCAGCTCCCATCCACTTTGTCTTCCTCCAGAAAAAATCCCACCATTGCTCAAACCCGTGTTCTATCTCTTTTTGCTGCCATTTTCAATCTCCTTGTGCAAAGCTCCATTCGCAAAACTGTTTTAGGAGATTGTTCTCCGGTATGTGACTCCTCCAATGGTCCAATTAGTTTTTGTTCTAGTGCTTTATATATTGCAAATTTTTGCTACTATGGTGACCTTGTTCTTGAGCTTGCATGTCAAATTTGTATGGTCCCAAGTAGTTTTGATGCATGATATAGCCTCTAGGCACTTGTGGGAGTAGTTGCTATGAGTTTTGTTGAGTTTTATTCACATTTATTTTGAGTCCCTAAAAATTTCAGGATTTTTCAGAGAAAGAAAAATGAGGAGATTGTTAAGGGGTTCTTCAAGCCGGGGTTCTAAAGAAGATGAAAATGAGGTGAAGAAGAAGCCCAAATACAATCTTCTTCACGTTGCAGAAGTTCGACCATGTGAATGGCCAAGTGATGCATTCTTGAGGGCAGTCAGAATTTATGAACTTTTCTATTATTTGGCCGAGAGGGCAGGCATCACCGACTTCCTCAACGATAAGTGTGACTAGTACCTCTTGCTCACTAATACCTTTGTGCAAAATGTTCACATTCATTTTAGGGAAGACCCTCCTACGGTAGAGTTTCATTTATATGATGTGCCTATGAAAATGAACCTTTACGATTTTTTTCAATGTTTGCAAAATACCTTATGAGGGAAGCATCAGGGAACCACATCCTAGAGACATGGAAGATTTTATTGCCACAGTCACTGTAGGGGAGGAGAGAGGGGTGTCAAAGGCAAGAGCAGCTAGTTTACATTTTCTTGTTCTACGCTATTATTCATTATTTGCGAGGAGATGTTTAGTTGGTCATGGGGAGAGTGGAGTTCTTAGTGCTCCCGACCTCGCCATTCCGTGCCATGCTTTACTTGTTGATAGAACCTTTAGTCTTAGCACTATGGTAGTCCAATGGTTGAACTTAAACTGTTCGAGGGGGACCATATTCGGAGGTATCTATGCATCTTGTCTAGCCAAACACTTTGAGATACCCATTAGGCTTGACGAGCAAGAGGAGATGTTGTTACCCTCATAATTTTTAGACTATGACAGTATGATAACACATGATGTTATTAGGATGAATGATGATAGGAGGCTGCTTTACAACTTAGTTTTTAGTTAGGGTACTTGTGAGATTATTACTCTGCTTGCTTCCTCTTTGTTTGATATTCAGGCAGGCAGGTACAACATTATGCCTGAAGACATTTACAGATATTGGGGTCTGTCGCAACCCCTAGCTCCCGAACCGGCACCAGCCCTTGATTCGTATCTTGAGCCAGTTTTTCATTGGGAGCCGTAGGAGCTCGCCAACCAATGGAACTCCAGAGTATCTAGGATAGGGTTACTTCTAGTCATGGCCCTAGACCAACTTCGTCCAAAAGCCTAAGCTTGGGGGAGTACGTATTTCTCATCAACTTTACATTCATATTCACACACTTATCTTAGTAGTCGGTGTTCATACTTTTTCATTATACCATCCATGGTAGTTTATTTCCTTTTTCCACTTTCTTCTTGTGTGTTTAATTAACTTTGAGAAAAATTCAAAAAAATTAGTTCTAGCTTTATCTTCTAGTTTGTTGAGTTGTAGTATTAAAAGAAAACCCAAAAAGATTTTTCGTTCTTCTCTTGCTTGTTGGGAGTTTTCCCATGTAAATAGTTTTTCTCGTTCTTGTTTTGATTTTTCTTTCTGTGGGTTGTAAGGAGGAGATCAGAATGAAAATGTTGAGTGGCTCTCATATGCATTATTGTTTACCTACCAGAGAGCCCATATTACCTTGTATTATCCTATGAGTTATTGTTTGCAGATTCCACCTTAGTCCAATGCACATGCACTGTTATTATTATTCACACCATTCGATCATGCAAGTGAAAGGCAATAATAAAGATATATGATGAAAAGATTGAGATGGAGAAAAGATGGTATGAACTCGACCTATTTTGCTTTTGAAATATGATTAAATCGTCGTTCCGAATTCAGTTCATTATGGGTGAAACATATTTGCACTGACAATTAGAGATTATGGCTACTCATGCCATGCTTAATTATCTAAGAGTGGATAATAGTTTGTCTTGAGTGCCAACATGCATATTAAAATGGTTATGATGTAGTATGATATGATGGTATCCTCCTCTGAATGATTCAAGTGGCTTGACTTGCCACATGTTCATGCATGTAGTTGAAACAAAATCAACATAGCCTCTACGATATTTATGTTCATGGTGATTTATATCCTACTCATGCTTGCATTCAATGTTGGTTAATCTCAAAGCATGTTGATGACTGTTGTCGCTCTCTAGTTGGTCGCTCCCCAGCCTTTTGCTAGCCTTCACTTGTACTAAGCAGGAATGCTGCTTGTGCATCCAATTCCTCATAGCCAAAGTCATTCCATCTGAGTCCACCATACCTACCTATATGCGCTATTCACCTGCCATTCCAAGTAAATTTACGTGTGCCAACCTCTAAAACTTCAAATAATTATTCTGTTTTGTATGCCCGAATCACTCATGTAGCGACTGGGGGCTATCAACATCTTCCATGCTAGGTGGGTTATTCTCACGATATGTGTTGATTCACTATCATTCATGAGAAAGTGACTGGTATTCGAAATGCCCAGTTCCATGCTCAAAATCAAATCAAAATATAATGAAACAAAACTCCCCCAGGATTGTGTTTGTATGGACGGTACCCGTGGATTCAGCTTGCCGTGGAGTGTGATTGATTGGTGGAGGGGGAGTAAAAACTTTATCATTCTTTTTGGGAACCGCCTATAATGTATCTAGCATGGAAGATGCTGAAATCTCTTGGTCGTTATTATGACAATGAAAGCATACCACTCAAAATCGTCATTCACTCATGTTTTAAAGCTCGAGCTCTGGCACCTCTACAAATTAATGCTTCCCTCTACGAAGGGTTTATCTATTTACTTTATTGTTGAGTCATCCTCCTCTTATAATAAAGCACTAGTTAGAGAGCACCACCATCATTTGTATGCTTTGATGTTAATTGATATTGAGTGTGAGTGTGTCTGGATCTCTCTTACCATGAATTACAATGTCTAGTCAGTCATTGTTCTTTAGAGGTGCTCTGCATTTATGTTTTGCGGGCTCAGAAAGGGCTAGCGAGATACCATTTTGTCATATTGTATCATGATTGTTTTGATAAAAGTGTTTTCATCCGAGAGTTATTATTATTGCTCGCTAGTTTATTAAACCATTGATATGAGTAAATGTGAGACCTAAAGGTTATTGTGAACGTGGTTAGTCCATAATCTTTGCTGAAAATCTGAACATCAGTTACACATATTTACAACAACTAGATCAAACAGAGCTTGTAAAAGTTTTCCTTTATCACTTTCAGTTTATCAACTAAACTGCTTGAGGACAAGTAATGGATTAAGGTTGGGGAAGTTGATACATCTCCATCGTATCCACTTTTCCAAACCCTTTTTGCCCTTGTTTTGGACCCTAATTTGCATGGTTTGAATGAAACTAACCCGGATTGACGATGTTTTTAGCAGAATTGCCTTGGTGTTATTTTTGTGTAGAAATAAAAGTTCTCGGATTGACCTAAAAATTTATGAAGATTATTTTTGGAATTTATAAAAAATACTGGCGAAAGAATCAACCAGAGGGGGGCCACCCATAGGTGATAAGCCTCCCAGGCGCGACCACCCCTGGTCGCGCTTGGCAGGCTTGTGGGCCCCTTGTGGCTCCACCGACCTCAACTCCAATCCTATATATTCATATTCACGGAGAAAAAAAATAGGGTAGAAGAGTTCATCGCATTTCATGATACAGAGCCACTGCCACTTCTTGTTCTTCCTCGGGAGGTCAGATCTGGAGTCTATTTTGGGCTCTGCAGAGGGGAAATCGATGCCATCGTGATCACCAACCATCCTTCATCACCAATTCCATGATGCTCTCCGCCATTCGTGAGTAATCGCATCGTAGTATTGTTGGACGGTGATGGATTGGATGACATTTATCATGTAATCAAGTTAGTTTTGTTAGGGTTTGATCCCTAGTATCCACTATGTCCTGAGATTGATGTTGCTATGACTTTGCTCTGCTTAATGCTTGTCACTAGAGCCCGAGTGCCATGATTTCAAATCTGAACCTATTATGTTTTTATGAATATATATGTGTTCTTGATCCTATCTTGCAAGTGTTAGACGCCTATTACTAGTTATCATCTGCATCCCCCAGGGTGACAATAACTAGGATTCTTTCCGGGGATTACCGTAGTTTGAGGAGTTCATGTATTCACAAAGTGCTAATGCTTTGGTCCTGTTCTCTATTAAAAGGAGGCCTTAATATCCCTTAGTATCCATTAGGACCCCGCTGCCATGGGAGGGTAGGACAAAAGATGTCATGCAAGTTCTTTTCCATAAGCATGTATGACTATATATGGAATACATGCCTACATTACATTGATGAATTGGAGCTAGTTCTGTGTCACCCTATGTTATAACTGTTGTATGATGAATGCCATCCGACATAATTATCCATCACTGATCCATTGCCTACGAGCTTTCCACATATTAATCCTTGCTAAGTTACTTCTCCATTGCTACTATTACAATCACTACAAAACTACTTTTGCCATTGTTACCGTTACTTCCATACTACTTTGCTACTAAATACTTTGCTGCAGATATTAAGTCTTTCAGGTGTGGTCAAATTGACAACTCAGCTTCGAATACTCGATAATATTCTTTGGTTCCCCTTGTGTCAAATAAATAAATTTGGATTGAATACTCTACCCTCGAAAACTGTTGCGATCCCCTATACTTGTGGGTTATCATTTGCCACTGTGATGACAAATAAGTTTGAGATGTCTATGATGGGAGAGTTGAAGTTCTTCCTTGGATTCGAAGTCAAGCAACAAAGTTAAGGTACCTTCATCAATCAAGCTAAATACACTCAAGACATGCTCAAGAGCTTCAAGATGCATGAGCTAAATCCTCCCAAGGCCAACACTCCTATGCCACTCAAATGCCATCTTGACAGTGATCCCAATGGTAAAGCTATGGATCAAAAGGTATATTGCTCCATGATTGGATCCTTGCTTTATCTTTGTGCATCTAGATCAGATATCATGTTCAGTGTGGGAATTTGTGCACGATTTCAATCCACACCTAAGGGGAGTCACCATGTGGCTGTCAAGCGAATCTTTCGATATTTGGCTAATACCCCAAACTTTGGCTTATGGTATCCCAAGGGTGATTCATTTGATCTCATTAGATATACTGACTCAAATTGTGCGGGACATCATGTGGAAAGGAAGTCTACTTCCTGAGGCTGCCAATTTCTTGGTTGGTCTGTGGTAAGTTGGTCTTCAAAGAAACAAAACTGTGTTTCTCTCTCGTCCACCGAGGCCGAGTATGTAGCTGCTTCTAGTTGTTGTGCACAGATTCTTTGGATGAGGCAACATTTAAAGGATTATGGTGTCAATTGTGACAAAGTGCCTCTTTACTATGGCAATGAAAGTGCCATGATGATCTCCAACAACCCGGTTGAACATTACAAGACGAAGCACATTGATATTCGTCATCACTTTCTCTGGGATCACGTCAAGCGAGGAGATATAAATCTTATCCATCTCAACACTAATGAGAAGCTTGCAGATATTTTTATGAAGCCATTGGATGAAGCAAGATTTCACAAGTTAAGGCATGAGCTAAATATCATTAATTTGAGCAATGTGGCTTGAACCTTTGCACACCCCACCATACTCATCATGTTATCTTATCTAGGTGTAGGCATGGATATAGGGGGAGTATTGTTCTCTCAATGAACTCTCCCTCCCTCCATTATGCATAAATCAATCAACTCTTTCACATTTGCCATTATTGATGGCACTTATGCTTCAAAGACAAGTTTTGGTCATGGGGCCAAGGATAATTCTTCGTGGTGCCATACCAATTGACTCAAATATAGGTGGCTCTGGCCACCGCCCTCTCTCCATGAGAGGTAGTGGTTCGATGTTTGGTCTTAGTTTCTCCTCTCTAATCTTTTGGATCTTATTCGTGGTTGAGTTCCTTCTTCTGTGCTTTTTCGTATGTGTCCTTTTTTCTTGAAGCTTATTGTTTTTCTTAATGCCTTATTGTCTTTCGAAATTCCTTCGAATTTGTGTGTAAAGGCCTTTCTTTCTCTCTCTCGCTAAAACCTGCATTTTGTTGGCAGCGCGGTACTACCGTTGTACGCCGCGGTACGACCGTTGGAGTGGGGTTGCTCCTGTGCTCGCACAGTTGTGGCCCCCGCATGGTACTATCGCTTCCAGCACAATAGTAAAATTTTACTGCCGCTTGGGGAGCAGTAGTACCACGATGACCTGCGGTACTACAAGCCGTGAAAACCGCGTGGGGGTTAAGAGCGGGAAGGGGGAGTTCAAACTCACCCATACCCATTCATCTCTTCTCCTCGTGTCTCTCTCTCCTCCCCACGAACGGCACTGGAAGACCTCGCCGGATCTCCGTCTCCGACCACTCTCCTTCCATTCCAACCGGTGGGATCGTTCCCCACCTCGTCCTCTTGCCATGGACCCCGGTATTTCCTCTAGTTCTTGTCTCTTTGCCTCTCTATTTTTGAATCAAGGTTTAGGGGGAAATATGAGTTGGTCTTATGGTTTTTGGCTAAATCGTTGCATGAGGTTATGGTTGGAGAGTTATTGTGCAGTAGTTGTGTTATTTGGTGTGAGACAAGAATGTAGTTTTGATCAACGGTTGTACCATTTTGTCTCTACGGGTGTTCTAGATTCGTTCGTGCGAAATCCGCCCAGTGCAGTACTAACGCTCGGCCTAGAGTGTACTACCGCCTGGCAGGCGGATGTAAATTTTTACTTCCGCACTGAGCGCGGTACTACCGCACCTCCCTGGAGCGGTACTACCACGATCAGCCCGGTAGTAAATTTTTACTTCCGCATGTTGCGGTACTACCGTATGACCTGAAACTACCTTGTTTTGTCACATCCCATCTCACTTCTATGTGGTTTGCTTATTTACCTTGATCTTTGAAATGACTTCTCTTGCTTTTCTTGTGTGGTTGCATTGTGTGTCATAGGTGGTGGCTCCGGTTTCGGTTCAAGACGCTCGAATCCTCCTCGTGATACGAGTTCAAAGTGTCAACGCAATCAAGATGCACCTGAGGGGTCCAATGCCTCGCAACATAAATTCAAGAGAACCACAACCAAGATCAATGAGCTAGTTGTCAGCTTGGAAGATATGCCTCAAGCAGATTTTCGGATTTGCCGGAAGATCAACCTCTATATCAACCCTATGGAACATCTCAAGGGCAATGACTTGTTTTGGACCAAGGAACAAAATCTCATCTATCTAGATGTGATCAAGGGAAAGAATAATATCAATGTTCCTATCCAATGTGATTGACATGGCACATATGAGGAAGAACCAGACATATTTATGTGAGCCTCTGGATATGGTGGAGCAGTTTGCTATCAAGGATATCATCTTGTTCCATCTTGACTATGATCCCGAGATTGTGGCTCGGTTCTTTGTTTCCGTCCACTTCCACTCGGATGTGAAGCGGAGCATGACTTGGATGACCAATGGAGAGAGGATGACTACTGACTAGAAGGATTTCATGGATCTGTTGCACATTCATGATGAGGGGCTTGATGAGCCCGTTAGTTTGCGCCCGCATGCCAACCCACATTCTACACCCAAGGAGAAGCTTCTGCCATACCTTGTTGAGAAGACATTACCCTCTGGTGAGAAAACTTATGTGCTAAACCCGTTCCTCGATGTCATGCACCGGAGATTTCGCAACACTCTCTTTCCTCGCATGTGAGACAAGGACAACGTGCATTCTTATCTAGTGGATATGCTGCTCCTTTGTGAGCAAGGGCAGTTTCACATTCTTGGACCACTTGATGTTTCTCACATCATGTGGAGTGAGCTTCAGTCTACTATGTTCCACCGTAAGGTCCCCATCTATGGACCCTACTTGTTCTTCTTGATTCAAAAGACTTGGGAGAAGACCTTTCCGGGTGAGGATTTTCATGCTCCCAACTGGATCCGTCATGAGCCCATTCGGCTGCGCCAGAAGGACAAGTGGGCTAACACTACCACTAGGCCTGCTGGTGCACATATGGATGTTGATGAGGATGGGATTGAAGAGGAGGAGGAGGACAGTTCAGAGATGTATGAGCCACCATCTACTGATCCATCTTGGGCCAAGAAGCTCAAAAACATGATGAAGACATTGTTCTGCATGCAGGCCAAGGGACAGTACCAGACTCACGTTGCTTAGAAGGAGAGTCATCAGTGTGTCAACCGGATTCTAAGCTTGGCAAGACCATCTCGAGTGGGTATGAGAAGAACATCGCTCCCGAGGCTGCTTGGATGAAGAAGCAGTGCTATCAGTGGGTTGATTCAGATGAGGAGTCTATTCCAGCTTCATCAGAGGAGGAGCTTGATGGATGATCTTTCTGCACTAGGAGCTACCACCTGTGTCTTAGGTGTCGTCTCTGCCTTTTTGGCATCTCGATTCAAAAGGGGGAGAGAGTGTAGGATTTGCGAGTGTTTTTCGTTCGTTTTCATCGTCTCCTTGCTTTCGTTGAACCTTCATCGTTGCTTTGGTTTATGTTATTTGTGTGTGAGACCAGGAGACTTCTTCCATAATATGGTGTGAGACATATGCTATCACTCTTATCTTATTCTTGTCCAGTATGATTAGTAGCTTGTGAGTTTACCTGTTATGTGCCCTTATCTTCATGCTCACATGCTATGCCTTGTTTCCTTGCTTAGCGTTATTCATTCTGTTGCAAGGATTACATTGTCTATAAAATATAGGGGGAGTGTTGATCCTAGTGTGTGTGCTTTGCAGTCCAAAGCATATCTATATATTGCACCCATCTAGGGGGAGCCTGTCTATATTTTATAGATTTTGGGTTTGCATATGCTCATTATATATCTTTATGTGCAAATCACGTATTGTCATCAATCCATCAAAAAGGGGGAGATTGTAAGGGCATATTTCTCCCTAAGTGGTTTTGGTGATTGATGACAATGCATTTGCGGACTAATCGTGTGCATTGAGCATTTCAGATATCTCATGTCTAGGCACAAGACGATTGGGTGCCCCTCGGAGTCTATCGAAGACGGTTGTTCTCTATGTTTATTTTTGGTGGATTTGAGTCGTAGGAAAGCCATACTATTAATAGGGGGTCCGCTTCGGAAAGGTTTGGGTGGAATCAACATGCACACATCTATTCTTTTGCACCACCTGTACTTTGCTTCGATGGAGGCTTCAGAGGCATCCGGTAGTACCGCTCTAGGAAGCGGTAGTATCGCAGGAGCCAGTGGTAGTACCGCTCCAGACAGCGGTACTACTGTTGTCACCGGCATCTATTGTGTGTGCTTGTGGTAGTAGGCACGGATGTAATTTTTTACATCCGCCCTCAAGCGGTAGTACCATGATGAATGTCCGGTACTACCGTGCTAGACTTTTTCACAGCTCCACCCTCAGTGGAGGTAGGCACAGAAGTAATTTCTTACTTCCGTGCTTCTCCTGTGCCAGATGATTCCTACCATGCAGTAGTACCATATTGGAGCACGGTAGTACCGCTCCGACAGTTCTACCGCTCATTGCCCCATGCAATAGATCTTTGTTTGGTCACTACCGTGCGAGCGTAGTACCGTGGCTTTGTGCGGTAGTACCACAATGCACGGGCTGAGAGTGGGGATAACGTTCGATCTTTCCCCCACTATATAAGGGGGTCTTCTTCCCCAAAAAGACCACCTCTTCCCTTCCAAAAGCTCCATTGTTACTCAAAGCTCCATTTTTGCCCGATCTCTCTCCCTAGCCAATCAAACTTGTTGATTTTCTAAGGATTGGTTGAGAAGGCCCCAATCTACACTTCCACCAACAGAAATTTGATTCCCCCACTAATCCCTTGCGGATCTTGTTACTCTTGGGTGTTTGAGCACCTAGTCGGTTGAGGTCACCTCGGAGCCAGATTCCATTGTGTTGAAGCTTACTGGTGTCATTGGGAGCCTCCAATTAAGTTGTGGAGATAGCCCCAACCTTGTTTGTAAAGGTTCGGTCACCGCCTTCAAGGGCACCAATAGTGGATTCATGTCATCTCGTATCGTGTGAGGTCGTGAGGAGAATACGGTGGCCCTAGTGGATTCTTGGGGAGCATTGTGCCTCCACACCGCTCTAACGGAGACGTACTTCCTCACAAGGGAAGGAACTCCGGTAACACATCCTCGTCTCCGCCGGCTCCATTTTTGGTTATCTGTTACCTTTACTTCCTACAAGCTATTATTGTGTTGTATCCCTTGCTTTCTTGTGTGCTTGTTGTTGTTGCATGATATAGGTTGCACACCTAGTTGCACATCTAGACAACCTATTTGATGCTAAGTTTAATTTGGTCAAGAAAAGCTAAAAATTGTTAGTAGCCTATTCACCCCCTCTAGTCAACCATATCGATCCTTTCACCCATAATCTGAGGATTATCCTCATGGCTTCCTAGAAGGCTTATGTCCTTGATGCACCGCTTGTTGACCCACCCGCTCCCGTGTCATCCGAAGACATTAAGAACGCTCGGGAGACACGTTCTGGAGATCACTCAATAGTTTAATGTGCAATGTTGTATGGCCTACAATCGGAACTTCAAAGACGTTCTGAACGTCACGGAGCATTTGAGAAGTTTAGGAGTTGAAGTTTATCTTTGAGAAGAATGCCCAGATCAAGAGGTATGAGACCTTTGATAAGTTCTATGCTTGCAAGATGGTGGAGAATGGGTCTGTCAGTGAACATATACTCAGAATGTCTAGGTATTCGAACCGTCTGGCTGAGTTAGGGATACCCCTTCCGCCGCGGGCGGTCACTGACATAGTTCTTCAATCATTGCCACCTAGCTACAAGAGCTTCATGATGAACTATAACATGGACAAGATGAACAAGTTAGTCGCCGAGCTGTTTGCGATGCTAAAAATCGCTGAGTCTGAAATCCAAAGAGCATCAAGTGTTGATGGTCAATAAAACCACTTGTTTCAAGAAGAATGGAAAGGGCAAGAAGGGTAACTCCAAGAAGAGTGGCAAAGCAGTTGCCCCTCCCATGAAGAAACCCAAGCCAGAAACTGAGTGCTTTCATTGCATGGGAACTGGTCACTAGAAGCGGAATTGCCCCAAGTATCTGGCCGACAATAAGGCAGCCAACACCAAACAAGGTATATATGATATACATTTTATTGATGTGTACCTTACCAACTCTTGTTTTAGTGCCTGGGTATTTGATACTGGTTCGCTTGCTCACATTTGCAACTCAAAACAAGAGCTATAGAATAGGCGAAAGCTGGCTAAGGATGAATTGAAGATGCGCATGGGAAATGGTTCCAAGGTTGATGTGATTGACGTTGGCACGCTTGCTCTTCAATTACCATCAGGATTAGTGATGAACCTAAATAATTGTTATTTCATGCCTGCGTTAAGCATGAACATTATATCTGGATCTTGTTTATTGCGAGACGGTTACTCATTTAAATCAGAGAATAATGGTTGTTCTATTTATATGAGTAATACCTTTCATGGTCATTCACACAATGTGAGGGGATTATTCATATTGAATCTCCATAGTGATGATACACATGTTCATAACATTGATGCCAAAAGATGTAGAGTTGATAATGATAGTACCACTTTCTTGTGTCACTGCCGTTTAGGTCATATTGGTGTAAAATGCATGAAGCTCCATGCCGATGGACTTTTGGGGTCACTTGATTTCGAATCACTTGACACATGTGAACCATGCCTCATGGGTATATTTACTTAATGAAGCACAAGTCTGAAACGTTTGAAAAGTTCAAGCAATTTCAGAGTGAAGTTGAGAATCATCGTAACAAGAAGATTAAATTCCTACGATCTAATCGGGGAGGTGGATATCTGAGTTATGAGTTTGACAGTCACTTAAGACAGTGTGGAATTGTTTCACAATTGACACCGCCTGGAACACCACAGCCTAATGGTGTGTCCGAACATCGTAATCGAACCTTATTAGATATGGTGCGTTCTATGATCTCTCTTGCCGATTTGCCACTATTGTTTTGGGGTTATGCATTAGAGACAGTTACATTCACTTTAAATAGGGCACCATCGAAATCTGTTGTGACGATGCCATTTGAACTTTGGTTTGGCAACAAGCCAAAGTTGTCATTTCTTAAAGTTTGGGGATGCGATGCTTATGTCAAAAAGCTTCAGCCTGAAAAGCTTGAACCCAAAGCGGAGAAATGCGTGTTCATAGGATACCCAAAAGAGACAGTTGGGTATACCTTCTATCTCAGATCCGAAGGCAAAGTGTTTATCTCTAAGAATGGAACATTTCTTGAGAAAGAGTTTCTCTCGATAGAGTTGAGTGGGAGGAAAATAGAACTTTATGAAGTTATTGAACCTTTACTTCAACCAGAGAGTAGCGCAGCGCAGAAAGATGTGTCTCTGGAGCCTGCATCAGTTGAAGAGGAAGTTAATGATGATGATCATGAAGCTTCGGATCAAGTTACTATCGAACCTTGTAGGCCGACAAGGGCATGTACTGCTCCTGAGTGGTATGGCAACCCTGTCTTAGAGGTCATGTTGTTAGAAAACGGTGAACCTATGAGCTATGGAGAAGTGATGATGGGCCCGGATTCCGAGAAATGGTTAGAGGCCATGAAATTCGAGATGGGATCCATGTATGAATAAAAAAGTATGGACTTTGAAAGTATTACCTGAAGGGCGAAAGGCCATTCAGAACAAATGGATCTTTAAGAGGAAGATAGACGTGGACGGTAATGTCACCGTCTATAGAGCTCGAATTGTTGCAAAGGGTTTTTCACAAGTTTGGGGAGTTGACTACGATGAGACCTTCTCACCCATAGCGATGCTTAAGTCCGTCAGAATCATGTTAGCAATAGTTGCATGTTTTGACTATGAAATTTGGCAGATGGATGTCAAAACAGCGTTCCTTAATGGTTTTCTCAAAGAAGAGTTGTATATGATACAACCGGAAGGTTTTGTTGATCCTGAGAATGCTAACAAGGTTTGTAAACTCCATCAATCCATTTATGGACTCGTGCAAGCATCTCAGAGTTGGAATCTGCGCTTTGATGAGGTGATCAAAGCTTACGGGTTTATACAAGTTTACGAAGAAACTTGTATTTACAAGAAAGTGAGTGGGAGCTCTATAGCATTTCTAATATTATATGTGGATGACATATTGTTGATTGGAAACAATATAGAAATTCTAGAAAGCGTGAAGGAATATTTGACTAAGAGTTTTTCAATGAAGGACCTAGGAGAAGCTGCTTTCTTATTAGGCATTAAGATCTATAGAGATAGATCGAGACACTTAATAGGACCTTCACAGAGCACATACCTTGACAAAGTTTTGAAGAAGTTCAAAATGGATCAGTCCAAGAAGGGGTTCTTGCATGTGTTGCAAGGTGTGAAGTTGAGTAAGACTTAATGCCCAATGACTGCAGAAGATAGAGAAAAGATGAGTGTCATCCCCTCAGCTTCAGCCATAGGCTATATCATGTATGCAATGTTGTGCACAAGACCCGATGTCAGCCTTGCCATCAGTATGGCCGGAAGGTTTCAGAGTGATCGGGAATGGACCACTGGACGGCGGTCAAGAATATCCTTAAGTACCTGAAGAGGACTAAGGAAATGTTTCTTGCTTATGGAGGTGATCAAGAGCTCATCGTAAAGGGTTACGTCAATGCAAGCTTTGACACTGATCCGGATGACTCTAAGTTGCAATAAGCTGGTTCAGTTCCAAGCAGAGCGTGGTAGCCAATTCTACATACGAAGTGGAGTACATCGCAGCCTTGGAGGCATCGAAGGAAGGTATCTGGATGAAGGAGTTCATGACAAATCTTGTAGTAATGCCTAGTGCATTGAATCCAATGGATCTATTCTGTGACAACACTGGTTCCATTGCTCTGACCAAGGAACCAAGGTTTTACAAGAGGACCAGACACATAAAGTGACACTTCAATTCCATCCGCAAATATATCAAGGAGGAGGACATAAATATTTGCAAAGTGCGCATGGATCAGAATGTTGCAGACCCACTGACTAAACCTCTTCCAAGGCTAAACATGAACAACACCAGAACTGTATGGGTGTTAAATTCATTACAATGTAAATCACATAGTGATGTGAGCTAGATTATTGACCCTTTTGCAAGTGGGAGACTGTTGGAAATATGCCCTAGAGGCAATAATAAATGGTTATTATTATATTTCCTTGTTCAAGATTATCGTTTATTATCCATGTTTAATTGTATTGATTGGAAACACATTGCATGTGTCGATACATAGATAACACTATGTCCCTAGTATGCCTCTAGTAGACTAGCTCGTTGATCAGAGATGGTCAAGCTTTACTAGCCATGGACATAAGATGTCATTTGATAATGGGATCATGTCATTGGGAGAATGATGTGATGGATAAGACCCAAACTATAAACATAGCATATGATCGTGTCAGTTTATTGCTATAGTTTTCTGCATGTCAAGTATTCGTTCCTATGACCATGACATCATGCAACTCACTGATACCGAAGTAGTACCTTGTGTGTATCAAACATCGCCATGTAACTGGGTGACTATAAAGATGCTCGATAGGTTTCTCCGAGGGTGTCTATTGTGTGGGCATGGATCAAGACTGGGATTTGTTACTCTGCGTGACGGAGAGGTATCTCAGGGCCCACTCAGTAATACAATATCACGACAAGCCTTGCAAGCGATGTGACTAAAGTTTTAGTCACGGGATCTTATATTACATAATGAGTAAAGAGACTTGTTGGTAACGAGATTGAACTAGGTATAAAGATACCGATGATCAACTCTCGGGCAAGTAAAATACCGAAGAACAAAGGGAACACCATACGGGATTAACTGAATCCTTGACATAGAGGTTCAACCGATAAAGATCTTCATAGAATATGCAGGAACTGTTGGAAATATGACCTAGAGGCAATAATAAATTAGTTATTATCATATTTCCTTGTTCATGCTAATCGTTTATTATCCATGCTATAATTGTATTGATCGGAGACTTAGATGCATGTGTGGATACATAGACAAAACCATGTCCCTAGTATGCCTCTAATAGACTAGCTCGTTGATCAAAGATGGTTAAGGTTTCCTAGCCATTGACATGAGATGTCATTTGATAACGGGATCACATCATTAGGAGAATGATGGGATGGATAAGACCCAAACTACAAACGTAGCATATGATCGTGTCAGCTTATTGCTACTGTTTTCTGTATGTCAAGTATATGTTCCTATGACCATGAGATCATGCAACTCACTGACACCGTAGGAGTGCCTTGTGTGTATCAAACGTTGCAACGTAACTGGGTGACTATAAAGGTGCTCTACAGGTATCTCCGAGGGTGTCTGTTGGGTTGGCATGGATCAGGACTGGGATTTGTTACTCCGTGTGACGGAGAGGTATCTCAGGGCCCACTTGGTAATACAACATCATAATAAGCCTTGCAAGCAATGTGACTAAGTGTTGGTCATGGGATCTTGTATTATGGAACATGTAAAGAGACTTTCCGGTAACGAGGTTGAACTAGGTATGGAGATACCGACGATCGAATCTCGGGCAAGTAACATACCGAAGAACAAAGGGAACATCATACGGGATGAACTAAATCCTTGACATAGAGGTTCGACCGATAAAGATCTTCGTAGAATATGTAGGAACCAATATGGGCATCCAGGTCCCGCTATTGGTTATTGACCATAGAGGTGTCTCGGTCATGTCTACATAGTTCTCGAACCTGCAGGGTCTGCACACTTAAGGTTTGGTGATGTTTCGGTAGTATAGAGTTATCTATGGTGGTGACCGAAGGTTGTTCGGAGTTCCGGATGAGATCCCGGACGTCACAGGAGCTCCGGAATGGTCTGGAGGTAAAGATTGATATATAGGAAGTCCCATTTTGGTCGCCGGAAAAGTTTCGGACTAATCGGTAATGTACCGGGAGTGCCGGTAGTGTACCGGGAGACCACCGGGAGGGGTATTTCGACCCAAGAAGCTTCATGCGCTATGGGATAGTAAATACCAGCCTTTTGTGGGCTGGTGGAAGTCCCACACAAGGCCCATGCGGCTGGGAGAAAATCCCAAAGGGAAAAAGGTGGAAAAAGGCCAAAAAGGAGGAATCCTAGTCCTACTAGGATTGGGGGAGGAGTCCTCCTCTCCTCCGCACTTTGGCCGACCCAAGGGCTGTCTTTTTGGCAGCCAAGCCTCCTCCTCCTCTCCTCCTATATATACTAGAGGATTTTAGGGTTTTGGCATAGAATTTTTAGCCACGTGCTACCCGTTCCTCTAGTGCATAGTTTCTCCTCTAGGTCAGTTTTCTAGAGTGCTTAGGCGAAGCCCTGCCGGAATAGCTCCACCACCATCGCCGGAGCGCCGTCACGCTGCCGAACAACTCTTATACCTCTCCACTCCCTCTTGTTGGATCAAGAAGGCGGAGATCGTCATCGAGTTGTACGTGTGCTGAACGCGAAGGTGCCGTCCGTTCGGCGCTAGATCGGAAGGACCGTGATCAAGATCGCGAGACGGATCGTGATGAGTTCGTGGGACGAATCATGATGAGTTCGCGGGACGGATCGTGATGAGATCGCGGGATGGATTGTGATGAGTTCACTGGACGGATCGTGATTGGATCACGGGACGGATCGTGACGAGATCGCGGGATGCTCGGTGATTTGGATCGCGAAGACGTTCGACTACACCAACCGCGTTTCTTAACGCTTCCCGCTTAGCGATCTACAAGGGTACGTAGATCCACTCTCCCTCTCGTAGATGCGCATCACCATGGATAGATTTTTCGTGTGCGTAGGAAAATTTTGGTTTCCCATGCGACGTTTCCCAACAGTGGCATCAGGAGCTAGGTCTATGTGTAGATGAGATCTCGAGTAGAACACAAAAGGTTTGTTGGCGTTGATGCTTAGATTGCTTCCTTCCTTGGTCGGATTTTGGTTCAGCGGTATTGTGAGATGAAGCGGCCCGGACCAACATTACTCGTACGCTTACGAGAGACCGGTTCCCTCGACCGCAACTTGTTGCATAGGTGGCTTGCGGGTGCGAGTTTCTCTCACTTTAGTTGGATCTGATTCGACAAAGGCGGTCCTTGAGAAGGTTGAAAAGCAACTAGTGTATCACCGTTGTGTTTTTTGCGTAGATGAGAATTGTTCTTGCTAGATACCCGTAGCAGCCACGTAAAACATGCAACAACAATTAGAGGACGTCTAACTTGTTTTTGCAGGGTATGTTGTGATGTGATATGGCCAATTACATGATGTGATATATGTGATGTATGAGATGATCATGTGATGTATAGATTATCACGACTTGCATGTCGATGAGTACGGTAACCGGCAGGAGCCATATGGTTGTCTTTAATTATTGTATGACCTGCGTGTCAATCATTAAGCACTATTTAATGCTTTACTTTATCGCTAAACGGTAGCAATAGTAGTAGAAGCATGGTGGGCGCGACTACCCCGATGGCGACGCGTTGATGGAGATCAAGATGATGGAGATCATGGTGTCACGTCGGTGACGATGGAGATCTTGCCGGTGCTTTCATGATGGAGATCAAAAGCACAAGTTCATGGCCATATCATGTCACTTATGATTTGCATGTGATGTTAATCCTATTATGCACCTTGTTATGCTTAGGACGACGGTAGCATTATAAGGTGATCCCTCACTTAATTTCAAGATAAATTGTGTTCTCCCCGAGTTTGCACCGTTGTGGAAGTTCTTCGTGTCGAGACACCACGTGATGATCTGGTGTGATAGACTCTACGTTCACATACAACGGGTGCAAGCCAGTGTTGCACATGCAGAACACTCGGGTTAAACTTGACGAGACTAGCATGTACAAACATGGCCTCGGAATACAAGAGACCGAAAGGTCAAACATGAGTCATATAGTAGATATGATCAACATCATGATGTTCACCATTGTAACCACCTCATCTCACGCGATGATCGGACTTGGGTTGGTGAATTTGGATCATGTATCACTCGAATGACCAGAGGGATGTCAATTTGAGTGGGAGTTCTTAAGTAATATGATTAATTGAACTCATTATCATGAACATAGTCAGTAGTGTGTTTGCAAATTATGTTGTAGATTACTTGCTCGCGCTGTAGCTCCCTTGAATTTTTATATGTTCCTTGAGAAATAGAGTTGAAAGATGATGGTAGCAATATTGCTGACTGGCTCGGTGATCTGAGGATTGTCCTCATTGCTGCACAGAAGGCTTATGTCCTTAATGCACCGCTCGGTGCGCCAACCCCTCTAGCGTTGTCTGTAGATGTTGTGAACATCCGACAGGCACGTTCTGATGACTACTTGATAGTTTAGTGCGTCATGCATTACGACTTAGAATTGAGGCTCCGAAACGTTTTGAACGTCACGGAACATATGAGATGTTCTAAGAGCTGAAATTAGGATCTCAGGCTCGTGCCCGTTTTGCGAGATATGAGATCTCCAACAAGATTCTTTGCCTGTAATATGACAGAGAATAGCTCAATCATTGAGCATGTGCTCAGATTGTCTGGGTGCTACAATCGCTTGAATCGAGTGGGAGTTGATCTTCCAGATAAGATAGTGATTGATATAGTTCTCCAAGTCACTGTCACTAAGCTACTAGAACTTGGTGATGAACTATAAAATGCCAGGGATATCAATAATGATCCCTAAGCTGTTCGCGATGTTTGACACCGCGAAGGTAGAAATCAAGAAGGAGCGTCAAGTGTTGATGGTTAGTCAAACCACTAGTTTCGAGAAGGGCAGGAGCAAGGAGGGAAAACTTCATGGATATCAAGTAAGTTTCTGCTCTAGTGAAGCAACCCAAAGTTGAACCCAAACCCGAGACTAAGTGCTTCGATTATGAGGAGAGCGGTCGCTGAAGCGAAACAACCCTAGATACTTGGTAGATAACAAGGCTGGCAACGTCAATAGAAGTATATTTGATATAGATTTTATTGATGTGTACCTTGCTAGTACTCCTAGTAGCACCTGGGTATTGGATACCGGTTCGGTTGCTAAATGGTAGTAACTCGAAATAAAAGCTACGGAATAAACGGAGAACTAGCTAAGGGTGAGGTGACGATGTGTGTTGGAAGTATTTCCAAGGTTGATGTGATTGACATCGCACGCTCTCTCTACCTTCGGGATTAGTAACAAACCTAAATAAGTGTTATTTGGTGTTTTGCGTTGAGCATGAACGTGATTAGATCGTGTTTATTGCAACACAGTTATTCATTTAAGTTAGAGAATAATGGTTATTCTGTTTACATGAATAATACCTTCAATGGTTATGCACCTAGTGAGAATGGTTTGTTGAATCTTGATCGTAGTAATACACATGTTCATAACATTGATGCCAAAAGATGCAAAGTTAATAATGATAGTACCACATACTTGTGGCACTGCCGCTAAATGTCATATTGGTATAAAACACATGAAGAAACTCCATGCTGATGGAGCTTTGGACTCTTTCGATTTCGAATCGGTTGAGACATGCGAACCATGCCTCTTGTTCAAAGATGACTAAGGACCCCGTTTTCTGGTTTGACGGAGTGGGCAAGTGATTTATTGGAAATGATACATGTTGATGTATGCAATCCAATGAGTCTTGTAGCGTGCGGTGGATATCATTATTTTCTTACCTTCACTGATGATTTGGGTAGATATAGTGTATGTTTACTTAATGAAACACAAGTCTGAATCGTTTGAAAAGTTCAAGCAAATTCAGAGTGAAGTTTAAGATCATCGTGACAAGAAGATAAAAATATCTGCGATATGATCATGGAGGTGAATATCTGAGTTACGAGTTTGGCATACAACTTTAGACAGTGTGAAAGTTGTTTCACAACACACGCCACCTGGAACACCATAGTGTGATGGTATGTCCGAACGTCATAGTCGTGCTCTATTGGATATGGTTAAATGTTATGATGTCTCCTATCGTTTTGCTACTATAATTTTGGGGTTGTGCATTAGAGACAACTACATTAACTTTACATAGGGCACCATCTAAATCCGTTGAGATGACACCGTGTGAATTATGGTTTGATAGAAACCTAAGCTGTCAATTCTTAATGGCTGGGGCTGCAACACTTATGTGAAAAAGGGTTTTTCACCTAATGAGCTCGAACCCAAAGCGAACAAATGCATCTTCATA
This sequence comes from Hordeum marinum, assembly GCA_022496015.1. Classification (NCBI taxonomy): domain Eukaryota; kingdom Viridiplantae; phylum Streptophyta; class Magnoliopsida; order Poales; family Poaceae; genus Hordeum; species Hordeum marinum. The sequence continues at coordinate 150,399,542 of CM039674.1, forward strand.
GAATACCCTAAAGACAGTTGGGTAAACCTTCTATCTCAGATCCAAGCATAAAATATTTGTTGCTAAAACTGGGTCCTTTCTCGAGAAAGAGTTTCTCTCGAAATAATTGAGTGGGAGGAACATAGAACTTGATGAGGTTATTGAACCTTTGTTCAACCAGAGAGTAGCACAGCGCAGGAAGATGTTTCTGTGAAGCCTACGTTAGTTGAAGAGTAAGTTAATGATGATGATCATGAAGCCTCGGATCAAGTTACTATCAAACCTCGTAGGTCGACATGGATGTGTACTGCTCTTGAGCGGTACGACAACCCTTTATTGGAGGTCATGTTGTTGGACAATGATGAACCTACGAGCTATGGAGAAGCGATGATGGACCCGGATTCCGACAAATGGTTAGAGGCCATGAAATCCGAGAAAGGATCCATGTATGAAAACCAAGTATAGACTTTGGTAGACTTGCTCATTGGACGGCAGGTCGTTGAGTACAAATGGATGTTTAAAATGGTAAATGTCACCATTTGTAAAGCTCGACTTGTTGCAAAGAAGTTTACGACAAGTTCAAGGAGTTGACTACGATGAGACTTTCTCACTCGTAGCGATGCTATAGTCTGTTGGAATTATGTTAGCAGTTGCTGCATTTTTCAATTATGAAATCTGGCAGATGGATGCCAAAACATCGTTTCCTTCCTTAAGGAAAGGTTGTATGAGATACAACTAGAAGGTTTTGTCAGTCCTAAGGATGCTAAAAGGTGTGCAAGCTTCAGTGATTCTTCTATGAACTGAAGCAAGCATCTCGGAGTTGGAATATACATTTTGATGAGGTGATCAAAGTTTTTAAATCTGTACAAAGTTTACGAGAAACTTGCATTTACAATAAAGTGAGTGGGAGCACTATAGAGTTTCTGATAAGTATATGTGTATGACATATTGCTATTCGGAAATGATGTAGAATTTCTGGAGAGCATAAACGGTTGTTTGAAAAGAGTTCTTTCAAACGAAGACCTGGATAAAGCTACCTAATTGTTGATCATCAAGATCTATAAAGATAGATCAAGATGTTTGATAAGACTTTCAATGAGTACATACCTTGACAAGATTTTGAAAGAGTTAAAAATGGATTAGTCAGAGAGAAGTGTTCTCGCCTAATTTATAAGGTGTGAAGTTAAGTGGGACTCAAAGCTCGACAACGGTAGAAGAAAGAGAAAGGATGAATGTCGTCCCCTATGCCTTAGCCATAGGCTCTATATTATGCCATGTTGTGTACCACACTTGGTGTGTGCCTTGCCATGAGTCAGTCAAGGGGTACAAAAGTGATCCAGGAGTGGATCACTGGACAGCGGTCAAGATTATCCTTAGTGACTAATAGACTAGGGAGATGGTTCTCGATTATGGAGGTGATAAAGAGTTCGTCGTAAAGAGTTACATCGATGCAAGCTTTAACACCAATCCGGATGACTCGTAGTAGCAATCTGGATACGTATAGTGGAGCAGCCATTTGGAATAGTACCAAGTGAGTGTGGTAGCAGTGTTTACGGTTTGACAAAGAGATTTGCAAAGTACACTCGCATCTGAATGTCGCAGACTCGTCGACTATCAGACCTCTCTCACATGCAAAGCATGATCGAGCCCCAGAACTCATTGGGTGTTAGATTCATAACAATGCGTATCACATGGTGATGTGAACGAGATTATTGACTCTAGTGCAAGTGGGAGACTCTTGGAAATATGCCCTAGAGGCAATAATAAATTAGTTATTATCATATTTCCTTGTTCATGATACTCGTTTATTATCCATGCTATAATTGTATTGATCGGAGACTTAGATGCATGTGTGGATACATAGACAAAACCATGTCCCTAGTATGCCTCTAATAGACTAGCTCGTTGATCAAAGATGGTTAAGGTTTCCTAGCCATTGACATGAGATGTCATTTGATAACGGGATCACATCATTAGGAGAATGATGGGATCGATAAGACCCAAACTACAAATGTAGCATATGATCGTGTCAGTTTATTTCTACTGTTTTCTACATGTCAAGTATATGTTCCTATGACCATGAGATCAAGCAACTCACTGACACCGAAGGAGTGCCTTGTGTGTATCAAACGTCGCAATGTAACTGGGTGACTATAAAGGTGCTCTACAGGTATCTCCAAGGGTGTCTGTTGGGTTGGCATGGATCAAGACTGGGATTTGTTACTCCGTGTGACGGAGAGGTATCTTAGGGCCCACTCGGTAATACAACATCATAATAAGCCTTGCAAGCAATGTGAATAAGTGTTGTTCACGGGATCTTGTATTACGGAACGAGTAAAGAGACTTGCCGGTAACGAGGTTGAACTAGGTATGGAGATACCGACGATCGAATCTCGGGCAAGTAACATACCGAAGAACAAAGGGAACATCATACGTGATTAACTGAATCCTTGACATAGAGGTTCGACCGATAAAGATCTTCGTAGAATATGTAGGAACTAATATGGGCATCCAGGTCCCGCTATTGGTTATTGACTGTAGAGGTGTCTCGGTCATGTTTACATAGTTCTCGAACCCGTAGGGTCTGCACACTTATGGTTTGGTGACGTTTCGGTAGTATAGAGTTATGTATGGTGGTGACCGAAGGTTGTTCGGAGTCCCTAATGAGATCCAGGACGTCACGAGGAGCTCTGGAATGGTCCGGAGGTAAAGATTGATATATAGGAAGTCCCATTTTGGTCGCCAGAAAAGTTTCGGGCTAATCGGTAATGTACCGGGAGTGCCGGTAATGTACCGGGAGACCACCGGGAGAGGTATTTCGACCCAAGAGGCTTCATGGGCTGTGGGAGAGTAAATAGCAGCCTTTTGTGGGCTGGTGGAAGTCCCACACAAGGCCCATGCGGCTTGGAGAAAAAGCCCAAAGGGAAAAAGGTGGAAAAAGGCCAAAAAAAGGAGGAATCCTAGTCCTACTAGGATTGGAGGAGGAGTCCTCCTCTCCTCCCCACTTTGGCCGACCCAAGGGCTGTATTTTTGGCAGCCAAGCCTCCTCCTCCTCTCCTCCTATATATATTAGAGGATTTTAGGGTTTTGGCATAGAATTTTCAGCCACGTGCTATCCGTTCCTCTAGTGCATAGTTTCTCCTCTAGATCGGTTTTCTGCAGTGCTTAGGTGAAGCCCTGTCGGAATAGCTCCACCACCATCGCCGTAGCACCGTCACGCTGCCGGAGAACTCTTCTACCTCTCCGCTCCCTCTTGCTGGATCAAGAAGGCGGAGATCGTCATCGAGTTTTACGTGTGCTGAATGCGGAGGTGTCGTCCGTTCGCGCTAGATCGGAAGGACCGTGATCAAGATCGGGAGACGGATCGTGATGAGTTCGCGGGACGAATCGTGATGAGTTCGCAGGACGGATCATGATGAGATCACGGGATGGATCATGATGAGTTCACGGGACGGATCGTGATTGGATCGCGGGACGCTCGGTGATTTGGATTGCGAAGACGTTCGACTACACGAACCGCGTTTCTTAACGCTTCCCGCTTAGCGATATACAAGGGTACGTAGATCCACTCTCCCTCTCGTAGATTCTCATCACCATGGATAGATCTTGCGTGTGCATAGGAAATTTTTTGTTTCCCATGTGACGTTTCCCAACAGGAACCAATATGGGCATCCATGTCCCGCTATTGGTTATTGACCGTAGAGGTGCGTCGGTCATATCTACATAGTTCTTGAACCCGCAGGGTCTACACACTTGACATTTCGATAGTATTGAGTTATATATGTTGGTGACTAAAGGTTGTTCGGAGTCTCGGATGTGATCCAGGACGTCACGAGGAGCTCCGAAATGGTCAGGGTTAAAGATTGATATATAGGAAAGTGGTGTTTGAACACCGGAAAAGTTTCGGGCATTTCCGACAGTGTACCAGGAGTGACGAATGGGTTCTAGGGGACCACTAAGTGGGGCCAATACATCCCAATGGGGCCACATGGGCCTTAGTAGTGGCGCACCAGCCCCTGGTGGGCTAGGCAGCCAGCCCAAGAAGGCCTATGCGCGGGAGGAGGAGTAAGGGCGAAGTAGGAAAGGAATGCTACTAGGAGTCCACCTCCCTTGTGGGAGGGGGACTCCTCCCCTCTAGCTTCGGCCAAAGCCCTCCTTGTAGGACGGGCTAGGCTGCCTCCTCTCCTCTCCATCTTATATATACTAAGGGTTTTTAGGGCATCCCCCAACCCTAAATTCCATGTGCTTCCCTCTTCTTCCTCTAGATCGTTTCTCCTCTAGATTAGTTCGGCGGAGCTTGGCAAAGCCCAACCGGATTAGTTCACCACAACCGCCACCGCGTTGTTGTGTTGCCAGAGAACTCATCTACCTCTCTGCCCCTCTTGCTGGATCAAGAAGGCGGAGATCATCATCGAGTTGTACATGTGCTGAACGTGGAGGCGCCGTTCGTTCGGCTCTAGATCGGGACGCTCGGCGATTTGGACCGCGGGACGCTCGGCAATTTGGATCACGAAGACGTTCGACTATATAAACCGCGTTTCTTAATGCTTACCGCTTAGAGATCTACAAGGGTATGTAGATCCACTCTCCTTCTAATAGATGCTCATCACCATGGATAGATCTTGCGTGTGCATAAGATTTTTTTGTTTCACATGCAACGTTCCCAAACATTATGCCCATGTATGGCTAGCCCTATTGGGGAACATAGTAATAAATCAAAAAAAATCCTACGTGTCACCAAGATCAATCTAGGAGATGCTAGCAATGATAGAGAGGGATTCATCTTCATACCCTTGAAGATCGCTAAGTGGAAGCGTTGCAAAGAACATGGTTGATGGAGTCGTACTCGCGGTGATTCAAATGGCGGAAGATCCGATCCAAACGCCGAACGGACGGCGCCTCCGTGTTCAACACACGTACAGCCCCGGGACGTCTCCTTCTTCTTGATCCAGCAAGGGGAAGGAGAAGTTGAGGGAGAGCTCCGGCAGCACGACGACGTGGTAGCGGTGGAGCTCGTGGTTCTCCAGCAGAGCTTCGCCAAGCACTACGGAGGAGGAGGTGTATGAGGGGGAAGGGCTATGCCAGGGGCAAGGGGTGCACCTCCCATGCGCCTACCCACTATATATAGGGGTGGAGGGGGGCTGGTTTCTTTCCCTCCAAGTCCATTGGGGCATTGTCAAAGGTGGGAGGAAAGAAATCCCATCCTTTCCCTTCCCCACCGATTGTTATCCCCCCTTTTTAGGGATCTTGATCTTATCCCTTCAGGATATGATCTTATTCCTTCTAAGGGGAGATCTTGGTGCGCCTTGACCAAGGGTGCGGGGGCTTTCCCCACTACCCACGTTCATGTGGGTCCCCCCATGTAGGTGGGCCCTACTCCGGTATCTTCTAGAACCTTCCTAGTATAATACCAAAAAATCCCGAGCATTTTCTAGTGGCCAAAATAGGACTTCCCATACATAAATCTTCACCTCCAGACCATTCCAGAACTCCTTGTGGTGTCCGGGATCTCATCAAGGACTCCGAACAACTTGTGGTAACCACATACAATTCCAATTACAACTCTCGCGCCACCGAACCTTAAGTGTGTAGACCCTACGGGTTCGGGAACCATGTAGACATGACCAAGACACCTCTCTGAACAATAACCAATAGCGGGATCTGGATACCCATATTGGCTCCCACATGTTCCACGATGATCTCATCGGATGAACCATGATGTCATGGATTCAATTAATCCCATATACAATTCCCTTTGTCCATCGGTATGTTACTTGCCCGAGATTCGGTCGTTGGTATCCCTATACCTTGTTCAATCTCGTTTCTGGGAAGTCTCTTTACTCGTTCCATAACACATGATCCCTTGACTAACGCCTTAGTCACATTGAGCTCATTATGATGATATATTACCGAGTGGGCCCAGAGCTACCTCTCCGTCGCACGGAGTGACAAATCCCAGTCTCGATCCATGCCAACCCAACAGAAACTATCGGAGACACCTATAGTGCACCTTTATAGTCACCCAATTACGTTGTGACCTTTTATACACCCAAAGCATTCCTATGGTATCCGGAAGTTGCACAATCTCATGGTCTAAGGAAATGATACTTGATATTAGAAAAGCTCTAGCAGACGAACTACACGATCTTCTGCTATGCTTAGGATTGGGTCTTGGCCATCACATCATTCTCCTAATGATGTGATCCCATTACCAACGACACCCAATGTCCATGGTCAGGAAACAATGACCATCTATTGATCAATGAGTTAGTCAACTAGAGGCTCACTAGGGACATGGTGTGGTCTATGTATTCACACATGTATTACGATTTCCGGTTAATACAATTATAGCATGAACAATATACAATTATCACGAACAAGGAAATATAATAATAACCATTTTATTAATGCCTCTAGGGCATATTTCGAATAGTCTCCCACTTGCACTAGAGTCAATAATCTAGTTCACATCACCATGTGATTTACATTGTTATGAATCCAACACCCAATGAGTTCTGGGGTTCGATCGTGCTTTGCATGTGAGAAAGGTCATTAGTCAATGGGTTTGCGACATTCAGATATGTGTGTACTTTGCAAATCTCTATGTCATATTGTAGACACTGCTACCACACTCCACTTGGAGCTATTCCAAATGGCTTCTTCACTACACGTATCCGGATTGCTACTTAGAGTCTCCGGATTGGTGTTCAAGCTTGCATCGACGTAACCCTTTACGACGAACTCTTTATCACCTCCATAATCGAGAAATATTTCCTTAGTCCTCTAGTTACTAAGGATAATCTTGACCGCTGTCGAGTGATCCACTCTTGGATCACTCTTGTACCCCTTGACAGACTCATGGGAAGGCACACATAGGTGCGGTACACAGCATGTCATACTATATAGAGCCTATGGATAAGGCATAGGGGACGACCCTCGTCCTTTTTATTTCTTCTATCGTGGTCAAGCTTTGAGTCTCACTCAACTCCACACCTTACAAACCAGGCAAGAGCTCCTTCTTTGACTGATCCATTTTGAACTCTTTGAAAATCTTGTCTAGGTATGTACTCATTGAAAGTCTCATCAAGCATCTTTATCTATAGATCTTGATGGCCAACAATTAGGTAGCTTTATCGAGGTCTTCCTTTGAAAAACTCTTTTCAAACAACTATTTATGCTTTCTAGAAATTCTACATCATTTCTGATCAATAATATGTCAACCACATATAATTATCAGAAATTCTATAGTGCTCCCACTCACTTTCTTGTAAATACAAGTTTCTAGTAAACTTTGTATACACCCAAAAACTTTGATCACCTCATCAAAGCGTATATTCCAACTCTGAGATGCTAGCTCCAGCCCATAGAAGGATTGTTGGAGCTTGTACACCTTTTAGCGTCCTTAGGACTGACAAAATCTTCTGGTTGTATCACATACAACCTTTCCTCATGTAAACCGTGAAGGAAACGATGTTTTGACATCCATCTGCCAGATTTTATAATTGAAAAATGCAGCAACTGCTAACATAATTCCAATAGACTTTTAGCATCGCTACGGGTGAGAAAGTCTCATCGTAGTCAACTCCTTGAACTTGGCAGAAAATTCTTTGATATAAGTCGAGATTTATAAATGGTGACATTCACCATCAACGTGTGTCTTCATCCTAAAGGTCCGTTTGTACTCAACGACCTACCGTTTAACTGGCAAGTCTACCAAAGTCCATAGTTGGTTTTCATACATGGATCCTTTCACGGATTTCATGGCCTCTAACCATTTGTTGGAATCCAGACCCATCATCGCTTCTTCATAGTTCGTAGGTTCATCATTGTCCAACAACATCACCTTCAAGACAGGGTTGTCATACCACTCAGGAGCAGTACGCGTCCTTGTCAACCTAGGAGGTTCGATAGTAACTTGATCAGAAGCTTCATGATCATCATCATTAATTTCCTTTTCAACTGATGTAGGTTCCACAGAAACATCTTTCTGCACTGCGCTACTCTCTGGTTGAAAACAAAGGTTCAACAACCTCATCAAGTTCTATCTTCCTCCCACTCAATTCTTTTGAGAGAAACTCTTTCTGAAGAAAGGACCCGGTTTTAGCAACAAATACTTTGCACTCGGATCTAAGATAGAGGTTATACCCAACTGTTCTTAGGGTATCCAATGAAGTTGCACTTTTCTGCTCTGGGTTCGAGCTTATCAGACATAAGTGTCGCATTCCCAATCTCCGAGAAATGACATCTTAGGTTTCTATCAAACCATAATTCATACGGTGTCATCTCAATGGATATATATGGTGCCCTATTTAAAGTGAATGTAGTTGTCTCTAATGCATAACCCCAAACCGATAGTGGAAAAACGATAAGAGACATCATAGTATGCTCCATGTCCAATAGAGCACGACTACGACGTTCGGACACACCATCACACTATGGTGTTCCAGGTGGCATGAGTTGTGAAACAACTACCACATTGTCTTAAGTTGTATACCAAACTCATAACTCAGATATTCACCTCCACGATCATATCATAGTCATTATTATCTTCTTGTCACGATGATCTCAAACTTCACTCTGAATTTTCTTGAACTTTTCAAACGTTTCAGACTTGTGTTTCATTAATTAAATATGCACATATCTACTCAAATTATCAGTGAAGGTTAGAAAATAACGATATCCACCGCACGCTACAACACTCATTGGACCACATACGTCGACATGTATTATTTCCAATAAGTTACTAGACCACTCCATCATACCAAAAATGAGGTCTTTAGTCATCTTGCCCATGAGGCATGGTCCGCATGTCTCAACCGATTCGAAATCGAATGAGTCCAAAGATCCATCAGCATGGAGTTTCTTCATGCGATTTATACCAATATGACATTTAGCGGCAGTGCCACAAGTATGTGGTACTATCATTATTAACTTTGTATCTTTTGGTATCAATGTTATGAACATGTGTATTACTACGATCAATATTCAACAAACCATTCCCATTGGGTGCATGACCATTGAAGGCATTATTCATGTAAACAGAATAACCACTATTATCTAACTTAAATGAATAACCGTATTCCACTAAACACGATCTAATCACAGTCATGCTCAATGCAAACACCAAATAACATTTATTTAGGTTTATCACTAATCCCGAAGGTAGGGAGAGCATGCGATGGTGATCACATCAACCTTGGAAACACTTCCAATACACATCGTCACCTCACCCTTAGTTACCCTCCATTGATTCCGTAGATTTTATTTCAAGTTACCAAGATTTAGTAACTAAACCGGTATCTAATACCCAGGTGTTACTAGGAGTATTACCAAGGTACACATCAATAATATGTATATCAAATATACTTCTGTCGATGTTGCCAGCCTTCTTATCTACCAAGTATCTAGGGTTGTTCCGCTTCAGCGACCGTTCTCCTCATAACAGAAGCACTTAGTCTCGGGTTTGGATTCAACCTTGGGTTTCTTCACTCAAGCAGCAACTGGCTTGACATCGATGAAGTTTCCCATCTTGCCCTTGCCCTTTGTGAAACTAGTGGTTTTACTAACCATCAACACTTGATGCTCCTTCTTGATTTCTACCTTCGTGGTGTCAAACATCGCGAATAGCTTAGGGATCATTATTTCCATCCCTGGCATTTTATAGTTCATCGACGCTCTAGTAGCTTAGTGACACTGACTTGGAGAACTATATCGATCACCATCATATCTGGAAGATCTACTCCCACTCGATTCAAGCGATTGTAGTACCCAGACAATCTAAGCACATGCTCACCGATTGAGCTATTATCCTTCATCTTGCAGGCAAAGAATCTTGTTGGAGGTCTCATTCCTCTCAACACGGTCTCATACCTCTCAACATAGGAATGAGCCTGAGATCCCAATTTCAGCTCTTAGGACATCTCATATGTTCCATGATGTTCAAAACGTTTTGGAGGCTCAGTTCTAAGCCGTAATGCATGACGCACTGAACTATCAAATAGTCATCAAAACGTGCCTATCAGATGTTCACAACATCTATAGATGATGCTTGAGAGGGTGGCGCACTGAGTGGTGCATTAAGGACATAAGCCTTCTGTGCAGCAATGAGGTAAATCCTCAGATCATGGACCAAGTCCGCATTATTGCTACCATCATATTTCAACATACTTTTCTCTAGGAATGTATCAATGAAATAGGGGAGCTACAACATGAGCTATCTACAACATATTTTGCAAAGACACTTTGACTATGTTCATGATAATTAAGTTCATCTAATCAAATTATTTAATGAACTCCCACTCAGATAGACATCCCTCTAGTCATCTAAGTGATACATGATCCACATCGACTAGGCCGTGTCCGATCATCACGTGAGACGGACTAGTCATCAATGGTGAACATCTCCATGTTGATCGCATCTACTATACGACTCATGTTCGACCTTTCGGGCTCTCGTGTTCCAAGGCCTTGTCTGTACATGCTAGGCTCGTCAAGTCAACCTAAGTATTTCGCATGTGTAAATCTGGCTTACACCCGTTGTATGCGAACGTTAGAATCTATCACACCCAATCATCACGTGGTGCTTCGAAACAACGATCCTTCGCAACGGTGCACACTTCGGAGGAACACATTTCTTGAAATTTTAGTGAGGGATCATCTTATTTATGCTACAGTCGTGCTAAGCAAATAAGATGTAAAAGCATGATAAACAGCACATGCAAATCATAAAGTGACATGATATGGCCAATATCATCTTGCGCCTTTGATCTCCATCTTCGGGGCGCGGCATGATCACCATCGTCACCGGCATGACACCATGATCTCCATAATTGTGTCTTCATGAAGTTGTCTCGCCAACTATTACTTCTACTACTATGGCTAACAGTTAGCAATAAAGTAAAGTAATTACATGGCGTTTTTGATTGACACGCAGGTCATACAATAAATTAAGACAACTCCTATGGCTGCTACCGGTTTTCATACTCATCGACATGCAAGTCGTGATTCCTATAAAAGAACATGATCAATCTTATACATCACATATATTTCATCACATCCTTTGGGTCATATCACATCATATAGCATACCCTGCAACAACAAGTTAGATGTCCTCTAATTGTTGTTGCAAGTTTTACGTGGCTGCGATGGGTTTCAATCAAGAACATTTCTTACCTACGCAAAAGCCACAACGGTGATATGCCAATTGCTATTTACCCTTCATAAGGACCCTCGTCATCGAATCCGATTCGACTAAAGTGGGAGAGACAGACACCCGCTAGCCACCTTATTCAACAAGTGCATGTCAGGCGGTGGAACCAGTCTCACGTAAGCATACATGTAAAGTTGGTCTAGGCCGCTTCATCCCACAATGCTGTCGAATCAAGATAGGACTAGTAACGGCAAGAAAATTGACCAAATCGTCGCCCACAACTACTTGTGTTCTACTCGTGCATAGAATCTATGCATAGACCTAGCTCATGATGCCACTGTTGGAGAACAAAGTAATAAATCCAAAAAAAATCTACGTCTCACAAAGATCAATCTAGGAGATGCTAGCAACGAGAGAGAGGGAGTTCATTTTCATACCCTTGAAGATCGCTAAGCGGAAGCATTGCAAAGAACGCGGTTGATAGAGTCGTACTCGCGGCGATTCAAATCGTGGAAGATCCGATCAAAATGCCGAACGTACAACGCCTCCACGTTCAACACACATACAACATGGGGATGTCTCCTCCTTCTTGATCCAGCAAGAGGGGAGGAGAAGTTGAGGGAGAGCTCTGGCAGCACGACGGCGTGGTAGTGATGGAGCTCGTGGTTCTTCGTTAGAGCTTCACCAAGCACTACGGAGGAGGAGGTGTAGGAGGGGGAAGGGCTGCGCCAGGGGCAAGGGGTGTAGATCACATGCGCCTACCCACTATATATAGGGGTGGAGGGGGCTGGTTTCTTGACCTCCAAGTCCATTGGGGCGTTGGCAAAGGTGGGAGGAAAGAAATCCCATCCTTTCCCTTCCCCACCGATTGTTATCCCCCCTTTTGAGGGATCATTATCTTATCCCTTCGGGATGTGATCTTATTCCTTCTAAGGGGAGATCTTGGTGTGCCTTGACCAAGGGTGTGGGGCCTTTCCCCCACTAACCATGTTCATGTGGCTCCCCCCATGCAGGTGGGCCCCACTCCAAAAGCTTCTAGAACCTTCCCGATACAATACCAAAAAATCCCAAACATTTTACGGTGGCCAAAATAGGACTTCCCATATATAAATCTTTACCTCCGAACCATTCAGGAACTCCTCGTGACGTCTGGGATCTCATCCGGGACTCCGAACAAATTTTGGTAACCACATACAATCCCCATTACAACTCTAGCGCCACCGAACCTTAAGTGTGTAGACCCTACGGGTTCAGGAACCATGCAGACATGACCGAGACACCTCTCCGACCAATAACCAATAGTGGGATCTGGATACCCATATTGGCTCCCATATGTTCCACGATGATCTCATCGGATGAACCATGATGTAGGGGATTCAATTAATCCCGTATACAATTCCCTTTGTCCATCGGTATGATACTTGTTCGAGATTCGATCGTCGGTATGCCTATACCTTGTTCAATCTTGTTACTGGCAAGTCTCTTTACTTGTTCCGTAACACATGGTCCTGTGACTAACTCCTTAGTCACATTTATCTCATTATGATGATGTATTACCGAGTGGGCCCAGAGATCCCTCTCCGTCACACGGAGTGACAAATCCCAGTCTCGATCCGTGCGAACCCAGTAGACACTATCAGAGACACCTGTAGTGAACCTTTATAGTCACCCAGTTACATTGTGACGTTTGATACACCCAAAGCATTCCGACAATATCCGAGAGTTGCACAATCTCATGGTCTAAGGAAATGATACTTGAGATTAGAAAAGCTCTAATGGACGAACTACACGATCTTGTTCTATGCTTAGGATTGGGTCTTGTCCATCACATCATTCTCCTAATGATGTGATCCCGTTATCAACAACATCCAATGTCCATGGCCAGGAATCCATGATTATCTATTGATCAACGAGCTAGTCAACTAGAGGCTCACTAGGGACATGGTGTGGTCTATGTATTCACACATGTATTATGGTTTCCGGTTAACACAATTATAGCATGAACAATAGATTATTATCACGAACAAGAAAATATAATAATAACCATTTTATTAATACCTCTAGGGCATATTTCCAACAGTCTCCCACTTGCACTAGAGTCAATAATCTAGTTCACATCACCATGTGATTTACATTGTTATGAATCCAACACCCAATGAGTTCTGGGGTTCGATCGTGCTTTGCATGTGGGAAAGGTCATTAGTCAACGGGTTTGCGACATTCAGATATGTGTGTACTTTGCAAAATCTCTATGTCATATTGTAGACACTGCTACCACACTCCACTTGGAGCTATTCCAAATGGCTTCTTCACTACACGTATCCGGATTACTACTCAGAGTCATCCGAATTGGTGTTCAAGATTGCATCGACGTAACCCTTTATGACGAACTCTTTATCACCTCCATAATCGAGAAATATTTCCTTAGTCCTCTAGTTACTAAGGATAATCTTGACCGCTGTCGAGTGATCCACTCCTGGATCACTCTTGTACCCCTTGAAAGACTCATGGCAAGGCACACATAGGTGCTGTTGTGGATTTATCACGGCAAGATGTCCGGGTTAACAGACTTAGGTGTGAGGCCAATGCAACCATGTGGCGGCTTGAGAGGGGTTGGTCGGAATCGAGAGACATGAGTTTACCCAGGTTCGGCCCCTCTGGTGGAGGTAAAAGCCTACGTCCTGCTTGTCTTGTATTGATGATGAGGAAGATCTCTTGGTTGCAAGGGTGCTATCTTGCCACCTCTATTATCGAGAGCCTCTAATCTGTCTATCTCTAATGAGTTGTGTCTATCTTAACTTGTCCCTCTAGGGGCTCTCTACCCCTCCTTATATAAGTGGAGAGGGTAGGTTTACATCTAGAGTCCTATTGGGACTAGGATTAGGACTAGTATCTCTTGAATCCTAATCTGGGTCTTGTTTCTCTTGTAAGAGAATCTTTTCTCTCCTTTGGGCCTTCTCTTGTGAACCACCCCTCTAGGCCCGTCCATGAGCCGCCTTGCACCGGCTCGCACGCTGGGCCATGGGCCTTGTTGCTCGTCTGACCCGCCTGCCGGGTCACCCGTAAGTCACCATGTCTCGACAGGGTCACCAGTGAGTCACCAAGTCCTGGTCGGGTCATACTTCAGGCCGGATTATACCATAGGGTATATCCCCGACAGAACATGTCTGTATGCCTTATGTATTGAGATATTCAAGTTGTAGCTTGTGGAGAGTGTAAGCCTATATCTTCTATCCTCATCATTTCAGTACATGTATCTGTGACGATATCCACCTTGCTAAAGTGTCTCCGATATGCGCTTCTATCCTTAGTGATGCTTCCAAGGTATCGTGAGGATAGGACCGCATATTGGGCATTACCGCCTAAACCACCTACACGGACCTCTATAGTATCTAGGGCTCTATCAATGATATGAGAAACCTTGCCGAGTCCCTTCGAGACACGTCCATCTACATGAATGTCATCTTCTCCAACTAGAGCAAAGGATGGGCTCCTAACCAAGCGCCATAATGACCCTGTAGGTTTGGGCTTGCATAAGCGAAATCTTGGGGGAGGTCACTACCACATCTTAGTTTTGAAAAAACCAAGAAACCAAACATATAATATGTTTTAGTTTGTCCTTTTATTTTACCCCTTGGAGATCATTTTCATTCTTGTTTATATTTCAAAAGATTTGATCTATGTTGGACAACGAGGAATACAAACATAAAGAATAGAAATGTATACATTCACGATCGTGAAGAGGTATGTCCTACGAACTCACATCTCTTGCACTTGAAATACTTAGTAGATGTAGTAGTAGTATGTCTTATGCGTGCAAGAGGAAGCAAGTCTTAATACTAAAACAAAGGTTTTACTCTAGTAGCTGAAATAATTTTTTAACCTTTTCTCTTTTTAATCTAGATAACTGAGACTTCCATGGGAATGTTTGAAAGAACAGATTTTCATAACTAGAATAAAATTGCATGCGAGAATGTCTTCAAAGACTTGGGTGTTGAAAAAAATTGTAGAGAAGATGATGTCAGAATTGCTCAACCCCAGATTGTTAATTTTAATAGACTTGATATCACTTGTGCATTAAATTGTGTAGAGGAATTTTTTGAAGGGTGAACGAGATTATGCAAAAAATCCATGTTGTATCTCTCACATGATGCTTCAACTTCTCACTAGTGCACTGGCCGTGTTATTATATTCACATGTACGTATGTAAATGTGGCTTCGTGACCTTTCTTGATGTTATGTTGAGGACTCTGCTGGCTGATACTTGTGATCTACGTTGGGATTTCTGTGAAGAGGAATGGGTTATCACAGCACAATGTTGGTAAGTATTTTCCTAAGTTATGAAACCAAGGTTTATCAAACCAATAGGAATACAAATCCTCAACTGTCTTCAGCGGCTGCACAAAAAAGAACAAACAACTTGCAGCCAATGCCAGCAAGAGGGTTGTTGATACTCATGATCTGCGTTGGGTTTTTTGTGAAAAGGAATAGGTAATCAAAGCACAAAGTAGGTAAGTATTTCCCTCAGTTATGAAACCAAGCTTTATCGAACCAATAGGAATACCAATCCTCAACCGTCTTCAGTGGATGCACACAAAAGAACAAACAACTTGCACCCAATGCCGACAAGAGGGTTGTCAATCCCCTTGATCTCGTTCTTTGCAAGCAAGTGAGTTGTGTAGATAATTGTAGATAATAGTAAAATGCAAAATAAATTAAAAGGTTATAAATAACAGCAAGGTAATGATAGCGGTTGTGAATTTATAAGTGAATAGACCCGGGGGATGTAGAGTTCTCTAGTTGCATCTCTCATAAGCATATCATACGGTGGGTAAACAAATTACTGTTGGGCAATTGATAGAAAAGAGAATAATTATGCGATGCTCACAACAATGCTCATGTGTATATAGGCATCACGTCCATAAGCAAATAGGCCAACTCCTACCTACACTAACTACTGTTACTCCACTTCAAGAGTGCTTCTATGCTTGCCTCTCTACATACTACCTATGGACCCATAGGTCTATGGTGAACTACTCACACATCATGATGAGGGCAGCAAGGTTGATGAAGAGGCCCTTTGTGATTGATCTCCCCTCTAGCAGGGTGCCGGAACGGAGGTGTAGATGGCCTGCCGTTGGAACATAAACATAAGGTGGAGGAAAAAGTGTTTCGAGAGTGCTTCTGGTGTTTTTAGGGTACATATTAACTTATAGGCCAGAGAACAATGTCGGGAGACGCTCCAGGGGGCTACCATGTACATAGCTAGCAGCGCCCCCTTTGGGGCGGTAGATGGATGCGTGGTGGGCCCCTGGTGCACCTCCTGGCCCTCCTCTGAAGCTTCTAGGTCTTGTATTGGTCAATAAAAAATAACCAAAAAGTTTCATGACAATTGGAATTCGTTTGGTATGGTAACTCTGAAAAGGGAAAAACACGCAGAAAATAGGAACTAGCGCTGGGCAGTGGGCACTAGGTCAATAGGTTAGTGCTAAAAAATATTTTAAAATGGTAAATAAATACCCAAAGAGTATAATAGAATGATAATATGTCAGCATGGAAAAAACAAAAATTATAGATACGTTGGAGACGTATCAGCATCCCCAAGCTTAATTCTTGCCAGTCCTCGAGTAGGTAAATGATAAAAACAGATTTTTTGATTTGCCATGCTACCCATTATGTAATCATTGGTATGTGTGATCATTGAGAAATGATGAATTAACAAATAGCAACATAGTAATATTTATAAGTATAAGAAACAAAATATCTAATTTTTCTAAGTATACGATCCTAAAAGAATGTTTACCCCAATTCATCTTATTATATTAGCAACGCGTGACTCCATCGTCACCACATAGATAAAAATGTTAAGCACCATGGTGTACAAGTCACGCAATTGGATCGTACTTTTTCAATATGCATCAACCTTTTATTCGTCACGCAATACATGAATGTGAACCATTAGACATAGCATATAGGTGGAATAGAATATGGTGGTAGGTATCAAAGGGGTAAAAAGTGGAGAAGATAGTCTCGAATCAACTAGTCATACCAACGAGGTATGGAGATGCTCATCGATAGATATCAATGGAAGGAGTAGGGACTGCCATGCAAATGATGCACTAGAGCTATAAGTGTATGAAAGCTCAATTGAAGCTAAGTGGAGTGTGCATCAAACTTGCTTGCTCATGAAGACCTCGGGCATTTGAGGAAGCCCGCCGTAGGAATATACAAGCCAAGTTTAGTATATGAAAAGGTAATTCCCACTAGCACATGGAAGTGTCAACATAGGAGACTCTCTATATGAAGAACATGGTGCCACTTTGAGGCACAGGTGTGGTAAAGGATAGTAGCAAAGTCCCTTCTCTCTTTTTTCTCATTTTTTATTTTTATGGTGGGATTTTCTCCTTTTTTCCCTCCCTCATTTTCTCTTATTTTTTTATATGGTGGGCTCATTTGGCCTCCCCCATTTTTATTTCATTTTTCGTTCGGGGTCTCTTCCTGACTTGTGGGGGAATCATAGTCTCCATCATGCTTTCCTCACTGGGACAATGCAATAATAATGTTGATCATCACACTTTTATCTACTTACAACTCAACATGAAGAATTGATAGGAAGATACGACTCTATATCAATGCCTCTGGCAGTGTATCAAGATGTGCAATGATCTAGCGTGACATGTATAAAAATATGAAGATGGTGGCTTTCCCACAAATACTATGTCAGCTCTATATGATCATGCAAAGCATTATGATGATGAACAAACTAGTCATATGAAGTGACGACGGAATTTGCATGGCAATATATCTCAGAATGGCTATGGAAATTCCATAATTGGTAGGTATGGTGGATGTTTTGAGGAAGATATAATGAAGCTTATATGAACAGAGTGTATCATGTCATGGGGTTTGGATGCACCGACGAATATTTGCACCGATCCTCGAGGTGAGAATGGGCTATGCACGATACCAAAGAGGCTAGCAAATATGAGAAGGTGAATATGCGTATGTCCATGGTATCACATTAGTGATAAAGAACTCGCATACTTATTGCAAAGTTCTATTAGTTTCATCACAAATGAAAGTATTCCTTGCATGCCCCGAGGAAGGAGGTTGGCAGGAGTTAACCATCGCGCGCCCCTAACTCAAAACAACACCAGGATTTCAACGAGGAATACAAATGCTCACACATCATCACCATGACTCTTTAATTTTTAGACGAATAACAATTTAACACCTCTTAATCTCAACACTTCTACAAATCAACAATTCTGGACTCACACCTTTTTCATATTACCACATCAATGTCATTAACCCACAACTTCTCTACATGTGCTACACGATGGTTTTGATTATCATTCATTGTATACCTAATATTCTTGGACTAGTCTTATGACCCATGCAAATTAACATCACTATTACTTAGCTCTCAAACAAATATAAGTGAATAATGAGAGCATATTATTTCTATAAAATCTACACACCAACGTGCTCAAAAAGATATAAGTGAATTACTAGAGCAACTGCCTAGCTCTAAAGATAGGTTTTGCATATCATAAGAATCATGGATATTCAGAGAATTCATATCATTCTCATCATTAAAGGAACTCACGTTAAGCATTTTCGTAAATTCTTCCTCTAACAATTGAGCACAATTTTCCAAATCCTTATTTTCACGAAAGACATTATAAAGCCAAAGCATATGAGGCAACCTAAAGTCCATTTTTTTGTATTTTTGATTTTTATGAAACAAACTAAATATAACAGAAAATAAAAATAATAATAAGTTAATGAAAATTTGTGCAAATTTACTTGGTAGTTCATGATGGTATTCCCCAGCAACGGTGCCAGAAATCCTTCCTGATACTTGTGACCTGCGTTGCATTTTCCGTGAAGAGGAACGGGTTATCACAGCACAATGTGGGTAAGTATTTCCATCATTTATGAAACCAAGGTTTATCAAACAAATAGGAATACCAATCCGCAATCATCTTCAATGGCTTCATACAAAAGAACAAACAACTCACACCAACGCCAGCAAGAGGGTTGCCAATCCCCTTGGTCTCGTAATTTGCAAGCAATTAAGTTGTGTAGATAATTGTAAATTGCAAAATAAAATAAAAGCAAATAAATAACATAAAGTTAGTAATAGCATGTGTGAATATATAAGTGAATAGACTCGGGGGGCGTAGAGTTCTCTAGTGGCATCTCTCATAGAAATAGCATACGGTGGGTAACCAATTACCGTTGGGCAATTGATAGAAAAGCGACTAGTTGTGCGATTTTCATGACAATGATCATTTGTGTATATAGGCATCACTCCCATAAGAAAATAGGATGACTCCTTCCTGCACCTATTACTATTAATCCACTCATCGACCGCTATCTACCATGCATCTAGAGTATTAAGTAAAACAGAGTAATGCTTGGAGAACGATAACATGATATAGACAAAGTAAACTCAGTTAATATGAATAAACCCCATAGTTTTATCCTTATTAGCAGCAACACAAAGACGCAACTTTTCCCCTTCTATCACTAGGATATAGAAACTCGCCAGGTTGAACCTACTACAATGCACCACTCTCAGCGAAGAAATATCAATCTAGTTGGCCAAACTATCTCAATAGACCGGAGAGCATTACGAAGCTATAATGATCATGCAAATAATAATTTTAGTATTGAGGTTTGACTCAAATACTTCTCATGAATAATCTTAACATAAACTCACAATTCATCGGGTCCCAACAAACGCACCATACAAAGGGATTACATCGGATAGATCAAGTCAAAGATGCTATGAACATTGTATTGAAGAGAGAGAGACAGACAGACAGACAGAGAGAGAGAGAGAGAGATTGCCATCTAGGTACTACCTACAGACTAGTAGGTCTGTGGTGAACTACTCAGACATCATCATGAGGGCAGCAAGGTTGAGGAAGGGGCCCTCCGTGATCTATCCCTCCTCCGATAGGGTGCCTGAACGGAGCTGTAGATGGGCTCCCATCAGAACAGAGACTTGCAGAGGTGGAAAAAGTATTTCGGCAGCTCCCTTAGGGTTTTGGGGATATTAGAGAATTTATAGGCCATTGGGAATGTCGGGGGACGCCCGAGGGGGCCACCACATATCAGGGTATGGCCCACCCCCAGGGCACGCCCTGGTGTGTGGTGGGGCCCTCATGCGCCCCCCGACCTCTTCTCGAAGTGTCTAGGTCTTATTTTGGTCCAGAAAAAATCATCAAAACATTTCGTGGCAATTGGACTTTGTTTGGTACCGTAAACCTAAAAAGTCAAAAACATGCAGAAAACAACAATTGACACTGGGCACTGGGTCAATAGGTTAGTGCTAAAAATATTATAAATTGGTAAACAAATGCCCAAAAAGTATCCTAGAATGATAGTATATCAGCATGGAACAATAAAAATTTATAGTTAAGTTGGAGAGTTATCACTGTCGAATGAATGATCCACCATAGTTTCGCGTCGGATTTGGGCTATGAGTTTGTTACCGTACATAGTTGCAACACTACATCTAATATTATCCGGCTTTCCCTTGAATGGGTATGTATGTGTTAAATACCTGGAACTGATCACAAGATCTCGAAAGGGACAACTATCAAATATCCATAGTTCCCACAATTAAGCCACAATACAACTCTTTACATGATCATTTATTTGGTATAATCCCCTTCACGTGACAACCAAAATTTCATCAAACAATGATTGAAACAAACTGCTTGAGAGCCTTGAGAATAAGACATTAATGGGTATGTTTACGAGCACTCTAGTATATTGTTTATATTTACATCACTCCCTAATTTATGTTTTCATAGATCTATCAAAGAAAAACTCCTCCATTCATTCCCGACAAGCAACATTTAACTCGAGAAAATATAATTGAGTGTTGCAAAGTTGTTTTATCTAGTAGATCAAAAACTTTGAGTTGATTATCTTCGCTTCACTAACACTTTCGTAATAACCATGCAACAACTACAACTATGCTATATTTTCATGTCAATGAGCGGAGGGCTATCTAGGCATACACATCATAAGTGAACCAAAATATTATCTGTATTTTGGTTTACACAACCAAGTTCCTTATGATTCAGATTTCTCTCTGTGTTTCTCAAGGATGATCAAGTTTAAGCTTGGGGAGTTGATGAGTGATATTTTACACTCCTACACCCTTTGTTCAAATTGAAATATTCACTCTGATATTACCACTAATGACTACAAAATGCACAGGATTCCACAAATCCTCTCTTTATTGTCTATCTACAAGAAAGGGGCTAAATATGGAGGAAATCAACTAAGAACATGGAAAGGAGTAAATGAGGAGATGGAAGAAATTGGGAGGAGGCATGTCAACATTTGCAGAGCAGAAGACGACATTCCATGCGACCGCTCACATGGGCAGTCCTATAGCATGGAAATCGAGCCTCCTCGTCAACCTGAACATACTCTATAAAGGGGTCGAGGCCTAAATGTTAACTAAAAAGCCGCGTGCAAAGATAGTACAAAATCATCTTCATCCCATCTCCACCAATCCTAGCCATTGCCATTTTCCCATCTTCATAGCCACCATCTACATTTCACCATAGTTCTTCCTCCACAAGATCATACTTGTAATCGTGTATCACACACAACATCCATTGTAAGACATATTATCATTAAATCTACCTTCATGATGTGTTCTATGATATGTTCTTCGTGTGATATGATCTTCATGTGTGAGTAGTTCGGTAAGGTATGGGTTGAGGAAAGAGCATTGCAAGCCAATGTATTTATTGTGGGGATCAATGGAAGGGCTTTAATGAACATCACGTATGTGCGAAATAAAATTGTTCTGTATATGTCTCTTCTCTCATTTGCATTTCGCATCGCTGAAGGTGCCCAGAATCATGGAGAGCGAGTGACAGAGAGGCTAAGGGTAGGGAGACCATAAAGTGTTATTATGAACACCAATGACAGATAGGTCTAGTACGGTAACACGGATCATATCTCTCTGGATTCAAGAGGTGTAGTCATTAAACAACCAAAGCTTTTCTCTGTTTATTATAATATTATTTATCAAGTCAAACCCCGTGAGATGGATAGGGATTTTGGTTGGACAAATGACTCTTGATGTTGGATGAGTGCCAGTCAAGACATAATTTGGACACATCTACCACTTCGGTTCGTAACAAGCACATCTCGATGGGTGACTTACGACGCACAAATGAAGATCATATTTGGTCCCAACACAAATATATGGTTTTAAGAATGAATATCCCATACTCGTGCCTATTTTTATTATAATTGTTCCCCTCCGGTTTATTTGT
The DNA here is from genome assembly GCA_022496015.1 of Hordeum marinum. Taxonomy (NCBI): domain Eukaryota; kingdom Viridiplantae; phylum Streptophyta; class Magnoliopsida; order Poales; family Poaceae; genus Hordeum; species Hordeum marinum. The sequence continues at coordinate 150,421,988 of CM039674.1, forward strand.
TTTTTATCCAGGAAAAAGCTGGAATTGTTCGGTGTGTTCCTTCCGTGGGTTCAATAACTCAGGGTCACCTATGGGGGAAAGGTGAGAATACTTTCTAATACATTTATGGATCACCAAAGGAAGTAATCACATACCGATAAATGACCACATTGGGTGGCAAAACACGTTTGGACCGTCCGTACGGGTTGCGGTGGTCCAGGGGTCGGTGAAATAGCGTGGTACCCCTATGTTTGGTTTTGGTAATTGATGACAATCCCTATGGACTAATGGTTGCTTTGAGTTATGATTTAAGGTTTGTAAATAGGTATTGCTGGAAGATCATATGTTGGTTTCTAGGTTACAAGAAAGAGATTATGCGTTGACCAAGGTACTATTCAAGGAGTTATCCAAAGATTCGTCATGTGAGATTTAAGCATATTGCAAGAATGTATTGAAGAAGAAGATTTTGTGAACATTCATGTCTACCTTCAAGACATCATGGAAGAGAGAATATAAAATACAAGGTTGATCAAGACTAAGTACAAAGATGGATTCCAGTTGATCAACACACAAAAAGTGTATATTTGATCCCATGGTATGGTAAGCATTGTACATCACGCTTTGTGTACTAACCCATGGTATATGTGAGGGTTATATATTTTGAAAATATGCCCAAGAGGCAATAATAAAATATTTGTTATCATATTTCCTTGTTCACGATAATCATTTATAATCCGTGCTTTAATTGTATTGATAGGAACTCAGATACATGTGTGGATACATAGACAACACAGTGTCCCTAGTGAGCCTCTACTAGACTATCTCGTTGATCAAAGATGGTCAAGTTTTCCTGACCATATACATGAGTTTTCATTTAATAATGGGATCACATCATTAGGAGAATGATGTGATGGACAAGACCCAACCATAAGCATAACATTTGATCGTGTTAGTTTATTCCTACTGCTTTCTTTGTGTCAAGTATTTGTTCCTATGACCATGATATCATGCAACTCTGTGACACTGGAGGAATGCCTTGTGTGCATCAAATGTTACAACATAACTAGGTGATCATAAATATGCTCTACAATTATATCGGAGGGTGTATGTTGGGTTGGCATGGATCGAGACTAGGATTTTTCACTCCGTATGATGGAGAGGTATCTCTAGGCCCACTCGGTAATACATCATCACAAGAAGCTTGCAAGCAATGTTACTAAGGAGTTAGTCATGGGATTTTGTATTGCGGAACAACTAAAGAGACCTATCGGTAACGAGATTGAACTAGGTATGGAGATACAAACGATCGAATCTCGGGCAAGTAACATACTGATGGACAAAGGGAACTGCATACGGGAATGACTGAATCCTTGACATCGTGGTTCAATCGATAATGATCTTTGTGGAATATGTAAGAACCAATATGGGTATCCAGGTCCCGCTATAGGTTATTGGACATAGAGTGTCTCGGTCATGTCTGCATCATTCTGGAACACTTAGGGTCTGCATAGTTAACGTTCAATGACGATATGGTATTGTTGAGTTATGTATGTTGGTGACCGAAAGTTTTTCCGAGTCCTGTATTAGACCCCAGACATCACGAGGAGTTCTAGAATGGTCCGTAGGTAATGATTCATATATGGGAAGTTGGTATTCGGGTTCTAGAATAGTATCGGGATTTGTCAGATTTTGTCGGGAGTGCCGAAAAGGGTTCTGGGGGTCCGCCTGCCCCGAAGGACCCCATGGACTGAGAGGGAGGCGCACCAGCCCCTAGTGGGATGGGCGCCCTGACTCCCCAAGGGACCATGTAGCCAAAGGGCTAGGGCTGGCCCTAAGGTGACCGCCACCCCCTTGCCTTGGGGGCCAAGGCAGCCCCTTAGGCCGCCGCGCCCAACTTTAGGGAAACCCTAGGGCGGCCGCCCCTCCCCCTTTCCCCTATATATATGAGAGGATAGGGAGGGCATCTGCACCACAAGCCACGGTTCAGCACGCCCTCTCTCTCTAGATTGATCTCTCCCTCGTTCGTGTCATGGTAGCGCTTGGCGAAGCCCTGTGGGGATAGCTCCACCACCACTGCCACCACGTCGTTGTGTTGCCAGAGAACTCATCTAACACTCCTCCCTCACTCACTGAATCGAGGAGGTGGAGACGTCATCGAGCTATATGTGTGCTTAACGTGGAGGTGCCGTCTATTCGGTGTTATATCGGGACGGGTTGTGATTGGATTGCGAAGACGTATGAGTACATCAACCGCGTTCCTTAATGCTTCCTCTTAGATATCTGCAAGGATATGTAGATGCACTCGCCCTCTTGTAGCTATACATCTCCATGGATATATCTTGCATGTGCTTAGAAATTTTTTTGTTTCCCATGCAACGTTCCCCAACACTTTATGGGGTTAGGTTTCTTTCCATGATCGTTCATCAAAAGGAAGATCTCATATGACCCATATAGGATGGTATCAAGTGGTGATTGTCATCAATGTTGTGGAGTGCAAGTTCAAGTGGAGCATCACGAAGAGATCATTCTTGAATCTATTGTCATCTATTCTCATGATAATGTACATGTGGAGATGTGCCTAAGAGAGGCTCACCTATAGTGGAGTATGGGGAGCAATTTACTAGCCTTCATCGAGCCAACACAATCAAGAAAGGTGGTCCAACTTGAGGAAGTCAAGATCGCCATCATCTAGCTGAAGTGGACTATGCACAAGACAAAGGTTTGGCCTTGATAGATTTTCTAGGTATCGGTCTCATAGTATTAATTGGGAGACCCGGTTATAGGATTGATTGTCATACTATAAGGGGGCCTCTCGAGTGAGTATCTTGATCGTATCATTCGTAGAGAGCTCAGACCTTTGCATCCTTGGCATCATCTCTCTTGGTTCTTGTTTTGTTTTTCTCCTTGTGAGTTTTGGTGCTTGTGGTTATTTTCTTGACAAGCCCAAGTTCATTGAAAACAAATTTCATATGCTTCTTCTATTTGTGCCCCGGAAGGTTCTTGAGTAAGTTCTCCCCACCATTGTTGACCTTTTCAAGCATGCTTTCTCTCTATTGCTCCCATGATTCTTGCAACTTTTTAAGGAAAAGACAGAGGAGATCTAAATCTATATTTTCACCAATCCATCTCTCCTCTAAGTGAGGGGAACCCTTTGGATATAGATCTTGGAGTTCTTTTGTGTTCTGCTTGTTATTCCTCCCACATTCTTCCATAGCTTTCATTGCTTTAGTGGGATTTGAGAGTGAGGGACTTGACCACTTCACGTGTTCTTGCCATTGAATTAGTTGCATCGGTCTGAGTTCTCCACGGTGATATGTGAAAGTCAAAATTTGATAACCTTATTACTCTTGGGTCTTTGGGTACCCTAGAGCTTGTGTATCTTGGGTGCTTTGGCGATGTGGTGACCCCGACTTAGAAGTCATGATCACCGAATGCACATGTATAGTGATCCCAGAGATCAATGCTCACTGAACACACAAATGTTGAATAACAAGAGTCTTACATCCTTACATACCGGATTATTCAAATATGTCTGTTATTGTCAAGTCTTCATATGATTGTAGCGGATATCTTCAATGATAGCGTGAACCCATGCCATCTGCCTTAACCCTACAGGCATTCTGACTGGGAAGCGTCCTAGCTCACCTGTTTATCACCAATGTAATCTTCATCATAACCTGATCTTTCATGCCTGGCCAATAAAATAACCAGTGGCAAGCCAATTTGTACTTTGAATGTACTCGCAAGCAACCTAAGTTTTGGAACAAGGTATAACAATGCATAATATAGCACTAAGTAGGTAAGTTTTGCAGAAAGCTAATTTTTAGTGCAATGACATGATCAAGAAACTTAAGTAAGCATGCATCAACTGTAGACATGTATTGATATGAACGAGTCACAGTCATCATCATAAGAAGGGGTGTAACATCTCATGTTCACCATCAGTCCAAGTCATAAGACTTAGCTCAAGTATCACCTTTGTGTCATCCACACACACACCAAGTTTTGAGGAAACATCGGGATGTGGCTTAAGAAGCACCACCCAACTATCCTTGACCATGGGCACGGCTATTCGAATAGTTTTACACTCTGCAGAGGTTGCACACTTTACCCACAAGACTCGGGGAACTTTCGTGTCGTCCACGACTCGTGGTATATTACATACCCGAGGTAAGCACCCGAGCAATGCCTTTCCCCTAGCGATACTAAACAAAGAGTCCACTCGATTGGTACACATCCCACATCATGTACATCACATGTAGCATCCGTGCAGGAATGAACAGTGTGCCCGGTGCCTGTGAAGACAGCGCATGATCGTCCATACCGGCATGACCCCGTATTGAGAGTGAACACGCCACTCCCGCCACTAGTAATGCGAGCTCCTTGCTAGTACCCACCAAAGTAATCAACAAAGCCCCATCCCATAAGGGGTATCGTGGTTGTGCATGTGAGGTTGGGATGGTCAACAAATCTTAAACCCTCCGTTTTCGAAAACACACAATCACTTATTCCGGTACACCACTTCTCTCTCAAGTGGTTACCCAACTCATCATAATCTCCCTCGATCATTAGTGGCACCAGAGGTTTTTTTCGAAAAGTCTTTGAAATCATATATTTGCTTCCATCAGCATGCATAATCCCGATCCCACTTGCGTAGCATCTACTAGCTTCCTATCTACTCCCACCCGCACAACCCTCATAAGGATGGTAGGGTCATGCATGATGCAAGTATGAACGGTAAAAGTAACGGAGGCATCCAACCGAAGTGGTCACCACATCACATGATCAACAACAAGGAATAAGGTGCTATATGACATGCATGAAAATGGTTTCTTAACATGGTCAAAGGGTTGCTTGCCTGGCTCAGCAAAGTCTTCGAGGTCTTCACACGCTTCTCGTTCAACTCCGAGCACTTCACCTACTTCATCAACTATTGCCGGAAACAACCGCAATAAGCAACACAACAAGCAGAAAATAAAAGTTCTCTATAAATAGGAGTTTTATTTTTCTTAGACACCTCTGGTTATGAGAAAAAATAACCAAGGAGGTTTTGTCGATGTGGGTCAAGGGGGAGTTTTGAATGGTGGAAATTACGGAATTGGTGGTCCTACAAGAAGTCTACAGAAAATATTTTGGTAAAAATGAGGGGATGCACCCAATAAATAGGGTACAAATTTAGAAACATTTGGGAAGTGGTTTTACTGGATTTGGAGTTGGCATGATTTTCCTAGGGATTTTCAAAGTGGATCATACATGAAGAAATGGTCCAATATTTGTCATGGCAAAATAAGTGTAAGACAAAATGTTCACCACTTAGTTCATGCATTTAGATACACCTAAGAATTCCCTAGGAATTTGTAAAGTGGGGTTCTACATGGTTCAAATTCAAATTTGAATTTGAAATTAATAGAAAAGATTTATGGAAAAATGTGCAATGCACACATTGGTTAGGACAAGATTTTAGAAGCTTGTAGGAATTTGAATCACCAAATTTTGAAGCCTTATGAATTTGTAGGATCGAAAGTAGGTCTAGAGGGGGTGATTAGACTGCTTGACCAATTAAAAGTTTTGCCTTTTCCCAAATTTTAATTCTTGGCAAGTTTTAGCATTCATAGCATATCTAGTACACCCTACACATGCAAGTGTAAGAGTATATCAGCGGAAAGTAACAACAAGCATGAGTTAAAGGGATAGGGTAGGAATATCAAACGTAATTGTAGACACGATGATTTTTCTTGTGGTTCCGATAGGTGGCGCTATCGTACATCCACGATTATGGAGTCTTCAACCCACAGAGAGTAACGGTCGTGAGAGTCCATGGAGGGCTCCACCCATAAGGGTCCACGAAGTAGCAACCTTTACTATTCCATACGGCTTCCGTCCACGAAGGACTAGCCTGTAACGACCAAACCTCGGAGGATTTGAGTCTCTGTGCTTACTGTGCTAGTCCCTGGATCGAATCGCTAGCACACACAGTATAGATGAATACCAGAACAACAAGTGCATCATTTATTACATCGTATGATCCAGAATTCATAAACTAAAACAATCTGCATAGCACTTGGCTAGCTTTATTCAATCAAACAGCGGAAAGTAGCAGAAAATAACAATGAGTCCCATCATAGCCCACTGGCAATGCTGAGTGCAGACTCGCGACCCTAAACCATTATTAAGTTTCCCACCAAGTTTTATTAAGGGTAACATCTGTCAAGATCATCCAACAACTGTAATGGCCTAGCTGCTCAAAGTTGTCCATAACCGGGGACATGGCTAATCATGATTAGTTTTAATACTCTGCAGAGTTTTGCACACTGTACCCACTAGACCCAACCCAAAGATTGAGACGAAGTCTTTTAGAAGCAGTCACCTCCACCCAACGGCAACCGGTACACCTACTCATATCTACATCTGCTAGCTTTGCCCAGGCGAGGTTCCCACAACCTACTCAACTAAGACAAAGCCCATATTAGCTAGTGGTTGTGCATGGAAGCTACTAGTCATTAAGTCTGTCTCATCTTTTTGAACCTGGGCGGCAATCCACTTACATTCAGAGGGCCGTAACCATGATGTTCTTGAAACCACCCAGCAATACCAATTCCGCCCAGGGGTGAATTAGATCCCTAGTTACTACTCAATTTATTTAACAATCCTCACATAATCTCAATGAATACTCGAACCAACCCCGTCTACATAGCATAGCAGAACTAACTACCACGATCTTCATTGACGAGGGAAAAGCTCAATAGCATAACATAAGACAATAATATTCCTAAACATGCATAATTTGATAGTGTGACATATACTACATGCATAGAAAAATAATAGGTAAAGGATGATCAACATGTAACTTGCCTTGATTCTGGTTCAGAAAATCACAGTCCTAACAATAGTTTGTGTCGCACTCCGGGCAATCTACACGTTTCAAACAATCACCACAAATCAATCACCACATTCAAATATCACCAAACAAAACAACAGCAAGAAATCATTTGTAAAACCATAAAACAGTAGCATAACAACAGGTACAAATAATCTACAATTCAATGCAAACATAACACAAAAAGAATTAACAAATTTCAAGAAACGGTTTGCAAAATATGGCCTTCGAAAGATTTAAATTGAATTTGAACAAATTCAAATTTAGACATTGCAAACATGCAAAAGTTTGGTTCTGTCATATTCTACTGCTCAATATGAGTTCATAGGAAAAAAGAATCATCCAATTTGAGCATACCAATTAAAAGTTAGAGCAGTTTTAAAATTCAGGGTGAATCGGACAAAACAAACCCCCTTTTTTTGTGTGCGGTTACTATGGCAATCGCCATGTGGCATCACGTCATTGGCCGGGGCGGCCCTGTTCGTGCGTGCGTGCATGCTCACCACAGAGGTCAACGGCGGCGGCTCGGGCTTCGACGGCGGCGCTCCTCCGGTGGGTTTCCGGCGAAGGGGAGGTCAGGGATGGATGCGGAGTACTGCGGGGGTCACGTTGGTGGAGAAAACGGCGAAGGGGCGGTCCTCTATGGCGAGCGGCAGTGACAGGAACTCCGGCGAGTTCCGGTGGCATCGGTGGTTCCTCCGGCGTCCTGCGGTTCACGGGGCGGGGGCAAACGGACGTGGCACGACGAGTGGCGTCGGTGAACGGCGGCTGTTGGCGGAGCTCCCGGCGAGATCGGGTTCGTCGGGGTGGCGGCATGCGGCAACAAAAGGAGTCGGGAGCAGGGTCCTCGAGGGCTTCCTCGCGTCTAGGGAAACCAAGGAGAGCACGGGATCGACCAGGGGTCAGATCGATCCGGCTCGAGCGTGCTTGGGTTCGCGTGCACTGCGACTCCGGCTCGGGGAAGAAGAAAGTGAGGCGGGCCCTGCTGGTCAGCAGCTGCGGCTGCGATCGTGGGCTGGCCTGCTGCGGCTGCCGCGCGACCGAAGCCCCTGTTGGGCCACTGTGCGGCCCAGCTGCACAATGCGGTTTTCTTTTTTTTGAAACTGCTAGAAAACAATATTGTGGCTAAAATACACTACCAAAATAAATATAAAAAAACACAAACACATAGTAAAACAATATACTTATAATATAAACTATAGTAATTCTAATGCCAAACCTAATGTAATTTGTAAATAAAATATCTAAGCAAAAGGGCACACAAAGAGCATTTTCAAATAAATTCAAAAGAATTTGAAGTTTATAAAATTGCAAAGACATGTCAGATGAACCACAAATATAACTCTGGACATTATGAACTTTTTATTTGATAGGGAGAAGTCATATTATCTCCACTCCGATAATTTGCCTTTAGTTGCATAATGAAAGGAATATTCAGAAAGTTAAATAATGCATAGGAAAAAATATGAGATGCATATGAATGATCTACTAACATCCTAATTTAGGAAAATTGGGATGTTACAAACCTACCCCCCTTAAGATGAATCTCGCCCTCGAGATTCAGGTTGGCTAGCAAATAGGTGTGGGTGATCCTGCCTGAGGTCTTCCTCTCGTTCCCAAGTAGCCTCCTCCTCTGCATGATGATTCCACTGAACTTTTCATAATCTGATTGTCTTGGTGCGAGTAATTCTCTCTACTGTCTCCAGAATCTTAACAGGCTTCTCCTCATATGTCAAGTCGGTCTCCAACTGAATTGCCTCAAGTGGCATTGTATCTCTCAAAGGAACATCCTCCATCTCTGCATGGCACTTCTTCAACTGGGATACATGAAACACATTATGAACTCCTGACAAGGATTCTGGCAACTCCAGCTGAGAAGCTACCTCTCCTCGGCGCTCCAAGATCTTGTAAGGCCCCACAAAGCGTGGTGCTAACTTACCTTTGATTCCAAACCTCTTAATTCCACGAAGCGGTGAAACCCTAAGGTAGGCATGATCTCCTACCTCATATGTCACCTCCTTATGCTTTGCATCTGCATAACTCTTCTGTTTGGACTGTGCTATCTTCAGTCTGTCACGAACCAACTTGACCTTCTCCTCAACATCTCTGATCAAGTCTGGCCCAAAGAATTGACGCTCTCCAACCTCATCCCACATCAATGGTGTCCTACACTTCCTACCATACAGAAACTCAAACGGTGCCATCTTCAGACTAGCCTGATAACTGTTATTATATGAGAACTCTGCATATGGTAAATTATCATCCCAACTAGACCCATAGTCCAAAGCACAAGCTCTCAACATATCCTCCAAAATCTTATTCACCCTCTCTGTCTGCCCATCTGTCTGGGGATGAAATGATGTACTGAACTCTAGCCTAGTGCCTAAGGACTCATGCAATTGACGCCAAAACTTAGATGTGAACTGAGTACCTCTATCAGACACTACTTCCTTGGAACTCCATGCAGACAAACAATTCTGGACATATAAATCTTTGCTAGCTTGGCACTTGTATAGGTAGTCTTTACCGGGATGAAGTGAGCAACTTTAGTCAAACGATCAACAACTACCCAAATAGAATCATAACCTGATCGAGTCCTTGGTAACCCTGTAATGAAATCCATACCAATATGATCCCACTTCCAATCCGGTATAGGCAATGGTTGTAACAAACCTGCTGGTTTCTGGTGCTCTGCCTTAACTCTCTGGCACACATCACATATTGCGATATACTCAGCAATTTCCCTCTTCAGGCTAGGCCACCAAAATCTCTCCCTCAAATACAAGTACATCTTAGTATTACCTGGGTGGATAGAATAAGGTGAATCATGCGCCTCCTGAAGAATTAACTTCCTGATCTCTGTATCTTGAGGTACACAGATACGCTTCTCAAACCATATGGCTCCATGTTCATCCTCATGAAAACATTGTGCCTTCCCCCTTAACATATTCTCTTTTATCTCAGCAATATACTTATCATCCTTTTGTGTTTCTCTGATCCTGTCTAGCAAAGTAGGCTTTACCTCAAGTGTTGCCAAATAGCCCTTAGGAACCATCTCCAACCTGAGACTTCTGAATTGCTCACATAACTCCGGTGCCATATCATCAATATTTACCGCATTAACATGGCTCCTACGACTCAATGCATCAGCAACAACATTAGCCTTACCAGGATGATACTGCAAGTTCAAATCATAATCCTTAATAAGCTCCAACCATCTCCTTTGTCTGAGATTCAACTCCCTCTGAGTAAAAATGTACTTCAAGCTCTTATGATCAATAGATATATCACAATGATTACCGACAAGATAATGCCTCCAAGTTTTCAATGCATGCACAACTGAGGCTAACTCCAAATCATGGGTAGGATAATTATGCTCATGATTCCTAAGCTGGCGTGAAGCATAAGAAACAACTTTACCTTCCTGCATCAAAACACTCCCAAGTCCCTGACGAGATGCATCACAATATACCTGGAAGTCTTTATGTATGTTTGGCAAAATTAACACCGGTGTTGTAACCAAACGTTGCTTCAACTCCTGAAAGCTAGCTTCACAATCCTCAGTCCAAACAAATTTCTTCCCCTTCTTCAACAATTCAGTCATACGCTTTGCAATCTTGGAAAAGTTTTCAATAAACCTCCTGTAATAACCTGCAAGGCCCAAAAAGCTGTGAATCTCCCCAACTGACGTGGGTGACTCCCACTCTATGACTGTGGCAACCTTGGATGGATCAATTGCAACTCCATTACCTGATATAACATGTCCAAGGAATGCTACCTCATCCAACCAAAACTCACATTTGCTGAACTTGGCATACAATTTGTGCTCCCTCAACTTCTCCAATACCAAACGCAGATGCTCCTCATGCTCTTCCTTATTCTTGGAAAACACCAATATATCATCAATGAAAACAACCACGAACTTATCCAAGAACCCCATAAACACCTTGTTCATCATATTCATGAAGTATGCAGGGGCATTAGTCAATCCAAATGACATAACAGTATACTCATATAGCCCATACCTCGTAGTGAAAGCAGTCTTTGGAATATCTTGTTCATGAATCTTTAATTTATGATAACCAGAACGAAGATCAATCTGGGAAAACACAGTAGCTCCCTCCAACTGGTCAAATAGATCATTTATCATAGGCAAAGGATACTTATTCTTAATGGTTACCTCATTCAGAAAATGATAATCAACACACATCCTCAGAGTTCCATCCTTCTTCTCAACAAACAAAACAGGGGCTCCCCAAGGTGATGAGCTTGGGCGAATAAATCCTTGTGCCTGCAATTCCCTTAACTTCTTCTTCAATTCCTCCAACTCTTGAGGAGGCATTCTATACGGTCTCTTAGCAATAGGTTCGGTGCCTTGTATTAAATCAATAAGAAACTCAATATCTCTATCTGGTGGCATACTTGGAAACTCTTCTGGAAACACATCTGGATATTCCTTCACATTTGGCACCTCTTCCAGGCTACCCCCCTTAAGAGAGTTCACTTGCACCCGCTTATGCTGATACTTACATACATATTTGATCCTCTTCCCCCTGGTGCATCCAGAGATATAGATCGACTGGCACAATCAATAACACCCTGATTTTTGATCATCCAATCCATACCCAAAATAATATCCAGACCTTGTGACTCCAATATAATCAAATTTGTAGGAAAAACATGCTTCCCAATAGACAAGGGCATCTGAAAACATCCCAAACTTACTTCCATCTCAGCCCCAGGAGAACTTACTAGAACAGGTGACTTAAGTACTACGGTTGGTAACTTATGTTTATCCACAAATACCCGCGATATGCATGAATGCGATGCACCGGAATCAAAAAGAACAAGTGCAGTTACTGAATTGATCAAAAACTTACCTATCACCGCATTAGGCTCATTATAGACCTCCTCCACATTAACATGGTTGACATGACCCTTCTGGAAGGGGTTTGGCTTGTTGACTCCTGAATTCCCATTACCATTATTGCTCTCTGGACAAGCATTGGAATAGTGGCCTATCTTCCTGCACTTGAAGCACTGAACCTGACTAATGTCCCTCTGCACAGGCACACTCTGACGGTTCGGGTTATTAGTACCTCCATTACCATTACCGCTGGCATTACCATTGCCACTCTTGTGCCCATGATGATGATGATGCCCATTACCTCCATGGTGATGATATGAAGTGCATGGCTTCTGCTGTGGTCCTAAGTTATACTTGTTACTATTGCTACACTTCCTCTTGCGGTTCTCTATGGCCTGATGGTTTCCCTCAAGCACAATAGCCTTATCAATAAGCTCCTGGCAATTACCAAAAGTGGCCACTGTCAACTGAACACCCAAATCATCATTCAGGCCCTCCAAGAATTTCTCCTGCCTAGTTGCATCAGTATTAACATCATTAGGAGCATATCGTGCAAGTTTATTAAATTCCTCCACATATTCATTAACTGTGCGACCTCCCTGACGCAAGCTGCGAAACTCCTTCTTTTTCAGACTCATAGCACCAGCTGACACATGTGCGGCGGGGAAAGCTGCCTGAAACTGTGCCCATGTGATAGTATCAATGGGGTAAGTGACCAAGTAGTTGTCCCAACAAGCTACGATAGGACCCTCCAACAGATGTGAGGCAAACCTCACCCTCTCTGCATCTGTGCATCCAACTGTCTGCAGATTCCTACCGACTGCACGGAGCCAATCATCAGCCACAATAGGTTCAGGGCTGCTGGAGAACCTCAGAGGATTCAACCTCAAGAACCTTGTAAGCATATCCATAGGTGGCGGAGGCGGTGGATTGTTGTGTTTGTTGTTGTTTCCCATGTTTTGAACAAGCAACTGGATCAACTAGCCTTGTCCCTGAAGCAACTACTGCACATATGGCGGTATGTCATCATCATTGTTACCTCCTGGTGGACCACTGCCCCTAGTCTCACGCCTCGGCGGCATCTGGGGGGCAAGCATTAGATGAGTAATAGACAGAATAGGTCTAAAGGAATGTATATATTCTACCCATATGGATAATATGATCAAGGCAATAAATATGAGGCAACAAAACACAATAACGAATAGCACCAACAAAAAACAAACAAGCATCAACAACATAGCATTATACATATAGTCAAATAATTTTGACAAGATCCTAATTTACCCAACAACCAAACTAACAATCAATCAAGCAAGCAATCTAGTATCTTCATACCACAAAAGTGGCATAAACTGATACTCTAACATGGTAACATCGCAATATAAAACAAAGATAAATGGTGGTCTCAGCACTAGTTCCTACTTAACTAGTCAAGATACTTGAGGGGTTGACTAATAAAAAGTAAGAAGTGTTCAAAGTTTATAAAATAATTTTCACTCCTATGGCTTTTCTAATCCATTTTCTAAGGTCACGGCCTACAGTCAACACACTGCTCTGATACCATCTGTAACGACCAAACCTTGAAGGATTTCAGTCTCTGTGCTTACTGTGCTAGTCCCTGGATCGAATCGCTAGCACACACAGTATAGATGAATACCAGAACAACAAGTGCATCATTTATTACATCGTATGATCCAGAATTCATAAAGTAAAACAATCTGCATAGCACTTGGCTAGCTTTATTCAATCAAACAGCAGAAAGTAGCAAAAAATAACAATGAGTCCCATCATAGCCCACTGGCGATGCTGAGTGCAGACTCGCGACCCTAACGGTACCTTACTCTTCGTCTGAAAATCCTGCAACATGAGACGTTGCAGCCGTATAGTTCAATACTTTGAATGTATTGGCAAGTTACACTGGAGAAACAATAAAGCAGACCTACATGTACATGCATAGTATAACAAAGGAAGGCTTGATGGTTATTTTGCAAAAAGCAAATTTTATCCTCACAACTACATAATAGTTAAATTTTAATTTATTTGCTACAATTAAATACACATGGTTGAATTAGCATCTCCAACTCCAACCTAAACCATTATTAAGTTTCCCACCAAGTTTTATTAAGGGTAACATCTGTCAAGATCATCCAACAACTGTAATGGCCTAGCTGCTCAAAGTTGTCCATAACCGGGGACACGGCTAATCATGATTAGTTTTAATATTCTGTAGAGTTTTGCACACTGTACCCACTAGACCCAACCCGAAGATTGAGACGAAGTCTTTCAGAAGCAGTCACCTCCACCCAACGGCAGCCGGTACACCTACTCATTGTCTACATCTGCTAGCTTTGCCCAGGCGAGGTTCCCACAACCTACTCAACTATGCCAGAGCCCATATTAGCTAGTGATTGTGCATGGAAGCTACTAGTCATTAAGTCTGTCTGATCTTTTTGAACCTGGGCGACAATCCACTTACATTCAGAGGGCCGAAACCATGATGTTCTTAAAAGCACCCAGCAATACCAATTCCGCCCAGGGGTGAATTCGATCCCTAGTTACTACTCAATTTATTTAACAATCCTCACATAATCTCAATGAATACTCGAACCAACCCCGTCTACATAGCATAGCAGAACTAACTACCACGATCTTCATTGACGAGCTTAATGAATACTCAAACCAACCCCGTCTACATAGCATAGCAAAACTAACTACCACGATCTTCATTGACGAGGGAAAAGCTCAATAGCATAACATAAGACAATAATATTTCTACACATGCATAATTTGATAGTGTGACATATACTACATGCATAGAAAAACAATAGGTAAAGGATGATCAACATGTAACTTGCCTTGATTCTGGTTCAAAAAATCACATTCCTGACAATAGTTTGCGTCTCACTACGGGCAATCTACACGTTTCAAACAATCACCACAAATCAATCACCACATTCAAATATCACCAAACAAAACAACAGCAATAAATCATTTGTAAAACCATAAAACCGTAGTATAACAACAGGTACAAATAATCTACAATTCAAGGCAAACATAACACAAAAAGAATTAACAAATTTCAATAAACGGTTTGCAAAATATGGCCTTCGGAAGATTTAAATTGAATTTGAACAAATTCAAATTTAGACATTGCAAACACGCAAAAGTTTGGTTCTGTCATATTCTATTGCTCAATACGTGTTCATAGGAAAAAGAATCATCCAATTTGAGCATACCAATTAAAAGTTAGAGCAGTTTTAAAATTCAGAGTGAATCTGCCAAAACAAACCCCCTTTTATTGTGTGCGGTTACTATGGCAATCGCCATGTGGCATCACGTGATTGGCTGGGGCGGCTCTATTCGTGCGTGCGTGCGTGCTCACCACAGAGGTCAACTGTGGCGGCTCGGGCCTCGACGGCGGCGCTCCTCCGGCGGGTTTTCGGCAAAGGGGAGGTCAGGGATGGATGCGGAGTACTGCGGGGGTCACGCTCGTGGAGAAAACGGCGAAGGGGCGGTCCTCTGTGGCCAGCGGCGATGTCAGGAACTCCGGCGAGTTCCGGTGGCGTTAGTGGTTCCTTCGGCGTCCTGCGGTTCACGGGGCGGGGGCAAACGGACGCAGCACGACGAGTGGCGTCGGTGAATGGCGGCTGTTGGCGGAGCTCCCGGCGAGATCGGGTTCGTCGGGGTGGCGGCGTGCGGCAACAAAAGGAGTCAGGAGCAGGGTGCTCGAGGGCTTCCTCGCGTCTAGGGAAACCAAGGAGAGCACGGGATCGACCAGGGGTCGGATCGATCCGGCTCGAGCGCGCTTGGGTTCGCGTGCACTACGACTCCGGCTCGGGGAAGAAGAAAGTGAGGCGCGCCCCGCTGGTCAGCGGCTGCGGATGCGGTCGTGGGCCGGCCTGCTGCGCAACCGAAGCCCCTGTTGGGCCACTGTGCGGCCCAGCTACACAGTGAGGTTTTTCTTTTGAAACTGCTAGAAAACAATATTGTGGCTAAAATACACTACCAAAATAAATATAAAAAAACACAAACACATAGTAAAACAATATACTTATAATATAAACTATAGTAATTCTAATGCCAAACCTAATGTAATTTGTAAATAAAATATCTAAGCAAAAGGGCACACAAAGAGCATTTTCAAATAAATTCAAAAGAATTTGAAGTTTATAAAATTGCAAAGACATGTCAGATGAACCACAAATATAACTCTGGACATTATGAAATTTTTATTTGATAGGGGAGAAGTCATATTATCTCCACTCCAATAATTTGCCTTTAGTTGCATAATGAAAGGAATTTTCAGAAATTTAAATAATGCATAGGAAAAAATATGAGATGCATATGAATGATCTACTAACATCCTAATTTAGGAAAATTGGGATGTTACATAGCCTCACTATGGGTAGATCTTCATGAAGTAGGCGATCTCCTTGCCCTTACAAACTTCTTGGTTTACTCCACAACACTAAGTAGGAGGCTCCCAAGCGACACCTAACAAATCTAGGAGGCACCACCCTCCAAAAGGTAATAGGCTCGGTAATGACGATGAACTCCTTGCTCTTGTGCTTCAAGAGGATAGACTCCTCAACACACAATCAGTCTCTCACGGATTTGGCTTGGTGGAAGAGATGGGTTGGTGGAAAGCAACTTGGGGAGGCTAGAAATCAAGATCCATATGGTTGGAGTGGAATATCTTGATCTCAACACAAGGGTAGGTGGTTCTGTCTCAGAAAATCTGATAGGATAGGTATGGAATAGTTCTGAGTGCTTCTCTTGCGAGTGAGTGGTGGTGGAGGGGTATATATAGGCATCCCCAAAAATCCAACTGTTACACACAATAAGTCAGACTCGGTGACACCAATGTGTTATTATCGATGGTACCGAAGTGTCCAAAAGGTGTCAACTTTTGAATCTCGGTGAGACCGGTATAGGAATCACGGTTGCACCGACAAGGTGACCAACGGTCAGAATATCCAAACTCGGTGACGCCAATTCAACATTCTCGGATGGACCGAAAATGTGAACTTGCATAACAGAAAGTTGGCAGCCGAACTCGATGTCACCAAAAGAAGTGTCGGTTGCACCGAAGGGTTAGGGTTTGGCTGAGTCTGTCTAGGGTTTGGAATCGGTGGCACCAGGATAGGAATGTTGGTTGCACCGATTTGAGTGTTTGGCTATAGACAGACTTTGGTGGGAGAGCTTGTGGATGTTTTTGGTGAATATCACTTGTGCACGTATGAGCATTTTGTTCACCAACAAAACCTTACCCCCTTTTAATAGTATTTACTTTCCTATGGACAAAAGTGATTTCTCACAAATGTAAAATGTAGAGTCCTCTTGCTTGAAGCTTGGCAAACCTATTTCCTTGCATCTTGGGTTGATTCCACAATCTCCACAATCCTTTTGCCATTCCTATCATTGAACTTTTCCTGAAATATACTTGGTGGAAACATTAGTTCAATGACTTATATGTTGTTATTAATTACCAAAACCACCAAGGGAGCAAATGTGCTTTTGATCTCCCCCTTTTTGGTAATTGATGACAACATATAGATCAAAGCTTCAACAAAGATATAATCAATGAATATAATCGTCGATTTGAGAAGTATGTGATAAGCAAGAGCTCCCCCTAAATTTGTGCATTATTTTAAATTTGTGTTTGAATGCAAATGCACAATCGATTAGGTACATAGGTCACTTCTTACATGTCACATACCACTTGGTGGTGTGCGAGAATAATTAGAATTAACATCATAGCACAACACAATCAACCAAAGATGAATGATCATCACATAAGCATTAAGATGATAGGAAATAGTAGCATCACACATTAAAGCGTATGATCAAACATCATCAAACGTGTGTCACAAGCAAAGCAAAAGAGTATCACAGCAACCAAAAGCAATTGTTTTTGAAAAAGCAACAAACACCAAATGCTCTCTCACTCGAAGCCTAAATATCTATATACACTTCTCCCGCTTTGGCAACAAGTTACCAAAAAGTTCAAGGGCATAGATCTATGCGTTCTTGGGATGATATCCTTCAGTTGTTGATGAGGGAGTCGAGAGAATAGCGTCGGCGAAGATGTCTGCAGATGTTGTGGATGGATCTAGAGTGGATACTGGAGGAACTGGAGCTGATGGAGCAGGAGCTGTGCTGACAGTAGCAGGAGCTGATGAAGAGGGCTTCAAGTCTAGAGCAGGCACTATAGCTGATCTAGCCTGAGTAGTGAACTGTGTGCTCGGCCTGAGAGATGATCCATCCTCCTCATCATCATCATGTGAAGAAGTAAAAGAAACCCAAGGGATATGTACTGATTCAACTTCCTTCTGAAGCTCTATGACTGTCTTAGTCACCTTATCCACCTTATCACTGAGAGTCTTGATCCTTGTTTCAAACATCCTCACAAGACTGTACTGGCTGTCCAGAATCCCCTTAATATCCTTCTGCATGCCCTGAACTGCTGAGATCAAAAGATCCATTTGCTCATTTCTGGATCTAGGGACTTGAGCACTAGTGGCTCGAGCTGCCTCTGCCTCTGCCTATACTGTAGTAGATGTGGGATGATCTGGGTCCATCACCACGATGTTGTCCTCAAACTCTGGTTGTAGGGGCAAATGTGGATGATCTAGAGCAAAAATGTGCTTTTCCAACTAAGAGTTGATAGGCATCTACATGTAGGGTGCATAGCAGCAAGAGTGCTTTTGATCAGCAGCAACCCTCTTAATTGTCTCAGCAATTAAGTCCATAACTCTAATCCTTGTGTGTCCGTCAAGATGGATCAGCATATTGATGCAGTAGCCTAGGATCATCTTGTCATCTCCTAACTTGGGCATCCAAGTATGCCTCAAAATAGTGTTCATGGTACGGAGGCCAGCTTGCAAATAGTAGATGGATCCTAGCTTGTGACATTGCAATTTGTCTACAGGGATAGGAGTATACATATCCTTCATGGCATTGTGAGTTGCCTTGGGTTCTGAGTATACATCCAAGTCACCATCCTGAACCTCTGGAACTCCTAGAAGTGCATCCTTCTCATCAACAGTAGATTCATACATTGCTCCTTCAGCCATCCATACAATCCTACCATCTCCACAGAAATGTGCAGTGGAGTAGAATTGCATGATCATCTCATTGTTCCATGCAGTAAGCTCTCTTCCAACAAACTCATCCAGACCAATGCAGTGGAAATTATCTTGGACACTTGGAAAGTAGTCCTCATTCTCCTTAATGAATTTCCAATCAACATATCTCATATCACTTACAGCTGGGCTCTTGTCTAGCAGCACTGTCTCATAAAAGTCTTGCTGCTCTTTGGTGTAGAATTTGTAGTCCACAATAGTCTTCTTCCTCGGGGCATATGGATCTATAGCTCTCCATGCCCTCAAACCTGAGTCTTTACTCTTCTTCATATCTTCAGCAACTAAGTGGCTGACATCATGTACTGGAAGATGTGGTCTGAGCTTCATCAAGGTTGTCAAGTCATCATCTTCAACTCTGGAAGCAGTTCCCTTGTTCTTTTCAGAAGCTGGAATCTGCCTGGATGTCCTCTTAGGCTTTTCAGTAGCAGCCTTATTGGATTTGGTGCTCTTGGATGTGTCAGTCTTTGGCATAGCATCAGACATAAGCTTCTTGGCCTTGTTCTTGGGAGGAGCCTTCTCAACATGTTCTTCCTCCTCTTCCTCAGCAACAGCACCAGCAGCCTCCTCTGGATCGTCATACATGGATGTAGGCCTGCCAATCACATGAATAATCCTCTTTCTGGCTTTCATCTCCCCTGCCTTCTTAGGCATAGACTTCCTTGGGGAATCAATGGACATTGTAGCCCTAGCACTCTCATGTGCCTTGATAGATTGTGAGCTAACATAGATCTTGCTAACAACTATTCTAGAAGAAGTAGCTTCAGTAGCAGACTTCTTAGCAGCCTTTTCTTGCTTCTTGGCAAGTATCTCCTGAGGGACAAAGTTTGAATCCTCCTCATATGAATTTAGTTTCTTTCTGGTCCTTATAGCATCTTTGGGCAACCCATGGGAGCTGGGGGTGCCTGGATCTGAAAATGAACTAGACTCTGGACATGTGCCTGAACTCATGTCAACACCCTGCTCTGGCAAATTCTGACTGTCCTCAACATCTGACATACTGACCCTGTGAATAGAGTATAGAAGAACAGAAGAAGATGAGTCATCACAAAATGAGGCTAGTTTTTGAAAGATTGAACAATAGATTTCCAAAGTTTTACATTCTGTCAAATGAATATCGGTACGGCCGAAGCAAAATTTTCGGTGCTACCGAGATTGACGGTCCCTCTTAACAGAAACTTGGCACTCTTTGTGGTGAGACCGAAAAGAAGTACTCGGTTCCACCAAGACAGTTCTGAGCAACATAGAAAGACAAATCGGTGAGACCGATTTGTTTGCTTCGGTTCCACCGAGTTCCATCGGGCGGAAGGCAAACCCTAGAAAATCTAACATTCGCTAGACTATTGGAATTTTGTGTGCTAGGAAGTCGTGCAATAGGTGGCCTATAGATAAAATCAAATCCAATGCGCAAGAATCGGACGAGGAGCGCAAAGGAGGTCAAATCCATACCCTAACTTGGTGCGGATCCACTACGGCGGCGATTCCCAGTGGCGAAGGAGCGTAGGGAGACAAGGGTGATGACCAGGGGTCTCGAAGGCGGCAGCTTACGGTTTTCAAGCACGACGGCTTGAGGATGAAATTCAAAGCGTCGGGATACACAGTATTTATACCCTCCACTGTCGGTGACACCGATTCTAACTTTTCGGTGTCACCGAGTTCCTCAATTGTCAGTCAACAGGGAAACTTGGTGTAACCAAGAAGATGGAATCGGTGGTACCGAGATTGAAAACCAGATCAACCCTAGGCATTCGGTGAGACCAAGATTTTGTGGTTGGTTCAACCGATATGCACTTGGGAGGTTTTAATGGCCAGTCCTTGTCGATACGGAACTCCGAGTGCTCCACACACAGAGGGATCAAAAAGCACTTGTTCAAATTTTGCGATGCATCATGAATAGAGTATGAGGTGAGAAAGCATAGATAACTAAACTGTGGTCCTAGGTATTCTTGTCTGTCTAACTAGAAAAAGATAAATCAAAGATCAAATAGCAACAATTGGATGTCCTCGAATGAGAAAATAAATGCAGACCAACATGCTCACACAATAAGATTTCAAATGTAATCATGGCAATCATGCACAAACATAATAGTATCTAACAAGCACTTTGGCGATGACAAAGTCATCTATATATGAGTATTTGACTTAGGAGCCAATAAGAATACTTGATCATAGGTCATACTCATCGTTTAAGCACAAGTGGGGTTATCACTTTTTAAAAAGCATTTTGTCACATACTAAGAGATGCTTTGACTCAAGTATTAGAGTAAAGCTTCCCCTTGATGTGACATCCCCTCATAAGAGGGATAAACTAACCTTGGGTTTTGTTGATGAAGACTTCATGTTGGTGAGGTAGTGGTGGATGCTCAAAGTTGATCAAGATCACCAAGAGTTCGGAGGATCCTTGTTGTTTCCTTACTCTTCTCACCTACATGGGTTTGTCCCAACACACAAGAGACAAATAAAAGGATATTTATGGACATGGTGTGCAAAGCATGTGTGATGATGTCCATTGATTTGTTGATTACCTTGTCCCTTGCTTACCTTTGAGGGAATGTGTGACTCCTTGAACTATTGTATAGGGTTGATGTTGATTGCAAATAGATCTTGCCAATAATGAATGTGAGTGAATTTCATTGGCTAAGTCACCCCTTAAGAACTTTCTAGTTCTTCTTCTTGAGGACCCACATCAAGTTGATGGGGATCCTCGGTATTGAAGTAGCACTTGTAGAATTTGAGCTTGTAGTAGCCTTGGGAACCCACTTCACCAAAGCTTGGGATTCATCTTCATATGAGTCAATGTCCTCTTGAATCTTGTTCTTGCCCTTGAGCTTGTGGTCTTGTGGTGGAAGGTCATCTTGAGGTTTTGTTCCCTTGGATGAGTATTTTCATACTTCTCCTTTTGAGGAACAAACTTGGGATTGGGATCTTGACCTTCTTCTCATTCAACTCCATTAGCGTTGAAGTAGCCAACACCACGATTCTTCTGGTATCCTCCGTGCTTGCGTACAATTTCCTCAAATTGTTTACATCCAGCAAGACTCTTGTAGATACCTTTCTCTATAATTCCTTTTAATAAAGCATTTTCTTGCTCAAGTGTAACTTGTCTAAAGAGAATCATCATTAGTGGAATCAATAGAACTACTAGGAGCAACATCATTGGGTTTACCATTTTTATTGTTGCTACTAGATGAAGAACCTTTCTTGCCTTTGTTACTAGTTTGCTTAGATTTAGCTTGTGGTGTGAAAGTAGACAAGAGTAGTCATTTGGCAAGATAAGATGAAGTCTTCTTTTGGAGATCGTCATTGATAGCTTTAAGATATTCATGTTCTTGCTCCAAATTGAGCTTCTCGAAGCGTAGCTTCTCATGAGTTCTTACAAGCTCTCTATGATATTCGAGAGTAGATTCATGGGCTAACTTAAGAGTGTTAAGTTCTTTTGTTATTTCTTCTATTTTCATCTTATCATTGTCAATTAACCTATCTTGACTAGCATGAGAATTATCAAGTTCATTTTGACTATCATTACTAGATTTGTCACATAGCAAATCATCTTCATCACTATCGAAATCAAGATATTCGGGGTGTGATACCTTGGGGCCTTTAGCCATGAAGCAAATTCCACTCCCTTCATTTGGTGAATCAAATAGATCATAGGAGTTGGTTGTTACTAGTGCAATTCCGGCAACACCTTCATCTTGACTATAGTCGGAGTTGGAGTGATTACTTCTCTCGGAGTGGTTGTCAGAGTCGGAGCCGGAAACCCATTCATCAACATGAGCTTCATGTTTTCTTCTTGAGTAGCTCTTGGTGTACTTGTCCTTCTTCATCGAGTCCCTACTTCTCCTTGAGGGTCTTCGTTCATAACGATCATCTCTACTCCTTCTCTCTCTTCGAGGTGATTCATCCCTTGAGCTTCGTCTTCTTGGTGACTCTTCTCTTCGTTTGTAGGGAGTCATGCACTCATTGGAGTAGTGTCCGGGCTTCCCATAATTGTAGCAGATTCGGTCATAACTTAACGAACGCTTCTCTTCATGTCTTGAGTTGGAGCTTCGATCTTTGCTTCTATTCTTGTAGAACTTGTTGAATTTCTTGACCATGAGGCTTATCTCTTCATTTGTGACAAGGTTGTCGCTTGGGGTAGCGGTAGCATCACTTGTGGCTTTGTAAGGACCGCTAGAATTGTGGTGAAGCTCTTGTTTGTCTTTGAGTGTCATCTCATGAGCAACAATTCTACCAAACATTTCCGTTGGTTTCAGATCTTTGTAGTTGGGCATCATTTGGATCAATGTGCAAACGGTGTCATATCGATCATCCAAAGCTTGAAGTATCTTCTTGATGATGAATTTGTCTGTCATTTCTTTGCTTCCTAAGCCGGCAATCACATTTGTGATGAGAGCTAGCCTAGAGTACATCTCACCGACTCCTTCACCATCCTTCATCTTGAACTTGTCAAGTAGACCTTGAAGAACATCTAACTTGGATTCTCTCACGGACTTGGTTCCTGCATGCATATTAACCAAAGTATCCAAAATCTCTTTTGCATGTCAAGATGGCTATTTTGTTGAATTCTTCGGGCCACAGGCAGTTGAAGAAAATGTCACATGCTTGAGCATTGAGTTGCAACATCTTCAATTCATTCACAGTCGCTTCACGATCGGGTTCCTTTCCTTCCGCAAAGAATTAACCTTGCAAGACAACACGAACAATAGCCCAAACGGCAGGATTATGACCAAGAAAATGCATTTTAATTTTGTGCTTCCAACTAGCAAAATTTGTGCCATCAAAGTACGGACCTCTACGGTGATAATTGCCCTCACTTCTCCTAGGTTGTGAAACCAATGCAATGGAGACCAAAGCTCTGATACCACTTGTAGGATCGAAAGTAGGTCCAGAGGCGGGGTGATTAGACTACTTGACCAATTAAAAGGCATTTCCCAAATTTTAATTCTTGGCAAGTTTTAGCATCCATAGCATACCAAGAACACCCTACACATGCAAGTCTAAGAGTATAGAAGGGGAAAGTAACAACAAGCATGAGTAAAAGGGATAGGGTCGGAAGATCAAACGCAATTGTAGACACGATGATTTTTCCCGTGGTTCTGATAGGTGACGCTATCGTACATCCACGTTTATGGAGTCTTCAATCCACGAAGGGTAACGGTCGCGAGAGTCCACGGATGGCTCCACCCATAAGGGTCCACAAAGTAGCAACCTTGACTATTCCATACGGCTTCCGTCCACGAAGGACTAGCCTCACTATGGGTAGATCTTCACTAAGTAGGTGATCTCCTTGCCCTTACAAACTTCTTGGTTCACTCCACAACACGAAGTAGGAGGCTCCCAAAAGACACCTAATCAATCTAGGAGGCACCACCCTCCAAAAGGTAATAGGCTCGGTAATGACGATGAACTCCTTGCTCTTGTGCTTCAAGATGATAGACTCCTCAACACACAATCACTCTCTCATAGATTTGGCTTGGTGGAAGAGATGGGATTGGTGGAAAGAAACTTGGGGAGGCTAGAAATCAAGATCCATATGGTTGGAGTGGAAGATCTTGATCTCAACACAAGGGTAGGTGGTTCTCTCTCAGAAAATCTGATAGGATAGGTATGGAATAGTTCCGAGTGCTTCTCTTGCGAGTCAGTGGTGGTGGAGGGGTATATATAGGCATCCCCAAAAATCCAACCGTTACACACAATAAGTCATACTCGGTGACACCGATGTGTTAATCTTGGTGGTACCAAAGTGAACAATAGGTAGCAACTTTTGAATCTCGGTGAGACCGGTATAGGAATCTCGGTTGCACCGAAAAAGTGACCAACGGTCAGAATTTCCAAACTCGGTGATGCCGATTTAACATTCTAGGATGGACCGAAAATGTGAAATTGCGTAACAGAAAGTTGGCAGCCAAACTCGGTGGCATCGAAAGCAGTGTCGGCTGCACCGAAGGGTTAGGGTTTGGCTGAGTCTGTCTAGGGTTTGGAATCAGTGGCACCGGGATAGGAATGTTGGTTGCACCAATTTGAATGTTTAGCTATAGACTGACTTTTGTGGGAGAGCTTGTGGATGTTTTCGGTGACAATCACTTGTGCATGTATAAGCATTTTGTTCACCAACAAAAAACCTTACCCCCTTTTAATAGTATTGGCTTTCCTATGGACTCAAAGTGATTTCTCACGAATGTAAAATGTAGAGTCCTCTTGCTTGAAGCTTGGCCAACTCATTTCTTTGCATCTTGGCGTGAGTCCACAATCTCCATAATCCTTTTGCCATTCCTATCGTTGAACTTTTCCTGAAATATACTTGGTGGAAACATTAGTTCAATGACTTATATGTTGTTATTAATTACCAAAACCACCAAGGGAGCAAATGTGCTTTCAGAATTTACTATGGAGTTTTGAATAACTTTGGAAAAAGAAAAAAGAAAAAGGGGGTTATACCTAAACGGGCTAAAACGTGCCCGGTGCGTTAGGTAGCGACTGGGCCGACCCAGCCGCGGAGAGGCTGTGGTGGCGTCGATGGAGTACTCTCGGGAGTACACCTCCTCTGTAGGGAGGCGGGAAATAGTGGGGCGCTTCCACTTAAACTGAGGGGGCCCGCCGAACTGGTCGCTGACCGACGGGGCCCACCTATCAGGAACTTCCCCCACCTCCCGCTCGAGCAAGAGAGGTTGAGGAGGCGGAACAGGGCAGCACCGATGCGCTTACCAGCAATACCAGCCACCTCTGGTGTTGCCCCAGCCGTCCTCGGGTGCAGGAAGATGTGGTGCCTCTATTCCCGCACCGCACGAATGTCGAGGACCACCGGAACAACGGCAATGATGGCAGGCGGACAGCGGTGACAGTGAACTTGGACAGGGCAGCACAGCCAAGGAGAGAAGAGATAGAGTGGAGAACAAGGAGCGAGGTGATGCTGGGGGACTCCAGCATGGACTAGAGGGGGAGGAAGTGACCATAGGGCGCCAATTTGAGACGCGGACGGCGGGAGGGCTTCGGCCATAAGGGACGATGGAGGGCGTGAGAGGGCATATGGGGAGGTCTGGGCGGCTCAAGGGACAGAGGGAAACACCAAAGAATGCGAGAGGGAGCTCGGGGAGGGGCATTTAAGCAGGGGCGATGAGGGGGAGCTTGGGTGCACCTTGGATGCGCTCTGGCACGACGAGCACGCATGCCTGGGCTCCCTTGGCTGCTTCCTAGCGTCAGGGACGGATAGGGGGGTCGAGAGGGGATGTAAGCACAACACACGTGGATGACAAGGGTCAGGGGGTGCGCGTGTGAGCCCGACCATTGCCTTCGACCATGGCAGTAGAATGCGCTCGAGGGCGAGCTCAACAGGGAAGGGAAGTAGGGGGCCGGTACTCTAGCGTGTTGCACACGCCGAGGGGATGCTACCGGCAAGTGGGAGAAGCATGAGGTCATTGATGCTCCGGGATGAGGGCAGCTACAGTGCGCCAAGGCACTCTAGCGTGCTCTAGAGCATGCTTTCGGCATGCTAGGACATGCCATTGGTTCCCTGGGCGCGGCAAGGTTGTCCACTAGCTCCTGGGAGGTACTGAGATGCTCCGGGTTACTTAGGAAGTAAGCGAGTGGTAAAAGAGTGAGGGCATGGAGGTAGAAAAGGTCTGCCCTGGTGAAAACAGTGAAGACATGAGGCTTTCTACCCATCATAATCATTGAGCAAAGGCCTGGTTTTTTACGGCATGTAGAATAGGGTCATGAGGGATCGTGGTAAAATCTTAGGGCCAAGGAGATCTCATCTGGTGCTGTAATCATTCATCACAAAAATATTGCAGAAGGTGTTTGATGGGTGTTTGAGATAGACAAAGTGATCTACTTCGAATGAAACTTAACGGGATTAAATGATAGGTAGCAATGGGATGGATCACAAAGTTTGATCTTAAGTGAGTAAAGTTGATAATGCAAACTTTGTGAACCCTAGAATTCGACAGAATCAGGTTTCTGTAGATCTAGTTAGTCTAAACTAATCTTATTAATGCACCACTTGGTGTGGATGCATTATTGGATGATTAAAACATGTCCACAAAGTTTGATATCAATAGGAGACAGTTAGCACTGTAGAGTTGCTCAAATTTGGATCTGGACAGAGAGGATTTTGGGATATTTTGGTGAACCAAAACAATTGGGATTGATATGAAACTTGTCAAGATAACCACATATGTCATGTGTGACATGCTAGAATTTTCCTAGATTTATTTGAGAATATTTCTTATAGAAACATTTCAAATTCTTGAAATAGGCAAAAATGGTTTTGAAGGGTTTTGTCCAATATTTTGAACATGCCCATGTGTTGAAACTCTAATATATGGACAATATATGTCCACTGAGTTTTCCTAATTTTTCTCAAATATTTTCAAAGCATTTAAATAATTTTTCCCTATAAAATATCATTTCTGGCCTTAAGAAAAGCCTTTAAATAAAATAGTAAAATAATCTTTAAAATTAATATTTGGTGGTTTCGAGAATTCTTATATATATTGGGTTTCAACTAAAGTATTTGGGGAAAAAGGATCCACCCAATTTGGGGACTTGTAGTGCAAATCTCAAATCAGGGGGTTTTGAAAACCTAATTTGAATAAATGCTTTTTGGCCAAAATAATATTTTGTAAAAATATCTGTAAGTCCTATTCACATGGCATGATCATTGGACAAGAGTGGGGATCAAGGAAAAGAGTCCTTGAGGGTAGGAGGATGTTTTATGAATTATAGAGCACCGGCAAGCAAGCAAATAACACACAAGTCAAGCATTCAAATGCACTCAAAAAGTTTTAATTGGCCCTAATTTTTGAGTCTTGTTAACTTAGTCATGAGGGAAAACACAGGGTGTGACATACCTACCCCCCGAGATTCCTAGGCTAGGTGGTGAAAAACATGCGGACATTCAGAGGTGAGGTAGTCTTCATGTTCCATGTTGTTTCTGCTTCGTCGTGGTTGTCCTTATGGATCTTGAAGTGCTTGATGATATGTATTCGAGTGCACCGTTGACTTGGTCTAAGGGTGAATGGGGTTCTCGTAAAATGCTAGGCTCGCCTAATGGTCAAGGGTTTGGTGAACGAGGTTCTGGCAGGGCCTAGCTTGCGTGTCTATCCGAAGGTTAGAAGACCTAGCAAAGCAGGGTGTCTGTGCACTAGTCCTGGGGTTGTTGGTGACATCTAGATATCTCACGTTAGAATAGAAGCGGTCAAGGTTGTAGCTTCCCTTGACGGGGAATCGTTGACTCTGTTGGAACAGTTGATCTTCCGATGCTTGTGGTCTTCATCCTTGAGAATGTTGAAGCGCGTTATTGTGGGCTTCTTGTCGAGATCTTCTGCTTGAGTAAGTTTCCTAGGTAGATTCTTCATTCTTCTTTGGCCATTTGTCTTCATCGTCATGGACGCATGTTTCTGGAGGGTCTTTGAGTGTTTGGTCTACTCGTCTCTCCGTGGCAAGGTCTGCGCTGAGTCTCGTCCCAAGGACTGAGCTTAGAGACTTGGTGTCAAAACGGGTTCTACCATCTCGGAAGGTTTCAGTGGGGTTCTAGATAAGCTGACTATTCAGAGTATAGATTAGCCATCTAATCCCCATGTTCTGACGCTTGGCAAGTGGGGTGAACTACCTTTGACAGGTGGCTTACCATGGTCGAGTCACGGTTTATGCCCTAGATTGTCTAGAAAAGGCTTATAACAAAGTCATGACAGTGGTCCACTCTATTCCAGGCATCTGAAGGGAGTAGGGACATCATGCTCATCGTACACCATCAAAGTGGGGGAGGGAGAGGTGTTATTTGCTTCTCAGTTCCATCCTAGTCAGGAACTGATAGGTGACTACTTAAAGCAAGGGGCTCTTTAATCATCTTGATGTGCAAGGGCTTCATCGTTCTTGGACATCGGTGCTTCTTGATAAAGTCTAGCTAATGTAGTCCGTATAGGAGTGGTGGTTAACTTCTTTCACTTCTTCTTCTTTGTTGGTGTGGCTTCGCAATCGTAGTGGTTCTTCATCTTGCTTGGGTAAGAATGCTTTCTTCTGTAGGGAGGGTGCTTTGCGGAGTCCAACTCCTTCAAGGTGAGACCTTATACTCGACAGGCACGATAATGGGTGTCCCTGGGGCTTGTCCAAACATGACTAAATTGTTCCTTCCTCTCATTGGGTAAATAAGTATGTCATCCGTGAGGATAACAACATATTCCTCCAAATACCACATAAACACATTGCTCATGGGATGTGTGAGAGAGGCGGTCGTTTGTTTCGGGTGGTCACTTTCCCATGGGTTTGTGGTCCAACCTAATACAGGTCCTTGCGGCCATCTTCCATATGAACATGTCTGGTGGAGGTCAGGGTGGAGTATTGGCCATAGTCAAATGACTTAGAACCAAGACCTATGGTCATAACCTGATCATATTGTGGCTCAGTAACGCTTAGAGGTTTCAAGGAGCTTAGGATGTGAGTGAACGTCTACCATTTTATCCTCGAGCATAGTTCTTAGATGCCAATAGTACTGCCTATTACTCCGAACAAAATCATCGTGTATCATCCAAGGTATCATCTCATATAAGTCAACTCCAATATTACACATGCTACTCATATCTCCAAGGTTTTGAGAGAAGGACTATACCGAAAATCTCATATGTATACTATAGCTAACTCACCTATATCCCATATAAAAATAGCCGCTAAGCTTGATCATGACACTACCAATCCAAGTGTCCTACTGACCTATCCAATGTCTAAGATACTACATTATTATGCTAAGGAAACTCGTAATATACCAACCAAGATCTTGTTTCCTTCCTACAAATCCAACTTAATCGATCCTCGAATATCATCCACTATTACATGATCCATTACTACTACAAATCTAGCATCGATGGTGTCCAACATAATCTCCTTGAGTTCATATAATCCACATATCATTTCAAGGATTATTATCATGAAATTCCAATCTCATATCCAACTACACTCCAAGGTCGAACTTATATAGATCCCTAACATCATCCGATTCCTTCTATCGTTATCCACCGAGAAATATGGTATCAAGATCAAGATCATCAGACTAATCCAAATTACTCCGAACCATTTGGTTTGATTGATCTTGAGATCCTATTAGAATCACCTATTTAAATCCACGGTTTACATCTAGTAAGAATTCCCTACTGGTTACTCCAGCCACTAACATATCACCATCAATCCACTTTGAATCATTACTTGCCAAATTCAAGTCATGTATCCACCAAGAATTTCAGCTTGTGACCGTATTTGTCCTACTAATCCAATTTGCTCAAGGGACAAGTAAGTTATGATACTCTATCAATCTTGATCCACCAAATTCGTCTACCAACATTAAGCCTCGTAATCCACCAAGGGGTCCCAACTACTTTCCCAAGACATCTATTACAACCTCGTCAAATTATTAGCCTACTATTTATACATCCTCATAACAATCTTCCCTATGGCATCATCTGTTCAAGTGTTGGCTTAGGGATGTAACGTGTCTATTCACTATGATCTCTAGTCCTGTAATGAACCCATCGGTAAGCAGGGGTTATTGATACCCATCAGGTGATCTAGCAAATCCGTGTATTAAACACGTGATCAGAGGTTTGAGCTGGGGTAGCTTGTGAGGTCTACGTTTGTCTAGGGAGGGTTTTCCAATCTTGAGGGAAAAGCATAACTCTATGGGGTTGCATTTGGTTGAGTACGTTGTAGCCGAAGTCTTCGGTGTCAGTTGTTTTTTGAGGTGGATCCTTAGTGCATTTTGTCTTGTTGGTCTTCATGACGAGAGGGGGAAGAGGGAAAGTAGCATCGAGAGGAGTGCCTAAGGGGTGGTATACGACAAGTGCAATCAAGCATGTGCCGAAAAGGCCAAACTCAAACATCAAGGCAAGGTAGGTGATATAGTCGCGCACTTGTTGCCTTGGGCAAAAGTGTGACTTACACCAGATCACAAACAAGCAAAAACAAGCAACACACAATTATGGTTCTATGTGAACTATCATACGTACTCGACTTCGCATAGGGGACATAGGACTCATCCTACCCTAGGGGTTCTCGGACTCAGTAGTCGTGCTTGCCTTGTGTCTTGCAGAGGAGTCCGCTCTGCCTTCTGGGTCTTCTTCCGGTGTCGCTATGACTCTGGTTGTTGTTTGTCAAAACGATCCGGGTTGTGCCTGAAGAGTCCTTGACAACTTCGGGTCTGGTGAGTTGATGACGAAGGTGGTTCCTCATGACTGTCATTGATGGGTCTTCTGTTGTCTTCGTAATTGTGACAATGCCTTCTTGCCCTTCAAGGCATCGAGAATTCCAAGTGGGCAATCCTTTATGCAATGACATCAAAAAGGCATGATAGAGTTCCAACTTGTTGGTCATGTTGATAATATCGACACCGAGAGTGAGGGATGAAGAGAACCGTTTTCCTGCTCACAATGGTGAAGTGGACCAAAGGCCAAGGTTGCATCATCCCGGGCAGTGTCGAGGGTGTCACCATCTTCCTAGACTTGATGCCTTCATCCTTCGAGAAGGTTCCTTCTGCTGGTAGCTCCTTGTCTTGTGTCACCAACTTGTGTCCAAGTTATGTGGGGAAATGTCTGGCAAGGTGGCTTCCTTCCGGGTTACCCATGAGGATCAGAAGGAATCTAGTGGTCAGGGGCACAAGGGTAGTAGCGACCATTTGCAAAGTTTTGAAAAAGTAGATGATGAGAGTTAAGAAAAAGATGGTGGAAATGCTAAGGCAAAAACCTTTGCTTCCATTGAAAATTTAGGAGAGGTGAGAAAGATAAAGGTTTTGTAAGTGATTTTGAAGGGTTTGGAAAAATAGTGTAGTCCTATCTAACGTCCATGCTAACTAAGGGCTTCCTACAGTTAGGATGGCTCTGATACTAGCTCTGTGGGGAGTCATGATCATAGAATGCACATGTACAGTGATCCCAGAGATCAATGCTCATTGAACACACATATGTTGAATAACAAGAGTCTTACATCCTTACATACCGGATTATTCAAATATGGTCGTTATGGCCAAGTCTTCATATGATTGCAGCGGATATCTTCAATGATAGCGTGAACCCATGCCATCTGCCTTAACCCTACAGGCATTCTGACTGGGAAGCTTCCTAGCTCGCATGTGCGTCACCAAGGTAATCTTCATCATAACCTTATCTTTCATGCTTGGCCAATAAAATAACCAGTGGCAAGCCAATGAGTACTTTGAATGTACTCGCAAGCAACCCAAGTTGTGGAACAGGGTATAACAATACATGATATAGCACTAAGTAGGTAAGTTTTGCAGAAAGCTAATTTTTAGTGCAATGACATGATCAAGAAACTTAACTAATCATGCATCAACTGTAGACAGGTATTGATATGAACGAATCACAGTCATCATCATAAGTAGGGGTGGAACATCTCATGTTCACCATCAGGCCAAGTCATCAGACTTAGCTCAAGTATCACCTTTGTGTCATCCACACACACACACCAAGTTTTGAGGAAATATCTAGACATGGCTTAAGCAGCACCACCCAATTGTCCTTGACCGTGGACACGGCTATTCGAATAGTTTTACACTCTGTAGAGGTTGCACACTTTACCCACAAGACTCGGGGAACTTTCGTGTCATCCACGACTCGCGGTATATTACATACCCGAGGTAAGCACCCGAACAATGCCTTTCCCCTAGAGATACTAAACAAAGAGTCCACTCGATTGGTAAACAGACCACATGATGTACATCACAAGTAGCATCCGTGCAGGGACGAACGGTGTGCCCGGTGCCTGTGAAGACAACGCATGATCATCAATACCGACACGACCCCATATCGAGAGTGACCACACCACTCCCGCCACTAGTAGTGCGGGCTCCTTGCTAGTACCCACCAAAGTAATCAACAAAGCCCCATACCATAAGGGGTATCGTGGTTGTGCATGTGAGGTTGGACGGTCGACAAATCTTAAACCCTCTGTTTTCGAAAACACACAGTCACTTATTGTAGGACTGAAAGTATGTCTAGAGGGGGGGTGATTAGACTACTTGACCAAATAAAAGTTTTGCCTTTTCCCAAATTTTAGTGTTTGCTATTTTAGCATTCATGGCAAGTCAATTTCACCCTACACATGCAAGCCTAAGAGTATAGCAGCGGAAAATAACAACAAGCATGAGTAAAAGGGATAGGTTAAGAAGATCAAACACAATTGTAGACACGATGATTTTTCCCATGGTTCCGATAGGTGGCACTGTCGTACATCCATGTCTATGGAGTCTTCAACCCACGGAGGTTATGTTCGAAATATGCCCTAGAGGCAATAATAAATTAGTTATTATCATATTTCCTTGTTCATGATAATCGTTTATTATCCATGCTATAATTGTATTGATCGGAGACTTAGATGCATGTGTGGATACATAGACAAAACCATGTCCCTAGTATGCCTCTAATAGACTAGCTCGTTGATCAAAAGATGGTTAAGGTTTCCTAGCCATGGACATGAGATGTCATTTGATAACGGGGTCACATCATTAGGAGAATGATGTGATGGACAAGACCCAAACTGCAAACGTAGCATATGATCGTGTCAGTTTATTGCTACTGTTTTCCGCATGTCAAGTATGTGTTCCTATGACCATGAGATCATGCAACTCACAGATATCGGAGGAGTGCCTTGTGTGTATCAAACATCGCAACGTAACTGGGTGACTATAAATTTGCTCTACAGGTATCTCCGATGGTGTCTGTTGAGTTGGCATGGATCGAGACTGGGATTTGTTACTCCGTGTGACGGAGAGGTATCTCGGGGCCCACTCGGTAATGCAACATCACAATAAGCCTTGCAAGCAATGTGACTACTTGTTAGTTGCGGTATCTTGTATTACGGAACGAGTAAAGAGACTTGCCAGTAACGAGGTTGAACTAGGTATGGAGATACCGATGATCGAATCTCGGGCAAGTAACATACCGAAGAACAAAGGGAACGATATACGGGATTAACTGAATCCTTGACATAGAGGTTCGACCGATAAACATCTTCGTAGAATATGTAGGAA
This sequence comes from Hordeum marinum, assembly GCA_022496015.1. Taxonomy (NCBI): domain Eukaryota; kingdom Viridiplantae; phylum Streptophyta; class Magnoliopsida; order Poales; family Poaceae; genus Hordeum; species Hordeum marinum. The sequence goes on from CM039674.1 coordinate 150,455,884, forward strand.
CCAATGTGGACGTCCAGGTCCCGCCATTGGTTATTGACCGTAGAGGTGTCTCGGTCATGTCTACATAGTTCTCGAACCCGCAGGGTCTGCACACTTAAGGTTCGGTGATGTTTTGGTAGTGTAGAGTTATGTATGGTGGTGACCGAAGTTTGTTCGGAGTCCCGGATGAGATCCCAGAGGTCACGAGGAGCTCCGGAATGGTTGAGAGGTAAAGATTCATATATAGGAAGTCCCAGTTTGGTTTTCGGAAAAGTTTCGGGCTCATCGGTAGTGTACCGGGAGTGCCGGGAGTGTACCAGGAGGCCTCCGGGAGGGGTATTTCGACCCCAAGAGGTCCATGGGCTGTGAGAGAATAATAACCAGCCCTTAGTGGGCTGGGAAAACATCCACAAAGGCCCATGGCTCAGGAGAGAAAGTCCTAAGGCAAAAAGTGGAAAATCAGTCAATAGGAGGCAATCCTACTCCAACTAGGATTGGAGGTGAAGTAGGATTGCTTCCCACCTCCTATTTCGGCCGACCCAAAGGCCTTGTCTGCCTCTCATCTCCTCTCCTCCTATATATACTAGTGGATTGGGTGGTTTTTGGACAGAATTTCCGGCCACGTGCTACCCGTTCCACCGGTGCATAGTTTCTCCTCTAGATCGGTTTTCTGCAGCGCTTAGGCGAAGCCCTGCCGGAATTGCTCCACCACCATCACCAGAGCGCCGTCACGCTGCCGGTGAACTCTCTCTCCTCTCCACCTCCTCTCGCTGGATCGAGACGGTGGAGATCGTCATCAAGCTACACGTGTGCTGAACGCGGAGGTGCCGTCCGTTCGGCGCTAGATCGGAAGGACCGTGATCGAGATTGCGAGACGGTTCGTGATGTGATTACAGAACGGATCATGATGAGTTCGCGGGACAGATCGTGATCAAGATCGTGAGATGGATCATGATGAGTTCGCGGTACGGATCATGATGTGTTCGCGGGACGGTTCGTGATTGGATCGCGGGACGCTCGGCGATTTGGATCGCGAAGAAGTTCGACTACAGCAACCGCGTTTCTTAACGCTTCCCGCTTAGCAATTTACAAGGGTACGTAGATCCACTCTCCCTCTCGTAGATGCTCATCACCATGGATAGGTTTGTGTGTGCGTAGGAAAATTTTTGTTTCCCATGCGACGTTCCCCAACAGTGTCATCATGAGCTAGGTTGATGGTTCGATGAGATCTCGAGTAGAACACAAAAGGTTTGGGGGCGTTGATGCTTAGATTGCTTCCTCCCTTGGTCGGATTTTGGTTCAGCGGGATTGTGAGATGAAGCGGCCCGGACTAACATTACTCGTACGCTTACGAGAGACCGGTTCCCTCGACGCAACTTGTTGCTTAGATGGCTTGCGGGTGACAGTTTCTCTCACTTTAGTTGGATCGGATCCGACAAAGGCGGTCCTTGAGAAGGTTGAAAAGCAATCTATGTATCACCGTTGTGGTTTATGCGTAGGTGAGAATCGTTCTTGCTAGATACCCGTAGCAGCCACGTAAAACATGCAACAACAATTAGAGGACGTCTAACTTGTTTTTGCAGGGTATGTTGTGATGTGATATGGCCAATTACATGATGAGATATATGTGATGTATGAGATGATCATGTGATGTATAGAATTTCACGACTTGCATGTCATTGAGTACGGCAACCGGCAGGAGCCATAGGGTTGTCTTTAATTATTGTATGACCTGCGTGTCAATCATTAAGCTCTATGTAATGCTTTACTTTATCGCTAAGCGGTAGCAATAGAAGTAGAAGCAGGGTTGGCGCCACAACCCCAATGGCAACACATTGATGGAGATCAAGATGATGGAGATCATGGTGTTGTGCCGGTGACGATGGAGATCATGCCGGTGTTTCGAAGATGGAGATATTAAACACAAGTTCATGGCCATATCATGTCACTTATGAATTGCATCAGATGTTAATCCTTTTATGCACCTTGTTTTGCTTAGTACGACGGTAGCATTATAAGGTGATCCTCACTTGAATTTCAAGATGAACTGTGTTCTCCCCGAGTGTGCACCGTTGCAAAAGTTCGTCGTGTTGAGACACCACGTGATGATCGGGTGTGATAGACTCTACGTTCACATACAACGGGTGCAAGCCAGATTTGCACGCGCAGAACACTCGGGTTAAACTTGACGAGCCTAGCATGTACAGACATGGCTTCAGAACACGAGAGACCGAAAGGTCGAACATGAATCATATAGTAGATATGATCAACATAATGATGTTCACCATTGCAGCCACCTCAACTCACGTGATGATCGGACTTGAGTTGGTGAATTTGGATCATGTATCACTCGAATGATCGGAGGGATTTCAATTTGAGTGGGAGTTCTTAAGTAATATGATTAATTAAACTCATTATCATGAACATAGTCAAAGTGTCTTTGCAAATTATGTTGTAGATTACTAGCTCGCGCTGTAGCTCCCTTAAATTTTTACATGTTCCTAGAGAAATAGAGTTGAAAGATGTTGGTAACAATATTGCAGACTGGGTCCGTGATCTGAGGATTTTCCTCATTGCTGCACACAAGGCTTATGTCCTTAATGCACCGCTCGGTGCGCCACCCCCTCTAGCATCGTCTATAGATGTTGTGAACATCTCACAAGCATGTTTCGATGACTACTTGATAGTTTAGTGCGTCATGCATTACGTCTTAGAATTGAGGCTCCGAAACGTTTTGAACGTCACAGAACATATGAGATGTTCTAGGAGCAGAGATTGTGATCTCAGGCTCGTCCCTGTGTTGCGAGATATGAGATTTCCAACAAGATTCTTTGCCTGTAAGATGAAGGAGAATAGCTCAATCGTTGAGCATGTACTCAGATTGTCTGGGTACTACAATCACTTGAATCAAGTGGGAGTTGATCTTCCAGATAAGATAGTGATTGATATAGTTCTCCAAGTCACTATCACTAAAGCTACTAGAACTTAGTGATGAACTATGATACACCAGGGATAGAAGTATTGATCCCTGAGCTGTTCGCGATGTTTGACACCGTGAAGGTAGAAATCAAGAAGGAGCGTCAAGTGTTGATGGTTAATCAAACCACTAGTTTCGAAAAGGGCAAGAGCAAGGAGGGAAACTTCATGGATAGCAAGTCAGTTGCTGCTCGAGTGAAGCAACCCAAAGTTGAACTCAAACCCGAGACTAAGTGCTTCTATTATGAGGTGAGAGGTCGCTGAAGCGGAACAACCCTAGATACTTGGTAGATAAGAAGGCTGGCAACATCGACAGAAGTATATTTGATATACGAGTTATTGATGTGTACCTTGCTAGTACTCCTAGTAGCACCTGGGTATTGGATACCGGTTCGATTGCTAAATGTTAGTAACTCGAAATAAAAGCTACGGAATAAACGGAGAACTAGCTAAGGGTGAGGTGACGATGTGTGTTGGAAATGTTTCCAAGGTTGATGTGATCAACATCGCATGCTCTCTCTACCTTCAGGATTAGTGACGAACCTAAATAAATGTTATTTGGTGTTTTGCGTTGAGCATGAACATGATTAGATCATGTTTGTTGCAATACGGTTATTCATTTAAGTCAGAGAATAATAGTTATTCTGTTTACATGAATAATACCTTCAATGGTCATGCACCCAGTGAGAATGGTTTGTTGAAATCTTGATCGTAGTAATACACATGTTCATAACATTGATGTCAAAAGATACAAAGTTAAATAACGATAGTACCACATACTTGTGGCACTCCCGCAAAATGTCATATTGGTATAAAGCGCATGAAGAAACTCCATGGTGATGGATATTTGGACTCATTCGATTTGGAATCGGTTGAGGCATGCGAACCATGCCTCTTGGGCAAGATGACTAAAGGACCCCGTTGGATGGAGCGGGCAAGTGATTCATTGGAAATGATACATGTTGATGTATGCAATCTAGTGAGTCTTGTAGCGTATAGTGGATATCGTTATTTTCTTACCTTCATTGATGATTTGAGTAGATATAGTGTATATTTACTTAATGAAACACAAGTCTGAATCGTTTGAAAGGTTCAAGCAAATTCAGAGTGAAGTTTAAAGATCATCGTGACAAGAAGATAAAAATGACTGCGATATGATCGTGGAGGTGAATATCGGAGTCACGAGTTTGGCATACAACTTAAGACAATGTGAAAGTTGTTTCACAACTAAATGCCACCTGGAACACCATAGTGTGATGGTGTGTCCGAACATCATAGTTATGCTCTATTGGACATGGTGCGTGCTATGATGTCTCTCGTCGTTTTACTACTATAATTTTGGGGTTATGCATTAGAGACAACTACATTCACTTTAAAAGGGCACCATCTAAATCCGTTGAGATGACACCGCGTGAATTATGGTTTGATAGAAACCTAAGCTGTCATTTCTTAATGTTTGGGGCTGCGACGCTTGTGTGGAAAATGTTTTCACCTAATGAGGTCGAACCCAAGGCGGACAAATGCATCTTCATAGAATACCCTAAGATCAGTTGGGTGAACCTTCTATCTCAGATCCAAGTGCAAAGTGTTTGTTGCTTAAACGGATCCTTTCTCGAGGAAATGTTTCTCTCGAAAGAATTGAGTGGGAGGAAGATAGAACTTGATGAGGTTGTTAAACCTTTGTTCAACCAGAGAGTAGCGCAACGCAGAAAGATGTTTCTGTAAAGCCTACATTAGTTGAAGAGGAAGTTAATGATGATGATCATGAAGCTTCAGGATCAAGTTACTATTGAACTTCGTAGGTCGACAAGGATGTGTACTGCTCCTGAGCGGTACGGCAACCCTGTCTTGGAGGTTATGTTGTTGGACAATGATGAACCTACGAGCTATGGATAAGCGATGATGGGCCCGGATTCCGACAAATGGTTGGAGGCCATGAAATCCGAGATAGGATCCATGTATGAAAACCAAGTATAGACTTTGGTAGACTTGCTCGTTGGACAGCAGGTCGTTGAGTACATGTGGATCTTTAAAATGAAGACAAACACTGATGGTAAATGTCACCATTTGTAAAGCTCGACTTGTTGCAAAGATGTTTGTGACAAGTTCAAGGAGTTGACTGCGATGAGGCTTTCTCACTCGTAGCGATGCGAAAAGTCTGTTGGAATTATGTTAGCAGTTGCTGCATTTTCAATTATGAAATCTGGCAAATGGATGTCAAAACATCGTTTCCTTAACGGTTTACTTGAAGAAAGGTTGTATGTGATACAACCAGAAGGTTTTGTCAGTCCTAAGGATGCTAAAAGGTGAGCAAGCTTCAGTGATCCTTCTATGGACTGAAGCAAGCATCTCGGAGTTGGAATATACGCTTTGATGAGTTGATCAAAGTTTTTGAGTTTATACAAAGTTTACGAGAAACTTGTATTTACAATAAAGTGAGTGGGAGCACTATAGAATTTCTGATAAGTATATGTGGATGACATATTGTTGATCGGAAATAATGTAGAATTTCTGGAAAGCATAAACAGTTGTTTGGAAAGTGATTTTCAAAGTAAAACCTGGATAAAACTACCTAATTGTTGAGCATCAAGATCTATAGAGATAGATCAAGGATGACTTGATGAGACTTTCAATGAGTGCATACCTTGACAAGATTTTGAAAGAGTTCAAAATGGATCAGTCAGAGAAAGAGTTCTCGCCTGATTTGTAAGGTGTGAAAGTTGAGTGAGACTCAAAGCTCGACAACGGCAGAAGAAAGAGAAAGGACGAACGTCGTCCCCTATGCCTTAGCCATAGGCTCTATATTATGCCATGCTGTGTACCGCACCTGTGTGTGTCTTCCCATGAGTCCGTCAGGGGGTACAAGAGTGAACCAAGAGTGGATCACTGGACAGCGGTCAAGATTATCCTCAGTAACTAAGAGACTGAGGAGATGTTTCTCGATTATGGAGATGATAAAGAGTTCGTCGTAAGGAGTTACGTCGATACAAGCTGTGTTTGGAATAGTGGAGCGGAGTGTGGTAGTACCGAGCGGAGTGTGGTAGCAGTGTTTACAGTTTGACATAGGTATTTGCAAAGTGCACACGGATCTTAATGTTACAGACCCATTGACTATAAGACCTCTCTCACATGCAAAGCATGATCGAGCCCCAGAACTCGTTGGGTGTTTGATTCATAACAATCTGAATCACATGGTGATGTGAACTAGATTATTGACTCTAGTGCAAGTGGGAGACTGTTGGAAATATTCCCTAGAGGCAATAATAAATTAGTTATTATCATATTTCCTTGTTCATGATAATCGTTTATTATCCATGCTATAATTGTATTGATCGGAGACTTAGATGCATGTGTGGATACATAGACAAAACCATGTCCCTAGTATGCCTCTAATAGACTAGCTCGTTGATCAAAAGATGGTTAAGGTTTCCTAGCCATGGACATGAGATGTCATTTGATAACGGGGTCACATCATTAGGAGAATGATGTGATGGACAAAACCCAAACTGCAAACGTAGCATATGATCGTGTCAGTTTATTGCTACTGTTTTCCGCATGTCAAGTATGTGTTCCTATGACCATGAGATCATGCAACTCACAGATATCGGAGGAGTGCCTTGTGTGTATCAAACATCGCAACGTAACTGGGTGACTATAAAGTTGCTCTACAGGTATCTCCGATGGTGTCTGTTGAGTTGGCATGGATCGAGACTGGGATTTGTTACTCCGTGTGACGGAGAGGTATCTCGGGGCCCACTCGGTAATGCAACATCACAATAAGCCTTGCAAGCAATGTGACTAATTGTTAGTTGCGGTATCTTGTATTACAGAACGAGTAAAGAGACTTGCCAGTAACGAGGTTGAACTAGGTATGGAGATACCGATGATCGAATCTCGGGCAAGTAACATACCGAAGAACAAAGGGAACGATATACGGGATTAACTGAATCCTTGACATAGAGGTTCGACCGATAAACATCTTCGTAGAATATGTAGGAACCAATGTGGACGTCCAGGTCCCGCCATTGGTTATTGACCGTAGAGGTGTCTCGGTCATGTCTACATAGTTCTCGAACCCGCAGGGTCTGCACACTTAAGGTTCGGTGACGTTTTGGTAGTGTAGAGTTATGTATGGTGGTGACCGAAGTTTGTTCGGAGTCCCGGATGAGATCCCAGAGGTCACGAGGAGCTCCGGAATGGTCCAGAGGTAAAGATTCATATATAGGAAGTCCCAGTTTGGTTTTCGGAAAAGTTTCGGGCTCATCGGTAGTGTACCAGGAGTGCCGATAGTGTACCGGGAGTGCCGGTAGTGTACCAGGAGGCCTCCGGGAGGGGTATTTCGACCCCAAGAGGTCCATGGGCTGTGAGAGAATAATAACCAGCCCTTAGTGGGCTGGGAAAACATCCACAAAGGCCCATGGCGCAGGAGAGAAAGTCCTAAGGCAAAAAGTGGAAAATCAGTCAATAGGAGGCAATCCTACTCCAACTAGGATTGGAGGTGAAGTAGGATTGCTTCCCACCTCCTATTTCAGCCGACCCAAAGGCCTTGTCTGCCTCTCATCTCCTCTCCTCCTATATATACTAGTGGATTGGGTGGTTTTTGGACAGAATTTCCGGCCACGTGCTACCCGTTCCACCGGTGCATAGTTTCTCCTCTAGATCGGTTTTCTGCAGCGCTTAGGCGAAGCCCTGCCGGAATTGCTCCACCACCATCACCAGAGCGCCGTCACGCTGCCGGTGAACTCTCTCTCCTCTCCACCTCCTCTCGCTGGATCGAGACGGTGGAGATCATCATCAAGCTGCACGTGTGCTGAACGCGGAGGTGCCGTCCGTTCGGCGCTAGATCGGAAGGACCATGATCGAGATTGCGAGACGGTTCGTGATGTGATCACAGAACGGATCGTGATGAGTTCGCGGGACAGATCGTGATCAAGATCGTGAGACGGATCGTGATGAGTTCGCGGGACGGATCATGATGTGTTCGCGGGACGGTTCGTGATTGGATCGCGGGACGCTCGGCGATTTGGATCGCGAAGAAGTTCGACTACAGCAACCGCGTTTCTTAACGCTTCCCACTTAGCAATTTACAAGGGTACGTAGATCCACTCTCCCTCTCGTAGATGCTCATCACCATGGATAGGTTTGTGTGTGCGTAGGAAAATTTTTGTTTCCCATGCGACGTTCCCCAACAGTGGCATCATGAGCTAGGTTGATGGTTCGATGAGATCTCGAGTAGAACACAAAAGGTTTGGGGGCGTTGATGCTTAGATTGCTTCCTCCCTTGGTCAGATTTTGGTTCAGCGGGATTGTGAGATGAAGCGGCCCGGACCAACATTACTCGTACGCTTACGAGAGACCGGTTCCCTCGACGCAACTTGTTGCTTAGATGGCTTGCGGGTGACAGTTTCTCTCACTTTAGTTGGATCGGATCCGACAACGGCGGTCCTTGAGAAGGTTGAAAAGCAATCTATGTATCACCGTTGTGGTTTATGCGTAGGTGAGAATCGTTCTTGCTAGATACCCGTAGCAGCCACGTAAAACATGCAACAACAATTAGAGGACGTCTAACTTGTTTTTGCAGGGTATGTTGTGATGTGATATGGCCAATTACATGATGAGATATATGTGATGTATGAGATGATCATGTGATGTATAGAATTTCACGACTTGCATGTCATTGAGTACGGCAACCGGCAGGTGCCATAGGGTTGTCTTTAATTACTGTATGACCTGCGTGTCAATCATTAAGCTCTATGTAATGCTTTACTTTATCGCTAAGCGGTAGCAATAGAAGTAGAAGCAGGGTTGGCGCCACAACCCCAATGGCAACACATTGATGGAGATCAAGATGATGGAGATCATGGTGTTATGCCGGTGACGATGGAGATCATGCCGGTGTTTCGAAGATGGAGATATTAAACACAAGTTCATGGCCATATCATGTCACTTATGAATTGCATGAGATGTTAATCCTTTTATGCACCTTGTTTTGCTTAGTACGACGGTAGCATTATAAGGTGATCCCTCACTTGAATTTCAAGATGAACTATGTTCTCCCCGAGTGTGCACCGTTGCAAAAGTTCGTCGTGTTGAGACACCACGTGATGATCGGGTGTGATAGACTCTACGTTCACATACAACGGGTGCAAGCCAGATTTGCACGCGCAGAACACTCGGGTTAAACTTGACGAGCCTAGCATGTACAGACATGGCCTCAGAACACGAGAGACCGAAAGGTCGAACATGAGTCATATAGTAGATATGATCAACATAATGATGTTCACCATTACAGCCACCTCAACTCACGTGATGATCGGACTTGAGTTGGTGAATTTGGATCATGTATCACTCGAATGATCGGAGGGATGTCAATTTGAGTGGGAGTTCTTAAGTAATATGATTAATTGAACTCATTATCATGAACATAGTCAAAGTGTCTTTGCAAATTATATTGTAGATTACTAGCTCGCGCTGTAGCTCCCTTAAATTTTTACATGTTCAGAGTTGAAAGATGTTGGTAACAATATTGCGGACTGGGTCCGTGATCTGAGGATTTTCCTCATTGCTACACACAAGGCTTATGTCCTTAATGCACCGCTCGGTGCGCCACCCCCTCTAGCGTCGTCTATAGATGTTTGTATGGTGGTGACCGAAGTTTGTTCGGAGTCCCGGATGAGATCTTGGACATCACGAGGAGCTCCGTAATGGTCCAGAGGTAAAGATTCATATATAGGAAGTCCCAGTTTGGTTTCCGGAAAAGTTTCGGGCTCATCGGTAGTGTACCGGGAGTGCCGGTAGTGTACCGGGAGGCCTCCGGGAGGGGTATTTCGACCCCAAGAGGTCCATGGGCTGTGGGAGAATAATAACCAGCCCTTAGTGGTCTGGGAAAACAGCCACAAAGGCCCATGGCGCAGGAGAGAAAGTCCTAAAGCAAGAAGTGGAAAATCAGCCAATAGGAGGCAATCCTACTCCAACTAGGATTGGAGGTGAAGTAGGATTGCTTCCCACCTCCTATTTCGGCCGACCCAAAGGCCTTGGCTGCCTCTCCTCTCCTCTCCTCCTATATATATTAGTGGATTGGGTGGTTTTTGGACAGAATTTCCGGCCACGTGCTACCCGTTCCACCGGTGCATAGTTTCTCCTCTAGATCGGTTTTCTGCAGCGCTTAGGCGAAGCCCTGCCAGAATTTCTCCACCACCATCACCGGAGTGCCGTCATGCTGCTGGCGAAATCTCTCTCCTCTCCACCTCCTCTCGCTGGATAGAGACAGTGGAGATCGTCATCAAGCTGCACGTGTGCTGAACGCGGAGGTGTCGTCCGTTCGGCGCTAGATCGGAAGGACCGTGATCGAGATCATGAGACGGTTCGTGATGTGATCACGGAACGGATCTTGATGAGTTCGCGGGACACATCATGATCAAGATCGTGAGACGGATCGTGATGAGTTCGCGGGCCGGATCATGATGTGTTCGCGGGACGGTTCGTGATTGGATCGCGGGACGCTCGGCGATTTGGATCGCGAAGAAGTTCGACTACACCAACCGCGTTTCTTAACGCTTCCCGCTTAGCGATCTACAAGGGTACGTAGATCCACTCTCCCTCTCGTAGATGCTCATCACCATGGATAGGTTTGCGTGTGCGTAGGAAATTTTTTGTTTCCCATGCGACGTTCCCCAACAGGTTAACGATCGCGAGAGTCCATTGAGGGCTCCACCCATAAGGGTCCACGAAGTAGCAACCTTGACTATTCCATATGGCTTCCATACACGAAGGACTAGCCTCACTATGGGTAGATCTTCAGGAAGTAGGTGATCTCCTTGCCCTTACAAACTTCTTGGTTCACTCCACAACACGAAGTAGGAGGCTCCCAAGCGACACCTAACCAATCTAGGAGGCACCACCCTCCAAAAGGAAATAGTCTCGGTAATGACGATGAACTCCTTGCTCTTGTGCTTCAAGATGATAGACTCCTCAACACACAATCACTCTCTCACAGATTTTGCTTGGTGGAAGAGATGGGATTGGTGAAAAGCAACTTGGGGAGGCTAGAAATCAAGATCCATATGGTTGCAGTGGAAGATCTTGATCTCAACACAATGGTAGGTGGTTCTCTCTCAGACAATCTGATAGGATAGGTATGGAATAGTTCTGAGTGCTCCTCTTTGGAGTAGGTGGTTGTGGAGGCGTATATATAGGCATCCCTAAAAATCCAACCATTACACAAAAAATTACCAACTTTTGAATCTCGGTGAGACCGATATGTGAAACTCGGTTGCACCGATCAGGTGACCAACGGTCAGATTTCCAATCTTGGTGATGCCGACCCAATAATCTCGGTGGCACCGAAAATCTGAATTTGCACAATAGAAAGTTGGCAACCTAAACTCGATGGCAACGGTATGGAATCGGTTGCACCAAAGTGGCTAGGGTTTGGCTGAGTGTGTCTAGGTTCTGGAATTGGTGGCACCGGGATAGGAATGTTGGTTGCACCGATTTTGAATGTTTGGCTATAGACAGACTTTGGTGGGAGAGCTTGTGGATGTTTTTGGTGACTATCACTTGTGCACGTAGGAGCATTTTGTTCACCAACAAAACCTTACCCCCTTTTAATAGTATTGGCTTTCCTATGTACTCAAAGTGATTCCTCACAAATGCAAAATGTAGAGTCCTCTTGCTTGAAGTTTGGCCAACCTATTTCCTTGCATCTTGGGGTAATTCCACAATCCTTTTGCCATCCCTATCATTGATCTTTTCCTGAAATATACTTGGCGGAAACATTAGTTCAATGACTTATATGTTGTTATTAATTACCAAAACCACCAAGGGAGCAAATGTGCTTTCGATCTCCCCCTTTTTGGTAATTGATGACAACATATAGATCAAAGCTTCGACAAAGATATAATCAATGAATATAATCATCGCTTTGAGAAGTATGTGATAAGAAAGAGCTGCCCCTAAATCTGTGCATTATTTTAAATTTGCGTTTGAATGCAAATGCACAATTGATTAGGTACATGGGTCACTTCTTACATGTCACATACAACTTGGTGGTGTGCGAGAATAATTAGAATGAACATTATAGCACAACACAATCAAGCAAAGATGAATGATCATCACATAAGCATTAAGATGATAGGAAATAGTAGCATCACACATTAAAGCGTATGATCAAACATCATCAAACGTGTATCACAAGCAACCAAAAGTTGTCAAAGCAAAAAAAATTGTCTTTTGAAAAAGCAATAAACACCAAAACGCCCTCTCACTCAAAGCCTAAAGATCTATATACACTTCTCCCCCTTTGGCAAAAAGTTACCAAAAAGTTCAAAGGCATATATCTAAGCGTTCTTGGGCTGATCTCCTCCGGTTGTTGATGAAGGAGTCGAGAGAACAGCATCGACGAAGATCTCTATAGATGTCATGGATGGAGTTGGAGTGGCAGCTGGAGGAACTAGAGCTAATGGAGCAGGAGCTGATGAAGAGGGCCTCAAGTCTGGAGTAGGCACAATGGCTGATATGGCCTGAGTAGGAAATTGTGTGCCTGTCCTGAGAGGTGATCCCTCATCATCATCATCATAATCATCATCATCTGAAGAAGAAGAAACCCGAGGGATGTGCACTTAGTCAACTTCCTTCTAAAGCTATATGACTGTCTTAGTCACCTTGTCCATCTTATCATTAAGAGTCTTGATCCTTCTGTCAAAGATCCTCAAAAGACTGTTCTGGTTGTCCAGAATCCCCTTAATGTCCTTTTTCATGCCTTGAACTATTGAGATCGAAAGATCCATTTGCTCATTTTTGGATCTAAGGAATTGAGTACTAGAGGCTCGAGCTGCCTCTGCCTCTGCCTGAGCTGCAGCTGAAGTGGGATGATCTGGATCCATCACCATGATGTTATCCTCAAGCTTTTGCTATGGGGGCAAATAGGGACTGTCAAGAGCAAATATGTGCTTCTCAATCTAAGAGTTGATAAGCATCTGGATATAGGGTGCATAGCAGCAAGAGCGCTTCTGATCAGCAGCAACCCTCTTGACTGTCTGAACAACCAAGTTCATGACTCTGATCTTGGTGTGACTGTCAAGGTGGATCAACATGTTGATGGAGTAGCCTCGGATCATCTTGTCATCTCTTGACTTGGGCATCAAAGTATGCCTCAGAATGGTGTTCATGGTGCGGAGGCCAGCTTGAAGATAGTAGATGGATCCTAGCTTGTGAGATTGCACTTTGTCTGCAGGGATAGGAGTATACATATCGTTCATGGCATTGTGGCTCACCTTGGATTCCATGTAGATATCCAAGTCTCCATCCTGAACCTCAGGGACTCCTAGAAGTGTAGCCCATTCATTAACAGTGGACTCATATCTTGCTCCTTCAGTCATCCATACAATCCTACCATCTCCATAGAAATATGCAGTGGAGTATAATTGCATGGTCATTTCATCATTCCATGCAGTAAGTTCTCTCCCAAGGAACTCATCCAGACCAATGTAGTGGAAATTATCTTGGACACTTGGAAAATAGTCCTCATTCTCCTTAATGAATTTCCAATCTACATACCTCTTGTCACTCACAGCCGGACTCTTGTCAAATAGCACAGTCACATAGCAATCATGTTGCTCTTTGGTATAGAATATGTAGTCCACAGTTGTCTTCTTCCTTTGGGCATATGGATCTATAGATCTCCATGCCCTCAAACATGAGTCTTTCCTCTTCTTCATATCTTCAGCAAGTGGATAGCTGGCATTATGTACTGGAAGGTGTGGTCTGAGTTTCATCAAGGTTGTCATGTCATCATCATGCTCAGCTCTGGAAGCAGTTCCCTTGTTCTTTTCAGAAGGTGGAATTTTCCTAGATGTCCTCTTAGGCTTTTCAGCAGCAGCCTTCTAGGATTTTGTGCTCTTGGATGTACCAGATTTGGGCATAGAATCAGCTAGAAGTTTGTTGGCCTTCTTCTTGGGAGGAGCCTTTGCAGCTAGCTCATCCTCCTCTTCAGCACCAGCTGCCTCCTCTAGATCTTCATACATAGAGTAGGCATGTCAGTCATGTGTATTATCCTCTTTCTAGCTCTCTTCACCCCTGCCTTCTTAGGCATAGACTTCTTTGGGGGATCAGTGGTCACTGTAGCCCTAGCACTCTCAGGTGCTCTCATAGCTTTAGAGCTAGCATAGACTTTGCTAACAACTCTCCTGGAAGAAGTGGCTTCAGTAGTAGACTTCTTAGCAGCCTTCTCTTGCTTCTTGGCAAGAATCTCCTAAGGAAAATGTAAGAATCCTCCTCATCTGAATTCAACTTCTTCCTGGACCTAGTAGCAGCCTTAGGCAACCCATGGGAGCTAGGGGTGCCTCGATCTGAAGATGTACTAGGCTCAGGGCTAGTGCTTGAACTCATGTCAACACCCTGCTCTGGCAAATTATGATTGTCCTCAACATCTAACATACTGACCCTGTGAATAGAGTATAGAAGAGCAGAAGAAGATGAGTCATCACAAAATGAGGTTGGTTTTTGAAAGATTGAACAAAAGATTTCCAAGGTTTTGTATTCTGTCACATGAAAATCGGTACAGCCGAAGCAAAGTTTTCGATGCTACCGAGACTAACTATCCCATTAACAGAAACTTGGCACTCTTTTTGGCGAGACCGAAAAGAAGTACTCGGTTTCACTAAGACAGTTCTCAGCAACACGGAAAGACAAATTGGTGACACCGATTTGTTTGCTTCGGTTCGACCGAGTTCCATCAGGCGGAAGGCAAACCCTAGTAAATCGATCATTTGCTAGACTATAGGAATTTCTTGTGGATAGGAAGATGTGCAATAGGTTGCTCATAGAGAAAAACAAATCCAATGTGCAAGAATCATACAGGGAGGACAAAGGAGGTCAAATCCGTACCCTAACTCGGCGACAGATCCGCTACGGCGGCGATGATGGAGAACATTTCGTTGATGGCGGCAATTCCCAGCGGCGGAGGAGCGCAGGGGGACAAGGGCGATGACCAGGGGTATCGAAAATGGCAGCTTAGGGTTCTGAGGCGCGTCGGTTTGAGGATGAATTTCAAAGCGTCGGGGTCCACAGTATATATACCCACCACTGTCGGTGACGCCGATTCTATATTGTTGGTGTCACCGAGTTCCTCAACTGTCAGTTGACAGGGAAACTCGGTGTAACCGAGAATATGGAATCGTTAGTACTGAGATACAAAACTAGATCAATCTTAGGCATTCGGTGATACAATTATTTTGGGTTGGTTCCACCGAGATGCACTTGGGAGGTTTTAATGGTTAGTCCTTGTCGATACGGAACTCCGAGTGCTCCACACAGAGGGATCGAAAAGCACTTGTCAAATTTTGTGATGCAACAAGAATAGAGTATGAGGTGAGAAAGCATAGATAGATAAAGAGTGGTCCTAGGCATTCTTGTCCATCCAATTGGCAAAAGATAAATCAAATACCAAATAGCAACAATTGGATGTCCTGGAATGAGAGAATAAATGTAGACCAACATGCTCACACAATAAGATGTCAAATGAAATCATGACAAACATGCACAAACACCCTAGCATCTAACAAGCACTTGGGACATGATGAAGTCATCTATATATGAGTATTTAACTTAGGAACCAAGTAATAATACTAGATCATAGGTCATACTCATCGTTTAAGCACAAGTGGGGTTACCACTTTTACATAAAGCATTTAATGTTGTCACATACTAAGAGATGCTTTGACTCAAGTCTTAGAGAAAAGCTCCCCCTTGCTGTGACATCCCCCCATATGATGGATAAACTAACCTTGGGTTTTGTCGATAAAGACTTCATGTTGGTGAGGTAGTGGTGGATGCTCAAAGTTGATGAAGATCACCAAGAGTTGGGAGCATCCTTGTTGTTTCCTTACTCTTCTCACCTACATGGGTTAGTCCCAACACACAAGAGACAAATACAAGGATATCTATGGACATGGAGTGCAAAGAATGTGTGATGATGTCCATTGATTTGTTGATTACCTTGTCCATTTCTTACCTTTTAGGGAATGTGTGACTCCTTGAACTATTGCATAGGGTTGATGTTGATTGCAGATCTTGCCAATAATGAATGTGAGTGAATTTCATTGGCGGAGTCACCCCTCAAGAACTATCTAGTTCTTCTTCTTGGGTACCCACATCAAGTTAATGGGGATCCTTGGTGTTTTAGTTGCCTTTGTAGACGTTGAGCTTGAAGTAGCCTTGGGAACCCACTCCACCATAGCTAAGGATTCATCTTCATATGAGTCAATGTCCTCTTGAAGCTTGTTCTTGCCCTTGAGCTTGTGGTCTTGTGGTGGAAGGTTATCTTGAGTGTTTGTCCCATTGGGAAGAGTATTTTCATACTTCTCCTTTTGAGGAACAAACTTGGGCTCGGGATATTGACCTTCTTCCCATTCAACTCCATTAGCATTGAAGTAGACAACACCACGATTCTTCGAGTATCCTCCGTGCGTGCATACAATTTCCTCAAGTTGCTTACACCTGGCAAGACTCTTGTAGATACCTTTCTATATAATTCCTTTCAATAAATCATTTTCGTGCTCAAGTGTAACTTGGCTAAGAGAATCGTCATTAGTGCAATTAATAGAACTACTAGGAGCAAAATCATTGGGTTTAGCATTTTTATTGTTGCTACTAGATGAAGAACCTTTCTTGCCTTTGTTACTATTTTCTTAGATTTAACTTGTGGCATGAATGTAGACAAGAGTAGTCGTTTGGCAAGATAAGATGAAGTCTTCTTTCGGAGATCATCATCGATAGCTTTAAGAAATTCATGTTCTTGCTCCAAATTGAGCTTCTCGAAGCATAGCTTCTCATGAGTTCTTACAAGCTCTCTATGATATTCGAGAGTAGATTCATGGGCTAACTTAAGAGTGTTAAGTTCTTTAGTTAGTTATTCTATTTTCATCTTATCATCGTCAATCGACCTGTCTTGACTAGCATGAGAATTATCAAGTTCATTTTGATCAACATCACTAGTTTTATCACATAGCAAGTCATCGTCACAAAGCAAATCATCTTCATCACTATTGAAATCAAGATATTTGGGTTGTGATACCTTGGGGCCTTTATCCATGAAGCAACTTCCACTCCCTTCGTTTGGTGAATCAAATAGATCAAAGGATTTGGTAGTCACTAGAAAAATTCTAGCAACACCATCATCTTGACTATAGTCGGACTCGGAGTTATAGCTTCTCTCGAAGTTGTTGTCGGAGTCTGAGCCGGTGAAAGCACATTTGCTCCCTTGGTGGTTTTGGTAATTAATAACAACATATAAGTCATTGAACTAATGCTTTCACCAAATATATTTCAGAAAAGTTCATCGATGGGAATGGCAAAAGGATTGTGGAATTACCCCAAGATTCAAGGAAATAGGTTGGCCAAGCTTCAAGCAAGAGGACTCTACATTTTACATTTGTGAGAAATCACTTTGAGTCTATAGGAAAGCCAATACTATTAAAAGGGGGTAAAGTTTTGATGGTGAACAATATGCTCAAACGTGCACAAGTGACAATCAGCAAAACATCCACAAACTCTCCCACCAAAGTCTGTCCCAAGCCAAAAATGCAAATCGGTGCAAACAACATTCCTATCCCGGTGCCACCGAGTTCCAAACCCTAGACAGACTCAGCCAAACCCTAACACTTCGGTGCAGCCGACACTGCACTCGGTGCCACCGAGTTGGGTTGCCAACTTTTTGTTACGCAAGTTCTCATTTTCGGTCCGACCGAGAATGGTGAATCGGCGTCACCGAGACTGGTAAATCTGACCGTTGGCCACCTTGTCGGTGCAACCGAGAATTGTATATTGGTCCATCCAAGATTCAAAAGTTGCCACTTTTGTCACTTCGGTACCACCGATATTTGCACATTGGTGTCACCATGTCTTATTGTGTGTAACGGTTGGATTTTAGGGGATGCCTATATATACCCCTTCACCACCACTCACTCGAAAGAGAAGCACTCAGAACTATTCCATACCTATCCTACTTAGTTTTTTGAGAGAGAACCACCTGCCCTTGTGTTGAGGTCAAGATCTTCCACTTCAACCATATGGATCTTGATTTCTAGCCTCCCCAAGTTTCTTTCCACCAATCCCATATCTTCTACCAAGCCAAATCTATGAGAGAGAGATTGTGTGTTGAGGAGTCTATCATCTTGAAGCACAAGAGCAAGGAGTTCATCATCATTACCGAGCCTATTACCTTTTGGAGGGTGGATAGGTGTCACTTGGGAGCCTCCTACTTCGTGTTGTGGAGTGAACCAAGAAGTTTGTAAGGGCAAGGAGATCGCCTACTTCGTGAAGATCTACCCATAATGAGGCTAGTCCTTCATGGACGTAAGCCACATGGAATAGTCAAGGTTGCTTCTTCGTGGAACCCTCCATGGGTAGAGCCCTCCGTGGATTCTCGTGATCGTTACCCTCCGTGGGTTGAAGACTCTATGAACGTGCACGTACGATAGCACCACCTATCGGAACCACGGGAAAAATCATCGTGTCATCACTTGTGTTTTCATTCCTAACCCTCTCTTTACTTACATGTGCAATGTCTTTACTTTCCGCTGCTACACTCTTAGACATGCATGTGTAGGGTGTTACTTGATATGCTATGAATGCTAAAACTTGCCAAGAATTAAAATTGGTAAAAAGGAAAAACTTTTATTGGTCAAGTAGTCTAATCACCCCCTCTAGACCTACTTTCGATCCTACAGTTGGAAACCCATTCACCAACATGAGCTTTATTTTTTTTCTTGTGTAGCTCTTGGTGTAGTTTCCCTTCTTCTCTGAATCCCTACTTCTCCTTGAGGGTCTTCGTTCATAACGATCCTATCTACTCCTTCTCTCTCTTTAAGGTGATTCACTCCTTGAGCTTAAGATGAAGCTCAAGGAAACATTAGTTTAATGACTTATATGTTGTTATTAATTACCAACACCACCAAGGGAGCAAATGTGCTTTCACTTATTCCGGTACACTACTTATTTCTCAAGTGGTTACCCAACTCATCATAATTTCCCACGGGCATTAGTGGCACCCGAGGTTTTTTTTTTTGAAAAGTCTTTGAAATCATATCTTTGCTTCCATCACCATGCATAATCCCGATCCCACTTGCGTAGCATCTACTAGCTTCCTATCTACTCCCACTTGCACAACCCTCATAAGGATGGTAGGGGCATGCACGATGCAAGTATCAACGGTAAAAGTAACGGAGGCATCCCATCGAAGTGGTCACCACATCACATGATCAACAACAAGGAATAAGGTGCTATATGACATGCATGAAAATGGTTTCTTAACATGGTCAAAGGGTTGCTTGACTGGCTCAGCAAAGTCGTTGAGGTCTTCACACGCTTCTCGTTCAACTCCGAGCACTTCGTCAACTATCGTCGGAAACAACCGCAATAAGCAACACAACAAGCAGAAAATAAAAGTGCTCTATAAATAGAAGTTTTATTTTTCTTAGACACCTCTGGTTATGAGAAAAAAATAACCAAGGAGGTTTTGTGGATCTAGGTCAAGGGGGAGTTTTGAATGGTGGAAATAAGGGAATTGGTGGTCCTACAAGAAGTCTACAAAACTGTTTTGGTAAAAATGAGGGGATACACCCAACAAATAGGGTACAATTTTAGAAACATTTGGGAAGTGGTTTTACTGGATTTGGAGCTGGCTTGATTTTCCTAGGGATTTTCAAAGTGGATCATACATGAAGAAATGGTCCAATATTTGTCATGGCAAAATAAGTGTAAGACAAAATGTTCACCACTTAGTGCATGCATTTAGATACACCTAGGAACTTGAATAACTCCATTTGGAGTTCCTAAGAATTCCCTAGGAATTTGCAAAGAGGGGTTCTACATGGTTCAAATTCAAATTTGAATTTGAACTTAACAGAAAAGATTTATGGAAAAATGTGCAATGCACACATTGGGTAGAACAAGATTTTAGAAGCTTGTAGGAATTTGAATCACCAAATTTGGAAGCCTTATGAATTTACTATGGAGTTTTGAATAACTCTGGAAAAACAAAAACAAAGAGGGGGTTATACCTAAACGGGCTAAAACGCGCCCGACATGTTAAATAGCGACTGGGCCGGCCCAGCCGCGGGGAGGCTCTGGTGACATCGATGGCGTACTCTCGGGAGTACACTTCCTCTGCAGGGAGGCGGGAAGCGGGGCGCTTCCACTTAAACCGAGGGGGCGCCGAATCGGTCGCTAACAAGCAGGGCCGCCTGTGGGGACCTTCCCCCACCTCCTGCTCGAGTTGGAGAGGCAGAGGAGGCGGAACAGGGTGGTGCCAATGCCCGTATGAGCAGCACCGGCTACCTTGGGCGTTGCTCCAGCCGTCCTCGGGTACAAGGAGATGTGGTGCCTCTATTCCCGCACCGCATGGACATCGAGGACCACCGGAACGACGACAATGACAGCAAGCGGACGATGGCGATGGCAAACTTGGACAGGGCGGCACAACCAAGAAAAGAAGAGATAGAGTGGAGAACGAGGAGCGAGGTGATGCTGGGGGGCTCCTGCATGGACTAGAGGGGGAGGAAGCGACCGTGGGGCGCCAATTTGAGCCGCGACCAGCGGGAGGGCTTCGACCATTGGGGACGATGGAGGGTGGGAGGGCAAATGGGAAGGTCCAGGCGGCTCAAGGGAGAGAGGGAACACCAAAGAACGCGAGAGGGATCTCGGGGAGGGGCATTTAAGAAGGGGCGACGAGGGGGAGCTTGGATGTGCGTTGGATGCTCTCTGGCACGGCAAGCACGCATGCCTAGGCTCCCTTGGCTGCTTCCTGGCATCGGGGATGGACAGGACGGGGGGAGGGGGGTCGAGAGGGGATGCTTGCGTGACAGGCGTGGCCGACAAGGGTTAGGGGGGGCGCATGTGAGCCCGACCATTGAGCAAAGGCCAGGTTTTTTTACTGCAGGTAGAATAGGGTCATGAGGGATTGTGGTTAAATCTTAGGGCCAAGGTGATCTCATCTAGTCCTCTAATCATTGATCACAAAATATTGCAGAAGGTGTTTGATGGGTGTTTGAGCTAGATAAAGTGGTCTACTTGGAATGAACTTAACAGGATTAAATGATAGGTAGCAATGGGATGGATCACAAAGTTTGAGCTTAATTGAGGAAGGTTAATAATGCAAACTTTGTGAACCCTAGAATTCAACAAAATCAGGTTTTTGTAGATCTAGTTAGTCTAAACTAATCTCCTTGATGCACCACTTGGTGTGGATGCATTATTGGATGATTAAAACATGTCCACAAAGTTTGAGATCAATTGGAGAAAGTTGGCAATGTAGAGTTGCTCAAATTTGGATCTGGATAGAGAGGATTTCGGGATATTTTGGTGAACCAAAACAATTGGGATTGAGATGAAACTTGTCAAGATGACCACATATGTCATATGTGACATGCTAGAATTTTCCTGGATTTATTTGAGAATATTTATTATAGAAATATTTCAAATTCTTGAAATAGGCAGAAATGGTTTTGAAGGGTTTTGTCCAATATTTTGAACATGACCATGTGTTGAAACTCTTATATATGGACAATATATGTCCACTGAGTTTCCTAAAATTTCTCAAATAGTAAAATAATCTTTAAAATTAATTTTTGGTGGTTTTGGGAACTCTTATATATATTGGGTTTCAAATAAAGTATTTGGAGAAAAAGGATCCACCCAATTAGGGGACTTGTAATGCAAATCTCAGATCAGGGTTTTTTGAAAACCTAATTTGAATAAACGCTTTTTGCCCAAAATAATATTTTGTAAAAATATCTTTAAGTCCTATTCACATGGCATGATCATTGGATACGAGTGCGGGATCAAGCAAAAGAGTCCTTGAGGGTAGGAGGATGTTTTATGAATTATAGAGCACCAGCAAGCAATCAAACAAGCAAGCAAATAAAGCACAAGTCAAGCATTCAAATGCACTCAAAAAGTTTAATTGGCCCTAATTTTTGAGTCTTGTTAACTTAGTCTTGAGGCAAAACACTGGGTGTGACAGGCGCCCTATACGGTTGGTGGTGTCGCGGAGCTGAATCATTATGGTGTAAAGCTCAAGACAAGCTTCGGGGTCTCCAACTAAGTTGTGAAGATTGCCCCGAGCAATTTTCTACGGGTTCGGTGACTTCTCCCAAGGGTTGCCAATTGTACCTGTTAGGTGACCGCCCCCAAGGTCGCCAATTATACAGGTTTGGTGACCGCCCTCGAGGGCCCCTTAGTGGAACCATTGTAGTTTGCATTGTGCGAGGACGTGAGAAGAATACGCTGGTCCTAGTGGCATTTTTGGGAGCATGGTGCCTCCATACAACTCTAATGGAGATTAGCATCCGCAAGGATGTGAACGTCAGAATACATCGTCATCTCTGCATGCCTCATTTATCTCTGACCCGAGCCATTCACTTGTGCTCTTACATTGTGATAGCCGTACTGATTCATACTATTATATATCTTTCTTAGCATAAGTTGTTGATACACATAGTTGAGCCTAGTGTATTTAGATTTTGTTCTTGACAAATGAAATGCTAGTTTTATTCTGTATTTGTTTAAATATAAATCGTAATTGTTTTAAAACACCTATTCACACTCATTTAGACGACATCCACATACTTTCAGTCAACATTGAAGATACCCTTAATATTAGTCTGTCTTAAAACTCGAAGGTGCACAACTCAAATAAGCAGAGAAGCTCAAGGTCGTTAACGCAATGTATAGTCCTAAACATCAGTTAGTATTGTAAACTTGAGCTCCTTCGAGAAACCTTGAAGCAGCCAATTGCAGCATATCCAAGCAATTTCATCAATAATATAATAACGCAAAAAATCATAATTGTCAAATATAACTAATTTGGGTGAGACATGGGGTTTTCTCCCGGGGCTAAACAGATTGTTGACTGGATATGATCGTAGATGTTGACTGTATACATCCTAATTGTTCACAGGTTTGTTCTGTATCCACTGATATTTTATTTTAGATAAATAAAATTCTCTATAACAAAATAAAAAGCTAGTTGCTCTAATTGAAAATTTAATCGGAAATACTAAACTGAAAATATACTTAGCTTTTTTATTTTTAAGAAATCAAAATATACTTAGCTAGGAACCGGGAATTCCCAACCGTCCCCGCCCCTTCCAAACCCACTAACATCGGGGGCCGTAGTTGCCCGTAGGATGCTCGCGCCCGACCCAAGGTAGCCATGCAGTGCCATGAAGAGCCTCTCCTTCTCCAGCTCCTCTATGTCCACCCTCCTCGGTCTCTGCTTCCTCACGCCCCCGCCGAGTGTTGACCCCGACGGTGCCCAATTGGCCTTCCTTGTACTGCCGGCAATGCCGCCGCGTTGCCCTCCTCCGACGGACACGGGCACGGAATCAAGGCCCATGAGCTTGGCCACGACCCCGGGCTTGCACCACACCACGCTCTCCCCAGCCACCGTAGACGGCATCCGCACTGTCCGCTCCAGGTCCATCTCGTAGCCCTCCATACCGCACTCGTGCGCTCTGCAGTGCCCTGCGCCGGCGGGGGCGCAGCAGACTGATGTCCTCCGGTGCCGACCGCCATGGCGGTCTGCGGGGATGTTTCGGCTATCTCGGAGCACAGGGCCGGCGACACCCATGGCCTCGTGGTAGCTGCTGAACGATGCGCGACACATGGCGTCCCGGCCGTCGAGGGAGAAGCGCGGGTACTGGCTGAGCGCGTCCCGCGCCGAGCGGAGCACGTGGTCGGAGCTGTTCACGCACGACATGCGGCGAGGGTGGTAGCACTCCTCCTCCACCATAGCCACCGCCACGCGCCGCGCCTTCCTGGCCGCCGCGGCCTCCTCCTCAAGGTCCAGCTGCAGGATCATCTGCTCCAGGGTGACCGCGGCCGCCGCATGCGGGTCTCCGCCGGCGGCCGCCTCACTCTCGGCTGCGCAGGAGCCCACGACGGATGACGGCACGGTCATGAAGGAGGAGGACGCTGCGTCGGCCTTGGCATCCCCGCTGGCCAGCTGCTGCTGGTCGATGATGGTGTGGAGGTGCTGCTGCGTGGACGTGGAGCCGACACCATGGCAGAAGCCGCGGATGCCGCGGCGCATCGTCCTGGAGGCGACCACGAGCAGGTTCTCGAGGAGGAAGATTGTGCCGGGCTGCTGCAGCTGGTGTTCCCTCATGTCATGGCTAGCCGGTTCTTCCTCTGCTAGTTGAACAGCATCTGTACTATGCGCGCTCAGCGCGGCTATTCGTGCGCGCGCGCTCGCTCGAGGGTCGCCTGTCCGTGACCCTGTTTAAACACGAAGGAACGTTGCATCGGTGCGGGTACACGAGAGCAAATTAAGTGAGTGTCATGGATCTCGCGGTGGTGCAACAATGGGGTTCACATGAGAGAAACAGGGAGAGGTTATGGATCGTCAAAACTCACGAGTTACTGTAGGCTAGATTCACATGGAAAAGTTCCAGCAAAAAAGAAAAAAAAAACAGATTCACATGGGAAAGTATGTGGGGAGCGGCCTACAACAAACAGAGAGAAAGAGCAAATAAGAGCATCACTAGCAGATTCCTCCACCGGGGAGTGGATGGAGCTGCCGGTTTCGTCGTCGTGGAGGGCCTGCTTGGGCGGCGATGAGCTGCCATAGCCCCCGCGATCTCCGCTCGACATCGATCTACTCGAAGAGGGGCTCTGCGCTATATAAACAGTCGCCGAGAGGGTGGATTTGATGCCACAGCTGGGGGATTTGCGACGGAGGCGCCTACGTCATATATGCCGCAAAAGAACTCTAAAACTCGCTGGATCCCGTAAATATAGCGGCGGAGTTGGGTTTAACTGGGCGTCCATATATTTTTTATAGTTCGGGCTTTATTTGGCAGATGTGCTCGGGCCGAAATTTCACCATTTCCTGTAAATTGACCAGAACTATAAGGACCAATGAGCTTACACGAGATCTGCTATAGATGTATTAAGGCTATGTATTAAGGCATCGTAATTTTACGTTCAGTAAATTTTATCGTATTTCATACGTAAAAAGAGACCGTAAGAAAATATATAGTCACCGTAAAAAATATTTATGAAATGTAAATTTGCAAACATAAAAATATAGTGTAAAATATACATAAAATATGATTTTTCTGATCTTATGACTTAATTTTTTATTTTTATGTCAAACTTTATATAGTGAATCAATATAAATGTAACTATTTGCATTTGAAATGTAATTTATTTATGAAACGATCATAATATTACCTCGGAAGAAGAATAAACCTGACCTTTTTGGATGCTTCTCTTCATGTGAAAGTGAACAAATCTGGTCCGTTTTTGAAAGTTTAGCACAAAATGAACAAAATTAAAAAAATCCTTAAAATGACCCATTTGCATGACGTCGGGATGGGGCACTAGGGCTGGCTATTTTGTGATATTTTTATGGACCCGGTTCATTTTGTGCTAAAGTTTCAACAATGACCAAATATGTCCATTTTCACCATCTCCGCCACACATGGCCTTGCGTCACATCAGCTAGTACACGTGGTGTCACCTGTGCATGCACATTCTCTATCTTCTCTCACCCAAACACATCCACCATTTCATTCCACCTTCACTAACTTAAATCATTTATATCTTTCAAATCAATATTTTGATTTAAATGTTTTTTATATTTGAAATCATGGCGCATATATCTTTAGAACAAAACCAATATTAGATATATTCGACTAGTTTGGATTTTATACAAGTCACAATAGTTTTTAAAATGAGAGAAATTAGTTTTAGAATTTTATACAAGTCAGAATTTTGGAATGAGTGAAATGTACTTTTTGAAATGAGTGAAATCTCCTTTGTGAGCCGAGTGAAATCAGTTTTTGAGAAGAGTGAAATGAGTGTTTTCAAATGAATAAAACGTCTTTTTGAAATAAGTGAACTGTATTTTTTATGCAAAGAGCAAACTGAGTTTTCCAGATTAGTGAAATTATTTTTTGAGATTGAGTGAGATCAATGTTTTCAAGAAACAGATTTCACCCAGTCCAAAAAACACATTTCACTTGTTTGCACTCGAAAAATTCAAACTAGTCAAAACATATCCAACATTTGTCGTATTCTAAAGGTCTTTGTGTTATGACCTCAAATATATAAAAAGTTTTGCAATAGTAATATTGGTTCAAAGACATAAATGATTTATGTTAGCAAAGGTGAAATAAAAGGATGGATTTGTTTATGCAAGCAGATGTGACACCATGTGTACTAACTGATGTAACGTGCATGGAGATGTGTTGTGTAGATATGAGTTTTGTGCACAATTACTTAGACAAAATCCACTTTTGAGAAAGGCCCTTTGTTGTTTTTGAATATTGCAGTTTCCAAATTTCAACAAAAGTACATGTTTTTTAAAAGAAAGTAAATTGGATGACTCATTTAAAATATTTAAATGTATGTTGGTGTAACAATTTGCCTCCTTATGTTTTTGAGTTTGTTGACATAACAGTTGGGGACTGATGTCTTTGCTAGTGCACACAGAGTAACAGGTCCATGAAGTCTCGGGGAATACGGTCAAACTCCGAAGGTAATCTCATGTGTTGCAGCGGGACTTATCATCAAAGATTATCCTGACAAGAGTGACTCCTAAAAATTGCTGACGATGAGCAATTGTTTCGGTGTTTGTCCGAAGGAAATGATTGCACTTGAGAAGAAAAAGACTAAGTGAAAACGTAGCATTCTTTTCGTTGTTTTTCTTCTCTTTCATTGAGTCATAGGACCACCGTACTACTAAGAGGGATGTAATGTTCGAAAACTTTGATTCACTGATGCTAAATCAAATCCTATGTGAGTTGGAGAGAAATCTCTTTGTGTTCCGAGCAAATACTCGCCATCAAGAGAGTATGTTCTTCTTTGATGGGAGAGATTTATCTCAGACCGACAATTTAGTATTACTTGTTCCTCAAGTAATGTTACCGTTGCTCTTGAAATCCAACCGTTGAGAACGTGTCAGATTGCCATTGGTTGGACCTCGCGTACAAAATGGTCATTTCCCATCAGGGAAGCATTAGGCTACAAATAGCCACCCCGCATCCGCTTTGTCCGGTTGCTACTCCGTTTGATTCTGAGATGTTTGTGAGAAACCCTCTCTCCTGAGTGATTTTAGTTTAAAATCCACTGAAAGAAAACCGCTGAGCCGAAAAATTAGATAGTGGTTTATCATCACTCAAATCTAAGTCTAGTACGCTCCATCTATTATTCTTGAGAGCTACCAACTCTCTAGACGGTTAGGTGTCAAAATCTTCAGAAACCAAGAGTAATTGGGGTTCTCAAAGAAGTCTGTAAAGGTTTGGATATCGCCTCAAGTATCTACCATGAGTAATCTACAATGAATGACGAACCATCTGTCGAGGAGAATAGGGTGAAGAGAGTTTATCTTTGGTATTAAATCAAAGCACCTCCAACTAGACATAGTCCTTTTGCAGATGGGCAGACTGGTCTATCAAATGCCTTGTCTCCATCGAGAACCCATGGTGATTCTTATCACATCTATCATTCCCCTCGGTGTTTTATGAAGCATATCAAACGTCTGATTTCCTTCGAAGCATGAGCTGTAGTATCTTCTTGTACTTTAGTTGTACTCATTGTAGCTTAGTTTCTTTTCGTTTCGCTGCTGGGTTACGAGAGTTTAATGTTTTTGAAAGAAATGTTTAAACTCACATTCACCCCGCCCCCCTCTAGAAGAGATACTTTGTTCCTATATCTATTATTTGAGCAAGGTTTTCCTAGACTATGTTCATTTTGGTGTAACAACCTTGGAGTTTAAGTATGTCTTTAGTAAGCTACAAGTTGCACCTCAAGATCCCCATCTTCGATGGGATGGACTATCCCTTCTAGAAGGAGAAGATGAAGATTAGCCTCTGAGCCATTGATGATGATGTGTGAAATATGGTGCAGAATAGTTTCACTGTTGAAGTACGTCAAGTCCCCATTGATCATGTGAAGAAACTCATTCAGATGGATGCTCAAGCCAAAGATGAAATTGGTGTCCATATCTCTTGGGATCAATTTCTTCATTGTCGTCAATGTGAAACTGCGAAGGAACTATGGGATATCCTCGAGAAGATCAATGAAGGCATTTCAACTTGGAAAAAAGATCGCATTGATACACTTCGTGCCAAGTTCAACAGATTCATGGGAGTTGGGAATCAAAGTTGTCAGCAAACTTTCGATCTCTTAAGTGACATTGTGAATGAGTTGCAAGGTCTCGGTGCAAAAGATAACACTGATCATGAAGTTGTTAAGAAACTGCTCCGACCTTTGGACAGTTCATTCGATACCTTAGCTCTATTGATTCGTGAAAGAGATGACTTCAATGTTCTCGACTTTATTGATATCATGGAAAGGCTGAACACCCATGAGGAACAAGAGGAAGAAAAGAGAGAGATCTATGGTTCTGCTCATCGAAAGAATAACGCTCTCAAGGCTGTTGTTGAATCCTCCTCACAAGACAATGCCGAAGAAGATTCGGATGATCCAGCATGAATCAACAAAGATCTCACACTAATCAAGACAAGATTCTAGCGCTTCCGAAAGACCAAATAGTTTGAGAAGAAAGGATCAAGAAGTTCTGGCAACTCCAAGTCTTGTAACCGACTGGAGACTACACATGCTTCAAGTGCAAAAGGCCAAGACACTTCATTTTGGACTATCCTCTTTGGGAAGCTGTGATTTGAGCCAGTGGCAGATATGATTCGAGTAACAAAAACCATTGGGAAGTAACGAGCAAGAACTGCGACTCAGATGAGGATAAAAAACTAAGAAGTTCTTCAATAAGAAGGACAACACCTCCTCCAAGCCCTCATCATGATCTTTGTCACGGAATCCTTACAATCCACACCAACCGCAAGAATGCTTCTCGCAAGGCCAAGGCATACATCAGCAAGGAAATGGACTCAGGTGAAGAGGCTTCATCAGACTCTAAAGAAGAAGCTGACTCCGATGATGATTAGGACTCGGGCACGGCTGGCATAGCATGCGCCTCCACTCCATCAACAAACTTGTTCGGAAACTAGTCAAGCGATGATGAATCACACGCTTACTACTTCATCGCTAAAGCAACAAAATAAAAGGTATCCTCTAAACAACGCAAGGTTTAAACCAATGACTAGTTTTTCTCTGATTAAGATGACCATGATATTTCTTACCATTGCTAAGAAGCAACAAAACTCTCTTGAGAAAATTTAGAAAACCCTAAGGAAATCCGAAGGGTTGTTTGTTGAGGTGATGGAGAAAAACTAGTCGCTGCCTGAAGAGAATTCTGCTCTTGAGTCTCAAATGGAGAAACTAACCAGTCGTCTTGACTCTCTCTCGGCTGAGCATGAAAAACTTAGTTATAATTACCGGAAAAGGAAACTAGAACCCGAAGCACTATGAGAGGATCAAGAAGACATGATCAAGGAAAATTCTCTTCTCACCCAACAACTCGACAAGAAACATGAAACATCCGTTCCACCCCGCCTAAAATGTCTTGAACGTAGCAACTAGGAATCTAATGTTGTGTGCTCATATGCTGAAAAAGATGCTTCCTCGAATGATAACAATGCACCCCCCCTCCATCGTGCAAAATGTATGTGTTCTTGATGAAAATGCTAGGTTGAAGGACCAACTTCAGACTAGGATGTTCAATAGTCTCAAAGGGCACCAAACCCTTTGTGATGTGTTGAAGAAATCCATTCTTCACAAAAATTTCAAGAAGGAAGGAGTCAGTTTCGAAAGCAAACTGAATGAGAATGGTACCTATTGGACACCTGATAAATATCCTCGCACTACTTGGGTTTCTACCAAGAGCAAAGTGCTCGATCTAGCATTGCTCTAGGGATATGAATCTGCCACTCCTGATTATGCTTTTCGTGATTGTCTAGATAACTACAAGTTATTCATAAACCAACGTGGCAAAGCATTTGCTTGGTAATTTGGACCCAACCACAGAAATGGTTCCCCAAAGTGAATAACTTGGGTTTCGAAAGAAACTATCAAAGCATTGCATGGTACTTGTCAGCTAACCATGAAGGCAGAAAATTTGCAATATGTCCTTAAGAAAGGGCGGCAAGATGAGTAAATGCATACATAATCAAATCATTATCCTCATTCATCTGGAAAGAACTTTAATGCCTACTCTTTTCATTATGCTTTCACTCCCTCGAGAAATAAGTCATATGCTTACCGAAATAAATCCTTTCCTGCTCATACATCTATTTCGAATCCACCTTCAAAGATGTGGGTGCTTAAGAATGCCTAATTCTTTTGCAGGACTATGTCGCCGGGTGTGCGGAGTGGATTATGGACAGTGGTTGCACTAGTCATCATCAGAGTCCAGGGTGTGTGTCCAAGAAACTACTCCAAGGACTAGGTTCGAACTCTAGGGGACTTTGCTTGAAAACCTACGGCACGACGACAACTATGACGAGATCACGATGAGCGCTCTCACTCACACCGGACATGACGGGGATGCGCGAGCTACCCAGGTTTGGGCCACCATATTGTGTAATACCCTACTCCTATTTGTTTTGGATTGCTTTGTAATGAAGAGATTGAGGCTTGAGGTACATGAGGTGTGGGGGAGAAAAATGGTTTGATCCCCTTACATGGAAGCAGACTCGCCCCTCTTGTAGTGCCTTGGTCCTCTTCCCAAAAAATATCGGCAGGAATGGATCGACACAGGGCAGCAATTCAAAGGGGGGAGGTGCCCATGCCTATCCTGACTAAAGGCGGTCTCCACCTACTAAAGTAGTCATCCTGGCGCGTTGGTGGGTTCGATGATGACCTTCTTCTCGGCGAGATGCGTCTGTGTGGTCTTCTTTGACAGGAATGGAAAATTTTGGGAACCTACTTTGGGGGAGGCAGCGGGCGTTGTAGTTTAATCAACAAAGGGGAAATCCTCACTGTCCTCGTCTACTGGAATGACCTCTATCGTCCTTGTCTACACGGGTGCGTCACCCATGTGATGGGTGTGAAGCCCCACGACTGGTGTCGTACGTCAAGCCTCGTGAGGTGGCCTTGTGAGGGGAGCCTCGTGAGAAGATCTGGTACTTGGTGGACCAAGCTAGGCCTGGCCTAGCGGTGAGGGGCCTTGTGAGGCTAGCCCCTCGCGGGGCGGGTTCTTCCGGAGTGGCCGCGTCCAAGCCATTCTCTGTTGTCTAGCCCAAATGTCGCCTCCTTGGTCAAAGGCAGACGGGCCGCGGTACCCTGGTTCCCACTGGGCCGACAGTAGCCCCCAGGCCCATGGCGTGCATGTTCCTCCCATTAGGGAGAAAATGGTGTGGGCCGGGACCATCAAGCTGCCGGGCCCAGGGTGACGCATGGCGGCTTTGCGGGTGCGGTGCCTACACTTCCCATGATGCCTCGATAACCATCGTCTTAGCAAGAAAGCTGGCCCATGTAGGGCACATGCACCCCAGCGCCCCCTTCACTTCGTGTTCAATCTTCCTCGCGACCAACTCGCCGGCCTCCCCACTTCTCCAACTTCCCAATCGCCGTCAGCAGTCATCCCAGCCTTGGCTCCCAAGAGGAAGCTCTTCGCAACCTAGAAAGGTAAGAAAGCGGTAAAGAAGGTGGAGCCGCCAAGCCAAAGCCAGCTTCGCCGAGGAGCAGAGTTTGGGGCCGCGCTTCGGCAGTGGCGACGAGGGTCCCCACGGGGACCAGACATGTTTTACGACCACCGCAGCAGAGGTCAGCCCCAGCATCGTGGAACACCCATGATTCAAGGCCGCGGGCATCGTGGCTTTCGCGGCCACGGGGGGTGTGACTGAATGCCTTCCCCCTCTCCCCTGGCAGATGCCCATGCACAGGAGGTCGCGCACAAGTTCAACGTGGGGCTGCACTTCTAGCCTTCTAGCTGGCTCCGACTTCTGGGCTCCTTTGCAAGGACAATGGAGGACGGTGATAGCCCTCAAGTATAGGGGATCACGAGAGTCTTCACAGGTAGTATCTCACCCTAATTTATTGGTTCAACACAAGGGGAGCCAAATAATATGTATTTCCCTTGACATTGAGTTTTCAATTCAACCGCACCAAGCAAATATTTAGTAGGACAACAAATGGTAGTAGCAAAAGTAATAGTAGTAATGATAACAACAATTTTGTAGTAGTTGTGACAGTAGCAGTAGCAATAATAACTTAGCAAGATTCGGTATATGTAAAGCATATGCACGTGGATCGGTGATGGATAATGATTTAGATGACATTGATCATATAATAGTTACACACTAGGGCGATAGAGAACTATCTCTAATGCATCAATATAATGTAGGCATGTATTCTGTATATAATCATGCGTGCTTGCGATAAGAACTTGCATAACATCTTTTGTCCTACCCTTCTGTGGGAGCGGGTTCCTATTGGAAACTAAGGGATATTAAGGCCTCCTTCTAATAGAGAATCGGAACAAAGCATTAACACATGGTCAATACATGAACTCCTCACACTACGGCAATTACCGAAAAGAATCCCAATTATTGTCACCTTGGGGTATGCGGATCATGACATGTAATAGGTGCATACAACTTGCAAGATAGGATCCAAATCACTCTTATATTCATGAAAACAAAATAGGATCAGATCTGAAATCATGGCACTCAGGCCCTAGTGACAAGCATTAAGCATAGCAAAGTCATAGCAACACCAATCTCAGAACATACTGGATACAAGGGATCAAGCCCTATCAAAATTAACTCGATTACATGATCAATCTCATCCAATCCCACCACCTTCCAGCAAGCCTACAAAGGAATTACTCACTCCCGGTGGTGAGCAAGGGAGTCCTGGATTAAGGGGTCCTCGGGAAGCCGACATGTTTCTTATGGGCCGGGCTGTACGGGCTGCTTACCAGACATTGGATCGATCGAAGGCTCTGTCTCCAGGAAGGAAGCTTCAGCAATCATGGTTTGTCCTCCACGTTTAATGTAGTGAATAGGCATGTTTATCTCTTCGGCATGTAACCGGCCATATGTAAACCCTAGACACCTTTGGCCTCTATATAAGCCAGAGGGTTTTAGGTTGTAGATATGGAACAACTCATCTAGGGTTTAGCTATTCGATCTCGAGGTAGATCAACTCTGTAATCCACATATCATCAATACAGTCAAGTAGGACGTAGGGTATTACCTCCATTGGAGGGTCCAAACCTGGGTAAACCTTGTCTCCCTCGTCTCCTGTTACCATCGATCCCAGTCTCACAGTTCGGGACCCCCTACCCAAGATCCGCCGGTTTTGATACCGACATTGGTGCTTTCCTTGAGAGTTCCGCTGTGATCACCCAAGGAATCGATGTCTCGTCTTGTCATCAATGAAGAGGCCCACAATGTGGACACTTTCGTCCTCGGACAGATCTTTGCCTTTGGCAGTGTTGTGGTGCATGCCGACCCAACCGGCCATCTAGGCCATGTCGAAAGCTTCGCCCCTGGTCGAGAGGTCCAATCCGGGAACCTAGAGTTCTCCATAGATCCTAGGGGTGACTTGTCACTAACCGGGCTCGTAGTCTCGCCTGCCACGCCCGACGACTCTGAGGCTTTAACCTCAAATTCCTTTTTCGATCACGCCCATAGGGTTAACCCCGGCAATGGCCCGACCCCTAGTCTGGATCCGGCCATAGTGCCAGAGGACCAAATGCTTATTCTTGCCGAACACTCCACTCACCCGGACACATCGGAGATCAATTCCGAAAGCTTCGAGCAGTTTGACCTGATCGAGCTCTCGAGATTCAATGAGGCCCTAGATCGGATCTCGTTGATGAAGATTACCGACGACCCAACCCCAATATATGCTAATATCGGCTACAGAGTAGGTCAGGATGGATTTTTTGACCCACCCACCACCCACTTGATAGCCACAGTCGAAGACTTAACCGACATGATGGACTATGCCTCCGAGGAGGCAGAATACATGGATGAAGAGGATTGTGCTCCCACCCCCGTTAACACTGGGCGATGGGCCACCACCTCCACATATGATGTCGACATGGTGGACGCTCCTGCCGCTAACGGCAAAAACACGCCTAAGAACGATGGTGACAAATTGGGCGACGTGCCATCAAGGCGCCGGAAGCCGCATAAGCGGTCAAAACGCAAAAAGGGAAGGAAAGCTATCATCGACACCGGGGACGGAGATGCCCTGGAAGACCTAGGCGACCCCGATATCCCCAAACACCCGCTAGAGGGTCAGGAGAAGCCCAAAGACCAACGCAACCCCGATGACTTCAACGATTCCGAGGATGATAACTACCTCCCTCCTATAGAGGAGGAGGACATCCTGGATGCCGATGACTTTGACATCCTCGATAATCTCGAGGATCAGGAACTGTTCAGGCATAAGCTCATAGCCATGGCCCGCAGCCTGAAAGCGAAAGAATGTCAACTCAAAGCCGAACAAGATAACCTCAATGATCGATGGACGAGAGTCCTCTCAGCCGAGGAAGGGTACTGTACCGGTTTGTCGGACCAACCTAAGAGCTACCCTTGCAGAAAGCTACTGCCACAATTCGACAACGAGCTCACTGATATTCCGTCTCCCAAACATACCCCGTACGACAAGCCAGACCGCCCTCCTTGAGGACGAGACAGGATGGCTGAAGACACCGGTTATAGGTCGGATATGCCCCGAATACAGGGAAAGGAGCCATTAGAGCCCAATGACAGGTTCGACGTGCGAGACGACCTAGACCATAGAGCAAGTCGTACAAGATCCATCTATGGATCTAGAGCTTACTCACACGATAGACGGGAAGGGTACAGACCATGGCTCGACCGCAACAATAGAGGCCGGGAAAGAAACTGGGATAGAACAGACATTGAATACCGGCACAACATAGCTAGGGTCAGAGGCGCCGCTCACCCGTTGTGTTTCATGGACGAGGTGATGCAGCATTAGTTCTGAGAGGGGTTTAAACCCGGGAACATAGAGCAGTACGATGGGACAACTGACCCAACCGTATGGATTGAGGACTTCCTCCTCCACATCCACATGGCTCGAGGATATGATCTCCATGCCATCAAATATCTCCCCCTAAATCTGAAGGGGTCAGCTCGGCACTGGTTAAATAGCCTCCCCGAAAACTCCGTTGGATGCTGGGAAGACCTAGAGCATGCATTCCGATCTAACTTCCAGGGCACCTATATTCGGCCGTCGGATTCCTCCGACCTAAGTAACGTCATTCAGAAGCCCGGAGAGTCTGCGCGACAATTCTGGAATTGATTCTTGACAAAGAAAAACCAAATTGTCCACTGCCCGGACACTAAGGCAATAGCCTCCTTCCGGCATAATATTTGGAACGAATGGCTGGCTCGCCAGCTCGGCCATGACAAACCTCGGACTATGTCCTCCCTCACATCACTCATGACCCGCTTTTGCGCAGGCGAAGATAATTGGCCGGCAAGACGTAGCCACAACTCCAAAGACCCAGGAACCTCCGAAGTTTAGGACGGCAATGGGAAACCATAGCGCAACAAAATCAAGCGCCGACACAACAACAATGATGCCGATGACACGACCATTAACGCCGGCTTACGCAATTCCCGACCTGGGCAGCGGAAGAAGCCTCCTAAAGGCAATCATGACGGACCAACCCCGCTGGAAAAGATCATGGAAAGGCCTTGCCAAATCCATGGAACTCAAGAGAAACCCGTCAACCACACGCACCGCAATTGCTGGGTGTTCAAACAGGTCAGCAAACTCACCCCCGAGGATCAAGGCAAGAGCCCTCACAGCAAGGATGAGGATGAGGCTCGGAGTCCGATTGGTGGAGGACAAAAGAAATTCCCTCCAAAGTTCAAAACTGTAAATATGATATACGCCACCCATATACCCAAGAAGGAGAGGAAGCGCACCCTTCGAGAGGTCTACACTATGGAGCATGTAGCCCCAAAGTATAACCCATGGTCGGCATATCCAATCACCTTTGATCAACATGATCACCTGACCAGTATCCGTCATGGGGGTTCGGCCGCCCTTGTCCTAGAACCCATCATAGATGGGTACCACCTCGCAAAAGTCCTAATGGACGGAGGAAGTAGCCTTAACCTGATTTACTTAGACACGGTGAAAAAGATGGGTAAAGATCCGTCAAGGATCAAACCCAGCAACACTACCTTCAAGGAGTAATTCGAGGCGTCGAGGCTCGGTGTACGGGCTCGGTCAGCCTGGAAATAGTGTTCGGCTCGCCTGACAACTTTCGAAGTGAGAACTTGATCTTCGACATTGTACCCTTCTGCGGCGGCTATCACACCCTGCTCGGCCGAACATCGTTCGCTCGCTTCAACGCCGTACCGCACTACGCATACCTCAAGCTCAAGATGCCTAGCCCCAAGGGGGTCATTATTGTCAACGAAAACACAAAGCACTCTCTTCAAACTGAGGAACATTCGCTGGCCCTGGCGGCTGAATTTAATTACAGCGATGATTGGCAAGCTCCGACATCAGTCGTAAAGGCATGCAAGGTGGGGAAGCAAGGACGGCTTCAGTCCGAACTCTTAGAACCTTCCCCTACCCTTAAATAGGGATTCACCCCCATCGCACAACCCTTGGACCAGCAAAGTACGTGCCAAGGAAGCACAACTTTGCACTTAAAATTCCATGGGCGGCGATGGGGAAAAAAGGTAAGTGTTTGGCTGGACCGAACTATTACCATTACACTATCTTTGGACACAATGCAGGCACTATCAAAGGGCCTGCCAAAGGCGTAATGCTCATCCACACTTCGGCGACTTCTCAAGACCTTGTTTGCAAGATCTGTTCGCCAAACAGTACCACCCATGGAGGAGCACCAAGGCACAGGAGTAAACAAGCGGCAGGGCACATCGAGGACGTAAGATCACCAATCGAAGATCCTTGGTAGAACCACTCCTGTAGAATTTCTTTTTTTCACATGCCTGTAAGCAGTTGCTTCGGCAATCCGAGCAATAAGAGTTGTTGAGAAAAATATAACATCATTGTACATGTTTGTCTCATTGTCCTTTTTGGCACATATTTTCTTTCTCCATCTTCTCGTAAAACTGTTCGGTATGTTGCGATGCAACCGGCTAATAGACCGGGGGATCGAGTTTAAAAGACAAAATCGCCTTACGAACATTTATATGCATTGGTTTCGAACTATGTCTTGGGTTAATAGTTGGGTTGCCCCGCTCCTATGCTTGCCCCTTTAAGTTCCGCTAGTTTGGCTAAAAGGGCAACGGGAGAACCTCTATGATTGTGTTTCCAGCTAGTCCGGTCAAGCACCTCAGAGGAGAAAGCCAAAAACTGACTGTCATGGTATGCGAGAACCGGTCTGTGAATCCGAGCTTAAAGTGTCATACTCAAATCCTCATCAGGGGACATTCCTTGTCATACGAGGGGTTTGTTTTTTATACAAACCAAGTGATATCGGCTTCATCCGTGGTTCATCCGAACATCACAAAACATCGGGGGCTAGTCGTCCTCCCCCCACAGTCCTTTTCGCGCCCCTACAGCTAAGTGAAAGAAATAAACATTATAGTCTGATTGCCTAGTCCGCCGCACTCCACCGCCTTCGGGTTCCGATAACTCGGCTAAGGGACGTAGTGCATTGGTAGAGACACCCATGTAGTATCTACATGGGAGCTGAAGCCGACGACTCACAACTTTCAGTTTCAATGGCCACACGGGAGTTATAAGGAACGCAAAACATTGAAGGCGTGATAAATTATAAACTTAAAATATTAAAATGTCTTTGGACACATTACAATCTACTCATACATGTTCTCTTTCGAACACTGCGACTCTATCGCCCGGGCACCCTCCATTACTCCGGAGAAGTACAACTCGGGGTGCCTATGTTCCTTTCCAGGAGGAGGAGGGGCGGTGGCTATCTTCATCGGATCAAGCCTCGACCAGTGCACTTTGGCCTTTGCAAAGGCCATCCGAGCTCCTTCGATGCAGGAGGAGCGCTTTAGTGCGGCGATCTGGGCGCGACATCGACCAGCTTCTGTACCAGTCCGAAGTAGCTACTCGGTAGTGGCTCATTGGGCCATAGCCGGAGATAGAGATCCTTCATAGCTTATTCTGCCATCCGGTGCAAATACATCAGCTCCTTGAGCTGCTCAGTAAGGAGAAGAGAGCGCTCGGGGGGCTCCGAATTGAGCCCAGAATAGAAGAGCTTCATCTCCTTCTTCCCGCAAAGCACAGAGCTGATTCGCGTCCGCCACGCTCTTCAGAAGGCCGGAGCAGGCGCGTGAGGAACACCACACCCGGGTAAGCAACTAGAACTTGCTATCCCCAAAGACACATTACAATAAGTATGGCTTACCATCTGTTATAGCCTTCGCCTGGCGAACTTGCTCTTCGAAAAAAACCCTATCCACCCGCTCCTTTTGGAGTTCTGTTTTCATGGTGGATAGTTTGGCAGCCTGCTCCTTGCCTTTCTGCTCAAGGGCCTCGCACTTGTGGCCGGCGTCCTTGAGCTTCTGTTGGATCTCCTTCACCCGAGCGCCGTGCTTGTTATTGGTGGCCCTTAGGGCTGACAACACGGAAGCCGCTTGTTTGGCCGCCGCCCTCTCAACCGAAGCCTCCTACTTCACATTTTATAGCTTGGCCCCGAGCTTCTTCATTTCCTTCGCCGAGGCAGTGTAGGCATCACGAATAAGAATACTGCATCGAAGGTAGGATAACCACAATTTTTTGGATACTGAGTAAGGCTTACCTTGCGCCTCGTCAAATCTTTTGTTCGAGCTTACGATTCAGCTCGTCTAGCTTGGTGGCATTCACACCCGATGCCGATGACTAAGCCTACAAAAAGAAAATCCTTATCAGGTTACATGATGTAATAGCCCGGGACCGACGCTCCAGAAGATTCCCCTATTATTCCATTCTCGTCCGTGTTTTGTTTGGTTGTTGCATTCATCATCACATCATTCGCATCATCAGCATAGCTTCAGCACTCGTTTTCGAAAACCTGCATCCGTTAGTAGCTGCCGGTTCTCTTCTTTTTGTCGTTGACCATTTTGAGACCAACCACACGCACGCACCCGCGACATCGTTTAAAAAAACATTTTAAAGACGCGCTAAAATATTCTTGGATTGGGTTGAAAGTTTGCATGCGGTCTTATTATAGCGTAGGTAAACCGCCAGCCAAATTTCGTCACATTTCGAGTTCGTTTGATACCCCATCGGTCAATCGTAGCAGTGCGGTCATCGGTTATTCGTCGGACGTTTTTCGGTGTTTGAAAACCTCGTCTCACGGGCCGCAAACCTCCCTCTCATCTCCTCATAGCCCATATACACAACCCACCTAGCCCACCTAACCCAACCCCGTGACCGGAGCCGTCCGACTGCAATCGCACGGCTCGAATCGGTGCAAAAATTCCCCTAACCTAGCCCCATTTCCTATTTAATCCCCTTCCCCTGCCTAATTGGGCAAACCCTAGCCGCCTAGGGATCCGCGCCGCCCCCAGCCGCCTCCCACCTTGCGCAGGCCCTCCAAGCCCATCCAGGCCCGTCGTCGGGCCCGAACCGCGTCGCCCCGTGCCCGAGCGCCTCCCGCTCGCCCGCTCGCGCCCGATCTCCCGTAGCCTGCGCAGCCCGCGGCTCGCGCCGGCCGGCTGCCGAAAGCCCCGATGGAGCGCCGGAGCGCTGCCGCCGGTGACCACTCCCCTAGGCCGGACCTTGCCCTCTTCTCCCTCTCCTCCCATTTTTCTCCCTCCTCCTCACCGATTCTCCATCTTTCTTTTCTCTACTCGCAGGAAGCCATGGCCGACGTCACTTGTGGAGCTCGTCGCGTCGCCTCAAGTCTCCCCGCCGCCAATCGATGCCGGAAATGGGCAGATCCGGGCAGCCCCGTCGTAGATCCAGCCGCCGGTGCTCCTCCCGAGGCCCTCGCCGCAGCCGCCCTGGCTCCAGCCCCGCCGTTGACCACCGCCATAGAAACGCCCTTGTGCGGGAGGGAGTCGACGCCCAGTGCGTGCCCGCTCATGCCCTGGTGGGCCTTCGAGTGCCTCGGCTCAGCCGGCTTGCCAAGGCCACCCCAGCGCCTAGGCCCAGCCAGCCGCCGACCGGCCCACGTGACCTCTGGTGAGCGCCCATGCTAACCCCCGCCCAGTGCACCGTTTAGCTATCCAGTGCACATGTCCTGTTGGGCTAGATTCAGATTAAGCCCAATAGTGTTTTTTTATCCTGTTGCGAATTTGTCTAATTTCCAGGATTTTCAGAATTGCAGAAAAGTCCCACTAGATCATGCATTTAATAAGTCCATAACCGGGTATCGTATGTAAAAACTTTATATATGAAACTTGACTAGAATTTCGTGTAGATTCACAATAACCAACTTTCATATGTGATAAAAATGATTTACTTGCTGTTTCCATTGTTTTTCATTAATGCCATGTCAAAATAATTTATTTAATAACTTTTGAACCGTAGCTCCGTTAAAAATGTTCCACATATGTAACTTGACTAGAAAAATGTGTAGAATCACATGGTGACATTTATTTTGCTGTTTAACAACTCTAAAATTGTGTTAGGAAAGATCTGGACCAAATTCATAATATGCATATGGTTTTTTTGGAAATGATATATATTGCTTCCGGCCTCATTTAAAATGCCTAGATGATATAGTTGTTCATGCTTCACCTCTTGACATGTTTAACAACATTTAATATCGATGAGTATCTAACGGGAGTGAACTAAGTAATTCAAACGAGGAATTTTGTCAATATGCAACTCGTTGCATATTGAACTTCACTTAATATGTAGTAGTTGTTTGTTGTTCTTGCGATGCCATGCCATGTGTTGCATATTAAACCGGACATGCATCATATTTTATTGCGCATCATGTCATGCATATGTTGTGGTGTTACCGTGTGTTGATTGTTTGTTTCGGATTGCTTCTTCTCGATAGAGTTCCGAAAGCGTTCGGAGTGTGAGGATTCGTTCGACTATGTTGGCTCGTCTTCTTCATGGACTTGTTCCTCTTCCATGCGGGATCTCAGGCAAGATGACACATTTACCTGGATACCACTACTATCATTGCCATGCTAGATGTCTCGTTTTCCTATCGTTATGTCTCGCTACCTACCACTTGTTTGTCAAGCCTCCCAACATTACCATGAAAAGCCTCTAACCCCCCCACATCCCAGCAAACCTTTGTTTGGCTCTGTTACCGCTTGCTCATCCCTTCTTATAGCATTTCTAGCTGCAGGTGCAATTGCTTCCATGTGACAACATGGACATTATTTTGTTATCACAGTATTATTGCTATTTAATTTAATGCACTTATACACTTGGTAAAGGGTGGAAAGCTTGGCCTTTTGCTCAGTGTTTTGTTCCACTCTTGCCGCCCCTAGTTACTTGTGAACCAGTGGTATGTTCCATAATTGAGCGCTCCTAACATGCTCGGGGTTGTTATGGGGACCCCCATGATTTTCGTTTTAGGATAAAGCTTGTCTGGCAAGGCCCAACATTGGTACTCTCTGCTTAATAACAACTAAAATTTGCATAGGGCATGATCACCCCGTGGATTAATCAACAACCTGCGCCAGTACTCCTCATGAGTGTTGGTCCAAACTAGAGCCATGTGCGGGGCCAACCCGGGGTAACTCGAGAGATTTCTATCAGGCCACTGTACGTTGTGCTTATCTGGTCGTGTCCTGAGAACGTGATACGCGGCTCCTATCGGGTACGTCGACACGTCAGGCGGTCTTGCTGGACTTGTTTTACCTTTCTCGAAGGTCTTGCATGAGGAATTCCGATCTTCTTCGGTCTATCTCGAGGTGTCGAATTTCCTTTGGAATTGTCTAGGATGATCACAAGATCCATGGTCGAGGTTATTCCCGCGGCGTGTGGTTAATTTGTGATGGATGAGTTGGAGCACTCCGGTAGGGTTAAATCTTTCGGTAAGCTGTGCCCGTGGTTATGTGGAAAACTTGGATACTTTGTTTAACACCCGGTCATAGCAAACTTGAAGTAAACTCAAATAAAATACACCAACTATGTGCGAACCGTGACTGTCTCTTCTTGTGAGTCCTTGTCCGAGAGAGAACATAGTGGGGTTGTGTTTGACGTAAGTAGACGTTCAGGATCATTTAGTGATCATTTGTAGTTCACGTCCATTATGCATAGACCACCCACTTTACTTTTTGTATTCGTAAGTTAGCCACTTGAATAAATGCTTAGTCGCTTGCTGCAGCCTCACCACTTAACCATACCTCACCCATTAAGCTTTAATAGTCTTGATACCCTTAGAAATGAGATTGTTGAGTCCCTGTGGCTCACAGATTACTACAACAACAGTTATAGGTGCAGGCAATGCGATGACTTGACGTGAGCCCGATGCTTGATTTGATTTGGAGTTATTCTTGTTCTTCTTCTTTATCGATCTTGGATGGGTTCCAGGCGACAGCCTGGGATAACAAGGATGGATGTCATTTTGTCGTTTGTTTTCGTCCGTAGTCGGACCCTGCTCTTCTATATGATGTTTAAGTATGTTGTTGTATTGATGTGAACTTGTTGTAGCTTGTGGCGAGTGTAAGCCAATTGCATATACTCATCTCTTTTGTACATGTACTTGTAATGATATCCATTCTTACAACATGAGGAGATGCGCTTCTATCCCTGCGAGGCCCTCATGCCAAAATAAGGATAGGACCGCATCTTGGGTGTGACAAGTTGGTATCAGAGCCTGTATCGACCTAGGAGACCACTTGATTGATCGAACTTGGCCGAGTCGAGTCTAGAGAAAAACTATTTTGAGTTTAGTTATATCGGAGAGTAGGATTCTTTTTACTCCTCTTCTATGCTCTGGTGAGGAATTACGACTTAGGAATTTTTATTCTACCCTCTTCTCACTCAAAAATATTTTAGGATCACACAGGTATTTTGCAAACTATATGATACCGATATGACAAAGTTCTGTCTTGGTGCCTCCTATCTGACTTGATTTCTTCGGGGAGTTGAGCTCCAGGGAATTCTTGGCACATCGTTATCATTCAGCTTCCTTAGTATCTCAGGACAGAGGGTGTTCAGATTTGCTTCAATACTTGTCGTGGTCAGATAAGGTCGGAGTCACCCAGTACTGGGGAGGCGTCCGGGGTACCACGATGGTTAGTATCGTTGTGCTTTTGAGGACCTGAGTTAGATGGATTTCCGGAAGCCTCTGGTTATGTGTTGAAGGATGGATACAGTTGGGGTGTAGGTTTGTTAGTTGTGTGAGATATTTCCTCCTTGTATCCCCAACACCTAATTGTATAACCAAGAAAGTTTTTAGAAGTTCTTAGGTGGGAATTCAAGAAGTTACCTAGGCTATCTTCCAACAGATCATGATGTGATGTTGGGTTCGACATCTAGTGGATTCGTTTGTTCACGGTCTTTCTTACAGTGGACAGTCTCGATTTATGCTTCGTAAAGCCTTGTAGTTCTCTACGCCTAGGGAGCATATTCGAGCATCATTTCAATATGACAATCTAATGTACGATCGAGCCCGTGCGAACCTTACCATGAAAATATCGAGCGAAATCTCTATCATGTATTTGTTCTGGCTTGTTCCTTAAGCCTCATCCTTTGTTTTGTTTTGTATATGGTAATTCGAGTTGCTTCAGTATCAAGTGGTGACCTCATATCTTTCCTAAGAAGTGTTCTCATATTTCTGTGGGAATGGTAATTCTTTTGCCCAATCAAGTTATCATATCAATTCTTTCCCTACCGGTTTGCTTCTCTTCAAGATAATTCTATACTCTCCAATATTTGCAAGATCAATCCTCATGTTTCTTTCCGGAGGTCTTCTCATCTGTCCTAAGTTTTCTTTGTTTTCCCGCCCTCCCGCCATTTTTCTTCTATGATTAAATTCTCTTCGAAGTGCCTTTCTCTTCATCAATGCTTCCGCTATCATTTCTTCTGTATTGTATCCGGTGATTTCTTGTTGAGATTCTCAAGAGTTTCAATTTCAAGATCTATCCTCCTATTCCTTGTTCTCGTTGTTATTCTTCCTCAGTGGATTCAATTCAAGCTCTCAGTGTTCATCATGTCGTTTCTCATTCGTTCAATGATTGCCCATGTTGGAAATTCTTATCCAAGTATCTCTTGTTTAGGCATCTCTCTTTTATATCTAGAGTGCTGAAGATATCTCAAAAGTTTCGTGATTCCATTCAATAATCCTTTGAAATTATTTCAAGGGTGTCATATCATCAAGTTCTTAATTTGTACCAGTGCAATCTCTCTTTCTAAGCAATTGTTTCAACGGTGGTTTCTTTTGAGTGGGCCCATAAGCCATAGGTTTTTTCCCAGGATCCTACCTGACTCTTCTAATCTTTCCGGAGATGTCCTCAAGTTCTTTTCAAATATGATGCAAGAATTATTTTCATCAATCTTATTCCTCTTCCAAGATCGCTTCTAAATCATTTTCATTGTTATCTCAACCTTTTCTTTATTCATTATTCCGGAGTATCTCAAGAATTCATGGTGTTGTTTCTCGTCATTATTCTAAGCATTGAAGGCCGAAGGAGAGTTTATCTTAAATCGTTGTTCGTTCTTCCAAAGATTCATGGTTTCAGACTGTTGCTATCATCTCCAATTGTTTTGATCATGAGTTATTCCTCCCATATCTCCCGGTGCATTTCATAGTTGTTGTCAGTTCTCGATCCTCCGAAGACCATCGTTTCAGAAGATTTCTTCGTTCTCAGTTTTCAACTTTCATTCTCAAATTCTTCTCAATTGTTATCTCTTCGTTCGTCTCTCAAGTATTCTGGTGCTTCGTTCAAGTTTTCTGCCAAGTGGATCTTGATCTCTTCGTTCTCAGGTATCTCCATTCATTCATGGGATCCTCATTCATTTGTGAATTCTTACCGGTGTTCTCGTCCAAGACTTCTTAAAGCTTGTGATATATCTCTCTCTTTCTTCAATTCCTTGCAAGAAGAATAAGTGGTGTGCGAAATCCGTTGCTTTTCATCAATTTAACTTGATGAAGGATATGCATATCATAATTATTATTCTTGTTTCATCCAAGTGATTTCAATCCTTCTTCTGG
The DNA here is from genome assembly GCA_022496015.1 of Hordeum marinum. NCBI lineage: Eukaryota > Viridiplantae > Streptophyta > Magnoliopsida > Poales > Poaceae > Hordeum > Hordeum marinum. The sequence goes on from CM039674.1 coordinate 150,500,813, forward strand.
AGTTGTTCATGATATAAAATTCCTTATCCCAAGTGGTCATCTTTCTTTTCCGGAGTTCCTTGTATTGCTCAAGTATCTTGTCCCGAAGCATCATCTAATCATTGGAAGGCCGCAATCTTGTCTTTTCGCAACCTTCAATTCTTTTCTATCATCCTTTCATTCCAGAGTTCATCCCGATGGTTTTTATGGTGGTTTGTTGAGGATGTAATTCTTCTCAAAGTGTTCTGCAAAGATTCTTGTTGGAGGTGCTCAAGTGTTCTCTATCTTGGGTTTCTAAGGTCAATTCCTTATCCATTGTCTTTTGAGATGGTGTTATTAAATTCTTGATTATGGGGAGTCTCGAAGGAAATTGTCAAGAATAAGATAAGTAAACCCATCTTGTTTTCTTGGAGTTATCTTGGGTTAAATTTCACCTAAAGCAATTACTAAGGATGTTGCCATCATGGTGTCTTAAATGATCCAAGTTTTCTTCTCCTCTTCTTGGTGAAAGAAGTTTTGCATATCTTGTTGCTCTCAAGCAATCAATTGTTTTTGTTGTGGCAGGTTGTCACCTCATAATTTTGGGATGTTTTTCATAAGCCCATAACAAGCTAAATCTTTTCGTTGTTGATTCTCCATCAACTCCGTTCAACCATGCTTTTCAAATTCAATGGTGGTAGAAGTGTCATTTTCTGCTTCGTTCTCTTCTCTCCAAAAATCTAGCTTCTATTCTTTTGTTCCGGAGGCATAGTGGTGTTGCTCTTTTCAACTCTCATCTAGTTTGATTAAGATCATATTCTTTTTTTCTTATTCTTTATCGGAGTGTTGTGTCCTATGTTTAAGTTCTTTTCCTTCATATCAAAATTTTCCTCTCTATCCTACCGAAGTGCTGCCGATTTTTTTTGTGAATTCTTGCTTGTTCCTCATGTCATTCTTCATCTCGTTGAAAACTTCAATGATCATTGGTATCCCTCGTTTGTCAGAGAAGAAACTAAGTTTTACCTCTTGCTCTTTCTCTTCCCCTTATCATTGTAGATCTCGGGACGAGATCCTCGTGTTGTGGAGGAGAGTTGTAACAGCCCGGGGCCGACGCTCCAGAAGATTACCCTTTTATTCCATTCATGTCCATGTTTCATTTGGTTGTTGCATTCATCATCGCATCATTCGCATCATCTGCATAGCTTTAACACTCATTTTCGAAAACTTGCATCCGTTAGTAGCTGTCAGTTCTCTTTGTTTTGTCGTTGACCGTTTCGAGACCAACCACACACGCACACACCCGCGACATCGTTTAAAAAAACATTTTAAAGACGCGCTAAAATATTCTCGGATTGGGTTGAAAGTTGGCTTGCGGTCTTATTATAGCGTAGGTAAACCGCCTGCCCAATTTTAGCGCATTGCAAGTTCGTTTGATACCCCACCGGTCAACCGTAGCAGTGCGGTCATCGGTTATTCGTCGGACGTTTTTCGGTGTTCTAAAACCTTGTGTCACGGGCCGCAAACCTCCCTCTCATCTCCTCATAGCCCATCTACACAGCCCACCTAGCCCATCTAACCCAACCCCGCGACCGAAGCCATCCGATTGGGATCGCACGGCTAGAATCGGTGCAAAAAAATCCCCCTAATCTAGCCCCATTTCCTATTTAACCCCCCTCCCCTGCCTAATTGGACAAACCCTAGCCGCCTAGGGATCCGTGCCGCCCCTAGTCACCTCCCACCTCATGCGGGCCTGCCAAGCCCATCCAGGCCCGCCGCCGAGCCTGAACCATGTTGCCCCGCGCCCGAGCGCCTCCTGCTCGCCCGCTCGCGCTCGATCTCCCGTAGCCCGCGCCGCCCGTCGCCCACGCCGGCTGGCCGCCGGAAGTCCCGCCGGAGCGCCACCGCCTGCACCGGACGGCCCCCGGAAGCCCTGTCGGAGCGCCGCCGCCGATGACCCCTCCCATAGGCTGGACCTTGCCCTCTTCTCCCTCTCCTCCCATTTTTCTCCCTCCTCACCGAATCTCCATCTCTCTTTTCTCTGCTCGTAGGAAGCCATGGCCGACATCGCTTGTGGAGCGCATCGTGTCGCCTCAAGTCTCCCTGCCGCCAACCGCTGTCGGAAATGGTCAAATCCGGGCATCCCCGTCACGGATCCGTCTGCCGCTGCTCCTCCCGAGGCCCTCGCCGCAGGCGCCCTGGCTCCAGCCCCGCCGTTGACCGCCACCATGGAAACACCCTCGTGCGGGAGGGAATCAACATCCAGTGCGTACCTGCTCGTGTCCTGGTGGGCCTTCGAGCGCCTCGGCCCAGCCGGCCTCCCAAGGCCACCCCCAGTACCTAGGCTCAGCCAGCTGCCGACCGGCCCACGTGGCCTCTGGTGAGCGCCCATGCTAACCCCCGGCCAGTGCACCATTTAGCAATCCAGTGCCCATGTCGTGTTGGGCTATATTCACATTTGGCCCGATAGTGTTTTTTTATCCTGCTGCGAATTTGTCTAAACTAGAGCCGTGTGCAGGGCCAGCCTGGGGCAACTCGGGAGATTTCTATCAGGCCACTATACGTTGTGCTTATCCGGTCGTGTCCTGAGAACGAGATACGCGGATCCTATCGGGTTCGTCGACACGTCGGGCGGTCTTGCTGGACTTGTTTTACCTTTCTCGAAGGTCTTGCATGAGGAATTCTAATCTTCTTCGGGCTATCTCGAGGTGTCGAATTTCCTTTGGAATTGCCTAGGATGATCACGAGATCAGTGGTCGAGGTTATTCCTGCGGCGTGTGGTTAATTTGTGATGGATGAGTTGGAGCACTCCTATAGGGTTAAATCTTTCAGAAAGCCGTGCTCGTGGTTATGTGGCAAACTTGGATACTTTGTTTAACACTCGGTCATAGCAAACTTGAAGTAAACTCAAATAAAATACACCAACTGTGTGCATAACCGTGATCGTCTCTTCTCGTGATTCCTTATCCGAGAGAGAACACGATGGGGTTATGTTTGACGTAAGTAGGTGTTGAGGATCATTTAATGATCATTTCTAGTTCACGTCCGTTATGCGTAGACCACCCACTTTACTTTCTGTATTCGTAAGTTAGCCACTTAAATAAATGCTTAGTCGCTTGCTGCAGCCTCACCACTTAACCATACCTCACCCATTAAGCTTTAATAGTCTTCATACCCTTGGAAATGAGATTGCTGAGTCCCTATGGCTCATATATTACTACAACAACAGTTGCAGGTGCAGGTAATGCGATGATTTGACGTGAGCGCGATGCTTGATTTGATTTGGAGTTATTCTTGTTCTTCTTCATCATCGATCTTGGATGGGTTCCAGGCGGCAGCCTGGGATAGCAAGGATGGATGTCAATTTGTCATTTGTTTTCGTCCGTAGTTGGACCCTGCTCTTCTGTATGATGTTTGAGTATGTTGTTGTATTGATGTGAACTTGTTGTAGCTTGTGGCGAGTGTAAGCCAATTCCATATACTCATCTCTTTTGTACATGTACTTGTAATGATATCCATTCTTGCAACACGACGAGATGCGCTTCTATCCGTGTCAAGTCCCTCGTGCTGAAATAAGGATAGGACCGCATCTTGGGCGTGACACATGAGCTTAACATCAATCTGATTCTATGGCCGATACTCTTAAGGGCTAGTTAGAACATTCCAAACATATAATTTGGTATATAGTTCGGATAATGTTCCATGACTGACCCCTAGGTAAGTTTTTCCAACTCACCTAGGGCTCGGGGGCTGTCATGTATATAATAATAAAAAGAAACTAATACTTTACAAGTAAAGTGTCGTGTGGCTCACCTGAAAGCCCTTCAGGAGACCCTTGAAGGCCTCCTTTAGTCCGTTGTCGGCGAACTGAATGCTCTGCAATACCGCACCCATAAGGGTGTGGTGCTCCTCGGAGATGGAGGAGCTCGATAGAGCATCCCCCATGACCGGCCACCCATTGGTCGGTGGTGCCGGTGGTGATCAGACAACCCGATCACCGACCGGGGATTGAACCGGAGACGCCGGAGCCGTGGTGCACTCCGGAGTGGTCCTCAGAAGAGACTGAATGACTACACGTCTGGTCTCCTCAGCATCCGGGTGGGGTCCCGCCCACCGGTCTTTGGTGGTCGAGATGTTAGCCTCGACCATGATATCATCTCCCCCGCCGCTGGTGCCCGGCTCCATAGGAGCATGCTAGGACAACACCTGTGCTGTGTCCTTTGCAGCGCCCGGTGTAGTAGGATGCGACGTGTTCCCGCTCTCCTCTAAATCGGTGGGCGGGGTCTTCCCATCCGAAATCTGGTCGGTGGGGAGGACGCGCGGTGGGTTGCATAATGAGCAAATGCTCACATGTCAGTAATGCTCAAAGCCTAACAATAACAGCCGAGGGAGTGTTCGGATCCTTACCTTTGAGCTGGGGGCTTGACCCTCAGGCTCCTTCATGGAACCCTCTCGAAGTCATCGGACTCGGTATCCGAGTCTGAATTGTCATCGGACAGGATTACCTGCGTCCGACGCGCTCTCTTCAGGGCAGGAGGGGGTACCTCCTCTGTTGCGTCCGATGACGCACCCTCTTTCTTGCAAGGGGGGAATCACCCCCCCCCTCGCCTTCGTCCTCATCCTCATGTTCCTCTTGATTCGAGGAGGCATGGGTTTCTTTGGACACAACCTCTGGTTGGTCCCCTAATGCGCAGGCCTTCTTGGCCTAGTTTCTTCTTCTTCTCTTTCTTCGCAGGCACCTCGTAAGGCGCGTCGACAAGCATCTCCGCTAACATCCCGGACCTGATGTCTTCGGGCTGAGGTGCTAGGCAGTTGATGCCCGTGGCTCTGCTCAGCCATTTCTGCAAAGAATGATCAAGAAGATGTTTTAGAAACTTCTTTGTGAGAGATAGAGCCGATCAAACAGAGCTATGCTATAGCTTAAAGGCAGGCTTGGCGGCATGTAGGCCCCGATCCTCCTCTTTGGTTGGCCAATCCTTCTGTGACTTGAAAAGCGCCTTCCACAGCTTCTCTCGGGTAATGTGGAAGAGGTGCCGAATCGTGGGCTCATTGTCGATCTGACGAGCCCACGGGAGAGTATCCCGGTGCTGACAAGGGAGGATGCGACGCCGGAACATGACGTAGACCACATTGGTTAGCGCGATGTCATTATCAATCATGGAGCCGATGCGCTTCTGTAGGTCGCTCAACTCCTTGCTCGATCCCCAGTGGAGGCCCTATTGGAGCCATGAGGTTAGTCTGGTGGTGAGGGAGTCCTGGATTAGGGGGTCCTCGGATAGCTGACCTACTGTTATGGGCCGGACTATGAGGGCTACTTACCGAACACCGAAGGATTTGAAGGCCCAGTCTCCAAGATGGAAGCTTTAGGAAGCTCGGCTTGCACTCCACGCCTGATGTATTAGTTAGGCAAGTTTATCTCTTCGGCATGTAACCGACCATGTGTAAACCCTAGGCATCCTCGGCATCCATATAAGCCGGAGGGTTTTAGGGTATAGAGACAAAACAACTCGCCTAGGGTTAGCTATACGATATCAAGGTAGATCAATTCTATAACCCCTTACATCATCAATACAACCAAGTTGGACGTAGGGTATTATCTCCATTGGAGGGCCCGAACCTGGGTAAACTCGTGTCCCGTTTGTCTCCCTCCTGTTACCGTCGACTTCAGTCTCACAGTTCGGGACCCCCTACACGAGATCCGCCGATTTTGACACCTACATTGGTGCTTTCAATGAGAGTTCCTCTGTGAGCGAGATGGAATCGACGCCTCGCCTAGTCATCAACGAAGAGGTCCACAACATTGACGTTTTCGTCCCCAGGCAGATCTTCGCGTTCGGCAATGTTGTGTTGCATGATGATTCCACCTTCCATCTAGGCAGCGTTGAGAGCTTCGCCCCGATCAAGAGGTCAGATTCGGAAACTTAGAGTTCTCCGTCGACTCTCGGGGCGACTTGTCACTAATCGGGATCACGGCTTCGCCTGCAGCCCCCAAAGACTCTGAGGCTTTAACCTCAAGCCCCTTCTTCGGACATGCCATGGGGTCTCCCATGGCGGCAAGCCGATCTTTCACCCAGGTCCGGCCATCAAGCCATATGACCGGACAGATGTTCCTTCCGAACACTCCCCGTGGTTGGACTTCATGGGGGCTAACCCCATGAGTTCCGAACAGCTGGATCCGATCGAGCCCTAAGCGGTTGACGAGGCCTTGGATCAATTCTCGTCGATGAGGATCACCGACGATCCAGCCTCAAACTACGCCCGGTCCGGTTACAGTGCGGGCAGGGACAGATTTTTCGACCCACCCACCACCCATTTGATAGCCAGTATTGAAGATTTAACCGACGTGCTAGACTATGCCTCCGAGGAGGCAGAATACATGGATGAAGAGGACCATTCTCCCACTCCAGTTAACACCGAGAATTGGACCGCCACTTCTATGTATGACGTCTACATGGTGGATACTCCTGCCACCAACAGCGAGAACATGCCTCACAATGACGGCGACAAATCGGGTGATGCGCCATCAAGGCACCGAAAATCGCATAAACAGTCCAAAAGCAAAAAAGAAAAGAAGAGCTATTATCAGTAGCGGGCATGGTAATGCCCCCGCCGATCACAACAATCCCGATATCCCTGAGCGCCCTTTTGAGGGTCCCGAGGGGCCGGAGGACCAAAACAACCCTGATAACGTCGACGACCTTGAAGGCGACGATTACCTTCCCCCCGTCGAGGAGGAAGATACACCGGAAGCTGAAAACATGTACATTCCTGATAACCTTGAAGATCAGGAAGAAATAAGGCAGCGGCTCATTGGAACGGCTCGCGGCCTAAAGGCCAAGGAACGACAACTCAAAGCCGAACATGCCGATCTCAATGATCGATGGACGAAAGTCCTCTCAATCGAGGAAGTATACGACACTGGTCCATCAAACCAGCCCGAGAGCTACTCCCGGAGAAGGCTGCTGCCGCAATTCGATGATGAACTTACGGATACACTGTCTCCAGACCGTACTCCATACGACAAGACAGACCACCCCCCTCGTGGTCGAGACAAGACATCCGACAATGCCGGTTACATACCGGCAGTGCCCCGAAGATGGGGCAAGGAGCCATTAGAGCCCAATGACATATTCGACCTGCGAGATGGCCTGGATCATAGAGCAGGCCGCACTAGATCCATCTATGGATCCAAAGAGTACGCACCCGATAGACTTGGTGAATACATACCATGGTTTGACCAAAACAACAGAGTTCGGGAATGCAACCGGCCCCATACAGATGCCGAATATAGGCGCGACATAGCATGGATCAGAGGCGCCGCTCACCCCCTGTGCTTCACATATGAGGTAATGCGGTATCAGTTCCCTGAGGCATTTAAACATGTGAATATATAGCAGTATGATGGGACCACGGACCCAACTGCATGGATTGAGGACTTCCTCCTCTATATCCACATGGCTCGAGGAGACGATCTCCATGCCATTAAATACCTCCCTCTTAATCTTAAGGGGCCAGCTCGGCACTGGCTAAACAGCCTCCCCGAAAACTCCATTGGATACTAGGCAGACCTGGAAGATGCGTTCCACTCTAACTTCCAGGGAACCTATGTCCACCCACCGGACTCTTCCGATCTCAGCAACATCGTCCAGAAGCCCGAGGAGTCCGCTCGACAGTTCTAGAATCGGTTCTCGACTAAGAAGAATCAAATCGTCGACTGTCCGCTGAGGCCATAGCCTCCTTCCGGCACAATATTTGGGATGAGTGACTGGCTCGCCAGCTAGGACAAGACAGGCCTCGAACTATGTACGCCCTTACCCCCCTCGTGACCCGCTTTTGCGTGGGCGAAGATAACTGGCTGGCAAGACGCAGCCACAATTCTAAAGATCCAATGGCACCTGAACCCAGTATGGCAACTCAAAGCCAAAGCGCAATAAGAACAAGCACCGGCACAATAATAGTGATGCCGATGAGATGGCTGTTAACGACGGATTCCGCAACTCCCGACCTGGGCAGTGGAAGAAGCCCCCGAAAGGCAATCGTGACGGACCCACTCAGCTTGAGAAGATAATGGAAAGGCCCTTTCAAATCAGTGGGACTTCGGAAAATCCCGCCAACCACACACACTTCAACTGCTGGGTGTTTAAACATGCTGGCAAGATACCACCTGAAGACCAAGGAAAAAGCTCTCGCAGCAAGGACGAAGATGAGCCTTGGGGTCCAATTGGTGGCGGATAGAAGAAATTCCCTCTCGAAGTCAAAATGGTGAGCATGATATACGCCACCCACATACCGAAGAAGGAGAGGAAGCACACCCTCCGAGAAGTCTATGCAGTGGAACCCGTAGCCCGGAAGTACAACGCATGGTCGGCATACCGCATCACCTTTGATCGGCGTGACCATCTGACCAGTATTCGTCATGGGAGTTCGGCAGCCCTCGTCCTAGACCCCATTATAGATGGGTATCACCTCACCAAGGTCCTAATGGATGGAGGAAGTAGCCTTAATCTGATTTACTCGAGTACGGTGAAAAAGATGGGCGTAGATCCGTTAAGGATCAAACCCAATAGCACTACCTTCAAAGGAGTGATCCTGGGCATTGAGGCCCGTTGCACGGGACCTGTAACTCTGGAAGTTGTGTTCGGATCGCTAGTTAACTTTCATAGCGAGGACTTGATCTTTGACATCATGCCCTTTCACAGCGACTATCAAGCGCTACTTGGTCGGACAACGTTCCTCGTTTCAACGTGGTCCCACACTACGCATACCTAAAGCTCAAGATGCCAGGCCCCAAGGGGGTCATTAGTGTCAACGGCAATGCTTAGTGTTCCCTTGGAACTGAGGAACATGCACTGGCCCTAGCGCCCGAATTCAGTTACAAAGAAGATCGGCAAGTTCCAATACCTGTCGTCAAGGCACAGAAGGCCGGGGCGAGTTCGGCTTCGGACCAAAATCTCAGATCTTCCTCCCTCCCCTCTATAGGGACTCGGCCCCCACCGCACGGCCTCAGGACCAGCAAAGTATGTGACGAGGAGGCACAACTTCGTACTTAAGATTCCATGGGTAGCGGTGGGGAAATTAAGATGGGTGTTTGGCTGCCCCGAACTCTTACCATCAACATGTCTTCAGACAAGACGCAGGCGCTCCTAAGAGAGCCTGCCTATGGCGTAAAGCTCACCTACAATTTGGCGGCCTCTCAAGATCTTGTTAGCAAAATCTGTCCGCCGAACTCTACATCAAGGTCGATCTAATAGCAAGAGTCAATTAGTGAGGGGGCACATCGAGGACGTCAAGTCACCAATTGAACACCCCTAGTACAACAACTCCTATATGATTTTAGTCCTTATTTTCTTTCACCTACCTATAAACAGATGCTTCAGCAATCCGAGTTATAAGAGGTGTTGAGAAAATGAAAAATTGTGTGGCACAAGTTCGCCTCCTTTGTCCTATTTTTGGTGCATATTTTTCCTTTCTCCCTCTTTTTTGTGAACCTATTCGGTATGACGCGAGGTAACTAGCTAATAGACCGAGGGATTGATTTCAAACACAAATCACCTTAACTATCGTGTGTTCGGTGTCTTGGCATTCGCTTTATATGCATGGGTTCTGAACTATGTCTTTGGTCATTAAGTTGGGTTGCCCGGCTCCTGTGCTTGCCCCTTTATGTTTTGCTCGTTTGGCTAAAAGGGCAAAGGGAGCACCCCTACGATTATGTTTCCGGATAGTCTGGTCAAGCACCTCAAGGGAGAAAGCCAAAAACGGACTGTCATAGTACACGCGATCCGACCTGTGAACCCCAAGCTCGAAGTGTTATACTTCAATCCTTGTACGCGCTTATTCCATGCTATATAAGGAAATTTCCCTTTGTGCAAACATTATGATGTCGGTTTCGGCCTCGGTTCGTCCGAACATCGCAAACACTCCGGTGGCTAATCGTACGCTTCCCGTAGTCCTTTTTGCACCCCTTCAGTTAAGCGATAGAAATAAAGCACTATAGTCCGATTGCCTAGTCTGCCGCACTACACCGCCTTCAGGTTACGATAATATGGCTAAGGGACATAGTGCATTGGCATAGACACCCCATGTAGTATATACGTGGGGGCTGAAGCCGACGACTTGCATCTTTCAGTATTAAACAGCCATACAGGAGTTATAAAGGAATGCAAAACCATATAAGAGCAGATACTAGTATCATTAAAAGTTATCACAAGTCTTCGGACACATTACAAGCTCATTCAAATAATTTTTCACCCGAACACTATGACGCTATCATGTGAGCACTCTTCATCACTCTGTCGAAGTATAGCTCGGGGCATCGGTGCTCCTTCCCGGGTGGCGGCGGGTCGGTGGCGACCTTCATTGGATTTAGCCCCGGCTAGTGCACTTTGGCCTTGGCAAGGGCCATCTGGACTCCTTCAATGCAGGAGGAGCGCTTGACGGTGTCGAGGCAAGGCAAGGCAGCGATGAGTCTCTGCAACAGGCTTGTCGGGCAATAAATAGATGCAGACGTCCTTCATGACCGACTCCGCGATCTGGTGCAGCTCCATCTGCTGTTTCAGCTGCTCCACCAAAAGAGGAGGGCGCTCGGGGGCTCCGAACTGTGCCTAGAACATCCGAGCTTCACCTTCCTCTCCCCACGAGGCGAATAGCTGATTGGCATCCGCCATGCTCTTCTGGAGATCGGCGAACGCGCCTGAAGATCACCACACCCAGGTAAGCAACTTGAATCTGCTATCCCCGAATACGCACTTTAATGAGTATGGCTTACCATCGGCTATTTCCTTCGCCTGGCACACTTGCTCCTCGTAGAACCTCTTGTCCATCCTCTCCTTCTGGAGGTCGGCTTTCATGGTGGACAGTTTCACCGAGCTCGCCTTATTCATTTGCTCCAAGGCCTCGCACTTTTTGCTGGTGTCTTTGAGCTCATCGTGTATATCCGCCACACGAGCCTGATGCTTATCGTTGGTGGCTCGTAGGGCGGAGAGTGCGGTGGCCGCTTCTTTGGCTGCCGCCTTCTCAACAGCTGCTTCGTCCTTGGCACGTTGAAGCTCGGCCTTGAGCTATTCCATCTCTTTTGACGAAGATGCAAAATGATAAAACTTTATATAAAAGGAACCTGTATTGACAGTGTTCAGGCGAAAGTATTCGGATTTAAGTCTGGACTTACCCTGTACCTTGTCGAACCTCTTGTTGAGGGCTTCCACCTCATCCTCGGAGCACTGAGCTTCCGATGTAGTTCGTTAAGCTCGGCACCATTCTTGGCCGCCGCTGATGATGAAGCCTACATTACAAACAAAATTATTACATTACATCGGGGCTGAACACTTAAAGTGCTTCTATCATGCTGAACACTTAAAGTGCTTCTAGTGCCTTATCGGATTCAGATGTGACCCCTAGGTGAGCTTGTTCACCTCACCTAGGGCTCAAGGGCTGCCATGCGTACAATATGAATAAATAAAAATCTTTGTAAAATATCGGGTGACTTACTTGAAAGCCCACAAGGAGACCATTGAAGGCCTCCTTCAGTCCGTTGTCAACGGACTGGACGCTTTGCAGTACCGCACCCATAAGGGTGCGGTGATCCTTGGGGATGGAGGCGCTCGATAGAGCCTCCTCCATGGCCGACCACCTACAGGTCGACGGTGCTGGGGATGATCGGATTTCCCGATCACCCACCGGGGATTGGACCGGTGCCTCCGGAGGCATAGTGCACTCCGAATATGTTCTCGGAGGGGATTGATCGCCCGCTCGTTCGGCCTCTTCGGTGTCCGGGCAGGGTGTTGTCCCCCGGTCTTTGGTGGCCAAAGTGTTAGCCTCGGCCATGGTGCAATCTACCTCGCCCCCTATGTCCGTCTCCATTGGAGTAGGCTAGGACGACACCTCCACAACCTCCTTCGTGGCGCCTGGAGTGGTGGGGTGCGAGGCATCCCCACTCTCCCCCAGTTCGGCGGGCGGGTCTCTCCGTCCGATACCACCTCGGTGGGGATAGCGCGTGGGGGGTTGTGAGACCAATAACCCATGTATTAGCAAACTCTGAATCTACTTGTGATAGGTAGGAGGGTCTTTGGATCCTAACCTGGATGGGGGGGGCTTGACCCGTAGGCTCCTTCGTGGAACCTCCTCGGCGTCTTTAGACACAGAGCTCGAGTCCGAGCTGTCGTTGGATAGAACCACCCGCGTCTGGCATGCCCTCTTCAGGGCGGGAGAAGCTACTGGCCCCGGGGCGTCCGAAGATGCCGCTCTCTTCTTGGCACGGGGGAATTGCCTCCCCCTCGCTCTCGACCTCCTCCTCCTCTTCTTCCTCCTCTTCGGCCTCCTCCTGATTTGAGGAGGCGGGGGTATCTTCGGATGCGGCATCAGGTTGGTCCCTGATGCGAAGGCCAGCCTTGTCTGGTTTCTTCTTCTTCTCTTTCTTCGTGGGTGCCTCGTAAGGCTTCGCCGCGAGCATCTTAGCTAACAACCCGGTCCTCTTGTGTTCGGGCTGAGGAGCCGGACTGTTGATGGTGATGGCCTTCTTCTGCCATCTCTGCCAGAACAGATCGAATAAGAGGATACATGAATTCTCTATGTAATAAAGACGACCAAGGTGGGGAATATCGTACCTCGGAATCGGGCTTGGTGGCATGCAGACCCTTGTCCTCCTCCTCAAATGGCCAGCTCTTCATTGATTTGAAGAGCGCCTTCCACAGCTTCTCCCACGTGGTGCGGAAGAGGTTCCGGACTATGGGCTTGGCTTCGAATGGAGAGTGTAAAAAAGCCTTTGGGGTTTTCTTTTCTTTTTATGAGGCCCGTTGATGTGGATTCCCCTCGCCGCGCCATGAATCCCTTCGCTTCCCGAGATGCATGAGCTGTTGCATGCGTGTGATTAATCATATCCCGTATAAAATGGGACACAATCGGTATATTGATAGATCATGATGATTAAAACAGCCTCGAACTGTGAATCGAGTCTATGCAACTGGCCTGGCGGTTGTGGTGGGACGTAGCCTTTTGTCAGAAAGGTCGTCAAAGGGCCGTTGTTTATCCCCTGACGTTTTGTCTTCAAAGCCAATCAATTCACAATATTTGGACGTGTTATTATGCGGGAGGCTACTTGTCATCGGAGGCCGAACTATGGTTCAACAGGAAGGAACTCACCTCGCACGCCAAAGACTCTGTTCGCAAAGCAGTCGAAGCCGAAGACCCTTGGTGTCGAAGGCAAGTTCGGGGGATACTGAGGGAGTCCTGGATTAGAGGGTCCTCGGATAGACGACCTATTGTTATGGGCCGAACTATGAGGGCTACTTACTGAAGACTGAAGAATTTGAAGACCCAGTATCCAAGATGGAAGCTTCAGTAAGCATGGCTTGCGCTCCACGTCCGATGTAGTAGTTAGGCAAGTTTATCTCTTTGGCATGTAACCGACCATGTGTAAACCCTAGGCATCATCGGCATCTATATAAGCCAGAGGGTTTTAGGGTATAGAGATAGAATAAATTGTCTAGGGTTAGCTATATGATCTCGAGGTACATCAACTCTATAACCCCTTACATCATCAATGCAACCAAGCAGGACGTAGGGTATTACCTCCATTGGAGGGCCCGAACCTTGGTAAACTCGTGTCCCCTTTGTCTCCTTTTACCGTCGACTCTAGTATCACATTTCGTGAACCCCTACCCGAGATCTTCCGGTTTTGACACCGACGGGTGGGGGGACCAGATCAGAATCCTGCTGGGGCAGCTTGACCTTCCTCCCTCAGCTCGGTGAAGTAAAACTACTCCTTCTGCCATACTTTGATGGTGTTGATGAAGGTGCCGGAGGGCCGTACGACATTAGAGGTTTGATCATTGAGATAAGATTTTTTCTCATCCTCTAAAGATACGTCTTGAGAATACTTTGGATGAGAAAAACCCATATCTACAATTCGCTCTAAATTTGGGTCCATGACCCTAAAGTGATTAAGCATGCGAATTACCCAAACATCAAAATTTGTGCCATTGAAACTAAGAGTGTCAGAGAATCCTAATCCCCTAGTCGACATCCTTACTCTCTAGGTGGTTAAACCTAATAATGAGAGACTTGGCTCTAATACCAATTGAAAGGGCGTGGATGTCGCCTAGAAGGGGGGGGGTGAATAGGCGCTTTAAAATAATTATGGTTTAGGCTTCAACAAATGCAGAATAAAACTAACATTTAATATGTCAAGCACAAAACCTAAAACAACTAGGCTCACCTATGTGCACCAACAAATTATGCTAAGCAAGATAAACAACTAAGTGATAGCAAGATACATAAGAAGAAACAATATAGCTATCACAAAGTAAAGTGCATAAGTAAAGGGCTCGGGTAAGAGATAACCAAGGCACGCAGAGATGATGATGTATCCCTAAGTTCACACCCTTGTGGATGCTAATCTCCGTCCGGAGCAGTGTGGAGGCATAATGCTCCCAAAGACGCCACTAAGGCCACCGTAATCTCCTCACACCCTCGCACAATGCAAGATGACGTGATTCCACTAAGGGACCCTTGAGGGCGGTCACCGAACCCATACAAACTAGGCTGGGGCAATCTCCACAACTTAATTGGAGGCTCCTATTGACACCACGAAGCTTCACCACAATAGACTGTGGCTCTGAGGTGACATCAAATGCTCGGGGCAATCTCCACAACCTAATTGGAGACCCCGACGCTTGCCCGGAGATTTGCACCACAATGATTGAGATCCGAGGCGCCACCAACCATCTAGGGCGCCAAAGCACCCAAGAGGAACAAGCTCTAGGGTGCTCAAACACCAAAGAGTAATAAGCTTCTCAACTTCTCACTTCCACGTATCACCATGGAGAACTCAAACCTATGCACCAAATGCAATGGCAAGGGCACACAAAGTGCCCAAGTCCTTCTCTCCCAAATCCCACCAAAGAAACTAATGCTAGGGAGGAAATGAGAGGAAGAATGAAGAAGAACACGAAGAACTCCAAGATCTAGATCCAAGGGGTTCCCCTCACTAAGAGGAGAAAGTGATTGGTGGAAATGTGGATATATATCTCCTATCTCTTTTCCCTCAAGAACTAGCAAGAATCATTGGAGGGATTGAGAGTTAGCAAACTCGAAGAAGGTCAACAATAGGGGAAGAACACGAGCTCAAGAGATGAGGTCCATTGGGGAGGAAGACCCCCTTTTATAGGTGGGGAAAACTCCAACCATTATCCCCAACCTCAGCCCTGCGCGTTGCAGTACTACCGCAAAAGACCACGGTACTACCGCAAGGGCTTGCGGTACTACCGCTGCGATATGCGGTAGTACAACTTGCATGGAAGTATCAGACTCAGGCCGATTGCACTAGGCAGCTAGAGGTAGAACCGCCGGAGCAGTACTACCGCGAGCCCATGCGGTACTACCGCATGGTCGGTAGAGACTGGAACTTGGAGATGCACAGAAGTAAAAATTACTTCCATGCCTACCTCCGCTGAGGGTGAAGCTGCGAAAAAGTCTGGCACGGTAGTACCGGAAGTCATTTGCGGTACTACCGCCCAAGGGGAGGAAGTAAAAAATTACTTTGGTGCAACTTGTGGTACTACCGCCCTCGGGGCAGAAGTAAAAAATTTACTTCCGTGCAACTTGCGGTACTACTGCTAGCCACTGTACTGCAGCACCTTCAACTACTCAGCTAGGAAAACGGAAGGATACATTCAAAACCAGAACTGCCACAATTCTGCAAAAGAGCTCCCAATTGAGCAAACTCAAGCTTGTTGGATTCAGGTTGACAAGCTTGTTGGTTTTTTTAAGAAGAGGCAGTACAAAAATGCCAAAGGTATAGAGATGAGAAACCTCTTTCAATGAAGAATCGGCAATAACTCCAACATCGAAAACATCATAGAAGATGCATATGGACTCCGTTTTCGATGAACTTGAGCTTGTCATGAAGTTGACCATAAGCTCAAGAAACCTCAAAGAGATAAAACAACCAAGAACCAAGAAAGATGATGATGCCAAGAATGCAATGGTTTGAGCTCTCAACGAACGATACGATCAAGCTACTCACTTGAGAGCCCCCTTGATAGTACGGCTACCTATCCTATGAGACCGGTAAAATAGAAAAACCTATCAAGGTCAAACTTTAGCCTTGTGCATAGTCCACTGGAGCTAGATGATGATGATCTTGACTTCCTCAAGATGGACCACCTTTCTTGATTGCGTTGGCTTGATGAAGACTAGATGATTGCTCCCCCATACTCCACTGTGGGTGAGCTACTCTTCGGCACATCTTCACAAGTCCATTGACACCACAATGGACGGCAAGCTTCAAGCCTGATCTCTCCGTGATGCTTCACTTGAACTTGCACACCGCAACCTTCATAATGATTAGCACTTCATGTCATCTTCCATGGGTTGTATGGGATCTTCCTCTTGATGCAATCCCATGGAAATATGCCTAACCCCACAAATAACTCTCACAAGGAACATAGGTTAGTACACAAAGCGTAATGGATAATGCTTACCATACCATGGGATCACCTGATCCCTCTCGGTACATCTTGTACACATTGTGTGCTGATCACTTGATTCACTCTTTGACTTAGTCTTGATCAACCTTGTATCTTAGCTTCTCTCTTCATAAAGATGATGTCTTGAAGGTAAACATGAATGCTTACACAATCTTCTTCTTCAAGACATGCTTGCAATAAGCTCAACTCTCACATGACCAATCTTTGGATAAACCTTGAATACCACCTTGGTCACCATATAAACTCCTTGAAAGCAACAAATGGACTCCAAGAAGTACCTACGGACAAATCATTCGAATATAACTAAAGGCAACCATTAGTCCATAGGGATTGTCATCAATTACCCAAAACCACACATGGAGAAATGTGCTCTTACAACCTAGATCTGCACTATGGAAGCTCAGAAGGATGGGGAAGTAGAGGGTGCGAATGGGGAACGTGATTAGGCCTTGGGGTTTTCTTTCCCTTTTATGAGGCTTATCGATGTTTGGCCTCCCCTTGCTGCGATGTGAATCCCTCGGCTTCCCGAGACATGTGTGTCGTTGCACGCACATGATTAAATGTATCCCATATAAAATGGGACACAATCTATGCATTGATAGATCATGTTGATGACAACGGCCTTGAGCCGTGAATCGAGTTTTTGCAGCTGGCTTAGTGGTCATGGTGGGCCGTGACCTTTCGTCAAAAAGTTCATCAGGGGACATTATTTTAGGCCTTGACATTTGGCCTTCAGGGCCGACCTATTCATAGTGTTCGGACGTGCCTGTATTCGGAAAGCTACATGTCATCGAAGGCTGAACTATACTCGACAGGAAGAACTCACCTCGCAAGACGAAGACTCTGATTATACAAAGCGATTGAAGCTAAGACCCTTGGCGTTGGAGGCAAGTTCGGGGGCTACTAAGGGAGTCCTGGATTAAGGGGTCCTCGAGAAGCCGACCTGTTTCTGATGGGACAGACTGTATGGGCCGCTTACCAGACATGGGATCAATCGAAAGCTCTATCTCTAGGAAGGAAGCTTCGGGAATCGTGGATTGTCCTCCACATTTAATGTAGCGAATAGGCATGTTTATCTCTTCGACGTGTAACCGACCATGTGTAAACCCTAGACACCTTTGGCATCTATATAAGCCAGAGGGTTTTAGGTTGTACATATATAAGAACTCATCTAGGGTTTAGCTATTCAATCTCGAGGTAGATCAACTCTGTAACCCACATATCATCAATACAATCAAGCAGGATGCATGGTCTTACCTCCATTGGAGGGCCCCGAACCTGGGTAAACCTTGTCTCCCTTGTCTCCTGTTACCATTGATCCCAGTCTCATAGTTCGGACCCCCTACCCAAGATCTGCCATTTTTGACACAGACATTGAGCATCATGGAGGTGTTCATGAAGAAGGGTTGGTGATGACGATGTCGACGATTTCCCCTCTTCGAAGCCCAAAACAGGCTCTAGATCAGTCCTTCGGAGGACGAACAAGAGGTGGTGGCGGCTCCGTCTCGTGAAACGCAATGAAAACTTCTCTCCTATTTTTTCTCCAAAGATGTGAATTTATAGGACTCGACATAGGGTCGGAGGAGCCTCGTGGGCCACATAAGCCATCAGGGCACAACCTAGGGGGACGCGCCCTTATGTGTGGTGGCTCCCTTGCACACGTCGTCCTGCAGTTCTTTGCTCCATAATTCATTTTAAATCCATAAATAATTCACAAAAAGTTTCGTGCAATTCTGAGAACTTTTATTTTTGCTGAAAACAACGTCGGTTAGGGTTAGTTTGATTCAAATTATGCAAATTAGAGGTCAAAACCAAAGCAAAAGTGTTTGGAAAAGTAGATACGTTGGAGACATATCAACTCCCCCAAGCTTAACTCACTGCTTGTCCTCAAGCGGTTCAGTTGATAATCTGAAAGTGATAAAGAAAACTTTTGCAAACTCTTTTGTTCTTGTTGTTATACACATGCTTAGCTTGTGCTCAAGTTTTCAGAATAAATCATAAATAAGCATATCCATGACAACAACTGAACATTATGTTAACTCATGCTAATACATAACCAACTAGCAAGCAATAATAAAATATATCACATGCCAAAAATTTGTCAAAACAATCATAATATAATATGGTGACATGGTATTTCGCTAGCCCTTTCTGAGACTGCAAAACATGAATGCAGAGCACCTCTAAGATTCAAGCAACGACTAAACATTATAATTCAGGGTAGAAAAGATCCAGTCATGCTCATATTCAACATTAACTAGATTCAACGCATAAGAATGATAATAGTGCTCTCCGGTCTGGTGCTATTAGTAAGAGGATGATGACTCGGCATAAAAGTAAATAGATAGACCCTTTGCAGAGGGAAGCATTGATTTTCAGAGGTGCCAGAGCTCGAGGCTTAAAACAAGAGTGAAGATATAATTTTTTGGTGGTGCACTTTTCTTGTCAATGTTACGACAAAGGTCTTCAATATATCCTCTTCTAAACTCATTATTGGCGGTTCCCAAACAAAACAGTAAACTTTACTTGTATCCACCATCCATACATTAACCATGGTTGACCGAATCCACAGATGTCTGCCAACATACAACTGTCCTAATGAGTTTTGTTTAATTTATTTTGATTATGCAGGACTGGGCTTCCTTTTTACCAGACTCTCTCGTGCAATGATGGCAAATAAACGACTGTCCTGAGAATAACTCACTTAACATGGAAGATATTCCCCGCCTCGTAGCTCCATGGGCAAGACAAGTGCACAAAATGGATATTTAGTTGACTATTTAGTGGCGGCACATGCGAATTTACTTGGAACGACAGGGTAATACCACATGTAGGTAGGTATGCTAGACTCATGTGGAATAACTTGGTTCAAGGGTTTTGGATGCACAAGCAACATTCCCCCTTAGTATTGGCAAAGGCTAGCAATAGACTGATAAGCGACCAGCTAGAGAGCAACAATGGTCATAAACATGCATTGTGAATAATTAACATTGGACGTAGCATGAGTAGGATATGAACACTCTGAATTTAAACATCATTAAGGTTACATTGGTTTTGAATCAACTACATGTTTGCACATGGGCCAAGTCAAACTGCTCGAATTACTCGGAGGGAAATACCATACTACCATACCATATTATAACCATTTAATGATGTTGACACACAACATAAATCATTATCAACTCCTAGCTATTTAGGCATGGCATGATAAGCTATCATATCTTATTTTCATCACAAATATGTTTAGTCAGCATATATTGAATCAAGATTGAACTGGCTAAAAATATTTACAAAAACGAAAAACAAGAAGAGTTCATACCAGCTTCCTTTGCCACGATCACTTCAATCAAATATCGTCACTGTTGCCTTTCACTTGCATGACCGAATGATATGATAATAATAATAGTGCAAGAATGTCGTGGACTAAGCTGGAATCTGCTGGGCAAATTTAGACAAAGGAGAAGACAAGGTAATATTGCCTCTCTATTAGATCAACAATAAAGCATATAAGAGCCACTCAACATTTTCATCATGGTCTTCTCCTTCCAATGACTCACTCAAAAAGGAAAGAAGTTTAGAGAAGCACACTGGATTTTTTTTAATTTTTGTTTCTCTCAAGCAAGAAAATAAACTAAGGGAAAACAAGAATGAGAAAAACTATTTACACGGAAAGCTCCCAACATGCAAAGGAAATCTTTTTGGGTTTTTCTTTTTAGTACTACAACTACTTAAATGAGGAAAATAAAAACTGAAAAGAAGTGAGAAATATTTTTGGATTTTCAAAGTTTTTCAAACACATAAGAAGAATGCGGAAAAAGATAAAGCTAACATGGATATACAATGAAAGAGGATGAACACTGACAATTTATATGAATTGTGAACATGAATATAATGTCAGTGAGAAATATGTACTCCCCCAAGCTTAGGCTTTCATCTAGCTTGGTAATCACCACTGCTGATATGGATAATAGTTCAATTTATAGCTCGTGGAGGCATTCTTGGCCGCCTCATCTGCCAAACGAGCAGCCTCCACTCTAGCCTTGTACTCCATCACCATGTTTTCAAGAACACAATATCTTTGTTGAGTCTGAAAATTAAAGAGGGCAGGTGCAGGCAAAGTGACAGGCATAGGCGTATATTTCTCAAATATTAAGTTGTACTCATAACCTCTCGCATGGTTGACAAAAATTCATGAGAACACATAGCTTCACAATCTAAATATCTGTCGGGCAAAATGGGATCATTAGGTTGAGGTGACACTTCCAATTTTGCAGCTAAGGGGGAAGCATAAATGCCTCCATATAAATCACCATTACTAGAGTTGGAGCGCAACCTTCGGGAAACAATTGCACCAAGGTTAAAGCGTTGTTCGCCAGTCACAACAGTATGAATAAGACTCAAGTTAGGGGCACATAATGCACTGCAATCTTGTTTTCCTACTACGCGTTTCCCATTGAACAGTGCAAAGTAACAAATAGAGGGAAATTGTATACTTTTAATTCTGGCCTGAGTTACTCCCCTATCTTCTCCTATGCAAAGACTCTCAACAAACATATTATAATCAGTTGACGACTATTTCTCGAATGAACCCCAAAGTGGAAGTTTGCAAGCAACCGAGAATTCTTCTAGAGTCATTTAAAAGATTTATCATAAAGTTTAACTAATACTCTAGAAGCATGTGATTGATAGTGATCTTTATCCGTGCGTGAATGTACGGGTAAGGTTATCGTGTTGGACACACTTATCTGCAAGGATCTGATGAGGCCGATATTATAAGCAAAGTGATCAAATTCCTCCTTGATACATGCACCTATCATGAACTCATTGTTTGGCGACGACACGATTTTGCGTTGGCCATGACTATCTGATTGGCCCTGGGCTCAATGTAGTCTTGTCGTCCCGAACCTCTGCTCGACACTCGCATGAAGTACGACTCTTTGAGGGGTTCCTCCTAAATAAACTCATCTTCCTAAACACAATTTTCTAAAAATTTTGAGCCACGAATTTATGTCAGTAAAACTTTGTAAAAATGATAGCAACTACTCATAAGGGTGCCTAGAGGACATATCAAGCATTCATACTACTTAGAACTCAAAGAATTCAACATACAAGATCATTTTCTGTAGCACCAAGTGCAGCAATTTATGCAAAATTTAAACCACTAAAGCAAACGGTTTTAAAACCCTTTCCGCGAAGTAGTTCTAAACCGTTGCCTTGCCTGTGTGGGCGATAGGGGGGTCCATCCCACACGACATGGTAAACTCATCAGCGATGGTGGCCAACGAACGCAACCATTTGGCAAAACTAAACATATGGGATGTCCGCATCTATCACAAACGACGATCACTGGACAATCATTTGAGATATATGTATTTCCCATACGGTTCATCCTTGCAACTCGTGTGACATCACACTAACATTGCACGCGCTATACTATGGCGCACCATTTACGATATGCACCGAATCGCAAACAGTTCACGATTATGAAGCGTGTATGATAAGCGGGCTATCACACACACTTAGTTCCACTATGACCGTCTGTGATATGATATAAGAGTGCATACATTTATCATTGTAAAACTGTATGCTAAGGTTGAATATATCCCACATGCGGCATTTGTGATAAACGTTTGTGATTTATAAAATGTCCCAAACGTGTGATCCATACTTCCCAAATGTGTCATCCAGACTAACTATGTTGGATGAAGGCCTATCGCACACGTTCTTATTTGACCAACATTTATGATGGGCACGATATTATACACAGTTCAAAATACAAAATCATGTGTGATAAGGAGACTAGCACAAATGCTGGAGTTGTTAATCTCACATGTTCATTCTCGTCTGACCTTGTGCGAAGATGAGATTCATCATTCACGCCTCAAATGGAGGAACGTGTGTGATGTTGGAGTTGGTCACAGACGTTTTGCTTTCTCAAACTATGTGCATTGTAATGGCCTGCAGAGCATGAGTTGCCCCTAATTAAATACCTTTGTTCATAATCCACATAATTAAATTTGAAAGTAGGATGTCATGTATTTCATATTGAATCATGTTTAAATGTAGGTTTAAGAACGAATGCCTAATTTGATTCACATGTACATATACTCAAGAACTACATAAGCATCACTTCTAAAAAAGGAAAACTACAGAAACAAATAAAGAATGATGGAAGCACGGTTGTACTAAAGACCGTAAAGAAAGAGCCGAAAGACATTTTGTATGCTGGAGAAGGTGAAGCGGAATGCCAATATTGTGCCCTCCTCCATGCCTAACTCACGAACGACTCTAGGCCGGCCCCTAGTGATGGTCGCCCGCCCATCCTTCACTATCTTCATTACGACTTCTCGATGCTCATTGTAGTCTCGATGATATATTTTAACCTTAATTGCATGTCCAGCAATCATGTACTTTGTGAGGTAATCTTGAGTAAAATGCTTTGGGAACCACTACAACAAAAAAAGATTCAGACATTGTTTTGTGACAACTCATTATGGGCAGTACTAATAGAAGCCTACGGAGTTCGTAGTTACCATCCTACAGCTCACTGTTGTGTTGGATAGAGCGTAAACAAATAGTCTAATTGGCATTGTTCATCCATTTTCCCTAACAATCATTTTAAGTTTCCTCACTTGATGTTGGTTCATATATTACTCCATTAGTTCCACAATGTGTTGCGCATAAACATTTTGAGAAGTCAACATTTACTTACTTTGACCAAGTTTGTAGAGAAAAATATTTAAATCTAGAATTGCAATTCTATTTCATTAGATACATCACAAAATTTCATATTGTATATATTTTAGATGGTATATGTAGATACATCACAAAAATCTATAAGGACGGCATGATGGAATGGATGGAGTATAAGCGGAGGGATGGAAAGAAGCTCGGTGGAAAATGTTGGCCACTCCCATTGTTGTCCTGTGCAAGTACATGTGAAGTCATGATAAGTACATCAGCTTAACATCAACCAAGTACACGAGGTATCTACTTGAAATAAACAAGGCATATATGCTCACTATAACAACCAAATATACCCATTCGATACTAGGACAAATTCTCAATGTAACCAACCTAACAACTAGATAAAAAAAGAAGGCATCTGCTTGAAAACTAGACAAATTCTCACTACAATTAACCTAACAACCAGATACAGAAAACCAATGCATCTGCTTGAGAACTAGACAAATGCTCACTGCAATCAACCTAACAACTAGACACAGAAAAGCAATGCATTTACTTGAAAACTAGACAAATGCTCACTTCAACCAACCTGGCAACTAAATTCAGAGAAACAAGGCATAAATGTTTAAAGCAGGAGTTAAGGGCACAGGTTAACAACACCATGCATAATAGGTGGTATTAATGAAATTGAACTGCACAGTTCATACATGCACATAATGAACATCACATTGTGAATAACTTAAAGAAACAAGGCATTCATGCTCACTGTAACAACCAACTATAGCCATTGAAAACTGGACAAATACTCAATGCAACCAACCTAACAACCAGATACACAAAAGCAAGGCATCTGCTTGACAACTGGACAAATTCTCAATTAAACTATCGCATGGCAAAAGCTGCTACAACAATGGGTACGAGACGTCTAGCTAGAAAAGGTATGATTTGCTCACAGGATATTGCCTCACTTGTCATGGATGGGCTCCATACACTTGGGATAAGAGGTGCCCAGGGTGCGTTCCCTGATGTCATAGATGGGATGTTTCCCCTTGTAATAACCGTAGTGTGTGCCATTATCTTGGTGGATGAGATCTGACTTTGGAGCTAAGGAGCCCAAGCCACCGCCATAGAATGTTACCTTCAGAAATGACAAAAGGGGCTCAATGGCATAGAAGGATCGCAAATCCATGACCGCGAGGTAGAGGAGATTAGCGGCGAGGACTTTGAAGAGATCAACGTCGTTCGAACCAGAGGCGTTTCCAGTGGACCACTTAGCTTGTGACATGGCCAGGGTGAAGTCGGTGATGTTGACGAGCTTCATGTTGTAGTCGGCTCTCCTAAGGTACAGGAATACGTGATCTCACAGACTTGAAGCCTTCGGCATGGCTTTCGGATTTCGTGCTCCGCAAAACCCAAGAGAGTTTGAACACAGGGGCGTGTGCGAAGATCCCCAACAGCTTCGCCCCACCTAAGCTCACAACCCGGTAACCTAGCTCGAGGGACTCACACGATGACGAGGAAGCACGAGGATTTACCTAGCTTCAGGCCACTACGAAGCGTAAAACCCTACTCCTGCTTTGGTGGATTGCCTCATGACGAGGTTTGTGGATGAAGTAGTACAGTGGTGAGTTGCCTCGCAAGGGCGTTCTGGTGATCTTGCTTCTCCTGTCGTCTCGTCCCCCTTTCTATGGAGTAGCCTAGACTCTATTTATAATGGCCCAGGTCCTCTTCCCTTATTTCTATGGAGGGAAAGGATCCCACAATGGCCAAATTCGAAGGGGGACAAGGGGTACATCCTTATCCTGACAAAAGGTGGTCTTCGCCTACAAAGTAGTTGTTGGTGACGCAGTGGTGGGATCGGCGATGGCATCCGTCCTACATGGCTCGTGGTCTTGGTCTTGTTGCACCGGAATGGAAACCTTTGGGGGTGCTTTGGAACCCGCATACGTCCTTGCCCCATTTGCATCAGAGGAAATTGTGCTGTCTCGTGTGCTGGTGCTCGCATGGCCCGTCTTGTGTCATCTTTGGCCTCCCGAGGCCAAGCGTTGCATAGAGATCTCCGCCACTCAGGAGGGGACCTTGGATGCCAATTACCCCGCGGGTCTTGGCGTTGCCTCCCTTGCGAGCTCGGGGATCCTGCGAGGGCCATATCTTGAGTGGGGCCGCGATGGGCCGTGCTTGGCTGCAAAGTGGGCCACGCCCTGGGCCGCTGGTAGGCAAGTCTGGGTACCCCTGTTCCCAAAACACCGATAGTAGCCCCCGGGTCTGAGGCCCACTTGGGTCTTCTTCGGGGCAAAGTTGAAAGAACTAATGAGAGCGACGCGGGCCCAAATCGCTTGCTAGCCCGTCATGTGCATGGCGCTTGATGTGGCAGGGGCGTTTCCGCTCCCCGAAGGATGTCAGGAACTGCCCCGAGTGCCGGCCATCATTACCCTTCTTTGGATGCGACTGTTCCCTTGGGACTTCACCACTCAGGCCATGCGGATGTGACCCGGCGGGAGCAGATGAAGTGATGTGGAGTAAGGCCACACGCCGGTCGAGCCTGCCCCATGACGCTTGAGGAGCGCACAATGCCCACACTCCCCACAACGCCCCATGGGCTGCAGTTTAGCCTATAAATCCGCTCCGCCCCACGGGGTCTTGCAATCTTGGCGTTCCCACTCACTTCCCATTATCCCAAAGAAATCTCTCTCTTCTTACTTGATTCCTTTACCCTCCCCATGGCACCTAGAGGGAGCGCTGCGGGCGTGGGGAAGCATGCACGGCCTTCGGCTTCTTCACATTCCTCCAGAGGCGGCAGGGGGGATCCCATGGGGCCAGCCCAAGCTCACCGGCGCTGGCCATCCTTGAGGAGTGAGTGCTCCGCCACCCATCTCTTTTCTTGCAGACATGCCCGACACGTCGGACCTGGCAATCTCCACGTCCCAGGGCACCTACGACCAAAAAGTGCAAGCTCAGCGAGCTCCAGGAGGAGGCGAACGCGCTGTGGGCCCAACTGACGAGCATCGAGGCTACCCTCCTGGATGCCCTCACGGGTGAAGAGGAGGCCAGGGCGGATCTGGCGTCCCTCCAGGCCCAAATTAAGGGGCAGGTGACGCTGTGCAGGCCGCCCAGGACGAGGCGGCGCACACAAAGATGCTGGAGGCGCATCGCGCCAAGCAATACTTGGGCATTTCCCGCCGCGCGAATGGTGTGGCGGCCGAATCGTTGGGGAATCCCCGCTCTGCCGTGCACACACGGCGACACAGGATACCTCGACTTCTTTGGTGGGGTGGTGGAGGCGTTGGAGACTGGTGTCTCCCGGGTGTACGAGGACAATGAGGCGACCACACGCGACCTCTTGGACCTTGCTCCGACATGCGTCTTCTCCAACCCATGCCGCCATGTCCCAGAGCTTGATCTTCTGCGTGTTACGGAACTGGTTCCCAAGGAGTTCTAGAATCCCCTCAGGGATGAGGTGCTCCCGCATGTGGAGTCCCTAGTGGAGCGGTTCGTCCAAGTGCCCTCCTCCGACGAGGACAACAGCTCCGGTGTTGAGGCAGGCTATACGTCTCCAACGTATCTATAATTTTTTATAACGACATGCTATTATATTATATGTTTTGGATGTTTTATATGCATTAATATGCTATTTTATATTATTTTTGGAACTAACCTATTAATCTAGAGCCAAGTGTCAGTTTCTGTTTTTTTCCTTGTTTTTGAGATTTGCAGATATGGGATATAAAACGGAGTCCAAACGGAATAAAACCTTTGGAAGGAATTTTTCTGGAAGGAAACAAGTTGATCAAGCTTGGAGTGCACATCAGGGGAGGTGCCAGGGTGCCACAAGCCTGCTAATCGCCCTATACTTCTAAAATGATTTTCAAAAAATAGCAAAAATATTTGCCTTTTTATTCGCCCTTCTTTCGTTTGCCCTTTTGCTTGCCTATGGCATAGTTTGTTCGTACGTCTTTATGGCTCCACCCAACGATTTTAACCCTTATCTTAGGAAGTTTAAAGATATTGAGGATAATGCTAAAAGATTCATGCCGCTTCAATTTGACCATAATAACTTCTTTAGAAACGAGCTTAAAGAACAAAAGGGTATGCTTGAATACATGAGCAAGGAACTCGATGATATGTCTAAAGAGTTTTTTGGATTGAAATCTCAGTTTGCTCATCTTGAAGATGTAGTAGGCCAAATTTCTGAAAAACAAGCTACCTTAGTCAATAAGATGGCTGCTAAGCCAGAATCTTTTAATAATGATGAAGATCTTAAAGTGGTTGATGTGACTCCTATTGAATCTTTATTTTCCAATATAAATCTTGATAATGATGGGACTGCAGATAATTTAACTTTAGTTAAAAGGTGTTCCAATGATTCGGAGTCTATAGATCCTAATGCTAAGATTGATAAAAGTGGGATTGAAGAGGTCAAAACTTTAAATAGCAATGAACCCACTCTTTTGGATTTAAAGGACTTTAATTATGATAGCTGCTCTTTGATTGATTGTATTTCCTTGTTGCAATCCATGATGAATTCTCCTCCTGCTTATAGTCAAAATAAGGCTTTTACTAAACATATAGTTGATGCTATGATGAAATCTTTTGAAGAAAAACTTGAGTTAGAAGCTTCTATCCCTATAAAGCTTCATGATGAGTGGGAACCTACTATTAAGATTAAAATCAAAGATTATGAGTGCCATGCTTTGTGTGATTTGGATGCTACTGTTTCCACGATTCCAAAAACTTTATGTGATGTTCTAGGTTACCATGATCTTGATGATTGCTCTTTGCATCTTGCAGATTCCACTATTAAGAAACCTATGGGAAGGATTAATGATTTACTTATTGTTGCAAATAGGAATTATGTGTCCATACATTTCACTGTTCTTGATATAGATTGCAATCCTACATGTCCTATTATTCTTGGTAGACCTTTCCTTAAAACTATTGGTGCAATTATTGACATGGAAGAAGGAAACATTAGATTTCAATTTACATTAAGTAAAGGCATGAAACACTTTCCTAGAAAGAAAATAAGATTGCCTTATGAATCTATTATGAGAGCTACTTTTGGATTGCATACCAAAGATGACAATACCTAAATCTATTGTGTTTTGCCTAGCTAGGGGCGTTAAAGAATAGCGCTTGTTGGGAGGCAACCCAATTTTATTTTTTTGTTCTGTTTTTGCTTCTATTTTTGAGTGTTTCCCACATTATTACATCTGTACTAATTGTTTTTTGGTGTTTTTATTATTGTTTGAGCCAAGTAAAACCTTTGGGTGATCTATGGTAGTTGTTGATTTGATCTTGCTGAAAAACAGAAACTTTTACCTCAGTCCAGGAATTTTCTAATTTTTTCAGAGCGTCAAATTGATCTGAAATTTTTACACGAGATTTATATATAAATGTCCCACGTTTTAATAATTGTGAAGAATATTTTAAGTTACATAAGTATACTAAGTTTCCAGATCTCTACAGTCTTTTCTGTTTTTAACAGATTCAGTTTTCTTTGAGTTGTTTGCCTATTTTAATGAATCTATGGGTTGTATCATGTGGTATGAGACATGGAGAAGTTATATTAAAGTAGTTATAACACCAATATAAATAAATAATGAGTTAAAAAGAGTACCTAAAGTGGTGATTTATTTTCTTATACTAACGGATCTCACGAGTTTTCTGTTAAGTTTTGTGTTGTGAAGTTTTCAAGTTTTGGGTAAAGATTTAATGGACTATGGAACAAGGAGTGGAAAGAGCCTAAGCTTGGGGATGCCCAAGGCACCCCAAGTCATATTCAAGGATACAAAAGAGCCTAAGCTTGTGTATGCTCTGGAAGGCATCCCCTCTTTTGTCTTTAATCCATCGATAAATTTACTTGAGGCTATATTTTTATTCACCACATGATATGTGTTTTGCTTGGAGCGTCTTGTATGATATGAGTCTTTGCTTGTTAGTTTTCCACAATCATCCTTGCTGTATACATATTTTTATAGAGACACGCAGAATCATGAATTCATTAGAATACTCTATGTGCTTCACTTATATCTTTTGAGTTGGGAAATTTTGCTCTATGTGCTTCATTTATATCTTTTAGAGATCGGTGGTGTTTGTGTTTTATAGAAATACTTGAACTCTCATACCTCACTTATATTATTTTGAGAGTTTCTAAAACAGCATGGTAATTGGTCTAGGTTATGAATTTAGTCCTAATATGATAGGCATCCAAAAGGGATATAATAAAAACTTCCATATTACGTGCATTGAGTATTTGTGAGAAGTTTGATTCCTTGCATAAAGTTTTGAGATATAAAGATGGTCATGTTAAGAGACATGTTAGGAAGTAAAGTGTGTTTCGGTAAAAATACTTGTGTAAACGTTTTTGATTCCCGTAGCATGCACGTATGGTGAACCGCTATGTAAGGAAGTCGGAGCATGACTTGTTTATTGATTTTCGACCTTTGTGTGAGGGTCGGGGGCGTGCGATGGTTAACTCCTACCAACCTCCCCCCTAGGAGCATGCATTTAATGTTGTGCTTCAATGACTAATAGACATTTGCAATAAGTATGTTTGTTCTTTATGACTAATGTCGAGTCCATGGATTATACGCATTCTCACCCTTCCACTTTTGCTAGCCTTTCTAGTACCGCGCAACTTTCACTGGTGCAACAAACACTTTCCTCAAAACAGAAATCATATACCTTCCTCAAAACAGACATCATATATATTTCGTCAAAACAGCCACCATACCTACCTATTATGGCATTTCCATATCCATCCTTAGATATATTGCCATGCAACTTCCACCGTTTGCTTTTATGACATGCACCATCACTTCCATATTGCATATAGAGTCATATTTTGTCCTAGGTATCGAGTTGTAATTTTATTTTTGTGTTGCAAGTAAATAAAAGTGTGAGGATTATCCTTAATAGAGCATGTCCCATGTGAGGAAAGGATGATGGAAGCTATGATTCCCTCACAAGTGGGGATGAGATTCCAGACTTTATGAAAAATAAAAGAGGCCAGTGAAGCCCAAATAAAAAAATGAATAAAAAAGGCCTTAGATACCCACACAAAAAAATTGATAGAAAAGAGAGAAAGAACATTTCTACTACCTTTTTTGACACTTGTGATTCAAAGTAGCACCATGATCTTCATGATAGAGAGTCTCCTATTTTGTCACTTTCATATAGCTGGTGGAATTTTTTCCTCATGATGCACATCCACTTAGTTTCCTTTTGAGCTTTCATACACTTATAGCTATAGTGCATCCGTTGCATGGAAATCCGTACTCACTCACATTTATATCTATTGATGGGCATCTCCATAGCCCATTTATGTGCCTAGTTGATGTGAGACTATGTTCTCCCTTTCCTTGACAACCTCCATGGCTCGCGCTCATGTATTGCATGAGAGTTGAAAAAGTTTGAGAAAATAAAGGTGTGAAAATAATTGCTTGACTTTTCATCGGGGTTGTGCATGACATAAATACTTTGAGTGGGGAAGATGGAGCATAGCTAGACCATATTATATTGTAGGGTTAACTTTCTCTTGCCATTAGATTTTGAAGAGATACAATTGCTTTTCTAGTATGATTGAAATGTTATTGTTTCTATATCAATATTAAGCTTTTGTTTTGAGTCTTATGGGTCTAAATATTCATGCCACAATAAAGAATATTACTTGGATAAATATGTTAGGTAGCACTCCACATCAAAAATTCTGTTTTTATCATTTACCTACTCGAGGACGAGAGAGGAATTAAGCTTGGGGATGCTGATACGTCTCCAGCATATCTATAATTTTTAATGATGGCATTCTATTATATTATCTGTTTTGGATGTTTTATATGCATTAATATGCTATTTTATATTATTTTTGGGACTAACCTATTAATCTAGAGCCAAGTGCCAGTTTATGTTGTTCCTTGTTTTTGAGATTTGCAGATATGGGATATTAACCGGAGCCCAAACGGAATAAAACCTTCGGAAGGAATTTTTCTGGAAGGAAACAAGTCGATCAAGCTTGGAGTGCACGTCAGGGGAGGTGCCAGGGCGCCACAAGCCTGCTAGGCGCAGGCCCCCCTGGCCGGGCCTAGTAGGCTTGTCGCTCCCTGGCAGGTTTCCTAACCCTAATTCTTGGCCTATAAATACCTAAATATTCCCCCAAGATCAGAACGAGCCACACAAATACTTTTCCGCCGCTGGGAGCCTCCCTTCCCTAGAGATCCAATCTTGGAGCCTTTTCCGGTAATCTGTCGGAGGGGGTTTCGATCACGGAGGGCATCAACATCAACTCCATTGCCCCTCCGATGATGTGTGAGTAGGCCACCATAGACCTACGGGTCCATAGCTAGTAGCTAGATGGCTTCTTATCTCTCTTTGATCTTCAATACCATGTTCTTCATGATGTTCATGGAGATCTATCTGATGTAATCCTCTTTTGTGGTGTGTTTGTCAAGATCCGGTGAATTGTGAGTTTATGTTCAGATTATCCATGAATCTTATTTGAATATCCTCCGAATTCTTATTTGTATGATTTCATATCCTTGCAAGTCTCTTCGAGTTATTGGTTTGGTTTGGCCAACTAGATTGGTAATTCTTGCAATGAGAGAAGTGCTTGGTTTTGGGTTCAATATTGCGGTGTCCTCACCCAGTGACATAGTAGGGGTAGCGAGGCACGTATTGTATTGTTGCCATCAAGGGTAACAAGATGGGGGTTTCATCATATTACTTGAGTTTATCCTCTACATCATGTCATCTTTCTTAATGTGTTACTCTGTTCTTCATGAACTTAATACTCTAGATGCATGCAGGAGTCGGTCGATGTGTGGAGTAATAGTAGTGGATGCAGAATCGTTTTGGTCTACTTGTCACGAACGTGATGCCTATATGAATGATCATTGCCTTGGATAACTACATGATTATTTGCTTTTCTATCAATTGCTTGACAGTAGTTTGTTGACCCACTATGATATTTGCCTTCAAGAGAGAAGCCTCTAGTGAAACCTATGGCCCCCAGGTCTATTTTCCATCATATATTTTCGGAGCTATTCCTTGCTATAATTTATTTATCTTTTACTTTCCGCACTCGTTTACATTTACCTCTTTCAGACCTAATCCTTGCAAATAACCGTGAAGGGATTGACAACCCCTTTATAGTGTTGGGTGCAAGAGTTTGATTGTTTGCGTAGGTGCAACCATTGGTGACTTGGTTGTTCCTCCTACTGGATTGATACCTTGGTTCTCAACAACTGAGGGAAATACTTATCTACTTCTTTGCATCACCCTTTCCTCTTCAAGGGAAAACCAACGCAAGCTCAAGAGGTAGCAGCGGGTGGTGGTTCGGATGGTGATAGTGGATCCTCTGGCTAGGCTTCCCCTGTTTCCTTTTTCTGGTTCATGTCATGTCAAGAAAAACCCGGCCCATGAGGGCGTCGAACTTTTGTGTATTACCTTCGTCCTCCTCCTTCTCACCTTAAGTCATCGGTTGCTTTTTCGATGTGGCGCGACTTCGTCCCTTGTGCGGGGCTTGGTGTCGTTGTTGATGCGGTCCGGTGATGGCGTCTTGCTGGGACCTGACGAGGCGTACCCTCCCGAGGGGGAGCGTGCAGCCTCCAAATCCTGGTTCCTTAGTTTCGCACTTGACGATGCCGGACTCGTCCCCTTGCGCCGTCCTTCCTGGCACCTGGGACCACAATAACCTGGTGGTAGCACATAGTGAACCGTAGAGCCTACATTCTCACGTTAGTGCTCACACCTCCTACTCTACATTCAGGCTTTCATTTTATCAGAAGGTTTTTGCTCTATTCGGTGGTGTACTTAGCTTATTGGGTCATGGAGATCCCGTGTGTCGTGAGGCGTAGCTGAACGTCCAGAAAGCTCGAGGATCCCACCTGGCTGGCTTCTTCCTTGTTTGCAAAAGGGTTTAGGGGCCCTTTTCGGTATTCTGTGTCCGTGGGACCCAATACCGAGCAGGCGTCGATCGCCGTTGGGGCATCGAGATCACTAGGACAAGATCAAAGGGGCAAGGCCTCGGCCACCACTGTTGGGGCATCCGAATCACGAGGATGAGACCAAGGGGTGAGGCCTCGACCACCGTTGGGGTGTCCGGATTACCAGGACGAGACCAAGGCGTGAGGGGCTATATGACCGATAAGGCTCCTAAGGCACGTTTCTCACGAGTCTCCCTTGATGCTCGAGCGGCTCCCATACCGTTCCGCCGGCACCTACCTCTGGAGGCGCCTAAGCCTCCCGAGGCTCCGTGCTATCGTGCTAGGCCGCGATTGGAGCCCCCAAGCGGGAGCCGTCCATGAAAAGATGTTTGTTTCTGAGACAACAGATTCTTGTCGGCCTCCTCTGAGGCGCCCCGAGGAGGGCCAAAGTGTGTGGGCCTTTGTAAGGTGCCAATTTAGAGAAAGAGACTCCAAAGCTAGAAAAAAGGAGTTGCGATGAGATAAAAATTCCCACCCCTTTTTCAAATAAAGTTCTGAAATCTTCAAATTTCATTTCAAAGAGTGGCAATCTGAACACAAAAAAGAAGCAAGCAACTGTCGCATCAGGTACCTAGGCTAGTCTTCATCTTCGTCTTCCCCCAGCGTGGAGTGTAGGGCATCCATGTTGTGTGGGCATAGCCATTGGAGGATAGTATTTTACTCTAGCACGGAGCATGGGGCTTCCACTTGGGTGTGGTAGGGAACCCCTCTACGTCCTTGGGGGTATCTGTGCGTATACAACCCACTCATTATTATGTGAGAGTGTCACGGCCGAAGATAGTTGGGCAAGCCCCCAAGCGCAAGGCCCAGGTGCTCCCAACTCTGTTAGGAACCATCCCGTGCATTTCTCCTTGGTTGGGTACCCCTACAGACCAAACCGGAGTGCATTGTTCCCCGCGTAGCCGCAGGATTGCGCCCCTACGGCCCAAAAATGAGCACGACGCACCGGCGCAGCCATAGAGGTGTTGTGTCGATGAAGCCACCTCGTGAGGTGTCGGGGCTCCGGCCAGATCACGGCTTGAGGGACTCGCGAGGCCCTTCCCCCCGAGGCCTGTGCCGGTGCTCCTGCTGTCGTGGGTGGCCCACGGTGCTTGTATCATGTCGCTCCCCCCAGAGTTTTTCTCCTATCGCCCCGGGGCTTGGCTGCTTGTTGCTTGTTCACGAGGACGGTGGCTGTGCCGCACCCACGTGCATCCGGGGATGCCATCCCCCTTCCCGCGCTTGCATCAACCTGGCCCAGTACTCCCTAAGTGGGAGCCCCTAGGCCCTGCTTGGGGAGAACGTCCGGGACACCTCCCTACTCCGAGAGGGTGTTGGCACCTATGGAGGGCGCCTGATCCATCGCACCATCCGCAGGTATGACGTAGCTCGATACATAAGCCTTTGTATAAAGGCCTTGTCCCCCTCTTGAACCATCTCCGCGTGCACCAAGAACGGCCTCTCCAGGTGGCAATGTGACACCGCCCTGGGCATGCAGCCCTCAGACCCTCCTATGGCGGGCCTGTGCCTGAAGTTGCTTACCTCTGTCGCCGCCGTAGGGTTGACCGTGTGTGCCTTGATGTGGGTTGCCTCCCTGGTTATCCAATGTGCCTTCCTTATGGTTACCTGCCTACCTGGACACCTGAGCTGCCTGCTCCCTACGCCAGTTGGCGCCCTCCCACCGGGATGACCTAGGTTGTCGATGATCCATTGGGGTATGAGAGTGCGCATCGAGGCACGTGCGAGGTGTCCCATCATTTCCTTCGAAGGCTCCATGGACGCGGTCGTGCGGCGCCCCAGAGCCGTTCACCGGAATCTGGAGGAGAAGGAGCATGGAGTGCGGCGGGCCCTACCCTGGCTCGCCCGGTGTCGAAGGGGGCGCATCGTCCGCCGATGAGACGATGGGCACAGCGAACGTGCCCCCGACGCCCAATGCCGGTGGCCGTGAATAGGGGTGGGGAACCCAGGCCCTCCTTGCAACGGTGATCAACCCGGCAATGTGGTCAACCCAGGCGTCGAAGCCCCCGAGTGTCGGGCGGTGGCTAAGCATCTCGCTCGCCATTAGCAGTAGGTCATGTGCATTGAGATCTCCCACGTGGGTACAATGCAACTTTGGTCCCGTGGGCGCCGCCCGTCCGCCGCGAGCTTGACCAACACGAGCAGCGAGGATGGTGGAAACGACGCTGGTGGCCTGGTACTGACCGCCCAATGCTGCACTATCGGGGCGTGGGTCTTGGGCAGCAGCGGCGAAGTTGGTGAAGGCGGATCCGCCAGGGCCGAAGAGAGCTTGTCGGGTGTCGGCCATTGGCACGACAGGGTGAAGAGGAAGCAGATCTTGCTGGAGACGCTGACACGCCGCCTACCTGGCATGCCAAATATCAGATTTCGGGCTCTGCAAAACCCAAGAGAGTTCGAACACAGGGGCGTGTGCGAAGATCCCCAACATCTTTGCTCCACCTAATCTCAAAACCTGGTAACCTAGCTCGAGGGACTCACACAATGGCGAGGATGAAGATGGCACACGAGGATTTACCCAGGTTCAGGCCGCTGCAAAGCGTACAACCCTACTCTTTCTTTGGTGGATTTATCCACGATGAGGTTTGTGGATGAACTAGTACAGTGCTGAGTTGCCTCGCAAGGGCGTTCTGGTGGTCTTGCTTATCCTCTCGTCTTGTCCCCCTTTCTACGGAGCAGCCTAGCCTCTATATATAGTGGCCCGGGTCCTCTTTCCTTATTGCTATGGTGGAAAGGGATCCCACAACGGCCAAATTCGAAGGGGGGGCAAAGGGTACATCCTTATCCTGACGAAAGGTGGTCTTCGCCTGCAAAGTAGTTGTTGGTGATGCAGTGGTGGGCTCGGCAATGACATCCGTCCTGCAGGGAATAGAAACCTTTGGGGTTCTTTGGGAACCCACGTACGTCCTTGCCCCCCTTTCACCAAAGAGGAAACTGTTCCGTCTGGCGCGCTGGTGCTCGCCAGCCCGCCCTGCGCCATCCTTGGCCTCCCAAGAGCAAGCGTTGCATAGAGATCTCCACCACTCAGGAGGGGACATGGGGAGGCCTATTCCCCCGTGGGTCTTGGCGCTACCTCCTTCGCGAGCCCGGGCTTCTCGTGAGGGCCATGTCTTGAGTGGGGCCGTACTGGGGCATGCTTGGTTGTAGAAGTGGGCACGCCCTAGGCCACAGGCAGGCAAGACTGGGTACCCCCGTTACCAGAACGCCGACAATGGCAACATAGGCATCGTCCTCACCAGCTCCCGTGGAGGGGTGTTTGTCCGGGATCAGAGGGTCAGCGCGAATGGCGCCTGCCTCGCCAGCATACGAAGGAGAGGCCATGATAGACCTCTTTTTGCTCATACAGTCCTTGGGGTCCATGGGAGATGTGGTCAGGATGATTAGGTTGCGACTCTCGGGAGTACGATATGGGGATATAGGGGAAAGGGACACCGTTGGCCTCATCTAAAAACTCAGGGCGGCGATGGTGCATGTGGATCGGTGTGGACCCTGAACTTGTTTAGCTATGATGCACGGGCAAACCGACTGAGGTTGGTGGTGGGAGGTGGCAACGGGGGTGAGCTAGGGTTCAAGCGGGGGAGGAAGGGTGAGGGTATTGTGCGGACAGGGGGGGGGGTTGCGGATGTGCCGCTACTGCTGAAAATTTTAGTGGTAATGGTGTGGGTGGAGATGGTGGTGGACGAGGGATGGCGACAGTTTGAATGCCTCGGCAGCTGAAATTTTACTATAGGGTCGGTGCGCTGGACAGTGAAGGGCGGCATGCAGTTGAAATACCACTCCCAATTAAATTTGGCAAAGGAACTGGGCGGGAGCAACCAAGATCGCACACGGTCCAAACATAATAAAGTGTGTACGCTCTATGCTGTAACGAAATGCCGTGCCACGAAACCACAAATTTTTGCATCACTCAAGGTGGGTAGCTCTTTCTGAGATTTCTCAAGGCGGGTTCATCTCACACGCTTCATCCTCAATTTCAGTCGCAGACGTCAAATTCATCCTAAATTTCCCCACGCCCAGAAACATATGACACAAACATTTGGCAAATTTTCACCACAAAATGCCTTATTTTCCAGCGGATTGGTTAAAAATAGTTCATACGGTTAGTAATTTACAAATAGTTCGTCAATTTAGATGAAGATGAACTCCACAAAATATTCACTACGCCATGGATGCATACAAATGCTGCGCCTCCACCATCGTCATGACCTTCCTCGGCTTAGAACGAGTATTCAAAGGAGCTCGTGAAGTCGATGAGCTCCACAGGTTCCATGGCAAAGATCGGCGGGGCTACCTTGGCCGGAGCAACCGTGGCACCTCTCGCCAGGTCTGCCGCTATCGATGAAGATGTCGTGGCATCCACATGGGCCATCAGGATACATACGGGCGCCGATCTTGCTAGAGCTGCGTCCCTGGTCGCTGTGGTCCCTGTTGCCAGGGCTGCCACTGCAACTACAAGGCCTGCACTGCAACGCGGATGAGAATCATGCGGTGGCCTGCTCTGTGGCCTTCTGGTCCTGCTCCCACCTCTTTTTGCCTTCTTCATCCGAGTTCTGCTTCTTCTTCACACTCTCCCGCCGTTTTTGCCGCTTCAGAAACCTAGCCGCATTGCGGATGGCATCCGTAGATGCGATAGATTGTTCCACAACTACATTGAGACGGTGCTCGTCGTCGTCACGTAGGAATGCATCGAGCCCCAATTCCTGGACGGACAGAGCGATGTCTATCTTCATCTGATGCTGAAACTCAGGGTCGGCGGCGGTGGCGGCCGCCGCGGCAGATGACAGTTGAATTTTGACTCACATAGAAGACAGCGCATCGAAATCCTCTATCCCGGCGGCGGCGGCCAAATCATCGGAATCCTCTATCACGTCGTCGTCCAACACTATCAGGACGACGCCATGCACATCCCCATGATTGAGCAACATTCCATTTGGTGCATGTGGTGGTGATGGCGAGCTATCGGCCGAAAAATAGCTGTTAGCCACCGTTGCCGAGATCTTTTATAGGTCGCTGTCGGGTTTGGGTTTGTACTGTGCACATTACCCCTTTGCACTGGCTGACGCTTGCGGTTGGCACCACTAGGAAAGGCCAATTTTGCTGTGTACGAGCATCGCACACGGTTATGGTAGCACACTCGTGTTTGCTAGGGATACAATCGCATACGGTTGTTTTGTCAGTTTCATTTGCTATTTTACATAATACTAGCATCTTTGGGATAAACAACAAAAAAATGCAACAGAGGGTCAAAACACAACCACCCCAACTAGTGGCCCAAATATATACTCCCTCCATTACTAAATATATATTTAGTTCGTTGTGAAATCTGTAAAAAAGACTTGTAATTAGGTTCGGATGAAGTATAATGTGCATGCCTAAAAGTGTCCAATGTGGTAGACAAGGGTTTCATGATAAACATAATATAGGGTGTTGCCCCCTACACTATGTGTCGGAGGATATATTGGGTCCTATGAACACATGACCTCGTTAAAACTTTATCACACATTTATCCATGTCTGAATTTTCGTAAGACAACCAAGAGAATTTATACCTTAATATGGCCAAACCATCACATATTGTTGTTGGACAAGAGGGACATATAGATTGCACGGTCCCACGAGTTGGCACGTCATCGAAGATCTGTTGAGTGGGGCTAGAAGAACACCATCACCCTGCATATGGCCAAATGTATATGCGAAAATGGTGTGGTCCGGTGTTTCAATTAATACACAATGGTACACTATCTATGATGTGGCATGCACCTAGATGAGATAATTGGACAAATATACATATAGATACCCCTTAAGATTGGTTATATATATACTACCTAGGTCATTATGGACGTATATAAATATATCGTTCCCCTCCCCCACCCCCACCCACACACACATGACACGTAGCAGGGTGACGTTCCAGTGTTGTCAATCAAATGGATGATATATAGCGG
The DNA here is from genome assembly GCA_022496015.1 of Hordeum marinum. Lineage (NCBI taxonomy): Eukaryota > Viridiplantae > Streptophyta > Magnoliopsida > Poales > Poaceae > Hordeum > Hordeum marinum. Next base: position 150,539,854 of record CM039674.1, read on the forward strand.
CCCATCGATACATAGTGTGTCATCGAATACCACACAATGGAGGCATGCATGGTCCACACACACACACACACACGCACGAACACATACACGCGCACGCACGCATGCACACAAACACACACACGCGAGCACACACACACGCACACGCACACACACACATAGAGACATAGAGAGAGACACACGCACGCGCGCACACACACACACACGCGCACACGCACACACACACCGTCACCCGTCCTTGTCCTTCCAACTTTGTCAGTAAAAGGCATGACAGACCCTAAGGGCCCGCCGATAGGTTTGTCGTCAGAAACCGCACCATGTAGGCACTTGGCCACACACGGGCATGGGTTCACACACACACTCACACACACATGCGCACCCCCCCTCCACACACACAGGCATCGTCACCCATCCTTGGCCTTCCAGCGTTGTCAATAAAAGCGATGACACAACCTAAGGACCCACCGATAGGTTTGTCGTCGCAAACCGCACAATGTAGGCACATGGTCCACACACAAGCATATAGGTTCACATAGAAACACACACTCGATCCTTGACATTTTCAAAACAGCAAAAGAAGCAAAATAAAATCATGGATATTTTCAAAACAAGGATCTCAATATTTATTTGGGCAGAATGACATATCACTATAGTCATTTTACTTATGCCTATAGTGATCGTATCACACCGCCTAAATGAACCATGAAATCTAGCAACTTCCCAACCGGTCACCCATCCTTGACTACTCCACCAAATGCACACTTAACTTCCAAGTTCGATTCGAATGGGTTACGGGCTGGAAAGCCACTTCCTGCTGGTAAGGGTTGCCTCCTATCATATACAAGGTGTGCCCCGATGGGCACCTCGTTGGACCATATACGTATCGCAGACGCTTCTAGTAGTACTAGAAATCATGTGCGATGGTGAAATGGGGGCTGATGATGACGTCTCGCTCATGCTCGATGGCGCGATGCCGCTTTTGCCTGCTCTTTGGCCTGCTCTGTCTCATCCTCCTCGTTCAGGAGTTTGATGATGGGCCCAGCACTTTGGCGAGAGACCGATTGGGGGAGTGGCGGGAGACCGATTGGGGGAGTGGCGGGAGAAGCATGTTTGGATAGAACATCATTTTAATACAAATTGGATAACTTGTGAAAGAAGGAAGCTCGAGCTAGCATGACACGCGCACACCGTGCTTACACACGCACGGGCTTCAGACGGGTGTATAGAACTACTTTAAATTATTCATGGTTCGTTTAGCTTTTTGTCTACTACACTAATCAAGTTTGTATACATTTAATGTGCATAATTCAAATTTTAACTAAAAGAACATGCTTTGTGTCACAAAAATGGGTTGAAAAAAGATATTTGTGTCCTTGGGTTCCTTGTATAGGTCCCATGCAATGAACGTGAATGGATTACAAACATCTTGGAGTCATGGCGAGGCCACAAACATTGAGAAACTTGGCTATTAAATCATCATAAATCCACAACTCGTCTGAAATTCTTGAAACTAACCCTAGTGTCATGACAGGGCACTTATATGACATGATAATTTTTTGTCCAATTTGGGACAAGTCTCCTGCACACCAAAACTTCTCAAGAACCATCGTGGTTTCGATACAGAACATGTCACCTCTGTGAGGGAACAACATTCGATGTCTCTTCTTATGTTGATATTTTTTCTACATGCAACATAGACTAATACAAATGCAATGCTAAAATGTGGAATTATTCACGGCTCATTTGGGGCCCTTTATACATCAATTGAGCTTTTATATATCCATTTAATGTGCATAATTCAAATTTGAACTACAGGCACGTGCTCGACGGCACCAAAATGGGTTAAAAATTTATTTATACGTCCTTGGGTCACTGTTTAGGTCCCATGCAATGGTTATAAACATCTCACCACCATGACTAGGACGCAAACATTGAGAAACATTGCTTTTTAAATCCCCATAAATTCGGAACTCATCTGAAATTGTTGAAACTGGTGTGTCGACACGACACTTATAGGACATGGTATAAGTTTTGGGAAAAACCTCTTACAAATTGGAGCTTCCCACGAGAAGCATGGTGGTTTTGATATGGAACATGTCACCTTTGTGGTCGAAACAACTTTTGAGTTTTCTAGGTATGCACATAATGTGAAGAACTCAAGTTTAAATCACAAGCACGGGCTCCAATGCACCAAAATGGATTGAGACCATTTTGTGTCATTGGGTCCATGTTTAGATCCCATGCACTGATGGTCACTAAATTAGAAACATCTCGGTGTCATGACTAGGTCGCAAACATTGATAATCTTAGTTTCAAAGGCTGAGAGAACCCAAAGCTCTCTAGGAATTCATGAAACTTACACAGTGTCATGCCACGGCACATACGGTGTGCATTTTGTTTTTTGATGAATTTGGGACAAATATTGGGACATGCATCTTACAAGCCAAAGCTTATTCAAGAAGCCTTGTGATTTCGATAGGGAACATGTCACATTTGTTGGTGAAACTACATTAAATAAGTCATTAGTCCACCAATTGGACCCCTTTTATACATTAATTGAGTTTTCTAGGGATTTAATATGTGTAGTTCAAATTTTCACCTAGAGGCACATGCTCTGACCTCGTGGTCTCGATAGGGGACATGTCACCTTTTGTGACGAAACTACATTCAATGTGTCCTCTAGTGCACCAATTTGGCCCTTTTTATACATTAATTGAGTTTTCTAGGGCCCTTTTCACACGAATGTGAATGAATTAGAAACATTTAGGCATGATAGCTTGGCCGTAATCATTGATAATATTGGTTTATTGAATTCACGTACATAGAAAACTTGTATGCTAACCATTTGGTGCCACGCGTCCATTTTTTTACTCCCTCCATTTCTTTTTACTTCGCATATAAGATTTGGTAAGAGTCAAGCTAAACATAGTTTGACTAAATTTATACAAAAACATATCAACGTCTACAATGCTAAGGTTATATAGTATGAAAGTTAATTTGACGATGCATCTAATGATATTGATTTTAAATTATAAATATTTATACATTTCTCTATAAAGCAAGTCAAACTTTAAAATGATTTTAAAATTTAAATTTGACCAAATTTATATGCTAACTAAAAAGAAACGGAAGGAGTACTTGATATGTGGGAGCCGTGTGTGTAGCGGCAGGTTGATGACAGGACGCATGCAAGCTTTCGGCCGCGTAGGCTCGACAGGATGCGTGTGAGCTGTCCACTCCGCAGGCTTGACATGATGCATGAGAGCTATCTGTCATGCATGTTCGATGGGAACATGGGAGTCTACTGCACATGCTCATCGGGAAGCGATACTTTGACCCTCAACCCCCCCACTCGCCTTGTTCCCAACTTTTGAATTAATGGCGTCCGACCCGTTGTTTATCATGTGGTTAATGTTCCTGGACGGAGGGACGAGTTTGCTTGCGGTCACTGTTTTGTTCGTGCCTAGCCGAGAACTTTGACGTTTCGTCTGTTTTCGACGCGTATACATGTACAAACAAACAAAATAATATATACAAAAATTCGCACTGGAAAAGGATGATAATTCTCTTACATATGCATCATAATAGAAAATGCAACATGTGACAACTCCCCAAAGACACAGGGAAAAAAGAAGAAGGAAGACAAAGAAAATGATTTGGCCTGCTGCTATCTAATTCTTCATGGATTGCTGGGCACGGAGTTCCTCAATCTCCTTCTTCATCACCTTCATGACCTCCATCTCATGTCTCCTCTCATCTGACATCTTCCGCATTGCGTCCATGGCGTGGGCTATTTTCTCGAGAGCGTCGATGGTCTACATTGCGTACATCATGAAGTTCCTTCACAGACTCCACTGATTCCCTCACCAGCCCCACGCGCTTGATGTAGAGCTTCACCATGTATCCCAAAAGTTCCTCGGTGAGTTCTTTAAGCCTCCCGTCCGAGGCACTTTTCCTCTCAAGCAGTTTCTTCCAAACGTCTTATCCTCCATAAGTTTCTCCACGAGGCCGGTCGCCCTGTCAACCGAGGTGTTGCTCTTCTCCAGCAACTTCACCAAGTCATCGATCATGGCGTCCTTCCTATCGAGCTCAACGCGCATGTCGTCTCTAGCTGAAGAATCAAAGACTGCCAACTCATCCAGTTGGCCTTCGAGGCAAATGCTCTTGTGATTGTGAGAGTTGTCGCTTCTCTGTGAAAGATCCTCCCGGGCGTCCGCAGTTCCACCACACATCTCTATTGTGTCCAAGGCGGTGTGGTTGGAGCTCTCTGGCGCTTCTCCAGTGTAGCGGCGGGACCTCTCGGTTGCTTCCGCGGCCTTGGTCTTTCTTCCCTGGTTATATCTCAACCTAACCCCCCCTCCTAACGGCCATGGCAGACGGAATGAAGGACTAACAAAGAAAGGCGTGTTTTTTTGGTGGCGGGGGTGAGGAATGTGTGGTAATTTTCGAGTACGTGTTTGTGTTTTTATAGCCTACTACAGTAAACAACTGCTAAGTGGGAACACATTTAGGTTTGGTAGGTGTGAACTGATTTGCAAAAAAATTAGCGCGTGGTAATTTGGAATGTGAAAGGAAACAAGCTCAATATTTATTGATGGTTTTAGTTCCCAAGCACGAAACACTTTATGGTTTTTAGAAACCGTTTGGGAACAGGCTCATCGAGCCGACGCGTGGCCCTTCCTCTATGAGAGGTGGCCCAACTTGTGTTGTGGGTATAGATTTGATTAGATAGGACGCGTGCGAGGAGTCCGCCGCACAGGCTCAAAGGGATGCGTGCGAGCAGTCCGCTGCGTAGCCGTAGCTGGCTCATTGGGAATCAAGCCCTTTGACCTCGGACCTCCACCCACAACCCTATATTCTCCCAAGTTCTCCATTAACGCTACACCTTCTTCTCCGGTCTTCTCTATAAGGGCCGCCACCGAGGATCGCCTCCTTTTCCGATGGATGACGAGGCAGCCAACAAGAAGGGGCGGGTGGAGGTTGAACCACATGAGCCTCCAGCGAGCGTGGACATCATCAGCAGCATACCCGATGGGATGTTTGTAACCATCATGTCCCTCATCCCCATCAAATCTATCATGCAAACCACCATCCTCTCCAGGCTGTGGTGCCCCCTATGGCACTCCACCCCCATTTACCACCTTGACGACAACGAGCTCTGCAGCGGGGATCGCAAATGCTTGGACACATTGTCCCACATCCTCGCCACGCACACTGTGCTAGTCAGATGCCTTGCCATCGGCACTTTCTGTTCAAACTACAAGTCCAAACCCAAGTTTCATGAGTTGTTCTTATCCCCCACCTAGATCATCTCAAGGATCTCAACTTTGTTGTTGGACATGGGCACTCGCTGCCTCCGTCCGTCCTCCGCCTCGCGCCCATGCTGCACCGTGCAACGTTCATGTGGTGCCTTTTCCCCAAGATTAATGCCACACACGCTCTTCATCTCCCTGAACTCAAGCACCTCGAGCTCATTGGCGTTAGGATCTCAAAGTCGTATTTGGAGTGCCTCTTCAGCAGCTGTACAATGCTCAAGTGCCTTCGTCTTCATATGATGTTTGGATTCAGTAGCCTCCACATCACTATGAAGAATCTCTGTACGATTTATGTCCATGGCTGGTGCCGCAACACGCTGTCAGTTGGGGAGTTTCATGATATGGTCATTGAGAATGCACCTTTCCTAGATAGATTGTTTGTACACTATAAAGAAGGCCGAACAAGAATCAGGGTCATTGGCGCACCAAAATTGGCAGTGTTGGGCTATTCGTGTGCTGAATTCTCCGAACTTGTTACAGCTAGATCCATACCTGTCCAGGTACAACATTTTTCTTCTCATTCTTATTATTGTAGATCACATTTTATCTAGTTTTTGTTGATCTATGTTTGGCTATCATCCAGAAAATGATTCCCACAGACATCGCATTGTCTTTGCGCACAGTGAAGATCTTGGCACTACAATCTATCAGCCCCAATCTGGATGAAGTTGTTATGTTCCTTATATGCTTTCCATGCATGGAAAAGCTATACGTCGAGGTGATGTTCCTTTCCTGTTAATTGTTAACCACAATGAAGTTCAATTTGTTGGTAATTTTACCCATGATTACAATGACATATGTACTATACATTTCTTTTGAGATGTTAATCATGAACGATCGAAGATGGCATGACAATCGATTGGTGTATTTTATAAATCATGCGAATCAAAGAGGCCCGTAGTGTTCAATACTGCATCTAAGCACTAATATGTTGTCTTCATTTGCAGATAGAAGAAGGATTGGAGTGGAAAAGGTGGCACAATATAACAATCCCATCGAATGCCTTGAATTTAGTGTCATGGAAATTTCTTTGAACGAGTACCGAGGCACCAATCCAGAGATTCAATTTGCCAGTTTCTTTGTTCAGAAAGCAAGGGTACTCAAGGTAATTAGTTTTGTACTATATTTAGTGCACCACAATGGATGGTTTATTGACCAAAGGAGGCGTTTACAACGGAATCGTAAAGGCTCTCACAAGCTGATTTTCACTTTGGAAGTTCATACGACAGATTATTCGGAAGTGATTCTATCGGGGCAATATATGATTTCTCGGTGGATGATCCCTTCGCAGAAATATTTCATCCAATGGATCCTAAAGATTGGATTTGGGCCTTTATATTCTGGAATTTGAACCTTGTAATATTGCTTGTATTTGTGATACAATATTTGAAATTGCATTGTGTTCTTTTTTGTTTATGCAATCATGTTCTTAGAAGTACATATGTTGTTGTTCTGTAGGCGCAGCATTGATGTTGTGCAGACCGAGAAAATCACAGTACACACGGACTAAACTATGAAACCCGTCGGTGATGATTTCATCAACCGTTGACAATTGTATACCAGCAAACGTTTCCCCACAACACACACATGTTATTATCACCAATCGTGTGTGTTATTTCTGGTGTTCACACACGATTCTCATTACTCGCCTGTTTTTTGTATATCGCACACATCTTGTTATGCCGGATTGTTTGTGTTCTGCTGTATCAGCGCACGCATATTATCCAAGTGAACTGAATGTCGTACTTTGCACACGTATGTAGTTTTGCTAACCATTTCTGTTATCTTCTCTAATCAGAAACGGTTCATAAGAACAACCTGTGTGCCATAGGTCGCACATGCAACTACTTTTTGAATCGTATTTGATGTATCCACCTTCGCACACAGTTCGTGCCATTAGTGATGGAGCTTGAACTATATCGCTTGTGATTCATGCATCACACACGGTTTTGTCGAAGGATCTCTGATTGATGTGTCTTCTTTGGACCATTATGTAGTAGTATCACATAGGAATAGTATTTGAAACATGCCAAAGAGCATCATGAATCACATGACAAGCATATTTAAGTTTAACTCACTTCCTATGCATAGGGATTTTGCAAGCAAACAATTTATGGGAGCAAGAATCAGCTTGCATAGGAAGGCAAAACAAGCAGAAAATCAAAACTTTGAACACATAGGGAGGAAACGTGATATTATTGCAATACCTACAACCATAAGTTCCTCCCTCATAATAATGTCCATTGGCATCATGAAGAAATTCAAAAATATAACTATCACAAAAAGCATTATCTTCATAATCCACAAGCATAGAAAATTTATTACTATCTCCATAAGCAAGCTTCTCATACATAATAGTGGGAGTAACATATGCGACTTGAATACTACAAATTGTTTCCACATTAAAAGAGTAATGTTCATAAAAAGGGTATTCATAGTTATGAAAAGTTTGTTGGGGAATGTTGCATGGGAAACAAAAAAATTCCTACGCACACGCAAGGTCTATCCATGGTGATGAGCATCTACGAGAGGGAGAGTGGATCTGCACACCCCTATAGATCGCTAAGCGGGAAACGTTAAGAAACACGGTTGGCGTAGTCAAACGTCTTCGCGATCCAAATCGCCGAGCGTCCTGCGATCTCATCGACACGCATGTCATACAATAATTAAAGACAACCCTATGGCTCCTGCCGGTTGGCGTACTCATCGATATGCAAGTCATGATATTCTATACAAAACATGATCATCTCATACATCACATATATCTCCTCATGTAATTGGCCATATCACATCACAACATACCCTACAAAAACAAGTTACACGTCCTCTAATTGTTGTTGCATGTTTTACGTGGCTGCTACGGGTATCTAGCAAGAACAATTCTCACCTACGTATAAACCACAACGGTGATACATAAGTTTCTTTTCAACCTTCTCAAGGACCGCCTTTGTCGAATCCGATCCAACTAAAGTAGGAGAAACAGACACCCACCAGCCATCTTTGTGCAATGAGGTTACACGTCAGTCGATGGAACCGGTCTCTCGTAAGCGTACGAGTAAGGTTGGTCCGGGCCGCTTCATCCCACAATACCGCTGAACCAAAACACGACCAAGGGAGGAAGAAATCTAAGCATCAAGGCCCACAAACTCGTCGTGTTCTACTCGAGATCTCATCTACACATAGACCTAGCTCTGATACCACTGTTGGGGAGCGTTGCATGGGAAACAAAAAATTTCCTATGCACACGCAAGATCTATCCATGGTGATGAGCATATACGAGAGGGAGAGTGGATCTACATACCCTTGTAGATCGCTAAGCGGGAAGCATTAAGAAATGCGGTTGGTGTAGTCGAACGTCTTCGCGATCCAAATCGCCGAGCGTCCCGCGATCTCATCATGATCCGTCCCATGATCCAATCACGATCTGTCCCACGAACTCATCACGATTCGTTCCGCGATCTCATCACGATCCGTCTCGCGATGTTGATCACGATCCTTCCGATCTAGCGCCAAACGGACAGCACCTCCGTGTTCATCACACGTACAGCTTGATGACAATCTCCGCCTTCTTGATCCAGCAAGAGGGAGCGGAGAGGTAGAAGAATTCTTTGGCAGCATGATGGTGCTGTGGAGATGGTGGTGGAGCAATTCCGGCAGGGCTTCGCCTAAGCACTGCAGAAAACCGATCTAGAGGAGAAACTATGCACTAGAGGAACGGGTAGCACGTGGCTGAAAATCTTGTGCCAAAACCCTAAAACCCTCTAGTATATGTAGGAGGAGAGGAGGAGGAGACTTGGCTCACAAGGAGCCAGCCCTTGGGTTGGCCGAACCAGGATGGAGGAGTCCTCCTCCTCCACCCCTAGTAGGATTAGGACTCCTTCCTAATTTAGCCCTTTTGCCTTTTTCCACCTTTTTCCTTTTGGGCTTTTTCTTCCCAGCCGCATGGGCCCTTTGTGGGACTTCCTCCAGCCCACTAAGGGCTGGTATTCATCCTCCCACAGCCCATGTAGCCTCTTGGGTCGAAATACCCCTCCCGATGGTCTCCCGATACATAGCAACACTCCCGGTACAATACCGATGAGCCCGAAACTTTTCCGGTGACCAAAATAGGACTTCCTATATATCAATCTTTACCTATGCACCATTCCGGAGCTCCTCGTGATGTCCGGGATCTCATCCGGGACTCCTAACAACCTTCGGTAACCACCATACATAACTCTATATTACGGAAACGTCACCGAACCTTAAGTGTGCAGACCCTGCGGGTTTGAGAACTATGTAGACATGATCGAGACACCTCTACGGTCAATAAACAATAGCGGGACCTGGATGCCCATATTTGTTCCTACATATTCTATGAAGATCTTTATCGGTCGAACCTCTATGTCAAGGATTCAGTTAATCCCGTATGATGTTCCTTTTGTTCTTCGGTATGTTACTTGCCCGAGATTCGATCGTCGGTATCTCCATACCTTGTAACATCCCAAAATTTCACTTTGGAATGTTATGAAATATAGCTATGCATCATCATCACTTTGTTTGAATGTAATGAATTTGTTGAAGTGCTTCCTTTGAAATTCTGAAAGGCCATTTCAATTTTTCCATGTATTTGTTTCACCTATTTGAAAACCTTTGGAAATGTTCAAAGAAAGAGCGGAGTAACATGACACTCCACACCAGGGGCATCTTGGTGAAATATTTGAGCAATAAAACTAGGGGGTTATTTGAAAGTTTATCTCAAAAGGATTTAAAATCAATTAGGCATTTTTCTCAAAATAAATTTTAAAAATATATTCAATATGACAGAGGAAAAATGTTCATTAAATAGCATTAATTATCCTGATCATTTTGATATATATATTTTCTATGTTTGGAAATATGTTGAATGCATTAAAAGACTTTTTATTGCTCTGGAAATAGAAACGGAAAGAATTTAAACCGAACTAGGCCGGCCCACAGTCTTTAATTCCCGAAACTACTTCGGGTCGGCCACCGACACGCTAACCACGCATCCCACCCTCACTGATGCACGGGACCCACCGTCCAACCTGGTGTCAGCGCGCTCATCCCCTTCCCCGCGCCCGACAACGTCGCCGGCGATCCCTCTCTGCGGATCTCGCCCCTCGTGCCCTCCCCGACCACCGCACCGCCCCTATATAAAGCCCCGTCTCTCCGCTATTCGTTCCCCACCCGAAACCCTCTTTTTCCTCACCGGAACACTGCCCCACACCTCGCCGGAGTTCGGCACCCAACCGGACCCCCCCGAGCTTGTGCCCGTCGCCACACTCACCCCAGCCCCCCTCCGACGCCACCAATTGACGCCGGAGCCTCGTCGCCGCCATTTGAAGCCTTCGGACGCCGCCCCCGACCACCGCACCATCGTCCCCGAGCACATCCGACCACCGGCCGTCGTCAACATCGCCGGAGACCTCGACCCCTCTCTGTAAGCTGCCATCTCCACCCGTAGCCGTCCGATCCCACTCCAACACGCGAGATTAGATCTATTTAATAAAACGAACCGGTACGCGTTAGTTGTCGGTCGTCCGCTCGCTAGCTCCCGCATGTACGCCCTCGCGGCCAATCACAGCATGCCACGCCACCTTGTCTATTAGTTAGGTTAGTTTTTCTTTTTCTTTTCTGTTTTAGAAAATAGAATGTATTCTGTTTTTGTTTTTATCATATCTTTAAAAATATTTGTTTTTTAGTTAATTCTTTTTGCATTAGTTCACAAATTTGTTGTAGTTTAAGTCCGTATGCTTAGATTTCAAATTTAACTTTAAAATTTGAATCTAACCAAATTTGCTTAAATTAGTAAAATATGTATAACTAGAGTTTAAAAATATATCTTTGTATGAATCTTTTTGCCACTGATTTGTATTAGTTAGACCTATCATCCTACATAGTTTAAGAATTTTTAGGATAAAATTGGTTAGGTTTTATAACAAAAACAGATTCTGTTTGGTTTTTAATGTAGTTTAGTTATTTGAATTTTAATTTAATTTGAACAAGAATTAGTTTAACTTTTGTTTTTAGACTTCATTAGGTTCTGTTGATTCAAATTTAATTTGAACCTGAATTAGTTCAACAACTTTTAAATTTTTATAATGAAATACTTTCTATTTTCAAATAAAATTTTATATTTACTTTTCTGTTATCTACATGCCTAGTTGTTCAAAACAGACTTTTGACTTGTTATGTCTTAGTAGAGATTTTGACACCAAAAAAAAATTTAGAGTCTTATACTTTAAGTGTTTCTTCTTTTTGATTGTGCTATTGTTTGTTGAATTATTTATTTACCTTGCTGTTGTATGAATTGTATCTGTGTTTATGCTTATGGTGTGCTCTTGTTTGATTCGTTAGATCATTCGGAGTGCGTAGCTTGTTATCTAGAGTCACTTGATTATGAGGATCGTCAGCAAGGCAAGTCACTTTGAACATGTATACCTATGCTTCTATTGCATTAGTTCTACCATCTCCCCAATTGCATGCAAAGTAGGTAAATTGGAAACCTGGTTACTTGTTGTAGTATCATGTGGTAGGCACCCCTCAACCCTTTGACACATTGGCCCTGGGAAACGTTGATTTAAATTGTGCTATGCTATTAGTAGACGGGGTTGGTTGTGTGATTCATGAGAGTTGTGAGTTAATAATTTCAAGACCTACAAGATGATCAAGTCTTCAAGACTCCGAGTTTTCAACATGCCTCTGGTTGGATGATGGTTGAACGGCGCCCTGGAGAAACCAGTGGTTAGCCTAGATGATGCTGGAGAAGTGCCAGTATTCATGCCGAAAGGTCCACCCAGGCACCAAGAGATGGATGGATTCTTCAATACCCAAGGCTTACCTGCACAGCCACAAGCCATTATGGGCTCTAGCTTGGTTGGATATCGTGGTGACCCTGGACAGGCGGTGCTACGAGATGTAGAAGAACGGTAGGAAAGGATGGGCACCGACAGAGTCTCGGAGAAACCCTTTAGAAGACCATGTTTTGGTCATCCGTTTCTCAAACACCCTGAAGTGCGAGAAGTCCAACGGAGGCGATCAAATCTTGTGGGGAACGTGTGCAAAACTCTACAGAGTACCCAAACCTAATCGATTAGCCATGTCCATAGTCATGGACAGTTTGAGCCAAAGGAACTGAAACTATCTGGAACTCTCAACACAATTAATTACATTGATGTGGGTATTAATGTCAACTTGGGTATGAGAATTGGTTGGTGGAACCATCTCATTAATCAACCAACATTGTAGTAATTATGCTTTTGCCCTCTCTTGTTGTAGGGAAAAAATTGGCTTTATGCAAAAACTTACTACCCCCACCTGCCATATATGCATATAGAATAGATGATTATTTCCCCCCCTCTCTTGTGACATTGCTAACATATTCAATATGCTGACCTACACGGCTGCAACGTATCATGTTGCAGAGTACTTTTCCGACAAGGAGTGAGGATACGCTCTACGCTCGGTGAGATGCCGTTGGAGTCAGATGGACTCAACTACCTTTGAAGCTTCCGCAAGATTAGTTATTCTCATGAGTTGGCCTTCGGCCACTTTATTGTAATTTTATTGTAATAAAGGACTCGGTATGAGATTTTTCGATTATTAAAGCTGTGTGATTTCCCTTTGATATATACATTGACGTACCGTGTGTGTACTAGCATGATCTTGGGATGGTACAGAAACACCGGAGATTCGACCTTTTAGGTCGGGTCGCTACAGAAATGGTATCAAAGCACATGCTGACCGTAGGACGTAACCTCTAGGATTGGAAAATCCATAGGACTTATTTCTCTTTTTGCCTTTAAAATTCTTATTCTCTCATCTACTCGTTTTTGACTTCCCTCCGATTTATTTCAAAATTTATAGATGGCCACCTTCATCCCAGTTTTAATCACAGAGTTTTGTCAGCCTGACGCGACGATGCCCTTTGGCAAGGAGCTGATGAGGATCGTCAGGGATGTAAGGATTGCCTTGCCAAGCATCACCAGGACTCCTATCATGTCTTTTCCACAAGACGGACGCTACAGGATCGAGGTGCACATCCCCGGGAAGTCCTTTGGAAATCGTAAGGAACCCATCGACTTCAAGTTTGTCGCACCCAGCTGGATACTTGGGAGAGACATGGCAATTCACCGCGCCCTTGGACATATTCAGGAGGAATACAGGGGAGGACCCATTTCACCAGGACTCTGCGTGGTTTGTCATAGGGATGCCAATGGAAAAATCATAACCACTCCCACCGAAGACACCACCATTTCCTATATCCAGACTCTGGAGACGCACATCCGGACCTTGGAGCTTCGGGTACGTGCCGACACAAAGACGATCAAGAGGCTGATGAACCGCGAGATTGACCTCGAAGCTGACCTACGGGAAGCCAAGTACGAGCATGAGTATGAAGTGAAGGATCTCTTAGAGAGGATCGATAAGCTGAACACTCGCATTGTAACTCTGGAGGAACAGATGGACATGGGTGAAAATCTTCATCCAGAAAGAGACATGGCTCCCTTGATCAGCAACGATGATGACTATGAGGAGAGCACCACCGGAGGAGGCCACTTCACCATGTACTTTTGAGGAGAACTTTAGTTATGCCCCATGCTTCTTTATTTTTGTCGTTAAAGCGTAGGTCGATGCTTAGTTTGATTTGGAGATTTGTATCTCGATGTTTGAACCTTGAGTTGAATAAATGAATGAGTGTTTGGTGTGATATGTTTGTTGCATTGCATATGGGTAGTGAATTTCCTTTTAGGTCCTTGTTCTATTCTAATTCTCACCCCTCTGAAAACAGCAAGATGCCTCCGCGACGTGAGCCCGACTTCACTTTCCTGCCGGAACTCACACAACTTCTCCAGCAGCAGAACGCCCTGATGCAGCTGTTGATTCAGAATCAGGCCAACAACCACAACAACCACCCTCCACCTCAAGGCGACAACCTCACCCGTTTTCTGAGGCTGAATCCACCAACTTTCTCCAGCAGCACTGAGCCCATTGTGAAAAATGATTGGCTCCGCAAGATGGAGAGGGAACTCACCACCGCGGGATGCACTGAGGCTGAAAAGGTGCGCTTTGCCGCCTATCAACTGGAGGGACCAGCAACTTCATGGTGGGAGAACTACACCACCACGTACCCCATTGCTAGTGTGACTTGGGAGCAGTTCAAGCTAGCTTTCCGCACCGCTCATGTCTCAGCTGGAGCCATGAGTCTGAAGAAGCGTGAGTTTCGCAACTTACGCCAGGGGAACCGTTCCGTGGCCTAGTACGTGGATGACTTCAGCACGTTGGCTCGTTATGCACCAGGAGATGTGGCCGATGATGCAGCCAAACAGGAGAAGTTCTTGGAAGGAATCAACGATGAGTTAAGCGTGCAGCTGATGGTGGCTACTTTCAGCAACAACCAGGAGCTGGTAGACAAGGCCCTCATCTTGGAGGAGAAGCAGCAGCAAATCAAAACCGCAAGAGGAAGTATGCATAGGGGAAGTCTAACTCTGGAGCTCAACAGAAGCCCCGCTACTCCTTGTACTTAAAAAATACCGGATCAGGGACCGGTAAGTATGGAGGACACACTCATCCCGTGCACAACCATGGAGGCCATAACCATGGAGGAAATGGGAATAATCATCCCAACAATGGCAGCTTCAAGAATGGTAGTGGAAGTGGGACTGGCAACCAACACCGTCCCGCTCCGGCTTAGAAGGATCTGAACCATATCACCTATTTCAAGTGACAGAAGACAGGGCACTAAGCCACTGAATGCCCTCAGAACAAGCAAGGAAATGGAAACGGCAACAACAACGGCAACTCCGCAGCTAAGAAGCCAAATCCTTTTCCTCGTGCTCAGGTGAACCACCTTGATGTGGAAGAAGTCTATGATCAGCCCGAGACTGTGGTTGGTAAGTTTTTATTGCATTCACGTCCAGTTATGGTACTTTTTGATTCTGGTGCAACTCATTCATTCATATCAAGGGTAGTTGTGGAAAAATATGGTTTACCCACCAGAACCCTTAGTCGGCCCATTAAGGTCAATTCCCCAGGAGGTATGATGATGGCAGGGATAGGATGCCACGCCTTGAAACTCCACATAGGAAACCATGTTTTTCCTACCGACCTCATCGTCTTAGAATCCCAGGGATTGGATGTAATCCTAGGCTTGGATAGGATGACCAAGTATGAAGGAAACCTTGATTTCCCCAGCAAGTCTATTTCACTCACCACTCCGGAGAACAAGAGGATTAAGTATGTATCCCGACGCACATAGATGAGTGCTTGGTTAAATTCCCTCACAGGAGTTGTTCAGGAGGAAGTGCCGGTTGTACAAGACTTTCTAGATGTATTCCCAGAGGAATTAGCAGGCATGCCACCAGATAGGGAGATTGAGTTTTTGATAGAGCTACTACCAGGAATAGCCCCAATTTCCAAGAGACCCTATCGTATGCCCACAAATGATTTAGTAGAAATCAAGAAGCAGATTAAGGAGCTATTCGACAAGGGATATATTCTCCCAAGTTGTTCACCTTGGGGAGCCCCAGTTCTTTTGGTGGAGAAGACAGATAAAACCTTGAGGATGGTGGTCGATTCTCGTGCATTGAACGAGGTGACTACCAAGAATAAGTACAATCTGCCGATGATTAATGACATGTTTGATCAGCTAGTAGGCGCCAAAGTATTCTCCAAGATCGATCTTCGATCAGGGTATCACCAACTAAAGATTTGTGAACAGGATATACCCAAAACAGCCTTCACCACAAGGTATGGCTTATATGAGTATACGGTCATGTCTTTTGGTTTGACTAATGCTCCTTCCTACTTCATGAATATGATGAACAAAGTGTTTATGGAATATTTGGACAAGTTTGTCGTGGTGTTCATCGATGACATTTTGATATTCTCCAAGAGCGAGGAAGAACACAAGGAACACTTGCGTCTAGTTCTAGAGAAGCTTAGAGAGCATCAGTTGTATGCCAAGTTCAGTAAATGTGAATTTTGGCTGACGGAAGTCGGATTCCTTAGACACATTATTTCTGGAGAAGGAATAGCAGTAGACCCCGCTAAGGTTGAAGCAGTCACTGAGTGGAAGTCACCCACCTCAGTTAAGGAGATCCGCAGTTTTCTCGGACTTGTCGGATATTACTGGAGATTCATTGAGAATTTCTCAAAGATTGCCAAGCCCATGACAGAGTTGTTGAAGAAAGAGTCTAAGTATATCTGGACTGAGGAATGTGAGGCCAGTTTCCAGGAGTTGAAGAAACGTTTGGTCACAGCCCCAGTGTTGACACTGCCAAACATTCGGAAGGACTTCCAGGTTTGTTGTGACGCATCACGTCAAGGACTTGGAGGAGTAGTCATGTAGGAGGGAAAAGTGGTAGCCTATGCATCCAGACAGCTACGACCCCATGAGCTGAATTATGCCACCCATGATTTGGAACTAGCAGCCGTAGTGCACGCACTCAAGACCTGGAGACATTTCCTTATCGGAAATAGTTGTGATGTTTACACTGATCATAAAAGCCTGAATTATATCTTCACATAGAAGGAGTTGAACCTCAGACAGAGGAGATGGTTAGAGTTAATCAAGGACTATGACATGAGACTGCATTACCATCCAGGAAAGGCAAATGTTGTGGAAGATGCTTTGAGTCGGAAGAGTTATGTGAACACACTCATAGCCGGAGGATTACCCCAGGAGTTAACCAAGGATCTCAGAGAGCTTTGGTTAGAGATAGTTCCAAGAGGATATGTTGCCACACTAGAGATTCAGTCCACCTTGACCGAAAGAATTCGTGAAGCCCAGAAATCGGACAAGGAGATAACCGAGATAAAGCAGAGAATGAAAGAAGGAAAGGCTAAAGACGATGAACAAGGTACTCTATGGTTTGAGAACCGAATCTATGTGCCTAATGACCTAGAGCTCAGGAAGTTGATACTTCAAGAAGCCCACGATTCACCATCCTCGATACACCCAGCCAATACCAAGATGTACCTGGATTTGAAGGAAAGTTACTGGTGGACAGGAATGAAGAAGGATATTGCCGAACATGTTGCGGTATGTGATGTTTGCCACCGAGTAAAGGAAGAACATCAGAAACCAGCAGGGTTACTCCAACCTTTGCCGATACCTGAGTGGAAATGGGATAAGCTTGGTATGGACTTCATCACAGGACTACCTAGGACCCGTTCAGGATATGATTCCATTTGGGTAGTGGTCGATCGCTTGACCAAGGTGGCCCATTTCATTCCAGTGAAGACCACCTATACCAGTGCTAAGTTAGCCAAGATATATATGACCAGGATCGTATGTCTGCATGGAGTTCCGAGGAGTATCGTATCAGATAGAGGAATACAATTTACCTCAAAGTTTTGGCATCAGTTACATGAAACTTTGGGTACAAGGCCGGAATTCAGTACAGCTTTTCATCCGCAGACCGATGGACAGACAGAGAGAGTCAATCAGATCTTGGAAGACATGTTGAGAGCTTGTGCGCTAGACTATGGGTCCAGTTGGGATGACAACTTACCATACGCAGAGTTCTCGTACAACAACAGTTATCAGACCAGTCTGAAGATGGCCCCTTTTGAAGCTTTATACGGAAGGAGGTGCAGAACACCATTGATGTGGGATGGTGTTGGAGACCGAAAAGTCTTTGGTCCCGATCTTATCCGAGATTTTGAAGAGAAGGTCAAACTAATTCGAGACTGACTCAAGATAGCTCAATCCAGGCAGAAGAGCTATGCTGATAACAAACGCAAGGAGGTGACATATGAAGTGGGAGATCCCGCATATCTTCGTGTGTCCCCACTTCGAGGAATCAACAGGTTTGGTGTTAAAGGAAAGTTAGCACCCAGATTCATAGGCCCCTACAAAATCCTTGATCGTAGAGGCGAAGTTGCATACAAGCTGGAATTGCCGGAAGGACTGTCCGGAGTTCATGATGTTTTCCATGTTTCCCAGCTGAAGAAATGCCATGCTAAGATGGCTGATATTCCTTTGAGAGACACATTGCCCCTAGAGGCCATACAACTTGACAGTGACCTGACCTACGAGGAGAAGCCTGTCAGAATCCTCGAGACTACCAATAGAGTTACCCGAAGCAAGACCATCAAGTTCTGTAAGGTTCTGTGGAGTCACCACACCGAGGAAGAAGCCACCTGGGAGCGCGAAGAAGATCTTCATAGAGACCACCTGCACCTATTTTCTAGCCAACCCGAATCCTGAGGGCGAGATTCATCTTAAGGTGGGTAGGTTTGTAACATCCCAAAATTTCATTTTGGAATGTTATGAAATATAGCTATGCATCATCATCACTTTGTTTGAATGTAATGAATTTGTTGAAGTGCTTCCTTTGAAATTCTCAAAGGACATTTCAATTTTTCCATGTATTTGTTTCACCTATTTGAAAACCATTGGAAATGTCCAAAGAAAGAGGGGAGTAACATGACACTCCACACCAGGGGCATCTTGGTGAAATATTTGAGCAATAAAAGCAGGGGGTTATTTGAAAGTTTATCTCAAAAGGATTTAAAATCAATTAGGCATTTTTCTGAAAATAAATTTTAAAAAGATATTAATTATGACAGAGGAAATTTTTTCATTAAATAGCATTAATTCTCCTGATCATTTTGATATATATTTTCTATGTTTGGAAATATTTTGAATGCATTAAAAGAGTTTTTATTGCTCTGGAAATAGAAAAGGAAAGAATTTAAACCGAACCGGGCCGGCCCACAGTCTTTAATTCCCGAAACTACTCCGGGTCGGCCACCGACACGCTAACCACGCATCCCACCCTCACTAACACGCGGGACCCACCGTCCGACCATGGCGTCAGCGCGCTCATCCCCTTCCCCGTGCCCGATGACGTCGTCGGCGATCCCTCTCCGCGGATCTCGCCCCTCGTGCCATCCCCGACCACCGCACCGCCCCTATATAAAGCCCCGTCTCTCCGCTATTCGTTCCCCACCCGAAACCCTCTTTTCCCTTGCTGGAACGCTGCCCCACACCTCGCCGGAGTTCGGCACCCAACCGGACCTCCCCGAGCTCGTGCCTGTCGCCACACTCACCCTAGCCCCCCTCCGACGCCACCAATTGACGCTGGAGCCTCGTCGCCGCCGTTTGAAGACTTCGGACGCCAGTACCAACCATCGCACCATCGTCCCCGAGCACATCTGACCACCGGCCGCTGTCGACTTCGCCGGAGAGCTCGACCCCTCTCTGTAAGCCGCCATCTCCACCTGTAGCCGTCCAATCCCAATCCAACGCGCGAGATTAGATCTATTTAATAAATGAACCAGTACGCATTAGTTGTCGGTCGTCCGCTCGCTAGCTCCCGCATGCACGCCCTCGCGGCCAATCACAGCATGCCACGTCACCCTGTCCGTTAGTTAGGTTAGTTTTTCTTTTTCTTTTCTGTTTTAGAAAACAGAATGTATTCTGTTTTTGTTTTTATCATATATTTTAAAATATTTGGTGTTTTTAGTTAATTCTTTTTGCATTAGTTCACAAATTTGTTGTAGTTTATGTCTGTATGCTTAGATTTCAAGTTTGAACTTTAAAATTTGAATCTAACCAAATTTTCTTAAATTACTAAAATCTGTATAACTAGAGTTTAAAAATATATCTTTATATGAATCCTTTTGCCACTGATATGTATTAGTTAGACCTATCATCCTACATATTTTAAGAATTGTTAGGATAAAATGGTTAGGGTTTATTAAAAAAAACAGAATCTGTTTGGTTTTTAATGTAGTTTAATTATTTTAATTTTAATTTAATTTGAACCTGAATTAGTTTAACTTTTGTTTTTAGATTTCATTAGGTTCTGTTGATTCAACACTAGGTGTATTATTTTTTGTTAATGAAATATATTTTTTATTTGATTTATGTTCTAGTTTGAATAGGTACATCTTATTTTCACCTTTAGTATTGTTTAGAAAAAAGTTTTGTAGTAACTCTTTTTGCACAAATTTTTTATAATGAAATACTTTCTATTTTCAAATAAAATTTTATATTTACTTTTCTGTTATCTACATGCCTAGTTGTTCAAAACAAACTTTTGACTTGTTATGTCTTAGTAGAGATTTTGACACCAAATTTTTTTTAGAGTCTTATACTTTAAGTGTTTCTTCTTTTTGATTGTGCTATTGTTTGTTGAATTATTTATTTACCTTGCTGTTGTATGAATTGTATCTGTGTTTATGCTTATGGTGTGCTCTTGTTTGATTCGTTAGATCATTCGGAGTGCGTAGCTTGTTATCTAGAGTCACTTGATTACGAGGATCGTCAGCAAGGCAAGTCACTTTGACCATGTATACCTATACTTTTATTGCATTAGTTCTACCATCTCCCCAATTGCATGCAAAGTAGGTAAATTGGAAACCTGGTTACTTGTTGTAGTATCATGTGGTAGGCACCCCTCAACCCTTTGACACATTGGCCCCGGGAAACGTTGATTTAAATTGTGCTATGCTATTAGTAGACGGGGTTGGTTGTGTGATTCATGAGAGTTGTGAGTTAATAATTTCAAGACCTACAAGATGATCAAGTCTTCAAGACTCCGAGTTTTCAACATGCCTCTGGTTGGATGATGGTTGAACGGCGCCCTGGAGAAACCAGTGGTTAGCCTAGATGATGCTGGAGAAGTGCCAGTATTCATGCCGAAAGGTCCACCCAGGCACCAAGAGATGGATGGATTCTTCAAGACCCAAGGCTTACCTGCACAGCCACAAGCCATTATGGGCTCTAGCTTGGTTGGATATCGTGGTGACCCTGGACAGGCGGTGCTACGAGATGTAGAAGAACGGTAGGAAAGGATGGGCACCGACAGAGTCTCGGAGAAACCCTTTAGAAGACCATGTTTTGGTCATCCGTTTCTCAAACACCCTGAAGTGCGAGAAGTCCAACGGAGGCGATCAAATCTTGTGGGGAACATGTGCAAAACTCTACAGAGTACCCAAACCTAATCGATTAGCCATGTCCACAGTCATGGACAGTTTGAGCCAAAGGAACTGAAACTATCTGGAACTCTCAACACAATTAATTACATTGATGTGGGTATTAATGTCAACTTGGGTATGAGAATTGGTTGGTGCAACCATCTCATTAATCAACCAACATTGTAGTAATTATGCTTTTGCCCTCTCTTGTTGTAGGAAAAAAATTAGCTTTATGCAAAAACTTACTACCCCCACCTGCCATATATGCATATAGAATAGATGATTATTTTCCCCCTCTCTTGTGACATTGCCGGCATATTCAATATGCTGACCTACACGGCTGCAACGTATCATGTTGCAGAGTACTTTTCCGACCAGGAGTGAGGATACGATCTACGCTCGGTGAGATGCCGTTGGAGTCAGATGGACTCAACTACCTTTGAAGCTTCCGCAAGATTAGTTATTCTCATGAGTTGGCCATCGGCCACTTTATTGTAATTTTTATTGTAATAAAGGACTCGATATGTGATTTTACGATTATTAAAGCTGTGTGATTTCGCTTTGATATATACATTGACGTACCATGTGTGTACCAGCATGATCTTGGGATGGTATAGAAACACCGGAGATTCGACCTTTCAGGTCGGGTCGCTACATACCAAGTTCAACCTCGTTACCGGAAAGTCTCTTTACTCATTTACAAGATCGCATGACTAACACTTAGTCACATTGCTTGCAAGGCTTATTGTGATGTTGTATTACCCGAGTGGGCCCTGAGATACCTCTCCGTCATACAGAGTAACAAATCCTAGTCTTGATCCATGCCAACCCAATAAACACCCTCGGAGATACCTATAGAGGACCTTTATACTCACCTAGTTATGTTGCTATGTTTGATACACACAAGGTACTCTTCCGGTGTCAGTGAGTTGCATGATCTCATGGTCATAGGAACATATACTTGACATGCAGAAAACAGTAGCAATAAACTGACACGATCATATGCTACGTTTGTAGTTTGGGTCTTGTCCATCACATCATTCTCCTAACGATGTGATCCCATTACCAAATGACATCTCATGTCCATGACTAGGAAACCATAGCCATCTTTGATTAACGAGCTAGTCTATTAGAGGCATACCAGGGACATGGTGTTGTCTATGTATCCACACATGTATCTGAGTTTCCGATCAACACAATTATAACATGGATAATAAACGATTATCATGAAAAAGGAAATATGATAATAACTAATTTATTATTACCTCTAGGGCATATTTCAAATAGACTCCCACTTGCACTATAGTCAATAATCTAGTTCACATAACCATGTGATTCGCATTGTTATGAATCTAACACCCAATGAGTTCTGGGGCTCGATCATGCTTTCCACGTTAGAGAGTTCTTATAGTCAACGGGTCTGCGACATTCAGATCCGTGTGTACTTTGCAAATCTCCATGTCAAACTGTAAACACTGCTACCACACTCCGCTTGGTACTATTCCAAATGGCTGCTCCACTATACATATCCAGATTGCTACCACGAGCCTTCCGGATTGGTGTTAAAGCTTGCATTGACGTAACTCTTTACGACGAACTCTTAATCACATCCATAATCGAGAAACATCTCCTTACTCTTTTAGTTACTAAGGATAATCTTGACCGTTGTCCAGTGATCCATTCCTGGATCACTCTTGTACCCCTTGATGGACTCATGGAAAGGCACACACAGGTGCGGGACACAACATGGCATACTATACAGAGCCTATGGCTAAGGCATAAGGGACAACATTCGTCCTTTCTCTTTCTTCTTCCGTGATCGAGCTTTGAGTCTCACTCAACTTCACACCTTACAAATCAGGCGAGTACTCTTTCTCTAACTAATCCATTTTGAACTCTTTCAAAATCTTGTCAAGGTATGTACTCATTGAAAGTCTCATCAAACATCTTGATCTATCTCTATAGATCTTGATGCTCAACAATTAGGTAGCTTTATCCAGGTCTTCCTTTGAAAATCACTTTTCAAACCACCGTTTATGCTTTCCAGTAATTCTACATTATTTCCGATCAACAATATGTCATCCACATATACTTATCGAAAATTCTATAGTGCTCCCACTCACTTTATTGTAAATACAAGTTTCTCATAAACTTTGTATGGACTCAAAAACTTTGATCACCTCATCAAAGTGTATATTCCAACTCCAAGATGCTTGCTTCAGTCCATAGACGGATCACTGAAGCTTGCTCACCTTTAGCATCCTTAGGACTGACAAAACCTTCTGGTTGTATCACATACAACTTTTCCTCAAGTAAACTGCTAAGGAAACGGTGTTTTGTCATCCATCTGCCAGATTTCATAATTGAAAAATGCAGCAACTGCTAACATAATTCCAACAGACTTTAGCATCACTACGAGTGAGAAAGTCTCATCGCAGTCAACTCTTTGAACTTGTTGGAAACTTCTTTGTGACAAGTCGAGCTTTATAAATGGTGACATCTATCTTCATTTTAAAGGTCCATTTGTACTCGACGACCTGCCGTCCAACAAGCAAGTCTACCAAAGTCTATACTTGGTTTTCGTACATGGATCCGTTCTTGGATTTCATGGCCTCTACCCATTTGTCGGAATCCGGACCCATCATCGCTTCTCCATAGCTCGTAAGTTCATCGTTCTCCAACAACATGACTTCCAAGACATGGTTGTCGTACCGCTGAGAAGAAGTACATATCCTTGTCGACCTACGAGGTTCGATAGTAACTTGATCCGAAGCTTCATGATCATCATCATTAACTTCCTCTTCAACTAACGTAGGCTTCACACGAACATCTTCCTGCGCTGCGCTACTCTCTGGTTGAACAAAGGTTCAATAACCTCATCAAGTTCTATCTTCCTCCCACTCAATTCTTTCGAGAGAAACTCTTTCTTGAGAAAGGATCTGTTTTAGCAACAAACACTTTATGCTCGGATCTGAGATAGAAGGTTTACCCAACTGTTCTTAGGGTATTCTATGAAGATGCATTTGTCCGCTTTGGGTTCGAGCTCATTAGGTCAAAACATTTTTCCACACAAGCGTCGCAGCCCCAAACATTAAGAAATGATAGCTTGGGTTTCTATCAAACCCTAATTCACATGGTGTCATCTCAACGGATTTAGATGGTGCCCTATTTCAAGTGAATGTAGTTGTCTCTAATGCGTAACACCAGAATTATAATAGCAAAACGATAAGAGACATCATAGCACGCACCATATCCAGTAGAGCACGACTATGATATACGGACACACCATCACACTATGGTGTTCCACGTGGCATGAGTTGTGAAACAATTTTCACATTGTCTAAATTTGTATGCCAAACTCGTAACTCAGATATTAACCTCCATGATCATATTGCAGACATCTTCTTGTCACGATGATCTTTAAACTTCACTCTGAATTTGCCTGAACCTTTCAAACGATTCAGACTAGTGTTTCGTGAAGTAAACATATACTATATCTACTCAAATAAACAGCGAAGGTAAGAAAATAACGATACCCACCGCACGCTACAAGACTCATTGGATTGCATACATCAACATGTATCATTTCCAATAAATCACTTGCCCGCTCCATCAAACCAGAAAATGGGGTCCTTAGTCATCTTGACCAAGAGGCATGGTTCGCATGTCTCAACCGATTCGAAATCGAATGAGTCCAAAGATCCATCAGCATGGAGTTTCTTCATGCGTTTTATACCAATATGACATTTAGCGGTAGTGCCACAAATATGTGGTACTATCATTATTAACTTTGTATGTTTGAGCATCAATGTTATGAACATGTGTATTACTACGATCAAGATCTAACAAACCATTCTCATTGGGTGCATGACCATTGAAGGTATTATTCATGTAAACATAATAACCATTATTCTCTAACTTAAATGAATAACCGTGTTGCAATAAACACGATCTAATCACGTTCATGCTCAACGCAATACACCAAATAACATTTATTTAGGTTCGTCGCTAATCCCGAAGGTAGAGAGAGCGTGCGATGTTGATCACATCAACCTTGAAAACATTTCCAACACACATAGTTACCTCACCCTTAGCTAGTTCTCCATTCATTCCGTAGCTTTTATTTCGAGTTACTAACATTTAGCAACCGAACTGGTATCCAATACCCAGGTACTACTAGGAGTACTAGCAAGGTACACATCAATAACACGTATATCAAATATACTTTTGTTGACGTTGCCAGCCTTCTTATCTACCAAGTATCTAGGGTTGTTCTGCTTCAGCGACTGCTCTCCGCATAATCGAAGCACTTAGGCTCGGGTTTGGGTTCAACTTTGGGTTGCTTCACTGGAGCAGCAACTGTCTTGCCATCCATGAAGTTTCCCTCCTTTCCCTTGCCCTTCTCGAATCTAGTGGTTTCTACTAACCATCAACACTTGACGCTCCTTCTTGATTTCGACCTTCATAGTGTCAAACATCATGAATAGCTCAGGGATCATTATTTCTATCCCTGGTATTTTATAGTTCATCACCAAGTTCTAGTAGCTTAGTGACAGTGACTTGGAGAACTATATTAATCACTATCTTATATGGAAGATTAACTCCCACTCGATTCAAGCGATTGTAGCACCCAGACAATCTAAGCACATGCTCAACAATTGAGCTATTCTCCTTCATCTAGCAGACAAAGAATCTTGTTGCAGATCTCATATCTCGCAACACGGGCACGAGCCTGGGATCCTAATTTCAGCTCTTAGAACATCTCATATATTCCATGACGTTCAAAATTTTTTGGAGCCTCAATTCTAAGCCGTAATGCATGATGCACTAAACATCAAGTAGTCATCAGAACGTGCCTGGCAGATGTTCACAACATCTATAAACGACACTAGAGGGGTTGGCGCACCGAGCAGTGCATTGAGGACATAAGCCTTTTGTGTAGCAATGAGGAAAATCCTCAGATCACGGAGCCAGTCCGCAATATTGCTACCATCATCTTTCAACTCTATTTCTCTAGGAACATATAAAAATTCAAGGGAGCTACAACGTGAGCTAGTAATCTACAACATAATTTTGCAAAGACACTACTGACTATGTTCATGATAATGAGTTCAATTAATCATATTACTTAAGAACTCCCACTCAAATTGACATCCCTCCGGTCATTCGAGTGATACATGATCCAAATTCACCAACTCAAGTCCGATCATCACGTGAGTTGAGGTGGTTTCAATGGTGAACATCATCATGTTGATCATATCTACTATATGACTCATGTTTGACCTTTCGGTCTCTTGTGTTCCGAGGCCATGTCTGTACATGCTAGGCTCGTCAAGTTTAACCCGAGTATTCTACATGTGCAACACTGGCTTGCACCCGTTGTATGTGAACGTAGAGTCTATCACACCCGATCATCACGTGGTGTCTCGACACGACGAACTTTCGCAACGGTGCACACTTGGGGAGACATAATTTATCTTGAAATTAAAGTGAGGGATAACCTTATAATGCTACCGTCGTCCTAAGCAAAACAAGGTGCATAAAAGGATTAACATCACATGTAAATCATAAGTGACATGATATGGCCATGAACTTGTGCTTTTGATCTCCATCTTGAAAGCACAGGCATGATCTCCATCATCACCGGCATGACACCATGATCTCCATCATCTTGATCTCCATCAACGTGTCGCCATCGGGGTTGTTGCGCCCAACATGCTTCTACTACTATTGCTACCGTTTAGCGATAAAGTAAAGCATTACATAGCGCTTAATGATTGACACGCAGGTCATACAATAATTAAAGACAACCCTATGGCTCCTGCCAGTTGCTGTACTCATTGACATGCGAGTCGTGATATTCTATACAAAACATGATCATCTCATACATCACATATATCTCATCATGTAATTGGCCATATCACATCACAACATACCTTGCAAAAACAAGTTAGACGTCCTCTAATTGTTGTTGCATGTTTTACGTGGCTGCTATGGGTATCTACCAAGAACAATTCTCACCTGCGTATAAACCACAACGGTGATACATAAATTGCTTTTCAACCTTCTCAAGGACCGCCTTTGTCGAATCCGATCCAACTAAAGTAGGAGAAACAGCCACCCGCCAGCCATCTTTGTGCAACGAGGTTACACGTCAGTCGATGGAACCGGTCTCTCGTAAGCGTACGAGTAAGGTTGGTCCGGGTCGCTTCATCCCACAATACCGCTGAACCAAAACACGACCAAGGGAGGAAGCAATCTAAGAATCAATGCCCACAAACTCTTTGTGTTCTACTCGAGATCTCATCTACACATAGACCTAGCTCTGATACCACTGTTGGGGAACGTTGCATGGGAAACAAAAAATTTCCTACGCACATGCAAGATCTATCCATGGTGATGAGCATCTACGAGAGGGAGAGTGGATCTACATACCCTTGTACATCGCTAAGCGGGAAGCGTTAAGAAACGTGGTTGGTGTAGTCGAACGTCTTCGTGATCCAAATCGCCGAGCGTCCCGCGATCTCATCACGATCCGTCCCGTGATCCAATTACGATCCGTCCCGTGAACTCATCACGATCCATCTCGCGATCTTGATCACGGTCCTTCCGATCTAGCGCCGAACGGACGGCACCTCCGCGTTCAGCACACGTACAACTTGATGACGATCTCCGCCTTCTTGATCTAGCAAGAGTAAGCGGAGAGGTAGAAGAGTACCCCGGCAGCGTGACGGTGCTGCGGCAATGGTGTGGAGCAATTCCGGTAGGGCTTCGCCTAAGCACTGCATAAAACCGATCTAGAGGAGAAACTATGCACAATAGGAACGGGTAGCACGTGGCTGAAAATGTTGTGCCAAAACCCTAAAACCCTCTAGTATATATAGGAGGAGAGGAGGAGGAGGCTTGGCTCCCAAGGAGCCATCCCTTGGGTCGGCCGAACCAGGAGGGAGGAGTCTTCCTCCTCCACTCCTAGTAGGATTAGGACTCCTTCCTAATTTAGCCCTTTTGCCTTTTTGCACCTTTTTCCTGTTGGGCTTTTTCTTCCCAGCCGCATGGGACCTTTGTGGGACTTCCTCCATCCCACTAAGGGCTGCTATTCATCCTCCCATAGCCCATGTAGCCTCCCACATCCCACTAAGGACCTTTCTTGAGAATTCCCCTCCCGATGGTCTCCCGGTACACTATCGGCACTCCCGGTACACTATCGATGAGCCCGAAACTTTTCCGGCGACCAAAATAGGACTTCCTATATATCAATCTTTACCTTAGGACCATTCTGGAGCTCCTTGTGACATCCGGGATCTCATCCGGGACTCCGAAAAACCTTTGGTAACCACCATACATAACTCTATACTACCGAAACGTCACCGAACCTTAAGTGTGCAGACCCTGCGGGTTCGAGAACTATGTAGACATGACCGAGACACCTCTACGGTCAATAACCAATAGCGGGACCTGGATGCCCATATTGGTTCCTACATATTCTATGAAGATCTTTATCGGTCGAACCTCTATGTCAAGGATTCTGTTAATCCCGTATGATGTTCCCTTTGTTCTTCGGTATGTTACTTGCCCGAGATTCGATCGTCGGTATCTCCATACCTAGTTCAACCTCGTTACCAAAAAGTCTCTTTACTTGTTCCGTAATACAAGATCGCATGAATAACACTTAGTCACATTGCTTGCAAGGCATATTGTGATGTTGTATTACCCAAGTGGGTCTTGAGATACCTCTCCGTCACACGGAGTAACAAATCCCAGTATTGATCCATGCCAACCCAACAAACAGCCTCAGAGATACCTGTAGAGCACCTTTATAGTCACCCAATTATGTTGCGACATTTGATGCACACAAGGTACTCTTCCGGTGTCAGTGAGTTGCATGATCTCATGGTCATAGGAACATATACTTGACATGCAGAAAATAGTAGCAATAAACTGACACGATGATATGCTACGTTTGTAGTTTGGGTCTTGTCCATCACATCATTCTCCTAATGATGTGATCCCGTTACCAAATGACATCTCATGTCCATGACTAGGAAACCATATCCATCGTTGATCAATGAGCTAGTCTATTAGAGGCATACTAGGGACATGGTGTTGTCTATGTATCCACAGATGTATCTGAGTTTCCGATCAACACAATTATAGCATGGATAATAAAAGATTATCATGAAAAGAAATATGATAATAACTAATTTATTATTGCCTCTAGGGCATATTTCCAACAAATTTCTATGATAATGATCGTCCTTGCTTTTTATGATGTAAGTATCATCACAATAATTATCATAACTAGTGACTTGGTTCTCATCATAATGAATTCAAACCTCTTCCAAGATAGTGGAATCACTACTAAATAAAGTCACGACCTCTCCAAATCCACTTTTATCATTAATTCTTTATAATAAGATTCAACACCCTAAAAAATAGTGGGATAATAATCATTTAAAGTTGACACTCTTCCAAACCCACTTTTCATAAAAATTGCAATCATCATAAATAGGAGTAATGCAATCATCATAACCAATTTAATCACTTAAAGTAGGTGAAAGTGCATTATATCGACTAGAGGGGGGTGAATAGGCGATTTTTCCAAATTCATCACTTGAGGAATTTCAACTTGAGGAATTTGAAATGTGATGAATAACTAGCAGCGGATTAAGTACTCAAGTGGATGAGGAACATAGCGACAACATAGTCATCATGATGAAATGTAACATGCATAGATGACAAGTAGCGTGATACACAATAAGCAGGTGAGGAACAAGGTAACTTGAGGAATTTGAGGTGAGGAAATTGTGAAAGTCTTCAGTCAAATTCTTCAAACAGTAACGATCAATTTCATCAACAAGTATGCGAGGAATAGAGGGATTGAGGAAATAGAACCAGGTAGCTCGATGAAGACAATGGTTTGATGACCCAGTTCCAACTACTGTGATAGTCGTACGTCTGGTTTGGAGCGGCCTGGTATTTAAACCAGAGGACACACAGTCCCAGGACAAATAGTCCTTACCGTATTCTCCTTGAGCTAAGGTCACAAAGTCCTTGCCCAACACTCGTGGTAAGTCTTCAGGGTAGACTTCCAAAACCCTCACAAACTGGTCACCCTGCGATCCACAATTTACTGCTGGATGCTCTAGACCAAGGTCACTCCATGATCCCCAATTGACTGCAGGATGCACTAGATCATGACGCCTAACTGTCTGGAGGATACACAGTCCTCAAAGGTAACAAGCGTCGGTTCCACACAGGAACAATTTCTTTAGTGATGCTCAATCACTTTGGGTTTGGTGGTTTGGGTTTTTCCTCACAGATGATTTTCTCTCAAAGTCCTTGGAGGATGGGTTGCACTCAATTTGACAAGTGTCAGTCCTTTATCGGAGCAGCCAACAAACTAGTCGTTGTGGGGGGTGGCTATTTATAGCCAGGGTGCAACCTCACATGGTAAGACATAAATGCCCCCAATGATATGACTGTTATGTGGAGTGATGATTGGGGACAGCTAACGCTAAGTACAACAACGGTCAGAATTTCGAACCATGAACGTCCTCAGGCTTATCATGTTCCTCACTTGTAGGCAATTCGCACCGGCGAAATCCTAACTCCTCAGGCAGATCAATTTCATCAGAGACCAGAAGAACATCATCTCTGTCACTAAAGAACTTGATTGAACTGCAAGAGATTTCCAAAGGCTTCACTCGAAGTATTTGATAGGTTGAGGCTTTTGGAGTTGAGCATTAGTTGGAAATTTTCCTTACTATTACCTCGGCCCCCTTTAATAATATGGTGTTTCCTATGAATCAAAGAAAGGAAATGAAACTATGAAAAGAAAACTCTTCACGCTTCATAGTCCTCGTTCATATCTTCAAGTCACACCAACTTCTTCATTTTCAAAGTCTTCAGGGAATACCAAAGTCTTCACCAAAGTCTTCAGTTGAAGACATACATTTTTAGGGGTCGGTAATCTCCGAATATATCAAACTCCTCATTGACTTATAGAGCATGTGTACACTCACAAACACATTAGTTCCTTAACCTATAAGTCTTCAATACACCAAAATAACTAAGGGGCAATAGATGCACTTACAATCTCCCCCTTTTTGGTTATTGATGACAAATAGGTTAAGTTTTCAATGGGGATGATACTATGAAGTGAAAATACTGAGTTTGAGGAATTTGATTGCAAGATATAGAAGAACTCCCCCTGAAGATGTGCATATTTGCGGAATTTGCTTGGGACTGCAAATTCACATGGCAGGTTAAAAACATGGAGAACTCCCCCTATATCTTGTAATTCATACACGCATTTAACATATGATATGAAGAATTTGAAATGCATGATGAAAATGGTGTCTGATGAAATTCAGCATGCATGCATTAAGGTGCTTGAGGAAATAAGCATGCGGAAAGCAGTTCAAAAGAGTCAGACTACCATCAGACTTAAGTTTACAACTCAACCAACAAAAGCTTCAGAAGAGCGAGAGTTGTAACTTAAACAAAAGACATAGGCCATATGTAGAGACCCGCTTGAAGAATAACTCAAATTTTCTCCCCCTTTGTCATCGAAGACCAAAAGGGACGAAACAGTGAGGACTAACGCCCCTGAAGAATTTCATCTTGTTGGCGAAGGAGCGATAACGGTGTTAGGGTCGTTTGTCGATGCAGGGCCTGCCGCAGTGTCGTGAATGTCCTCAGCTTCATCCGTCTCACGCGATGAAGAATATGAACTTGTAACGATCAAAGGAACTTGAACCTTCTTGAATTTCTTCTGACGAGGATGAGACCAGTCGAAGTTTTGCTGAAAGTCCATGTCCTTGAGTTCCTCAGGAGTCTTGAGGTGTGCGAGAATGGCCCATGCGCGATCGAAGATTTCATGCACATAGTAGTGATTTTTCCTCACAGAGTTCTGCGTCATAGTTCTGTTTTGTAAAATGGAAGCCAACTAATGCTTTACCCACTTGTGATTGTGATCAACCTTCTGATGAAGACTTATGAGAAGCTCACGATTAGTCATCACACGAGGAGCAGACTCTTGAGGCTTTTGCCCTAAGGCCTTTGCTTCAGAATCCTAAGTTGTCGTGTCATCATTGGTGGAGAAAGATGCAGCTTTGAGAAACTAACCATCCAATGGACAAGTGCCTTCATCAATGACAGCCTTGCCTTTTCCTTGAACTGAGGCAATTATGCTCTTGAGGACTTAAATCGGGGGCAAGAAGCCGAAATGATTCTGGAAGCCTGCCTTAAAGGGAACTCAAGACCTTGATCTGATGAACTTCATGATCCAGGGAGCATAAGGCTTCAGTTCAAATGGGGCTAGTGCTGCATTCGCCAATGTCCTCATGAAGAAATGATGGAAGTTGATGGGAATCCCATGATAATGTTGAATAGCATGTTCTTCATGACTCCCTCCACTTCTTCTTCTTCAGAGTTGTGGCCCTTCTGAGGACATAGGGTATTTGTGAGAATGCGGTAGACTGTCCTGGGCACATAGAGCAAATCCTTCACTAGGAAGGTTGTTCTTTGAGGTTTTCCAGGAGCTAACGGCTTCATCAGCACATGCATCAGTTGGGGGGTAGAGCAGGTTCATCAAACAGGCAGCGTGCTTCTTCTGAAGGAATTGGGGCAGGGACTGACCAAAGCATTTCAGATGCTGGAGCAGTGAAGTGAGTAGATGCGGTCATCCAATCCAAGATCCAGGAG
The DNA here is from genome assembly GCA_022496015.1 of Hordeum marinum. NCBI lineage: Eukaryota > Viridiplantae > Streptophyta > Magnoliopsida > Poales > Poaceae > Hordeum > Hordeum marinum. The sequence goes on from CM039674.1 coordinate 150,572,805, forward strand.
TTGATGTCAGAGGCATCACCTGTGATGTGAAGTGTGGCATAGAATTGAAGAATTATCTATTCATTCTAATCGCAGATGTCCACACAGAAAGGAAGAAGTCCTACATCATGAAGAATTGGGAGCACTGGCGTGAAGGATGCAATTGTTTCCATATCAGCATGAGGAATTTGATGGTGCTCGAAGACTTTCTTCTTGTCAAACAGAACTGATGCATAGTAATTCATCTGAGTTGGAGTCCAGAATCTTGTGCGGCCGGCCCTTGTTGAGTCATATGGATTAGGGCCGGTGAAGTAAATGTGCTCATCAAAGAAATTGGACTTGAGGAATTTGGGGCACTTCGAGCCTTTGAATGGCATCCTCAGCTTCGGCTAAAGGTTTGGCTTGAAGCGGCCCTTAATCTCCTTAGGCATAGGAGGAATTTCTTCATACTAAGGAATTTGCTGAGCAGTTTCCTCAGTGGCAGTTGGAGCAGCGATGTCATCAGCTGGTGTAGCTAGAATTTCTTCAGTGGCTGGAGCGGCCATGTCATCAAATCCTTAGTGAATTTCTTCAGTCTGGCCTAGGGACTGAGGAATCTATGATAGACGAGTGGTCAGTGGGGAATTTGGGTGTGCGGCTTCCCAATATTCATAATTTATGACAGGAGTTGTATTGCCAATTTCCACATCCTCATCAATTTCTTCAACACCGGCCTCTTCAGCGGTCAATTGAGGCTGGGGCCTTTGAGCTTGAGGAATCTTCTATGATGATTTTCAAGTTGAAGAATTTGACTTCACAGCAGATTTCTTTGCCATAGATTTCTTCAGAGCAATTGCAAAGGCTCTGGCAGTGGCTGCAGTAGCAGAGTCCTCTTTAAATTTCCTCACAGCGGCTTCGGATTCCCTTTGAAGTTTGTGTTGACGCTTTGCCCACTCAGCTGGAAAGTCTTCACCGCGAGCAACACTTGTGGGATCAGCCTCTTGATCATCAGCAAGAGGAGCCCTATTGCAAGGGGGTTTGAGTGCGAATTTCTTCATATACTTGGGAGTGACATAGCGATATTCTTTCCATTCCCTCACCCACCTCCGTTCAATCCTCTGAATTCTGATTTTCCTCTGTTCTTTTGTCTCTCTGACATGTATGGACTCATCTGGTGTACAGTAACCACCATACAAAGGTTCAGGTATCTCAAAAGCAGTATTCTGTTCAGCTTTCTTTCCACCTTTCTGTGGCTTCTTCCCATCAGCCATTTTCTTCAGCTGAGGATTTTGAACTCTTGAAGATTCTAAAGAAGTACACAATTTTTCCTCAAGAAATGCTGCAAATGAGTTAAGTTGATGAGAATCTAGTGATTCATATGCGGACATGTTTGTACCTGTGAACAAAGTATAGGTGCGAGGAATTTGAAGAGGTCATATGCATTCTCAGAAGTTGTTCAATAAAATCAAGAGTGAGGAATTTGAACATGGGTGTCTTGAGGAATTTCACTAAGTGTTCTTTGTCTTAGGTGCCAGAGTTGTGCAAATTTTTAGGATTCACACAATTGAGGAATCTTGAAAAAGATCATAACTTAGGGGAAAACATCAAGTGTATGAATATGTAAGGTGATTTAGAATGAGATTCTTGAAGAATAAACACCTTTGAGAAAATTGAGGAATCTTGAAGATCAAACAAGGGTAGTAAAAATAGATTTTAGTTACCCTGATGAAGAACACCACAAACTATTGAGATGGGATTGAGGAAGTTTGTCAGTCCAGATCTCCCACGCCCTAGCTCGGTAGAGGGAGACAGCTACAGCGGCGGCAGGATGAAGACTTCCGCAGCCGATGCGAGTACGACGACGGCGAGGTCGAGGCAGTGAAGCTCTTCCACACCGGCAGCGATGATTTTAGCAGCGGCGCTAGGTCGGAGCTCGGGAGAGAGTAGGAGTGAGGAGTAACCGAGCACAGTGAAAGGGAAGGGGTATTTATAGCGGAGGTGAAAACCAATCTATCCAAAGATTTTGGACCAGATTGCCCCTGACCCTTGCTCTCCACACGACATGTGTCACCCACGTTCTGAGTAGTGGCGATAGTGGGGGGTCGTGTGTTATCCAGTCGTGGGAATCGGAACCGTTTGAGTGGGAAACGCCGAAAATTTTGATAATGAAAATTTTAAAGTTTCCGTTCGCAAATTCTTCAGCTGTCAAGGACACAGTGAAGACTTTGAACGAGTTTCAAAGTAGAACACATAAGAAGAATTTGTGAACAGACTGGGTTGAGTTTAGCATAGAGGGGAAAAAGGTTCCGATCACATTCACTTAGATGAAAATCAACTTGAAGAATTAGCAATAAGTGAATGATGTTGAGGACATTGAAAACTCAAATATATATGTATATACTCAATGAAAATCATGAGTTTCATAGTTTGGAGAATTTGAAAAGTTGAGGAATTTGAAAAGTTGAGGAATTTGAAAATTTGAAGAATTTGCAACATGACGAAAAACTCAACTTTCAAGAATTTCAACTGCTGTTCGTGGCGTGACCCACCGTATAAGAATGATGACTACAGACACCGCATGCAATTGTCGTAGGGTTCTGAGAGTCAAATTCTTCATTAATTTCTTCACACTTAGACGGTTATTCTTCATTGATTGAAGAAAAACGTTACTTTGTGTGTTGCACATCTAAGTTATCAATTTTGCATAAGTGTTAGGATGTGTGTCCTTTTTCAAAGAACATTCAAAGATTCTAAGATATTTAGCTCACACCGCAACTTGCAAAATTTATTTTCATCCAAGGGCTTTGTGAAGATGTGGGCCAGTTGTTCTTCAGTAGGGATGTGGTCGATGGTGATGTCGCCCTTGAGTACATGATCTCGAAGAAAGTGATGATGAATCTGGATGTGCTTGGTCTTGGAATGCTGAAATGGGTTGTAAGAAATCTTGATAACACTCTCATTGTCGCAGTAGAGAGGCACATTCTTCAACTTGATGTCATAGTCTTTGAGGGTTTGCTTCATCCACAGCAATTGAGCGCAACTTGAACCAATAGCAATGTACTCAGCTTCAGTAGTAGATAGTGACACACAGTTCTGCTTCTTTGAGGACCAGCAGACTAAGGATCGTCCGAGGAAATGGCATGTGCCTGAGTTTGACTTCCAATCCACAGATCTCCTGCATAGTCAGCATCAGAGTATCCGACGAGGTGAAGATTTGAGCCCTCGGGATACCATAATCCAAGCGTTGGTGTGTGAGCTAAGTATTGAAGAATATGTTTCATAGCCTTATGGTGTGATTCCTTCGGTGTTGCTTGGAATCGGGCACACATGCAAACACTCAGCATAATATCAGGCCTAGATGCATATTGATACAATAATGAGCCAATCATGGAGCGATATACCTTCTAATCGAAATGTTTACCATTTTCGTCAGTGCGGAGGCGGCCTTTTGAAGGCATTGGAGTTTTGTCGCCTTTGCCATCTTGCATGTCAAATTTCCTCAAAACATCCTGGAGGTATTTCTCTAGAGATATGAAGATGCCATTGTCTTGCTGACGAATTTGAAGACCTAAGAAGAATTTCAACTCTCCCATCATAGACATTTGATATTCTTCACTCATCATATAGGCAAATTCATCATTGCATCATTTGTCAATACAGCCAAAGATAATATCGTCTACGTATATTTGGCATATGAACAGTTCATTGTCATAGGATTTTGTGAAAAGAGTTGGGTCGAGTGAACCGGGTTTGAAGCCTTTCTTCATGAGGAATTCCTTTAGAGTGTCGTACCATGCGTGAGGGGCCTACTTGAGGCCATAGAGGGCCTTGTTGAGTCTGAAGACTTTGTCAGGATGCGTAGGGTCTTCAAAACCTGGGGGTTGAGCAACATATACTTCTTCCTCAAGGTTACCATTGAGGAATGCACTTTGCACATCCATTTGATATAAGATAATATCATGATGGTTAGCATCAGCAAGCAATATGCGAATAGCTTCAAGTCAAGCAACATGTGCAGAAGTTTCATCAAAGTCAATTCCTTCAACCTGTGTGTAGCCTTGAGCTACAAGACGAGCCTTATTCCTCACCACAAGACCATTTTCATCTTGTTTGTTTCGGTAGATCCACTTGGTACCTATGATGTTATGCTTGCGTGGATCTGGCCGTTTGACAAGTTCCCACACGTTGTTGAGCTTGAATTGATGCAATTCCTCTTCCATAGCTTGAATCCACTCAGCCTCCCTGAAAGCTTCATCAACTTTGGTGGGCTCTATGATAGAGACAAATTCAAAGTGCCCACTAAAGTTAGTCAAATGTGAAGCTCTCGAGCGACTGAGGGGACCTGGTGCATTGATGTCATCAATGATTTTGTCAATCTGCACTTCATTTGTAACTCTTGGGTGAGCAGGTTCACGTGACTGAGGTTTTTCTTCAGGTGTATAAACATGAATGTCTTCATTCGTTGGAATGACTTGCTCAGTGGGTATGACATCTTCAGTAGCCTTCAGCTTAATGGATTCCTCAGGAGATTGTTCATCTAACACAGAAGGCAGGTGCTCTCTTTACGAGCCATCAGTTTCATCGAACCGCACATCTAAAGTTTCAAAAACCTTGTGGTGGTAACTGTTGAAGACTCTGTAGGTGTGCGAGTCCTTTCTGTAACCAAGCATAATACCTTCATGTGTTTTCGGTGCAAATTTAGAACTATGGTGAGGATCTCTAATCTAGCATTTTGGACCAAAGACTTTGAGATAACTTACATTGGGTTTCTTGCCAGTCATATGTTCATAGGAAGTCTTCTTGAAGAATTTGTGAAGATATACCCTGTTGATGATGTGGCATGCAGTATCAATTGCCTCAGGCCAGAAGCGGCGAGGAGTCTTGTATTCATCAAGCATGGTGTGAGCCATATCAACAAGAGTCATGTTCTTGCGCTCCACGATGTCGTTCTGCTGAGGAGTATAAGGGGCAGATAACTCATGAGTAATACCAAGTTCATCAAGATATTCATCAAGATTTGTGTTCTTGAACTCAGTCCCTTTATCACTCCTAAAATGCTTGATCTTGACGCCGAAGTTGGTGGAGGCCCTTGAAGAAAATCGTCTGAAGACATCCTACACTTCATACTTGTATACAATAATATGCACCCAAGTGTAATGAGAGTAATCATCAACAATGAAAAAGCAATACTGTTGGGGATATACCCTGCAGTATGACCTGGCCTGGCGACTCACAAGAGACCTGGTCAATACATGACATTTTATTAATGACCCGGCAGGCGGGTCGCAGGACGACCAGGCCCAAGACCCCGCGTGTAAGCCGGGGCCAGGCGGCTCACAAGAGAAGGCCCAAAGAGAGAAAGACTCCCTGCCGAAGGAAACACGGCCCGTATTAGGATTCTAGAGAGACTAGTCCTACTCCTACTCCTAGTAGAACTCTATTTGTAAATCTACCCTCTCCACTTATATAAGGAGGGCTAGAGCACCCCTAGAGGGACAGATTCACAAGTCCACAAGTTGAGACAGACACAAAAGATTAGAGATAGACAAATTAGAGGCTCTCGTGATTAGAGGTAGCAAAACAGCACCCTTGTCACTGAGAGATCTTCTTCATCATCAGTACCAGACAAGCAGGACGTAGGCTTTTACCTCCATCGGAGGGACCGAACCTGGGTAAACTTCGCGTCTCTCGATTCCGATCAACCCCTTCACGCCGCCACATAGTTGTGTTTCTGCCCCGAACCTAATTCCGTTCACCCGAACATCAGCCGTGACAAATCCACGACAGTTGGCGCCCACCGTGGGGCCAGGGCACGGTGACGTTGTGTTCTCGAAGGGATCTCTTTAGGGATTGAGAAATTCGTGATGATCGGATGAAGAAGAGTCTGCACGGATCAATCACGCAGGATATCCCAACATGGAACAACCACGTACAGGGCCGAAATTTATCAAGTCATGAATCACCAAACTCTCCGCGACCAACCGGGTTAATTGTTTCAGCTGGCCAACACTGGAGCTGGCCTACAAGATTAGATCGAGACGAGTTAAGGTTTCACAGTCGTACATCGCTCCAAGTTGATTCGGCAAGATCCAAGTCGTCGAGACGAGACCATCAAGAATTTCTGTTGCAATCTCGATCTATGTGATGACCGTGTCCGAGTCTTACTATGTTTTTCTCGTCCACGTGCAACATCGGGGGTCCAATCAAGGCGGCGAGAACAAGCTCAATCCACCAAGGGATATGTTTGTGTTGCTCTTCTTCACATCATTAGACCAGGTGTTAATAGAGTTGATGTTGCCTGCGGCTGCTCGTTTCAAGTTCCAAGGAAATCTCCACCACTACATATCGAATTTGCAATCCAGCAGACATTAACCATGAAGTGGTCGTATGATGCTAATTGAGCAAAGTCGAACTCAGTTACAGGATAGTACAAGTTGGATATGTTCACGTGAAGGCCAAAGGGACAGAATACTTCAGATTTTTTCCTTTACATGGCTGCATGCACGTGAGGAAGGCGGCCAGAAAACAAAAAAGATCAAACGTACACAGCCAACCCATCTCGGTCGTGACTTAGTCTCCGCTCGGCCCTGCCGCAGCATCCGCCTTTGTGCCATGACTACCGCGCTCAACCCTGTTGCTGTGTCTCTATGCTAGGCCCGCACCGCCAGCTCCTCACCCACCGCGAGCCGTTCCGAACCTGTCCCCACCGTAGCGTTGGATGAGCTGCCGTGGCCTCTCCTCAGCCGCATCGGCTCCGTCTCGCCCTGCGCTACGGTACGAGCCACCGGTGTTGCCTCCACCTCTGCTCTGGCCATGGCTCCCCTTTGCCTCTGTCGTCTGCACTATGAGCCGCCAGACCGTTTCCATGGCTGCGCCTGCCCATTGGTTCACCATGCCTGTTCGCCATGAGCCGTCCTCGTCGCGCTGATCGCCGGCTCGCCGTCCCGCCGACATCATGGCCGTGCCGTCGCCGCGGCATTCACCTCTGCCGTGGCTGCGCCTCACTGGAGATGAGGTCGACTAGCCGGCATGTGCACGAACCGGCCTCCACTTCGTCCTTGAGCCGCCGCTCCTGCGGTCCGGTCTACATCAAGTCGCCTCCACGCCGCTCCTACTGTGCCTGTGAAGCATGCCCCGCGCTGCTACACAAGACACCGCTGGTACCCTGCTCACTCACACGGGATTTTAGTACGAGCCACTACCGTGAGCCGCCACTGGCAATACGCCTCAGACCGCCTCTGCTCTGAGCTCTCCAGCTGCCAGTTGCGCCTCCAACCGCCTCTGCTCTGAGCTGCCCCGGGGCCGGTCCCCCGTTGCTGCAACCCGCCGCTTCCAAAACTAATGGATGTGAAGTTGCACATGAGGCCTAATATTACTACCAGCAATACTCTTCAAAACAAGACCAGCAGAAGAACAACTGCGCCTTGGCTCTACGTTTGAGTTCATCTGAGAAAAACAAACACAGGCCACGTGGGTACTGATGCTGCATCAGCCAGACGTAAATATATTGTCCCAGCATTATTCAGCACCAGCGTCTGCGTTTGTCTCATAAAAAAATAGGTGATATTTATCCTATCGATTTTTGGTATATTTTCCATCTGAGCAAAAATTACTCTGTCTTTGTAATATTTTTCACACAGGATAATTACTCATTGCCAAAGTGGCACTATACCGCGGAAATGGAGGCGCACCAACATTATTTTCCACAGGTGGTCATCTGTGTCGAGTTATTCAATGGACTCGCGTGCCGGCTCAGAATGTCGCGGCCACCTCAAGCGTTTGTATCGGCATACAACGCCATGGCTATCTCTCGCCATCCGCGCCGGCTTACAACACCGTGGCTGTCTCTCGCGACTACGCCGGCTTACAACGCCATGGCCGTCTCTCGCGACCGCGCCGGCTTACAACGCCGCAACCGTCTCTCGCAACCACACCAGTTTACAACACTGTGGCCGTCTCTCACCATCCGCACTAGCTTACAATGCCGTGACGTCTTTCACAACAGCACCGACTTACAGTGTCGTGACTGGTTTCTACGTCTATATCAACATATCGGTGCAATGCTCGCCTATATGAGCCGCCCAATGGACGCAAGCAAGACACCACCCACAGTTTGATCTATATCAACATATCAGTGCAGTGCTCATCGATACGAGCCGCCCAATGGACAGGCGCACAAGTAGCCGCCATTACACTTTGGTTCACTTCAACAACCAGCCGAAACAAACCATCGACCAGATTATTGAAACAAATCATACGGGTCATCTATAACCCGCCACGGCCAACCTCAACTTTTAGTGGAGATTCACCTTTTTGAAGTCAACTTATGACTCGGGGGCTACAGACATGGCGAGACACATTTGGTCGCTTTTCAAAGAAGCACCCCGGGTCTTTGTAAGAGAAAACCCAATTATGGAGGCTATTACATTATTGGCGGAAGATTAAAACTTGCCCAAGAGGACGAACCGCTATGATGCGTCACTCAAACATGGGTGCCTGGATTTTTTGGATCATTATAAAGTCACTTGGAGTTTCTGCCATTTCTTCATACAAGATGGCGGCTTACAAGATGGCGACTTACAAGATGGTGCACAAGTTGATATCGTCAACAAGGTCATTACGGGGCTTCCCACCCACCGGGTGTAGCTTATCACACCCTATCGGTCGGCTCTCAAGCCAAATAGTTGACTTCGTCAACATGATCGTCCAGGGGGCTTCCCACCCACCGGGTGTAGCTTATCACACTCTATCGGTCGGCTCTTAAGCCAAACAGTTGACTCCGTGAACAAAGGTCACTTGGTCGCTTCCAACCCACTGGGTTTAGCTTACACACCCTCTTGATCGGCTCTTAAGCCAAACAGGGTTAAACCTGCATGTAAGCTGATGCTGCTCTGCTAGGTGACCCGCCAAACTCTTACCAGTTAATCTCGCCTAGAGACCTTGAGCCGGCTCAAAGATATTGACGGCCAATCTCCATAGAGACCCTGTAATGGTTAAGGTTAAAACGGCGATTGTTGTCACGTGAGGTCCGGCTTACAGAAAGCAAGGATATACTCTCCCATCTACTGCCGACTCTCCGCTATGTGGCCCGTTCGTACTCTTAGACAGTTAATCCTTGAGGACCCTGTACTGTTTAAGGTTAAACCGACGGATTTATGTCACGTGAGAGGCAGTTTTTGGGCTATCAGGGTACTCATGCCCTATCGTGTCTCTTCTGGGACGTCACACTTCCTTTCAGTTAATCTGGCTTAGAGACCCTGAGTCAGTTCAAAGAAATTGATGGCCAATCTCCATAGAGACCCTGTACCGCTAAGGAGTTTTAAGTGGTCGGTCAACCTAGTAGAACCGGCACATCAGTTGTTCAAAAAAATTCAAAAACAAATCAAGAAAGATATAACATCTCCGGGTTGTGCTTTTTTAAGCCGCCCTTACAACAATGCATAATATATTTTGTCTTATTTATTTTTGCAGATCTTATCTCTTAAGATGAGATGCCGTTAAGTATGATGAAAAACTTCTGCAAAGAACAAATGGATCTTTAATAGCCAACTTGGTTGGATCTTCATGGTTTATCATAACCAGCACTAAATGATTAGGGTTTTCAAGCCAGCTCGGAGAATTCATTATTTTTCAAGAGCCGCCCTATCAGGTATAATGTCGTGTCATCTGATTGACCGGTTCTCGGATTTCTTCAATTGTGCTCTGTAGTAATCTACAACACTCATTGATTTCTCCAATATATATTTTCCGGGTTGCACTGCAACCACGAGCAGCGATTTCATGTCAAAGACAAAGGAATTATTCCAGGATATACATTCCAGGTTATATTACAACCACGGTCAAGGATTCATTCAACGAATTATGGTGAGTCATATTATTCTTACATAGTCCCAAGTCGCCGTAGGCAGACGACCTATCCCTTGGGGGCTACACTATTCAAGTCTAGTTTATATCAAATATACAAGTCCCATGTCACTTCAAGCATGCACCATGGCACTTGGGGGCTAATGCAAGCCAGTTTCCAAATCATTACATTGTCGGCAAGACCCTATTATCTCAAGGAGATGAGCCGGAGTTTCTATATTTTTCTAAGTCCCAACCTAGTAATTCTTACTGACCTGGCACTTGCTACACTGCTTAGATCAAATTTTCTAAAGTCCCAAGTCGCCGCAGGCGTGCGACCTGGCACTTGGGGGCTACAGTATTCAGCTATTTAAACAGATTATATGGTTCAAATTGAAGACCCGGCCCATCACATACTAATGAGCCGACCCTTGGGGGCTACACTTGCCAAAGCTTTATAAGGTATAACACACTTACAAGTCCCAAGTTGCTGCACGCAAACAACCCGGCACTTGGGGGCTACACAGTCCAAAATATTATTGCAAAGCGCCAAGTTATCATGGATAATCTCAGAGCTTGGGGGCTACAGGTAATATGGATATATCGAAAACTTTGAGGAGAATTTTCAAGATGTTAATTATGGATTTTAGTTCTTAGACCCGGCGTCACCAACATTCATGACTCGGCATTATCAAAAGATCATAACCCGCCAGATTTTATATAGGCCGCCCTGCTTCACAATAATGGAAGTCCGGTTTTACATCAGATGGATTTTTATCCCAAAATTTTTATCAAGTCAGCTGGATTCTAGTTATTTGACCTGACGTTACATACGATAATGACCCGACATCATCAATGATTATGACCCGGCGGAGATGACCCGCCAAGAGTATTGGAAACCGACTCGATGGCATATGGGTGTTCTATTCTCAATATTTTTCAAAGGACGCTGACAAGCAAGACGATAATCAAGACGACTCATTCATATACAGAAAAGACCTGGATTTGTGAGGAGCCATTTCATCAGCCAGCCAAAGGAGCAAGCCGGTCACTTAACATATTTGCTATTCCTATTTCAGGAGGTTACCATGAATAAATTCAAGCTAACATGGGGGCTAATGTTGGGGATATACCCCATGGTATGACCCGGCCTGGCGACTCACAGGAGACCCGGTCAAGACATGACATTTTATTAATGACCCGGCAGGCGGGTCGCAGGACGACCAGGCCCAAGACCTGTCGTGTAAGCCAGTGCCAGGCGGCTCACAAGAGAAGGCCCAAAGAGAGAAAGACTCCCTGCCGAAGGAAACAAGACTCGGAATAGGATTCTAGAGAGACTAGTCCTAATCCCACTCCTAGTAGGACTCTATTTGTAAACCTACCCTCTCAACTTATATAAGGAGGGGTAGAGAACCCCTAGAGGGACAGATTCACAAGTCCACAAGTTGAGACAGACACAAGAGATTAGAGATAGACCAATTAGAGGCTCTCGTGATTAGAGGTAGCAAAACAGCACCCTTGTAACCAAGAGATCTTCTTCATCATCAATACCAGACAAGCAGGACGTAGGCTTTTACCTCCATCGGAGGGGCCGAACCTGGGTAAACTCCGCATCTCTCGATTCTGATCAACCCCTTCAAGCCGCCACATAGTTGCGTTTCTGCCCCGAACCTAAGCGCGTTCACCCGGACATCTGCCGTGACAAATCCACGACACATACAAACATGAAGAATTTGTTAGTGTGGAGTAATGATTGGGGCTAAAGAGAGCCATGTGAAGCAATTCAAAGGGTTGAGATGTGGTCATGATTGTCTTTGTGGGATGCTTGGATCTGGTCATCTTTCCAGACTCACATGCACCACAGAGGTGGTTCTTGAGGAATTTGACACCTTCAATGCCAATGACATGCTTTTTCTTCATCAGTGTGTGCAAGTTCCTCATACCAGCATGTTCAAGTCGTCGATGCCACAGCCAGCCTTCTGAGATCTTTGCAAGTAGGCATGTGGCAGGCTGAGGACCTATAGAGAAATCAACAATATACAAGTCTCCTCTCCTAAAGCCTTCGAAGACAAATTCATCAGTAGATTGACTTGACAAGTCATGTGGTTCGTGCATCCACTATCGAGGACCCACTTAGTAGCTTTTGGAGGTTCATCCTGCAGATGAATTAGTACAACTTACGAACTCATATGCTTCGGAGTGAAGAATATGACATCAATTTCATCAGATATAATTTCAGCACACAAGATAGTAAGCAAGTAGTGTGAGGACATGAGAAATGAGGAATTCATTTCTACAAGGTTAGCTTGCGTCCTTTCAAGTATTTCCCCAGGTCTCCAGCAAATTCATCAAACGTTCAAGTTCATCTGGAGACTTGACCCTGCATAAGAGATTAGTTCAATTTCTTCACCACCCACATCTGGAGGAGTGGCAAGGAGTTCATCATTCTGCGAGCACCATATGAGAAGGGAGGCAGTCAAGCAAGTGCGCTTCGATTCACAGGGCGAGGGTTAGAGTACTCATATAAATAAGCAGAGAAATTCTTCGAGAACTTATGAACATAATGATTTGAATAATAATGCACATATTCAGAACTCTTAGATTTTCCCTGCGAAACAGATGCATTAGCACGAGAATGATGTTTTTGACCATTTGAAGAATTTGGTCCAAGTGAAGACTTTGGTCCATCTAAGGAATTTGATCTGGGGTTCCTATTCTTCATGAGTGGTGTCGTGAGGACTTTCACTAGAAGATTTTGTAGGTAGCTCTTGGGAACCCAGATTTTCGTTTTCCTTGTACTTCTTCTTCTTCTTCTTTGTTTCGTTTTCCCAAAGAGGACAATCAGATATGAAGTGACCAGATTTCTTGCATTTGTGCCAAGTTCTTTTCTTGTAGTCATTTGAGGAATCTGATTTCCTCAAACCTCCTTTTGATGACTTTCCAAATCCACCTTTCCTTGAGACCTTTTGGAATTTCCTCACGAGCATTGCTAGCTCCTGACTTAGTTCTTCAGGATCACCAATGCTACTATGAGAATCTTCGCCTTCGGATGAGGAAATTGCTTTTGCCTTCAGAGCACGAGATCTTCCATAGCTAGCCCGTAGAGGTCTCTCTTCTTAGCTTGTTGAAATTCATGAGTATTGAGTCTCTCAAGAATATCGGTAGGATCAAGTGACTTGTAGTCCCCACATTCTTGAATCATCAAAGGCAGAGTATCGAATGAGGAATCAAGAGATCCTAGCAGTTTCTTCACCACTTCATGGTTGGTGATATCAGTGGCACCCAGTGCTTGAAGCTCATAGGAGATATCAGTAAGACGATCAAAAGTTTGCTGAACATTTTTGTCGTCAAGTCTCTTGAAGAGGTTGAAGAGATTGCGAAGAACATCAACACGAGAGTCATGTTGAGTGGAACCACCTTCGTTGACTGTGGACAGCCTATCCCAGATAAGTTTAGCAGACTCCAAAGCACTCACTTTGCCATACTGGCCTTTGCTCAGATGGCCACAGATGATATTGTTCGCTTTAGAATCGAGTTACTTGAATCTCTTCACATTAGCAGCGTTGGCTGTGGGAGTAATTGAGGGAACACCATTTTCCACAACGTGCCAGAGATTGTTGTCAATAGCTTCAAGATGCATGTGCATCTTGTTCTTTAAATAGGGGTAGTCCATCCCATCGAAGGTAGGACATCCTGCGGAAACCTTGATTATGCCTGCAGTCGACATAACTAGAACTCCAGGTGGTTAAACCAAAATCACATAGAACAAGGGAGTACCTTGCTCTGATACCAATTGAAAGCAACATCATAGTCATCATGATGAAATGTAGCATGCATAGATTACAAGTAGCATGATACAGGATAAGCAGGTGAGGAACAAGGTAACTTGAAGAATTTGAGGTAAGGAAATTGTGAAAGTCTTCAGTCAAATTCCTAAAACAGTAACGATCAGTTTCATCAACAAGTATGCGAGGAATAGACGGGTTGAGGAAAAAGAACCAGGTAGCTCAATGAAGACAATGGTTTGATGACCTAGTTCCAACTGATGTGACAGTTGTACGTCTGGTTTGGAGCGGCCTGGTATTTAAACCAGAGGACACACGGTCCCAGGACACACAGTCCTTACCGTATTCTCCTTGAGCTAAGGTCACAAAGTCCTCACCCAACACTCATGGTAAGTCTTTAGCGTAGACTTCCAAAACCCTCACAAACTGGTCACCCGGCGATTCACAATTTACTGGTGGATGCTCTAGACCAAGGTCACTCCGTGATCCCCAATTGACTGCAGGATGCACTAGACCATGACGCCTAACCGTCTCGAGGATGCATTGTCCTCAAAGGTAACAAGCATCGGTTCCACACAGGAACAATTTCTTTAGTGATGCTCAATCACTTTGGGTTTGGTGGTTTGGGTTTTTCCTCACTGATGATTTTCTCTCAAACTCCTCGGAGGATGGGTTGCTCTCAATTTGACAAGTGTCAGTTCTCCCACGGAGCAGCCAACCAACTAGTGGTTGTGGGGGTGGCTATTTATAGCCAGGGTGCAACCTGACATGATAAGACATAAATGCCCCCAATGATATGACCGTTATGTGGAGTGATGATTGGGGACAGCTGGCGCTAAGCACAGCAACGATCGGAATTTACCATGAAAGTCCTCAGGCTTATCATGTTCCTCACTTGTAGGCAATTCACACTAGCGAAATCCTAACTCCTCAGTCACATCAATTTCATCAGAGACCAGAAGAACATCGTCTGTGTTACCGAATAATTTGACTAAACTACAAGAGATTTCCAAAGGCTTCACTCGAAGGATTGGATAGGTTGAGGCTTTTGGAGTTGAGCATCAGTTAGAAATTTTCCTTAGTATTACCTCGGCCCCCTTTAATAGTACGGTGTTTCCTATGACTCAAAGAAAGGAAAAGAAACTACGAAAACAAAAGTGTTCACGCTTCATAGTCCTCGTTCATATCTTCAAGGTCACACCAACTTCTTCATTTTAAAAGTCTTCAGGGAATACCAAAGTCTTCACCAAAGTCTTACCAAAGTCTTCAGTTGAAGACATACATTTTTTGGGGTCGTTAATCTCCTAATATATCAAACTCCTCATCGACTTATGGATCCTGTGTACACTCACAAACACATTAGTTCCTTAACCTATAAGTCTTCAATACACCAAAATCGCTAAGGGGCACTAGATGCACTTACAGTAGGGAACTAAAAAGAACATATTCATACAACATTGCATCCCCAAGCTTGTTGTAAACATTATTTTCAGCAAATAAATTCTCAAAACATGTCATTTTCATCAAACCTAGCATCCCCAAGCTTGTGGGTTTGCATATTATTAGCATAATCATCAATAGCATGAATGACACTAATAGTATAACAATTATTATCATCATAATTTTCAAAGTTAGAGCCAAAATATTTTCAATATTATAAGGAGTATTATTATCTTCCCAGTCATAATCATCACAACAAGTAGTGGGCATTATTACCTCTTATTCTCTTCTTCTTCTCCTTTACCACATTTTGTGCGGGTTGAAATAATTTTTTGGAGCTTCTTATTGAACAGATTGGTTCGATGGGAAGCTCCTCCTTGCAATCTGATTCAATACAAGAAACAATAGGAGGGTATTGAGAGACATTTACCCTTTATTAGTATTCCTTTTATATTATGTTGGTTTTCTTGACTTTCTATAGTTGGCAATATAAGCATCCTCATTGCAATTTTGTCAGTGCACTAGAGTTTTGGGCTCTCTAGTGCCCCTTACTCATGCACGGGTAGTAGTAGCCCCCCTGGCGACGAGTCCCGGCAGGGAGTTGCCAGGAACAAGCACAGTAAAATCAAGACCCCCGGTACGACCTTGCCGGGATGGCCATCAAACCCTCAGGCAAAGCAAAGGCCCAGCAAGACCCGACAAGGGGAAGCCCCAGCAAGGCCCCGCCAATGCACAGGCCAGGTGTCACCCCGCCTCGGCACATGTCGTGGCGTCGGAGATGGAGGGGCTAAGCGGTGCTGATGGGACGGGCTCATGTCATGTCCCGTAGACAATCAGAGATGCCTGACGATGCATTTAATGCACCTGTCCTACTCCGTTAGTGTTAGGTATGACAGCACTATAGCTCTATACACCCCGTGTACACACTGTACGCCGTTGTTGGGATCCCCTTCAGAGTATAAAAGGAGGCCCAGGGCGATACAGTAGAGGACTTTTGGACTTTTAGTCTTTTGGCTTTTTGACTTTAGACCTTCTAGCTCATGCGCGTGGCAGCTGCTCACGGCGCTCCTGTAGCTAGAACCCTAAGAACACCCACAATACAACCAAGCAGGAGTAGGATTTTGCGCATCTTTGCGGCCTGAACCTGGGTAAAATCCCCGTGTGTTGTTCATCAGACCTGCTCTTCACGCGAGCCTGCTCCCCCGCCGAACCGAAAGGGGTCCCTCCAATCCCATAGGTGTTTGTTCCCCCTGACAGCTTTGGCGCACCAGGTAGGGGTCGGGTCGTGTAAACCTGTTCTGGTGATCAGCGTGCCAGTTCCTTCATACTCCCCATCGCCATGTCCCCCAAGAAGAAGGGCCTGACGGCGGTTGGCCCATCCATGTCTGTTGTCCCTGTATCTACACACACAGGCAATGGCATAGACGCGGGTTGGAGGAGGAGGCAGAGGTTCAGAACTTCCGTGATGCTTCAGTGATCAAGGCCAAGCAAGCGGCGACGCCGATGGCGGGGGCCGGAACCCCCGTGCCGCTGGATCTCAGGACGGAGCTGTATCGCCTGCAGGTGGTACGGTGGACTCCAGGGACGGAAGGGTATCTTCCAGGATGCCCACGCCGGTGCCTACGCCGCGACCTTCCCAGGACGCGCGTGAAGAGCCGTGCCATGGCACCCACGGTTCTCAACGTCCCCACGGAAAAGCTCCTACGCATCACTCCCAAGGTGCGTGGGACCAGCATGCTCGCCAGCATGCTAGTGGGAGTGGCGTGCCATCGCGGGACCGCAGTGGAGCTCCTTATAACACAGTTAGAAGTCAGAGCACCTTGCGTTCCTTGCACCGTTCGCTGCCGACCACGTCGGAAGAAGCAATGGCATGAGCACAGCTACTCCTAAACTTCCCTCCTGCCACGGAGAAGCTCGACGAATGGAGATCCACCATTCAGAGCCTCCTCAGCCTCACAAATAAGTTTCGGACCCTCGAGCCATCTCACTCTAGTGGTGAGAAGGCTAGAGGCAGTGCGACCACGGTGCACTCTCCTCCACGGCAACAACGTCGATCACCGACTCGACGGATTGATGCTTATGACGGTTATTCGACGGTGTCGTCTGACCCACGGACACGCTGCGACCAGCGTCAAGTTCTTCGGGAGCGAAACAAGGAAGACGCTCGGACTATAATCGAGCAGCGGCGGGAAGCGCGCCATCAATCTGATAAGCGTGTGGGGCCCACTGTATACAAGCCCGTGCCAGGGTATCCGGCCAGCCTACCTTACGAGGTGGGTTGTCCGGCGTTTACCCATGAGCTATGGCAAGTCCAGTGGCCCAATTCTCACACGTTCAAATAGGAGGTCCCGAAGAAGTATGATGGTAAGACTCACCCGTTAGAGTTCTTGAGCATCTACACCATTGCAGTTCCCGTTGGTGCCTAAACCCAATGGCAGGTCGTGGTTGATGCACCTGCCCAAAGGATCCATCACTTCCTAGGAAACCTGTGCCATGAGTTTGTTGGCGCCTTTACCGGAGGCCACCAAGCTCCTGGTCAAGAGAGCGATTTGCACATCATCCCTCAAAAGGAGGGCAAAACTTTGCGCAAGTACATCCAAAAGTTCAGCCGCATGCACCACAACATACCAGATGTTCATCTTGTCGCTGTTATCAGTGCGTTCCATCAGAACGTGCGCAATCGCAGGATGCAGGGAGAGCTGGCGATGAACATGGTCAGGGATGTTGCCAAGCTTTATGCTCTGGCAGACAAATGTCCTCGGGCTGAATAAGGAAGGAGACTCCTCGGCGAAGATGTTGTCGCAGGGGTCGAGTCTGAGGATGAAGACACCGCCACTCCAGCGAAGAAGGGCCAGCGGCGTAACAAGAAGCGCAAGGGCAAGGCCGTGCTTTCCATCGAGGGATCCGGCAACCCGAGCACGGCCAAGAAGGGAAAGGTTGACGACCCCACCAAGGATGTTGCAGGGTGCGCCTCTTGTTACGCGATCGCGGCTGCCGACAAGCCAGAAGGCTCCGCCAAGCAGTACTGCAAGATCCATCGCACCAAGGGCCACGATCTCCAAGACTATCGGCAAGTTGAGCAGCTTGCCAAGAAACAAAAAGCCGAGTACGAGAGGCGAGACAAGGAGAAAGGCCAGGATGGTGCTGAGGGGTCCGGCAAGAAGCACGTTGGCCGAGGAGGTCATCACGGCAAGCCCAAGCAACAAAAAGACCGGCCCGCTCGTGGCCACGACAAGCAAGAGGGTGATGATGATGACGTCGAAGAGGACGGCGAGTCCAGCGAGCATGAGTTACAGAAGGCTATGGAGATGATGTGCATCGAGGAAGTTGCCTCGTCGCATTCCTCTTGCCGCCGACTTAAACAGTGGGTGTGCGAGGTTAACGCGATGGAGCCCTTTATCGATGCCCAGAGACCTTTGAAGTGGTCCAACACTCCTATCATCTTCGGCGCTGAAGATCACCCTGATCGCATAACTGCGATCGGGTGCCTGCCGTTGTTGGTTTCGCCAATAATTCGCAACCTGAAGGTGACGAAGATGCTAGTGTTGGGGAACGCGACAGAAAACAAAAATTTCCGGTATAGCGAGTATGCCCAGGACCACTATGGAGACTGCATACAAGGTTTGATCTGATCCGTACCGACTCGAAGCGCAGCGGAAGTAGAGTCGATGACGAACGGCGGTGCAGATCCCCGCAGCTAGGATTTTACAACCTCCCAACCGCGAGGATGTATACCCTCATCTGCCCTGCGGACAGCCCTCCGGGAGGCGGTCGCATAGCCCCCCGGACGGTGTCGCGGACAGCCCTTTGGGAGGACCTCCGAAACTCGGACTGTCACTCGGACAGCCCTTCGGGAGGACCTCAAAAACTTGGACGGTCACACAGACAGCCCTTCGGGAGGCACTCTCGAACTAAGACCGAAACTACGATCTCTCTATAGAGTTGCACACATACGGTGTCATCTATCCGGCAGGGCTTCGCCGTCCAGAACTAGTTCCTGCCGGAACCAAGACAGCCTTTCGGCTCTACGAAACTATTTCGCTGGGAGGGAGAGAGAGAGCTTGCAAAGCAAAGCATGTGTATGAGAGCACAAGGATGAGGATTTTGGGCTGCCTCCTCACCCCTATTTATAGGATGAGAGACTATGGTAAAAATACCAAAATGCCCTCAGATATTTTCACTATTCATAATAGTGATTCCACTATTCATAAATAGTGTTTCCCACTATTCACAATAGTGTTTTCCACTATTTCGTAATAGTGTTTTCACTAGTCATGAGATATTTTCTCCCAATAGTGTTTCCCACTATTCATAATAGTGTTTCCACTATTCACGAATAGTGTTTCCACTATTCACAAATAGTGTTTCCAATAAAGTAATCCAAAAAGCACTTTCACTATTCATGACGATATTTTTCAGCGTCTGTTCGAACTAAAAATATTTATGTGGGCTTAGAACATTTCCAGTACCCACTAAAATAATTTTCAATACGATCCGGAACAATTCCGGAATAGTGATTTTCATCTGTGAAAAGCATCTGAAGCGGTTCCGGCAGCTCCGGAACATTTCCGGTTATTCTTCCGGAAAATTCCCAGAAGTTTCCAGAATGATTCTGGCACCCTCCAAGAATTATCAGGCATGTGCCAAAACCAATTTGACTTTATGGTATCCTCTGAAACAACTTTTCAGTTTCACCGAAACTGTTCCGGTGACCTGTCTGCGGAACAGTTCCGCTGTCCGAAACTTTTCCGGTGTCCGAAACTTTTCGGTGATTTTCTCTCAGACTCCCTGTCTAGTATTCAACAGATAGATGACCCTTAAGCGTGTGACCCTATAGGTTCGGTGAAGCATAGACATGACCTGGAACCCCTTCCGATCAATGATCAACATCGGAGCCGTGGACACCCATATCGATCCCTATACCCACACGAATAAATATTCGAGTGAACCTCCAGTTGCCGTGTGCTATTCCTGTTGCTTCGCGATATGTTACAAAAACCCGAGGTGAGACATGTTGGCATCCCCATGGATCAACAACTTGTACACTATGCCAGTTACCTCGTTATCGGTATTGTTCTCTTTTCTCGTTCCCGTGTTCCGGCATCCCCGTGATCAAATCGCAAAGTGTCTGGCCAGACGATGATGGATACCGTAACACCGAGAGGGCCCAGAGATATCTCTCCATCGTCGGAGGAGCAAATCCCAATCTTGAGCTATCAAGTTACTTCACTTACTTTTCCATGAACCCGTAAGCCGCCGTAATAGCCACCCATTTACGGATGACGTTTAACAAACCCCAAAGTTCATGAAGCAAGCATGAAGAAACTCGATACTCTCATGGTCTAAGGAATTATGCAAACATTAACTTCTCTGTGTTATTAACCATTAACTTATGACGAATGTATCTCATAGCATAACATTAATTTGGGTCGATTCAACACAAATGTTCTTCTAACATTGTGCCCTCAAAATTGCCGGCATAGCCATGCCCATGATCAGGAAAACAGGATCATCATGCAATACTTGAGCCAGTCTTAGAGGCCAGACTTGGAATACATTTTACCATTTATTATCCCACACGTGCACATGAGTTTCCCTCCAAGCCTCGTTTTATTTGTAGACTCGAGAATCATTGCAGTTATAGCATGGAACATAAACATAATTATGAACAGGGAGATAATCAATAACATTTATTATTGCCTCTAGGGCATATCTCCTACAGACTCCCACTTGCACTAGAGTCAATAATCTAGTCAATGCTAATGCACTTTACACCTATGGCATACTGGTGTAAAATATGCTTCGCTTGTGGTATAGCCTGATGTCCAACGGATCTGACAACTTCAGCTCCGTGTGTAACTATGCATATCCTCGCGTTTTCACGCTATCACAAAATTCGTATTTTGTGTGAACTTGGCTTTTCATATGTGTGAATCATTGGTCGAAACCCGATTCCTCAGACTGAGCTATGGAGCAACTATCTGCAATAGTGTCTCATAGACCAAAACCATCTTGGAACCATACTAAGTTCATGAATGAACTATATGATTCAACAACTTCTTTGTCGCTTCCAAAGCGTCAACATACTTAGCCTTTGTTATAGAATTCGCCACAGTATCTTGTTTGGAACAATTTCCAACTACCGTGCCACCATATTGTGTATTACACAAAACCCTTAACTTAAATCGAAAATCGCATGGAGCATTGATTGAGACTGTATCGATGTAATTTCTTACAACGAGCACTTCATAATCTCTGCTTGCGAGAAACATGTCATCAGCACTACTCTAGTACTTAATGACATCTTTCGCTATTGTCCCATGATCAGTGCTTTGATCACTTTGGTATCTATACTCGCAACAACTTGGGAGTATCGGACATATCTGGTTGCTTTACATACCATGGAATACATGATTAATCCAAACACAAGAGTGTGTGGAATCTCCATCATGTATTTCACTCATCAGTGTTTTGGGACACTGAGTCTTGCAAAAACTCTTTCCATGTGACTTCGGCAAGAATCACTCCTTGGCATTTTAAATGCTAAAAGGTTTTAGCACCTTGTCAATATGTATTCATTGCTTAGCCCCATTAGGTAAATCTATCTCCATAGATCATCATGCCTAATATTGAGGCTATTTAGCCTAAGCACTTCATGGAAAAAACTATTTTCAAATGAAGTCCTAATTCGTGTCAAGAAATTTATTTCCAATTAACAATGTGTCAATTACACAAGGTTTTTAGAAATAGTATTATGCTCTCACTTACTTTCTTGAATCACAAGCATCTTCGATACCCATTTGATGAGGTCAAACCCCTTTGACCATTCCATCAAAAACGAAGATTCCAACTCCACTTTGCTCTCTTCTGTCCATCGCTGGAACTCTGAAGTTTGCATACTTACTAGCATCCTCTGGATCGACAAATTACTTTGGACTGTATCACATACAAGTCCTAGGTTTCATTTACATCAGATGGAAATCCTTTTTTCATCCATGTTTCATATCTCATGATTGATATATGTATTAATTGCTAGTTCAACCCGAACCGACCTTAAGCATCGCTACGATGAAACAACCTCATCGTAGCCAACTCCTTGAACTTGTTATTTCAACAAGTCGAGCTTTATGGATAAAACATTTTTATCCGTATCAGTTTTTAGTTCCATAAATATTCGTTAGACTCTAAGTCCTCTGAAAGGTGTATCAAGGTTTTAATCTTGAATCACATATATGGAAACTATCTCAGATTGTATTGGCATTTAGCCAATCCCGGAGTCAGGGCCCATCAATGCTTCCTTGTGTATTGTAGGTATACTGTTGTCCAACAACAATATCTCCTTTGCGCACCTGATAGGTTTGCACGAGCTTTGCCTACGTGGTTCAGCTGCACGTTCGACCGAAGTCCATACATTTTATTGTAGAGACTTACGTATCAGTCGTAGTAGGAAACAACGAAATCACTTCCAGGGTTTCTTTCCTTTGAACCGATGACGAAGATACTGGTTATCTCATCGAGTTGCACTGTCCTCCCACTCACCTTTTGTAAGAACTATTCTCTTTAAAAACATACCGTTTTGTGGCAAAACCCTTTGCCTCGGTATAGTGGTGGGGGAATACCCAATGACTTGGGATAACCATACAAAGTAGTACTTGTCTGATTTGGAATAGGTTTGTAACCTTTTACACAAGCCCCATATTCCAAATGTTAAGAAAAGATATAACATGGTTGGGCGTACCATACCATGGCGTCATTTCAACAGACCTAATGGATCTCTTTTCGGTGTAAAAGCCGCAGTCTCTAAAGCATCACTCTATAAAAGGGATAATGGCAAATCTATTTATGTCATCTTTGATCTTACCATGTCATAAATGGTTCGATTACATCTTCACGGACTTTCCACTTTGGAGTAGTGTTCGGGGAGGTGCAAGTTATGAAACTCTTTTCACAACTCATCAGACATTCGCTAAACTTGTAACTCAAATATTCCTTTCCGTAATCAAATTGCAGAAACATAATTTTCTTGGTACAATAACTTCTACTTCAATTTTTAAAACCTTTCGAATGATTTCAAAAGATCCAGACTTACGTCTCATCAAGTAAATATCCATATATCTAATTGAGTCATTTTTGAAGGTAGACAAATCCACTGTTTGCAACAACATTTATCGGACTACATACATCAAATGTATGATCACTAATAAGTTCTTTGCTCGTTCCTTATTGCCTATGAACGGTATTTCAGTCACTTCACCGTTTGGAGGAAAGTTGCAAGTGTCATATGATTCAAAATCAAACGACTTCAAAATACATCATAATGGAATTTTCCATGCGGGTTTCTCCAATGTGACCAAATGCAGTGCCACACATATGTGGTATTCTTTTAGTCTTGCGACATTTAGCGTCAGTGTTATGGATGTATCATATTTCCATCAGTATTCATAACATACATCCCATTAGGATGGAAGCATGGCCCTTCATGTTATTCATAATACTGAACAACAATTGTTGTTTTTATGAACAAATCTTTTGCAACAAACATTGTGCAATGGGCTAGAGTGTATGCAACTCTAAAATGAACTATGAAAATAAACCCAGAGGTAATGTATTATTATCAATATTCATAACATACGTCTCATTCATAATGAAAATATGGCCCTTATGTTATTCATAACACCGAACATGAAAAGTTCTCTTATGAACAACCTTCTTGCAAGATACCTTATGCAAAGGGCTAGAGTGTGAAACTCTAAAATGAATTATGAAACTTAATACATAGGGAATACACCGATGGAAGGCATAGTAACATTTACTATGTTCCCTGCGTGTATCTAAGCCTCATATTTCTGGCTAGTCTTTCAGGCCATAGTAGTTCTTACATCGAGTTGCAACAGAATGCAATCGAGCGGGTATCTTTGTGACCAACTCACAGTACTCAAGAATTAATGATTAACATGTTTAACCATAATTCCCAAGAACTATATCTTTGACCAACCTTCTATACATCAAAAACTTGTATGACATTCATACATGAGCCGGATATTCCATTCTTCTTTCCTTTAGCCATTATACTTCTAATAGTTTAACTTTCAGTATTTCTCCTACTCTCAGAAGAAGCACCCAACTTAAGAGTGGCATTAGCCCCGGACTTCCTAGGCGTGAAAGTCTCACTAACACCCTTCGGACACTTCCTTTCTCTTTAAGTTGTTGTTTTATTCACCTTTCATCATATGAGAGGCGTTCTCCTAGATCCCTCTCTTATCAGTCTAATGCATACTAAGCTCCTTTACTAATAGTTTGCAAACAAACATTGCTTTGGATATCTCATATCTTTTTAGCCTTTGTTTGTCTCTGAAAATGATTTTCAGATTCCATGAATATCACATAACTATCCAAACTTTCGAAGTTCGGGTCTCATGGAAGCAAACATATTTCACTTGACCGAAATGGAATTTTAGCTTTTGGATCGAAGGACGGGAGTCATATCATCCATAGCATTAGCGGGAGAATACCGAAAGCATGCGATAGGACAAGTCTTTCTCGGCACTCTTGAGGACAATCCTCACATTACGTTACCAACCGTAAAGTTTTAACCAGATATTTAACAGCTTATTCAATTTTAATAGGGAAGGTGGAAACGCGAGCCATTATCCTACAACTATTATGCAAATCACACTTAGACATTGTTCAAAAT
Source organism: Hordeum marinum (assembly GCA_022496015.1). Classification (NCBI taxonomy): domain Eukaryota; kingdom Viridiplantae; phylum Streptophyta; class Magnoliopsida; order Poales; family Poaceae; genus Hordeum; species Hordeum marinum. Next base: position 150,597,525 of record CM039674.1, read on the forward strand.
TAATTGCACTGAGAATTAAAACAAGTTAATTCTACAATGAGCTCCCACTCAAATCAATATCTCTCATAATTGATTGTGAGTGATTCAAGATCCAAATTACAATTCAACGCCAAGGATGTATCCATCTCAAGTGACGAGAATTGCAATCGGTAGGCCAACTTGCCAATCACATCTCTATGTGACTCTTGTTCATCTTTCGATGCATGTGTTCCGAGCTCATGACTTTCGTGCCTGAACGTCAAGACAACCAAGTGATCTCGCTGCGAGGTCTCAACTCACCCGCCTCACACTTCTCTAATCGATCGTACCCATGTAACCATGTGATACCCCGAAGAGATAGGTGCCGTGACGGTGCTACACTTGGGAGAACACTAACTACTTGATATTTTGTGAGAGATCACCCTAATAAAAAGCGACTACCGCACAATCAAGAAGGGTGCATCAAGAGGGATAAACATCTCAGGCAATTCATAATAGCATGATATGGTATAGCCCTTTCTGACGGAGAAGTCTTTCATTCCTTCGTCTTCGGCATTCGCGTCGGTGTTCACCTTTGCGAAGATTGCCACCACCTTGTTGATGCACCAAATAATATTGCTATCTCTATAGCTTAATAAAATAAGTGCATTACATAAGGTTGACACGCAGGTCATTAAAGTGCAATCATATGGCTCCAACCATCATGCCGAATCATGACACACAGGTCATGTTAATCAATTTACATCATATAGTCATGTCATACATAATCAAATTATTATGAACACTGCTATACCACATCACATGCACATGCAAACCATCCTGCAAAACCAAGTTAGACGCCTCTAATCGGTCCATGCAAAAACTTGTTTTACGTGGCTTCTAAGGTTTCGAAACAAACCGAATCTACCAATGTCCATCATCAAGTATGATAATTCAAGTTGCTAGATTAACTTTCCAGGGTGTATGAAACACGAGATAATAAAATCTCGAGCCCCATACTAAACTTCGTCATACGCGTGACCCCCGTGCAGATCACATCTGCATTGCCCTTTCGTCTGCGAAACATCCATATTTCTTTTGACTATGGTGGAACCCAAAGAACTGTTAGCACTTCGTTGATCTGTCAATCAGCATACTCAGGAGCAGCATGAAAGGATCGCGGATTGTCAGAACTTTGTAAGATTCCACCATTCCGTCAAGATATGGACTACGCAAATTCATGGGAAGCAATAGGAACATCGGGTAACAGATTTCATCTGCTACCCGCACAAATAATTTTCAGCAATAGATCTCATCTACTACAAAATTATACTATGCAATACCCATACATCTCATGTATTATAGATCATAACATGCATCTACTCATAGCCTGGCTCTTGATGCCACTGTTGGGGAACGCGACAGAAAACAAAAATTTCCGGTATAGCGAGTATGCCCAGGACCACTATGGAGACTGCATACAAGGTTTGATCTGATCCGTACCGACTCGAAGCGCAGCGGAAGTAGAGTCGATGACGAACGGCGGTGCAGATCCCCGCAGCTTGGATTTTACAACCTCCCAACCGCGAGGATGTATACCCTCATCTGCCCTGCGGACAGCCCTCCGGGAGGCGGTCGCATAGCCCCCCGGACGGTGTCGCGGACAGCCCTTCGGGAGGACCTCCGAAACTCGGACTGTCACTCGGACAGCCCTTCGGGAGGACCTCCAAAACTTGGACGGTCACACAGACAGCCCTTCGGGAGGCACTCTCGAACTAAGACCGAAACTACGATCTCTCTACAGAGTTGCACACATACGGTGTCATCTATCCGGCAGGGCTTCGCCGTCCAGAACTAGTTCCTGCCGGAACCCAGACAGCCTTCGGCTCTACGAAACTATTTCGCTGGGAGGGAGAGAGAGAGCTTGCAAAGCAAAGCATGTGTATGAGAGCACAAGGATGAGGATTTTGGGCTGCCTCCTCACCCCTATTTATAGGATGAGAGACTATGGTAAAAATACCAAAATGCCCTCAGATATTTCACTATTCATAATAGTGATTCCACTATTCATAAATAGTGTTTCCCACTATTCACAATAGTGTTTTCCACTATTTCGTAATAGTGTTTTCACTAGTCATGAGATATTTTCTCCCAATAGTGTTTCCCACTATTCATAATAGTGTTTCCACTATTCACGAATAGTGTTTCCACTATTCACAAATAGTGTTTCCAATAAAGTAATCCAAAAAGCACTTTCACTATTCATGACGATATTTTTCAGCGTCCGTTCGAACTAAAAATATTTATGTGGGCTTAGAACATTTCCAGTACCCACTAAAATAATTTTCAATACGATCCGGAACAATTCCGGAATAGTGATTTTCATCTGTGAAAAGCATCTGAAGCGGTTCCGGCAGCTCCGGAACATTTCCGGTTATTCTTCCGGAAAATTCCCAGAAGTTTCCAGAATGATTCTGGCACCCTCCAAGAATTATCAAGGATGTGCCAAAACCAATTTGACTTTATGGTATCCTCTGAAACAACTTTTCAGTTTCACCGAAACTGTTCCCGTGACCTGTCTGCGGAACAGTTCCGCTGTCCGAAACTTTTCCGGTGTCCGAAACTTTTCGGTGATTTTCTCTCAGACTCCCTGTCTAGTATTCAACAGATAGATGACCCTTAAGCGTGTGACCCTATAGGTTCGGTGAAGCATAGACATGACCTGGAACCCTTCCGATCAATGATCAACATCGGAGCCGTGGACACCCATATCGATCCCTATACCCACACGAATAAATATTCGAGTGAACCTCCAGTTGCCGTGTGCTATTCCTGTTGCTTCGCGATATGTTACAAAAACCCGAGGTGAGACATGTTGGCATCCCCATGGATCAACAACTTGTCCACTATGCCAGTTACCTCGTTATCGGTATTGTTCTCTTTTCTCGTTCCCGTGTTCCGGCATCCCCGTGATCAAATCGCAAAGTGTCTGGCCAGACGATGATGGATACCGTAACACCGAGAGGGCCCAGAGATATCTCTCCATCGTCGGAGGAGCAAATCCCAATCTTGAGCTATCAAGTTACTTCACTTACTTTTCCATGAACCCGTAAGCAGCCGTAATAGCCACCCATTTATGGATGACGTTTAACAAACCCCAAAGTTCATGAAGCAAGCATGAAGAAACTCGATACTCTCATGGTCTAAGGAATTATGCAAACATTAACTTCTCTGTGTTATTAACCATTAACTTATGACGAATGTATCTCATAGCATAACATTAATTTGGGTCGATTCAACAGAAATGTTCTTCTAACATTGTGCCCTCAAAATTGCTGGCATAGCCATGCCCATGATCAGGAAAACAGGATCATCATGCAATACTTGAGCCAGTCTTAGAGGCCAGACTAGGAATACATTTTACCATTTATTATCCCACACGTGCACATGAGTTTCCCTCCAAGCCTCGTTTTATTTGTAGACTCGAGAATCATTGCAGTTATAGCATGGAACATAAACATAATTATGAACAGGGAGATAATCAATAACATTTATTATTGCCTCTAGGGCATATCTCCTACAGCTAGTTAATAGTGGGGCTAGCCTGAACCTAATCTCGCCTGATGTCATCCAGAGGTGGCAAATTCCTGATGAAGATCTCGAGCCGACAGGCGCTTTCCAAGGGGTCAATTCAGGGAGAACTCAGTCGAAGGGCAATATCACATTGCCAGTGACATTCGGCAGTGATATCAACTTCAGAACAGAGAAGATCAACTTTGTCGTTGCCAAGATCTCGTTGCCGTACAATGGCATCCTTGGACACCCAACGCTGGCCAAGTTCATGGCGGCCACCCACTTTGCTTACAATGTGCTGAACATGCCCGTGCCAATGAGCATCATCACGATCAACTCCGACAAGAAAGGCACACTTATCTGCGCCGACCAACTCAACCAGGAGACAGTTGCAGCACCTGCTACCAAGGCACTTGCTCCTGCCACTGAAGCTCCTGGGGGGAAGAAGACCAGCAAGGCCTCCGGCGCACATTCCGAAAAGCACGCCTCCTTAGGGTGTTGCTCTCCCGTTGACAATGTGCCAGAGAGCTACACCCGCAAGAGCAAGAAGTCCAAGGCAGCTCCATCGAAGACTAAGAAGGTGCCCGCCAAGGACGATGGTACGGGAGGAACTTTCACCGTAAGTTCCACCCTTGACGACAAATAGGAAAGCGCGCTCATCGCCTTCCTGCGAGTGAATGTCGATGTGTTTGCATGGAAACCATCTGATATCCCCGGTGTTCCTAGGAAGGTGATTAAGCGGCACCTTGCCGTCTGCCCACACGCGTGGCCCGTCAAGCAGAATGTCCGAAAGCAAGCTTTGGAGCGGTAACAGTTTATTGCCAAAGAGATCAAGAAATTAGAAGCGGTTGGCTTGATCAGGGGAGTACTCCATCCAATGTGGTTGGCCAATCCAGTTGTAGTACGCAAGGCGAATGGAAAATGGAGGCTGTGCATTGACTTCACAGACATGAACAAAGCCTGCCCCAAAGATCATTTTCCCTTGCCGTGCATCAACCAGATTGTGGACTCCACCGCCGGCTGTGACTTGTTGTCTTTCCTTGATGCCTATTCAGGCTATCATTAGATTTTCATGGCCAAGGAAGACGAGGAGAAGACCACATTTATCAAACCATGTGGTATGTATTGCTTTTTGCGTATGCCTTTTGGGTTGAAAAGTGTTGGTTCTACATTTGCAAGAGCGGTCCAGATTGGTTTTGAGCCACAACTACATAGAAATATGGAGCCTTATATGGATGACATAGTGGTCAAAACCAAGGACAAGGCTACGCTCATATCACACCTAGAAGAAACATTTGCAAACCTTCGCAAGATCAACATGAAGCTCAACCTTGAGAAGTGCGTGTTCGGCATCCCATCCAACAAGCTCCTCGGGTTCTTTGTATCTCAACGTGGAATTAAAGCAAATCCCGAGAAGACCAAAGCAATTGAGAAATTGAAGCACCAAGACGTGTCAAAGATGTGCGCCGTCTTGCCGGATATGTTGGTGCTCTAAGTAGGTTCATCTCAAAATCTGCTGAGCGCACCCTGCCCTTTTTCAAAATCTTGAAGAAGGCAGGTCCAATGAAATGGACTCCGGAAGCGGAGGCAGCGCTGCACGATTTGAAGAAGTACCTCTCCTCTCCACCAGTCCTAGTTGCGCCAAAACCACAAGAGCCATTGCTGCTTATCTAGCAGCAACAAATCAAGTGGTAAGTGCTGCACTAGTGGCTGAAAGGGAAGTTGAAGAAGAAACAGCGGCAGTGGTAGGACCGCCGAGCGACAAGCCAGGACATTCCCCGGCAGGGTCAGGTGCCGGCAAAGAAGGATCTGTGCAGTTAAAGGAGACAATTCAGAAGAAGAAGGTGGTGCAGCGCCCTGTGTATTTTGTCAGTTCCCTTTTGCAGGGGGCTAGGTCAAGATATTCTGGCGTACAAAAGTTGCTCTTCGGCCTTCTTATGGCCTCGAGGAAGCTGCGCCATTACTTCCAAGCACATGAGATCACCATTGTCACTCGCTTTCTGATGCAACGGATCTTGCGGAACCCAGAAGCTACCGGCAGGATTGTGGAGTGGGCTTTGGAACTGTCAAGCTTTGGTCTCAAGTTTGGGAGCACTTCGACCATCCAGAGCAGAGCCTTGGCGGAGTTCATTGCAGAATGGACCCCAACACCGGATGAAGAAGTTCCAGAGTCAACTCTCCCCGTCAAGGAAACCGATCAAGAGTGGGTCATGTATTTTGATGGGGCTTTCTCGCTGCAAGGCGCTGGTGCCGGATTGCTACTTGTCGCACCCACCGGAGAACACCTCAAATATGTGATTCAGATGCACTTTCCCTGGGAGAGATCAACGAACAATACTGCTGAGTACGAAGGGCTGCCTGCCGGTCTTAGGATTGCAGCAGACCTTGGGATAAAGAAACTTATTGTCAGGGGTGATTCTCAGCTTGTCATCAGGCAAGTGAACAAAGATTACCAGAGTCCATTGATGGAAGCTTATGTAGATGAAGTGAGAAAGTTGGAAGAATGTTTTGACGGCCTGCAAATGGAGCACGTTCCGCGTGTAGAGAACAGCGTTGCTAATGGCTTGTCAAAGTGTGCTGCCCTTAAGTTGCATGTGGAACCAAGGACTTTCATGCTCCGACTGACTCAACCCTCTGTAACACCATCATATTGACAAGAGAATTAAGGAAGTCGAGCTCTGGCAAGTATTTCTCGGCAAAGCTCCTAGAAGCCGCCGGTGAGGAGGTTGTCGGGGACAACGCCAGGTTTGCTGATGACCGTCGTGCTCCGGCGGAACCTCCGGCTCTTGTCGTAGAAGCACACACTCCCGACAGGCTTGCCGGAAGCCGATAGGATCCGGTGGAGCCTCAGCCCCTTGCCGTTGAGACAGATGCACACCTGGCAGAGGATATGCCTTTAGTCCTTGTTGTCGATCCCCAAGCTCCAGCATGGGCACAACACATCATCCGTTCCTTCAAACAGGAGAACCCCCCGAGGAACAAGAGGAAGTAGAAAAAGTAGCCCGCCGGTCTAATATATACGAGTTCATAGACAACGTCCTGTACAGAAAGAGACCGAATGGCGTGAAACTCAAATGCATTTCTCGGGAGGATGGACTGGAGCTGTTGGCAGAGATACATGGAGGCATATGTGGCTCCCACATAGGATCAAGAGCACTTGCCGGTAAGGCATTCCGACAAGGTTTCTTTTGGCCCACTTCCCTTCGAGGATGCAACTGTGCTAGTAACCAAGTGTGAAGCATGCCAGTTTCATTAGAAGAAAATACATCAACCAGCTCAAGCCCTTCAAACAATCCCTCTCTCCTGACCATTTTTGGTCTGGGGGCTCGACATCTTGGGCCCCGTCCCCCGCGCTGCCGGGGGCTTTGAATACTTGTACATTGCAATCGACAAGTTCACAAAGTGGCCAAAAGTGGAAGCAGTGAGAAAGGTGACAGCACACTCGACCGTCAAGTTCTTAAAAGGACTAGTCTGCCTCTTTGGTGTTCCCAACAGGATCATCACTGACAATGGCACACATTTCATGAGTCACACGTTCATGCAGTATGTCCAAGACCTTGGTAGCAGAATCTGTTTTGCTTCCGTTGCCCACCCAAGGATAAATGTCCAAGCGGAAAGGGCTATTGCTGAAGTGTTGCGAGGCCTCAAGACAAGAACTTTCGACAAGCTGCACAAGTGCGGAAGGCACTAGATTGATGAGTTGCCGGTGGTTCTTTGGTCGATCAGGACAACACCAAATCGAGCTACCGGTCAGACACCCTTCTCTCCATCTATGGAGCGGAGGCAGTTCTCCCCACGGAACTCATATACAAGTCACCTTGAGTGCTCGCTTATGATGAGCTTCAGCAAGAGCAGTTGCAGCAAGATGAGGAGACGCTCCTTGAGGAAGACCGTCTTCAGGCTGCTGTGAGAGCTGCATGCTACCAGCAAGCTTTGCATTGCTACCATAGCCGCAAAGTTAATGCCAGAAGTCTTGAGGAAGGCGACCTTGTTCGGTGAGTTCGGTCCGCCAAGAATTCCAACAAGTTGACGCTAAAGTGGGAAGGCCCTTATCGGGTAGTACGAGTCACCAGGCCTGGCGCAGTCTGCCTAGAGACCGAAGATGGCATCCCGGTGAGCAACTCCTGGAATATCGAACATCTTCGCAAGTTCTACCCATGAGGCGCAGTTGCCGGGCCTCCCGGCAACCACCTTTTGTACAAGTCTTGCCACTGAAGCATGTAATCCTTGATACAAAGCCAGGTGTAGACCCAGTGTGTAGTTAAATTAAGATAAGTGTTCTACAAATCTTGATTGATTCTCTTGTTTACTTATGTGCATGTTTGTTTGAGATATTGCATTACACTTACTCCCGGCAAGAGCTAACGGACCGCCAATGTTCCACATCCATATTTTCTCTTCTTTCTTTCTCTCAAAGGCCAGAAGGTTACCTCGCGTGCAGCTTTGCTGGGGGGAATGGTGGTATGGATACCTATAGGCAACGTCCCAAAAAAATCTTGCCGAAAGGAGTACGGCAACGAAAAGATAAGTTGCGAAAACCCAAGTGAAATCTTGCTGTGGAGTTATTTTCCTTGGGCGATTTCGACTTCTGTATCGAAAACCTGCATGCGAAGGAACCTTGTTGCGATTGGTTGCGTCCCTATTCTGTTTCGAGTCCTCTCAACAGTCTAGGTGGCTCCTGTGAAAACACCAAGGTCTCTTGCCGACGGCAGCCACGCTAGCAGGCTGCTAAAGTCCAGCACCTAGCGCTCGCGGCAGGGGTGTGCGTGTCGGCAAGTTTCCAATCAAGCGTAGGGTGAATGCATACAGAGAGAAATCAAACAACAAGGATAACATAATAGTTGTTCAAAGCATGACAAGCAATATTACATCCATCTACATAAGATAAACTGTTCTTGGCATGGATGGCGACGAGGAGTAAGGCAGTGGATCTCGGCGATCGTCTTCGACCCGCTTGACTTGGCTTACCCTGTAGACGATGGGCGTAACAAGTTTCTCAAGCGCCTTGAAGTCTACACCCTTCAGTAAGTGATCGAGGATGTTGGAGAAGTTGATACTGGGTTCTTATGCACCACCTTGACGAGCACCTTGCGGAGAATGGACTGGCAGAGCTTGCGTACGATGCCCGGTCGGAGCGAAGCTGCTCCAAGGTTCCAAGCATACAGTCGAAGAACATGGTCAACTTAGCACTCGTGGATACTCTATCATCGGAAGAGTACACGGGGCCTTCTAGGCCCATGGCGGACAGTTGTGCAACAAGCTTCTCCGCGACGTCGACGAGCTTCTCAGTCCAGACTTGTACTCCCTATACATAGTCGTTGTGGATGGTAGTAGCGCTCTTGACCAGCTCCTTCTCATCTTGGAGATCCTTGACCAGACCCTTCTCATGGGTCCTGGTGGTCTCAAGAGTCTCGGTCAGCATAGCTAGCTTCAGGTTTAGGTCATCAATGGACTCGTTGGCTGAAGAGAGTTGTTTGGTCTTCTCAGATATGGTGACCTGCATCTCCATCAGGCTGTCGAGGGCTTTGTCTCTTTCAGACTTGAGCAACAAGACCACCTTGCCAAGATCCTCAAGGTCGGCCTCTAGCTTCTTCACCCTCTCCCCCGACAAGTTCTTGGCAGCCTCTGTAGCTTCGGCAGCATCGACGGCCTCCTACATCTTGTTGGCGTGATCTACAGTTAGAGCCTCGAGCATCTCCTTGTGTTCCGCTCCGGCTCCCGTGTCCGCCGCGTGAGAAGCTCCTCGATATCCACTTACTTGCCATGAAGTTTGTCGACAAGCGCCTTCTCGCAAGCGACGAGGTCTTCCTCATAGACGTCGAGCCCGATGCGGCGCTCCATCAAGCGAGTGTCCTTTGCAGCAGCCTGTCGCTTGGCCTCCTCCACCTCCCAAAGAACTTCAAAAGTGTCCCCTTCGGTTGGTGCCACAATACTTTCCATGTCGGGGATGCTGACGAACACATTATTGCCAACCCTCAGGTACTTGCTCGATGAAGGGGCTTCTGATGTGGGCGTCTGGTCCTCGACAGCCACATTCCCGGCGACAGAGGGCTCCATGGCCAGCATAGCGCCTGGCACTCCTGTGGCAGGAATGCCGTCAGAATGGTCACTGGCCCCCTCACCATCCTTCTCAGCCTTTTCCTGCATGGCCTTGGCGGCCTCTACGCTAGCGTCCTTGGCAACAACATTCTTGGCGGCATCAGCGGCCTCGGTGGCAGCACTCTTGATGGCCTCCTCAGCAGCGATCCTGTAGGCCTCAATAGCAGCATCCCTGGTGGTTTCCTTGATGACGGTGTCGATGTCCATGCCCTCCATCGAGGGAATGTCTGAAGGCCAAGAAAACAAACCAACGAAGCTCAGGTGGAAGTTCAACAAGACCAAAAAGACAAAACTTAATAAAGAGTACCTGCACCAATGACGGTTGCCAGCGAAGACCTGCTGGTGCTCGTGCTTGCGGGCTCTCCCTCGTCATGATAAAGTGAGCTGGAGGAAGTCCTTGCCGGGGATCCATCTCTGGGTAGTGTAGATGATGGAGGCGGCGTATCAGGGACGGCCTCTGATGTTCTCCTTCTCTCCGCTCTCCTCTTGCACGATCGGTGATGTCAGCAGTAAAGATGTGCACCCCAGCACTTGCCAGCAGGAAGTAAGTAATGGGCTCACATTGGGGGCTCTGCCGGGGGCTGAGTCGAGGGTTGCAACCCAGGCTAGCCTCTGGGTTGATGATGGTCGTTTTTGGCGTGCATGAGGCGCTTGTGGGCGGGTCCTCAATCGTCGAGGTCCTCGCCCTCTTCGCTACCCTTTGCGCTAGTGTTTCCTCATCCCTATGGAGGCAAGCCAAGGCAAAGTGAATGAGTAAAGTAAAACCAGAAATTCGAAAGGCAAAAGATGCGACAAGACCCTTACTCCTCATCTTCTTCTCCCGAGCTAAGGGCTGAGAGGTCGAAGGCGACCTCCGCCATGATGCCCGTGGGGGAGGTGCAGGGGTGCTCCTGGATCGCTTGTCCATAGCGGGCGTAGGTTGCTGATGAGCTTCTTGCCATGGTGCGGCCTTTCTGGCTGACCCCTTGCCTGGGACTGCGCTGCTTGAAGGAGCTTGACGGACCAGAAGCCCAGAGGCGGCGCTCCGAAGGATGCGCCTCTAACTTGTCACAAGAGACGGGGCCTCCTCGAGCAGCTACTCCTCAGTTGTGTCTTCGGTAGGACAGCCCGGGCAGATGTGCTCCCTTGCTCATCGGCGATTCTGCCCTGCCCGACAAGATTTTCGTCCGGCAATGTTTACCCTACACCAGCTTCATCTTCCAAGAAGCCGGAGTTGCCGGCCTCCGTGGCAGGATCTGCTTCCTCTTCCCTGCTGGCGATGTATGCCATTTCTTCCTCAATGGTGTCACAGATGAGGGCCTCTTTCTTGTGGATGGCCATCTCCACCAAGTTATCAAAGAATTCTTGTGCCTGCTCTACAAACGGCTCAATCTAGGATGCATCAAGGTTGTGGGTGTTGAACACCGGCATCATGGCGATGATTCTACCTAAAGCGGAGTTGTTGCACAAGGGGACTATGCCTGCCGACAGCTCATGTACCACAGTTCTCGTGAACAGTTTCTGGCAGAGAGCTCCATGTTGCATAACTGTCAGATTGTGGTTCAGCCCGGGGCGCAGCCTCATGATGTCGGTCGCATTCCGGAATTCCCAAGATGGCCTCCCCTTATTCTCCAGGGGAGAAATGCGTCGGTGAAGGAAATCGGCGCCTATCATCTCTACGGTGAGGCCGACGTTTCTGAGGCGGTGACTCCTGGTGGTCGCGACTGTGAGTTTCCCATCGTCAGGGTCAAGGGCACTACAGTCGTAGTTGCGCACCATCTTGGTTTGCCGCGGCAAGCAGAAAGGCTGGAATTTTCTCCTCCTGAATCCAACACCATTTGCCTTGCAACTCATCCCACCTATCGCAGTAGGCCCCGTCTGGGTAGACCTCCTTGGTTCCTTGCCACGGAATCCAAGTGACGGCACCAGGAAGGGCTCTGCCTTGTTGGATGCGGGGAGTAAAGTAGTGGCGGAAAAGAGCGGTGCTAGGGACTACTCCAGCAAATTTTTCGCAAAGATGAGCGAAGACTAACATACACGTCACGGCATGTTAGTCGTAAGTGAACATGATGTCTTTGAAGAAATCCGAGAAGGGGACAGAGCCCGCAATAAAAATAATCAGCAAAGAAAGGTTATCTATCTGGGCCACCCCGGAAGGACTTGGACTCACGCGGGTGGCATGATGCGCAATCGTCGTCGTCGCCCACATGCACCGATATCGCTCCTTCAGGGCACCCACGTCAAGCCCCGGTGGAAAGATGACGTGCTCCTTCCGCATCCCCACCATCTTGTTCTCCGGGACGGCTTCTGCATCATTGTCCTTGCTAGACTTGGGTGGCATGGTGGTTAAGGTGGCGGGGGTTGAGGATGGAGAGGTCGTGTGGATGAATGGAAGGAGCTCTGTTTTGGGCTCGAGGAGGAAGATGACGGTGGTCCTCAGACTGGGAAAGACAAGAGATAAATGAGAAGCGCCTCTGCAATTTCCTCTTTATGGGGAAGGCACGGGGAAGCCTCTTTACTAAAAATAATATAGAAACGTTTAGCGGGCGTGCCACTGTAACGGCCGTGCCGCGCACGTATCCCACGTCACGCATTCAACGGGCATCGTGGGGAGGCGCAGCAAGCGCAATGATCACAACCACAAGGCCCTAACACGGGTGCCCGTGTACTACTTGGGCCTAGCCCAACAATGCCTCGCACCGTGTGTGGCCCAGGCCTAGGGGCTCCTATCGGTGCACTAGAGTTTTGGGCTCTCCAGTGCCCCTTACTCGTGCACGGGCAGTAATAGCCACCCTGGCAACGAGGCCCGGCAGAGAGTTGCCAGGAACAAGCACGGGAAAATCAAGACCCCTGGCAAGACCTTGCCGGGATGGCCATCAAACCCTCAAGCAAAGAAAAGTCCCAGCAAGACCCGGCAAGGCCCCGCCAGCGCATAGGCCAGGTGTCGCCCCGCATGGGCACGTGTCGTGGCGTCGGAGATTGAGGGGCTAAGTGGTGCCGATGGGACGGGCTCCTGCCCCGTCCCGTGGAAAGTGAGAGATGCCTGACGGTGCATTCAATGCGCCTGTTCTACTCCGTAAGTGTTAGGTATGATAGCACTGTAGCTCTGTACACAACCATTGAAAACACTGTACACAGCTGTTGGGATCCCCTTCAGAGTATAAAAGGAGGCCCAGGGCGATACAGTAGGGGACTTTTGGACTTTTAGTCTTTTGGCTTTTCAACTTTAGATCTTCTAGCTCACGCGCGTGGCAGCTGCTCACAGTGCTCCTATAGCTAGAACCCTAAGAACACTCACAATACATCCAAGCAGGAGTAGGGTTTTACGCATCTTTGCGGCCCAAACCTGGGTACAATCCTCGCATGTTGTTGATCAGACCTGCTCTTTGCGCGAGCCTGCTCCTTCGCCGAACCGAAAGGTGTCCCTCTGATCCCATAGGTCTTTGTTCCCCATGACATCTCAAGGGGCTGCGCTTGCGCCCTTATTCTGTTTTGAGCATGATCAACGGCTTAAGCAGCTGTGCCAAGAACGTCGAGGTATCTTGCCGGCGGTGGCACCGCCAGCAGACTACTAAGGTCCCGTTCCTCAAAGTGCTCGCGGTAGGGCTACGCACGCCGGCAAGATTCTTCCGAGAGGCCGTAGGGAAAGTTCCATGCAAAGAAACAGTCTAACAAGGAAGATAATATACAGTTATTCAAAATAGGGTGAAATTTACATGAGATATCGCTTTTTCCTAAGGACATCTTTATTTGACTTTCTCCCTTTGGGGAGATTACAAGAACAAAAAGATGGAAAGGGGAGACAGGCTACAAGAAGAAAAAGATGGTGAGATGCCCCCAGCAGAAGCCTAGCCTGACCCCTCTGGACCAGCACTACACGGAGGGGCAGGGCTTCCAGATGGGCAGGCAGGAGCCTTGCCCCTCCTGGACCAGCATTGCGCGGAGGAGAGGGTTAGCGCGGGCGAAAATGAGGATGGACCCCAGAAGCCAAACTCCATGGGCCTACCGAATGATCCGGCTGGAAGATGAGCCAGCGCCCGGGACAAAGGCCAATGGCAAGGTCATCCTTTCGGGAGGGGGAGAGGCATGAGGCTGTCGGTGATGGTGCGGTCGACTGTCAGTCCGAGCTCGAGTCGTCGGGCTCCGACTTGATGGCCTGAAGACCAGACTCATCGTCGTCGTCTTCGCCGCTATCCTCCTCATCACTCTCGCTCGAGGAGGAGCTTTCAGCGCCGCTGGAGCTCTCTTTGCAGTAGCTGAGACGAACGCCTGAGCGCCCATAAATCTTGTGAGAGAGCAGATTGGCGTCCATCATTTCAAGATGAAGGACGTGCCCTTCCAAGAGGTTGTGGGCGCGGGGGGAGGTCTTCCAGCCAGGCCTGAGGAACATGATGCGACTCGCTGGGTACTCGACGTCCACCCGTGTCGCGCCATTACAACAACCATGCGCCCGTAACCACAGGACGGGAGGCTCATCGGCCTCCATCGCCCTGGAAAAAGGGCGAGGGGGCGCAGATGGCTCCGGACAGGACCGGCCAGTTCGAGGACGAACTCCAGTGTCATCCCATCGGTGTGGGTCTTCTCAAAGAAAGGGCTTGGCGTCAGAGTAGGAGGTGGGTCAGCGCTCCGCCTCCTTCAGCCTTGGCCTCCATGACGGGGACGACCCCTCGCGCCTCTTCCACCACATGCGCTTGGGCCGCCCTCCGCCTCTGTGGCTGAAGCGGTGGCATGATCCCGACGAGAAATCCTCCTTGGAGCGAAGTATGGTGGCCGCCCTCACCCCTGTTCATGGCTAAGGGCGATCGCCACTCGAAGGTTGGGAAGACGTGGAAGGGCAAGTTATGGAGGTTCACACTCGGAGGAGGGAGGAAGGATGGATGAGCACTGCCCTCGCTATCCCTCAATTTATAGGGGGAGGCGCGGGGGCTAGCTCTCCCCCGCTCCAAGGGTCGCCAACCAACTCCCCCAATAGCGGTGCCCTCGATCACGGGGCGAACATCAACCGCCCCGTTGCTCCAATCCATGGCGCTGCAGTTACATCCTTTCCCAGGGACTTTAAGTCATGGGTGCCCATTGCTGGCTCCCCACTATGCATGCGGCGAGCGTGGCAGAAATGACCTGACGCAATAATTAAAAATTTGACGACCGCGCCACGCACGTATCTCACGTCCCGCATTCAATGGGCATCGTGGGGAGGCGCATCAAGCACAATGATCACAACCACAAGGCCTGCCACGCGTGCCCGTCACTGTTTGGGCCTAGGCCAACAATGCCTCGCACCATGTGTGGCCCAGGCCTAGGGGCTCCTGTCGGTGTACTAGAGTTTTGGGCTCTCTAGTGCCCCTAACTCGTGCACGGGTAGTAGTAGCCACCTTGGCGACGAGGCCCGGCAGAGAGTTGACAGGAACAAGCACGGGAAAATCAAGACCCCCAGCAAGACCTTGCCGGGATGGCCATCAAACCCTCAGGCAAAGCAAAGCCCCAGCAAGACCCGGCAAGGCGAAGCACCAGCAAGGCCCCGCCAGCACACATGCCAGGTGTCGCCCCGCCTGGGCACATGTTGCAGCGTCGGAGATGGAGAGGCTAAGCGGTGCCGAGGGGACGGGCTCCTGTCCCGTCCCATGGACAGTCAGAGATGCCTGACGGTGCATTCAATGCGTCTGTCCTACTCCCTCAGTGTTAGGTATGATAGGACTGTAGCTTTGTACACCCCTTGTACACACTATACGCCGCTGTTGGGATCCCCTTCAGAGTATAAAATGAGTCCTAGGGTGATATAGTAGGGGACTTTTAGACTTTTAGTCTTTTGGCTTTTTTGACTTTAGACCTTCTAGCTCACGCGCGTGGCAGCTGCTCATGGCACTCCTGTAGCTAGAACCCTAAGAACACCCACAATAAAACCAAGCAGGAGTAGGGTTTTACGCATCTTTGCGGCCCGAACCTCAGTAAAATCCCCATGTGTTGTTCATCAGACCTGCTCTCGCGCGAGCCTGCTCCCCCGCCGAACTGAAAGGGGTCCCTCCGATCCCATAGGTGTTCGTTCCCCACAACAGATTTACCACACAAAACATATAGATTTTGTATAGATTAGTTTCATTGTCACTAGTGATAAGGAGTATATGGAACAAATCTTTTTTATGTGACAATTCTTCACACCCCAAAAATAAACAAAATTCATCATATAGTTTACCGGAGATCAAATTATCACAATATTTGGAAACGGTTTGATCATGAAAATGCATGCATTGGAAAATAAGATGACCAACCCTATTGCAAAGTTCACCAGTAATGGGATGAAGAGAGCATAATCTTGTGGAAAATTCATCTATCACTTTAAAGCACCAAGTAGTTTTATCATGTTTATGCTTTTTACAAAATCTATCATCCCTATATGGCATGTCTTTGCAAATTTTATGCACTCCACAAAATTGACATGCTTATAGGAAATCTTTTTATCATGACTAGTGCAACCATCATTAGCATCATGGATATTCAACGAATTTATACTAACAATATTGCTATCATGCTCATCATTCAAGATTTCGCATTAAGCATTTGTAAATTCTTCCTCTAACAATTAAGCACAATTTTTTGAACCATGATTCTCACGATATACGTTAAAAATACGAAGCAATTGAGGCAACCTAAACTCCATTTTTTAGTTTTTCTTTCATAAACCAATCTAGAGATCAAAAAATAAAATAAAGATTTAATTGCAATATCTAAAGATTTACCTTCAAGCACTCACCTCCCCGACAATGGCGCCATAAAATAGCTTGATGTCTACTACGCATCTTTATTCTTGTAGACGTTGTTTGGCCTCCAAGTGCAGAGTTTTGTAGGACGACATCAAATTTCCAGCATGTGGATGACCTAAGGTCTATCAATCCGTGGGATGTGTAGGATGAAAATGGATATCTCAAACAACCCTGCAATCAAATACAAGAAATCTCTTGTGTCCCCAACACACCCTATACAATGGTAAATTGTATAGGTGCACTAGTTCGGTGAAGAGATGGTGATACAAGTGCAATATTGATAGTATATATAGGTTTTTGTAATCTGAAAATATAAAAACAGAAAGGTGGCAAGTGGAAAACGACGAACAAAACGTTGTATAAATGTTTGGAAATAAGGCCTAGGGTTCATACTTTCACTAGCGCAATCTCCCACAATGCTAACATAATAGAATCATATGATCATCCCTCAACGTGCAACAAAGAATCAATCCAAAGTTCATAATTAGCTGAGAACATAAGATGAAATTGTTGTAGGTAGTAGAACCACCTCAAAGTTACCCTTTCTGATCAATCTATTGAGATATTCCTATAGGTGTCACAAACCGCCCTAGAGTTCGTATTAAAATAACACCAACGATACATATCAATCAACCCTAATATCACCTAGATACTCCAGTGTCACCAAAAGTATCTGTGGGTTAATTATTCGACATACAACAAACAATTTCAGATTCATGATATTCAATCTAACACAAAGAACTTCAAAATGTACCTCACGAATTTTACCAAAGAAAGTAGGACAAGAATGTGTATCAACCCATATGCATAGATTACCCCATTGTCACCACGGGAATCCGCAAGTTGAGTACCAAGACATATATCAAGTGATCTCAAATCCGATATTCAATCCGACATGAAAAAATCTCAAAGGGAAAGATTCAATTCATCACAACAAGATACCAAGGGAAGAAAACCATATGATCCAACTATATTAACAAAGCCTGTGATACATCAAGATCTTGCCATCTCATGAACATGAGAGAGAGAGATCAAACACATAGATACTAGTACATATTGATACGTCTCCAATGTATCTACAATTTTTGATTGTTCCATGCTAATATATTGTCATTCTAGGATACTTTTTGGGTATTTATTTACCAATTTATAATATTTTTGAGCACTAACCTATTGACACAGTGCCCAGTGCCACTTCCTGTTCTCTGCATGTTTTTGCCTTTTCAGAGTTACAATACCAAATGGAGTCCAATTGCCATGAAATTTTTTTGTGATTTTTTGGACCAATACAAGACCTAGAAGCTACGGAGGAGGGCCAGGAGATGCACTAGGGACCCACCACATATCCAGCCGCGCATCCTATGTCGTGGTCCCCTGGAGCATCCCCCTACGTCGTTCTCTATCCAATAAATTCACATCTACCCTAAAAACATCACAAGCGCTCCTGAAACACTTTTTTCCGCCACCGCAAGCCTCTGTTCCGACGGGAGGCCATCTACACCTCTGTTCCGGCACCCTTTCGGAGGGGAGATCGATCACGAAGGGCCTCTTCATCAACCTTGCTACCCTCACCATGATGTGTGAGTAGTTCTCCACAGACCTACGGGTTCGTAGGTACTACCTATATGTTAATCTCTCTCTCTCTTGATCTTCAATACAATGTTCACCGCATCTTTGCCTTGATCTATCTGATGCAATCCCTTTGTACGGTGTGTTTTGTTGGGATCCTATGAATTGTAAGTTTATGTTCAGATTATTCATGAAAAGTATTTGAGTCAAACCTGATTACTGTGATTCTTATTTGCTTGATCATCATAGCTTCGTAATGCTCTCCTATCTACTGAGATAGTTTGGCCAACTAGAATGATATTTCTTCGATGGGAGTGGTGCGTTATAGTAGGTTCAACCTGACGAGTTTCTATATCCCAGTGATAGAAGGGGACACATGCGTCTTTGTGTTGTTGCTACTAAGGAAAAAATGATGGGGTTTATTCATATTAGTTGACTTTACTTTGTCTACATCATGTGATCGTTCTCCAACCATTACTCCGTTTGTCATGAACTTAATACGTATAGAGGCAAGCATAGAAGTGCTTTTGAAGTGGAGTAATAGTAGTACATGCAGGCTGGAGTCGGCCTATTTGCTTATGGATGTGATGCATATATACGCATGATCATTACTGTGAACATCACATAATTTTTTGCTTTTCTATCAATTGTCCAACAATAATTTGTTTACCCACCGTCAATGTTGAGGAAATCATTAATTGGTACTTGTTTGCTCGGCTTCGGAGTAACAATTAATCAGTGACTCGGTCGATTAATTGAATTAAACGGTCGACCATAAATTGGTGGAATTTTAAACTCAATAGGCAAAAACTGTATGGATACAATCGAATGTGAAAGCTATAAAAAATTCTCTTTCAAATACAAAGCAAATGATAGTAGTTTCTTTTCTCAATAGATCACAAACATGTATACAACAACAATCATCAACAAACTTCCATATGGGTGTCAAAAATCACTAACAAACATGTATACAACATTTTTTGCTGATTTTGGCATGTGCTGGAACTCTAACAAATGGCTTCTGCGCGACAGCGACACGTAGATGGAAGGTGTCAGGAAATGTGGGGGGCGTTTAAAATACGTATGTTGTGGGACATGGCGGGTCACAAAGGAGGAGGGGAAGCGATGATGCACATATGAGAATCTAACCATGCCATCTAGGATAGGAGGAGATGAGAGGAGCCAAAGGAGCTGAAGAAGGGTAAGACCAAGATATTCATGAGTGGTAGTGGGTGGGACGGGTTACAGGCTAAATAGTCGGGCTTTTTTGCCCACAAGTTATTGGGCCAGCAAGGATTAATCAGCCTAGAATCCAATTAATCGGTCAAATAGACCATCTAATTGGTGTGGCAAGTTAACACGATGAATAGATGTTATTCGAGTCATCCATCCTACGAGTAGCGATTAGTTGGCATGTTAATTGATTAATCAGCTGAATTCTTGAACAATGCCCACTGCATGCTTTGCTTATAAGAGATGCCACCAGAGAACTCTACACCACCTGGGTCTATTCACTCATAATTCACAAACGCTATCATTACCTTGCTGTTATTTATTACCTTTTATTTTATTTTGCACTTTACTATTATCTAAAATTATCTACGCAACTCACTTGCTTGCAAATAACGAGATCAAGGGGATTGACAACCCTCTTGCCGGTGTTGGGTGCAAGTTGCTTGTTCTTTTGTGTGTAGCCGATGAAGACAATTGAGGATTGGTATTCCTATTGGTTCGATAAACCTTGGTTTCATAACTAAGGGAAATACTTACCCCCTTTGTGCTGCGATTACCCGTTCCTCTTCATGAAAAACCCAACGTAGATCACGAGTATCAGGAAGGATTTCTGGCGCCATTGTCGTGGAATACCATCACCAACTATCAAGTAACTTTGCACAAAATTTCATTCACTTGTTATACTTTTTATTTATTGTTATATATAGTGTGTGTTGGTACACTGGAGTTTTTGGGCCATCTAGTGCCCCTTTACTCATGCGCGGACAGTGGTAGTCGCCCCAGCGGCGGGACCTAGCGAAAACTTACCAAGCGCCAGCACAGAAGACTCAAGACCACCAGCTAGACCTTGCCGGGAAGGCCATAGAGCCTCAAGGCCCCCGGAAAGGCAAGGACCCGGCAAGGCGAGGCCCCATCAAGCACTGCCAACACATAGCACAAGTGTCGATCCACCTGGAGGCATGTCGCGGCGTCGACGTTGGAGGGAGCTAAGTGGCACCAATGGGACGGCCCCCGTCCCGTCACACTAATGGACTGAGGCCCCTGACGGTGCATTTAATACTCTTGTCCTACTCTATCAGGGTTAGGTATGATAGCACTGTGTGTCCCGTGTGCACACTATACGCCACTGTTGGGATTCCCTTAAGTATAAAAGGACAAGGGCGTCACAGAAGAGGACTTTTGACTCTCGAACTTTCAGACAGTTAGGCAGTTAGGCAACCGGATAGCCCGACGGTTAGAGAGGAAGATAAGGCTCCCAAGATCACGTAGAAGCCGTTCATGGTGCACCTGTAGCTCGAACCCTAGAACATGATCAATACAACCAAGCAGGAGTAGGATTTTACGCATCCATGCGGCCCGAACCTAGGTAAAAACACCCCGTGTGCAGCTCACCAGACCGGCTCTTTGTGCCAGCACGCCCCCTCGCCGAACCGAAAGGGGCTCCCGCGGTCCCATAGGTGTTCATTCCCCATGACATCTTTGGCGCGCCAGGTAGGGGTGCGTGTAAGAGGTTCTACGAACCCGTTCTTGTGATCTAGACCCCAGCTTCATCGTCACCATGGCCCCCAAGAAGAAGGGCCTTGCTGCAGTTGGTCCATCCGCGTCCGCCATTCCTGTATCTGTACGGATAGGAGACGGCGTGGACGTGGGTGGAGGAGGAGGAGGAGGAGGTTCATAACTTCCATGATGTTCTGGTGACCAAGGCCAAGCAAGCGGCGACGCTCGCTGCAGAGACGCACATGGCGATGGTCAGAACCCCCACGCACTTGGGTCTCAGGATAGAGCGGTACCTCCTGCGGGTGGTACGACGAACTCCGGGGGCGGAAGAGTATCTCCCAGGGTGCCCACGCCGGCGCCTATGCCGCGACCTTCTCAGGACGCGCGCGGAGTGCCGCATCACGGCACCCGTAGTTCTCAGTATCCCAACAGAAAGGCTCCTACACATCATTCCCAGGATGCGTGGGACCAGCACGCGAGCAGGAGTGGCATGCCGATGTGGGACCGTAGAGGTGCTCCTTGTAACACGATTAGTAGTCAGAGCACCTCACGTTCTTTGTGCCGCTCGACGCCGTCCACATCTGAGGAAGCGATGGCACGGGCGCAGCTACTCCTGAATTTCCCTCCTACTGCGGAGAAGCTCGACGAATGGAGAGCCACCATTCAAAGCCTCCTTAGCCTCGCAAACAAGCTTCGGCCCACAGGGCCGCCTCAGGCCAGCAGTAAGGTGTTTGGGGTCGGCACGACCTCGGCGCACTCTCCTTTGTGACAGCATCGTCGGTCGCCGAGCCAACAGACCGACGCCACGATGGCTACTCGACGGCATCGTCTGATCCACGGACATGCCGTGATCAGCGTCATGTTCTTCGGGAACGTGGCAAGGAGGATGCTCGAACCACGATCGAGCGACAACGGGAAGCATGCCTCCAGTCGGACAGGCGCGCTGGACCCACTGTGGACAAGTCTGTGTCGGGGTACCCTATCAGCCTACCTTACGAGGTGGGCTGCCCAGCATTTACCCCCAAGCTGCGGCAAGTCTAGTGGCCCAACACCCGCATATTCAAACCAGTAGTCCCGGAGAAGTATGATGGCAAGACCCATCCATTGGAGTTCCTAAGCATCTACACCATTACGGTGCAGGCTGCCGGGGGCCGCGACGACAAGATACTGGCTAACTACTTCCCATTGGTGCTTAAGCCCAACGTCAAATTATGGCTGATGCACTTGCCAGAGAGATCCATCGCCTCGTGGGCGGACCTGTGTCACGAATTCATTGGTGGCTTCACTGGGGTCATCAAGCTCCTAGCTAGGAGAGCGACCTGCTCATCATCCCCCAAAAGGAGGGCGAAACTCTGCGCAAGTACATCCATAGGTTCAACCGCGTGCACCACAACATCCCAGACATTCACCCTGCCACCGTTATCAGCGCGTTCCATCAGAACATGTGCAACCGGAGGATGTTGGAAGAGCTGGTGATGAATAGAGTCAAGGATGTCGCCGAGCTTTATGCTTTGACAGACAAATGCGCTCGCGCTGAAGAAGGGAGAAGACTCCCCGGCGAGAATGCTAGAGTGGAGGTTGACTCTGACGATGAAGACACCGCTTCTCTAGCAAAGAAGGGCCAGCAGTGGAACAAGAAGTGCATGGGCAAGACCGTGCTAGCCGTCGAAGGATCCGGCAACCCCGGCACCACCAAGAAAGGCAAGGTCGACGACCCCGACAACGTTGTTGCCGGGTGCGCCTCCTGCCATGCTCTGGCGGCTGCCGGGAAGCCAGGAGACTCTGGCAAGCAGTATTGCAAGATCAATCCCAGCAAGGGCCACAACCTCCAAGACTGCCGACAAGTTGAGCAGCTTGCTCAGAAGCAGAGGGCTGAATATGGAAGACACGACAAGGAGAAGGGTCAGGATGGTGCTCAGGGGTCCGGCCAGAAGCGTGTTGGCCAAGGAGGTCGCCGCGGTAAGCCTAAGCAATAGAAGGATCGGCCTGCCCCGACGCCGACAAGCAAGAGGGAGACGATGATGACATTGAAGAGGACGACGAGTCTAGTGAGCGTGAGTTCCAGAGAGCTACAGAGGCGATGTGCATAAAAGGAGGAGCCTCGTCCCATTCCTCTCACCTCCAACTTAAATAGTGGGCGCGAGAGGTTAATGCGGTAGAGCCCTCTATCGGTGCACAGAAACCTCTGAAATGGTCCAACACTCCTATCATCTTTGACGCCGAGGATCACCCTGATCGTGTAATCGCGGTCGGGTGCCTGCCGTTGTTGGTCTAGCCAACAATCCGCAACCTCAAGGTGACGAAGATGTTAGTTGATAGCGGAGCCAGCCTGAACCTGATCTCGCCCGATGTCATTCGAAGGCTGCAGATTCATGACGACGATCTTGAGTCGATAGGCGCTTTCCAAGGGGTCAATTCAGGAAGGACTCAGCCAAAAGGCAAGGTCATGCTACCTGTGACGTTCGGCAGCGATATCAATTTTAGAACGGAGAAGATCATTTTGACGTTGCCGAGATGTCATTGCCATACAACGGCGTCCTTGGGCATCCGGCTCTGGCCAAGTTCATGGCGGCCACTCACTTCGCTTACAACGTGTTGAAGATGCCCGAGCCGATGGGCATCATTACCATCAACTCCGACAAGAAGCACGCGCTTATCTACGCTGACCAACTCTACCGGGGCGTAGCCGCAGCACCTGCCGCCAAGGCACTTGCTCCTGCCGCTGAAGCTCCCGGGGGGAAGAAGACCGACAAGGCCTCTGGCGCACATTCCGACAACCACATCTCTCCGTAGTGTTGGGCTGCTGTTGACGATGTGCCGGAGAGCTCCACTGACAAGAGCAAGAAGTCCAAGGCAGCTCCGCTAGAAACCAAGAAGGTGCCCGCCAAGGAGGATGGCATGGGGGAAATAGGAAAGCCCGCTCGTCGCCTTCTTGCGGGCGAATGTCGATGTGTCTGCGTGGCAATCATCTGATATCCCCGGTGTTCCCAGGAAGGTGAGTGAGCACCACCTTGCCGTCTGTCCGCACGCGGGGCCCATCAAGCAGATGGTTCGGAAGCAAGCTTTGGAGCGGCAACAATTTATTGTTGAATAGATCAAGAAGTTAGAGGCGGATGGTATGATCAGAGGAGTACTCCACCCTACGTGGTTGGCTAATCCAGTCGTAGTGCGCAAGGCAAATGGGAAGTGGAGGCTATGCATTGATTTCACGGACATCAACAAGGCATGCCCCAAAGATCCTTTTCCCTTGCCGCGCATTGACCAGATTGTGGACTCCACCGCCGGCTGCGACTTGTTGTCTTTCCTTGATGCCTATTCCGTTCATCAGATCTTTATGGCCAAGGAAGACGAAGAGAAAACCGCGTTTATCACCCCATGTGGTACATACTGCTTTTTGCGTATGCCTTTCGGGTTGAAAAGTGCTGGTTCCACCTTTGCGAGAGCGGTCCAGCTAGATTTTGAGCCCCAGCTGCATAGAAATATGGAGGCCTCTATGGATGACATAGTGGTCAAAACCAAGGACAAAGCCACACTCATTGCGGACTTAGAAGAGACGTTCGCCAATATGCGCAAGATCAACATGAAGCTCAATCCCAAGAAATGTGTGTTCGATGTCCCATCCAGTAAGCTTCTCGGGTTCTTTGTGTCTCAACGAGGAATCGAAGCGAATCTGGACAAGATCAAAGCAATTGAGAAGATTGAGGCACCGAAACGAGTCAAGGACGTGCGACGCCTTGCCGGATGTGTTGCTGCTCTGAGTAGGTTCATCTCAAAGTCTACTGAGCGCGCCCTCCCCTTTTCAAAATCTTGAAGAAGGCAGGTCCAATGAAATGGACTCCAGAAGCGGAGGCAGCGCTGCAGGATTTGAAGAAGTATCTTTCCTCTCCGCCAGTCCTAGTCGCGCCAAAACTACAAGAGCTGTTGCGGCTATACTTGGCAGCAACGAATCAAGTGGTGAGTGTTGCATTAGTGGCTGAAAGAGAGGTTGACGAAGAAGCAGCGGCAGCGGCAGAGGCACCAAAGAGTGAGCCAGGATAGCCTTTGGCAAGCTTTGGTGCCTACAAGGAAGGATCTGCGCAGTTGAAAGAGATAGTTCAGAAGAAGAAAGTGGTGCAGCGACCAGTCTATTTTGTCAGTTCCTTGTTGCAGGGGGCTAGATCAAGGTATTATGGCGTACAAAAGTTTCTATTTGGCCTTCTAATGGCCTCGAGGAATATTCGCCATTACTTCCAAGCACATGAGATCACCATTGTCACCCGCTTCCCGCTACAATGGCTATTGAGGAACCCAGAAGCTACAGGCAGGATTGTGGAGTGGACTCTGGAACTATCAAGCTTTGATCTTAAGTTTGAAAGCACATCGACTATTCAGAGCATGGCCTTGGCGGAGTTCACTGCGGAATGGACCCCGACGCCCGATGAAGAGATTCCAGAGTCAACTCTCCCCAGCAAGGAGAGTGATCGAGAGTGGGTCATGTATTTTGATGGAGTTTTCTCGCTGCAAGGCGCTGGTGCTGGGTGCTTCTTGTCGCACCCACTAGAGAGCACCTCAGATATATGATCCAGATGCACTTTCCCCTGGAGAGATCAACGAACAATACTGCTGAGTACGAAGGGCTGCTCGCCGGTCTCAGGATCGCGACGGACCTTGGGATCAAGAAACTTATTGTCAGGGGTGATTCTCAACTTGTCGTCAGGCAAGTAAACAAAGACTACTAGAGTCCGTTGATGGAAGCTGATGTAGATGAAGTACGGAAGTTGGAAGAACGTTTTAACGACCTACAAATGGAGCATGTTCCACGTGCAGAGAACAACATTGCCGATAGCCTTTCAAAATGTGATGTCCATAAGTTACCTGTGGAACCAGGAACTTTCGTGCTCCA
This sequence comes from Hordeum marinum, assembly GCA_022496015.1. Lineage (NCBI taxonomy): Eukaryota > Viridiplantae > Streptophyta > Magnoliopsida > Poales > Poaceae > Hordeum > Hordeum marinum. The sequence goes on from CM039674.1 coordinate 150,623,073, forward strand.
ACTAACTAAACCATCCGTGACACCATCAACTGGGCAAGAGAATAGGAGGAAGTTAAGTTCTGGCAAGTATCTCCCGAAAGGGCTCCCTGAAGCCATCGGCAAGAAAATTGGCCAAGACAATGGCAGGCTTGCCGATGAGTGCTATGCTTCGGCAGGGCCATCAACTCTTGCCGTAGAGGCGTGCGCTCCCTCCAGGCTTGACGGAGCGCGACAGACTCCGGCAGGCCTTTAGGCCCTTGTCGTCGAGGCAAATACTCCCCCGGCAGAAGATATGCCTTTACACCTTGTTGTAGAGCCTCAGGCTCCGGCATGGGCACAACATCTTGTCCAATTCCTTTAGACAGGAGAGCTCCCCAAGGAACAAGAGGAATCAGGAAAGTAGCCTGCCAGTCTCATATGTACCAGTTCGTAGATAACGTCCTATATAGAAAGAGATCGAACGACATGAAACTCAAGTGCATTTCTCGGGAGGATGGACTGGAAATGTTGGCAGAGATACACGAAGGTATATGTGGCTCCCACATAGGATCAAGAGCACTTGCCGGAAAAGCATTCCGACAAGGTTTCCTTTGGCCCACTGCCCTCCAGGATGCAACTGTGTTAGTAACAAAGTGTGAAGCATGCCAGTTCCATTCGAAGAAACTACATCAACCAACTCAAGATCTTCAGACGATCCCTCTCTCCTGGCCATTTTCAGTCTAGGGGCTCGACATCTTGGGCCCCTTTCCTCGTGCTGCCGGGGGCTTTGAGTACTTGTACGTGGCAATTGACAAGTTCACAAAGTGGCCGGAAGTGGAAGCGGTGAGGAAGGTGACAGCACAGTCAGCCGTTAGATTCTTTAGAGGGCTAGTTTGCCGCTTTGGTGTTCCCAATAGGATGATCACCGACAACGGCACACAGTTGATGAGTCGCATCTTCCTGCAATATGTCCAAGACCTTGGTACCAAAATCTGTTTTGCTTCTGTTGCCCACCTGAGGAGCAACGGCCAAGCAGAGAGGGCTAATGCAAAAGTGTTGTGAGATCTCAAGACAAGAACTTTTGATAGGCTGCACAAGTGCGGAAGAAACTGGTTGATGAGTTGCCGGTGGTTCTTTGGTCAATCAAGACGACACCAAATCGAGATACCGGCCAGACACCCTTCTCCCTTGTCTATGGGGCGGAGGCAGTGCTTCCCACGGAACTCATATACGGGTCACCTCGAGTGCTCACTTATGATGAGCTTGAGCAAGAGAAGTTGCGCCAAGACGACACAACGCTCCTTGAGGAAGATCGTCTTCAGGCTGTTGTGAGAGCTGCATGCTACCGGCAAGCCTTGCACCGCTACCATAGCCGCAAGGTCAATGCCAGAAGTCTTGAGGAAGGCGACCTTGTTCTTCGGCGAGTTCAGTCCGCCAAGAATCCAAACAAGTTGACGCCAAAGTGGGAAGGCCCTTATCGGGTAGTAAGAGTCACTAGGCCCAGCACAGTCCACCTGGAGACCGACGATGGCGTTCCAGTAAGAAACTCCTGGAATATCGAACATCTTCGAAAGTTCTACCCATGAGGCGTGGTTGTCGGGCCGGCCTCGGCAACCATCTTTTGTACAAGTCTTGTCGTAGAAGCATGTAATCCTTGGTACAAAGCCAGGCTCAGATCCTGTGCATAGATAAAGAAAGATAAGTGTTCTGCAATCTTGTTCGGGTGTCATGTTTACTTATGTGCATGTTTATCTGGAGAGTTGCATTACACTTAATTCTGGAAAGAACTAACAAACCACCAAGGTCCAATATCCATATTTTCTCTTATTTCTTTGTCAAAAGGGCAGAAGGATCCCTTGCGTGCAGCTTTTCCGGGGGGAATGATGGTACGGATACCTATGAACGCAATCCAAAAAATCTTGCCAAAAGGAGAAAGCCAACAAAAATATAAGTTGCGAAAACCCCATGTGAATCCTTGTCGAAAGTTATTTTCCTTGTGCGACTTCGACTCCTATATGGAAAACCTGCACGCGTGGGAACCTTGCCGGGACCACTCAACGGCTTAAGTGGCTTAGCCCGTGCTCCTTGTTTTGTTTCAAGTCCGCTCGATGACTCAAGTGACAGTGCTCGCACCCTTATCCCATTTTCGAGTAAGGCCGACGCCTTGAACAGCCGCGCTAAGGACGCCAAGGTGTCTTGCCAGTAATAGCACCGCCAGCAGGCTGCTAAGGACCTGTTCCTCAAAGCGCTTGCGGTAGGGCGACACACACCGGCAAGATTTTTCCAGAAAGGGCGTAGGGAAAATTCCATACACAGAATACGTTTAACAAGGAAGATAACATAGCAATCGTCCAAGACATTAGCAAGTAGCATTACATTGGCCTTGCCGAAACTTTAACACGAAGTAAATTGTTTTGGATATGTGCAGCGACGAGGAGTAGGGCAACTAATCTCGGTAGTCGCCCTCGACCCGCTTGACCTGGCTTACCCGCTCAACGATGGGCACAACGAGTTCTTCGAGCGCCTGGACGTCCATACCCTTCGGCAAATAGTCGACGATGTTGTCGAGGTTGAGGCCGGGGTTCCTGTATGCCACCTTAACGAGCACCTTGCGGAGGACAGCCTGGCAGAGCCGGCTCGATTCTCCGGCTAGGTGGGCCGCCCGGTCGGAATGGAGCTGCTCCAGGGCTTCGAGTAGGCTGACAAAGAACATGGTCACCTTTGTGCTTGTAGGGACCCGGTCGTCAGGAGAATATGACGGGCCCTCTAGGCCCATGGCGGACAGTTGTTCGGCAAGCTTCCCCACGACGTCTACGAGCTTCTCGGTCCAGACTTCCACCCCACGCACAAAGTCATTGTGGGAGACGGCTGTGCTCTCGATAAGCTGCTTCTCCTCATGGAGCTCCTTTGCCAGAGCTTTCTCTCGAGTATTCGCGGCTTCGAGGGTCCCAGTTAGCGTGGCTAGCTTCAAGGTCAACTTGTCGATGGACTCATTGGCCGCGGAGAGCTGCTTAGCCCTGTCGGAAGCGGCAACTTGCGCATCCATCAGACTGGCAGTGGCCTTGTTCCGCTCGGCCTCGAGTGACGAGACCTTCGCGCATTGATCTTCAAGGGCCACCTCCAGTTCCTTCACCCTCTCCTCCAGTGAGCTTTTGGTGGTCTCCGCAGCCGCAGCTGCGTCGACGGCCTCCCTCATCTGGCCGGAGTGTTCCGCCGCCAGGGCTCGGAGTGCTTCCTTGTGCCCCCGCTCCAACTCCTGAGTCCGCTGCATGACGAGGTCCTCGAGCTCCACCACCTTTCCGTGGAGCTTATCATCGAGTGCCCTCTCGCGAGCAACGAGTTCTTCCTCTTGGGCGTCAAGCAAGATGCGATGCTCCGTCAAGCGAGCGTCCTCTACGGCAGCTCGTTGCTTGGCCTCCTCCTACACCTGCTCGGGCGTCGGACTACTACATATAGAGCTGGCTCCAGCCTTCGCTCAGTTGCGACTGGCCAGTCTGCAAATCCTTGGAGGCTAGGGCATACCAAGCATGGGTCTCCACGACGCGTTCCTGGAAACTGGCCTCGGCAGCTTCGATGATGGCAGCCCTGGAGTCAAGTTTCTCCTTCTGGGCGCGGTGAAGCGCTTGGAGCTTCAGGAAGCTGTCGCCCATGGACTGGAGGAGCCGCTCCTCCTGGGATTTGCCACCCACGTTTGGCTCGTCGACGAATGTCGAGCCTGGCGGTGGTGACGGCTTCCTTAACAAGGACCCCCTCCTTAGGTGGCGTCCCAGCGCTTGTCGCGCCAGGGATACTGACGAATAGGTTGTCACCGATGTTGAAGTACCTACTTGATGAAGGGGCTTCAGACGAGGATGGCTGGCCCTTGACGGTCGCCTCTCTATCGGCCTCCTCGTCAGCCCGCTCAGCGGACTTCTTGGCGGCCCCCTCCTCTTGCGCGGCTTTGGCCACCTCGGCGCTTGCGGCCTCGGCAGCAGCATTCTCGGCGGCCTCAGCGGCAGCATTCTTGGCGGCCTCAGTCTCAGCACATTTGGCGGCTTATTTGGTGGCGATTCTGTCAACACCGGCGGCAGCGTCCCTCGCTGTCGCCTTGATGACGGAATCGACGTCCATTCCCCCTGCCATGGGAATGTCTGAGGACCAGAAAGTCAAACCAAGAAATGCTAAGGGAGACGTTCAAGAAGACAAAAAGAGAGAGAGAGAAGGGCAAGAAGGGGAAAACCCTCACCTACAACGATTGCCAGCGGAGACCCACCAATCCCTGGGCTTGCCGACCCTCCCTCATCGCGATAAAACGCGCTGGAGGAAGTCCTAGCCGGAGGAAATTCCCTGGGCGGGGAACCTGGGGCGATCGTCGACGACTCCTCTTGCCGCCATCCTCCCCCTGCACGTGAGGTGATGTCAGTAGTATAGATGCACGTCCTAGTGCCTGCCAGCGGGAAATGAGTAGTGAACTCATGCTTGGGGCTCTGTCGGGGGCTGAATCAGGAACTGTGGCGCGCGCTAGTCTCTGGATTGGTGGTGGTCGCTCTCGGCGTGCTTGAGGCACTTGTCGGCGACCCCTCAACTATTGAGGTCTTCGCCCTCTTCGCGACCCACTGCGCTAGCGTTTCCGTGTCCCTGTGGAGAAAAACCAAAACGGATTAGCAAGTAGGGAAGGAGACCCGAAGGCTGGGAAAGTATGGCGGGATCCTTACTCTTCTTCTTCCTACCCCGAGCTAAGAGCAGAAAGGTCGAAGGTGACCTCTCCTGTGGAGCTTCTGGAAGGGGGCAGAGGGGTGCCCCTAGACCGCTTGGCTACGGCATGTGCGGGCTGCTGCTGGACTTCGTGCCACTGTGCGGCCTTGTTGGTTTCCCCCTTGCCGGGGGCCGCGCTACTCGAGGAAGCTTGCCGAGCTGGGAGCCCGGAGGCAGCATTCCTAAGGACGTGCCTTTTCCTATGGATGAGGGATGGGACCTCCTCGAGTGGCCCCTCTTCAGACGCGTCTCCAGCAAAGTGGCCCGGGGCAGATGTGTCACCTCGTTCCTCGGTGAGATCGCCCTGCCCAGCAGGATCTTCGCCCGGCGGTACCTCCCCTTTCCCGGCTTCGTCCTCTAAAAAGCCGATGTTGTCGGCCTCCTCGGCAAGCACCACTTCTTCCGCCCTGCTGGCGATGTACGCCAGCTCCTCCTCGGTGGTGTCGCGAATGAGGCGCTCCTCCTTGCGGATGGTCATCTCCGACAGGTTGTAGAAAAACTCTTCCAACACCTCCGCGGATGGCTCCATCCAAGTTGCATCAATACTGTGGGCGTCAAACACTAGCATCATGGCAATGATTCTGCCTAGGGCCGAATTATTGCTCGCTGAGATGCTCCTGAACAACTTCCGGCAGAGGGCCCTGTGCTACATGGTGGTCAGGTTGTGGTTCAACCCAGGGCGTAATCTCATGATGTCCGCCACATTCCTAAAATCCCAGGCTGGCCTCCCCTTGTTCTGCAAGGGGGCGATGCGCCGGCGAAGAAAGTCAGCACCTATCATCTCCACGGAGAGGCCAGCGGCCCTGAGGTGATGGATCCTGGTGGTCACGACCGTGAGGCTCCCTCCCCAAGGGTTGAGGGCGCTCCATTCGTCTCCGTGCACCATCTTGGTCTCCCGGGGCGTACAGAAGGTCTGGGGCTTCTCCTCCCGTAGCCAGCACCACCTGCCCTGCCACTCATCCCACCTATTGCAATAAGCCCCTTCAGGGTAGGTCTCCTTGGTTCCTAGCCGAGGAATCCAAGTGACGGTGCTGGAAAGCGCTCCACCTTGCTAGATGCGGGGGATGAAATAATGGCAAAAGAGGGTAGTGCTAGGGGTCAGTCCAGGAAAGTTCTCGCGGAGGTGTGCGAAAACCGCCATGAAGGTTACGACATTCGGCGTGAAATCCAGGAGTTGGAAGTCGTAGGTGAGCATAAGGTCAATGAAAAAGTTCAAGTAAGGGGGGCAGAGCCCGTAGTAAAAGTAATCAGCGAAGAAAGGGTATTTTCTTGGACCTTCCCCGGAAGGACCCGGGCTCTCGATGGTAGCGGGGTTCCCCGCCGTCGCACTCGCCCACGCCCACCGATACTACCTCTTCAGGACGCTCAGGCTGAGCCCCGACGGGAAGACGACATGCTCCCTCCATATCTTTGCCACCTTATTCTCCGAGACAACCTGCGTGTCCTTGCCTTTGTTGGATTTTCGTGGAATGGTGATGGTGGGGATGGAGACCGAGAACGAGGAGCAGCCGGAAGCGGGGAGGGGTCACTAGAAGATGCAAGAGGCTTTGCTTCAGGCTCGAGGAGGAAGATGACGGTGGTTCTCAGATTGGGAAAGACGAGGGGTAAGTGGGCATCGACTCGGCAGTCTCCTCTTTATGGGGAAGGCATAGAGCGGTCTCTTTTGACCAAAAACAAGACAATGCAAAAACGTTCCGCATAAGCACTACTGTAACGGCCGTGCCGTGCATGTAGCCCACTACCCGCATTCAATGGGCATCGTGGGGAAGCGCAGCGAGCTCAATTATCACAACTGCAGGGCCCCTACCACACATGTCCGCGCACTATTTGGGCCTAGCCCAACAACGCCTCGTGACGTGTATGGCCCAGGCCCGAGGGCTCCTGTCAGTGCACTAGAGTTTTTGGGCCATCTAGTGCTCCTTTACTCGTGCGCGGACAGTGGTAGCCGCCCCAGCAACAGGACCTAGCGAAAACTTACCAAGTACAAGCATAGAAGACTCAAGACCACCGGCTAGACCTTGCTGGGAGGGTCGTAGAGCCTCAACGCCCCCAGCAAGGCAAGGCCCCCGGCAAGGCAAGGACCCGCAAGACGAGGCCCCGACAAGCACCGCCAGCACACAGGACAGGTGTCGATCCATCTGGACACATGTCGCGGCATCAACGTTGGAGGGAGCTAAGCGGCCCCGATGGCATGGCCCCCGTCCCGTCCCACTGATGGACTGAGGCCCTTGACGGTGCATTTAATGCTCTTGTCCTACTCCATCAGGGTTAGGTATGATAGCACCGTGCGTCTCATGCGCACACTGTACGCCATAGTTGGGATTCCCATAAGTATAAAAGGAGGCCCAAGGCGTTACACAAGAGGACTTTTGACTCTCGAACTTTTGAACAGTTAGGCACTTAGGCAACCGGACAGCCCGAAGGTTATATAGGAAGAGAAGGCTCCCATGCTCATGTAGCAGCCGTTCATGGTGCTCCTATAGCTCGAACCCTATAACAGGATCAATACAACCAAGCGGGAGTAGGGTTTTACACATCTGTGCGGCCCGAACCTGGGTAAAAGCACCCCGTGTGCAGCTCACCAGACCAGCTCTTTGTGCCAGCACGCCCCCTCGCCGAACCGAAAGGGGCCCCCGCGGTCCCATAGGTGTTCGTTCCCCACGATAGTGTGTCTCATAAAAAACAAAAAAACAAAAATATTTATCTTTGCTTGTTACTAGTTTCTTGCTTGAAGTCATGGCCAGCTTTCCTCCAGATATACTTCATCCTTCCTACTTTGGAGAGGGTTCTCCAATTCTGGATTTTAAGCCAATAGGTGGTGAGTCACTTAAGGAAACTTGGGATATATTATTAGTAATACAAGCAGGAGCTAATCCTAAAATTCACATCAAATTGCTCCTTAGAAGTTTCTATGTTGGCTTATCTTTGTCTCATAGACGTGTCGTGGATTCTATGTTTGAAAAAGATTTCATTGGAAACAGTGCTTTTGGCACCTATGATAAGATGAAAATATATTTGGGCAACCCAAAATAGATTTAGATGATACAAATATACTAGTGAAGTTGCGTCAAACTGAGTTAATAAAAGTAACTAAGCCTACTATGGATGTATCCCTTAAAGGATTATACAACCTAATCACCAAACTCAATGGGAACATAGTAATGCAAAGTAAAAGATTGGACATTTTGGAACAAAAGATTGAAGATATGAATACTATTAAAGATGAAATAAAAGATTTTTTTGGAAATTTAGAACCACTTGTTCACGGTGAAAAATATGACAACACTTGAAACTATGCATTATGCCTAGCTAGGGGCATAAAACAATAACGCTTGTTGGGAGGCAACCCAATATGTATCTTTTTTTGTTTTTATTTTTTGTTTTTGTGTGATAACATGACTGCTGCCTCTGTAATTTTTGTGTTTTTATTTTTTTAATTAGTGTTTGTGCCAAGTAAAGCCTTTGGGATGACTCACAAGATGAGTAGAAACGATGCTGAATCTGAAATAGAAACTTTGACTTTGGTGCAGGAATTTTAGTTTTTACTGGAGCGTGATAATGATATGAAATTTTAATAAGTTATTTTTATACAAATTAGTTATGTTGTACTAATTTTTCAGAACTTTTATAGTTACAAAATTATGGTCTCTTTAAATATTTCTATAAACTGTTCTGTTTTAAACAGATTCTGTTTTGCTTGCATAGTTTGCTTGTTTTGATTGTGCCATGGATTATATAGGGGGGTGTAAGTCATGGGGAAGTTATAATACAATAAGTATTATGCAAAAATTAATTTAAATAAATTTATCACAGTACCTCAAGTATGTAATATGTTTCTTATACTAACGAATCTCACGAAGTTTTGTTGAGTTTTGTGTGATTGAAGTTTTCAAGTTTTGGGTGTGATCACGATGGACTACAGAATAAGACGTAGCAAGAGCCCAAGCTTGGGGGTTCCCAAGGCACCCCAATTATAGTTCTAAGGAGACTCAGGCGTCTAAGCTTGGGGATGCCCCAGAAGGCATCCCCTCTTTCGTCTCGATCCATCGGTATGTCACTTGGAGCTATATTTTTATTCATCACATGATATGTGTTTTGCTTGGAGCATCATTTGCTTTTGTTTGATTTTAATTTTAGTTTGTCACAATGATCATTTGCTGGACACACCTATTTGAGAGAGACATATCTTCATGATAATTTGCTAGAATACTCTATGTGCTTCACTTATATGTTTTGAGCTAGGCAGTTGCTCTAGTACTTCACTTATATCTTTTTTTAGCATGGTGGCATGTAGATTTCATAGAAATAATATGGTCTCGTTCTTCACTTATACTTGTTTGAGAGCTGAGTAATAGTGACGGTAATTTTCATGGGTCACAAGACTAGTCCAAGAATATTAGGTATTCAATGAATGATAACCAAAACCATCGCGTAGCACATGTAGAGAAGTTGTGGATTAATGACATTTATGTAGCAATATGAAAAAGGTGTGAGTCCAAAATTGTTGATTTGTAGAAGTGTCAAGATTTAGAGGTGTTAAATTTTTATTCATCTCAAAATTAAAGAGGCATGGTGATGATGTGTGAGCATTTATATTCCTCGTTGAAATCCTAGTATTGTTTTGAGTCCGGGGTGCGCGTTGGTTAACTGTTACCAACCTCCTCTCTCCAGGCATGCGAGGAGTACTTAGTTTTGTGATAAAAATAATAAGACTTTACAATAAGTATGTGAGTTATTTATGACTAATGTGACACCATGGACATACGTATCTTCACCTTCTCATATTTGCTAGCCTCTTCGGTATCGTGCATAGCCCATTCTCACCTCGAGGATCGGTGCAAATATTCGTCAGTGCATCCAAAACCCATGACATGATACTCTATGTTGCACATAAGCCTCATTATATATTCCTCAAAGCAGCAACCATACCTCTCTATTATGGCATTTCCATAGCCATTCCGAGATACATTGCCATGCAAATTCCATTGTCACTTCATATGACTAGTTAGTTCATCATCATAATGCTTTGCATGATCGTATAGAGCTGACATAGTATTTATGGCAAGTCCACTATTCTTCGTATTTTTGATACATGTCATGCTAAATCATTGCACATCCTGGTACACTGCCAGAGGCATTCATACAGTCATATCTTCCTATTAAATAAAAGTGTGACGATCATCATTATTAGAGCATTGTCCCAGTGAGGAAAGGATGATGGAGATTATGATTCCCCCCACAAGTCGGGATGAGACTCCGGACAAAAAATGGAATAAAAATGGGGGAGACCAAATGAGCCCACCATATAAAAAAGAAAATGGGGGAGGCAAAAAAAGAGAAAAGCCCACCATAAAAAATAAAAAATTAGAGAAAAGAGAGATGGGACTTTGCTACTGTCCTTTACCACACTTGTGCATCAGAGTGGCACCATCACTAGTGCAGGGACATGTTATACAAACGGTTTTTAACCCCTTTCCATGGCGTACTTATAAACCATCACCTTGCATGTGGGCGATAGTGGGGTTTATCCCACACGACACGGGAAACCCGTCGGAGATGGTGACCAACGAACACAAATGATCTGCAAATATAATTGTGTGTGGTGCAGGAATATATCGCACACATAATCTTGTGGGTGTATGTGTGGGATTTGGGATCAATCACACACGTCCAAGACGAGTCAAATGTGTCTAATTGCTCTTGGAAAACAAATGCAGTTTGACCTTTGACCGTTTGTGAAACTTTACCTAATCCACATTGTCCATTGTAGAAACTATGTGTGATATGTTCATCATCGCATGCGAGATTTCTCTGGGAACCATCTGCCATGCATAACATCATCAGACACGTTTCCATAAAAAAGTACATGTGGGATCGTCATCGCATCGGGCACGGTTTCCTATTGGCTCACATGTGAGATACGGTGCAATCGCAAACGATTGAGTAGCTCCTACGCACATGTACAAGTGCTGCAAACTGTTTGCGATTTATTATGTATCACCAACATTTTAGATTATATCTCGTGTGCTTTTCATGTGGATCGCAGGCGGTTGCGCTATGACTTGCGTGTGCTTTCTGTTCTGGTATGCACATGCTTAGCTTCTGGAACAGTGTGCGCTGAAATTGCCAGGTTATTGAAAAATATCACATTTAATTCACCCTGCAAATAGCAAATTTGCCACAATATGCAACCGACAAATAGTGTCCACATGAAGAACATTCATCATAATTCACCACAATATGCAATTGAACAAATAGTGTCCACAAGTAGAGGATTTATCATAATTCATGACAATATGCAATTGAGCAAATGCTAGCTCAATTCCTTAGCTGTTAAATAGACATATGCAGTACATAATCATAGTGTACAAAATACAAAGACATAATCACATGGAAAGTAATGCATCCATGTGTATATGTTTAGCTGATAACACTATATGAATGCGTACTTATTATTAGGGGATATGAATTCGGAAATCTTTGATGCCATCATCGGGCTTGATATAGTGTTTCACAAATAAGGTGCTGATAAATTTCATAACAGAGAACAATTCATCTGCGGCGAGCGGTGAAGAGGTCATCGGTCCGAAGATCAACTGCGGGACTTTTAGATCAGAATGTGACATACATGTGGAGTAGAAGATAGTAATTAAGAAGCAGACTTACTGGTTTTATCCTGTTAGCATCGACACCACATTTAACACGTCTGCATAGGTTCATCATGTGTGCAGAAACGTAGTATCCACATAGGATGGTACCTTTTTGTTGCTGAGGACACTAAAAAAATTTGTACAATGTTAGTCATGTAGTTGTCATGTTACGAACAACCAAACCGGTGTAAGTTGTTTCTTATTTTTTCTATGGAGAGAACTAGAAAGAGGTTTACTTAGAAACTTGAACATCTGACTAGCATTTTCTGAAAATAACGGATTTTGTTATCTTACTGAAGAAACAATCACGTGTTGCAGAGGTAGTTGGCGGTCGAACCATAACCCTCCTAAAGTTATGTTCTTTGACAATACACTGCAAATGAAGATGAATTTTCACACACTCAATTCTGGAACCAGATATGACCACAACACATTAACATCAAAGAATTCAATACCTATCCATGAAATCCTGAAGATGACTCAGATCCTGAGGCGCATTTGACTCTTTGAGAGCATCCATGTAGTAAATTGTGTTGTGTTTTGGAACAATGACCACCAAGATCTAGTGACCTCTATAGTTTAAGAAAACCATGAACGTACGCACTATGTCTAAAACTGAAAGATGATCAATGTGTGCGTGGTTGTATATTTAACTTATTGTTCATGATATGGCCACATGAAGAATTCTCCTACTTGTAATTTGAATAGGATCTTGACGACATAATTAATGGAAGCCTTGCATGAGGAATTATCTCGTAACAAAACACCGTTTGTTAAATCAGGATCTATGAAATACGCATGCACCCTTGATGTTCTCTGCAGCTTCAATCCCCTAGGAGGAATACAATACAGTTAGCTTTTTTGTCATTTACAGCCTTGTATGGAGAAGTTGATCAGAGTTTGTGAAGTACTTACAACATCAAGCATTTGACAAGAGTGACATCAAGCTCATCGAAGTTGAAGAAGAGATGAAAGCCCTCGAATTCCACACTTATGGTACCTTCAACGTGATATTAATGCCAGTTGTCGTAGTGCACTTGCAGAATGTTAGTATCTTCTCCTTCCGAGATTTTGTCCATGCAATATTTACGTAACTTGCGAACACTAGAACTGTACTCCTCCCAGATATCGCCAACAAGGAATGACCGACCATGTTTGTACTTGTTTTTCTAGAATGTGTCTACATCCTTACTAGAAAGTTTCTTTTCAGGGTCTGCTTCAGACATGTGGTCAGAATCGGGATTACCCAACCCTTCGAAAACCTTATTGTTAATTTGGGTATGGCTGATGATTCTTTGTAGAAGGAGGCTCTTGGTCCCATCCCTCCTCGCGTTTGGGAGCCCCAACTTCCTGTGCGCAACCATGCCTGCTTCCATCTTCTTATCTGAAGCACTTATTGTTTGACATCTGGTTTCATCAATGACATGCTGCTGAGAAGCGTGTGAAGTTACGATGGACTCCTGAACAGATGATGCCGCTGTGACGGACTCCTGAGTTGTAGTGCCAGAGTCAACGGACAACTTACGAGTTGTTGAAGCTATTCCGGGCTCCTGAGCAGCTGGTGCCAACATGTCGGTGTGTTGATGCAGCTGTGACAACATGTTGCTTTGCTTAGCAGGTAGTGCTGACACATCGGTATTCTTATCAGGTGGCTGTGAACCGCTAGACTGATGAGCAGGTGGTTCCTGACTTTCGGACTGCTTAGCAGGCGGTCTCGGACTTTCGGACTTTTTAGCAGGCAGTTCCAAACTTTCAGACTCCTTAGAACGTGGTTCGGTCAGGTTTGTTTGGGGAGCATGCAGTGCCGATGTGTGTGCACCTTCTACTTCGGTGGCCGTCATCTGAAACGATGGTATGCCTTTAGCAGTTGTAGGCCTTGCCATAGGATGCTCAGGAGCGTACGATGACCTGGCCTCTATGGAAGGAAGTAGGTTGAGTTGATCATAGGTTGATGCCTCGGGCATTGGATTCCCAAGAGTATGTTCATTGGGGGAATCACACAAGATCTGTTGTGGCTAGATGAGAGTCCCCGGTTCGAGGGCGACATTGGTTGCTTTTAGGGGGCTAAAGGGGTCTCATCCAGGAAGTATATTTCTTTCCATGGCCATTGGATATGATTTAACCGTGTTTCTTCCAAGGTCCTTTGCTCATCAGGGTCCCCAAGGACCTTCTTCAAGGCAAAATTACTGAATCCAGGCTTTATTTCAGTCACATAGCACTTCACTCAACCTGGCTTCAATGGCACATTGTCCAACAAGAGACCCCATCAAAGTAAGGGTTGTAAACCCACGCTGTTGCACATTTTAAAGTACCTTAATAATTTGTAAGTGTGACCCACACTCTCTCCCCCTGTCCATATAGATCAGATATAGCACCATGCTACTTCTTGAGATTGCGTTGGTTTTCCCTTGAAGAGGAAAGGGTGATGCAGCAAAGTAGATAAGTATTTCCCTCATTTCTTGAGAACCAAGGTATCAATCCAGTAGGAGGAACAAGCAAGGCCCCAATTTATGCACCTACACAAACAATCAAACACTTACACCCAACGCTATAAAGGGGTTGTCAATCCCTTCCTCGTTACTTGCAAGGATGAGATTTGAAAGAGATAGATATAAAGATTGCTAGAAGTAAAAGTAAATAAAATTACAGCAAGGTATTTTGGGTATTTTTGTTTTATAGATCTGAAAATATAATATGGAAAATAGACCTAGGGTTCATAGGTTTCACTAGAGGTAACTCTCTTGAAGGAAAATAATACGGTGGATGAACAAATTACTGTCAAGCAATTTGTAGAAAAGCGCATGGTTATGACGATATCCAAGGCAATGATTATGCATATAGGCATCACGTCCGTGTCAAGTAGACCGAAACAATTCTACATCTACTACTATTACTCCACACATCGACCGACTCCTGCCTGCATCTAGAGTATTAAGTTCATGAAGAACAGAGTAACGCATTAAGTAAGATGACATGATGTAGAGGGATAAACTCAAGCAATATGATGAAAACCCCATATTTTTATCCTTGATGTCAACAATACAAATACATGCATCTCTACCTCTACTATGTCACTTGGTGAGGACACCACAAGATTGAACCCAAAACTAAGCACTTCTCCCATTGCAAGAATTACCAATCTAGTTGGCCAAACCAAACCAATAACTCGAAGAGACTTGCAAATATATGAAATCATGCATATAATAATTCAGAGAAGATTCAAATAATAGTCATAGATAATCTGATCATAAACCCACAATTCATCGGATCTCGACAAACACATCGCAAGAGTATTACATCGGATAGATCCCCATGAAGATCATGGAGAACATGGTATTGAAGAACATAGACATAGAAGAAGCCATCTAGCTACTAGATATGGACCCATAGGTCTGTGGTGGACTACTCACGCCTCATCGGAAGGGCAATGGAGTTGATGTAGATGCCCTCCGTGATTGAATCCCCCTCCGACAGATTATCAGAAAAGGCTCAAAGATTGGATCTCTTGGGAACGGAGGCTTCCGGCGGCGGAAAAGTATTATCGTGGCTATTTTTGGTATTGGGGGGATATTTCTGAATTTATAGGCGGAGATTAGGGTTGAAGGAGCTACGGAGGGTCCACAAGCCATGGGGCGCCCCCCCCCCCAGGTCATGCCTGGGTGGCTTGTGGCCCACCCGTAGACCTTTTGGCCACTTCTCCAAGTCTCATAGGTTCCTTCTGGTCCAAGAAAAAACATCATAGAATTTTATTCCATTTGATATTCCTTTTCTGCAATACTCAAAAACAAGGAAAAAACAGAAACTGGCACTGAGCACTAGGTTAATAGGTTAGTTCCAAAAATAATATAAAATAGCATATTAATACATATAAAACATCCAAAGCAGATAATATAATAGCATGGAACAATCAAAATTATAGATATGTTGGAGATGTATCACATCATCATGTCCAGCTGCAGCATCATTGTCGCTGGGGACAGCTGATGTGCAACTACTCTTGTCCGGTGTTGCCATATGATGTCTACTACACAACCTTCTTCTTGTAGACTCGTGTTGGGCCTCCAAGCACAGAGTTTTGTAGGACAGTAGCAATTTTCCCTCAAGTGGATGACCTAAGGTTTATCAATTCGTGGGAGGTGTAGGATGAAGATGGTCTCTCTCAAACAACCCTGCAACCAAATAACAAAGAGTCTCTTGTGTCCCCAACACACCCAATACAATGGTAAATTGTATAGGTGCACTAGTTCGGCGAAGAGATGGTGATACAAGTGCAATATGGATGGTAGATATAGGTTTTTGTAATCTGAAAACATACAAACAGCAAGGTAACAAGTAACAAAAGTGAGCAAAAACGGTATTGCAATGCTTGAAAATAAGGTCTAGGATTCATACTTTCACTAGTGCAAATTCTCTCAACAATACTGACATACTTGAATCATATGTAAATACCTCTCGTGCGACAAAGAGTTCACTCCAAAGTTACAAATAGAGGAGAACTAATGAAGAAATTATTGTAGGGTACGAAACCACCTCAAAGTTATCTTTTCCGATCAATCTTATGAGCTATCCCTATAACTCACGAACAGCCCTAGAGTTCGTACCAAAATAACACCTTAAGATACACATCACCAAAACCCTAATGTCACCTAGATACTCCAATGTCACCACAAGTACCCATGGGCTTGATTATACGATATGCATCACACAATTTCAGATTCGTCATGTTCAATCCAACATAAATAACTTCAAAGAGTGCCCCAAAGTTTCTACCGGAAAGTCAAGACAAAAACGTGTGACAATCCCTATGCATAGATTCCCAAGGTCATGGAACCCACAAGTTGATCACCAAAACATACATTAAGTGGATCAATAGAACATCCCATTGTCACCATGGATATCCCATCGCAAGACATACATAAAGTGTTCACAAATCCTTAAAGACTAAATCTGATAAGAAAACTTCAAAGGGAAAACTCAATTCATCAGAACAAGATAGAGAGGGGGAAACTCCATATGAAAACAGCGTCAGTCCGGGTTAGTTCTAATAAAATCATACCAAAATCATATAGAATTATTGTAAACATGGCATGAATACTTCATAAATTATAGATACGTTGAAGACGTATCAGCGTCCCCAAGCTTAATTCCTGCTTGTCCTCTTGTAGGTAAATGATAAAATAAATAATATATGAAGTGTGAATACTAGCATAGTGCATAAATTGGATCAATGATAATTCCAAAACCTTTTTCTAGTATCATTATATATCATAAACAGTAGCTCATCTCATAAACCTTCTCATGATGAAATAACAAGCTATCCACATGTTAAAGTATAGACTAAGAAACTATGCTTTTAGTCACCAAACAATTGCAATTCATCTTATTTTTAGGAAGGGTCTATGTAAGAGATTTGATTTCGAAATTCCACATACTCAACTATCATATAGTCTTCAATGATTGCTAACTCTCAAAGCATATTTTAAGACAAAATGGCTTCCGTCGAACACAGAGAAAGATAGGGGCTTAAAGTTTTGCCTCCCAACTTATTTATCATATAGATAATTGTCAACAATAATAATTCATGATCAAATATATTTGAATGGCCATATATGCTTGCATGTTTCCCCAACACATGACACTTGCCAAGAGAAAAAGGCGAAATATAGGAAGTGGTGAAGATCACCATGTCTCTTGCATAAAGGTAAGTACTACAAAGTAAAAGATAGCCCCTTCGCAGAGGGAAGCATTGATTTGCAGAGGTGCCAGAGCTCGAGCTTTTAAAATAGAGATGAATAATAATTTGGGGTGGTATGCTTTCATTGTCACCATAACAATCGACAGATCTCGGTATCTTCCATGCTAGATACATTATTGGCGGTTCCCAAACAGAATGGCAAAGTTTTTACTCCCCCTCCACCAATCAATCACACTCCACGGCGAGCCGAATCCACGGGTACCGTCCATACCAACAACATTCCTGGGGGAGTTTTGTTTAATTATTTGCATTTTTTTCTTTGATTTCGAGACTGGGAATCCCTATTACCAGCCACTTTCTCGTAAATGATAGTGAATCAACACATATCATGAGAATAACCCACCTAGAATGGAAGATACTAACAGTCCCTAGTTACTATATGAGTGATTTGGTCCTACAAAACAGAATTTTATTTGAAGGTTTAGAATTTGGCACATGCAAATTTACTTGGAACGATAGGTAAATAACGCATATAGGTAGGTATGATGGACTCAAATGGAAGAACTTTGGGTTTAATGGTGTTTGGATGCACAAGTAGTATTTCTACTTGGTGCAGAAGTTTTGGCTAATATGAGGTGGAAGCAAGCACCACATGTTGGAGGATCCATAACAATATAACTTCTATACAAATGTACCCAAGCATAACTCATTACGTTATCTTCCTTGTCCAACTTCAACTAATTTGCTCAAGTTTGAAAATAATTAATGGGGCTCGCAATCATAGAAGATGTCCAATATAGTATATTTATATGTGAAATATCTCTTACTTCAATATTCTTTCATGAATTGTTCAAGTGACCAATGTGGTGTTTGCTAACTTTCAATAAATTTTACTACTTATACTTCTTATATGTGAAGTCATTAATCCCAATGGGATAAGCATATCAAACATATATAATTTCATATTTATTATATTCAATTCATTCAACCATTTACTCATAGTATATAAGTGAAGCACGAGAATGAATGCCAAAACTACTCCAAAACATATAAGTGAAGATCGATGAGTAGTTAAACAATTAAGTAGCTATGTGAGGACTTTCTCTCTCTCTCAATAAAGATTTTCATATCTTAGTATTTTATTTAAACGACAAGCAAAAGAAAAAGTAGCACTCCAAGAATAGCACGCATCATGTGAACGAATTAAAATTTAGGCTCAACATAGGCTAACAGATAATTGTTAATGAAGAGAGGTGGGATGTGTATCATCCCCAAGCTTAGATGCTTGAGAATTCTTGAAATATTTACTTGGGGTGCCTTGGGAATCCCCAAGCTTGATCTTTTGTATCTCGTTCAATCCTCTCATATCCCGGTTTCACCTATTCTCAAAAACTTCATCCACACAAAACTCAAAAAGAACTCGTGAGATAGGTTAGTACACATAAGAACAAATCAACTCTTCATGTACTGCCAAGACAAGTTGAACAACAATTTTCAAACATTATTTACTGCATACTATCATTTCCACAAGTTATATCTACCAATATAGGCTATGGAAACTATAGGATAAGTAGATAACAAAACTATGATAGCAATCTATCCAAACAAAACAGTCTGTAGAAATTTATTAAACAAGTGTACTTATGTAACTCAAAAAATTATGAAATTTAGAACATGCTAAATAATTTATATGAAAACACTGTGTAAAAATTTCAGAAACTTTCCACGTTCCAGTAAAATATGAAAATTCAAACACTATAGCAGAAATTTCTGTTTTTACCCAACACATATCAAAACATGCAATGCAAGCATCCTAAGGCAATTCTTGGAAATTTTTATTGAAAAACAAGATTATAAGTAATACCAAAGAGATAAAAACAAAATAAAATGATGCTCCAAGGAAAAATCATATTATGTGACGAATAAAAATATAGCTCCAAGTAAGATATACTGATAGTGTTGAAGACGAAAGAGGGGATGCCTTCCGGGGCATCCCCAAGCTTAGATGCTTGAGTTTTACTTCAATATTACCTTGAATATTACCTTGTGGGTTACATGGGAATCCCTAGGGTTAGGTTCTTGTCACTCCTTATTCTCCTCATATTGGTGTCTCACCCAAAACTTGAAAACTTCAATCACACAAAACTTAACGGAACTTTGTGAGAAGGGTTAGTGTAATAAAGATAGATCATTCACTTAGGTACTGTCAACACAAGATTATTAATTATTAACACATGATACCTGATATATTGCATCATTACCACAATTTATATTACTCAATAAAAGCTATAGGAACACTTGAAACAAGCAAACTATGTATGCAAAACAGAATCTGTCAAAAACAGAACAGTCTGTAAAGATCTGAATGACCACCATACTTCCCTGACTCTAAAAATTCGGAACAATTAGGAAAGCTCAAGGAATTTGCATGTAAATGTTGTTAAAAAAATTCTGAATTTTTTGACGCTTCAGTAAAATCAGATAATTCATATACTGGACGCAAAACTTTCTGTTTTTGCACAGAATCAAACAAGCAAGTATCCACACTATCCCAAAGGATTTACTTGGCACTTAATTGAAATAAAAGACACAAAACATGATTACTAAAGTATACTAATCATGTAAACACACAAAAATAGAAGGCAAAAGTTTTGGGTTGTCTCCCAACAAGCGCTTTACTTTAATGCCTTTTAGCTAGGCATGATGATTTCAATGATGCTCACATAGGAATAGTATTTGAAACATGCAAAAGAGCATCATGAATCTCATGACAAGTACATTTAAGTCTAACCCACTTCCTATGCAAAGGTATTTTGTGAGAAAAAAATTTATGGGAGCAATAATCAACTAGCATAGGAAGGCAAAACAAGCATAACTTCAAAACCTTGAACAAATAGAGAGGAAACTTGATATTATTGCAATTCCTACAAGCATATGTTCCCCCCTCATAATAATTTTCAGTAGGATCATGAAGAAATTACACAATATAACCAGCAAATAAAGCATTCTTTTCATGATCTACAAGCATAGAAATTTTACTACTCTCTACACAAGAAAAATTCTTCTCATGCAAAGTAGTGGGAGCAAACTCAACAAAATAACTATCATGTGACACTTGATTGACATAACCATATTGCATATTAAAATCATGATAATAGGTCTCATGGTTGTCAATACTCTTTATAGCATACGTGTCATCACAATATTCATCACAGATAGGAGGCATGTCATAATCATAATAGTTTTGCTCATCAAAACATGGGGGACTAAAAATATCTTCTTCATCAAACATAGCATCCCCAAGATTGTGGCTTTGCATATCATTAGCATCATGAATATTCACAGAATTAATACTAACAATATTGAAATCATTCGCATCATTCAAGGATGTAGTGCCAAACATTTTAATAACTTCTTCTCCTAGCATTTGAGCACAGTTTTCCTTTCCATCATTTTCACGAAAGACATTAAAAAGATGAAGCATATGAGGCAACCTCAATTCCATTTTTTTGTAGTTTTCTTTTATAAAACCAAACTAGTGAAAAACAAGAAACTAAAAGATTTAATTGGAAGATCTAAAGATATACCTTCAAGCACTCACCTCCCCGGCAACGGCGCCAGAAAAGAGCTTGATGTCTACTACACAAACTTCTTCTTGTAGACTCGTGTTGGGCCTCCAAGAGCAGAGTTTTGTAGGACAGTAGCAATTTTCCCTCAAGTGGATGACCTAAGGTTTATCAATCCATGGGAGGCGTAGTATGAAGATGGTCTCTCTCAAACAACCCTGCAACCAAATAACAAAAAGTCTCTTGTGTCCCCAACACACCCAATACAATGGTAAATTGTATAGGTGCACTAGTTTGGAAAAGAGATGGTGATACAAGTGCAATATGGATGGTAGATATAGGTTTTTGTAATCTGAAAATATAAAAACAGCGAGGTAACAAGTAATTAAAGTGAGCAAAAATGGTATTGCAATGCTTAGAAATAAGGCCTAGGGTTCATACTTTCACTAGTGCAAGTTGTCTCAACAATACTGACATAGTTGAATCATATGTAAATACCTCTCGTGCGACAAAGAGTTCACTCCAAAGTTACAAATAGCAGAGAACTAACAAAGAAATTATTGTAGGGTACGAAACCACCTAAAAGTTATCTTTTTCCATCAATCCTATGAGCTATCCCTATAATTCACGAATAGCCCTAGAGTTCGTACTAAAATAACACCTTAATATACACATCAACCAAAACCCTAATGTCACCTAGATCCTCCAATGTCACCACAAGTACCCATGGGCTTGATTATACGATATGCATCACACAATTTCAGTTTCGTCATGTTCAATCCAACATAAAGAACTTCAAAGAGTGCCCCAAAGTTTCTATCGGAAAGTCAAGACAAAAACGTGTGCCAACCCTATGCATAAATTCCCAAGGTCATGGAACCCACAAGTTGATCACCAAAACATACATCAAGTGGATCAATAGAACATCCCAATGCCAGCACGGATATCCCATCGCAAGACATACATCAAGTGTTCTCAAATCCTTAAAGACTCAATCCGATAAGAAAACTTCAAAGGGAAAACTCAATTCATCACAACAAAATAGAGAGGGGAAATCTCCATATGATTCATCTATATCAATAAAGCTCGTGGTACATCAAGATCGTGCCATCTCAAGAACATGAGAGAGAGAGAGATCCAACACATAGCTACTGGTACATACCCTCAGCCCTGAGTGTGAACTACTCCCGCCTCATCATGGAGACCGCCGAGATGATGAAGATGGCCTCCAGTGATGGTTTCCCCCTCCGGCAGGGTGCCGGAACGGACTCTCGATTGGTTTTTCGTGGCTCTGGAGGCTTGCGGCAGCGGAATTCTTGATCTAGGTTTCGTTTCGTAGGTTTCTATATTTATAGGAATTTTTGGCGTCGATCTCACGTCAAGGGGGGCCACGAGGCGATGACAAGCCTGCTAGGCACGGCCAGGGGGTGGCCATGCCTGGCAGGCTTGTGATTGTTGGGGAACGTCACATGGGAAACAAAAAAAATTCCTACGCACACGCAAACCTATCAATGGTGATGAGAATCTACGATAGGGAGAGTGGATCTACGTACCCTTGTAGATCGCTAAACGGGAAGCGTTAAAAACGCGGTTGGTGTAGTCGAACTTCTTCGCGATCCAAATCGCCGAGCGTCCCGCGATCCAATCACGAACCGTCCCGCGAACACATCATGATCCGTCCCGTGAACTCATCACGATCCGTCTCACGATCTTGATCACGATCTGTCCCGCGAACTTATCACGATCCATTCCGTGATCACATCACGAACCGTCTCGTGATCTCGATCACGGTCCTTCCGATCTAGCGCCGAACGGACGGCACCTCCGCGTTCAGCACACGTGCAGCTTGATGACGATCTCCACCGTCTCAATCCAGCGAGAGGAGGTGGAGAGGAGAGATAGTTCACCGGCAGCGTGATGGCGCTCCGGTGATGGTGGTGGAGCAATTCCGGCAGAGCTTCGCCTAAGCGCTGCGGAACTACGATCTAGAGGAGAAACTATGCACCGGTGGAACGGGTAGCACGTGGCCGGAAATTCTGTCCAAAAACCACCCAATCCACTAGTATATATAGGAGGAGAGGAGAGGAGAGGCAGACAAGGCCTTTGCGTTGGCCGAAATAGGAGGTGGGAGCAATCCTACTTCACCTCCAATCCTAGTTGGAGTAGGATTGCCTCCTATTAGCTGATTTTCCACTTTTTGCTTTAGGACTTTCTCTCCTGCGCCATGGGCCTTTGGGGCTGTTTTCCCAGACCACTAAGGGCTGGTTATTATTCTTCCACAGCCCATGGACCTCTTGGGGTCGAAATACCCCTCCCGGAGGTCCCCCGGTACACTACCGGCACTCCCGGTACACTACCGATACTCCCGGTACACTACCGATGAGCCCGAAACTTTTCTGGCGACCAAACTGGGACATCCTATATATGAATATTTACCTCCAGACCATTACGGAGCTCCTCGTGACATCCGGGATCTCATCCGGGACTCCGAACAACCTTCGGTCACCACCATACATAACTCTACACTACCGAAACGTCACCGAACCTTAAGTGTGCAGACCCTGCGGGTTCGAGAACTATGTAGACATGACCGAGACACCTCTACGGTCAATAACCAATGGCGGGACCTAGACGTCCACATTGGTTCCTACATATTCTACGAAGACCTTTATCGGTCGAACCTCTATGTCAAGGATTCAGTTAATCCCGTATAACGTTCCCTTTGTTCTTCGGTATGTTACTTGCCCGAGATTCGATCGTCAGTATCTCCATACCTAATTCAACCTCGTTACTGGCAAGTCTCTTTACTCGTTCCGTAATACAAGATCCCGCAACTAACAATTAGTCACATTGCTTGCAAGGCTTATTGTGATGTTGCATTACCGAGTGGGCCCCGAGATACCTCTCCGTTACACGGAGTAACAAATCCCAGTCTCGATCCATGCCAACTCAACAGACACCATCGGAGATACCTGTAAAGCACCTTTATAGTCACCCAGTTACGTTGCGATGTTTGATACACACAAGGCACTCCTCCGAAATCCGTGAGTTGCATGATCTCATGGTCATAGGAACATATACTTGACATGCAGAAAATAGTAGCAATAAACTGACACGATCATATGCTACGTTTGCAGTTTGGGTCTTGTCCATCACATCATTCTCCTAATGATGTGATCCCGTTATCAAATGACATCTCATGTCCATGTCTAGGAAACCTTAACCATCCTTTGATCAACGAGCTAGTCCAATAGAGGCATACTAGGGACATGGTTTTGTCTATGTATCCACACATGCATTTAAGTCTCCGATCAATACAATTATAGCATGGATAATAAAAGATTATCATGAACAAGGAAATATGATAATAACTAATTTATTATTGCCTCTAGGGCATATTTCCAACAGTCTCCCACTTGCACTAGAGTCAATAATCTAGTTCACATCACCATGTGATTCACATTGTTATGAATCTAACACCCAATGAGTTCTAGGGCTCGATCATGCTTTGCATGTGAGAGAGGTCTTATAGTTAACGGGTCTGCGATATTCAGATCCGTGTGTACTTTGCAAATCTCTATGTCAAACCGTAAACACTGCTACCACACTCCACTTGGTACTATTTCCAAATGGCTGCTCCACTATACGTATCCAGATTGCTACTACTAGTCATCCGGATAGGTGTTAAAGCTTGCATCGACGTAACTCTTTACGACGAACTCTTTATCACCTCCATAATCAAGAAACATTTCATTAGTCCTCTGGTTACTAAGGATAATTCCGACCGCTGTCCAGTGATCCACTCCTGGACCACTCTTGTACCCCTTGACAGACTCATGGCAAGGCACACATAGGTGCGGTACACAGCATGGCATAATATAGAGCCTATGGCTAAGGCATAGGGGACGACATTCGTCCTTTCTCTTTCTTCTTCCGTTGTCGAGCTTTGAGTCTCACTCAACTTCACACCTTACAAATCAGGCGAGAACTCTTTCTCTGACTGATCCATTTTGAACTCTTTCAAAATCTTTGTCAAGGTATGTACTCATTGAAAGTCTCATCAAGTCATCTTGATCTATCTCTATAGATCTTGATGCTCAACAATTTGGTAGCTTTATCCAGGTCTTCCTTTGAAAATCACTTTCCAAGCAACCATTTATGCTTTTCAGAAATCCTACATTATTTCCGATCAACAATATGTCATCCACATATACTTATCAGAAATTCTATAGTGCTCCCACTCACTTTGTTGCAAATACAAGTTTCTCGTAAACTTTGTATAAACTCAACAACTTTGATCAACTCATCAAAGCGTATATTCCAACTCCAAGATGCTTGGTTCAGTCCATGGAAGGATCACCAAAGCTTGCACACCTTTTAGCATCCTTAGGACTGACAAAACCTTCTGGTTGTATCACATACAACCTTTCCTCAAGTAAACCGTTAAGGAAACGATGTTTTGACATCCATCTGCCAGATTTCATAACTGAAAACACAGCAACTGCTAACATAATTCCAACAGACTTTTAGCATCGCTATGAGTGAGAAAGCCTCATCGCAGTCAACTCCTTGAACTTGTCACAAACAACTTTGCAACAAGTCGAGCTTTACAAATGGTGACATTCACCATCAGTGTTTGTCTTCATTCTAAAGGTCCATTTGTACTCAACGACCTGCCGTCTAACGAGCAAGCCTACCAAAATCTATACTTGGTTTTCATACATGGATCCTATCTCAGATTTCATGGCCTCTAACCATTCATCGGAATCCGTGCCCATCATTGCTTCTCCATAGCTCGTAGGTTCATCGTTGTCCAACAACATGATCTCCAAGACAGAGTTGTCGTACCACTTAGGAGCAGTACACATCCTTGTCGACCCACGAAGTTCGATAGTAACTTGATCCTGAAGCTTCATGATCATCATCATTAACTTACTCTTCAACTAACGTAGGCTTCACAGAAACATCTTTCTGCGCTACGCTACTCTCTGGTTGAACAGAGGTTTAACAACCTCATCAAGTTCTATCTTCCTCCCACTCAATTCTTTCGAGAGAAACATTTCCTCGAGAAAGGATCCGTTTAAGCAACAAACACTTTGCACTAGGATCTGAGATTGAAGGTTCACCCAACTGATCTTAGGGTATTCTATGAAGATGCATTTGTCTGCCTTGGGTTCGACCTCATTAGGTGAAAACATTTTCCACACAAGTGTCACAGCCCCAAATATTAAGAAATGACAGCTTAGGTTTCTATCAAACCATAATTCACATGGTGTAATCTCAACGGATTTAGATGATGCCCTATTTAAAGTGAATGTAGTTGTCTCTAATGCATAACCCCAAAAATTATAGTAGTAAAACGATAAGAGACATCACAGTATGCACTATATCAATAGAGCATGACTATGATGTTCGGACACACCATCACACCATGGTGTTCCAGGTAGCGTTAGTTGTGAAACAAATTTCACATTGTCTTAAGTTGTATGCCAAACTCGTAACTCAGATATTCACCTCCACGATCATATCGTGGTCATTTTTATCTTCTTGTCACGATGATCTTTAAACTTCACTCTGAATTTGCTTGAACCTTTCAAACGATTCGGACTTGTGTTTCATTAAGTAAATATACACTATATCTACTCAAATCATCAGTGAAGGTAAGAAAAGAACGATATCCACTGCACGCTACAAGACTCACTAGATTGCATACATCAACATGTATCATTTCCAATGAATCACTTGCCCGCTCCATCCAACGGGGTCCTTTAGTCATCTTGCCCAAGAGGCATGGTTCGCATGTCTCAACCGATTCGAAATTGAATGAGTCCAAATATCCATCACCATGGAGTTTCTTCATGCGCTTTATACCAATATGACATTTTGCGGCAGTGCCACAAGTATGTGGTACTATCATTATTTAACTTTGTATCTTTTGACATCAATGTTATGAACATGTGTATTACTACGATCAAGATTTCAACAAACCATTCTCACTGGATGCATGACCATTGAAGGTATTATTCATGTAACCAGAATAACTATTATTCTCTGACTTAAATAAATAACGGTATTGCAACAAACATGATCTAATCATGTTCATGCTCAACGCAAAACACCAAATAACATTTATTTAGGTTCGTCACTAATCCTGAAGGTAGAGAGAGCGTGCGATGTTGATCACATCAACCTTGGAAACATTTCCAACACATATCGTCACCTCAACCTTAGCTAGTTCTCCGTTTATTCTGTAGCTTTTATTTCGAGTTACTAACATTTAGCAACCGAACCGGTATCCAATACCCAGGTGCTACTAAGAGTACTAGCAAGGTACACATCAATAACTCGTATATCAAATATACTTCTGTCGATGTTGCCAGCCTTCTTATCTACCAAGTATCTAGGGTTGTTCCGCTTCAGCGACCTCTCACCTCATAATAGAAGCACTTAGTCTCGGGTTTGAGTTCAACTTTGGGTTGCTTCACTGGAGCAGCAACTGACTTGCTATCCATGAAGTTTCCCTCCTTGCTCTTGCCTTTTTCGAAACTAGTGGTTTGCTTAACCATCAACACTTGACGCTCCTTTTTGATTTCTACCTTCGCGGTGTCAAACATTGCGAACAGCTCAGGGATCAATACTTCTATCCCTGGTGTATTATAGTTCATCACTAAGTTCTAGTAGCTTTAGTGACAGTGACTTGGAGAACTATATCAATCACTATCTTATCTGGAAGATCGACTCCCACTTGATTCAAGCGATTGTAGTACCCAGATAATCTGAGTACATGCTCAACGATTGAGCTATTCTCCTTCATCTTACAGACGAAGAATCTTGTTGGAGATCTCATATCTCGCAACACAGGCACGAGCCTGAGATCACAATTTCTGCTCCTAGAACATCTCATATGTTCCGTGACGTTCAAAACGTTTCGGAGCCTCAATTCTAAGCCGTAATGCATGACGCACTAAACTATCAAGTAGTCATCGAAACGTGCCTGTTAGATGTTCACAACATCTATAGACGACGCTAGAGGGGGTGGCGCACCGAGCGGTGCATTAAGGACATAAGCCTTCTGTGCAGCAATGAGGACAATCCTCAGATCACGGACCCAGTCTGCAATATTGCTACCAACATCTTTCAACTCTATTTATCTAGGAACATATAAAAATTTAAGGGAGCTACAGCGCGAGCTAGTAATCTACAACATAATTTGCAAAGACACTTTGACTATGTTCATGATAATGAGTTCAATTAATCATATTACTTAAGAACTCCCACTCAAATTGACATCCCTCCGATCATTCGAGTGATACATGATCCAAATTCACCAACTCAAGTCCGATCATCACGTGAGTTGACGTGGCTGCAATGGTGAACATCGTCATGTTGATCATATCTACAATATGACTCATGTTCGACCTTTCGGTCTCTTGTGTTCTGAGGCCATGTCTGTACATGCTAGGCTCGTCAAGTTTAACCCGAGTGTTATGCATGTGCAACACTGGCTTGCACCCATTGTATGTGAACGTAGGGTCTATCACACCCGATCATCACGTGGTGTCTCAACACGACGAACTTTTGCAATGGTGCACACTCGGGGAGAACACAATTTATCTTGAAATTAAGTGAGGGATCACCTTATAATGCTACCGTCGTCCTAAGCAAAACAAGGTGCATAAAAAGGATTAACATCACATGCAAATCATAAGTGACATGATATGGCCATGAACTTGTGCTTTTGATCTCCATCTAGAAAGCACCGGCATGATCTCCATCGTCACCGGCATGACACCATGATCTCCATCATCTTGATCTCCATCAACATGTCGCCATCGGGGTTGTCACGCCCTGCATGCTTCTACTACTATTGCTACCGTAGCGATAAAGTAAAGCATTACATAGCGCTTAATGATTGACACGCAGGTCATACAATAATTAAAGACAACCCTATGGCTCCTGCCGGTTGCCGTATTCATCGACATGCAAGTCGTGATAATCTATACATCACATGATCATCTCATACATCACATATATCACATCATGTAATTGGCCATATCACATCACAACATACCCTGCAAAAACAAGTTAGACGTCCTCTAATTGTTGTTGAATATTTTACGTGGCTGCTACGGGTATCTAGCAAGAACGATTCTCACCTACGCATAAACCACAACGGTGATACACTAGTTTGCTTTTCAACCTTCTCAAGGACCGCCTTTGTCGAATCCGATCCAACTAAAGTGAGAGAAACTGTCACCCGCAAGCCATCTAGGCAACAAGTTGCGTCGAGGGAACCGGTCTCTCATAAGCGTACGAGTAATGTTGGTCCGGGCCGCTTCATCTCACAATCCCGCTGAACCAAAATACGACCAAGGGAGGAAGCAATCTAAGCATCAACGCCCACAAACCTTTTGTGTTCTACTCGATATCTCATCGAACCATCAACCTAGCTCATGATGCCACTATTGGGGAACGTCGCATGGGAAACAAAAAAAATTCCTACGCACACGCAAACCTATCCATGGTGATGAGCATCTACGATAGGGAGAGTGGATCTACGTACCCTTGTAGATCGCTAAGAGGGAAGCATTAAGAAACGCGGTTGGTGTAGTCGAACTTCTTCGCGATCCAAATCGGAAAGGCGTCCCGCGATCCAATCATGAACCGTCCCGCGAACACATCATGATCCGTCCCGTGAACTCATCACGATCCGTCTCACGATCTTGATCACGATCTGTCCCGCGAACTCATCACGATCTGTTCCGTGATCACATCACGAACCGTCTTGCGATCTCGATCACGGTCCTTCCGATCTAGCGCCGAACGGACGGCACCTCCGCGTTCAGCACACGTGCAGCTTGATGACGATCTCCACCGTATCGATCCAGCGAGAGGAGGTGGAGAGGAGAGAGAGTTCACTGGCAGCGTGACGGCGCTTCGGTGATGGTGGTGGAGCAATTCCGGCCGGGCTTCGCCTAAGCGCTGCGGAACTACGATCTAGAGGAGAAACTATGCACCGGTGGAACGGGTAGCACGTGGCCGGAAATTCTGTCCAAAAACCACCCAATCCACTAGTATATATAGGAGGAGAGGAGAGGAGAGGCATCCAAGGCCTTTGGGTCAGCCGAAATAGGAGGTGGGAGCAATCCTACTTCACCTCCAATCCTAGTTGGAGTAGGATTGCCTCCTATTGGCTGATTTTCCACTTTTTTGCTTTAGGACTTTCTCTCCTGCGCCATGGGCCTTTGGGGCTGTTTTCCCAGCCCACTAAGGGCTGGTTATTATTCTCCCACATCCCATGGACCTCTTGGGGTCGAAATACCCCTCCCGGAGGTCCCCCGGTACACTCCCGGCACTCCTGGTACACTACCGATACTCCTGGTACACTACCGATGAGCCCGAAACTTTTCCGGCGAACAAACTGGGACATCCTATATATGAATATTTACCTCCGGACCATTACGGAGCTCCTCGTGACGTCTGGGATCTCATCCGGGACTCCGAACAACCTTCGGTCACCACCATACATAACTCTACACTACCGAAACGTCACCGAACCTTAAGTGTGCAGACCCTGCGGGTTCGAGAACTATGTAGACATGACCGAGACACCTCTACGGTCAATAACAAATGGCGGGACCTGGACGTCCACATTGGTTCCTTCATATTCTACAAAT
Source organism: Hordeum marinum (assembly GCA_022496015.1). Lineage (NCBI taxonomy): Eukaryota > Viridiplantae > Streptophyta > Magnoliopsida > Poales > Poaceae > Hordeum > Hordeum marinum. The sequence continues at coordinate 150,653,353 of CM039674.1, forward strand.
ATCTTTATCGGTCGAACCTCTATGTCAAGGATTCAGTTAATCCTGTATAACGTTCCCTTTGTTCTTCGGTATGTTACTTGCCCGAGATTCGATCGCCAGTATCTCCATACCTAATTCAACCTTGTTACTGGCAAGTCTATTTACTCGTTCCGTAATACAAGATCCCGCAACTAACAATTAGTCACATTGCTTGCAAGGCTTATTGTGATGTTGCATTACCGAGTGGGCCCCGAGATACCTCTCCGTTACACGGAGTAACAAATCCCAGTTTCGATCCATGCCAACTCAACAGACACCATCGGAGATACCTGTAGAGCACCTTTATAGTCACCAAATAACGTTGCGATGTTTGATACACACAAGGCACTCCTCCGATATCCGTGAGTTGCATGATCTCATGGTCATAGGAACATATACTTGACATGCAGAAAACAGTAGCAATAAACTGACACGATCATATGCTACGTTTGCAGTTTGGGTCTTGTCCATCACATCATTCTCCTAATGATGTGATCCCGTTATCAAATGACATCTCATGTCCATGGCTAGGAAACCTTAACCATCCTTTGATCAACGAGCTAGTCCATTAGAGGCATACTAGGGACATGGTTTTGTCTATGTATCCACACATGCATTTAAGTCTCCGATCAATACAATTATAGCATGGATAATAAACGATTATCATGAACAAGGAAATATGATAATAACTAATTTATTATTGCCTCTAGAGCATATTTCCAACAGTGATCTCCCTGTGGCTCTTATGGCCCAACTCCAATGCTTCGGGGCTCTCTTTTGGTCCAAAAAATCATACTAAATTTTCAACCCATTCCGAACTTTTATTTCTGCACAAAAAATGACACCATGGTAGTTCTGCTGAAAACAGCATGAGTCCGGGTTAGTTCTAATAAAATCATACCAAAATCATATAGAATCATTGTAAACATGGCATGAATACTTCATAATTTATAGATACGTTGGAGACATACCACCATACAATAAGTGGCATCATCCATGCCGACATCCCCTTGCGGCCCCGGAATATCTCTCGGCATTAGTGTCTTCTCCTGCATATATGACTCCTCAACTTCCTTTTGAACTCCATGATACATGTCCCTCTTAATCTTTTCGCGCAAGTCTCTCTGCTTACAATCACTCCTAGCTTTTTTCATGTTGAGCCTCTCTTCTTTGCTTAGTGAGAAAACCCTGTTGTGTGGGACATTTACCCCAATACCCTAGCATGGACAGGGGGCTATTTGGTAGTCAGAACCTCAGACAGAATGTCACATGGCCCTGAGTTCCTGTAGACCCTTCTAGTGTTTTTTGAAGCCTTTGCCATCACATCATACAGTTCTTGGTCTGCTAAGCTTTCAAAGTAATAAGAACCATTTCCATGCCTCTTTGAACATGCTCGCAAGTAGTCCCTAGTGCGAGTGCCCCTAATTTCACTAAAGGCCGGTTTGCCACCCGCAGCTACTGCTTCTTTGTCCTCCTGCTCCCATATCAATTTCATGTCATAGTATCCTATCACACCCATACGGTGGGTGTGGGTGTTCTTCTTCTGAAGTGCCGATTACATGGCACTCTTCTTAATAAACTCTTCACTGGCCCTGACCCTTTTGAATTATGTCCTATCTTACTTTGTAATTGGGGGGTACGAGGGGATTGAGTCCTTGCCTTGACTAAAGAACTTCTTGTACAACACATGCTTCCAGTTTCTCCAAGCATCCCTGGCCTTCTTCAGTGCAGCATGTTGCACTTTCTCTCTCCACTCCTTAGGAACGTTGAAGTGCACCATGATCTCACGGACTATCCTCTGCCGTGTTTCTATACCGGCCTTCTGAAACCCTGGTAGATTAATGTTGAGCCTTGCCCTGCCAACAAATCCACACACACACTCCTGAACCTCGTGTGTGATTTATTAGGTTTAGTTGGATCCCAAGACTTCAAGTCGATGTCACTTACTTCATATACACCTTTAGGGCCGTGTGTGAGCTTTCTTGGAGAGCTCTTCCGGCTCTTGACTGGAAGGGTGATTGTGACAGCTCTATCCCATTCATCATTTATTGATACATGATCATCTGTTGCACACATGTTGGCTTCGGACTCAAATGAAGATACATCGCGAGAAGTATGATTGTCGTTGTTGCTAATAGACATCTACAGAGGACACGTGCAAAATTCATAAAATGGGGGTAATCATAGAAATGATGTAACAGCTTGGAAGCTAGCTGTCTAAACATGCCATGTAATCATTTGGAAATGTACGGCTGATTTGTTCATTTAGTGTGACTCGTGTGCACATGATATGTAACTCGACAATAACTAATTGAAACAAATATAGCTTATATGTTAGAAGGTATATGGTGAACATAAATAGACTCTTCATTATTTTATAATCATTTTGGGGACAAACAGAACCAACTAGGAAAAGGGATCGCGAGATAATAGACCTCACTACGATGAAGGCAGCAACTGACCGGTTTTTTGTGCAAATCCGACAGGAGAGTCGAGGGTACATGATCGATATGATCGATGGCAGCTAGCGAGCAAATGAAGACAGCGAGGTGTGGGCAGCCGCGTGTTCGGAGCAGAAGTGAAGGGTAGGGTTGATGCCGGGAAGCGGGTACATGACCAGGTTGAGCATGACAGCGTCGGAAAGGGTTCTGTTGTGGATCTACGGGACGAGAGGGGGAGGGAGCTAGCTGTCGATGGAGTTTGGGTAGAATACCCGGACAGATGAGCGAAACGGGGGAGGGCGTGGATTTGGGGAGAGGGGAGGGGTGCATGTTGGTGGCTTCGATGTAAAGGGTGAAAAAAGATCGTCGTGCGCCCCGCGGAAAGGCCTATGCAAACAGTTTCATATAGTAACCCGTGTGCACAAGTAGCACAAATATTTTCGAAATGAAAATCTAAAAACTTTGAAATGTAGACGTGACCTCATCGTTTTGTCTCAAAGAATTTCCCATGGTATGCAACTATCGTCGTACCCTAATATTGATTTTCTGGCGCATTTCTGGGATCGCCTGCTGTATTAAGCCATTTTTTGCATTTACGGGGCATTTATTGAATATAAATCAAATCCCAACTTCAACAGCGTGTGTTGACGAGAGGTTTAAGAACTGTCGTTCGATCTGGGTGAATCCTACGATGCAGACGTACGATCCGTCTATAAATTTTGATTGTTCCATGCTAATATATTATCATTGTAGGATACTCTTTGGGTAATTTTGACAAATTTATAATATTTTTGAGCACTAACCTATTGACCCAGTGCCTAGTGCCAGTTCATGTTTTCTGCATGTTTTTTCCTTTTCAGAGTTACGATACCAAACGGAGTCCAATTTCCACAAAACTTTTTGGTTATTTTTTTGGACCAATACGAGACCTAGAAGCTTCACAGGAAGGTCAGGAGATGCACCAGGGACCCACCACATATCCAATCACGCCCCCTAGGGGTAGTGTGACCAGATGTGGTGGCCCTATGGAGTGTCCCCGGATGTTGTTCTCTGGCCTATAAATTCACATCTACCCTAAAAACATTAGAAGCGCTCCCAAAACACTTTTTCCGCTGTCACAATCCTCTGTTCCGACGGGAGGCCATCTACACCTCTGTTTCGGCACCCTGCTGGAGGGGAGACCGATCATGGAGGTCATATTCATCAACCTTGCTACCCTTACCATGATGTGTGAGTAGTTCACCACAAACCTATGGGTCCATAGGTAGTACCTAGACGGCAATCTCTCTCTTGATCTTCAATACAATGTTCATCGCATCTTTGTCTTGATCTATCTGATGTTATCCCTTTGTATGGTGTGTTTGTTGGGATCTGATGAATTGTAAGTTTATGTTACGATTATTCATGAAAAGTATTTTAGTCAAACCCGATTACTATGATTCTTATTTGCATGATCATCACAGCTTCGTAATGCTCTCTGATCTATTGAGATAGTTTGGCCAACTATATTGATATTTCTTTAGTGGGAGTGGTGCGTTGTAGTAGGTTCAACCTGGCAAGTTTCTATATCCCAGTGATAGAAGGGGACATGTTGCGTCTTTGTGTTTTTGCTACTAAGGACAAAACGATGGGGTTTATTCATATTAGTTGAGTTTACTTTGTCTACATCATGTCATCGTTCCCCAAGCATTACTCCGTTTGTCATGAACTTAATACATAGAGAGGCAAGCATAGAAGCACTCTTGAAGTGGAGCAATAGTAATAGGTGCAGGCAGGAGTCGGCCTATGTGCTTATGGACGTGATGCCTATAGACACATGACATTGTCGTAAATGTCGCATAATTATTCGCTTTTCTTTCAATTTCCCTATAGTAATTTGTTTACCCACCGTATGCTTTTCTTATGAGAGATGCCACTAGATAACTCTATGGACCCTGGGTCTATTCACTTACAAATTCACAAACACTATCATTACCTTGCAGTTATTTATTACTCCCTCCGTCCCAAAATAAGTGTCGCAAATTTAGCACTAAGTTAGTATAAATTTAGTACTAAAGTAGCGACACTTATTTTGGGACGGATGGAGTACCTTTCATTTAATATTGCACTTTACTATTATCTACAATTATCTACACAACTCACTTTCTTGCAAATAACGAGATCAAGGGGATTAACAACCCTCTTGTCGGTGTTGGGTGCAAGTTGTTTGTTCTTTTGTATGTAGCCGCTGAAGATGGTTGAGGATTGGCATTCCTATCGATTCGGTAAACCTTGGTTTCATAACTGACAAAAATACTTACCCACTTTGTGCTGCGATTACCCGTTCCTCTTCACGGAAAACCCAACATAGATCACGAGTATCACATACCCTCAACCCCTAGGGTTAATTACTCCCTCCTCATCATGGCCTCCACCGGGAAGATGTAGATGGCCATCGATGATGATTTCCTCCTCCGGCAGCATACTGGAAAGGCTCCAGATGGGTTTTCGTTTTATACAAAGAGTTGTGGCGGCGGAGCGGATGTTCTAGGTTAACTTACGAAGGTTTACGGGTTCATAGGATTTTTCAGCGTTGGAATCATGTCAACCGAAGCCACGTGGTCCCCACAAGCTAACAGGGTGGACCCAGAGGGTGGGTGTGCCCTATCACCTCGTGGCCCACAGGTGGTTCTTCACTCCGTTATTTCTCATATTCTCCACAAAAAAACATAAAAAAGTTTCGAGCGATTCCGAGAACTTTTATTTTCTGCACAAAAAACAACACCATGGTAATTCTGTTGAAAACATCGTCAGTACGAGTTAGTTCTAAAAAATCATATAAAGTGCATCAAAATCATATATAAGTATTATAAACATACGTAAATATGGCATGAATACTTCATAAATTATCGATACATTGGAGACGTATCACGTGCGCATGTGTTTGGTCTTGAAACAGTCAATGACGAGAATGGAGAGATCCGACAACTATGAACGGATGCAAGTTTTTGATACCGACGACAACAGAGAGTGGATGCAACATGGATGATGCAATGATGAATGTGACAGGCAAATAAATCACACGGTGATAACAAAATACATCGATGGCATCCGGAGCATCAGTCTCGGGATGTTACATGCCCGTTGAAATTTAACCAATTATAAAATCCTCCTAATCATTATTAGAGCCTTTTATTATTAATTTAATATCTCCGGAAACATTTTCCATATGTATATCAATTACCGGTATTACTCGGTAAACATCAAAACCCATCCGGTAACTCCAAAATGCTTTCGGTTTCTTTCGAAACTATTTCTAATATTAATGAAACTATTCCATACGTATTTTCTCATAACTCCTTGCTCCACTAAAACTAAGCATATCCTGATTACCTTAAGCTCGCAACCCTATAAGAATGGTAAAACATAGACATGAACGAAACCCCTTTTGATCAATGATCATAGTGCAACCATGGACATCCATATCAACCCCTATGAGTACACGAATGACATTCGAGTGAACCTTTGGTTACCATGTGCTATTCCCTTTTCTTTGCGATACTTTACAAAACCCGAGGTGAGATATATCTGTTGGAAATATGCCCTAGAGGCAATACTAAATGGTTATTATTACATTTCCTTGTTCATGATAATCATTTATTATCCATGCTATAATTGTATTGATTGGAAACACATTGCATGTGTGGATACATTGACAACACTGTGTCCCTACTATGCCTCTTGTAGTCTAGCTCATTGATCAAAGATGGTCAAGGTTTCCTAGACATAGACATAAGATGTCATTTGATAATGGGATCACATCATAGGGAGAATGATGTGATGGACAAGACCCAAACTATAGACATAGCATATAATCATGTTAGTTTATTGCTATAGTTTTCTACGTGTCAAGTATCTGTTCCTATGACCATGAGATCATGCAACTCATTGACACCGGAAGAGTACCTTGTGTGTATCAAATGTCGCAACGTAACTGAGTGACTATAAAGATGCTCTACAGGTATCTCCGAGGGTGTCTGTTGAGTGGGCATGGATCAAGACTAGGATTTGTTACTCCATGTGAAGGAGAGGTATCTCAGGGCCCACTTGGTAATACAACATCACAACAGGCCTTGCAAGCAATGTGACTAAAATGTTAGCCATGAGATCTTGTATTACGGAATGAGTAAAGAGACTTGCCGATAACGAGATTGAACTAGGTATAGAGATACCGACGATCAAATCTCGGGCTAGTAACATATCGAAGAACAAAGGGAACAACATACGGGATTAACTGAATCCTTGACATAGAGGTTCAACCGATAAAGATCTTCATAGAATATGTAGGAACCAATATGGGCATCCAGGTCCCGCTATTGGTTATTGACCGTAGAGGTGTCTCGGTCATGTCTTCATAGTTCTCGAACCCACAAGGTCTGCACACTTAACGTTCGGTGACGTTTTGGTAGTATAGAGCTATGTATGGTGGTGATCTAAGGTTGTTTGGAGTCCTGGATGAGATCTCGAACGTCATGAGGAGCTCCGGAATGGTCCTTAGGTAAAGATTTATGTATAGGAAGTCCCGTTTGGGTCACCGGAGAAGTTTTGGGCACTTCGGTTGATATATAGGAGTGCCGGAAGGGTATCGGGGGACCATCGGAAAAGATTGATATATAGGAGTGTCGGGAGGGTACCGAGGGACCATCGGGAGGGGCCTCCCAAAGGAGGGGCTTCTCGCCCCAAAGGTCCACATGGTCTATGGGAGGAGGCAAAACCAACCCCTGGTTCGCTGCCGGAGAACTCATCTACCTCTCCGCTCCCTCTTGCTAGATCAAGAAGGCAGAGATCGTCATCGAGCTGTACGTGTGTTGAACGCAAAGGTGCCCTCAGTTCAGCGCTAGATCGGGACGGATCGTGATTGGATCGCGGGACGCTCGGCGATTTGAATCGCGAAGACGTTCGACTACATCAACCACGTTTCTTAACGCTTCCCGCTTAGCGATCTACAAGGGTATGTAGATCCACTCTCCCTCTCGTAGATGCTCATTGCCATGGATAGATCTTGTGTGTGCGTAGAAAATTTTTTGTTTCCCATGCTCTTGTAGATCGAGTCACCTGTCTCTAGTCGAACAATGATGGATGCTGGTACACCGAGAGGGCCCTAAGAATATGTCTTCATCTTTGGAGGAGCAAATTCCACTCTAGAGCTATCTAGCCACTTGTCAAACTTTTTGATAAACCTGTAAGTTTCGTTATGATCACCATGTTACAAATGATAGTTGAACAGACCCAAAGCCATCGTATAGTAAGAGTAAACTACAATACTCTCATGGTCTAAGGAACTAAAGCATATGTTAGCTTCTCATGTTATAATAATTGATCTCAGACGATTGTATCTAAAAGTATAATAAACAAGTTTGGATCAATTCAATATGATCGTTCTTCCAATGTCATATTCTCAAAGTTGTTTTAGGACTATCATTTCACTTGATGATATCCTAAGGTCCAGGAAACATGATCACTAACAACACTAGAGCTAGTCTTAGAGACGAAACTAGGAACCTGGTTTTACCGTTTATTACTCTACACATGCATTTGAGTTTCCTACTGAATCACACATTTCAGGATCATAACCATTATTACATAGAATATGAACTCTTAATTATAAACATAGAAAAATAATAATATAGTAGTATGGCCTTTAGGGCATATTTCCAATAGGTAGTGTTATAACACGCAGATACAATCATTCCTTGGTTGTAGATTCACAAGGACATTTTAAGGAGAGTGCACACAATGGTAGGGAGGCAAAGGACCGAGGCCTAGATCATTAAAGAGGACAACTCCAAATTTGTGATTTATTCAAAGAACAAATTTGAAAGAAACCACTGCCAGTGGGTATTGCCGATGCAAATCTCATTTATGCATTAGCAATTGGCCCTGCATACACAGTCGCCACCTACCAATCATATGATGTCGGTGGACACAAATTCTATACGGAGGCCAAAGACAAAAATAGTGATTACCAGAACTCAGGTGAGACGATGCTTTGACCTGAGATGAAAATAATAGATACCACGGAAGGATCAAAGAGATAAGCGCATGTCAATCTCTGATCCCCCTGTGAAGTTCTTATCCTTTCACTTTTATGTTGTGTCATCACCCTTCCTCGAGTACCAACTACTAAGAGCATGGTTATTGTTCTTAGTATAACATTTCAGTGATGTATGACTATGATGCTCTGTACTATGATTTATACTATCTAGTCATCACTCGAACTTCATTCACGTCTTGCAACTAGTCATTGCTTTACATATAAATGAATTATTGGATACCATGTTACCATTTCATAGTATATTCATTTGATGTTGTTGGTGTTTCAAGATCCTATCATGAGATAGCATTGTTGTTGAGCTTTTGTTATTCATTTCATTACTCTAATGGGGTAGTTATAATTCAATTGTGAAATAAAATTCTACGTATAAACATAGAAAATATAAGTTTCCTTTGTCTCTTCATTTTACCAACTAAATTTATCGAGTACAAGTAATAAACTAAGCTAGGGGAGAAAGTCAAGAATTTGAGGTATCCATATCTAGTGGAGGAACTAGTTTTTCTCTCTTTTAAGCATCCGCGTCTTCCTTGCAGTGCTTTTGTATGTCATTTCTTAACTACCATGGGTGCATACCAAGGAAAATTAGATCAAAGAAAACATCAGTACAACAACAGAACCTTAGATATCGATCAACAATTGTCGAAGCAATAGAATAAGGACACTGATATCTACCTCGCATTTAGTCTAGGGACCTGCCAGACCAAACTAAAGGTTCAGTACAATGTGGTTCCCCGAGAGATCGATTTCGTTTAGTCCTGAGTGAACCCAGCGCAACTGTTGCTAATGCGAATCCGCTAGTGCTAACACGCGGCCCATGTAGCAAATGAATGAGCCCATGGCTACACGCTCCAGCCTAGAACTTCCCTACCGGGTCTTTTTAGCTCGGTTGTCTGGGCCAACGACAAACATGCAAATCAAAAAATAGCTTAACCCTAGAGTAGAAGTTTCCATTCTTTTGATGATAAATTTGCCATGATATATAGAATAAAAATTGTCGTAAATCTAGCAAATTTAAGTCTTCATGTGACTAGTATATTTTTTTGTAAATTTACCACAAAGTATCAAAGACATTTGCCATGAATAAGAGAATAGAACCTAGACTTGCACTATGAACACTACATAAGTTGTCATGTTTTTGATTTTTCTTGCCATGGGTGAGGGAGTCCTGGATTAAGGGGTCCTCGGGAGGCCAGCCTGTTTCTTATGGGCCAGACTATATGGGCCACTTGCCGAGCATTGGATCGATCGAAGGCCCTGTCTCCAGGAAGGAAGCTTCGGGAATCATGTCTTGTCCTTCATGTTTGATTTAGCAAAATAGGCATGTTTATCCCTTCATCGTGTAACCGACCATGTGTAAACCCTAGGTATCCTCGGCGTCTATATAAGCCGGAGGGTTTTAGGTTGTGGGCAAGAACAACTCATCTAGGGTTTAGCTATTTGATCTCGAGGTAGATCGACTATGTAACCTATACATCATCAATACAATCAAGAAGGACATAGGGTATTACCTCCATAAGAGGGCCCAAACCTGGGTAAACATCGTCTCCCTTGTCTCCTGTTACGATTGATTCTAGTCTCACAGCTTGGGACCCCTTACCCGGGATCTGCCGGTTTTGACACCGACATTGGTGCTTTCATTGAGAGTTCCACTGTGATCGCCCAAGGAATCGATGGATCGGCTTGTCATCAACGAAGAGGTCTGCAACATGGACACTTTCGTCTCCGGATAGATCTTCGCCTTCGGTAGCGTTGTGCTGCACGCTGATCGGGCCGGCGATCTAGGTCGTGTAGGAAGTTTCGCCCCTGATCAAGAGGTCAGATTTGAGAACCTAGAGTTCTATGTAGACTCTCGGGGCAACCTTTCATTAACCGGGCTCGCTGTTTCGCCTGCCACGCCCAAAGACTCCGAAGCTTTAACTTTGGATTCCTCTTTCGGTCACACCTATGGGATTAACCCCACTGATGTCCTGACTCTTAGTCTGGATCCGTTCATAGCGCCCGATGTCCGGATATTTGTTCTTGTCGAACACTCAACTCACCTGGACGTGTAGGAGGTCAACTCCGGAGGCTCCGGGCAAGTTGACCCGGTCGAGCTCTCGACACTCAACGAGGCCCTAAATCGGATCTCGTCGATGAAGATTACTGATACATCCATTTTGCACCATTATTTTATATTGATATTTATAGAATTATGGGCTATTATTACACGTTATGGTACAATACTTATGCCTTTTCTCTCTTATTTTACAAGATTTACATGAAGAGGGAGAATGTCGGCAGCTGGAATTCTGGACTGGAAAAGGAGCAAATCTGAGATACCTATTCTGCACAACTCCAAAAGTCCTGAATATTTACGGAGAATATTTTTGGAACTAATAAAAAATACTGGTGCAAGAATCAACCAGAAGGGCGCCACTTGCAGGCCACAAGCCTACTAGGCGCAACCCCCCCCCCCCCGGCCACGCCAGCAAGCTTGTGGGCCCCCTATGGCTCCTCCAACGCCCATCTTATGCTATATGAAGAGTTTTGACCTCGAAAAAAATCAGAATAGAGCTTTCGGGATGAAGCGCCACCGTCTCGAGGCGGAACTTCGACAGAACCAATCTAGAGCTCCGGCAGGGATGTTTTGTCGGGGAAACTTCCCTCCTGGAGGGGGAAATCAAAGCCATCGTCATCACCAATGATCCTCTCATCGAGAGGGAGTCAATATCCATCAACATCTTCACCGGCATCATCCCCTCTCCAAACTCTAGTTCATCTCTTGTATCTGATCTTTGTCTCAACACCTCAGATTGGTATCTATGGCTTGCTCGTAGTGTTGGTTACTCCTTGTAGTTGATGCTAGTTGGTTTACTTGGTGGAAGATCATATGTTCAGATCCTTTATGATAATTAATATTCCTCTGATCTTGAACATGAATATCCTTTGCGAGTAGTTACGTTTGTTTCTGAGGACATGGGATAAGTCTTGTTATAAGTAATCATGTGAATTTGGTATTCGTTCGATATTTTGATGAGATGTATGTTGTCTCTCCTCTAGTGGTGTTATGTGAACGTCGACTACATAACGCTTCACCATTATTTGGGCCTAGGGGAAGGCATTGGGAAGTAATAAGTAGATGATGGGTTGCTAGAGTGACAAAAGCTTAAACCCTAGTTTATGTGTTGCTTCGTAACGGGCTGATTTGGATCCATATGTTTCATGCTATAGTTAGGTTTACCTTAATTCTTCTTTCGTAGTTGTGGGTGCTTGCGATAGGGGTTAACCATAAGTGGGAGGTTTGTCCAAGTAAGGGAAGCACCCAAGCACCGGTCCACCCACATATCAAATTATCAAAGTAACGAACGCGAATCAAATGAGCATGATGAAAACTAGCTTGACAGAAATTCCCATGTGTCCTCGGGAGTGCTTTGCTTTATATAAGAGTTTGTCCAGGCCTGTCCTTTGCTACAAAAAGGATTGGGCTACCTTGATGCACATTTTCTACACTTGTTACTTGTTACTTGTTATGAATTATCTTATCACAAAACTATCTGTTACCAATAATTTCAGTGCTTGCAGAGAATACCTTACTAGAAACCGCTTGTCATTTCCTTCTGCTCGTTGTTCGGTTCGACACTCTTGCTTATCAAAAGGACTATGATATATACCCTATACTTGTGGGTCATCAAGACTCTTTTCTGGTGGCGTTGCTGGGGAGTGAAGCGCCTTTGGTAAGTGGAATTTGGTAAGGAAGAAATTTATATAGTGTGCTGAAATTTACTGTCAGTTGTCACTATGAAAAGTAATCCTTTGAGGGGCTTGTTCGGGGTTTCTTCGCCTCGATCGGAAACACAAAGTGTTGTCCCTCAACCTACTAAACCTACTGAATTTTATTATTATGAAATTCCTTCGGGTATGATAGAGAAACTACTGGCTAATCCTTATGCAGGAGATGGAACACTACATCCTGATTTGCATCTAATCTATGTGGATGAAGTTTGTGGATTATTTAAGCTTGCAGGTCTACCTGAGGATCACGTCAAGAAGAAGGTCTTTCCTTTATCTTTGAAGGAGAAGGCATTGACATGGTATAGGCTATGTGATGATATTCGATCATGGAGCTACAACCGATTGAAGATGGAATTTCATCAGAAGTTTTATCCTATGCATCTAGTTCATCGTGATCGGAATTATATTTATAATTTTTGGCCTCGTGAAGGAGAAAGAATCGCTCAAGCTTGGGGGAAGCTTAAGTCAATGTTATATTCATGCCCCAATCATGAGCTCTTGAGAGAAATTATTATTCAGAATTTTTATGCTCGGCTTTCTCGTAATGATCAATCCATGCTCGATACTTCTTGTGTTGTTTCCTCTATGAAGAAGGATATTGACTTTAAATGGGATTTATTGGAAAGAATTAAACGCAACTCTAAAGATTGGGAACTTGACGAAGGTAAGGAGTTAGGTATGAACCTTAAGTTTGATTCTGATAAATCCTTCATAGACACCGATGCTTTTCGTGAATTTATCACTAAATATGGACTTGACTCTGAGATAGTAGCTTCTTTTTGTGAATCTTTTGCTGCTCATGTTGATATCCTCAAGGAGAAGTGGTTTAAATATCACCCTCCCATTGAAGTGAAAGTAGTTGAACCTATTAAAGTTGAAGAGAAAACTATTACTTATAATGTTGATCCTATTATTCCCACTACTTATATTGAGAAACCACCTTTCCTAGTTAGAATAAAGGTACATGTTAAAGCTTCAACTGTGGTTCGTAAGAGCTGTGCTAGAACACCTACACCCCCTAAGCAAATTAAAGTTGAGCCTAGTATTGCTATGGTTAAGGATCTCTTGGTCGATAATATTGATGGGCATGTTATTTAATTTTGTGATGAAGATGCTATAATTGCTAAACCTGATGCTAAAGATAAACATAGACCCATTGTTGGCACACCTGTTGTTTCTGTTAAAATAGGAGATCATTGTTATCATGGCTTATGTGATATGGGTGCTAGTCTGAGTGCAATTCCCTTTTCCTTATATAAAGAGACTATGAATGATATTGCACCAGCTGAGTTAGAGAAAATTATGTTACAATTAAGCTTGCTAATAGGGACACTATATCACGAGTTGGGATTATTAGAGATATTGAAGTCTTGTGTGGGAAAACAAAATATCCTACTGATTTTGTTGTTCTTGGTTCCCTACAAGATGATTTTTGTCACATTGTATTTGGTAGACCCTTCTTGAATACTGTTAATGCCAGGATAGATTATGAGAAGGAAATGGTCACCGTAAGTTTTGGGGATACATTCATGAGTTTAATTTCTCTAAATTTCGTAGACAAACCCATGATAAAGAATTGTCTAGTAAGGATGAAATTATTGGTCTTGCTTCTATTGTTGTTCCTCCTACTGATCCTTTAGAGCAATATTTGCTAGACCATGAGATTGATATGCATATGAACGAAAGGAATGAAATAGATAGGATTTTCTTTGATCGACATACTATTCTGAAACACAACTTGCCTGTTGAAATACTTGGGGATCCTCCTCCACCCAAGGGTGATCCCGTGTTTGAGCTTAAACAATTACCAGATACTCTGAAATATGTTTACCTTGATGAAAAGAAGATATATGTTGTTATTATTAGTGTTAACCTTTCAGAGCATGAAGAACAAAGATTATTGAAAAATCTGAGGAAGATCCGTGCTGCTATTGGATATACTCTTGACGATCTTAAGGGCATTAGTCCCACACTATGTCAGCACAAAATTAAAATGGAGCCTGATGCTAAACCAGTTATTGATCACTAGTGACGGTTGAATCCTAAAATGAAGGAAGTGGTAAGAAATGAAATATTAAAACTTATGGTGGTAGGTATCATTTACCATATTGCTTATAGTAGATGGGTTAGTCTAGTTCATTGTGTCCCTAACAAAGGAGGTATTACCGTAGTTCCTAATGATAAAAATGAATTGATCTCATAGAGAATTGTTATAGGTTATACAATGGTAATTGATTTTAGGAAATTGAATGAAGCTACTAGAAAAGATCATTACCCTCTACCTTTCATTGATCAAATGCTAGAAAGATTATCCAAACACACACATTTCTGCTTTCTAGATGGTTATTTTGGTTTCTCCCAAATACATGTGTCAACAGAGGACCAAGAGAAAACCACCTTTACTTGCCCTTTTGGTACCTTTGCTTATAGTTGTATGCCTTTTGGTTTATGCAATGCACCTACTACCTTTCAAAGATGCATGACTGCTATATTCTCTGATTTTTGTGAAAGGATTGTTGAGGTTTTCATGGATGATTTTTCCGTTTACGGAACTTCTTTTGATGATTGTTTGAGCAACCTTGATCAAGTTTTTCAGAGATGTGAAGAAACTAATCTTGTCTTGAATTGGGAGAAGTTCCACTTTATGGTGAATGAAGGCATTGTCTTGGGACATAAAATTTCCGAAAGAGGTATTGAAGTCGACAAGGCTAAAGTTGATGCTATTGAAAAAATGCCTTGTCCTGCGGATATCAGAGGTATAAGGAGATTCCTTGGTCATGTTGGTTTATATAGGAGATTTATTAAAGATATCTCTAAGATTTCTAGGCCTCTGACTAATCTTTTGAAAAAAGATGTTCCATTCGTTTTTTATGATGATTGTGTAGAAGCTTTTGAAATTCTTAAGAATGCCTTGATTTCTAAACCTGTTGTTCAACCACCTGATTGGAACCTACCTTTTGAAATTATGTGTGATGCTAGTGATTATGCTGTTGGTGCTGTTCCAAGACAAAGAGTTGATAAGAAAATAAATGTTATTAATTATGCTAGCAAAACTCTAGACAGTGCTCAAAGAAACTATGCTACCACTGAAACGGAATTTTTAGCAGTTGTGTTCGCTTGTGGTAAGTTTAGACCCTATATTGTTGGTTCTAAAGTAACTGTTCACACTGATCATGCTGCTATTAAATATCTCATGGAAAAGAAAGATGTTAAACCTAGACTTATTAGGTGGGTTCTTCTGCTACAAGAATTTGATTTGCATATTGTTGATAGAAAGGGTGCTCATAACCCCATAGCAGATAACTTGTCTAGGTTAGAGAATGTTCTTGATGACCCACTACCTTTTGATGATAGCTTTCCTGATGAACAATTAGCTGTCATAAATGCTTCTCGTAATGCCCTTGGTATGCTGATTATGCTAATTACATTGTCGCTAGATTTATACCGCCTAGTTTCACATACCAACAAGAGAAAAAGGCTTTCTATGATTTAAGACATTACTTCTTGGATGACCCACACCTTTATAAAGAAGGAGTAGATGGTGTTATTAGAAGTTGTGTACCTGAGCATGAACAGGAATAGATCTTACGGAAGTGTCATTCCGAGGCCTACGGGGGACACCATGTTGGAGATAGGACTGCACATAAGGTATTACAATCTAGTTTTTATTGGCCTACTCTCTTCAAGGATGCTCTTAAGTTTGTCTTGTCATGTGATGAATGTCAAAGAATTGGCAATATTAGTAGACGTTAGGAAATGCCTATGAATTACTCTCTCGTTATTGAACCATTTGATGTTTGGGATTTTGATTATATGGGACCTTTTCCAACGTCCAACGAGTATACTCATATATTAGTTGTTGTTGATTATGTTACTAAGTGGGTAGAAGCTATTCCAACTAGTAGTGCTGATCACAACACCTCTATTAAGATGCTTAAAGAAGTTATTTTCCCTAGATTTGGAATCCCCGGATATTTAATGACTGATGGTGGTTCACATTTTATACATGGTGCTTTCCGTAAATTGCTTGCTAAGTATGATGTTAATCATAGAATTGCATCCCCTTATCATCCTTAGTCTAGTGGTCAAGTAGAATTATGCAATAGAGAAATTAAATTGATCTTGCAAAAGACGGTTAATAGATCGAGGAAGAGTCTAAGAAACTTGACGATGCATTATGGGCTTATAGAACTGCTTACAAGAATCCTATGGGTATGTCTTCGTATAAAATGGTTTATGGTAAAGCATGTCACTTACCTCTAGAGCTAGAGCATAAAGATTATTGGGCAATCAAAGAGATCAACTATGATTTGAAACTTGCTAGTGAGAAGAGGTTATTTGACATTAGCTCACTTGATGAATGGAGAACCTAGGCCTATGAGAATGCCAAGTTGTTTAAAGAAAAATTTAAGAGATGGCATCATAAAAGGATACAAAAGCGTGAATTTAATGTAGGTGATCATGTCTTACTATACAATTCTCGGTTAAGATTTTTTGCAGGAGAACTTCTCTCTAAATGGGAAGGACCATACATCGTCAAGGAGGTATATCGCTCTGGTGCCATCAAGATCAACAACGCCGAAGGCACAAATCCGAAGGTGGTAAACTAGCAAAGAATCAAACATTATATCTCAGGTACTCCCATTAATGTTGAAACCAATGTTATCAATACCATAACTCCCAAAGAGCATATTAGGGAGACTTACCAGAACATTTCAGACTCTGAAAAGTAATAGGTATGTGGTACGGTAAGTAAACCGACTCCAAAACTTTCCCAATGGCAATTTTACTCAGTTTTGGAATATTTAAAAAATTAGGAAAATAGAAAGCAGTCTGAAGGACGCACAGGGTGGCGACAAGCCTGCTAGGGGCGGCCACCCCCTGGCCATGCCTAGGGGGCTTGTCACCACCCCGTGTGCCCCCCGGACTCTCTTTTCTTGTGGAACGCCCCTTCGGGGCGGTAAAAATTCATTATATAATCTCCCGAAGTTTTCGACTTTCGTATCACGACAATACCTCCTATTTTCATTTGAGTTGTTCCTGTAGTAGATTTAGAGCAAGATTTTGTTCCAAGAGTCTGATGGGGAGAGCGACATATCGCACTATCTTGCCAATCCCATGCTCTGTGGGGACCTAGATCCTTATGGATTATTCTTGGAGGAGGAACAGGAAGACAAGTACCTAGAAGAAAGCTCAAATGAAGGGATACATGCACATGGAGTTTAGGAAATCAAGCCTCCCAAACGCAAGAAGAAAACCCAAAGTTCTATTTATCCCTTCTCGTTTTCTGCAGGAGAGTAAGGAAGAATTATGTCAAAGGATATTGAAGCTCGATAAGGAAGTAGATGACCCGAGAGAAAAAAAATTCATGCTCAAGAGGAAATTGAACAAGCTTCCAGCCTCATCAACAACTCCACCACCATCACCCTCGAAGAAGGACACCTGAGCACATGGGTATGGGCACTCCCCTTGGCTTGTTCCAAGTTTGGGGGAGGTGCCCGGTATCGTATCACACCACACCTTTTTACTTTTTCCTTTTTTATTATATTTCCTAGTTCAATCCTTTTTTATTTTGTTTTGATCTAGTAGAATAAGAGTTTTTAGTATGATCCACCTTTTAGTTTTCGCTTTTGCTCCCCTTATGTAAGCAAGTCTGAGAGTTATATAATAAAAAGTAGTTTTGATGAGAGGGCTTTGCTACATTCCTATGCTCTTTAAAGTAATGAATAAAGAATAATAGAACAAAAGCAAAGAGAATACATAGTGATCTTATGGCGAGTGATGACTTCACATATAAAAAGTATGGTGACTGAAATTTGTTGGGAGTTAACAAACATAGTAATTGGTCATTGGTGCAATTGAAAGGAAGTGATAAAGAAAGAGAGATTCACATATAAATATATTATCTTGGACATCTTTTATGATTGTGACCACTCATTAAAATATTACATGCGAAGAAGTTGATGTTGGACAAGGAAGACAGCATAATAGGTTATGTTTGCTTGCCTCCGGATAGAAGTTATATAATTTTGGATCCTCCAACATGCCGTGCTTGCTTCCACCTCATAATAGCCAAAACCTCCACACTAAGTGGAGATACTACTTGTGCATCCAAACACCTCAACCCAGTTTTGCCATGAGAGTCCACCATACCTACATATAGATTGAATAAGATCCTTCAAGTAAGTTGTCATTTGTGCAAAAAGCAATAAAAATTGTTCCTAAATATGTGTAATATTTTATTGTAAGGGAAATAAGCATTGTACGAACTTGTGATAGCAAAGAAATAAAAGCGACAGACTGCATAATAAAGGTTGCTATCACAAAGGGCAATACCACGCGACATTCCTCTGCACTAAGGGTTTGTGCATCCAAAAAAAAGGCGCATGACAACCCTAGTTTATACATTGCTTCGTAAGGGGCTGATTTGGATCCATATGTTTCATGCTATGGTTAGGTTTACCTTAATTCTTCTTTCGTAGTTGCGGATGCTTGTGATAGGGGTTAATCATAAGTGGGAGATTTGTCCAAGTAAGGGCAGCACCCAAGCACCGGTCCACCCACATATCAAATTATCAAAGTAACGGACGCGAATCAAATGAGCATGATGCAAACTAGCTTGACAGAAATTCCCATGTGTCCTCGGGAGCGCTTAGCTTTATATAAGAGTTTGTCCAGACCTCTCCTTTGCTACAAAAAGGATTGGGATGCCTTGCTGCACCTTTGCTACACTTGTTACTTGTTACTCGTTACGAATTTTCTTATCACAAAACTATCTGTTAGCGATAATTTCAGTGCTTGCAAAGAATACCTTACTGGAAACCTCTTGTCATTTCCTTCTGCTCCTCGTTGGGTTCGACACTCTTACTTATCTGACTATGATAGATCCCCTATACTTGTGGGTCATCAATTACCGACAATCTAACCCCGATCCATGCTCACATCCGTCGCATGGCGGGGTCAGAGCGATTTTTTTGTCACACACACCACCCACTTGGTAGCCATAGTCAAAGATTTAACCGACATGCTGGACTATGCCTCCGAGGAGGCATAATACATGGATGATGAGGATTGCGCTCCCACCCCCATTAACACCGGATGATGAGCCGCTACCTCCACATACAACGTCTACATGGTGGACACTCCTGCCGTTAATGGTGAGAACACGCCTAATAACGACGGCGACAAGTCGGGCGAAGCGTTGTCAAGGTGCCAGAAGCCGCATAAATGGTCAAAAGGCAAAAGGGGAGGAAATCTATCATCAGCACCAGGGACGGAGATACCCCGGAAGACCTCGGCGATCCCGCTATCCCCGAAAACCCGCAAGAGGGTCAGGAGAGGCCTGAGGACCAGCGCAACCCCAATGACCTCAACGATTTTGAGGATGACAACTACCTCCCCCCTATCAAGGAGGAGCACATCTCGGAAGTCGATGAGTTCGACATCCCTGATAATCTTGAAGATTAGGAACTATTTAGGCAACATCTTATAGCAACAGCCCACAACCTGGAAATAAAAGAACGACAGCTTAAAGACCAACACGATAACCTCAATGACCGATGGACAAGTGTCGTTGCAGCTGAGGAAGGATACAATACTGGTCTGTCGGACCAACCTAAGAGCTATCCACACAAAAGGCTACTACCGTAATTCAACGACGAGCTCACTGATACGTCGTCTCCTAAACATACCCCATACGATAAGTCAGACCGACCTCCTCGAGGACGAGACAGGACAGCCGACGACACCGGTTATAGGCCGGCGATGCCCCGAAGACGGGGAAAGGAGCCACTATATCCCGATGATAGGTTCGACCTATGACACGACCTGGACTACAGAGCAGGTCATACGAGATCCATCTACAGATCTAGTAGGTACTCACCTGATAGACGGGACAGGTACAGACCCTGGCTCGACCACAACAATAGAGGCTGGGAACGCAACCGGACTAGAACAGACGCCAAATACTGGCATGACATAGCTCGGTTAAGAAGTGCCACCCACCCATTGTGTTTCACGGACGAGGTGATGCAGCATCAATTCCCAGAGGGGTTTAAACCCGTGAACATAGAGCAGTACGATGGGACAACTGACCCAATCGTATGGATTGAGGACTTCCTCCTCCACATCCACATGGCGCGAGGAGACGATCTCCACGCCATCAAATACCTCCCCCTAAAACTCAAGGGGCCAGCTCGGCACTGGTTAAATAGCCTCCCCAAAAACTCCATTGGATGCTGGGAAGACCTAGAGGATGCATTTCGATCTAACTTCCAGGGCACCTATGTTCGGCCACCAGATTCCTCCGATCTAAGCAACATTGTTCAGAAGCCCGGAGAGTGTGCACGGCAATTCTGGAATCGGTTCTTGACCAAGAAAAACCAGATTGTTGACTGCTCGAACGCCGAGGCAATAGCCTCCTTCAGGCACAATATTCGGGATGAATGGTTGACCCGCCAGCTCAGCCAAGATAAACCTTGGACTATGTCCGCCCTTACATCACTCATGACCCGCTTTTGCGTGGGCGAAGATAATTGTCTAGCAAGACGCAACCACAACTCCGAAGATCCCGGCACCTCCAAAGTTCAGGACGGCAATGGGAAACCAAAGCGCAATAAGAACAAGCACTGACACAACAATAGTGATGCCTATGACATGGCCGTTAACGCCGGCTTCCGCAATTCCCGACCTGGGCAGCGGTAGAAGCCTCCTAAAGGCAATCGCGACGGACCCACCCCGCAGGATAAGATCATGGAAAGGCCTTTCCAAATCCATGGCACTCAAGAGAAGCCCTCCAACCACACGCACTGTAACTGTTAGGTGTTCAAACAGGTCGGCAAACTCACGCCCGAGGATCAAGGAAAGAGACCTCACAGCAAGGATGAGGATGAGCCTCGGGGTCCGATGGGTGGCATACAGAAGAAATTCCCTCCAGAGGTGAAAATAGTAAATACGATATACGCCACCCATATAGCCAAGAAGGAGAGGAAGCGCGCCCTTCGAGAGGTCTATGATGTACAGCCTATGGCCCCGAAGTATAACCCATGGTTGGCATACCCGATCACTTTTGATCTACGTGATCACGACCGGTATCCATCACGGGGGTTCAACTGCCCTCGTCATGGACCCCATTATAGACGGGTATCACCTCACAAAAGTCCTAATGGACGGAGGAAGTAGCCTTAACCTGATTTACTCAGACACGGTGAAAAAGATGGGTATATATCCATCAAGGATCAAACCCAGCAACACTACCTTTAAAGGAGTGTTTCTAGGTGTCGAGGCCAGGTGCACAGGCTCCGTAAGCCGACAAGTAGTGTTTGGTTAGCCCGACAACTTTTGAAGCGAAGACTGGATCTTCGACATTGTTCCCTTCCGCGGCGGCTATCATGCCCTGCTCGGCCAAATAGCGTTCGCTGGCTTTAACGTCGTCCCGCACTATGCATACCTCAAGCTCAAGATGTCTGACCCTAAGGGGGTCATTAGTATCAACGGCAATACAGAGCGCTCTCTCCGAACTGAGGAACACACGTTGGCCCTGGCGGCCGAATTCAATTACAACGATGATCAACAAATGCCGAAATCTACCGTAAAGGCACGCAAGGTTGGGGAGCGAGCACGGCTTTAGCCCAAGCTCTCAGAACCCTCATCTCCCCTTAAATAGGGACTTGGCCCCCATCGCACAACCCTAGGACCAGCGAAGTACATGCCAAGGAAGCACAACTTTGCACTTAAAATTCCATGGGCGACGGTGGGGAAAAAAGGGTAAGAGTTCGGCTGAACTGAACCACTGCCTTCAAAATGTCTTCGGACACAATGCAGGTACCATCAAAGGGCCTGCCAAAGGCGTAAAGCATATCCACACTTCGGTGACTTCCCAAGATCTTGTTCGCAAGATCCATTCGACGAACAGTACCACCCATTGAGGTGCACCACTCCCCAGGAGGCACAAGATTA
The DNA here is from genome assembly GCA_022496015.1 of Hordeum marinum. NCBI lineage: Eukaryota > Viridiplantae > Streptophyta > Magnoliopsida > Poales > Poaceae > Hordeum > Hordeum marinum. The sequence continues at coordinate 150,675,634 of CM039674.1, forward strand.
GACAAGCGACAGGTCTCGAGGACGTAAGGTCACCAATCGAAGACCCCTGGTACAACCACTCCTGTAAAAAAAAAAATTTCAAATACTTGTAAATAGTTGCTTCGGCAATCCGAGCAATAAGTGTTGTTGAGAAAAATACAACATCACTATACATGTTTGTCTTGTTGTCCTTTTTGGCACATATTTTATTTTCTCCCTCTTCTCGTGAAACTATTAGGTATATGATGATGTAATCGGCTAATAGACCGGGGGCTCAAGTTTTTATAAAAAAATCGCCTTACATACAATCGATTATGCATTCAGCGTCTTGGAATTGGCGTTATATGCATTGGTTCCGAACTATGTCTTGGGTCAATGGTTGGGTTGCCTGGCTCTTGTGCTTTCCCATTTATGTTACGCTCGTTCGTCTAAAAGGGCAAAGGGAGAACCCCTGGTCAAGCACCTTAGGGGAGAAAGCCAAAAACTGACCGTCATGGTATGCGAGAACCGGTTTGTGAATCCGAGCTCAAAGTGTTATACTCAAATCCTTGCCAGAGGATATTCCATGCCATACGAGGGGCTTGTTCTTCATACAAACCATGTGATATTGTCTTAGCCGCGGTTCATCCGAACATCACAAAACACCGGGGACTAGTCATCAGCCCCCGCAGTCCTTTTCGCGCCCCTATGGCTAAGTGAAAGCAATAAAGCATTATGGTCTGATTGCCTGGTCCGCCGCACTCCACCGCCTTCGGGTTCCGATAGCTAGGCTAAGGGACATAGTGCATTGGTAGAGATACCCATGTAGTATCTACATTGGGGCTGAAGCCGACCACTCGTAGCTTTCAGTTTCAACGGACACACAAGAGTTATAAGGAATGTAAAACATTGAAAGCATGATAAATTATAACCTTAAAACGTTAAAATGTCTTCGGACACATTACAATCTACTCATGCATGTTCTGTTTCGAACACTACGACTCTATCGCCCGAGCACCCTCCATCACTCCGGAGAAGTATAGCTTGGGGCGCCTATGTCCCTTTCTAGGAGGTGGAGCAGCGGTGGCTATATTCAACGTATCAAGCCCCGGTCAGTGCACCTCAGCCTTTGCAAAGGCCATCTGAGCTCCTTCGATACAGGAGGAGCGCTTTAGTGCGTCGATCCGGGGCGAGGCATCGACCAGCTTCTGCACCAGTCCGAAGAGGCTGCCCGGCAGTGGCTCGTTGGTCGGCTCCGCCATCCGGTGCAGCTCCATTAGCTGCTCAGTAAGGAGAGGAGAGCGCTCGGGGCTTCAAATTGTGCCCAAAATAGACACGCTTCATCTCCTTCTCCCTGCGAAGCATAGAGCTGATTTGCGTCTGCTGCGCTCTTCTGGAGGTCGAAGCAGGCACTTGAGGAACGCCACACCTAGGTAAGCAACTCGAACTTGCTATCCCCGAAGACACACTACAATAAGTACAGCTTACCATCCGTTATAACATTCGCCTAGCGCACTTGCTCCTCGAAGAATCTCCTATCCACCCGCTCCTTTTGGAGTTCGGTTGTCAGGGTGGATAGTTCGACGGCCTGCTCCTTGACTTTCTACTCAAGGACCTCGCACTTGTGGCTGGCGTCCTTTAGCTCCTATTGGATCTCCTCCACTCGAGCCTCGTGCTTGTCGTTGGTGGCTCCTAAGGCCGAAAGTGCGGTAGCCGCTCGTTCGGTCGCTGCCCTCTTGACCACAGCCTCCTACTTCACATTCTATAGCTCGGACTTGAGCTTCTCCATTTCCTTCGCCGAGGCTGTGTAAGCATCAGGAATAAGAATACTGCATCGACAGTAGGATGACCAATTTTTTTTGGATACTGAGTACGGCTTACCTTGCGCCTCGTCGAATCTCTTGTTAAGAGTATCAAGCTCATCTTCGAAGCTTTTGAGCTTCCGATTCAGCTCGTCTAGCTCGACAGCATTCATAGCCGCCGCTGATGACGAACCTATAAAAAGCAAATCCTTATCAGGGTACATGGGTTCCAAATTACCGACCTGGCGTCAATCTGATTCTATGTCCGGTCTTCTTAAGGGCTGGTTAGAACGTTCTAAACATATAATTTAGTATATAGTTCGGACAATAATCCATGATTGACCCCTAGGTGAGTTTTTTCAAACTCACCTAGGGCTCGGGGCATGCCATGTATATAATGATAATACAAAGAAATCAATATTTCAGAAATAGAGCGTTGCGTGGCTCACTTGAAAGCCCGTTAGGAGACCCTTGAAGGCCTCCTTCAGTATGTTGTCGACGGACTGAATGCTCTGCAATACCGGGTGCGGTGCTCCTTAGAGATGGAGGCACTTGAGGGCCTCCCCCATGACCGGCCACCCACTGGTCGGTGGTGCCGGTGGTGATCGGACAACCCGATCACCGATCGGGGATTGAATCGGTGCCTCCGGAGGTGTGGTGCGCTCCGGAGAGGTCCTCGGAGGAGACTAAACGTCTACTCGTCTGGTCTCCTCAGTATCCGGGTGGGGTCCCACCCCCGATCTTCGGTGGCCGTGGCGTTAGCCTCGACCATGATGTCGTCTCCCCCACCGCTGGTGCCAGGCACCATAGGAGCATGCTGGGACGACACCTCCATGGTGTCCTTCATGGCGCCCGGAGGAGTGGGATGCGATGCATTCCCGCTCTCCGCTAGATTGGCGGGCGAGCTCCCTCTCCGAAACCTGGTCGGTGGCGAGAACGCGCGGTGGGCTGCACAATTAGTAAATGCTCTCATGTTAGTAACCTTTAAAACCTATCGATGATAGCCGAGGAAGTATTTGGATCCTTATCTTCGAGCTGGGGGCTTGACCCTTAGGTTCCTTCGTGGAACCCTCTCGAAGTCATCAGACTCGGTATCCAAGTCCGAACAGTCGTCAGATGATACGTCTCCAACGTGTCTATAATTTATGAAGTATTCATGCCATGTTTACAATAATTCTATATGATTTTGGTATGATTTATTAGAACTAACCCGGACTGATGTTGTTTCCAGCAGAAGTACTGTGGTGTTGTTTTTGTACAGAAATAAAAGTTCTCGGAATGAGCTAAAAAATTATGGAGAATATTTTTGTAAAATATAAAAAATATTAGAGCGAAGAGTCACTGGAGAGGAAGGCCGAGGAAGCCACAAGCCACAGGGGCGCCCCAACGTAGGGCGCATCCCCCTGGCTTGTGACTTCCTCGGGAACCTTCTCGACGTGGGACCAACGCTAAAAATTCCTATAAATACAAAAAAACAGAAAGAAACCTAGATCGGGAGTTCTGCTGCCGCAAGCCTCCAGAGCCACGAAAAACCAACCGGGATCCCGTTTCGACACCCTATCGGAGGGGGAAACCATCATCGGAGGCCAGCTTCATCATCGCGGTGGCCTCCATGACGAGAAGGGAGTAGTTCACCCTCGGGGCTGAGGGTATGTACCAGTAGCTATGTGTTTGATCTCTCTCTCTCTCTCGTGTTCTTGAGATGGCACGATCTTGATGTACCGCAAGCTTTATTGATATATATTGAATCATATGGAGTTTTCCCCTCTCTATCTTCTTGTGATGAATTGTGTTTTCCCTTGAAGTTTTCTTATCGGATTTAGTCTTTAAGGATTTGAGAACACTTGATGTATGTCTTGTGATGGGATATCCGTGGTGACAATGGGATGTTCTATTGATCCACTTGATGTATGTTTTGGTGATCAACTTGCGGGTTCCGTGACCTTGGTAACCTATACATAGGGGTTGGCACACGTTTTTGTCTTTTTCCAGTAGAAACTTTGGGGCACTCTTTGAAGTTCTTTGTGTTGGATTAAACATGATGAATCTAAAATTATGTGATGCATATCGTATAATCAATCCCATGGGTACTCGTGGTGACATTGGATTATCAAGGTGACATTAGGGTTTTGGTTGATGTGTATCTTAAGGTGTTATTTTAGTACGAACTCTAGGGCTGTTTGTGACACTTATAGGGATAGCTTATAAGATTGATCAAAAAAGATAACTTTGAGGTGGTTTCGTACCCTACAATAATTTCTTAGTTAGTTCTCTGCTATTTGTGACTTTGGAGTGAACTCTTTGTCGCACGAGAGGTACTTACATATGATTCAACTATGTCAATATTGTTGAGAGAAATTCACTAGTGAAAGTATGGGCCCTAGGCCTTGTTTCCAAGCATTTATACAATGTTTTGCTTGCTGTTTACTATTTGTTACCTTGATTTTTTATATTTTCAGATTACAAAAACCTATATCTACCATCCATATTGCACTTGTATCACCATCTCTTCGCCGAACTAGTGCACCTATACAATTAGCCATTGTATTGGGTGTGTTGGGGACACAAGAGACTCTTTGTCATTTGGTTGCAGGGTTGTTCGAGAGAGACCATCTTCTTCCTACGCCTCCCACGGATTGATAAACCTTAGGTCATCCACTTGAGAGAAATTTTCTACTATCCTACAAAACTCTAAGCTTGGAGGCCCAACACGAGTCTACAAGAAGAAGGTTGTGTAGTAGACATCAAGCTCTATTCTGGCGCCGTTGTCGGGGAGGTGAGTGCTTGAAGGAATATATTTAGCTCTTGAAATTGAATCTTTTAGTTTCTTGATTTATCACTAGTTTGGTTTTATAAAAGAAAACTACAAAAAATGGAATTGAGGTTGCCTCATATGCTTTATCTTTTTAATGTCTTTCGTGAAAATGATGGAAAGGAAAATTGTGATCAAGTGTTAGAAGAAGAAGTTATTAAAATGTTTGGCACTAAATCCTTGAATGATGAGCATGATTTAAATATTGTTAATGTTAATTCTCTGAATATTCATGATGCTAATGATATGCAAAGCCACAAGCTTGGGGATGCTATGTTTGATGAAGATGATATTTTTAGTCCCCCAAGTTTTGATGAGCAAAACTATTATGATGATGGCATGCCTCCTATCTATGATGATTATTGTGCTGACACGTATGATAAAAAGAGTAATGACAACATTAAACTTGTAATCATGATTTTAATATTCAAAGTGGTTATGTCAATCAAGTATCTCATGATAATTATTTTGTTGAGTTTGCTCCCACTATTATGAATGAGAAGAAAATTGCTTATGTGGAGAGTGACAAATTTTCTATGCTTGTAGATCATGAAAAGAATGCTTTAGGTTCTGGTTATATTTTGGAATTCCTTCATGATTCTACCTAAAATTATTATGAGGGAGGAACATATGCTTGTAGGAATTGCAATAATATCAAGTTTCCTCTCTATGTGTTCAAAGTTTTGAAGATATGTTTGTTTTGCTTTCCAATGCAAGTTGATTATTGTTCACATGATTTGTTTTCTCACAAAATCCCTATGCATAGTAAGTGTGTTAGACTTAAATGTTCTTGTCATGTGATTCATGATGCTCTCTTGCATGTTTAAACTATTATTTCTTTACGAGCATCATTGAAATCATCATGCCTAGCTAAAAGGCATTACAGAAAAGCGCTTGTTGGGAGACAACCCAACACTTTTAATTTCTACTTTGATGTGTTCACATGATTAAGCTACTTTATTAATCATGTTTTTTGTCTTTTATTTCAATAAAGTGTCAAGTAAAGCCTTTGGGATAGTGTGGCTACTTGCTTGTTTGATTCTGTGCAAAAACAAAAAGTTTTGCGTCCAGTATATGAATAATATGATTTCACTAGAGTGTCAAAAAATTCTGAAATTTCTACAAAACATTGATATGAAAATTCCTTGATCTTTCCTAATTTTTCAGAATTTTTAGAGTCAATAAAGTATGGTTATCATTCAGATCTTTACAGACTGTTCTATTTTTTACAGATTCTGTTTTGCATGCATAGTTTGCTTGTTTCAAGTGTTCCTATAGTTTATATTGAGTAATATAAATTGTGGTAATGATGTAATACATTGGGTATTATGTGATAACAATTATGAATCTTGTCTTGACAGTACCTAAGTGAATGATCTATATTTATTACACTAACCCTTCTCACAAAGTTCCGTTAAGTTTTGTGTGATTGAAGTTTTCAAGTTTTGGGTGAGACACCAATATAAGGAGAATAAGGAGTGACAAGAACCTAATATTGGGGATGCCCAAGCCACCCCCAAGGTAATATCCAAGGAAGATCAAGCGCTTAAGCTTGGGGATGCCTCGGAAGGCATCCCCTCTTTCGTCTTCAACACTATCGGTATATCTCACTTGGAGCTATATTTTTATTCGTCACATAATATGAGTTATGCTTGGAGTGTAATTTTATTTTGTTTTTCTCTATTAGGTGTTATTTATAATCTTTTTTTTTCTGTAAAATTTTCCAAGAATTGCCTTAGGATGCTCGCATTGCATGTTTTTATTAGTGTTGTGTAAAAACAGAAACTTTGGCTGTAGTGTTTGAATTTTCATATTTTACTGGAACATAGACAGTTTCTGGAACTTTTACACAGTGTTGTTATATAAATTTTATATCATTTACTAAATTTTTATAATTTTTTGAGTTACACAATTACACTGTTTTCATAAATTTCTATAGACTATTCTGTTTGGGCAGAATGATGTCATAGTTTTGTTATCTACTTATCCTATAGTTTCCATAGCCTATATTGGTAGATATAAATTGTGGAAACAATAGTATACAGTACCTAATGTTTGAAAATTATTATGCAACTTGTCTTGTTAGTAAATGAAGTGTCGATTTATTCTTATGTGTACTAACCTACCTCTCGAGTTCTTTTCAAGTTTTGTGTGGAAGATGTTTTTGAGAATAGGTGAAACCGGGATATGAGAGGATTGAACGAGATACAAAAGCTCAAGCTTGGGGATTCCCAAGGCACCCCAAGTAAATATTTCAAGAACTCTCAAGCATTTAAGCTTGGGGATGCTATGCATCACACAGCTCTTTATCAACAGTTTTCGGTTAGCCTATGTTGAGCCTAAATTTTTATTCGTTCACATGATATGTGCTATTCTTGGAGTGCTATTTTTGTTTTGATTGATGTTTAAATAAAATACTCAGATCTTAAAATCTTTATTGAGAGAAAGAGAGAAATTCCTCACATAGCTACTTAATTGTTTGACTACTCATTGATCTTCACTTATATGTTTTGGAGTAGTTTTTGAAAGCACATTTGCTCCCTTGGTGGTTTTGGTAATTAACTACAACATATAAGTCATTGAACTAATGTTTCTGCCAAGTATATTTCAGGAAAAGTTCAATGATAGGGATGGAAAAAGGATTGTGGAATTACCCCAAGATGCAAGGAAATAGGTTGGCCAAGCTTCAAGAAAGAGGACTCTACATTTTACATTTGTGAGAAATCACTTTGAGTCCATAGGAAAGCCAATACTATTAAAAGGGGGTAAGGTTTTGTTGGTGAATAAAATGCTCATACGTGCACACATGATAGTCACCAAAAACATCCACAAGCTCTCCCACCAAAGTCTGTCTATAGCCAAACATTCAAAATTGGTGCAACCAACATTCCTATCCCGGTGCCACCGATTCCAGAACCTAGACAGACTCAGCCAAACCCTAGCCACTTCGGTGCAACCGATTCCATACCGGTGCCACCGATTTTAGGTTTCCAACTTTTTGTTACGCAAATTCACATTTTTGGTACCACCGAGATTGTTGGGTCGGCATCACCAAGATTGGAAATCTGACCGTTGGTCACCTTATCGGTGCAACCGAGTTTCACATATCGGTCGCACCGAGATTCAAAAGTTGCCACCTTTTGATCACTTCGGTACCACCGAGATTAACACATCGGTTTCACCGAGTTGGTCATTTTGTGTGTAACGGTTGGATTTTTGGGGATGCCTATATATAACCCTCCACCACCACCTACTCGAAAGAGAAGCACTCAGAACTATTCCATACCTATCCTATCAGATTTTTTGAGAGAGAACCACCTACCCTTGTGTTGAGATCAAGATATTCCACTCCAACCATATGGATCTTGATTTCTAGCCTCCCCAAGTTGCTTTCCACCAATCCCATCTCTTCCACCAAGCCAAATCTGTGAGAGAGTGATTGTGTGTTGAGGAGTCTATCATCTTTAAGCACAAGTGCAAGGAGTTCATCATTATTATCGAGCCTATTACCTTTTGGAGGGTGGTGCCTCCTAGATTGGTTAGGTGTCGCTTGGGAGCCTCCTACTTCATGTTGTGGAGTGAACCAAGAAGTTTGTAAGGGCAAGGAGATCGCCTACTTAGTGAAGATCTACCCGTAGTGAGGCTAGTCCTTCATGTACGGAAGCCATATGGAATAGTCAAGGTTGCTACTTCGTGGACCCTTATGGGTGGAGCCCTCCATGGACTCTCGCGACTGTTACCAACCGTGGGTTGAAGACTCCATAAATGTGGATGTACGATAGCGCCACCTATAGGAACCACGAGAAAAATCATCGTGTCTACAATTGCGTTTGATCTTCCTACCCTATCCCTTTTACTCATGCTTGTTGTTATTTTCTGCTGCTATACTCTTAGACTTGCATGTGTAGGGTGAAATTGACTTGCCATGAATGCTAAAACTGCAAACACTAAAATTTGGGAAAAGGCAAAACTTTTATTTGGTCAAGTAGTCTAATCACCCCCCTCTAGACATACTTTCGGTCCTACAAGTGGTATGAGAACTTTGGTCTCCATTGCATTGGTCTCAAACCTAGGATAGTATGGCGTCTAGTGAGGGTAATTATCACCATAGAGATCCGTACTTTGATGGTACTAATTTTGCTAGTTGGAAGCACAAAATGAAAATGCATATTCTTGTTCATAACCCGCCGTTTGGGTTGTTGTTCGTGTTGGCTTGCAAGGTGAATTCTTTGGTGATGGAAGAGAACCGGATCGTGAAGCGACCGCGGATGAATTAAAGATGTTGCCACTCAATTCTCAATCATGTGACATTCTCCTCAACTGCCTATGCCCCGAAGAGTTCAACAAAATCAGTCGTCTTGAGAATGCAAAAGAGATTTAGGATACTTTGGTTGATATGCCCGAAGGAACCGAGTCCGTGAGAGAATCCAAGTTAGATGTTCTTCAAAGTCAGCTTGACAAGTTCAAGATGAAGGATGGTGAAGGAGTCGCAGAGATGTACTCTAGGCTAGCTCTCATCACCAATGAGATTGCCGGCTTAGGAAGCGATGAAACGACCGACAGATTCATCATAAAGAAGATACTTAGAGCTTTGGATGAGAGATATGACACCGTGTGCACATTAATCCAAATGATGCCCAACTACAAAGATCTCAAGCCTATGGAAGTCATTGGAAGGATTGTTGCTCATGAGAGGACACTCAAAGACAAACAAGAGCTCCGCAACAAGTCTAGTGGTGCTTACAAGGCCACAAGTGATGCTCCCGCAACTTTAAGCGACAACCTTGTCACCAATGAAGAGATAAGCCTCATGGTCAAGAAATTCAACAAGTTCTACAAGAATAGAGGCAAAGAAAGAAACTCCAACTTAAGATATGATGAGAAGCATTCATCAAGTCATGACCACAATTGCTACAATTGTGGGAAGCCCAAACACTACTCCAATGAGTGCACGGCTCCCTACAAATGAAGAAAAGAATCACCTAGAATACGAAGCTCAAGGAATGAATCACCTCAAAGAGAGAGAAGGAGTAGAGATGATCGTTATGAACGAAGACCCTCAAGGAGAGGTACGGATTCGGAGAAGAAGGGCAAGTACACCAAGATCTACACAAGAAAAACACATCAAGCTCATGTTGGTGAATGGGTTTCCGGCTTCGACTCCGACAACAAATCTGAGAGAAGCTATAACTCCGACTCCGACTATAGTCAAGATGATAGTGTTGCCAGAATTGCTCTAGTGACTACCAACTCCTTTGATCTATTTGATTCACCAAATGAAGGGAGTGGAAGTTGCTTCATGGCTAAAGGCCCCAAGGTATCACACCCTGAATATCTTGATTTCAATAGTGATGAAGATGATTTGCTTTGTGATGATGACTTGCTATCTGATAAAACTAGTGATGTTGATCAAAATGAACTTGGTAATTCTCATTCTAGTCAAGATAGGTCGATTGACGATGATAAGATGAAAATAGAAGAACTAACTAAAGAACTTAACACTCTTAAGTTAGCCCATGACTCTACTCTCGAAGATCATAGAGAGCTTGTAAGAACTCATGAGAAGCTACGCTTCAAGAAGCTCAATTTGGAGCAAGAACATGAATTTCTTAAAGCTATCAATGATGATCTCCGAAAGAAGACTTCATCTTATCTTGCCAAATGACTACTCTTGTCCACATTCATGCCACAAGTTAAATCTAAGCAAACTAGTAACAAAGGCAAGAAATGTTCTTCATCTAGTAGCAACAATAAAATGCTAAACCCAATGATGTTGCTCCTAGTAGTTCTATTAATTCCACTAATGATGATTATCTTAGCCAAGTTACACTTGAGAAAAAAATGCTTTATTGAAAGGAATTATAGAGAAAGGTATCTACAAGAGTCTTGCTGGGTGTAAGAAATTTGAGGAAATTGTACGCAAGCACGGAGGATACCGAAAGAATCGTGGTGTTGGCTACTTCAACGCTAATGGAGTTGAATGTGAAGAAGGTTAATATCCCGAGCCCAAGTTTGTTCCTCAAAAGGAGAAGTATGAAAATACTCTTCCCATGGGTACAAACCCTCAAGATGACCTTCCACCAGAAGACCACAAGCTCAAGGGCAAGAACAAGCTTCAAGAGGACATTGACTCATATGAAGATGAATCCCTAGCTATGGTGGAGTGGGTTCCCAAGGCTACTTCAAGCTCAACGTCTACAAAGGCTACTACAACACCAAGGATCTCCATCAACTTGATGTGGGTCCCCAAGAAGAAGAACTAGAAAGTTCTTGAGGGGTGACTCCGCCAATGAAATTCACTCACATTCATTATTGGCAAGATCTATTTGCAATCAACATCAACCCTATGCAATAGTTCAAGGAGTCACACATTCCCTCAAAGGTAAGCAAGGGACAAGGTAATCAACAAATCAATGGACATCATCACACATGTTTTGCACTCCATGTCCTTAGATATCCTTGTATTTGTCTCTTGTGTGTTGGGACTAACCCATGTAGGTGATAAGAGTAAGGAAACAACAAGGATGCTCCCAATTTTTGGTGATCTTCATCAACTTTGAGCACCCACCACTACCTCACCAACATGAAGTCTTCATCGACAAAACCCAAGGTTAGTTTATCCCTCTTATGGGGGATGTCACATCAAGGGGGAGCTTTACTCTAAGACTTGAGTCAAAGCATCTCTTAGTATGTGACAACATTAAATGCTTTATGTAAAAGTGGTAACCCCACTTGTCTTAAACGATGAGTATGACCTATGATCAAGTATTCTTACTTGGCTCCTAAGTCAAATAGTCATCTATAGATGACTTCGCCATTTCCCAAGTGCTTGTTAGATGCTACAGTGTTTGTGCATGTTTGTCATGATTTCATTTGACATCTTATTGTGTGAGCATGTTGGTCTGCATTTATTTTCTCATTCGAGGACATTCAATTGTTGCTATTTGGACTTTAATTTATCGCCAATTGGATGGACAATAATGCCTAGGACCACTCTTTAGCTATCTATGCTTTCTCATCTCATACTCTATTCATGCTGCATCACAAAATTTGAACAAGTGTTTTTCGATCCCTCCGTGTGTGGAGCACTCGGAGTTCCATATCGACAAGGACTGACCATTAAAACCTCCCAAGTGCATCTCAGTGGAACCAACCCCAAAATCTTGGTCTCTTCGAATGCCTAGGGTTGATCTGGTTATTCTATCTCGGTACTACTGATTCCATATTCTCGATTACACCAAGTTTCCCTATCAATTGATAGTTGAGGAACTCGGTGACACCGACAATACAGAATCGGCGTCACCGACAGTGGTGGGTATATATACTATGGACCTTGACGCTTTGAAATTCATCCTCGAACTGTCGCGCCTTAGAACCTTAAGCTGCCGTTTTCGAGACCCCTCGTCATCACCCTTGTCCCCCTGCGCTCCTCTGCCGCTGGGAATCGCCGCCGTCGACGAAATCTTCTCCATCGTCGCCGCCGTAGTGGATCCATCGTCGAGTTAGGGTATGGATTTGACCTCCTTTGCACTCCCCGTATGATTCTTGCGCACTGGATTTGTTTTTCTCTATGAGCCACTTATTGCATGTCTTCCTATCAACAAGAAATTCCTATAGTCTAGCAAATGATCGGTTTACTAGGATTTTCCTTCCGCCCGATGGAACTCGGTGGAACCGAAGCAAACAAATCGGTGTCACCGATTTGTCTTTCTGTGTTTGCTGAGAACTGTCTCGGTGAAACCGAGTACTTGTTTTCGCTCTCACCGAAAAGAGTGCCAAGTTTCTATTAATGTGATAGTTAGTCTCGGTAGCACCGAAAAGTTTGCTTCGGCTGTACCGATTTTCATGTGATAGAATGCAAAACCTTGGAAATCTTTTGTTCAATCTTTTAAAAACTAGCCTCATTTTGTGAAGACTCATCTTATTCTGCTCTTTTATACTCTATTCACAAGGTCAGTATGTCAGATGCTGAGGACATTCAGAATTTGCCAGAGCAGGGTGTTGACATGAGTTCATGCACTATCCCTGAGCCTAGTACATCTTCAGATCCAGGCACCCCTAGCTCCCATGGGTTGCCCAAGGCTGCTACTAGGGCCAGGAAGAAGCTGAATTCAGATGAGGAGGATTCAGACTTTATCCCTGAGGATATTCTTGCCAAGAAGCAAGAGAAGGTTGCTAAGAAGTCTACTACTGAATCCACTTCTTCTAGGAGAGTTGTTAGCAAAGTCTATGCTAGCTCTGAAGCTATGAGAGCACCTGAGAGTGCTAGGGCTACAGTGACCATTGATCCCCCAAGGAAGTCTATGCCTAAGAAGGCAGGGGAGAAGAGAGCCAAAAAGAGGGTAATCCATGTGACTGGCAGGCCTACATCTATGTATGAAGATCTAGAGGAGGCAGTTGTTGCTGAAGAGGAGGATGAGCCAGCTGCAAAGGCTCCTCCCAATAAGAAGGCCAAGAAACTTCTAGATGATGCTATGCCCAAGTCTGGTACATCCAAGCGCACAAAATCCCATAAGACTGCTGCTAAAAAGCCTAAGAGGACATCTAGGCAGATTCCAGCTTCTGAAAAGAACAAGGGAACCGCTTCCAGAGCTGAGCATGATGATGACGTGACAACCTTGATGAAACTCAGACCACACCTTCCAGTACATAATGCCAGCTATCCACTTGCTGAAGATATGAAGAAGAGAAAAGACTCGGGTTTGAGGGCATGGAGAGCTATAGATCCATATGCCCAAAGGAAGAAGACAGTTGTGGACTACAGATTCTATACCAAACAGCAACATGATTTCTATGAGACTGTGCTATTTGACAAGAGTCCGGCTGTGAGTGACATGAGGTATGTAGACTGGAAATTCATTAAGGAGAATGAGTACTATTTTCCAAGTGTCCAAGATAATTTCCACTGCATTGGTCTGGATGAGTTCATTGGCAGAGAACTTACTTCTTGGAATGATGAGATGATCATGCAATTCTACTCCACTACACATTTCTATGGAGACGGTAGGATTGTATGGATGACTGAAGGAGCAAGATATGAGTCCATTGTTGATGAATGGGCTGCACTTCTAGGAGTCCATGAGGTTCAAGATGGAGACTTGGATATCTACACAGAATACAAGGCGAGCCACAATGCCATGAAGGATATGTATACTCCTATCCCTGCAGACAAAGTGCAATCTCACAAGCTAGGATCCATCTACTATCTTCAAGATGGCCTCCGCACCATGAACACCATTCTGAGGCATACTTTGATGCCCAAGTCAGGAGATGACAAGATGATCTGAGGCTACTCCATCAATATGTTGATCCACCTTAATAGTCACACCAGGATCAGATTCATGGACTTGATTGTTGAGACAGTCAAGAGGGTTGCTGCTGATCAGAAGCGCTCTTGATGCTATGCACCCTATAGCCAGATGCCTATCAACTCTCAGATTGAGAAGCACATATTTGCTCTTGATAGTCCCCATTTGCACCTACAGCCAGAGCTTGAGGATAACATCATGGTGATGGACCCAGATCATCCCACTTCAGCTGCAGCTCAGGCAGAGGCAGAGGCAACTCGAGCCTCTAGTGCTCAAGTCCCTAGATCCAAAAATGAGCAAATGGATCTTTTGATCTCATCAGTTCAGGGCATGCAAAACAACATTAAGGGGATTCTAGACAACCAGAACAGTCTTGTGAGGATATTTGAAACAAGGATCAAGACTCTTAATGATAAGGTGGAAAAGGTGACTAAGACAGTCATAGAGCTTCAGAAGGAAGTTCAGTAAGTGCACATCCCTAGGGTTTCTTCTTCTTCTACATCAGATGAGGAGGAGGAGGATGGATCGCCTCTCGAGCTGAGGATAGGGATGGCAAAAGGATTGCGGAATTACCCTAAGATGCAAGGAAATAGGTTGGCGAAGCTTCAAGCAAGAGGATTCTACTATTAAAAGGGGGTAAGGTTTTGTTGGTGAACAAAATGCTCATATGTGCACAAGTGATAGTCACCAAAACCATCCACAAGCTCTCCCACCAAAGTCTGTCTATAGCCAAACATTCAAAATCGATGCAACCAACATTCCTATCCCGGTGCCATCGATTCCAAAACCTAGACAGACTCGGCCAAACCCTAGCCATTTCGGTGCAACTGATTCCATACCGGTGCCACTGAGTTTAGGTTGCCAACTTTCTATTATGCAAATTCACATTTTCGGTACCATCGAGATTGTTGGGTCGGCATCACCGAGATTGGAAATCTGACCGTTAGTCACCTTATCGGTGCAACCGAGTTTCACATATTGGTCTCACCGAGATTCAAAAGTTTCCACCTTTTGATCACTTCGGTACCACCGAGATTAACACATCAGTGTCACCGAGTTGGTCATTTGTGTGTAATGGTTGGATTTTGGGGGATGCCTATATATACCCCTCCACCAACACCTACTTGAAAGAGAAGCACTCAGAACTATTCCATAGCTATCCTATCAGTTTTTCTGAGAGAGAACCACCTACCCTTGTGTTGAGATCAAGATCTTCCACTCCAACCATATGGATCTTGATTTCTAGCCTGCCCAAGTTGCTTTCCACCAATCCCATCTCTTCCACCAAGCCAAATCTGTGAGAGAGTGATTGTGTGTTAAGGAGTCTATCATCTTGAAGCACAAGAGCAAGGAGTTCATCGTCATTACCGACCCTATTACCTTTTGGAGGGTGGTGCCTCCTAGATTGGTTAGGTCTCGCTTGGGAGCCTCCTACTTCATGTTGTGGAGTGAACCAAGAAGTTTATAAGGGAAAGGTGATCGCCTACTTCGTGAAGATCTACCCATAGTGAGGCAAGTCCTTCATGGACGGAAGCCATATGGAATAGTCAAGGTTGCTAATTCATGGACCCTTATGGGTGGAGCCCTCCATGGATTCTCGCGACAGTTACCCTCCATTGGTTGAAGACTCCATAAACGTGGATGTACGATAGCGCCACCTATCAAAACCACGGGAAAATCATCGTGTCTATAATTGCGTTTGATCTGCCTACCCTATCCCTTTTACTCATGCTTATTGTTATTTTCCGCTGCTATACTCTTAGACTTGCATGTGTAGGGTGAAATTTACTTGCCATCAATGCTAAAACCGCAAACACTAAAATTTGGGAAAAGGCAAAACTTTTATTTGGTCAAGTAGTCTAATGACCCCCTCTATACATACTTTCGGTCCTACAGTTTTGTCTTTTGCTCTAGTGCTTCACTTATATTTTTGTAGAGCACGGCGGTGGTTTCATTTTATAGAAATTGTTTAACTCTCATGCTTCACTTATATTATTTTGAGAGTCTCTAAAACAGTGTGATAATTTGCTTAGGTTATGAATAGTCCTAATATAATGGGCATCCTAAAGGGATATAATAAAACTTTCATATGAAGTGCATTGAATAGTATGAGAAATTTGATTCCTTGCATAAAGTTTTGAGATATAAAGATGGTGATATTAAAGTCATGCTAGTAAGTATTTGTGAATTGGAATAGATACTTGTGTTGAAGTTTGTGATTCTCGTAGCATGCATGTACGGTGAACCGTTATGTAACGAAGTCTGAGCACGATTTGTTTATTGATTGTCATCCTTTGTGTGAGGGTCGGGAGCGCGTGATGCTTAACTTCTACCAACCTCTCCCCTAGGAGCATGTGTCTAATACTTTTCTTGATAACTAATAGACTTTTGAAATAAGTATGTGAGTTCTTTATGGTCAATGTGAGTCCATGGATTATACGCACTCTCAACCTTAACCTTTGCTAGCCTCTCTAGTACCACGCAACTTTCACCGATGCGATAAACCCACCATATATTCTTCCTCAAAACAGCCACCATACCTGTTGGGGATATAACCCTGCAATATGACCCGCCATTAAGGTTCCGGGTCACATTGATGGCTCGTGAGCCGGCCCAAGGGTGAGCCGTAAAGTCTACGGCCCAGGAAGATAAGAGGCTCAAGGTGTGGGTCGCAAGGTGGCCCGGACGGAGAAGACCCGGGCGTATAAGCCGCTCGGGGATAGCTTGGACAAGAAGATAGAGGAAGACTCGGATAGACAATGAGACTCGGTTAGACAATTGTAAAGACCTGTGGTCCTGACCTCCTATATAAAGGCAGACCCGGGGCGACTTAGAGATGAGGTGATCGAGAACTAGGTCAAGCTTTAGCTCCCTTGTAATCGATACAACAAGCAATACAAGAACAAGCAGGACATAGGCTATTACCTCAACTTAAGGGGCCGAACCTGGGTAAACTCGTGTCCTTCGTCCCAATCAACCCCTTTGAGTGCATCACGTTAGCGATGGCCTCGAATCCAAGTCCGTTCACCCGGACATCTGCCGTGATAAATCCACGATAGTTGGCGCCCACCATGGGGCTTGCGCTTGGTGGTGTTGAGTTCTCAAAGGGCTCTCTCCCAGGGCTCGAGGGATACGTGGTCGGAAGGATGAGCAAGAGTCACCGCGGCCAGTTCTACATCGACGATGCCGGCTGGGGGCTTGACGTCGAGTCCGTGGAGTATGGATTCCGGGTTCCATTCGGCGGGATCCATGTTTTCATCGGAAAGGCTGATGGATCTACACCCAGGCTAGACGTCTACACCAACATCGTCGAGATGGCTCGGCGTCTCCAATCTGCAAGTAACGTGCGGCTTGCCCGCGCCAATCCGGGTCAAAGGCATGTCTTTGTAGGCTTCACTCAAGGTATGGATTTGGAAGCATCCGGGTCACAGGAAACCCTTGTTTATTCAGAAGATGAATCTTCAAGTGGAGAAACAGAATTAGTGTACCAGCTCCGCAATGGTGGCCTTGGGGGCTACGACGATGCATACCCCGAGTCGGATGGCTTTGAGTCGGATGTTATGAAACCTCCGGTTCATGCGGCGGTGTTCATGGCAGGACTAGCCCCAGCCGCAAGTAACGCAGCCGCGGGAGCCGCCACTTCGGGTGATAACCTGCCGCCGCCAGCTCAAGTTCTTGTGGAGCTGATGGATGAACTCGCGGCTCTCATGGCCACTAAAGTCACACCAGATAATCAAGCAGCTCGGAATCTAGAGATTGCAAGGATCAAGGGCCGGATGGCAGAGGAATGACAAAGGATGGCTGAGTTGAAGGTCCAGATGGAAGAAGAGGCAAAACGTATCAAGACAGATGCTTTCCGTCTAGGGCTGGAGCAAATGTCAGCAACGGCGGTACACCGGAGGAGGCATCAGTCTCGTCTACCAGAGCGTTATGAAGCGAGGAACCTCTTTAATACCCCTGGCGCGGCGCAAGCCGCTGGCACGGCGCGAGCCGCGGGCGCGCCCGAGAGTCGCCCCACGGAACGACCGGTGACTCATCCGGCCCAATGTAACCAAGCTTCACCTGGGGGCTTTCCAACGCCGGTGGGTCATTAGTCTAACCCGGCCGAGAATATGGTAGCAGCTGCCACCCGGCTTGAGACGATCCCTATCCCGGATGAAGCACCCTTTGCAGAGGATGTGCGGAACACCATCGGGTACTTGCAGACGGCCATGGCCCAGCAGGAGAGATATGCTCATAGCCGGAGCCGCGTCCATTCAACCACTCTTCCTAGCCATAGTTTTAGCCGGCGCTACGAGTCACCAGTAGGTTCCAGCAGCAACCAACCCCAAGCTATCCCAACTGGTCAATCCTCCGCGGCAACACCCGGAGGTAGAATTGGTGGCGGCTCTGCACGCTATCCCCGATTGGACGATTCCTTATTTGGCCTATTTGACCTGGGGCGAGTTACCTGAGGATGAAGACCTGGACAGAGGGATCACCGGCGCTCTAAGTCCATGACGATAGTTAATGGTGAGTTGCATAAATGCAGTGTAATAGGGGTTTTTCAACGTTGTGTTTCACCAGAGGAGGGCCGGCAGATCTTGAATGAAATTCATCCTGGTGATTGTGGACACCACACCGGCTCTAAATCTTTGGTGGCCAAGGCTTTCCGGCACGGGTTCTTTTGGTTAACGGCTCACAAGGATGTAGAGGATTTAGTCCGCAAGTGCAACGGCTGTCAGAAATTTGGCCGGCGTGCTCATGTTCCGGCTCAAGAGCTAAGGATGATACCAATCACTTGGCCATTTGCGGTCTGGGGGCTGGACATGGTAGGGCCCTTCAAGAGATCCAAGGACAAGAAAACGCACCTCCTGGTGGCGGTTGACAAATTTACCAAGTGGGTAGAGGCAGAGCCGGTCAGCAAATGTGATGCGGCTACAGCGGTTCTATTTATTAAGAAGTTGATCTACCATTTTGGTTACCCGCACAGCATCATTACTGATAATGGTACAAATCTATCCAAGGGGGCTATGAAGAAATTATGTGATGAAGACCATATCCGGCTTGATATTTCAGCCGTGGCACATCCACAGTCCAATGGTCAGGCGGAGCATGCCAATCAGGAAATTCTAAGAGGGATTAAACCGCGGCTTATGGTTCCTTTGCAGCGAACGCCCGGGTGTTGGGTCCAAGAATTACCCTCCGTCTTATGGAGCATCAGAACCACCCCTAACAGGTCCACGGGTTTCATGCCCTTCTTTATGGTGTACGGCGCCGAGGCCGTCTTACCTAGTGACATCCGGCATGACTCGCCAAGGGTGGCGGCTTACGTTGAGACAAACAACGAGACAGCACGCCAAGACGCATTGGATGCTTTGGAAGAGGCACGAGAGTTAGCAGCGGCCCGATCGGTGATTTATCAACAGGACATGCGCCGCTATCACATCCGCAGGGTCAAGACCCGGACATTCCAGGAGGGCGACTTGGTGCTCCGGCTGATTCAAGACCAGACAAATATACATACGCTGTCACCTCCATGGGAAGGATCCTTTGTGGTCAGCAGAAATCTCAACAACGGGTCATATTATCTCATTGATATTCGAAACGACTCAGATACGGCGGGTCAGGAGACCCCTCGGCCATGGAACATCACGCATCTCCGGCCCTATTTCACTTAAAGGGTATCGAGACCCACCACTGTACACTATCATTGTACATATCATAGATGTATAAATAAAGAAGCCTCTACTGTTTCACGCATCCTCATATGGGAAAAGATTACAAAGTATTCCGGTTGATGCATCAACTGAGGTCGGCGAACGGCAATAGATGCCTATTAGTCAGGCGTTATGCCACAAAATCCGGCTCAGAAAAATGAGTCACGGCGAGGGCGGCTTCCTACCTTTAGCCGGTACAGCTTCTAACGCCTATCCGCCGGCGCTTTGCATCGTATTGCTGAACGGTGGTAGACACCTATTAAGCCGGCATTTTGCCACAAAAAAACCTGACTAAGGTAAATTAGTCGTGGCGAGGGCTGCTTCTTACCTTTGGGTACAGCTTCTAACGCCTATCCGCCGGCGGGTCATGCCGTATTGCTGAGGGGGGCTTCTTACCGATGGGTATCGCTTCTAACACCCTATCAGCCAGCTTTATGCCATCTCCGGCTAACCAGTTTAGCCGCGGTTATGAGAGGTTTTTTACCGACGGGTACCTAACATCTCATGACCCGTGAACGGCGGCTTCTTACCTTCCGGTACAGCTTCTAATGCCTATTTTCCGGCCTAAGGCCATGTAAAAACAGCTAAGGTAAATTAGCTGTGGTGAACGGCGGCTTCTTACCTTCGGGTACAGCTTCTAACGCCTATTAGTTGTTCTTGTAAAAACAGCTAAGGTAACTTAGCTGTGGTGAACGACGGCTTCTTACCTCCGGGTACAGCTTATAACGCCTATTAGTTGTTCTTGTAAAAACAGATAAGGTAACTTAGCTGCAGTGAACGGCAGCTTCTTACCTTCAGGTACAGCTTCTAACGCCTATTAGTTGTTCTTATAAAAATCCGGCTAAGGAAAATTAGCCGCGGCAAAAGCGGCTTCTTACCTTCGGGTACAGCTTCTAATGCTTATCTACCGGCATCTATGCCATATTATTACCACCGGGTGTATCTTCTAAAGGCCTTATCGGCCAGGCTTTATGCCATATCCGGTTGACCAGATTAGCCGCAATCACCAAAAGGGAGTCATCGCCTCCGGGTGTAGTTTACCTACTCTCACCTACAGATGTGTTTTATGATGACAAGGCAAGTCTAGATGATTCAAAGCATACAGAGACAACTGGCAGCCAAAAGCCGGATCATCTTATAGAAACATCATGACAAGTTTCAGACAAGTTTTTCAGCCATCACACGGCGGGTTAACCTGATACAAGTTCTTAAAGCAGAAGCTAATTAGCTGACGGGTCATCCTGCGTCGGCTCTTCTGTGGCCCTGATCTAGAGGTTGTCCAAATCCCAATTGTAGTTCGTTAGAGCCGCAAAAGAGCATTCGAAATAAGGTGACGGGTCAAGATGTGGAACAAACAGGTCCTTACTCCAAGTAGGCATCAAATCTTTGCACTCGTACAGAGGACCGCGAACTCTCTTCTGCTCCGGGTCATAAGCTGCTTGATAAGTTGATAGATCAACCTCCTCCGCCAAGACAAAAGCTAACATCTGGGACTCCTTCATGCACCGGCTGTAGTCAGCGTCAGTAAACTCCGAGTCGTCATCTTTTCTTGAAGGGAAGCCCTCCATCATCTCGGCGGCTGTTAGGCCCGGAGCAAAGGTCAAAGCCCGGCTGATGCCCGCAATGGCCCCTTGGCGGGCGGCTGACTACTTGAGCTCGGCGATCTGCTTCGGCATGGTGGAGAAGATCTCTAAGACACCCTTGAGAGTTGCCGGAATTTTATCCTTATATTGCACAGCCTTGATAGTGCAGATTGCACCACAGTACAACTGCTCAGTTAAGGTCTAGATGGCCTTCAACGGCAGCAGGCTATCAGAAGCCAACTGCCGGCTCCTAGGACCTGTATAAACCGGACAACTCAGATGAGTCGCCAATCTAAGTAAAATGTAGCCATTTGAAACACAAAGTTGTCAGAAGCTTACCAAAGAGGGCGGCTGACATCTTGCTTATGTGGCGCTTCAAGCCTTGGAGTTCATCCGCCACAGCTATCAGCCGCTGGTCGGTATCATCCGCCCGTTGGGTCAAAGCAGTCTTCTCAGATTCAGCTAACTCCTTAAGAGCAGCAAAATCGGCCTTGATTGTGGCCAGCTCCTCAGAGAGAAGCCAACACTTTTCATCGGCGACACTGCGGGCCTCTTGTTGAGCTGCCAGGTTGGTCTTCATGTCCATCAACTACGACCCGGCTTCATTTAAGGCTTCCTGTGACATATCAAAATATAGAATAAGTCGCCAGAATGGAAATCGTATCAAATGATGAAGGTTAAAGACAAAGTTATACAAGTCTCAAGAATATTGCAAGCAATATGTTTGACACTTGGGGGCTAATGTATATTTGATCTTCGAGAAATCGATATAGTTCCGGCTCATCTTCATCAAAGTTAATCCGGAACTTGGGGGTTGCAATATGGCTCTTCAAATTGACTTATAATAAAAGCTCCGACTCAATGTTATCAAGTTTGAGTCGGCCCTTGGGGGCTACAAGTGGTTCTTCAGGCTATCTACATTAAAGCTCCAACTCAATTTTATCAAGTTTGAGTCGGCCCTTGGGGGCAATGGATTTGGATTTTCTACAGAGGATTAGAAAAGACCCAGTTCAACTCTTAAGCTAGAATTGAACCGGCCCTTGGGGGCTAAGTAAGGTTATAGCAAGAGGAGGAGTAGCTCATATTTTATCTTCATCAATTTCACCAGCCGGAGTTCTAGATCTCGGCTGGTGGAAAGCCGGTTCGTATACCCGGCGTCGAGTTCTTTGGCCATCATCTTCTCAAAAGAAGAGTCGAAGTCCAGCTTCTTGGAGGCCTCGGCCGACTCTTTATGCCTGGTCAGCACCTGAGCCAGAGGAGACTGAGGAGCAGAACCGGTGATCACGACTTCTAGAGTTGAAGTGGTCTTGGCAGGACTTGGCAGTTTCGAACGACCCCTTAGAGAGCTCTCCGGGATGATATCTTTAGCAGCCAGCTCCATGTTGGCAATTGGCGGATCTACATCCAGTTGTGGCTCCTTCGGTTGTTCTTGCTCCGGCTCTTAAGCAGCAGGGGCCGGGGGAGGGCTTGTTGGTCTTCCGATGCTTGGCTTGAGCACTGCAAGATAGAAAGATCAGAATCCAAAGGATATTACTACCCTACAAAGAACCAGATGTTATAGTGGAAAAACACTTACAACGGGTTGATCTTGGGAGGCGGCAGAGCAGTCGCCGAAGAGTCGCCGAAAGAGGGTGATTTCTGAGATGAAATTTAAGAAAGATGAGACAGCACCAAGGTCATAAAAAGAAAATGAATCAAACAGGAACACATACCTCTGCAGGGCGTTTCTTCGGAGCCGGCGAGTTCGGCAAGTCGGACATAAGCTCAGCGGAGCCGACGCTCCGGGTCTGGCGATGTTCAACCTGTTGTTGCTTTTTCAAAAGAAAGTCGGGAGCCAGGTAAGCGAGAGGATGAGAAAGAGGAACTTTTCTGGTAACCCGTCACGGCTTTCGGGGGACAAAATACTCTGAGCCGGAAGAAACATAGTTTACCTCAGGGGCATTGGCGCGGCTGGTCTCCACATCATCCTGTGAGTAAAACAAGCATTGGTAAAACAAGAAGGCAAAATATCAAGCAAGCAACTAAAATTTTACCTCTGAGCTGGATGACGGTGGCGGGTCGAACCATTCCTCTCGCGGGGCGTCTTTCTTTGGCTTCTTGGCTGGGGCCTTCTTCTTGAGCTTCTTCGGAGGAGGGACGTACTCCTTCTTCTAGAAATCAGAGTCGGCCTGCGAAAATAAACCGGAGAAGAGTAATCGATCAGCAAGGTACAAACAAAAATCCAAGAGACAGATGGAAAGAAATTGACTTACATCTGGAGCTGGATTGTTGACGCTAAAAGGCGTCAGGCCAATGGCGCTGCATGAGCCGGAGGCTTCATGGACCAGGCTCCGGATGACAGTGGTGATGTCATCCTCTGTCAAGGTTGATTGACTGAAGCATAAGGAGATGTCATACTTGCCTTCATATTCACACATAAGTCGGCTTCTACGGCTTAAGGGCATAATCCGCCAAGAAATCTAGCAGCAGATCAAATCTAATCCGGTCAGGCCATTGGCCATGAGTGCCTTGATCTTCGCATGAGCTGGCTCATACCTGGCATGTTCTGAAGCTGAGAGCCGGCCAGGAAGTTCTAAATCTGTCCTGAGCCGGGAGGGACGATAACCTGGCAATGGGCGCTCATTTTCAGGAGAGGTTTCCTTGCAGTAGAACCAAGTTTTGTTCCAATCCTTCAGATGACTCGGCATCTGCATAGCCGGAAAGCTGATGTCTCTGCGTCGTTGAATGGAAATACCGCCAAGCTCCAGACTCGGACCGCCTTTCATTTCAGTTTGGCGGTTGGCATAGAAGAAGTCTCGAAACAAACCTATATACGGCTTGATTTGTAGGTAGACTTCGCGGAGCACTTGGAAATCGCATATGTTTGAAATAGAGTTGGGGGCCAAGTCTTGAGGGTGAAGCTTGTATAGGTGAAGAACATCACGGAAGAATTTCGAGCCGGGTGGCACGAATCCTCGCTCGATATGGTCAGAGAAAACTACTACCTCTCCTTTTTGGGGAGAGGGCCGTGTTTCGTCACCCAGAACCTGCCAATGAAGGACCTCCTTGGAAGGAAGAGTGCCCGTGCCAACGAAATCCATTAAATACTCTTCTGTGATGCAAGACCCGACCCAGTTGCATGAGTTGGAGGCGCGAGACATATTGGCGGCTTAAAGACTATGCAAAATTAAATACGCGGCGATTTAAGAGCAAGCAGATATCTGTGATGGCTTACAATTTTAAGGGCTCTACAAATACTATGCCATAGTCCGGCTGATGAGAGCCGGAGAGGCCTGGCGGTTCAACAAGGAAAGGAGGAGCGAAAATCGGCTCAGTCCTGAAAACAGGTTTCGCAAACTACCGCTATAATTACGGATCTACAAAAGCAAGAAAAAAGGTTCTTATTCAAGACCTAGCAAAGAACAGACGAAGCAGAAGAAAGAAAACAGAGCCACGACAATCCGCGCATTGCACACGGCCGCCCCATACGCGGCGGCGCGGCAAGGATGCGTGTTGAAGGCATCAACGGTGTCAGGAGTACACCGACGATGGTGCGGACGGAGCCCAAGCAGCGGTGGCGGAGCTTCCACAAACCCTACTATGGTGGCGATGGATCTAAGGAGGAGCTTGGGCTTACTGATGATGGAGCGGCGGACGCGGCAGGAAAACTGGAACGCCACAGGTTGATGCAGTGGCCTGGTTGACGACGATGCGAAGACGGCGTCGGAGCAGAGTGCGCTCGAGCGGAGGTGATGAGAGGAAGAAGATGAAGAGCGAGCAGGACAAGGAAAAGTTTTCACCTGCAATAGGTCTTATTTAAAGGGAGAACGAGACAAGCGCGAAAATCTAGGCGATGGAAACCATTTGACCGAGGCGGACACCTCGATTCTCGGGCTGACCATTTAATAAAAGATTCGGTGGCACGTCAGTGGATCTCTCTCGTAGGGACTACGTGACATCACGCCGGGTCATCACCGGGCGACTCGCCGAAGAGCAGAAGAAAGGGATGAAGTGAGCAAGCTCAATTCAACCTGGGGCCTAATGTTGGGGATATAACCCCACAATATGACACGCCATTAAGGTTCCGGGTCACATTGATGGCTCGTGAGCCGGCCCAAGGGTGAGCCGTAAAGTCTACGGCCCAGGAAGATAAGCGGCTCAAGGTGTGGGCCACAAGGTGTCCCGGACGGAGAAGACTCGGGCGTATAAGCCGCTCGGGGATAGCTTGGACAAGAAGATAGAGGAAGACTCGGATAGACAATGAGACTTGGTTAGACAATTGTAAAGACCCGTGGTCCTGACCTCCTATATAAAGGCAGACCCGGGGCACTTAGAGATGAGGTGATCGAGAACTAGGTCGAGCTTTAGCTCCCTTGTAATCGATACAACAAGCAATACAAGAACAAGGAGGACGTAGGCTATTACCTCAACTTGAGGGGCCGAACCTGGGTAAACTCGTGTCCTTCGTCCCAATCAACCCCTTTGAGTGCATCACGTTAGCGATGGCCTCGAATCCAAGTCCGTTCACCCGGACATCTGCCGTGATAAATCCATGACAATACCTACCTATTATGGCATTTCCATATCCATTCCGAGATATATTTCCATGCAACTTCCACTGTTCCGTTTATTACACGTAGCATCATTGTCATATTGTTTTGCATGATCATAAGATAGCTAGCATGATGTTTTCATGGCTTGTCTGTTTTTTATTTCATTTGCTATGCTAGATCATTGCACATCCTGGTACACCACCGGAGGCATTCATATAGAGTCATATTTTGAGTATCGAGTTGTAATTCTTGAGTTGTAAGTAAATAAAAGTGTGATGATCATCATTATTAGAGCATTGTCCCATGTGAGGAAAGGATGATGGAAGCTAGGATTCCCTCACAAGTTGGGATGAGTCTCCGGACTTTACAAAAAAAATATAAGAGGCCAGAGAAACCCAAATAAAATAAAAGAGGCCAAAGATGCCCACCGAAAATATATGAAAAGGGGGAAATAAAAAAATGATGAGAGAAAAGAGAGAAGGGGCAATGCTGCTATCCTTTACCACACTTGTGCTTCAAAGTAGCACCATGTTTTTCATATAGATAGTCTCCTATATTGTCACTTTCGTATACTAGTGGGAATTTTTCATTATAGAACTTGGCTTCTATATTCCAATGATGGGCTTCCTCAAATTGCCCTAGGTCTTCGTGAGCAAGCGAGTTGGATGCACACCCACTTAGTTTATTTTTGAGCTTTCATACACTTCTAGCTCTAGTGCATTCGTTGCATGGCAATCCCTACTCACTCACATTGATATCTATTAATGGTCATCTCCATAACCCGTTGATACGCCTAGTTGATGTGAGACTATCTTTTCCTTTTCTTCACAACCTCCACCATATTCTATTCCACCTATAGTGCTATATCCATGGCTCATGCTCATGTATTGCATAAGAGTTGAAAAGGTTTGACAACATAAAAGGTGTGAAACAATTGCTTGACTTGTCATCGAGGTTGTGCATGATATAAATACTTTGTGTGGGGAAGATGGAGCATAGCCACACCATATGATTTTATAGGGATAACTTTCTTTTGCCATGTTATTTTGAAGAGACACAATTGCTTTGTTAGAATGCTTGAAATATTACTGTTTTATGTCAACATTAAGCTTTTGTTTTGAGTCTTATGGATCTGAAAATTCTTGCCACAATAAGAAGGTTGCATTGGTAAATATGTTAGGCAGCATTCACACTTCATAAATTATTTCTTTTATCATTTACCTACTCGAGGACGAGCATGAATTAAGCTTGGGGATGTTGATACGTCTCCAATGTATCTATAATTTATGAAGTATTCATGCCATGTTTACAATAATTCTATGTGATTTTGGTATGATTTTATTAGAACTAACTCGGATTGACGTTGTTTTCAGCAGAACTACCGTGGTGTTGTTTTTGTGCAGAAGTAAAAGTTCTCGGAATGAGCTGAAAATTTACAGAGAATATTTTTGGAAAATATAAAAAATACCGGAGCAAAGAGTCACCAGAGAGGAAGGTCGAGGAAGCCACAAGCCACAGGGGCGCCCCCTAGGGTGCGTCCCCCTGGCTTGTGACTTCCTCGAGAACCTTCTGGACGTGGGACCAATGCCAAAAATACATATAAATACTAAAACCCCCAGAAAGAAACCTAGATCGGGAGTTTCGCCGCCGTAAGCCTCCAGAGCCACGAAAAACCAATCGGGAGCCTGTTCCGGCACCCTGTCGGAGGGGGAAACCATCACCGGAGGCCATCTTCATCATCCCGGCGGCCTCCATGATGAGGAGGGAGTAGTTCACCCTCGAGGATGAGGGTATGTGCTGGTAGCTATGTGTTTGATATCTCTCTCTCGTGTTCTTGAGATGGCACGATCTTGATGTATCGTGAGCTTTATTGATATAGATTGAATCATATGGAGTTTTTCCCTCTCTATCTTATTGTGATGAATTGAGTTTTCCCTTGAAGTTTCCTTATCGGATTGAGTCTTTAAGGATTTTAGAACAATTGATGCATGTCTTGTGATGGGATATCCATGGTGACAATGGGATGTTCTATTGATCCACTTGATGTATGTTTTGGTGATCAACTTGCGGGTTCCGTGACCTTGGGAATCTATGCATAGGGGTTGGCACACGTTTTTGTCTTGACTTTCCGGTAGAAACTTTGGGGCACTCTTTGAATTTCTTTGTGTTGGATTGAATATAATGAATCTGAAATTATGTCATGCATATTGTATAATCAAGCCCGTGTGTACTTGTGGTGAGATTGGAGTATCTAGGTGACATTAGGGTTTTGGTTGATGTGTATCTTAAGGTGTTATTTTAGTACGAACTCTAGGGCTGTTTGTGACACTTATAGGGATAGCTCATAGATTGATCAGAAAAGATAACTTTGAGGTGGTTTCATACCCTACAATTATTTCTTCGTTAGTTCTCCATTATTTGTGACTTTGGAGTGAACTCTTTGTCGCACGAGAGGTACTTACATATGATTCAACTATGTCAATATTGTTGAGAGAAATTGCACTAGTGAAAGTATGAACCTTAGGCCTTGTTTCCAAGCATTTATACAATGTTTTGCTCGTTGCTTACTATTTGTTACCTTGCTGTTTTTATATTTTCAGATTACAAAAACCTATATCTACCATCCATATTGCACTTGTATCACCATCTCTTTTCCGAACTAGTGCACCTATAAAATTTGCCATTGTATTGGATGTGTTGGGGACACAAGAGACTCTTTGTCATTTGGTTGCAGGGTTGTTAGAGAGAGACCATCTTCATCCTACACCTCCCACGGATTGATAAACCTTAGGTCATCCACTTGAGGGAAATTTGTACTGTCCTACAAAACTTTGCGCTTGGAGGCCCAACACGAGTTTACAAGAAGAAGGTTGTGTAGTAGACATCATCGGACAGAATTACCTGTGTCCGGTGCATTTTCTTCTGGGCAGGAGCAGGTACCTCCTGCGTGGCGTATGATGACGTCGCCCTCCTTCTTGCAATGGGGGAATCATCCTCCCCCTCGTCCTCATCCTCATCCTCATGCTCCTCTTGATTCGAAGAGGCATGGGTTTCCTCGGACACAGCCTCTGGCTGGTCCGATGCGAAGGCCTTCTCGGCCTGGTTTTTTCTTCTCCTTCTTTGCGGGTGCCTTGTAAGGCACCTCGACGAGCATCTCCGCCAACAGCCTGGACCTGATGTCTTCGGGATAAGGCGCCGGGTAGTCAATGCCCGTGGCTTTGCTCAACCATTTTTGCAAAAGTGATCGGAAGGATGTTTTAGATTTTCTTAAGGGAAGATAGAGCCGAACAAACAAAGCTACATTGTACCTGGGTAGGAGGCTTATTGGTGTGTAGACCCCGATCCTCCTCCTCGGCTGGCCAATCCTTCTATGCCTTGAAGAGCGTCTTCCACAGCTTCTCTCGAGTAGTGCGCAAGAGGTGACGAATCGTGGACTCATCGTTGAGCCAACGAGCCCACATGGGAGTATCCCGGCGTTGGCAGGGGAGGATGCGCCGCCGGAGCATAACCTGGACCACATTGGTCAGTGCGATATCATTCCTGACCATGGGGGCGATGTGCTTCTGTAGGTTGTCCACCTCCTTGTTCGAACCCTAGTCGAGGCCCTTTCGGAGCCACGAGGTTAATCTGGTAGGGGGACCGGATATGAATTCGGCCGGTGCATCTCGGCCTTCCTCCCTTGGCTCGGTAATGTAGAACCACACTTTCTGCCATAGTTTGACGGTGTCGATGAAGGTTCCGGATGGCCATCCGACACGGGAGAGTTTGCCAATGACAGCCCCGCCGCAGTCTGCGTGTTTGCCTGCGACACACTTCGGCTTGATATTAAAAATCTTGTGCCAAAGTCCGAAGTGTGGCTCGACTCGCAAGAAGGCCTCGTAGAAGATGATGAAGGCCGATATGTGCATGATGGAGTTTGGCGGGAGGTCATGGAAGTCAAGGCCGTAGAAGAACATGAGCCCCTTGACGAAGGGGTGGAGCAGGAAGCTCGGTCCCTGGATGAAATGGGGAATAAAGTGTTGGGAAACGTTGCATGGGAAACAAAAAATTTCCTACGCACACGCAAGATCTATCCATGGTGATGAGCATCTACGAGAGGGAGAGTGGATCTACGTACCCTTGTAGATCGCTAAGCGGGAAGCGTTAAGAAACGCGGTTGGTGTAGTCGAATGTCTTCGCGATCCAAATCGCCGAGCGTCCCGCGATCTCATCACGATCCATCCCACGATCCAATCACGATCCGTCCCGCGAACTCATCACGATCCATCCCGCGATCTCGTCATGATCCGTCTCGTGAACTCATCACGATCCGTCCCACGAACTCATCACGATCCGTCTCGCGATCTTGACCATCGTCCCTCTGATCTAGCGCCGAACAGACGGCACCTCCGCGTTCAGCACACGTATAGCTCGATGACGATCTCCGCCTTCTTGATCCAGCAAGAGGGAGTGGATAGGTAGAAGAGTTCTCCGGCAGCGTGACGGCGCTCCGGAGATGGTGGTGGAGCTATTTCGGCAGGGCTTCACCTAAGCACTGTAGAAATCCGATCTAGAGGAGAAACTATGCACTAGAGGAACGGGCAGCACGTGGCTAAAAATCTGGTGCCCAAAACCCTAAAACCTCTAGTATATATAAGAGGAAGAGAGGAGGAGGCTTGGATCCCAAGGAGCCAGCCCTTGGGTCGGCCTAACCAAGGAGGAGAGGAGGATTCCTCCTCCAAACCTAGTAGGACTAGGATTCCTCCTTATTTTTGCCGGTTTTTTTTGCCTTTTCCCACCTTTTTCTCTTTGGGATTTCCTTCCCAGCCACATGGGCCTTGTGTGGGACTTCCACAATCCCACTAAGGGCTGGTATTTACTCTCCCACAGCCCATGTAGCCTCTTGGATCGAAATACCCCTCCCGATGGTCTCCCGGTACACTACCGGCACTCCCGGTACACAACCGATAAGCCCAAAACTTTTTCGGCGACCAAAATAGGACTTCCTATATATCAATCTTTACCTACGGACCATTCCGGAGCTTCTCGTGACGTCTGGGATCTCCTCCGGGACTCCGAAGAACCTTCAGTCACCACCATGCATAACTCTATACTACCGAAACGTCATCGAACCTTAAGTGTGCAGACCCTGCGGGTTCGAGAACTATGTAGACATGACCGAGACACCTCTACGGTCAATAACCAATAGCGGGACCTGGATGCCCATATTGTTTCCTACATATTCTACGAAGATCTTTATCGGTCAAACCTCTATGTCAAGGATTCAGTTAATCCCGTATGATGCTCCCTTTGTTCTTCGGTATGTTACTTGCCCGAGATTCGATCGTCGGTATCTCCATACCTAGTTCAACCTTGTTTCCGTCAAGTCTCTTTACTCGTTCCGTAATACAAGATCCCTTGACTAACACTTAGTCACATTGCTTGCAAGGCTTGTTGTGATGTTGTATTACCGAGTGGGCCCTAAGATACCTCTCCGTCACACGGAGTAACAAATCCTAGTCTTGATCCATGCCAACTCAACAGACACCCTCGGACATACCTATAGAGCACCTTTATAGTCACCCAGTTACGTTGCGACGTTTGATAGACACAAGGTACTCCTCTGGTGTCAGTGAGTTGCATGATCTCATGGTCATAGGAACATATACTTGACATGCAGAAAACAGTAGCAATAAACTGACACGATCATATGCTACGTTCGTAGTTTGGGTCTTGTCCATCACATCATTCTCCTAATGATGTGATCCCGCTATCAAATGACATCTCATGTCCATGACTAGGAAATCATAGCCATCTTCGATCAACGAGCTAGTCTATTAGAGGCATACTAGGGACATGGTGTTGTCTATGTATCCACACATGTATCTGAGTTTTCGATTAATACAATTATAGCATGGATAATAAAAGATTATCATGAACAAGGAAATATGATAATAACCAATTTATTATTGCCTCTAGGGCATATTTCCAACAGTCTCCCACTTGCACTAGAGTCAATAATCTAGTTCACATCACCATGTGATTTGCATTGTTATGAATCTAACACCCACTGAGTTCTGGGGTTCAATCATGCTTTGCATGTGAGAGAGGTCTTATAGTCAACGGGTCTGCGACATTCAGATCCGTGTGTACTTTGCAAATCCCTATGTCAAATCGTAAACACTGCTACCACACTCCGCTTGGAGCAATTCCAAATGGCTGCTCTACTATACGTATCTGGATTGCTACTAAGAGTCATCCGGATTAGTGTTGAAGTTTGCATCGACGTAACTCTTTACGACGAACCCTTTATCACCTCCATAATCGAGAAATGTTTCCTTAGTCTTTTAGTCACTAAGGATAATATTGACCGCTGTCCAGTGATCCACTCCTGGATCACTCTTATACCCCTTGACGGACTCATGGCAAGGCACACACAGGTCCGGTATACAGCATGGCATACTATACAGAGCCTATGGCTAAGGCATAGGGGATGACGTTCGTCCTTTCTCTTTCTTCTGCTGTTGTCGAGCTTTGAGTCTCACTCAACTTCACACCTTACAAATCAGGCGAGAACTCTTTCTCCGACTGATCCATTTTGAACTCTTTCAAAATCTTCTCAAGGTATGTACTCATTGAAAGTCTCATCAAGCATCTTGATCTATCTCTATAGATCTTGATGTTCAACAATTAGGTAGCTTTATCCAGGTCTTCCTTTGAAAAACTCTTTTCAAAGAACCGTTTATGCTTTCCAGAAATTCTACATCATTTCCGATCAACACTATGTCAACCACATATGCTTATCAGAAACTCTATAGTGCTCCCACTCACTTTATCTAAAATACAAGTTTCTCATAAACTTTGTATAGATTTAAAAACTTTGATCACCTCATCAAAGTGTATATTCCAACTCCGAGATGCTTGCTTCAGTTCATAGAAGAATCACTGAAACTTGCACACCTTTTAGCATCCTTAGGACTGACAAAACCTTCTGGTTGTATCACATACAACCTTTACTCAAGTAAACCGTTAAGGAAACGACGTTTTGATATCCATCTGCCAGATTTCATAATTGAAAAATGCAGCAATTGCTAACATAATTCCAACAGACTTTAGCATCGCTACGAGTGAGAAAGTCTCATCGCAGTCAACTCCTTGAACTTGCCGGAAACTTCTTTGCGACAAGTCGAGCTTTATAAATGGTGACATTCACCATCAGCGTTTGTCTTCATTTTAAAGATCCATTTGTACTCAACGACTTGCCGTCCAACGAGCAAGTCTACCAAAGTCTATACTTGGTTTTTATATATGGATCCTTTCTCGGATTTCATGGCCTCTAACCATTTGTCGGAATCCGGGCCCATCATCGCTTCTCCATAGCTCAAAGGTTCATCGTTGTCCAACAACATGACCTCCAAGACAGGGTTGCCGCACCACTCAGGAGCAGTACACGTCCTTGTCAATCTACGAAGTTCGATAGTAACTTGATCCGAAGCTTCATGATCATCATCATTAACTTCCTCTTCAACTAACGTAGGCTTCACAGAAACAACTTCCTGCACTGCGCTACTCTCTGGTTGAAATAGAGGTTCAATAACCTCATCAAGTTCTATCTTCCTCACACTCAATTCTTTCAAGAGAAACTTTTCCTCGAGAAAGGACCCAGTTTTAGCAATAAACATTTTATGCTTGGATCTGAGATAGAAGGTTCACCCAACTGTTCTTAGGGTATTCTATGAAGATGCATTTGTCCGCTTTGGGTTCGAGCTCATTAGGTGAAAACATTTTCCACACAAGCGTTGCAGCCCCAAACATTAAGAAATGACAGCTTAGGTTTCTATCAAACCATAATTCACACGGTGTCATCTCAACGGATTTAGATGGTGCCCTATTTAAAGTGAATGTAGTTGTCTCTAATGCATAACCCCAAAATTATAGTAACAAAACGATAATAGACATCATAGCACGCACCATATCCAATAGAGCATGACTATGACGTTCAGACACACCATCACACTATGGTGTTCCAGGTGGCGTGAGTTGTGAAACAACTTTCACATTGTCTAAACTTGTATGCCAAACTCGTAACTCAGATATTCATCTCCACGATCATATAGCAAACATTTTTATCTTCTTGTCACGATGATCTTAAACTTCACTCTGAATTTGCTTGAACCTTTCAAACGATTCAGATTTGTGTTTCATTAAGTAAATATACACTATATCTACTCAAATCATCAGTGAAGGTAAGAAAATAACGATATCCACCGCACACTACAAGACTCATTGGATTGCATACATCAACATGTATCATTTCCAATAAATCACTTGCCCGCTTCATCAAAACAGAAAACGGGGTCCTTAGTCATCCTGACCAAGAGGCATGGTTCGCATGTCTCAACCGATTCGAAATCGAATGAGTCCAAAGATCCATCATCATGGAGTTTCTTCACGTGTTTTATACCAATATGACATTTAGCGGCAGTGCCACAAGTATGTGGTACTATTATTATTAACTTTGTATCTTTTTGGCATCAATGTTATGAACATGTGTATTACTACGATCGAGTTTCAACAAACCATTCTTACTGGGTGCATGACCATTGAAGGTATTATTCATGTAAATAGAATAACCATTATTCTCTAACTTAAATGAATAATCGTGTTGCAATGAACATGATCTAATCACGTTCATGCTCAATGCAAAAACACCAAATAACATTCATTTAGGTTCGTCACTAATCTCAAAGGTAGAGAGAGCGTGCGATGTTGATCACATCAACCTTGGAAACATTTCCAACACACATCGTCACCTCACACTTAGCTAGTATCCGTTTATTCCGTAGCTTTTACTTCGAGTTACTAACATTTAGCAACCGAACCGGTATCCAATACCCAGGTGCTACTAGGAGTACTAGCAAGGTACACATCAATAACACGTATATCAAATATACTTCTGTCGACTTTGCCAGCCTTCTTATCTACCAAGTATCTAGGGTTGTTCCGCTTCAGCGACTGTTCTCCTCATAATCGAAGCACTTAGTCTCGGGTTTGGGTTAGACTTTGGGTTGCTTCACTGGAGCTGCAACTGACTTGCTATCCATGAAGTTTCCCTCCTTGCTCTTGCCCTTCTCGAAACTAGTGGTTTTGACTAACCATCAACACTTGACGCTCCTTCTCGATTTCTACCTTCGCGGTGTCAAACATCGCGAACAGCTCAGGGATCATTATTTCTATCCCTGGCATTTTATAGTTCATCACCAAGTTCTAGTAGCTTAGTGACAGTGACTTGGAGAACTATATCAATCACTATCCTATCTGGAAGATCAACTCCCACTCGATTCAAGCGATTGTAGCACCCAGACAATCTGAGCACATGCTCAATGATTGAGCTATTCTCCTTCATCTTGTAGGAAAAGAATCTTGTTGGAGATATCATATCTCGCAACACGGGCATGAGCCTGAGATCCTAATTTCAGCTCTTAGAACATCTCATATGTTCCATGACGTTCAAAACATTTCGGAGCCTCAATTCTAAGCCGTAATGCATGACGCACTAAACTATCAAGTAGTCATCAGAACGTGCATGTCAGATGTTCACAACATCTACAAACAACGCTAGAGGGTTTGGCGCACCGAGCGGTGCATTAAGGACATAAGCCTTCTGTGCAGCAACGAGGACAATCCTCAGATCACGGACCCAGTCCGCAATATTGCTACCATCATCTTTCAACTCTATTTCTCTAGGAACATATAAAATTCAAGAGAGCTACAATGTGAGCTAGTAATCTACAACACAGTTTGCAAAGACACTACATACTATGTTCATGATAATGAGTTCAATTAATCATATTACTTAAGAACTCCCACTCAAATTGACATCCCTCCAGTCATTCGAGTGATACATGATCCAAATTCACCAACTCAAGTCCGATCATCACGTGAGTTGAGGTGGTTTCAATGGTGAACATCATCATGTTGATCATATCTACTATATGACTCATGTTCGACCTTTCGGTCTCTTGTGTTCCGAGGCCATGTCTGTACATGCTAGGCTCGTCAAGTTTAACCCGAGTGTTCTGCATGTGCAACACTGGCTTGCACCCGTTGTATGTGAACGTAGAGTCTATCACACCCGATCATCACATGGTGTCTCAACACGACGAACTTTCGCAACAGTGCACACTCGAGGAGAACACAATTCATCTTGAAATTTCAGTGAGAGATCACCTTATAATGCTACCGTCGTCCTAAGCAAAAGAAGGTGCATAAAAGGATTAACATCACATGCAAATCATAAGTGACATGATATGGCCATGAAATTGTGCTTTTGATCTCCATCTTGAAAGAACCGGCATGATCTCCATCGTCACCGGAAAGACACCATGATCTCCATCATCTTGATCTACATCAACGTGTCGCCATCGGGGTTGTCACGCCCAACATGCTTCTACTACTATTGCTACTGTTTAGCGATAAAGTAAAGCATTACATAATGCTTAATGATTGACACGCAGGTCATACAATAATTAAAGACAACCCTATGGATCCTGCCGGTTGCCGTACTCATCGACATGCAAGTCGTGATAATCTATACATCACATGATGATCTCATACATCACATATATCACATCATGTAATTGTCCATATCATATCACAACATACCCTGCAAAAACAAGTTAGACGTCCTCTAATTGTTGTTGCATGTTTTACGTGGCTTCTATGGGTATCTAGCAAGAACAATTCTCATCTACGCAAAAACCACAACGGTGATACACTAGTTGCTTTTCAACCTTCTCAAGGACCACCTTTGTCGAATCCGATCCAACTAAAGTGAGAGAAACTGGCACCCGCAAGCCATCTATGCAACAAGTTGCGGTCGAGGGAACCGGTCTCTCGTAAGCGTATGAGTAATGTTGGTCTGGGCCGCTTCATCTCACAATACCGTTGAACCAAAATCCGACCAAGGGAGGAAGCAATCTAAGCATCAACGCCCACAAACCTTTTGTGTTCTACTCGAGATCTCATCTACACATAGACCCAGCTCATGATGCCACTGTTGGGAAACGTTGCATGGGAAACAAAAAATTTCCTACGCACACGCAAGATCTATCCATGGTGATGAGCATCTACAAGAGGGAGAGTGGATCTACGTACCCTTGTAGATCGCTAAGCGGGAAGCGTTAAGAAACACGGTTGGTGTAGTCGAACGTCTTCGCGATCCAAATCGCATTACGATCCGTCCCGCGATCCAACCACGATCCGTCCCGCGATCTCATCACGATCCGTCCTGCGATCCAATCACGATCGGTCCCGCGAACTCATCACGATCCGTCTTGCGATCTCGTCACGATCCGTCCAGTGAACTCATCACGATCCTTCCCGCGAACCCATGACGATCCGTCTCACGATCTTGATCACGGTCCTTCCGATCTAGCGCCGAATGGATGGCACCTCCGCATTCAGCGCACGTACAGCTCGATGACGATCTCCACCTTCTTGATCCAGCAAGAGGGAACAGAGAGGTAGAAGAGTTCTCCGGCATCGTGATGGTGGTGGAGCTATTCCGGCAGGGCTTCGCCTAAGCACTGCAGAAATCCGATCTAGAGGAGAAACTATTCACTAGAGGAACGGGCAGCACGTGGCTAAAAATCTGGTGCCAAAAACCCTAAAAGCTCTAGTATATATAAGAGGAAGAGAGGAGGAGGCTTGGCTCCCAAGGAGCCATCCCTTGGGTCGGCCAAACCAAGGAGGAGAGGAGGATTCCTCCTCCAATCCTAGTAGGACTAGGATTCCTCCTTTTTTTTGCCTTTTTTGCCTTTTTCCATCTTTTTCTCTTTGGGCTTTTCTTCCCAGCCGCATGGGCCTTGTGTGGGACTTCCACCAGCCCACTAAGGGCTGGTATTTACTCTCCCACAACCCATGTAGCCTCTTGGGTCGAAATACCCCTCCCGGTGGTCTCCCGATACAGTACCGATAAGCCCAAAACTTTTCCGGCGACCAAAATAGGACTTCCTATATATCAATCTTTACCTCTGGACCATTCCGGAGCTCCTCATGACGTACGGGATCTCATCCGGGACTCCAAACAACCTTCGGTCACCACCATGCATAACTCTATACTACCAAAACATCACCGAACCTTAAGTGTGCAGACCCTGCGGGTTCGAGAACTATGTAGAAATGACCGAGACACCTCTACGGTCAATAACCAATAGTGGGACCTAGATGCCCATATTGGTTCCTACATATTCTACAAAGATCTTTATCGGCCGAACCTCTATGTCAAGGATTCAGTTAATCCCGTATGATGCTCCCTTTGTTCTTCGGTATGTTACTTGCCCGAGATTCGATCGTCGGTATCTCCATACCTAGTTCAACCTCGTTTCCGGCAAGTCTCTTTACTCGTTCCGTAATACAAGATCCCGTGACTAACACTTAGTCACATTGCTTGCAAGGCTTGTTGTGATGTTGTATTACCGAGTGGGCCCTGAGATACCTCTCCGTCACACGGAGTAACAAATCCCAGTCTTGATCCAT
Organism: Hordeum marinum; assembly: GCA_022496015.1. Lineage (NCBI taxonomy): Eukaryota > Viridiplantae > Streptophyta > Magnoliopsida > Poales > Poaceae > Hordeum > Hordeum marinum. Next base: position 150,713,847 of record CM039674.1, read on the forward strand.
GCCAACTCAACAGACACCCTCGGAGATACCTGTAGAGAACCTTTATAGTCACCCAGTTACGTTGCGACGTTTGATACACACAAGGTACTCCTCCGGTGTCAGTGAGTTGCATGATCTCATGGTCATAGGAACATATACTTGACATGCAGAAAACAGTAGCGATAAACTGACACGATCATATGCTACGTTCGTAGTTTGGGTCTTGTCCATCACATCATTCTCCTAATGATGTGATCCCGCTATCAAATGAAATCTCATGTCCATGACTAGGAAACCATAGCCATCTTTGATCAACGAGCTAGTCTATTAGAGGCATACTAGGGACATGGTGTTGTCTATGTATCCACACATGTATCTGAGTTTCCGATTAATACAATTATAGCATGGATAATAAACGATTATCATGAACAAGGAAATATGATAATAACCAATTTATTATTGCCTCTAGGGCATATTTCCAACATAAAGACCACCCTTTTGCTTGGCTTGGGAGTGGGGATCACCTGGCCCTTCTCCGGCGCGCGGTGGAAGATGTTGGCGGGGAGGTAGCCGGCATCCTTAAGGTCCCGGATGTCCCGGTCGGTGACCGTGGAATCCCCCCACTTGCCGTTGGAGTCGGAACCTGCCATGGATTAGCTCGGAGGAGGTGTGGTGGAAAACCTAGATCTGTGTTGTGGAAGATCAGACGATTGAGGAAGCAGAGGATGCGAATGGGAAGCGGTGTTAGGCCTTGGGGTTTTCTTTCCCTTTTTATGAGGCTTATTGTTGTTTGGCCTCCCTTTGCTGCGCTGTGAATCCTTCCGCTTCCCGAGATGTGTGTGTCGTTGCACGCACAAGATTAAACATATCCCGTATAAAACGAGGCACGATCTATGCATTGATGGATCATGCTGATAACAGCCTCGAACCGTGAATCGAGTTTTTATAGCTGGTTTAGTGGTCGTGGTGGGTCGTGACCTTTCGTCAGAAAGGTCGTCAGGGGACACTGTTTTACTCCTTGACGTTTGGCTTTCAGGGCCGACCTATTCACGGTGTTCGGACGCGCCTCTGATCGGAAAACTACATGTCATCGGAGGCCGAACTAAACTCGGAGGGAGGAACTTGCCTCGCAAGTCGAAGACTCTGATTATACGAAGCAACTGAAGCTGAGACCCTTGGCGTTGGAGGCAAGTTCGGGGGCTACTGAGGGAGTCCTGGATTAAGGGGTCCTCGGGAGGCCGGCCTTTTCTTATGGGTCGGACTATATGGGCCGCTTTGTCGAGCATTGGATCGATCAAAGGCCCTGTCTCCAGGAAGGAAGCGTCGAGAATCGTGGCTTGTCCTCCACATTTGATGTAACAAATAGGCATGTTTATCCCTTCATCGTGTAACTGACCATGTGTAAACTCCAGGTATCCTCGACGTCTATATAAGTCGAAGGGTTTTAGGTTGTAGGCAAGAACAACTCATCTAGGGTTTAGTTATTTGATCTCGAGGTAGATCGACTTTATAACCTATACATCATCAATACAATCAAGTAGGACGTAAGGTATTACCTCCATAGGAGGGCCCGAACCTGGGTAAACATCGTCTCTCTTGTCTCCTGTTACCATTGATTCTAGTCTCATAGTTCGGGACCCCCTACCCGAGATTCGCCGATTTTGACACCGACATGCTAAAAAACATATTTAGACACATTTAGTGTATAAAATTGCCATGACAAAAAATGGTGTGTAAAATTGCCACTATGTATATAAACTATTTGCCATGATGCTCTCAAAAAAACTTCATGAAAAATGTATTTTTTTCCCATGATGCTTAAAAACACATCATGACAACATAATAATATTGCCATGATGTTAGAAAACACTTCATGACAAACAAAATGTGAATAAAATTACCATGATGCACACACCCACACACACATCGCGCGCGTACACATACTACTTGCATGATGCAAAAAACACATCGTGGCAAAAAAACATCTAAAAATTGTCGTGAAGCACACACATTACTTGCCATGGTGCAAGACAGGTTAAGGCGAATTGTGTATGACATTGCAATGATGGCAAAACTGTATGTGAAATTGCCATGATGCTTAAAAAACGTCATGGAGAAAATGTGAATGAATTGCCGTGATGCACGCACATTACTTGCCATGATACAAAAAATCAAATTTTGGTGAATTCATTTTAAAATTGCCAGGATGCTAAAAAAACACTTCATGTATTTTTTTTTGGATAAATTGCCATGATGCACACACATGGTACGATACAACATGCATGCAGAGTTTAAAAAGGTTGCCATGGTAAGACACTATTGTCAGATAAAGATTTGTTGGGCTCGCTGTACCGAACACGTGAAGCATCTCCCATGTATTTTTCCATGTTCTCATTACTAAATTTGCCATGGTATAATTTTAAAATTTCCGTTGTCTAATTATAAAATTTGCCATGTTTGGAAAATTGCCATGGTGATGGAATTCCCATGGTCTAAACTAGATTTTGCTATGGTTAAGTAAGAAAATAATAATACAGACCCCCATGTGAGTGTTGCAAAAAAGACTTAAATTTGCCATGGTTGGAATACAAAAAATGTTGTGAATTTATTGTATGAATTTAGAAAATATTTCTATTGTCAATGGTAGAAAAAAAACTGGCATGTGAACATTGAAAAGGAAGTTTAAAGTTGCCATTTGACAAGTTTTAAATATATTTTGACTGGACATGTAGGGAAAAGCCCCCCCCCACCCATTTTCCTTTATAAATCGAAGAGCAAATACAACAAGACTCAAAAAGAGAAGAAAAAAGTCTAATATACTATGCTAATAGATCAAAAACCAAAAACACTCAAGGGGTAGATAAGACACCCACCTTAGCAGCTCTTTCTTGAATCTAGGGTTAATCCTGTGAGCCAGGAGGGAGATATCCAATACAAAACCTCCTTTCCGCACACTAAATCTTGGCCTTATTTTCCTGAAGACCTTAGCATTCCTTACGAGCCAAATGTGCGAGCATGTTGTGAACACCACTTCTGTGAAAAAGGCCTACCAAAATATCTTCTAGCATGTAAAGCAATGGCTGACATGTCATCCCCAACACCCCATTCAATTTGCAGATAATTCCATATCCGTGCACTGAAAATATAGGAGAAGAAAAGATGATCCCTACCCCTTGACCTGAGCATGACAAAGCCTACATTGAACTCCATCATCCAAGTGTGAGTGCGTCCTTTCCACCATATCTTTTGTGTTCAACCTATCCATCACTAGCATCCAAGCAAACACTTTAATCTTCAAAGTGCAGTAGCTAGCCCAAATCTAGTTCACTAGCATCACATGTTTTAAGTATTTCCATGTGAACATTTCCCATGTATTCTCCCATCGTCTAATTGCTAAATTTTCCATGGTCTAGTTATTTTATTTGCCATGTTTACAAAATTGTCATGGTGATAAAGTTGCCATCACCTGTTACCATGGTCTAATTACGAAAGTTAAGGGGGGATGTTCACTAAAAATGTCATGGCGATTTTTTTGGAAAAGAAAGAACATGTTTCTAAGATTTACATGGCAAAAAATATGAGACTATTTGCAAGGTCTACATAAATAAAAAGGACAAAGTCATATGCAATAACTTTGCCCTTAGACAAAAAACACAAATGCCATGGTAAAAAATGCAATAATTTTTCCATGATTCACTAAACTAAATTTGGCATATTCTGTAAATTAAATTTGCTATAGTCCAGATTTGCTTTGCCATGATCCATAAACTAAAATTTCCATGCTTAAGTGAGAACAAAATGTATGCAAGAATTACCATGACACGAAGTTGTCATGATCTTGGCTACAAAAAACATGACAACTGTGTATAAAAATTATCATGATGCTTACGTGGATGCGTGCCATCATTCTCTCATAAATTACACACCATGGAAAATTTAAGGGTTTTGTAATTTTTTGGAAAAAACATGGAAAATTTAGGAAGTTGTCATGGAAAAAAACTTAGGAATGTTGTTTTCTAAGAAATGCCATCGTACATAGAAAATAAATAAGAACTACCATATTATGTTAGAGAAAACTTGTCATGTACATATTATAGATTTGACATGGCTTATTTGCCATGGTATTTTAATTAAATTTTCATGTTTATATGAGAAATTCTTCGTGCGTGTAAAAAAAGAACGAATTACGAACAAAGAATTGCCATGGCATATTCATAATAAAAATTGCCATGGATAAATTTCCATGTTTGTATGAGAAATTTGTCATGTGTGTAAAAAAGAACAAATTATGAACAAAGAATTTTCCATGGAATTTTTCAATTTCTCCATGGTAACTAATGTAAATTTGACGTGCCCAAATGAAAAAAAGTACATTTGGCCATGGAAAAACAAGTGAAGAATTTGCCACTGCGGTGCAGATAAAATTGCCATGTCAACAAATGTAAATTTACCATGGTAACTAATGTAAATTTACCATGGCAAAATGAAAACGTACATTTTTCCATGGCAAAAAAGTGAAGAATTTGCCATGGTGGGGTAGTTAAATTTCCATGGTTGTATGAAAAAAGGCCGAGTTCATAATTTACCATGACCACCTTCTAGAACCATTCATAATTAGGGGGCAGAAATCATACGAAAAGGTATTTTTTCCATGGAAAATTTCAAAATACCATGCATATGGGTCTAGCATCAAATTGCCATGGTGAATTTTAAAAACACCATGGCATATGAATAATTTACCAGGTTGACATGGTGATTCAATTTTTTTTGCCATATGGCTAAACATGAAAAGTACTACTAATTGACATCGGTGCGAGCGAATCAAGCTCGATCTTGTTCCACCACCTCCTATTATGGTGGTGACAAGGTGTAGGAGTCCCGAGCGCACTGGTTATGGCTGCTGCTTGCCGAACTCCTCGACAACTGTGTTGGCGGTCGGCCTCTCCCCTTCTCCCCTACACGCCATCCTTCTCCTGTGGGCGTGTTGCTGCTGTCCGCACTCCCTCCCGAGTATGCTAGTGCTGACATTGAGCTTGGCCGGCAAGCCTTCGTCTCTATCCTACATACTACCCCTTCTCATATCGCGTTGTCAGCCTTTGGCCTGATTCCACCAAGAGCTCCTCATGCACCACCGTCAGCCCCTGCTGCATCGCCGGCTGATTCCCTTTTGAGCTCCTCTGCGTTGAGATGCTATGCACCATCATGGTCACCGCCAAGGACGCCGAAAATCTCGCGATCACATCGCGGTGATCCTCCCTCTATGCTCTCATTCGCTCCGTGAGGTCAACGAGAAGATATGCAAAGCAGTGGGAGAGATCGAGCGAGGAGAGTATAGCTAGTAGGAAGTAGGAACGTTCGGGCAAGGACTCAGGCATACCGTACGACCGTTGCGGATGATGTGGCTTTGCGCCCTGCTCTAAGATTGATGCAACGGTAAAGAGTGTGTTCGGGCCGAGCTCGTTAGAACCTGAGGTTATGCCAACTCCAGCACATGACCTCAAATCGTCCCACCGTGTCCGTTTGGGGGTCAAGGGACAGAAAACACGGCCCAACGAGTGGGAGCAAACATACATTTCTTCGTTTTCCATCCGCTTTCTCCCCATCCCCGGCCCATATTTGGGCCGCTTTGTGCCGAAGCAGACACTGGCGGATGGGCGAGACGCGTGCCCATGTCCTCGCCTGGCCCACCCATCGGGGACACAGGCTCCCCCTTTTTCTCTTCCCCCCGCCCATCGCCCCCCGTGAGCAACCCTCCATAGTGGCGCCACCCATTTTTCTCTACCTCCTCTCCAGCCCCCACCTTCCTTCTTCTCCTCCTCCTCCTCATAACACAACCACCGTCTTGGTGCTTCCCTCGGCCCAACATGGGTGGCCATCCGGTAGATCTGCGACGACGGGATTTGGCACACCCCGCAGGCTGGATTCGTCGCATCCGACCAGCGGCGGTTGCGCCTTGCCATGGATTAGCTGGGTACCGGAGCGCACAACCCCTACAACGTCTCGGTGCCGCATGCAGGTGTCAAGTCCTCCTCTAGCCGCTCGGACCTATCCAGTCATCTGTTCGCCTCCAAAGCCACGACGACTGTCACCCTAGCTCGGCGCTGGCCCAGAGGCTTGCCGGCTCATCGTTGCCGCTCATAAAGTGTGATGACTGCCCCAACAGGTCGTGCGCCACGTCTGTGGAACATCCCCAATCGGTATTTGTCAAGTGCAAAAATGATGGGGTACGTGCTTCTCTTGGTTTGGTTTTGCTCTCAGATTCGACGAAATTTAGTTAGATTATTTGCTGAAATTTGTGTGCAGGAGGGATGCGAGTTTTTGTATTGGAAGGAATAATACATCGATCTTTTTATTGCATGAAATTTACTAGATGCTCGGGCACTTGTAGCTAGAATTAAAGCTAGGGATGAGACTAAAGAAGAGACCAAAGGAAAAGCAACGTCTACTTCCTTAGAATCGAAGAAGAAAGAAGTTGTCAAATTCAAGAATCCGCAGATCAACAATGAAGACATAGAAAATATATTAGCCCAACTAGTGAGAGCAGTTATGAAAGTTGGACCTCTTTTAAAATGTCTAATTGCAATTCTTATTTTCTTTTGTCTTGCTCTTGTAGCAAAGAATTGGTGAATTTATGTATTGAAATGTCTTTGATGAAAATAAAAAGATGTTTCAATGCCTAGCAAAAAAATTATGTGTATACGTGAACATCTGACCGTAGCAGAATAGATACGTCCGCACGTTACGCGCATGGCCAACGTATCCATAAAAGACGTGGAACGCTGCCCCATTGCCCTATCCAACTACATAAAATCCAGACAAAACGAAGATTCATTTGTGTTTGTGCGTTTGAGTTGGAGTTGGCCTTACGTACTTATCATGTGGGTAGAATAAAAAGAGATAAAATGGAAACGTTGTGATGTTAACCATGCACCTATTTGAGGGCTGTTTAGAAAGGTCCCTCTCCGAACGGGATTTGCGGCCGTCACTCTCATCGTTGTTTCTCCTTGGAGTAGGACACCGATGATGTGTCGGGATAGGGTTGCAGACAGTGATGTGACATTATTGGAGTTGCCCATTCGACACCAAAAACCGCCGTACAAAACCGGGTGGCCAATCACAAGTCACCACGCCACGAGCGCGCGGTCAGCATCTGCAGGTAAACCACACGGGCGCCTCCAACCGCCAAAACGACCACCCTGCCCACCAACACCTCGCCCTTCCCACCGATACCCGGGGCCCCGTGAGCGCCGGACCCACGTGTCTGTGACCTTTAGAGGCCGAGAAAAGGGTAGCCCCGCCTTTGCAGGGGTAAACCCGCTCGAGATCTATCCCAATTCCCGACCTCACATCCCCTACTCGACTCGACTTCGTTTAAACCCAAACCCTAATCTCGACAGAGCCTAAACCCTAGTTCGGGCGGCGGCGGCGGTCATGGACGGCGGCGGAGGCGTCGGAGGAGGCATGGGGCCCGTAGGCGGCGGGGTGGGAGGCATGGTGGCCCCCGTCGGCGTCGGCGGCGGCGGCGGCGGGAGCGACGTCGAGCTCGTCAGCAAAACGCTGCAGTTCGAGCACAAGCTGTTCTACTTCGATCTGAAGGAGAACCCGCGGGGGAGGTACCTCAAGATCTCCGAGAAGACGTCCACAACGCGCTCCACCATCATCGTGCCCATCGCCGGCGTCGCCTGGTTCCTCGACCTCTTCGACTATTACATCCGCACTGACGAGCGCGACGTCTTCAGCAAGGAGCTACGCCTCGACACCAAGGTCCGCTCGCCCTCTCCATGTTTAATTTATTTAACCATCGCTGGTTTCGCTCTCGCCGCCGCTAAATTTCCCATTTCTCTCTGTTCCTTGCGCTGTGCAGGTGTTCTACTTCGATATTGGGGAGAACAAGAGAGGCCGCTACCTTAAGGTGACGTAACGTTCCTTTGGAATTTCTACTTTCGTCAAATTTGGTGTGGTAGAATTTCCCAATTCGTATATGGGAAATCCATTCTCGAGAAGCTCAACTGTTTAGCTAAAACGGGAAATAGGTGTGTGGATTTAGTAAGGGGAAGGCAGCGTTTTCGTCTTCCTCTCCTGGTCCATTAAAACCTCAACTCGTTCTTTTCGTATGTCAAAAAGGTCTGAGCTTCCGTTTCCTAAAATGGCATATATTGATTTAAATAATGATAGAAGAAGTCTATCAAGTTGTATACGGAGCATGGACCTACACCTACTTGTCAGAGACGAGATCTTTTTTGACCAGACTCCAAGCTAAGAGGCTGCTTTGGGCTTTGAACCCAAAGGTTGGAGGACCAAAAGGGGACCTTCCCCTTTAGTTCGTAGCTGTGTTTTCTCAGATTTTGGCTTCCCATAATCTGTCAGTTTCACCTTTACTGTCTGTCTTGCAATCTATTTAGTATGAAGCTGGTTCCAACTAAGCACAAATAGCATCCCTGCTGTCTGTTCATGACTATATTCTACTGTGCAGACCATTATTGACACTTAACTTGTTTATAGTTAGAATTGGTCTCGAATCTTCTGTGGGGAAGGAAGAGGATACACGCTAGTCTGGGTTTTGTGGTTATGTCATTAGATACTTAACATGACTATTGCCTGTATTATGTTGGAAATTGTGTTTCTTTCTACTGTGTTCTAGGCTAGTATATTGATTTTCCTTCATCTTTGTATGTCCTTCAGTTTTTTCTGTACTCGATGGGATTATAGTCTTGATACTGAATTGTACTTTCTTGAGTGTCGAACTTAGCGTTCGGTTTTGTTGTAAAGTTATCCGCTGTGGAGCACTTGTTGTTCCAAAGATAAGCAGGAAAATAAATCTCAATGTTCAGACAACCATGGAAGGAAATATTCGATCTGAATAGCGTTTTGAAAAGTACCATATTTGGCATGCTACTGACACTTTTGTCTCTAATAATACTGTATTAAGTTGTTTTAATAGGAATTGATTGTTTGTCCCTTTATCGGAATCTTCTGGAGTTGTTTGGCGATCTTACTGAAAACTATGAGTTAGTACCCTGAATGTATTTGTTGTTGTGTTTTAATTGTGGTCCTCAATTGCAACTTGTTTGAGCAACCGAAGATATCCATTGATAGTTTCATATTGCAAATCCATTTTGAGGTTGCCAAAGCCTGAAAATCATATAACCACAGAGGATACTAAAAGCAAGAGGAAAGGGAATATACTGGCAGAAAATTAAGAACTTAACATCACACAGGCCCTTAGTGCATTTAGTAGTCTTATGTGTGCTTCATATAAAGTCCCTAATTTATGACTGATCATATTATCTACTCCCTCTGTAAGCTAATGTAAGACGTTTTAGATCACTAAAGTATAGTGATCTAAAACATCTTATATTAGTTTACAGAGGTAGCAGTTAATTATTATGTCACTTTATTGAATTATTGTGTTAAGAAAAATATGACCTCGACATTATTCAGTTACCTAAACTTTCTCCTAAATGGCCCTGAACAATTCTTGTCCTGTGAATATTTTATTTAGTTATATTCTATTTTTCTTTATGTTTATTGCCAGAGTTTTTTTTTCATTCTCCTAAATGGTTCCAACATCTTCCAATCTTTTATTATTCTCATAATGATTTATTTTGGCACATGTTGAAATCTTAACTGCCAAAAGGATTTTAAATAGAGTATTAGAAGCCTAGTTATTTCAGCTTCTCCAGTGAAATTAAACTTTCCTTTAACACAAGCAAGAGTGCAGTAGGTTTCAGTTCCGTCACATGTCTCAGCAAACATCTTGTGGATGATGGAATACCCTGTACATTTGTTTCAAAGTGGATACTGTGGATAGAAACCAGTAATTACACATGAGCATGGATCGGTGGGGTGAACTACTGTTTACCTTCGCTTCTACAGTACACACTTTGCTGTCTTTGCTTCTTAATTACACAGGGTAGTGTAGGTATTTGTCTTGACATGATTACAATATTCACCTATTGACACAATTCTCTTCAGGTTTCGGAGGCATCTGTCAATAGAAACCGTAGCACGATAATTGTTCCGGCTGGTAGCACTGGCGAAGAAGGTTGGGAAGCATTTAGGAATGTACTGTTAGAAATCAATGACGAAGCTTCCCGACTCTACGTCCTCCCAAATCATCCAAGTCAGGTATAGCAAAGTTAGCTGTTTCTTGCTTATTTATGGGCCGTCCCTTAGGCTCCAATGACATCGTTATTAAACTTTCTGATACTTTATTTGTCAGCAACGCCTGGAACCTCCAGAGCGCCTTCCTGGCCTTTCTGACGATGTTGGTGCTGGATTTATAGTTGGGCATGGCAGCCAATCTGCATCTGTACCAGAGGTAGACGTCGATGGGCCTCCTATTGAAGAATTTAGTGGCATGGGGCTGTCTAAGGTGATAAGGGCAGATCAGAAAAGGTTTTTCTTTGACCTGGGCAGCAACAATAGGGGCCATTATTTGAGGATTTCTGAGGTATCTTATTCTTGTTTATCACTCGTGATACTGATAACACTACCCCTGTACTAGAGTAAGATCTCATTATTTTCCTGCTTGATTCAGGTCGCTGGAGCTGATCGTTCATCGATAATCTTGCCGCTTTCTGGTTTGAAGCAGTTCCATGAGATGGTGGGACACTTTGTAGATATAATGAAGGACAGACTTGAAGGAATGACGGGCGCGAACGTGCGCACTGTCGAGCCCAGCCAGAGATGATTAGCTCGACCTTGTGTCCCTTACTGCTGTTATGCCTCCTCTAGGATTTGTGTAAGTGATGTGGTGTGTGGTTGCGTAGATCACGCAGTGTTAATTCATCTGATGGGGATAATAATGTTTGATGTTTAGTTTTTTGTTTCTTCTGAATTCCGTGGCGAGGATTGATTTGCTTGGGACCTTTTCTGTTGAGGAATAATAAGCAGTATGATGTTGGTGGGTGGTATATGTCTGTTGCCGCGTGAGGCGGAGTTGGTTTGAGGTGTAGGATTGCTTGTGTTCAGTGGTATATCGCAGGCCTCCGCTAATTGATATCTTTCACTTTCATTAGTTTGTGTTCTGGAATATTCTGTGTTCGATGTTTCTTAGGCCAGACCAAGGTCAAGATTTGCGGGGTGATGTTATATCTGGGCAGTTCTTCGATGTAACAATTTCTGAGTTTTTACTTGGCGCCAATTTTACATTTTATCCAGTGCCATTTTTCTATACAATTTTTAGATACTTGGAAAATGCAACCCAAGAAAAGTGTTGCATCTTACGGACACCGGCCCGAAAGCGTTTGTTTAAGCCATCGATGTTATCTCGAGTTCTCGACCCTGTCCCCGCCAAAAACAACTTGGGAATAAGAGCATCTCCAAAAGACTGACCATGGTGACAGTAACTTCAGCCATAATATATGGTCCAACTCAACAAATATGCTTATGTGGTAATAATTTAATGAAGAGAGAGATGATTTAAGTAATATCACACATATTAAGATATTAAGACAAGATAAGCCTACAATCTAACAAATAAGGTGTTGCACGACACCCCACATATGTTATTCCCTATTAGAGCATGGTTAATAATATAGCCAGCTGCTGGCTATAAGGCATTGCCATGTCATCTATAGCCCATCTTATAGTCAACATGTACAATAGTTTGTCAAAAAAGTGTATTACTTTTTTATTATGTGGCTCACCTTTCATTCTCATAAAATGCCTAGGAGCACGTGCTAGAGCTGGAGCCCGCTTATCTTCTCTCCCCTCTTCTCTTTCCTCCAAGTAAACAATAATATAATAATTTATTTGTTATAGTCCGCTGACTCAGCTCAATTGTACTTGCTCTTATAGAGGTAGCAACATAAACTAGTAACATACTCTAAGTTACTTCCCACTATGGGTAGTTTAACAACATTAAGATAGTCAATGTGTACAACGCTGGATGTAATGACCGAGGCGTTAAATGATAAATATTTGGGTTTGCCTGCAAATGTGGGGTTAGATAAAATAGATTGTTTCCAATTTTTGATTGAATCGTATTGTCAAGAAAATTAGTGGTTGGAAAGAAAAATTACTATTTGCCGGGGGAAGGAGATCCTGCTTAAGGCGGTTGTCCAAGCCATTCCTACCTATGCAATGTCGGTCTTTAAAATTCCTAAAAGCATATGTAAAGGAATCATTGACGCGATGGCGCATTTCTGGTGGGGAGACGAGGAGAACCAGAGCAGGATGCATTAGATGGCCTGGTGGAAAATGTGCGTACCAAAAAACAAAGGAGGGATGAGTTTTCGTGATATTCACTGTTTTAATTTGATACTAATCGCAAAACAGGCGTGACGCCTTCTTGATAAGTCCGATTCTTTGTGCGCTACTATCCTAAGGGCTAAGTACCATTCCAATGGCGATTTGTTGAATACCAAGCTGAAGAAAGGCTCTTCCTTTACGTGGCAAAGTATTATGGCAGGTATAAATTCTCTAAAGCGTGGTTATATTTGGCGGGTGGGGAATGGACAAAATATCGATATTTGGGAAGATGCCTGGATACCGAATTGTGCAACAAGGAAAATTGTGACGTCTAAGGGAAGGCATCTATTAATCAACGTGGGTGATCTTATTGATCCAACCTCCAATAGCTGGGATGTAGAGCTGATCAAACAAACTATGTGGCCAATTGATGTACATCGAATCCTTTCAAGTCCACTATCGCAATATGATATGCTAGATTTCATTGCCTGGAGTTACACGAAAAATGGTATGTTTTCAGTTCGGTCTGCTTACTCCGTTGAGTGGGATCACCAATATGGAAGTAAACTAAGTTATTCTAATGGGATGGGTCGAACCACAGTTAATCCTACTTGGAGTAAGATATGAAAGTTAGCTTGTTCGGCAAAAGTCAAAATATTTGTATGGAGCACCCTACATGGCACACTTCCATGTTGGGTTACTCTTGCAAATAGACACATGAAGATCTTGCCCATTTGTCCTACTTGCTCACATGGGTTAGAAGATACAAAGCACATGTCGTTTTTGTGCAGCAAAGCAAGGGAGGTTTGGAAAAGGCTCGGGATGGAGGATATTATTGATAAGGCTTGCGAGGTGGACCGTGCGGGAGAGGCGGTTTTGGAGTACTCACTTCTTCTGCCAGACCAAGAAATGTGGATTATGGGCCATCACAATGTGCGGGAAATGATTGTTGTCTCAACATGGTATTTGTGGTGGGAAAGACAAAAGTTGGTGCACAAAGAGGCAACTCAGAATGCTCATCAGATCTCAATGGGGGTCCTAGCCTTTACATCAAATTTCACCAAAGCATATTCCCCCAAAGCTTTCATGAAAGGAGGGGGGGTGGTCTTGTCCTCCTAGGTTTTTTTTATCAAACTTAACATTGACGCTTCTTTTGACCACGACCTTCTTAGAGGATCAATGGGAGCGGTTCTAAGAGATGACAAAGACAGGTTTATTGCTGGAGGGAACGGGAAGATTGACTATTGCGCGAACGTCCTGATGGCGGAAGCCCTTGCCCTAAAATTTGGCATAACATTGGCACAAAGGGCATGATGTAACTGCCTTATTATTAACTCTGATAAGATGAAGGTGATTGAGACTATGCAGGACGGAGGACAATCAACAGGGGCGGTGGCGGCAATTTTTGCTGACTGTTTTCATTATGCTTGTGACTTCATCACTTCTAGATTCGAACACTGTAATAGAGAAGCAAATAAAGTAGCACATGAGCTTGCTAGATTAGCTAGATTTTCTATAGCCAATGATTGGTTTGAGGAACCTCTTAATGAAATTGTAACTCTTCTCATAAATGATGTAACGGTTATTGCTAATGAATAAAAGGCCAGTTTAATTAAAAAAAAGATAGTCCTCAATATCTGCCTTATTATATTTTTTTTGCAAACAAACTTAGGTAGCCAAAAAAAGGCCCTAGGTTGCACATACACATCTCTTGCGTGGCTGTCATAAACCAACCCCTCTTTCCCGCAGTCCACCAGCAACCTCTAATCGCACCTTCGCTCCCACTTGATCTACTCATCCCACCCGCCGGAGCAACTAAATGGGCGCCGACGACGCATCTTGTCCCGTCACTTCGCCGCCACAGCCGAAGGCAAAGATTGCCCCTCTGCCGCGCCTCCTTTGCTCCTGGTCATAACCGTACCTCGTCATCGTCCCCTTCGCCCTGTCACCGAAGCCGGCTTCAGGGGCCTGCGCCTGCGGCCTCCGGCCGATACGACATGGAGTTACAACATGCCGGCCATCAATACTGTCTAGACACCTTCCGAAGTGCGGACCTTGACGCCCGTGCGTACGACATCGCGGTGTGGTAACTCGATATGCCACTAGAAAGGTTCAACTTCTCGTAAATTGAGTCGGTGGAAGTAGCGGAGCTCAAAGAGCCGAAGGTCACCATTGTGCCTCACCACCGAAGTTGAAGTCAAAGATTGACAATGTTACCGAGGAGAGTGATGCGGAGATGATGACAAGGTTCGTGAGGGAGCACCTGAAGCAGATCCAGTACGAGCAAGAGTGGTACTAAAAGAGGAACACAAAGAAGAAGAAGAAGAAGAAGAAGTTGAAGAACAATGACGAGGCAGGACCTTCCTGAAAGTTGGTGGTCAACATTGAGCCATCCGAAGGCGACATTGATTGGGACAATCTTGAGTGTGAGAGTGACAAGGATGAGATCGAGTGTGAGAAGTGATACGGGGCAAGACTCGTGGTGGTCGATCTTTCACGAATTGGAGGGGGAAAACACTAAGAATACGAGGAAGATCAAGAGGAAACACTCAAGAGAAAACTCAATCACACATCTACTAGGTCCATAACATCACAAGAGGTACAAGATCCCAAATCAACAAACGAAACAAGTATCAATAGTGTCTCTCACTCCGAAGGAGGAGCCTTGAATCCATAGGGGATCTTCCCTCTAGAGGGGCCTTGGCATCACTTGGATCTACTCCCAAAGGAGGGAAAACTCCCTAGGAGAAGCAAGTAATGGAGCTAAGCTCGAGAGAAAACATTAGCTAACCATAGAAAGAGGAGGGCATGAGGTTTATATAGCCTGAGACGAGATAGAGGGGTACATGGGCCGAAACCCGTGGGCCTGTGCGTAGACAGGGTCCGGACATACGGACGGGGTCGGTCGTCAGGCGACTCAGGACGGTCCGAACATCCGGAGGAGGCCGGAAGTCCGAGGATTCAGTGCGGGTACGCCTTGACCGGATTTCCGGACGCGACCGGATGTCCGGGGCTTGGTCGTCCGGAGGCTCCGGTCTTCCGATGTTTCTGTCACGCCCAAGATGCGCGCCTATCCATATTAAGGCACGGGGGCCTCGATGGGGATAGAGGCGCATCTTGCCGTTCGCAAGTACAGTATCATTACATACATTTATGAAGAGAAGAGTATATGAGTTGGCTTACACTTGCCGCATGCTAAATTAAAATTCCACACAATTTATTCAAAAACATCATTCCAAAGGCAGGGTCCGATTATGGATGAAAACAAACGATAAAATGATGCAATGACACTGGCTTGCTAGCCTCGAAGATCATGACCACAACCACTCTACTCGTCTGGATAAGTGACGTACATCCTGTCACGCTCCTCGTCATACTCCCACTGGAGCTGCGTCACATCATCTGTCACGATCTCATCTGTACGTGCACCTAGATTGTTGTATAATCTGTGAGCCACGGGGACTCAACAATCTCGCGCCCGGGTACCGAGACTATTCAAGCTTATAGGTTGGATGGGGGATATGTGTTTAGTTTGCAGCAGCACTAAGCATTTATGGTGGCTAATCTTACGAAACATGAAAGTAAATATGTGGTCTACGATAAATGATCGAGATCTAGAATGACCTCTAAGAGATCCTGAACACCTACTTACGTCAAACATAACCCCTGTTGGGAGACGTAGTAGTAAATCAAAATTTTCCTACGTGTCACCAAGATCTATCTATGGAGAAACCAGCAAACGAGCGGGGAGAGATTGGATCTTCATACCTTTGAAGATCACTAAGCGGAAGCGTTGCTAGAACGCGGTTGATGGAGTCGTACTCGCAACGATTCAGATCGCGGTAGATCCGATCAAGTGCCGAACGGACGGCACCTCCGCATTCAACACACGTGCAGCCCGGTGACGTCTCCTACACCTTGATCCAGCAAGGAGGGAGGAGAGGTTGAGGGAGAGCTCCGGCAGCACAACGGCGTGGTGGCAGTGGAGCTGCGTGGTACTCCGACAGAGCTTCACTAAGCACTACGGAGAACGAGGAGAGGGAGGAGTAGGGCTGCACCAGGGAGGAGATGAACTCGTGTGTTGTGCAGCCCCAAATACCTCCACTATATATAGGGGAAGGGGAGGAGAGGTGCTGCGCCCTAGGGTTCCACCCTAGGGGCTGGCGGCAGCCACCAGATGGCATCTGGCCGGCAGCCAGGTCAGGGAAAGGTGGAGGCGCCCTAGGGTGGGCCTTAAGGCCCATCTAAGCCTAGGGTTTGCCCCCTCCACCCTTGCTACGCCTTGGGCTGGGGTGCGAGGCGCACCAGCCCACCTAGGGGCTGGCTCCCTCCCACTCTTGTCCCATGGAACCTTCCGGGGCAGGTGGGCCCACTTGGTGGACCCCCGGAACCCTTCCGGTGGTCCCGGTACACTACCGGAGACACCCGGAACACTTCCGGTATCCAAAACCTCACTTCCTATATATCAATCTTCGTCTTCGGACCATTCCGGGACTCCTCGTGACTTCCGGGATCTCATCCGGGACTCCAAACAACCTTCGGTAACCACGTACACTATTTCCCTATAACCCTAGCGTCATCGAACCTTAAGTGTGTAGACCCTACGGGTTCGGGAGACACGTAGACATGACCGAGACACCTCTCCGGTCAATAACCAACAGCGGGATCTGGATACCCATGTTGGCTCCCACGTACTCCACGATGATCTCATCGGATGAACCACGATGTCAAGGATTCAATCAATCCCGTATACAATTCCCTTTGTCTATCGGTATGGTACTTGCCCGAGATTCGATCGTCGGTATCCCCATACCTTGTTCAATCTCGTTACCGGCAAGTCTCTTTACTCATTCCGTAATACATCATCCCGTGACTAACTCCTTAGTCACATTGAGCTCATAATGATGATGTCTTACCGTGTGGGCCTAGAGATACCTCTCCGTCACACGGAGTGACAAATCCCAGTCTCGATTCGTGTCAACCCAACAGACACTTTCGGAGATACCCGTAGCGTACCTTTATAGCCACCTAGTTACGTTGTGACGTTTGGCACACCCAAAGCATTCCTATGGTATCCGGGAGTTACACAATCTCATGGTCTAAGGAAACGACACTTGACATTGAAAAGCTTTAGCAAACAAACTACACGATCTTGTGCTATGCTTAGGATTGGGTCTTGTCCATCACATCATTCTCCTAATGATGTGATCCCGTTATCAACGACATCCAATGTCCATGGTCATGAAACCGTGACCATCTATTGATCAACAAGCTAGCCAACTAGAGGCTCACTAGGGACACGTTGTGGTCTATGTATTCACACATGTATTACGGTTTCCGGTTAACACAATTATAGCATGAACAACAGACAATTATCATGAACTAGGAAATACAATAATAACCATTTTATTATTGCCTCTAGGGAATATTTCCAACAGTCTCCCACTTGCACTAGAGTCAATAATCTAGTTACATTGTGATGAATCGAACACCCATAGCATTCTGGTGTTGATCATGTTTTGCTCGTGAGAGAGGTTTAGTCAATGGATCTGCGACATTCAGATCCGTATGCACTTTACAAATATCTATGTCTCCCTCCTGAATGTAATCACGGATGGAGTTGAAGTGGCGCTTGATGTGTCTTGTCTTCTTGTGAAACCTGGGCTCCTTCGCAAGGGCAATAGCTCCAGTGTTGTCACAGAGTAGAGTCATCGGGCCCGACGCATTCGAAATCACTCCTAGGTCGGTGATGAACTCCTTCATCCAGACTCCCTCCTTTGCTGCTTCTGAAGCACCTATGTACTCCGCTTCACATGTAGATGCCGCCACAACGCTTTGCTTGCTGCTGCTCCAGCTCATTGCCCCTCCATTCAAGATATACACGTATCCGGTTTGCGACTTGGAGTCGTTCGGATCTGTGTCGAAGCTAGCATCGACGTAACCCTTTACGACGAGCTCTTCGGCACCTCCATAAACGAGAAACATGTCCTTTGTCCTTTTCAGGTACTTCAGGATATTCTTGACCGCTGTCCAGTGTTCCGCTCCGGGATCACTTTGGTACCTCCCTACCAAACTTATGGCAAGGTTCACATCAGGCCTGGTACACAGCATGGCATACATGATAGAGCCTATGGCTGAAGCATAGGGGATGACACTCATCTCTTCTCTATCCTTTGCCGTGGTCGGGCATTGAATCGTACTCAATCTCACACCTTGCAACACAGGCAAGAACCCCTTCTTGGACTGATCCATATTGAACCTCTTCAATATCTTTTCAAGGTATGTGCTTTGTGAAAGACCAATGAGGCGTTTCGATCTATCTCTATAGATCTTAATACCTAATATGTAAGCAGCTTCTCCAAGGTCCTTCATTGAAAAACACTTATTCAAGTAGGACTTTATACTTTCCAATAGTTCTATATTATTTCCCATTATCAGCATGTCATCCACATACAGTATAAGAAATGCTATAGAGCTCCCACTCACTTTCTTGTAAATACAGGGTTCTCCATAAACCTGTACAAACCCAAACGCTTTAATCACCTCATTAAAGCGAATGTTCCAACTCCGAGATGCTTGCACCAGCCCATAGATGGAGCGCTGGAGCTTGCATACCTTGTTAGCATCTTTAGGATCGACAAAACCTTCCGGCTGCATCATATACAGTTCTTCCTTGAGGAAGCCATTAAGGAATGCCGTTTTGACGTCCATTTGCCAGATCTCATAATCATAAAATGCGGCAACTACTAACATGATTCGGACTGACTTTAGCATCGCTACGGGTGAGAAAGTCTCATCGTAGTCAACTCCTTGAACTTGTCGATAACCCTTAGCGACAAGTCGAGCCTTATAGGCGGTCACATTACCGTCCGCGTCAGTCTTCTTCTTAAAGATCCATTTGTTTTCAATGGCTCGCTTATCATCAAGCAAGTCCACCAAAGTCCATACTTTGTTCTCATACATGGATCCTATCTCGGATTTCATGGCCTCAAGCCATTTGTCGGAATTCGGGCCCGCCATCGCTTCTTCATAGTTCAAAGGTTCACCATTGTCCAACAACATGATCTCTAGGACAGGATTGCCGTACCACTCTGGTGCGGAACGTGTCCTAGTGGACCTTCGAATAGCGACTTGATCTGAAGCTTCATGATCATCATCATTAACTTCCTCTCTAGCCGGTGTAGGCTCCACAGAAACAACTTCCTGTGCTGCGCTACTCTCCGGTTCGAGTGGAGGTACAATTACCTCATCAAGTTCTATTTTCCTCCCACTTACTTCTTTCGAGAGAAACTCTTTCTCGAGAAAGGATCCATTCTTGGCAACAAAGACTTTGCCCTCGGATCGTAGGTAGAAGGTATACCCAATAGTCTCTTTGGGATATCCTATGAAGACGCACTTTTCCGCTTTGGGTTCGAGCTTCTCAGGTTGAAGTTTCTTCACATAAGCATCTCATCCCCAAACTTTTAGAAACGACAGCTTAGGTTTCTTTCCAAACCATAATTCATACGGTGTCGTCTCAACGGATTTAGACGGTGCCCTATTTAAAGTGAATGCGGCAGTCTCTAATGCATATCCCCAAAATGATAGCGGTAAGTCGGTAAGAGACATCATAGATCGCAACATATCCAATAGAGTGCGATTACGACATTCAGACACACCATTTCGCTGAGGTGTGCCGGGCGGCATGAGCTGTGAAACAATTCCACATTTCCTAAGGTGCGTGCCAAACTCGTGACTTAAATATTCTCCGCCACTATCAGATCGTAGGCATTTTATTTTCCTGTCACGTTGATTCTCGACCTCACTCTGAAATTCCTTGAACCTTTCAAAGGTTTCAGACTTGTGTTTCATTAAGTAGACATACCCATATCTGCTCAAGTCATCAGTGAGGGTCAGAACATAACGGTAGCCACCGCGAGCCTCGACACTCATTGGACCGCATACATCGGTATGTATTATCTCCAACAAGTCAGTTACTCGCTCCATTGTTCTGGAGAACGGAGTCTTGGTCATCTTGCCCATGAGGCATGGTTCGCATGTGTCAAATGATTCGAAATCAAGTGACTCCAAAAGTCCATCAGCATGGAGCTTCTTCATGCGTTTGACACCAATATGGCCAAGACGGCAGTGCCACATGTAAGTGGGACTATCGTTATCAACTTTACACTTTTTGGTACTCACACTGTGGACATGTGTAACATCATGTTCGAGATTCATCAAAAATAAACCATTGACCAGCTGGGCATGAGCATAAAACATTTCTCTCATATAAATAGAACAACCATTATTCTCGGATTTAAATGAGTAGCCATCTCGCATCAAGCGAGATCCAGATACAATGTTCATGCTCAAAGCTGGTACTAAATAACAATTATTAAGGTTTAAAACTAATCCCGAAGGTAGATGTAGAGGTAGCGTGCCGACGGCGATCACATCGACCTTGGAACCATTCCTGACGCGCATCGTCACCTCGTCCTTGGCCAGCCTCCGCTTATTCCGCAGCTCCTGCTCGGAGTTACAAATGTGAGCAACTGCACCGGTATCAAATACCCAGGAGCTACTACGAGCGCTGGTCAAGTACACATCAATAACAAGTATATCACATATACCTTTAATGTTGCCGTCCTTCTTATCCGCTAAGTACTTGGGGCAGTTCCGCTTCCAGTGACCGGTACCCTTACAATAGAAACACTCAGTCTCAGGCTTGGGTCCATTCTTGTTCTTCTTATTCCCGGCAACTTGCTTACCGGGCGCGGCAACAACTTTGCCATCCTTCTTGAAGTTCTTCTTACCCTTGCCTTTCTTGAAACTAGTGGTCTTGTTTACCATCAACACTTGATGCTCCTTTCTGATCTCGACCTCTGCTGATTTCAGCATCGAGTACAACTCAGGAATGGACTTCTCCATCCCCTGCATGTTGTAGTTCATCACAAAGCTCTTGTAGCTAGGTGGAAGCGACTGGAGGATTCTGTCAATAACCGAGTCATCCGGGAGGTTAACTCCTAGCTGAGTCAAGCGGTTGTGAAGCCCAGACATCTTGAGGATGTGCTCACTGACAGAACTGTTCTCCTCCATCTTACAGCTAAAGAACTTGTCGGAGACTTCATATCTCTCGACCCGGGCATGAGCCTGAAAAACCAGTTTCAGCTCCTGGAACATCTCATATGCTCCGTGTTGCTCAAAACGCTTTTGGAGCCCCGGTTCTATGACTGTAAAGCATGCCGCACTGAACAAGGGAGTAATCATCGCAGTGAGAATGCCAAGCGTTCGCAACATCTTGTTCTGCTGGGAGAAGGGGTGGGTCACCTAGCAGTGCATCAAGGACATACAGTTTCTTGGAAGCTATGAGGATGATCCTCAAGCCACGGACCCAGTCCACATAGTTGCTTCCATCATCTTTCAGCTTGGTTTTCTCTAGGAACGCGTTGAAATTGAGGTTGACATTTGCGTTGGCCATTGGATCTACAATATAGATATTAAAGGCAATTTTAGACTAAGTTCATGATAATTAAGTTCACACAATCATATTATTCAATGAACTCCCACTTAGATAGACATCTCTCTAGTCATCCAAGTGATACATGATCCATGTCAACTAGCCCGTGTCCGATCATCACGTGAGACGGACTAGTCATCCATGGTGAACATCTTCATGTTGATCGTATCTTCTATACGACTCATGTTCGACCTTTCGGTCTTCCGTGTTCCGAGGCCATGTCTGTACATGCTAGGCTCGTCAAGTCAACCTAAGTGTTTCGTGTGTGTAAATCTGGCTTACACCCGTTGTATGCGAACGTTAGAACCTATCACACCCGATCATCACGTGGTGCTTCGGAACAACGATCCTTAGCAACGGTGCACAGTTAGGGTGAACACTTCTCTTGAAATTTTATTGAGAGATCATCTTATTTACTACCGTCGTTCTAAGCAAATAAGATGTAAACATGATAAACATCACATGCAATCAATATAGTGACATGATATGGCCAATATCATCTTGCTCCTATGATCTCCATCTTCGGGGCACGATGATCATCATTGTCACCGGCATGACACCATGATCTCCATCATCATGATCTCCATCATTGTGTCTTCATGAAGTTGTCTCTCCAACTATTACTTCTACTACTATGGCTAACGCTTAGCAATAAAGTAAAGTAATTACATGGCGTTTATGATTGACACGCAGGTCATACAATAATATAAGACAACTCCTATGGCTCCTGCCGGTTGTCATAGTCATCGACATGCAAGTCGTGAACCCTATTACAAGAACATGGTCAATCTCATACATCACAATGCATCACATCACATCCTTCTGGCCATATCACATCACAAGGCATATGCTGCAAAAACAAGTTAGACGTCCTCTAATTTGTAGTTGCAAGTTTTTACGTGGTTGCTATAGGTTTCTAGCAAGAACGTTTCTTACCTACGCCAAAACCACAACGTGATATGCCAATTGCTATTTACCCTTCATAAGGACCCTTTTCATCGAATCCAATCCGACTAAGGTGGGAGAGACAGACACCCGCTAGCCACCTTATGCAATTAGTGCATGTCAGGCGGTGGAACCGGTCTCACGTAAGCGTACGTGTAAGGTTGGTCCGGGCCGCTTCATCCCACAATACCGTCGAATCAAGATAATACTAGTAACGGCAAGCATATTAACAAAATTGACGCCCACAACTGCTTTGTGTTCTACTCGTGCATAGATTCTACGGATAGACCTAGCTCATGATGCCACCGTTGGGAGACGTAGTAGTAAATCAAAATTTTCCTACGTGTCACCAAGATCTATCTTTGGAGAAACCAGCAAACGAGTGGGGAGAGATTGGATATTCATACCTTTGAAGATCGCTAAGCGGAAGCGTTGCTAGAACGCGGTTCATGGAGTCGTACTCGCAGCGATTCAGATCGCGGTAGATCCGATCAAGTGCCGAACGGACGGCACCTCCGCGTTCAACACACGTGCAGCCCGGTGACATCTCCTACACCTTGATCCAGCAAGGAGGGAGGAGAGGTTGAGGGAGAGCTCCGGCAGCACGACGGCGTGGTGGCAGTGGAGCTGCGTGGTACTCCGGCAGAGCTTCGCTAAGCACTACGGAGAACGAGGAGAGGGAGGAGTAGGGCTGCACCAGGGAGGAGATGAACTCGTGTATTGTGCAGCCCCAAATACCTCCACTATATATAGGGGAAGGGGAGGAGAGGTGCTGCACCCTAGGGTTCCACCCTAGGGGCTGGCGGCAGCCACCAGATGGCATCTGGCCGGCGGCCAGGTCAGGGAAAGGTGGAGGCGCCCTAGGGTGGGCCTTAAGGCCCATCTAAGCCTAGGGTTTGCCCCCTCCACCCTTGCTGCGCCTTGGGCTGGGGTGGTAGGCGCACAAGCCCACCTAGGGGCTGGCTCCCTCCCACTCTTGGCCCATGGAACCTTCCGGGGCAGGTGGGCCCACTTGGTGGACCCTCGGAACCCTTCCGGTGGTCCCGGTACACTACCGGAGACACCCGGAACATTTCCGGTATCCAAAACCTCACTTCCTATATATCAATCTTCGTCTCCGGACCATTCCGGGACTCCTCGTGACGTCCGGGATCTCATACGGGACTCCGAACAACCTTCGGTAACCACGTACACTATTTCCCTATAACCCTAGCGTCATCGAACCTTAAGTGTGTAGACCCTACGGGTTCGGGAGACACGTAGACATGACCGAGACACCTCTCCAGTCAATAACCAACAGCGGGATCTCGATACCCATGTTGGCTCCCACGTACTCCACGATGATCTCATCGGATGAACCACGATGTTAAGGATTCAATCAATCCCGTATACAATTCCCTTTGTCTATCGGTATGGTACTTGCCCGAGATTCGATCGTCGGTATCCCCATACCTTATTCAATCTCGTTACCGGCAAGTCTCTTTACTCGTTCCGTAATACATCATCCCGTGACTAACTCCTTAGTCACATTGAGCTCATAATGATGATGTCTTACCGAGTGGGCCCAGAGATACCTCTCTATCACACGTAGTGACAAATCCCAGTCTCGATTCGTGTCAACCCAACAGACACTTTCGGAGATACCCGTAGCGTACCTTTATAGCCACCCAGTTACGTTGTGACGTTTGGCACACCCAAAGCATTCCTACGGTATCCGGGAGTTACACAATCTCATGGTCTAAGGAAACGACAGTTGACATTGAAAAGCTTTAGCAAACGAACTTCACGATCTTGTGCTATGCTTAGGATTGGGTCTTGTCCATCACATCATTCTCCTAATGATGTGATCCCGTTATCAACGACATCCAATGTCCATGGTCATGAAACCGTGACCATCTATTGATCAACGAGCTAGCCAACTAGAGGCTCACTAGGGACACGTTGTGGTCTATGTATTCACACATGTATTACGGTTTCCGGTTAACACAATTATAGCATGAACAACAGACAATTATCATGAACTAGGAAATACAATAATAACCATTTTATTATTGCCTCTAGGGCATATTTCCAAAAACCCCACCGTGTTCTCTCTCGGTTCATGTTCACGAGCAGAGACGGTCACGGTTACTCACACAGTTGGTGCATTTTATTAGAGTTTACTTTAAGTTAACTATGACCGGGTGTTAAACAAATATCCAAGTTGCCACATAACCGTGGGCACAGCTTTCCAAAAGTTTTAACCCTGCAGGGGTGCTCCAACTAGTCCATCAAAAAATAACCACACTCCGCAGGAATAACCTCGACCACGGATCTCGTGATCATCCTAGGCAACTCCAAAGGAATTCCGACACCTCGAGATAACCCTAAGAAAATTAGAGTTCCACACGCAAGCCACTCGAGAAAGGTAAAACAAGTCCAGCAAGACCACCCAGTGAGCCAGATCCGCTTCTAGAGCCGTGCGCTCTCTATCGACGGGCATCATCCGTCTATGCGAAGTGGACGGTTGCCTGAAAACGTCTCGAGTTGCCCCGAGGTGGCACCACCGACTGCTAGGTGGGTGGACCAACACTCATGCGGAGCACTGGCCCGGGGGTTGATTAATTATCCACGGGGTTGCAAAGCCCTATGGTATTTTATTAAGTTGATTAAGCAAATAGTACCAATGTTGGGTCTTGCCATACAAGTTTTAATCTCAACCGAATAATCAAGGGGGTCCCCATAACAACCCCGAGCATGTTAGGAGCGCAAAGTATGGAAACATAACACCGGTAACAAGAAACTATGGCGGTAAAAGTGGAACAAAACACCGAGCAAAAGGCCAAGCCTTCCACCATACCAAGATATATATGTGCATTAAATTAAATAGCAGTTAATATTGTGATATGCCAGATATCCATGTTATCACATGGAAACAACCTGCACCTACAACTAAGAACGCTATAAGTGGGGCTGAGCAACGGTAACTTAACCAAACAAGGTTTGCTAGGATGTGGAGGGGTTAAAGGCTATCATGGCAATGTAGGAGGCTTGACATTCAAGTGGTAGGTAGCACATATGTAATGATAAGAACAAGACATCTAGCAAAGCAAAAATAGTGTCGGGATCCAGGTACGATCATCTTACCCGTTGGTTCTTCAAAGGGACAAAGAGCGGGGTCCTCGTAGTGGTACTCTACTGGATCCTCGTACTTAGTTTCAACACTCATGTCTACCCAATAGAAACAACAACAATAAAAAATCAACCAAGGTGCAATGCACAAACAAGATGATGCATCATTCATTTGAATAATTTAACATGGCAATCCTAAACTAGTCATGTCTCACATGCAATAGTTTAGTTATTTACAATTCTGGACATAACCTCATGTCAAGTAATTTAAACATGCATGATCATGGCAAATATGGATGCTTCATGCAAAATTTATACAAATGCATATGTAGAACGTAGGAAACGGAGTTACGGTTCGCACGCTACGCTCACGACAAGTTACGAAGGCAAAACACAAGACAATGAAGTCCATGGGCTATTCCTTGGCATCCCAAGGTAGCCACTGGTTAGGCAATGAAAATCCAACCACAATAGAGTCAAAGATCAAACAATTCCATGGAGCATAGCTCTCACAAGTCACAAAGCACTAAAACAAACAATCTGCCACAAAACAACAACATGGCAACTTACACAACAAATATCTAGAGCTACAGGAAGTCTCCAACCACAAACAAGGGATTTACAGAAACTACATGGCATGCTTATCAAATCATCCAACTACACAAACTGGAAGGGAAGCACATATCGATAAGCATGAAGCTCACAAGTTGGCATGATGAAACAAATTCTAGGGACTTAGAGAAAATAACAGTTTTCTGGCACCTGAGTTAAGCTCATAACAAGTTGACAGCAGAAACTAATGGTGATAGAGACTACCTCATGGCATGAAAATTAACAGGATGATAGAGGGCAACATCTATTTCAAAACACCAGCACTGAGCTTGAGATAATTCTCAACATATCACTTGGTAGCATCCACTCTTCATGACATAAAAATATTAATAGATTCCCAGACTTAGAAATATTTAGCATGTTTGAAAACAACAACATTTTAGTAGTCACATTAGAGCATGGTTCCCACTTATATGCAAGTTTAACATGACAAAAATAAATACCATGGCATTCTACTCGTCAAAGGCTACCATTTTCATGTTGACACAATTATCATAGCATGCATGAATTAATTCTAACTAAAATGACAAAATGGCACTTTGAGACAAAATGGCATTTTTACAAACTTTCTCAAATGACCAAACAAGTTGCACCAATGAATTCCTTGGTGATTCTATCCCAAAATCATATATCACACTCATATGTTTGTATGGAGCATCATGGCAAAACACTAGATGGAAAAAAGCCATCAATTCCTATAAGTGAAAACTTACTAAAAATGACCATGACATATATGTTCATATCTAGATATGGAAATATACCAGAAATAGTAATAATCATATATATCACAACAAAACACAAAACAAAACAAAAAAATAAATAAAAGAAAACAACTAATAAGAGGGGGACCCACCTGGCATACTCACCAGGGTCCCCTAGTGGATGACAAGTGGGGCCTGGACCCACTTGTCACACACACAACCCCACATACACACATAAACACATGCTACACATGCCACACCCACTCACACACACATTGGATTAGCCCAGGCACAGCAGGTCCACACACACATACAACACACGCAGACACACACACTCATACACGCACGACCACACCAGATCCGAGCACAGCCACACGGGATCCGCACATGCAACACCGGATCCGGCCAATCATAAAAAGAACAAAAGGGGGGGAGCTGGGATTCGATCCCGCGACCTCTCGGTCGTTCCCCGAGCGCGCTACCACTACGCTATGACGCGACAACTGACCAAGGGGAGGCCTTGGCCCTCTACTACTATTAGTCCATGAGATCTCTGACGAAACTGAATTTACACTACACCGGTGACAGCGGCACGACAACAACGATTCCGGTGACTACGGGTCCTCTCCCACGGCGTGGACTGGCAGAGGAGAAGCGAGGAACTACGGGGAATCCATTCCCGCACCACACGACGGCTAGGCGCGATGGCAAGGAGGCGCTCGAGCCCAAGCTTCCGCTCGGCTCGGGGCACGGCGGCGACAGACGCGAGGGCGACGAGTGCAAGCCTACGTGAGGAGGGGAAAGGCTGCGGCGACGAGAGGCTCACCTAGTGGCTGATCGGAGAAGCGGGGACGCGGGCGACGACGAGGAAGGAGAAGAAGAAGACGATCGGCGACGGGCTTCTCCACTTGTGGATGACGGCGACGGCGAGGCGGCACTGCGGGGGTGCTCCTCATCCCCTAGCACCCGGAACGGAACGCGGATGACACCCGTGTGCTCCATGCCATCTCCGCCGGCGATGAGGGGGCCACCGGAGGCGACGGCGACAACGCAAAGCACCGGCGCTGCACTCGACTGAACCTCTCCTCTCTAAATTTCTTACCTAAAGGGGAGAAAAGGAGAAGGGAGAGGAGGAAGGAGAGGGAGATGGGAGCAACGGCGGCTGGAGGAGGAAAGAGGAACCCTAGGCAGAGGCGCATGCACGTCGAAGGGGTTTAAAATCCCCGGAGCAGACGGTGACGGACGGCGCAAGGTCACAGCAGAGCAGCTCTCTCTTTGCTTTCCTGAACCTGACGGAAAGGGGGGACAAATAGGAGCAGGTTGCCGCTAGGGCTGGCTGGGCCACGCGAAGGAAGGCTGCCTGGGCCGGGGAAAGGCCCAGTGCCCTCTCTCTCTCGCAGAATATAAAACAGAGGGAGTTTTCCTTTCTTAAATAACAACACACAAGAACAAAAACCCCAGCTGAAAAGAAAAGGATTTTGGGCCAAACAAAAAATACTTTGACACAAAAGGAATAATGCCCTATTTAAATAAAATACCAAGATGATTTTAATAGCAAGTAAATTAAATACTTTTATAAACCACATCCCCTGTTTAATTCAAAACCCCATGAACACAAAGCTCCAACACAAAGAGAGCAATTCACATGAACTCAAAATAATATTATCCACCACATGAACATTTTTAATAGATTTATTTAGCAAGTTAATTCTGTTGAAGAAAGACAAAAGGAATAAAAGCCTAGGTTTAGTTTTGAAATAAGGGAGAGGGGAGGAGTTGTAGCCCACACATGCACACATCACAAACACCAAGATCCACTAACACCTCACAACAAGATCACATGGAAGCACACCACAATTATATTATGCATGACATGATGATGAGATGACATGATGCATGATGCATGAGACAATGACATGGCAAAGGAGCAAACTCAATTCATTCAAGACATGACACATGGGTCCACATAGGTTACATGGCCATAAAAGGCAGGGGCAACACTTGGGCTGTCACAACTCTCCCACACTACAAGAGGATCTCGACCCGAGATCTAGGGGCGAAAGAACTCTGGATATTCGGAACAGAGAAGATCCATATGTTCCCAAATAGCTTCTTTGTCAGAATGATGAGACCACTTCACCTTGAGAAACTTGATTGATTTGTTGCTAGTCTTATGCTCAGTTTCTTCGAGAATAGCCACTGGATGCTCACGATAAGAGAGGTCTTCTTGGAGATCAATGTCTTGGAGGTCAATGGTATGCTCGGGAGTCTTGAAGCACCTACGGAGCTAAAAGACATGGAAGACATCATGCACATTTGTGAAGTTTTGAGGAAGTTCTAGTTGATATGCAAGTTCACCTCTCTTGCCCACAACTCTAAAAGGACCAACAAAGCGAGGACCTAGCTTCCCTTTAATTCCAAACTGCCGAGTGCCCTTCATGGGAGAGACTCTGAGATAGACTAGATCATCCACTTGAAAGGTGACATCCCGATGTTTGTTATCGTAATAACTCTTCTGTCGGGATTGAGCTGCTTTGAGGTTCTCACGAATGACACAACACATCTCTTCTGCTTCTGTGATCATGTCATTGCCCAAAATTTGACGCTCACCGGTTTCAGACCAGTTAAGCGGGGTACGACACTTCCTGCCATAGAGAATCTCGAAAGGGGCCTTGCCTAAGCTAGCCTGAAAGCTATTGTTGTATGAAAATTCAGCGTATGGAAGGCAGTCTTCCCATTTCATGCCGAACGAAATCACACAGGCTCTGAGCATGTCTTCAAGGATCTGATTGAGTCTCTCAACTTGACCACTTGTCTGCAGATGGAATGTAGTGCTGAAACGGATCTTGGTACCCATAGCAGTCTGGAAGGACTCCCAAAACTTGGAAGTAAAGAGGCTTCCATGGTCAGATGAGATGAGGTGAGGAATACCGTGCAAAGAAACTATCCTTGACGTATACAACTCTGCTAGCTGAGCTGCCAGATAGATTCTTTGACCGGAAGGAAATGAGGAACTTTGGTCAGCTTGTCGATAACCACAAAGATGGCATCGTTGCCTCTCTTGGACTTGGGAGACCCAATGACGAAATACATCTCCACATGATCGAATTTCCACTCTGGGATAGGCAAAGGCTGAAGAAGACCTACTGGACATTGATGTTCCGCCTTCACTCTGTGACAAACATCACACTCATTCACGAACTGAGCAATTTCACGTTTCATGCGAGTCCACCAGAAGGTTTGCTTGAGATCCTGATACATCTTGGAACCGCCTGGATGAATGGATAGAAGAGAATTGTGTGCTTCGACCATGATAACCTTCCCGAGATCACCTTTTGGAACCACCAGACGGTCCTCAAAGAACAAGGTATCCTTGTCATCAACGCGAAAGCACTTATACTTCGGAATGCCCTTGGCCACACCTTTCTTCACTTTCTTCACCATTGCATCAAGAAGTTGAGCTTGGTGAACCTGATCTTCCAGAATCGGAGAGACTTGAAGATTGGCAAGAAATCCTTGCGGAATCATTTGAAGGTTGAGCTTGCGGAAGGCTTCACAAAGCTTGGGTTGAAGAGGCTTCAGGATGAGACTGTTGCAGTACGCCTTTCGGCTAAGCGCGTCTGCAATGACATTTGCTTTTCCAGGAGTATGCTCAATGCTTGGATTGAAGTCCTCAAGCATTTCCACCCAACAAGACTGCCGAAGATTAAGATTGGATTGAGCGAAAATGTACTTCAAGCTCTTGTGATCAGTGTACACCTCAACTGGTCTACCCAACAACAAATGCCTCCAAGTCATCAGAGCATGCACAACTGCCGCCAACTCGAGATCATGAGTGGGGTAGTTCTTCTCGGCAGGCTTCAACTGCCGTGAGGTATAAGCAACTATCTTCTTATCTTGCATGAGAACACCACCAAGACCTTGGAGAGAAGCATCATAGAAAACTTGGAAAGGCTTTGATTGCTCGGGAGGGACAAGAACTGGAGCTGAAGTCAGTCTCTGCTTGAGCGTATTGAATGCCACATCACACTCAGGAGACCAAACATACTTGACATTCTTCTGGAGGAGATTAGACAGAGGCTTAGCAATTTGAGAGAAGTTCTCCACGAATCTTTTGCAATAACTAGCAAGCCCGAGGAAGCTACGAAGTTGCTTCACATTCTGAGGAGGCTCCCACTTCAAGATTGCCTCAACTTTCTCAGGGTGCACTTTAATGCTCTCGGCAGAGATCACATGCCCAAGGTACACCACTTCATTGAGCCAAAACTCACACTTGGAAAACTTGGCATAGAATCGATGCTCTCTTAACTTGCCAAGCACAAGCCGGAGATGCTCTGCATGCTCTTCTTCTATCTCCGAGAACACAAGGATATCATCCAAATAGACCAAGACGAACTCATTCTTGAAAGGAGAGAATATGAAGTTCATCATTCTTGAGAAGGTTGGAGGAGCATTTGCAATACCAAACGACATGGTGATGTACTCATAAGAGCCAAAACTCGTCCTGAAAGCGGTCTTTGGAATATCTTCTTTGCGAATGCGAATCTGATGATAGCCTATGCGAAGATCAAGCTTCGAGAAAACCTTGGCAACTTTCAGTTGTTCAAACAACCCATTGATGTTGGGAAGTGGGTACTTGTTTCTGATTGTCTTCTTGTTCAATGGACGGTAATCGACACAAAGTCGGTCCGTGCCATCCTTCTTCTTGAGAAAAAAAACACCACAACCCCATGGAGAAGAACTTGGTCTGAGCAGACCCAGACGTTCTTGTTCATCTAGCTGCTTCTTCAACTCTTTCAGCTCTTCGGGGCCAAGTTTACAAAGGCGCTTGCAAACCGGTTCATTTCCTGGCTTGAGGTCAATCACGAACTCGACTGGCCGGTGCGGAGGCATTCCTGGAAATTCTTCTGGAAAGACATCTTCATATTCACAAACCACCGGAATTTGAAAAATAGCCGAGATTTCACCCTTCTCATTAAGAGCAAAGAGACAAATTGTGTCATCGTGAGCTGCGAAAATAATCACATCTTCTGAAGGATGAGTCAGCTTGACTTCTTTTGCTTGACAATCAACATAAGCCATGTTCATAGCCAGGAAGTCCATGCCTAGAATGAGATCAATATCGGAATTACCGAGAACAATTGGAGAAGACAGAAAAGAATAATTTCCCATCTTGATAGAAACATCCGGAACTACCAAGCGAGAATTCATCACTTTGCCAGGAGAAACTATTGACAAAGGCTTGGATAAACTAGCAGGACACAAATCATGCATCTTGGTGAACGACCTTGAAATGAATGAATGCGATGCACCAATATCAAACAACACTTTTGCAGGAAAAGAATTAAGTGAGAGATTACCCATGATCACTTGAGAAGAATCCTCTGCCTCTGCTGCGTTCACCATGTTCACCCTTAATGATTTGGGATTATGCTTCACCATTGCATTTCCTGGAGGCCTGACTAGAGGAGGAGGCGGAAGACGCTGCTGGTTGCACTTGTTTGAATAGTGACCCTTGTGACCACGCTTGTGACAAGTAACCTCAGATAGCGGATGAAAGTTGCCTGGAGGAGGAACAAAAGCTTACTTTGGCACCTGGGGTCTTTGCTGATATCCTGGGTTGGGTGGGTGGGAAGAACCACGGCTACCGAACTGCTTCTGCTGTTGAGGACGAAACGGAGGAGGATTAGGAACCCAATACTTCTGCTGCTTAGGGACCATCTGAGAGCTAGAAGAAGAAGAATATGAATCCCTTGAACGCTTCCTTGACTTCTCCGACTTGAGCTGAGTTGCCTCGACCTTCAAAGCCATGTTGTAGAACTGATCAAACTCACGAGGCTCTTGAAGAACCAGACCCGGTAGAAGCTCATCCTTGAGACCACCTCCGAACTGATAGATCATGGACTTGTCATCTCGAACATCTTGCTTAGAATATCGGGCCAAATTCTGGAACTCGATGTTGTACTGATAGACAAACTTGCTTCCCTGCTTCAGGTGCCTGAACTTCTCACACATCTCCTTGACAAAGCTTGTCGAAATGTAATGGGCCCTAAAGTCACGATAGAAATCGTCCCAAGTAACAACACGATCGCCCCTGGAATCCTTGTACTGATGCCACCAATATGCTGCCTGACCCTTGAGCTGGAACGACGCGAATCTGACAAAGTCCTCTGGTCTGACATTGCTCTACTCAAAATGCTTACACATGTCATGGAGACAATCATCAACATCAAAAGGCTGCTCATAACAGGTGAAAGGCTTGGGCTGGTTGGCAAAGAATTGGTTGAGCATCGCAAACTGAGGTTGATTCTGAAAATTCCCTTGAAAGCCTTGCTGACCGTGATCTCTTTCTTGCAACAGCCTGAGCAACATCTGAGTATTCGCATTGGTTGTGGCCATCACATCTTGCCAAGCTTCTGGAGGAGGAGGCGGTGGCGGGGGTGGTGGAACATCAGATTGCTCCCCATCGCGACCCGCACTCATGCGAGTTGTTGGAGCCATCCTGGAGATGGACAATAACATCAGCACCTCATGATAAAATGAATTCACAAGCTGAATCAAATGCTTGAAAGAAATTGAACGAATAACATAACAGCCTTCCTACTGAAAAATTAGTAAGAATGCCTTCTTCGGTTCGCAATAACATCATTAGATATTAGAAGCCACTTTAAATAACACAAAAGTATTGAGCTAACTTCTCGGAACAAATGTATGTGCCCTCATACATCTGAAGAAGATAATCCTAGATAACTACATGAGTTCCCACCTAAGAACTTCCGAAAACTTTCGGGTTATGCAATCCGGTGGGGGGGATACAAGGAGGAAATATCTCACACAACTAGCAAACCTACACCCCAACTGTATCCATCCTTCAACACATAACCAGAGGCTTTCGCAAATCCATCTAACTCAAATCCTCGAAAGCACAACGATACTAACCATGGTGGTACCCCGGACGCCTCCCCAGTACTGGGTGACTCCGACCTTATCTCACCATGACAAGTATTGAAGTAATTCCGAACACTCTCCGTCTTGAGATACTAAGGAAGCTGAATGATAACGATGTGCCAAGAACTCCCTGCTGCTCAACTCCCCGGAAGAAATCAAGTCAGATAGGAGGCACCAAGACAGAACTCCGTCACATCGGTATCATATAGTTTCCAAAATACCCGCATGATCCTAAATTTTTTTGAGCGAGAAGAGGAGTAGAATCAAAATTCCTAAGTCGAATACATCACCAGAGCATAGAAGAGGAGTAAAAAGAAACCTACTCTTCGATATAACTAGACTCAAAATAGTTTTACTAGACTCGACTCGGCCAAGTTCGATCAAGCAAAGGGCTCCTATGGTCGTATGGCTCTGAATACCAACTTCTCACGCCCAAGATGCGCACCTATCCATATTAAGGCACGCAGGCCTCGACGGGGATAGAGGCGCATCTTGCCGTTCGCAAGTACAGTATCATTACATACATTTATGAAGAGAAGAGTATATGAGTTGGCTTACACTCGCCACATGCTAAATTACAATTCCACACAATTTATTCAAAAACATCATACCAAAGGCAGGGTCCGGTTATGGATGAAAACAAACGATAAAATGATGCAATGACACTGGCTTGCTAGCCCCAAAGATCACGACCACATCCACTCTACTCGTCTGGATAAGTGACGTACATCCTGCCACGTTCCTCGTCATACTCCCACTGGAGCTGCGTCACATCATCTGGCACAATCTCATCTGTACCTGCACCTGGATTGTTGTAGTAATCTGTGAGCCACGGGGAGTCAACAATCTCACGCCTGAGTACCGAGACTATTCAAGATTATAGGTTGGATGGGGGATATGTGTTTAGTTTGCAGCAGCACTAAGCATTTATGGTGGCTAATCTTACAAAACATGAAGATAAATATGTGGTCTACGATAAACGACCGAGATCTAGAATGACCTCTAAGGGATCCTGAACACCTACTTACGTCAAACATAACCCCACCGTGTTCTCTCTCGGTTCATGTTCACGAGCAGAGACGGTCACGGTTACTCACACAGTTGGTGCATTTTATTAGAGTTTACTGTAAGTTAACTATGACCGGGTGTTAAACAAATATCCAAGTTGCCACATAACCGCGGGCACGACTTTCCGAAAGTTTTAACCCTGTAGGGGCGCTCCAATTAGTCCATCACAAATTAACCACACTCCACGGGAATAACCTCGACCATGGATCTCGTGATCATCCTAGGCAACTCCAAAGGAATTCCGACACAATGAGATAGCCCGAAGAAAATTAGAGTTCCACACGCAAGCCACTCAAGATAGGTAAAACAAGTCTAGCAAGATCACCCGGTGAGCCAGATCCGCTTCTAGAGTCGTGCGCTATCTATCAACGAGCATCATCCGTCTATGCGAAGTGGACGGTTGCCTGAAAATGTCTCGAGTCGCCTCGAGGTGGCACCACCGACTGCTAGGTGAGTGGACCAACACTCATGCATAGCACTGGCCCGGGGGTTGATTAATTATCCACGGGGTTGCAAAGCCCTATGCAATTTTATTAAGTTGATTAAGCAAATAGTACCAATGTTGGGTCTTGCCAGACAAGTTTTAATCTCAACCGAATAATCAAGGGGGTCCCCATAACAACCCCGAGCATGTTAGGAGTGCAAAGTATGGAAACATAACACCGGTAACAAGAAACCATGGCGGTAAAAGTGGAACAAAACACCGAGCAAAAGGCCAAGCCTTCCACCATACCAAGATATATGTGTGCATTAAATTAAATAGCAGTTAATATTGTGATATGCCAGATATCCATGTTATCACATGGAAATAACCTGCACCTGCAACTAAGAATGCTATAAGAGGGGCTGCGCAGCGGTAACTTAGCCAAACAAGGTTTGCTAGGATGTGGAGGGGTTAAAGGCTATCATGGCAATGTAGGAGGCTTGACCTTCAAGTGGTAGGTAGCGCATATGTAACGATAATAACAAGACATCTAGGAAAGCAAAAATAGTGTCGGGATCCGGGTACGATCATCTTGCCCGTTGGTTCTTTAGAGGGACAAAGAGCAGGGTCATCATAGTGGTACTCTCCTGGATCCTCATACTCAGTTTCAACACTCGCTTCTACCCAAGAGAAACAACAGCAATAAACAACCTACCAAGGAGCAATGCACAAACAAGATGATGCATGATTCATTTGAATAATTTAACATGGCAATCCTGAACTAGTCATGTCTCACATGCAATAGTTTAGTTATTTACAATTCTGGACAAAACCTCATGTTAAGTTATTTAAACATGCATGATCATGGAAAATATGGATGCTTCATGCAAAATTTATACAAATGCATATGTAGAACGTAGGAAACGGAGTTACCGTTCTCACGCTACGCTCACGACAAGTTACGAAGGCAAAACACAAGACAATGAAGTCCATGGGCTATTCCTTGGCATTCCAAGGTAGCCACTGGTTAGGCAATGAAAATCCAACCACAATAGAGTCAAATATCAAAAAATTCCATGGAGCATAGCTCTCACAAGTCACAAAACACTAAAACAAACAATCTGCCACAAAACAGCAACATGGCAACTTACACAACAAATATCTAGAGCTACAGGAAGTCTCCAATCACAAACAAGGGATTTACAGAAACTACATGGCATGCTTATCAAATCATCCAACTACACAAACTGGAAGGGAATCGCATATCAATAAGCATGAAGCTCACAAGTTGGCATGATGAAACAGATTCTAGGGACTTAGAGAAAATAACAGTTTTCTGGAGCCTGAGTTAAGCTGATAGCAAGTTGACAGCAGAAACTAATGGTTACAGAGACCACTTCATGGCATGAAAATTTACATGATGATAGAGGGAAACATCTACTTCAAAACACTTGCGCTGAGCTTGAGCCAATTCTCAACATATTACTTGGTAGCATCCACTCTTCATGACATAAAAATATTAACAGATTCTCAGACTAAGAAATATTTAGCATGTTTGAAAACAACAACATTTTAGTAGCCACATTGGAGCATGGTTCCCACATATATGCAAGTTTAACATGAATAAAATAAATACTATGTCATTCTACTCGTCAAAGGCTACCATTTTCATGTTGACACAATTATCATAGCATGCATGAATTAATTCTAACTAAAATGACAAAATGGCACTTTGAGACAAAATGACATTTTTACAAACTTGCTCAAATGACCAAAGAAGTTACACCAATGAATTCCTTGGGTGATTCTACCACAAAATCATGTATCACACTCATATGTTTGTATGGAGCATCATGGCAAAATACTAGGTGGAAAAAATCCATCAATTCTTATAAGTGAAAACTTACTAAAAATGACCATGCCATATATGTTCATATCCAGATATGGAAATATACCAGAAATAGTAATAATCATATATATCACAACAAAACACAAAACAAAACACAATAAATAAATAAAAGAAAACAACTAATAAGAGGAGGACCCACATGGCATACTCACCAGGGTCCCCTAACGGATGACAAGTGGGGCCTGGGCCCACTTGTCACACACACACAACCCCACATACACACATACACACATGCTACACATGCCACACCCACGCACACACACACTGGATGAGCCCAGACACACTAGATCCACACAGACACTCATACATGCGCGGCCACACCAGATCCGGGCACAGCCACACGGGATCCGCACACACAACACCGGATCCGGCAATCATGAAAAGAACAAAAGGGTGGAGCTAGGATTCGATCTCGTGACCTGTTGGTCGTCCCCCGAGCGTGCTACCACTACGCTATGGCGCGACAACTGACCAAGGGGAGGCCTTGGCCCTCTACTACTATCAGTCCATGAGATCTCTGACGAAATTGAAATTACACTACACCAGCGATAGCGGCACGATGGCGACGATTCCGGCGACTACGGGTCCTCTCCCACGGCACGGACTGGCAGAGGAGAAACGGGGAACTACGGGGAATCC
Organism: Hordeum marinum; assembly: GCA_022496015.1. Taxonomy (NCBI): domain Eukaryota; kingdom Viridiplantae; phylum Streptophyta; class Magnoliopsida; order Poales; family Poaceae; genus Hordeum; species Hordeum marinum. Next base: position 150,751,874 of record CM039674.1, read on the forward strand.
ATTCCCGCACCACACGACGGCTAGACGCGGCGGCAAGGAGGCGCTCGAGGTCGAGCTTCCGCTCGGCTCAGGGCACGACAACAACAAACGCAACAACGACGAGCGCGAGCCTACGCGAGGGGGGGGGAAAGGCTGCTGCGACGAGCGGCTCACCTAGTGCCTGAGCGGAGACGCGGGGACGCGGGCGACGGCAAGGAAGGAGAAGAAGAAGACGACCGGCGACGGGCTTCTCTGCTTGCGGACGACGGCAACGGCGAGGTGGCTCTACGGGGGTGCTCCTCACCCCCTAGCACCTGGAACGGAACACGGACGACACCCGCGTGCTCCACGCCATCTCTGCCGGCGACGAGGAGGCCACCAGAGGCGACGGCGACGACGCGAAGCACCGGCGCTGCACTCGACTGAACCTCTCCTCTCTGAATTTCTTACCTGATAGGGGAGAAAAGGAGAAGGGAGAGGAGGAAGGAGAGGGAGATGGGAGCAGCGGCGGCTGGAGGGGAAAGAGTAACCCTAGGCGGAGGCGCACGTACGTCGAGGGGGTTTAAAAGCCCCGGAGCAGACGGCGACGGACGGCGCAAGGTCACGGTGGAGCAGCTCTCTCTTTGCTTTCCTAAACCTCACAGAAAGGGGGACATACGGGAGCAGGTTTCCGCTAGGGCTGGCTGGGCCGCGCGGGGGAAGGCTGCTTGGTCCGGGGAAAGGCCTAGTGCCCTCTCTCTCGCGCGCGCAGAAAATAAAACAGAGGGAGTTTTCCTTTTTTTTAAATAACAGCACACAAGAACAAAATCCCAGGTGAAAAAAAGGATTTTTGACCAAACAAAAAATACTTTGACACAAAAGCAATAATGCCCTATTTAAATAAAACACCAAGATGATTTTAATAGCAAGTAAATTAAATACTTTATAAACCACAACCCCTGTTTAATTCAAAACCCCATGAACATAAAGCTCCAACACAAAGAGAGAAACTCACATGAACTTAAAATTATATTATCCACCACATAAACATTTTTAATAGATTTATTTAGCAAGTTAATTCTGTTGAAGAAATACAAAAGGAATAAAAGCCGAGGTTTAGTTTTGAAATAAGGGAGAGGGGAGGAGTTGTAGCCCACACATGCACACATCATAAACACCAAGATCCACTAACACCTCACAACAAGATCACATGGAAGCACACCACAATTATATTATGCATGACATGATGATGAGATGACATGATGCATGATGCATGAGACAATGACATGGAAAAGGAGCAAACTCAATTCATTCAACACGAAAAGGTTACATGGCCATAAAAGGCAGGGGCAGCACTTGGGCTATCACAGTTTCTGAGCGGGTGCTTGAGGGCCAGATTTCTGGGATGGCTCAGAAGACCATGTGCTGGACCGTGTCGGTTTTCTAGGCGGCATCAGTCATTCGTGAGCTGTGGAGTCCGGCTGGACTTCATGTTGGGCTGATCTCCAAGCGCCGGACCTCCGAGACCAATCGGTCGTCCGAGAGCTAGAACTTGTCCTCGATTCCTTCCTTGTCCTTCCAAGCTTGACGTCCTTCTCCCGAGTACCTTAGTACACATAGCACTTCCATCTGAGGTAGCGACCATGTCTCGAGTGGGTCAAACGGAGGTTGAGCAAGGAGTGATGTCACCTAGTTTTTGATGGCACGTGCACGGGCTTTCGTCATGGGTCCTCTTGTGGCTTGCGATGTTGGAGAAGGGTTCATGGTGGTGATCATGGGATGCTCCGCATCATCCCACCCCTTGGGTATGAACCGTCCTTGGATCAAGATCTTCATCACCATGGAAGGGGGATAAGTCCATGATGTTGAATGTGTCGCTCACATTGCATTTGTCGCGAGGGATGTCTATCTTGTAGGCATTGTTGTTGTAGCATGCCAACACTTTGAAGGGTCCATCGGCGCGAGGGAGCATCTTGGACTTGCGTTCGGTGGGAAACGACCCTTGGGAAGGTGCACCCATACAAGATCACCGGGCTTGAACACCATGGGGTGTTTGTTGCTGTTGCTTTTGGTGGTGATGCGTTCCACTTGGCGCTCGATGGTGTTCCTTGTGTCTTTGTGCATATTCTTGATGTAGCTTTCCCTTGCACTTGCATCCATGTTGACACACTCTTGGAGTGGTAGAGGAAGGATGTCCAATGGGGACAATGGGTTGAATCCATAGACCACCTCGAAAGGAGACTTGTTGGTGACAAAGTGTCATGCTCAATTGTAGGCGTACTCGGTGATGGGGAGGCAAAATCTTCCCACTCCTTGATGTTCTTCTTGATCAACACGCAGAGGAGAGTTCCAAGCGTACGGTTCATCACCTCCATTTGGCCATCGGTTTGTGGGTGGTACGCCAAAGATAATAGTAGCTTGATGCCGAGCTTGGCGCAAAGGTTCTTCCAAAAGTAGCTCAAGAACTTGACGTCGCGATCCGAGACAATGGTCTTGGGTACTCCATGTAGGCGTAAGATATCCCTACAAAAGAGATTGGCAGTATGTGAAGCATCATCTATCTTGTGGCAAGGAATGAAATTAGCCATTTTGGAAAAACGATCCACAACAACAAAAACGGAATCATGGCCATTCTTCATGGTAAAACAAGCACAAAATCCATGCTAATATCTTCCCAAGGTTGAAACGGTATAGGAAGAGGCATGTAAAGGCCATGGGATTGAGCTTTTGACTTAGCTTTGCAGCATGTAGAGCATCGGTTGGTGAAGCGTGCGACATCACGAAGCATATTAGGCCAATATAACTTGTCGGAAAGGGTGGCATATGTCTTGTCGCGTCCAAAGTGACCCATAAGTCCTCCGCCGTGAGCCTCTTGCAAAAGCAACAAACAAAGAGAAGACTTGGGGATGCAAAGTTTGTTAGCACACATAAGATAGCCATCTTTCATATAGTAGTTTTCCCAACAAGGATTCACTTGACAATTGGCATATGGAATAGCAAAAGAAACATCATGCTCATACAAATCTTTTATGTGCTCAAAACCGATAACATTCAATTCAAGTTGAGTAATGAGCATGCATTTGCGGGAAAGAGCACCCGCCACAACATTTTCTTTGCCCTTAATGTATTTGATGACATAAGGGAAAGACTCAATAAATTCACTCCATTTAGCATGTCATTTGTTCAACTTAGTTTGACCCTTTAGGTACTTGAGATTTTCATGATCGGCATGTATGACAAATTCATGCGGTCGCAAATAATGTTCTCAAGCTTGTAAGACTCTCACCAATGCATACAATTCTTTGCCATAGATAGGATAATTGAGTTGAGCGACGGAAAGTTTCTCACTAAAATACGCGATTGGGCACTTTTCTTGCATAAGCACACGACCTATGCCATTACCACTATCGTCACAATGCACTTCAAAAGTTTTGTCAAAGTTAGGCAAGGCAAGCAAAGGTGCGTGAGTGAGAAAATTCTTAAGTTCATGGAAAGCAGTGTCCTGGGATGGTCCCCAAACAAAAGGTGCATTTTTCTTGCTCAAAGCGTGTAGAGGAGTGGCAATGGTGCTAAAGTCCTTGACAAACCGATAGTAGAAACCGGCTAGCCCTAAGAAACTATGCACTTGTTGCAAATTGGTGGGTGTGGGCCAATTTTTAATTGGTTCAATCTTAGTTTCATCAACATGGACACCCTTAGAGGAAACCACAAATCCTAGGAAAACAACTTTGTCAACACCAAAAATGCATTTTTCCATGTTTGCATAAAGTTTTTCTTTACGGAGAGTTTGTAAAACGTCCCTAACATGAGTGGCATGTTGTTCGAGAGAGTTGCTAAAAACAAGGATGTCATCAAAGTAGACCACAACACAATATCCAATATAGGGGCGCAAAACATGATGCATCATACGCATGAACGTACCCGGTGCTTCGGATACACCCATGGGCATCACTAACCATTCATAGAGACCAAATTTAGTTTTGAAAGCCATTTTCCACTCACCACCCTCTTGTATGCGAATTTGGTAGTAACCACTTTCTATTTTGGAAAATATAGTGGCACCACTAAGTTCATCTAGCATGTCATCTAAGCGTGGGACAGGGTGACGGTAGCGAATGGTGATAGCATTTATAGGTCAGCAATCGGAACACATGCACATACTACCATCTTGTTTAGGCACTAGCATCACGGGAACCGCACAAGGACTCAAGCTCTCACCACTACTGGAATCAGGATCTTTGCCGTCTGCCAACTCTTTACCGTCTGCTAGCTGACGGCAAAGAAGATCTTTGCCATGAGCTTCAATAAAACCGACGACAAACAAAGAGCTGACGGCAAAGATATCATTGTCGTCAGCCATCTCTTTGCCGCGTGCTAGCAGACGGCAAAGAGGAAGGGTGGCCCATAACGAGAACTAGCTAACGGCCACTCTCTTTGCCGTCTGCTAGCAGACGACAAAGAGAGTGGCCATCTAATGACCATTTCCCGTGGCCCCACCCCACTAACTAAGGCTCTTTGTTGTCTGCTAGCAGACGGCAAAGAGCCTTAGTATACCTGTCAGCGCACACCACCCCTCTCTCTCTCTCCCCTCCCCGCACCCCTATTCCCTCGTGCCCGAGCCGCCACCACCCCCCATCCCACCAGCCGCTGCCTCCCTCCCCCCCGTGCCACCAGCCGCCCCGCCCCCGCCCCTGCAGCCGGCTGACGGCCACCCCCGCCCCTGTAGCCGGCCGCCCCCGCCCCTGCCGCCGTTCACCCCCTCCCCTGCCACCCCTTCCGCTGGTCGGCCCTTCCCCTGCCGCCGCCCAAGGTACTTCTCTTCTCTGCCCTCTTTTTTTAAGGTTTAGGTTTAATTTAGATGTAGTTTAATTAGATTTAGTTTAGTTTTAGTTTTTAGTTTAGGTTTAGTTTAGGTTTAGGTTTAGTTTAGGTTAAGGAGAAGAAGAAGAAGAGGAGGAGAAGAAGAAGAAAAAGAAGAAAAAGAAGAAGAAGAAGAAGAAGAAGAAGAAGAAGAAGAAAAAGAGGAGAAGAGGAGAAGAAGAAGAGGAAAAAGGAAAAGAAGGAAGAAGAGGAAAAAGGAAAAGAAGGAAGAAGAGGAAGAAGAAGAGGAAGAGGATGAGGAGAAGAGGATGAGGAGAAGAGAAGAAGAAGAAGGAGGAGGAGAAGAAGAAGAAGGACGCCACCGACCCCCGACCCCTGACCCCCAACCACCGACGCCATCGCCCCTCGACCATCGACACCATCGACACCAGCGACCCCTGACCACCGACGCCATCGACCCCCGACCACCAACGCCACCGACCCCCGACTCCACTGACCCTTGATCACCGACCCTCGACCCTCGACGCCACCGACCCCCGACGCCCTAGAACCCCGACCCCCTGGACCCCTGACCCCCAATCACCGACGCCATCGCCCCCCGACTACCGACACCACCAACCCTCGACCACCGACGTCATCGACCCCGACCACCAACGCCACCGACCGCCGACTCCACTGACCCCTGATGCCACTATCTCCCGATGCCACTGACCCCCGACGCCCGACACCTATTCTGCCTCCTTTTGACCAAAAAGGTGCTCTTCGGCCTTCGTGAGGCCGAGGAGGTCATAGTTTTGTAAATTGTGAGCTAGGTCACATATTTTCCTATTTTCTTATAAAAAACATCATATTTTGTGTTGATCGGGTGAATTTCAATGTGCAGTTGTTCGACGACCTCCCCATGCATTTGACGAGCTCCCCTGCTGCGTTCGTTTGTGAGCACAAATGACATCTTCTTCCCCGGCACCCTTAATTTTTTTTGCTCTATTTCGGTCTTCGTGCCGATGAAATTTGCTAGCTATAGGTGTCTTCAATCATCAGTATGCGTGACCACTATGCGTCTCCCGTTTGAAAGGGTTACATCTATAAATATGCATTCATTAGCATATTTATAACCGTGATTCTTTCGAATTGTCCAACATTATCCATGGACAGCCCGAGTATGTGTAGATTGGGTTCGTTTTCCCATATGCTCTGCTCCAGATCCGATGCAGAATTTTGTCAGTGCCTCCCTGTTGTTCTCCGGGTACACATCCTCTCTGCTTATTGTTGAGACGTGTATCACGAGAACATCGGGGAGGTGCTGTCGAAATTGGATCCCTAATCCGGAGCGGAGCATGGGAAAACGAACCCAATCTACACATACTCGGGTGGGATTAGGTCTTTACCTACTAGCGTCTAGGTTGCATCGACGTAATAAAACTGACAAACTCTATTAACTGATGAATACGGTTTGCTGAATTATGTATATATTTTGTGTGTGTCCAGTAGCTAGGATAGATGAGTGATCGTGGGTGGATGTACACCGGTCACACTAGTTAGAAATACATGACCCGTGAATGGATAACAAAAACCAAGGAGTTTGTGAGAGTCGCATTTGCAAATGGACAGAAAGCAACCTGGTGCCCTTGTGTCAATTGCGACAACTTTAAGAAGAAGTCAGAGTTTGAAATGATCAAATACCTATAGAAGTGGGGTTTTACGCCTAATTATACGGTCTGGACATTTCATGGTGAGTCTGCCCAACGTGCCAGAGCTAAGGTGGTTCGTCGTCGCACCGACGAGCATGGTACCGGGATCGAAGACATGGTGCAAGACTTTGATGATGCTCGGGATTCGAACGATGAGATGGAGGAATCTGCAAAGGCCTTTTATGAAATGTTGGAGTCTTCAAAATGTCCTCTCCACGAGCACACTGAGCTTTGTCAACTAGATGCCATCACGCAAGTAATAGCTCTGAAGGCTCAGTTCAACCTGGGCAGAGAATGCTACGACACGATAATGACAATATTTGGACGCTTTCTACCCAAAGGCCATGTATTGCCAGCAAAGCTGTACCAGTCGGACAAAATCCTACGTGCGCTTAAGATGCCCTATGAGAAGATAGATGCGTGTGATAATGGATGTGCCTTATTTAGGCTTGAGTATGTGGGCTTGAACTATTGCCCCATTTGCAATGCTTCCAGGTATGTTCTGGTAGACAACAGTACGGGTGAGAAGAGTCAGACCAAAATCCCCATTAATGTTCTTCGGTATTTACCAATCATACCAAGACTTCAACGTCTTTTCATGGTCGAAGAGACAACTAGACAGATGACGTGACATAAATTGGACAAAAGAACAGAACTAGATGTAGATGGGAATCCGATGTTGGGACACACTTAAGACACTTTTGTGTGGAAGCACTTCGATGCATTACATAAGGATAAAGCGACAGATCCAAGGCATCCTCGAGTTGCCATCAACACGGATGGGTTCAATGTGTATGGTATGACGGCAGCACAATACAGTTGTTGGCTTGTATTTGTCATTCCACTCAATCTCCCCCCGGGGAGATTATGAAAAGAAAGAACATTTTCCCGATGTTGATAATTCTAGGGCCCAAATATCCAAGGAAGAATATGAATGTGTACATGCAGCCGCTTAAGGATGAATTGCAAGAAGCCTGAGATAATGGGATCAAGACATACGCCGCCGCTACCAAAAAGAACCTCAAAATGCATGTGTGGTACATGTACCCGTCGCATGACTTGCCGACGTATGCGCTATTCGTTGGCTGGTGTGTGCATGGAAGATTTCCGTGCCCCACATGCAAGGCAGCTCTTGAGTTCCGTTAGCTGCAGGCGGGTCACAAGTTTTCTTGCTTCGACATGCATAGACAGTTCCTGGATCCTGACCATAAGTTCAGAAAAGACAAGAAGAATTTCATCAAAGGTAGACTTGTCAAAAAACTGCACCACCTGTGTTGACAGGCCAATAGATCCTAGATTAGATAAACGCTCTTGAGCCGGATCCAGATCATCCAGGGTATTTGAAAGGGTATAATACGGAACACGCCTGGACTCACAAGATATGTTTGTGGGATCTGCCTTACTTTAAAGACCTCCTTTGCCCACACAACATCGATGTGATGCACATTGAAAAGAATATCGCGAAGGCCCTTTTTGGTACATTGTTCGGCATAGAGGGGAAGTCTAAGGATAATCCTAAGGCTAGAGTCGATCAGGAGGCTCTATGTGATAGACCGTTACAAACCATTTGACAACCGAAAGGAAAGAAGAACTAAAGGAAGCCAAAGGCATGGTTCAATCTTGGAAGGCCAGCTATGAGGGAAATGATCTTGTGGGTGAAAATGCAGTTGATTTTCCCCGATGGGTATGCAACGAATCTAAAGAGGGAAGCGAGTCTTAACAAATTGAAAATATTTGGTCTCAAGAGTCATGATTGGCACATATGGCTTGAGCGGGTAATGTCGGTGATGTTGCGTGGCTTTATCCCTAAGGATGAATGGCTAGTACTGGCAGAGCTGAGCTATTTCTTCTGTGCTCTTTGTGTGAAAGAACTATCGCCTGACGTGCTAGACAAACTGGAAGAGTTGACGTCGGAGTTGATCTGCAAGTTAGAAAAGATCTTTCCACTGGGCTTCTTTAATCCAATGCAGCATTTGATTTTGCATCTCCCGACCGAGGCAAGATTGGGGGGCCCGTGCAAAATCATTGGTGCTTTGCAACTAAGAGGATGCAGAAGATGCTTCGAGCAAAATGTAAAAATAAACATAGAGTTGAAGCATCGATGGCCAAGGCATTCATTACTGAGGAGGCGGCAAACTTCGTGGCAGCACACTACAAAGCCAAGAATCATCATTTGCATAATCCGAAGCCTCGGTACAATGATGGCGACCGTGAAAAAGGTCGATCCAACCTCATCCTATTCAAAGGGAAGCTCGCACCAGCCGGTGCTTCAAAAGCAATAGCATTGGATGTCGAAGAATGGCGGACCATTTTGTTGTATATCTTCAACAACCTAACAGAAGTGCGGCCGTACATCGAGTAAGTTCTCGGTACATTGTTTCATAACTTCTAATTCCTTTGAAATGCTCTTATTCCTGGATATGTGATACAGTCGATACGTCACCAAATTCTCGGATGGAGCGGTGATCCAAAAGGATTCCATCGAAGAGTATGAGCTTTTGGCAAAGCATGGAGGCGGCTATCCCGATTTCATCTCTTGGTTCAAGCAAACGGTAATTTCTATTAATTAGACGATTTCATTTCTTCGCCTAGTTTGCGGCTAATGCAACAATCCTTTCGTATTAAACTTGTAGGCTAATGCAGATTCTATGGTCTCCGAATTGAGACAAGTCGCTAATGGTTTTGACTATAAGGTCCGTTCATTTGACAAATACGACATCAACGAGTATAGCTTTTGTACTTTTGGCAAAGAGCTATCTATGGCCGACCGAAAGTCTACAAATTGTTGTGTCTCCGCTGTCGACGAAGGAGGGTCGAGTATTATGGAAGAGTTGAAGCAATTTATGAACTTACATTCTTTGGTGAAAATCCACCAAACGTCGTAGTCTTCAAATGTTATTGGTTCCAGCCGAAGGAGACTAGAAGGACTCATGAACATATAGGGCTAGTCGAAATCAAACAAAGCACCCATTTAGATGTTCCCGATGTCTATATTACGACTCAACAGGCAACCCAAGTTTTCTATCTACCGTGGGCCTGCCAAATGGATCCAAATTTGAAAGGTTGGGATGTCGTTTATGATGTGTCGCCACATTTTAGACCACCTCCCCTCAATGAAGATGATTATGAACCTCACATTAACCTAGACACATATGAAGGAGAATTCTTCCAAGAAACACGTGTTTCCAAAAAACGTTTCAAGAACTGCTCTACTTCACCCCAGAACATTGAGGTCGACAGCGACAGTGAATCCGACTTCACCCCTGAGCCGGAACAAGAAGAGATGGAAGAAGAAGAGGTTACTGCTGCGGATGACTTGTCAATGCTTGACCGATTACATAGAGGCCTTCCACATGTTGATGCATTTATTGATGATGCTGATGAGCACGTCCTTACTGATAGTGATGATGATTATGCATTTATTGATCCCGGAGCATATATAGACGATGAAGATTAATATTAGTAATGTGAGGTATTCAATTATTATTATGTACATATATATTATTAATTAGTCCATGTTATTAGGTATTCAATTTTTTTATGTTGAACTAATTTCGTTCACTCTTTGTCATTGTAGGTGTTGACAGATGGTGGGCTCGGGTCGAGAGCGCCATGAGCCTCCTTCCTCGGCGCGTGGTGAGAGGGGTGCTATTATTCCACCCCAGCAACTCTGGAGAGCGCTGGTACATAGTATGCAGACACCGACGGGTGCTTCTTCTTCGACTGGGAGAGGTCGGGGAAGATGAAGAGAGGTGCTAGAAGTAGGAAGGCTGCTGCGCCTTCCTTGCCGCCACCCCCAGTTGATTCTCCTGACCACAGGAGTGCTCTGTCTCAGGTGGACCCGTCTGACTTGAACCCGTCTCGGACTCCGGTCGCCGAGCCTCGAGTCGACGAGCCTCGGGTCACCGAGCCTTCGTCCTAGGAGACTCCGGTCCTAGAGTCTTCGTCCCAATAGACTCGGGTCCCAGAGTCTTCGTCCCATGTGATTCCGGAGGCTAGTGGCCATGCTGATGGTGGCGAGGACAACTTGTCTGAGGACACCTATAGCAAGGGCGAGCTGGTTGAGGAGGGCAAGAAGGTCTACTAGTGTGGTTGTACAAAGGTCCCGCCTGTGCCGACGACCCGCGATCGAGGTGGTTGATTGAGCCTAATGCGGAGAACTAAGTGCATTTACTCTTTTTTAACCTTTTGTCTTCATGTTTCTTCAAATTAATATCTAATGTGTTGGACTTGTCATACTGGAAGGGTTGGAAACACGAGCGTGGTGTCCGCAGGCCCAACCAGGTCCTTGGTGTGCCTCTCCGGCACCACTTCCCGGGGAAGGTCCAGTTGCACGGTGAGGGTGAGGTTCCACAGGTAGCATTGACCTAGGAGTTGTACATGGCTGCCCCGGCCCCGTCGGAGGAGATGGTCGACGGTGTCTTGTGCGAGACAGTGGCTGACATTGTGATCCATTGCTTTTGGGAAATTTCTCCTTTACAGAATTAAAAATCAACAACACCTAGTGATTGTACTAATTAGTGTTGTCTTGTTTGATTGCAGACCTTCTACAGGTGTCTTGAGGAACACGAGGCAGAAGCGGCTGTTATTCTCGAAGCTGAGTGCAAGCGCCTACTTCAGAAATTACGGCACGAGGCTTGGGTGCAGGCTATTCGAGACTACTACCCCTCGACTAACATTAAGAGGGCCAAGAAGAAGTGCTGCAAAAATTATCTCAGTAAGGAGAAGTTAATTAAGGTAATTATCTATTCTTAAGGCCTTGTACTTAGTTTCCTTGACTTGATTCGTAGGCGTAGCGCTGAAATTTCTCTTGTCTAACTTAGGTGCCCCCGATATGGTGTGCGTATAGGATGGACTGTTGGGAGGCATTGGTGGATGAGTGGCCCTCTCCCGAATGGCTAGCCGAACACAACAAGGCCAAGGATAAGCGTGCCCAAATGAGAGGTGTGCCACACCATCAAGGGAGCTCCAACATGTTTGAGTACGGGGATCACTGGGTATGTGGTTTGCTTCATGATTCATGCAATTTCATTCTTCATGCTAGCTTGAGCCCTTAACTAATATTTTGTTCCTCTCTTTTAGGCGCGAGAAAACAAGAAGGAGGTGGCACCTCTGTTCGACCTCTATGCCATGGCCCATACTGCCTCATACACGAAGGCCAACGAATTCTCGGAGGATGACCTCAATCATCCAGAGAGCTTCAGCAACATCTCCTCCCATAACAAGCTCGTGAGGTACAGAGATGAGGGGAAGGTGAGGAAAGGGGAGGACTTCAACCCGAGCCAGAGTCCTTTTGATCCAAAGCTCGTGATTATATCTGGTGGCGGGAGGCCCCATGGCTCGATAGCCATTGGTGATGGACTGATACATTGTCCTAGAACTCTCCCGGAGATCAAGAAGCCCCAGACGAGCTCTGATCCTGAGATAAGGCCTCGTCCACAGCCAATGGAGCTCACCATTGAGGCTAGGGCCCAGGAGCTTCTGGCGGAGGCAAACAGGCAGGCGACACAGAGGGAGAGGGACATGAAGGAGAGGACGGCTAGTCTATTGGAGGAGGAGAGGAACCGGAACGACACGCCTCACCGGGCCCTATACGAGCTCCTCGTGGTAAGTTTCTCCTACATATTAGCCAAATCATGCACGTAATGTTCGTTTCATCACTAACTAATATGAATGACTCGTGAAAACAAAATGCGCAAACCGTGTGCCAGAACAATGGTCAGACCCCTCCTTCAATGCCCCATATTGCAATAGCACCCACGGTGAGTTTCATTTGAATGGTCATTGGTTACTAGTATTCACATTTGAGTTGCATCATGCTAAGGAGACATTGCAAATGATCTTTGGTGCAGCGTGCCTCCCGACAAGCATCGATCACTACTTGAATCAGACAATTTGCCGTCTGCCAGCTTTTTGCCGTCCGCTGGCGGATGGCAAAGAGGCTCTTTACCGTCTGTCTTTCCAAAGCAGACGGCAAAGAACCAGCTGATGGCAAAGAGGGTCTTTGCCATCTGCACTTCTTTGCCGTCTGCTGGCAGACGGCAAAGAGTTCTTTGTCGTATGCTAGCGGACGACAAAGACCAAAGTGGGCCCCACTGGGCACGACACTGGCTAGGTCAAGCTCTTTGCCATCTGCCACTTCTTTGCCGTCTGCTGGCAGACGACAAAGATTTCTTTGCCGTCTGCTAGCGGACGACAAAGAGGTGAGGAGGGCCCACAATGTCACGGCGGGGGCGGACTAACGGTTACCCTCTTTGCCGTCTGCCAGCGGACGGCAAAGAAATGAACTTAACTTTCGGCCCCGCCCCCGCGACTCTCTCTCTCTCTCACATCTCTCTCTCCCTCTCTCTCTCTCAGCGCCGCCGCCCCATCCTCCCGCCGCCGCCCCCTCCCCGCAGCCCTCCTCCATCACCGCCCCTCCCCGTGGCCCTTCTCCACCACCGCCGGAGCCAGGCCGCGGCGCCGCCCGCCCCCTCCCCGCGGCCCTCCTCGACCACCTCGGCCCCGTAGCCCCCGTCGCCCCCTGCCCTGCCGCTCCGTCGCGTCAGGTCGCCGGTGAGCAGGCACCCCCGACGACCCAGCTCTGCCCCTCCCCCTCCGCCACCCCGTGCCGCCGCCTCGACCCCCCTCCGGTGAGCTCCACCCTCCCCCCTTTTATGTTTTTTCTATTTTTATTAGTTCATATTAGTTAGTTTATATTAGTTAGTTATTAGTTCATATTAGTTAGTATATATTAGGTAGAAAAAACTTAGATAGAAAAGAAGAAAAGAAGAAGAAGAAAAGGAAAAATAAAAAGGAAAAGAACAAAAAATAATAGTAATAAGAAGAAACAGAAGAAGAGGAGGAGGAGAAGAAAAAAGAAGAAGAAGAAGAAGAAGAAGAAGAAGAAGAAGAAGAAGAAGAAAAGAGGAGAGGAGGAGAAGAAGACGAGGAAAAAAGGAAAGGAAGAAGAAGAAGAGGAGGAGGAGGAGGAGAAAAAAGAAGAAGAAGAAGAAGAAGAAGAAGAAAAAAGAGGAGAGGAGGAGAAGAAGAAGAAGAAAAAGGAAAGGAGGAAGAAGAAGAAGAAGAAGGAAAAAGGAAGAAAATGAAGAAAAGGAAGAAGAGGAAGAAGAGGAAAAAAAGAGAGGAAAAACCCTGACCCCGACCCCGACCCGACATCCCGACCCCGACCCCGACCCGACACCCCCACCCCGACACGGCATCCCTGACACCCCGACCCCGACACGGCACCCCCGACACCCCAACCCCGACACGGCATCCCCGACACCCCGACCCCGACACGACACCCCCGACACCCCGACCCCAACACGGCACCCCCGACACCCCGACCCTGACACGACACCCCCTACACCCCGAACCCGACATGACACCCCGACACCCTGACATGGTACCCCCGACCACGACACAGCACCCCGACCCCGACACGACACCCCCGACACCCCGACGACACAACAACCCTACCCCAACAGGACTTCCCGGACACCCCGACCCCGACACGACACCCCGACACCCCAACCCCGACACGGCACCCCCGACACCCTGACCCCGACACGACACCCCCTACACCCCGACCCCGACACGACACCCCGGCACCCCGACACGGCACCCCCGACCATGCCACAGCACCCCGACCCCGACACGACACCCCCGACACCCGACCCCGACACGGCACCCCCGACACCCCGGACAAAGGTCATATATTTGTGAATTATGAGTTAGGTCATATATTTTCCGATTTTGTTATACAAAACATCATATTTATGTTGATGAGGTGGATTTAAATGTTGTGCATCGGTATAATGCGTGTGTGACTTTCGATCTGTCGTTGCTCCTTGTGTGACTTTCATGTGTGTTCTTGATGAAGGAATCCCGACTGTTGTCGTGGGGGGTGCCTCATCATTCTTCTCTTCTTTGCGATATACTCGTTGATATATTGCGCAAGAAGAGAAGAGGTGGGTCGTCCATCACCGGCGGTCAAACTATTACTGTGAGAGAGTGCTCACCAACATATATACACCACCATATCAGTGTGAGAGAGAGCGCACCAACACACCATGAGATATGAGAGATACTTAAGGAAAGCCTCGACGAACCGAAAGTCACACACGCATTATACCGATGTACATCCACCCACGATGTAATACCAATTACTATTTTGTACATATATATTATTAATTAGTTCAGGTTATTAGGTATTCATTTTTTTTATGTTGAACGAATTTCGTTCACTCTTTGTCATTGCAGGTGTTGACAGATGGTGGGCGGGGGTCGAGAGGGCTCTGAGCCTCCTTCCTCGGCGCGTGCTGGGAGGGGTGCTATTATTCCACCCCAGCAACTCCGGAGAGCGCTGGTACATAGCATGCAGACACCGGAGGGCGCTTCTTCTTCTACCGAGAGAGGTCGGGGGAAGCCGAAGAGAGGTGCTAGAGGTAGGAAGGCTGCCGCGCCTTCCTCACCGCCACCCCCAGCTGATTCTCCCGACCACAGGAGTGCTCCGTCTTAGGTGGACCCGTCTGACTTGGACCCATCTCAGACTCCGGTCCACGAGCCTCGGGTCCACGAGCCTCGGGTCACCGAGCCTTCGTCCCAGGAGACTGTGGTCCCAGAGTCTTCGTCCCACGTGACTCCGGAGGCTAGAGGCCATGCTGATGGTGGCGAGGACAATTACTTGTCTGAGGACACCTATATCAAGGGCGAGCTGGTTGAGGAGGGCAAGAAGGTCTACCAACGTGGTTGTACAAAGCTGCCTCCCGTGCCGACGACTCGCGAGCATAGGTGGTTGATTGCTCCTAATGCGGAGAAGTAAGTGCATTTACTCTTTTTTTAACCTTTTGCCTTCATGTTTCTTCAAATTAATATCTAATGTGTTGGCCTTGTCATACTGCAGGGGTTCGAAATACGAGCGTGGTGTCCACAGGCCCAACCAGGTCCTTGGTGTGCTTCTCTAGCACCACTTCCCGGGGAAGGTCCAGTTGCCCGGTGAGGGTGAGGCTCGACAGGTAGCACTGACCTGGGAGCTGTACAAGGCTGCCCCGGCCCCGCCGGAGGAGATGGTCGACAGCGTCTTGTGCGAGACGGTGGCTGACATTGTGATCCGTCGCTTTTGGGTAATTTCTCCTTTACAGAATTGAAAATAGACAATAACTAGTGATTGTACTAATTAGTGTCTAATGTGTTGTCTTGTTTGATTACAGACCTTCTACAGGTGTCTTGAGGAAGACGAGGCGAGAGCGGCTATTGTTCTCGAAGCCGAGTGCAAGCGCCTACTTCAGAACTTACGACACGAGGCTCGGGTGCAGGCTATTCGAGACTACTACGCCTCGAGTAAGATTAAGAGGGCCAAGAAGAAGTGCCGCAAAAATTATCTGAGTAAGGAGAAGTTTATTAAGGTAATTATCTATTCTTAAGGCCTTGTACTTCATTTCTTTGATTTGATTCGTAGGCTTAGCGCTGAAATTTCTCTTGTCTAACTTAGGTGCCCCCGAGATGGTGTGCGGACAGGATGGACTGTTGGGAGGCATTGGTGGATGAGTGGTGCTCTCCTGAATGGCTAGCCGAACACAACAAGGCCAAGGAGAAGCGTGCCCAAATGAGAGGTGTGCCACACCATCAAGGGAGCTCGAACCTGTTTGAGTACGGGGATAACTGGGTATGTGGTTTGCTTCATGATTCATGCAATTTCATTCTTCATGCTAGCTTGAGCCCTTAACTAATATTTTGTTCACCTCTTTTAGGCGCGAGAAAACAAGAAGGAGGTGCCACCTCTGTTCGACCTCTATGCCATGACTCATACTGCCTCGTACAAGAAGGCCAAGGCATTCTCTGAGGATGACCTTGATCATCCAGAGAGCTTCAGCAACATCTCCTCCCACAACAAGCTCGTGAGGTACAGAGATGAGGGGAAGGCGAGGAAAGGGGAGGACTTCAACCCGAGCTAGAGTCCTTTTGATCTAGAGCTCGTGATGATATCTGGTGGTGCGAGGCCCCATGGCTCAATAGCAATTGGGGATGGACTGATACGTTGTCCTAGAACTCTCCCGGAGATCAAGAAGCGCCAAATGAGCTCTGATCCTGAGATAAGGCCTCGTCCATGGCCAATGGAGCTTGCCATTGAGGCTAGGGCCCAGGAGCTTCTAGCGGAGGCAAACAGGCAGGCGGCGCAGAGGGAGAGGGACATGGAGGAGAACGGCTAGGCTGTTGGAGGAGGAGAGGAACCGGAATGACGCATCTCACCGGGCCCTATACAAGCTCCTCGTGGTAAGTTTCTCCTGCATATTAGCCAAATCATGCACGTAATGTCGTTTCATCACTAACTAATATGAATGACTCGTGAAAAAAATGTGCAGACCTTGTGCCAGAACAATGGTCAGACCCCTCCTTCGATGCCCCATATTGCTATAGCACCCACGGTGAGATTCATTTAAATGGTAATTAGTTACTTGTATTCACATTTGAGTTGCATCATGCTAAGGGGACATTGCAAATGATCTTTGGTGCAGCGTGCCTCCCGACAAGCATCGACCGATCCTTCTGCATCTGTCGCAACCCCGACCGGTCCTTCTACGTCTCACCCTGGCCCAAACCCTACTGGTCCTTCACCTCCGTGTTGATGGTAAGTTTTTCCAAGTGTTTTCATTAACAAATGCATACTTAGCTTAAGAAATGACCTACTTAGCTCCAAAATGACCTATACTTAGCTTATTTTCCTCAAAAATGACTTGATATGCTTAGTTAGCTAGAAAAGGGTATATTCTACCTAGGACAGCTATAAAATGACCTATACTTAGCATTTTTTCCTCCAAAATGACTTGATATGCTTACTAAGCTAGAAAATGGCATTATTACCTAGTATAGCTCAATAATGATCTATAGCTAGCTTAGCTAGTTCATTTATGACATAATTAGCTCACTTAGTTACAAAATGGCATAACTACCTGGGATAGCTCAATAATGATCTATAATTAGCTTAGCTAGTTCATTTATGACATAATATGCTCACTTAGGTAAAAAAATGGCAAAATAACTTTGGTTTACCTCCAAAATGACCTATACTTAGCTTATTTTCCTCAAAAATACATAATAACCTTATTTAGCTCCAAAATGATATATTCTACCTAGGATAGCTCTAAAATGACCTATACTTAGCATTTTTTCCTCCAAAATGACTTGATATGCTTAGTTAGCTAGAAAATGACATTACTACCTTGGAGAAGAGGAGAGGAGAGGAGAAAAAGAAAGAGAAGATAAATTCCTTTTCTTTTTCTTCTTCCTTTTCTTTTCTTCTTCTTTTTCTTCTACCTAGTCTTCTTCTTCTTCTAACTCTCATCTTTACTACTTTGCAGATTTGCTATAGATGAGAAAGCTTGCATTGATGGAGTGTACTCTTCTACTTCTGCTTCCTTTGTGTTTATTGGATATGTTGGAAACTTGTTTTGGATATGTATGTTGCACACTTGTTTTCGATATGTATGTTGGATATGTTGTTCGAAACTTGTATATGTTGTTGGAACTTATTTGGTATGCTTGTTGGAACTTGTTGAATGATATGTATGTTTTGGATATGTATGTTGGATATGTATATGTTGGTTATATATGAATATTCTGTCAAATTGAACGATTTTAAGAAAAACAAAAAAATAGGGGCTATATGGCCACTTTGGCGTTTGCTGGCGGACGACAAAGGGCTTTGCCGTCTGCCAGCAGACGACAAAGTGGCCACATGGTAGCTACCTATGCAAACTGGGGCTGGCCTAGGTGGGTTCTTTGCCATTAGCTGGCAGACGGCAAAGAACCTAAGGTCTTTGCCGTCCTCCAGTGGACGGCAAAGAACCCACCTAGGATAGCAAAAAAAGGTTCTGGCGGACGGCAAAGACCTAAGGTCTTTGTCGTTTGCCAGCTGACGGCAAAGCACGCCGTTAAGCCCCCTAACGGAGCTAAGTTGCCACGTGTGCCGTCCAGGCCCTTTGCTGTCCGCTGGCGAACGGCAAATATTCAAAGGTCTTAGCCGTCCGCCAGCAGACAGCAAAGAGGCCTTTACCGTGGCTCATTCAGCCGGACGGTTTGCCGTCTGCTGGCGGACGACAAAGCCTTTGTTGTCGGATGGTGGACGACAAAGTATCTGTTTCCTGTAGTGGATCGATCCTTCTGCGTCTGCCGCAACCCCAACCGGTCCTTCTATGTCTCACCCTGGCGCAAACCCGACCGGTCCTCCTACGTCTCACCCTGGCACAAACCCAACCGGTCCTTCACCTCCGTGATGATGGTAAGTTTTCCCAAGTGTTTTGCTTAACAAATGCATACTTAGCTTAAGAAATGACCTACTTAGCTCCAAAATGACCTATATTTAGCTTATTTTCCTCAAAAATGACATAATAACCTTACTTACCTCCAAAATGATATATTCTATCTAGGACAGCTATAAAATGACCTATACTTAGCATTTCCCCCCAAAATGGCTTGATATGCTTAGTTAGCTAGAAAATGGCATAACTACATAAGATAGGTCAGTAATGATCTATAGCTAGCTTAGCTAGTTCATTTATGACATAATTAGCTCACTTAGGTACAAAATGGCATAACTACCTAGGATAGCTCAATAATGGTCTATAATTAGCTTACCTGTTCATTTATGAGATAATTAGCTCACTTAGGTAAAAAATGGCATAATAACATTGGCTTAGCTCCAAAATGACCTATACTTAGCTTATTTTCCTCGAAAATGACATAATAACCTTACTTAGCTCCGAACTGACATACTTTACCTAGGATAGCTATAAAATGACCTATACTTAGCATTTTTTCCTCCTAAATGACTTAATATGCTTAGTTAGCTGAAAAATATCATAACTACCTTGGATAGCTAAATAATAATCTATACTTAGCTTACCTAGTTCATATATGACATAATTAGCTTACTTAGGTAAAAAATGTTATAATAACCTTGGTTTAGCTCCAAACTATCATATAATTAGTTTATTTTCCTCCAAAATGACAAAATAACCTTACCTAGCTCCAAAATGACCGATTTTAACTAGGATAGCTCTAATATGACCTACACTTACCATTTTTTTCCTCCAAAATGAATAAATATGCTTAGTTAGCTAAACATGGCATAACTACCTAGGTTAGCTCCAAAATGACCTATTTACCTATCTTAGCTCTAAAATGACCTACACACTTAGTATTTTTACCTACCTTAGCTAAAAAATGGCATTTTTACCTGCCTTAGTTAGAATAAGAAGAAGATAAAGAAGAGGAGAGGAGAAAAAGAAAGAGAAGATAAATTCTTCTTCTTCTTCTTTGTCTTCTTTTTCTTCTAGCTAGTCTTCTTCTTCTTCTAACTTTCATCTTTCCTAATTTGCAGATTTGCTATAGATGAGGAAGCTTGCATTGATGGAGTGTACTCTTCTACTTGTGCTTCCTTTTTGTTTCTGGAAACTTGTTGGAAACTTGTTTTGGATATGTATGTATGGATATGTTGTTGGAAACCATTGTATGTTGGATATGTTGTTGGAAACTTGTCTGTTGGATATGTTGTTGGAAACTTATTGTTGGTATGCTTGTTGAAATTACTTTGAAATGTGTATATATATATGTGTGTGTGTGTGTGAAATTCTGTCAAATTGAATGAATTTAAGAAAACAACAGAAAAAACAGGTGCTATATAGCCACTTTGCCGTCAGCTCGCAGACAGCAAAGCTGCCACGTGGCAGCTACCTATGCAACCTGGGGTAGCACTAGGTGGCCTAGGTGGTTTCTTTGCCGTCCGCTCGCAGACGGCAAAGACCTAAGGTTCTTTATCATCTGCTGGCAGACGGCAACAAAACCACGCAGGCTGGCAAATAAACAGTTGCTTTGCCGTCCGCTGGTAGACGACAAAGATCCTTAGGTATTTGCCGTCTGCCAACGGACGGCAAAGCACGCCGTTAACCCCTTAACGGCCATAAGCTGCCACGTGTTCCATCTATAGTCTTTGTCGTCTGCTAGCAGACAACAAAGACCTAAGGATCTTTGCCGTCTGCCAGCAGACGGCAAAGCGCAATTTACCGTGGCTTATTCAGCCGGACGGTTGGTCGTTTGCTAGCCGACAGCAAAGCCTTTGCCATCCTCCATGCAAGCCTTTGCCATCCGGTATGGCTAACGGCAAAGTTGCTGATTCCTGTAGTGCACGTGCATGCCCCTTATCTAGGAGTTTTTGGACTTGCCTTTGTATCTCCTTTTTGTCGTCGGGGTTGACGTGGTAGGGAGGCTTGTTAGGGAGCAGTGCGCCAGGTATGAGGTCGATGCGGTGTTCGATCCCTCATTTTGGTGGTAGTCCTAGGGGTAGCTCATCGAGGAAAACATCTTGAAATTCCTTCAAGAATTGAGATAACACAAGAGGAAGATGTTGTGAAGGGTTAGGCCGGGTAACATCATCCTTCCACACTATCACGTAGTGAAGGACGGTCGATGGGCTCTCACTCACACCCCTCAAGTCTCTTTTGGTGGCAAAAAGGACTAGGTCACTCATCTCCCTCATCGTGAAGTCACTCAATTTTGGCTGTGGTGCTCACTTGCTTTGAGGTGGATCACTCTCTCACTTTTGTCTCCACGATGAGATGAAGTTTGCTTGTCGGCGATTACTTAACTTGGAGACATAGGGCGAAGAACATATTTGATGCCCTCCATCTTAAAGCTATATTGATTTGTGCACCCATTGTGTGTGATTTCACGATCAAATTGCCATGGTCTCCCAAGGAGTAGGTGGCAAACGGACATGGGCACCACATCACACTCCATGGTGTCTTTGTAAGCTCCAATCTTGAAGGAAACTTGCATAATATGGTCGATTTGTATTGTGCTGGAGTCACTTAGCCATTGGACCAGGTAGGGGCAAGGGTGCTTTTTCTTGACCAAGTGCAACTTTGAGCAAAGTTCCTCACTTGCCAAATTTTGGAAACTTCCTCCATCGATGATGAACTTGACGGATCTCCCTTGGATACCGGCCTTGGTGTGGAAGATGTGGCAATGTTGGTCCTTATCTTGTTGTTGTTGTAGAGCCAAAACCTTTGAGAGAACGGGAGCGGGGCTCGGATCGTTGTCACAAAAGATTTGAGAGTCTTCATATTCATTGATTTTTCGGTGCATAGCCACGCGTTCAAAAGCTTTCTTCTCATCTTCACTTATGGAGTAATAGGAATCGTCATCTTGAAGGATCATGGTCCGCCTTGTAGGACACTCATACATCTTGTGTCCTCGGCCTTGGCACGTGAAACACTTGCTGGAGCTTGTTTTTGTGTCATCCGGTGTTGGTGTAGAGGATGACGCTCTTGTTTTGCTTGTAGGAGCGTTGCGGGATGATGATGATGACTTGTCCCTGTAGCTTGACTTGTCATCATTTGTCGTGGTAGTTCTTGTAGATGAAGGTGTCGTTGTTGGAGAAGCTCGAGTAGGTGCACCGTAGGACTTGTAGGAGGTAATGGAGTACTTTTAGTCCTCTTGAACTTGACGTTCCGCCTTGGTGGCTTGATGCACTAGCTCGAGCAAGTTGGAGTAGGGATGGAAATCCGCAATTTTCTTGACTTGGTAATTGAGACCACTCAAGAAACGTGCCATAGTTTATTCATCCTCCTCCTTCACATTGTCTCCTATCATGGATATCTCCATCTCTTGGTAGTACTCTTCCACCGACCTGGTGCCTTGCTTGAGTAGTAGTAGCTTCTTGAAGAGATCACGATTATAGTGTGTTGGGACGAATCGAGCTCTCATGAGATCTTTCATTTGTGCCCAAGTGGTGATTGGAGGGTCACTGATACGTCTCCAATGTATCTATAATTTAGGAAGTATACATGTCATGTTTACAATAATTCTATATGATTTTGGTCTGATTTTATTAGAACTAACCGAGACTGATGCTGTTTTCAGCACAAGTACCATCGTGTCGTTTTTTTGTGCCGAAATAAAAGTACCCGGAATGGGCTGAAAATTTAGTATGATTTTTTGTGTACCAAAAGAGACCCCTCGAAGCATTGGAACTGGGCCAGAAGAGCCACGAGGAGGCGACTGCTACCTCTTGAGCATGGATTGATTTCCCCTTGAAGAGGAAAGGGTGATGCGGCGAAGTAGATAAGTACTTCCCTTGGTTGTTGAGAACCAAGGTATCAATCTAGTAGGAGGAACAAGCAAGTCACCAATGGATGCACCTACACAAATAATCAAACTCTTGCACCGAACGCTATAAAGGGGTTGTCAATCCCTTCACGGTTATTTGCAAGGATTAGATCCAATAGAGATAGATGTAACGAGTGCTAAAAGTAAAAGGTAAATAAATTGCAACAAGTATAGATCTGAAAATATATGATGGAAAATAGACCCAGGGGCCATAGGTTTCACTAGAGGCTTCTCTCTTGAAGGCAAATATCATGGTGGGTAAACAAATTACTGTCAAGCCATTGATAGAAAAGCGAATAATCATGTAGTTATCCAAGGCAATGATCATGCATATAGGCATCACGTCCGTATCAAGTAGACCGAAACGATTCTGCATGTACTACTATTACTCCACACATCGACCGACTCCTGCCTGTATCTAGAGTATTAAGTTCATGAAGAACAGAGTAACGCATTAGGAAAGATGACATGATGTAGAGGGATAAACTCAAGAAATATAATGAAAATCCCATCTTGTTACCCTTGATGGCAACAATACAATACGTGCCCCACTACCCCTACTTTGTCACTAGGTGAGGACACCGCAAGATTGAACCCAAAACCAAGCACTTCTCCCATTGCAAGAATTACCAATCTAGTTGGCCAAACCAAACCAATAACTCAAAGAGAGTTGCAAGGATATGAAATCATGCATATAAGAAATCAGAGGAGATTCATATAAGATTACACAATTCATCGGATCTTGACAAATACACCACAAAAGAGGATTACATCGGATAGATCTCCATGAAGATCATGAAGAACATGGTGTTGAAGATCAAAGAGAGAGAAGAAGCCATCTAGCTACTAGATATGGACCCGTAGGTCTGTGGTGGACTACTCACGCATCATCGGAGGGGCAATGGAGTTGATGTAGATGCCCTTCGTGATCGAAACCCCCTCTGACAGATTACTGGAAAAGGATCCAAGATTGGATCTCTCGGGAGCAGAGGCTTCCGATGGCGGAAAAGTATTTGTGTGTCTCTTTTTGATGTTGGGGGATATTTGGGTATTTATGGGCCAAGAATTAGGGTTAGGAGACCTGCCAGGAGGCGACAAGCCTGCTAGGTGCGGCCAGGGGGCGCCTAGCAGGCTTGTGGGGCCCTGGCACCTCCCTTGACGCGCACTCCAATCTTGGATGACTTGTTTCCTTCCATCAAAATTCCTTCTGTACTTTTTATTCCGTTTGGACTCCGTTTAATATTCCATATCTGCAGAACTCAAAAACAAGGAAAAAATAGAAACTAGCACTTGGCTCTAGATTAATAGGTTAGTCCCAAAAATAGTATAAAATAACATATTAATTCATATAAAACATCCAAAACAGATAATATAATAGCATGCCATCATCAAAAATTATAGATACGTTGGAGACGTATCAGCATCCCCAAGCTTAATTCCTGCTCGTCCTCGAGTAGGTAAATAATTAAAACAGAATTTTTGATGTGGAGTGCTACCTAACATATTTATCCAAGTAATATTATTTATTGTGGCATGAATATTGAGATACGTAAGACTCAAAACAAAAGCTTAATATTGATATAGAAACAATAACATTTCAAGCATACTAGCAAAGCAATTGTATCTCTTCAAAATATAATGGCAAAATAAAGTTATCCCTACAATATCATATGGTCTAGCTATGCTCCATCTTCCCCACACAAAGTATTTATATCATGCACAACCCCGATGAAAAGTCAAGCAATTGTTTTCACACCTTCATTTTCTCAAACTTTTTCAACTCTCATACAATACATGAGCACGAGCCATGGATATAACACTATAGGTGGAATAGAATATGGTGGAGGTTGTCAAGGAAAGGGAGAAGATAGTCTCACATCAACTAGGCGTATCAATGGGCTATGGAGATGCCCATCAAATAGATATCAATGTGAGTCAGTAGGGATTGCCATGCAACGTATGCACTAGAGCTATAATTGTATGAAATCTCAAAAAGAAACTAAGTGGACGTGCATCATGAAAATTCCACTAGCTATATGAAAGTGACAAAATAGGAGACTCTCCATCATGAAGATCATCGTGCTACTTTGAAGCACAAGTATGGCAAAAGGTAGTAGCAATGTCCCTTCTCTGTTTTCTCTCATTTTTTGTTGGGCATCTAAGGCCTCTCTTATTCATATATATTTTGTATTTGGGCTTCGCTGGCCTCTTTTATTTTTCATAAAGTCCGGACTCTCATCCCTACTAGTAAGGGAATCATAGCTTCCATCATCCTTTCCTCACACGGGACATGCTCTATAATGAAAATCATCACACTTTCTTTACTTACAACTCAAAAGGAAAATTACAACTCGATATCTATGACAAAATATGACCCTATATGCAATATGGAAGTGATGGTGCATGTCATAAAAGGAAACGGTGGAAGTTGCATGGCAATATATCTCGAAATGGCTATGGAAATGCCATAATAGGTAGGTATGGTGAATGTTTTGAGGTAATATATATGGTGGCTGTTTTGAGGAAGGTATATGGTGGCTGTTTTGAGAAGGTGTTTGTTGCACCGGCGAAAGTTGCATGGTACTAGAAAAGCTAGCAAAAGTGGAAGGGTGAGAGTGCGTATAATCCATGGACTCAACATTAGTCATAAAGAACTCACATACTTATTGCAAAAGTCTATTAGTCATTGAAGCAATGCATTAAATGCATGCACCTAGGGGGGAGGTTGGTAGGAGTTAACCATCGCGTGCCCTCGACCCTCACACAAAGGTCGACAATCTATAAACAAGTCATTCTCCGACTTCCTTACATAGCTCTTCACCATACGTGCATGCTACGAGAATCACAAACCTTTACACAAGTATTTTTACCAAATCACAATTTACTTCCTAACATGTCTCTTAACATTACCATCTTGATATCTCAAAACTTTATGCAAGGAATCAAACTTCTCATAAATACTCAATGCACTTAATATGGAAGTTTTTATTATATCCCTTTTGGATGCCTATCATATTAGGACTAAATTCATAACATAGACCAATTACCATGATGTTTTTAGAAACTCTCAAAATAATATAAGTGAGGTACAAGAGTTCAAGTATTTCTATAAAATGAAGACACCACCATGCTCTAAAAGATATAAGTGAAGCATATAGAGCAAAATTGCCCAACTCAAAAGATATAAGTGAAGCACATAGAGTATTATAATAAATTCATGATTCAGCGTGTCTCTTTCAAAATATTTGTGCAGCAAGGATGATTGTGGCAAACTAACAAGCGAAGACTCATATCATACAAGATGCTCCAAGCAAAACACATATCATGTGGTGAATAAAAATATAGCCTCAAGTAAATTTACCGATGGATTGAAGATGAAAGAGGGGATGCCTTCTGGGGCATCCCAAAGCTTAGGCTCTTTGTCATCCTTGAATATGACTTGGGGTGCCTTGGGAATCCCCAAGCTTAGTCTCTTGCCACTCCTTATTCCATAGTACATCAAATCTTTACCCAAAACTTGAAAACTTCACAACACAAAACTTAACAGAAAACTTGTGAGATCCGTTAGTATAAGAAAATAAGTCACCACTTTAGGTACCATTGTGAACTCATTATTTATTTATATTGGTGTTATACCTACTGTAATATAACTTCCCCATGTCTCATACCACATGATACAACCCATAGATTCATCAAAATAGGCAAACAACTCAAAGAAAACAGAATCTGCCAAAAATAGAACAATCTGTAGCAATCTGGAAACTTCGTATACTTCTATAACTAAAATAAATTCTGAAAAATTAGGAAAAACTGGGAAATTTATATATCAATCATATGTAAATATTTCACATCAATTCGATGCACTTAAAAATTAGAAAATTCCTAGACAGAGCGCAAAAGTTTCTGTTTTTCAGCAAGATCAAATCGACAACTACCATAGATCACCCCAAAGGTTTTACTTGTCTCAAATACTAATTAAAAAGCAATTACTATGGAAGTAATAATGTGGGAAACACTCAAAACAGAAGCAAAAACATAACACAAAAATAAAATTGGGTTGCCTCCCAACAAGCACTATTGTTTAACGCCCCTAGCTAGGCATAACGATTTCAATGATGCTCACAATAAGAGTAGTAATTGAGATATGCAAAAGAGCATCATGAATAGCATGAAAAACACATTTAAGTCTAACC
This sequence comes from Hordeum marinum, assembly GCA_022496015.1. Lineage (NCBI taxonomy): Eukaryota > Viridiplantae > Streptophyta > Magnoliopsida > Poales > Poaceae > Hordeum > Hordeum marinum. The sequence goes on from CM039674.1 coordinate 150,778,686, forward strand.
CTCTTCCTATGCATAGGGATTTTGTGAGAAAACAATTTATGGGAACAAGAATCACTTAGCATAGGAAAGCAAAACAAGCATAACTTCAAAACTTTGAACACATAGAGGCGAAACTTGATATTATTATAATTCCTACAAGCATATGTTCCTCCCTCATAATAATTTTCAGTAGCATCATGAAGAAATCTCACAATATAACTATCACATGAAGGATTCTTTTCATGATCAATTATAGCATACGTGTCATCACCAAAACTTGGGGAACAAAAAATATCATCTTCATCAAGCATAGCATCCCCAAGATTTTGGTTTTGCATATCATTAGCATCATGGATATTCAGAGAATACATACTAACAACATGGCAATCATGATTTTGATTCAAGGAACTATCTTGAATCTCCTTATAAATTTCTTCTTTCAATACTTCATCAAAATTTCCAGATTCATGTTTTTCAAACAAATCTTCATAGAGATAATCAAGTGCACTCAACTCACTAGCAATTGGTTCATCATAATTTGGTCTTTTGAAAATATTAACAAGTGTATGAGGATCCATATCAATAGATTTTTAGAAAGTGAAGATGCAAGCAAACAGAAGGCACATGTCAACACAACACAAGCAAACATAGCAACGAAAAGGCAAACTGAAGAAGGGCGAATAAAAAGGCAAATCTTTTTGGTACTTTCTGAAAATCGTTTTAGAAGTGTGGGAGAGGAAAAAGAGAGGCAAATGGAAAATAATGTAAATGCAAGAGATGAGTTTGTGATGGGTACTTGGTAGGCTTGATGCGTATCCTTCCCGGTAACGACGCCAGAAATTGACAAGTTGACGGGAGAGATCTTGTCTTAACTTTCTATGTATCCTCCCTGACAACGGCGCCAGAAATGGCAAGTTGACGGGAGAGATCTTGTCTTAACTTCCTATGTATCCTCCCTGGCAACGGCGCCAGAAATCCTTCTTGCTACCTCTTGTGCATGCGTTGGTTTTCCCTTGAAGAGGAAATGGTGATGCAGCGAAGTAGATAAGTATTTCCCTCAGTTGTTGAGAACCAAGGTATCAATCCAGTTGGAGGAACAAGCAAGTCACCAATGGATGCACCTACACAAATAATCAAACTCTTTCACCCAACGCTATAAAGGGGTTGTCAATCCCTTCACGGTTATTTGCAAGGATTAGATCCAATAGAGATAGATGTAATGAGTGCTGAAAGTAGAAGGTAAATAAATTGCAGCAGGTATAGATCTGAAAATATATGATGGAAAATAGACCCGGGGGCCATAGGTTTCACTAGAGGCTTCTCTCTTGAAGGCAAATATCATGGTGGGTAAACAAATTACTATCAATCAATTGATATAAAAGCGAATAATCATGTAGTTATCCAAGGGAATTATCATGCATATAGGAATCACGTCTATATCAAGTAGACCGAAACAATTCTGCATCTACTACTATTACTCCACAGATCGACTGACTCCTACCTGCATCTAGAGTATTAAGTTCATGAAGAATAGAGTAACACATTAGGAAAGATGGCATGATGTAGAGGGATAAGCTCAAGAAATATGATGAAAACCCCATCTTGTTACCCTTGATGGCAACAATACAATATGTGCCTCGCTACCTATACTTTGTCTCTGGGTGAGGACACCACAAGATTGAACCCAAAACCAAGCACTTCTCCCATTGCAAGAATTACCAATATAGTTGGCCAAACCAAACCAATAACTTGAAGAGACTTGCAAGGATATGAAATCATGCATATAAGAAATCAGAGGAGATTCAAATAAGATTCATGGATAATCTGAACATAAACTCACAATTCATCTCTTGACAAACACACCACAAAAGAGGATTACATAGGATAGATCTCCATGAAGATCATGAAGAACATGGTATTGAAGTTCAAAGAGAGATAAGAAGCCATCTAGATACTAGCTATGGACCCGTAGTTCTATGGTGGACTACTCACATATCATCAGAGGGGCAACGGAGTTTATGTAGACGCCCTCCGTGATCAAAACCCCCTCTGGCAGATTATCGGAAAAGGCTCCAAGATTGGATCTCTCGGGAATGAAGGCTTCCGATGACGAAAAAGTATTTGCGAGGCTCTTGTTGATGTTGGGGGAATATTTGGGTATTTATAGGCCAAGAATTAGGGTTAGGAGACCTTCCAGGAGGCGACAAGCCAGCTAGGCGCGGCCAGGGGGCGCCTAGCAAGCTTGTGGCGCCTTGGCACCTCTCCTGACATGCACTCCAATCTGGGATGACTTGTTTCCTTCCAGAAAAATTCCTTCTACATGTTTTATTCCGTTTGGACTACGTTTAATATTCCATATATGCAAAACTCAAAGACAAGGAAAAAAAGAAACTAGCACTTGGCTCTAGATTAATAGGTTAGTCCCAAAAATAATATAAAATAGCATATTAATGCATATAAAACATCCAAAATAGATAATATAATAGCATGCCATCATCAAAATTATAGATACGTTGGAGACGTATCAACGACAAGCCTATCAGGCATGGCTAGGGGGTGGCCGCGCCTAGTAGGCTTGTCACCGCCTCGTGGCCCCCCTTGACGTGGGATTGACACCAAAAAATTCCTGTAAATCCAGAAACCACCGGAAAGAAACCTAGATCTGGAGTTCCGCCACCACACACCTCCAGAGCCACGAAAAACCAATGTTGGCCCTCTCTGGCACCCTGCCGGAGGGGGTCTCCATTACCGGAGGCCATCTTCATCGTCCCAGAGGGTCCATCAACACCATGGAGTCTAAGGACCAGAGGGAGAACCTCTCCCCAAAGAGGGGGGAGGTTATGGAGGAGGAAGCACAAGGGGGAGACCCTCCCCCCTCTCCCGATGGTGCCGGAGTGCCACTGAGGGAACCATCGCCGCGGTGATCGTCTTCATCAACATCACCTTCTTCAACACCATCCTCATATCCTTTTAGCGTTCCACTCTCCCGCACCCCGCTGTAATCCCCTACTTGAGCATGGTGCTTTATGCCACATATTATGATCCAATGATGTGTTGCCATCCTATGATGTTTTGAGTAGATTTCTTTTGTCCTTTGGGTTGATTGATGATCTAGATCGGTTTGAGTTGTATGTTTATTTTGGTGCTGTTCTATGGTGCCTTCCGTGCTGCGCACATGTGAAGGATTCTCGCTTTAGGGTGTTGCAATACGTTCATGATCCGCTTATAGTGGGTTGCTTGAGTGACAGAAGCATAAACCCGAGTAAGGGGGTTATTGCGTATGGGATAAAGGGGACTTGATGCTTTAATGCTATGGTTGGGTTTTACCTTAATGATCTTTAGTAGCTGCGGATGCTTGCTAGAGTTACAATCATAATTGCATATGATCCAAGTAGAGAATGTATGTTAGCTTATGCCTCTCTCTCAAATAAAATTGCAATAATGATTTCCGATCTTGTTAACAATTGCCTAGGATAATTCCGCACACCGAACCATCATTATTCCACACTCACTATTTGTAATATATTGTAATATTATGATAACAACATCGATTTTTATATTTTAGTTCTCCGTTACCATGAAAAGATCTCTTCATACCCAAAACGTAGTTTTATTTCTCGTTTCTATATGGAAGCAAACGCTCGGTGTACATAGAGTCGTATCGGTGGCAGATAGGACTTGAGAGAATATTGATCTTACCTTTAGATCCTTGTGGGTTAGACACTCCATACTTATCACTTCCACCTTTGGAAATTGCTACGATGATTCCTTGCACTTGGGGATTATCAGTCACCTCTTTCTCTTCTTCTCTCAATCACTTGTTCCCACCAGATAAACACGTAATCTTGGAACTCGAGGGAGGCCATGGCAATCTTATTGTCCTCTTCATAGTTGTGCAACAAGAATATTTTGTCAACCTTGAGTGCCCAAGAGTGATAGTCTTCGGGATCGTTGCTTCCGGAGAACTTAGGCATATTGAACTTGAGCTTGCCAAAGCGATTTTCTTCATTGTTCTTGTGATTGCGGTATCCTTGTCGTGGAGGAGCATAGTTGTCTTGTTGACGTTAGCCTTGGCATGGAGCCTGATCATCCACATGGTCAACGAGATTTGCTTGAGGTCGCACTTCTTGTTGTGGAGGGGCGTTGTTATCATGTTGATATTGCTCTTGCCTTGGAGAAAGCTAATCAATGTGTTGCTCCTCTTGCCTTGGGTGTTGTTGACGTCGTTGTCACATTCGTTGTTGGCGTTCTTGGTGCTCCTCTTGACGTGCGGCTTCCTCTTGGCGTTCTTGACATAGAGCTTCTTGTTCCTCGCGAGCTAGTCAGTTGCGTTCTTGCAAGGCATGGGTTGATTCACGAAGCATGGATGTGCCTCATTTTCTTGCTCTTCACGACGCTGGTCTTCCTCACGGTGGTGACATAGGTGTTCTTGATCGTATGCGTCTTGCTCTTGTTTGTGATGGTGGTCACGCTCGCGATGTTGACCTTGAGGCTCTTTGTCATGAAAGGATTGCTTGAGTCTTGAGAGAGGCGACGTGCATCACATTGTTGTGGTCGAGATCGAGAAGAAGGACTCTCGCCGGAGGAGTCCTTGGAGGAGTGTTGACTTGCGGTGCACCATCGAGTTGAGGTAGAAATGGATGATGCGCGGTTCACCATCAAGGCGCGGAGTTCGTCCATTTGGGTTGTCATGAAGTCCAGTTCACTCCTCGGATTCACGTATGTTGGTGGCGAGGTGCTCGATGCGGTCCGTGATGACATCATGTGCTTGGTGCATTCCCTTTTGTGTGGCGAAGAATTGTAGTTTGGTGGTGTAGTTGTTCGCATCGTTGTTGTGCTCCTCGAATTCCGGGTTCGTCATAGTGTTCCTATGCATGGTACTCAAGTAGATATAAGTGGAAGAATGAGAAAACACAATACCCAATACCGTTCCAAAGGTTGAAATGAGGATTAGTCACTCAATGTGAAATCGTGGAAATAGTAGAATTGGTACCGAATTGGCCCTTCTCACACCTATACAAGTAATGCTTATGGAGTAGCTTGGTTAGGATGGTGGCACAAAATTTCAAGCAATTCAAGAATATGATGCAATAAAGTTGAAATAGATTCTCAAATTTGCAAGTAAGACAATGTGAATCAATAGCAACGAGTGAACTCGGAAACACACACATGAATAGATAAGTGGGGTTGTGCAACCAACAAATGAGCTCAAAATTTGGAAACCACGGAAAACGCTCGTGTTGCACAACACTAGAGAGACGATAGCATGATTGCTAAAATGGGCGTGATACGAACTTGTGCACAACCTATAAGAAACACAACGTGTCATCTTCCTATTACTGACTTGATATGTATGTATGAGGCACGAGTCACTCATTCAAGTGATCCAAGATGATCAAGTATGATATGCAAATTTGGCGATGCTATTGATCTTTTGTCCTTGCTTAAAAGCTTTGCTTCTATTTCTTTTAGCAATGATATTTGGATTGTCACTATGCGGGACGTGCACACCAAGATAGCAATTATGTATGACTAATGTGCACAAGTAGTGTGGCCCGACAATACTCAATGGCTAGTCTCGATAGGAAAGTAACGCAAATAGGCTCGGAGTAACAATGCAAATAGGCTCGGTATAAGTCAAGAGTGTCGTCGCGGTTACCGTCCTTGCTTACGGTGTGGTCTGAATGAAGAGTTAGTTGGCAACGATCCGGGACGATGATGAGTGGCGATGTCGATGAAGAACCACTCCTAAGTAGCCGAAACGCCTTAGGAAGTGGCGAAGCTCGCGACTCAAAATATCAAATGCAAATGGGTTGCGGAAGAAATGGCGGAAGAAAACAAAAAAAATTCGGCCAAAATTTAGTTTTGACAGACTTGCTTGGACGTCCGGGCACGGTCGGTCGTCTAGGGTCCAGTCGTCCGGCGGCTATCGGTCGTCTGGAGCCTGCGGGTTTCACCGGATGAACTCGAACCAAAAGAAAATTTTCAGGAAAAATTGGGGAGATTTTGAGGATGAAAATGATGCGGATGATGGTGGAAAGATAGATCCACTTGTCCTCTACGAAATCCACAGATCCAAATCAACAAAATCTCATCAAACCCAACAAATTCAAAAAAATGGGTAAGGCTATTTTTGTGGGGATTTTCGAAATTAGGTCGAATCAAAGCAAAAATTGGCTAGCAAACGGTGGGGGAGACTCCAAATTCCTAATCAACATGGCTCATGATACCATATGATACGGGGCAAGATCCGCGGTGGTCGATCTTTCACGAATTGGAGGGGGAAAACCCGAAGAACACGGGGAAGAACAAGAGGAAACACTCTAGAGCAAACTCAATCACACATCTACTAGGTCCATAATATCACAAGAGGTACAAGATCCCAAATAAACAAACCAAACAAGTATCGGTATTGTCTCTCACTCCCGAGGAGGAGCCTTGAATTCACGGGGGATCTTTCCTCTAGAGGGGCCTTGGCATCACTTGGATCTACTCCCAAAGGAAGGCAAACTATCGGGACCCCGACCCATAAGTCGAGATCACCAAATGAATGTGCACAATGACCCCAGAGCTCAATGCTCACTGAACACACAAAAACTGAATAACAAGAGTCTTACATCCATTACATACCGTTGTACTGAAAAATGGCCTCCATGACCAAGTCTTCATAAAATTTCAGCAGAAATCTTCAATGATAGTGTGAACCTATGCAATCTGCCTTAACCCTACAGACATTCTGACTGGGAAGCGTCCTACCTCGCATGTTCATCACCAAGGAATTCTTCATCGCATCCTGTTCTTTCATGCCTGGCCAATAACATAACAAGTGGCAAGCCAATGAGTACTTTGAATGTACTCGCAAGCAACCCATGTTTTGGAACAAGGCATAATAAAGCATGATATAGCACTAAGCAGGTAAGTTTGCAGAAATCTAATTTTGAGTGCAATGACATGATCAAGTAACTTGTGTAAGCATGCATCAACAATTGGCAGCTATCCATGTGAAGAAGTTATAGGTATCATCATAAGCAGGGGTTGGACATCTCATATCCAACCATCACAGCAAGTCCTCAGACTTGTCTCAAGTACTGCCTAAACATCTCATGTTCAGTCATCAGGACAAGACATCCGACTCAACTCAAGTATCATCCTTGTAACCAACACACACACACACACACCAAGTTTGTGAAAACATCGGACGCAGTTTAAGCAGGACCTCCAACTGTCCATGACCGTGGACACGGCTGTTCGAATAGTTTTACACTCTACAGAGATTGCACACTTTACCCACAAGACTCAGGGAACTTTCGTGTCATCCACAACTCGCGGTATATTACATACCCGAGGTAAGCACCTGAACAATGCCTTTCCCCTCGCGATACTAAACAAAGAGTACACTCGTTGGTGCCATCCCTCATGATGTACATCACACGTATCATCCATGAGGGCACGCAACGGTGTGCTCGGTGCATGTAAAGACAATGCATGGTTGCCCTACCAGGCATGACCCCATATCGAGAGTGACCTTGTCACTCCCACCACTAGTAATGCGGGCTCTATGCTAGTACCCACCAAAGTAATCAACAAGGCCTCGTTCCATAAGGGGTATCGTTGTTGTGCATGTAAGGTTGGGACGGTCAACAAATCCTAAAACTCTCCGTTTTCAGAAACACACACACACACACACACACAACTTGCTCTGGTACACCACTTCTTTATCAAGTGGTTACCTAGCTCATCATCATCTCCCTCGGGCATTACTGGCAGCCGACGGGGTTTTCAAAGAGTCTTTGAAATCATTTCATTTCTAACACCATGCATATTACCATCCCATTTGCGTAGCATCATCTAAGCATCCTATCTACTCCCACCTGCACAACCCTCATAAGGACGGTAGGGTCATGCATGATGTAAGTATCAACGGTAAAGTATTAGAGGCATCCCACCGAAGGGGGGGGGGGTACCACATCAACATGATCAATTCATTGGAATAGAAAGTGCTATATGACATGCATTAAAAGTTTCTTAACATGGTCAAAGGGCTGCTTGCCTAACTTATCCAAGTCTTCAAGGTCTTCACACGCTTCTCGTCCACTCCGAGCACTTCGTCTACTTTGTCAACTATCGCCAGAAACAACCTCAATAAGCAACACAACAAGCGGAGAAATAAAAGTGCTCTATAAATAGGAGTTTTATTTTTCTTGGACACCTCTGGTCATAATAAAAATAACCAAAGAGGTTTTATTGTATGTAGGTCAAGGGGGAGTTTTGAATAGTGGAAACGAAGGAAATGATGATCCTATAAGGTGTCCATAGGATTTTTTTATAAAAATGAGTGGATGGACCCAACAAATAGGCAATGATTTTAGAAGGTTTCAGGAAGATGTTTTGACTGGATTTGGAATTTGTATGAATATCTAAGAATTTGCAAAGTAGGTCACATATGAAGAAATGGTCCAATAATTGACTTCGCAGAATAGGTGTAAAGAGAAAATTTCACCTCTTGGTGCATGAATTTAGATACACCTAGGAACTTGAATCACTTTCATTTGGATTTGATTTGAATCCCCTAGGGACTTTGCAATGGGGGACCTTCATAGTTCAAATTTAAATTTGAGTTTGAACTACACAGATAAGTTTGCTATAAAAATGTGCAATGCACATATTTGGATAGGACATGATTTTAGGAATCTGTAGAAACTTGAAACACCAAATTTGGAGCCCACATGAATATTCTAGGATTAATTTTGTCTTTATAGAAAAGAAAAAGAGCAAAAGGTTTATACCTAAGTGGCTATCTCTCGCGCAAGGCGCAAAATAGTAGATGGGCCGGCCCAGTGGCTCGGCCTGGCAGTGGAGCGGTGACGTCGGAGGCGTATTACGTGTAATACGCCTTCCTCACAGGGAGGCGGGCCCTAGGGGTAGGCACCTCCACTTAAACGTCAGGACCGCCCGGTGAGCTACTTATAGGTGGGACCGCCCTAGCAGGTCCATCCTCTTCCTCCGGCGGCTCGCCGACGCTCGCTCCAGCGGCTCCGGCCACCTCTGGCGATGGTCTGGCCACCTAAGGGCTCGAGATGGGGACCTGCACCCTTTTGGGTGCCCCATTTTCGCCAGGGAGCACCAAGGAGGATAGGCCTCGATCACGGCGGAGGCCAACGACGGGCGGTCATGGGAGCAGCGATTCGGCCACCGGAAGGGATGAAAGGAGCGCGGTGAAGGCTTCTGGTGATGTAGGAGGATCTCTGGTGATGATCAGAGGGGCTGTGGGAGGACACCATGGCCAAATTTAAGTGGAGGCCGCCGGCGGAGCTTTGGCCATGCAGACAAATGGAGGGCAAAGGAGGAGCAATTGAGGGCTCCAGGAGGCTGAATGGAGGGATAGAGAGCGAGAGAGGGATAACAAGGGCTCGGGGAAATCTTTTGATAGGGAGGGAGATGGTGCATCATGTGCCCATGCGTCAGCTCGGCCACTACCGTTGCTGGAGGGCACGGATGGACGCGGGAGCGTGTCTGGGGCGTTGGTGGAATCCGTCCATGACGTAGAGGGCCTCACGCTTGTGAGGCCGGCCACTGGCCGGACGGAGCGGCATCGGGCACGCATGACAGAGGAGAGAGGAGGGCAAGGGAGGAGAGGGCCGACCAGCTGCCATGGTGTGGACGTCGATGTGGGCCAGGGGGACATGGTTGGAGGTCCCGAGGCTATCGGGAGCATCCATTGGGCGGCGGCTACAGTGCGGGTGCGCACTATAGTGCGCTCTGGAGCATGGTTGTTGCATGACATGGCATTGCCTTTGGGAGCTTCTACGCGGCCACCTGTGTCTAGGGGGTCTAGGGGGTTTAAACAACGTGGGTGTGGCATTGGATGCTCTAGTTGTCCATCAGGGTGAGAGAGGAGTGGAGGGAGAGATGGTTTTCTGCTGTCCTGGGTGTAAAAAATGGGGTTTTCACCCCCCCCCCCCAATTAGTGACATGAAGCCACGGGCCCTTTACTGTAGGTGGAAGGTTACTAGGGAGAGTTGAGGTAAAAGTTTGGTATCCGGGGGAATAGTGGAATGGGCACAAACAACAAGTTTGGTAACTTAGCAGAAGGTGTTTGATGTTGATTTGGGCAAGTAAAAGGAGTCTTCCTGCCATGATATTTACCAGGATCAAATAGAAGGTAGAAACAAGGTTGATCACCAAGTTGGAGCTTGACTAAAGAAAGTTCATAGTGTAAACTTTGTAAACCCTAGAATTTAATAGAATCAGGTTTCTGTAGATCTAGGCATGATAAACTAATCTCCTAAATGCACCATTGTGTTTAGTAACATTATTTGGGGATTATAACATGTCCACAAAGTTTGGGGGCAATAAGAGAAACTTCACAATGTAAAGTTGTTCAAATTTGAGTCTAGATAGGAATGGTGTTAGGATATTTTGGTGAATTTAAACAATTGGTATTGGAATGAAACTTTGCAAGATCACCCCATATGGAATGAGTGACTTGCTGGAATTTTCCTGGAATTTATTGATAATATTTCTTATAGACATATTTCACAAGCCTAATTTGGACAGAAACGGTTTTGAGGGGTTTTGCCCATGATTTTTAACATGACATGTGTTTAAACTCATATATATGGAACATCCATGTCCATTGAGTTTTCCTAAATTTTCTCAAATATTTTAAAGCATTTAAACAATTTTTCCCGATCAAAAACCATTTCTGGCCTTAAGAAAAAGCCTTTAAATAAAACAAGAAAATAATCTTTAAAAATAATATTTTGTGGTTTTGGGGAGATATATATATAGTAGGTTTCAAATAAATCCTTTGGGGTAAAGGATCCACCTAATTTGAGGACTTGTAGTACAAACCTCAATTCGGGGGGTTTTGAAAACCTAAATTGAATAAATGTTTTTTGGCCAAAATAATATTTTGTAAAAAAAATTTTAAGTCCGATACACATGGCATGATCATTGGACAAAAGTTGGTATCAAGGGAAAGGGTTCTTGAGGGTAGGAGGATGTTTTATGAATTATAGAGCACCAACAAGCAATCGAACAAGCAAGCAAGTGACACACAAGTTAAGCATTCAAATGCACTCAAAAAGTTTTAATTGCCCTAATTTTTGAGTCATGTTAACTTAGTGAAGAGGCAAAACACAGGGTGTGACAAACCTACCCCCCTTACAAGAATCTCGTCCCCAAGATTTCTAGGCTAGGCGCTGAAAAGATAAGGAAATCCAGAAGTGAGGTAGTCTTCACGTTCCATGTTGCTTCTGCTATGGCGTGGTTGTCATTTAGGATCTTGAAGTGCCTGATGATATGTGTTTGAGTGCATCGTTGACTTGGTCTAAGGGTGAACGGGGTTCTTGCAATATGCTAGGCTTGCCTAAGGGTCAAGGGTTTGGTGAATGAGGTTCAGGCATGGGCATGGCTTGCGTGTGCATTCCAAAGTCGGAATACATGGCAAAGTAGTGTGCCTGCAAGATGATCCTTGGGCTTCTCACGTTGGTTAGTGACTGTTGGAGAACGTTGCATGGGAAACAAAAAATTTCCGACGCACACGAAGATCTATCCATGGTGATGAGCATCTACGAGAGGGAGAGTGGATCTACATACCCTTGTAGATCGCTAAGCGGGAAGCATTAAGAAACGCGGTTGGTGTAGTCGAACGTCTTCGTGATCCAAATCACCGTGCATCCCACGATCCAATCACGATCCATCCTGCAATCCAATCATGATCCGTCCCGCGATCCGATCACGATCCGTCCCATGAACTTGATCACGATCCGTCCCACGAACTTGATCACGATCCTTCCAATCTAGCGCCGAATGGACGGCACCTCCGCATTCAGCACACGTACAGCTTGATGACGATCTCCACCGTCTTGATCTAGCAAGAAGGAGTGGTGAGTAAGAAGAGTTCTCCGGCAGCGTGACGGCGCTCCGGCGATGGTGTTGGAGCAATTCCGACAGGGCTTCGCCTAAGCACCGCAGAAATCCGATCTAGAGGAGAAACTATGCACTGGAGGAACGAGTAGCATGTGGCTGAAATTCTAGTGCAAAAACCCTCTATACCACCAGTATATATAGGAGGAAGAGAGGAGAGGAGTCAGCCTTGGCTTCCCAAGCCAAGGGCTTCGGCCGAAAGGAGGTGGAGGAGGTGGAGTCCACCTCCAATCCTAGTAGGATTAGGATTCACCTATTTTGCCTTTTTCTCCACCTTTTCTCTTGAGCTTTTTTCTTCCAGCCGCATGGGCCTCTTGTGGTTGTTCCACCATCCCACTAAGGGCTGGTTTCCACTCTCCCACAGCCCATGTAGCCTCTTGGGTCGAAATACCACTCCCGGAGGTCTCCCGGTACACTACCGGCACTCCCGGTACACTAACGATGAGCCCGAAACTTTTCCGGTGACCAAAACAGGACTTCCTATATATGAATCTTTACCTCTGGATCATTCCGGAGCTCCTCGTGATGTCCGGGATCTCATTCGGGACTCCGAACAAACTTTGGTCACCACCATACATAACTCTATACTACCGAAACGTCACCAAACCTTAAGTGTGCAGACCCTGCGGGTTCGAGAACTATGTAGACATGACCGAGACACCTCTACGGTCAATAACCAATGGAGGGACCTGGATGTCCACATTGGTTACTACATATTCTTCGAAGATCTTTATTGGTCGAACCTCTATGTCAAGGATCCAGTTAATCCCGTATGATGTTCTCTTTGTTCTTCGGTATGTTACTTGCCCGAGATTCGATTGTCAGTATCTCCATACCTAGTTCAACCTCATTACTCGCAAGTCTCTTTACTCGTTCTGTAATACAAGATCACGCAACTAACACTTATTCACATTGCTTGCAAGGCTTATTGTCATGTTGTATTACCGAGTGGGCCCAGAGATACCTCTCCGTCACAAGGAGTAACAAATCCCAGTCTGGATCCATGCCAACTCAACAGACACCCTCGGAGACACCTGTAGAGCACCTTTATAGTCACCCAGTTACATTGCAACATTTGATACACACAAGGCACTCCTCCAGTATCTGTGAGTTACATGATCTCATGGTCATAGGAACATATACTTGACATGCAGAAAACAGTAGCAATAAACTGACACGATCATAAGCTATGTTTGTAGTTTGGGTCTTGTCCATCACATCATTCTCCTAATGATGTGATCCCGTTATCAAATGACATCTCATGTCCATGGGTAGGAAACCTTAACCATCTTTCGATCAACGAGCTAGTTCACTAGAGGCATACTAGGGACATTGTGTTTGTCTATGTATCCACACATGTATCCATGTTTCCAATTAATACAATTATAGCATGGATAATAAACGATTATCATGAACAAGGAAATACAATAATAAACACTTTATTTATTTCCTCTAGGGCATATTTCCAACAGTGACATCCAGGTGTCTCACGTTAGAATAGAAGGGTCGAGTCTTGGTGTAGCTTCTTGTTGACGGGGAAGTCCTTATCTTCCTTAAAGTAGTAGATCTTCAGTCTCAGGTGGTCTTCGTCCTTGAGAGTGTTGAAGCGCATAATCGTAGGCTTCTCATAGAGACCTTCTGCTTGAGTAAGTTGCCCAGGTAGATTCTTCATTCTTCTTTGGACATTTGTCCACATCGTCGCGGATGCGTGTTTCTGGCAGGTCTTCGAGTGTTTGGTCTACTTGTCTCCTCGTAGCTATTGTGGGAAGGTTTGGTTGAGTCTCGTCCCTAGGCTTAGAGACTTGGCACCAAAACGGGCTTTACCATGTGGAAGGTTTCTAAGGGGTTCTAAATAAGCTAACTATCATGGGTATAGAACAACCATCTAATCCCCAAGGTCCGAGGCTTGGAAAGTGGGGTGAACTACCCTTCACAGGTGCTTCACTATGATCCAATCAGGTTTGCGTCATTGATTGAACCAAGAGGGGATAATAATGAAGTTGTGACAGTCGTTCCACTTCGTTCCATGCATCTGAAGGTAGTAGGGACGTCATGCTCAATGTACACCTTAAAGGTGGTGGAGTGAGTGGTGTTATCAGTTCCTCGGTTCCTTCCTAGTCAGGAACTGATAGGTGATTGTAAAGACAAGGGGCTCTATAATCCTCTTGATGTGCAAGGCGTTCATCGTGCTTGGACGTCGGTGCTTCTCGATATAACCTAGTTGATGTAGCCGACAGAGGAGTGGTGGTTGACTTATTTTGCTTCTTCTTCATCATCATGGCTTCCTAACCATAGTGGTTATTCGTCTTTCTTGGGCAAGAATGTCTTCTGCTGAAGGGAGGGTGCTTCGAGGAGTCCAATTCCTTCAAGGTGAAACCTTATACTTGCGAGGCATGGTAATGGTGTTCCTGGGGCTTGTCCAAACATGACTAAGGGGTTCCTTCCTCTCACTGGGTAAATAAGTATATCATTCGTGAGGATAACAACATATTCATCCAAATACCACATAAACACATTGCTCATGGGATGTGTGAGAGAGGCGGTTGTTTGTTCCAGGTGGTCACTTGTCCATGGGTTTGTGGTTCATCCTAATACTAGTCCTTGTGGCCACCTTCCATATGAATATGTTTGGTGGAGGTCGGGGCGGAGTATCGGCCATAGTCTAATTACTTAGAGCCAAGACCTATGATCATAACCCGATCATATTATGGCTCAGTAAAGCTTCGGGGTTTCAAGGAGCTTAGGATATGAGTGAACGTCTAACATCTTATCCCGAGCACGGCTATTAGATGCCAATAGTCCTACCTATTACTCCAGACAAAACCACCCTATATCACCGAGGGGATCACCTCTTATAGGTCAACTCCAATGTCACTCATGCTACTCATATCCCCATGGTGTGAGAGAAGGACTAGAACAAAATCACATACATATGATGTAGCCAACTCCAATATATCCCTATGTAAAAATCCTTGGAAAGCATACAAGCTACTAAGCTATATTGTGATACTACAACCCCAAATATTCAGCTAATATATTCAAGGTCCAAGGTGTTGCATCTCTATGCTAAAGAACCACATAATATACAAATACAAGATCTTGTTTCCTTCCTAATGAATCTGGTTTAATCGATCCACGAATACCATTCAATAACACTTGATCCATTACTGTTACATAATCAACACTAGAGATTTCTCCAGGTATCTCCTAGATCTAAAATCCCCAAATTCTAAAAGGAACTACCTTATCTTAGTTCAACCAGCAATTCCAATCATGATGATCTAGTAACCTTTGATGTTAGGTGCATATGGATCCTCGAATCAATTATGACAACCATCTAATGTCCCTGGTTTGTCTCCCATCGAGAAACATGGTATCAAAATCAATATCATCGGACTAAATTCAAATTACTCCAAACCAGGTAGTTTCATTGATCTCGAGCACCTAGTAAAATCACCTATTTAAATCCAAGTTTTACATCTAGTAAGAACTCCCTATTATTTACTTCAGCCAAAATTGTATCACCATCAATCCACTATCAATATTACTTGCCAAAGTCAAGTCATTTATCCACCAATAATTCCAGCTTGTGATCACGATGGTCCTACTAAATCCAATTTTGCTCAAGGGGAAGTAAGTTATGCTACTCTATCAATGTTGATCCACCAAGTTCGTCCACCAACATTAAGCCTCGTAATCCACCAAAGGGTCTCAACTACTTCCTCAAGATATCTATTACAACCTCGTCAAATCATTATCTTACAAGTTATGTATCCTCGATGCAATCTTATCTATGGCATCGTCAGCTCAAGTGTTGGCTCGGGGATGTAATGTATCTGTTCACTATGATCTCTAGTTCCGTAATGAACCCGGTGCTAAGCAGGGGGGTTATCGAAGCTCAATAAGTGCTCTGGCAAATCTGCGTATTAAACATGTGATCAAGAGATTTGAGCTGTGGGAGCTTGTGAGGTCTAGGCTGGTCTGAGGAGGGGTTTCTAGTCTTGAAGGAAGAGCCTAACCCTACATCTTTGCGTCTGGTTGAGTATGTTGTAGTCGAAGTCTTTGGTTTCAGTTGTTTTTCGAGGTGGATCCTTGGTGCATCTTGTATTGTTAGTATTTAGTTGACGAGAGGGGGAAGAGGGAAAGTAGCATAGAGTAGAGTGCCTAAGGGGGTGGTATAGTGCAAGTGCAATCAAACAAGTGCCGAAAAGGCAAAACACACTTATTAAGATAAGATGGGTGCTTAGTCACGTACTTATTTCCTGGGCAAAATTGCGACTTACACCAAAGCAAAAACAAGCAAAAAAAGAAACACACAATCATGGTTCTATCAGAACCATCACACAGACTCAACTTCGCATGGGGGGGGGGGGTACACGACTCATCCTACCCTAGGGGTCCTTGGACTCGGTGGTCGTGCATGCTTCGTGTCTTGGATAGGAGTCCGCTTAGTCTTCTGGGTATTCTTCAGGTGTCGCTATGTCTCTAGTGTGTTTAGTTGACAAAGGTGATTCTTCACGGCTATTGTTCACAGGGTCTCCTAGTGTCCTCGTGATCGTGACAATGCCTTCTTGTCTTCTAATACGTCTAGGGTTCTAGGTAGGCAATCATTTATGCAATGACATTAACAAGGCATGGTAGAGTTGTATCCTGCTGGTCATGTTGACGATATCATCGGCACCAAGAGCGAGGGATGATGAGTACCATTTTTCTTCTCACTATGGTGAGGCGGACCAAATGGCGAGGTTCTCATCCACCGGTGGCTGCCGACATGTCATTGGTAATGACATGATTGCCCTATTAGCGATGCATATAATGATTTTGGATATCTTTTGCCCTGGTCATCGTAGGCTGAGGTGGCATCATCCTGGGGTAGTGTCGAGGGTGTCACTATCTTCCTAGTCTTGATGTCTTCATCCCTCGAGAAGGTATTTTCTGTTTGTATCGTCTTGTCGTGGTGTCATCAAACTTGTGTGAATGTCTGGCAAGGTATCTTCCTTCCAGGTTACCCACTATGATTTTCAAGGAATCCAGTGGTCAGGGGCACAAGGGTACTATCGGACGTTTGCAAAGTTTGGAAAAGCAGATGAGGAGAGCTAAGAGAAAAATGGTGGAAGTGCTAAGGCAAAAACCTTTGCTTCCTTTGAAATTTTAGGAGAGGTGAGAATTATAGTGGTTTTATAAGTAATTTTGAAGGGTCTAGAAAAAGAGTTTTGTCATAACTAACATCCATGCTAACTAAAGGCTTCCTATAGTCAGGATGGCTCTGATACCAGCTCTGTGGGGAACCCGACCCATAAGTCGAGATCACCGAATGATCGTGCATAGTGATCCTAGAGATCAATGCTCACTGAACACACAGACGCTGAATAACAAGAGTCTTACAACCATTACATACCGATGTACTCAAAAATGGCCTCTATGACCAAGTCTTCATAAACTTGTAGCGGAAATCTTCAACGATAGCGTGAACCTATGCCATCTACCTTAACCCTACAGGCATTCTGACTGGGAAGCATCCTAGCTCGCATGTTCGTCACCAAGGAATTCTTCATCGCATCCTATTCTTTCATGCCTAGCCAATAAATAACTAGTGGCAAACCAATGAGGACTTTGAATGTACTCGCAAGCAACCCGTGTTTTGGAACAAGGCATAACAAAGCATGATATAGCACTAACCAGGTAAGTTTGCAGAAAGCTAATTTTGAGTGCAATGACATGATCAAGTAACTTGTGTAAGCATGCATCAACAATTGGCAGTTAGCCATGTGAACAAGTTACGGGTATCAACATAAGCAGTGGTTGGACATCTCATGTTCAACCATCACACCAAGTCCCCCGACTTGTCTCAAGTACCGCCTGAACATCTCATGTTAAGTCATCATGCCAAGTCATCCGACTCACCTCAAGTATCATCCTTGTCACCAACACACACACGTCAAGTTTGTGAAAACAACGCACACAATTTAAGCAGGACCTCCAACTATCCATGACCGTGGACACGACTATTCAAATAGTTTTACACTCTGGAGAGGTTGCACACTTTACCCACAAGACTCGTGGAACTTCCGTGTCATCCACGACTCACAGTATATTACATACCCAAGGTAAGAACCCGAACAATGCCTTCCCCTAGCGATACTAAACAAAGAGTCCACTCATTGGTGCCATCCCTCATGATGTACATCACACGTATCATCCATGAGGGCACGCAACGGTGTGCCGGTTCCTGTAAAGACAACGCATGGTCAGCCTACCAGGCACGACCCCGTATCGAGAGTGACCTCTTCACTCCCGCCACTAGTAATGTGGGATCGATGCTAGTACCCACCAAAGTAATCAACAAGGCCCCATCCCATAAGGGGTATCGTGGTTTTGCATGTATGGTTGGGATGGTCAGCAAATCTTAAAACTCTCCGTTTTCGAAAACACACACACAACTTGCTCCAGTACACCACTTCTTTATCAAGTGGTTACCTAGATCGTCATCATCTCCCTCGGGCATTAGTGGCAGCTGAATGGATTTTTGAAGAGTCTTTGAAATCATTTCATTTCCGACACCATGCATATTACCATCCCATTTGTGTAGCATCATCTAAGCATCCTATCTACTCCCACCCGCACAACCCTCATAAGGATGTTAGGGTCATACATAATGCAAGTATGAACGGTAAAGTATCGAAGGCATCCCATCGAAGGGGGGGGTACCAAATCAACATGATCAATTCATTGGAATAGAGAAGTGCTATATGACATGCATGAAAAAGTGTCTTAACATGGTCAAAGGGCTAATTTCCTAGCTTATCCAATTCTTCGAGGTCTTCACACGCTTCTCGTCAACTCCGAGCATTTCATCTACTTCGTCAACTATCGCCAGAAACAACCGCAATAAGCAACACAACAAGCGGAGAAATAAAAGTTCTCTATAAATAGGATTTTTATTTTTCTTGGACACCTCTGGTCATAAGAAAAATAACCAAAGAGGTTTTATTGGATGTGGGTCAAGGGGGAGTTTTGAATAATGGAAACGAAGGAAATGATGATCCTATAAGGTGTCTATAGGAAACATTTTTATAAAAATGAGTGGATGAACCCAATAAATAGGCAATGATTTTAGAAGGTTTTAGGAAGTGGTTTCACTAGATTTGGAATTGGTATGAATATCTAAGAATTTGCAAAGTAGGTCACATATGAAGAAATGGTCCAATAATTGACTTAGCAAAATAGGCGTAAAGAAAAATGTTCTCCTCTTGGTGCATGAATTTAGATACACCTAGGAACTTGAATCACTTTCATTTGGATTTGATTTGAATCCCCTAGGGATTTTGCAATGGGGGACCTTCATAGTTCAAATTTAAATTTGAGTTTGAACTACACAGAAAAGTTTGCTATAAAAATGTGCAATGCACATATTTGGATAGGACATGATTTTAGGAATCTGTAGAAACTTGAAACACCAAATTTGGAGCCCACATGAATATTCTAGGATTAATTTTGTCTTTCTAGAAAAGAAAAAGAGCAAAAGGTTTATACCTAAGTGGCTATCTCTTGCGCAGGGCGCAAAATAGTAGATGGGCCGGCTCAGTGGCTCGACCTGGCAGTGGAGCGGTGACATCGGAGGCGTATTACGTGTAATACGCCTTCCTCACAGGGAGGCGGGCCCTGGGGGTAGGCACCTCCACTTAAATGTCAGGCCTGCCCGATGAGCTACTTACAGGTGGGCCCGCCCTGGCAGGTCCATCCTCCTCCTCCCGCTCGAACGGATCAGAGGCAGGGGAAGCGGACCAAGCGCTCGCTCCAGCGGCTCCGGCCACCTCCGGCAATGGCCCGGCAAATGGAGGGCTCGGGATGGGGACCCGCACCCGCCTGGGTGCCCCATTTTCGCTGGGGAGATCCAGGGAGGATAGGCCTCGGTCGTGGCGGAGGACGGCAACGAGCGGCCGTGGGAGCAGCAATCCGGCCACCGGAAGGGATGAAAGGAGCGTGGGGAAGGCTCGTGGTGATGCAGGAGGATCTTCGGTGATGATCAAAGGGGCTGGGGGAGGCCATCATGGCCGATTTTAAGCGAAGGCCGCCGGCGGAGCTTTATCCATGGGGGCAAATGGAGGGCAAAGGAGGAGCAATTGAGGGCTCTAGGAGGCTGAAGGGAGGGATAGAGAGCGAGAGAGGGATAGCAAGGGCTCGAGGAAAGATGTTTATAGGGAGGGCGGTGGTGCATAGTGTGCCCATGCGCTGGCTCGGCCACTGCCGTTGCTGGAGGGCACGTGGGGACGTGGGAGCGTGTCCAGCCGTTGGTGGAACCCGTCCATGACGCAGGGAAGTGAGAGAGAGAGAGAGGCGTGCGCTAGGGCCTCGCGCATGTGAGGTCGGCCACTGGCCGGGTAGAGCGGCACGGGGCACGCGTGATAGAGGAGAGAGGAGGGAAAGGGAGGAGAGGGCTGACCAGCTGTCGTGGTGTGGGCGTCGATGTGGGCCAGGGGGACACGGTTGGAGGTCCCGAGGCTGTCGGGAGCATCCATTGGGCGGTGGCTAAAGTGCGGGTGTGCACTGTAGCACGCTTCTAAGCACGGCTATTGCATGCCATGCCATTGCCTTTGGCAACTTTTGTGCGACCACCTGTGTCTAGGGGGTCTAGGGGTTTAAACAACGTGGGTGTGGCATTAGATGCTCTGGTTGTCCATCACGGTGAGAGAGGAGTGGAGGGAGAGATGGTTTTTTGCTGTCCAGGGGGCCAAATGGGGTTTTCACCCCCCCCCAATCAGTGACCTGAGGCCATGGGCCCTTTACTGGAGGTGGAAGGTGACTAGGGAGAGTTGAGGTAAAAGATTGGTATCAAGGAGAATAGTGGAAGGGGCCCAAACAACAAGTTTGGTAACTTAGCAGAAGGTGTTTGTTGCTGATTTGGGCAATTAAAAGGAGTCTTCCTGCCATGATATTTACCAAGATCAAATAGAAGGTAGAAACAAGGTTGATCACCAAGTTGGAGCTTGATTGAAGGAAGTTCACAATGTAAACTTTGTAAACCCTAGAATTTAACAGAATCAGGTTTCTACAGATCTAGGCATGCTCAACTAATCTCCTAAATGCACCATTTTGTTTAGTAGCATTATTTGGGGATTATAACATGTCCACAAAGTTTGGGGGCAATAGGAGAAAATTCACAATGTAAAGTTGTTCAAATTTGAGTCTGGACACGAATGGTGTTAGGATATTTTGGTGAATTAAAACTATTGGTATTGGAATGAAACTTTGCAAGATCACCACATATGGCATGAGTGACCTGTTGGAATTTCTCTAGAATTTATTGAGAATATTTTAATAGAAATATTTCAAAAGCTTGATTTGGACAGAGAGAGTTTTGAGGGGTTTTGCCCATGATTTTGAACGTGACCATGTGTTAAAACTCATATATATGGAACATATATGTCCACTGAGTTTCCCTAATTTTTCTCAAATATTTTAAAGCATTTTAAATAATTTTTCCCTATGGAAAACCATTTATGGCCTTAAGAAAAAGCCTTTAAATAAAATAAGAAAATAATCTTAAAAAATAATATTTTGTAGTTTTGGGGATATATATATATAGTAAGTTTCAAATAAAGCCTTTGGGGTAAAAGGATCCACCCAATTTGAGGACTTGTAGTACAAACCTCAATTCAGGGGGTTTTGAAACCTAAATTGAATAAATGTTTTTTGGCCAAAAGTCCTATACATATGGCATGATCATAGGACAAGAGTTGGGATCAAGGGAAAGAGTTCTTGAGGGTAGGAGGATGTTCTATGAATGCTAATACATCTCCAACGTCTCTGTTTTGGATGTTTTATATGCATTAATATGCTATTTTGTATTATTTTTGGGACTAACCTATTAATCTAGAGCCTAGTGCCAGTTTCTGTTTTTTCCTTGTTTTTGAGTATTGCAGATAAGAAATATTAAACGGAGTCCAAACGGAATAAAATCTTCGCGATGATTTTTTCTGGACCAGAAGACACCTACTAGGCTGGCTTGGAGGGCAAGGCAAGGGACCTGCTAGGAGGTCACAAGCCAGGGGGTGCGGTCACCGCCCTGGCCGCGCCTAGCAGGCTTGTGACTCCCTGGAAGGACTCCTAACCCTAATCTTCATCCTATAGATACCCAAATATTCCCCGAATACTAAAAAGAGAGCCACACAAATACTTTTCCACCGCCAGAAGCCTCCGTTCCCGAGAGATCCAATCTTGGAGCCTTTTCCCGTAATCTGCCGGAGGGGGATTCGATCACAGAGGGCATCTACATCAACTCCATTACCCCTCCGATGATGCGTGTGTAATCCACCATAGACCTACACGTCCATAGCTAATAGCTAGATGGCTTCTTCTCCCTCTCTATTTGTGCTTCAATACCATGTTCTTCATGATCTTCATGGAGATCTATTCGATGTAATACTCTTTTGCGATGTGTTTGTTGAGATCCAATGAATTGTGGGTTTCTGTTCATATTATCCATGAATATTATTTGAGTCTTTTCTGAATTCTTATATGCATGATTTCATTTATTTTTAAATCTCTTCGAGTTATTGATTTGCTTTGGCCAACTAGATTTTAATTCTTGGAATGGGAGAAGTGCTTAGTTTTGGGTTCAATCTTGCGTTGTCCTCACCCAGTGACATAGTAGGGACAGCGAGACACATTTTATTGTTGCCATCAAGGGTAAAAAGATGGGGTTTTCATTGTATTGCTTGATTTTATCCCTCTACATCATGTCATCTTACTTAATGTGTTACTCTGTTCTTCATAAACTTAATACTCTAGATGCAGGATGGAGTCGGTTGATGTGTGGAGTAATAGTAGTAGATGCAGAATCGTTTCGGTCTACTTGACACGGACATCATGCCTATATGCATAATCATTGCCTTGGATATCGTCATAATTATTTGCTTTTCTATCAATTGCTCGACAGTAATTTCTTCGCCCACCGTGATATTTTCCTTCAAGAGAGAAGCCTCTAGTGAAACCTATGGCCCCCGGGTCTACTTTCCACATTATATTTTCAGATCTATAAACCAAAAATACCAAAAATACCTTGCTGCAATTTATTTACTTTTTTACTTTCCGCAATCTTTTACATCTATCCCTAGCAGATCTAATCCTTGCAAATAAATGTGAAGGGATTGACAACCCCTTTATAGCGTTGGGTGCAAGAGTTTGATTGTTTGTGTAGGTGCATCCATTGGTGACTTGCTTGTTCCTCCTACTGGATTGATACCTTGGTTCTCATCAATTGAGGGAAATACTTATCTACTTCGCTTCATCACCCTTTCCTGTTACAGGGAAAACCAACGCAAGCTAAAGAGGTAGCAAGAAGGATTTATGGCGCCGTTGTCGGGGAGATCTACATTAAGCCTACCAAGTACCCATCACAAACTCATATCTTGCATTTACATTATTTTCCATTTGCCTCTCGTTTTCCTCTCCCCCACTTCTAAAATGATTTTCAGGAAATACCAAAAATATTTGCCTTTTTATTCGCCCTTCTTCAGTTCGCCTTTTCGTTCCTATGTTTCCTTGTGTTGCCATGTGCCTTCTATTTGCTTGCATATTCGCTTGCTAAAAATCTATTGATCTGGATCCTCATCCACTTTCTAATATTTTCAAAAGACCAAATTATGATGAAGCAATTGCTAGTGAGTTGAGTGCACTTGATTATCTCTATGAAGTCTTGCTTGAAAATCATGAAAATTTTGATGAAGTGTTGAAAGAAGAAAATTATAAGTTGATTCATGATATCTCCTTGAATGAAAAGCATGATTGACATGTTGTTAGTATGAATTCTCTGAATATCCATGATGTTAATGATATGCAAAACCACAAGCCTGGGGATGCTATGCTTGATGAAGATGAAATTTTTTGTTCCACAAGATTTGGTGATGACACGTATGTTGTAGTTGATCATGAAAAGAATCATTTATGTGATAGTTATATTGTGAGATTCCTTCACGATGCTACTGAAAATTATTATGAGGGAGGAACATATGCTTGTAGGAATTGCAATAATATTAAGTTTCCTCTATATGTGTTCAAAGTTTTGAAGTTATACTTGTTTTGCCTTCCTATGCTAGTTGATTCTTGCTCCCATAAATTGTTTGCTCACAAAATCCCTATGCATAGGAAGTGGGTTAGACTTAAATGTGCTTGTCATGAGATTCATGATGCTCTCTTGCATGTTTCAAATACTACTTTTTTCTGTGAGCATCATTGAAATCATTATGCCTAGCTAGGGGCGTTAAACAATAGCGCTTGTTGGGAGACAACCAATTATATTTTTATGTTTTGTTTTTAACTTCTGCTTTTGAGTGTTCTACACATTATTACTTCTTTAGTAATAAAAATTTGGTGTTTTAATTGGTGTTTGAGCCAAGTAAGACCTTTGGGATGGTCTATGGTGGTTGTTGATTTGATCTTGTTGAAAAAAAGAAAATTTTGCGCCCAGTCCAGGAATTTTATAAAATGTTCAGAGTATCTAATGAGTCTGTCATTTTTACACAAGATTGATATACAAATTTCCCAGGTTTTCCTATTTTTTCAGAATGTTTGGAGTTATACAAGTATACGGAGTTTTCATATTGCTACAGACTATTCTGTTTTTGACAAATTCTGTTTTTATTGTGTTGTTTACCTATTTGGATGTATCTATGGGTTGTATCGGGGGGTAGGAACCATGGGGAAGTTAGAATACAATACATATTACACCAATATAAATGAAGAATGAGTTCACAACATTACCTAAAGTAGTTATTTATTTTTCTTATAGTAACGGATCTCACGAGTTTTCTATTGAGTTTTGTGTTGTGAAGTTTTCAAGTTTTGGGTAAAGATTTGATGGACTATGGAATAAGGAGTTGCAAGAGCCTAAGCTTGGGGATGCCAAAGGCACCCCAAGCCATATTCAAGGATGCCAAGGATCCTAAGCTTGGGGATGCCTCGGAAGGCATCCCCTCTTTCATCTTCAATCCATCGATAAATTTACTTGAGGCTATATTTTTATTCACCACATGATATGTGTTTTTCTTGGAGCGTCTTGTATGATATGAGTCTTTGCTTTTTAGTTTGCCACAATCATCCTTGATTCACACATATTTAGAGAGAGACGCGCATGAATCGTGAATTTATTAGAATACTCTATGTGCTGCACTTATATCTTTTGAGATAGGCAATTTTGCTCTATGTGCTCCACTTATATCTTTTTAGAGCATGCCGGTGTTTGGTTTTATAGAAATCGTTGAACTCTCGTACCTCACTTAAATTATTTTGAGAGTCCTTAAACAACATGGTAATTGGTTTAGGTTATGAATTTAGTCCTAATATGATAGGCATCCAAAAGGTATATAATAAAAACTTCCATATTAAATGCATTGAATATTATGAGAAGTTTGATTCATTGCATAAAGTTTTGAGATATAAAGATGGTAATATTAAGAGTCATGTTAGGAAGTAATTGTGAATTGATAGAAATACTTGTGTAAAGGTTTGTGATTCCCAAGGTTTGTGATTCTCGTAGCATGCACGTATGGTGAACCCTTATGTAAGGAAGTCGGAGCATGATTTGTTTATTGATTGTCGACCTTGTGTGAGGGTAGGGAGCGCGTGATGGTTTATGTTGGAAATATGCCCTGGAGGCAATAATAAAATGGTTATTATTGTATTTCCTTGTTCATGATAATTCTCTATTGTTCATGCTATAATTGTGTTAACCAGAAACCGTAATACATGTGTGAATACATAGACCACACCATGTCCCTAGTGAGCCTCTAGTTGGCTAGCTTGTTGATCAATAGATGGTCACAGTTTCATGCCCATGGACATTGGATGTCGTTGATAACGGGATCACTTCATTAGGAGAATGATGTGATGGACAAGACCCAATCCTAAGCATAGCACAAGATCGTGTAGTTCGTCTGCTAAAGCTTTTCTAATGTCAAGTATTGTTTCCGAGAGTGGGAAGGGACGAGCCCCAGAGTGGGCTGGTGTGCCCTCCACCCTGGCCCAAGGCGTAGCAAAGGTGGGAAGGGGGGAACCCTAGGCCCAGATGGGCCTACGGCCCACCTAGGTCGCCGCCTTCCCCTCTCTCTCCCTCTAGCCGCCGCACCAGATGGGATCTGGAGCTGCCGCCGGCCCTTAGGGTGGGAACCCTAGGGCTGTGCCCTCCCTCCTCCTCCTACTACAAATAGTGGGGGTTTTGGGGCTGCCAAGAACACAAGTTTCTTCCTCTCTCGGCGCAGCCCTACCCTTCCTCTTCCTCGTTCTCCGTAGTGCTTGGCGAAGCCCTGCCGGAGTACCATGCAGCTCTAACGTCACCACACCATCGTGCTGCCAGAGCTCTCCCTCAACCTCTCCTTCCTCCTTGTTGGATCAAGGCGTAGGAGACGTCACCGGGCTGCAAGTGTGTTGAACACAGAGGCACCGTTGTTCGGCGCTTAGATCGGAATCCACCGCGATTTGAATCGTTGCGAGTGCGACTCCACCAACCGCGTTCTAGTAATGCTTTCGCTTTGCGATCTTCAAAGGTATGAAGATGCACTCTCCCCTTACTCGTTGCTGGTTTCTCTATAGATGGATCTTGGTGATCATAGGAATATTTTTGATTTGCTACTATATTTCCCTATAGTGGTATCAGAGCTAGGTCT
This sequence comes from Hordeum marinum, assembly GCA_022496015.1. NCBI lineage: Eukaryota > Viridiplantae > Streptophyta > Magnoliopsida > Poales > Poaceae > Hordeum > Hordeum marinum. The sequence continues at coordinate 150,805,259 of CM039674.1, forward strand.
ATGCGTAGAATCTATGCATGAGTAGAACACAAGTTGTTGTGGGCATCGATCTTATTAATTTGCTTACCATTACTAGTCTTATCTTGATTCGGCGGTATTGTGGGATGAAGCGGCCCGGACCAACTTTACACGTACGCCTACGTGAGACCGGTTCCACCGCCTGACATGCATTTGTTGCATAAGGTGGCCAGCGGGTGTCTGTCTCTCCCACCTTAGTCGGATTGGATTCGATGAAAAGGGTCCTTATGAAGGGTAAATAGCAATTGGCATATCACGTTGTGGTTTTGTCATAGGTAAGAAACGTTCTTGCTAGAAACCTATAGCAGCCACATAAAAACTTGCAACAACAAATTAGAGGACGTCTAACTTGTTTTTGCAGCATATGCTTTGTGATGTGATATGGACAAAGGATGTGATGTGATGCATTGTGATGTATGAGATTGATCATGTTCTTGTAATAGGATTCACGACTTGCATGTCGATGAGTATGACAACCGGAAGGAGCCATAGGAGTTGTCTTAATTTATTGTATGACCTACGTGTCAATCATAAACGCCATGTAATTACTTTACTTTATTGCTAATCATTAGCCATAGTAGTAGAAGTAATAGTTGGCGAGACAACTTCATGAAGACATGATGATGGAGATCATGGTGTCATGCCGGTGACAGTGATGATCATGGTGCCCCAAAGATGGAGATCAAAGGAGCAAGATGATATTGGCCATATCATGTCACTACGTTGATTGCATGTGATGTTTATCATGTTTACATCTTATTTGCTTAGAACGACGGTAGCTAAATAAGATGATCTCTCACTAAAATTTCAAGAAATGTGTTCACCCTAACTGTGCACCATTGCTAAGGATCGTTGTTCCGAAGCACCACGTGATGATCGGGTGTGATAGGTTCTAACGTTCGCATACAACGGGTGTAAGCCAGATTTACACATGCGATACACTTAGGTTGACTTAACGAGCCTAGCATGTACAGACATGGCCTCAGAACACAGAAGACTGAAAGGTCGAACATGAGTCGTATAGAAGATACGATCAACATGGAGATGTTCACCATGGATGACTAGTCTGTCTCACGTGATGATCGGACACGGGCTAGTTGACGTGGATCATGTGTCACTTGGATGACTAGAGAGATGTCTATCTAAGTGAGAGTTCATTAAATAATTTGATTATGTGAACTTAATTATCATGAACTTAGTCTAAAATTGTCTTTACAATCTATTTGTAGATCCAATGGCCAATGCTAATGTTGCCCTCAACTTCAACGCGTTTCTAGAGAAAACCAAGCTGAAAGATGATGGAAGCAACTATGCGGACTGGGTCTGTGGCTTGAGGATCATCCTCATAGCTTCCAAAAGATTATATGTCCTTGATGCACCGCTAGGTGACACACCCGTTTTCCCAGCGGCTCTGGACGTTATGAATGCCTGGCAGTCGCCTTATGATGATTACTCCCTAGTTTAGTGCGGCATGCTTTACAGTTTAGAATCAGGGCTCCGAAAGCATTTTTGAGCAACACGAAGCATATGAGATGTTCCAAGAGCTGAAATTGGTTTTCTAAGATCATGCCCGGGTCAAGAGATATGATTTCTCCGACAAGTTCTTCAGTTGTAAGATGGAGGAAAATAGTCCTCTCAGTGAGCACATACTCAAAATGTCTGGGTTCCACAACCGCTTGTCTCAGCTGGGAGTTAATCTTCTGGATGACTCGGTTATTGACAGAATCCTACAAGAGCTTTGTGATGAACTACAACATGCAGGGTATGGAGAAGTCCATTCCTGAGTTGTACTCGATGCTGAAATCAGCGGAGGTCGGGATCAAAAAGGAGCATCAAGTGTGGATGGTGAATAAGACCACTAGTTTCAAGAAAGGCAAGGGTAAGAAGAACTTCAAGAAGGACGGCAAAGCAGTTGTTGCAGCCGGTAAGCAAGTTGCCGGGAAGAAGAACAAGAATGGACCCAAGCCTGAGACTGAGTGTTTTTATTGCAAGGGTACCAATCACTAGAAGCGGAACTGCCCCAAGTACTTAGCGGATAAGAAGGTTGGAAACGTTAAAGGTATATGTGATATACTTGTTATTGATGTGTACCTTACTAGCGCTCGTAGTAGCTCCTGGTTATTTGATACCGGTGCAGTTGCTCACATTTGTAACTCCAAGCAGGAGCTGCAGAATAAGCGGATACTGGCAAAGGACGAGGTGACGATGCGCGTCGGGAATGGTTCCAAGGTCGATGTGATCGCCGTCGGCACGCTGCCTCTACATCTACCTTTGGGATTAGTTTTAAACCTCAATAATTGTTATTTAGTACCATATTTGAGCATGAACATTGTATCTGGATCTCGGTTGATGCGAGATGGCTACTCATTTAAATCCGAGAATAATGGTTGTTCTATTTATATGAGAGAAATGTTTTATGGTCATGCCTCGCTGGTCAATGGTTTATTTTTGATGAATCTCGAACGTGATGTTACACATGTCCATAGTGTGAGTACCGAAAGATATAAGGTTTATAACAATAGTCCCACTTACATGTGGTACTGCCGCCTTGGTCATATTGGTGTCAAACGCATGAAGAAACTCCATGCTGATGGACTTTTGGAGTCTCTTGATTTTGAATCATTTGACACGTGCGAACTATGCCTCATGGGCAAGATGACCAGGACTCCGTTCTATGGAAAAATGGAGCGAGCAACTGACTTGTTGGAGATAATACATACCGATGTATGCGGTCCAATGAGTGTCGAGGCTCACGGTGGCTACCGTTATGTTCTCACCCTCACTGATGACTTGAGCAGATATGGGTATGTCTACTTAATGAAACAGAAGTCTGAAACCTTTCAAAGGTTCAAGGAATTTTAGAGTGAGGTAGAGAATCAACGTGACAGGAAAATAAAGTGCCTACGATCTAATCGTGGCGGAGAATATTTAAGTCACGAGTTTGGCACACACCTAAGGAAATGTGGAATTGTTTCACAACTCATGCCGCCTGGCACACCTCAGCGAAATGGTGTGTCTGAACGTCGTAATCGCACTCTATTGGATATGGTGTGATCTATGATGTCTCTTACCGACTTACCGCTATCATTTTGGGGATATGCATTAAAGACTGTCGTATTCACTTTAAATAGGGCACCATCTAAATCCGTCAAGACGTCACCATAGGAATTATGGTTTGGAAAGAAACCTAATCTGTCGTTTATGAAAGTTTGGGGATGTGATGCTTATGTGAAGAAACTTCAACCTGAGAAGCTCGAACCCAAAGCGGAAAAGTGCATCTTCGTAGGATACCCCAAAGAAATTGTTGGGTATACCTTCTACCTTAGATCCGAAGGCAAAGTCTTTGTTGCCAAGAATGGATCCTTTCTAGAGAAAGAGTTTCTCTCGAACGAAGTAAGTGGGAGGAAAATAGAACTTGATGAGGTAATTGTACCTCCACTCGAACCGGAGAGTAGCGCAGCACAGTAAGTTGTTTCTATGGGGCCTACACCAGCTGGAGAGGAAGTTAATGATGATGATCATGAAGCTTCAGATCAAGTTGCTATTCGGAGGTCCACTAGGACATGTTCCGCACCAGAGTGGTATGGCAACCCTGTCCTGGAAATCATGTTGTTGGACAACAGTGAACCTTCGAACTATGAAGAAGTGACTGCGGGCCCAGATTCCAACAAATGGCTTGAAGCCATGAAATCCGAGATAGGATCCATGTATGAGAAAAAAGTATGGACTTTGGTGGACTTGCCTGATGATAAGCAAGCCATAGAAAATAAATGGATCTTTAAGAATAAGACTGACGCGGATGGTAATGTGGCCGTCTATAAAGCTCGGCTTGTTGCTAAGGGTTATCGACAAGTTCAAGGAGTTGACTATGATGAGACTTTCTCACCCGTAGCGATGCTGAAGTCCGTCCGAATCATGTTAGCAATTGCCACATTTTATGATTATGAGATTTGGAAAATGGACGTCAAAACGGCATTCCTCAATGGCTTCCTTAAGGAAGAACTGTATATGATGCAGCCGGAAGGTTTTGTCGATCCTAAGTATGCTAACAAGGTATGCAAGCTCCAGCGGTCCATCTATGGGCTGGTGCAAGCATCTCGGAGATGGAACATTTGCTTTAATGAGGTGATTAAAGCGTTTGGGTTTATACGGGTGTATGGAGAACCCTGTATTTACAAGAAAGTGAGTGGGAACTCTGTAGCATTTCTCATATTATATGTGGATGACATATTGTTGATGGGAAATGATATAGAACTTTTGGAAAGCATAAAGGCCTACTTGAATAAGTGTTTTTCAATGAAGGACCTTGGACAAGCTGCTTACATATTAGGCATCAAGATCTATAGAGATAGATCGAGACGACTCATAGGTCTTTCACAAAGCACATACCTTGACAAGATATTGAAGAAGTTCAATATGGATCAGTCCAAGAAGGGGTTCTTGCCTGTGTTACAGGGTGTGAGATTGAGTATGACTCAATGCCCGACCACGGCAAAGGATAGAGAAGAGATGAGTGTCATCCCCTATGCTTCAACCATAGGCTCTATTATGTATGCCATGCTGTGTACCAGACCTGATGTGAACCTTGCCATAAGTTTGGTAGGGAGGTACCAAAGTGATCCCGGAGCGGAACACTGGACAACGGTCAAGAGTATCCTGAAGTACCTGAAAAGGACCAAGGACATGTTTCTCGTATATGGAGGTGCCGAAGAGCTTGTCGTAAAGGGTTACGTCGATGCTAGCTTCGACACAAATCCGGATGACTCCAAGTCACAAACCGGATACGTGTATATTTTGAACGGAGGGGCAGTCAGCTGGTGCACCAGCAAGCAAAGCGTCGTGGCAGCATCTACATGTGAAGCGGAGTACATAGCTGCTTCGGAAGTAGCAAAGGAAGGAGTCTAGATGAAGGAGTTCATCACCGACCTAGGAGTGATTCCCAATGCGTCGGGCCCGATGACTCTATTATGTGACAACACTGGAGCTATTGCCCTTGCCAAGGAGCCCAAGTTTCACAAGAAGACAAGACACATCAAACGCCGCTTCAACTCCATTCGTGATTACATTCAGGAAGGAGATATAGATATTTGTAAAGTACATACGAATCTCAATGTTGTAGATCTGTTGACTAAACCTCTCTCACGAGCAAAACATGATCAACACCAGAAATCTATCGGTGTTTGATTCATCACAATGTAACTAGATTATTGACTCTAGTGCAAGTGGGAGACTATTGGAAATATGCCCTAGAGGCAATAATAAAATGGTTATTATTGTATTTCCTTGTTCATGATAATTGTCTATTGTTCATGCTATAATTGTGTTAATCGGAAATGTAATACACATGTGAATACAAAGACCACAACATGTCCCTAGTGAGCCTCTAGTTGGCTAGCTTGTTGATCAATAGATGGTCATGGTTTCATGACCATGGACATTGGATGTCGTTGATAATGGTATTACATCATTGGGAGAATGATGTGATGGACAAGACCCAATCCTAAGCATAGCACAAGATCGTGTACTTCGTCTGCTAAAGCTTTTCTAATGTCAAGTATCGTTTCCTTAGACCATGAGATTGTACAGCTCCCGGATACCGTAGGAATACTTTGGGTGTGCCAAACGTCACAACGTAACCGGGTGGCTATAAAGGCACACTACGGGTATCTCCGAAAGTGTCTGTTGGGTTGGCATGAATCGAGACTGGGATTTGTCACTCAGTGTGACGGAGAGGTATCTCCGGGCCCACTCGGTAAGACATCATCATAATGAGCTCAATGTGACTAAGGAGTTAGCCACTGGATGATGTGTTACGGAACGAGTAAAGAGACTTGCCGGTAACGAGATTGAACAAGGTATAGGGATACCAACGATCGAATCTCGGGCAAGTATCATACCGGTAGACAAAGGGAATTGTATACGGGATTGATTGAATCCCCGACATCGTGGTTCATCCGATGAGATCATCGTGGAGCATGTGGGAGCCAACATGGGTATCCAGATCCCGCTGTTGGTTATTGACCGGAGAGGTGTCTCGGTCATGTCTACGTGTCTTCCGAACCCGTAGGGTCTACACACTTAAGGTTCGATGACACTAGGGTTATAGGGAAATAGTGTATGTGGTTACTGAAGGTAGTTTGGAGTCCCGTATGAGATCCCGGACGTCATGAGGAGTTCCGGAATGGTCCGGAGGTAAAGATTCATATATAGGAAGTGAGGTTTTGGTCATGGGAAGTGTTTCGGGCATCATCGGTAACATACCGGGACCACCGGAAGGGTTCCGGGGGTCCACCAAGTGGGGCCACGGGCACCAGAGGGCTGCGTGGGCAGAGAGTGGGAAGGGAGCAGCCCTAGAGTGGGCTGGTGCGCCCTCCACCCCGGCCCAAGGCGCAGCAAAGGTGGGAAGGGGGGAACCCTAGGCCCAGATGGGCCTAAGGCCCACCTAGGGCGCCGCCCTCCCCTCTCTCTCCCTCTAGCCGCCGCACCAGATGGGATCTGGGGCTGCCGCCGGCCCTTAGGGTGGGAATCCTAGGGTTGTGCCCTCCCTCCTCCTCCTCCTATAAATTGTGGGGTTTTGGGGGCTGCCAAGAACACAAGTTTCTTCCTCTCTCGGCGTAGCCCTACCCTTCCTCTTCCTCGTTCTCCGTAGTGCTTGGCGAAGCCCTGCCGGAGTACCACGCAGCTCCACCGTCACCATGTCGTCATGCTGCCGGATCTCTCCCTCAACCTCTCCTTCCTCGCTGGATCAAGGCATAGGATATGTCACCGGGATGCACGTGTGTTGAACGCGGAGGCGCCGTTGTTCGGCGCTTAGATCGGAATCCACCGCGATCTGAATCACCACGAGTATGACTCCACCAACTGCGTTCTAGTAACGCTTTCACTTTGCGATCTTCAAAGGTATGAATATGCACTCTCACCTTACTCGTTGTTGGTTTCTCCATAGATGGATCTTGGTGATCGTAGGAATTTTTTTGATTTACTACTACGTTTCCCTACAGTTTACTCTTACCAACCTCTCCTCTAGGGGCATGCGTCTAATACTTTGCGTCGATGACTAATAGAATTTTTCAATAAGTATGTGAGTTCTTTATGACTAATGTGATTCCATGGATTATACACACTCTCAACCTTCCACTTTTGCTAGCCTCTCTAGTACCGTGCAACTTTCGCCGGTGCGATAAACCCACCTTCCTCAAAACAACCACCATATGCCTTCCTCAAAACAGTCACCATACCTACCTATTATGGCATTTTCATAGCCATTCCGAGATATATTGCCATGCAACATCCACCATTCCGTTTATTATGACACGCACCATCATTTTCATGTTGCTTTGCATGATCATAACATAGCTAGCATGATGTTTTCATTGCTTGTTCATTTGTTGATCTCATTTGCTATGCTAGATCATTGCACATCCCGGTACACCGCCAGAAGCATTCATCTAGAGTCATATTTTGTTCTAGATTTCGAGTTGTAATTCTTGAGTTGTGAGTAAATAAAAGTGTGATGACCATCATTATTAGAGCATTGTCCCATGTGAGGAAAGGATGATGAAAGCTATGATTCCCTGACAAGTGGGGATGAGACTCCACACTATATGAAAAATAAAAGAGGCCATCGAAGCCCAAATAAAAAAAGAGGCCTTAGATGCCCACCAAAATAAAAAAATGAGAGAAAGAGAGAAGGACAATGCTACTATCTTTTTTTCGATACTTGTACTTCAAAGTAGCACCATGATCTTCATGATAGATAGTCTCCTATTTTTTCACCTTCATATATTAGTGGGAATTTTTCATTATATAACTTGGCTTGTATATTCCAATGATGTGCTTCCTCAAATTTCCCTAGGTCTTCATGAGCAAGCAAGTTGGATGCACACCCACTTAGTTTCCTTTTGAGCTTTCATACACTTATAGCTCTAGTGCATCAGGTGCATGGCAATCCCTACTCACTCCCATTGATATCTATTAATGGGCATCTCCATAGCCCATTGATACGCCTAGTTGATGTGAGACTATCTTCTCCTTTTCCTTCACAACCTCCACCATATTCTATTCCACCTATAGTGCTATATCCATGGCTCACACTCATGTATTGCGTGAGAGTTGAAACAGTTTGATAAAATAAAGGTGTGAAACAATTGCTTGACTTGTCATCGGGGTTTGCATGATATACATATTTTGTCTGGGGAAGATGGAGCATAGCCAGACCATATGATATTGTAGGGATAACTTTCTTTTGCCATTATATTTTGAAGAGATACAATTGCTTTGCTAGTATGCTTGAAATATTATTGTTTTTATGTCAACATTAAGATTTTGTTTGCAGTCTTTGGATCTGAACATTCATGCCACAATAAAGAATATTACATGGATAAATATGTTAGGTAGAGTTCCACATCAAAAAATCCGTTTTTATCATTTACCTACTCGAGGACGAGCAGGAATTAAGCTTGTGGATGTTGATACGTCTCCAACGTATCTGTTTTGGATGTTTTATATCCATTAATATTCTATTTTATATTATTTTTGGGACTAACCTATTAATCTAGAGCCTAGTGTCAGTTTCTTGTTTTTTCCTTGTTTTTGAGTATTACAGATAAGGAATATTAAACGGACTCCAAATGTAATAAAATCTTTGGGATGATTTTTCTAGACCAGAAGACATCTACCAGGCTTGGAGTGCAATGCAAGGGACCTGCCACGAGGTCACAAGCCAGGGGGTGCGGCCACCCCCCTGGCCATGCCTAGTAGGCTAGTGAATCCCTCGCATGACTCCTAACCCTAATCTTCATCCTATAAATACCCAAATATTCCCCCAATACCAAAAATAGAGCCACACAAATACTTTTCCGCCGCCAGAAGCCCCCGTTGCCGAGAGATCCAATCATGGAGCCTTTTTCGGTAATCTACCGAAGGGGATTCGATCACAGAGGGCATCTACATCAACTCCATTTCCCCTCCGATGATGCGTGAGTAGTCTACCACAGACCTACGGGTCCATAGCTAGTATCTAGATGGCTTCTTCTCTCTCTTTGTGCTTCAATACCATGTTCTTCATGATCTTCATGGATATCTATCCGATGTAATACTCTTTTGTAGTGTGTTTGTCGAGATCCGATGAATGGTGGGTTTATGTTCAGATTATCCATGAATATTATTTGAGTCTTTTCTGAATTTTTATATGCATGATTTCATATCTTTGTAAGTCTCTTCGAGTTATTGATTTGGTTTGGCCAACTAGATTGGTAATTCTTGCAATGGGAGAAGTGCTTAGTTTTGGGTTCTATCTTGCGGTGTCCTCACCAAGTGACGTAGTATGGGGTAGCAAGGCACGTATTGTATTGTTGCAATCAAGGGTAAAAAGATGGGGTTTTCATCATATTGCTTGAGTTTATCCATCTACATCATGTCATCTTACTTAATGCATTACTCTGTTCTTCATGAACTTAATACTCTAGATGCAGGCAGGAGTCGGTCGATGTGTGGAGTAATAGTAGTAGATGGAGAATCGTTTCGGTCTACTTGACACGGATATGATGCTTATATGCATAATCATGCCTTGGATATCATCATAATTATTCGCTTTTCTATCAATTGATCGACGGTAATTTGTTCACCCATCGTGATACTTTCCTTCAAGGGAGAAGCCTCTAGTGAAACCTATGGCCCTCGGGTCTACTTTCCATGTTATATTTTTCAGATCTATAAACCAAAAATACTAAAAATACCTTGCTGCAATTTATTTACTTTTTACTTTCCGCAATCTTTTACATCTATCTCTATCAGATCTAATCCTTGCAAATAACCGCGGAGGGATTGACAACCCCTTTATAGCATTGGGTACAAGAGTTTGATTGTTTGCGTAGGTGCATCCATTGGTGACTTGCTTGTATCTCTTACTGGATTGATACCTTGGTTCTCATCAACTGAGGGAAATACTAATCTACTTCGATGCATCACACTTTCCTCTTCAAGGGGAAACCAACACAAGCTCAAGAGGTAGCAGACGTCCGTGCGCTAGACCATGTCGGTCGTTCGGGTGGCGTCGGTTGTCCGTGAGCTGGGGAGTCCGACTGGTCTTCGTGCTGGGCTGATCGCCAGGCGCCGAACATCCGAGACCAGGTGGTCGTTCGAGAGCTGGAACTTGTCTTCGGCTCCTTCCTTGTCCTTCCAAGCTTGGCGTCCTTCTCCAGGTACCTGAGTACACAGAGCACTTCCGTTTGAGGTAGCAACCATGTCTCGAGTCGGTCAAACAGAGGTTGAGCAAGGAGAGATGTCACCTCGTTTTCGATTGCACATGCATGGTCTCTTGTCATGGGTCCTCTTATGGCTTGCGCTGTTGGGGAAGGGTCCATGGTGTTGATAATGGGATGCTCCGCATCAAGAAGGATGCCAAGGGGAACATGCCTTCCCTCCAGCATGCACAACTGCTTCAGGCATAGAAGAACATAGAGATCTCAGGTGGACTACATTGATCACCGAGTTAATGAAGCAGCAAATGCACATTCTCGCTTGGGCTCTCAGCACAAGTCGGTTCCGCCTAATGTTTCGTGGCAATTGGACTACGTTTGGTACTATAACTCTGAAAAGGCAAAAACACACATAAAACATGAACTATCATTGGGTTGGGTGTTAGTGCTCATAAATATTATAAATTGGTAAATAAATACCAAAAATTATCCTAGAATGATAATATATTAGCATGGAACAATAAAAAAGTTATAGATACGTTGGAGATGTATCAGCCCTCCAGGTAGATGTGATCACGAGAACCTAATGTTAGAGTTAGCAAAATATTTAACTCGGATAGAAGAGAGATCAGAACCCACAGTATAGAAGAGGAAGAAAAGACCCTAATACCATCCAATTGAGATGTGGGACCGTAAGCCACACAATGATGTGAGTAAACGTTTTTCAACGACTAGACTCAACTTCGACCAAGGAGTTGGAAAGGCGGCTAACTATAGGCAGTCAGCTCTGATACCAACTTATAATGCCCCCATTTGATTGTACACTAATCATACATGCAAATGCGCACGATCAATATTAGGGACTCATGGTAAGATATCACAACACACCTCTAGAAAAAATTAAAATCATACAAGCTTCATATTACAAGCCAGGGGCCTCGAGGGATCGAATGCATAATCAAGAATACAAACGAGTCAACGGAAGCAACAATGTCTGAGTATAGACATAACTACACAAGTTTGCCTTAAGAAGGCTAGCACAAACAGAAGCAACGGATCGAAAAGGCAAGGCCTCCTGCCTGGGAGCCTCCTATCCTACTGCTGGTCGAGGGCAGCCTCCACGTAGTAGTAGGCTCCGTTGGTGTAGCAGTAGTCGTTGGCGGGATCAGCTGTCTCCTGGGATCCATCATTTGATTGCAGTAATCGTATCGAGAGGAAAAGGGGAGCAAAGCAACCGTGGGTACTCATTCAAAGTACTGGCAAGACTTACATCAAATATATGCTAGGTATGCAACATTATCAAAGGAATGGGGCTATATCTTTGGACTGACTACATAAATGCTAGAATAGAGGGGGAAAGCCTAGCCCATCGAAGACTAGCATCTTCAGTGTCTTGCGGCATGAGAAGAGTGTAGATTAGCATGTTGTAAGTAGCAAGTTATTTAAGTACCTCCCAGAGATTCTTCTTCGACTCCCTGTGAGAAAGCAATCTTAGAGCCAACAATTTCATTTCAAGTCACCATTCTAGTTGTATTAGATTGGGATACAACTCTGAGCGCCCGTTACCACGGACATGTCTATTTGAATAGATATGCTTCCCTACAGGGGTGCACCAACTTGCCCAACACGCTCGATTAACTCCGGCCGGACACACTTGCTCGGGTCATGCACGGCCTCGGCTGGTCGATGATATGGCCATTTTGCATCATGTTTTCCTATTGTTATTTATAATGTTTTATGCATAATAATGCTTTGGGGGGAGTAATTTTAATGCCTTTTCTCTCATAATTTGCAAGGTTTACACAAAGAGGGAAAATACCGGCAGCTAGAATTCGAGACCGGAAAAAGCATGTCAGAGATACCTATTCTGGACACCTCCAATGAAGCTGAAATTTTACGGAAAATTCTGTGGAATAAATGAAAAATACTGGGCCAGAAAACTACCAGTGGGGGACACCAAGTGGGCACGTTCCACCAGGGCGCGCCAGGCCCCCCTAGCACGGCCTGGTGGAACGTGCTCACCCAGGCCCACCTCCGGAGCTCATCTTCTGGTATAAATTCCTAAAAAACCTAAAAAAATTAAGGAGGGGACTTTTGGGACAAAGTGCTGCCGTCTCAACGCGGAACTTGGGCAGGAGCACTTTTGCCCTCGGGCGAAGCAATTTTGCCGGGGGAACATCCCTCCCGGAGGGGGAAATCGAAGCCATCGTCATCACCAACAACCCTATCATATTTGGGAGGCCATTCTTCATCAAACATCTTGAACCACACCATCTCCTCTCAAAACCTAGTTCATCTCTTGTCTTCAACCTTTGTACCAGAACCTCATATTGGTATCTGTGGGTGACTAGTAGTGTTACCTTGTGTAGTTGATTGCTATATGGTTTATTTGGTGGAAGATTATAACTTCAGATCCATTATGCTATTCAATACCCCTCTGATCTTGAGCATGAATATTATTTGTGAGTAGTTACCTTTTTTCTTGAGGTCACAGGAGAAGTCATGTTGCAAGTAATCATGTGAATTTGAGATGTGTTCGATATTTTCATGATATGTATGTTGTGATTCCCTTAGTAGTGTCATGTGAACGTTGACTACATGGCACTTCACCATCTTTGGGCCTAAGGGAATGCATTGTGGAGTAGTTATTAGATGATGGGTTGATAGAGTGACAAAAGCTTAAACCCTAGTTTATGCGCTACTTTGTAAGGGGCTGATTTGGGTCCACATGTTTAATGATATGGTTAGAGTTTGTGTTAATACTTTTCTCGTAGTTGCGGATGCTTGCGAGGGGGTTAATCATAAGTAGGTTGTTCGTTCAAGTACGAACAACACCTTAGCACCGGTCCACCCACATATCAAATTATGAAAGTAGAGAACACGAATCAAACCAACATGATGAAACTGACTAGATGAAATTCCCGTGTACCCTCAAGAACACTTTGCTTACCATAAGAGATAGTTTTGGCTTTTCCTTTGCCACAAAAGTATTGGGATACCTTGTTGCACGTTACTTATTGTTACCGTTTGTAAGAGCACATTTCTCCATGTGTGTTTTTGGTAATTGATGACACCCCTATGGACTAATGATTGCCTTGAGGTATATTCGAAGGATTTGTACATATGCACTTATTGAAGTCCATCTGTTGGGTTTCAAGGAGTTTATATGATGACCAAGGTGGTATTCAAGTTTTATTAAAAGATTGGTCATGTGAGAGTTGAGCTTATTGCAAGCTTGTCTTGAAGAAGAAGATTGTGTGAGCATTCATGTTTACCTTCAAGACATCATCTTTATGAAGAAATAAGATAAGATACAAGGTTGATCAGGACTAAGTCAAAGAGTGAATCAAGTTGATCAACACACAAAGCATACACGATATACCGAGAGGGATCAAGGGATCACATGGTATGGTAAGCATTGTCCATTACGCTTTGTGTACTGACCCATGGTCTACGTGAGAGTTCTATGTGGGGTTAGGTATGTTTCCATGAACTTGCGTCAAGTGGAAGATCTCATACAACCCATGGAGGATGACATCAAGTGGTGATCGTCATCAAGATTACGGTGTGCAATTTCAAGTGGAGCATCACGAAGAGATCATGCTTGATGCTTGCCGTCCATTGTGGTGACAATGGACTTGTGAAGATGTGCCGAAGAGTGGATCACCCATAGTGGAGTATGGGGAGAAATCGTCTAGTCTTCATCGAGCCGGCGCAATCAAGAAAGGTGGTCCATCTTGAGAAGGACAAGATCGTCATCATCTAGCTCAAGTGGACTATGCACAAGGAATGTTTGACCTTGATAGGGTTTTGTATTTTACCAGTCTCATGGTGGTAGTTGGGAGACCGGGTTATAGGATCGATAGTGTACTATCAGGGGGGCTCTCAAGTGAGTAGCTTGATCGTATCGTTTGTTGAGAGATCAAACCATTTGCAACCTTGCATCATCATATTTCTTGGTTCTTGTTTGGTGTTTCTCTTTGTGAGTTCTTGATCTCAATTCAGAGCTGTTGGATAGCTCTTGTCATCCTGAATCCAACAAGCTTGAGTTTGCTCAATTCGGAGCTCATTTGCAAAGGTTATGGCAGTTCTAGTCTTACCTGTTTTCTTGATACGGTTGTTCCGCTCGCTTGTGTCATCCGGCATAACCACCACCCTAGGGGTGATACCCTGGGGGTGCTGCCACTATCTGGTCCCTAGCGGTTGTACTGTTGCCTCCGGGCGGTTGTACCACCAACCGCCAACAACTGGGTAACCCTGGGTGGCAGCCCTAGGCAGTTGTTGCGGTTGTTGGGTGGACCTGGACTAGTTGTACCGCTATTTTCATATAGCCCGATACTACCGATGTCCTGAGCGATTGTACCTCTTAGGACTTTGCTTGGTCTTGAGCTCTGGCCGGGCTACTGCATCTGGGCCACCGTTCTGTTTTGGTCCGGTGGCTGTGCGATGGTGGAGCGGTTGTTCCGGTTACTCCTTTCAATCGGTACTACCGCCCACTCCACTGGTTGTACCGCTCCTACGCTTTTTTGCAACATAACGGGCAGATTCGAGGGAACCTATAAAAGGGGGTCTTCTTCCTCATTTCCCCCAAGGTTCTTGAGCAAGTTTCCCCCCACCATTGTTGACCTTTTGAAGCTTGCTTTCTCTCTATTCCCCCATGATTCTTGCTTTTATTTGAGGGAAAAAAGAGAGGAGATCTAGATCCACATTCCACCAATCACTTTCTCCTCTATGTGAGGGGAACCCCTTGGATCTAGATCTTGGAGTTATTCATGTTCTTCTTCGTTCTTCCTCTCATTTCCTCCATATCATTAGTTGGTGTGGTGGGATTTGGGAGAGAAGGACTTTGGCATTCCATGTTCCATTGCTATTGCATTTGGTGCATAGGTTTGAGTTCTCCACGGTGATACATGGAAGTGAGAAGTTGAGAAGCTTATTACTCTTGGGTGTTTAAGCACCCTAGAGCTTGTTCCTCTTGGGTGCCTTGCCGCCCTAGACGGTTGGTGGTGTCTCAAAGCTCAATCATTGTAGTGTAAAGCTCCGGGAAAGCGTCAGGGTCTACAATTAGGTTGTGGAGATTGCTCCGAGCAATTTGTATGGGTACCGGTGACCGCCCCCAAGGGTTGCCAAAGTGTACGGGTACCGGTGACAGCCCCTAGGTTTTCCATTTGTATGGGTTCGGTGACCTCCCTCAAGGTTCCCTTAGTGGAATCATGACATCTTGCATTGTGCGAGGGCGTGAGGAGATTACGGTGGCCTTAGTGGCTTCTTGGGGAGCATTGTGCCTCCACACCGCTCCGAACGGAGATTAGCATCCGCAAGGGTGTGAACTTCAGGATACATCGTCGTCTCCGCGTGCCTCGGTTATCTCTTACTCGAGCCCTTTACTTATGCACTTTACTTTGTGATAGCCATATTGTTTCATGTTATATATATTTCTATCACTTAGTTGTTTATCTTGCTTAGCATAAGTTGTTGGTGCACATAGGTGAGCCTAGTTGTTTTAGGTTTTGTGCTTGACTAATTAAACGATAGTTTTATTTTGCATTTGTTCAAGCCTAAACCATAATTATTTTAAAGTGCTTATTCACCCCCCTCTAGGAGACATCCATGTCCTTTCACCGTTCCTTGCTCGTTACAAATTACCTTGCTATCAAACTACTTGCCACTTACAATTTTAATGCCTGCAGAAATTACCTTGCTGAAAACCGCTTATCATTCTCTTCTGCTCCTCGTTGTGTTCGACACTCTTACTTATCGAAAGGACTACGATTGATCCCCTATACTTGTGGGTAATCAAGACTCTTTTCTGGCACCGTTGTCGGGGAGTGAAGTGCTCTTGGTAAGTGGAAATCGGTAAGGAAAACTTATACTACATGCTGAAATTTATTGTCACTTGTTACTATGGAAAGCAATCCTTTGAGGGGTTTGTTCGGGGTATCTTCACCTGGACCGAGACCACAATTAGTTGCCCCTCAACCTACAACACCTACTGAAAATATTGGTTATGAAATTCCTTTGGGTATGTTAGAACAACTACTAGCTAATCCTTATGCAGGAGACGGAACTGAACATCCTGATATGCACTTAATACATGTGGATGAAATTTGTGGATTATTTAAGCTTGCAGGTTTATCTGGAGATGAATTTAAGAAGAAGGTTTTCCCTTTATCTTTGAAGGGAAAAATATTGATATGGTATAGACTATGTGATGATATTGGATTATGGAACTGGAATCGATTGAAATTGGCATTCCACCAAAAGTTTTATCATATGCATCTAGTTCATCATGATCAGAATTATATATATGTAACTTTTGGCATCATAATGGAGAAACCATCGCTCTAGCTTGGGGGAGTCTTAAATAAATGTTATATTCATGCCCCAATCATGACATCCCGAGAGGAGTTACTATTCAGAATTTTTATGCTCAGCTTTCTCATAATGATCAAAACATGCCCGATACTTCTTGTGTTGGTTCTTTTATGAAGAAGACTATTGAATTCAAGTGGGATCTCTTGGAAAGAATTAAACGCAACTCTGAAGATTGGGAACTCGACAAAGGTAACGATTCATGTATTAAGCTTGAATTTGATTGTGTTAAATCTTTTATGAATACCGATGTTTTTCACAAGTTTAGCACTAAATATGGACTTCACTCTGAGATAGTATCGTCTTTTTTTGAATCTTTTGCTGCTCACGTTGATATCTCTAAGGAGAAGTGGTTTAAATATCACCCCCTATTAAAAAGGTAATTAAAGAACCGGTCATAGCTAAAGAAGAAACTATTATTTACAATGTTGACCCAGTTGTGCCTACTGCTTATATTGAGAAACCACCTTTTCCTATTAGGATAAAGGAACATGCTAAGGTATCAACTGTGGTTCACAAGAGTAATATTATAGCACCTAAGCCCTCTGAACAAATTAAAGTAGAACCTAGTGTTGCTATGGTTAAAGACCACTTGGTAGAAAATATTGATGGGCATGCCATTTACTTCTGTGATGAAGTTGCTAGAATTGCTAAACCCGATAAAAAAAGATAAACACAAACCCGTAGTTGTCTTGCCTGATGTCTCATTTAAAATAGGAGATCACTATTATCATGGCTTATGTGATTTGGGTGCTAGCGTAAGTGCTATTACTTTTAATCCACACCAAGAAATTATGAATGAAATAGCACCTACTGAAATAGAAGATATTGATGTTACTATTAAACTTGCTAATAGAGACACCATCACACCACTTGGGATTGTTAGAGATGTTGAAGTCTTGTGTGGGAAAATAAAATATCCTATTGATATTCTAGTTCTTGGTTCCCCACAAGATGACTTTCGTCACATTATCTTTGGTAGACCTTTCTTGAACATTGTTAATGCTAAGATAGATTGTCAAAAGGAAACTGTCAGTGTTGAGTTTGGTGATGTGTCTCATGATTTTATTTTTTCCAAGTTTAGTAGAGAACCTCATGACAAGGAACTACCTAGTAAGGATGAAATAATTTGTCTTGCTTCTATTGTTGTTCCTCTTACCGATCCACTAGAACAATATTTGCTAGACCATGAAAATGATAGGCACTTGCGTAAAAGAAATGAATTAGATAAAATTTTCTTTGAACAACAACTGCTGAAACACAATTTTCCTATTGAAACTCTTGGAGGTCCACCTCCACCTAAAGGTGATCCTGTGTTTGAATTACAACAATTGCTTGACCCTCTGAAGTATGCTTATCTTGATGAGAAAAAGATATATCATGTTATTATTGGTGCTAACCTTTCAGAATATGAAGTGGAAAGATTTTTTAAAATTCCGAGGAAGAACTGGGATTCTATTGGATATACTCTTGATGATCTTAAGGGCATTAGTCCCACTCTATGTCAGCACAATATCAATATGGAACCTGATGCTAAACCTGTTGTTGATCACCAACGACGATTGAATCCTAAGATGAAAGAAGTGGTAAGAACTGAAATATTAAACCTTCTGGAAGTAGGTATAATCTATCCCATAGCCGATAGTAGATGGGCAAGTCTCATTCACTGTGTCCCTAAGAAAGGAGGTATTACTGTTGTTCCTAATGATAAAAATGAACTTATCCCACAGAGAATTGTTACTGGCTATAGAATGGTAATTGATTTTAGAAAACTAAAGAAAGCTACTAGAAAATATCATTACCCTCTACCTTTCATTGATCAAATGCTTGAAAGATTATCTAAGCACACACACTTTTGTTTCTTGGATGGATATTCTGGTTTCTCTCCAATACCTATGTCGCAATCTGATCAAGAGAAAACCACATTTACTTATCTTTTTGGAACCTATGCTTATAGATGTGTGCCTTTTGGTTTATGCAATTCACCTGCTACCTTTCAAAGATGCATGACTGCTATATTCTCTGATTTTTGTGAAAAGATTGTGAAGGTTTTCTTGGATGTTTTCTCTGTTTACGGAACTTCTTTTGATGATTGCTTAAGCAACCTTAATCGAGTTTTGCAGAGATGTGAACAAACTAATCTCGTCTTGAATGGAGAAGTGCCACTTTATGGTTAATGAATGTATTGTCTTGCGACATAAAATTTCCGAGCGAGGTATTGAGGTGGATGAAGCTAAAGTTGATGCAATTAAGAAAATGCCATGTCCTAAAGATATCAAAGGTATTCGAAGTTTCCATGGTCATGCTGGTTTCTATAGAAGGTTTATTAAAGATTTCTCAAAGATTTCTAGGCCCCTTACTAATCTTTTACAAAAGGATATCCCCTTTGTTTTTGATGATGATTGTGTGGAAGCCTTTGAAACACTTAAGAAAGCCTTAACCACTGCACCTATTGTTCAACCGCCTGACTGGAACTTGCCTTTTGAAATTATGTGTGAGGCTAGTGATTATGCTGTTGGTGTTGTTCTAGGAAAAAGAGTTAATAAGAAGTTAAATGTTATCAATTATGCTAGCTAGCAAAACTCTAGACATTGCCTAAAGAAATTATGCTACTACTGAAAACGAATTTTTAGCAGTTGTGTTTGCTTGTGATAAATTCAGGTCTTATATTGTTGATTCCAAAGTTATTGTTCACACCGATCATGCTGCTATAATATATCTTATGGAAAAGAAAGATACTAAACCTAGACTCATTAGGAGGGTTCCCTTGCTCCAAGAATTTGATTTACATATTACTGATAGGAAAGGAGCTAAGAACCCCGTAGCTGATAACTTGTCTAGGTTAGAAAATATTCTTAATGAACCACTACCTATTAATCATAGTTTTTCTGATGAACAACTAGCTGCAATAAATGTCTCTTAAAACACTCCATGATAAGCTGATTATGCTAATTACATTGTTTGAACTACGTGAGAGTTTCAATATTTTGATGCCTTATTATAGCGCACTTGTTCGGAGATGTCACATTTTCGTGCTAAAATAACACTTTGGTTGACCAAAGTATTTTAGAGCCGGTTATTGGAGATGCTCTAAAAACGGAGGTGGAAGTTGAGCTCCGACGCGCCAGGAGGGGCACCGTCTCTGTTGTGGCCAGCTGCCGCCTGGAGGAGCCGTTAACGAGGACGGCGGAGCCGCACAACCGAGCTGAATAATTTTTTCATACCTGATTTGGGTAAATTGGGAGAACATAGTAGGGACTAGAGATTCGTAGTCCAAGTTGGAGGCGAGAGAGAAGCTGCCACGGTTTTAGGCTTTTATAATCAACGCGGGGGGCTCCACTTCCATTCCACACGCTCTATACATTGGATCTATAGCCTGCCCGTCTTTGATCTGGCTCAACAATGGAGATGGTCTTGGCC
Organism: Hordeum marinum; assembly: GCA_022496015.1. Classification (NCBI taxonomy): domain Eukaryota; kingdom Viridiplantae; phylum Streptophyta; class Magnoliopsida; order Poales; family Poaceae; genus Hordeum; species Hordeum marinum. Next base: position 150,825,268 of record CM039674.1, read on the forward strand.
GCAGCTAACTCCAATGCCTTCTCGTCCAACCACCCCAAAAAGTTCCTCAAATCACGTCGATCCTTGGTTCGAATGCCGGTCTGCAGATCGGGGCCCGACGCGCCGCTCGCCATGTCGTCCGCCGCCGCGCCGGAGGAGCCGCGCCCGGCGCGCCTGGGCATCATGGGCTGCGGCTCCATCGCGCGCAAGGTCGCGCGCTCAATGCTGCTAGTCCCCGCCGCCGACGTGGCCGCCGTGGCCAGCCGCTCCGAGGGCAAGGCGCGCCTCTTCGCCGCGGACAACGGCCTCCGGAGCGGCACGCGCATCCACGGCTCCTACGAGGCGCTCCTCGACGACCCGGACGTCGACGCTGTCTACATGCCACTCCCCACCAGCCTCCACGTCAAGTGGGCGACCGCCGCCGCCGAGCGTGGCAAGCACCTGCTCCTCGAGAAGCCTACCGCGCCCTGCGCCGCCGACCTCGAGCCCATCCTCGCTGCCTGCGAGGCCAACGGCGTCCAGTTCATGGACTCCACCATGTGGATGCACCACCCCCGCACTGCCAAGATGCGTCAGCTCGTCGCCGATCAGGACACCATCGGAGACGTCAGATTTGTAAGTGCTCGAAACACCACATTATGTTGAAACTGTCATGATTTTCTTTTTTTTGGATCCAGTTTTCTTTACAACGTAGCATAGGCCCTTCGAATCATGTTGCACACTTTCACGAATCCCATTTCGTGGTTGTAAATTGTAATTGTGCTTTTCGGGTACAGAAATATTTCATTGTCGATGCAACCCATGACATATTTGTTCTAGTCTAGCTGTGTGGAAGACTTAATAACCCATCACACACCAAAATAATATTTTCTCTTGACACCTCTGTAGTGATGAAAACGTTGCCTCCAAAAGAATATTCCGTTTTCATGAAACACGTGTGTTTTTCTTTTAACAATTGAGACACACATATGTTAAACGAGTGGTTTGATCCGGATGGATTGAAAGTACAACTACCGTCCTAACCATTCAAACACATGTTAATTCCAAGCATCAAAAGATTTTTTAGGTCTTATCTGGTTAGACAGGATTTAAAGAGGTTTGAAAGGGATTAAATCCCTTGCAAATCCAAATCCCCCTCGAACCTTTCCAACCCCCTTCGATCCCTGTGATGAGAGGGGATTAACCGAACGTGACTCTGAGCGTGGTACCGAAGCTAGTTGCAGTTTGTCGTTGTATCCAGCAGGGGCTAGTAGCCTAGTTGCCTTTTGTTACCAACCAATAGAAAAAACTTGGTGGAATGCTTGAACTCTTGCTACTGAACCTTACTGGGTTGTGAGATGATTTTGGTTTTTGAATAATCTGAAAAGAAATAGTTCCAAAAACTTTGCCAGAATATGACTTCGGGAGCAACATTACATTGCAAAGTACATTACTAACCTCGTGTGTCCATGACTACGATGTTCTTACACCAATGAAACCATATAACTTGCGACCTGATACAAAGGCAGAGTTCATCATCCACCACACAAGGTACTGTTCTTAAACAACATGAACACTATAAATGACTAGATAAACCACCATATAATTCGATGCTCACTTGCTCACACTCCAAAGGAAAAGAAAAGAAGAGAAAATGGTCACTGCAGACTGCACAGTACCCCAAGACATGACAAGTGTTCCCCAACTAACAGTGTGACGATCTATTTTCTGACATAACCTCACAGCCGTCGGTGTCAACTTAATTTGAAACTTATACAATTGCCACCGTTCAGCTATGAAGGTAAATAACTGTTTTTTCCTCTCATGCTGCTTCAGATAAACACCATGGTCAGCTTTCTAGCAAACGAAGATTTCCTCCAGAATGACATCAGGGTAAAGCCGGACCTTGATGGCCTGGGTGTGCTTGGTGATATCGGGTGGTACTGCATCCGTGGAATCCTGTGGGCTGTTGACTCTGAGCTGCCCAAGAATGTGGTTGCTCTCCGTCACCCCGTGAAGAACCAAGCCGGCGTGCTCCTTGCTTGCGGCGCGTCGCTCTACTGGGCCGATGGCAAGGTCGCCACCTTCCACTGTTCTTTCCTTACCAACCTGACTATGGACCTCACCGTCGTCGGCACCAATGGTACTATTCATGTCACCGACTTGGTCATCCCATACGAAGAGAAGTGTGCTCCGTTCAGCGTCGACTCCAAGACGAACTTTGCCGAACTCTCTACCGGATGGGATCCGCATCCAAGCAAGCATGTTGTCACCACGGACCTACCGCAGGAGGCCCTCATGGTCCAGGAGTTCTGTAGGCTGGTGCAGGGCATCAGAGATGCCGGTGTCAAGCCTGAGGGGAAGTGGCCGGGCATCACCCGAAAGACACAGATTGTTGTGGATGCAGTGAAGACTTCTATTGACAACGGATTTGGGTCGGTCGATGTTGCCAGCTAAATACAACACATAACTTGTCGTTCCCACGTTGTATCTTCCAGACAATGACAAATCTATTTACTGAAATAATTTGAATGATTCTTATCATATTGAGGATTGCAATGATCAAGTAAGGGTTGCTACGAATTTTTGTTGTGTAATACATGGGGAATATGGATGCTTTGAGTGATCTACAAAGTGTTTTCTACGTCAACCTGACAAACTGAAATAATCCCAGAATGCTGTAAAATGGCACTCGGATTCCGGTTTCCTCATTAAGAACAAAACATTTGAATTTTACTAGAGTAAATAAATAGCAAAAAAAACACCATATTTGGGGTTATGTTTAAAAAACACCACATATCGACTTCGTCCCAATAACCACAGGTATTTTGCTATTTCTTTGCAAAAAAACACTAACAACGTGGTTGGTTAAATTTGAGCACTTTTTAAACTTTTATGACATGTTGAATCCCACTCGTCAGACCGATGTGACACAAGATGACAACCAACAGAGGACGAACGGTACATGGGTGTTAGAGGCATTCTTTCAAACACCTCGCGTGCGCTGGCAGAGAGCCAGAGATGGCTGGAGCGTGTGCTGGTGGCTACCATGATGAGCTAGTGTGCTACCACTTCTCACACGGCCGCAGACAGCCTCCTTCCCGGCATCCGTTGTCACGAACTAGGGCTGAATTTGAGTAACTAGATACAATTTTCAGAGCGTTACATGAATGTTAGAGCATCCACAATGTGATCTTTAGTTGCCTCTAGGGCAGCCTCTAAGCCTTTAGAGGCAGGCGTCATGCATTGTGGACATATGTCTCTAAGCCAAATTCCTTAGCATCGATGCCAAGCTTGGAGGCTCCATCTAATTCTTGCCAAGACTAAAATAATCAGCTAACCCCACATGTCATGGATAGAAAGAGTGATGACCATGCAAAGAGATGCGACACAATCAGTTGAAGAATCAAATATTTTACTTTATGTGAGGACACCTTAGAGGCTGAGAATATTTGCTACACACTACACACTTTTAAGCCAAGTTTTACTGAAGGGCATGGGGCCTAGCTTAGAGGCAAGCCAGCCTCTAAGCACTACGGGTGCCCTTAGAGGCATTTTTTCAAACACCTTGCATGCATCGGTGCGGGCAGAGAGCCAGAAATGATTGGAGCGTGCGCTCGTGGCTACCATGATGAGCTGGTGTGCTACCACCTCGCACACGACCGCATGCAGCTTCCTCCCAGGCATCCGTTGTCACATACAAGGACGAACTAGAAACAATTTTCAAAGCGCCAAGCTATGATTTGGAGAAGGGACTCGAGCTCGAGTCAATGGAGCAAGACGAAGGAAGAAACAAGACAAAGTCTCGTTACATCTATTAATTCTCGATACCAAGTCACACCTATTTGTTTCCTTTTCTTAGAAGATCCTAACTTTCATCTTTACTACCATTGCAAATATGGGTTGGGCCTTGGGCAATTTGCCTTATGGTCTTGGTACATTAATCCTTCGACTGCCATCACCGATAACGCCACCGCCAGAGCTTCCCCGGCCTCGACATCGACTTCCGCTAGACCCGTGGTGAGGGGACTTCCTATTCAGCACGTTGGGTGAGGGGGGAAAAGTGCAGCACGCACCCCACTGCTCGCTAGTGCGCTCCTCATGGGCTAGCCGATGTGCGGCGCGGGAAGCGCGAAGGCCCTTGTTCTTTCTTGTTCTCTTTCTGTTTTAAGTTTTTTCCTTTTAAAAACAATTCATGATTTCTAAAAGCTCACGGATTATGAAAAAATATGTCCATTAATTTTCAAAAATGTGCATGATTTGAAAAAGTTTTCTTAAAATGATAAATGCTCACAGATTCAAAAAATGTATGTGATTTCAGAAAAATGTTCGTCAATTCAAAAAAATTGTTACAATTTCTAAAAAATATGAATTTCTAAAAATATAAAAAATATTCAGAAAAATTTGGGAATATCAAAATTTGTTCCCAAATTTAAAAAAATTCAAAAATTTGAAAAATGTTTGCTGAGTCAAAAAGTGTTCATGAACTCAAGAAAATGTTCTTCAGCGAAAACAAAAAAAATCCCACATTTTAATAAATTGTTCCCAAAATTCAAAAAAGTTTTGAATGTTCAAAAAAATCATTCATGTGTTCCACAAATATATACAATTTCAAAAAATGTTTGTCATGAAAAATGTTCAGGAATTTTTAATTGTTGTCTAGAAATTTTAAAAAATATGCTCAATTTTAAAAATGTTCATGTATTTGCCAAACGTTCTTGATCCCAAAAAAAATCATGATTTCTAAAAAAATCATGATTGCATAATATGTTGATGAATTTGAACGATGTTGGCAAACTGAAAAAGAAATAAACAAGAAATAAACAAGAAATTAAAAATGAAAAATGAAAAAAAGAAGGAAAAAGAGAAGGGAAGACAAAAAGAAAAACCAAAAAAGAAAAAAATGGAAAAAGGGCAAAAAACGATGGAGCGAAATCCGAAAATGGGCCAGCCCATACGAATACCCAACGCGTGAGGAAGGTACACGCCAGGTCGCTCGCGGACGACCTATGCACCAAATAGGACGCACCTGTTGCGAGCTCTTGCGTGGAACCCCTCTTCTCCCTCTCGCTTGCGTCCCCTAGCTACTAGTTTCGCCGCACCCATGAGCTTCTCGCCGCCGGCCATGTCGCTGTCGTGACCAGAGCTCACGAACCTCGTCACCAAGCACTCCATGGTGCTCAGGAAGCTCCCAGAATGTCGTACCGCGCTTCACATCGCTCACTCGTGCCACATAGCTCCGTTTCACGTCGGGTCATGGCTCTATCGACGACCAGCTCTGCTGCTAGCCCGCCTCCGGCAGCCCCCACTACTTCTTGCTTGGTTCTCAGGATGCGTGTGAGCAGGGCTCCACCCTGGTAGCCTCCATCACCATTGTTGTGTCCTCCAACGGAACACCATCGCGATTTGAGGTCGCTGGTGGTTAAACCCTCACCCTCCTGATGCATCGTATAATTAGGACGCTAATTACGCTGCTAACTAGCCTATGTGTCGATGATAGTGGGCTTGGTTGTTAATTAACCCCGACTAATTACCTCGGTTAGGACTAGTTTTTAACCCAACGGTCTCACACATCAGTTTTGACTTGGCTGACGTGTGTATTGACTGGACACACTAGTTTATGGAGCGCAGGTTGATTTCGAAAAAAAACGAGAGAGTTTCCTGCAATAGAGTTGTGCCAGGTGAAGGTGACGACACGAGAGCGGTCGACCATCTAGGGGACCATAGATTGATTTGTAGATGTTACGTATTTTCATTTTTTTTAAACTAGTACCTATTTTGTATCAAATTCGAAAAGGATATGTCAAAGTTAAAAAAAATATCAAAAATAGCACTCGTCGGCCTCTGGTGGGCCGAAGAGGGGCCAGTCGGCCATTGGGAGGCCGAAGAGTGGCCTGTCGGCCAGTCGGAGGCCGAAGAGCTGCCTGTTGGCCTCTGGCTGGCCAAAGAGGCCTGGTCAACCTTCAGGAGGCCGATGGGCCCCTGGATAAGGCCAAGCACTCTTTTCTTTCTCCTCTGACCACTCCTTTCATCCTCCCCCGTCCTCAAGGCTCACCATCTCCACCTCCCACTACCATTGCTCTCTGGTGCTTCCACCACCGGGCCGATCTCTTCGCTCGTCCACCCATTTTCGTATCCAACCCGCGTAAACAATAGATCAGGGCGCTCTCCACAGGCCTATGGTATTTTTTTTGCTTCCAACTCAATCAAATGTCAACTTTCAACTCGGTTGTGGATTCAGTTCTTATTGGTCACTGTCTGTTTGCAGGTAAATGGCTTGCCCATTTTGTCGAGCTCCAGGTGGCCCTTGTTCTGCCGTTGATTCCGGTGCGTCTGTATTCACTGTGGTGCTGGATCGTCGATGTCCAAGGCGTGTTGTAAGATTCTATATCTTATTTATCTGACTGTGGCATATGATTATGATGTTTGCTTCCATTCTTGTTGTAGTATGATCCGTGCAGTGTTAGATCACATCTTGCTCGATACATTGAGAAGTGCAGAGCTTTAGCTATTCGTAGGGAGATGACACAGATATTGATCTTGCTCTTCACAACAGTGAGGATAACTTATACCATGTTCTGTTTAGACATGATCGGATGAGCAGTAAATTCCATGGTCCTTCGTAGGAGGAACTTGTGAGTGATTACGGTCTCCGTCATGGTGACATGATGACTGTTAGGATTGAGCACTATGGAACTATGATTAGTGTCGATTTTCATCGGGATGGTGTTATGTTGTTTCCTTTACCCTGTGTTGATAAGTTATTTGTTTGACTGATTTTCAGTTTTGTTTCAGCTTATATGTTTTGCTGTTTTGCTCAGTTTGTGAAATTATTTTTTGTAGCTCTTGAGGATCTGAGTGAAACTCAGATGGAACTTCTTGATAGCTGTTTTTATAGTCGTGGTGTCACTCTGAATTATCATCAAATGTATGTCATGTCGCGACAGCTCTTTGATGACAACTACATATTGTGTACTCCTTTTGTTCATAGGATGGATTCCATGAATGTTATTTCTCAACATATGGTAAGCTTTGGTTTCGGGTATTTTTTATTTATTTGTTCTTTGTTGTAGCATATTGTTTTAAATTTGTAAGCTGAATATCATATAATTTGATGTTTTCTGTCAGGTTATTCCTACCATGGTTGTGAGGAATTTGTGTCAATTCCTAGGACTGGTTCTTTAACTCTTGAAATTACTTTGGATTCTGAAGATGAAGATATATTTGTGAGCATTCCTTGTTCCTACTTCATTGGCTTGGGTGGTAGAATTGTGTTGAAGAAGGAAGGTTTCGGTAATTTTCTGCTGGCATCGTCTATTGAAGTCAACAATTTGGTGCTCATAATCTTCAAAGAGCGTGAACAGGAGCTAGCTGTTGTTTTCAGCTATCTGCCACAGTGATCGTATTGTCTCGTCCTACTATCCCCCATTTTCTTTTCCCGCCCTACTATCCTGCCATATTCTTTCCCGCCATACTCTGTCGCCACTTTCTTTCTCGCCATTCTCTACCGTCATTCTCTCCCGCCACTTTCTTTCCCACCATTCTCTCCTGCCATTTTCTTTCCTGCCTTTCTCTCCCGTCATTTTCTTTCCCGCCTTTCTCTCCCGCCATCTTCTCTTGTGAACCTATATAACCACATCCGTAGTAAGGTGGGTCAGCAGGCCCTACTTTTCCCTTTTGCTCCCGCCATCCTTTCTCTCCCGCCATCTTTTCGTGGAGATGTCTCATCCTCATTATCCTTTTGATCGTAGTTTTCACTCTGGTATGTCCGATCGTCTTCTCCGTCTAGCCGCCAATTTCAGGATGGATGATAGAGTAGTTCCATGGGAGGAAGTCATTAGTAGTGACACCATAATGAATGAGTTGGCTCACTCATTAGCTAGGAGTGTGTGGTCTCCCAGGACTTTTGAGGAGATACGAAAATAACTTCTCAGGTTGCATGACAGATGGCAAAAGCAACTGCATAAGGGTGAAGCTTACCTCAGGATTGCTGTGAATAATTCAGATTTATGGTCAACAGATAGTGAGGACAAAGACGACCTCTTCATGCCGAGCACTAAGGTCAAGACTACCGCATCGTCGACGGGCAAGATTTCTACATTGACGAAGGGGAAGAGTTCTACATCGACGAAGGGCAAGAGTTCTGCATCGACGGAGGATGAAGACGACCTCTTCATGCCGAGCACCAAGGTCAAGACTACCGCATCGTCAAAGGGCAAGAGTTCTGCACCAACAAAGGGCGAGAGATCTGCATGGACGTATGATGATAATGATGCATTCATGTAGTACTGTTTCATGTAGTACTGTTTTTTGTAGTGTTGTTTAATTTCAGTTGTATTGTTTAATTAAGTTGTAACGTTTAATTCAGTTGTATTGTTTAATTAAGTTGTAACGTTTAATTCATTTGTATTGTTTAATTAAGTTGTAACGTTTAATTTAGTTGTACTGTTTAATTCAGTTGGATGCATTTAGTTTGCAGTACTAGTGTTATCTTTCTAAACCAATTGACCACTGAAATAGGACATGAATATGTCTCATACATGAATATGTATCAAACATGGATATGTCACATACATGAATATGTCACATACATAAAATAGACACATGTCTCATACATAAATAGATAGTCATGTCTCATACGTAGATAACTATATCACTGCTGGTACGACGACGAATCTTGGGCTTCCTCGGACGAGGACTGAAAGGCGATAAGCGTTGAGGCGGTGGACGAGTGTCATGATGACCACGACCATAGACCACCTCGTTCGTCGGTGTCTGTGTCTCCTGCGTCGATGGTGGTGGTGGAGTGACAAGAACTGTCTCCGAGATATCATAGGTGTTTGCACCTCGGTCATCGTCCTCGCCGTCGTCGGGTATGTACGAACGAGGACCAGCAAATACAGGTGACTGAACTAAAGTCATGAACAGGAGCCCCCGGGTTGTGAAGGAGGTGTCTGCTGCCAGGAAGAGATACCTGGTTGCTAAGGAGGTGCCTGCTGCCAGGAAGAGATCACTGGTTGTGAAGGAGGTGCCTGCTGCCAGGAGGAGCTCCCTGGTTGTGAAGGTCGAGGTTCCGAATGCTGCACAGAGGTTCGAGGTTCTGAATGCTGCAGAGAGAGGCGTGGCGGACGATGTGCTGCACGAGTGTTAACAACATCCGAAGATCGTCTACATGTAACAGCTGTGTAAATCCCGCGTAGCTTCCCTTGAAGACTCTTCAACCTTGTTACTTGTTCACCTGCCTCATCCAAGTCCGGATGATCAACCCACTCATCCAATGTACCCTCAACCAGTCGTGCCAAGGGTAGAAGTCCAGCCCAACTTAACCTACAAAATGAATAGAATGTAGCATACAGTTAGCGTCTATCAAAAAGATGTCAAACATAGTAAGTCATTATACCGACACATATCTATCAACCCATAAATGGTGTATCATCCAGTTAGACTTTGGGGTGCGAGTGATCAACACGTCTAAGTTCGTGCTCGATTCCATAAGCGTGCCTCGGTGCCCTCTATCGATATTACCATTAAGCAACGGATACGAAGCCATATCTGCAATTATAACATAGTCCACACATATTACAGAATAAAACATAGTCCATCATATTACATGTTAAAACATAGTCCAAACTTATTACAAAATAAAACATAGGTGTTTGCATATTATAAATAAAAACATAGTCCGACTTATTAGACATTGAAACATAGTGCAGACATATTACAAATTAAAACATAGGCCGAAACATTATGTAGCTTCTGAGTTATTTATTCCTCGTCCACCCCTTCGGCCTCGACTGCCACATCCACCACGACTGCCAGGAGCTCCTCTTGCTACTGTTGTCGCGGTCATCGATGTGGAAGCACTCGTCGATGTGGAAGCACCGTTTTTCTTCAGGTCAGGGCAATATTTCATCCTAAGCCGCGCAGAGCAAACATTGTCTGGTTACTCCACCAGCTTCAGATTGGTTCATATCGTTTCGGATGCACTTTACCTTACGCCTGCCCCTGCTAGTTCACCGAAGTCCAGGATCCGGGATGTATACTCTCTCACCATAGTTTACCTTGTTGAAATCGCTGACGACTCTAAACCCTGTCATCTCACCTGTCTAGACATTGAGTACTGCCTCTTTTGAATAGCACGGAGATAGGAAGGAGATAGCGTCCAACTCAATCTGGCCATAGGCAGCCAACACATGTGAGCAAGGCAGGTGCAATAACTGCGGTTTATTGCATGTACACTCACAAGTTGGATAAAATTCCGTTCCAATTTTAACCTCATGCGTCTTTACCTCATTTGCAGAACCAAAACCATCAGTAGGAAGCTGAACCTCATACCTCCTTTCCTAATTACCTATGAGTGTGATAGTGTGCTTTTTTGTTTTCTTTATCTTCTGAGCCATGTACTCCATGACAAGGCTACAATAATGTGTGTTCTGATTAACTGCAATATGCTTGTTTGCTAACTCGTGCCTTTCTATGAAATATCTCAAAGTGCCATGGAATACACCCTCCACAATAGCTATCAGTGGCAATGCTCTATTCCCTCTGAGTACAAAGTTATACACCTCTACAAGATTGGTTGTCATGTGGCCATACCTAGTTCCATGGGTGTCATGCAGCAAAGACCAATTCACTGGATGCTCTTTTTCTATCCACTCAGAAAAATTCTTTATTGCCCTACCCTTCTTTCTCTTCGTATTAGGAGGGTCAATTGCTAGCAAGTCACAAAGACCTAGTGGCTCCTCAAGCTCTGCGATGAGTGCTCTTAATTTAACCTGGTCTTTTTCCATTTTCTTCCTAGTAAGGACCTGCTTCTTAGTAAACTCATCTAGTTTTGACCAAAGAAATTTGTATTTGCGCTGCTGGTTCTGCTTGCATAACTTTTTGAGCAAGTTCATCAACCGTTTATTCTTAAACTATGAGAAAAAATTTGCACCCAGATGGCGCATGCACCACCGGCTTTACAAGTCCTTCCAAGGTGTTGGCTCGTCAGCTGTTGGATTACTCAGTGTCTTCACGGCCTTCAATATACGAGGATGTCTGTCTTGAATGACACACACATTTTGTCGGTCCTTCACGGTCACAATTTTAACTTGTCAGAAGAACCATACCCAGCTCGGAAAGTTCTCACCCTCCACAAATGCCATGGCTAGTGGGATGATTTGGTTGTTCCTGTCCACACCAATAGCAGTCAGGATTTGCCCTTTGTACTGACCAGTCAGGAATGTACCATCCACAAACATCAAAGGAGGAAAATGCCAGAAAGCTTTGATGCACATACCGAAAGAGAAGAATACTCGTTTCAACACCTTGTAATCTAGTATAATCTCCAACCTCTTGTGTTGTATGTTAACATAATTGCGGGGATTCCTCTCCTTCAGTATGTCAAGGAGACGGACAACATTATCATATGAGTCGAAGAACGTCCCAAATGTTTCCTCCATAGCCTGCTGCTTAGCCCTCCAAGCCTTCCCATATGGAATGTCATAATTCCATCTGACCTTCACTGCTGTCTGGATATGTTTTGCTTCCATATCTTTCTTCTCAACTATCTCAGTATACATGAGTTGCACTATGAGAGTTGAAGTCAGGTTTGGATGACGAACCAACAGGTATTTCTTCACACAATTATGCGGGACCACATTGGTGACAACCCGGTGGATGTTATACTTTGGCACGTGGTCGTGCACCTTCGCAGGACAACCTAATTCAACACACTTCACAATATATTTTGTTGGACTCGATACGTGTGTCCGGAAAACCCTCTACGTAGACATAACCCACTTTATCACCTTATACTTCAGTTTTTTCTTTGCGTCAAACATAGCCTTGATCTGGACTTGGTTCATATTATATTGCCATGGAGTCTCATCGCCATTGTTGATAGTAGTGCCGACGGATATGTCCTGATCCCATGCAGAAGGAACCGGTACCTCCACTTCATCCTCGGAATTTTCAGAATCGAGATCCTCCGCAAACCCATCCTCGTCCTCTTCCTCCATCACCCTCTGCATTTCATCGCCTTCCTCATCCCCATCAGTAACACTAGAGCCATCTAATACTATCGACTGAATACTCTGCCCAGCTAACATTGTGTGGCACATAATCTGACTCTTTCTCGACTTGGCTAGCATCCAGACCCGGTGGCTGTGACCCGGATACATAAATCTCGTTAGACACTTGACTACCCTAGCCTGGTTCATACCCCACGTTGAGTTGTACGATATTCTCCTCCTTCGCCACTGGTTGCACTAGGGCATATGTATTGATTCTTCAGTCTCTGGAACGACTTAACAGGGACAACCAATGCTGGCTCCTATCAATCGGAATCAACTCTCACTTGACATTTTTACAGGATTTAGTCCACAATGCATGAATACTGACGGAACAGACTTCAGGATCCATCCCAAAACTAGTAGTCAACCAGTGCTTCAACTGCCTAATGTCCAGTCTGTCCGGATCTGAAAGTGTCATGATACCTTTTTTAAACTGGCTAAGATCAACCCCCAACTCATTATATCGAACATTACCAGGATCATAATAAACAGTGAAATTTACGGATTCAGACATTTTCACTTGTTAGACATTGCCAGCTTCTCATTATTCGCAACGAACAAATTTACAATAAAATAAACCTACACTAAAATATACTTACGTACGCTAAATAAACCTACACTAAAATGAACCTACACTAAAATAAACCTACACTAAATAAACCTACACTAAAATAGCAAGCTTCCACTAAAAATGACTACACTAACTAAACTAAATAAACTTACACTACCAACACGCTACACTAAAATCACTACACTAAATAAACTAATTTTACGTACAATAAATTTTTTAACCTAAACTAAAAAAAAGGTATACCTTCGACGCGTGTGTGCCCATCTTCTTCTTCTCCATCTTCTTCTTCCTCTCCACCACACCACCTTCTCACCATTCACACCTCCACCACCCGACCATGTCTCATCCAAACAAACAACAAACTATCCCATGGCAAAAAAAGAGACCATAGGGCGGTGGAGATGGGTATGATCTATTGTTTCAGCGGATTGAATAGGAAAATGGGTGGAGGATGGAGGAGATCGGGTGGGGAGGATTCGGAGAAGAAAACGAGAGAGAGAGAGAGAGAGAGAGAGAGAGAGAGAGAGAGAGAGAGAGAGGGAGAGAGAGAGGGGATGAGCAGCGAGCGAGAGAGGAAGAAGAAGGTCCCGGCGGTCGGGCCTTATCCAGGGGCTCTTCGGCCTCCTGGAGGCCGACGGGCCCTCTTCGGCCTTCCGTGGGCCGACGGTAGCCTCTTCGGTCACTCGTGGGCCGATGGGCCCTCTTTCGCCGCCCGCATGCCGACCGGTCCCTCGTTGGCCCACCAGAGGCCGACGGGGTGCTATTTTTGAATTTTTTTTCATTATCTACATATGCTTTTCGAATTTGGTACAAAATAGGTACTTGTTTTGAAAAAAATTCCGTATTTACATATATATAGGAATCATATTGGAGTGTTTCTCGAGCTATGGTACCAAAATGTTACACGTTAGAGACTTGAAGGACGAAAAGTGTAATTTTCTCGGCGCTTGACGCTTGCGAGTCCTCTTCTTCACCTTGACAACTTCAGGGATGCAGTGGGTCACGACAATACTCCCTACTCGCATAGCTTGTCCCCAAGATGGTGATGCTAGGTATGTCATCACCACCGGGTACACATCCTCCCAGGTCTTGCAGTCGGGTGGCATCCCAAACAATAAAACTTGCAATTGCGGCTTCAGTTTGCCACCCCGCTTCACCAGGTGTCGGCACACACGACCATTTCAGTAAGGGTAGTAATACATAATTAGTCAATTACTTGGTTTATTTCCCCAACATGAGTTCTTCTAGATAAGCCACTTGTTGCTTTGTTGGTGATCATCTTTTTTACAATACTAGCAAACATGCTTGTGCGTTGCATTAGGAGAGAAAGAAATCATCTTTCCTACACACAGCTGATGACATTAGCAAATCGCTTGAAATATTTCATTATGCCGCACAACAAACACCATAATAAGTGGTGTTGCAAACAAACATAGAAGTCGGATGATTTTTGAAGTGTATTCAAGGTGCTTCCATTTTGTTAGACAAAATATGTATCTACCTTATTGTCGCTATCTCTTTACGCCTTTATTTTGGTTCTTAATGATAGTACTTAATGATACCTTGTGCATATAAGCATTATTTTTGTCTTGCTGATACATGTGTTTGCAACCGGAATCCAATTCAAGATTTACTTTGATTGCAAACATATTAGACAGCTCCACAAAAAACAATCAATTTACAAGGACATGAATACCAAATGTTCATGGCTGCGTATGAACATCGATATTGTTGAAAAAAATCTTTATGAACATAATTTCAAACAATATGAAAATCATTAGTTCAGTGTACATCATTGTATAGGAGTCGGTTATTGTGCAATGTGCAAAATAGAGAGGATGATTATATACATATTGCGGCCTTCATCATATAGTATCTAGTAGCAATAAGCATCAAACTATTGTATATACTCAATTTAAATGGTTTACAAACCAAATATATAATTTTGCATTTCCAAAATACCCCATACAAAGAAAGTTAATTAAGATTACATCCTAAACATAATTCTAGAATGATTAACATGCAAAATAATAACATATTTTAAATCTACACATTTTTCTGAGGATCTTTGATATATAACATGTTAGATTTCGAGTTAGGATTTAAAAGATACATACATATAATAAAAGAACAAATTTAGAAAGAAATGTTTTAAATCGGGTTCAAACCGGGTGTCTTCAGTGGAGAGGCAATGCCATAGCCAATGCGCTGGTTACAGGTTGTTCTATTTCTATGGATCACTTCGTAAAAAACAAAGACCGATGCAACGACCTGTGTAAAGAAAAAAAGAATCTTTTTCTTTCATCTATGATGCGTAGTGGATAATTTATGACAACTTTATGGGTGATTTTATGATGGCCGTACAGGGGCACTAATCCTATAGCAAATATGCTTGTCGTTGCAATAGAAGAAAAAAAACATTACCTCTTATACACACTTTCCAGACATTAGTAAATCTCTTGAAATCTTACACGTTGTCACATGAAAAACAATGTGATAAGCGATGTTGTGCAGAAACATAGAGATGTGATAATATTTGAAGTTTACTGAAAGTTTTTTCAGTGCATTAGATAATAAAAATATCTACCTAGTTGTGCGTATCTCTTTACGTATTTGTTGTCATTCCTCCTCGGTGATACCCAACAAATATTTGCATTACGATGAAAGTAGCAAAGTACATTTTACTAATTAATGATAGCATATGTATAAGAGCATTATATTTGTCTTGCTGATATATGTGTTTGCCCCTTGTAATCCAAGTGAAGTCTTAATTTGGTTGCAAACATATTAGACAGCTTCATAAAAAACAATCAATTTGTATGGACAAGCATACAAAATATTCAAGGTTGCATATCCGAATCAATATTCTAAAAAATCACTATGAATTTTTCTAAAACCATGTGAAATTCGAAGCTAAGCCATTGGTTTACTTAAAGCTTGTATCAACGATATTTTATATTTTTATACATCAGGCACATTTTATATATACACGTTTAATATTTTCCAATTTCATGGTCAACATTTTTCAAAACATATTTAATGTTGATATCTATTTGTTTATACACATTCTACATTTTCTATATACATCGGGAACGTTTTCTATATACATCTTTGACATTATTCAAATACATGATTAATATTTCGAAAACATACATTTTTATATCTACTTTGTTCCATACACATTGTATATTTTTGTATACAACTTTGTTATACATCAAAAACATTTTTCTGTGTACACTAACATTTTTTAAATGCACAATTAACATTTTTCAAAAAGAATGAAAAATATATTATTATTTTTCCATACACACTTTACATTTTTAATATATAATCATAATGGAAACTTTTTCGATACAATTTTCACATGTCTTTAATGCATGATTAACATTTTTCCAAAGTTTGCGTATAAGTGATTTTTAAAATTGAAATATTCAGAGTATATCGAATAAAGCCGAAAGAAAATAAAAAGAAAATGAATGTGGAAAACGTGAAAAAAGGTAAGAAAAATAAGTGCTAAAGGCCGCGCTGGTCCGGCCCAATCGGGCAGTTGGCAAAACGGTGCAACCTATATCCTACGCCCGCTGGTACAAGAGAGAAAAGGAGGAGAAAAAATGGGAGAATGTGGGATCGAACCTGAGTGGCCAAGGTGGAAGAGCAAGCATCCAACGAGTTGGGGTGGCCATGCATTTGTGATCCATGGTGGGACCACTACGTATTTTTTTAAAGGAGATCGTTGTGTGTTGAAGAAACAGAAACAATCGACTTATAAAGAGAAAAAAAGATTGTTTTTCCACTTACTGATGGCATAGGGGGTAATTCATGCGAACTCTTGGGGCAATTCAATGGTGGACGGCGGAAGCATGGTGCGTCCATTTTGCATCATGAATTTCTACTACTATTTATTTTACTTTTGTCCATTATTCCATATTAATACACAATTCTTATGTATTTTCTCTCCTAATATGCAAGGTATACCACAAGAGGGAAATATCTCGAAACTTGAATTCTGGACCAGAAAACCGAGAAAAAGTCAGAAAAATCACCGGACTCGGAATGAGCTGAAACATCATGGAGAATATTTTTGGAATATTTAAGAATTTCCGGAGCAAAAATATACCGGAGGGGGGATGTCTAGAGGGCACAAGCCAACAGGGGGCGCGCCTTGATGTCAAGGCTTGTGGACCTCCTGTTGGCTCACTGATGCCCCTCTTCTTCATATGGTGTGTTTTATCCTAGAAGAAATAATAAGCAACCTTTCGGGCAGGAAGCGCCGTTGTCTCGAGGTGGAAACCTGGGCAGAGGCCCTTTTGCACTCCAGCAGTGAGATTCTACCGGAGAAATCCTCTCCGGGAAGGGGAGATCGAAGCCATCGTCATCACCAACGCTTCCTCCTTCGTGGGAGGACCAATCTTCATCAACATCTTCATCAACACCATCTCATATCCAACCCTAGTTCATCTCTTGTATTCAATCTTTGTCCCAAAACCTCAGATTGATACGTGTGGGTTACTAGTTGTGTTGATTACATCTAGTAGTTGATGCTTGTTGGATTACTTGGTGGAACAGATTATGTTCAGATCCTTAATCATCATTATTACACCTCTGGTATTGAACATGTTGATGATGTGTGAGTAGTTACTATTGTTCATGAGGACATGTGAGAAGTCTTGTTATAAGTAATCTTGTGAAGTTGGCATGCATTCGATATTTTGATGATATGTATGTTGTTACTTCTCTTAGTGGTGTCATGGGTACGTCGACTACATGGCACTTCACCATGCTATGGGCCTAAGGGAAGTCATTATGGAGTAACAAGTAGATGATGGGTTGCGAGAGTGACAGAAGCTTAAACCCTAGTTTATGTGTTCCTTCATAAGGGGCTGATTTGGATCCACATGTTTCATGCTATGGTTAGATTTATCTTAATTTTTCGTTCGTAGCTGCGGATGCTTGCGAGAGGGGTTAATCATAAGTTGGTTGTTAGTTCAAGTAAGAACAACACCTTAGCACCGGTCCACCCACATATCAAATTATCAAAGTAGCAAACGTGAATCAACTCAACATGATGAACATGATTAGACAGAAATTCCCATGTGTCCTCCGGAGCACTTGCTTAATATAAGAGTACTTTCAGGCCTGTCCTTTGCTACAAAAAGGATTGGGCTACCTTGCTGCACCTTTGTTACTATTTTCATTGTTACTTGTTACGAATTATCTTGCTACAAAACTATCTACTTCTGTTACCTACAACACTTGTAGAGAATACCTTGCTGAAAATTGCTTATCATTTCCTTTTGCTCCTCTTTGGGTTCAACACTCTTACTTATCGAAAGGACTACTATTGATCGCCTATACTTCTGGGTCATCATGAATCTTTTCTAGTGCCGTTGCGGGGAGTGAAGCGCCTTTGTTAAGTGGAAATCGATGAGGAAACATTTATTGTACATGTTGAAATTCACTGTTGCTTGTCACTATGAACGGTCACCCTTTGAGTGGCTTGTTGGGGCATCTTCGCCCCGAACGGAAGATAAGGAAATTGTTCCTCAACCTATTGAACCTACTAAAAATATTTATTATGAGATTCCTTCAGGTATGCTTGAAAAACTATTGTCTAATCCTTATGATGGTACGACTTATCCTGATTTTCATTTGATATTCGTCGATGAGGTGTGTGAATTATTTCAGCTTGCAGGATTGTCTAGGGACAAAGTTAATAAGAAAGTTTTCCTTTTATCTTTGGAGGGAAAAACATTATTGTGGTATAGGATATTGGATAATATTGAATCATGGAACTGGAATTGCTTGAAGTTGGAATTTCATCAGAAGTTTTATCCAATGCATCTAGTTCACCGTGATCGGAACTATATATATATATATATATATATATATATATATATATATAATCTCTGGCCTCGTAAAGGAGAAAGCATCGCTCAAGCCTTGGGGAGGCTTAAATATATGATGCACACGTGCCCCAACCATGAGCTCCCAAAAGAAATGATTACACAAGATTTTTATGCTCGTCTTTCTCATGATGACCGGTTATTATTGGATTGTTCTTCCTCTGGATCATATATGAATGAAACTATTGAATTTAAATGGGATCTTCTGGAAAGAATTAAACACAACTCTAAAGATTGGGACCTCGACGACGGTAAAGAGGCAGGTAGAAAACAAAATTTTGATTGTGTTAAATATTTTATGGAAACCAAAGCCTTCCATGAGTTTAGCAATAAACATGGTCTTGACTATGAAATAGTACATACTTTCTATGAATCATTTGGTGCTCATGTTGATCTTCCCAAACATAAGTGGTTTAAATAACATCCTCCCATCGAACCACTATTAGCAGAACCAATTAAAATTGAGAAGGAAGAAATAATTGTTAGTCATGATGATCCAATTGTTCCCACTACTTACATTGATAAACCTCCCTTTTCTGTTAGAATTAGGGAACATGCTAAGACTACGACTGTGGTTAATAAAAGTCATATTAGGACACCTATACCTTCTAAACAAATAAATGTTGAACCTAATGTTGCCATGGTCAAAGGTCTTCTAGATAATAACGTTGAGGGTCAGGTTCTTTATTTTTGTGGGGGAAGCTGCTAGGATGGCAAAACCTGCTACAAACAAACATGATAAGTTAGACAAAAATAAACCAGTGGTTGGCATGCGTGTTGTTTCAGTTAAAATTGGAGAACACTATTATCATGGTTTGTGTGACCTCGATGCTAGTGTCAATGCTATACCATTCACCTTATATCAATAAATTATGAACAACATAGCACCTTCTACTATGGAAGATATTGATGTTACTATTAAACTTGCAATCCGAGACACTATTTAGCCACTTGGGATTGTTAGAGATATTGAGGTTTTGTGTGGGATGGTCAAGTACCCCGCTGATTTCTTAGTACTTAGTTCAGAACAAGATTATTTTTTTCCTATTATATTTGGTAGACCTTTCTTAAGCATCATTAATGCTGCAATCAATTGTGTTATTGATAAGGTTAGAGTAAGCTTTGGTGATGTGTCTCATGAATTTAATTTCTCCAAGTTTACTAATCAATCACATGAAAAGGAATTACTTAGTAAGGATGAAATGATTGGTCCTACTTCTATTGTCGTACCTACTATCGATCATTTAGAACATTATTTGCTAGACCATGACAATGATATGCAAATAAATGAAATGGATAAAATACTCCTTATACAAACACCTATTCTTAAAAACAACTTACCAGTTGATATTTTAGGGGATCCTCCTTCACCCAAGGGATCTCTCGTGTTTGAACTAAAGACCTTACCTCATACTCTGAAATATGCTTATCTTGATGAAAAGAATATATATCCTGTTATTATCAGTGCTAACCTTTCAAAGCATGAAGAAAGTAAATTACTTAAAACTCCGACAAAGCACAAGGCTGCTATTGGATATACTCTCGATTATTTGAAGGGCATAAGCCCCACTCTTTGTCGGCACAAGATTAATATGGGACCAGATGCTAAACTGTTATTGGTCACCAACGCTGCTTAAATCCCAGAATGAAATAAGTGGTAAGAACTAAAATACTAAAGCTTCTGGATGCATGTATAATCTATCCTATTACTGATAGTAGGTGGGTAAGTCTTGTTCATTCTGTTCCTAAGAAAGATGGTATTACTGTTGTCCCTAATGATAAAAATGAGCTTATTCCACAAAGAATCATAACTGGTTATAGGATGGTAATTGATTTTGGGAAATTAAATAAAGCTACAAAAAGATCATTACCCCTTGTCTTTTATTGATCAAATGTTAGAAATATTATCTAAGCACACACACTTTTGCTTTCTTGATGGATATTCTGGATTTTCTCAAATACCAATATCAAAAGAAGATCAAGAGAAAACTACCTTTACTTGTCCTTTTGGAACTTATGCTTATAGACGTATGCCTTTTGGTTTATGCAATGCACCTGTTACATTTCAAAGATGTATGACTGTTATATTCTCTAATCTTTGTGAAAAGATTGTTGAGGTTTTCATGGATGATTTTTCCGCTTACGGGACTTCTTTTGATGATTGCTTGAGCAACCTTGATCAAGTTCTGTAGAGATCTGAAGAAACTAGTCTTGTCTTGAGCTGGAAGAAGTGCCACTTTATGTTAAATGAAGGTATAGTGCTTGGGCACAAAATTTCTAAACAAGGCATTGAGGTAGGCAAGGCTCAAATTGATGCAATAGAGAAAATGCCATGGCCGAGAGATATCAAAGGTATAAGAAGTTTCCTTGGCCATTGATACGTCTCCAACGTATCTATAATTTTTGATTGTTCCATGCTATTATATTATCTGTTTTGGATGTTTTATATGCATTAATATGCTATTTTATATTATTTTTTGGACTAATCTATTAATGTAGAGCCCACTGCGAGTTTCTATTTTTTCCTTATTTTTGAGTATTGCAGATAAGGAATATCAAACGGAATAAAATTTTACGGAGATTTTTCTTGGACCAGAAGGAACCTACCAGACTTAGAGAAGAGGCCACGAGAGCCACGGGTGGGCCACACGCCACCCTAGTGCGCCCAGGGGGGCGCCCCCTGGCTTGTGCCCCCCCCCCCCGTAGCTCCTCCAACCCTAATCTTCAACCTATAAATTCCCAAATATTCCCCCAATACCAAAAAGAGCCACGATAATACTTTTCCGCTGCCAGAAGCCTCTGTTCCCAAGAGATCCAATCTTGGAGCCTTTTCCGGTAATCTACCGGAGGGGGATTCGATCATGGAGGGCATCTACATTAACTCCATTGCACCTCTGATGATGCGTGAGTAGTCCACCACAGACCTACGAGTCTATAGCTAGTAGCTAGATGGCTTGTTCTCTCTCTTTGTTCTTCAATAACATGTTCTCCATGATCTTCATGGGGATCTATCCGATGTAATACTCTTTTGCGGTGTGTTTGTCGAGATCCGATGAATTGTGGGTTTATGATCAGTTTATCTATGCATATTATTTGGTTCTTCTCTGGATTCTTATACACATGATTTCATATCTTTGCAAGTCTCTTCGAGTTATTGGTTTGGTTTGGACAACTAGATTGGTAACTCTTGCAATGGGAGAACTGCTTAGTTTTGGGTTCAATCTTGCAGTGTCCTTACCCAGTGACATAGTAGGGGTAGAGAGGCACGTATTGTATTGTTGCCATCAAGGATGACAAGATGGGGTTTTCATTATATTGCTTGAGTTTATCCCTCTACATCATGTCATCTTACTTAATGTGTTACTTTGTTCTTCATGAACTTAATACTCTAGATGCTGGCAAGAGTCGGTCGATGTGTGGAGTAATAGTAGTAGATGTAGAATCGTTTTGGTCTACTTGACACGGACATGATGCCTATATGCATAATCATTGCCTTGGATATCGTCATAACTATGTGCTTTTCTATCAATTGCTCGATAATAATTTGTTCACCCACTGTATTATTTTCCTTCAAGAGTGAAGCCTGTAGTGAAACCTATGCCCCCCGGGACTATTTTCCATATTATATTTTGAGAACTATATACCAAATATACCAAAAATACGTTGCTGCAATTTTATTTACCTTTTACTTCTCACAATCTTTCCTATTTATCTCTATCAGATCTAATCCTTGCAAGTAATCGTGAAGGGATTGACAACCCCTTTATAACGTTGGGTGCAAGTGTTTGATTGTTTGTGTAGGTGCATAAATTGGTGACTTGCTTGTTCCTCCTATTGGATTGATACCTTGGTTCTCAACAACTCAGGGAAATACTTATCTACTTTTCAAGGGAAAACCAATGCAAGCTCAAGAAGTAGCAAGAAGGATTTCTCGCGCCGTTGCCGGGGAGGATACACATCAAGCCTACCAAGTACCCATTACAAACTCATCTCTTGCATTTACATTATTTTCCATTTGTGTAACATCCCAAAATTTCATTTTTGAATGTTATGATATATAGCTATGGATCATCATCACTTTGTTTGAATGTAATGAATTTGTTGAAGTGCTTCTTTTGAAATTCTGAAAGGCCATTTCTATTTTTCCATGTATCTGTTTCATCTATTTGAAAACCTTTGGAAATGTTCAAAGAAAGAGAGGAGTAACATGACACTCCACACCAGGGGCATCTTGGTGAAATGTTTGAGCAATTAAACGAGGGGGTTATTTGAAAATTTATCTCAAAAGGATTTAAAATCAATTAGGCATTTTCTGAAAAATAAATAAATAAAAAATATTCAATATGACAGAGCAAAAATGTTCATTAAATAGCATTAATTCTCCTGATCGTTTTGATATATATGATTCCTAAGTTTGGAATTGTTTTGAATGCATTAAAAGAGTTTTTACTACGCTGGAAATAGAAAAGGAAAGTTTTTAAACCGAATCGGGCCGACCCATAGTCTTTAACTCCCAAATTCATTTCGAACCGGTCAACCGATGCTCTAGCCTTGCCTTTTCTCTCAGTGGCACGTGAGACCCACTGACCGACAGCGTCATCCGCGCGCCCTTCTCCTTCCTCGCGCGCGCCACAGTCGCCGGAGATCCTCTCTCCGGATCTCCCTCCTCTCTCCCTCTCCCGACCCCGCACCTAGCCTATAAAAGCCCCAGCCCTCGCCGCGCTCCATTCCACCCGGAGCCCCCCTCTACCTCGCCAGAACGCCACCGCACCACCTCGCCGGAGTTCGGACTCCAACCGAACCTTCCCAAGCACGAGGTCGTCGCCTCCGTTGTCCCCAGCCCCGTCCGACGCCGCCAATCGCCGCCGGAGCTTCGCCGCCGTCGCCTGAGCACTTCGTACGTCGCCCCCAACCACTGCACCGTCGCCTCCGACCACCTTCGACCTCTGACCGCCGTCGACCTCGCCGGAACCTCGACTCCTCCCCTCTGTAAGCCACCAGACCCCATGGACCGTTAGATTTAGATCCAACGCTCCTGATTATAAGATTTAAACAGCAAAACATTTTCCTCTACGCTTCGGTCGTCCGTTCGTTAGCACCCACGCACACATGGCCCTGACCAATCATAGCTTGCCACGTAGCCCCTAACCGATCGATAATAGTTTCCCTTTTTCTGTTTCTGTTTTAGAAAACAGAATGTATTCTGTTTTTGTTTTGTCATATCTTTTAAAATATTTGGTGTTTTTATTTGATACTTTTTGCATTAGTTCACAAATTTGATGTAGTTTATGTTTGTATGCTTAGATTTCAAATTTGACCTTTAAATTTTGATCTAATCAAATTTGTTTAAATTACTAAAATCTGTATAACTAGAGTTTAAAAATATATTTTTGAGTGAATCTTTTTTCCACTGTTTGGTATTAGTTAGACCTATCATTCTACATAGTTTGAGAATTTTTAGAATGAATTTGGTTACTGTTTTTAACAAAAACAGAATCTGTTTAGTTCTTAGTAGATTTTCATTAAATTGAATTTTTATTTAAATTGAACCTGAATTAGTTTAACCTTTCTTTTTAGATTTCATTAGGTTCTATTGATTCAACTTTAGGTGTATTTTTTTCTGTTAATAAAATATGTTTTTCAAATTGTTTTGTGCTCTAGTTTGAATAGGTTCATCTTGTTTTCACCATGTATATTGTTTAGAAAAAAGTTTTGTAGTACTTCTTTTAGCACAATACTTTTATAATGAAATACTTTCTGTTTTCAAATAAAATTTATATTTACTTTTCTGTTATCTAAATGTCTAGTTGTTCAAAACCAAATTTTTTTTTGACTTGTATGTCTTAGTAGGGATTTTGACCCCAATATTTTTATAGTCCTAAACTTTAAGCGATTCTTCTTTTGATTGTGCTTTTGTTTGTTGAAGCATTGGTTTACCTTGCTATTGAATGAATTGTATTGTGTTTATGCTGATGGTGTGCTCTAGTTTGATTCGTTAGATCATTCGGAGTGCGGAGCTTGTTATCTAGAGTCACTTGATTACGAGGATCGTCAGCAAGGCAAGTCACTTTGACCATGTATACCTATGTTTTATTGCATTAGTTCTTCCATCTCCCCAATTGCATGCAAAGTAGGTAAATTGGAAACTTGGTTACTTGTTGTAGTATCATGTGGTAGGTACCCCTCAACCCTTTGACACATTGGCCCTGGGAAATGTTGATTTACATTTTGCTATGCTATTAGTAGACGGGGTTGGTTGTGTGATTCATGAGAGTTGTGAGTTAATAATTTCAAGACCTACATGATGATCAAGTCTTCAAGACTCCGAGTTTTCAACATACCTCTGGGTGGATGATGGTTGAACGGCGCCCTGGAGAAACCAGTGGTTAGCCTAGATGATGCTGGAGAAGTGCCAGTATTCATGCGGAAAGGTCGACCCAGACACAAAGAGATGGATGGATGCTTCAAGACCCAAGGCTTACCTGCACAGTCACAAGCCATTATGGGCTTTGTCTTGGTTGGATATCGTGGTGACCCTAGACAGGCGATGCTGCGAGATGTAGAAGAACGGTAGGAAAGGATGGGCACCGACAGAGTCTCGGGGAAACCCTTTAGAAGACCATGTTTTGGTCATCCGTTTCTCAAACACCATGAAGTGCGAGAAATCCAACGGAGGCGACCAAATCTTGTGGGGAACGTGTGCAAAACTCTATAGAGTACCCAAACCTAATCGATTAGCCGTGTCCCAGGTCATGGACAGTTTGAGCCAAAGGAACTGAAACTATCTAGAACTCTCAACACAATAAATTACATTGATGTGGGTATTTTGATGACAACTTGGGTATGAGAATTGGTTGGTGGAACCATCTCATTAATCAACCGACATTGTAGTAATTATGCTTTTGCCCTCTCTTGTTGTAGGAAAATTTTGGCTTTATGCAAAAACTTACTACCCCACCCGCCATATTTGCATATAGACTAGATGATTACTTTACCCCCTCTCTTGTGACTTAGCCGGCATATTCAATATGCTGACCTATACGTCTGCAACGTATCATGTTGTAGAGTACTTTTCCGACCAGGAGTGAGGATACGCTCTACGCTCGGTGAGATGCCCTAGGAGTCAGATGGACTCAACTACCTATGGAGCTTCCGCAAGATTTTGGTTTAGTTTATCTCATGAGTTGGCCTTCAGCCACTTTATAGTAATCCTTATTGTAATAAAGGACTCGATATGAGATTTCGATTTATTAATGCTATGTGATTTCCCTTTGATATATACATTGATGTACCGTGTGTGTACCAACATGATCTTGGGATGGTACAGAAACACCGGAGATTCGACCTTTTTGGTCGGGTCGCTACATAAATGGTATCATAGCACACGCTGACCGTAGGACGTAACCTCTAGGATTGGAAAAGCCTTAGGATTTATTTCTCTTTTGTCTTTAAAATTCTTATACTCTCATCTACTCGTTTCTGACTTCCCTCCGATTTATTTCAAAAATTATAGATGGCCACCTTCATCCCAGTTTTGATCACGGAATTTTGTCAGCCTGACGCAACGATGCCCTTTGGCAAGGAGCTGATGAGGATCGTCAGGGACGTAAGGATTGCTTTGCCGAGCATCACCAGGACTCCTATCATGTCTTTTCCACAAGACGGATGTTACATGATCGAGGTGCACATCCCCGGAAAGACCTTTGGAAATCGTAAGGAACCCATCGACTTCAAGTTTGTGGCACCCAGCTGGATACTTGGGAGAGACATGGCCATTCATTGTGCCCTTGGACGTATTCAGGAGGAATACAAAGGTGGAACCATTTCATCAGGACTCAGCGTGGTTTGTTGCAGGGATGCCAATGGAAACATCATAACCACTCCCACTGAAGACACCACCATTTCCTATATCCAGACTTTGGAGACGCACATCAGGACCTTGGAGCTTCGGGTACGTGCCGACATGAATACGATCAAGAGGCTGATGAACCATGAGATTGACCTCGAAGCTGACTTACGGGAAGCTAAGTTCGAGCATGAGTATGAGGTGAAGGATTTCTTAGAGAGGATCAATAAGCTGAACACTCGCATCGCAACTCTGGAGGAACAGATGGACATGGGTGAAAATCTTCATCCAGAAGGAGACATGGCTCCTTTGATTAGCAACGATGATGACTATGAGGAGAGCACCACCGGAGGAGGCCACTTCACCATTTACTTTTGAGGAGAACTTTAGTTATGCCCCCATGTATCTTCATTTTCGTCGTTAAAGCGTAGGTCGATGTTTAGTTTGATTTTGGAGATTTGTATCTCGATGTTTGAACCTTGAGTTGAATAAGTGAATGAGTGTTTGGTGTGATATGTTTGTTGCATTGCATATGGGTAGTGAATTTCCCTTTTAGGTCATTGTTCTATTCTAATTCTCACCCCTCTGAAAACAGCAAGATGCCTCCGTGATGTGAGCCCGACTTCACTTTCCCGCCAGAGCTCACACAACTTCTCCAGCAGTAGAACGCCCTGATGCAGCTGTTGATTCAGAATCAGACCAACAACCACAACAACAACCCTCCACCTCAAGGCGAAAACCTCACCCGTTTTCTGAGACTGAATCCCCCAACTTTCTCCAGCAGCACTGAGCCCATTGTGGCAGATGATTGGCTCCGCAAGATGGAAAGGGAACTCACCACCGTAGGATGCACTAAGGTTGAAAAAGTGCGCTTTGCTGCCCATCAACTGGAGGGACCAGCAGCTTCATGGTGGGAGAACTACACCACCACGTACCCCATTACTGGTGTGACTTGGGAGCAGTTCAAGCAAGCTTTCCGCACCGCACATGTCTCAGCTGGAGCCCTGAGTCAGAAGAAGCGTGAGTTTCGCAACTTACGCCAGGGCCACCGTTCTGTGGCCTAGTACGTGGATGACTTCAGCACGTTGGCTCATTATGCACCAGGAGATGTGGCCGATGATGCAGCCAAGCAGGAGAAGTTCTTGGAAGGACTCAATGATGAGTTGAGCGTGCAGCTGACGGTGGCTACCTTCAGCAACTACCAGGAGCTGGTAGACAAGGCCCTCATCTTGGAGGGAAAGCAGTAGCAAATCGAGAACCACAAAAGGAAGTATGCACAGGGGAAGTCTACCTCTGGAGCTCATCAGAAGCCTTGCTACTCCCCGTACTCAGGAAATACCGGATCAGGGACCGGTAAGCATGGAGGACACACTCATCCCGTGCACAACCATGGAGGTCATAACCATGGAGGAAATGGGAGTAATCATCCCAACAATGGCAGCTTGAAGAATGGTAATGGAAGTGGGAATGGCAACCAACACCGTCCCGCTCCAGCTCAGAAGGATCTGAACCATATCACCTGTTTCAAGTGTCAGAAGACAAGGCACTATGCCACTGAATGCCCTCAGAACAAGCAAGGAAATGGAAACGGCAACAACAACGTTAACTCCGCAGCTAAGAAGCCAAATCCTTTTCCTCGTGCTCAGGTGAACCACCTCGATGTGGAAGATGTCTATGATCAGCCCGAGACTGTGGTTGGTAAGTTTTTATTGCATTCACGTCCAGTTATGGTAGTTTTTGATTCTGGTGCAACTCATTCATTCATATCAAGGGTAGTTGTGGAAAAGTATGGTTTACCAACCAGAACCCTTAGTCAGCCCATTAAGGTCAATTCCCCAGGAGGTATGATGATGGCAGGGATAGGATGCCACGCCCTGAAACTCCACATAGGAAACCATGTTTTTCCTACCGACCTCATCGTCTTAGAATCCTAGGGATTGGATGTAATCCTAGGCATGGATTGGATGACCAAGTATGAAGGAAACCTTGATTGCCCCAGCAAGTCTATTTCACTCACCACTCCGGAGAACAAGAGGATTAAGTATGTATCCTGATGCACACAGATGAGTGCTCGGTTAAATTCCCTCACAGGAGTTGTTCTGGAGGAAGTGCCGGTTGTACAAGACTTTCCAGGTGTATTCCCAGAGGAATTACCAGGCATGCCACCAGATAGGGAGATTGAGTTTTTGATAGAGCTACTACCAGGAACAACCCCAATTTCCAAGAGACCCTATCGGATGCCCGCAAATGATTTAGTAGAAATCAAGAAGCAGATTAAGGAGCTATTGGATAAGGGATATATATTCGCCCAAGTTCATCACCTTGGGGAGCCCTAGTTCTTTTGGTGGAAAAGAAAGACAAAACCTTGAGGATGGTGGTCGATTATCGTGCATTGAACGAGGTGACTATCAAGAATAAGTACCTTCTACCGATGATTAATGACCTATTTGACCAGCTAGTAGGCGCCAAAGTATTCTCCAAGATCGATCTTCGATCAGGGTATCACCAACTAAAGATTCGTGAGCAGGATATACCCAAAACAGCTTTCACCACCAGGTATGGCTTATATGAGTATACAGTCATGTCCTTTGGTTTGACTAATGCTCCTGCCTACTTCATGAATTTGATGAACAAAGTGTTTATGGAATATTTGGACAAGTTTGTCGTGGTGTTCATCGATGACATTTTGATATTCTCCAAGAGCGAGAAAGAACACAAGGAACACTTGCGTTTAGTTCTGGAGAAGCTTAGAGAGCATCAGTTATATGCCAAGTTCAGTAAATGTGAATTCTGGCTAACGGAAGTCGGATTCCTTGGACATTCCGGAGAAGGAATAGCAGTAGACCCCACTAAGGTTGAAGCAGTCACTGAGTGGAAGTCACCCACCTCAGTTAAGGAGATCCACAGTTTTCTCGGACTTGCCGGATATTACCGGAGATTCATAGAGAATTTCTCAAAGATAGCCAAGCCCATGACAGAGCTGTTGAAGAAAGAGTCTAAGTATATCTGGATTGAGGAATGTGAGGCCAGTTTCCAGGAGTTGAAGAAACGTTTGGTCACAGCCCGAGTGTTGATACTGCCAAACATTCGGAAGGACTTCTAGGTTTATTGTGCCGCATCACGTCAAGGACTTGGAGGAGTACTCATGCAGGAGGGAAAAGTTGTAGCATATGCATCCAAACAGCTACGACCCCATAGTTGAATTATGCCACCCATGATTTGGAACTAGCAGCCGTAGTGCACGCACTCAAGACCTGGAGACATTTCCTTATCGGAAATAGTTGTGATGTGTACACTGATCATAAGAGCCTGAAGTATATCTTCACGCAGAAGGAGTTGAACCTCCGACAGAGGAGATGGTTAGAGTTAATCAAGGACTATGACATGAGATTACATTGCCATCCAGGAAAGGCAAATGTTGTGGCAGATGCTTTGAGTCGGAAGAGTTATGTGAACACACTCATAGCCGGAGGATTACCCCAGGAGTTAACCAATGATCTCAAAGAGCTTCGGCTAGAGATAGTTCCAAAAGGATATGTTGCCACACTAGAGATTCAGTCCACCTTGACCGAAAGAATTCGTGAAGCCCAGAAATCGGACAAGGAGATAGCTGAGATAAAGCAGAGAATGAAGGAAGGAAAGGCTAAAGACTTTCGTGAAGATGAACAGGGTACTCTATGGTTTGAGAACCGAATCTATGTGCCCAATGACCCAGAGCTCAGGAAGTTGATACTTCAAGAAGCCCACGATTCACCATACTCGATACACCCAGGCAACACCAAGATGTACCTGGATTTGAAGGAAAGTTACTGGTGGATAGGTATGAAGAAAGAGATTGCCGAACATGTTGCGGTATGTGATGTTTGCCAGCGAGTAAAGGTGGAACATCAGAAACCAGCAGGGTTACTCCAACCTTTGCCAATACCTGAGTGGAAATGGGATAAGCTTGGTATGGACTTCATTACAGGATTACCCAGGACCCGTTCATGATATGATTCCATCTGGGTAGTGGTCGATCGCTTGACCAAGGTGGCTCATTTCATTCCAGTAAAGACCACCTATACCAGTGCTAAGTTAGCCAAGATATATATGACCAGGATCGTATGTCTGCATGGAGTTCCGAGGAGTATCGTGTCAGATAGAGGAACACAATTTACCTCAAAGTTTTGGCATCAGTTACATGAAACTTTGGGTACAAGGATGGAATTCAGTACAACTTTTCATCCGCAGACCGATGGATAGACTGAGAGAGTCAACCAGATTCTGGAGGACATGTTGAGAGCCTGTGCGCTAGACTATGGGTCCAGTTGGGACGACAACTTACCTTACGCAGAGTTCTCGTACAACAACAGTTATCAGACCAGTCTGAAGATGGCCTCTTTTGAAGCTTTATATGGAAGGAGGTGCAGAACACCATTGACGTGGGATGGTGTTGGAGACCAAATTTTTTTCTGTCCCGATCTTATCAGAGATTCCGAAGAGAAGGTCAAACTGATTCGAGACCGGCTCAAGATAGCTCAATCCCGGCAGAAGAGCTATGTTGATAACAAACGCAAGGAGGTGGCATATGAAGTAGGGGATCGAGCATATCTTCGTGTGTCCCCACTTCGAGGAATCAAGAGGTTTGGTGTTAAAGGAAAGTTAGCACCCAGATTCATAGGCCCCTACAAAATTCTTAAACATAGAGGCGAAGTTGCATACAAGCTGGAATTGCCGGAAGGACTGTCCGGAGTTCATGATGTTTTCCATGTTTCCCAGCTGAAGAAATGCCATGGTGAGATGGCTGATATTCCTTTGAGAGACACAGTGCCCCTAGAGGCCATACAACTTGACAGTGACCTGACTTATGAGGAGAAGCCTGTCAGAATCCTCGAGACTACCAACAGATTTACCCGAAGCAAGACCATCAACTTCTGTAAGGTTCTGTGGAGTCACCACACGAGGAAGAAGCCACCTGGGAATGCGAAGAAGATCTTCGTAAAGACCACCCGCACCTATTTTCTAGCCAACCCGAATCTCGAGGACGAGATTCATCTTAAGGTGGGTAGGTTTGTAACATCCCAAAATTTCATTTTGGAATGTTATGATATATAGCTATGCATCCTCATCACTTTGTTTGAATGTAATGAATTTGTTGAAGTGCTTCTTTTGAAATTCTGAAAGGCCATTTCTATTTTTCCATGTATCTGTTTCATCTATTTGAAAACCTTTGGAAATGTTCAAAGAAAGAGAGGAGTAACATGACACTCCACACCAGGGGCTTCTTGGTGAAATATTTGAGCAATTAAACTAGGGGGTTATTTGAAAATTTATCTCAAAAGGATTTAAAATCAATTAAGCATTTTCTGAAAATAAATTTTTAAAAAAGATATTCAATATGACAGAGGAAAAATGTTCATTAAATAGCATTAATTCTCCTGATCATTTTGATATATATAACTCCTAAGTTTGGAATTGTTTTGAACGCATTAAAAGAGTTTTTACTGCGCTGGAAATAGAAAAGGAAAGTTTTTAAACCGAATCGGGCCGGCCCACAGTCTTTAACTCCCGAATTCATTTCGAACCGGTCAACCGATGCGCTAACCTCGCCTTTTCTCTCACTGGCACGCGGGACCCACTGACCAATGGCGTCATCCGCGCGCCCGTCTCCTTCCTCGCACACGCCACCGTCGCCGGAGATCCCTCTCTCGGGATCTCCCTCCTCTGTCCCTCTCCCGACCTTGCACCTGGCCTATAAAAGCCCCAGCCCTCGCTGCGCTCCATTCCACCTGAGCCCCCCCTCTACCTCGCCAAAACGCCACCGCACCACCTCGCCGGAGTTCGGACTCCAACCGAACCTTCCCAAGCACAAGGCCGTCGCCTCCGTCGTCCCCAGCCACGTCCGACGCCGCCAATCGACGCGGGAGCTTCACCGTCGTCGCCTGAGCACTTCGGACATCGCCCCCAACCACTGGACCGTTGCCTTCGACCACCTTCGACCTCCGACCGCCGTCGACCTCGCCGGAACCTCGACTCCTCCCCTTTGTAAGCCATCGGACCCCCTTGGACCGTTAGATTTAGATCCAACACTCCTGATTATAAGATTTAAACAGCAAAACGTTTTCCTCTACGCTTTGGTCGTCCGTTCGTTAGCACCCATATGCACACGACCCGACCAATCATAGCTTGCCACGTAGCCCCTAACCGATCGATAATAGTTTCCCTTTTTCTGTTTCTGTTTTAGAAAACAGAATGTATTCTGTTTTTGTTTTTATCATATCTTTTAAAATATTTGGTGTTTTTATTTGATTCTTTTTGCATTAGTTCACAAATTTGATGTAGCTTATGTTTGTATGCTTAGATTTCAAATTTGAACTTTAAATTTTGAATCTAATCAAATTTGTTTAAATTACTAAAATCTGTAAAACTAGAGTTTAAAAATATTTTTTTGAGTGAATCTTTTTGCCACTGTTTGGTATTAGTTAGACATATCATTCTACATAGTTTGAGAATTTTTAGAATGAATTTGGTTACTGTTTTTAACAAAAATATAATCTGTTTAGTTCTTAATAGATTTTAATTAAATTGAATTTTTATTTAAATTGAACCTGAATTAGTTTAACCTTTCTTTTTGATTTCATTAGGTTCTATTGATTCAACTTTAGGTGTATTTTTTTCTGTTAATAAAATATGCTTTTCAAATTGTTTTGTGCTCTAGTTTGAATAGGTTCATCTTGTTTTCACCATGTATATTGTTTAGAAAAAAGTTTTGTAGTACTTCTTTTAGCACAATACTTTTATAATGAAATACTTTCTGTTTTCAAATAATATTTTATATTTACTTTTCTGTTATCTAAATGTCTAGTTGTTCAAAACCAAATTTTTGTTTGACTTGTATGTCTTAGTAGGGAGTTTGACCCCAATATTTTTATAGTCCTAAACTTTAAGTGATTCTTCTTTTGATTGTGATTTTGTTTGTTGAAGCATTTGTTTACCTTGGTATTGAATGAATTGTATTGTGTTTATGCTTATGGTGTGCCCTTGTTTGATTCGTTAGATCATTCGGAGTGCGAAGCTTGTTATCTAGAGTCACTTGATTACGAGGATCGTCAGCAAGGCAAGTCACTTTGACCATGTATACCTATATTTTATTGCATTAGTTCTTCCATCTCCCCAATTGCATGCAAAGTTGGTAAATTGGAAACTTGGTTACTTGTTGTAGTATCATGTGGTAGGTACCCCTCAACCCTTTGACACATTGGCCCCGGGAAACGTTGATTTACATTTTGCTATGCTATTAGTAGACGGGGTTGGTTGTGTGATTCATGAGAGTTGTGAGTTAATAATTTGAAGACCTACATGATGATCAAGCCTTCAAGGCTCCGAGTTTTCAACATACCTCTGGGTTTGATGGTTGAAGGGCGCCCTGGAGAAACCAGTGGTTAGCCTAGATGATGCTGGAGAAGTACCAGTATTCATGCCGAAAGGTCCACCCAGGCACAAAGAGATGGATGGATGCTTCAAGACCCAAGGCTTACCTGCACAGCCACAAGCCATTATGGGCTCTGGCTTGGTTGGATATCGTGGTGACCCTGGACAGGCGGTGCTACGAGATGTAGAAGAACGGTAGGAAAGGATGGGCACCGACAGAGTCTCGGGGAAACCCTTTAGAAGACCATGTTTTGGTCATCCGTTTCTCAAACACCATGAAGTGCGAGAAATCCAACAGAGGCGACCAAATCTTGTGGGGAACGTCTGCAAAACTCTACAGAGTACCCAAACCTAATCGATTAGCCGTGTCCACGGTCATGGACAGTTTGAGCCAAAGGAACTGAAACTATCTAGAACTCTCAACACAATAAATTACATTGAATGGGTATTTTAATGACAACTTGGGTATGAGAATTGGTTGGTGGAACCATCTCATTAATCAACCAACATTGTAGTAATTATGCTTTTGCCCTCTCTTGTTGTAGGAAAAATTTGGCTTTATGCAAAAACTTACTACCCCACCTGCCATATTTGCATATAGACTAGATGACTACTTTACCCCCTCTCTTGTGACTTAGCCAGCATATTCAATATGCTGACCTATACGGCTGCAACGTATCATCTTGCAGAGTACTTTTCTGACCAGGAGTGAGGATACGCTCTACGCTCGGTGAGATGCCCTTGGAGTCAGATGGACTCAACTACCTATGGAGCTTCCGCAAGATTTTGGTTTAGTTTATCTCATGAGTTGGCCTTCAGCCAATTTATTGTAATCCTTATTGTAATAAAGGACTCGATATGAGATTTCGATTTATTAATGCTGTGTGATTTCCGTTTGATATATACATTTATGTACCGTGTGTGTACCAGCATGATCTTGGGATGGTACAGAAACACCGGAGATTCGACCTTTTTGGTCGGGTCGCTACAATTTGCCTCTTGTTTTCCTCTCCCTCACTTCTAAAGCGATTTTCGAAAAAAACCAAAAAGATTTACGTTTTTGTCCGCCCTTCTTCCGTTCGCCTTTCGTTTGCTTTTTGTTTGCTTGTGTGCTAGATTTATTCGTTGTCACCATGTCTGAATCTAGGAAGGTTATCACTGAAAATTTTGAGGGTATTGCTACTAAAAGTCTTGAAAGAAAATTTGGATCTTGCTCTCTAGATCATAAAACTGAACTGCTTCCAAATTATAAAGCTAAAAATCTTCAAGTGGGAAATGGTAATATTATTGGGAAGAGTGTTATTCAAGAGTTCTTTGATTGTACTGGAGTAATGCATATGAATAAGAGATCTATTATTCTTAGAAATAATTATTTTGTAGATGCTATTGCCATGCTCGTTGAAAAATCGAAAAGAAAATTTGTGCACATTCATCCCGCTTTGCAAGAGGTGTTTTATGAACTTCCCAAAATTAATGATCCTAAGGCTAAAAAGATTGCCACTATCATCCTTATGCGTGAATTTGATTTTATCATACAAGAAGCTATGGAAATTTTTGATTTATATAAAAAGGATATTGAACACCCTCCGATTAAAGAAATCCTACACGATAAAGAAACCTTGCGTAGCTTTGAGTCTAGGGATTATCAATCTTACCATGATAATCCTAGAAGAAGAGTTCCCTATTTCGAAATTACCTAAACCATTTACCTTGAAACCTATGATGAATTTGGTTGGATCAGTAGGGGCATTTATGCAGGATTCAATGATGATTGGTTAGACGAAAAAAATCAGGGAACCCGTTAAAAATGAGATACGCGTTTTATATAATGATATTTATGGTGATGATCTAGATTATGAGTTTATGAATGTCAAAGTTACTAATCAAACTCCTTTTCCTGAACTAAGCTTTCCTATTAGAAAGGAAAGGAAAGGAACAAAAGATTTGCTAAAAATGGTTTTAGAAGGTAGGGTTGAGAACAGATTGCATACCAAAGATGACAATACCTAGATCTATTGCATTTTGCCTAGCTAGGGGGGTTAAACAATAGCGCTTGTTGGGAGGCAACCCAATTTTATTTTTATGTTCTGTTTTTGAGTGTTTCACATATTATTACAGATGTAGTAATTGTGTTTTGGTATTTTAATTAGTGTTTGAGCCAAGTAAGACCTTTGGTATGGTCTATGGTGATTGTTGATTTGATCTTGCTGAAAAACAGAAACTTTTGCGCCCAGTCCAGGAATTTTATAAATTTATAAGAGACAAGAATGAGCCTGAAATTTTCACACAAGATTGATATACAAATTTCCCAGGTTTTCCTAATTTTCCAGAAGTTTGGGAGTTACATAAGTATACAAAGTTTCCACATTCCTACAGACTGTTCTGTTTTGGACAAATTCTGTTTTCTTTCTGTTGTTTACCTATTTTGATGTATCTATGGGTCGTATCGGGGGGTATGAACCATGGAGAAGTTGGAATAAAGTAGATATTACACCAATATAAATAAATAATTAGTTCACAACAGTACCTAAAGTGGTGATTTATTTTCTTATACTAATAGATCTCACGAGTTTTCTGTTGAGTTTTGTGTTGTGAAGTTTTCAAGTTTTGGGTAAACATTTGATGGACTAAGGAATAATGAGTGGAAAGAGCCCAAGATTGGGGATTCCCAAGGCACCCAAGGAATCAAGGATGCCAAAAGGCCTAAGCTTGGGATGCCCCGGAAGGCATCCCCTCTTTCTTCTTCAATCCATCGGTAAATTTACTTGAGGCTATATTTTTATTTACCACATGATATGTGTTTTGCTTGGAGGGTCTTGTATGATATGAATCTTTGCTTTTTAGTTTGCCACAATTATCCTTGATGCACACATCTTTTGAGAGAGACACGCATGAATCGTGAATGAATACTCTATGTGCTTCACTTATATCTTTTGAGCTAGGCAATTTTACTCTATTGCTTCACTTATATCCTTTTAGAGCACGGTGGTGTTTTGTTTATAGAAATAATTGAACTCTTGTACCTCACTTATATTATTTTGATAGTATTTAAACAGCATGGTAATTGGTTTAGGTTATGAATTTAGTCCTAATATAATGGACATCCAAGAGGGATATAATAAAAACTTTCATATAAAGGGCATTGAATATTATGAGAAGTTTGATTCCTTGCATAAAGTTTTGAGATATAAAGATGGTGCTATTATAGTCATGCTAGGAAGTAATTGTGGATTGGTAGAAATACATGTGTAAAGGTTTATGATTGCCGTAGCATGCACATATGGTGAACCGTTATGTAAGGAAGTCGGAGCATGATTTGTTTATTGATTGTCAACCTTTGTGTGAGGGTCTGGAGCGCACAATGGTTAACTCCTACCAACCTCTACCATAGGACAATGCATCTAATGATTTGCTTTGATGACTAATAGACTTTTGCAATAAGTATGTGTGTTATTTATGACTAATGTGAGTCTATGGATTTTACACTCTCTCACCCTTCCACCTTTGCTAGCCTCTCTAGTACTGTGCAAATTTTGCCGGTGCATTAAGACCCACCATATATCCTTCCTCAAAACAGCCACCATACCTACCTATTACGGAATTTCCATGGCCATTCTGAGATATATTGCCATGCAACTTCCACCGTTCCGTTTATTATGACATGCACCATCATTTTCATATTGCTTTGCATGATCGTAAGATAGCTAGCATGATGTTTTCATGGCTTGTCTGTTTTTTGATGTCATTTGCTATGCTAGATCATTGTACGTCATGGTACACGGCTGGAGGCATTCATATACATTCATATTTTGTTCTAGATATCGAGTTGTAAGAAAATAAAAGTGTGATGACTATCCTTATTATAGCATTGTCCCATGTGAGTAAAGGATGATGGAAGTTATGATTCCCTCACAAGTCGCGATGAGACTCTGGACTTCATGAAAAATAAAAGAGGCCAACGAAGCCCAAATAAAAAAATAGAGGCCAAAGATGCCCACCAAAAAATGAGAGAAAAGAGAGAAGGTACAATGCTACTATCTTCTTTCCATACTTGTGCTTCAAAGTAGCACCATGATCTTCATGATAGAGAGTCTCCTATTTTGTCATTTTCATATACTAGTGGGAATTTTTCATTGTATAACTTGGCTTGTATATTCCAATGATGGGTTTCCTCAAATTTCCCTAGGTCTTCGTGAGCAAGCAAGTTGGATGCACACCCATTTAGTTTCTTTTTGAGATCACACACTTATATCTCTAGTGCTTACATTGCATGACAATCCCTACTCACTCACATTAATATCTATTAATGGGCATTTCCATAGCCCGTTGATACGCCTAGTTGATGTGAGACTATCTTCTCCTTTTCCTTCACAACCTCCACCATATTCTATTCCACCTATAGTGCTATATCCATGGCTCACACTCATGTATTGCGTGAGAGTAGAAACAGTTTGATAAAATAAAGGTGTGAAACAATTGCTTGACTTGTCATCGGGTTTTGCATGATATACATATTTTGTGTGGGGAAGATGGATCATAGCCAGACCATATGATATTGTAGGGATAACTTTCTTTTGCCATTATATTTTGAAGAGATACAATTGCTTTGCTAGTATGCTTGAAATATTATTGCTTTTATGTCAACATTAAGCTTTTGTTTTGAGTCTTTGGATCTGAACATTCATGCCACAATAAAGAATATTACATGGATAAATATTTTAGGTAGCATTCCACATAAAAAATTATATTTTTATCATTTACCTACTCGAGGACGAGCAGGAATTAAGCTTGGGGATGTTGATATGTCTCCAACGTATCAATAATTTTTGATTGTTCCATGCTATTATATTATCTGTTTTGGATGTTTTATATGCATTGATATGCTATTTTATATTATTTTTGGGACTAACATATTAACCTAGAGCCTAGTGAAAGTTTCTGTTTTTTTCCTTGTTTTTGAGTATTGCAGATAAGGAATATCAAACGGAGTCCAAACGGAATAAAATTTTACAAAGATTTTTCTTAGACCAGAAGGAACCTACGAGACTTGGAGAAGAGGCCAGGAGAGCCACGGGTGGGCCACAAGCCACCCTGGCGTAGCTAGGGGGCCTGGTTTGTGGGGCCGCCGTAGCTCCTTCAACCCTAATCTTCAGACTATAAATTTCCAAATATTCCCCCAATACGAAAAATAGCCACGATAATACTTTTTTGCCGCTGGAAGCCTCCGTTCTGGAGAGATACAATCTTGGAGCCTTTTCCGGTAATCTGCCGGAGAGGGATTCGATCGCGGAGGGCATCTACATCAACTCCATTGCCCCTCCGATTATGCGTGAGTAGTCCACCACAGACCTACGGGTCCATAGCTAGTAGCTAGATGGTTTCTTCTCTCTCTTTGTTCATCAATACCATGTTCTCCATGATCTTCATGGGGATCTATCCGATGTAATACTCTTTTGCGGCGTGTTTGCCGAGATCCGATGAATTGTGGGTTTATGATCAACTTATCTATGAATATTATTTGGTTCTTCTTTGAATTCTTATATGCATGATTTCATATCTTTGCAATTCTCTTTGAGTTCTTGGTTTGGTTTGGACAACTAGATTGGTAATTCTTGCAATGGGAGAAGTGCTTAGTTTTGGGTTCAATCTTGAGGTGTCCTCACCTAGTGACATAGTAGGGGTAGCGAGGCACGTATTGTATTGTTGCCATCAAGGATGACAAGATGAGGTTTTCATAATATTTCTTGAGTTCATCCCTCTACATCATGTCATCTTAATGCGTTACTCTGTTCTGCATGAACTTAATACTCTAGATGCAGGCAGGAGTCGGTCGATGTGTGGAGTAATAGTAGTAGATGCAGAATCGTTTCAGTCTACTTGACACAGACGTGATGCCTATATGCATAATCATTGCCTTGGATATCGTTGTAACTGTGCGCTTTTCTATCAATTGCTCGACAGTAATTTGTTCGCCCACCGTATTATTTTCCTTCAAGAGAGAAGCCTCTAGTGAAACCTATGGCCCCCGGGTCTATTTTCCATATTATATTTTCAGATCTATATACCAAAAATACCAAAAATACCTTGTTGAAATTTTATTTACCTTTTTCTTCTCACAATCTTTACTATCTATCTCTATCAGATCAAATCCTTGCAAGTAATCGTGAAGGGATTAACAACCCCTTTATAGCGTTGGGTGCAAGTGTTTGATTATTTGTGTAGGTGCATAAATTGATGACTTGCTTGTTCCTCCTACTGGATTGATACCTTGGTTCTCAACAACCGAGGGAAATACTTATCTACTTTGCTGCATCACCCTTTCCTCTTCAAGGGAAAACCAACGCAAGCTCAAGAAGTAGCAGCCATGCTGGTTTTTACAAGCGTTTCATTAAAGATTTCTCAAAGATTTCTAGGTCGTTAACTAATCTTCTTGAAAAAGATGTTCCTTTTATTTTCGATGATGATTGTGTAGAAGCTTTTGCAATACTTAAGAAGTCTTTAATTTCTGCACATATTGTTCAACCACCTAATTGGAACCTACCTTTTGAAATTATGTGTGATGCTCGTGATT
Source organism: Hordeum marinum (assembly GCA_022496015.1). Classification (NCBI taxonomy): domain Eukaryota; kingdom Viridiplantae; phylum Streptophyta; class Magnoliopsida; order Poales; family Poaceae; genus Hordeum; species Hordeum marinum. Next base: position 150,865,583 of record CM039674.1, read on the forward strand.
ATGCTTTTGGAGCTGTTCTAGGGAAAAGAGTAGACAAAAAATTAAATGTTATTTATTATGCCAGTAAAACACCAGACTCTGCACAAAGGAATTATGCTACCATTGAAAAGGAATTTTTAGTAGTTGTTTTTGGCTTGTGATAAGTTTAGACCTTACATTGTCGATTCCAAAGTAACTATTGATACTAATCATGTTGCTATTAAATACCTTATGGAAAAGAAAGATGCTAAACCTAGACTCATTAGGTGGGTACTTTTACTTCAAGAGTTTGACTTGCATATCATTGATAGCAAAGGAGCTGAAAACCCCGTAGCAGATAACTGTGTAGGATGGAAAATGTTCTGGATGACCCACTTCCTATCAATGATAGTTTTCCTGGTGAGCAACTTTCTGCTATAAATACTTCACGTAGTGCTCCTTTGTATGCTAATTATGATAATTATATTGTTGCCAAGTACATTCCACTTAGCTACACCTATCAACAAAAGAAAAAAATTCTATGATTTACGACATTAATTTTGGGATGGCTCACGTCTTTAAAAAGAGGGAGTAGACGATATTATTAGACTATGTATACCTGAGCATGAACAGGAACAAATTCTTCAAAAATGCCATTCCGAAGATTATGGAGGACACCATGCCGGTGACATAACTGCACACAAGGTATTACAATCTGGTTTCTATTAGCCTGCTCTTTTCAAAGATGCTCGTAAGTATGTCCTTTCATTCGATGAATGCCAGAGAGTCGATAAGCGTCAGGAAATGCCTAAGAATTATTCACTTGCTATTGAACCATTCAATGTTTGGGGTTTTGACATTATGGGACAATTTCCTTCCTCAAATGTGTATACTCATATTTTAGTTGTCGTTGATTACATTACTAAGTGGGTAGAGGCTATTCCAACTAGTAGTGTTGATCATAACACCTCTATTAAAATGCTTAAAGGCATCATTTTCCCAAGGTTTGGAGTTCCTAGTTACTTAATGACTGATGGTGATTCACATTTTATTCATGGTGCTTTCCGTAAACATCTAGCTAAATATGAGGTTAACCATAGGATTGCATCTCATTATCATCCTCAGCCTAGTGGTGAAGTTGAATTGAGTAATCAAGAAATAAAATTATTATTGCAAAATACTATTCATAGATCTAGGAAGAATTGATCTAAGAAACTAGATCATGCACTATGAGCTCATAGAACTGCTTATAAGAATCCGATGGGTATGTCTTCGTACAAAATGGTCTATGGGAAGGCATGTCATTTACCTCTTGAGTTAGAACACAAAGCTTATTGGGCAATTAAAGAACTTAACTATGATTTTAAACTTGATGGTGAGAATAGGTTATTTTACATTAGCTCACTTAATGAATGGAGAACACAAGCCTATGAAAATGTTAAGCTGTCTAAAGAAAAGGTTAAAAGATGACATGATAAGAGGATTCAAAAAGAGAATTTAATGTAGGAGACTTAGTACTTTTGTACAACTCTCGTTTAAATTTTTTTGCAGGAAAACTCCTCTCTAAATGGGAAGGCCCATACGTTGTTGAGGACGTTTATCGCTTTGCTGCTATATAAATCAATAACTTCGAAGACAAGAACCCAAGAGTGGTGAATGGGCAAAGAATTAAGCATTATATTTCAAATGCACCCTAGTAATGAAGAAACAAATGTCGTCCAAGTTATTACATCGGAAGAACACATCAATGAGGTCTTCGGGAACACTCTAGAAACCTAAAAGAGGGTAGGTGTGTGGTACGGCAAGTAACCGAATCCAAAAGTTCCAAAAAAATATTTTCTGTCATTTTTGGTATTTTAGAAAAATTACTTAAATAAAATGGAGTAGGAGGACCCACGGGGGAACGACAACCCAGCATGGCGCGGGCGCGCCCTATGGCTTGTGGGGCCCTCGTGTGCCCTCCAGACTCCGATTTCTTCCAGAACACGTATTCTGATCTAGAAAAAACATTATATATTCTCCCAGATGTTTTGACCACCGCATCGTGAGATTCTCTTCTATTTTTGTTTTGAGTTGTTTTCTGTTAGATCAAAAAATATGTCATCCCAAGATTCGAATGGAGAGAGCTATGTATCCCACTATGTTGCAGTTGCAAAGATCTTTAGGGATATTTACCCCTACCTATGGTCCACGGATGAGGAAGAAGACACTGATTTGGAGGAAATAGAACATGTCGGTCCGGATGCTAGTTCAGATGAAGAAGAGCTCCACTACCTCAACCTAGAGATATGCACGTGGAATTCAAGAAATCAAGCCTCCCTAATGGAGGGAACAAACCCAATACCCAATTTATCCCTTCTCATTTTCTGCAGGAGAGCAAGGAAGCCTTATGCAAATGGATATTGAAGCTTGAACAAGAGAACGACGATGTAAGGGAAGAAAAATTCTTCCTCAAGCGCAAATTGGAGAAGAAGAATATTACTACAACACCACCGCCATCACCAAAGAACACTTGAGTACGTGGGTGGTGGGCACCACCCTTGGCTTGTTCCAAGCTTGGGGGAGGTGCCCCGGTATCATATCACCATCACTTTTTATCACCACTATCTATCTTAGTTTGATCTTTAGTTTTTCGTGATTTAGATAGTTAAATTTCAGATTTGCTTTGTTTAGAGTTTTTGCTTTGAGTTCTACCTATCCTCGTAATCGAGTGCGAGAGTTATATAACAAAGTTAGTTGATATCGTGTGCCTCTTCCTCACTTGCACTCATTATCTTAGCATGGCAATAAAAAGAATCATATGCCTATCTCTTGAGAAGTAATGAATTCACATAGAAAAGAGGTATAAGCAATAGTAAGTGTTTAAAACTGACAAACTTAATGTTAGCGATTGATATGATCGATGCAAAAGTATGGTAGAGAAGAGGAGATTTACATATAAATATAATATCTTGAACACCTTCTATGATTGCGAGCTTCCATCAAAATATTACATAATGACCAAGTGTTGAAGTGGGACATGGTAGACAACATAATGATCATGGTTGTTTACATTTGCATAGAATTTATATGGTATTGCATCCTTTAACATGTGATGCTTGCTTAGGATCTTTTGCTACCCCAAAGATTCTCACTAAGTAGAGATACTACTTGTGCATCCATAACCCTTGAACCCAGTTTCTTGTCAAGAGAGTCCACCATACCTACCTATGTATTGGATATGATCCTTAGAGTAAGTTGTCATTGTTGCCAAGGCAATAAAAATTACCTCTAATCATGTAAGATCTTTTGTTGTAAGGGAAGTAAGATTTGTACGATCTTGTGACGGTGAAGCAATAAAAGCGATAGAGTGCATAATAAAGTTTGCTATCACAAGGGGAAATATGAAGTGATGTTATTTTGCATTAATAGATTGAACATATCAAACAAATAAAGGTTCATGACAACCCCTGCTTTCCTCTGCAAAGGGCCTATCTTTTACATTCTTACAAATTTTATTATTCGTGCGGGAGTCAATAGTATTTCCCTTGTTCTTATTATTCAAATCTTTAGTAGAAAGCATTACGTGTTAAGAAAAGATTCAAACAAATATATCCAACTAAATTTACATGATCATGTTCCACTATTGTTGACATTATCCTTGAGGTAAATAAGTTGGGTGGCAAGAACAATAAAGCTCCCATCTTCCTATGTGTCCCACGGAATCACTTGATCCAAAAATATAGAATGTGTGTTAGAAATCTTAGAAGGCTACATTATAGTTGAATATGTGAACTTGTTGGAAATACAAAGTGCTTACATAGACTCTTCTCTCGATTACAAAAGCTATGATTATCTCAAGGACTAATTGCATTGCTTGTTGGATCTCAATAAAGATTATGCTTCATATTTCTTCAATTGTGAATAGATTGTTATTTGTTCATCAGAGGTTATACGATGGAAAACTTGCTGCGATGATGATATTCATGATGCTCTCATGTACATATTCTGTTATCGACACCTCTCTCTCAAAGTATGTGGTCACTATTTCAGAGTTCAGCTTTCGCTTGAGGACAAGCGAGGTCTAAGCTTGGGGGAGTTGATACGTCCATTTTGCATCAAGAATTCCTGCTACTATTTACTTTAGTTTTGTCCATTATTCCATGTTAACGCACAATTCTTATGTCTTTTCTCTCTGAATATGCAAGGTACACCACAAGGAGGTAAATATTTGCAAACTAGAATTCTTGACCAGAAAACCGAGAAAAAGGCACAAAAATCACCAAACTCAGAATGACCTGAAACATCACGGAGAATATTTTTGGAATATTTCAGAATTTCTGGAGCAAAAATATACGAGAGGGGGTTCCAACAGGGTACAAGCCAACATGGCATGCCCTGATGCCTTGTGAGCCCCTGATACGCCTCCAACGTATCTATAATTTTTGTTTGTTCCATGATGTTATATTACCATTCTTGGATTTTTTACCATCATTTTATTAGCACTTTATATCATTTTTGGGACTAACCTATTGACATAGTGCTTAAGTGCCAGTTGCTATTTTTGCTTGTTTTTTACTTCGCAGAAAATCAATATCAAACGGAGTCCAATCACGACGAAACTTTTTGGAGATTTTTCTGGACCAGAAGACACCCAGTGGAACCTAGAAGTGCCTGGGGAGTGGGACGAGGAAACCACAACCCACCAGGCCATGCCAGGGTGCTGCATGTGCCCTAGTGGGTTGTGCCGTCCTCGGGGACCCTCTCCATCGCCTCTGATGCCTATAAATTTACGAATATTCCAAAAACCTTAGGGGGTTGACAAAACACAATTCCGCCGCAAGTTCCAGAACCTCGAGATCCAATCTAAACACCATCACAGAGGGGTTCATCTCCATCATAGGCGCCTCTCCGAAGATGCGTGAGTAGTCCACCATAGACCTATGGGTCCATAGGCAGTAGCTGGATGGCTTCTTCTCTCTCTCTCTCTCTTATGATTCTCAATACAATGGTCTCTTGGAGATCAATTTGATGTAAACTTTTGCGGTGTGTTTGTTGGGATCCGATGAATTTTGAGTTCATGATTAGTTTCTATCCATGAATATTATTTGATTCTTATTTGATCACTTACATGCATGATTGCTTATAGCCTCGTATTTGTTCTTTGAATCTTTGGTTTAGTTAGGCCAACTAGATCGATTTTTCTTGCCATGGGAAGAGGTACTTTGTGATGGGTTCGATCTTGTGGTGTTCTTTCCCAGTGATAGAAAGTGCAGCAAGACACGCATGTATCGTTGCCATTAAGGATAGCAAGATACACATGTATCATTGTCATCGTTCTTATTGCATTACTCCATTTCTCCATGAACTTAATACACTAGATGCATGCTGGATAGCGGTCGATGTGTCGAGTAATAGTGGTAGATGGAGTCAGGAGTCGGTCTACTTATATTGGACGTGATGCCTATATAATGATCATTGCCTTGGATATCGTCATGACTATTCGATTTTCTATCAATTGCCCAACAGTAATTTGGTCACCCACTATGCGCTATACTCATGAGAGAAGCCACTAGCGAACCCTACGACCCCCGGGTCTACTTTTCTATCATATTACTTTCCGATCTACGTTTTTGCATTCTTTGTTTTCAGATCTACAAAACTAAAAACCCAAAAATATATTTTTGCATATTTACTCTTTTTATTTTGTGTTCTTGAGAGATCTATATCTCCTATCTATCATTACCTAATCTATCATATTACCGAAGAGAGCATGACAACCTCTCTTTCGCATCGGATTGCAAGTATTTATTGTTTGTGTGTAGGTGTTGTTAACATGGGTGCGTGATCTTCCTTTACGGATTGATACCTTGGTTTCATAACTGATAGAAATACTTACCGTCACTGTGCTGCATCATCCCTTCCTGTTTGGGGAAATACCGACGCAGTCTCAAGCCACGTCAAAGGAATTTCTGACATCGTTGCCGGGGAGGAAGCAATCTCATCTACCAGATTCCTAATCACAAATATCATCTCCTTGCAATTACATTAATTTGCCTCTCGTTTTCCTCTCCCCCACTTCACCAATTTGCCATTTTATCTGCCCTTTTTTGTTTCCCCTTTTTCTTGCCGGATCTCTTCCTTGTTTGTAATCTTGTATGCATAGTCATGATGACTCAAAATAACACCAAGTTGTGTGATTTTTCCAATACTAATACAATGATTTTATTAGTATGCCTATTTCTCCTCCTGCCACTAGCATGAAGTCTTGTGATATTAATTCCGCTTTGTTGAATCTTGTCATGAAAGATCAATTTGCCGGTAATCCTAATGAGGATGTTATTACACGTTATTACACGTTATGGTACAATACTTATGCCTTTTCTCTCTTATTTTAAAAGGTTTACATGAAGAGGGAGAATGCCAGCAGCTGGAATTCTGGACTGGGAAAGGAGCAAATCTGAGAGACCTATTCTGCACAACACCAAAAGTCCTTAAAAGTTACGGAGAATTTTTTTGAAATATATAAAAAATATTGGGCGAAACAAATAACAGAGGGGGCCCACCAGGAGGTCACAAGACTACCAGGCATGACCACCCCCTGGCCGCGCCTAGGTGGCTTGTCACCCATCTGGTAGGTCCCTCACGCCCATCTTCTGCTATATGAAGGGTTTTGACATGGAAAAAATCATAAGAGAGCTTTCGGGATGAAGCGCCGCCGTCTCGAGGCAGAACTTAGACAGAACCAATCTAGAGCTCCAGCGGAGCTATTCTATCAGGCAAACTTCCCTCCTGGAGGGGGAAATAAAAGCCATCGTCATCACCAATGATCCTCTCATCGAGAGGGGGTCAATCTCCATGAACATCTTCATCAGCACAATCTCGTCTCCTAACCCTAGTTCATATCTTGTATCCGATCTTTGTCTCGAACCTCAGATTGGTACCTGTGGGTTGCTAGTAGTGTTGATTACTCCTTGTAGTTAATGCTAGTTGGTTTACTTGGTGGAAGATCATATGTTTAGATCCTATATGATAATTAATACTCCTCTGATTATGAACATGAACATGCTTTGTGAGTAGTTACCTTTGTTCCTAAGGACATGGGATAAGTCTTGTTATAAGTAATCATGTGAATTTGGTATTTGTTCAATATTTTGATGAGATCTGTATGTTGTCTCTCCTCTAGTGGTGTTATGTGAACGTCGAATACATAACACTTCACCAGGGAACTTGTTACTATGGAAAGTAATCCTTTGAGGGGCTTGTTCAGGGTATATTCACCTCGGTCGGGAGCACAAAGAGTTTCCCATCAACCTACTGAACCTATTGAAAATATTTATTATGAAATTCCTTCGGGTATGATAGAGAAACTGTTGTCTAATCCTTATGGAGGAGATGGTACACTACATCCTGATTTAGATCTAACCTATGTGGACGAAGTTTGTGGATTATTTAAGCTTGCAGGTCTGCCTGAGGATCACGTCAAGAAGAAGTTATATCCTTTATATTTGAAGGAGAAGGCATTGACATGGTATTGTCTATGTGATGATATTGGATCATGGAGCTACAACCAATTGAAAATGGAATTTCATGAGACGTTCTATCATATGCATCTAGTTCATCATGATCGGAATTATATCGTTAATTTTTGGCCTTGTGAAGGAAAAATAATCGCTCAAGCTTGGGGGAGGCTTAAGTCAATGTTATATTCATGCCCCAATCATGAGATCTCAAGAGAAATTATTATTCAGAATTTTTATGCTCGGCTTTCTCGTAATGATCAATCCATGCTCGATACTTATTGTGATGGTTCCTATATGAAGAAAGATATTGACTTCAAATGGGATTTATTGGAAAGAATTAAGCGCAACTCCGAAGATTCGGAACTCGATGACGGTAGGGAGTTGGGTATAAACCTTAAGTTTGATTGTGTTAAATCCTTTGTAGACACCGATGCTTTTCGTGAATTTAGCACTAAATATGGACTTGACTCTGAGATAGTAGCTTCTTTTTGTGAATGTTTTGCTGCTCATGTTGATCTCCCTAAGGAGAAATGGTTTAAATATCATCCTCACATTGAAGTGGAAGTAGTTGAACCTATTAAAGTTGAAGAGGAAACTATTAGTTATAATGTTGATCGTGTTATTCCTGCTGCTTATATTGAGAAACCACTTTCCCGTGTTAGAATAAAGGAACATGCTAAAGCTTCAACTGTGGTTCATAAGACCTATGCTAGAACACCTACACCTCCTGAACGAATTAAAGTTGAGCCTAGTATTGCTATGGTTAAATATCTCTTGGTTGATAATATTGATGGGCATGTTATTCAATTATGTGATGAAGCTGCTAGAATTTGGTAGACCTGATGCTAAAGATAAACATAGACCTATTGTTGGCATGCTTGTTGTTTCTGTCAAAATAGGAGATCATTGTTTTCATGGCTTATGTGATGTGGGTGATAGTGTGAGTGTAATTCACTTTACCTTATATAAATAAATTATGAATGATATTGCACCAGCTGAGTTAGAGGAAATTGATGTTATAATTGAGCTTGCCAATAGAGATACTATAACACCGGTTGGGATTGTTAGAGATGTTGAAGTCTTGTGTGGGAAAATAGAATATCCTACTGATTTTCTTGTCCTTGGTTCCCCACAAGATGATTTTTGTCCCATTATATTTGGTAGACCTTTCTTGAATACTATTAATGCCAGGATAGATTGTGAGAAGGAAACTATTACTGTAAGTTTTGGGGATGCGTCTCATGAGTTTAATTTCTCTAAATTTCGTAGTCAACCCCATGATAAAGAATTGCCATGTAAGGATGAAATTGTTGGTCTTGCTTCTATTGTTGTGCCTCCTACTGACCCCTTAGAACAATATCTGCTAGACCATGAAAACGATATGCATATGAATGAAAGGAATGAAATAGATAAGATTTTCTTTGATCATCATCCTATTTCGGAACACAACTTTCCTGTTGAAATACTTTGGGATCCTCCTCCACCCAGGGGTGATCCTGTGTTTGAGCTTAAACAATTACCGGATACTCTGAAATATACTTATCTTGATGAAAAGAAGATATGTCCTGTTATTATTAGCGCTAACCTTTCAGAGCATGAAGAAAAGATATTATTGAAAACTCTGAGGAAGCACCATGCTGCCATTGGATATACTCTTGATGATTTGAAGGGCATTTGCCCACTCTATGTCACCATAAAATTAATATGGAGCCAAATGCTAAACTAGTTGTTGATCACCAACGACGGCTAAATCCTAAAATGAAACAAGTGGTAAGAAATGAAATATTGAAGCATCTGGAGGCAGATATAATTTATCCTATTGCTGATAGTAGATGGGTTAGTCCCTTTCATTGTGTCCCTAAGAAAGGAGGTATTATCGTAGTTCCTAATGATAAAAATGAATTGATACCACAAAGAATTGTTATAGGGTATAGAATGGTAATTGATTTTAGGAAATTAAATAAAGCTACTAGGAAAGATCATTACCCTCTACCTTTTATTGATCAAATGCTAGAAAGATTATCCAAACACACACATTTTTGCTTTCGATACGGTTATTATGGTTTCTATCTAATACATGTGCCAAAAGAGGACCAAGAGAAGACCAATTTTACTTGCCCTTTCGATACCTTTTCTTATAGATGTATGCCTTTTGGTTTATGCAATGCACCTGCTACCTTTCAAAGATGTATGACTGCTATATTCTCTGATTTTTTGAAAGGATTGTTGAGGTTTTCATGGATGATTTTTTCATTTATGGAACTTCTTTTGATGATTGTTTGAGCAACCTTGATCGAGTTTTGTAGAGATGCAAAGATACTAATCTTGTCTTAAATTGGGAGAAGTGCCAATTTATGGTGAATGAAGGTATTGTCTTGGGACACAAAATCTCTAAAAGAGGTATTGAAGTTGACAAAGCCAAAGTTGATGCTATTGAAAAAATGTCATGTCTTACGAATATCAGAGGTATAAGAAGTTTCCTTGTTCATGTTGCTTTCTATAGGAGGTTTATTAAAGACTTCTCTAATATTTCTAGGCCTCTCACTAATATTTTGCACAAATATGTTCCATTCATTTTTGATGATGATTGTGTAGAAGCATTTGAAATTCTTAAGAATTCCTTGATTTCTGCACCTATTGTTCAACCACCTGACTAGAACCTACCCATTGAAATTATGTGTGATGATAGTGATTTCCCATTGGTGCTGGTCTAGGACAAAGAGTTGATAAGAAATTAAATGTTATCCATTATGCTAGTAAAACTCTAGACAATGCTCAAAGAATCTATGATACCACTGAAAAGGATTTTTTAGCAGTTGTGTTTGCTTGTGATAAGTTCAGACCTTATATTGTTGATTCCAAAGTAACTCTTCACACTAATCATGCTACTATTAAATATCTTATGGAAAAGAAATATGCTAAACCTAGACTTATTAGATGGGTCCTTCTGCTACAAGAATTTGACTTGCATATTGTTGATACAAAGGGTGGTGATAACCCCATAATAGATAACTTGTCTAGGTAAGAAAATGTTCTTGATGACCCGCTACCTATTGATGATAGCTTTCCTGGTGAACAATTAGCTGTCAGAAATGCTTCACATAATGCTCCTTGGTGTGTTGATTATGCTAATTACATTGTTGCTAAATCTATATCGCCTAGTTTCACATACCAACAAAAGAAAAGGTTCTTCTATGATTTAAGACATTACTTTTGGGATGATACACACCTTTATAAAGAAGGAGTAGATGGTGTTATTAGACGTTGTGTACCTGAGCATGAACAGGAATAGATCCTATACAAGTGTCATTCCGAGGCCTACGGAGGACACCACACTGGAGATAGAACTATACACAACGTATTACAATCTGGTTTTTATTGGCCTACTCTCTTCAACGATGCTCGTAAATTTGTCTTGTCATGTGATGAATTTCATAGAATTGGAAATATTAGTAGACGTCAGGAAATGCATATGAATTACTCTCTTGTTATTTAACCATTTGATGTCCGGGGTTTTGATTATATGGGACCTTTTCCAATGTCCAACGGGTATACTCATATTCTAGTTGATGTTGATTATGTTACTAAGTGGGTAGAAGCTATTCCAACTAGTAGTTTTAATCATAACACCTCTATTAAAATACTAAAAGAAGTTATTTTCCCTAGATTTGGAGTCCGTAGATATTTAATGACTGATGGTGGTTCACCCTTTATTCATGGTGCCTTCCGTAAATTGCTTGCTAAGAATGACGTTAATCATAGAATTGCATATCCTTATCATCCTCAGTCTAGTGGTCAAGTAGAATTAAGCAATAGAGAAATTAAATTGATCTTGCAAAAGACTATTAATAGATCTAGAAAGAATTGATCTAAGAAACTTGATGATGCATTATGGGCTTATAGAACTTCTTACAAAAATCCTATGGGTATGTCTCCGTATAAAATGGTTTATGGCAAAGCATGTCACTCACCTCTAGAACTAGAGCATAGAGCTTAGTGGGCAATCAAAGATCTCAATTATGATTTCAAACTTGCTGGCGAGAAGAGATTATTTGACATTAGATCACTTGATGAATGGAGAACCCATGCCTATGAAAATGCCAAGTTCTTTAAAGAAAAGGTTAAGAGATGGCATCATAAAAGGATACAGAAGCGTGAATTCAATGTAGGTGACCATGTCTTGCTATACAATTCTCGTTTAAGATTTTTTGCAGGAAAACTTCTCTCTAAATGGGAAGGGCCCTACATTGTCGAGGAAGTATATCGCTCCGGTGCCATCAAGATCAACAATGCCGAAGGCACAAATCCGAAGGTGGTAAACGGGCCAAGAATCAAACATTATATCTCAGGTACTCCCATAAATTTTGAAACTAATATTATCAATACCATAACTCCGGAGGATTATATTAGGGAGACCTACCGGAACATTTTGAATAGGTATGTGGTACGGTAAGCAAACCAACTCCAAAAATTTCCCAATAGCAATTTTTTCGATTTTTGAATATTTAATAAATTAGTAAAATTTAAATTAGTCAAAAAGAGGCATGAGGAGGTGACAAGCCTGCCAGGCGCAACCACCCCCTTGGTCGTGCCTAGGTGGCTTGTGACCACCTCGTGCACCCTCTGGATTTTGTTTTCTTGTGGTACACTCCTTTGGGTCAGTAAAAATTCTTTATATAATCTCCCGAAGGCTTGGACTTTCGTATAACAACAATACCTCCTATTTTCGTTTTGAGTTGTTTCTGCAGCAGATTAGAGCAAGATGTCGTCCCAAGAGTCGATCGGGGAGAGCCGTGTCTCTCACCCGACACCAGGGCCCAGAGCATACAGCAAAACGAATCACTTTGGGAAGGCCACAGAGGAAGAGATGGAGGCCGACTTGAAAAGGGTGGATGCCATGGAGGAAGACCAAGAAGACACTTCTCGTCTTCATCCTGGAGTCATGTTGGAGGAACTTTAGAGCTCAACAATTCCAAATTCGGTCATCCCTCCCAAGGGTAGAGTCCTTACTTATGAAAATATGAAAAATAGTGTTGCTTGTTATCCCGCAGCAATGAAACATCCATGGGTGAGGGGATCCCTAGCCACCAGTGGAAAGCTTCGCAAGGATATAATGGATCTAAGGCGGCAAAATAACAAGCTTGAGGAGGAGAATCGCATTCTGAGGGGCATCATCACCAAGAATATACCACCATCACTTCCGAAGAAGGACACCTAAACACATGGGTATGGGCACTCCCCTTGGGTTGTGCCAATCTTGGGGGATGTGCCCCGGTATCATATCACCATCACCTTTTCCTTTTCTTGTTTTTCTTAGTTCGATCCTTTTGGTTATATCTTGATCTAGTAGAATAAAATTTTAGTATGATCTAGCTTTGAGTTTTTGCTTTTTGTTTCCCTTATGTAAGTGAGTCCGAGAGTTATATAATGAATAGTAGTTTTGATGTGAGGGCTTTGCTTGCTTGCTATGATCTTGAGAAAATTAAATTAGAAATAAAAGAAGAATAGAATAAAAGCAGAGAGTATATATGATGATATTATGGGGAGTGATGACTTCACATATAAGAAGTGTGTCGGTTGAAATTTGTTGGGAGTTGACAAACATAGTGATTGGTCATTGGGGCAATTAAAAGTAAGTAATAAAGAAAGAGAGGTTCGCATATAAATATATTATCTTGGACATCTTTTATGATTGTGAGCACTCATTAAAATATTATATGCTAAGAAGTTGATGTTGGACAAGGAAGACAACATAATGGGTTATGTTTGCTTATTTCCGAACATAAGTTATATTGTTATAGATCTTCCAACATGTAGTGCTTGCTTCCACCTCATATTAGCCAAACTTCCGCACCAAGTAGAGATACTATTTGTGCATCCATATACCCTCAACCCAGTATTGCCATGAGAGTCCACCATACCTACCTATGTGTTGAGTAAGATCCTTCAAGTAAGTTGTCATCGGTGCAAAAAGCAATAAGAATTGCTCCTAAATATGTATGATCTTTTATTGAAAACAAAAAATAAGTGTTGTACGAACTTGTGATAGTAAAGAAATAAAAACGACGGACTGCATAATAAAGGTTGCTATCACAAAGGGCAATACAACGCGGTATTCCTTTGCATTAATGGTTTGCACATACAAAAACAAAAGGTGCATGACAACCTCTACTTCCCTCTACGAAGGGCCTATCTGTTACGTTTACTTTATAAGTACTTACCTTTATGCAAGAGTCATGGTGATCTTCACCACTTCCTATATTTTGCCTTTTTCACTTGGCAAGCATAATGTGCCGGGGAATTATCTAAACACATATATCCACTTTGATGTGGGTGATCATGAGTTATTATTGTTGACATCACCTTTGAGGTGAGTAGTTGGGAGGTAAAACAATAAACACCTATCTTTCTATGTGTCCAATTGAAGCTTTGATCTCATGGGTACCGCGTGAGTGTTAGCAATTGTGAAAGACTAAAAGATAATTGAGTATGTGGATTTTCTTTACAAGCTCTTATATTGACTCTTTCCGATATTATGATAAATTGCAAATTGCTTCAATGACTGAGAACATAGTTTGTCAATTGTGAATGAAGTTCTTGGTTCATACTTTTGCCCTATGAATGAATTGTTACTCCAACATAAGAAATTATATATCAATAAGTATTGATGTTCTAAATATGATCATGATGCCCTCATGTCCGTATTTTATTTTATCGACACCTCTATCTCTAAACATGTGGACATATTTATTGATCTTGGCTTTCGCTTGAGGACAAGCGAGGTCTAAGCATGGGGGAGTTGATACGTCCATTTTGCATCATGCTTTTATATGGATATTTATTGCATTATGGGCTATTATTAAATGTTATGGTACCATACTTATGCATTTTCTCTCTTATTTTACAAGGTTTACATGAAGACGGAGAATACCAGCAGTTTGAATTCTGGACTAGCAAAGGAGCAAATCTGAGAGACCTATTCTGCACAAATCCAAAAGTCCTAAAAAGCTACGAAGAATTGTTTTGACATATATAAAAAATATTGGGCAAAACAAATACCAGAGGGGCCCACCAGGAGGTCACAAGCCTGCCAGGCGTGGCCACCCCCTTGCCGCGCTTAGGTGGCTTGTGAGTTGTGACCCACCTGGCAGGTCCGCGATGCCCATCTTCTACTATATGAAGGGTTTTGACCTAGAAAAAAAATCATAAAAGAGCTTTCGGGATGAAGCATCGCCGTCTCGATGCGGAACTTGGACAAAACCAATCTAGAGCTCAGGCGGAGCTATTCTGTCGGGGAAACTTCCCTCCCAGAGGGGGAAATCGAAGCCATTGTCATCACCAACAATCCTCTCACCGAGATGGGGTAATCTCTATCAACATCTTCATCAACACCATCTCCTCTCCAAACCCTAGTTCATCTCTTGTATCCGATCTTTGTCTCAACACCTCAGATTGGTACCTGTGGTTTGCCAGTAGTGTTGATTACTCCTTGTAGTTGATGCTAGTTGGTTTACTTGGTGGAAGATCATATGTTGAGATCCTATATGATAATAATACCCCTCTGATTATGAACATGAACATGGTTTGTGAGTAGTTACGTTTGTTCCTGAGGACATGGGATAAGTCTTGTTATAAGTAATCATGTGAATTTGGTATTCATTTGATATTTTGATGAGATGTATGTTGTCTCTCCTCTAGTGGTGTTATGTGAACATTGACTACATAAAACTTCACCATTATTTGGGCCTAGTGGAAGGCATTGGGAAGTAATAAGTAGATGATGGGTTGCTAGAGTGACAAAAGCTTAAACCCTCGTTTATGCGTTACTTCGTAAGGGGCTGATTTGGATCCATATGTTTCATGCTATGGTTGTATTCATCTTAATTCTTCTTTCGTAGTTGCGGATGCTTACAAGAGAGGTTAATCATAAGTGGGCGGCTTGTCCAAGTAAGGGCATCACCCAAGCACCGGTCCACCCACATATCAAATTATCAAAGTAACGAATGTGAATTAAATGAGCATGATAAAACTAGCTTGACAGTAATTCCCATGTGTCCTCGAGAGTGCTTCACTTTATATAAGAGTCTATCCAGGCCTGTCCTTTGCTACAAAAAGGATTGGGCTACCTTGCTGCACCTATGCTACACTTGTTACTTGTTACTCGTTACCAATTATCTTATCCAAAACTATCTGTTACCGATAATTTCAGTGCTTGCAGAGAATACCTTACTGAAAACCTCTTGTCATTTTCTTCTGCTCCTCATTGGGTTCGACACTCTTACTTATCGAAAGGACTACTATAGATCCCCTATACTTTCGGGTCATCAGATATGCAAAAGACAAAGATGTGGACAATGATATTGTGAAGTTGAAACTATTTCCTTTTTCCTTGCGGGATCATGCAAAAGTTTAGTTTTCCTCTTTGCCTCACAATAGTATCGATTCTTGGAATAAGTGAAAGGATGCTTTTATCACTAAGTATTTACCGCCCGCAAAAATTATTTCCCTTAGGACACAAATCATGAATTTTAAGCAACTCGAGCATGAACATGTTGCCCAATCATGGGAAAGAATGAAGTTGACGATAAGAAATTGTCCTACACATGGTTTAAATGTTTGGATGATAATACAAATTTTTTAAGCGGGTTGAATTTTGTCTCTAGAAATCTTCTAGATTCCGCTGCGGGTGGTACTTTTATGGAGATTACTTTGCTTGAACCTACTAAATTTCTAGATAATATCATGCCTAATTATTCTCAATGGCATACCTAAAGAGCGCCTACTAGTACAAAGGTTAATTCGGTAGAGGAAATTAGTACTTTGAGTGATAAAGTTGATGCTTTGATGAAATTGGTTGCTAGTAAAAGTGCTACTATTTATCTTAACGATGTACCTTTGTCTACTTTGATCGAGCAAAGTAATGAATCCGTAGATGTGAATTTTGTCTCGCGCAACAATTTCAATAACAATGCTTATAGACGTAATTTTAATATTTGGCATTTTCCTAGAAATTCCTCTAATAATTATTGTAATTCCTATGGTAATTCTTCTTACAATAATAATAGGAACACCTCTGATCTTGAGAGTAATATTAAAGAATTTATCAATGCGCAAAAGGCTTTCAGTACTACTATGGAAGAAAAGTTGAATAAGATTGATGATATGTCTAAAAGCATTGATAGAATTTCTCATGATGTTGAAAATATCAAGTTGAAATCTTTTGTGACTAAGATTGATGAATCTATTAAATATTTATATGTCTCTATGGATGAAAGTAAGAAAAGAACCGCTATGCTTAGAGCTAAAAGAAAATCTTAGAAAAATCATCTTCTAGTGATTTCCTCTATAAAAACGATGAAGATCTTAAAGTGATTGGTGTTTCTTATATTGATTCCTTGTTTAGTAATATTAAAATATATAATTAAGCGATTGAAGTAGAGTAAACTTTAGCTATAACGCGTCCTAATAATTTGGAGGGTGAAAATCTTGATGAAAATTTTGATAAATGTGGGTTTGAAGAGGTCAAAACATTAACTAGTGATGTGCCCACTATCTTGGATTGCAAAGACTTTAATTATGATAATTTGTCTTTTATTGAATGTGTTTCTTTGCTTAAATCCATGTTGAATTCACCCCATGCTTATGAGCAAAAGAAAGCTTTTACTAAACATATCATTGATGCCATGATGAAATCTTTTGAAGAAAAGTTGGAGTTGGAGATTTGTATTGCTAGAAAATTGCATGATGAGTGGGAGACTACCATTAAGTTCAACATTAAAAATTATGAATGCTTTGCTTTGTGTGATTTGGGTGCTAGGGTTTCCACGATTCTGAAATCTCTCTGTGATGTGCTTGGCCTAACCAACATTGAAGAATTATCTCTTAATTTGCACTTGGTGGATTCTACTATTCTAAAGCCTTTGGGAGGAATTAATGATGTTCTTATTCTTGCAAATAGGAATTATGTGCCCTTTGATTTTATCGTGCTTGATATTGATTGCAATCCGTCTTGTCCCATTATACTTGGTAGACCGTTTTTACGCACTACAGGTGTCATGATTGATATGAAAAAGGCAATATTTAGTTTCAATTCCCTTTGAGAAAGGGTATTGAACACTGCCCTAGAACTATAATTATGCCACCATATGAATCAATCATGAGGGAATCTTATGGATCCAAAACCAAAGATGACAATACTTGAATCTAAGCGTCATGCCTAGCTAGGGGCGTGAAACGATTGTGCTTGTTGGGAGGCAACCCAATGAATAATTTTTTTCCTTTTTCCTTTCTATTTTTGTGTGTTGACACAATTATTCCTCTGTTATGATTGTGTTTTTATGGTTTATTTAGTGTTTGTGCCAAGTAAAGCCTTTAGGATGATTCATAAGATGAGTAGAAGCGATGCTGAACCTGAAACAGAAACCTTGCATCCAATATATGAATTTGAATTTTTTACTCGAACGAGACATTGAGCTGAAATTGTAACACAGTATTACTATACAAATTCTTTCCTAATTTTTTCAGAATTTTAAGAGTCCAAAAGTATAGGTAGAGTACAGACTGTTCTGTTTAAGACAAATTCTGTTTTTGTTGCATTGTGTGCTTGTTTTGATGAATCAATGGTTTGTATTAGGGGTTTATAAGCCATGGTAAAGTTAAAATACAGTAGGTATAGTGCAATAACAAAATATGGATGGCTTTGCAATAGTACCTAAAGTAGTGATTTTCTTTCTTATACTAACGGATCTCACGAAGATTTTGTTGAGTATTGTGTGATTCAAGTTTTGGGTGAGATCACGATGGATGAAGGAATAAGGAGTAGAAAAATCCCAAGCTTGGGGTTGCTACCACACCCCCAAGATATATCTAGAGAGAAACAATCAACTAAGCTTGGGGATGCCCCCGGCATCTGCTCTTTCTTCCAACGACCATCGGTATTTTACTTGGAGTTGTATTTTTATTCATCACATATCATGAGTTTTGCTTGGAGCGTCTTATATCTTTGTCTGCTTTATTTGTTAGTTTACCCTTTGTATCCTTGCTGTACACACCTATTTGAGAAATCCAAAATCATGCTATCATTTGTTAGAATTGCTCTATGTGTTTCACTTAAACTTTTTTGATCTATAGAAATTGCTCTAGTGCTTCACTTATATGTTTTTGAGCATGGTGTGCTTGGAAACTTTTGTAGAAATACTCACATGCTTCACATAGATTAATTTGAGAGTTAGTAAATTTTGAAGAAATCCTCTCATGCTTCACTTATACCTTTTTGAGAGATGAAATCTTTACGCTCATGTTCTTCACTTAAATTTGTTTGAGCTTGCCAAAAAGCAATGGCAATGTATGAAACTAGTCGCAAAGTGAATATCCAAGGAGGATATAATAAACACTCTCATGAAGATCATTAGACAAATTAAACTTGATTCCTTGTAATAGTTTTGAAAGATGATGATAGTACTATGTGAGTAATGTCGATGAGTAATTATGCATAGTAGGAATATTGGTGTTAAGGTTTTTGATTCCCTATGCATGCATGAAAGTCTATAGTTATGCAATTAAGTTACATACTACTTGTTGTGCATTATACGGTGTTAGTTATGTTCAATGCTCACTTATGTGAATTTTCGTTTCTTGGTTTGGTTGCTTCCCAATCTATTTTCTAGCCTTCACTTGTACTAAGTAGAAATACTACTTGTGCATCCAAAATCCTTAAACCAAGTTTTGCCTTATGAGTCCACCATACCTACCTATATGCGGTATTTCCATATCGTTCCAAGCAAATTTTTATGTGCCATATCTAAATTTTCAAAATATATTTTTTCTTTTGTGTGCCCGTACTGCTCATGAAACAATGGGGAGTATCCAATATTTTTCATGCTAGATGTGTCTCAAGATGAGTGTTTATTCACTTGTCATTGTACGAGAGTGTGGCGGTAATAGGGATGCCCATTCCTGAAATGAAAAATAAAAAATATTTACTTTATGTTGTCAAATAATAAATTCCTTGGAAAGTGTTGGTATGGAAGGCAACCATGGATACGACCTGCCATGGAAAGTGAAAGTTTGGTGGCAAAAGGAATAAACTTTATTTTATGTTTGGGAACCACCTATGATATATCTAGCATGGAAAGTATTGTGAGCTACTTTGTCGTTTTCATTGACACGAAAAGCATGCCGCCCAAAATATATTTTCTCTCGCAATTTGAACACATGATCTCTCGCACCTCTACAAATACCTACTTCCCTCTGTGAAGGGCCTATCTATTTACTTTATGCAATTTTTATTATTGCTTTGAGTCTCCATCTTCTCTTATAAGCACCAACTAGGGGGCACTATGATCGTACTTGAGCATTGGGCATAGCTAATATTTGAGTGTGTTTCATGAATGGATCAATGATTGAGCATGATGGGCTAGGGATAACTTTCTTTAGTGTTGATATTTTAAAAGATATGGTTGTTTGTTGACATGCTTGAGTATTGAAGTCATTATGTTAAAACTAGACTATTGATTTGAATCTTTATAAGTCCAAATGTCCATGCTATACAAAAGAAAAGAATGTGATGAACATGTTAGGTAGCATTCCACATAAAAAAATCTGTTTTTATCATTGGCCTACTCGAGCACGAGTAGGAATTAAGCTTGGGGATGATGATACGTCTCCAACATATCTATAATTTTTGCTTGTTCCATGCTATTATATTATCATTCTTGGATGCTTTACCATCATTTTATTACCACTTTATATCATTTTTTGGGACTAACCTATTGACATAGTGCCAAAGTGCGAGTTGCTGCTTTTGCTTCTTTTTGCTTCATAGAAAATCAATATCAAACGGAGTCCAATCGCGATGAAACTTTTTGGAGATTTTGTCTGGACCAAAAGACACCCAATGGATCAAAGAAGTGTCGGGGGAGTGGGCCGAGGAGACCACAACCCACCAAGCCGCGCCAAGGGGGCATGTTCGCGCCCTGGTGGGTTGTGCCCTCCTCGGGCCCCCTCTGCACCACCTCTGATGCCTATAAATTCCCAAATATTCCAAAAACCCTAGGGGAGTCGAAGAAACACAATTCCAGCCGCCGCAAGTTCCAGAACCTCGACATCCAATCTAAACAGCATCACGGAGGGGTTCATCTTCATCGTAGGTGCCTCTCCGAAGATGTGTGAGTAGTCCAACATAGACCTACAGTTCCATAGGAAGTAGATGGATGGCTTCTTCTCTCTCTCTCTCTCTCTTACGATTCTCAATACAATGGTCTCTTGGAGATCTATTTGATGTAAACTATTGCGGTGTGTTTGTTGGGATCCGATGAATTTTGAGTCCATGATCAGTTTCTAACCATGAATATTATTTGAGTCTTCTTTGATCTCTTATATGCATGATTTCTTATAGACTCATATTTCTTCTTTGAATCTTTGGTTTAGTTAGGCCAACTAGGTCGATTTTTCTTGCCATGGAAGAGGTGCTTTGTGATGGGTTTGATCTTGTGGTGTTCTTTCCCAGTGACAGAAAGGGCAGCAAGACACGCATGTATTGTTGCCATTAAGGATATCAAGATGGGTTCTATTCCTACATGAATAGATCTTGTCTACATCATGTCATTTTTCTTATTGCATTACTCTATTTTTGCATGAACTTGATACACTAGATGCATGTTGCATAGTGGTCGATGTGTGGGGTAATAGTGGTAGATGCAGGCAGGAGTTGGTCTACTTATCTTAGACGTGATGCCTATATAATGATCATTGCCTTGGATATCGTCATGACTATTTGATTTTCTATCAATTGCCCAACGGTAATTTGTTCACCCACCATGCGCTACACTCATGAGAGAAGCCACTAGTGAACCCTACAACCCCCGAGTCTACTTTTCCATCATATTGCTTTCCGATCTACACTTTTTCATTCTTTGTTTTCAGATCTACAAAACCAAAAAACCAAAAATATATTGATGCATATTTACACTTTTTATTGTGTGTTCTTGAGAGAGCTATCTCTCCTATCTATCATTGCCTAATCAATCTTATTACCGTAGAGAGCATGACAACCTCTCTTTCGTGTCGGGTTGCAAGTATTTGTTGTTTGTGTGCAGGTGATGTTTACATGGGTGCGTGATCTTTCTCTACGGATTGATACCTTGGTTTCGTAACTGAGGGAAATACTTACTGCTGTTGTGCTACATCGCCCCTTCCTCTTTGGGGAAATACCGACGCAGTCTCAAGCCACGTCAACCCCCTGTTGGCTCTCGGACACCCCTCTTCTCCTATATGGTGTGTTTTACCCAAAAAAATCACAAGCAACCTTTCGGGGTGAATCTCCGCTGTCTCAAGGTAGAAACCTGGGCAAAAGGCCCTTTTGGACTCTAGTCAGATTCTGTCGGGGAAATCCCTCTCTGGGAAGGGGAGACCGAAAGCATTGTCATCACCAACGCTTCCTCCTTCATGGGAGAACCAGTCTTCATCAACATTTTCACCAGCACCATATCATCTCCAACCCTAGTTTATCTCTTGTATTCAATCTTTGTCCCAAAACCTCAGATTGGTACATGTGGGTTACCAGTTGTGTTGATTACATCTCGCAGTTGATGCTTGTTGGATTACTTGGTGGAAGAGATTATGTTCAGATCCTTAATCACCATTATTAAAACTAGCATGTTGATGATGTGTGGGTAGTTACTAGTTTTCCTGAGGACATGTGAGAAGTTTTGTTATAAGTAATCTTGAGAAGTTAGCACGCGTTCGATATTTTGATGATACATATGTTGTTACTTCTCTTAGTGGGATGTCATGTGAACGTAGACTACATGACACTTCACCATGCTATGGGCCTAAGAGAAGTCATAGTGGAGTAACAAGTGGATGATGGGTTGCGAGAGTGACAAAAGCTGAAACCCTAGTTTATGTGTTGCTTCATAAGGGGCTGATTTGGATCCACATGTTTCATGCTATGGTTAGATTTATCTTAATAGTTGCGAATGCTTGCGATAGTTGTTAATCATAAGTATGTTTTTAGTTCAAGTAAGAACATCACCTTAACACCGGCCCACCCACATATCAAATTATCAATGTAGCAAACGTGAATCAACTCAACATGATGAACATGACCAGACAAAAATTCACATGTGTCCTCAGGAGCACTTGCTCAATATAACAGTACTTTCAGGCATGTCCTTTGCTACAAAAAGGATTGGGCTACCTTGCTGCACCTTTATTACTATTATCACATGTTACTTGTTACGAATTATCTTGCTACAAAACTATCTACTATCGTTACCTACAACACTTGTAGAGAATACCTTGCTGAAAACTGCTTATCATTTCCTTCTGCTCCTCGTTGGGTTCGACACTCTTACTTATCGGAAGAACTACGACTGATCCCCTATACTTGTGGGTCATCAAAGCACTCCTTCCTTTATTATTAGGTAGATATTAGTAGGTAAGATTTTGTATTGTAAGTTAGTGAGTCTCAAGAAAGCTTTCTGTTGTATAGAAGTATAGAAGTTATGGTCACCTAATTGCACCAAACCTTTTTGATCAGTGTGAATGGTGAAAGATCGATGTTGCAAGTAAAACTTCTACTTTTGAATAGTCAAAACAAAAGCTAGGGCCTACAGCGGTGGTGTTGCTATTGTGTGTGGGGGGTGTGCCAATGGAGGTGCGGGTTTGCTTTGGTCGGCTACGTGTGAGTGGTGGTTTCAGGAGCTCCATGCGAAAGTCCGCCTGGTTCTTGCTAGTCGGTTGTCGTGGCACCTGTGGGCATAGCCCCCCTTCTTGGAGGCACTATTGTGAAGTTCTCTGACCTCCTTCACCCATGGATCTATTCTTCGGCCGAAAGCCTCAAACCCACCTAGTTCAAGGGACATCGTCATCCCTACAATGTTTAACCCTTGGGGTCATCGCCTTGAAAACCAATGATCCCGCCGCACTTTCACGGGCTTGGACGCACATGACATTGTGGTTGGTAGGTGCCCGACTCGCGATTTGGGTGATGATGGCAGGGCAGTTCTCTCGTCTTTGGTGGCATTGAGACTCGTGTGGCAACGATGATTGTGGCTAGTGGAGTAGAGTCGCGACATATCCTTCGTCGGCGACTGTCCTTGAGTGCGAAGTCAAAGCTGTAGTGTTGCGATGCAATGCGGCAGTAATGATGACGGCTGCTAAGTAGGTATGGTTATGTTGGTGCAAGGCATGCTTCTTTCTTCTGCAAGGCTTTTTCCCTAAGTCGGAGTTGGCTAGTCCTCGACGCTCTTAGATGACTGTTTGACATTGACCGACATGATTGTCGTGTGTTGTTTATTTCAGAGAGCCCTTGATGGGTCGTCTGTGGTGAAGTCATATTCGTTTGCTCGGGGAGAACTGATAGGATGACATCATAGGAAACCACGAAGGTGTCTTCTCCTCGGTGACATGTGCAGGTCTTGTGGGTAGCCAACTCGGTGTGCTGTTTTGTGTGAGTGTGTTGTAACGGTTTTTGCCCGGGTTTCCGCTAATTAATCACGCGACTCTCTTCTACTTTTAATGAATATGATCCCTAATGGACACGTCTTAAAAAACAATAGCTAGACACTCTTTGGCATATGCATATAGTGTTTGATTTTTGGGCCCTAATGCTTTACCAAAGAAATTTATGGGGGTGCTTAGATGGCATAAGCAGTTCCCCCACACCAGTAGCACTTGAATACAAGTTCCTTCTTGAAATCACGCAAATCCAACACAAGAGCTTGCCTCAAATACTGTCTGGGAACTTCAAAGGACGTGTATTCCCTAAAAATACAGATATACAATACATTATGTTACAATAAATTGGTCAAAGGTTTGGTATCAAGCCAAAATTCCTAATGAATTTCCTACAATACCCAACTAGTCCAAGGAATCATGTCATCTGTTTGACACTTTTTGGTTGTGACCAATTAGCAACTTCATCATTTTTTGTACGATTAGTGGACACACTAATGATATTTTCAAGTATTTCATAGATGATTGCGCAAAGGAACACTTACTTCTTTTGACATACAAGTTGTTTTGCTCTAGTGACTGAAACACCCACTCCAGATGTGCCACATGTTCACACATACTTTTACTGTATATCAGGGTGTCATCAACATAAACCAAGAAAAACCTTCTGATGGAATGTGCAAACACCGTGGTCATGGCTGCCTGAAAATGTTGTTGTGGCACAAGTGAGTCCAAATGGCATTACTTTGAACTCAAAGTCACCATGGTTAGTTCTTAAAAGCCGTCTTTAACTTCATCTCCGTTCCTTCTCTTATCTGATGATAACCAGCCCTCGGGTCCACTTTGTGACAATAATAATGCTAACTTAGCATCACTTTTATGGATTTAAAGTAAGCCTACTTGGGAGGCAACCCGGAAGTCAAGTGTATTTCTAAGAACACATAAAAAGTGCATATAGGATCAAGGTCATTATGAAATGTTCCTCCCAAGGATCCTATCCTATGCTATTGGGTATATGCTCCCTGGCTTTTCCTTAGCTTTGTGTACTTGAGTTTACTTTGCATCCATGTATGCATTAGCACTTTTATTTCTGCATGAATAGCTATTAAAGTAGATTTGGGACAAATCTCTAATAGGAAAAATTGTTCGTCAGCTAAAATTATATATGTGGTACCATTGCTCAGTAAAACTTCTCTCTATACATGCTATGTTAGGATATGGGCCTAATTAGGTCCTTAGAAACAAAATTGGATAGAGGGGCACTCAGGAGGAGGATATGATGCATGGTATGACCACAAGAGATCGTACAACCTTGGCGCAAAAGCAATTGCCTATCCAGAGGAGAAAACAAAGAGTGGTACGAACGCACACAGTCATACCCACGCTCCTACTTCTCATGTATAAATCATCAAG
Organism: Hordeum marinum; assembly: GCA_022496015.1. NCBI lineage: Eukaryota > Viridiplantae > Streptophyta > Magnoliopsida > Poales > Poaceae > Hordeum > Hordeum marinum. Next base: position 150,890,914 of record CM039674.1, read on the forward strand.
AGGAGTCCAGAAGAGAAGATGGGTTACAATACAACTGTAACTAGTCGTACCAACGCCGCCCAAAGATCCCCGAACCACGATAAGAAAGGAAGGGTGTGGTACGAGCCTAAGTGCTCATACTGGCGCCGGTACCCATTAACATCGCTTTTTTTGCTTGCATGAAACATCATCCAAACTATCACAAATGGAAAAAAATCTACGTTCGAGGCAAATGATTTTGCTTTTGAACCATCTCAATCCATGGTTCTTCTACATCCAAAATAGTCTGACTAGACCATGAGCAAAATCTAATGCCTGGCCCAATACACCCATATATGATACATGGCAATAGTTATTCAACCACCAACGAATTAAAAACTTCTAACACGGAGAAGCTTCGGATCATCGATTTGAAAACTTTTATTTCTGCATTGTTCCAATGTGAGATAGTATGTAGCCTCTTGGTACCCGAACCTAAACAGCTGTCTTAGGCCCACCCTAAATCCGAGTAAGGTATTTTTGGCAAGATATGGAGGTTATTTCTTGTACGCTAAGTTTAACCACCTCATAAATAGATGACATGTGACTAAATATCCAATTTTGAGTTCGGGCTCATCTACACCTGGTCAATAGTTAATTCCAAAAAAGTACTAGAAAAATTCAAATAAATTGGATTTTTTTCCATGGAAGATATTTCAGTGGATGAGGTGCCTCCAAAATTTTAAACCATTCGAACATATGAGTTGTTCTCAAGAAAGGAAATTGGGTCCAAACGGTGCACAAACAGTGATTTTGTTCATAGGCCCTAAATTTTTCTTTTTTCTGATAGCTAGTCGGACATCCAAATACTCTAAAATTTGGCAAGGAATTCACACACCCAGTCATATTTCTCCAAAAATGTTTTTTGAATTTATTTAGTATTTTTCACAATTTTGTTGTTCACTCTGGGCTCATGTGAGCCAGGGAGCCAAAATGCCTCGCCGAGAGGTGATCGGTGTTTGAGAAACATACAGTCGATCTATCAATATATGTCTTTTGATATTTTTAATTTTATTCTATACACTAGTTTTCTTCTTAGTCATTCTTCGTTCTTTTTCCCATTGCAGGACATCAACCTAGGGCAACACATAGCTTCCACACCCCTAACGCGGTCCCTCCCGGGCATCTAGAATTTTGGGTCCTCAAAAGAGCTTGTTGGTGTGTCTTATCACGTTCCAGCGCGACTCCTCCAACGACTTGTGTTGCATAATGCACTCGACGTCACGGGCAAACGATGACTTGTTTGTATGCAAACACACTTCTTAGGAACTCCATTGGGGACAAAGCTTTGAATTGTCCATTGTGGTCATTCTTGCTACAAAGAGACCGCTATCAATAGATTTGCAATCTTCAAAGGAACTATGAATACACAATTCACTTATGTAGATGAGCCAAACTTACCACTTTTCACCTCTTGTTTTGCATCATAGTTATAAGATTTTCAAGATTTTATCACGTTCACCACGTCTTTTTGTTTGTTCCACCAAGATCCCAACTATGAGGAGTTTTGATGAATTAGGAAGATAGCCCAAGAATATGCAGTGAAAATCACATCACATTGTGTGATAGGAACCGACCATAAGAAGCAATGGTTAAATAGGAAGGAAACCAACCGTACAGGGAAGTCCAGAGAAGAAGACATTGTCTAGTAAGACCGTGAGTGATCGTACTAGTAGTTGCAGCCTCCCCCTGGCCATCTATGTATTACCCTCGTGCATTTGGATCGGCGGTATGACATACAAAGATATTAGAAACTCCATAGGAATGAAGAACCCTACCCTTTGGAAGCGCCCGTAGGGGGAATTGAGATGAAAGGCTCTTCCACGCCATCATCACATTGAAGGAGGCTCCGACATCAACCATCGTCATCACCATCCTCACTTCCATATCTTTGTAATACCGAACCCTAGTGGATTCTTATGTGTATTACTTTGATCTGTCATTCATGACAATCGGAATAATCCATAAAATGCTTGTTGTTTGTATGTACGAGTAATTCCCTAGGGTATTCGGAGAAACCTTAGTATTTTTAGGTGCATAATGTCGACATGATATGAAATCCATGTTTGCATGTTTGAGTAAGGGTACCCCACTCAACATTTTTGGCCATGAATATCCATGAAGTGTACTACTGTCATTGTCAATGCAGGTATCTAGAGGTAAACATGTGATTGTAATCTCCTCTGTTACTTTCCTTCGAAATTAATAGGGAGCAATGGAGAACCGGCCATTGGTTGCGTCCATGGGGAGACCCTTAATTATCGTTATTCTAACTGTAATGTGGGGAGTAATAATAGTGGCATATGTGATCCGGAGACTAAGCATGTAGCACATATGTTGTACCACGATCCATCCACTACAAGCATAAAAAGAGGCTTAATCATCTGAACTTAGAACTATGCAAAAACATACATTGTGTTATATACATAAAAATGGGAAATATAGACTCCCTCATGACACCTTAGAACACTATTGATTTCATCATCTCCGTACACTCTATTACTCATTTACTTCGCTTTTGCAATTTTACTTCCAGTCACATTTTCACTTGTATTACTACAAACTTTCGCAATTGCTTTGCTTCAGGCTTCAACTAACTTGCAGGCACATTTTGTAAATCTCCATAAGATATAAAGTCCATTTTCTTGTGCCCTTGTGGGTTCAATACTCTTATTTTGAAAAATCTACAACTAAACCTTGTGCACTTGCAGGCTATCACAGTGTTCAAGAAACTTACTCAAGATTGATCACTATCACACATGAACTTCAAGGTCTCGGTGCTACATCTAAAAAAATCATCGCATTGTGAAGAAGTTTATCAGATCTCTAGATGAGTCATTTGAGACACTTGTCCTCATGATCCCAAATTCTTTGGAATACAATACCATGATGGCCACATATGTAGATAGACTATACACCTACAAACTATAAATTGAAGAAAAATATGAACTTTATGGCTCTAATTACAAATCAAGTCATACACTAAAAGTCATTCACTCATTGTTCTTCCAACAAAGAAAATGTATATGGCATTTTTGATGATCCTGAAGCCTTTGGCAAAGAACTTGCATTGCTAGTGAAAAGGTTCAATAGCTTGAATACTAGTGGCCGCTTCAAGAAGAATTTCAAAGATCACTCCAAGAAAGGTTTCAACTCAAATTCCTCTAGTGACAACAAGAAGAGTACTTGTTTCACATGCAAAAAGCCAGGTCACTACATCGTCGATTGCCCGTTCTGAGAAATCGAAGCTATGAAGAACATCAAGAGAAAGGGTGACAATCAAGAAATGAAGCAAACGTCCAAGAAGAAAGTGAGGTCCTCAAGTACCAAGTCCAAGTCGTTGTCAACAAACAAAAACGCATGAAGGCTCGTGTGTACCTTGGAAGGAAAGGGACTCCGGAGCCGAAGAATCTGGCTTTGAAGAAAATTCATTGGATGAAGATTCTGACTCCGACAATGTTGGGTTAGCATGTAGCTCATATCTTATTTTCATTGCTCGATCTTTGGCACCAACGCTGACAACCATGATGACTTTGGCATACCCTTCTCCTTCATGACTAAGGAGTCCAAGGTATCTTCGAGGACCTCTTCATATGACTCATTTGATGATGATTTACTCATAGGTAAATTTGACGATATCATGAAACCAAGTTATTCTAAACTTGCACCACTTTCTAAGAAGCAACAAAATACCCTTGATAAGCAAGAGGATTTAGTGATATAGGGACTAATGAACATAAGTTTATATAGCCAAATTTTTAAGAACTTTCCTCTAGTCTTGAGAAACTTACTTTTGAATTCCACAAAATGAGTCAATAACTCAAAAAGTTGGAAGCGTCTCATGATAATTTGAGGACTAGGGATGATTGATTCATTGCTCAGCAAGTCAACGCTTCTCAAGAAGAATTTGTTCATCCTTACTAAAATTTCATTGAACGTGATCCTGATAATTCTTCACGCGAAACATCAAATGCTTTTGAGCCTCCAAGTGAAGGAGTTTGTAGCAAGTAGCAAGTTCCCATCGATGAGAACAAAGGTATCACTCCGTGAAGGTATTATACACCAAGAATAAGTTCAGCTACACTAATAAAGCTTCACATGTTCTCCCACCACTCTAACAATAGTAATCAATGAACATGTGAAAGGAGATGGATGTCGCCTAGAGGGGGCGTGAATAGGAACTTAAAAAAATGGTTTAGGCTTGAACAAATGCGAAATAAAACTAGCATTTAATTAGTCAAGCACAAAACCTAAAACAACTAGGCTCTCCTATGTGCACCAACAACTTATGCTAAGCAAGATAAATAACTTAGTGATAGCAAGATATATAACATGAAACAATATTGCTATCACAAAGTAAAGTGCATAAGTAAAGGGCTTGAGTAAGAGATAACCAAGGCACATGAAGACGATGATGTATCCCGAAGTTCACACCCTTGTGGATGCTAACCTCCGTTTGGAGCGGTGTGGAGGCACAGTGCTCCCGAAGAAGCCACTAGGGCCACCGTAATCTCCTCATGCCCTCGCACACTACAAGATGTCGTGATTCCACTAAGTGACCCTTAAGGGCAGTCACCAAACCCGTACAAATGGCAACCCTTGGGGGCGGTCACCATACCTGTACACTTTGGCAACCCTTAGGGACGGTCACCGGAACCTGTACAAATTGCTCGGGGCAATCTTCACAACCTAATTGGAGACCCCGGCGCTTGCTCGGAGCTTTACACCACAATGATTGAGCTCTGAGGTACCACCAATCGTCTAGGGCGCCAAAGCAGCCAAGAGGAACAAGCTCTAGGGTACCAAGCACCAAATACTAATATGCTTCTCAACTTTTCACTTCCACGTATCACCGTGGAGAACTCAAACCGATGCAACTAATGCAATGGCAAGAACAACACGAAGTGGTCAGGTACTTCACACTCAAATTCCACCACAACAACAAAAGCTATGGAGGAATATGAAAGGAAGAACAAGGAGCTCACAAAGAACTCCAAGATCTAGATCCAAGAGGTTCCCCTCACACAGAGGAGAGAGTGATTGGTGGAAATGTGAATCTAGATCTCCTCTCTCTTTTCCCTCAAGAACTAGCAAGAATCATTAGAGGATTGCAAGTTAGCAAGCTCTAAGAAGGTCAACAATGGGGGCAAACTCAAGATAAAAGGATAATATCCATTGCGGAAGAAGACCCCCTTTTATAGGTGGGGGGAAATCCAACCGTTACACCCTGAGCCCACACACGAGCGGTACTACCGCCCGAACGGCAGTGCTCCGCTGAGAACAACAATGGCATGAAGCCGAGAGATGATAGAGCCACTGGAGCGGTACTACCGCCTATAAGAAGAAGTGGAGCAGTAGTGACTGGAGGTACTACGCTTGTAGGAGATACTACCGCTTCGTACTACCATGCCACTACCACCCAATCCGACACGAAAAGTCGAGACCATGCATAGGCAGCGGTAGTACCAACGAAACTGGACATGGGTTCTATTGCTTGCTCAGAGCGGTACTACCTCTAATAGGTGGTACTACCACTTGCCCGGAGCAGTACTACCACTAGTAGAAAACGGCCCATTTGTCCCGGTTCCAGAGGCCCATTTGTCCCGGTTCTCGAACCGGGACTAAAGGGTCGGGACTAAAGCCCTAAACATTTAGTCCCGGTTCACTTATGAACCGGGACCAAAAGGGCTCCACGTGGCTGCTACGGGAGCCCAGGCAGGAGGACCTTTAGTCCCGGTTTGTAACACCAATCGGGACCAAAAGGCATCCACGCGTCAGCATCTGGCAGGAGCTGGGTTTTTTGAAAGGGGGGTTTAGGGGGTTTTGAAGGGTTAATTTAGGGGTTTCATATTGTGTTAGCTAGCTAATAGAGAGAAGTGATCTCTCTTTTTCTGTGCTTGGTCGACGCTAGCTACTATACATATAGAGAACTCGACGCTATCTAGTAAGCAAATGACGGAAAACCATTAATTACACAAGATCTAACAGCTCATCATCATCTTAAGCATACAAAGTTAAAGTCTCATAAAACAAAACAAAAAAGATAAAATGACATAGTCCTCCCTCATAGGACCTACTCCTCCCTCTTAGGTAAAATGGCATAAAAAAGAATCACACCAATGTCTCCATGATGAAGAAAAGAGATCAAACGGTCTCCAACTTGTGGCTTGCGATCCTTCTTTATTTGTCCCCATGCTTCAATTTGGAGCCTTCTTGGTGGTTTGTGCTCAGTCGAGTATGCAAAAGATAACTCGGGATGGAAGGGGCTTTTTATTGTCATATTACCTTCGGGTTGCATCAATGGTGGCACAACTTCATTTGGCAATTTCTGTTGAAGAACATAATATATGGTAGCCTAGTTAGAAATGTAATCAATACCATTTACGCAACAGTACTAGTGTACTTAATTAGCAACTCTTACCAAGATATTTCGACGAATGTCATCCGCCCTCAACCTATGCACTAGTGTCCTGTACAATGTATAATTTGGGTCAGTTCCCAAATTATACGGGAAGATGTCTCTACCAGCTATGACACCAATAACAAAGTAGATAAGATCATCCTTCTCCTCCCAAGTTAGATGTGATCCATAAGTGTAGTGTGTCGTGTTGATTATGTTCTGTATTTCACTCGAAGAAACGAAATAAGCTGCAAATTAAAAATTAACAAATTTAGTACGCATGAACACCTAATATTTATATATATAATGCAAATTACTTGACAAATATGCATGGTTGACAAACTCACATGGAGGTAAAACAGGAAACATATCGACATCCACCCAAATGTCGATGTTTCCTTCAATATGATCTTCGGGACGAAGATCGAAGGTTATTTCCATATCTTCTTGAAATCCATATGCCTTGCAAAGAGCTCCCCAATTTGAGCACCCTATTTTTGTGTTATTAGTTTCATTCATTACTTTCACAAGAAATGTGTGACCATGTTTAGTCCTTAGGTTGGCTGTCCTCGTCTCAAAACTCTCGTGCTCTTCGAAACCGAGCCTCTCCAAGAAATACCCTCTTGCATGACAGGGGACAAACTAGTTGAATTGTATAAAACAGAAATTACGCATTGAAGGAAAGAAACAGAAGTCATGCTTAATTACGAAAAAGCAGTTGTCATCGTTGCGTACCGTAGAAATATCAAAGTCCTCATAAAGCTTCATGGTGAAGAACCTGCCGTCTCACAATCCAGTCTGGTCACAAAGACCTTTATCTTCACCGCAAAATTCACACGCTTGGATCCCATCGTCGTCTGATGACGACGACATTTCCTGTGTTCATGATTCAAGAATTACGGCACGGGCTCATAGTTGAAACATTTAAAATCGATCAAAGGAAACTACGAGAAAACCGATCAACACACAAATCACTATTACTCAATATGCAACGGGTTGACTTTCGGTCTGTCGAGTCTTTCCTTCCTAAACTCTCGTCTCACGTATATGGTGGGCACTCCCTCTGATATTGCGACCGTCGGTGATGGTGGCTCCTCCATTCGTCCCCGAGTGCATTACACCAAAATGTCTAGCACACGGGAACGAAGGAGAAGCGACCCCCACGACAATAGTCGGGATTCTTCCTCTCATATATATATATATATATATACACACACATATGGTGGACACTCTCCCTCACTGGAAGACACACAATGAGCCGAAACAGACCTAAAGTCAACCCGTTTCATATATCGAGCAATGACATAGAAAAAATACTGAAATGACTTGCAAATCACAAATACATTTATAATGAACTTGAATATAATATCACTAATACATCATCCCGAATAATCCAGTTCAAGAATTACGACACGCTTTGGATCTTAATTAATACGTGTGTGACTTTTGGTACGTCGAGGCTTTCCTTAAATAACTCTCATATCTCATGGTGTGTTGGTGCGCACTCTCTCACATTGATACGGTGGTGTATATATGTTGGTGGACACTCTCTCACAGTAATAGTTCGACCGTCCGTGATGGACGCCTCCCCTCTCCTCTTCTTGCGCAATATATCAACGAGTATATCGCGAGGAAGAGAAGAAAGAAGAGGCGCCCCCACGACAACAGTCGGGATTCCTCCATCAAGAACACACATGAAAGTTATCTAAGGAAAGCCTCGACGGACCGAAAGTCACACACACATTATACCGATAAAATATCACTAATACATTAATATTTATAATGACCTCGAATATAATATCACTAATACAGATCAAATATCCTAGAATCCAAAATGGAGGACGGTGAACTCGGTTCACTAGCGGTCTCTGAGTCGCCGGCGGTGGACACCCAAAGATAAGGAACCATCACAGGATCATAACTCAAGTGACTTTCCTGAAGGATCTTCCAGGTATTGTCAAACCAGGCGTCCAACGCCGCCATGTAGCGACGGACGTGCTCGTCCTCCTCCCTGACATGGCGACGTACCACCTCCGCGGGTGCTGGCTCCCTCTGCACCGAAAGTGGCCCGCGTGACCGCCACCACAGAAGGTTCGGGTCGACGACGATACCTGCATTCCTCACCAACCTCCGAGCCCGGGAAGGTAGCACCTCCCAGTGCCATCCCGGCGGAGCCCAGGCCCGAATATGGCGCCTATCAAGCAGGCTCTTGCGGACTACTCGACGACGAGCATGCGGACCGGGCATCGTCAACTAATTTTTCATAAAACTCAAAATCAACATACACATATTAATCTAACATAAACATACTAATCTACTTTCAAAAAAAGCATAAACATACTAATCTAACATACACATACTAACCTAGCTAACATAAACATACTAAAAAAAGCATAAACATACTAATCTAACATACACATACTAATCTAGCTAACATAAACATACTAATCTAACATGCGTACACATACTAAAAAAGCATAAAAATCAACATATATTTAAAAAATTGCAACGAGCCGCGGCGGCGGCAGCTCACAGCGGCGGCGGCGACGGGGCGATGACGGGGGCGGGGCGGCGACGGTGACGGGGCGGGGGCGGCGACGGAGGAGGGGCAGCGACGGGAGCGGGGCGGCGACGGGTGAGGCGACGGGGGCGGTGGGGGAGGCGCCGGGGGCGGCGACGGGGATGACGGAGGAGGCGACGGTGATGGCGGGGGAGGCGACGGGGTGGCGGGGGAGGCGACGAGGGCGGCGGGGGAGGCGACGGGGCGACGGGGGAGGCGACAGGGACGGGAACGGCGACGGCAGGCTCGAGGCGGCGACGAGGGCGAAGTGGAATGAAAACTGCGAATTTTGCTAAGTGCTTGTCATATAGAAGGAGCATTGGTCACGGTTGGTGGTCCCAACCGGGACAAATGCTACCTTTAGTCCTGGTTTGTCGCACCAACCGGGACCAATGCCCTATTTTCCGCCGCCCAAAGGGCGCGAAACAGGGACCTTTGGTCCCGGTTGGTGCCACCAACCGGGACCAAAGCCCTGTTTTCAGCAGCCCAAAGGGCGGGAAACAGGCCCTTTGGTCCCGGTTGGTGGCACAAACCGGGACGAAAGGGTGGCATTGGTCCCGGTTGGGGCCACCAACCGGGACCAATGGCCTTGCACATCGGTGTGGTGGGAGTTTAGTCCCACCTCGCCAAGCGAAGGTTGCCCGAACCTTCTTACAAACCCCGCCGCGGCTGTTACGTTGAGCTCCTTTGATAGTGATTATAGATGCACTGATACTGAAACTCGGCCTAAATTCAAAAGGCTAGTTAGGTGCCTAACTAGCACTTTGAATTTAGGTTGAATTTCAGTGTAAGCGCATCTATTTTCACTTTTGCTATTTTTTATGTTATTTCTTTGCATATTAAAAGTTGTTAACAAATAATACTTTATGAATATTTTTTGCTATTAATTTTTTTAACAAAAATAACTTTGATAATTTTAGTTGCATGAATTGTATATAATATCAAGTTTCTTTCGAAGTATCGTGTACAAAACGGACAGTCTCTTTCGAAGTATCGGGGTTTCGGACGGAAACTCATCGGTTACAAAAGGCATTTCATTTTCTTGAACTTATTTGAACTCCAGGCTTTTTGTGTGTTCAAAATGTACCATTATAAGCCACATCATCAATTTTTCAACTCTTTGTGACTTCATTTGATATTTTTCATGCATTTACTATTTTTTTGAGCTAAATGACCTTGAAATTGAAAAGCACTTCAAATGAACTCTGAAAAGGTTGAAAGTTGGCATGGTATCATCATTTCACCCACATAGCATGTGCTAAAAAATTGAGAGGGTTACGGCAAAAGCAGGATACACTTCGCATACAAAACGGACAGACTCTTTCGAAGTATCGGAGTTTCGGACGGAAACTCATCGGTTAGAAAAGGCATTTCATTTTCTTGAACTTATTTGAACTCCAGGCTTTTTGTGTGTTCAAAATGCACCATTCAAAGCCACATCATCAATTTTCAATCCTTTCTGACTTCATTTGATATTTTTCATGCATTTACTGATTTTTTTGAGCTAAATGACCCTGAAATTGAAAAGCACTTCAAATGAACTCTGAAAAGGTTGAAAGTTGGCATGGTATCATCATTTCACCCACATAGCATGTGTTAAAAAGTTGAGAGGGTTACGGCAAAACTAGGATGCACTTCGCGTACAAAACAGACAGTCTCTTTCGAAGTATTGGGGTTTCAAACGAAAACTCATCGGTTAGAAAAGGCATTTCATTTTCTTGAACTTATTTGAACTCCAGGATTTTTGTGTGTTCAAAATGCACCATTCAAAACCACATCATCAATTTTCAACCCTTTCTGACTTCATTTGATATTTTTCATGCATTTACTGATTTTTTTTAGCTAAATGACCCTGAAATTGAAAAGCACTTCAAATGAAGTCTGAAAAGGTTGAAAGTTGGCATGGTATCAACATTTCACCCACATAGCATGTGCTAAAAAGTTGGGAGGGTTACGACAAAAGCAGGATGCACTTCGCGTACAAAACGGACAGTCTCATTCGAAGTATCTCTTTCGAAGTATCAGGGTTTCGGACGAAAACTCATCGGTTACAAAAGGCATTTCATTTTCTTGAACTTATTTGAACTCCAGGCTTTTCGTGTTTTCAAAATGCACCATTCAAAGCCACATCATCAATTTTCAACCATTTCTGACTTCATTTGATATTTTTCATGCATTTACTTTTTTTGAGCTAAATGATCCTGAAATTAAAAAGTACTTCAAATAAAGTCTGAAAAGGTTGGAAGTTGGCATGGTGTGTGCGTGCTTGTTGCCAACGATGACAACCCACTTTTTTGTTGCATATTGTTCTCGGCCACAATCGGAATTTAAGAAAAAACTGAATTGAAAAGCACTACAAATATATAATAGCTAGAGAGATATGTAATATATAATAGTTCAGATATCCATTACAGAAAGTACTCGTCCAAGCGAACACTACTATCTAGTCTGAATCAAAAGAATATCCGCCCCATGGTGGTGGTGGTGCGAGGTGACGCTGCCCATAGTTCACGGTTCGAATCTTGCGGTACAACTCATATGCAACGTATGCATCTTTTGCTGCATAGTCAATGTTCATAGGCTGAAGTGGGGTCCTCTCCCACTCTTTGTGCTGCACCGGGGGAAATTTGGTCTTCATATCTCCGTAATAGTCGTCGATCAAGGCGACTGCCATAGAAGCCATCAAAGTCCTCTCATACCGAAGCCTGAATATGTCTTGGATATCAATAAGGCAGCCAGCTGGTATCTCAATACCGAAGTTGCGCCTCATCTTCACCTTGTCATTCCTTACATCAACGCTAGCAAAATGTATGCCACTGCGTAGAAAGTACATGAGTGCTGGGCAGTGCTTGTCACTACTGCAACATCAACAAATTAAAGTGGAACAAATGTTAAATACTGCTGCAACAAGTATATTTTGGCAGAATTATAATATGCAACTATATAAAGGTAAATTATTTCGCTGCAACAAAACAGGAAGACGCAGAGATTTTGCTCCCAGGCTCATTTGAGCCCGGTGAACAGTAATTAATATCATAAAAAAATCGAAAATTATTTCACTACAACTTAAGAGAAATTGATCTTTGCCATAGGATTCAAAATAGAACATATATATTGTTATATCCTATATATATGCAATTTTCATATCCTATGAATTGATGAAGAAACCCTAAATTAACTATATGACATATATGTTCTCCCACGTTTTGCAACAAGGAAAATTGTTATTCACTACAAACTTAAAAGAAATATTGATCTTTTCAATAGGACTCAAAATGCAACATATTTCTATCCTATGCGATTTTCATCATAATCTATAAATTATTAATTGATCAAAGAAAACCCTCAAAACTCACCTTGCCCATTGGAAGATCATCACATGTTTCTTGAAACATAGTTGGATGACGGCAACATCTTCTTGCTTGGCCGTGTACTCGAGATCAAGCCTTGTGAACTTGTCTTTCTCATCCGTCACTTCAAGCCATTTCTGCAAAAGGGAAAGAAAACGCGGCACCATGGCACTATCGTTCGTGTAGACGACATCGAGATTGGTCGTGCCATGTGCGAGCACGTCCCCGTAGCGAGTGATTGGATTCATGGTAGAAGATATGGGGAAGCAGAGAGGAGAATGGAGGAGAAGAAGAGAAATGGGCGAAGCGCTTGGAACAGTTGCCTCTTCCTCGAACCGCAAAACGTCATGGGATGCGAACTGTTCGAACCTTTAGTCCCGGTTTGAGCCACCAACCGGGACTAAAGGGGCTCGCACCAGGCGAACGGTCACCCCCTCTGGTCCAGGTTCTAGCCACGAACCGGGACCAATGGTTGTGGGCCAGGAGCGAGGTACATTGGTCCCGGTTCGTGTATGGAACCGGGACCAAAGGTGTCCTACGAACCGGGACCAATGCCCCACGTGGCCCGCCCGGCCCCCTGGCCTCCCGAACCAGGACTGTTGCTCCCATTAGTCCTGGTTCATGACTGAACCAGGACTAATGGGCTGGCCGGCCCGAACCAATGCCCTGTTTTCTACTAGTGTACCGCGGGAGAGCAACAAAGACTCCAAGCAAACAAATGGAAACAATAAAACGTGAACCGCCATAACTTCTGCAAATGAGCTCCGAACTGAGCAAACTCAAGCTTGTTGGATTCAGGACAACAAGAGCTATCCAAGCTAGTGGTTATAATAAGAAGAGGTAGTACAAAATTTCCAATGAGATAGAGATGTGAAACCTCTATGAATGAAGAACCGGCAAAAGCTTCAACATCAAAAACATCATAGAAGATTCATATTTGCTCTGTTTTCTATGAATTTGAGCTTGTCATGAAGATGACCGTAAGCTCTAAGACTCTCACAGAGAAACACCAAACAAGAACCAAGAAATATGATGCAAGGATGCAAATGGTTTGAGCTCTCAATGAACGATACGATCAAGTACTCACCTGAGAGCCCCCTTGATAGTACGACAATCGATCCTATAACCCGGTCTCCTAACTACCACCATGAGACCGGTAAAATAGAGAACATAGTCCACTTGAGCTACATGATGATGAACTTGACTTCCTCAAGTTGGACCACCTTTCTTGATTGCGTTGGCTCGATGAAGACTACTTGATTGCTCCCAATACTCCACTATGGATGAGCCACTCTTCAGCACATCTTCAAAAGTCCATTGTCACCACAATGGACGGCAAGCTTCAAGCATGATCTCTTCGTGATGATACACTTGAACTTGCACATCCCAAATTTGATGACGATCACCACTTGATGTCATCCTCCATGGGTTGTATGATATCTTCCTCTTGATGCAAGCCCATGGACACATACCTAACCCCACACAGAACTCTCACGTATATTATGAGCTAGTACATAAAGCATAATGGACAATGATTACCATACCATGGGATCACTTTATCCCACTTGGTACATCTTGTACGCTTTGTGTGTTGATCAACTTAATTCACTCTTTGACTTAGTCTTGATCAACCTTGTATCTTATCTTCTCAATGACAATTCTTTGGATGAAACCTTACATACCACCTTGGTCATCATATAAACTCCTTGACACCAAGAGATGGACTCCAAGAAGTGCCTCTGGACAAATCCTTCGAATATAACTCAAGGCAATCATTAGTCCATAGGGATTGTCATCAATTACCAAAAACCACACATGGTGAAATATGCTCTTACGACATGCACGAGTCGTTTCATGTCGTTTTGGTTCTAATCGTTTTCCCTATGGATAAAGCTCTAGTTTTTTGCCAAGCGCACTTCCCTCTGGTGTGACAGACTTGTGGAGTTGAGCTGGTATAACACTTGGATTTTTGTGGATCTTTTAATTTTTTGGGTATGTTTTAGAAAATTGAACCAGAGTTGAGGCCCATGTTCATCGATTGTGTGTGTGTGCTTAAGTAGTAATATACCCCCACGTCTCCCCCGCACGGGCGACTCGGGTGGGGAACAAACCCAAGACGCTGGTCCTTGCTTCCTCCCCCCCCCCTCCGCTACTGCCAGGGGACATCGCCGACCTAGAGCTCGGGGACCGACGGTGGCGGTGGGTGCCTTTCCTCTCTCCCGCACCATGGGGTGGTGTGGGTCCCTGCATTGTGAGGAGGCATGGCCGATCTGGCCTTGGCGGGGCCGTCGGCATACCTACCTCGGGCGGTGGAGAGGGCTAAGGCCCGCGGCGACGGGACAGTCGGCCTTGCATTGGGCTGCGATGGCTGCAGGCGTAGAAAGCAGGCCCTATCTTGGGTTGCAGCGATGGATGTGTTCGACAACGTCGACCGGATCCGCAATGACGGGCCATCTAACCCCGGATCGGCTATGGCGGCATGGAGAGCCTGGTGGACAGGTCAGCATCATGCATGGTCTGCACACGATGCTGGATAGAGGTTCGTCGAGCGGATCTAGGTGAAAACCTCGTTCTCGGCTAGTTGCCAAGACCGGTAATGGTGGCACTCCTTTGTGTCGTTCCCTTCTTGAAGGCATCACCGTGAAGGAGCTCCAGACCTCTATCCGCTACCTCTGAGGCAAACTCTAGATCAGTTGATCGGATGACGGCAACGCTCTTGTGTCGTTACCCCCTTGGGGGCGTCATTCTTGGAGGTGTGCATAGGCTCGAGCCGAGGAACTAGTGAAAGGCTTATGCGGTGGAGCGACGGTACATGTGATGTATTGACGACGTGGAGTCTTGGCGGCGTGGTGTTGTAGGGTCTCGGTGACGGATGCATCATGATAGACGCGCATAGGGTAGTGGCGTTGTCTGGCGCAGTGGTGGCATCAACGGCAGGCCTGACAAGGTGGATGCATGAGTACTTGCTCTGAAGATGGATCGGTGAAAGACGGTGGTGATGTCCCCTGCAGTGTGCGCATGCGGTGCCCACTGAAAATGCGCCAGACCGGTGTGTGACCCCAACCTAGGCTTGGCTGGGGACTCCAACTTTAGATGGTGTGCTTTGGTATGAGGTTTGGGTATGCGGCTCAGACAATTTGTACCCCTTCATCAAGTGGATAGGAGTAGCGGTCAAGATGATGGCTTTCGCCATGTTGATGTATTACTTTGTAAGGTCTTGTTTGAATAATTAATAAAATAATTGTATGCATCAGACGAAAGGCCGGGGGTTATCTAAAAAAGCAGTATAGTAACCTCTTGTGCAAAATCAATGCAACTTCAGTTCATTGTGGTGGGAGTCTGTAAGTATTTGATTCATCATGCAACCAAACTCCGTATGATCAATTTGTAAGGGAGAAAATAGACTTGTGTAATTTTTATATATCTTGTTAAAAATCCTATTAGTACAGAGTCCCTACAATCTAATTATTTGTTCCAGGTGCCTACTTTTTTTCTATATAACTAAATCATCGAGCGTGCGTGAATAATGCAATGAAAGAAAATACACAAGACATGAACAGACGTGCATCCGCATGAGCTACTGATATGCTTTATGAAAATTAGAGTTCAGTTTGCAGTCGTTGAGTAGTATTGTTCCAAAATTAGTTTAGTAAACTTTTGCACAAAAAATGTCATCCTATCTGACAATCAAGACTACTTAACTTCTAAAATAACAAAATAATCCGAGATGATATATGTATCTTTTATGCTTTTTTTAGCCACGACACAATTTTAAGGGCCTTTTCCTAAACTTATATCAACTAAGAGCATAGAACCACTACCAAACTTTTTTTGTACATCCAACGGAGATGATCAGATGCGCAGGAGTAATCAACGAACATGCATGAGTATCAAACAAGGATGCAGACACCAGGTATATACATCCACACAAAACAAGTGTACATACAACATATACTTATACACATATATAAGTTCCACACGAGTGTCGTGCATTGATACATGAGAGATACTATTTATTCGGAGACAAATAATATGTAGCACACATCACATTAATTCTCGCATATATATATATATGTATATGAAAGCATTAACCCTGCCACCGGTGTCGAGATCTTGATCGCTGAAGCAGGTAGAAGCAGTATATATCCAGCCGTCGATCTCAGATATATATGTAGATGATCAGTTAGTTGGGTATGTCCTTGAAGTGAGGCTTGGCCATGGTCGGAGTTGGGTCGTAGGTCCCGTAGTCGTTCGTCTGCACCTGCCTGAGGATTCTCCCGCCGTGCACCACCACCAACACCTCGTCGTCTTCCTGCTGCTGCATGGATAATTCCATGCACGCATGCATGCACGAGAGTTAACGAGTGGTACAAACAAGTAGCTCTTCTACTGGCTAACTAACAATACAAGAGCAATATATGTAATCATTTTTTTGAATGATAAATGTATTGTTCATTACAGAATCTAAAGTATTTGTGCTAACTCGTCAAACAAAAAACTGCAGTTCGTCATAGTTTGCTGTATAGGAAAAAAAACATGTTCTAGTTTTTTTTCGAAAAGGAAGTTCTAGTTGGAGAAACTGCATCGATCAGTCTTATTGCTAGCTAGTCAACTCATGTTGCATGTCCTATTTATTCGAAGAGATTAGTAAATATGACTCCATATGAGTATCTCTCTCCAAATTTCTCACATTAACTAATTATAGTTCCTTGTTTAATAAGAATGTCTTGCTACGTAGCTAGCTAAAAGGGGATCTAATATAACGAGACAAATATGAGAATCCAAAGAATAGATTTATGCATCACTAGCTAGCTGGGTCATTTAT
Source organism: Hordeum marinum (assembly GCA_022496015.1). Lineage (NCBI taxonomy): Eukaryota > Viridiplantae > Streptophyta > Magnoliopsida > Poales > Poaceae > Hordeum > Hordeum marinum. The sequence goes on from CM039674.1 coordinate 150,908,067, forward strand.
ATACCATCATCGATCCTGCAGCATCTTCATTCATCAGCAACTTCCTCTGCGCTCCTGCCTCAAACAAACTCCAAAAAATCAGAACCGAAATAAAGTGATACAACCAACATTAATTCTCGGATGCACAAGAACTAACGAAGGCACAGAAGAGAAAAACACATACTTGACCTAACTAAAAGGAAATAAATGCAATGACCATGTGGAGCTCTAGCTAACCAGCCATGGAGGACAAGAGGAGCACCGCGAAGACGAAGGCAAAGAGATAGTAGCTCGGCTTGTTGGCCTCCATGGCACCGGCCTGCAGGCAAGGAGAGCATGCAGCTACCTTTCCTCAGTTTCAAGAGAGCGAGAGACAGACAGAAGGTAATGGCGGGGGAGAGAGGAGAGGAGCCTTTCCTTGGTTTGGACACAAAGGAACCAACACCCTGCAGATGTGAGTTGTCCGAAAGAACAGAATGGATTTAGTATTGATAACTATACAACTATTTCTCAGGGGTACCATGATGGGGATGTGAATCTCAGTGGAGTGTGCTGCCTATTAAAACCAAAAGTGGAGATTAAAGGGATGGGTCAGAGCTTTCGCTGTGGAGTTTTTCAGGGCCTTGTAGTCATCATCACACTAGACTTGCTGGTGCAGCTTGTTTGAATAACTAGCCCCAGAAGCTAAAGCAACTGACCAGGCAAATATATAATCTATCATATATACCATCTTCATTCTTGGAGTGCAATAACGGCATATCGTATTTGTCTTTCTTTTCAATAATGTAATCCTATGAAAATGAGATCCAATGACTGGTTGTTGTTCGGCTCTGTGCTGGTGCTGGTAGGTGCCACAAGTTAACAGGTTAGAATATCTTAACTATGTCTCAAGAAATTTCGTGTATTATACTTATGTATATATATTAATTGTTCCATAAGAGTGGTGGACATTGGTCAGAGTTCTGCAGTAGTGGTGTTAGATGCCTCACCAGCGACAGCCATGCACGCAACATGGTGACCACCAACAGGCAACAGTCCTAGTTTACTTGAGGTTGAAACTATGATGAGCTGCACAGGGTTAAAAGCCTGCTGGATAATTACTTTTCCGGCATGCAGACGTAGAATTATGGTACCTCTATTTTACTTTCACTACTCACATCCTTGCATTTTTAGCTACATAGCATGTAGTGGTTCCTTTCTTTGACACGACAGTCTCTCTCGTCTTAGGTCTTGACATGGTCTTCATGGTGCAGATACACATATTGAAACATCAAACATCACTTCAAATGAATATGCATGTTAAAAATTAAAAGGGGAAATTATGACAGTCAAAATGTTGTTCTTGAAAAATAGTGGTTTTGCTTGACCAATTCAAACAACATTTTGTATGCTAACAATCATAGTCAGACGGGGTTTGAGTGAATTAATTTTAATTGTAATCACATAATCTATTTCTGAACGAAGTACTTCCTCCATCTTAAAATAAGTGTCTGACTTAGTACAACTTTGCATTAAAACTGTACTACCTTGGTGACATTTATTTTGGGACAGGGATATTAAAACTTCTTCGTTTTTTGGCAGAAAGGAGGTATTACTACTTTATTTTTGTTGAAGCATATAATAGCAATAGCATTAGATGATTTTGGAAGTGGACACAATTATATGTGAAGTGGAGGGCATGTAGGGGCAATGTAAGAAGAAAACTATTAATTGGGCTACCCCTTAACAGTCAACCTTATGGGCTATGGGCATAAAGTAATCTAAATTCAGGGGCTTTACGACAATGTGATCAAAGGAGATGCGCGCCTTTGCTAGTGGGGAGCTGCTTTATTGTCTTATGAATATTATGCTCTTTAATTCGGATTAGGGATGGTAGATGAAGACAACTGGAGCTGCCAATAGAGGATAAAGAGGCCATGCATGCACCTTTCCTCTTTATAGATGAGTAAAATATACAGGGCCTGGTACTCTTATTTAAGTAGCATATCTGTAGTGCTAAAGCTAACTAATTATCTACTTTTACAAAGTTCGTGTTGAATTACTCAGTTTACTGCAGCGACCATGACAAACAAGATGCGCATGCTTGCTGACGTGTACCTAATAGTAACAGGCGGCGAACGTAACAGTCATACAGAATGTGACTAGCTTTTGGACTATATTAATATAGATAGGATAAGGACAAGCTTAGATTAACTTCCAATGTTCAGAATGTGGCCAGAGATTAACTTGAGGAAATATAATTTGACAGCTAATCTCTAGCTAGATAGTGATATTGTAAGCTATGAATATTGGAATGATGGGGGAAATGATTCAGATGGATTTCCGGCCGGTGTCTCTTGATGGATGACCTGTCTGTCCGGGCATTATACTGCCGTGAGAATAAGAATTGCTGGTCATGGAGAACACAAATCATTTTGTCGTTCTTTGAGAAGCAAGGTTACCCTGCATTTCCCTCTTCTGTCTTTGTTCCTCTCGATCTCATGTAAAATTATCCTACTTTCAAAATGCATGATTCCCTAGAAAGCACCTCTACTAGCTAAAAAAAGTAAGGTTTCCTATTTCACCAACCATTGTTTCGCTCTTCACATTCGCCTAACCCTCACCATGTATGTCCTCTCCTTCTCTTCCTCGCAGTTTTGATTTTTTTTTCTCCCACCTTTGGTTTTCTTTCCAACTGATTTTCATTGAAAACCGCACATGTCTTATTGCACTATTGCAGGATGGTCTTAAGATAAGACTTTTATAGGAGACTATTCCATCTGTGTGCAATGCATGAATCACAAACGATATAATAATAAAACCGCCATCAGTTAAATAAACTGTGTGATGACTGATCAAGCACGATTGAGATAAGAGTTGCATGTATGATATCTGATATACAGTTGATCCATATGAACTGTTTGCAATTAGCGAAGAACACAAACGATTACCAAGATTAAAGTGTGTGTGATAGACGGCATACATGTCACACAAATGAACAGTTTGCGATGAGCAAAAATAACACATGCGATTCAGCGTAACAAGATGCATGTGGTATCCGGCAAACGGGCCAGTAAACAAAACTATGTGGGAAGATTGACAAATAACACAAACGATTCCTGATAATAAGTTTTGTGTGTATTGTGGACAAAAGTTTGCTGGTAAATAATTATCTGTGATTGTTGAAATCATCATCGATGTGTTCCTTAGTACTCCCTCCGTTTCTAAATATAAGTCTTTTAAGAGATTCCATAAGGAGACTACATACGGAGCAAAATAAGTGAATCTACACTCTAAAATATGTCTATATACATCTGTATGTAGTCTTTTAGTGAAAACTCTTAAAAAACTTATATTTAGGAACGCAGGGAGTATAATCGTTAAATTTGAAGTAATTATTTAAATTTTAAATAATTGATAAATTTTGCTATTTATCAACCTTGTAACACTAACATTTGTCAAATTTTGCAGCTAAAAATCACTAGTATTGTATAACTTTACAACTGAAATTCACTAAACATAAATTTTATCCATAGATTGAGTAGTCGTTCTTTATAAAAAATAGTTCAACTCAAAAGCTAAATTGGACAACTTTTTCCGAATTATTGTCAACCACATACTGAAATAACTAGTTCATATATTAATACTCTATTCATCATTCAGGGTGCAGAATAAGTTATTTTTCACCCGAGAATCTTACGATCAATTTATAAATAAATTACGTTCGGAATATTAAAAGTTACATTTATATTGAATCACAACGTAAAATTTAATATAAGAAAAAAAATAAGTCACAAGACCACAAAATTTGAATTTATTGTATATTTTCCATTATTTTTGTATGTTTGTAATATTACCTGACATAAAATATTTTTATGCTGATTATAAATTTTCTTACGGTCTCTCTTTATACGTACGAAATGAGACAAAAATTACTGGACGTAAAATTACGGTGCATTGATGTTAAAATTGAATGGGGTGAAGAATAAATATTTCTCATCCAGGGTGACGAATAGCGTGAGGGAGCTATTATGTTTCGCGTAACAAAATATTATTCTGTTACTATTGTTGAACTCACAAATTCGATCGGTTGGACTGATGCTTTCATTACGTCGAACCGATCGTCATGTTTAGTTCAAAAACAAAAATAACAAACATTGCAAGAAAAAATCATCGGAATGGGATGTGTAATATATCATTAGAAAGCTCTCGGCATCCAAATTGCAGTCATACAAAGTTTTTTTTGCAAAATCATCATGGTTTAAGAGCAGTTTTGAAAAAAAACATTTTTTTCAAAACCGAAAACGTGAATCGTATTTTGGAGTTAATTTTCAAACGGTTTATCGAAATTGAGCAAATGAGATGGCGTCGGATAGCCGGTGAAAATCTGCATCTTCCATATGTAGAATGTTTTTTCAAATTTTATATGATTTAAAAGTAATTTGAAAATGGTGAAATTCTAGGCGAAATGTATTTTTGTGATTTCTTGCCAGCAGTTTGTGGATTGACACAAATGATACGGCAATGGAAAGCTATGGATAATAAGCAACTTTTGCATATTGAAAGTTTTTTCTAATCTTTATGGTTTAGATTCGAATTTGAAATCGGTGAAATTTGGTTTCAAACTTAATTTTTTATTTTTTTTATCAAAATGAGGCAAATAATATACCGTTGGAAAACTATCAAAAATGCAAAATTTAGTCATGTTGAACTTTTTCAAATTCATAGCCGCTTAAGAGTAATTTTGAATACGGTGACACCCACCTTGATGTTTTCCGGTCCGAAAAACTGAATACTCGTCCTGATCTATGTGTATTATTATACTGAGGTATTTTTTATAGAGTAATTTGCAATGGTTTCAAAAGGAAAGTACTTGAACTAATGGTCGTATGCATTTCTACTCAGCATGTTGATATGTCCATTTTACATCATGTTTCACTACTGTTATTTATAATGTTTTTATGCTTAATAATGCTTTGGGAAGTAATTCTAATGTCTTTTCTATTATAATTTGCAAGGTTTACATCAAGAGGAAGAATGTCGGCAACTGGAATTCAACATCCCAAAAAAGCACGTCAGAGATACCTATTTTGCACAACTCCAATGAAACTAAAATTTCACGGGGAATATTTTTATATTAAATAAGAATTTCTGGAGCAAAGAACTACCGGAGGGGGGCCACCAGGTGGCCACCCTCCACCAGGGCACGTCTGCCCCCTTCCCGCGCCCCAGTGGAGGGTGGGCACCGAGGACCACCTCTGGAGCCCATCTTCTGGTATTTAATCCCAAAAAACCTAGAAAAAATTAGAGGAGGACTTTCGGGATGAAGCGCCGCCGCCTCGAGGCGGAACTTTGGCGGGGGCACTTTTTCTCTCATGCGGAGCGATTCCGCAAGGGGAACTTCCCTCCTGGAGGGGAAATTGAAACCATCGTCATCACCAACAACCCTCTCATCTTGGGGAGGTCATTCTTCATCAACATCTTCAACAGCACCATCTCCTCTCAAATCCTAGTTCATCTCTTGTGTTCAATCTTTGTACCGAGACCTCAAATTGGTACTTGTGGGTGACTACTAGTGTTGATTACCTTGTGTAGTTGATTACTATATGATTTATTTGGTGAAAGATTATATGTTTAGATCCATTATGCTATTCAATACACCTATGATCTTGAGCACGCATATTATTTTTGAGTGGTTACTTTTGTTCTTGAGGTCATGGGAGAAGTCATGTTGCAAGTACTCATGTGCATTTGATATGTGTTCGATATTTTGATGATATGTATATTGTGATTCCCTTAGTGGTGTCATGTGAACATCGACTACATGATACTTCACCATCCTTGGGCCTAAGGGAATGCATTGTGGAGTATTTATTAGATGATGGGTTGTGAGAGTGACACAAAATTAAACCCTAGTTTATGTGCTACTCCGTAAGGGGCTGATTTGGGTCCACATGTTTAATGCTATGGTTATACTTTGTCTTAATACTTTTCTCATAGTTGCGGATGCTTGCGAGGGGGTTAATCATAAGTAGGTTGTTAGTTCAAGTAAAAACAGGACCTTAGCACCGGTCCACCCACATATCAAATTATCAAAGTAGCGAACACAAATCAAACCAACATGACGAAAGTGGCTAGATGAAATTCCCGTGTACCCTCAAGAACACTTTGCTCATCATAAGAGATACACTTGGCATGTCCTTTGCCAAAAAATGATTGGCCTACCTTGCTGCACCTTACCTATTGTTACTATTACTTGCTCGTTACAAATTGCCTGGCTATCAAACTATTTGCTACTTACAATTTCAGTGCCTGCAGAAATTACCTTGTTGAAAACCACTTATCATACCATTCTGCTCCTCGTTGGGTTTGACACTCTTACTTATTGAAAGGACTACAGTTGATCACCTATACTTGTGGGTCATCAAGACTCTTTTCTGGCACCGTCGCCGTGGAGTGAAGCGCTCTTTGTAGGTGGAAATCGGTAAGGAAAAACATATACTGTCACTTGTTACTATGGAAAGTAATTCTTTGAGGGGTTTGTTTGGGTTATCTTCACCTCGAACGAAAACACAATTAATTGCCCCTCAACCTATAGCACCTACTGAAAATATTGGTTATGAAATTTCTTCGGGTAAGTTAGAACAACTGCTAGCTAGTCCTTATGTAGGAGATGGAACTGAACATCCTGATATGCACCTAATCCATGTGGAAGAAATCTATGGACTATTTCAGCTCGCAGGTTTATCCGGAGATGAAGTTAAGAAGAAGGGTTTTCCTTTATCTTTGAAGCGAAAAGTATTGACATGGTATAGGCTATGTGATGATATGAATCATGGAACTGGAACTGTTTGAAATTGGAATTCCACCAAAAGTTTTATCCTATGCATCTAATTCATCATGATCGGAATGATATATAGAATTTTTGGCCTCGTGGAGGAGAAAGTATCACTCTAGCTTGGGGAGGCTTAAGTCAATGTTACACTCATGCCCCAATCATGACATCCCGAGAGAAGTTATCATTCAGAATTTTCATGCTCGGCTTTCTCATAATGATCAAACCATGCTCGATACTTCATGTACTGGTTCTTTTATGAAGAAGACTGTTGAATTCAAGTGGGATCTCTTGGAAAGAATTAAACGCAACTCCGAAGATTGGGAATTCGACGAAGGTAATGAGTCAGGTAATAAGCTTGAATTTGATTGTGTTAAATCTTTTATGAATACCGATGCTTTTCACAAGTTTAGCACTAAATATGGACTTGACTCTGAGATAGTAGCCTACTTTTGTGAATCTTTTGCTGCTCATGTTGATCTCCCTAAAGAGAATTGGTTTAAATATCACCCCCCCTATTAAATAAGAAATTAAATAACCGGTCATAGCTAAAGAAGAAACTGCCTTTTACAATGTTGATCCAGTTGTGCCTACTACTTATATTGAAAAACCACCTTTTCCTTTTAGGATAAAGGAACATGCTAAGGTATCAACTGTGGTTCGCGAAAGCAATATTAGAACACCTAATCCCTCTAAGAAAACTTAGGTAGAACCTAGTGTTGCTATGGTTAAAGATCTCTTGGTAAAAAAAGGTTGATGGGCATGTCATTTACTTCTGTGATGAAGCTGCTAGAATTGATAAACCCGATGAAAAATACAAACATAGACCCGTAGTTGGCTAGCTTGGGGAGGCTTAAGTCAATGTTACACTCATGCCCCAATCATGACATCCCGAGAGAAGTTATCATTCAGAATTTTCATGCTCGGCTTTCTCATAATGATCAAACCATGCTCGATACTTCATGTACTGGTTCTTTTATGAAGAAGAATGTTGAATTCAAGTGGGATCTCTTGGAAAGAAATAAACGCAACTCCGAAGATTGGGAACTCGACGAAGGTAATGAGCCAGGTAATAAGCTTGAATTTGATTGTGTTAAAGCTTTTATGAATACCGATGCTTTTCACAAGTTTAGCACTAAATATGGACTTGATTCTGAGATAGTAGCCTACTTTTTCGAATCTTTTGTTGCTCATGTTGATCTCCCTAAAGAGAATTGGTTTAAATATCACCCGCCTATTAAAGAAGAAATTAAAGAACCAGTCATAGCTAAAGAAGAAACTACCTTTTACAATGTTGATCCAGTTGTGCCTACTACTTATATTGAAAAACCACCTTTTCCTTTTAGGATAAAGGAACATGCTAAGGTATCAACTGTGGTTCGCAAAAGCAATATTAGAACACCTAATCCCTCTAAGAAAACTTAGGTAGAACCTAGTGTTTCTATGGTTAAAGATCTCTTGGTAAAAAATGTTGATGGGCATGTCATTTACTTCTGTGATGAAGCTGCTAGAATTGATAAACCCGATGAAAAATACAAACATAGACCCGTAGCTGGCTAGCCTGTTGTCTTAGTCAAAATAGGAGATCATTGTTATCATGGCTTATGTGATTTAGGTGCTAGCGTGAGTGTTATTCCTTGTACCTTGTATCAAGAAATTATGAATGAAATAGCACCTGCTGAAATAGAAGATATTGATGTTACCATTAAACTTGCTAATAGAAACACCATCACACCACTTGGGATTGTTAGAGATTTTGAAGTCTTGTGTGGGAAAATAAAATATCCTATGGATTTTCTAGTTCTTGGTTCCCCACAAGATGACTTTTGACCCATTATCTTTGGTAGACCTTTCTTGAACACTGTTAATGCTAAGATAGATTGCAAAAAGGAAATTGTCAGTGTTGAGTTTGGTGATGTGTCTCATGAGTTTAATTTTTCCAAGTTTGGTAGACAACCTCGTGGTAGAGAATTACCTAACAAGGATGAAATAATTGGTCTTGCTTCTATTGTCGTTCCTCCTACCAATCCACTAGAACAATATTTGCTAGACCATGAAATGATTAGCACTTTCGTGAAAGAAATGAAATAGATAAAAAATTCTTTGAACAACAACCTCTACTGAAACACAATTTGCCTATTGAAAATCTTGGAGGTCCTCCTCCACCTAAAGGTGATCCTGTGTTTGAACTAAAACAATTGCCTGACACTTTGAAATATGCTTACCTTGATGAGAAAAGGATATATCATGTTATTATTAGTGTTAACCTTTCAAAACATGAAGAAGAAAGACTACTGGAAATTCTGAGGAAGCATCAGGCTGCTATTGGATATACTCTTGATGATTTTAAGGGCATTAGTCCCACTCTATGTCAGCACAAGATTAATATGGAACCCGATGCTAAACCTGTTGTTGAGCATCAACGGCGATTGAATCCCAAGTTGAAACAAGTGGTAAGAACTGAAATATTAAAGCATCTAGAAGCAGGTATAATCTATCCTAGAGCTGATAGTAGATGGGTGAGTCCCATTCATTGTGTCCCTAAGAAAGGAGGCATCATTGTTGTTCCTAATGATAAAAATGAGATTATTCCGCAAAGAATTGTTACTGGCTATAGGATGGTAATTGATTTTAGAAAATTAAATAAATATAATAGAAAGAATTATTACCCCTTGCCTTTTATTGATCAAATGCTTGAAAGATTATCTAAGCACATACACTTTTGCTTCTTAGATGGATATTCTGGTTTCTCTCAAATACATGTGTCATAATCTCACCAAGAGAAAACCACCTTTACTTGTCCTTTTGGAATCTATGCTTATAGACGTGTGCCTTTTGCTTTATGCAATGCACCTACTACCTTTCAAATATGTATGATTGCTATATCCTCTGATTTTTGTGAAAAGATTGTGGTGGTTTTCATGGATGATTTTTCCATTTATGGAACTTCTTTTGATGATTGCTTAAGCAACCTCGATCGAGTTTTGCAGAGATGTGAACAAACTAATCTCATCTTGAATTGGGATAAGTGCCACTTGATGGTTAATGAAGGTATTGTCCTGGTGCATAAGATCTCCGAACGAGGTATTGAGGTGGATCAAGCTAAAGTTGATGCAATTGAGAAAATGTCGTGTCCTAAAGATATCAAAGGTATTCAAAGTTTCCTTGGTCATGCTAGTTTCTATAGGAGGTTTATTAAAGACTTCTCAAAGATTTCTAGGCCTCTTACTAATCTTTTACAAAAGGATATTCCCTTTGTTTTTGATGATAATTGCATGGAAGCCTTTGAAACACTAAAGAAAGCGTTAACCACTACACATATTGTTCAACCACCTGATTGGAACTTGCCTTTTGAAATTATGTGTGATGCTAGTGATTATACTGTCGGTGATGTTTTAGGACAAAGTGTTGGTAAGAAATTAAATGGTATTCATTATGCTAGCAAAACTCTAGACAGTTCCCAAAGAAATTATGCCACTACTGAAAAAAGAATTTTTAGTAGTCGTGTTTGCTTGTGATAAATTCAGACCTTACATTGTGGATTCCAAAGTTACTGTCCACACGGATCATGCTGCTATAAACTATCTCATGGAAAAGAAAGATGCTAAACCTAGACTTATTAGGTGTGTTCTCTTGCTTCAGGAATTTGATTTACATATCGTTGATAGTAAGGGAGCTGAGAACCCCATAGCTGATAACTTGTCTAGGTTAGAAAATATTCTTGATGACCCACTACCTATTGATGATAGTTTTCCTGATGAACAACTAGCTGCAATAAATGTCTCTCAAAACACTCCATGGTATGCTAACTATGCTAATTACATTGTTGCTAAATATATTCCACCTAGTTTCACATACCAACACAAGAAACAAATTCTTCTATGACTTAAGACATTACTTTTGGAATGACCCACATCTTTATGAAGAAGGAGTAGATGGTATTATTAGACGTTGTATACCTGAGCATGAACAGGAGCAAATCTTACGGAAATGTCGTTCTGAAGCTTATGGAGGACATCATGCTAGAGATAGAACTCCTCATAAGGTATTACAATCTGGTTTTTATTGGCCTGCTCTCTTCAAGGATGCTCGTAAGTTAGTCTCATCCTTTGATGAATGTTAAAGAATTAGTAATATCGGTAAGCGTCAAGAAATGCCTATGAACTATTCACGTGTTGTTGAACCATTTGATGTTTGGGGTTTTGATTATATGGGACCTTTTCATTCCTCTAGGTAGATTCATATTTTGGTTGTTGTTGATTATGTCACTAAGTGAGTATAAGCTATTCCAATTAGTAGTGATGATCATCATACTTCCATTAAAATGCTTAAAGAAGTTATTTTTCCTAAGGTTTGGAGTCCCTAGATACCTAATGACTGATGGTGGTTCACACTTTATTCATGGTGCTTTTCGTAAGATGCTTGCTAAATATGATGTTAACCATAGAATTGCATCACCCTATCATCCTCAATCTAGTGGTCAAGTTGAGCTTAGAAATAGAGAAATAAAATTGATATTGCAAAAAAATGTTAATAGGTCTCGAAAGAATTGGTCTAAGAAACCAGATGATGCACTTTGGGCCTATAGAACAGCGTATAAAATATGGGTATGTCTCCATATAAGATGGTCTATGGGAAAGCTTGTCATTTGCTTCTGGAATTAGAACATAAAGGATGTTTTCAATCAAAGAACTAAACTATGATTTCAAACTTGCCGGTGAAAAGAGGTTATTTGATATTAGCTCATTAAATGAATGGAGAACCCAAGCTTATGAAAATGCAGAGTTATTTAAAGAAAAAGTTAAAAGATGGAATGACAAAAGGATCCAAAAGCGAGAATTCAAAGTTGGAGAATATGTTCTATTGTGCTATTCTCGTGTTAGATTTTTGGCACGAAAACTTCTCTCCAATTGGGAAGGATCCTATCTTATATAAGAAGTTTATCACTCGGGAGCTATTAAGATTAATAATGCCGAAGGTACCAACCCGAAGGTGGTTAATGGACAAAGAATTAAACACTATATCTCAGGTACGCTTATTAATGTTGAAAGCAATGTTATCTAAACCATGACATCGGAGGAACACATAAAAGAAACCTCCCGAAACACTCCAGAATCGTGAAAATAAAGAGGTATGTGATATGGTGAGTAAACAGTCCCCGAAAAATCCGCAAAATTATTTTTTAGCAGTTTTGGAATGTTTATGAATTTTAGGAAATAAAAATAAACTGGAACGTAACCGAGGAGGGCACGGTGTACCAGGGCGCGGTTTCCATCCCTGGCACGCCCTGGTGGAGGGTACTAACCTCGGGAACCTTCCCGACTCTGTTTTCCATTCATTGGGTTGGTTTCCAAGAATAAAAATTCTCTATATATACCTCCGATTGTTTTGACCACCGCATCACGAGATTTTCCTCTATTCTTGTTTCATGTTGTTTTCTTGTCAGATCTAATTTTCCATGGCTTCATCAAGTTCCCCCAAGGACAAGTTATTCGAGAAGGTTATCAACCCATACTTGTTGGAGGTGATGAAGCACCCTCAAACCATTAAGATGCGTGAAGGGGTGCTCCACATCCGGGATGTTCAGGTTCCCAAGAAGACAGAAAGCATGGAGGCTAGGCTGGAAGTGGTGGAGCAAGACATCTTCAAGTGCAAAGGGATGGTGGAGCGTGGACTTAGTGCCAATCACTCCATGATCACGGAATTCACCCGTGATAATATGGTGGATGGACAGTCCATGAAGACATTGTCTTCAACTTCAACGAGCAAATCAACTTTCTGCAAAGTCAAATTTATGATCTCCAAAATCAAGTTTTTGAATATGAAGCGATATTTAAAGGTATGAGTTTAGCTGCCAATTGCAGGACTCCAGGGACTCGTGCATCAACTTTTGATGGTGAACCCTTGCCCTAGAAGCTAGAGGATAAACCTACTATCGCCACATCACCACCACCTTCATCATCTTCACCACAAAAGGAGACTTGAGTACATGGGTATGGGCACTCCCCTTGGCTTGAGACAAGCTTGGGGGAGGTGCCCCGGTATCGTATCACCATCACTTTCACCATTTGCTTTTTATTTCGATCCTTAGCCTTTTCATGTTTTAGTTGATTAAAGTTTTGTTTGATCTATCTTCGAGTACTAGTTTCGTGATCTATCTATCTATGTAATCGAGTGAGAGTTATATAATAAAGTTAGTTTGAGCCTTCGCCCTTTTTATTTCTTGTTGCAATCATGATAAAATAAAATAAATGAAAAAGATCATATGCTAATCTTATGGTGAGTAATGACATTACAATAAAGAAAAGTATAAGTGGTAAAATTTATTGGAGATGGCAAACATAGCATTAGTCAATGATGCAACTCATGAAACAATTAATTAGGGTAGTGACGGGGCCCTTATCCCGGGGTAGGCCAAGGCAACGGGGTCCTCCCCACTTCGCTTCAAAGAAAAACCAATCAGCCGGCTGGACGAGGCCGGCTAGGGACACGCCACACTAGCCATCTTCGGCTGGCGCTTCGCCCGACTGGCCCAACGACCGGGCGTGCTCCCGCCCGGCTAGCCAAGCAGCCGGCCGCCCACGAGCTGGGCAGCCCATTGACTTGGGGACGGACACGCCCTGTCCCGTCTCCCTGGCCGCAGGTATGGCAGTGCGATATGACTGGCGGGGCGAGCTACCATGTGGCCATAGTGGTCGCTGGCGCGCCATCCCACACGGCTATAGTCCATTCGTCCGGCCCGCTGACCTCAGTTAGCGCGACCGGACAGGGAACAGTTCCAGCACGCCCTCGCCACTCAAGTGCCTGCCCCGGTGTGGCTAGAGTGCCGCCGGCCGTACCGACGACCTCAGCCGACTGGCGCTAGGCGACGCCTCCCCGGGCGACCCGTGCTGGGGCAGGTGGGGAGGGCCAATCGCGGCGCCCGTCGGCGGGTCCCAGCAGGGATGGAACCGCTCGGCCGGCGGGCCCTACCCACGAAGAGATAATACAAGCCGCAGGACCCCCTGGCCGGGCGGAGAGGCTGCCAGCCGGGCCCCTCCACCCTCGTACCTAAATCATATTGTAAGAGCCGGGGGTTGGCCTATAAAACCCCCCGAGCCCCCCGTGCAACGGGGAGGAGACCCCCGGTCGAGAACACACTCACAGAGAGCCCCTATACTCTTCCCAATGGTAGAGGGAGACGAGCCGGCTGCTCCTTTCTTCCTCCTCCGAACACAGCTCCAGGAGCACCTCTGTATACTTATCCATCCATCCAACGAATCCAAGCAGGACTAAGGGCATTACCTCCCACGGAGGGCCCCGAACCTGGGTACGTCGCGTGTCTCCACCTTCTCGTACCCAATCCCGCACCCGGAGCCCATCGGCATCCAATGGCCCCAACACCACCGATAAGCCACTCTATGGCATCTGTCGTGAGAAAACGATGACAGTTGGCGCCCACCGTGGGGCCATCCGCGGCATCGTTCGGGTTCATGCTCCGGGCGGGACCTCTCGCCATTCCCCGCCGCCGCCGCTCAGCCCGGCAAAACCGTGGGAGGCTCGTGGGGCTTGCCGCGGCACGTCCTGTGGGCGACTCCGACGGCCTAGCAACCGACATCGATGCACTCATCGAGCGCTTCGGTAGGCTCAGCCTCGCCGAGGCTCCGGCCGCGGGTGAGTACCCCGCGGGGGTACTCGTCTGCGCCGGCCCGCCCATGGCCGTGCGAGTACTCGCTGCGGCCCGCCCCAGCGGGTCCCGTGACTATGAGGGGGTGATGGCCATCACCTCCTCCACCGCCTCCAAACGGGTGCGGGTAACGGCCACCACCGCTGCCGCCCGCGTTGGCACGTCCAACCCGATCGGTGCGGCCCTCTGGGGCTTGAGCACCTCGATTGCCCCGATGGCAAACCCCGATACCGCCACGGCCGACCTCGAGGCGGCTCTTTGCATCCTCTTCGAGGACGCCACCACCCTCACTGCCACGCACCGCCACATGGAAGCGGCGCAGCGGGAATACGCCTCCGCTTACGGCCTTACCCCGGCTGGCGCCGAGCCCAGCCGGCTTGGGGCCATGCGCGACCGCGGCCGCGTGGTCGCCAAGATCCTCAGCGGCAAAAATGAACGTCTACGACACCCCCGCAGCTAACCTGCGGGCCCTAAAGGTGGCCTACGAGGAACTGGACACCTTGGAGGGCGAAGAGCGTGCCGCCCACGAGCGCCACATCAAGGAGCTTATCGATGCTGCTAACGCACAGCAGCATCAGCTCGCGGCAGGCGGCACCACCACCGAAGGCCCCCGGCCCAAGCGCGAGGGCACGAGAACTGTCGGCCGCCAGCCGGCGCAGTACTCCTGTTCCCCATGCGTCTCCGGTCGACGGATCGAGAGGCACGACCCCCGGCCCTCTCAGCCACCGGGGAGTGAGCAGTCGGCTGTAAGCAGCCGGCACACCGGCGAGCCGCCTCGTAGCAGCCGCTACCGTGAAGCGCCGGCATCCAGCAGCCGGCGCAATCGGGGGCACACCCCACCCCCACAACGCGGGGTGCGGCAATCGACGCCGCCCATCATTCGCCCCGAGCTTTCAGCCCGGCTCGGGCCATGCGTCCCCCATAGCAAGGACGATGCTCGCAAACGCATCGACCAACTCGCGCAATCCGCCCTCCTCGAGGAGGAGGGCTCGATCGGCCCGGCTTGCTTTGGCCCCTGGATCCGCACCGAGCCATTCCCGAAGGGCTTCACACTCCCTAGGGACACCCCGAAGTATAACGGGGCCACCAAGCCAGAAGACTGGCTGATCGATTACACCACCGCAGTGGGCATCGCAAGGGGAAACCAACGCGTGGCCATCGCTACGCCCCCATCATGCTCATCGGCTCGGCCCGCTCCTAGCTCAACAGCCTGGCGGCCGGCAGCATCAACATGTGGACGGACTTTGAGGAGGCCTTCGTCCGCAACTTCACCGGCACCTACAAGCGGCCGGGCCAGCCCCGTGAACTTGCTATGTGCGTTCAGGGGCCAGATGAATCCCTCCACGACTACCTCACCCGGTGGACCGAGTTCCGCAACTCCTGCGAGGGAGGGCACGAGGTGCAGGCCGTGCAATACTTCATTGAGGGTTGCCGGGACGGCACCCCTCTCAAGCACAAGCTTCTGTGCTCCGAGCCGGCCACGCTGGCCGAACTCATGACCAAGGCGGAAAAATATGCCACGGCCGATTCGGCCATCCGGGTTAAGGCGGCTCCACCGGCCAAGGCGACAACGACGCCAGCCGCGGCCCGACCGGCTGCCGACAACCGGCAGCCGCACAGCAACAAGCACAAGAACGACCAGTCGGATCCCCGCTACGGGAGCCGATAGGTCAACACTGTCGAGGATCAGGAGTCGGCTGCCCAGCCTTCCAGCCAGCGCCAGCGTGCCGGCAAGGCTGCCTGGCAGCCGAAGCTCACCTTCGAGCAGATGCTCGATCTTCCATGCAAGAATCACTCGGGGGGCCAAACCCTCCACGCACACGCTCGGGCAGTGCAGCTTCTCACAGCGATTGGCCCGGGGGGATGGCCTTCCGGCCCCTCCCGCACCGCTAGCCCGTGCGCCGGCCCAAGCTGCCGCCCCGGTGCCGGCAACGGCCCCGAACGACAGTCGCCTGGTCGACCAGTACCCCAACCAAGACGGTTGCTACGTCGTCTTCACCAATGAAGAGACGGGCAAGCACGCGGAGCGCCGGCTTCGTCGTGAAGTGAACGCCACCGTGCCGGCGACTCCCCAGTTCTTGCACTGGTCGGAGAGGCCGGTCACATGGAGCCAGGCCGACCATCCCGCGGAGATGCCGCATCCTGGCAGCTACGCCTTAGTCCTCGACCCCACCATCACCACCAAGGATCAAGCCTGCCGCTTTACACGGGTGTTGATAGACGGTAGCAGCAGCATCAATATCCTCTACCTCGACATGATGCACAAGCTGGGACTAAAGACAGAAGACCTGCAGGCGAGCCGGATGGTTTTCCACGGCATCGTGCCTAGGAAGTCTTGCTCCCCTGTAGGCAAGATCACGCTCGACGTCCTCTTCGGCGGACCTGGCCACTTCCGCCGCGAGCCAGTACTATTCGAGGTCGTGGACCTTGCAAGTCCCTACCACGCGCTGCTGGATCGACCGGCTCTAGTCAGTTTCATGGCGGTCCCACACTACGCCTACCTCAAGTTCAAGATGACGGGTCCCAAGGGAATCATTATTGTCAAGGGCGACTACAAGATGTCGCTCGAATGCGCTCGAGATGGTAGCCGGCTAGCAGAGGCCCTAGAGATCGCCGAGGAGAAGCGGCAGCTCGACCGGCTTGTGGCCCTCGCCGCCAATCAGCCGGCCGTGCTAGCTCCCCCACTCGCAATCCACCGGTGAGGCCTCCTTCCAGTCGTCCAGGAACACTAAGCAAATCCCGCTCGACCCGGCTAACCCGGCTCAGTGCGTCACGATCGGCTCCCGCCTCGACAGCAAATGGGAAGGCGAGCTTGTCGATTTCCTCCGTGAGAATCGGGACATCTTCGCATGGTCCCCCAACGACATGCCGGGTGTTCCGAGGAAGTTCGCCAAGCACAAACTACACGTCCGGCCGGACGTCAAGCCGGTCAAGCAACCCCTACGCCGCTTCTTCGAGGAGAAGCGGCGCACTATAGGAGAAGAGATCGCCCGGCTGCTCGCGGCCGGGTTCATCATGGAAGTTTTTCACCCACACTGGTTGGCCAACCCAGTCCTGGTGCTGAAGAAAAACAAGACCTGGCGCATGTGCATCGACTACACCAGCATGAACAAGGCATGTCCCAAGGACCCATTTGCCCTGCCACGGATCGATCAAGTTATCGACTCCATGGCCGGCTGCGACTTGCTGTCCTTCTTGGATGCCTATTCCGGCTACCACCAAATCAAGCTAGACCCGAAAGACCGCCTCAAGACCTCCTTCATCACGCCCTTTGGGGCGTATTGCTACATCACCATGTCCTTCGTCCTGAAGAATGCAGGCGCCACCTTCCAACGGTGCATGCAAAAATGCCTCCTGCCTCAGATAGGCAGGAACGTCCACGTCTACGTCGATGATATCGTCGTCAAAACCAAGAAGCACTTCAGCCTCCTCGATGACCTCCGGGAGACCTTCGCGAACTTGCGCGAATACAAGGTCAAGCTCAACCCGGAGAAATGTGTCTTTGGCATTCCTGCCGGTCAACTCTTGGGTTTCTTCGTGTCCGCCCGCGGCATCGAAGCTAACCCCGAAAAGATTTGCGCGATCGAACGCATGCCAAAGCCGACCCGACTCCGCGATATCCAGAAGTTCATCAGCTGTCTTGCCTCGCTCATCCGGTTCATCAACCGGCTGGGGGAGAAGGCTCTGCCCCTCTACGGGCTCCTTCGCAAGATGGCCCTCATCAAGCCGGGTCAAACCACGAAGCCGGGCACCTTCGACTGGCCCGACGAGGCGGACGAGGCCTTCCGCGGCCTCAAGAAGGCTCTCACCCGCGCACCAATCTTGGCGGCGCCGACTGAGAAGGAACCACTGCTCGCGTACATCACTGCGATGACCCGGGTCATCAGCGTCGTGCTGGTGGTCGAACGGCCGGAGGCGGGCAAGGCCCTGCCGGTTCAGCGGCCCGTCTACTACCTCAGCGAGGTCCTCTCCGCTTCCAAGCAGAACTACCCCCACTACCAGAAGATGTGTTACGGCATATACTTTGCTGCCAAGAAGGTCAAGCAATACTTCCAAGAGCACACCATCACTGTGGTGAGCACGGCCCCGCTCGGCGAGATCATGAGCGGCCGAGACTCCACCGGCCGGATTGCCAAGTGGGTGATCGCCCTCACCGATCACGAGATCCGGTACGAGCCGAGAACCGCCGTCAAGTCGCAAGCATTGGCGGATTTCCTCGTCGACTGGGCGGACACAGGGTTCGTCCCGCCTCCCCCGGACTCCAGGCATTGGCGAATGCACTTCGACGGCTCGAAGATGAGGACCGGCCTGGGTGTCGGCATAGTCCTCTCCTCCCCAAAAGGTGATCAGCTCAAGTACGCCCTCCAGATCCACTTTGCCGCCTCCAACAACGTGGTGGAGTACGAGGCCATCGTTCATGGCCTCCGGCTTGCCAAGGAGATCGGCACCAGGTGCATCCTCTGTTTCGGCGACTCTGACCTCGTGGTGCAGCAAGTTTCTGGTGAGTGGGACGCTAGGGATGCCAACATGGCCAGCTACCATTTCCTCGTGCAGCAACTCACCGGCTCCTTCGAGGGTTGCGAGTTCCACCATATCCCCCGAGCGGATAACGAGGCGGCAGAGACGTTGGCAAAAATCGGCTTCACCCGACAGGCCATCCCAGCTGGCGTCTCCCTCGAGCGGCTGCTCAAGCCGTCGGTCAAGCCCTTCCCAGGGTCAGAGTCAATCTTCGTGTCGGCAAGCACCGCCAGCCCATTAACGGCGTCGGCCGCCTCCCCAGCAACTCCGTCGTCGGCTCTCGAACCGTCTGTTGCCTAGCCGGCCCCGGTCAAACCGGCGGTGCCCGGGGCGGACAGACCCGACGATACGGCCGCCATGTGGGTCATCGACCTGCCGGCTCCGGGGACCGGCGAGCCGGGCCTGGGGGCTGACCAATCAGCCTCGGGGGCTCCCAAGCAGGCCCCCGGGGCTGGCGAGCCGGTCCCAGGGACTGTCCAACCAGCCCCGGGAGCTCTCCAGCCGGCTGCCGTCACAGCTCCCTCATGGGCCCAGCCCATCTTGGCGTTCCTTCCACGGGGCGAGCTGCCCCCGGATGAGGCTCTGGCTAGGCAGATCCAGTGCCGGGCCTCGGCTTACAGCATTGTCAACAGCGAGCTTGTCCATTGGAGCACCACCGGCGTTTTCCAGCGGTGTGTCGAGCCGGGAAAAGGCCAAGAGATCCTCCTCGACATCCACCAGGGCGAATGTGGTCACCATGCCGCCTCCCGGGCCCTGGTGGCCAAGGCTTTCTGCCACGGCTTCTATTGTCCCACGCCTCTCGAGGTGGCCAAGAAATTGGTCGATGAGTGCAAGGGCTGCCAACGCTTCAGCACACAAAGCCACATGCCGGCAACAGCCCTCCAAACCATCCCCCTCTCACGGCCCTTTGTCGTTTGGGGGCTGGACATGGTGGGCCCCTTCAAAACCGCCTGAGGCGGCATGACGCACTTGCTGGTGGGTGTGGACAAATTCACCATGTGGATCGAAGCGCGGCCCATCAAGAAGCTGGACGGCCCCACGGCCGTCCGGTTCATCAGTGACATTACGATACGATACGGCGTCCCCCATAGCATCATCACCGACAATGTCACCAACTTCGCCAAAGGCACGCTCGCGCATTTCTACTCCAAGCAAGGGATCCGGCTCGACCTGGCCTCCGTCGCTCATCCGCAATCAAACGGCCAGGTTGAGAGGGCAAACGGCCTCATCCTATCTGGCATCAAGCCCCGGCTCGTGACCCCGCTGGTCAGGTCGGTCGGCTGCTGGATCGACGAGCTGCCGGCCCTCCTTTGGAGTCTCAAGACCACCCCTAACCGTTCAATCTGCTACACCCCATTCTTTCTCGTGTATGGATCCGAGGCGATCATCCCCACCGACATCGAATTAGACTCGCCTCGGGTCGCCCTATACAGGGAGAAGGATGCCAAGGATGCGAGAGAAGACGGCGTCGACCTGCTCAAGGAGGCTCGCACACTAGCCTTGAGTCGGACGGCAATCTACCAACAGAAGCTCCGGTATTACCACAGCAAGAGGATCCGACCGCTCTCATTCCGTGAGGGGGGCTGGTCCTCAGACGGATCCAACGAACCGCCGGTCAGCACAAGCTGTCCTCCCCATGGGAGGGCCTGTTCATCATTAGCAAGGCGCTGTTAGGAGACGTAGTAGTAAATCAAAAAAATTCCAACGATCACCAAGATCTATCCATGGAGAAACCAGCAACGACTGGGGAGAGATTGCATCTTCATACCTTTGAAGATTGCTAAGCGGAAGCATTAAAAGA
The DNA here is from genome assembly GCA_022496015.1 of Hordeum marinum. NCBI lineage: Eukaryota > Viridiplantae > Streptophyta > Magnoliopsida > Poales > Poaceae > Hordeum > Hordeum marinum. Next base: position 150,928,845 of record CM039674.1, read on the forward strand.
ACACGGTTGGTGGAGTCGTACTCGCAGCGATACAGATCGCGGTGGATTCCGATCTCAGCGCCAAACAATGGTGCCTCCGCGTTCAACACACGAGCAGCCCGGTGACGTCTCCTATGCCTTGATCCAGCAAGGAGGAAGGAGAGGTTGAGGGAGAGCTCCGGCAGCACGATGGTGTGGTGACAGTGGAGCTACCTGAACTCCGGCAGGGCTTCACCAAGCGCTACAGAGAACGAGGAAGAGGAAGGGTAGGGCTGCGCCGAGAGAGATAGAGAAGTCGTGTCTCAAATCAGCCCAAACCCTTTCATATATATAGGAGGAGGGAGAGGGAGGGATGCCTTGGCCCCTCCTCCAAGGAGGAGAGCTTCGGCCGAACTAGGGGGAGAGTCCACCTCCCACAAGGGAGGTGGATCTCCTCCTTTTAAACCTTTTTCAGCCCTATCTCTTATCTCCAGCTGCATGGGCCTTTCTAGAAGGTCTTGGCCAGCCCAATAAGGGCTGGCACACCTCCTCTAAGGTCCCACTAAGTCCTTTGGTCATCACACCCCTCCCGGGGGTCCTCCGGCACCCTCCCGGCACTCCCGGTACACTACCCATGAGCCTGAAAACTTTCCGATGACCAAAACTGGACTTCCTATATATCAATCTTTACCTTCAGACCATTCCGGAGCTCCTCATGATGTCCGGGATCTCATCCGGGACTCTAAACAACTTTTGGTAATCACGTATACCATTTCCCTATAACCCTAGCATCATCGAACCTTAAGTGTGTAGACCCTACGGGTTCGGGAGACATGTAGACATGACCGAGACACCTCTCCGGTCAATAACCAACAGCGGTATCTGGATACCCATGTTGGCTCCCACATTCTCCACGATGATCTCATCAAATGAACCATGATGTCGGGGATTCAATCAATCCCGTATACAATTCCCTTTGTCTATCGGTATGATACTTGCTCGAGATTTGATCGTCGGTATCTCTATACCTTGTTCAATCTCGTTACCGGCAAGTCTCTTTACTCATTCCGTAATACATCATCCTGTGACTAACTCCTTAGTCACATTGAGCTCATTATGATGATGTCTTACCGAGTGGGCCCAGAGATACCTCTCCGTCACACGGAGTGACAAATCCCAGTCTCGATTCGTGCCAACCCAACAAACACTTTCGGAGATACCCGTAGTGCACCTTTATAGCCTCCCAGTTACGTTGTGACGTTTGGCACACCCAAAGCATTCCTATGGTATCCGGGAGTTGCACAATCTCATGGTCTAAGGAAACGATACTTGACATTGAAAAGCTTTAGCAAACGAACTACACGATCTTGTGCTATGCTTAGGATTGGGTCCTGTCCATCACATCATTCTCCTAATGATGTGATCCTGTTATCAATGACATCCAATGTCCAGGGTCATGAAAAACCATCTATTGATCAATGAGCTAGTCAACTAGAGGCTCACTAGGGACATGTTGTGGTCTATGTATTCACACATGTTTTACGGTTTCCGGTTAACACAATTATAGCATGAACAATAGACAATTATCATGAACTAGGAAATACAATAATAACCATTTTATTATTGCCTCTAGGGCATATTTCCAACAGGTGCTACACAACAACGCGTACTATCTAATAGACGCCTAGAAGCCACAGAAGCGCAAGAGAGATGCCTCCGGCGAAGAAACAGAGCGTCCGTGGAACGCGGCACTCCTGCGCCCGTTTTACTGCTAAGGAAAAACTAACGTATGTATGTATCTCCGTCCTTTTGGGCTTATGAATGCAATGGGCGTCCCAAGCCAGCTCTTGGGGGGCGCCCCATTTCGTTTATCTCAAAACTTCCCACACTCATCGGCTCCCCGGTCCGGCTCTTGGGCTTGGGGGCTAGCCGGCTGGGCCTGGAGGTGTCTCTCCGCAGAAAAGACTAAGTAAATGTGAGCCGGCCAAGCCTCCCCACCCTTACCAGCTGCAGACCGGCACCCGGCTATCCAGCTAACAGGGCCTCGGGGCGGCAAGGCTCGTCTCGCACCAAAGGTCGAAACGGGATGGGACCTTTTCTAAGCCCAGCCGGACCCTCGTCGCGTCTCTAGCCGCTTCACTTACCCCGAAAAAACCCTCCACGATTCCTAAGTTTTTGAAACAGCTCCCTCGAGGCGGATGCCCCGACCCAGCCATAGACCTGCTCCCGGCTGTCGGGCTAGCGGGGCTAAGCCCAAAGGGAAAACAGAGTAGAAATGCAAAGGGGCATGGCGGGTGAAAAAGGGGTAAGGTGGAGGCGGCAAGATTCATGAGGCATCAAACACAAAGTACTCATAACATAAAGCAAAATGGCCCACGGCCGGCGTTCAATTCATTACATACACACACCCAGTGGGTGGATCAAATCCAAGTTCAAAGTGCAGGAAAGAAGAAAAAGAAAGAGCAAAACAGGAAGATGCCCGGGGGCTCAAGCCACCGGCACGTCACCAGCCGGCGCGTCGCTAGCCGGCACGTCAAGAGGCGGCTCGGTCCCCGTCCCGGAGGTGCTCGCGGCCTTTGGGTTGGCCGCCTTGCCCTTCGTAGCGGCCTCCTCGGTCTTCGCCGTCTCGCCGCTCGAGTCGGTGCTCTCGTCGGCAACTTCGGCGGCGTCCAGGCCCTGGGGGATGCCGAAGGAGTCCTCGGGCAGCGGCTCGCCGTCTTCTCCAAGAGGCGGTAGGAACTCATCCGCGTCGACATACGACGCGAGCTCGTTCACCCGCAAGACAAGGGCCGGCTCGCGAGCCTCCCGCTACGCAGCTGGCACGTCCCGCATCGTCGCTAGCCGGGCGAGGTCCACCCCCCGGTACCACGATGTGACAAACCGAAGCGCCATCTGCGCTCCGGCTCGGGCGGCCGAGGCTTTCTAGGCCTCGAGGTGGGAAACGGCGTGCTCAAGCCACAGCACCACGCGATGCGTCGGAGCTCCTCCGTGGCCCGGCCACAGCACGGCGATGACCTCCTTGCCTGCAGTCTTGAGCCGCTCCATGCTCCGCTCGAGATGGGTCATCCGCATCTCGATGCCGAGCCCGATCTCGTCCACATCCCATGGGGCGTGTTCATCAATGGAGCGGTCGTACTCCCGGAGGTGCTCCCGGTGCTCCTCAACAGCCTGCGCGGCGCGGCGATGGGTCTCCGGGAACCGCACTGAGGGGAAGAAGGGAAGAAGAAAAGAAAAACCAGATGAAGCGCAAAGAGGCGGCAAGCAGAAGGCAACCAATCGAAAAAAGAAAGAAACAAGCGCTTACCTTCGATCGCATCATCCACACTGATGGCGAAGTTGAGCGCCGCCGCCCGCTCGGCCGCCCGAGCCGCTTCCGAGGCGGCAAGAGAGCTCTTGTCCTCCTCGAGCGACTTCTCAAGGCGGGTCACCTCGCCTTGAAGGGCGACAATCCTCAAGGCGGCGGCAGCCGCCTCCTTGATGGCCGCCTCCCGGGCCGCCGCCTCCTTCGCCGCCTCGACCTTGAGCCGGTTGCGGGCCACCTCGCCGTCAACCAACAACGTGGCCAGCCGGCCCGTCTCCTGCGCGGCCGCCTGGACATCCCGCGCCAGCTGGTCCCGCTCGGCGGCGAGCCCGGTCTTTTCCACCCGAAGGGCGGCCAGCTCACCTATGTAACAAGGATAGCGTCAGTAAAACAGGCGTGAAGCCGTTGACCCCTGGGGGCTACACGCCTCCACCCACAAAACGCAACTCACCTTGCACATAGGCCAGCTCCTCCTCTAGACAGTAGAAGCCGCACTTGTTGCGGTCGTGGATGGCGACCGCCTCCGCGAAGAGCCTCTACTGAAGGGAGGCTCCCTCCTATCGCAAAAGGGGGAGAACATCAAAAACGCGCTCGAAGGAGATCCGACCCGGCTGCCCGTCAGCCGGTCAGCCGGCTCGCATCTCGGGGGCTACACCTAGTGGGTGCGCTTGCGTGCCCCCACTAAGAATACTAAGGACGGAAGGAGAAGCTTACCTCAGCACGCCAAAGGGAGGTGTCCGCTGCCTCCATGAACCGGGCCAGCTCCTGCCGGCACTAGTCCAGGACACTCCCCAGATCCCCAAGGGAGGGGACCAGGCCACCTGGCGGAGGCGTCGGTAGGGCCGGCACATTCGCCAGCGCCTCCCAGTCTCGGCTGACCTCCTGCATCGACCGCAGGATTCGTTGAGCGTGGCCGCCACTTCCGCCTGGGCTCGCCACGGCTCCAGCCTCTAGGGGCAGGTTGATAACGGCGAGAGACCGGGAGTCTCCTCCCGCCGGTCCCCCGCCGGGCACCATCGCCGCCTCACCTGTCGGCCACTCCGGCGCGTCGGTCGCACCGGAGGGCCGCTCCACCTCCACAACGACCGACTCCGGCATCGCCTCCGGAGCCGGTGGGATCACCTCCTCCCGGGCTGGCTCGGGGCCTGGCGGGGCCACCTCCAGCACTTCGTGCCGAGCCGCCTCGGGGGCCGGCCCCGTCACCGTCTCCCGTGTGGGCGGGGGCGGCGGCAGATCCATGGCCGCGTCTCACGGCTCGCTGGAGGGGGGTCTTGACAGGCGGGTGGACTCTGCCGCTGAGTCCGAGGCCCGTGGCGACTCAGTCGCCCCCCTGCGTTGTCGGCCGCTCGAAGTCTTGGAGCATGCGGCCCCTCCCCGCATTCTGGACTGGGAGGCTCGCAGCTCCGCGAGCCTCCTCTTCTCTTCCCTTAGGGTGGCCACGTGCTCGCGGGACAGCCGGCTAGCGGTGTCCGCATGCTCGTCAAGCCCCCCTCCTCTTGGAGCTTGATCGGGTCACTACGACATCCAAGCCCCGGTCATCGACCGGCTCGAAAGACGAAAACAAAAAAACAAGGGAAGGAGCGCAGAGGACTTACGCGACGATGAGGGGCAAGGCCCGCTTGGCGCGAGGCGGCGGCTTCTGCACGACCACCTTGACCCACTTTGGGTCGGGTGGTGGAGCCGCTGACCCCTCCTCGGCCGGCCTTTTTTCCCTAACGACCGGCTCGGTGGCCGGGCCTCGAGGTGGGCGCTCCTCGCTCCTCCGGTCCGGGCGCACTACAAGAGGAGGTCCATTGAGGATCATCAGCTCATCATCATCATCATCGTTGTCATCCGTCCAATCGCGGATGGAGGGACCAAGAGGGAACTCACCGGCTGCTCCGGACCCTCCGGCTCCGCTGGAAGCGCCGCCTCGCGGCCTCGCCGGCTCGTCGGCCTCCCCGGAGGAGTCCACCCCCTCTTTGGCGGGACCCCCCGTCAGGAAGTCCCGGGAGTCGGAGTCCGCCCGCTCCGCCTCGAAGATTTGCGGATGCGGGCCGTCCGGGGTGTTCCGTCGCACCAGCCGCTGCGGTCAGCACCCCGTCATAAGTTCTCCCGCCGGCTGCCGGCTGGGGATACTAAGGGAAAGGCAAACCTCAACAAGAAGACTTACCAGGGGGGCGGTTGATGCGGTCATGCGGCTCCATGCCAAACGACCATGAGGCAGGCTTCAGCTTGAACGTCGTGAGGGCGTTCACCAGCTTCGCCACCTGAGCCGGCGTCAGCTCCACGGTGGACTACTGGCAGGGGTCGTGCCGGTCCGACATGTCATAGATCCGGTGCGGCCTCATCTGCAGAGGCGACACCCAGCGCGATATGAAGGCCGCCACCAGATCGGAGGCGACCAGCCCCTCGGAGCTCTTCAGCTCCTCGAACCTGCCCAGCTCCTCCAGAGCAATGCCTCGCGGGGCCGATGTCGGCCAGTTCTTCTAGGACGACTGGTGATCCTCGAACAGCGGCAGCCCGATGTAGTCCGTCGTCGGGTCGATGTTCCGCACGTAGAAGAATGTGTGGTGCCACCCCTTGACGGGGTCAATCAAAGAAAGGGGAGGGAAGCGGGCGACGCCGCGGCAGCACACTACGGTGCCCCTGCATGCGTTGTTGATCAATGGCTTGAGATAAAAAAGCGCGTTGAAGAGGCCAAGAAAAGGAAGAACTCCCAGATACCCCTCGCACAACATCACGAAGGCATAGAGATACAAGATGGCATTGGGACCGAGATTGTGGGGTTGAAGATCAAGGGTCTCAAGGAAGAGGCGGAAGAAATTGCTCATCGAGAGCGCGAAGCCCCGAGAGAAGTGCCAGAGGAACACTACCCGTTCCCCTGACTGCGGCGTCGGCACCAGCTCACCGCCCGGCGCATGGGCGGCCACCCGCTCGGGTGGCGGTAGCATCCGCGCCTTGTGTAGCTCCCCGATATCGGCATCGGTGACGAAGGATCCTCCCTAGCTGCCGCCGCGTCCGTCAGCCATCTTAGCGGTGGGGCGGCATGCGGGCGCATGCGCGGGCTCGAGCGTGGCGACACAAGGAGAGGCAAGGTCGAGAAGCAAGGGGCAATGGCGAGAACGACTGCAAGGGGGCGAGTGGGGCGCATGTACCTCCCCCCTACCCTTCCCTCCTCTTTTATAGGGGAGGACACGACCGGGAACGTGGGATCGTCTGCGCCCATGTTCCCCGGAAATCCCACACGAGTGGGTCGCCACTGGCCGTAATGGCCGTATTGGGGCATAGAGGATCCGGCCCCGGCCCCAAGGCCTACCGGGCTACACCTGGGCCCTAACGGACTAGCCCTAGGCAACGTCTCGTCTCCCCGTGTGCGCGGGGCCCATCACATCATTACGCGCCGCGTGGCAAGTCGTGTGCCGGCGCGTGCCCCAGAGCGATGCGCCAGAATCCGAGGTGTCAGGTCCTGTAGCTGACCCGGCTGACCCTTCGCCTTCGGGACAGAGGCGGGCTAGGCCGGGCAGAAGTCGTCGGCATCCCACCGTCTAGCGGACGTGGGCCCCCGCCGGCTTCGGCGGCTACTAACAGGGCCCTTATCCCGGGGTAGGCCAAGGCAACGGGGTCCTCCCCACTCCACTTCGAAGAAAAACCAATCGGCCGGTTGGACGAGGCCGGCTGGGGACACGCCACACGAGCCATCTCCGGCTGGTGCTTTGCCCGGCCGGCCCGGCGACCGGGCGTGCTCCCGCCCGGCTGGCCAAGCAGCCGGCCGCCCACGAGCCGGGCAGCCCATTGACTTGGAGATGGACACGCCCTGTCCCGTCTTCCTGACCGCAGGTACGGCGGTGTGATATGACTGGTGGGGCGCGCGACCCTGTGGCCACAGTGGTTGCTGGCACGCCGTCCCACACGGCTACAGTCCATCCGTCCGGCCCGCTGACCTCAGTGAGCATGATCGGACAGGGAACAGTTCCAGCCCGCCCTCGCCACTCGAGTGCCTGCCCCGGCATGGCTACACTGCCGCCGGCCGTGCCGACGACCTTGGCCGGCTGGCGCTAGGCGACGCCTCCCCGGGCAACCCGTGCCAGGGCAGGTGGGGGAGGGCCAATCCGGGTGCCCGTCGGCGGATTGCAATAGGGATGGGACCGCTTGGCCGGCAGGCCCCGCCCACGACGAGACAATACAAGCCATGGGACCCCCTGGCCGGGCAGAGAGGCTGCCAGTCGGGCCCCTCCACCCTCGTACCTAAATCATATTGTAAGAGCCGGGGGGTGGCCTATAAAAAACCCCGAGCCCCCCGTGCAACGGGGAGGAGACCCTCGGTCGAGAACACACACATAGAGAGCAACTATACTCTTCCTAGTGGTAGAGGGAGACGAGTCGGCTGCTCCGTTCCTCCTCCGAACACAGCTCTAGGAGCACCTTTGTATACTTATCCATCCATCCAACGAATCCAAGCAGGACTAAGGGCATTACCTCCCATGGAGGGCCCCGAACCTAGGTACGTCGCGTGTCTCCACCTTCTCGTACCCAATCCCACACCCAAAGCCCATCGGCGTCCAATGGCCCCAACACCACCGATAAGCCACCCTATGGCATCTGCCGTGAGAAAACGACGACGGGTAGAGAAGATTCACATGCAAATAAACTATCATGGACATCTTTTGTGATTGTGAGCCCCCATTAAATATTATATGCCAAAATCGTTGGCGTTGGACAAGGAAGACAATGAAATGATTTATGCTAGTTCATATTCACATAGAAGTTATATTGTCATAGATCCTTTAACATGTGGTGCTTTCCCAATATCTTTGCTAGCCAAAAACTCCGCACTACGTAGAGATACTACTTGTGCATCCAAAAACCCCAAAACCCGAACTCATGTTTGAGAGTCCACCATACCTACCTATGGATTGAATAAGATCCTTCAAGTAAGTTGTCATCGGTGCATCAAGGCAATAAAAATTGCTTCTAAAAAGTGTTGTACCAATTAGTGTAAGAGAAAATTGAGCATTGCACTAACTTGTGATGGAAAAGTAATAAAAGTGATGGCCTGCATAATAAAGGTTGCTATCACAAGAGGCAATGCAAAGTGACGTTCTTTCGTGCTAAGGGACTTGGCATACAAACTAAAAAGCGCATGACAACCTCTGCTTCCCTCTGTGAAGGTCCTATCTTTTACTTATATATACTTACTTTTATGCAAGAGTCAAAGTATTCTTCCATATTCCTTTTTATTTTTCTCCTTTGGCAAGCATCATGTGGTGAGGAAATATCTAGGCACATATGACCAGTTGGATATGAGTGAGCATGAGTTATTATTGTTGACACCACCCTTGAGGTGAATATTTTGGGAGGCAAACTATAAGCCCCTATCTTTCTATGTGTCTAGTTGAAACTTTTTGTCCATGGGTATGCTGTGAGCGTTAGCAATCATAAAAGAGTAAATGATGGTTGGGTATGTGGACTTGCAAAAAGGCTCCTACATGAGACCCTTCCTGAAAATATGAATTGTAGTTGCAAGAGTTGACTGAGAACATAGTTTGTTGGTTTCCAATAAGGTTTATGCTTCATACTTCCACGTTGTCACTAGTAAAAAATAGACCTTTCGTCCAACGCATTAGTCCCGGTCTGGTTACGAGCCGGTACTAAAGAGGATATTAGTCCCGGTCTGTGCCGGCTCCAACGGCTAGGAGCAGGGCGACCTTTAGTACCGGCTTGTAAGGGACCTTTAGTACCGGTTTGTGTCACGAACCGGTACTAAAGGGGGCGTGGCAGGCTTTTGCAGACTTGGGCCCCGCGTGTTTCTTTAGTACTGGTTGGTGGCACGAGCCAATACTAAAGGTTTCCCTTTAGTAACGGTTAGTGACACCAACCGGTACTAAAGACTTCCTATATATATGCTTTGTCCTCACCCGATCGAAGGGGCTCTCATTTCTCTGTTTTCTCCCCTGTTCTTCTTCTTGCTCGAAGCTCATCCTCCATTTTGCCAAGGATTTGTCAAGATTTTAAGGCACCCCATCTATCCAAGTGTTCACAAAGGTTAGCAACTTTGCCCCTTCATCTCTCATTGCTAGATTAGCTTGTGGTATGCTCAAAGATATGTGATTTGTGGGTTTTAGCTAGGTTTTGGGGGAGTGATCATTATGTGGGAGTTTATTTGATTTATATGCAATCTAAGCTCAAATTAACTTGTTAGGTTGCATGTTTGTAGGTGTGGTTTATTTGGTGCCTTCCCATCCCCATCCTAACCACCGTCGATCGTCCGCACCGTCTCATCGCGGCACCGGCCACCTTGGTGAGCCTCTTGTTCTTCTTAAAACCTTTTTGTTAAAAAAATACTTGTATGATTTAGATAGTTGCGTGTATGATTTACTTACTTGTATTATTGTTAGTTATTCTATAGTGTCATGGTTATGGTATCCGCCCACGTCGGCCCTCGTCCAGTCTATGATTCAGATGTGGTATGTCGTTATCTTTTATAACTATTTCACACATCATCTAATGTCTATGACAATTAATTATGCCACCAAATTGACATAGATGTTTTATCTATAGGAAGTAGTTGAACCAGAAATTCCAACCGACTATGCAATTCTGCTTGAGAAGTTAACACAAGCTGAAAAAGAAATCGATCATTTGAAAGAAAAATTGAAAAGACCTAAAGATGAGAAGATGGGATTGGAGTTGCATGTTGCCGATATCGTCGATGATCACAAGAACAAGATGGATGGAATGCGCTTGAAGCTTAGAAAGATTACAAAATATGCCATTGATAAAGAGGCTTGGTATCATTATGCCGTTGGCTCAATTGTTACCTTAGTTGCGTTTATGATCGCATTTGTTGTTGCATTTACATGTTTTAGATAGTTGTATGTTGTTTTATGAGATGTATGTATGAACTATAAGTTTCTATTATTTGCAGTAATAATATTTGGTCACTACTAGCTCTACTTTGGTTGTAATGTGATGATGAAGTTGTATTAATTTGGTCACTTCGATGTTGTGTAGTGAACATGAGCCGGCAATGGATGTACGATGACTGACTAAGTAAAGGGTTCCTTAATGGCCTGCATGATTTTATTCGTGTGGCTGAGGCAAACAAGCAGAATGGTTCCATGTGTTGTCCATGTTGTGACTGTAAGAATGATAGGAATTACTCTACCTCAAAATCCCTTCACTACCACCTGTTGAAGTCCGGTTTCATGTCTGGCTATAGCTGTTGGACCAAGCACGGAGAAATAGGGGTTATCATGGAAGAAAATGAAGAAGAAGAGGATGATGACAACTGTCCTTTCGTCGATACAACAATGGGAGAAGCTGAAGAAGAGGCATCAATGGGGGAAGCTGAAGAAGAGGCATCAGATGAACCCGCTGATGATTTGGGTCGGGTCATTGCTGATGCAAAGAGAAACTACGAAAGTGACAAGGAGAGGTTGAAGTTGAAGCGCATGTTAGAGGATCAGAAGAAATTCTTGTATCCAAATTGTGAAGATGACCAGAAAAAGCTGGGTACCATGCTAGAATTGCTGCAATGGAAGGCGGAGAATGGTGTAACTGACAAGGGATTTCAAGAATTGATGATAATGATAAAGAAGATGCTTCCAAAGGATAACGAATTGCCTAAAAGTACGTACGAAGCAAAGAAGGTTGTCTGCCCTCTAGGCTTAGAGGTGCAGAAGATACATGCATGCCCTAATGACTGCATCCTCTACCGTGGTGAGGAGTACGAGAATTTGGATGCATGCCCAGTATGCGGTGCACTGCGCTATATGAGCCCCCGCGATGACCCTGGTGATCTGGAGGGCAAACGCCACAGGAACAGGGTTCCTGCCAAGGTGATGTGGTATTCTCCTATAATACCACGGTTGAAACGTTTGTTCCAAAACAAAGAGCATGCCAAGTTTTTGCGATGGCACAAAGAAGAACGTAAGAAAGACGGGATGTTGAGAGCACCCGCTGATGGGTCGCAGTGGAGAAAAATCGAGAGGGAGTTCGAGGACTGCCACGTGATTATGATGCAATTACTTCCGGTTGCACTTAGGGGGCTTCTATCGGAAAATGTTCGATTAGCCATTGTGAACCTATGCGCATTCCTCAATGCAATTTCTCAGACGGTAATCAATCTAGAAATCCTACCAAGGTTACAGAATGACCTGGTCCAATGTCTTGTCAGTTTCGAGTTGGTGTTCCCTCCATCCTTCTTCAATATTATGACGCACGTCCTAGTTCACCTAGTCGAAGAGATTAACATTCTGGGTCATGTATTTCTACACAATATGTTCCCCTTCAAGAGGATCGTGGGAGTCTTAAAGAAATATGTTCATAACCGTGCTAGGCCAGAAGGAAGCATCGCCAAGGGATATGGAATAGAGGAGGTTATTGAGTTTTGTGTTGACTTTGTTCCTGACATTAAGACGATTGGTCTTCCTGAATCACGGCATGAGGGGAGACTGGGTGGAAAAGGCACACTAGGAAAGAAAGAAGCAATAAATATGGATGGGCATTCTTTCACTCAAGCACACTACACGGTTCTACAAAATTCCACCTTGGTGACTCCATATATAGAGGAACACAAGGATATTGTACGGTCCAAGAACCCGGAGCAGTCTGACCCCTGGATTGAACGTAAACACATGGAGACTTTCGCCGGTTGGTTGCAAACAAAGCTCATCAATGACAACGATGTTCCAGATGAACTGTACTGGTTGGCCAAGACACCAAGTTCGACTGTAACGACTTTCAAAGGGTATGAGATAAATGGGAATACATTTTACACAATCTCCCAAGATAAAAAGAGCACCAACCAAAACAGTGATGTCCGCTATGATGCAACCAACTTTCAAGACACATATTATGGTTACATAGAGGAGATATGGGAACTTGACTATGGACCTGATCTTAAGGTCCCTTTGTTTCGGTGCAAATGGGTCAAATATACTGGAGGTGGGGTACAGGTAGACCCGTGGTATGGAATGACAATAGTGGATCTTAACAATCTTGGGTACACAGATGACTCATTCGTCCTAGCCAATGATGTGGCTCAGGTTTTCTATGTGAAGGACATGTCTAGCAAACCGAGGAGAAAAAAGATAAGGAAGAGAATACATCATACGAAGAGCCAAAGAACCACATGGTTCTTTTAGGGAAAAGAAACATTGTGGGAGTGGAGGACAAGACAGACATGTCAGAAGATTATGAAAAGTTTCATGAAATCCCTCCCTTCAGAGTGAGACTGACCCAAGCATCCTGTTAAATGATGAAGTTTCTCCATGGTTACGACGCAATCATAAGCAAGGGACAAACACACATAAAAAGTCTTACACCGCGACATCCCACTCTGGGATGTCACCGGCTTCACCGTCATCACTTTCTATGTGAAGGACATGCATGCATTTTCTAGAATGGTATCTTTGTAATAGTTTGTACACGAAGTGCATCCAGTTTTGCCATAACCCTCTAAACTCTTTAGAAGTTGCTATGTGGGTGAAATTATGATGTCATGCCAAGTTTCAACCTTTTCAAAGTTCGTTTGTACTGCTTTTCAATTTCAGGGTCATTTAGCTCAAAATAAATCATTAAATGCATGAAAAATATCAAATGAAGTCAAAAAGGGTTGAAAATTGATGATGTGCCTTTGAATGGTGCATATTTAACACACAAAAAGTATGGAGTTAAAAAAGTAATTAAAAATGAAATCCCTTTGTAATAGATGAGTTTTCGTTTGAAACCCTCATACTTCGAAAGAGATTGTCCAGTTTGTACACGAAGTGCATCCAGTTTTTGCCATAACCCTCTCAACTCTTTAGAAGTTGCTTTGTGGGTGAAATTATGATGTCATGCCAAGTTTCAACCTTTTTAGAGTTCATTTGTACTACTTTTCAAATTCAGGGTCATTTAGCTCAAAATAAATCATTAAATGCATGAAAAATATCAAATGAAGTCAGAAAGGGTTGAAAATTGATGATGTGCCTTTGAATGGTGCATATTGAACATACAAAAAGTATGGACTTCAAAAAAGTTATTAAAATTGAAATCCCTTTGTAATAGATGAAATTTCGTCCGAAACCCTCATACTTCGAAAGAGATTGTCCAGTTTGTACACGAAGTGCGTCCAGTTTTTGCCGTAACCCCATAAACTCTTTATAAGTTGCTATGTGGGTGAAATTATGATGTCATGCCAAGTTTCAACCTCTTCAGAGTTCATTTGTACTGCTTTTCAATTCCAGGGTCATTTAGCTCAAAATAAATCATTAAATGCATGAAAAATAACAAATGAAGTCAGAAAGGGTTGAAAATTGATGATGTGCCTTTCAATGGTGCATATTGAACACACAAAAAGTATGGAGTTAAAATAAGTTATTAAAACTAAAATCCCTTTGTAATAGATAAATTTTCGTCCGAAACCCTCATACTTCGAAAGAGATTGTCCAGTTTGTACACGAAGTGCATCCAGTTTTTGCCGTAACCCCTCTTAACTCTTTAGAAGTTGCTATGTGGGTGAAATTATGATGTCATGCCAAGTTTCAACCTTTCCAGAGTTCATTTGTACTGCTTTTCAATTTCAGGGTCATTTAGCTAAAAATAAATCATTAAATGCATAAAAAATATCAAATAAAGTCAGAAAGGGTTGAAAATTGATGATGTGCCTTTGAATGGTGCATATTGAACACACAAAAAGTATGGAGTTAAAAAAAGTTACTAAAATTGAAATCCCTTTGTAATAGATGAGTTTTCGTCCGAAACCCCCATACTTCGAAAGAGTTTGTCCAATTTGTACACGAAGTGCATCTAGTTTTTTCCGTAACCCTCTCAACTCTTTAGAAGTTGCTGTGTGGGTGAAATTATGATGTCATGCCAAGTTTCAGCCTTTTCAGAGTTCATTTGTACTGCTTTTCAATTTCAGGGTCATTTAGCTCAAAATAAATCATTAAATGCATGAAAAATATCAAATGAAGTCAGAAAGGGTTGAAAATTTATGATGTGCCTTTGAATGGTTCATATTGAACACACAAAAAGTATGGATTTAAAATAAGTTATTAAAAATGAAATCCCTTTGTAATAGATGAGTTTTCGTCCGAAAACCTCATACTTCGAAAGAGATTGTCCAGTTTGTACACGAAGTGCATCTAGTTTTTGTTGTAACCCTATCAACTATTTATAAGTTGCTATGTGGGTGAATTTATGATGTCATGCCAAGTTCAACCTTTTCAGAGTTCATTTGTACTGCTTTTCAAATTCAGGGTCATTTAGCTCAAAATAAATCATTAAATGCATGAAAAATATCAAATGAAGCCAGAAAGGGTTGAAAATTGATGATGTGCCTTTGAATGGTGCATATTTAACACACAAAAAGTATGGAGTTAAAAAGTTATTAAAATTGAAATCTCTTTGTAATAGATGAGTTTTCGTCCGAAATCCTCATACGTCGAAAGAGATTGTCCAGTTAGCACACGAAGTGCATCCAGTTTTTGTCGTAACCCTCTCAACTCTTTAGAAGTTGCTATGTGGGTGAAATTATGTTCTCATGCCAAGTTTCAACCTTTTCAGAGTTCATTTGTACTGCTTTTCAATTTTATGGTCATTTAGCTCAAAATAAATCATTAAATGCATGAAAATTTTCAAATGAAGTCAAAAAGGGTTGAAAATTGATGATGTGTCTTTGAATGGTGCATATTGAATACACAGAAAGTATGGAGTTAAAAAAAGTTATCAAAATTGAAATCCCTTTGTAGTAGATGAGTTTTCGTCCGAAACCCTCATACTTCGAAAGAGATTGTCCAGTTTGTACACGAAGTGCATCTAGTTTTTGCTGTAACCCTCTCAACTCTTTAGAAGTTGCTATGTGGGTGAAATTATGATGTCATGCCAAGTTCAACCTTTTCAAAATTCATTTGTACTGCTTTTCAAACTCGAGATATGACATTTCAAATGCCATTTAATCAAATTATCTTATACAACGGTTTAAGTTGTTCAAACATGCATGGAAATGCCATAAATAGATTCTTTATATTTTTCATATATTATTTATTTCCATTGGAGTCATAGATTTTTTCTATGATTTTCTAAAGTTTAGGGGTTTTCTGAAAATAATAATTAATAATGAATTAAAAAAACCTTTACTATCGGTGCGAGCCATGCACCGGTACTAAAGGTCCACCGCCCCGCGCATTTTTTGGGGAGGACCTTTAGTACCGGGGCGTAGCTCGCACCGGTACTGAAGGGTCTTTAGTACCGGTGCCAGCCACGCACCGGTACTAAAGGTCCTCTAGGTATAAATAGTGGAGGCCTGGTCCCGGGCCGAGCCACGCACAGGGAGAGGCAAGAGTTGCGCCGCCAGGCTGCCGAAATTCGCCGTCGCCGCCACTCGTCGCCTCGATGCCGCGTGCCGCCCCGAGCCCACTGCCCTGACGCCGCCCGCCGCCCCGAGCCCACCGCCTCGACCCCGCCGCCCCGCCGCCCGCCGCCATGACACCGCCCCGGCAGCCCCCACCCAACTCTGGCTCCGGTGAGTGCCCGGCCGCCCCCACCTTTTTTCCTGTTTTTCTGTTAATTTAGTTAGTTTCTTAGGTTATTAGGGTAGTTTAGTTAGTTAGTTAATTAGTCAATTAGTTAGTTTAGTTTAGTTAGTTAGTTAGTTAGTTAGGTTCTTAGGTTATTTTAGTTAGTTAGGTTAGTTAGTTAGTTAGTTAGTTTATCAGGTTAGTTTAGTTAGTTTAGTTAGTTTAGTTAGTTTAGTTAGTTAGGTTAGTTTAGTTAGTTAGTTAGTTAGGTTCTTAGGTGGGGCCGCCCCCCTAATCCACTAACAAGTGGGGCCGCCCCCCTAATCCACTAATTTTGCTAAGTGTTATTTAATTTGTTAGATGCTAAGTGTTAATTTTGCTAACTGTTATTTAATTTGTTTTCATAATTAAGTGGTTCTTCTCGATGTCGGCGATGCCGATCCCGCATCCTCGTCATCGAGTCGGTGGAGGAGGTCTGTTGCTTGAGCCGAGGGGCCCTGTCCAGGACTGGGCTCCGCCGGGCTGGTACTGGGAGGTGCTGCCTTCCGGGCGGCGCAGCTTGGTGAGAAGCTAGCCCGTTGTTGACCCGGAGGTTCTGTGGTGGCGGTCGCATGGGCCACGGACGATTCGGAGGCTTGAGTCCCCCGCGGAGGTGGTACAATACCATGTCAGCAAGGAGAACGAGCACGTCCATCGCTACATGGCAGCTTTGGAGGCCAGGTTCGACAATACCTGGCAGATTCTTCGGGGATCTCACTAGAGCTATGCTCCTGTGATGGTTCCTTCTCTTTGGATGTCCACCGCTCGCCCCGATATCCGTCGGGCGCTAGGGTTCTAGCTAGATCGATATATTAGCTACTATATATGTATTATTATGATGTATTAGCTAGATCGATGGATTAGCCGGTGTATTAACTATTATCCGAGATTATGATGAGATCTTTTCTAAGAACTACTATATATGTATTCGATGATGCATTATTAATTAACTATCAGTTATTTTGCTTCGTGAATGCATGCTAATTTGAATACTAATTTGTTTTATCTATATTATTATGGATTCATTATTAAGCTATAGACAATATCGGTAGAGCTCATGAAGAGGACATCTTCGACATGATACGCTCCTTCGAAAACCCAGCGGACCTTCTGGGTGAATCACATGATGATGACGGCTCACAATATCTGAACGATTACGGTGATGGATGTGAGGCTGAGGAAGAACAACTTATGTTCCAAAATCCGAAACAACTAACAATGTCCGGCGAGGTATATACATATTAGCCTCTCGTGATCATTACATGTGTACTAATTGATTTGTCTATATATATATATATATATATTAACAAATCTTTCTTCTTTTAATTATCAGCCCTCCGGATCGAGCCAATCTAGTAGAAAGGTACGAGGCGGTGCCAAACTATTGGATGACAACGTAAAGCTCAATCTTGATGCTTTCAAACATGATGGCGCACTGACTCACCCTGAAGCCAATGCCAAGACATTTGTGCGTCAATGCGGAGTGGTTGTTAGGGACGGTGTCCCGATCACAATGCAAGAATGGATTTTGCCAAACAAACCAAAACCAGGAGTGAATTATGTCGATAAAAGAATTAAAGATGTCCTTTGGCGAGATCTCATGGAGCATTTCATCCTACCAGATTCTCTCTCGGAGCGCCAAAGGGACAAAGTCAAGGAGTTTGCTCTCCATAAGATGGCCGCCGCGTTCCAGACTTGGAAGAAAAGATTATGGACCGAGTACAACGCTAGAGGCAAGAAGGCGCCCGAATTCAGAGGAATATACGAGAAGGTAAGGAATCACTGGGACGCATTTATCGAGTACAAGACATCGGAAGCTGCTATGGAGAAGTCGGCAAAGAATAAGATAAATGCGGAGAAAAAAAGTATCACCATAAACTAGGGACAGGTGGATACAAGTCAGCCATTCCTAAGTGGGATGCATTAGAGAATAAGATGCATGCTAAAGGGATCACTCCAGTAACCTTCCACTGGCCCCAGAGGTGCAAGAATTGGTTTTTTGCGCATGGGGGGAAGTTGGACCCAGCAACAGGGAAGATTATTGCACTGGCAAGTCTGAAGCATGCATCAGATGAGTTGATTGAAGCAATAAAAGCTGCCCAAGAAGGACGGTTTCACCCCGATAGAGAGAACGATGAGCTTACACGCGCCCTCGGGAATCCCGAACACGGAGTTCGAACACAAGGGGTGGGCGTTGTTCTGTGGTATGAGGGGTTTGCGGGCTGGAAGGACAGTTATAAAAGCCGTTCGAGAAAAAAAGAAGGTGGAAGCAGACCGACTTTCAAAGTTGGAACAGAAGTACGAGCAGCAGGAGCTGCAGATACAGGTACTGACCCAGCAAAGGGCAACTTGGCGGTAGGAGGCATCGGAACCCGTCCCATCTACACTGCCAAAAAGCAGCGTGGGTTCCACGAGGGCACCGTTGGGTCACACCCCCGTGGATGATATCGCCGAGAAGACATCTTGTGAGCTAATCCAGAAAATGAAGAACATACCCATGCGGGTCGCGACGGGCTATGCTTTACCAAATACACCTGATGTTCTCTGGCATTTCAATCCGGTTCCATCTGGGTATGCTCATGTCGCGGTGGACGTAATAGAGCCAGGATATGATGAACTAAAGCTTGATATCCCTGGAGGTGAGGGGGAGTCCACACTGGCAGAAGCCGGCCGTGGTCTCATTCTATGGAGTAAGGACTGCATCGTCTTTCCACACTCGGCGCTAAGGCCACCCGCTCCTCCGAGTATCGATGTCCAGCGCAAGGGATCCCAGCCAGAGGCATCACAGCGCCAGCAGTCCTCCCCACCTCGAGAGGCGTCCCACTTTGATAGGGATCCCAGCGCGAGTCCACCCAACCTCGGGACGGAGCATGACACAAGTCCATATCGTCGATATCGATCTCCGCCGCGTGAGCCAAGTCCACCCCGGCAGCGGTCCCGCCAGCAGGGCTCCCAAAAGAGGAAGGCCATCATCAGTCCTCTTCGAAAGAAAGCAAAGAAGAAACCCGAGCCTCCGGCCAAAAAGAAGCTGCCTTACGACCATGACACCAGAGGAAAACAAAATTGAAAGTGGCCGCCAAGTGAAAGCCTTTTTACGAAGAAGCCCTTGTCGCCAAAGGAGGTAATACCCAGGTAAGTCCAAGAGCACTTTAGGGAACACTTTATTAATCGACCCCCGACATATGTGGAGCGTATGCCGACAGACTATGAGCGACAGATTCAGAAGGCAAGTGAGCAGAGAAGTCGGCCCAGCCCAAGGAAGAAGTCGGGAAGTACGGCATCAACGACAGGTCATACTACTAGTGGGAAAATAGTTCCCCAGCTTGGAGAACAGTCCAAGCAATCGATCTCTCCGCTCAAGGTGAGTACCAATCCAAGCAAGCAATCGATCCAAGCAGTCGACGTTGCTGGCAACCCAATCGACCCCGAAGAAGTAGAGGCTGCAGGTCTCACTCTTGGCCAAATCCTTGGCACCGAGGAAATCCGCGGGTACGGTGCAGCTGAGTATGCAATGCAATATGCCGTCGGAAAACCACTTGTCACACCCGAGCAGTACAAGGAACTACCAACTGCGATGCGACGGTTGCATGATTGGTACCTGCGTGAAGCAAAGCGAGGGGAGACGGCGGTCATGGTGAAAGTAAGGAAAGAGCATTACGTCAATGGATGTGACATATGTCTTGAATTCTCAAAACTTTTCCAGTTATACCACATGGACTCTATCGACAAAACTCTCATCAGTTGCTATTGTCTGTAAGTGATTTATATCTTTCATAATTTAAGTCTCTAGCTCAGATATCGTTCATTGTCTTATCCTCACTATATATGTTCTTTTCTACGCTATTATGCAGATTGAAGATGTGGGAATTGAAACAAGAGGGAATCGATGACATTGGGTTCATCGACCCAAATACCATTCATGGTCATGTGGTAAAACACTATGCCAAGGACACAAAAGATATCTTGGAAAAATTTCTAGAGGCACTAATGAATACCAAATCTACTATAATATTTCCTTACAACATGGGATGAGTGTTTACTCTCTTGTATACTATAAATTCTATTTTTGCTTACTAGCTCGCTGTGAAGTGTAGTTGATGAGTTATATACATGTCTGCTTAATTATATAAACTTGTGAGTAGAGACCACTATATCCTCCTAAATATTATCCTCACAGATGGACTTGTTCAAGTGTACGACTCACTAGATACACTAAAACAATCATACGTG
Organism: Hordeum marinum; assembly: GCA_022496015.1. Taxonomy (NCBI): domain Eukaryota; kingdom Viridiplantae; phylum Streptophyta; class Magnoliopsida; order Poales; family Poaceae; genus Hordeum; species Hordeum marinum. The sequence goes on from CM039674.1 coordinate 150,948,858, forward strand.
GACTTGTATTTTATGATAGAACGATAATTTCAATCTTTATCGACCTTGCTTTCTTTCATTATTTCCTGATATCAAAAGTAATTATAATAACTCTTTCATTCTTTTTCTTTGCCGCGTAGTGTTTGAAAAAAGATGATAGAAAAAAATCATCACGGTCGTCAGTGGTAACCGAAGCTGAAGTGGAAAAAGATGCAGGTAATTAAGTAGTACTACTAGGTCCGCGCATCTCTTTAATTCTAGTTTTAATACCGTTATCATGCTTGATTATTAATTATCTTATTGAATTCTATTCTTTTGCAAAGTGCGCGAAGTAGCCACAGGGGACAAATTTATGTGGATACTTCCTCTGCGAGAACATTCGCATCCAGTCCGAATGTCGTATACGTCGCAGAAGAGCACGTGAAAGACAACTCGAGGTTTGGCAGATGATGTCGAAGCTCTCACCCGAGAAACGCTTTGTAGCACTTCAAGAGGAATTTGCGGGATTTCTTCTTTGACATGTCATTGATGTAAACGGAGAGCACTATTCCTTACCGCCGCCTCAATAATGCCAGCAAATCAGTAGTAGAAAACTGAGATTTCATCCGGAGCACTAGCTAGCTAGTCCCGGCCGAGTTTTGGGCCTTAATTTATAAGTCCAGAATATATATGGATGTGTAATTCCATTTGTATATATACTGTGTATGAGATATTGTATATTATATTACATATATATGCATCAACTTGTGTGATGTTTACAGTATGTAGCACCGTAAAATAAATTTGAAATGAATGGAAAACACAAAAAATAGAGAGGAAAATTAAAACCTAATGAAAAGTTAAAAAAACGGAACACTTAGTACCGGTTGGTATCACCAACCGGTACTAAAGGTCCTCCACCACCAGCCCACGCAGGCAGCCACGTGGTGGGCCTTTAGTATCGGTCCGTGGGCCAACCGGTACTAAAGGTCTGGATCTTTAGTCCCGACCCTTTAGTACCGGTCGGGGAACCGGTACTAAAGGCCCATCTCGACCGGGACTACAGACAGACATTCTACTAGTGTGTGATGAATTGTTACTTGCTCATAGGAAGTTATATGATGCTGCTATGAAATAAAAGTTTTATGAGAAAGTTTTTTGTTTGTTGCTGTTATAATAAGAGGCCATAGATGCGCACCAAATTAGCAAGGTCACAGGAGAAGTCATGTTGCAAGTACTCGTGTGAATTTGATATGTGTTTGATATTTTGATGATGCGTATGTTGTGATTCCCTTAGTGGTATCATGTGAACGTCGACTACATGACATTTCACCATCCTTGGGTCTAAAGGAATGCATTGTGGAGTAGTTATTAGATGATGGGTTGCGAGAGTGACATAAACTTAAACCCTAGTTTATGCGCTACTCCCTAAGGGGCTGATTTGGGTCCACATATTTAATGCTATGGTTAGACTTTGTCTTAATACTTTTCTTGTAGTTGCGGATGCTTGCGAGGGGGTTAATCATAAGTAGGTTGTTAGTTCAAGTAAGAACAACACCTTAGCACTGGTCCATCCACATATCAAATTATCGAAGTATCGAACACAAATCAAACCAACATGACGAAAGTGGCTAGATGAAATTTCCGTGTACCCTCAAGAACACTTTGCTCATCATAAGAGATACTCTTGGCCTGTCATTTGTCATAAAAGGATTGGGCTACCTTGCTGCACCTTACCTATTGTTACCGTTACTTGCTCGTTACAAATTGGCTTGTTATCAAACTACTTGCTACTTACAATTTCAGTGTCTGCAAAAATTACCTTGCTGAAAATCGTTTATCATATCCTCCTGCTCCTCGTTGGGTTCGATACTTACTTATTGAAAGGACTACGATTGATCCCCTATACTTGTAGGTCATCACATGTTTTCACAGACTAGATTTTACTCTGTATTTTTTGGGTACGGCTTTTCTCGTGACTTTTCAATGGTTTATGATATCATCATCCATGAACTTGTGTGGTTTATATCGTTGAACTGAATGGTAACCTTTTAGAAAAATGTTTTTGTGTTTCTTTTTCTTTTGAACTTGACATTTTTTTTATAACGATGTTTTGGACTTCTCTCATTTTACGACTTGAACTTTTACCATTTGAAGTTATGTTGGGGTTCTTTTTGGTTTGAGGTTTTTTTCCAAATTTATCTGGGACGTCTTTTGAACTTACAAATTTTTTAGTTGTGAACTTGTGTTTTTACAATAACGAAGCTGGCAAATAGTAGAAGAGTCACCCAACAAAGGGGCTAATTACATAGAGCAGTTGTAGTAATACAACAGTCAGATCGAAAGCTAGCAGCAATACACTGGTTACCAACACACATACACACGATCTGATAACAAATTTGCACACGACCTGACAAGCAACATAATACATGACCTGACAAAAAGAACACAATACACATGAACTGATAATAAACTTGCACAGGACCGGACAATCAGAACACACATGAACTGATAATGATAACAAATTTATAGGCGACCTAAAAACAAGAACATAGATAAACTGAAAACAAGAAACGGTGACGAGCTCGGCGGCGTACTACAACATGTAGGAGCGGCAACCAGTTGATCAGATCGTTAAGGCTGCCAACACGCAAGAGAGCAGGGTGATGGCAACGATGGAGGGAGGCTGCGTGTGGTGGTCATGGAAGCACCGCAGGGCTGAGCCACAACAGGCTGTGGCTGATGACGAACCGGCACAACACGACGAGTGGCGGAGAGGCATGGGACGGGTGGGCCGCGCACGACATGTCGTTTTAGCTGCGCCTGTTGGACTGATTTCCTTCTCCCATCTGGACGGATCAGTTACAAACTTGCTATTAGAACAGGAGGTAATACACCAGTGGTGCATTAACTTGTCATTAACGTTCATTTTGATGCATAAACTTGAAGAATATATTAAATTGATGCTAAAACTTGGTTTTCTGATGCATAACTTGCCATCAACGTTCACTTTGATGCATAAAATTGAAGAATATACCGAATTGGTGCGAAAACTTGGGTTTTTGGTTCAAATACGATGCAAATCTTGTTTTTGTAAGTCCGCGCTGCTGACTAGGATGCTAGCGTGTCCGCAGGACCCATTGCCAGCGACTGCGAGGGCGCACAGAGGCGTGTGGCTGCGTTGGTGGCTTAATATTTTCGAAAAAAAAACCTTCGTTCGATCGTTCGGAGCCTCCGCCTAGGGGTATCGTGACGATGCCATCGATCATTGCGGGGGTGGATGGCGGAGCCTCGTCGGCGAGTACCTGGCGATGCAGCCCCTCCATACGGTGAGAATTGTGTGGTCTCCTCTGCTCCTTTGTACCCTGCTTTCATTAGGGTTTTAGAAGAATTTGTGAAGGGACAAGCGCTGAAAGGGGTAGACCGGCAGTCAGATAGTGATAGTGGTTGCGTCTGTGACATGCAGTGCGTCGCAGGAAGTTGCAACCAGGCGATTGATGGCCTTGTCACATTTCAGAGATGGCCGGGGCAGCGCCATGGAGCAAGCTGCAGGGGCAGGTGGTGCTCATAAGGGACCTTTTTTGGCATCGATAGTGAGTTCTACCTTGACCTCGCGCACGCCGGCGACCGTGTCATCACTGCACCAATCTTCTCCTTTGCTCCTTCTGCAACGAGATCAATGCATTGGTCGTCGAACTCAACGCCGCCGCCGGCGGGTCGGCCGTGTCGGTGGCTTGATCAATGATGCAAGACCGCCGGTGGTAATGCATGGGTTAGAAAGACACCTCTTTTTTGGTAATTGTAATGGATAAAAGATGCAGATTAGATGACATACATAAGGAACTATTTGGCACACAAACGCAAACCACATTTGCCAGGTTCAAGGAACAAACTTTTAAACATGAGAAGAGTAGCATTAGTAATTACAAGGATGATTCAGTAGCGAAGTCTGTACGGTGTCTGTCCTGTGTCTGTCTTACTGCTAACATGCTTAACTGCATGTTAAGAGCGAGTTAACTGAATTTTGGACATTTTTTGACAGAAGTTAATCTAGTCACATGTATTTCTCTTTAATATTTGGTCAGTACCCATGTATGTGCGAGGGGATGACATATTGCATTTGCGTTGCGTGCGCATCAGCTTAACTATGACGTACACTCTGTGTGCATAGTGTAAGCTAGTCAATACTTGTTGCGTGGAAACCATCTATATGGTTTGGTCGTTTACTGCAAATGTTTTATGAAGTGAATTCTATGATGTTTAGATAATGTTCAGATCACTTATTTATCTCTATGTACTGATGCTCAAATTAATTGTTAACCAAACTTAAGAGCTTCAGAATTAACTAAATTTTGTTTTGATTAGTAAATTGTGTGTTGTAAACTGAAGTACGAGTGAACTAATTACTTTTTATTTACATTGCAGGTGTTTTTTATGGTCTTTTCTCAGATGAGATTCACCACAAAGGCTTTTTTTGTGGAACTGACAGCATGTTTTGGAGCAGCTGCTACAGAGCCAATTACAGACGGCATCAAAACATCATGGTTGTCAATTTAAAAGATAAATTAAGTGCGAAAAAATTGTTACTGTCTTGACATATACATTAATTATGAGCAAGTGTTCAGCAAACTGACCAGCAGCAAATGATGCAGTATCTCTAACCATCTGTTCTTGATCCTTTCGAAACTTTAAAACAAATACGAGACATTATTCCAGTCAATTCATAAATGGTTTACAACATAGAAATTGAAAATGACCACAAAAATATAAAATTACCGTCAATTAGTTTGCACCAGCCAAATTCTTGACATCCATTGCTTTCTTCCTTGTACGACAGTGGCAACATCAACAGTAGCAAGACAGAATGTACGTGATCCAAGCTTTGTATGGTGTTGTTGTTGACCTGCAAGAGCTATTTGTCGCCACGCCCTGCATCCAGTGTGTGTGCCATCACATCACGAACCCATCAGCCGCTCGTCCATGTTGCGTCCCTGGGTCGCTCGCCGGCCACGACGGAGGCCATGTTTCATGTACCCATGCTTAGCATTACCAAATCAAAACATCCCCGAATGACGTTGCCGTTCGTCCAGCCTCTTGCAACCCCCGGCCCACCCGCTCCTGACTCCGCACATTGGCTCGACTCCTCATCGGGCGGAGGAAGATGCCCTCGATGGCGAGGGGTCAAATACGGGTCACAGATCGGATGGGAGAGGTGGAAGGCGTCAAAAGAAGTCCACATCACCCCTGGGGTTTCGCAAACCGGTTAATGCACCCCTTCCCCAGCTATAAAACCGGTTAATGAACCCCTGAGATCTGTAATACCACACAAAGCACCCCTTGTCACGATTAGAGTGGTTTCTCCCGATGGTTTTGCTTGCGTGGCTCTGGATGGTTGCCAGGTCAGCTTTCGTGGGATGGGTCTCGAACTTAACTGCTCCTCCTGATTTTTGGGCCTCGTCTCCCTTGTTTCCTTTTGTCGAGGCGGCGGCAGGGCAGGAAGTTATGATCGTCACTTGACCGGAGGCGCCGCGACGACGAGCAGGTGAATCCCGAGCTCCCGATGAATCCAGGTGAGGCACTGGCTCGTCCTTGCCCAGACGCACGTCCTTCTCTGCGAGTACCTTGCATTGAAACTTGCACACCTGCAACGACCCTTTCTGAATTCAGATCATACGCTACCTAGCAAGTCATAGATAGATCAGTTTGGTCATTCGTACTAATGCAGCATAGTTGCACTGGACTAGTACTTCTTTAGTTAATGTGTATACGTGGTTATGGACAGTTTTTGTCAAATTATGAAGATCCGACTTGGACTCCTTTCAGGCCACAGCCATTTTTTAAGTTTTTAATTTTTGCTCCATAACCAATGTAGACCGGCATCTTAGTTTTCTTCTAATGGTACTTGTGTGATCTTAATTAAACAATTGGACGCCCGGCTACAGTACCCATTGATTCAGTTGCACCGCAATCAACAGGGTTCTTTCATACTTGCTGAAATTAACAATCAAGCAGGCTGATGACTGCTTGCATGGTATTCTTGCAGAAATGAAACCACTCGGAGAACATGGGGAGGGACAATGGGCAGAGCAGCAAGAGGAACAATGTGTAGAAGAGGAGCAGAATTCAGAGGAATGCAGAGGAGATGCAGAGGTGATGCATGAGGCAGCTGAACATGCACATGTGTTTCATCAGCCCCAGAAGTTGCCAGTTTTTAGGAAGATTGTGAAGGGAAGTAGCTCCATAGCAGGAAAATCAAAGTTGGATGAAGGAAAAGGAAACGAAGGAGGCGAAGATGTATCCACAAGCAGTGATAGTGACTATGAGGTTGAGTTAGAAGAAGACAATAGTTCTGCCAATGATGAAGAAGCAATTGAATTCAGAAAATATGCAAGGGAACTTAAGAACAAGGTTAGGAACAAGATGCTTGGAGAAGAGGATGAGAAAGGAATTGATGTGCCAAAGGATTTCCTTGTCCCAGAAGATTGCAAGCTTGATGATGGTGATGGTGATGTGACACCCTTGACAGTGCAGATGATTTATCTTATGATGAAGCAAGTGATGAGGATGACATGCTTAAGAGGAAGAAGACAAATCACAAAGTTTATGATAGCACTTCTGAAATTCCTTTATTCTCTGTTGGTATGGCCTTCCATGACAGTAGGGACTTCAAGAATGCATTGGTGACGTATGGACTGAAAACATATCGCCACTTGTTATTTCTAAAAGATGAGAAGAAGAGAGTAAGTGCAAAATGCAGTTGGCCTGGTTGTCCTTGGAGTATTTATGGATCCATTACCAGCAGGTCTGATTGGTTGCTAGTATGGAGATACAACAACGAGCACACATGCATTCCAAGAAGGGACAACAAGTTGGTAACGTGTGCTGTCATTGCAAAAAAGTACTTCAGGCAAATCAGGGATAACCCATCATGGAAGGCCGAGCACATTCAGCAAGCTGTTCTTCAGGATCTTGTGGCTGATGTGTCCATCTCCAAATGCAAAAGAGCAAAGAAACTTGTTATGGAGAGGATAATTGATCTGTCTGATGGTGAGTATGCTAGGGTTTGTGATTACCAGCTTGAGTTGCTTAGAAGCAACCCCGATAGCACTGTTGCAGTGACGTTAAATCCAGAAATTCTTCAGAGCAATGTGTTTGAAAGAATGTATATGTGTTTAGATGGTTGCAAGAAAGGATTTCTAGCAGGATGTAGAAGAGTCGTGGGGCTAGATGGATGCTTTTTGAAGGGTGCATTTAAGGGGCAGATGCTTTGTGCAATTGGAAGAGATGCCAATAACCAAATTTATCCAATAGCTTGGGCTATTGTAGAGGTTGAGAGCTATGATTCCTGGTATTGGTTCATTGGGTTTCTTCAAAAAGATCTCCAGATAAACAACAATGGTGAAGGATGGGTTTTCATCTCTGATCAACATTTTTTTTAATAATATTGTTGTTATGGACCTAGTACTATGTTAGGAAGGCATTGAGGGAGGTGGTGGTACCTAGTAGGGGTATGGTTGCCGATGTGAGATTGTTTGCTGATTTCATTTTTTTGCTTCTCCTATTCAGGGTCTCATTAGGGCAGTCAATGAGATTGTTCCCCAAGCAGAGCATAGGATGTGTGCAAGACACATTTATGCCAATTGGAGAAAAGAACATAGGGACAAGGTCTTCCAGAAAATGTTTTGGGCATGTGCCAACTCATCAAATATAAGCCAATTCAATTACAACAGGGCTAAGCTTGCACAAAATACAGAAGAAGGTGCCAGAGACATGATAAAAACTGCACCGGAGCATTGGTGCAGGGCCTACTTTAGGATTGGCTCTTTCTGTGACTGGGTTGAAAAAAACATGTGCGAGTCATTCAATAATGCCATAATGAGATCTAGGTTTTATCCTGTAGTAACTGCAATGGAAATAATTAGAAAGAAGGTCACAGTGAGGATCCAACAAAATAGAGCAAAGTCTGAGAAGTGGCATGGAACCATTTGTCCAAATATTTTCAAGAAATTGAAGGTCAACATTGAAAGATCTGCTAGGTGTCAAGTGTTGTGGAATGGAAAGGATGGGTTTGAAGTACAAGAAGGTGAGCACAGGAGATACACAGTCAATCTAGAAAATTGTACATGTTCGTGTAGATATTGGCAACTTTCTGGTTTACCCTGTAGTCATGCAGTTAGTGCAATCTAGACCTGCTCTAGAGATTTGGATCTCTACATTTCACCTTGCTACTCAATAGTTGAGTACAACAAAATTTATGATCATGTTCTTCAGCCTGTGAATGGACCAGAAGATTGGCCAATTTCTGAAAAGCCTCGACCTCTTCCACCAAAGAAAAGAACGAAGACTGGCAGGCTCCAGACAAAGCGAAGACAGGAAGAAGGAGATAAACCTAGGGATCCATAAAAAATGTCAAGAGCTGGCACTCAGGTCACATGTTCCAGTTGTGGAACTCAGGGTCACAACAAAAGAAAATGCACTAACAACAATACTGCTGGTAATAAAGAGCATGCCAACTTCACAAGAGCAGCTAGAAGGAGAAGGGCAAAGCAAGCAAGAACAGAGGTGCCCCCTTTATCTCTTCTTTTTCTTGCATTTTCCACCAGACATGTGCAAATGTGCTAACCTTTACTGTTTTTGAACACAGCAAGATTCTGGTCCATCAACACAGCAAAGTTCGGCTCCTGGTCCTTCAACAAAGCAAGCTCCTAGAGCGTCTAAGCCTCCAAATAGAAAGAAGGCCCCTGCTTATCAAAGCAGTCCTTCCACTGCACCTTTCTATGAGAGAGTACAAAACAGAAGGAAAGCACCGACGCAATCATCTCAACCTCCATCTGCAACATCTTCTTATCAACCAGCACATGGATCAACATCTCAGCCAATGCCAAACCAATCAAGATTACAGTGGTGGTTACATGGCAATAATTGAACTTATGGTTATTTAGTTACAGTGAAATAGAACTGAACTCTTGTTGCATGGTTGACTCTTATACATGCTCTGGTTCATGCAAAATTATGTAAAACTAGTACTGGTAGCACTTGTTCCCTATTATGTGACATCACTTGTTCCGTATTATGTGACACATGTACTGTTTTGTCGTGTAGGCATGACTGGTTCTTATGTGTTATGTGCCCTATTTATTCACAAAAATGTGTTATTTCGAAGTTAAGCTGAAACTGTACATATATTTGCGACAACAGAGTACTTTCAGTTAACAAAACTTTTCACTTATGATAGCAAGAAAACCTTGCATTCTGATTATATATATATATCTGTCATATGCAACAGATTACAGAGTCAGAAGTACATTCACTAAAAAAAATGCATTCTCTGAATTCTTTCTTCTCAATTACAGAGTCAGTAGCATGTCCCAAAAATCCTACTAGAATAGCTTATGAATGTGAAATTAACTTGGTGACTGACAAAGTTATATAAACTTGCCAGTGCTACTCCACAAGGATGTATCTTTCGATACTACATTCAGATGATATTATATTGCACATGAGAGCGTGAAAAATGACGGGGCTGCACTACAGAATATTTTGCCGATATCAGTATATGTGCAACCGCTGAGACTATTTTCTCCGGCCATATTCAGTTTGGAGCTCTGAAGTTGTCTTGCCTTTACTTAAAATTCAGTCTAATGCTAGACGTACTTTTGAAGGCACAGGGAGTGAAGCTGGTTAGACGCAGGTGACGCATCAAGTGTTTACTCTTTTTTCAGATTTATATGACATGGATTTTTCAGGTGGCGCATCAACAGCTGAGATTTTGCCGAAGTGTTTACTCCCTTTTTGAAGGCACAAGGCAAGCTTGCGCTGCGCCGTTGAGGCATGGCGAGGGTGGTCCTCGTTCAGGGAGTCGAGTGAGGAGGGGAACTAGGGAGGTCGGGCGGCCATGGCGACGAACAGAGCAGGAGATGAACTAGAGAATGGGGAGGTGGGGGTGGGGGACGAGCTTGAGCTGATGGCCATGGCCGAGAACAGGACAGGAGGATCAGAGTAACTAGGGATTGGGGATTGGACGAAACTACACACACTCGTATCGCTTCGCGCGTTCCAGGAAAGCTGACCTGGCAACCATCCAGAGCCACGCAAGCAAAACCATCGGGAGAAACCACTCTAATCGTGACAAGGGGTGCTTTGTGTCGTATTACAGATCTCAGGGGGTTCATTAATCGGTTTTATAGCTGGGGGTGCATTAACCGGTTTGCGAAGCCCCAGGGATGGCGTGGACTTCTTTCGGAAGGCGTCAGCTAACCTTAGCTCCAGGAAATCGTTGCCGCTGTCCAGTTCTACGGCTCGCTGCCGTCCTACTTCTACATTGCATGCCGTCGTTGTCGAAAGGGGAATGATGGTTAGGAATTTGGTGGGCCGAAGCGTTCTGTGTTGTTCTCCCCCGCCGGCTCAGGTGCTTAGGTGCAATAAACAGAAAAAACGAAAGGGGTTGTCGAAAATGTTAAACCACCAACACGGCCACACACCTCTATGCACCCTCGCAGTCGCTGGCAATGGGTCCCAAGGACACGCTGGCATCCTAGTCAGCAGCGCGAAAGTACGAAACAAGATTTGCATCGTATTTGAACGAGAAAGCCAAGTTTTAACACCAATTCGGTGTATCCTCTATTACTAAATAGCTATCTCTCACTACTGAATTTTCCTGCCATATATTGGCAAAAAAAAAAATCCTGCCATATGGTGAAGCCACATCATCCTTTTGTATTATTTTTTCTGAGAACTCCATCCCATGCGCAGGTGTCCTTCTCCCTCCCCGGCAGTGCCTCCTATCTTCTCCAATAACCATGATAGTGTTCTCATTTACTTTCCCACTTATTGATTTTCTTCCCCCTCTTCACCTTCTCAATTAAATTCCATTCCCCTACTATTACTGTATTGTTTTCCAGTCCCTCATGAAGGAGTAACCGATGCACTTGATTCCTCTTTAAGTAGTTAAGCTGCTCCGTTCTGTAGTCTCCACATCTACTTGATGCCGTCTCTGATCGATAAAGGCCAGGTTTTTCCTGATTAGTTCCATCCAAACCCCCCATCCACACCTTTGCTTCTCCATTGTAACTTGGCCTGTTGATTATTTTGCCCTTCCATCCTTGAGTATGTTCAAAGACTAGCCAATGTTCGTATTATGAGTCGGACATGTGTGTTTAGCATTTTTTTTCCTAGCTTAATCCATTAGCACGTCACTAGCTAGACTATATAAGCCGACCATTTTATTTTATATATGTTGGTCTCTCACTCTCTCTCTCTCTCTCTCTTAAAGAATGACTCTACATCTTACTGTATAATTTTGTTGGTTTGTTTTGCAGAAACTGGGGTATGTAGTGAAGATGTGAGTTTGATTGATTACTTTCTTGATTGGAAACCATTGCATTTCCTTGAGGATGATCTATCACTCCCTTTGAAGATGTACATGTATGTTTTTCAATGTCTATTTTTGCCTTCTTTTATCAGTTCAAGCAACAACTTCTCTTCCTTTCCGAACTTAAACTCATCGTAAGATGCAAAAATCAAACAGTTTTGCTGCATTTTTTTACAACTTTAGTGTTTGTTTGATTCTCTCTTTTCCAGGTTATGCAATGTTCTGAAGAGGGTTCTTTTCATACCCTTCCCTGGGAATATGACAGTTCATATTTAGTGATGCAGATGGGTAAGTTCTACATAGTTTACCTTGATATGAGAGGTGCACATCTACTATTATTATTAAGCACATAAATATGAGAAATCATAAGTGCAGGCTGAACTGATTATATTATAATCTCCAACTTAAAATTAGTACCCCCAGCTGTAGCTACATTATCTTATCCTTTAGAAAAGTATTCCAGAAAATCCTTCAGAAAAATATAGCGTATTCTTTTTTGCACTTGATAAAATACATGTCCGGAGGGAGTGCTCAGGTATGATTTGTCATTATGCATCAGATTTTATTATAATTCTTCCAATATCCCGCAACAACGTGCGGGACATCATCTAGTTCTTCAAGTTTATGCACGAAAGTAAACGTTGATGGCAAGTTAATGCACCGCTGGTGTAATTACCTCTAGAAACAACAAAGATACAAAATAATCATGTGCTCAAACTATAAGATATGATTTCATGTCCTTATCCATTATAAAGCCATACTTTCTACATTTGTAGAATTCTTGCTCTTAGTACTAGTCATTCTACTTAGTTATCCAAAACGATGAATGTTGCATCCATTTTTCTCAAGAAAATGTAACATATAAGTTTTATAGAAATAGAAATATGCACCAAAAATATACCCGAAATTCAAGTTTTACAGCATCGGAAGAAACAAATAATTTGATGCCAACCTGAGTGAGCACTGAAAGGTGCAAAAGAAGAGGCTTTTTTGAGACGTTGGCTTTGCTACATGTTTGCTCTACAAATTGATAAACCAATAGCAGTACAGATGCTCATTTCTCATGCTTAACCACAAGCACATGTTTGTTCTATAGGAAGATGGTAACACAAAGGATATTCGAGTTACGATCAGGAAGTAGATGTACTAAAAAGCATACAAAAGATGAACTTAAAAAAATTGAAGCTCGAGAGCCTCACGATGAACTGGACCATGATTGGAGTTACAAATGGTGGTGAAGCTTCACATCCTTCATCGTCAACGAGCTCCTGCCATGAGCTAAACTTACAAACTTTCAAATCACGAACTTCCTCTGCTTTTTTTCTTCTCTCGGAAATTTGTTTTTTTTTCTAAACGTCCAGCAAAAATAATGTAGAGATCCTCCAATTTTCACCTTTTTTTTGTAACTGCAACATCTAGTTTTGGCTGCATCCGAAAGAATAAAGAACTTGGTCATACTGTTGCATGTTTTTCATGAACGTTTCAGCTAGACCAGCAGGTTTATCTCTAGTCTTAGAAATGTACGTAAGTTTAACACAAACTTTCTACTTTTTCATGAACGTTTCAGCTAGACCAACAGGTTTATCTCAATGCCGGAGTAGAGAACAGCTACCCACACAAGAATTTGTAGCAACTGTGGTAGCATACGCACATAGGAGGAGGAAAGCAACGTGCGTGGGGGCGGCGAGTGGTTGTGACGGTGCGCCGTCCCTCTTGGTTATTTATTAATTAGATAAACCAAGCAAAAGTGTGGTGCTCATTCTGAAGCATAACCACAAGCACTTGTTTGTGTTATATGAAGGTGGAAACACAAAAGAAATCGGACTCACCATCGGAAGTAGTTGAATTGAAAAGCAAAAAGATGAACTTGGCATCTTGATTTTGCTGCAACCTGCAAAAATAGAAACAAATGTGAGAGATGAGGTCTTGTCAGGGAAATGAAATATTATTATCGCTATATGTGCGCTCTGACCTAGACTGTTGTGAAGCTCTTGGTGAAGATGGTGTACACCATTCTACTTGGACCGTGGTCAGCGCTCGACTTGGACGGCCACCAGCAACTATGGTGGACGACCTCGTGGCTGAGGGCGACGAAGGCGACCACAGGGAATGTAGGTGTTTGTGCTTGTTCTTGGCAGCGAACTCCAAACGAGGTGGAAAGCGAGCAAGGGAAGCAGGGCTCACAGGTGGCCTTCATCTCACCATTGATAGTATATGGAACCGCTTCTTGTGGATGCCGTCGATAGGACGCTGTTGAAGGAACCCAAGGCAGCCCAATCATGGACGAGCACTCGAGCAGCGGCCAACGGGAGGAGCTCGCTCGTGGACGGTGACGACTGGATTCGAGGAGCCCTGCTCGTGGAGGCCGAGGACGGGATCAGGGGGGCCTCATGGACGAGCATTAGCAACCGAGAGGAGCCCTGCTCGTGAACCCGAAGCAACATCGAAGCACTAGTCCAGGGGTTCTTCTACCAACTAATATAAAAAGATGCAATTAGAAAACACAGAAAGATGATACAACAAAATTCTGTGAATTAAATAATGCATACCCAAAATGGATGCTAGTAAATTGTCATTATTAGAAGTAGCATCAGCGGTTCTTTGAACTGATACAAAAAGGTGCAGGCGGCTTGAGTGCCATGAGCATGGTCGGGAAGAAGTGGCCCTGAACCGAGAACAACAAACACACACAAACTGACCAGAACACACAGTGCAACATGGGGTATCCGTCGAGAGCCAGATTGAGAGGCGACGGGCTGATGAGAACACACACGCGCGAACTGACGAAAACACATAGTGTTGCGGTTCGCTAAGTCTCAAGTATCAGTACACAGATCAGAGAGGAAGGAGGTCAGTAATTTCAAAGAGTGAACAACTGATTTTACTGAAGTCAACAACTGAATTTTCAAAGAGTAAACTACTGAAAAAAGCTAAAGAGGTGAACTGAAATGTTCTGAACCTCCAGGGAGCCTCTCGACGATCTGGGCACGGCCCAAGTGCCCAGATCAAACGTTGTCATTGGGTGTGTGTATTCCTGAACAAATACTCAATTGTTGTTGTGCATATCAAAAAATATTAAGTGTTACTCACGCCTAAATAGATAGAATGTGTATGTTTTGTTCTGTACACCAAGTTTATGTTATTCAGTACACCATGTGATGCAATTACAAAGTCTATTTCTCTCTAAAACAAGCAATATTCACGGACCTAATTTCCAGCATCATAAGGTACTTGACTTGAACTGACAGATTTACACGAGTAGATGTTGTACTAATTTCTAGCATCAGAGGGTACACCATGTGATAGCAGTGCAGCATTACTGAGCAGATCAATTGAGTTGGCTGGAGCATCAATACCAACTTGGACTTACCGGACCAAGGCCTCGACCCTGCTTGTACGCCAGCGCGCCCGTCCCCCGCTGGACCCATGGCAAGGCAGGGAGCTCAACAAGATGCGGCATCTGGGGCTCGGGTTGCAACCTGATGGGGGAGTCGGGGGTAGTGCACAGGGGCACTTTGGTGGCGGGCTTGCGAGGGCCTGAGGCGCGGCGCAGCTGGCCTGGTCGCTGCGGAGGTGACCGGCCTGCGGCGATAGTATTGGACTAACGTAGCGATCGTGGATCCCCCACCGGAACGAGGTAGAATCATGGCGCGGATCGTCGCCGGATGGGTGGTGCAGGGGTCGGCAGTGCCGGGGCTTGGAGGGCCTGGCTGGGGTCGCCGGGGCTGGATGGTTTCGGGGTCCAGGCGCCATTGCTGCGGGCATCACGGGGACGTGGCGACCGGATCTGGCGGTTGGCCGTTCCGGTGGGGGAAGAAGCCGGGGCGCGAGGAGGCTGGTGGCGGCGCATATCGGATTTCGACCTCGCAAAACTTTTAAAATTCGAACACAGGGGCATATATAAAGATTCACTGCAGCCTTCGCTACTCGATAAACACAACAAAAAAACTCGCACGATGGTGAGAAAAAAGATAAACAAAGACGTTGCGAAGTTTAATACCCTACTCCTACTTTGATGTATTGTCTTTCAGGGAGGTGGTGTAGATAAACTAATACAATGTTTTAAGGCTTCGTGAGGGCTCCCTTCGAGGTGTTCGTGGTAAGGATGGCACCCGCATGGTATGGGTACGGGTGGAGCCTCCCCATACCCTTATCCGTCCCGTTCGAGCTTACCCATCACCCATACTCATACTCGTCAACGGGTACAATGTTTACTCATACCTGTTACCCGACAGGGTAGACAGGTACCCGCGGGTAAAATTACTCATATTTGCAAAGCATTAATTTGAACAACTTACAGTCATAAACTACATCATATAATATTATTTACAAAAATAGATTATAAAAACAACATATACTTATAAAGAACATCATATAGTCATAAATAACAACACATAGACATCCTTTTTCAGTTCACAAATTTTTCACATGGTGTAGATTGTAGAGATAATTTTTAGTTTATATAGATTTTATAAGGGTACATAGATATGTGGGTATGGGTTATATGATCTCATACCCGTACCCTCTCTACCCGATGGGTTTCAGATTTTTCTATTTATATACCCATGGGTAAAAAGAATTCTCACACCCTTACCCTAATAGGATATTTATCCGCGGGGTACGTGGGTAATGGGTATCCATTGCCATCCCTAGTTCATGACCCTCTGCGACTTGGTGGTGGACAAGTGGTGGAATGGAATCGGATCCCCCTCTACGGTGCAACCTATCCTCTCTATATATAGCGGTGGAGCGGGTCCTCTTCCCTTATCGCAATGACGGGAAGGGATCCCACAACGGCCAATTTTGAAGGGGGACAGGAGTACATGCTCGCTCTGCCCAAAGACGGTCTTCGCCTGCAAAGTAACTGTCGATGGCGCAGGGATGGGCTCAACGATGACATCCGCCCTGCGGGGCGGGTGGTTGCGGTCTTGTTGCACCGGAATGGAAACCTTTGAGGGTGCTTTGGGGAACCCGCACACGCCCCTGCTTCCTTTGCACCAAAGGGGAAACTGTGTTGCCTGGCACGCTGGCGCCCACCTGTCCTTCATTGCATCACCCTTGGCTCCCGAGGCCGGGACTTGCATAGAGATCTTCGCCGCTCCGAAATAGGCCCCTCCCTTGTCCGTCCTGACGCTGCTCCTCCTCGCGAGCCTAGGGGGCTCACGAGGGCCTTGTCTTGAGTGAGGTCGCGCCTAGCCGCGTTTGGTCGATGAAGTAGGCCATGTCCTGGGCCGCAGGCAAGCAGGTTTGGGTACCCCCGTTCCCAAAACGCCGACAGTAGCCCCCGGACCCAAGGCGCGCTCAAGCTGGCTTCGAGGTGAAGCCTCGAGGACGGCCCGAAGTGTCGCGGGTCCCAAACGCCTGCAGGCCAGACCCGATAGTGGCGTCCCCGCTCCCCGAGAGCGTCCGACACCATTCCTAGTCAAATTGACATGACGCCCAGGTGCAGCTCATCCACCATTGCTTCCCATTGAATGTTGTTGCTGCTTTGGGCGACGCGGATGTGACCCTTCAGGTGGCAGGAGAGGCGTGATGACCCATAAGTATAGGGGATCTACCGTAGTCCTTTCGATAAGTAAGAATGTCGAACCCAACGAGGAGCAGAAGGAAATGACAAGCGGTTCTCAGTAAGGTATTCTTTGCAAGCACTTAAATTATCGGTAACAGATAGTTTTGTGATAAGATAATTCATAACGGGGAGCAAGTAACAATTGTAACAAAGGTGCAGCAAGGTGGCCTAATCCTTTTTATAGCAAAGGACAAGCCTGGACAAATTCTTATATAAAGCAAGGCGCTTCCGAGGACACATGGGAATTTATGTCAAGTTAGTTCTCATCATGCTCATTTGATTCGCGTTCGCTACTTTGATAATTTGATATGTGGGTTGATCGGTGCTTGGGTATTGTCCTTACTTGGACAAGCCTCCCACTTATGATTAACCCCTCCCGTAAGAATCCGCAACTACGAAAGAAGAATTAAGATAAACCTAACCATGGCATGAAACATGTGGATCCAAATCAGCCCCTTACGAAGCAACACATAAACTAGGGTTTAAGCTTCTGTCACTCTAGCAACCCATCATCTACTTATTACTTCCTAGTGCCTTCCTCTAGGCCCAAACAATGGTGAAGTGTTATGTAGTCGACGTTCACATAACACCACTAGAGGAGAGACAACATACATCTCATCAAAATATCGAACGAATACCAAATTCACATGATTACTTATAACAAGACTCATCCCATGTCCTCAGGAACAAACGTAACTACTCACAAAACATATTCATGTTCATAATCAGAGGAGTATTAATGCTGATCAAGGATCTGAACATATGATCCTCCACCAAGTAAACCAACTAGCATCAACTACAAGGAGTAATCAACACTACTAGCAACCCACAGGTACCAATCTGAGGTTTTGAGACAAAGATTGGATACAAGAGATGAACTAGGGTTTGGAGAGGAGATGGTGCTGATGAAGATGTTGCTAGAGATTGACCCCCTCTCGATGAGAGGATCGTTGGTGGTGACGATGGCTTCGATTTCCCCCTCCCAGAGGGAAGTTTCACCGGTAGGATCGCCCTGCCGGAGCTCTAGATTGGTTCTGCCCAAGTTTCGCCTCGAGACGACGGCGCTTCGTCCCGAAAGGTCTCTTATGATTTTTCCCTCAACGAATGCCTCCATATAGCAGAAGATGGGCACCGGAGGGCTGCCAGGTGGGCCACAAGCTCGCTAGCCGCGGCCAGGGGGCCACGGCGAGCAGGCTTGTGGCTCCCTGGTAGGCCTCTTGATGTATTTATTTTGCCCAGTATTTTTATATATTTCAAAATAATTCTCCGTAGATTTTTAGGAATTTTGGAGTTGCGCAACATAGGTATCTCATATTTGCTCCTTTTCTAGTCCAGAATTCCAACTGCCAGCATTCTCCCTCTTCATGTAGACCTTGTAAAATAAGAGAGAAAAGGCATAAGTATTGTATAAAAATGTGTAATAACAGCCCATAATGCAATAAATATTGTTGGAAATATGCCCTAGAGGCAATAATAAATTAGTTATTATCATATTTCCTTGTTCATGATAATCGTTTATTATCCATGCTATAATTGTATTGATCGGAGACTTAGATGCATATGTGGATACATAGACAAAACCATGTCCCTAGTATGCCTCTAATAGACTAGCTCGTTGATCAAAGATGGTTAAGGTTTCCTAGCCATTGACATGAGATGTCATTTGATAACGGGATCACATCATTAGGAGAATGGTGGGATGGACAAGACCCAAACTACAAACGTAGCATATGATCGTGTCAGTTTAATGCTACTGTTTTCTGCATGTCAAGTATCTGTTCCTATGACCATGAGATCATGCAACTCACTGACACCGGAGGAGTGCCTTGTGTGTATCAAACGTCGCAACGTAACTGAGTGACTATAAAGGTACTCTACAGGTATCTCCGAGGGTGTCTGTTGGGTTGGCATGGATGAAGACTGGGATTTGTTACTCCGTGTGACAGAGAGGTATCTCAGGGCCCACTCGGTAATACAACATCACAACAAGCCTTGCAAGCAATGTGACTAAGTGTTAGTCATGGGATCTTGTATTACGGAACGAGTAAAGAGACTTGTCGGTAACGAGGTTGAACTAGGTATGGAGATACCGACGACCGAATCTCGGGCAAGTAAACATACCGAAGAACAAAGGGAACATCATACGGGATTAACTGAATCCTTGACATAGAGATTCGACTTATAAAGATCTTCGTAAAATAGGTAGGAACCAATATGGGCATCCAGGTCCCGCTATTGGTTATTGATCGTAGAGGTGTCTCGGTCATGTCTACATAGTTCTCGAACCCGCAGGGTCTGCACACTTAAGGTTCGGTGACGTTTCGATAGTATAGAGTTATGTATGGTGGTGACCGAAGGTTGTTTGGAGTCCCGGATGAGATTCCGAACGTCACAAGGAGCTCCGGAATGGTCCGGAGGTAAAGATTGATATATAGGAAGTCCCATTTTGGTCGCCGGAAAAGTTTCGGGCTAATCGGTAATGTACCGGGAGTGCCGGTAGTGTACCGGGAGACCACCGGGAGGGGTATTTCGACCCAAGAGGCTTCATGGGCTGTGGGAGAGTAAATACCAGCCTTTTGTGGTCTGGTGGAAGTCCCACACAAGGCCCATGCGGCTGGGAGAAAAATACCAAAGGGAAAAAGGTGGAAAAAGGCCAAAAAAGGAGGAATCCTAGTCCTACTAGGATTGGAGGAGGAGGTGTCCTCTCCTCCCCACTTTGGCCGATCCAAGGGCTGGATTTTTGGCATCCAAGCCTCCTCCTACTCTCCTCCTATATATACTAGAGGAATTTAGGGTTTTTGCACAGAATTTTTAGCCACGTGCTAACTGTTCCTCTAGTGCATAGTTTCTCCTCTAGATCGGTTTTCTGCAGTGCTTAGGCAAAGCCCTGCCGGAATAGCTCCACCACCATCGCCGCAGCGCCATCACGCTGCCGGAGAAATCTTCTACCTCTCCGCTCCCTCTTGCTAGATCAAGAAGGCGGAGATCGTCATCAAGCTGTACGTGTGCTGAACGCGGAGGTGTCGTCCGTTCGGCGCTAGATCGGAAGGCCCGTGATCAAGATTGCGAGACAGATCATGACGAGATCGCGGGACGGAACGTGATGAGATTACGGGACGGATCGTGATGAGTTCGCAGGACGGATCGTGATTGGATCGCGGGACAGATCGTGATGAGATCGCAGGACGCTCGGCGATTTGGATCGCGAAGACGTTCGACTACACCAACCGCGTTTCTTAACGCTTCCCGCTTAGCGATCTACAAGGGTATGTAGATCCACTCTCCCTCTCATAGATGCTCATTACCATGGATAGATCTTGCGTGTGCGTAGGAAATTTTTTGTTTCCCATGCAACGTTCCCCAACAGTGGTATCAGAGCTAGGTCTATGTGTAAATGAGATCTCGAGTATAACACAAAGAGTTTGTGGGCGTCAATGCTTAGATTGCTTCCTCCCATGGTCGTGTTTTGGTTCAGCGGTATTGTGAGATGAAGTGGCTCGGACCTACGCTTACGAGAGACCGGTTCCCTCAAACACAACTTGTTGCATAGATGGCTTGCGGGTGCCAGTTTCTCTCACTTTAGTTGGATCGGATTCGACAAAGGCGGTCCTTGAGAAGGTTGAAAAGCAACTAGTGTATCACCGTTGGGGTTTATGCGTAGGTGAGAATTTTTCTTTCTAGATACCCGTAGCAGCCACATAAAACATGCAACAACAATTAGAGGACGTCTAACTAGTTTTTGCAGGGTATGTTGTGATGTGATATGGCCAATTACATGATGTGATATATGTGATGTATGAGATGATCATGTGTTGTATAGAATATCACGACTTGCATGTCGATGAGTATGGCAACCGGCAGGAGCCATAGGGTTGTCTTTAATTACTGTATGACCTGCGTGTCAATCATTAAGCGCAATGTAATGCTTTACTTTATCGCTAAACGGTAGCAATAGTAGTAGAAGCATGATGGGCATGACAACCCCGATGGCGACACGTTGATGGAGACCAAGATGATGGAGATCATGGTGTCATGCCGGTGACGATAGAGATCATGCTGGTGCTTTCATGATGGAGATCAAAAGCACAAGTTCATGGCCATATCATGTCACTTATGATTTGCATGTGATGTTAATCCTTTTATGCACCTTGTTTTACTTAGGATGACGGTAGCATTATAAGGTGATCCCTCACTTAATTTCAAGATAAATTGTGTTCTCCCCGAGTGTGCACTGTTGCGAAAGTTCTTCGTGTCGATACACCACGTGATGATCGGGTGTGATAGACTCTACGTTCACATACAACGGGTGCAAGCCAGTGTTGCACATGCAGAACACTCGGCTTAAACTTGACGAGCCTAGCATGTACATACATGGCCTCGGAACACAAGAGACCGAAAGGTCGAACATGAGTCATATAGTAGATATGATCAACATGATGATGTTCACCATTGAAACCACCTCAACTCACGTGATGATCGGACTTGAGTTGGTGAATTTGGATCATGTATCACTCGAATGACTGGAGGGATGTCAATTTGAGTGGGAATTCTTAAGTAATATGATTAATTGAACTCATTATCATGAACATAGTCAATAGTGTCTGTGCAAATTATGTTGTAGATCACTTGCTCGCGCTGTAGCTCCCTTGAATTTTTATATGTTCCTAGAGAAATAGAGTTGAGAGATGTTGGTAGCAATATTGCGAACTGGGTCCATGATCTGAGGATTGTCCTCATTGCTGCACGGAAGGCTTATGTCCTTAATGCACCGCTCGGTGCGCCAATCCCTCTAGCGTGGTTTGTAGATGTTGTGAACATCTGACAGGCACGTTCTGATGACTACTTGATAGATTAGTGCGTCATGCATTACGGCTTAGAATTGAGGCTCCGAAACGTTTTGAACATCACAGAACATATGAGATGTTCTAAGAGCTGAAATTAGGATCTCAGGCTCATGCCCATGTTGTGAGATATGAGATCTCCAACAAGATTCTTTGCCTGCAAGATGAAGAATAGCTCAATCGTTGAGCATGTGCTCAGATTGTCTGGGTGATACAATCGCTTGAATCGAGTGGGAGTTGATCTTCCAGATAAGATAGCGATTGATATAGTTCTCCAAGTCACTGTCACTAAGCTACTAGAACTTGGTGATGAACTATAAAACGCCAGGGATAGAAATAATGATCCCTGAGCTGTTCGCGATGTTTGACACCACAAAGGTAGATATCAAGAAGGAGCGTCAAGTGTTGATGGTTAGTCAAACCACTAGTTTCGAGAAGGGCAAGAGCAAGGAGGGAAACTTCATGGATAGTAAGTCAGTTGCTGCTCCAGTGAAGCAACCCAAAGTTGAACTCAAACCCGAGACTAAGTGCTTCGATTATGAGGAGAGCGGTCGCTGAAGCGGAACAACCCTAGATACTTGGTAGATAAGAAGGCTGGCAGCGTCAACAGAAGTATATTTGATATACGTGTTATTGATGTGTACCTTGCTAGTACTCCTAGTAGCACCTGGGTATTGGATACCGGTTCGGTTGCTAAATGTTAGTAACTTGAAATAAAAGCTACGGAATAAACGGAGAACTAGCTAAGGGTGAGGTGAAGATGTGTGTTGGAAGTGTTTCCAAGGTTGATGTGACCGACATCGCACGCTCTCTCTACCTTCGGGATTAGTAACAAACCTAAATAAGTGTTATTTGGTGTTTTGCGTTGAGCATGAACGTGATTAGATCGTGTTTATTGCAACAAGGTTATTCATTTAAGTTAGAGAATAATGGTTATTCTGTTTACATGAATAATACCTTCAATGGTCATGCACCCAGTGAGAATGGTTTGTTGAATCTTGATCGTAGTAATACACATGTTCATAACATTGATGCCAAAAGATGCAAAGTTAATAATGATAGTACCACATACTTGTGGCACTGTCGCTAAATGTCATATTGGTATAAAATGCATGAAGAAACTCCATGCTGATGGATCTTTGGACTCTTTCGATTTCGAATCAGTTGAGACATGCGGACCATGCCTCTTGGTCAAAGATGACTAAGGACCCCGTTTTCTGGTTTGACGGAGCGGGCAAGTGATTTATTGGAAATGATACATGTTGATGTATGCAATCCAATGAGTCTTGTAGCGTGCAGTGGATATCGTTATTTTCTTACCTTCACTGATGATTTGGGTAGATATAGTGTATGTTTACTTAATGAAACACAAGCCTGAATCGTTTGAAAAGTTCAAGCAAATTCAGAGTGAAGTTTAAGATCATCGTGACAAGAAGATAAAAATATCTGCGATATGATCGTGGAGGTGAATATCTAAGTTACGAGTTTGGCATACAACTTTAGACAATGTGAAAGTTGTTTCACAACACACGCCACCTGGAACACCATAGTGTGATGGTATGTCTGAACATCATAGTCATGCTCTATTGGATATGGTGCATGTTATGATGTCTCTTATCATTTTGCTACTATAATTTTGGGGTTGTGCATTAGAGACAACTACATTCACTTTAAATAGGGCACCATCTAAACCCGTTGAGATGACACCGTGTGAATTATGGTTTGATAGAAACCTAAGATGTCATTTCTTAATGTTTGGGGCTGTGACGCTTGTGTGGAAAATGTTTTCACCTAATGAGCTCGAACCCAAAGCGAACAAATGCATCTTCATAGAATACCCTAAGAATAGTTGGTTGAACCTTCTATCTCAGATCCAAGCATAAAGTGTTTGTTACTAAAACGGTTCCTTTCCCGAGAAAAAGTTTCTCTCAAAAGAATTGAGTGGGAGGAAGATAGAACTTGATGAGGTTGTTGAACCTTTGTTTCAACCAGAGAGTAGCGCAACGCAGAAAGATGTTTTTGTGGAACCTACGTTAGTTGAAGAGGAAGTAAATGATGATCATGATCATGAAGCTTCGGATCAAGTTATTATTGAACCTCGTAGGTCAACAAGGATGTGTACTACTCCTGAGCGGTATGACAACCCTGTCTTGGAGGTCATGTTGTTGGACAACAATGAACCTACGAGCTGTGGAGAAGCAATGATGGGCCTGGATTCCGACAAATGGTTAGAGGCCATGAAATCCGAGAAAGGATCCATATATGAAAACCAAGTATAGACTTTGGTAGACTTGCTCGTTGGACGGCAGGTCGTTGAGTACAAATGGATCTTTAAAATGAAGACAGACGCTGATGGTGAATGTCACCATTTATAAAGCTCGACTTGTCGCAAAGAAGTTTCCGACAAGTTCAAGGAGTTGACTGCGATGAGACTTTCTCTCATAGCGATGCTAAAGTCTGTTAGAATTATGTTAGCAGTTGCTGCATTTTTCAATTATGAAATCTGGCAGATGGATGCCAAAACATCGTTTCCTTTCTTGAGGAAAGGTTGTATGTGATACAACCAGAAGGTTTTGTCAGTCTTAAGGATGCTAAAAGGTGTGCAAGCTTCAGTGATCCTTCTATGAACCGAAGCAAGCATTTTGGAGTTGGAATATACACTTTGATGAGGTGATTAAAGTTTTTTGAGTCTATACAAAGTTTACGAGAAACTTGTATTTACAATAAAGTGAGTGGGAGCACTGTGGAGTTTCTGATAAGCATATGTGGTTGACATATTGTTGATCGGAAATGATATATAATTTCTGGAAAGCATAAAGGGTTGTTTGAAAAGATTTTTTCAAAGGAAGACCTGGATAAAGCTACCTAATTGTTGAGCATCAAGATCTACAGAGATAGATCAAGATACTTGATGAGACTTTCAATGAGTACATACCTTGACAAGATTTTGAAAGAGTTCAAAATGGATTAGTCAGAGAAAGAGTTCTCGCCTGATTTGTAAGGTATAAAGTTGAGTAAGACTCAATGCCCAGTGATGGCAGAAGATAGAGAACAGATGAGTGTCATCCCCTATGCTTTAGCCATAGGCTCTATCATGTATGCAATGCTGTGCACAAGACCCGATGTCAGCCTTGCCATAAGTACGGCCGGAAGGTTTCAAAGTGATCCTGGAATGGAGCACTGGACAGCGGTCAAGATTATCCTTAGTAACTAAAATACTAAGGAGATGTTTCTCGATTATGGAGGTGATAAAGAGTTCGTCGTAAAGAGTCACGTCGATGCAAGCTTTAACACCACCCCGGATGACTCGTAGTAGCAATCTGGATACGTATAGTGGAGCAGCCATTTGGAATAGTACCAAGTGGAGTGTGGTAGCAGTGTTTACGGTTTGACATAGAAATATGCAAAGTACACACAGATCTGAATGTCGCAGACCCGTTGACTATAAGAACTCTCTCACATGCAAAGCATGATCGAGCCCCAGAACTCATTGGGTGTTAGATTCATAACAATGCAAATCACATGGTGATGTGAACTAGATTATTGACTCTAGTGCAAGTGGGAGACTGTTGGAAATATTCCCTAGAGGCAATAATACATTAGTTATTATCATATTTCCTTGTTCATGATAATCGTTTATTATCCATGCTATAATTGTATAGATCGGAGACTTAGATGCATGTGTGGATACATAGAAAAAACCATGTCCCTAGTATGCCTCTAATAGACTAGCTCGTTGATCAAAGATGGTTAAGGTTTCCTAGCCATTAACATGAGATGTCATTTGATAATGGGATCACATCATTAGGAGAATGGTGGGATGGACAAGACCCAAACTACAAACGTAACATATGATCGTGTCAGTTTAATGCTACTGTTTTCTGCATGTCAAGTATCTGTTCCTATGACCATGAGATCATGCAAATCACTGACACCAGATGAGTGCCTTGTGTGTATCAAACGTCGCAACATAACTGAGTGACTATAAAGGTAATCTACAGGTATCTCTGAGGGTGTCTGTTGGGTTGGCATGGATTAAGACTGGGATTTGTTACTCCGTGTGACAGAGAGGTATCTCAGGGCCCACTCGGTAATACAACATCACAACAAGCCTTTCAAGCAATGTGACTAAGTGTTAGTCATGGGATCTTGTATTATGGAACGAGTAAAGAGACTTGCCGGTAACGAGGTTGAACTAGGTATGGAGATACCGACGATTGAATCTCGGGCAAGTAAACATACCGAAGAACAAAGGGAACATCATACGGGATTAACTGAATCCTTGACATAGAGGTTCGACTGATAAAGACCTTCATAGAATATGTAGTAACCAATATGGGCATCTAGGTCCCGCTATTGGTTATTGATCATAGAGGTGTCTCGGTCATGTCTACATAGTTCTCGAACCCGCAGGGTCTGCACACTTAAGGTTCGGTGACGTTTCGGTAGTATAGAGTTATGTATGGTGGTGACCGAAGGTTGTTCGGAGTCCCGGATGAGATCCCGGACGTCACAAGGAGCTCCAGAATGGTCTGGAGGTAAAGATTGATATATAGGAAGTCCATTTCGGTCGCCGAAAAAGTTTCGGGCTAATCGGTAATGTACCGGGAGTGCCGGTAGTGTACCGGGAGACCACCGGGAAGGGTATTTCGACCCAAGAGGCTTCATGGGCTGTGGGAGAGTAAATACCAGCCTTTTGTGCGCTGGTGGAAGTCCCACACAAGGCCCATGCGGCTGGGAGAAAAATCCCAAAGGGAAAAAGGTGGAAAAAGGCCAAAAAAGGAGGAATCCTAGTCCTACTAGGATTGGAGGAGGAGTCCTCCTCTCCTCCCCACTTTGGCGGACCCAAGGGCTGGATTTTTGGCAGCCAAGCCTCCTCCTGCTCTCCTACTATATATACTAGAGGATTTTAGGGTTTTGGCACAAAATTTTCAGCCACGTGCTACCCGTTCCTCTAGTGCATAGTTTCTCCTCTAGATCGGTTTTTTGAAGTGCTTAGGCGAAGCCCTGCCGGAATAGCTCTACCACCATCGCCGCAGCGCCGTCACACTGTCGGAGAACTCTTCTACCTCTCTGCTCCCTCTTGTTGGATCAAGAAGGCGGAGATCGTCATCAAGCTGTACGTGTGCTGAACGCGGAGGTGCCTGTTGGAAATATGCCCTAGAGGCAATAATAAAATGGTTATTATTGTATTTCCTTGTTCATGATAATTGTCTATTGTTCATGCTATAATTGTGTTAACCGGAAACCATAATACATGTGTGAATACATAGACCACAACATGTCCCTAGTGAGCCTCTAGTTGACTAGCTCGTTGATCAATAGATGGTCACGGTTTCATGGCCATGGACATTGGATGTCATTGATAACGGGATCACATCATTAGGAGAATGATGTGATGGACAAGACCCAATTCTAAGCATAGCACAAGATCGTGTAGTTCGTTTGCTAAAGCTTTTCAATGTCAAGTATCGTTTCCTTAGACCATGAGATTGTGCAACTCCCGGATACCGTAGGAATGCTTTGGGTGTGCCAAACGTCACAACGTAACTGGGTGGCTATAAAGGTGCACTACGGGTATCTCCGAAAGTATCTGTTGGGTTGGCATGAATCGAGACTGGGATTTGTCACTCCGTGTGACGGAGAGGTATCTCTGGGCCCACTCGGTAAGACATCATCATTATGAGCTCAATGTGACTAAGGAGTTAGTCACGGGATGATGTATTACGGAACGAGTAAAGAGACTTGCCGGTAACGAGATTGAACAAGGTATGGGGATACCGACGATCGAATCTCGGGCAAGTATCATACCGATAGACAAAGGGAATTGTATACGGGATTGATTGAATCCTTGACATCGTGGTTCATCCGATGAGATCATCGTGGAGTACGTGGGAGCCAACATGGGTATCCAGATCCCGCTGTTGGTTATTGACCGGAGAGGTGTCTCGGTCATGTCTACGTGTCTCCCGAACCCGTAGGGTCTACACACTTAAGGTTCGATGACGCTAGGGTTATAGGGAAAAGGTATACGTGATTACCGAAGGTTGTTCGGAGTCCCGGATGAGATCCCGGACGTCACGAGGAGCTCCGGAATGGTCCGGAGGTAAAGATTGATATATAGGAAGTCCAGTTTTGGTCACCGGAAAGTTTTCGGGCTCATCGGTAGTGTACCGGGAGTGCCGGGAGGGTGCCGGATAACCCCCGGGAGGGGTGTGACGACCAAAGGACCACATGGGCTGTTAGATAAAGTGTTCCAGCCCTTATTGGGCTGGGCAAGACTTTTGCTAAAGGCCCTTGCGGCTGGAGATAAGGAGATAAGGCAAAAAGGATTTAAAAGGAGGAGATCCACCTCCCACAAGGGAGGTGGACTCTCCCTTTAATTCGGCCGGCCATCTCCTCTTTGGAGTAGAGGCCAAGCCAGCCCTCCACGTCCCTCCTCCTATATATACTTGAGGTTTTGGATGTTTTGAGACAAGATTTGATCTCTCTCTCTCACGGCGAAGCCCTACCTCTCTTCTTCCTCCTCCGCAGCGCTTAGGCGAAGCCCTGTCGGAATACCTTGCTACTCCACCACCACCACGCCGTCGTGCTGCTGTTGGAGCCCTTCCCCAACCTATCCTTCCTCCTTGCTGGATCAAGGTGTTGGAGACGTCACCGGGCTGCACGTGTGTTGAACGCGGAGGTGCCGTCCGTTCGGCACTTGATCGGATCTACCGCGATCTGAATCGCTGCGAGTACGACTCCATCAACCGCGTTCTTGTAACGCTTCCGCTTAGCGATCTTCAAAGGTATGAAGATGCAATCTCTCCCCTCTCATTGCTGGTTTCTCCATAGATAGATCTTGGTGAACGTAGGAAAATTTTGATTTACTACTACGTCTCCCAACAGTGGCATCATGAGCTAGGTCTATGCGTAGAATCTATGCACGAGTAGAACACAAAGCAGTTGTGGGCGTCGAGTTTGTTAATTTGCTTGCCGCTACTAGTCTTATCTTGATTCGGCGGTATTGTGGGATGAAGCGGCCCGGACCAACTTTACACGTACGCTTACGTGAGACCGGTTCCACCGCCTGACATGCACTAGATGCATAAGGTGGCTAGCGGGTGTCTGTCTCTCCTACCTTAGTCGGATCGGATTCGATGAAAAGGGTCCTTATGAAGGGTAAATAGCAATTGGCAAATCACGTTGTGGTGTTGACGTAGGTAAGAAACGTTCTTGCTAGTAACCTATAGCAGCCACGTAAAAACTTGCAACTACAAATTAGAGGACGTCTAACTTGTTTTTGCAGCATGTGCCTTGTGATGTGATATGGCCAAAGGATGTGATGTGATGCATTGTGATGTATGAATTGATCATGTTCTTGTAATAGGATTCACGACTTGCATGTCGATGATTATGACAACCGGCAGGAGCCATAGGAGTTGTCTTATTTATTGTATGACCTGCGTGTCAATCATAAACGCCATGTAATTACTTTACTTTATTGCTAAGCGTTAGCCATAGTAGTAGAAGTAATAGTTGGCGAGACAACTTCATGAAGACACAATGATGGAGATCATGATGATGGAGATCATGGTGTCGTGCCGGTGACAGTGATGATCATGGTGCCCCGAAGATGGAGATCATAGGAGCAAAATGATATTGGCCATATCATGTCACTATATTGATTGCATGTGATGTTTATCATGTTTACATCTTATTTGCATAGAATGACGGTAGTAAATAAGATGATCTCTCAATAAAATTTCAAGAAAGGTGTTCACCCTAACTGTGCACCGTTGCTAAGGATCGTCGTTCCGAAGCACCACGTGATGATCGGGTGTGATAGGTTCTAACGTTCGCATACAACGGGTGTAAGCCAGATTTACACATGCGAAACACTTAGGTTGACTTGACGAGCCTAGCATGTACAGACATGGCCTCGGAACACGGAAGACCGAAAGGTCGAACATGAGTCGTATAGAAGATACGATCAACATAGAGATGTTCACCATGGATGACTAGTCCGTCTCACGTGATGATCGGACACGGGCTAGTTGACATGGATCATGTATCACTTGGAAGACTAGAGAGATGTCTATCTAAGTGGGAGTTCATTAATAATTTGATTAAATGAACTTAATTATCATGAACTTAGTCTAAAAATGTCCTTGCAAATTATGTCGTAGATAGCTCGCGCTGTAGCTCCCCAGTTTTATTGATACAATCCTAGAGAAAAGTAAGTTGAAAGTTGATGGTAGCAATAATGCGGACTGGGTCCGTGATCTGAGGATTGTCCTCATTGCTGCACAGAAAGCTTATGTTTTTGATGTACCGCTAACTGCATCACTCCCTCAAGCGTTGTCTGTAGATGTTGTGAACATATGACAGGCACTTTTTGATGACTACGTGATAGTTCAGTGCGTCATGCATTACGGCTTAGAATTGAGGCTTCAAAATGTTTTGAACATCACAGAACATATGAGATGTTCTAGGAGCTGAGATTGTGATCTCAAGCTCGTGCCTATGTTGAGAGGTATGAGACCTCCAACAAGATTCTTTGCCTGCAAGATAAAGGAGAATAGCTTAATCGGTGAGCGTGTTCTCAGATTGTCTGGGTGCTACAATCACTTGAATCAAGTGGGAGTTAATCTTCCAGATGAGATAGTGATTAATGCAGTTCTCCAAGTCACTGCCACCAAGCTACTAGAGCTTCGTGATGAACTATAACATGCCAGGGATGGATAAGATGATCCCTGAGTTGTTCGTGATGTTTGACACCACGAAGGTAGAAATCAATAAGGAGCATCAAGTGTTGATGGTTAAGTGAAAACCACTAGTTTCAAAAGGGGCAAGGGCAAGAAGGGAAAAACTTCAGGAATGGCAAGCCAGTTGTTGCTCTTGTGAAGAAACCCAAGGTTGAGCCCGAACCCGAGACTAAGTGCTTCTGTTATGAGGAGAATGTTCGCTGAAGCGAAAAAACCCTAGATGATTGGTAGATAAGAAGGCTGGTAATGTCAATGGAAGTATATTTGATATACGTGTTAGTGATGTGTACCTTGCTGGTACTCCTAGTAGCACCTGGGTATTAGATACCGGTTCGGTTGCTAAGTGTTAGCAACTCGAAATAAAAGCTATGGAGTAAATGGAGACTAGCTAGGTGAAAGGTGACGATGTGTGTTGGAAGTATTTCCAAGATTGATGTGATCACCATCGCACGCTCTCTCTACCTTCAGGATTTGTGATAAACCTAAATAAATGTTATTTGGTGTTTGCGTTGAGCATAAACGTGATTAGATCATGATTAGTGCGATACGGTTATTCATATAAGTTAGAGAATAATGGTTATTCTGTTTACATGGATAATGCCTTCAATGGTCATGCACCCACTCGAAATGGTTTATCGAATCATGATCGTAGTAGTACACATATTCATAACATTGGTACCAAAAGATACAAAGTTAATAATGATAGTACCACATGCTTGTGGCACTGCCACGTAATGTCATATTGGTATAAATCGCATGAAGAAACTCCATGATGATGGATGTTTTTTGACTCACTCGATTTCGAATCGGTTGAGACATGCGAGCCATGCCTCTTGGGCAAGATGACTGAGACCCCGTCATCCAATATGATGGAGCGGGCAAGTGGCTTATTGGAATTAATACATGTTGATGTATGTGGTCCAATGAGTGTTGAAACACACAGTGGATATCGTTGTTTTTCTTTACCTTCACTGATGATTTGAGTAAATATGGGGATATTTACTTAATGAAACACGAATCTGAAATGTTTGAAAGGTTCAAGGAGTTTCAGAGTGAAGTTAAAGATCATCGTGACAAGAAGATAAATGTCTATGATATGATCATGGAGGTGAATATCTAAGTTACGAGTTTGGTATGCAATTTTAGACAATGTGGAAATTGTTTCACAGCTCACGCCTCCTGGAACACCATAGTGTGATGGTGTGTTCGAACGTCGTAGTCGTGCTCTATTGGATATAGTGAGTACTATGATGTCTCTTATCGTTTTACCACTATCGTTATGGGGTTATGCATTAAAGACAAATCCATTCACTTTAACAGGGCACCATCTAAGTCTGTTGAGATGACACCGTGAGAATTATGGTTTGACAGAAGCCTAAGCTGTCATTTCTTAATGTTTGGGGCTGCGACGCTTATGTGAAAATGGGTTTTTCACCTAGCGAGCTCGAACTCAAAGCAGACAAATGCATCTTCATAGAATACCCTAATGAGACATTGGGTATACCTTCTATCTCAGATCCAAGCGCAAAAGGTGTTTGTTGCTAAGAACGGGTCCTTTTTGAGAAAGAGTTTCTCTCGAAAGAATTGAGTGGGAGGAAGATAGAACTTGATAAGGTTGTTGAACCTTTGTTTCAACCAGAGAATAGCGCTACACAGAAAGATGTTTCTGTAGAGCCTACTTAGTTGAAAAGGAAGTTAATGATGATGATCATGAAGCTTCGGATCAAGTCACTATCGAACCTCGTAGGTCGACAAGGACGCGTACTGCTCCTGAGTAGTACGACAACCCTGTCTTGGAAATCATGTTGTTGGACAACGATGAACCTACGAACTATGGAGAAGCGATGGTGGGCCCGGATTCCAACAAATGGCTAGGAGCCATGAAATCCGAGAAAGGATCCATGTATGAAAACCAAGTATGGACTTTGGTAGACTTGCCTGTTGAATGGCGGGTCATTGAGTACAAATGGACCTTTGAGATAAACATAGACGCTGATGGTGAAATGTCACCGTTTATAAAGCTCGACTTGTCGCAAAGAAGTTTCCGCCAAGTTCAAGGAGTTGACTGCAATGAGATTGTCTCATCTGTAGCGATGCTAAAAGTCTATTAAAATTTTGTTAGCAGTTGCTGCATTTTTCGATTATGAAATCTAGCAGATGGATGACAAAACAAGGTTTCCGTAATGGTTTCTGTGAGGAAGAGTTGTATGTGATACAACCAGAAGGTTTTGTCAATCCTAAGGATGCTAATAATATGCAAACTCCAGCGATCCTTCTATGGACTGGAGCAAGCATCTCGGAGTTGGAATATATGCTTTGATGAGGTGATCAAAGTGTTTAAGTTTATACAAAGTTTATGAGAAACTTGTATTTGCAAGAAAGTGAGTGGGAGCACTATGGAATTTCTTATAAGAATATGTAGTTGACATATTATTGATCGGAAATGATGTGGAATTTCTGGAAGAGCATGAAGGGTTGTTTGAAAAGTTTTGTTTTTCAAAGGAAGACCCAGATAAAGCTACTATTTTATTGAGCATCAAGATCTATAGGGATAGATCTATTCGCTTGATAAGTTTTTTCGACGAAGACATACCTTGACAAGTTTTTGAAGGAGTTCAAAATAGATGGGTCAAAGAAGGAGTTCTTGACTGTATTGTAAGGTGTGAAATTGAGTAAGACTCAATACCCGACCACGGCAGAAGATAAAGAAGAGATGAGTGTCATCTCCTATGCTTTGGCCATAGGCTCTATATAGTATGCCATGCTGTGTACCGCACCTGTGTGTGCCTTGCCATGAGTCTGTCAAGGGGTACAAGAGTAATCCAAGAGTGGATCACTAGACAGCGGTCAAAGTTAGCCTTAGTAACTTGAGAACTAAGGAAATATTTCTCGATTATGGAGGTGATAAAGAGTTCATCGTAAAGTGTTACGATGATGCAAGCTTTAAAACCAATCCGGATGACTCTTAGTAGAAATCCAGCTACGTATAGTGGAGCAGCCATTTGGAATAGCTCCAAGTGGAGCATGGGAGTAGTATCTACAAATATGACATGGAAAGTTTGTAAGGTACACACGGATCTGAATGTCGCAGACCCGTTGACTAAAACCTCTTTCACGAGCAGGACATGAACAAACCCCAGAACTTATTGGGTGTTAATCACATGATGATATGATCACATGGTGATGTAAGTGTTAATCACATGGTGATGTGAACTAGATTATTGACTCTAGTGCAAGTGGGAGACTGTTGGAAATATGCCCTAGAGGCAATAATAAAATGGTTATTATTGTATTTCCTTGTTCATGATAATTGTCTATTGTTCATGCTATAATTGTGTTAACCGGAAACCATAATACATGTGTGAATACATAGACCACAACATGTCCCTAGTGAGCCTCTAGTAACCTATAGCAGCCACGTAACTTCTTGGTCCTCCTCCATGGCATCTATCCTTTTCAAATCGGCCTCCATCGCTTCTTCCGTAGCTGACCCGAAGCAGTTCTCCCCGACCGACTCTTGCAAAGACATCTTGCTCTAAATCTGCTGCAGAAATAGCTCAAAAAGAAAATGGGAGGTATTGTCGTGATACGAGAGTCAAAACCTTCGGGAGATTATATAATGAATTTTTACCGACCCGAAGGAGTATGCCACAAGAAAACGGAGTCTAGGTGGTGCACGGGGTGGCATTGTTAATCTTGATGGCACCAGAACAGTATACCTCTTCTATGACATAAGGACCTTCCCATTTAGAGAGAAGTTTTCCTACAAAAAGTCTTAAACGAGAATTGTATAGCAAGACATGATCACCTACATTATTCATGCTTTTGTATCCTTCTATCATGCCATCTCTTAACCTTTTCTTTAAACAACTTAGCATTCTCATAGGCTTGGGTTCTCCATTCATCAAGTGAGCTAATGTTAAATAACCTCTTCTCACCAGCAAGATTGAAATCATAATTGAGCTCTTTGAGTGCCCAATAAGCCTTATGTTCTAGCTCTAGAGGTAAATGACATGCTTTACCATAAACCATCTTATACGAAGACATACCCATAGGATTTTTGTAAGCAGTTCTATAAGCCCACAATGCATCGTCGAGTTTCTTAGACCAATTCTTCCTAGATCTATTAACAGTCTTTTGCAAAATCAATTTAATCTCTCTATTGCTCAATTCTACTTAACCACTAGACTGAGCATGATAAGGAGATGCAACTCGATGATTAACATCATATTTAGCGAGCAATTTACGAAAAGCACCATGAATAAAATGTGAACCATCATCAGTCATCAAATATCTAGGGACTCCAAATCTAGGGAAAATAACTTCTTTAAGCATTTTAATAGAAGTGTTATGATCAACACTACTAGTTGGGTAGCTTCTACCCACTTAGTGACATAATCAACAGCAACTAGAATATGAGCATACCCGTTAGACTGTGGAAAAGGCCCCATATAATCAAAGCCCCAAACATCAAATGGTTCGATAACAAGAGAGTAATTCATAGGCATTTCCCGATGCCTACTAATATTACCAATTCTTTGACATTCATCACAAGATAATACAAACTTACGAGCATCCTTGAAGAGAGTAGGCCAATAAAACCTAGATTGTAGTACCTTGTGTACAGTTATATCTCCAGCGTGATGCCCTCTGTAGGCTTCGGAGTGACACTTGCGTAAGATCTGTTCATGTTCATGCTCAGGTACAGAATGTCTAATAATACTATCTACTCCTTCTTTATAAAGATGTGGGTCATCCCAAAAGTAATGCCTTAAATCATAGAAGAACTTTTTCTTTTGTTGGTATGTGAAACTAGGAGGTATAAATTTAGCAACAATGTAATTGGCTTAATCAGCATACCAAGGAGCATTATGTGAAGTATTCATGATAGCTAATTGTTCATCAGGAAAGCTATCATCAATAGGTAGTGGGTCATCAAGAACATTTTCTAACCTAGACAGGTTATCTGCCACAGGGTTATCAACACCCTTTCTATCAATGATATGCAAATCAAATTCTTGTAGCAGAAGGACCCACCTAATAAGTCTAGCTTTAGCATCTTTATTCTCCATAAGGTATTTAATAGCAGCATGATCGGTGTGAACAATTACTTTGGAATCAATAATATAAGGTCTAAACTTATCACAAGCAAACACAATTGCTAGAAATTCCTTATCAATAGTAGCATAGTTTCTTTGAGCACTGTCTAGAGTTTTACTAGCATAATGGATAACATTTAATTTCTTATTGACTCTTTGGCCTAGAACAACACCAACAACATAATCACTAGCATCACACATAATTTCAAAAGGTAGGTTCCAGTCGGGTGGTTGAACAACAGGTGCGGTAATCAAGGCATTCTTAAGAATTTCAAATGCGTCTACGCAATCATCATAAAAAACAAATGGAACATCTTTTTGCAGAAGGTTTGTGAGAGGCCTATAAATCTTTGAAAAAACTCCTATAGAAACCAACATGACCAAGGAAACTTCTTATACCTTTGATATCCGTAGGGCACGACACTTTTTCAATAGCATCAACTTTAGCTTTATCAACTTCAATACCTCTTTCGGAGATCTTGTGCCCCAAGACAATACCTTCGTTAACCATAAAGTGGCACTTTTTGTTGGAAATACGCCCTAGAGGCAATAATAAATTGGTTATTATCATATTTCCTTGTTCATGATAATTGTTTATTATCCATGCTATAATTGTATTGATCGGAAACTCAGATACATGTGTGGATACATAGACAACACCATGTCCCTAGTATCTAATAGACTAGCTCGTTGATCAAATATGGCTAAGGTTTCCTAGACATGGACATGAGATGTCATTTGATAACGGGATCACATCATTAGGAGAATGATGTGATGGACAAGACCCAAACTGTAAACGTAGCATATGATCATGTCAGTTTATTGCTACAGTTTTCTGCATGTCAAGTATGTGTTCCTATGACCATGAGATCATGCAACCAACTAACACCGAAGGGGTACCTTGTGTGTATCAAACATCGCAACATAACTGGGTGACTATAAAGGTGCTCTGCAGGTATCTCCGAGGGTGTTTGTTGAGTTGGCATGGATCAAGTCTGGGATTTGTTACTCCATGTGACGGAGAGGTATCTCAGGGCCCACTCGGTAATACAACATCATTATAAGCCTTGCAAGCAATCTGACTAAATAGTTAGCCACGGGATCTTCTATTACAGAACGAGTAAAGAGACTTGTCGGTAACGAGATTGAACTAGGTATGGAGATACCGACGATTGAATCTCGGGCAAGAAACATACCGAAGAACAAAGGGAACAACGTACGGGATTAATTGAATCCTTGACATAGAGGTTCAACCGATAAAGATCTTCATAGAATATGTAGGAACCAATATGGGCATCTAGGTCCCGCTATTGGTTATTGACCGTAGAGATGTCTCGGTCATGCCTACATAGTTCTCGAACCCGCAGGGTCTGCACACTTAAGGTTCGGTGATGCTTTGGTAGTATTGAGTTATGAATGTTGGTGACCGAAGGTTGTTAGGAGTCCCGGATGAGATCCCGGACGTCACAAGGAGCTCCGGAATGGTCTAGATGTAATGATTGATATATAGGAAAGTGGTATTTGGGTTCCGGAAAAATTTCGGGCACTACCGACAGTGTACCGGGAGTGACGAAAGGGTTTCGGGGGTCCACCGGGAGGGGCCCACCCACCCCATAGGGCCACATGGGCCTAAGTGGTTGCACACCAGCCCATTATGGGCTGGGAAACCTACCACAAAGGGCCCTTACGCCCAAGGGTAGGTGGGGAGGTGCCTTGGAGGGGAGGGAGACCTCCCTAGGGCGCCCACCTCCCTTATGGGAGGTGGACTCCTCCCTATATTGGCCGGCCAACCCTCCTTCGAGGTGGAGCCAAGGATGCGCCCTACCTACCCCTTCCTCCTATAAATAGAGAGGGATAGGGAGGGAAGCACAACCCTAAGGCATAGGTGTATCCCTCCCTCTCTCCCTAGATCTGTTTCTCCTCCAAAACGCGTCTGCGGCAGCGCTTGGCGAAGCCCTGCTGAGATTGCTCCACCAACACCACCACCATGCCGTTGTGCTATTGGAGAACTCATCTACCTCTTTGCTCCCTCTTGCTGGATCAAGAAGGCGAAGATCGTCATCGAGATGTGCGTGTGCTGAACACGGAGGTGTCGTCCGTTCGGCACTAGATCGGAAGGACCACGATGGGATCGCGGGATGGCTCGTGATGAGATCGCGGTACGGATCGTGAAGATGTTCAACTACATCAACCGCGTTTCTTAACGCTTCCTGCTTAGCGATCTACAAGGGTATGTAGATCCACTCCCCCCTCATAGATGCTCATCACCATGGATAGATCTTGCGTGTGCGTAGGAATTTTTTTTGTTTCCCATGCAACATTCCCCAACAGTGGTATCAGAGCTAGGTCTATGTGTAGATGAGATCTCAAGTAGACCACAGAGAGTTTGTAGGCATTGATGCTCAGATTGCTTCCTCCCATGGTCGTGTTTTGGTTCAGCGGTATTGTGGGATGAAGCGGCCCGGACCAACCTTGCTCGTACGCTTACGAGAGACTGGTTCCATCGACTGACGTGTAACATCATTGCACAAAGATGGCTAGCGGGTGTCTGTTTCTCATACTTTAGTTGGATCAGATTCGACAAAGGCGGTCCTTGAGAAGGTTGAAAAGCAATTTATGTATCACCGTTGTGGTTTTGCGTAGGTGAGAATTGTTCTTGCTAGATACCCGTGGCAGCCACGTAAAACTTGCAACAACAATTAGAGAATGTCTAACTTGTTTTTGCAGGGTATGTTGTGATGTGATATGGCCATTACATGATGAGATATATGTGATGTATGAGATGATCATGTATTGTATAGAATATCATGACTTACATGTCAATGAGTACGGCAACCGGCAGGAACCATAGGGTTGTCTTTAATTATTGTATGACCTGCGTGTCAATCATTCAGCGCTATGTAATGCTTTAATTTATTGCTAAGCGGTAGCAATAGTAGTAGAAGCATGGTGGGCGCGACAACCCCGATGGCGATACGTTGATGGAGATCAAGATGATGGAGATCATGGTGTCATGCCAGTGACGATGGAGATCATGTCGGTGCTTTAAGGATGGAGATCAAAAGCACAAGTTCATGGCCATATCATGTCACTTATGATTTGCATGTGATGTTAATCCTTTTATGCACCTTGTTTTGCTTAGGACGACGGTACATCATAAGGTGATCCCTCACTAAATTTTCAAGATCAATTGTGTTCTCCCCGAATGTGCACCGTTGCGAAATTTCGTCGTGTCGAGACACCACATGATGATCGGGTGTGATAGACTCTGCATTCACATACAATGGGTGCAAGCTAGTGTTGCACATGCAGTACACTCGGGTTAAACTTGACGAGCCTAGCATGTACATACATGGCCTCGGGACACAAGAGACCAAAAGGTCGAACATGAGTCATATAGTAGATATGATCAACATGATGATGTTCACCATTGAAACCACCTCAACTCACGTGATGATCGGACTTGAGTTGGTGAATTGGGATCATGTATCACTCGAATGACCGGAGGGATGTCAATTTGAGTGGGAGTCCTTAAGTAATATGATTAGTTGAACTCATTATCATGAACATAGTCAGTAGTGTCTTTGCAAATTATGTTGTAGCTCACGCTGTATCTCCCTTGAATTTTTATATGTTCGTAGAGAAATAGAGTTGAAAGATGATGGTAGCAATATTGCGGACTAGGTCCGTGATCTGAGGATTGTCCTCATTGCTGCATAGAAGGCTTATGTCCTGAATGCACCGCTCGGTGCGCCACCCCCTCTAGCTTCGTCTGTAGATGTTGTGAACATCTAACAGGCACGTTCCGATGACTACTTGATAGTTTAGTGCGTCATGCTTTACGACTTAGAATTGAGGCTCCAAAAAAGTTTTGAATGTCATGGAACATATGATATGTTCCAAGATCTGAAATTGGGATCTGAGGCTCGTGCCAGTGTTGTGAGACATGAGATATCCAACAAGATTCTTTGCCTGAGAGATGAAGGAGAATAGCTCAATCGTTGAGCATGTGCTCAGATTGTCTGGGTGCTCCAATTTCTTGAATCGAGTGGGAGTTGATCTTCCAGATAAGAAAGTGATTGATATAGTTTTCCAAGTCACTATCACTAAGCTACTAGAGCTTCGTGATGAACTATAATATGCCAGGGATGGAAATAATTATCCCTAAGCTGTTCGCGATATTTGACGCCGCGAAGGTAGAAATCAAGAAGGAGCATCAAATGTTGATGGTTAGTAAAACCACTAGTTTCGAGAAGGGCAAGGGCAAGGAGGGAAACTTCATGGATGGCAAGTCAGTTGCTGCTCCAGTGAAGGAACCCAAAGTTGAACCCAAACCCGAGACTAAGTGCTTGTATTATGAGGAGAGCAGTCACTGAAGCGGAACAACCCTAGATACTTGGTAGATAAGAAGGCTGGCAACACCAACAGAAGTATATTTTGATATACGTGTTATTGATGTGTTCCTTGCTAGTACTCCTAGTAGCACCTGGGTATAGGATACCGGTTCAGTTGCTAAATGTTAGTAACTCGAAATAAAAGCTACGGAATAAAAAAAGACTAGATAAGTGTGAGGTGACGATGTTTGTTGGAAATGTTTCCAATGTTGATGTGATCAACATCGCATGCTCTCTCTACCTTCGGGATTAGTGACAAACCTAAATAAATGTTATTTGGTGTTTGCGTTAAGCATGAACATGATTGGATCGTGTTTATTGCAACATGGTTATTCATTTAAGTTAGAGAATAATGGTTATTCTGTTTACATGAATAATACCTTCAATGGTCATGCACCCAGTGAGAATGGTTTATTGAATCTTGATCATAGTAATACACATGTTCATAACATTGATGCCAAAAGATACAAAGTTAATAATGATAGTACCACATACTTGTGGCACTGCCGCTAAATGTCATATTGGTATAAATCGCAGGAAGAAACTCCATGTTAATGGATCTTTGGACTCATTTGGTTTCGAATCGGTTGAGACATGCGAACCATACCTCTTGGGCAAGATGGCTACAGACCCCATTTTCAGTATGATGGAGTGGGCTAGTAACTTATTGGAAATGATACATATTGATGTATATGGTCCAATGAGTGTTGTAGCATGTGGTGGATATCGTTATTTTCTTACCTTCACTGATGATTTGAGTAGATATAGTGTATATTTACTTAATGAAAGACAAGTCTGAAGCGTTTAAAAAGTTCAAACAAAATCAGAGTGAAGTTTGAGATCATCATGACGAGAAGATAAAATGTTTACGATATGATCGTGGAGGTGAAT
This sequence comes from Hordeum marinum, assembly GCA_022496015.1. Taxonomy (NCBI): domain Eukaryota; kingdom Viridiplantae; phylum Streptophyta; class Magnoliopsida; order Poales; family Poaceae; genus Hordeum; species Hordeum marinum. Next base: position 150,989,731 of record CM039674.1, read on the forward strand.
ATCTAAGTTACGAGTTTGTTATACAACTTAAGACAATGTGAAAGTTGTTTCACAACTCACGCCACTTGGAACACCATAGTGTGATGGTGTGTTCGTACGTCGCAGTCGTGCTCTATTGGATATGGTGCGACTTATGATGTCTCTTATCGTTTTGCCACTATCATTTTGGGGTTATGCATTAGAGACAACCACATTCACTTTAAATAGGGCCCCATCTAAATTCGCTGAGATGACACCATATGGTTTGGCAAAAACCTAAGTTGTCATTTCTTAGAGTTTGGGAATGTGACACTTATGTCTGATAAGCTCGAACCCAAAGCGGAAAAATGCATCTGCATAAGATACCCTAAGAATAGTTGGCTATACCTTCTATCTCAGATCCGAGTACAAAGTGTTTGTTGCTAAAACTAGGTCCTTTCTCGAGAAAAAGTTTCTCTCAAAAGAATTGAGTGGGAGGAAGATAAAACTTGATGAGGTTGTTGAACCTTTGTTTCAACCAGAGAGTAGCGCAGCGCAGAAAGATGTTTCTATGGAACCTACGTCAGTTGAAGAGGAAGTAATTGATGATGATCATGAAGCTTCGGATCAAGTTACTATTGAACTTCGTAGGTTGACAAGGACGCATACTGCTCCTGAGTGGTACGACAACCCTGTCTTGGATGTCATCTTGTTGGACAACGATGAACCTACGAGCTATGGAGAATCGATGATGGGCCCGGATTATGACAAATGGTTAGATGCCATGAAATCCGAGAAAGGATCCATGTATGAAAATCAAGTATAGACTTTGGTAGACTTGCTCGTTGGACAGTAGGTCATCAAGTACAAATGGAACTTTAAGATGAAGACAGATGCTGATGATAAATGTTACCATTTATAAAGCTCTACTTGTCGCAAAGAAGTTTCTGACAAGTTCAAGGAGTTGACTGCAATGAGACTTTCTCACTCGTAGTGATGCTGAAGTCTGTTGGAATTATGTTAGCAGTTGCTGCATTTTTCAATTATGAAATCTGGCAGATGGATGTCAAAACATCCTTCCCTTGACGGTTTACTTGAGGAAAGGTTATATGTGATACAACCAAAAGGTTTTGTCAGTCCTAAGGATGCTAAAAGGTGTGCGAGCTCCAACAATCCTTCTATGGGTTGGAGCAAGCATCTCGGAGTTGGAATATACGCTTTGATGAGGTGATCAAAGTTTTTGAGTCTATGCAAAGTTTATGAGAAACTTGTATTTGCAATAAAGTGAGCGGGAGCACTTTAGAATTTTTGATAAGGATATGTGGTTGACATATTATTGATCGAAAAGATGTAGAATTTCTGGAAAGCATAAACGGTTGTCTGAAAAGAATTTTTCAAAGGAAGACCTGAATAAAGCTACCTGATTGTTGAGCATCAAGATCTATAGAGATAGATCAAGATGCTTGATGAGACTTTCAATGAGTACATACCTTGACTTGAATATGGATCAGTCAGAGAAAGAGTTCTTGCCTGATTTGTAAGGTGTGAAGTTGAGTAAGACTCAAAGCTCGACCACGGCAGAAGAAAGAGAAAGGACGAAGGTCGTCCCCTATGCTTTAGCCATAGGCTCTATATAGTATGCCATGCTGTGTACCGCACATGTGTATGCCTTGCCATGAGTCCGTCAAGGGGTACAAGAGTGATCCAGGAGAGGATCACTAGACAGCGGTCAAGATCATCTTTAGTAACTAAAAAACTAAGGAAATATTTATCAATTATGGAGGCGATAAAGGGTTCGTCGTAAAGGGTTACATTGATGCAAGCTTTAACACCAATCCAGATGACTCTTAGTAGCAATCCGAATACGTATAGTGGAGCAGCCATTTGGAATAGGTCCAAGTGAAGTGTGGTAGCAGTGTTTACAGTATGACATAGAGATTTGCAAAGCACACACGGATCTGAATATTGTAGACGCGTTGACTAAAAGACCTCTCTCACATGCAAAGCATGATCGAGCCCCGAAACTCATTGGGTGTTAGATTCATAACAATGTGAATCACATGGTGATGTGAACTAGATTATTGACTCTAGTGCAAGTGGGAGACTGTTGGAAATATGCCCTAGAGGCAATAATAAATTGGTTATTATCATATTTCCTTGTTCATGATAATCGTTTATTATCCATGCTATAATTGTATTGATCGGAAACTCAGATACATGTGTGGATACATAGACAACGCCATGTCCCTAGTATGTCTCTAATAGACTAGCTCGTTGATCAAAGATGGCTAAGGTTTCCTAGCCATGGACATGAGATGTCATTTGATAACGGGATCACATCATTAGGAGAATGATCTGATGGACAAGACCCAAACTAGAAACGCAGCATATGATCGTGTTAGTTTATTGCTACAGTTTTCTGCATGTCAAGTATGTGTTCCTATGACCATGAGATCATGCAACTCACTGACACTGGAGGAGAACCTTGTGTGTATCAAACATCGCAACGTAACTGGGTGACTATAAAGGTGCTCTACAGGTATCTTCGAGGGTTTCTGTTGAGTTGGCATGGATCAAGTCTGGGATTTGTTACTCCGTGTGACAGAGAGGTATCTCAGGGCCCACTCGGTAATACAACAACATTATAAGCCTTGCAAGCAATGTGACTAAAGAGTTAGCCACAGGATCTTGTATTACAGAACGAGTAAAGAGACTTGCTGGTAACGAGATTGAACTAGGTATGGAGATACCGATGATGGAATCTCGGGCAAGTAACATACCAGAGAACAAAGGGAACAACGTAAGGGATTAACTAAATCCTTGACATAGAGGTTCAATCGATAAAGATCTTCATAGAATATGTAGGAACCAATATGGGCATCCAGGCCCCGCTATTGGTTATTGACCGTAGATGTGTCTCGGTCATGTCTACATAGTTCTCGAACCCGCAGGGTCTGTACACTTAAGGGTCGATGATGTTTCGATAGTATTGAGTTATGAATGTTGGTGACCGAAGGTTGTTAGGAGTCCCGGATGAGATCCCGGACGTCATGAGGAGCTCCGGAATGGTCCAGAGGTAAAGATTGATATATTGGAAAGTGGTATTTGGGTTCAGGAAATGTTTCGGCCACTACCGGTAGTGTACCAGGAGTGACGAAAGGGTTTCGGGGGTCCACTGGGAGGGGCCCACCCACCCTGGGGGGCCACATGGGCCTAAGTGGTCGCGCACCAGCCCATTATGTGCTGGGCAACCGACCACAAAGGGCCCTTGCGCCCAAGGGTAGGTGCGGAGGTGCCTTGGAGGGGAGGGAGACCTCCCTAGGGCGCCCACCTCCCTTATGGGAGGTGGACTCCTCCCTATCTTGGCCGGCCAGCCCTCCTTGGAGGAGGGGACAAGGCTGCGCCCTACCTACCCCTTCCTCCTATAAATAGAGAGGGAGAGGGAGGGCAGCATAACCCTAAGGCATAGGTGCAGCCCTCCCTCTCTTCCTAGATCTGTTTCTCCTCCAAAACGCGTCTGCGGCAGTGCTTGGCGAAGCCTTGCTGAGATCGCTCCACCACCACCGCCACCACGTCGTTGTGCTGTCGGAGAACTCATCTACCTCTCCGCTCCCTCTTGCTAGATCAACAAGGCGGAGATCGTCATCGAGCTGTACGTGTGCTGAACGCGGAGGTGTCGTCTGTTCGGCACTAGATCGGAAGGACCACGATGGGATCGCGGGAGGACTCATGATGAGATCACAGGACGGATCGTGATTGGATCGTGAAGACGTTTGATTACATCAACCGCGTTTCCTAACGCTTCCCGCTTAGCGATCTACAAGGGTATGTAGATCCACTCTCCCCCTCGTAGATGCTCATCACCATGGATAGATCTTGCGTGTGCGTAGGAATTTTTTTCCCATGCAACGTTCCCCAACACTTTTCCCAATTCAAGACAAGATTTGTTTCTTCACATCTCTGCAAAACTCGATCAAGGTTGCTCAAACAATCATCAAATGAAGTTCCGTAAACAAAAAAATCATCCATGAAAACCTCAAGAATCTTTTCACAAAAGTCAGAGAATATAGCCATCATACATCTTTGAAAGGTAGCAGGTGCATTGCGTAAACCAAAAGGCATATGTCTATAAGCAAAGGTACCGAAAGGGAAAGTAAAAGTGGTTTTTTCTTGATCCTGGCTTGATACAGGGATTTGAGAGAAACCAGAGTAACCATCTAGAAAGCAAAAATGAGTATGTTTGGATAATCTTTCTAGCATTTGATCAATAAAAGGTAAAGGGTAATGATCTTTCTTAGTAGCTTTATTTAATTTCCTAAAATCAATTACCATTCTATAACCTGTAACAATTCTTTGCGGGATCAATTCATTTTTATCATTAGGAACAACGGCAATACCTCCCTTCTTAGGGACACAATGGACGGGACTAACCCATCTACTATCAGCAACATGATAAATTATACCTGCCTCGAGAAGCTTTAGTACTTCTTTTCTTACCACTTCTTTCACCTTAGGGTTCAATCGTCGTTGGTGATCAATAACTGGTTTGGCATCAGGCTCCATATTAATTTTATGCTAGCATAGAGTGGGACTAATGCCCTTAAGTTCATCAAGAGTATAGCCAATAGCAGCACGGTGCTTCCTCAGAGTTTTCAATAATCTCTTTTCTTCATGCTCTGAAAGGTTAGCACTAATAATAACATGATATATCTCTTTTTCATCAAGGTAAGCATATTTCAACGTATTGGGTAATTGCTTGAGCTCAAACACGGGATCACCCTTGGGTGGAGGAGGATCCCCAAGTATTTCAACAGGTAAGTTGTGTTTCAAAATAGGCTGCTGCTCTAACAGTATTCAAGAAGGGTCTGCCGAATATAACGGGAAGAAATTATCTTGTGGGGAACCAAGAACAAGAAAATGAGTAGGATATTTTACTTTCCCACACAAGACTTCAACATCTCTAACAATCCCTACCGGTGCAATAGTGTCTCTATTGGGAAGCTTAATAGTAATGTCAATATCCTCTAGTTCAATTGGTGCAATATCATGCATGATTTCTTTGTATAAGGAATGGGGAATTGCACTTACACCAGCACCCATATCACATAAGCCATGATAACAATGATCTCCTATTTTAACAGAAACAATAGGCATGCCAACAACTGGTCTATGTTTATGCTTAGTATCAGGTCTAGCAATTCTAGCAGCTTCATCACAGAAATGAATAACATGCCCATCAATATTATAAACCAAGAGATCTTTAACCATAGCAATACTAGGTTCAACTTTAGTTGTTCAGGGGGTTTAGGTGTTCTAATACAACTCTTACGAACCACAGTTGAAGCTTTAACATGTTCCTTTATCCTAACAGGGAAAGGTGGGCTCTCAATGTAAGCAGTAGGGATAACATGATCAGCATTGTAAGTAATAATTTTCTCTTCAACTTTAATAGGTTCCACTACTTTCACTTCAATGGGAGGATGATATTTAAACCACTTCTCCTTAGGGAGATCAACATGAGTAGCAAAAGATTCACAGAAAGAAGCTACTATCTCAAAGTCAAGTCCATATTTCATGCTAAATTCATGAAAAGCATCGGTGTCCACGAAGGATTTAACACAATCAAACTTAATATTTATACCTGACTCCTTACCTTCATCGAGTTCCCAATCTTCAGAGTTGCATTTAATTCTTTCCAATAAATTCCATTTGAATTCAATATCTTTCTTCATAAAAGAACCAGCACAAGAAGTATCGAGCATGGATTGATCATTACGAGAAAGCCGAGCATAAAAATTCTGAATAATAATTTCTCTCGAGAGCTCATGATTGGGGCATGAATATAACATTGACTTAAGCCTCCCCCAATCTTGGGCGATTCTTTCTCCTTCACGAGGCCAAAAATTATAACTATAATTCCGATCACGATGAACTAGATGCATAGGATATAACTTCGGATGAAATTCCATTTTCAACCGGTTGTAGCTCCATGATCCAATATCATCACATAGCCTATACCATGTCAATGCCTTCTCCTTCAAAGATAAAGGAAATACCTTCTTCTTAACGTGATCCTCGGGCAGACCTGCAAGCTTAAATAATCCACAAACTTCATCCACATAGATTAGATGCAAATCAGGATGTAGTGTTCCATCTCCTGCATAAGGATTAGCTAGCAGTTTCTCTATCATACCCGAAGGAATTTCATAATAAATATTTTCAGTAGGTTCAGTAGGTTGAGGGACAACTCTTTGTGCTTCCGGTCGAGGTGAAGATACCCCGAACAAGCCCCTCAAAGTATTACTTTCCATAGTAACAAATGACAGTAAATTTCAGCACACTATATACATTCTTTCCTTACCAAGTTCCACTCACCAAAGGCGCTTCACTCCCTGGCAACGACGCCAGAAAAGATTCTTGATGACCCACAAGTATAGGGGATCTATCGTAGTCCTTCCGAGAAGTAAGAGTGTCAAACCCAACGAGGAGCAGAAGGAAATGACAAGCGGTTCTCAGTAAGGTATTCTCTGCAAGCACTGAAATTATCGGTAATAGATAGTTTTGTGATAAGATAATTCATAATAGGTACCAGGTAACAATTGTAAAAAAGGTGCAGCAAGGTGTCCCAATCCTTTTTATAGAAAAGGACAAGCCTAGACAAATTCTTATATAAAGCAAGGCGCTGCCGAGGACACATGGGAATTTATGTCAAGTCAGTTTTCATCATGCTCATTTGATTCGCGTTCTCTACTTTGATAATTTGATATGTGGGTGGACCGGTGCTTGGGTGCTGTCCTTACTTGGACAAGCCTTCCACTTATGATTAACCCCTCCCGTAAGCATCCGCAACTACGAAAGAAGAATTAAGATAAATCTAACCATAGCATGAAACATGTGGATCCAAATCAGCCCCTTACGGAGCAACGCATAAACTAGGGTTTAAGCTTCTATCACTCTAGCAACCCATCATCTACTTATTACTTCCCAATGCCTTCCTCTAGGCCCAAACAATGGTGAAGTGTTATGTAGTCGACATTCACATAACACCACTAGAGGAGAGACAACATACATCTCATCAAAATATCGAACAAATACCAAATTCACATGATTACTTATAACAAGACTTATCCCATGTCCTTAGGAACAAACGTAACTAATCACAAAACATATTCATGTTCATGATCAGAGGAGTATTAATGATGATCAAGGATCTGAACATATGATCTTCCACCAAGTAAACCAACTAGCATCAACTACAAGGAGTAATCAACACTACTAGCAGCCCATAGGTACCAATCTGAGGTTTTGAGACAAAGATCGGATACAAGAGATGAACTAGGGTTTGGAGAGGAGATGGTGCTGATGAATATGTTGATGGAGATTGACCCCCTCTCGATGAGAGGATCATTGGTGGTGACGATGGCTTCGATTTCCCCCTCCCGGAGGGAAGTTTCACCGGCAGAATCTCCCTGCTGGAGCTCTAGATTGGTTCTGCCCAAATTCTGCCTCGAGACGGCGGCGCTTCATCCCGAAAGGTCTCTTATGTTTTTTGCCTTGACGAAACCCTCCATATAGCAGAAGATGGGCACCAGAGGGCTGCTAGGTGGGCCACAACCTCGCTAGCCGCGGCCAGGGGGGCGCGGCCAGCAGGCTTGTGGCTCCCTGGTAGGCCTCCTGATGTATTTATTTTGCCCAGCTTTTTATATATTCCAAAATAATTCTTCGTAGATTTTCAGGACTTTTTGAGTTGCGCAGAATAGGTATCTCAGATTTGCTCCTTTTCTAGTCTAGAATTCCAGTTGCCGGCATTCTCCCTCTTCATGTAGACCTTGTAAAATAAGAGAGAAAAGGCATAAGAATTGTACCAAAATGTGTAATAACAGCCCATAATGCAATAAATATCAATATAAAATCATGATGCAAAATGGACGTATCAAGGCGACCTGGATGGTACTGCATTGACCGAACTGCCTCGCGCCGCCCGAGAGGCGCGCGACGCCTACTCTCCTATGACGCCTCGTGGCTGTGGTTGCGCCTATAAATCTGCCCCGCCCATGGCAAGAGAAGGTCATTGCAGTTTTGCGGCTTCTCCTTGTTTCCTTTGCTTTTCTGACAAAACCCTCTCTTCTTCCCATCTTCTCGTCCTTCATGGCGTCCGGAGGAAACGGTGCGGGCGAAGGGAAGCGGACGGCTCCTCCAGCCCCCTCGTCCTCCTCTAGAGGCGACGGAGGAGGGCCCTCAGGGTCGGCGCAAGTTTGCTGGTGTTGGGCCCTGGTTGACGAGTAAGTATCATGTCGACTCCCTCTAGACCCAGGTCCAGGAGGCAGTCGACGCCGTGCAGGCCGCCCAGGATGAGGCGGCGCATGCCAGGCTGCTGAAGTTCCAGTGCATCAAGAAGTTCCAGGGCATCGCCGGCCGTGCGGCCGGTGCTGTGAGCCGGTTCGTCGGGAACGCTCCCACGCTGCCGAACATGCGCAGCGACGGTGGCTACCTTGAGTTCTTCCAGAAGGTGGTGGAGGTGCTGGAGACCGGCGTCTCCCGCGCGGACACGGATAGCGCGTCCGACGCGCACAACCTTCTGGATCTTGCCTTAACGCTCATCTTCTCCAACCTGTGCCGCCTCGCTCCACAACTCGACCTAAGGCGCATCGAGGAGCCGGTGCCCGACGGGCTCCAGCGCCTCCTCCGGGACGTGGTGCGCCCGCACTTGGAGGCCATGGTGGAGCGGTTCATCCAGGTGCCCACCTCTGATGAGGAGGACGACGCCAACGCCAAGCCAGACGGCGGCATGGGGGGCGATGGCGGTTTCTCCCCTAGGCATCCTCTGTTCCCCCTTCCCGGTTCCTGTAATGCCTGAAGAAGAACTCTGCCCTGTTGGGCGTTAATCTTTTGCATGTTACCTTTGTCGTCCTGTTTTTCTGCCTTGAATCGTTGATCGCTCGATGGTCGTGACGTGGCTTGGTTTCGCCCTCGACGGGCCCCTGTGTCAGCCATTGGTAGGGCCCTCGCGAGGCTCTCTCGAGAGAGAGACGGCTCGCAGCCGTCGCTCCAATCGGGCCCTGGGCATGGCGGCTCGTCGTGATCGAGCCCCTCCCCTTGTGTCGCCTTCCTCGTCGCTTCATTCCTCAGGAGCCTCAGCAGTTGCGTGGTGTGACCATAGTTCCTGCATCATTACATTAGTATGCATAATCCTTATCCCGTCCTCGGAGTCGTTACTAGGCCGAAAGGCTCTTGCTTGGTTAGGTGGTGTACTTAGCTTTGTATGACGTTGGCGATATCGCACCTCGCGAGGCATGACGGGCCGTTCCGCCAAGCTACGACTCTGTCCGAGATACTTCCTCCTTGTCTGCTGAACGGTTTGGGGGCCCTTTCGGCACTCTGCGTCTATAGGTCCCAGTCCCGCACATTTCCCCACCTCTGTTAGGTACAACCATAAACCGAGTACGCACTTCACGGGGCGAGGCCCCGACACTCCTGATGCCGACCAGAAACCAAGGACGACATCAGGGGGTCATATGGCTACATGAACGGTAAGGCTCCTGAGGCATGCTGCTTAGGAGACCCCTTTTCAACGCTCAAACCGCTCTACGTCGGTAGGTCCCAGTCCCGCGCATTTCCCCACCTCCGTTAGGTATGACCGGAAACCGAGGACACACTTCACGAGGCGAGGCCCCGACACTCTTGATGCCGACCAAAAACCAAGGACGACATCAGGCGGTCAAGTGGCCTTATGCCCGGTAAGGCTCCTGAGGCGTGCTGCTCAGGAGCCTCCTTTGACGCTCGAGCGATCCCCCATTCCGTTCCTTCAGGCATCGCCTTAAGAGGCCCTGGGACCTCCCGAGACTCCACGCCATGATGTCGTGCTGCGGTTGGAGCCCCCAGGCAGGGGTCGACAGCTAAAAATTGCGTGCTCCTGAGGTAGCAAGTCCTCACCATCCAGCTCTGTGGTGCCTTGAGGCGGCGCGGAGCATTTGGCTCTTTGCGAAACACCATTTGTAAAGAGAGAACTCAAGTCTGGCAAACAAGGAAACACAGAGAGAAAAGTTCCTACCCCTTTTTTAAAATATAAAGTCTCAAAGTTCTCAAAGTTCGTTCCAAAAAATAGCAGCTTGAACACCAAAAAGAAGCAAGCAAATTCCACGTCCGGCCCCTAAGCTAGCCTTCGTCTTCCCCCAACGCTGAGCGTAGGGCATCCACGTTGCAAGGGCATAGCCATTGATGGGCAGTGTTGACTTCTCCGCCAACTCCGGGCTGTGGCTGCCACATTGCGTGGGAGGAACCCCTCCGCGTCCTCGGGGGGCTCCGGGTGTATACAGCCCGCTCATTATTACGTGAGAGTGTCACGGTCGTAGATAGGTGGGCAAGCCCCCAGGCGCATGGCCTGGTGGCTCCCAACTCTGTCGAGGACCATCCCATGCATTTTTGCCCGGTTGCCCCCCTTACGACCCTAACCCGAATGCATCATTCCCCGTGCAACCACATGATTGCACTCCTGAGGCCCAAACATGAGCATGATGCATCGGCGTGGCCATAGGGGTGTTTTGTCGGTGAAGCATGCCCCATGAGGCGCACGTGCGCCACTTGGACAAGGCCCCATGGGCTCCTAGAGTCCCATCCTCCCGAGGCCGTGTCGGTGCCGTAGTTGCCACGGGTGGCCCGTGTTGCTTTTGTCTTGCTGTTCCCCCCAGGCCATCGCTCACGAGGTCTAGGGGCTCGGCCCATCGTCGCTCGCTCGTGGGGGCGCCCTCCCGCTTGTTCCGCCCAGGCCTGGTGCTCCGCCAATGGGAGCCCCCAGGCCTAGCTCGGGGAGGACGCCTAGAGTGCCCCTTACTCTTTGGAGGTGCTAGCGCCCATGGCGGGCGCCTGACCCATTCCTTCGCCGGGCGGTACGACATGGTATGTAGGGTTCCACGTAGGTGCTTGGTCCTTCTCCCGAGACGCCTGTCGGTGCATCAGGGGCGGTCCCTCCTGGCGGTGGCGGGAAACCATCCCACGCGCGTCGCTCGCAGACCCTCCTGCGCCGGGACTCAAAGCGGAGTTGCTTACCTCTGCCACCGCCGTTTGGTGGGCCACGCGTCTTCTGGTGTGGGTTGCTCCCTTGGCGGCCTGATGCGCCTCCGCCGCTGTTGCTTGTTTGTCTGGACGCCTACGCCGCCTGCTCACTGCATCGGATGGCGTGCTCCCGCCGGGCCAGCCCAGGTTGCTGAAGGCTAGCCGGGTCGATGAGGTGCACGCCGGTGTGTGCGCGGGGCGCCCCGTCGTTCCCTCTGTGTGCCTCGTGGGCATGGCCGGGCTGTACCACGAAACCAGTCAGCGGGATTCGTAGGAGGAGGAGCACAGCATGCGGCGTGCCCCGCTCGGTCCCGTCTGGCGCCAAAGGGATCTCTCCGCCGGCGGGCTGGGGAGCGAGCGCGGCGTGCGAGCCACCGGCACCTGTGGCCTTGTAGAAGAGGGAGGGGAGATGGCCCTCTGCGCGATGGTGATCAGCTCTGCGATGTGATCGGCCCATGCATTGAAGCCCCCGTGCGTTGGTCGGTGGTGAAGCATCTCGCTTGCCAGTAGTAGCGCATCGTGCGCGTTCAGGTCTTCGACGTAGGTGCGGCGTGCCGCCAGTGCCGGGGGCGCCGGCCGCCCGTCGTGTGCTTGAGCAGCACGAGAGGTGGTGACGGTGGAGGTGATGCTAGCGACTTGGTACTAACCGCTCGGTTGGCCTCCAACTGTCGTGACGGGGTTCACGGATGCTGACCCGCCACGGTAGGGAGAAGCTTGTTGAGCGCCGGCCATCGGAGTAGCGAAACTTGGGAAGAACGAAGCTTGGAGAAGATCTCGACACGTCCCCTACCTGGCGTGCCAAATGTCGGATTTCGGGCTCCGCAAAACCCTTAAGATTCGAACACAGGGGCATGTGCGAAGATCCCCTGCAGCCTGGCCCAACCTAGCTCGCTACTCGATGAACACATCAAAGAACTTGCACGATGGCGAGGAATAGGATGAACACGATAGTTTACCCAGGTTCCGGCCGCTGCGGAGTGTAATACCCTACTCCTGCTTTGGTGGATTGCCTCTCGGGGAGGTGGTGTATATGAACTAATACAGTGTTTTAGGGCCTCATGAGGGCTCCCTTCGAGTTGTTCATGGCCCTCTGCGACTTGGTGGTGGACGAGTGGTGGAATGGAATCGGATCTCCCTCTACGGTCCAACCTACCCTCTATATATAGTGGTGGCCCGGGTCCTCTTCCCTTATCGCAATGGCGGGAAGGGATCCCACAACGGCCAATTTTGAAGGGGGATAGAAGTACATGCTCGCACTTCCTAAAGGCGGTCTTCGCCTGCAAAGTAACTGTAGATGATGCAGGGATGGGCTCAGCAATGACATCCGCCCTGCGGGGCGGGTGGTTGCGGTCTTGTTGCACCAGAATGGAAACCTATGGGGGTGCTTTGGGGAACCCGCGTACGTCCCTGCTTCCTTTGCACAAAAGGGGAAACTGTGCCGCCTGGCGCGCTGGCGCCCTCTTGTCCTTCATTGCGTCACCCTTGGCTCCCGAGGCTGGGACTTGCATAGAGATCTCCGCCGCTCTGGAGGAGGCCTGAGGAGGCCCCTCCCTTATCGGTCCTGACACTGCTCCTTCTCGCGAGCGTAGGGCCCTCGCGAGGGCCTTGTCTTGAGTGAGGCCGCGCCTAGTCGTGTTTGGTCGATGAAGTGGGCCATGTCCTGGGCCACAGGCAGACAGGTCTGGGTACCCCTGTTCCTAGAATGCCGACAACGCAAGAAGCCGGGGCACGGGGTGGTGGCCGGTGGTAGGGCATGAATCTTGGACAAGGTGAGGTGGACGACGGCGGATCAAGAATCCGGTGCGCCGGGGGGTAGCCGCCGGCGGGGTGCCGGATGTGGAGTGTTGAGGGCAAGATGGAGAAGACGGGGTGCGATCGTGTCTATATAGAGCCGATAGTTAGCTATTCCATTTCGCGTAATTTGTTACTATTTTCGAACTGACGACTTGTACTGATGTTGTCATTTCGTTGAACTAATCGATTTCTTTAGTTTAAAAAAGGTTTATATTTTTTCATCGGAATGGGGCGTGTAATATATCGCTGCAAAGCTCTTGACATCTAGATTACAGTCATATAGAAATTTTTCGCAAAGTCAACGCGGTTTAAGAGCAGTTTTGAAAAGACCGTTTTTATCAAAACCGAAAATGTGAATCGTATTTTGGCGTTAATTTTCAAACATTTTGTCGGAATTGAGCAAATGAGATGGCGTTTGAAAGCTTGTGAAAACCCGCATCTTCCATATATAGATTATTTTTTCAAATTCTGTATGATTTAGAAGTAATTTGAAAAACGATGAAATTCTGGGCAAAACGTATTTTTGAGATTTTTTGCAAACGGTTTGTCAGATTGAAGCGAATGATATCACATTTGAAAGCTATGGAAAATGCGCAACTTTTTCGTATTGAAAGGTTTTCTAATTCTTTATGGTTTAAATTTGAATTCGAATTGTATGAAATTTGGTTTTGAACATGTTTTTTTTAAGTTTATCGAAATGAGGCAAATAATATACCGTTGGAAAGCTATCGAAAATGCAAAACTTAGTCATGTTAAACGTTTTCTCAAATATGCGACCGTTTAAGAATAACTTTGAATACAGTCTCGTACTGATCTATGTGTGTGTTTGTACTGAGCGTGTTTCACTGACTGTAATTTACTTTGTTTTTTAATATTATTTTGGTCATGGCTTTTCAACCATTCGTTGAAATTGAACAAATGAAATTATTATTTTATTATTCCCGAATTGACGTCTTGAAGTAGTTGTACTGAGGTACTTTTCATAGAGTAATTTTGAAAGATTCTGAAAAAAAAGTACTTGAACTGATGACCGTATGGGTTTGTACTCAGCGTGTTTTAACATACTAGAGTTTACTCTATCTTCTCGGTATGGTTTTTCTGGCAACTTTTCAACAGTTTACGGTATCATAGTCCTAGAACTTGCATATCGTGGAACGGAATGATTTCTTTTTAGACGAAATGTCTCATGCATTTTTTTAACTTTTTTTTTGCATTGATCTTTGGGACTTCTTTGGTTTTGTGAATTGATTTTTTTTACTTTTTACCGCAATGATGTTTTGGACTTCTCTGGTTTTGTGACTTGAACTGTACTTTATATCGCACTGGAATTTTCAAAATCGTCATATTTGGACTTACAGGATTTATTATCCACGCCCTAGCAAGAATGAGCGCATGAACTATATATGACTTTTCCGTACATTTTTTCTTTTGTCCATTGGTGAACAACAACGAAAATAGATTAGGGAAGTGGGGAGAGCTTTCTTTGAACTTGCTGCTTTTGTTTTTTGAACTATATATGTTAGTAACATGAACTTTTCAATACAATTATTTTATCCATTCATCAAAGCAGAAAAAAGGTGATCGAGTCCCCAAATCCATTTCTTTCCAAAACATGTTTAAACACAGAGCGTGCATACATGTTTGATACGCAGCAAAACCTCAGCTTTCTCGTGTTTCTCTGGTGAGCCACCTCGGCTTTTTCTCATTGAATTTTTCTTCCTCTAAACTTATGGTCTTTTGAGTCTGAACTGATGTAGATTTTTTTTGCTCAACTGGGGTAGCCTTCTGGGTAGTACACGCGCAACCTGACAAGGCAATGTACAAGTTCTTGTAAAAAGAACAACCAAGTTCATGTATGGTAACATTTATAAGTTCACAGTGAAATTGATATGACTGTTCATGGGCACTTTCAGTTGGATCCACCAGTTACCCTATTGGCGTATGCCAGAGTAGAACTTCCTGGACTTTCAAACTCGTACTGAAGACATGTACCAAAGAACATCATGCATCAGTATCCAGTAGACATACAAGAGCTATACACTGCCGTGAGGTACACAAAAACAGAATTGTTTGTGCATTTTTTAACACTAGGACATTTTATGAACTTTTTCTGCATTTGGACATCCTATGCTCTCATAGAGATTAACACAACATCTTGTGTGATAGAAAGAATATAGTAACAGAAGTGAGTGAAATCAGATTTAGATAGGTGAACTATGAAATACATTTTTCCTCTTTCAGGAATAAGCACAAATACCTTCGGGGCACAAGTGCCAGCCATCAACGGTAGCTCAAAAGGCTATTTCTTCCAAAAAGAATTCTTTAATTCCTGAAACTTGAGAACAGCAGCAGCTAGAGAAAACAAACAGCAACACTGGCAATTAGCAACACTCTCATGGCAAGCACACACCACACATTGTCCAGCTCGCCCTATATTCACACTGCATTGGCATGAACACGAACACACATGAAGGACACACGCGCGCGCAACAGGCAAGCATGGATGCATGCATATCACACACAAAACCCACCGACCACCTTCCAGGAAGGATCCTTGTGGCCACGCAGGAGATCGCAGCAACATTAGAAGCTCCATACTTTTCGTACTTATGTATTTTTGTGATCGAACTCTTGTAATTTAAGGACTATATCTACTACAGGATGCCAAACATTTTTTCCATGAACTCTGATCCATTGATACGAGGCAATGAATAGCTCACGCTGCAAGATGAGCTTTGCTCTTTTCTTCATGGGCACACAATAGGTCGTCGCGAAGGAGATGCAAAAACAGCGGGAATGCATCCGCATAGTTATTCATCTCCATATCAATAACACTTGGCCACCAAAAACCTAACAAATGTTTTTTTCCTGAAAAGACACACCACAATTTTGAAATGCATCAGAGAGGAGGAGACAGATCGATGAGGGGCGGACAGGACCGCGGCGACGAACGCGGCGTTTGCCGATCCGCATCCGGAGAGGCGGCTGAGGCCTTGGCGGATCTGTTCCGCCGTGGTAGCAGATTTTGGGCGATCGTCGGGTCTGACTCGAAGGAATCCGATGATGACGATGACCGGCTACTCGTCGGAGAGGGCGGGGATCAATCGCCTACACCCTCTGACATTGTCTGTGAATCTCTACGAGAGGGCCTATCGGAGGACCAGGTCGCGCAGAAATTAGAGGAGATTCTGCCGGTGACGGATGCTGCTTGGGAGGGTCTCGACGGTGTGGCCAAGGTGGAGGTTGTCGGGTGGGTAGTTCATCGGAGAACGGCACCGAACGTGGTGAAGCCGTGGAAAGGACCACTACCGAAGGTACGTTTACCGGCCCTTACTCTCTCAGATTTCATTAACACTTGGAAAGTAGCGCCATCTCGCCGGAAGAAAGTCTGGCCGGTGGTAGAGAAGCCGCCATTGCAGCCCCCGGTACATGATCCGGTAATCACGGTTGGTGAGGCCAGGCGGGCTCGCTTGAATCTGATCTTGGGCTTGGTTGGGCCTGACGTGGACGAGTTTGGGCTGGTGTCATCTGGGTATATGGCCCAGATACACGCAGCGGACTTTCAATCGGATCAGGTATCCCAGACCGATCGACAACAGGTTCAGAGGAGCGAACATAGGGTTCGAAAATGGAGATGCGTAGGGTTTCCTATACGGCACGGACGGGCGGTACGGGTTCCGCCTAAGCCTGACCTCCAATCTGCAGCCATGGCAGGTCGGGGTGAGGGAGAGCACGATCGCAAAGCAGCACTGGTTGGCGTCAATGGGCCTGGTCGCGACGCCGCCGGTGGGCAAAGTGACGCCAAAGGCCACGGTGGCTTTGGGGCTGGTCGTGGTGACGGCTCCAATGGTGGACGTGGCGATGGTCTGAACGCCGGCCGAGGCGGACTCGGGACGGGCCGTGAGGACAGACCGGGCGGACGATTTGTTGGCGCTGGGACTGGTCGTGCTGCGGGTGACGGACCATACCATGGCAAGCAGCCGAACTGGAATAAATGGACTGATGATGGACAGGGCTCGGGGCGCGGGTCGTGGTATGACGGAGGCGGCCGGGGCTTTGGTCCAAACAAGTGGCAGCGGAGCTTCCAACCCCCGACAGTCAACTTCGTCGAGGGAGCGAGGTTTGTAGGTTCTTACCAAGGTCGTGGACGTGGTGGCTGAGGGGGCGGACGGAAGTTTCCACCTTGTCGCTCTACTTATGCTCAAAAGGTGGCTGAACTCCCTGCGACGAGCAATGGAGAGGTTTCTAACTCGGGCACCAAAACATGTTCGCCGAGAGTCCTTCCAGAGGCGGCGACTTTGGCAATTAAGGTGTTAGCGGCGGTCGAGGTACCACCGGCTGTCGCAACTTCCAATGACCGAGACAAAGAGAGCGACAAGGGCAGTGACAAATCTGATGTTGTGAGGGCAAATAAAGCGGCTCGTAAAAACTGACTTGTTACAGATGTGGGGTTCTTGGACACTTTGTGATGTATTGCACAGACGAGTTGTGTGATATTTGTCTGAAACATGGACATAATGATACATCTTGCCCTCTGCTGAAGGCACCTTAGCCGGTGCTTAACTTATACAGAGTTTCCTAGGGTAATCTTATGTTCTTCGAAACTCCACTATCTGCGTCCGTTAACGTGTCTCCTCGTCTGGAGAGCTCGAGGACGGGCTTGGTCAAGGTAACAAATGGCATGCTCACGGAGGAACAAATATCTCAACAACTGAGGAGATTGGTATCCGAGTCATACAACTGGGTTCCGGTTAGAGTGGAAGAGCAGGTATATCGAGTAGAGTTCCCTTGGAAAGAGGACCTACAACGCTTGTTGACTTTTGGGGTCAACAAAGTAAGTGGCAGTAAATGCATGTTAGAATTTGAGGAATGCAAGAAACCAGAGTCGACTGGATCACCCTTACAAAAGGTGTGGATCAGATTTTCAGGCATTCCAGAGGTTCTTCTGAATGACTTTCTTATTGTTTGGAGCTTGGGCTCTTTGGTGGGCAAGACAGAGAAAGTTGATATGCCTTTCTCACATAAGCATGGGATGTCCAGACTGCTAGTGAGTGTGCTTGACATTGAGTACATGCCTGATTATGTACCTTGGTTCTATGATGGTTTGCACTACGACCTGGACGTACAGATTGAAGAGGAAATCTAGTGGGATACTCTCAATGATGATGTTGATATGATGGATGGCGGTGATGGGAGTGGAAATCAGGGGGATGCGAACCCCGAGGAGAGTGCTGATGGGTCCACTCATAAGGGACAAGCTCCCTCATCTTCTACAGCTATAGATAAGATAGTTCACAAGGAGACCACACCACCCTCGACACCCATGAAATCTTTACGCTTTCGGTCGTTTCTACACCCAGTCGCTTGTGGGGATACCGGGTAGAGATTGATTTTGATGACACTCTGATCGCTGACGGATGTTTGGTTCATGAGCAGTTCTCTCAGGATGCTGAATTGCATATATAGCTAGTTCGGCAGCAGCGGCAAGTTGATGGCAGAGCAGAAGCGGGTGGTGGGGAACACGAGACCCCATGATCATCTCCTACTCGGGAGGCAGCCCATGGGCATTTGTCTCCAATTCAGCCGAAGCCTGTTAGTCCTAACGTCGAGGTGCTTGGCCAGGTGATGATCGGGCAGGAGGCCCAACGACATCTATCTCGTCCATCATCTCCAGTTGGAATGAGCTCTCAGAACCACGAGCAGGTGGCTCGTTCGACATCTCCATGTTCTCCTAACGTTCGTCGGATGGTGGCAACGCAACAGTTGCAGTCCAGGGCGTTCGTAGCTCGGGATGCGGTTGTTCCATCGGATGAGACACTGTCACCTGGAGGTTGCACTTTCGCTGTTGGGGCCGAGGTAGGAGGCCACAACCCGTCAGCGATTTCTATGGAGGATATGATTTCTTATGGAGGGATTCCGGACCCTACATTTGCTGATCAACGCTTTAGTCAACGCATCCAGGGGCAGCCAGATGCTGACGACATGCAGCTATGGCATGCTATGTGGGCCTCCAAGCTTCGAGACGTCAAAACAGCTACAGGTATGTCTGTTAATACTAGTTGTTCGATCCTCCATTTTGCTGATTCGGAAATTTTACAAAATGCTAGCGACATAGGCATTTCTCTGGGTGGTAGTGACAAACAAATAGCTAAGTCCATTAATGACATTTTAGACTTAGAAACGGATAGAGCCATAGAGATTATTCAAAACATAGATGCGGTAAAACCAATGAATGAGGCGGATATAAATAATTTGGGAGGCACACACTTACAAAATCTATGTGATTATCTATTACACGTAGAGGGAGGTGAAGAGGATGAGGATGACATGGGCTCAGAGGGGTATATGGCCTCTCTGGGTGCTGGATGTCATCCACATGAAACATCATCACAGAGTAATACGGGAGCTATACAGGATAAACCTAAGAGACCTTGGAAAAGGAAGGTTTATCCTGTGTCAGCGGTACGGACAAGTCCGTGAGTCAAGCAAAAGAAAAAAAATTCCATGATGAAATATGAAAGGAATCTTTTTGAATAGCAGAGGTCTAGCAGACTTGGCTAAAAGGATATTCCTTCGAGATACATCTTTAGAACATAAACTTGATTTCATGGCATTACAAGAGACAGGTAGAGATAACTTTACATCCCAATTCCTTAATAACTTATCTGGAGGAGTTGATTTTGATCGGCATTGCTTACCCCAAGGGGTAGATCTGGAGGAATCTTACTTGGGGTAAAATGTGAAACTTTAGAGGTGTTGAGTGTCGTATACGATGAATTTTCCATCAAATTTTGGGTGAGGTCGAAAGTTGATGGATTCAGGTGGGCTTTGGTGGCCGTATATGGGGCAGCGCAACCTGAGCTATAATCTGAGTTTCTCGCCGATTTAGTGATAATATGTGGAGACGAAAGACTCCCTATTATGGTTGGGGGAGACTTTAATATCATTAGGAGACAAGACGAAAAAAATAATGACAACTTTGATGGAAGATGGTCACTTATGTTTAATATGGTTATTGAGAGTCTCAATTTGAGGGAGATTGACCTCACTGGTAGACAATTCACATGGGAAAATTCTTTACCGGTACCAACATACGAGAAGTTGGACCGGGTACTAACCAGTGTAGAATGGGAACAGAAGTACCCATTGGTTTCGGTACATGCCCTACGGAGAGCCATTTCAGACACACACCACTCATGGTTGATTCCGGGGAACCAAATCATGAGGGTAATAGAAATTCATTCTCTTTTGAATTAAGTTGGTTTGAGAGAGAAGGATTCATGGATCTTATAGCCACCGAATGGGCTAAGGAATCTGGTGGTTCTTCAAACATGGAAAGATGGCAGAACAAAATCCGACACTTGCATCAGTTCTTGAGAGGATGGGCCAAGAATCAAAGCGAAATTTACAAAGTAGAGAGAGATAGACTTATTCGGCTGATCGCTGAATTAGATGTGAAGGCCGAATCTTATCTTCTTAACATGGCAGATCGGAAGAGTAAGGTTGAGGCTGAGAAAAACCTGCAAACTCTTCTGAGAGATGGAGAAATGAAATGGGCACTTCGAGCTAAGGTGACGAAGGTAGTTCAGGGAGATGATAACACACACTTGTTTCATATGATTGCAAATGGCAAACATAGGAAGAAGAAAATAATTCAACTGGAGCAAGATGAGGGTACAATTGTAGGACATGAGAACCTGAAATTGTACATCACTGAGTACTATAGGAGATTATTTGGCAGACCCGAGGAGAATTTTGTCTCTTTGGATGAGAGTACAACACATGATATACCTCAACTAAACTTTGATGAGAATGAGGTATTATCAGCTCCTTTTACTGAGAAATAGGTGTTTGACGCAATAGCACAAATGAAACAAAACAAGGCATCGGGGCCAGATGGATTTCCAACAGAGTTTTACAAAAAATGTTGGCATATCATTAAGGCTGATCTTTTGCCTATGTTTCATGATTTATTCAATGGTCCAAAATGTTGGAAATATGACCTAGAGGCAATAATAAATTAGTTATTATCATATTTCCTTGTTCATGATAATCGTTTATTATCCATGCTATAATTGTGTTGATCGGAAACTCAGATACATGTGTGGATACATAGACAAAACCATGGCCCTAGTATGCCTCTAATAGACTAGCTCGTTGATCAAAGATGGTTAAGGTTTCCTAGCCATTAACATGAGATTTCATTTGATAATGGGATCACATCATTAGGAGAATGGTGGGATGGACAAGACCCAAACTACAAACGTAGCATATGATCGTGTCAGTTTAATGCTACTGTTTTCTGCATGTCAAGTATCTGTTCCTATGACCATGAGATCATGCAACTCACTGACACCGGATGAGTGCCTTGTGTGTATGAAAGGTCGCAACATAACTGAGTGACTATAAAGGTACTCTACAGGTATCTCCGAGGGTGTCTGTTGGGTTGGCATGGATCAAGACTAGGATTTGTTACTCCGTGTGACGGAGAGGTATCTCAGGGCCCACTCGGTAATACAACATCACAACAAGCCTTGCAAGCAATGTGACTAAGTGTTAGTCATGGGATCTTGTATTACGGAACGAGTAAAGAGAATTGCTGGTAACGAGGTTGAACTAGGTATGGAGATACCGACGATCGAATCTCGGGCAAGTAAACATACCGAAGAACAAAGGGAACATCATACGGGATTAACTGAATCCTTGACATAGAGGTTCGACTGATAAAGATCTTCGTAGAATATGTAGGAACCAATATGGGCATCCAGGTCCTGCTATTTGTTATTGACCGTAGAGGTGTCTCGGTCATGTCTACATAGTTCTCGAACCCGTAGGGTCTGCACACTTAAGGTTTGGTGACGTTTCGGTAATATAGAGTTATGTATGGTGGTGACTGAAGGTTGTTCGGCATCCCCGATGAGATCCCGGACATCATGAGGAGCTCCGAAATGGTCTGGAGGTAAAGATTGATATATAGGAAGTCCTGTTTTGGTCGCCGGAAAGGTTTCGGGCTCATCAGTAGTGTACTGGGAGTGCCGGTAGTGTATCGGGAGACCATCGGGAGGGGTATTTCGACCCAAGAGGCTACATGGGCTGTGGGAGAGTAAATACCATCCCTTAGTGGGCTAGTGGAAGTCCCGCACAAGGCCCATGCGACTGGGAAGAAAAGCCCAAAGAGAAAAAGGTGGAAAAAGGCAAAAAAGGCAAAAATAAGGAGGAGTCCTAGTCCTACTAGGATTGGAGGAGGAATCCTCCAATCCTCCTTGGTTCGGCCGACCCAAGGGCTGGCTTCCTGGGAGCCAAGCCTCCTCCTCTCTTCCTCCTATATATACTAGAGGTTTTAGGGTTTTTGGTACTAGATTTTCAGCCACGTGCTACCCGTTCCTCCAGTGCATATTTCTCCTCTAGATCGGATTTTTGCAGTGCTTAGATGAAGCCATGCCGGAATAGATTCACCACCATCGCCGGAGCACCGTCATGCTGCCAGAGAACTCTTCTACCTCTCCGCTCCCTCTTGCTGGATCAAGAAGGCGGAGATCGTCATCAAGCTGTACGTGTGCTGAACGCGGAGGTGCCGTCCGTTCGGCACTAGATCGGAAGGATCGTGATGAGATCGCGGGACGGATCATGATGAGTTCGCGGGACGGATTGTGATGAGTTCGTGGGACGGATCGTGATGAGTTCGCGGGACGGATCGTGATGAGATCGCGGGACGGATCGTGATGAGATCGCGGGACGGATCGTGATGAGTTTGCGGGACGGATCGTGATGAGTTCGCGGGACGGATCGTGATGAGATCGCGGGATGCTCGGCGATTTGGATCGCGAAGACGTTCGACTACACCAACCGCGTTTCTTAACGCTTCCCGCTTAGCGATCTACAAGGGTATGTATATCCACTGTCCCTCTCGTAGATGCTCATCACCATGGATAGATCTTGCGTGTGCGTAGTAAAATTTTTGTTTCCCATGCAACGTTTCCCAACAAAAAACAGCTCTTCCACCTCAATTTTGGAACAATAACATTGTTGCCAAAGAAGGTGGAAGCTGTTCGTATTGAGCAGTTCAGACCAATTTGCTTGCTCAATGTTAGTTTCAAGATTTTCACTAAGGTGGGCACGAATAGGTTGACACAGATTGCTCTTTCTGTAGTTCAACCAACACAGTCAGCGTTCATGCGTGCGAGACACATCCTAGAGGGGTTGTGGTCTTACATGAAACGTTGGACGAAATTCATACAAAGAAACTTGATGGGGTTATCTTTAAGGTGGATTTCGAGAAAGCATACGATAAAGTCAAATGTCCATTTGTTTAGCAGGACCTGCGCATGAAGGGGTTCAACGAATCCTGGAGGGATCAGGTGGACGCTTTCATTCAGAAAGGAAGTGTGGGGGTTAAAGTCAACGATGGCGTTGGTCATTTCTTTCAAAAACACAAGGGTCTCAGACAGGGTGACTCTATGTCTCCGGTGTTGTTCAACATTGTAGCAGATATGTTGGCAATACTTATTGGTAGGGCTAAAGAAAAAGACCAAGTAGGTGGACTTGTTCCTCATTTGGTAGAGGACGGGGTGTCCATACTACAATACGCTGATGATACGATTCTCTTCATGGAACACAATATGGCTAAAGCAAGAAATATGAAATTAGTTTTATGTCTATTTGAGCAACTATCTGGACTAAAGATTAACTTTAATAAAAGCGAATTGTTCTGCTTTGGGAAGGCGAAGGAGGAATAGGATGCTTACAAGCAGCTATTTGGATGTGAAATGGGATCACTTCCATTTAATTACCTTGGGATTCCTATTCATCATAGACGTTTGACGAATAAGGAATGGAAATGTATCGAGGAACGATTTGAAAAAAGACTGAGCTGCTGGAAGGGCAAGCTAATGTCTTACGGAGGGAGGCTAGTGTTAATAAACTCAGTTTTAACAAGTCTGCCGATGTTCTTATTGTCTTTCTTTGAAATATCGGTAGGGGTACGAAAGAGATTAGACTTTTATCATTCTCGTTTCTTCTGGCAAAGTGATGAGGTTCAGAAGAAATACAGATTGGCACGATGGGATATTATATGCAGACCCAAAGACCAAGGAAGTCTTGGCATTGAAAATCTAAAAGTGAAGAACAAATGCCTGCTTAGCAAATGGCTATACCGGCTATCTACGGAGACCGAAGGGATGTGGGTACAAATACTGAAGAATAAATACCTACAATCCAAAACATTGACCTAGGTTACAGTTAGATCAAATGATTCACCTTTTTGGAAGGGGTTAATGAAGATGGAGGTAACTTTTTTTTCAAAAGGTGAAATTTGTAGTTGGGGATGGAACCACTACAAGATTTTGGGAAGACACCTGGCTAGGAGATACTCCATTAGCACTTCAATATCCTGCCCTATATAATATCGCACACCGGAAAGATGAATATGTGGCCATTGTATTACAAACGGTCCCCTTAAATATGCAATTTCGGCGAGCTCTAGTGGGAGCACGCTGGAACTCGTGGTTACATCTGGTTAGGAGGCTGATGAATGTTCAGCTGTCGGACCAGACAGATAGTGTGCGTTGGCCTTTAACTACGAATGGTACATTCTCTGTAAAGTCGATGTACACGGTTATGATTAATACTGGACCAATCTTGAGATCTTTGCATATCTGGAAAATCAAAGTACCTCTTAGGGTTAAAATCTTCATGTGATTTGTTCATAAGGGGGTGATATTAACCAAAGATAACTTGACAAAACGAAGATGGATAGGAAGGCCTAATTGTTGCTATTGTGATCAAAATAAAACAATAAGGCACCTCTTTCTAGATTGTCCGCTTGCAAAACTGCTATGGCAAACGATTCAGATAGCATTTAATGTCAATCCACCAATATGTATTACCGCGTTATTTGGGACGTGACTCAATGGAGTAGACGTTGCTATAATGAATCTTATTCGGATTGGGAGTTGTGCTTTATTTATGGGCTATTTGGAATACGAGAAATGATATGATTTTTAATGGCAAGAATTTTAATAACTTTTTGCAGGTAATCTTCAGAGCAACATCTTGGATCCTTACGTGGTCGTTACTCAGCCATGCAGAAGCCAGAGAGCTTATGGTTATTGGGTGCAACCGGTGGGAGATGGTCGCACGGGTTATCTTCAACCGGTTTGGATGGCATACTAACAATAGGCTAGGTGTATAGACATCATAGTCTATGTTCAGTTAAGCCGCATGTGGCAACATTTATTTTTTTCTCCGTACTTTTTAACGCTTCAGTATCTTTCTGGACCTGAATTCTTTGTGTGAACCTACTTAATAAAATGGCTGCATGTATCGATTGGTGCAGAGCCCGGGGGCTTCGTTCCTCCTTTTCAAAAAAAGGTATACGCTGACATTTTTTGTTTTCAGAAGCAATCATACTTGCTAAATAGTTTCCATGTACTTGCTAAAATATTAATCATGTACTTACTGGTACGGATCAAATTTACAACTTGGGAAATTAAGCTCTACAAAACATACTAAATTCTTATTTCTACAGCTTTCAGTTCACATGTGCAGCATGAAAGGAAGACGTAACTGAATGTGAATAGCACTCAAGCAAAAAAATTGTGCTCAGCGGTATATTATTCAACATGACAAAGTTAAACATTCAACATTAGATGGAAACTTGGACGGGGCGCAGTGCTCGACTCGGACGGCGCCCAGTGCTCAACTTGGACAGAGGAGACTGTCGTTGCGCTCGGAGGTTCCTCGCCAGCATAATTACCATAAGGGGATTTCCAGCGGCCCACACCCAGATCCTTGGTCGCCGACAGGCCACGCACATGTAGTTGTTTGATTTCCCATTATCTAAATTTTCACCATCATGGAATTTCTGAAAACCAATGATGTAATGTCCCTAGTCCCACTGCCTGTGTCTACAACATGTTAAATGTACATACTTCCAAAGTTACTTTTAAACCCATTTGTATTGCTCATAACCAGACAACTATAAAATTTAGCAATGGTGAATTAAAAAACTGCAGAATTTAGCAAATGTAAACTACTAAGCAGATAACTTAAGTTTTTTCAGAAAAAAGTAGTTGGGAGTTGAGCCGTGGCCGGAGCATGGAGGACGATGGTCTGGAGCGTAAGCTCTTGCGCCCTGGATTTTTTTTTCAAAATGGAGGCAAAAGTTTTTGCCTTATCGATTAATTAAAAAGAAGAGAATTGTCCAGTTAATTAACGAAAAATCGGCGGAAAACCAATACAAACGAAGCACATACGAACTACTCACACGGCATGAAACCCTACAACCGCACACACTCGCCGAATACACAACATCCACAATATCGAGGTACCTCCCAACCCACAATAACAACCTAATCAAGCAGCCGAGACTTCAAGCCTTTGGCGTCACTCCTGCCTTTGTCGATCTTCTTTTGTTTGTTCCTTATTGATGTCCGTCAGAAGGCAAGCAATTTACCTACCCAAACCAGGTTTAGCAACCTCCACACTTACTAGCAAGTCACAAAGTTCCTTCGCGAAAAGAGCATTTGAATTTGGAGTAGGTGCCAACACAAGTGGCTCAACTATCATGTCACACACGGGCATCACCTGCCCAATGGTCACAGACGAGGGAATTGCAACAACGTTTGAAACTCCACGCTCCATGGCACCGAGAGGTAGGCCGCCATGGATTTGTGGATGGCACCGAGCACGTCGGTGGACTGACGTCGCAGGTGCCCGTGCTGGAACCGACAGCTCCATCTCGACTACTCATGGCATCACGTCGGATGTCGAAGGTTGCCGGTGACTGGGTCTCACACGAACTGATTAAATGAATTGCTTTTCTATAGAACTTATGTTTTGCATTGATGTAAATTCATGATTGAACTAACTAGCTCTCGATCACAAGAACTAAACAACAAGATGAACTAGAGAAATATGATCAGTATAGCATCCAACAGAACACACTGAACTGAACTAAAAATAAAGAATTGCATTGGACTAAAATTAGATTTTAAACTGTGTGTCACTACAACAAACAACAACAACAACAATAACAACAAAAACAACAACAAAGCCTTTAGTCCCAAATAAGTTGGGGTAGGCTAGAGGTGAAACCCATAAGATCTCGCGACCAACTCATGGTTCTGGCACATGGATAGCAAGCTTTCACACAACCCTGTCCATGGCTAGTTCTGTTGGAAATATGCCCTAGAGGCAATAATAAATTGGTTAATATCATATTTCCTTATTCATGATAATCGTTTATTATCCATGCTAGAATTATATTGATCGGAAACTCAGATACATGTGTGGATACATAGACAACACCATGTCCCTAGTATGCCTCTAATCGACTAGCTCGTTGATCAAAGATGGCTATGGTTTCCTAGTCATAGACACGAGATGTCATTTGATAACAAGATCACATTATTAGGAGAATGATGTGATGGAAACCCAAACTACAAACGTAGCATATGATCGTGTCAATTTATTGCTACTGTTTTCTGCATGTCAAGTATCTGTTCCTATGACCATGAGATCATGCAACTCACTGACACCAGAGGAGTACCTTGTGTGTATCAAAGGTCGCAACGTAACTGGGTGACTATAAAGGTGCTCTACAGGTATCTCCGAGGGTGTCTGTTGGGTTGGCATGGATCAAGACTGGGATTTGTTACTCCGTGTGAGGGAGAGGTATCTTAGGGCCCACTCGGTAATACAACATCACAATAAGCCTTGCAAGTAATGTGACTAAGTGTTAGCCACGGGATCTTGTATTATGGAACGAGTAAAGAGACTTGCTGATAACGAGATTGAACTAGGTATGGAGATACCGACGATCGAATCTCGGGCAAGTAACATATCGAAGAACAAATGGAACATCATACGGGATTAACTGAATCCTTGACATAGAGGTTCGACCGATAAAGATCTTCATATAATATGTAGGAATCAATATGGGCATCCAGATCCTGCTATTGGTTATTGACCGTAGAGGTGTCTCGGTTATGTCTACATAGTTCTCGAACCCGTAGGGTCTGCACACTTAAGGTTCGGTGACGTTTCAGTAGTATAGAGTTATGTATGATGGTGACCGAAGGTTGTTCGGAGTCCCGTATGATATACCGGACGTCATGAGGAGCTCCGGAATCGTCCGGAGGTAAATATTGATATATAGTAAGTCCTGTCTTGGTCACCAGAAAAGTTTCGGGCTCATCGATAGTGTATCAGGAGTGCCGGGAGGGTACTGGGGGACCATCGGGATGGGTGTCATGCCCCGAGGGGCCTCATGGGCTATGGGAGGAGAAAAACCAGCCCCTAGTGGGCTGGACGAAGCCTCCACTAAAGCCCATGAGGTTTGAGAAGGAAAAAAAATCCAAAGGTGGAGAGGTGGAAAGAGTTTCCAAGTGGAAAGGAGGAATCCTACTCCTAATAGGATTGGAGTAGGACTCCTCCACCTCCAATTTCGACCAAACCTTGAGGGTTTGAGGCTGCCTCCTCCCCTCCCTCACTCCTATATATACTAGAGGATTTAGAGGCAAGAGCTAACCCTAATTGCCATGTGCTGCCCTTTTCTTCCTCTAGATCGTTTTCTCCTCTAGATCAGTTTTCAACGGTGCTTAGGCGAAGCCCTGCTGGAATTACTCCACCACCATCGCCGAACGTTGTCACGCTGCCGGAGAACTCGTCTACCTCTCCGCTCCCTCTTGCTGGATCAAGAAGGTGGAGATCGCCATCTAGCTGTACGTGTGCTGAATGCGGAGGTGCCGTCCGTTCGGCACGAGATCGGAAGGACCACGATGGGATCGCGGGATGGCTCGTGATAAGATCGCGGGACGGATCGTGATTGGATCGAATGCATTCGACTACATCAATCATGTTTATAGCACTTCTGCTTAGCGATCTACAAGGGTATGTAGATTCACTCTCCCTCTCATAGATGCTCATCGCCATGGATAGATCTTGCGTGTGCGTAGGAAATTTTTTGTTTCCCATGCAACGTTACCCAACAATGGCATCATGAGCTAGGTCTATGTGTAGATGAGATCTCGAGTAGAACACAAAGAGTTTGTGGGCGTTGATGCTTAGATTGCTTCCTCCCTTGGTCGTGTTTTGGTTCAGCGGTATTGTGGGATGAAGCGGCCTGGACCAACCTTACTCGTACACTTACGAGAGACCGGTTCCATCAACTGACGTATAACCTCGTTGCACAAAGATGGCTGGCGGGTGTCTGTTTCTCCTACTTTAGTTGGATCGGATTCGACAAAGGCGGTCCTTGAGAAGGTTGGCAAGCAATTTATGTATCACCATTGTGGTTTTGCATAGGTGAGAATTGTTCTTGCTAGATACCCGTAGCAACCACGTAAAACATGTAACAACAATTAGAGGACGTCTAACTTGTTTTGCAGGGTATGTTGTGATGTGATATGGCCAATTACATGATGAGATATATGTGATGTATGAGATGATCATGTGTTGTATAGAATATCACGACTTGCATGTCAATGAGTACGGCAACCGGCAGGAGCCATAGGGTTGTCTTTAATTATTGTATGACCTGCGTGTCAATCATTAAGCGCTATGTAATGCTTTACTTTATCGCTAAACAGTAGCTATAGTAGTATGAGCATGGTGGGCACGACAACCCCGATGGCGACACAATTGTGGAGATCATGATGATGGAGATCATGGTGTTATGCCGGTGATGATGGAGATCATGCCGGTGCTTTCAAGATGTAGATCAAAAGCACAAGTTCATGGCCATATCATGTCACTTATGATTTGCATGTGATGTTAATACTTTTATGCACCTTGTTTTGCTTAGGACGATGGTAGCATTATAAGGTGATCCCTCACTTAAATTTCAAGGTAAAATGTGTTCTCCCCGAGTGTGCACCGTTGCGAAAGTTTGTCGTGTCAAGACACCACGTGATGATCGGGTGCGATAGACTCTACGTTCACATACAACGGGTGCAAGCCAGTGTTGCACATGCAGAACACTCGGGTTAAACTTGACAATCCTAGCATGTACAGACATGGCCTCAGAACACAAGAGACCGAAAGCTCGAACATGAGTCATATGAACAACATGACGATGTTCACCATTGAAACCACCTCAACTCACGTGATGATCGGACTTGAGTTGGTGGATTTGGATCATGTATCACTCGAATGACCGGAGGGATGTCAATTTGAGTGGGAGTTCTTAAGTAATATGATTAGTTGAACTCATTATCATGAACATAGTCAGTAGTGTCTTTGCAAATTATGTTGTAGCTCACGTTGTAGCTCCCTTGAATTTTTATATGAGAAATAGAGTTGAAAGATGATGGTAGCAATATTGTGGACTAGGTCCATGATCTGAGGATTGTCCTCATTGCTGCACAGAAGGCTTATGTCCTTAATGCACCGCTCGATGCACCACCCCCTCTAGCATCGTCTGTAGATGTTGTGAACATCTGCCAGGCACGTTCCGATGACTACTTGATAGTTTAGTGCGTCATGCATTACGACTTAAAATTGAGGCTCCAAAACGTTTTGAACATCACAGAACATATGAGATGTTCTAAGAGCTGAAATTGGGATCTTAGGCTCGTGCCCGTGTTGTGAGATATGAGATCTCCAACAAGATTCTTTGCCTGCAAGATGAAGGAGAATAGCTCAATCGTTGAGCATGTGCTCAGATGGTCTAGGTGCTACAATCGCTTGAATTGAAGTGGGAGTTGATCTTCCAGATAAGATAGTGATTGATATAGTTCTCCAAGTCATTGTCACTAAGCTACTAGAACTTGGTGATGAACTGTAAAATGACAGGGATGGAAATAATGATCCCTGACCTGTTCGCGTTGTTTGACACCACGAAGGTAGAAATCAAGAAGGAGCATCAAATGTTGATGGTTAGTGAAACCACTAGTTTCGATAAGGGCAAGGGCTAAGAGGGAAACTTCATGGATGGCAAGACAGTTGCTGCTCCAATGAAGAAACCCAACGTTGAACCCAAACCCGGGACTAAGTGCTTCTATTATGAGGAGAACGGTCGCTGAAGTGGAACAACCCTAGATACTTGGTAGATAAGAAGGCTAGCAACGTCGACATAAGTATATTTGATATACGTGTTATTGATGTGTACCTTGCTAGTACTCCTAGTAGCACCTAGGTATTGGATACCGGTTCAGTTGCTAAATGTTAGTAATTCAAAATAAAAGCTACGAATAAACGAAGACTAGCTAAGTGTGAGGTGACGATGTGTGTTGGAAATGTTTCCAAGGTTTATGTGATCAACATCGCACGCTATCTCTACCCTCGGGATTAGTGCTAAACCTAAATAAATGTTATTTGGTGTTTGCGTTGAGAATGAACGTGATTAGATCATGTTTATTGCAATAGGGTTATTCATTTAAGATAGAGAATAATTGTTATTCTATTTACATGAATAATACCTTCAATGGTCATGCACCCAATGAGAATGGTTTATTGAAATCTCGATCGTAGTTATACACATGTTCATAACATTGATGGCAAAAGATGCAAAGTTAATAATGATAGTACCACATACTTGTGGCACTGCCACCAAAGGTCATAATGGTGTAAAGTGCATGAAGAAACTCCATGCTGATGGATCTTTGGACTCACTCGATTTTGAATCAGTTGAGACATGCGTACCATGCCTCTTAGGCAAGATGACTTAAACCCCGTTTTCCGGTTTGATGGAGCGGGCAAGTGACTTATTGGAAATGATACATGTTGATGTATGCAATCCAATGAGTGTTGTAGCATGCGGTGGATATCGTTATTTTCTTACCTTCACTGATTATTTTAGTAGATATAGTGTATATTTACTTAATGAAACACAAGTCTGAATCGTTTGAAAAGTTCAAGCAAAATCAGAGTGAAGTTTGAGATCATCGTGACAAGAAGATAAAATGTCTACGATATGATCGTGGAGGTGAATATCTGAGTTACGAGTTTGGTATACAACTTAAGACAAAGTGGAAGCTGTTTCACAACTCACGCCACCTGGAACACCATAGTGTGATGGTGTGTCCGAATGTCGTAGTCGTTCTCTATTGGATATGGTCCGAACTATGATGTCTCTTATCGTTTTGCCACTATCGTTTTGGGGTTATGCATTAGAGACAACTACATTCACTTTAACTAGGGCACCATCTAAATCCGTTGAGATGACACCATATGAATTATGGTTTGATAGAAACCTAAGCTGTCATTTCTTAATGTTTGGGGCTATGACGCTTATGTGAAAAAGGTTTTCACCTAATGAGCTCGAACCCAAAGCGGACAATTGCATCTTCATGGAATACCCTAATAGCAATTGGGTATACCTTCTATCTCAGATCCGAGTGCAAAGTGTTTGTTGCTACAAATGGGTCCTCTCTCGAGAAAGAGTTTCTCTCGAAAGAATTGAGTGGGAGGAAGATAGAACTTGATGAGGTTGTTGAACCTTTGTTTCAACCAGAGAGTAGTACACCACAACAAGTTATTTCTGTGGAGCCTACGTTAGTTGAAGAGGAATTTAATGATGATGATCATGAAGCTTCGGATCAAGTTACTATCGAACCTCGTAGGTTGACAATGACACATACTTCTCCTGAGTGGTACGACAACCCTGTCTTGGAGGTCATGTTGTTGGACAATGATGAACCTACGAGCTATGGAGATGCGATGATGGGCCTGGATTCTGACAAATGGTTAGAGGCCATGAAATCCGAGAAAGGATCCATGTATGAAAACCAAGTATAGACTTTGGTAGACTTGCTTGTTGGATGGCAGGTCGTCGAGTATAAATGGATCTTTAAGATGAAGACATACGCTGATGGTAAATGCCACCATTTATAAAGCTCGACTTGTCGCAAAGAAGTTTTCGACAAGTTCAAGGAGTTGATTGCGATGAGACTTTCTCACTCGTAGCGATGCTAAAGTCTGTTGGAATTATGTTAGTAGTTGCTGCATTTTTCAATTGTGAAATATGGCAGATGGATGTCAAAACATCGTTTCCTTAACGGTTTACTTGAGGAAAGGTTGTATGTGATACAACCAGAAGGTTTTGTTAGTCCTAAGGATGCTAAAAGGTGTGCGAGCTCTAGCAATCCTTCTATGGGCTGGAGCAAGCATCTCGGAGTTGGAATATACGATTTGATGAGGTGATCAAAGTTTTTGAGTCTATACAAAGTTTATGAGAAACTTGTATTTACAATAAAGTGAGTGGGAGCACTATAGAATTTTTGATAAGCATATGTGGTTGACATATTATTGATCGAAAATGATGTAGAATTTCTGGAAAGCATAAACAGTTGTTTGAAAAGAGTTTTTCAAAGGAAGACCTGGATAAAGCTACCTAATTGTTGAGCATCAAGATCTATAGAGATAGATCAAGATGCTTGATGAGACTTTCAATGAGTACATACCTTGACAAGATTTTGAAAGAGTACAAAATGGATCAGTCAAAGAAAGAGTTCTAGCCTGATTTGTAAGGTGTGAAGTTGAGTAAGACTCAAAACTCGACCACGACAAAAGAAAGAGAAAGGACAAAGGTCGTCCCCTATGCTTTAGCCATAGGCTCTATATACTATGCCATGCTATGTACCGCACTTGTGTGTGCCTTGCCATGAGTCCATCAAGGGGTACAAGAGTGATCCAGGAGTGGATCACTCGACAGCAGTCAAGATTATCCTTAGTAACTAAAAGACTAAGAAAATGTTTCTCGATTATGGAGGTGATAAAGAGTTCGTCGTAAAGAGTTACGTCGATGCAAGATTTAACACCAATTCGGATGACTCTTAGTAGCAATGCAGATACGTATAGTGGAGCAGCCATTTGGAATAGCTCCAAGTGGAGTGTGGTAACAGTGTCTACGGTATGACATAGAGATTTGCAAAGTACACACGGATCTGAATGTCGCAGACCCGTTGACTAAAAGAACTCTCTCACATGCAAAGCATGATCGAGCCCCAGAACTCATTGCGTGTTAGATTCATAACAATGCGAATCATATGGTGATGTGAACTAGATTATTGACTCTAGTGCAAGTGGGAGACTATTGGAAATATGCCCTAGAGGTAATAATAAATTGGTTATTATCATATTTCCTTGTTCATGATAATAGTTTATTATCCATGCTAGAATTGTCTTGATCGGAAACTCAGATACATGTGTGGATACATAGACAACACCATGTCCCTAGTATGCCTCTAATAGACTAGGTCGTTGATCAAAGATGACTATGATTTCCTAGTCATGGATATGAGATGTCATTTGATAACGGGATCACATCATTAGGAGAATGATGTGATGGACAAGACCCAAACTACAAACGTAGCATATGATCGTGTCAGTTTATTGCTACTGTTTTCTGCATGTCAAGTATTTGTTCCTATAACCATGAGATCATGCAACTCACTGACACCGGAGGAGTATCTTATGTGTATCAAACGTCGCAACGTAACTGGGTGACTATAAAGGTGCTATACAGGTATCTCCGAGGGTGTCTGTTGGGTTGGCATGGATCAAGACTGGGATTTGTTACTCCGTGTGACGGAGAGGTATCTCAGGGCCCACTCGGTAATACAACATCACAATAAACCTTGCAAGCAATGTGACTAAGTGTTAGCCACGAGATCTTGTATTATGGAACGAGTAAAGAGACTTGCCGACAACAAGATTGAACTAGGTATGGAGATACCGATGATCAAATCTCGGGCAAGTAACATACCGAAGAACAAAGGGAACATCATACGGGATTAACTGAATCCTTGACATAGAGGTTCGACCGATAAAGATCTTCGTAGAATATGTAGGAATCAATATGGGCATCCAGGTCCCGCTATTGGTTATTGACCATAGAGGTGTCTCGGTCATGTCTACATAGTTTTCGAACCCGCTGGGTCTGCACACTTAAGGTTCGATGACGTTTCAGTAGTATAGAGTTATGTATGGTGGTGACCGAAGTTTGTTCGGAGTCCCGGATGATATCCCAGACATCATGAGGAGCTCCAGAATGGTCCGGAGGTAAAGATTGATATATATGAAGTCCTGTTTTGGTCACCAGAAAAGTTTCGGGCTCATCGGTAGTGTACCGGGAGTGCCGGGAGGGTACCGTGGGACCATCGGGAGGGGTGTCATGCCCCGAGGGGCCTCATGGGCTATGAGAGGAGACAAACCAGCCCCTAGTGGGCTGGACGAAGCCTCCACTAAATCCCATTAGGTTTGAGAAGGAAAAAATCCAAAGGTGGAGAGGTGGAAAGAGTTTCCAAGTGGAAAGGAGGAATCCTACTCCTAATAGGATTGGAGTAGGACTCCTCCATCTCCAATTTCGACCAAACCTTGAGGGTTTGAAGCTGCCTCCTACCCTCCCTCCCTCCTACATATACTAAAGTATTTAAAGGCAAGAGCTAACCCTAATTGCCACGTGCTGCCCTCTTCTTCGTCTAGATCGTTTTCTCCTCTAGATCAGTTTTCAACGGTGGTTAGGTGAAGCCCTGCTAGAATTACTCCACCACCATCTCCACAACACCATCGCGCTGCCGGAGAACTTGTCTACCTCTCCACCCCCTCTTGCTGGTTCAAGAAGGCGGAGATCGTCATCAAGCTGTACGTGTGCTGAACGCGGAGGTGTCGTCCGTTCAGCACTAGATCGGAAGGACCACGATGGGATCACGGGACAGCTCGTGATGAGATCGCGGGATGGATCGTGATTGTATCATGAAGATGTTCAACTACATCAACCGCGTTTCTTAACGCTTCCTCTTAGTGATGTACAAGGGTATGTAGATTCACTCTCACTCTCGTAGATGCTCATCACCATGGATAGATCTTGCGTGTGCGTAGGAAACTTTTTTCCCATGCAACATTACCCAACAAGTTCTTTGGTGATGCTCCAATCCTTCATATCTGTCTTTACAGACTCTTCCCATGTCAAGTTCGGTATACCCAGGCCTCTTTTGACATTATCAACATGATTTAGCCGTTCGCTATGCATTGGGGCTTCTGGAGGCCTGCGCTGAATATGTCCAAACCATCTCAAACGATGTTGGACAAGCTTCTCTTCAATTGGTGCTACCCCAACTCGTCACTGAAAAAAATAAAAACATCTCTAAACTGCACCAACTAAAACCACACTATCCACCCCTTGAACTTTTATTCAAGTTGAGATATGTACACCGTGTTGAGTATATAGGCAATTTTTCAATCCGATTAATCCATGAGATAGTAACTAGCATGGCATTGACTAGACTACTGACATATTGATTACGAAGCAGACTAGGATGCAAAACACATATAACAGAAACATCTACACATATAGCGAATACTGCTAAGACTAAAATAAACAGGAGCGGGATAAACAGGTTATACCCTCCAATAGGCCAGTTGGTCGTAGCCGCGGTGTTGGCAGCGGCAGCATCCTCGACCGCCTTCCTGTCGGCTTTACACTTCTCAGCAGTAGCACAGTCGGTGTCGGTTGGGGATGACATGGTGATGACGACGAAGGCAAAGGCGATACTGACGTAGAGGAAGTAGTCTTATAGAGGCAAGCAGTCTCTCCCCAAAACCCTAATCGCCCCCTCTCCATGTATAGGACATAGAGGCGTAGTTTTGGAGGCTTGCTCTCCCGTCGACCATGTACGCGGTGAGCGGGATGGAGTTGCCGGTGGCAGCAGCAACAAAAGGAAAGACGTGGGCGGAGCGCGTGGAGGCAGATGCGATCTGTTTTCCATGGCGGCTAGGGCTGGCCGAAGCCCTGCTTATGTAGGTGGTGTCCTGAAAGCACACATACTCCCTTGGTAGTTTTGGTAATTAATAACAACATATATGTCATTGAACTAATGTTTTCACTAAGCATATTCAGGAAAAGTTCAATGATTGTCATTGTTTTCTCACAACAGATGCCATCGTAGGCTTATCGAAGGTGGTTGGGGCCGGTGCACGCCGACGGGCTCTGGGAGCGGGATTAGGCACAAGCAGTGACTAACATGCTATGTACCCAGGTTCGGGCCCTCCGTGGGAGGTAATACCCCTAGTCCTGCCCAATCTAGTTGATCGGTGGAAAAGGTTACAATGGTGCTCCTCGAGCTGTGTCTATAGGTGGAAGAAGGATCAGTCGGTTCCTTTCCCTCTCTACATGGGTGGCAGTGGTGTGTGTTTGCTTGTCTACTTGCCCTTTGCATGGGGGGCTCTGGGGTTTTTTATAGTCGAACCCCCCGGATTACAATATGAATAGAAGGTTCCAGGAGGGCCCCAGCTGGCAGCCTCTCTAGCCGTCCATGGGCCCCCCGGCTGCAGGGTCCCGTCGTTGGTAGGGCTCGCTGGCTGGGAGGTCTTGTCGAGAGCCGGAGGAGCCCACATGGTAGGTCCCAGCGCCGGTTGCTTCACAGCACGGGCCATCCTTCGGGACGTCATCTTGCGGTAGCCGACCGGGGTCAGCGATACGACTGGCTACACTATAGCCACGTCGGGGTAGGTAATGGAGTGGTTGGAGGCATGCCGGCACTGTAGGAGGCCTGGTCGCAGTCAGCCAGAGTCAGAGGCACTATTGCCCGCACTATGGCCATACGGGCACTAACCCCCGATGGGATGGGGGCGACTATTGCCACGCACACCCCGGTCATGGCATACAATGTGCGCCCCGCTAGGGGGGCGGGGGCTCCTGCGACTAGACGGCGGGCTTATCGTACCCGGTCGGGCATAGCCGTTCGGGCATAGCCGGTAGGACCTATCCGGCATGGCATAGCTGGCGGGGTGCAACCGGACTGCCGGGGGAGGCGGCTCGCCCATGAGTCGTTTCAAAAAGTTGGAGTTGTGGGTCGCTTTAGGCTACCCTAGAGTTTTCCCACTGACAGTAGTCCCTGAAGCAGGGGAGGCCCGCCGCCGAGCCACAGCGGTCCTTGCCGGCTTGAACATTGCTTCAGTACCAGGGCAGGCCTTGGTAGCCGGATGTCATTGGGAGAACGGGAGTCGTCTACGCAGCTGGCTGACGCTTCATGCGCTGCCCTAGGCGTCTCGTCGGGCGGAGCGGCCGCACCACGTGGAAGTCGTAATGAGCTGCGCTCTGACAGGCCACATGGTGGACAAGACCGGGCCGTGGGGTGGGCCCCGCTACGGCCGCGGCCTCAGCCTGCGCGCGCGGATCTTCTGTGGCTTGAGCCGTCGGTTGGCGTTCCCGAGCGCAATAACTTCCATCCCGTGTGTGGTGGAGATCGTGGGGGTCATGCGCAATGAATCCGCCCCCACGACCGTCCGCACAGGGTTTAAACGGGGGAGGGAGGGGAACAGAATGACACATTTTCTCCCCTCGCCCCCGTCGCATCGCTCCCATTGCCCTCCTCCTCTCGCTTCGAGAGAAAGAGAGAAAGAGAAAGGCGTCGCGCTCCTTGTCACGCCACCATCGATGCCAGTGAGAACACCCCTCGCTGCTGAGCTCCTGCACCCGCCGCTGCGCCCGCAAGCCTCTCGGGAAGCCATGGCGAGTAAAGGAGCGTGGGACGGCGACGATGTCGATGAGCAGTTCATCGAGCACCTCCGCCATCACCGCAAGCTGCCGGCAAGGGAGCTCGTGGAGGCATGCATTGCCAGACCGGAAAGCTCCCCGACCCCGAGGGATTGCAAGGTGGTCATCTTTGCCGAGCACTTCCTCCGCGGGCTCGGGCTACCGGCGAGTATCTTCTTCTTGAGGTTCCTGACGCGGTTCGGTCTACAGCCGCACCATCTTGTCCCCAATGTTGTCTTGCAGTTGGCGGCCTTCGTCACCCTCTGCGAGGGTTTTCTGGGAGTGGAGGCGAGGCTCGACCTCTGGTTCCACCTATTATTCCTCAAGCGAAAGATGACTAAGGACCCGACGACGCAGGAGAAGGTCGTGACCGCCTGTGGGGGCGCCCTGATCCACATCCTCTAGGGATCCGGCTTCCCGAAGCTCCCGCTGCAAGAGTCGGTGAAGAATTGGAAGTGGGGGTTCTTCTACGTGAAGAACGTGAAGCTGGAAGAGGACGACATCAACCTCCCCGACTTTGTCAACCAGCCGCCAGTGGCGATGCTGAACTGGCGCTCGACTCTGCCCCAGGCTCCCGAAACGGCGGACTAGTTCTGCGAGCGTCTGCTAGTGATGACTAGGTCGCAGGGGCTGAAGGCATCCAATATGTTGGATGCAATGGTGGCGCGCCGGGTGCAGCTGCTACAGAGCCGGACGCACTTTATCTGCTAGATGGGGGGCACGATCCCTGCCGTCTCTCCACCAAGGAGTTGAAGCTAGTCCAGGTGGCGAGAAGGGTGAACGCCATCTGGACGGCGAAGCTAAAGGAAGGCAGTTGGCAGTGGGGGATGACCCCGTATAGCCGGAGCTATTAGGCGCCGCCGGTAAGTGATGAGTCGGCTCACCCTCCCATTCTTCATTGGAGACACCGCCTCGTTTTGATAGTAAGAGACCCCCCCCCCCCCGACTGTAGGTTTTCTCGTAGATGCAGAACTACGGGGAGCTAGCCACCAACATGGTGGTCTCGGACCCCGAGGAGGTCGAGGATGCCGACAACGTGGAGCTGCAAGTCTCGGGGCAAGCCGGCGCATCCGAGGCCGGCAAGGCGGAGACGGAACGGAGGCGACCGAGTCAACGGGTGAGTTCCCTCCTCGGTCGTATTTGCTGGATTGGACCGACGATGATGCTGAGTCAGAGGAGTGGCGTGATGCAGAGACTCCAGAGGTCCCCGAGGCCACAGAGGATGACGTCATGGCATCGAGGAGGCGCTTTCATCGTGCCGGCAACGAGCCCGGTCGGGACGGCACGGCAGCGGGCGGCAGGGGGAAGCAGGTGGTTGGTTCTAGGCCGTCGCTTAAACGGGCAGCCGCCGAGCAGCCGGGAAGCAACCACGGAGGTGGTGGGAAGAAGAGGTGGGTTTCCCTGACGGGCCCCGCAAGGAGAGCGGTCCCCTTCGTCATCGGGTAAGCCTTGCTCCCAGTTGTCTTGCTATTTTGGTTTTTTCTCCACCCATCCCCTTCTTATTCCGCTCGATCAGGGAGGCGCGCGCCCTGGGGAGGACCCCGACGAGTGACGCTACAGGGACAGCACCACCGAGCGCCGCCGAGGAGAGGGAGCGCAAAGCATGGCGCGACCTGGAGGCGGACCAGAAGGAGCTGCACACGGAGGGCACCGCTTGTGGGATGAGGTAGCAAGGAAACATATGCCGTTGGGAGGAGCCAGCGGGGAAGTGACCGGCCAATCGTGGGAGCCGTTCCCCCATGGACGGGAGAGGCGGTCCAAGGACCACCACGACCCCATGTGGCTGTGGAAGCGGACGCGAAGGCCGTGGAGGACGCGCGCGTGTCGGCCGACGCCGACACGGACCGCGCCGGTGGCGGAGAAGAGATGGACCGCGATGCAAATCTGTCAGGGGCGAATGACGTGCCGCCAGGGGCATAGGGACCCCCAAAAGTTGAAGCCTCGGCCCCGGAGGCATCGACTCCAGGAACGCCGGATCCGGAAGAGCCGGCACTGGGAGCACCAGCGCCAGAGTCGAGCCGGGAAGGAGCGACCGGAGGCGAGGCGCTGAGGAGGGAGGTCGTGGTGCCCGAAGGGTCAGGTGGCGTGGGCTCCTCGTCCGGGGCCCCCGGCACAACGGTGTCAGGGGGAGCCGGTCCCATGGTGACCTCTGACAAAGGGGGCCTCGTAGATGGGGGCCGGCCGCAGCAGAACTGGGCCAAAGCCGGCCGCCCGGCCGCTCGGGACCCATTGAGTGCCCATGGGATGGCGGTGTCCGCTGCCATCGAGGCGTTCGCTGCCTACCATGCCCGGACGACGCAAAATGCCTGGGCAGCCAACGACCGGCTAGTGCAGTTGGAGCGGACTGTTGAGGTAAGCTTCTACCTTTTCTTTCTTTGCTTGCTCTTGTTCTTGTTGTTTTTCCAGTGGGGGCATGCAAGCGCACCCACTAGGTGTAGCCCCCGAGACTCGAGCCGGCTGTGGCGCAGGCGGGTCGAGTCTAATGCTGCGTCGTGTCTTTGTTGCTTGCAGGCGGCGCGCGACCGCCGGGTGACTGCGTACAACTCCTTGTTGAGCATGTATCGGGTGGTTGAGGGCCGGCTGGCCACCCTGTCCAAGGAGCTACAAGGTAAGACCCTTGCAACTGTTTTAGGGCAGGGGTGTAGCCCCCAAGATTCGAGCCGGCTGTCGTGGAGGCAGGCCAGATTTTTCTTGTCTTCTAACAGAGGCCTGTTTGCCCTGGCAAAGATCAACACCGAGGCGGTCGACCTTCATCGCCAGATCGTGGATCTTGGCAACCAGCGGAACCTCTTGATCACGGAGTGCGAGCAGCTTCGCCAAGAGGTGGGCGAGGTGTAGGCGGAGGTGGCCGAGCACGAGAAGGCCCACCGTCAGGAGATGGTGGACCACGAGATGACCCTTCATCAGCAGGTGGAGGAGCGGGAGAGGGTCCTCCTCCGGGAGCTGGAGGCCAAGGACGCCGCGCTGGCGAAGGCGGCCGACGAGGCGCTGGTGGCCCGGGTCGAGCACGAGAGCCGTCTCCAGGAGTGGTCGGCCAGGGAGTCAGAGCTGCAGGCGCAGGGGCACGGGGTGGACCGAATGCTGCGCAGTAAGTCCTTGCCGTCTCCTCCTTTCTGCGTGTTGATTCTGGGTTCTTGGCTTGCTTCTTTGTTCATCCCCCGTCTTCTTTCTTCTTAGGTCTCTTCCCTGGTACACAGGACGCCGCGGAGGCGGCCATGGCGGCCCATCGTGAGGACCAGCGGGCATAGGGGGTCGTCGTTGGGCCGCTTGCCCCTGGACCTTGGTCGAGGTGGGGATCGCCACCAGGGTGAGGCTGCAGGAGGTGGTGTGGGCCCTGAAGCGGCTCCAGGTGGCCGATGAGGCTTTGGTTCGCACCCTCTGGTCAGGCGTGGTGGAGCAGACCTTGATGAGCCGCCTGTCGCGGTGGCTGGAGTTCGGGACCGCACGGGTGAACGCTTGGAGGGCCTCCAAGGCATGCACTGATGCGGGCATGGCCCTTCGCATTGCGAGATCATGGTACCCCGAGCTGGACCTGAGCCTGCTCACAGCCCAGCGTGTCGACACCGACACAGATCTAGAGGCGGTGGCTGACGTGCTGGCTATGCGAGCAAGCGACCTTGCGTCCTTCGCCGTATGGGACGAATATGGCCCTGAGCGCCAGGCAGACGGCACGGTGATCCCGGAGGACCAGTATGTGCTCGCGCTGGACGACCCGGAGGGAAGCGGCACTGAGACAGATGGTGAAGATGCCGGCTCCAGCACCAACGACTATGCTGACTCCGAGCCAGCTCGGGACCAGGAGCCGCAAGCTGACACGGGTTGTGCCGGTGCCAAGGACGGGGCCTCTACCTCATCCGCCTCAGGGGCACCGGAGGAGAAGACGGCATGGTTGCCACCTAGAGCCTTTTTTATCCTTCTACATTTTGTTAGAACTCCAATTCCAAACACCAGGGGTGTAGATGTAATGAACTCTTGGCTGTGGGACTTTTTTAAGTTTTATGAAGCTTTTGAGTGTTGCAATGTTGTTTTGTGCGTGCTAGCTTGCCCTTACCCCCTTTTTTGCCCTTTTTTGGTTCCGTATGCTCAAACCCTTGTTGTCCCCCTTGGTTTTTGCCCCGCCAGCTTGACAACTGGGAGCCAATCTATAGCTGGGACGGGACATCCTCCTTGAGGGAGTCGGTTCTGAGTTTGGAAACTGCGAGAGATTTTTGGGTCAGGCAAGTGACAGAGGCGAAAACGTGGTCCGGCTAGACCTAGCCGGCGATCCCCTTGTGATTGATTTCTCGTATGCACTAAGTTTTGCCACCCCGAGGACCCAGCAGCCGGACAGCCGCGAGCCGGTCTGTAGCTAGGAGGGGTGGGAGGGTTTATTTAGTTCACATTACTTTGATCGTCCTTGGGAAGGGTGGCTGGACTAGCCGGTGAGCCCCCGGGGCCAGGAGCCAGGTCCGTGAGCCGGTGAGTGAGTCAAGATTTTTTTTGGAAGGAAACGAAAGGGGCGTGTCCCAAGAGCCGGCTTGGGGCACCCGTTGCATTCATAAACCCGAAAAGGGGAGGATACATACATACACTGGTTTTCAGCAATAAAATGGGCGGCGGAGCATCGCGTTCCACGAGCGCTCCGTCTCCTCGTCGGAGGCATCTCTCTTGCGCTTCTGCGGTTTCTGGGCGTCTATAAAGTAGTATGCGTTGTTGTGTAGGACCTTGCTGACAATGAACGGGCCCTCCCAAGGGGAGGACAGCTTGTGCTGGCCGGCTGTTCGCTGGATCCGGTGCAGCACCAAGTCTCCTTCGCGGAAGGAGAGTGGTCGGATCCGCTTGCTGTGGTAGTGTCAGAGCTTCTGCTGGTAGATGGCCATCCGGCTCAAGGCGAGCTCGCGTGCTTCTTCAAGTAGGTCGACGCCATCTTCTCTTGCCTCCTTCGTGTCCTTCTCTATGTACAAGGCAACTTGAGGCGAGTCGAACTCGATGTCGGTGGGGATGATCGCCTCAGACCCGTACACGAGTAAGAATGGGGTGTAGCCAGTTGACCGATTAGGCGTGGTCCTTAGGCTCCAGAGGATAGTCGGCTGCTCTTCGATCCAGCAGTCAGTTGACCTGACCAGTGGCGCCACAAGCGGGGCTTGATGTCGGCCAGGATTAGGCCGTTCGCCCTCTCGACCTGGCCGTTCGACTGTGGATCAGCGACGGACGCCAAGTCGAGTTGGATGCTCTACTTGGCGCACAAGTGTGCTAGCACGCCCTTGGCGAAGTTTGTGCCATTGTCGGTGATGATGTTGTGGGGGACTCCGTAGCGGACCGTGATGTCCTCGACAAATCGGACGACCGTGGGGCTATCCAGCTTCTTGATCGGCCTGGCCTCGATCCATTTGGTGAACTTATCGACGGCTACCAGCAAATGCGTCATGCTGCCTCGTGCAGTTTTGAAGGGACCACCATATCCATCCCCCAGACGGCAAAGGGCCATGAGAGGGGGATGGTCTGGAGGGCTATAGCTGGCAGGTGGCTCTGTGCTGAAACGCTAGCAGCCTTCACACTTGTTGACCAGCCGCTTGGCCTCCTCCAAGGCAGTCGGCTAGTAGAAGCCATGGCGGAATGCCTTGGCCACTAGGGTTCTGGATGCGACGTGGTGCCCGCACTTGCCTTGGTGGATGTCGAGGAGGATCTTCCATCCTTTCTCCGATCGACGCATCATTGGAAAACGTCGGTTGTGCTGCAATGAACTAGCTTGCGGTTGATGATGCTGTAGGCCGGAGCTCGGCGTTGAATCTGCCTCGCTGTGGCCTCTTTAGGGGGGAGCTCGCCACATAGGAGGAATGCCAGGATGGGCTAGGCCCATGAGGGAGCCCGAGACGGGGGCCGGCTCCGGAGCCCCCAGGCCTAAGTGATCAGCCCCCGGGACCGGCTTGCCGGCCAGCAGGACCGGCTCGCCAGCCCTCGGGACCGGCTTGCCAGTACTTGGGGACAAGGCAGTGGGAGGGACGTCGATCGCCATCATGTCTTCTGCGGTGTCGGAGCTGGCCGCTTCGGACACGGCCGACTCGACGGTTGAAGTTGGTGACAACGGATGGGCCGCCAGCGCCGCAGGTGCCGGAGCGGCAGCCGGAGCTAGAGGGGCCGTCAGTAGAGCAATCGGAGCCATTGATGGGCCGGTAGCGCTAGCTGGCACGAAGATGGACTCCGATTCGGGGGATGGCTTGATCGACGGCTTGAGAAGCCGTTCGAGGGAGACGCCGGCTAGGATGGCCTGCCGGGTGGAGCCAATTTTTGCCAGCGTATTGGCCGCCTCGTTGTCCACTCGGGGGATGTGGTGGAACTAACAACCTTCACAGGAGACGGTGAGCTGCTGGACGAGGAAGCGATAGCTGGCCATGTTGGCGTCTCTAACGTCCCATTCGCCAGAGATCTACTGGACCATGAGGTCAAAGTCGTCGAAGCATAGGATGCACCTGATGCCAATCTCCCTGGCGAGCCGGAGGCCATGGATGAGTGCCTCGTACTCAGCCACGTTGTTAGAGGCAGCAAAGTGGATCTGAAGAGTGTACTTGAGTTGGTCTCTCTTCGGGGAGGAGAGGACTATGTCGGCTCCCAGGCCGGTCCTCATCTTCGAGCTATCGAAATGCATGCGCCAATGAGTAGAG
Organism: Hordeum marinum; assembly: GCA_022496015.1. Classification (NCBI taxonomy): domain Eukaryota; kingdom Viridiplantae; phylum Streptophyta; class Magnoliopsida; order Poales; family Poaceae; genus Hordeum; species Hordeum marinum. Next base: position 151,034,653 of record CM039674.1, read on the forward strand.
TCTGGGGAGGCAGCACAAACTTGGTCTCCGCCCAGTCAATGAGGAAGTCGGCCATCGCTTGTGACTTGATGGCAGTACGTGGTTCGTACGGGATCTCGTGGTCGGCAACGGCGATGACCCATTCGGCGATCCGGCGAGTGGAGTCCTGGCCTCTCATGATCTCACCGGGTCCGTGCTCACCATGGTGATGGTGTGCTCTTGGAAGTACTGCTTGACCTTCTTGGCCGTGAAGTATATGCCATAGCACATCTTCTGGTAGTGGGGGTAGTTATGCTTGGAGGGAGAGAGGACCTCGCCGAGGTAGTAGACGGAGAACTGGACCGGCAGTGTCCGGCCCTCCTCCGGCCGCTCGACCACCAAAACGACATTGATGACGCGTGTGGTCGCCGCGATGTAGGCGAGCAAGGGCTCCTTCTCAACCGGGGCGACCAGGATGGGCATGCTGGTGAGGGCCCGTTTGAGGCCACGGAAGGCCTCGTCCGCCTCGTTAGGCCAGTCGAACATGGCCGTCTTCTTCATGAGGGTGCGGACTGGCTCGACTAGAGCCGTCTTCCGCAGGAGCCTGTAGAGGGGCAGAGCCTTCTCTCCTAGCCGGCTGATGAACCGGCTGAGCGAGGCGAGGCAACCGGTGAACTTCTAGACATCACGGAGCCGGGTCGGCTTAGGCATACGCTCGATCGCCCTGATCTTATCGGGGTTAGCTTCGATGCCACGAGTGGACATGAAGAAACCCAGGAGCTGGCCGGCTGGGACGCCAAAGACGCACTTCTCTGGGTTGAGCTTGATCTTGTACTCGCGTAGGTTCGCGAACGTCTCCCAAAGGTCGTCGAGGAGGCTGAAGTGCTTCTTGGTTTTGACGAGGATGTCGTCAATGTAGACGTGGACGTTCCTGCCTATCTGAGGCAGGAGACACTTCTGCATGCAAGGCTGGAAGGTAGCTCCTGCATTCTTCACCCTGAAGGACATGGTGATGTAGCAGTAGGCCCCAAAGGGGGTGATGAAGGAGGTCTTGAGCCAGTCGTCCGGGTCCAGCTTGATTTGGTGGTGGCCGGAGTAGGCGTCCAGGAAGGATAGAAGATCACAGACGGCCGTGGAGTTGATGATTGATCGATCTATGGCAGGGCGAACGGGTTCTTGGGGCATGCCTTGTTCAGGCTGGTGTAGTCAATGCACATGTGCCAGCTCTTGTTCTTCTTCAGCACCAGGACCAGGTTGGCCAGCCAATCCGGGTGGAAAACTTCCATGATGAAGCCGGCTGGGAGCAGTCGGGCGATCTCTTCTCCTATAGTACACTGCTTCTCCCCGGAGAAACAACACAGGGGTTGCTTGACAGGTTTCGCGTCCGTCCGGACGTGAAGCTTGTGCTCGGCAAACTTCCTCGGAACACCCGACATGTCCTTGGGGGACTATGCAAAGATGTCCCGATTCTCATTAAGAAGTCAACGAGCTCGCTTTCCTATTTGCTGTCGAGGTGGGAGCCGATGGTGACACACTGATCGGAGTTTGCCGGGTCGAGCGGGACCTGCCTGGTGTACTTAGACAGCTCAAACGAGGCCTCGCCGACCGACTGCGAGGGAGGAGCCGGCACGGCCGGCTGACTGGCGGCGAGGGCCACGAGCCGGTCGAGCTGCCGCTTCTCCTCGGCTATCTCCAGGACCTCGGCCAGCCGGCTGCCGTCTCGAGCGCACTCGATCGACATCTTGTAGTCGTCGGCGATGGTGATGATCGCCTTGGGACCTGACATCTTGAGCTTGAGGTAGGCATAGTGGAGGACCGCCATGAACTTGACGAGAGCTGGCTGGCCCAGCAGCGCGTGGTGGTTCGTGGTGGAAGTGGCCGAGACCACCGAAGAGGACGTCGAGCATGATCTTGCCGATGGGGGCGCAGGACTTTCCCGGCACGATGCCATGGAAAACGATCCGGCTCTTTTGCAGATCTTTGGCCTTGAGCCCCAATTTCTGCATCGTATCGAGGTAGAGGATGTTGATGCTGCTTCCATCATCGATCAGCACCCGCGAGAAGCAACAGGTGCGCCTCTTAGAGGCGATGGTGGGGTCGAGGACTAGGGCGTAGCTGCCGGGATTTGGCATCATGGCCGGGTGGTCAGCCCGGCTCCAAGTGACCGGCTTCTCCGACCAGTGCATGAACTGGGGAGTCACGGGCATGGTGGCATTCACCTCGCGGTGGAGCCGGCACTGAGCGTGCTTGTCCGTCTCTTCACTAGTGAAGACGACGTAGGAACCGTGTTGGTTGGGGAACTAGTCGAGTAGGCGACCGTATTTTTGGGCCGGAGCCGGAGCCGGTGCTGGAGCGGGAGCCGGAACCGGTGCCAGGGCTCAGGCAGGCAGCGCGCGGAGAGCCGGGAGGCTGTCCCCCTAGGCCAGTCGCTGTGAGAAGATGCACTGTCGGAGCGTGTGCATGGAGGGCTTGGATCCAGAGTGATTCTTGCAGGGGAGGTCGAACGTGAGCTTGGGCTGCCAGGCAGCCTTGCCGGTGTGCTGACGTTGACCGGAAGGCTGGGCAGCCGGCTCCTCTTCCTCGATGGTGGCGACCTACCGGCTCCCGTAGCGGGAGTCAGAATGGTCAGCCTTGCACTTGTTCTGCGGCTGCCAGTTGTCGGCAACCGGTCACGACGCAACCGACGTCGGTGTTGCCTTGGCGGGCATGGTCGTCTTGACCCGGATCACGGAGTCGGCCGTGGCGTACTTGTCCGCCTTGGCCATGAGTTGCGCCAACATAGCCGGCTCGGAACACGGGAGCTTGTGCTTGAGGTAGGTGCCATCGCAGCAACCTTCGATGAAGTACTGGATGTCCTGCACCTCAAGCACCCCCTCGCAGGAGTTGCGGATCTTGGTCCATCAGGTGAGGTAGTTGCAGAGGGGCTCGTCTGGCCCCTGAATGCACATGGTTAGTTCGCGGGGACAGCCCGACCGCTTGTAGGTGCGGGTGAAGTTGCGGATGAACGCTTCTTCGAACTCGATCCAGGTGTTGATGCTGTCGGCTGCAAGGCTGTTGGGCCAGGTGCGGGCCGAACCGATCAACATGAGGGGACATAGAGGACGGCTACGCACTTGTTCCCCCTGGAGATGCCGATTGCGGTGGTTTAGTCGACCATCCAGTCCTTGGGCTTGGCAGCCCCGTTGTACTTCGGGGTGTCCCGAGGAAGAGTGAAGCCGGTTGGGAATGGCTCATTACGGATCTGGGGGACAAAGCATGCTGGACCGATCAAGCCCTCCTCCTCGAGGAGGGCCGACTGCGCCAGCCGGTCGAGGCAGAGGTGTAGGATCAAAATTAGGTCTAGGGGGTGGGGTGATTAGACTACTTGACCAAATAAAAGTTTTGCCTTTTCCCAATTTTAATTCTTAGCAAGTTTTAGCATTCATAGCATATCAAGTAATACCCTACACATGCATGTCTAAGAGTCTAGCAGTGGAAAATATATTGACATTGCACATGTAAGTAAAGGGAGCGTTAGGAATGCAAACACAGGTCATGACATGATGATTTTTCTCGTGGTTCCGATAGGTGGTGCTATCGTACATCCATGTTCATGCAGTCTTCAACCCACAGAGGGTAACGGTCACAAGAGTCCATAGAGGGCTCTACCCATTGAGGGTTCCACGAAGAAAGAACCTTGACTATTCCATGTAGCTTCCGTCCATGAAGGACTAGCCTCACTATGGGTAGATATTCACGAAGTAGGCAATCTCCTTGCCCCTACAAACTTCTTGGTTCACTCCAGAACACGAAGTAGGAGGCTCCCAAGCGACACCTAACCAATCTAGGAGGCACCACCCTCCAAAAGGTAATAGGCTCGGTAATGACGATGAACTCCTTGCTCTTGTGCTTCAAGATGATAGACTCCTCAACACACAATCTCTCTCTCACAGATTTGGCTTGGTAGAAGAGATGGGATTGGTGGAAAGCAACTTGGGGAGGCTAGAAATCAAGATCCATATGGTTGGAGTGGAAGATCTTGACCTCAACACAAGGGTAGGTGGTTCTCTCTCATAAAACTGAGTAGGATAGGCATGGAATAGTTCCGAGTGCTTTTCTTTCGAGTGGGTGGTCGTGAAGGGGTATATATAGGCATCCCCAAAAATTCAACCGTTACAAACAATAAGTCAGAGTCAATGACACCGATGTGTAAATCTCGGTGGTACCGAAGTGACAAAAAGTGGCAACTTTTGAATCTCAGAGGGACCGATATACAACTCTTGGTTGCACCGACAAGGTGAGCAACAGTCAGATTTACCAGTCTCGGTGACGCTGATTCACCATTCTCGGTCGGACCGAAAATGTGAATTTGCATAACAGAAAGTTGGCAACCCAACTCGATGGCACCGAGTGCAGTGTCGGCTACACCGAAGTGTTAGGGTTTGGCTGAGTCTGTCTAGGCTTTGGAACTCGGTGGCACCATGATAGGAAAGTTGGTTGCACTGATTTGACATGTTTGGCTTAGGATAGACTTTGGTGGGAGAGTATATGGATGTTTGGATGACTCTCACTTGTGCACGTTTGAGCATATTGTTTACCATCAAAACTTTACCCCCTTTTAATAGTATTGGCTTTCCTATAGACTCAAAGTGATTTCTCACAAATGTAAAATATAGAGTCCTCTTGCTTGAAGCTTGGCCAACCTATTTCCTTGAATCTTGGGGTAATTCCACAGTCCTTTAGCCATTCCCATCATTGAAATTTTCCTGAAATATACTTGGTGAAATCATTAGTTCAATGACTTATATGTTGTTATTAGTTACCAAAACCACCAAGGGAGCAAATGTGCTTTCAATCTCCGCCTTTTTGGTAATTGATGACAACATATATATCAAAGCTTCGACAAAGATATAATCAATGAATATAGTCATCGCTTTGAGAAGTATGTGATAAGCAAGAGATCCCCCTAAATTTGTGCATTATTTTAAATTTGCGTTTGAATGCAAATGCACAATCGATTAGGTACATGGATCACATCTCACATGTGACATACTACTTGGTGGTGTGCGAGAGTAATTGGAATGAATATCATAGCACAACACAATCGACCAAAGAGGAATGATCATTATATAAGCATTTAAGATGATAGGAAATAGTAGCATCACACATCAAAGCGTATGATCAAACATCATCAAGCGTGTATCACAAGCAAAATAAAGCAAGATAAACTACCAAAAGCAATTGTTTTGAAAAAGTAGAACACCAAACGCTCTCTCTCTCTCTCTCAAAGCCTAATGATCTATATACACTTCTCCCCCTTTGGTAACAAGTTACCAAAAAGTTCAAAGATATCTATCAAAGCGTGCTTGGGCTGATCTCCTCTGGTTGTTGATGAAGGAGTCGAGAGCAAGGCTTTGGGAAAGATCTCTGCAGATGTCGTCGAAGGACCTGGAGTAGACATAGGTGGATCTAGAGCTGATGAAGTAGGAGCTGTGCTGACAATAGTAGGAGCTGATGAAGAGGGCTTCAAGTCTAGAGCAGGCACTGTTGTTGGTCTAGTCTGAGTGAAGAACTGGGTGCCCGGCCTGAGAGGTGATCCTTCCTCCTCCTCCTCCTCATCATCAAAAGAGGTAGAAGAAATGCGGGGAATGTGCATGGTGTCAACTTCCTTCTGGAGCTCTATCACTATCTTTGTGACCTTGTCCACCTTGTCACCAAGCACTTTGATCCTTGATCAAAGATCCTCACAAGGCTGTTCTGGTTCTCCAGAATCCCTTTGATATCCTTCTGCATACCTTGAACGGCTATGATCAGAAGATCCATTTGCTTGTTCCTGGATCTGGGAGCTTGAGCACTAGCGGCTCGAACAACTTGTGCCTCTGCTTGTGCTGTAGTAGATGTGGGATGATCTAGGTTCCTCACCACAACGTTATCCTCGAACTTTGGCTATAGGGGCAGATGTGGGCGATCAAGAGCAAAAATGTGCTTCTCCAACTGAGAGTTGATGAGCAACTGGATGTAGGGTGCATAACAGCATGAGCACTTCTGATCAACAGCAACCCTCTTGATTGTCTCCACAATCAAATCACTTACTCTAATCCTGGTGTTCCTGTCAAGGTGGATCAACATGTTAATGGGGTAGCCTCGGATCATCTTATCATCTCCTTACTTGGGCATCAAGGTATGCCTGAGAATGGTGTTTATAGTCCGGAGGCCTGCTTGCAGATAATAGATGGATCCTAGCTTGTGTGATTGCACCTTTTCTGCGGGGATAGGAGTATACATGTCTTTCATGGCATTGTGACTTGCCTTGGGTCCAGAGTATACATCCAAATCTCCTTCCTGAGCTTCTGGAACTTCCAGTAGAGCAGCCCATTCCTCAATAGTGGATTCATATCTAGCACCTTCTGTCATCCATACAATTCTACCATCTCCGTAGAAATGAGCAGTGGAGAGAATTGCATGATCATCTCGTCATTCCATGCAGTAAGCTCTCTGCCAATGAACTTGTCCAGACCAATGCAATGGAAGTTTTCTTGGACACTTGGGAAGTAGTCCACATTATCTTTGATGAACTTCCAATCGACATACCTCATGTCGCTACAGCTGGGCTCTTGTCAAGCAGAACAGTCTCATAGAAATCCTGTTGCTCTCTGGTGTAAAACCTGTAGTCAACAGCAATCTTCTTCCTCTGAGCATAAGGATCTATGGCTCTCCAGGCTCTCAGTCTTGTGTATTTCCTTTTCTTCATGTCCTCAGCAACTATGTGGCTGACATCGTGCACTGGAAGATGTGGTCTGAGCTTCATCAACGTAGTCAAGTCATCATCATCTTCCACTCTGGAGGCAATTCCTTTGTTCTTCTCTCAAGCAAGAATGTCCCTGGTAGTCCTCTTGGACTTTTGTGCAGTAGCCTTCTTAGATGTAGGCTTGGTGCTCTTGGAGGTGCCAGACTTTGGCATAACATCAGCCATGAGCTTCTTGGCTTTCTTCTTGGGAGGGACTATCTCAGCATGCTCTTCCTCCTCCTCCTTAGCAGCAACACTAGCAGCCTCCTCTGGATCTTCAAACATAGAGGTAGGCCTGCCAATAGCATGGACAATCCTTTTCCTGGACTTCTTCTTCCCTGCCTTCCTAGGCATATCTTTCTTGGGGATCTCAACTGACACCATGCCTCTTGCACTCTCATGTGACTTGAAAGTTTCAGTAGGTGCATAGACTTTGCTGACAACTCTTCTGGAAGAAGTAGCTTCAGTTGCTAACTTCTTGGCAACCCTTTCTTTCTTCTTAGCAAGTATCTCCTCAGGAATAAAATCTGAATCTTCTTCATCAGAGTTGAGCTTCTTCCTGGTTCTGGTGGCAGCCTTGGGCAACCCATGAGAGCTGGGGGTGCCTGGATCTGAAAAAGAGTTGGCTTCTAGGCTTGATCGAGAACTCATATCAACTCTTTGCTCTTCCAAATTCTGACTGTCCTCTGAGCTTAATATACTGACCCTATGAATAGAGTATAGGAGAGCAGAACAAGATGAGTCATCACAAAATGAGGCTGTTTTTTGACATCTGAGCAATGAATTTTCAAGATTTTTGCATTCTGTCAAATAGATATCGGTGCAGCCGAAACAAATTTTTTGATGGGGCCGAGACTGACTGACTCATTAATTGAAACTTGGCAGCCTTCTCGGTCATACCGAAAAGAGCAACTCGGTTCCACCGAGTCAGTTCTCATCCACACAGAAAAGTATATCGGTGAGACCGATATTTCCGTTTCGGTTCCACCGAGATTTATCGGGCGGACGGCAAAACCCTAGAAAATTCATCTATCGCGATATTTTGGGGATTTGAGAGGATAGGAACATGTGCAAAGAGTGTATCAATGAATAACAAGGATCTAATGCGCAAGAATCGGACGTGGAGCGCAATAGAGATCGAATCCGTACCCTAACTTGGCGCTGACCCTCTACGACGGTGACGAGGGAGTGGATTTCATTGGTGACGATGATTCCCCGCGACGGAGGAGCGCAGGGAGACAAGTGCGACGACCAGGGGTCTTCGGAACGACAACTTAGGGTTTTGGAGCGCGACGTTTGAAGATAGAATTTCAAAGCATTGGGGTCTAGAGTTGTATACCCACCACTGTCGGTGACACCGATTCTAAATTTTCGGTGTCACCGAGTGCCTCAACTGTCAGCTGAGAGGGACACTCGGTGTAACCGAGAAAATGGGATCGGTGGTACCGAGATTGAAAAACCAGATCAACCCTAGGCATCCGGTGAGGCCGAGATTTTGTGGTTGCTTCCATCGAGATGCACTTGGGAGGTTTTAATGGCGAGTCCTTGTCAATACGGAACTCCGAGTGTCGCACACACAGAGGGATCAAAAATCACTTGTTCAAATTTTGTGATGCAACATGAATAGAGTATGAGGTGATAAATCATAGATAGCTAAATAAGTGGTCCTAGGAATTCTTGTATATCCAATTGGCAAAAGATAAATCAAAAGCCAAATAGCAACAATTGGATATCCTCGAATGAGAAAATAAATGCACACCAACATGCTCACACAATAAGGTGTCAAATGAAATCATGGCAAACATGCACATATACTCTAGCATCTAACAAGCACTTGGGTGATGACTAAGTCATCTATATATGAGTAAATCTCATGGCACAAGGTTCATACAATAGGTGACATGCCATAAAAGGTAGGGACAACACTTGGGCTATCATATCAGGTCCCTACAAACGAAGAAAAGATTCACCAAGAAGACGAAGCTCAAGAGATGAATCACCTCGAAGAGAGAGAAGGAGGAGAGATGATCGTTATGAACGAAGACCCTCAAGGAGAAGTAGGCACTCGGAGAAAAGAACAAGCACACCAAGAGCTACTCAAGAAAGAAGCATAAAGCTGAAGTTGGTGAATGGGTTTCCGGCTCCGACTCTGACAATCACTCCGAGAGAAGCTATCACTCCAGCTCTGACTACAGTCAAGATGATGGTGTTGCCAGAATTGCACTAGTGACAACCAACTCCTATGATCTATTTGATTCACCAAATGAAGGAGGTGGAAGTTGCTTCGTGGCTAAAGGCCCCAAGGTATCACACCCCGAATATCTTGATTTCGATAGTGATGAAGATGACTTGCTTTACGATGATGACATGCTATGCGATAAAACTAGTGATTTTAATCATAATGAACTTGATATTTCTAACACTAGTCAAGATAAGTCAATTGACGATGATAAGATGAAAATGGAAGAACTAACTAAAGAACTCAACACTCTTAAGTTAGCTCATGAAACTACTCTTGAAGATCATAGAGAGCTTGTAAGAACTCATGAGAAGCTACGCTTCGAGAAGCTCAATTTGTAGCAAGAACATGAATTTCTTAAAGCTATCAATGACGATCTCCAAAAGAAGACTTCATCCTATATTGCCAAACGACTACCCTTGTTAACATTCATGCCACAAGTCAAATCTAAGCAAACTAGTAACAAAGGAAAGAAAGTTTCTTCATCTAGTAGCAGTAATAAAAATGCTAAACCCAATGATGTTGCTCCTAGTAGTTCTATTGATTCCACTAATGATGATTCTCTTAGCCAAGTTACACTTGAGGAAGAAAATGCTTTATTGATAGGAATTATAGAGAAAGGTATCTACAAGAGTCTTGAAGGGTACAAACAATTTGATGAGATTGTACGCAAGCACGGAGGATACCGAAAGAATCGCAGTGTTGGCTACTTCAACGGTAATGGAGTTGAATGGGAAGAAGATCAATATCTCAATCCCAAGTTTGTTCCTCAAAGGGATAAGTATGAAAATACTCCTCCCAACGGGACAAACACTCAAGATGACCTTCCACCACAAGACACCAAGCTCAAGGGCAAGAACAAGCTCCAAGAGGACTTTGACTCTAATGAAGATGAACCCCAAGCTTTGGTGAAATGGGTTCCCAAGGCTACTACAAGCTCAACTTCTACAAGTGCTACTTCAACACCAAGGATCCCCATCAACTTGATGTGGATTCCCAAGAAGAAGAACTGGAGCGTTCTTAAGGGGTGACTCCGCTAATGAAATTCACTCACATTCATTATTGGCAAGATCTATTTGCAATCAACATCAACCTTATGCAATAGATCAAGGAGTCACACATTCCCTCATAGGTAAGCAAGGGACAAGGTAATCAACAAATCAATGGACATCATTACACATGCTTTGCACTCCATGTCCACAGATATCCTTGTATTTGTCTCATGTGTGGTGGGACTAAACCATGTAGGTGAGAAGAGTAAGGAAACAACTAGGATGCTCCCAACTCTTGGTGATCTTCATCAACCTTGAGCATCCATCACTACTCACCAACATGAAGTCTTCATTGACAAAACCCAAGGTTAGCTTATCCCTCTTATGGGGGGTGTCACATCAAGGGGGAGCTTTACTCTAAGACTTGAGTCAAAGCATCTCTTAGTATGCGACAAACATTGAATGCTTTATGTAAAAGTGGTAACCCCACTTGTGCTTAAACGATGAGTATGACCTATGATCACTACCGGCACTCCCGGTACACTACCGATGAGCCCGAAACCTTTCAGGCGACCAAAACAGGACTTCCTATATATCAATCTTTACCTCCAGACCATTCCGGAGCTCCTCATGACGTTCGGGATCTCATCCGGGACTAAAAACAACCTTCAGTCACCAGCATACATAACTCTATACTACCGAAATGTCACCGAACCTTAAGTGTGCAGAGCCTGCGGGTTCGAGAACTATGTAGACATGACCGAGACACCTCTACGGTCAATAACCAATAGCGGGACCTGGATGCCCATATTTGTTCCTACATATTCTATGAAGATCTTTATCGGTCGAACCTTTATGTCAAGTTAATCATGTATGATGTTCCTTTTGTTCTTCGGTATGTTACTTGCCTGAGATTCAATCGTTGGTATGTCCATACCTAGTTTAACCTCATTACTGGCAAGTCTCTTTACTCGTTCTGTAATACAAGATCTCGTGACTAACACTTAGTTGCATTGCTTGCAAGGCTTCTTGTGATGTTGTATTACCGAGTGGGCCCTGAGATACCTCTCCGTCACACGGAGTAACAAATCCCAGTCTTGATCCATGCCAACCCAACAGACACCCTTGGAGATACCTGTAGAGCACCTTTATAGTTACCTAGTTACGTTGCGACGTTTGATACACACAAGGTACTCCTCCGGTGTCAGTGAGTTGCATGATCTCATGGTCATAGGAACATATACTTGACATGCAGAAAATAGTAGCAATAAACTGACACGATCATATGCTACGTTTATAGTTCGGGTCTTGTCCATCACATCATTCTCCTAATGATGTGATCCCGTTACCAAATGACATCTCATGTCCATGACTAGGAAACCATAGCCATCTTTGATCAATGAGCTAGTCTATTAGAGACATACTAGGGACATGGTGTTGTCTATGTATCCACACATGTATCCGCGTTTCCGATCAACACAATTATAGCATGGATAATAAACGATTATCATGAACAAGGAAATATGATAATAACTTATTTAATATTGCCTGTAGGGCATATTTCCAACAGTCTCACACTTGCACTAGAGTCAATAATCTAGTTCACATCACCATGTGATTCACATTGTTATGAATCTAACACCCACTGAGTTCTGGGGCTCGATCATGCTTTGCATGTGAGAGAGGTCTTATAGTCAACGGGTCCGCGACATTCAGATCCGTATGTACTTTGCAAATATCTATGTCAAACTGTAAACACTGCTATCACACTCCACTTGGTACTATTCCAAATGGCTGCTCCACTATACGTATCCAGGTTGCTACTAAGAGTCATCCGGATTAGTGTTAAAGCTTGCATCGACGTAACTCTTTATGACGAACCCTTTATCACCTCCATAATCGAGAAACGTTTCCTTAGTCTTTTAGTCACTAAGGATAATATTGACCGCTATCCAGTGATCCACTTCTGGATCACTCTTGTACCCCTTGACGGACTCATGGCAAGGCACACACATGTGCGATACACAGCATGGCATACTATACAGAGCCTATGGCTAAGGCATAGGGGACGACATTCGTCCTTTCTCTTTCTTCTGCCATTGTCGAGCTTTGAGTCTCACTCAACTTCACACCTTACAATCAGGCGAGAACTCTTTCTCTAACTGATCCATTTTGAACTCTTTCAAAATCTTGTCAAGGTATCTACTCCTTGAAAGTCTCATCAAGCATCTTGATCTATCTCTATAGATCTTGATGCTCAACAATTAGGTAGCTTAATCCAGGTCTTCCTTTGAAAAACCTCTTTTCAAACAACCATTTATGCTTTCCAAAAATTCTACATCATTTCCTTTCAACAATATGTCATCCACATATACTTATCAGAAATTCTATAGTGCTCCCACTCACATTATTGTAAATACAAGTTTCTCGTAAAATTTGTATAGACTCAAAAACTTTGATCACCTCATCAAAGTGTATATTCCAACTCCGAGATGCTTGCTTCAGTCCATAGAAGGATCACTGAAGCTTGCTTTACCTTTTTAGCATCCTTAGGACTGACAAAACCTTCTGGTTGTATCTCATACAAACTTTCCTTAACGAAGGAAACGATGTTTTGACATCCATCTGCCACATTTCATAATTGAAAAATGCAGCAACTGCAAACATAATCCTAATAGGCTTTAGCATCACTATGAGTGAGAAAGTCTCATCGCAGTCGACTCCTTGAACTTGGCGGAAACTTCTTTACGACAAGTTGAGCTTTATAAATGGTGACATTCACCATCAGCGTTTGTCTTTATCTTAAAGGTCCATTTGTACTCAACGACCTGCCGTCCAACGAGCAAGTCTACCAAAGTCTATACTTGGTTTTCATACATGGATCCTTTCTCGGATTTCATGGCCTCTAACCATTTGTCGGAATCCGGGCCCATCATCGCTTCTCCACAACTCGCAGGTTCATCGTTGTCCAACAACATGACCTCCAAGACAGGGTTGTTGTACCGCTCAGGAGCAGTACACATCCTTGTCGACCTACGAGGTTTGATAGTAACTTGATCCGAAGCTTCATGATCATCATCATTAACTTCCTCTTCAAGTAATGTAGGCTTCACAGAAACAAATTCCTACGCTGCGCTACTCTCTGGATGAACAAAGGTTCAACAACCTCATCAAGTTTTATCTTCCTCCCACTCAATTCTTTCGAGAGAAACTCTTTCTCGAGAAAGGACCCAGTTTTAGCAACAAACACTTTGTGCTTGGATTTGAGATAGAAGGTTTACCCAACTGTCTTTAGGGTATTCTATGAAGATGCATTTGTCCGCTTTGGGTTCGAGCTCATTAGGTGAAAACCTTTTTCACATAAGTGTTGCAGCCCCAAACATTAAGAAATGACAGCTTAGGTTTCTATCAAACCATAATTCACACGGTGTCATCTCAACGGATTTAGATGGTGCCCTATCTAAAGTGAATGTAGTTGACTCTAATGCATAACCCCAAAATTATAGTAGCAAACCGATAAGAGACATCATAGCAAGCACCATTTTCAATAGAGCACGACTATGACGTTCGAACACACCATCACACTATAGTGTTCCAGGTGGCGTGAGTTGTGAAACAACTTTCACATTGTATAAAGTTGTATGCCAAACTCATTAATTAGATATTTACCTCCATGATCATATCGCAACCATTTTTATCTTCTTGTCACGATGATCTTAAACTTCACTCTAAATTTGCTTGAACCTTTCAAACAATTCAGACTTGTGTTTCATTAAGTAAATATACACTATATCTACTCAAATCATCAGTGAAGGTAAGAAAATAACGATATCCACCGCACGGTACAAGACTCATTGGATTGCATACATCAACATGTATCATTTCCAATAAATCACTTGCCCGCTCCATCCATCTGGAAACGGGGTCCTTAGTCATCTTGCCCAAGAGGCATGGTTCGCATGTCTCAACTGATTCAAAATAGAATGAGTCCAAAGATCCATCAACATGGAGTTTCTTCATGCGCTTTATACCAATATGACATTTAGCGGCAGTGCCACAAGTACGTGGTACTATCATTCTTAACTTTGTATCTTTTGGCATCAATGTTATGAACATGTGTATTACTACGATCAAGATTCAACAAACCATTCTCACTGGGTGCATGACCATTGAAGGTATTATTCATGTAAACAGAATAACCATTATTATCTAACTTAAATGAATAACCGTGTTGCAATAAACACGATCTAATCACGTTCATGCTCAACGCAAAACACCAAATAACATTTATTTAGGTTTTTCACTAATCCCGAAGGTAGAGAGAGCATGCGATGTTGATCACATCAATCTTGGAAACATTTCCAACACACATCGTCACCTCACCCTTAGCTAGTTGTCCGTTTATTTTGTAGCTTTTATTTCGAGTTACTAACATTTAGCAACCGAACCGGTATCCAATACCCAGGTGCTACTAGGAGTACTCGCAAGGTACACATCATTAACACATATATCAAATATACTTCTGTCGATATTGCCAGCCTTCTTATCTACCAAGTATCTAGGGTTGTTCCGCTTCAGCGACCGCTCTCCTCATAATCAAAGCACTTAGTCTCGGGTTTGGGTTCAACTTGGGGTTGCTTCACTGGAGCAGCAACTCACTTGCTATCCATCAAGTTTCCCTCCTTGCTGTTGCCCTTCTCGAAACTAGTGGTTTGACTAACCATCAACACTTGACGCTCCTTCTTGATTTCTACCTTCGCGGTGTCAAACATCGCGAATAGCTCAGGGATCATTAATTCTATCCCTGGCATTTTATAGTTCATCACCAAGTTCTAGTAGCTTTAGTGACAATGACTTGGAGAACTATATCAATCACTATCTTATCTGGAAGATCAACTCCCACTCGATTCAAGCGACTGTAGCACCCAGACAATCTGAGCACAATGATTGAGCTATTCTCTTTCATCTTGCAGGCAAAGAATCTTGTTGGAGATCTCATATCTCGCAACACGGGCACGAGCCTGAGATCCTAATTTCAGCTACTAGAACATCTCATATGTTCCGTGACATTCAAAACACTTCGGAGCCTCAATTCTATGCCGTAATGCATGACACACTAAACTATCAAGTAGTCATTAGAACGTGTCTGTCAAATGTTCACAACATCTATAGATGGTGCTAGAGGGATTGACGCACCGAGCGGTGCATTAAGGACATAAGCCTTCTATGCAGCAACTAGGACAATCCTCAAATCACGGAGCCAGTCTGCAATATTCCTACCATCATCTTTCAACTCTATTTCTCTAGGAACATATAAAAAATCAAGGGAGCTACAGCAAGAGCTAGTAATCTACAACACAGTTTGCAAAGACACTGCTGACTATGTTCATGATAATGAGTTCAATTAATCATATTACTTAAGAACTCCCACTCAAATTGACATCACTCCGGTCACTCGAGTGATACATGATCCAAATTCACCAACTCAAGTCCGATCATCACATGAGTTGAGGTGGTTTCAATGGTGAACATCATCATGTTGATCATATCTGCTATACGACTCATGTTTGACCTTTCGGTCTCTTGTGTTCCAAGGCCATGTCTGTACATGCTAGGCTCGTCAAGTTTAACCCGAGTGTTCTGCATGTGCAACACTAGCTTGCACCCGTTTTATGTGAATGTAGAGTCTATCACACGCGATCATCATGTGGTGTCTCAACACGACGAACTTTCACAACGGTGCACACTCGGGGAGAACACAATTCATCTTGAAATTTAAGTGAGGGATCACTTTATAATGCTACCGTCGTCCTAAGCAAAACAAGGTGCATAAAAGGATTAACATCACATGCAAATCATAAGTGACATGATATGGCCATGAACTTGTGCTTTTTATCTCCATCTTGAAAGCACCGGCATGATCTCCATCATCACCAGCACGACACCATGATCTCCATCATCTTGATCTCCATCAACGTGTCGCCATCGGGGTTGTCGCGCCCATCATGCTTGTACTACTATTGCTACCGTTTAGCGATAAAGTAAAGCATTACATAGCGCTTAATGATTGAAACACAGGTCATACAATAATTAAAGACAACCCTATGGCTCCTGCCGGTTGCCGTACTCGTCGACATGCAAGTCGTGATGTTCTATACAACACATGATCATCTCATACATCACATATATCACATCATGTAATTGGCCATATCACATCACAACATACCCTGCAAAAACAAGTTAGACGTCCAATAATTGTTGTTGCATGTTTTACATGGCTGCTATGGGTATCTAGCAAGAACAATTCTCATCTACGCAAAAACCACAACGGTGATACACTAGTTGCTTTTCAACCTTCTCAAGGACCGACTTTGTCGAATCCGATCCAACTAAAGTGAGAGAAACTGGCACCCGCAAGCCATCTATGCAACACGTTGCGGTTGAGGGAACCGGTCTCTCGTAAGCGTACATATTTAACTACCGCTGCCAACTTGCTACTTTATTAACTCAGATTCCAAAAAAAACTGTTATTTTCACTAAGTCCCAGAAAACTGTTTCATCTTATCAACTTGATAGATTCATGCTTATTGATGTGTGCATCCTATGCAGATTGTGTAGTTGGATAAGTTGATGCATTTGTTGTGTAGATTCTGTCAGTATCTTGTTTGTGGCTGTATGGTTCCTGTAGCTCAAGTTGGGGGCTGTGTAAGTTGCTATGTTGCTATTTTGTGGCAGATTATTTGTTTTATTGTTTTGTGACTTGTGGGAGCTATACTCCATGGAATTGAGTTATCTTTCAGTCTATTGTGGTTGGTTTTTCGTTGCCTAACTAGTGGCTACCTTGGAATGCCAAGAATTAGCCCATGGCTTTGTTGTCTTCTGTTTTTGCCTTGGTACCTTGTCGTGAGCGTATCGTGAGAACCGTAACTCCGTTTCTTGCGTTCCTTATATGCGTTTCTATCGATTTTGCATGCTGCTGTTGGGGAACGTTGCCTGGGAAACAAAAAATTTCCTATGCACATGCAAGATCTATCCATGGTGATGAGCATCTACAAGAGGGAGAGTGGATCAACATACCCTTGTAGATCGCTAAGAGGGAAGCGTTAAGAAACGCGGTTGGTGTAGTCGAACGTCCTCGTGATCCAAATCACCGAGCGTCCCGCGATCTCATGACGATCCGTCCCGCAATCCAATCACGATCCATCCCGCGAACTCATCACAATCCATCTCGCGATCTCATCACGATCCGTCTCGCGATCTTGATCACGGTCCTTCCGATCTAGCGCCGAACGGACGACACCTCCGCGTTCAGCACACGTACAACTTGATGACGATCTCCGCCTTCTTGACCCAGCAAGAGGGAGCAAAGAGGTAGACGAGTTCTCCGGCAGTGTGACGGTGTCGTGGCGATGGTGGTGGAGCAATTCCGGCAGGGCTTCGCCTAAGCACTGCAGAAAACCGATCTAGAGGAGAAACTATGCATTAGAGGAACGGGTAGCACGTGGCTGAAAATCTAGTGCCAAAAACCCTAAAACCTCTAGTATATGTAGGAGGAAGAGAGGAGGAGGCTTGGCTCCCAAGGAGCCAGAACTTGGGTTGGCCGAACCAAGGAGGATTGGAGGATTCCTCCTCCAATCCTAGTAGGACTAGGACTCCTCCTTATTTTTGTCTTTTTTGCATTTTTTCCACCTTTTTCTCTTTTGGCTTTTCTTCCCAGCCACATGGGCCTTGTGTGGGACTTAAACAAGCCCACTAAGGGCTGGTATTTACTCTCTCCCAGCCCATGTAGCCTTTTGGGTCGAAATACCCCTCCCGATGGTCTCCCGATACACTACCGGCACTCCCAGTACACTACCGATGAGCGCGAAACCTTTCCGGTGATCAAAACAGGACTTCCTATATATCAATCTTTACCTCCGGACCATTCCGGAGCTCGTCGTGACGTCCGGGATCTCATCCGGGACTCCGAACAACCTTCGGTCACCACCATACATAACTCTATACTACCGAAACGTCACCGAACCTTAAGTGTGCAGACCCTGCGGGTTCGAGAACTATGTAGACATGATCGAGAAACCTCTACGGTCAATAACCAATAGTAGGACCTGGATGCCCATATTGGTTCCTACATATTCTACAAAGATCTTTATCGGTCGAACCTTTATGTCAAGGATTCAGTTAATCACGTATGATGTTCCTTTTGTTCTTCGGTATGTTACTTGCCTGAGATTCGATCGTCGGTATCTCCATACCTAGTTCAACCTCATTACTGGCAAGTCTCTTTCCTCGTTCTGTAATACAAGATCCTGTGACTAAAACTTAGTCACATTGCTTGCAAGGCTTATTGTGATGTTGTATTACCGAGTGGGCCCTAAGATACCTCTCCGTCACACGGAGTAACAAATCCCAGTCTTGATCCATGCCAACCCAACAGACACCCTCGGAGATACCTGTAGAGCACCTTTATAGTCACCCAGTTACGTTGCGATGTTTGATACACACAAGGTACTCCTCCGGTGTTAGTGAGTTGCATGATCTCATGGTCATTGGAACATATACTTGACATGAAGAAAACAGTAGCAATAAACTGACATGATCATATGCTACGTTTGTAGTTTGGGTCTTATCCATCACATCATTCTCCTAATGATGTGATCCCATTACCAAATGACATCTCATGTCCATGACTAGGAAACCATAGCCATCTTTGATCAAAGAGCTAGTCTCTTAGAGGCATACTATGGACATGGTGTTGTCTATATATCCACACATGTATCTGAGTTTCCGATCAACACAATTAGAGCATGGATAATAAACGATTATCATGAAGAAGGAAATATGATAATAACTAATTTATTATTTCCTGTAGGGCATATTTCCAACAGCTGCATCCATATTTGCCATGTTCATGCATGTTTGAATAACTTAACATGAGGTCTGTCTAGGATCATTAACCAACAAACTTTGCACATGAAACATGACTAGTTTTGGATTGCCATGTTAAATTCTTCTAAATGGATCATGCATCATCTTGTTTGTGCATTGCACCTTGGTTGGATGTTTATTGTTGCTATTTCTCTTGGGTAGACGCGGGTGTTGATACTGAGTACGAGGACCCAGGAGAGTACCACTACGAGGATCCCGCTACTTGTTTCGCTGAAGAACCAATAGGCAAGATGATTGTACCCAGATCTCGATACTATTTTCGCTTGCTAGTTTCAAGTTCCTATCGTTACAATTGCGCTACCTACCACTTGAATATCAGCCTCCTAATTGGCATGAAAGCCTCTAACCCTCCACATCCTAGCAAACCTTTGATTGGCTAGGTTACAGCTGCTCAGCCCCTCTTATAGCGTTCTTAGTTGCAGGTGCAGGTTGTTCCATGTGATAACATGGATTTGGATATCACCATATTATCTGCTATTTAATTTAATGCACATATATATCTTTGTATTGGTGGAAGGCTTGGCCTTATGCTGGGTGTTTTGTTTCGCTGTTACCGCCATAGTTCTTGTTACCGGTATTATGGTTTCCATATTTTGTGCTCCTAACACGCTCGGGGTTGTTATGGGGACCCCCTTGTTTATTCGGTTGAGATTAAAACTTGTCTGGCAAGACCCAACTTTGGTACTACATTTTCTAATAACTTAATAAACTTGCATAGGGCTTCGCAACCCCGTGGATCATTTAATCAACCCCCGGGCTAGTGCTCCTCATGAGTGTTGGTCCAAACTAGAGTCGTGTGCGGGGCCAACCCGGGGAAACTCGGGAGATTTCTATCAGGCCACTGTACGCTGCGCTCATCCGGTCGTATCCTGAGAACGAGATACGCGGCTCTTATTGGGTTCGTCGACATGTCGGGAGGTCTTGTTGGATTTGTTTTACCTTTATCGAATGTCTTGCGTGTGGAGTCTGACTTTCTTTGGGTTTTCTCGAGGTGTTGGAATTCCTTTGGAATTACCTATGATGACCGCGAGATCCGTGGTCGAGGCTATTCTTGCGGAGTGTGGTTATTTGTGATGGACTAGTTGGAGCACCCCTGCAGGGTCAAATCTTTTCGAGAAGCCGTGCCCGTGGTTATGTGGCAACTTGGATATTTGTTTAACACCAGGTTATAGTTAACTTGAAGTAAACTCTAACTAAAATACACCAACTGTGTGAGTAACCATGAACATGATCTGAGAGAGAACACAGTGGGGTCATGTTTGACGTAAGTAAGTGTTCAAGATCTCATAGAGATCATACTAGATTCGATCGTTCATTGTAGGCCACTCATATTTATTTTCATGTTACGTAAGTTAGCCACCATGAATGCTTAGTGCTGCTGCAAAACTAAACACTTACCACATCCCAACCTTTAAGATTGAATAGTCTCGGTACCCGGGCGCTTGATTGCTGAGTCCTTATGGCTCATAGATTACTACACCCCTCCAGGTACAGGTTCCGATGAGTACGTGCAGGATGATCTTACCCAGCTCCAATGGGGATATGATGAGGAAAGAGGCAGGATGTACGTGACGTACCCGGATGAGTAGAGGACCATGGTCGTGATCTTTGGGATAGTGAGATAGTATCATTTGCATCTGTTTTTATCGTTTGATTTCGTCCGTAGTCAGACCCTGTCTTCATCTTGATGATTTGAACTCTGTGTGGATTGTAATTTAGCATGTGTCGAGTGTAAGCCAACTTGTATACTCATCTCTTCTGTAATGTATGACGCAACGTTACTATACTTGCGAACGGCAAGATGCGCCTCTATCCCTTGCGAGGCCCTCGTGTCTTAAAATGGATAGGCGCGCATCTTGGGCGTGGCAGCTGAGCACTCATTTGAGTAGTGTCCAGGCTTCCCACAATTGTAGTAGTTTCAATCACGACTTGATGAACGCTTCTCTTCATATCTTGAGTTAGAGCTGTCATCTTTGCTTCTATTCTTGTAGAACTTGTTGAATTTATTGACCATGAGGCTTATCTCTTCATTTGTGACAAGGTTGTCGCTTGAGGTAGCGGGAGCATCACTTGTGGCTTTGTAAGCACTGCTAGACTTGTGATGAAGGTCTTCCTTATCTTTGACTGTCATCTCATGAGCAACAATTCTACCAATCACTTCCGTTGGTCTGAGATCTTTGTAGTTGGGTATCATTTGGATCAATGTGCACACGGTGTCATATCTCTCATCCAAAGCTCAAAGTATCTTCTTGATGATGAACTTGTCAGTCATTTCTTTGCTTCCTAAGCCGGCAATCTCATTAATGATGAGAGCTAGCCTAGAGTACATTTCAGTGACTCCTTCACCATCTTTCATCTTGAACTTGTAAAGTTGACCTTGAAGAACATCTAACTTGGATTCTCTCACGGACTCAGTTCCTTCGTGCATATCTACCAAAGTATCCCAAATCTCTTTTGCGTGTTCAAGACGGCTGATTTTGTTGAATTCTTTAGGACATAGGCAGTTGAAGAGTATGTGACATGCTTGAGCATTGAGTTGCAACATCTTCAATTCATCCGCTCATGCTTCACGATCCGGTTCCTTTCCATCCGCAAAGAATTCACCTTGCAAGCCAACATGAACAACAACCCAAATGGCAGGATTATTACCAAGCAAATGCATTTTCATTTTATGCTTCCAACTAGCAAAATTAGTGCCAGCAAAGTACCGACCTCTACGGTGATAATTTCCCTCACTAGAAGCCATACTTCTCCTAGGTTGTGAAATCAATGCAATGGAGACCAAAGCTCTAATACCACTTGTAGGATCGAAAGTAGGTCTAGAGGGGGGGTGATTAGACTACTTGACCAAATATTTTTTTTGCCTTTTTCCAAATTTAATTCTTGGCAAGTTTTAGCATTCATAGCATATCAAGTAACACCCTACACATGCATGTCTAAGAGTGTAGAAGTGGAAAATAAAGACATTGCACATGTAAGTAAAGGCAGGGTTAGGAATGCAAACACAAGTGATGACGCGATGATTTTTCCCGTGGTTCCGATAGGTGCTTCTATCGTACATCCACGTTCATGGAGTCTTCAATCCACAGAGGGTAACGGTCGCGAGAGTCCACGGAGGGCTCTACCAATGGAGGGTTCCACGAACAAGCAACCTTGACTATTCCATGCGGCTTCCATCCACGAAGGACTAGCCTCACTATGGGTAGATCTTCACGAAGTAGGCGATCTCCTTGCCATTACAAACTTCTTGGTTCACTCCACAACACGAAGTAGGAGGCTCCCAAGCGACACCTAACCAATCTAGGAGGCACCACCCTCCAAAAGGTAATAGGCTCGGTAATGACGATGAAGTCCTTGCTCTTGTGCTTCAAGATGATAGACTCCTCAACACACAATCTCTATCTCATAGATTTGGCTTGGTAGAAGAGATGGGATTGGTGGAAAGCAACTTGGGGAGGAAAGAAATCAAGATCCATATGGTTGGAGTGGAAGATCTTGACCTCAACACAAGGGTAGGTGGTTCTCTCTCAGAAAACTGAGTAGGATAGGTATGGAATAGGTCTGAGTGCTTCTCTTTCGAGTGGGTGGTGGTGAAGGGGTATATATATGCATCCCCAAAAATCCAACCGTTACACACAATAAGTCAGACCCGGTGACACCTATGTGTAAATCTCGGTGGTACCGAAGTGACAAAAAGTGGCAACTTTTGAATCTCGAAGGGACCAATATACAACTCTCGGTTGCACCGACAAGGTGACCAACGATCAGATTTACCAGTCTCGGTGACGCCGATTCACCATTCTCGGTCGGACCAAAAATGTGAATTTGCGTAATAGAAAGTTGGCAACCCAACTCGGTGGCACCGAGTGCAGTGTCGGCTACACCAAAGTGTTAGGGTTTGGCTGAGTCTGTCTAGGCTTTGGAACTCGGTGGCACCAGGATAGGAAAGTTGGTTGCACCGATTTGACATGTTTGGCTTAGGACAGACTTTGGTGGGAGAGTATGTGAATGTTTTGGTGACTGTCACTTGTGCACGTTTGAGCATATTGTTCACCATCAAAACTTTACCCCCTTTTAATAGTATTGGCTTTCCTATAGACTCAAAGTGATTTCTCATGAATGTAAAATGTAGATTCCTCTTGCTTGAAGCTTGGCCAACCTATTTCCTTGAATCTTGGGGGTAATTCCACAATCCTTTAGCCATTCCCATCATTAAACTTTTCCTGAAAGATACTTTGTGAAATCATTAGTTCAATGACTTATATGTTGTTATTAATTACCAAAACCACCAAGGGAGCAAATGTGCTTTTAGGAGGCATGCGTCGTTGTTTCTGTGGGGGACCCGTGCTCCGAGCCGGGTCGGGAGCTCCGGGCGGAGGGCCAGCGGGACTGGCCACGCCGGTTCATGCCACGGAGGTGGCGTGTGCCCACAGCTGTGCCGCTTACCGCTAGTCGGCACCTCGTTGTAGCGGTAGTTGTGAGCCAGATTGTTTTTGTGTTAGCTGTTCACAGCCGGCTGCTCGTTTCCCAGCAGCTAGGAACACCGGTGGTTGCTTGCCTCGGCCCGCCGGCAGGAGGCGCAAGGGGAGCAGGAGTGCTGAGCCGGTTAACGACCAGTAGCCCCCATGCCCTCGCCCTCGGCATGGGGACCCTCGGAGGCTGTTCCACTAGGGGTGAGCAGGAGCTGTTGCTCGTTGGCGGTGTCGATGAGGTCTTTGATGTGTCGCTCGCACGAGGCATGCTCTTTGCCTACCAAGGTAGCTAAGTCCTCGTAGGCTACCTTGGTGGCCTGCAGGTTGGCCACGGGGGTGTCGTAGATGGGAAAATTGCCTCCAAGAATTTCCGCAACCACGCACCCGCGGTCGCGCATAGCCCCACGCCGGCTGGGCTCGGCGCCAGTCGGGGTGAGACCGTAAGAGGAGGCGTACTCCTGCTGAGCGGCCTCCATACGATGCTGCTCAGCCACGAGGGCGCTGGCATCCTCGAACAGCAGGCGGCAAGCTGCCTCCACCTCGGCCATGGTGGCGTCTGGGTTCGCCATTGGGGCAATGGGGTTGCTCAACCCCCCTAAGGGTAGTGCCGAGCAGATACAAGGTGCCGGCGCGGGTGGCGGCCGCATGGGCCTAGGCCCGTGCATGGCCGGAGGAGGCAGATGAAGCAGTCACCACCACCCTCACGCGGACGTGGGAGCCATTGGGCTCGGTCGGGAGGAGAGCCCCGGCGGATCGGTGTAGCAGAGCACCTGGCTAGGGTAATCAT
Organism: Hordeum marinum; assembly: GCA_022496015.1. Taxonomy (NCBI): domain Eukaryota; kingdom Viridiplantae; phylum Streptophyta; class Magnoliopsida; order Poales; family Poaceae; genus Hordeum; species Hordeum marinum. The sequence goes on from CM039674.1 coordinate 151,058,813, forward strand.
TGGTTGTTGGCTCGTTGGCAAGGCTCAGCTTTCCAAAGCGCTCGATGAGCGCAGCGATGTCGCATGCGAGGTCGTCATCGAGGTGTTTGTTGGGGAACCAACATCGTTGCCCGCAGGGCCTGCTGGAGCAAGCCCCACGTGCCTGCGGTTCCATCCAGACGCAGAGAGGCTGGAGGAGATGGCGAAGGGTCCCGCCCGGAGAGTGACTCTGGCCGGCGTCGCGTATGGCCCCATGGTTGGTGCTAACTGTCGTTGATTTTTCACGACAGATGCCATGGGTAGGCTTATCGAAGGTGGATGGGGCCGATCGACGCCGATGAGCTCCGGGAGCAGGATTAGGCACAAGCGATGATTGTCACGCGATGTACCCAGGTTCGGGGCCCTCCGTGGGAGGTAATACCCCTAGTCCTGCCTGACCTAGTTGATTGGTGGAAAAGGTTACAATGGTGCTCCTCGAGCTGTGTCTAGAGGTGGAAGAAGGAGCAGCCGGCTCCTCTTCCCTCGCTACGTGGGTGGCAGTGGTGTGTGTTTTCTTGTCTACTTGCGTGCTTCCTTGCCCTCTGCATGGGGGGCTCCGGGGATTTTATAGTCCAACCCCCCGGATTACAATATGAATAGAAGGTTCTGGGAGGGCACCAGCTGGCAGCCTCTCTAGCCGGCCGTGGGCCCCCCGGCTGCAAGGTCCCATCGTTGGTAGGGCCCGCTAGCTGGGAGGTCTTGTCGAGAGCCAGAGGGGCCCGCACGCTACGTCCCAGCACCGGTCGCTTCACAACACGGGCCGTCCTTCGGGACGTCGTCTTGCGGTAGCCGGCCGGGGTTAGCGGTAGGACTGGCTACACTGTAGCCATGCCGGGGGAGGTAATGGAGTGTTTGGAGGCCTGGTCGCGGTCAGCCAGAGTTGGAGGCACTATTTCCCACACTGTGGCCATACGGGCGCTGACCCCCGATGGGCTGGGGGCCACTATTGCCATGCACGCCCCGACCGTGGCATCCAATGTGCGGCCGGCTAGGGGGCGGTGGCTCCAGCCCTAGCCGGCGGGCTTATCATAGCCATTCGGGCATAGCCGGCAGGATCCAGCCGGCATGGCATAGCCGGCGGGGTGCAATCGTACTGCCGGGGGAGGTGGCTCGCCCCTCGGTCGTGTCAGAAAGTTGGAGTTGTGGGTCACTTTAGGCTCCCCCAGGGTTACCCCCCCAACAATGATGGGTTGGCAAAAGGATTGTGGAATACCCCAAGATGCAAGGAAATAGATTGGCAAAGCTTCAAGCAAGAGGACGCTACATTTTACTTTACGATAAATCATTTTGAGACCATAGGAAAGCCAATACTATCAAAAGGGGGTAAGGTACTGTTAGTGAACAAAATTCCCATACATGCACAAGTGATAGTCACCACATACACCCACAAGCTCTTCCACAAAACTCTCTCCAAAGCAAATTATCCAAAAACGGTGCAACCAACACTTCCCACTCGGTGCCACCAATTCTCAGCCTCACACAGACTCAAGCCAAACCCTAGCCCAACGGTGCAACCGATTCTGATTCAGTGCCACCAAGTTTGGGTTGCCAACATTCTGTTACGCAAATTCAAAAAATAGATCCGAACGAGTTTGTTGAATTGGCATCACCGAGTTTGGCAATCTGACCATTGGTCACCTTGTCGATGCATCCGAGTCTTATGTATCGGTCTCACCGAGATTAAAAAGTTGCTATCTTTTAGGCAAATCGGTACCACCGAGATTAACACATCGGTGTCACCGAGTTGTACTTATTAGGTGTAACGGTTGGATTTTTGGAGATGCCTATATATACCCCCCACTACCACTCACTCGCAGGAGAAGCACTCAAAACAGACCCCCACTCATACCAACCGATTTTCTAAGAGAGAGCCACCTACTCATCTGTTGAGATCATGCCATTCCATTCCAACCAGATGAATCTTGATATCTAACCTCCTCAAGTTGTTTTCCACCCAATCAATCTCTTCCACCATAGCCAAATCTGTGAGAGAGTGATTGTGTGTTGAGGAATCTATCATGTTGAAGCACAAGAGCAAGGAGTTCCTCGACATTATCGAGCCTATTACCTTTTGAAGGGTGGTGCCTCCTAGATTGGTTAGGTGTGCTTGGGAGCCTCCTACTTCATGTCGTGGAGTGAACCAACAAGTTTGTAAGATCAAAGAGATTGCCTACTTCGTGAAGATCTACCCCGAGTTAGGCTAGTCCTCCGTGGACGTAGACCATCATGTTATACTCGAGGTTGCTTCTCCGTGGAACCCTTCATGGGTAGAGCCCTTCGTGGACTCTCGCGATCGTTTCCCTCCGTGGGTTGAAGACTCCATAAACATGGACGTACAATAGAACCACCTATCGGAACCACAAGAAAAATCATCGTGTCTCCAAATTTCATTTGATCTTCCTACCATTCCTTTACTACACATGCTTGTCTTTACTTTTCGCTCCTATACTTGTAGACATGCATGTGTAGGGTGTGCTTGACTTGCTATGAATGCTAGAATCTGCCAACACTTAAACTTGGAAAAAAGTAGATTTTTAATTGGTCAAGTAGTCTGATCATCCCCCTCTAGACCTACTTTCGATCCGACAAGTGGTATTAGAGCTTTGGTCTCCATTGAATTGGTTTCACAACCTAGGAGAGTATGGCATATAGTGAGGGAAATTTTCACCGTAGAGGTCCGTACTTTGATGGCACTAATTTTGTTAGCTGGAAGCACAAAATGAAAATGCATCTTCTTGGTCATAACCCTGTCTTTTGGGCTGTTGTTCGTGTTGGATTGCAAGGTGAATTCTTTGCGGATGGAAGGGAACCAGATCGTGAAGCGACTATGGATGAATTGAAGATGTTGCAACTAAATTCTCAAGCATGTGACATTATCTTCAACTGCCTATGCCCCAAAGAGTTCAACAAAATCAACCGTCTTGAGAATTCAAAAGAGGTTTGGCATACTTTGGTTGATATGCATGAAGGTACCAAATCTACGAGAGAGTTCAAGTTGGATGTTCTTCAAAGTCAGCTTGACAAGTTCAAGATGAAGTATGGTGAAGGAATCTCTAAAATGTACTCTAGGCTAGCTCTCACCACCAATGAGATTGCCGGCTTAGGAAGCGAGGAAATGACTGACAAATTCATCATCAAGAAGATACTTTGAGCTTTAGATGATCGATATGACACCATATGAACATTGATCCAAATGATGCCCAACTACAAAGATCTCAAGCCAACGGAAGTTATTGGAAGGATTTTTGCTCATGAGATGACACTCAGTGACAAGGAAGAGCTTCACCACAAGTCTAGCAGTGCATACAAGGCCACAAGTGATGCTCCCGCAACTTCAAGCGACAACCTTGCCAAAAATGAAGAGATAAGCCTCATGGTCAACAAATTCAACAAGTTCTACAAGAATAGAGGCAAACATCGAAGCACCAACTCAAGATATGAATAGAAGCATCCGTCAAGTCATGACCGAAACTGCTACAATCGTGGGAAGCCCGGACACTACTCCAGTGAGTGCATGGATCCTTACAAAAGGAAAGAAGAGTCACCAAGAAGACGAAGCTCAAGAGACAAGTCACCTCGAAGAGAGAGAAGGAGTAGAGATGATCGTTATGAACGAAGACCCTCAAGGATAAGTAGGGACTCGAAGAAGAAGGACAAGTACACCAAGAGCTACTCAAGAATAAGACATCAAACTCATGTTGGTGAATGGGTTTTTGGCTCCGAATTCGACAACCACTCCGAGAGAAGCTACCACTCCCACTCCGACTATAGTCAAGATGAAGGTGTTGCCAGACTTGCACTAGTGACAATCGACTCCTACGACATATTTGATTCACCAGATGAAGGGGGTGGATGTTGCTTCATGGCTAAAGGCCCCAAGATATCACACCCAGAGTATCTTGATTTCAATAGTGATGAGGATGACTTGTTAATTGAAGATGACTTGCTATTTGACAAATCTAGTAACGTTAGTCAAGATGAACTTGCTAGTAATCACTCTAGTCTAGATAAGTCGTGTGGTGATGATAAGTTGGAAATAGAATGACTAATTCAAGAACTAAACACTCTTAAGTTAGCTTATGAGTCTACTCTACAAGATCAAAGAGAGCTTGAAAGGACACATGAGAAGCTCCGCTTTCGAGAAGCTCAATTTAGAGCAAGAGCATGAGTTCCATAAAGCTATCAATGACGATCTTCAAAAGAAGACTTCCTCTTATCTAGCCAAACGACTTCTGTTGTCTACGTTCATGCCACAAGTTAAGACTAAGCAAACTAGTTACAAAGGCAAGAAAGATTCTTCAACCAGTAGCAATAAAAATGATAAATCTAATGATATTGCTTCTAGTAGTTCTATTGACCCCACTAACTCTTCTGTTAGCCAAGTTACACTTGAGCAAGAAAATGAAGTTTTGAAAGGGATTATAGAGAAAGGTATCTACAAGAGTCTTGCCTGGTGCAAACAATTTGAGGAGATTTTACACAAGAACGGAGGATACCGGAAGAACCATGGCATTGGCTACTTCAACGCTAATGGAGTTGAATGGGAAGAATGTCAATATCCCAAGCCCAAGTTTGTTTTTCAAAAGGAGAAGTATGAAAATACTCTCCCCATGGGAACAAAAGCTCAATATGACCTTCCACCACAAGACCCCAAACTCAAGGACAAGAACAAGCTTCAAGAGGACATTGACTCATATGAATATGAATCCCGATTTATGGTGAAGTGGGTTCCAAGGCTACTACAAGCTCAACTTCTACAAGTGCCACTTCAACACCAAGGATCCCTATCAACTTGATGTGGGTCCCCAAGATGAAGAACTAGAGAAGTTCTTGAGGGGTGACTCCGCCAATGAAATTCACTCATATTCATTATTGAAAAGAACTAGTTGCAATCAACATCAACATCATGCAATAATTCAAGGAGTCACACATTCCCTCAAAGGTAAGCAAGGGACAACGTAATCAACAAATCAATGGATATCATCATGTATGCTTTGCACTCCATGTCCATAGATATCCTTGTATTTGTCTCTTGTGTGTTGGGACTAACCCATGTAGGTGAGAAGAGTAAGGAAACAACAAGGATGCTCCCAACTCATGATGATCTTCATCAACTTTGAGCATCCACCACCGCTTCACCTACATTAAGTCTTCATCGACAGACAAAACCCAAGGTTAGTTTATCCCTCCTATCAGGGATGTAACATCAAGGGGGAGCTTGACTCTAAGACTTGAGTCAAAGCATCTCATAGTATGTGACAACATTAAATGCTTTATTTAAAAGTGGTAACCCCACTTTTGCTTAAACAATGAGTATGACCTATGATCAAGTATTCTTACTTGGTTCCTAAGTCATATACTCATATACAGATGACTCCGTCATTGCCAAAGTGCTTGTTAGATGCTAGTGTGTTTATGCATGTTTGCCATGACTTCATTTGACACCTTATTGTGTGAGCATGTCGGTCTGCATTTATTTACTCATTTGAGGACATCCAATTGTTGCTATTTGGCTTTTTCTTTTTTCTTTTGCCAATTGCATGTACAAGAATGCCTAGGACCACTCCTCTAGCTATCTATGCTTTCTCTTCTCATATTCTATATATGCCGCATCACAAAATTTGAACAATTACTTTTGCAATCTCTTTGTGTGAGGAGCACTCAGAGTTCCGTATCGGCAAAGGACTGGCCATTAAAACCTCCAATGTGCATCTTGGTGGAACCAACTCAACAATCTCGGTCCCACTGAATGCCTAGGGTTGATTCGGTTTTCAATCTTGGTACTACCGATTCCATATTCTCGGTTACATCGAGTTTCCCTGTCACCTGATAGTTGAGAAACTCGGTGACACCAAAAATTTAGAATCGGTGTCACCGACAGCCATAGGTATATAAAGAGGTGGACCCGACCTTTGAAAATTCCTTCAAACCGTCGCCCCTCCAAACCCTACGCTGTCGATTTGTGACCCTTGGTCATTGCCTTTGCTTCCCCGAGCGTCTCTGCCATTGGGAATCGTCGTCGCTGATGAAAGCTTCATCCTCGTCGCCGACGTAGCATATCCATCACCAGCTACGACATGGATTCGTCCCTCCTTGCACTCCCCGTCCAAATTTTGTTCATTGGAGTTGGCTTTTTCTTCTATCCACTGTTTGCAACCTTCCCAATCCTGTAGAAATCTCAATAGATTAGTGATACGTCTCCAATGTATCTATAATTTTTGATGATGGCATGCTATTATATTATCTGTTTTGGATGTTTTATATGCATTAATATGCTATTTTATATTATTTTTGGGACTAACCAATTAATCTAGAGCCCAGTGCCAGTTTTTGTTTTTCTTGTTTTTGAGTATTGCAGATATGGAATATTAAACGGAGTCCAAACGTAATAAAATCTTTGGAATGATTTTTCTGGAAGGAAAGAGATCTACCAGACTTGGAGTGCATGTCAGGGCCTCTACCCAGAGGTCACAAGCCAGGGAGGCGCGACCACCCCCTGTCCGCACCTAGCAGGCTTGCCACCTCCTAGCAGGTCTCCTAACCCTATTCTTCGTCCTATAAATTCCCAAATATTCCCCCAACACCAAAAAGAGCCACACAAATACTTTTCCACTGACAGAAGCTTCCATTCCCGAGAGATCCAATCTTGGAGCCTTTTTCGATAATTTGTCGGAGGGGGATCTGATCACAGCGGGCATCTACATCAACTCCATTACCCCTCCGATGATGCATGAGTAGTCCACCACAGACCTACGGGTCCATAGCTATTAGCTAGATGACTTCTTCTCTATCTTTGATCTTCAATACCATGTTCTTTATGATCTTCATGGAGATCTATCCGATGTAATACTCTTTTGCGGTGTGTTCGTCAAGATCCGACGAATTGTGGGTTTATGTTCAGATTATCCATGAATCTTATTTGAGTCATTTCTGAATTCTTATATGCATGATTTCATATCTTTGCAAGTCTCTTCTAGTTATTGGTTTGGTTTGGCCAACTAGATTGGTAATTCTTTAAATGGGAGAAGTGCTTAGTTTTGGGTTCAATCCTGCGGTGTCCTCACCCAGTGGCAAAGTAGGGGTAGCGAGGCACGTATTGTATTATTGTCATCAAGGGTAACAAGATGGGGTTTTCATCATATTGCTTGAGTTTATCCCTCTACATCATGTTATCTTACCGAATGTGTTACTCTGTTCTTCATGAACTTAATACTCTAGATGCAGGCACGAGTCGGTCGATATGTGGAGTAATAGTAGTAGATGCAGAATTGTTTCGGTCTACTTGACACGGATGTGATCCCTATATGCATAATCATTGCCTTGGATATCTACATGATTATTCGCTTTTCTATCAATTGCTTGACAGTAATTTGTTTACCCACCGTGATACTTTGCTTCAAGAGAGAAGCCTCTAGTGAAATCTATGGCCCCTGGGTATACTTTCCATAATATATTTTCAGATCTATAAACCAAAAATAACAAAAATACCTTGCTGAAATTTATTTATCTTTCACTTTCCACAACCTTTTACATCTATCTCTATCAGATCAAATCCTTGCAAATTACCGCGAAGGGATTGACAACCCCTTTATAGCGTTGGGTGGAAGAGTTTGATTGTTTGTGTAGGTGCATCCATTGGTGACTTGCTTGTTCCTCCTACAGGATTGATACCTTGGTTCTCATCAACTCAGGGAAATACTTATCTAGTTCGCTGCATCACCCTTTCCTCTTCAAGGGAAACCAACACAAGCTCAAGAGGTAGCAAGAAGGATTTCTTGCGTTGTTGCCGGGGAGGATACACACAAGCCTACCAAGTACCCATCACAAACTCATCTCTTGCATTTACATTATTTTCCATTTGCCTCTCGTTTTCCTGTCCCCCACTTCTTAAATGATTTTCAGAAAATAGCAAAAATATTTGTCTTTTTATTCGCCCTTCTTCCGTTTGCGTTTTGATTGCTTGTGTGCTTGATTTATTATTTTATCATGATGCCTGAGAACACCAAGTTGTGTGACTTTTCCAATACTAATAATAATGATTTTATTAATACTCCGATTGCTCGCACCACTTGTGCAGAATCTTATGAAATTAATGCTGCTTTGCTTAATCTTGTTATGAAAGAACAATTTTTTGGCCTCCCTAGTGAAGATGCCGCTTCCCATCTAAATACTTTTATTGAGTTGTGTGATATGAAAAAGAATAAAGATGAGGACAAGGATATTGTTGAATTGAAGCTATTTCCGATCTCACTACGAGATCATGCTAAAACTTGGTTGTCATCTTTGCCTAAAAATAGTATTGAATCATGGAATAAGTGTAAAGATGCTTTTAGTTCCAAGTACTTTCCGCCCGCTAAGATCATCTCCCTTAGGAATGATATAGTGAATTTTAAGTAACTTGATCATGAGCATATTGCACAATCATGGGAGAGGATGAAATTCATGATTAGGAATTGCCCCGCACATGGTTTGAGTTTATGGATAATTATACAATTTTTTATGCGGGATTGAATTTTGCATCTAGGAATCTTTTAGATTTAGCCGTGGGTGGTACTTTTATGGAAATAACATTATGAGAAGCTACTAAACTCCTAGATAATATTATGACAAACTACTCTCAATGGCATACCGAAAGATCTCCTACTAGTAAAAAGATGCATGCTATTGAAGAAATAAATACTTTGAGTGAAAATCTGGATGAATTGATGAAATTGTTTGCTATTAAGAGTGATCCTATTGATCCTAATGATATGCCTTTGCATTCTTTGATTGGAAATAATAATGAATCTATGGATGTGAATTTTGTTGGTAGGAACAATTTTGGTAATAACGCGCATATAGATAATTTCAACCCTAGGTCGTTTCCTAGTAATTCCTCTAATAATTATGGTAATTCCTATAACAATTCTTATGGAAATTATAATGGGATGCCCTCTGATCTTGAGAATATTGTTAAAGAATTTATTGGTTCACAAAAGGTTTCAATGCTACGATTGAAGAAAAAGTGCTCAAGATTAATGATTTGGCTAGGAGCATTGATAGAATTTTGCTTGAGATTGATTCCTTGAAAGTTAGATATACTCCACCCAAGCATTATAATAATGAATCTTTAAAAGCTATGATAATTTATATTGATGAAAGTAAGGAAAGAACTGCTAGAATACGTGCCACTACTACAAAATAGGCTGTTAGTGGCGCACCCGTTTTTGCTATTAATGACGCACTATGGGTGCGCCACTATTAACACGCCACTAGTAACAAATAGTAATGGGGCACCTCTGGTGCGCCATTAGTATCCCAGATAATAGTGGCACACCACAGAGTGTGCCATTACTATGTCCAACAGTGTGCCATTAATATGCCTCCTAGGGGGCCATATTTGCCTCCACCTATGCCCCCAGGTGCGCCATTACTATGCCCCATAATGCGCCACTGGTATTTGGCCCTGGTGCGCCACTAATGCTCAATATGGTGCTCCACTAATATGAATATTAGGAATTATTATTTTTTGCTTTTCTGGTATTTGCACAGGTTACAAAATACGTTACAGCACAGAATATAAACATCACACAATAGAATTCATCATATTAGTCTCCAAATTCGAAATAGCGAACAAAGTTCAAACATTAGCCAAGTTTAGGTCTCGAGACATTAGCAAAGTTCATCGTATTAGCCGAGTTTATCATCACATTACAAAGTCAATATCGATCATCTAAACTACCGTCACATAGAAGAGAGTTGCGGTCACGATGAGCATCATCGCAATGAAACTAGTCTTCATCCGGTTCCTCCTCCGCTCCCTCCCCTCTCCCGCTAGATAGCGCGCGTATCTAGCTTCCGCCTCCGCCCTAGTGGTGTACCCTTTGTAACTGTTACCGCCGAAACGGTGAACCTGTCTCTAACACTCCTCCCAGTCGTCATAGACTTCGAGAACCTTACCCTTGTACACGACATACGACGGCATCTCTATGCACTAGACAAACAAAACGTTAGTAGCAATTCACAGATAATATATAAGCAATATATAAGTATGCAACAAAAGGATCGGAAGAGAAAAGCAACACATTAATAGCACGATTCATGGCCCTACTAATAAATAGCATCGATTACATATAAGTTGAACGACTGTCCAAACCAAAGAGACATACAAGTTCATTAAAGTTTAATTACGACATGACCTAAACTCTTCTTCCAGAACTACATAGCATCAATACTTTCGACTCGGCTCAGGGACCGAAGCATGGACGAAGTTGCCGTCTTTCATGATGGTCATGAATGTGCAGTCGTTGCCAGCCTCCATTTGTAGCATTGTTTCTATTTCACAATTGGACGGTTGATATTTGAGGTAGAACTTCCCCGAGGTACGAAGGACATCTTGATAGATGATTTCTAGAATATCCGACTGGATGCGAAAGAATTCTTGTCTGATGTCCGCGTCCTGGATTTCTGACAAGCGTGTGGCCCAATCTTTGAGATTACTTGGTAGCATAAGGTGATGAAGGTCCCGTACGATCGCCCGCATGTGATGGATGGCATAGTAGGCACCCTTCTGACTGCCAGGCGGCTGCTTGACGCAGGGGAACGTCGTTACGTGGGTGAACACATGCTTGCCGTACCTATAAATTGGCTTCCTGAAGGTGCCTCCAGATTTGGCGTAGCTGGGGAGAGCATCATCAAGAACTTTCTGATATTTGTGTAGTCTTTCTTCGACTAACGGTCCGAGTCGAAATACGTGGCCATGGAATATTTTGGGCTTAAGAGGATGAGTGTGCAATGTGTGTCACTGCACAAAACACAGAATATTAGAAAAAAAAAGAATGATCGAAATCTAAGAATTCATATGTTACGGGGCGGTGAGGGGATGACTTACTCGGAAAACTAAGGCACAAGGAAGTTATCCTTATCTGGGTTCGCCAGAATGACGCCTTCAAGGTATGAACTCGCGACTTGCCGGTCCCCAGCGCCGCCCAAGTTCTTGGCACGCATGTAGAAGGGGTCGACTATCACGATGTCCGGGGTCTTGTCTCTAATGATCCGCATCTCCATACTGAGGGAAAATAGCCAAACGAAGGTGTAGTTGAGTGGATAAAGGTTAAACATAGCGAAGATGTCATCAAAACGCAGGACGATCATACGCCCGATGGTGCTCTCGACAAAGCCCTTGCCCTCTGGCACCTTGGCCACAAAAACCGGGTATGCCACATCATTCTTGGTGAGACGCCGCTTCTCCATAGTAAGAACACCGTCATGCAGACTCCGCATAGCACCGGTTGCAGCATTGAGCAGATTAGTCGGTAGCATCGGCCTACCCGCCACATGCACCCTCCTCGAGATATCCTTAGGTATTGGTGGCCCGTCCTGAGCACGGATCGTACTCGGTGCCGGCTGGCTCGCACCCTTGTTATTTTTCTTTTCCGTGCCTTCTGCTTCTTCTACTGTAATGGGATCGAGTTCTTCTCAGAGACCACCTTCTTGAGTGTGTTGGGGCTGATAATATTTCGCACCTCGGCTGTTTGAGTCTCGGTGAAGGCGGTAGCTGGAGGCATCTCCTGAGAACTGAACAGACGATGCCTGTTGCAATTGGGTTTCTCCGCGGTACCAGCTAGATCTCGATCATCTTTTGTAGGGTTGGGTTCTTGAGAAGGAGGCCCCAAGAATTCGTCACCCTACCCATCTTCGTTGATGTACTTATCGACGTTGGAAAATGTACCATCATTGTCGTCCGGATCCTGTGCCATATGCATGTCCGGATCAGCTGACGGCGATAGCGTTGTGGCGGTCTTGCCATGGCTTGGCGCCGGCACGACTGGCGGTGTTGTCTGTGGGGTGGTGTCCCCTGCCCCCAAACGAATCTGGCTCTTCGGCGAAAGCATGGACCAGTTTAAGCAGGCGCTGAGGGTCATCACATCATCTTCATCAGTCCTAGGGGGTCGATACGGAGGTAACAAGTCGTCGCAGCCCCGCAGCACCCGAACCAGTTGAACCCTATACACGGTGGGTGGCATCGGATTACCGTGGAACACGCGGTTTCCCGGTTCAACAATTTTGGCCTTGGCGACATCGATCAACTCGCCATCCACGAAGTGCAGGAGAGTGCATGGAACGTTGGCAGCGCCCTACGAAAACATGTAGGGCGTCAGGGATGCCCAGTCAAAGGCAAGGAGATGAAGTAGTCATCGACTGAGGCTTAGTTACCGTGATGGCGTCGAGCTCGGCTAATGTCGAGGCACCGCCAACGGCGGGCGTGCAAGAGACGCAGGGGCCGCTTGCTGCCGAGGTGCCGGCCGGCGTATTCTTCCCACACCCGGGTGCATTAAGGTCCAATACCGGTGCCGACGCCAGAGACACCAATGCCGCCTCCACCGGAGACACCAATGTCGCCTTCGCCGGAGACACCAATGCCGCCTCCACCGGAGATACCAATGCCGCCTCCACCGGAGACACCATTGCCGGTGCGTTGTGCGAGTTGCTGCCTGTGAAGCTGGGAATCAGGGGCGGCCCCTGTTGGCCGCCCGCAATCCACCCCCGCAGCCCCTCAAGCAAGGAAGGCATAATGGCGGTGATCGTCACTCCCAGTTGGTCTTGCACTTTCTCTTGGACTATTTCCAGAATCTGCGCCACTTGTGCCTTGAGTTCTTTAACCTCGCGCTCCTGGCTTTCCGAGCTGGTCTTTCTCTCCTTTCGCCCAACCTTATAGTATTCTGACCATTTCGTGGACAAGCCTTCGCCGGCTAAACGACCAGCTGACGACAGCTTACTGAACTTATCCTTTTGTTTCAGAACGTTCAACGCCCTATTTAAAGAGGTGTCCCAAGGGGCAGCAGGCGGGGAGCTCTGAGACCCCGCGCTTCTGCTTTCAGTTTCCTGCAGAAGGAACGTGAACCATTTAGAAATTTGGCTTCATTAGTTAGAATGCAACCATATGGAGGTAATTACGCGGGGGTGTATTCCTTACCAGAACACGCTCAAGCTCCTTCACCTTCGGATCCGTGCTAAGCTCCCATGTTATCGAGTCCACCTTGTACCGGGCCCTGACATAGTTCTGGTCTGCTTTTCATGGTATTTATCGAAGAGGGGCGGTAGGCCTTGCGCGGCACGCTCTGCGTCCTCCTTGTCCCATTTAGATTCCGCCACTTTGTAACCGCCGGGACCGAGTTTCTGGACCCCTAAGTTCAAGTCCCGCATATCTTTCCCCCACTGACTTGATTTCACGGATGCGTTGGTCTCACACTTGATCTTGAACTCCAGGTAGTCCTCTTCGCTGATCGAAGGATTTGTCGCCTTGATCTTCTCATAACTATCACCACTTAGAATCCTTCTCTTCACCGCGGCTCTCCAAGTAGCCAGGGTCGTGCTCATCTTCGTGAGGGCGGCACTATTCACTTTATTCCCTGAGAGGCGTGTGTTTGCGAAGTCACCGGGGAACTTGTATTGTTCGTGCAGCTTTGTGAAGAGGAGGTTGCGCAAATTCCCTCAGTCAGGATGCCTTAGGTTCTCGGTGTTGATCGAGATGGTGCTCCGGAGAATGCACCCGAGTTGTCCCGCGTACCCACGGACTAATTCTTTGGGCACCGTTGGATGCCCACTGGAGGACACTTCAGTAAATTCCTCCTTGACGGTGCCGAGCACGTTCGGGCGCCGGTCCTTCTGTTGCCTCTTTGGTTGGCTACCATCTGTGCGTTCGCTGCCATCATCACTGGTGGCATCCCCGGCGGCACCATTAGTGTTGTCATCCCCGACGCCACTAGGGGTTGTGTAGTTGGGATCAGTGTCTTCCACGGCGTCCTCATAGCGGTGAGGTTCTTCCTCCATCTCCTGGGACAACTCCCAGAATGGCTTGCCCGAACCGCCGGCCTCATCGTTGTCGGCCATGTTCGCTCTAAATAGGAAAAAAGGCTACTAGAGTTATTGGATGAGATCAGGGTAGTATCTATTCTTCTCAGATTTAGAGGAAAACTGAGAATAAAACATGCAAAATGTTGATTAATTTTTGTTTCGATTGAGAATCGGGCACCTTCTAGGTCAAGAAAATTGGGCATGACGTTTGCTAATTTTCTTGACCTAGGAGTGCCCCATTCTCAACCGAAACAGAAATTAATCAACATTTCAGGAGAAAGGGGTAACTATTTGTCCCTACACAAAAAAGGCCTACATATAGGCACAACCAACATATAGGCCCAAACTGGAGTATTCCAGAAATTTTCTTCAACTAGAGGCCCTTGAGGTTTGGTAGCTTCCCAAAAGGTGGGAGGTCATGTAGTGAGATTATTGATATTATGTCTGTTCTTCTTCCTATTACAACAGTTTGCAAATAACATTACAAATAACAATTAAATTTGGACAAAAATGACCATAATGCTTAAATTTGGACAAAAATGACCACAATGCAATTATATTTCTAGTCTTCTACTACAGACTCACAACCACAGTGCTGGTTCTTAAGAAAGGTCAAGGGTATATAGAGAATTCTTGTTATGTTATGTGCAATTTGAACATAAATCTGCTCCCTATCAAACTAAATCTTCCGGTGCTTTGCAAACCCTTGGATTGGCAACTAGCAGAGAGGGGGTCTGATCCTGATACATTATCGGATCTGATAGGAGGTTACTTATGCAAACCCACGGGGGATATCTAGAATCACTTTTGGCTATTAACTTCCCATGACTTAAACCACTTCTATATAAAGTTACATAAAAAAGAATACAAGCAGATGTGTGATATTTTGAATGGGCTTCAGTCTCAAGCAGCTATCAGCAGCCCCATGTGCTTAGGAATTGCAAGACTATTTTAATCAGTACCTATCAACACCTCCGAGAAACTGTTCACAATAGGAAGAAATTATAATCATCTTCGGACAAGACTTGTAACTTTGTAAGCAACTATCAATTAGCCTAATGATGATACCTAATGAGTGAGGATTGATAGCAAGAATACTACTAAATCCAAATTAGATCATGCCCTACTAGTTAACGATTGCATTTAAAAATTACAGCCTATATAATTCCAGACTCACAAGCTAATGGGATACTGTCATACGAAGACCAAAAACTTAATGCCTGAAATTAATGGATAGTTCATGTATCCTTTTTAGTTTTCTGTGTGTAAATAGTTTCTAGTTCTATGATGATTATAATTTTATAATCAGTGTGAAGTGCACATGGAAATAAGCCAAGTTTCTTAGCTAGTTAAATCCTAGTTACTCCAATTTTGATAATATACGGCCACAATGTTTCCCTGGTTCCAAACTTAAAATAAACTGTTACAGCATCCACTGCTGCATGGGCAGCTCACTGTCTGTAACCGTCAGACTAGTTAATACTGAAGAAGAAGAAGAAGAAGAGGAGGAGGAGGATGCACTGGTGCTTGATATTGTACACTCTCCCCATGATGACAACACATTATCATTGTTTGTTATCACCAAGCTGCGAACTGCTCTAGGAAGAAGTGGCCCCATCCTCAATTGGGGCAGTTATTTATGCTCAACTTATAATACATGCCCCTGGAGTCTGACACACTCACCTCTTCTAGATGTTCCATACCGGTTGGTTGACCAATGTTCTGTTGGCTGACCCATGTTGGCAAGCTAACGCCATTATAACCCATTATCACCAACTGGTCTAAACTTTTCGGTGGCACTAGTTTCTCCAACAACACTTTATCATCCACAAACCTCTCAGCACCTTCAGTCCATGACAATGTTAACATCTTGAGGTTGTTTTTTCCATCAGCTTTATACTCTGAGCCTCTTCTGCGGACATCACATTTTCAAGCCCGACTATTTCCAGCTCCCAAGGATTTGTATCCTGTAAGTAGACAAGGTTGCTGGTCGATTCACCATCTCCAGCACGCACCTCAAAACGGGGTAATGATATGAATCTGTTACTGGGATGAGGTACAGGCTTTTCAACAAGAGCATCACAGCCATCTAAATATAGGGTCTTCAAACTATCAATTCTACCCATACTTTCTAGTATCTTCTGAATATGTCTGCAGTACCCGAGGTCCAGCGTGTGCAGTTTTTTTAGGTTACAAAAACTTTCAGGTAGGGAAGTAATACCACGATTCCAAGACAAGTCCAAATGTTCCAGATTGGAAAGGGCACTGATACGGTCCATCAAACTGTTAGTTTTACCTTCGAACATTATTTAAGCTATAATAAGGTTGGTGGTCTTCCAACATCACTTTCGAATTTATCTCAAGTGGGGCAACTCATTCTACGCTCTAATAAGTTTGGTGGTCTCGTACCCCCAGGCTTAGCAAACCTCCAAATGCTTCAACATTTAGACATTTCCAACAACAATCTTCATGGTAGGGTGCCAAAGGAGATCTTTAGAATTCCAACAACATCTTTAATTGATCTATCTTTCAATAACCTTGACGGACGTCTTCCTATGGAGATTGATCTATCTTCCAAAGGATATATTTAACTGTAGATTAGTGTTTTTCCACGGCGGCTCAAAAAGCATGGGCTGGTGGTGTTTTGGGGGGAAGAGCACGCTGGAAGGGGGAGGGAGCAGACAGAGAGGCGCTTACCGCAGGGGGGAGGGAGCAGGTAGGTAGGCGGCAAGGCGGGCTCCGGTGGGCGGCGGCAGGGGATCCGGCGACAGAGATGCAGTCGATGGCGGCGAGGGCAGGGGTGGGAGGCGACGGCGGAGCGAGGGTGGGAGGGCCGGTTGTGAAACAATGATAGGAAGGGGAGGGAGGGAGGGAAAAGGCTGTAGTGGGGGGAGGGTTAGCAATGGCGCACCTTTCAGGGGTGCACCATAAAAACAGGGATAGCAATGGCGCACCTCCTCCTGGTGCGCCATTACTAACATTTTTTTATAGGTATATAAATGGCGCACCTTTTAGGGGTGTGCCATAGAAACAGTGATAGCAATGGCGCACCTTCTCCTGGTGCGCCATTACTAACTTTTTTATTTTTTTGGATTTTAGTTTGCATTTAATAGTTTAGAATTATATGACATGGTATGATACAAAGTGTGTATGTTGGTGGTTGTTGTGTAGTTGGTTCACTATGATACAAAGTTATCTATTGCGTAGGAACCACATGTAGAATCCTTATGGTCAGGTGCTACTTAGTTAAAAAGAGTAGGGTTTTTTGCAGACATGCAAAAGCATTGTGATTCAATCTTCGCTATATTTTCACAATCTTCTTGCCCTTCTTTCTCGCGGTTGAATAATTTAGACCCGGAACCCCTTGAGTTCTTCTCTTGAACGGACGTCCTTTAGGTAGGGTGGTCATGCTTATTCTTGTGGTGTATGGTACTTCATCGTCGTCGTCATCTTCCATCTTCGGGTTGCCGTACTTGTCGAAGTCTTGCTCATTGGCGACTCCATCCATTCCGATGATGTTCCTTTTGCCTTTCCTCACGACAACATGACTGGGCTTTGACGGGTCGGTAATGAAGAAGCATTGGTCCACTTGGCAAGCCAATACCCATGGCTCATTTTTCGCGGTGACGTTTGTGCCCGCGGTCTTGGATTTGGCTTCGGGTATAACCATGGTGGTGAAATACCGGTCTTCTTTTAGGACGCTCTTGGCCCATCTGACACGGAACATCGGGACCTTCTCTCCAGCGTAGCTCAGCTCCCAGATCTCCTCGATCCTTCCGTAGTATCTGTCCTTGTCGTTACCGGTGTAGGATTCCATCGTTACACCGGAGTTCTGATAATCGCTCTTCATGTCCTTGTCCTCGGTGTAGAATGTGTAGCCGTTGATATCGTACGCCTCATAGGTCATCAGGTTATGCTCGGCGCCCTGTGACAAGGCGAATATGAGTTTTTCTTCCGTGGAAGAATCCTCATGTAAAGGGTACGACAGAAGCCTGTCCTTGAACCAAAGCATGAAACATGAGTTGTGCTCTTTGATTATATCTCCGTCCGTCCTCTGTTGGCCTCGGTCATTGTACGTCTTCTCAATAAAGGTTTTGTGCTCTACCACCCAAGGATCGACCACGTCTATGTGTTATAGCGCGACTAGGTTTGCTCTTTCAAAGTCGGAGAGTCGACACTTAAGGTCGACATGCATTTCGCGGCGACCCTCGCGGTGACCCCATCCAGCGAGCCTGCCAAGGTGCCTGTTGACGGGCAGACCAACGGGGTTCTCGATGCCTAGATAATTCGTGCAGAAGGAGATGCACTCTTCGATCAGAAAGCCCTTGGCTATGCTTCCATCTAGACGTGCCCTATTGCAAACGTATCCTTTGATGACACCATTTATCCTTTCGAACGGCATCATGATGTGCAGGAACGCCAGCTCGAGTTGGATGATATCCTCCATGATATGGACCAGCAGATGCACCATAACGTCCAAGAATGCGGGCGGGAAGTACATCTCAAGCTCGCATAGTATCACCAAGATCTCTTCTTGTAGCCTTCTGAGTTGCTTCACACCAACCGACTTTTGAGAGATGACGTCAAAAAAGTTGCATAGGCAAAATAGCGTTTCACGGACGTGCGCGTCCATGATCCCACGGATTGCAACTGGAAGTATCTGCATCATCAGCACGTGACAGTCGTGAGACTTCATCCTGCTGAACTTCTGCTTCGCCGAGTCTAGGTATCTTCTTATCTTCCCCGCGTAAGCGTAAGGAAGTTTTACTCCTACGAGGCAGGTGAAAAACTGCTCGATCTCCTTCTGACTTAGAGTGAAGCACGCGGGAGGGCATTCATATTCGATCTTCTTGGCCTTTTTGCCTTTGTTGCGACGACTTTCCGTGTCCTTCGCCTCATCATCATCATCATCATCATCATTAGGGCATTTTGCGTGAAGCTCCTCCCTGATGCCCATTGATTGCAAGTCTGCCCTTGCTTTCGGCCCATCTTTGGTCCTCTCTGGCATGTTGAGTAGGGTACCAAGCAGACTCTCGCACACGTTCTTCGTGATATGCATGACATCAAGGCTGTGAGGCACACGGAGGATCTTCCAGTACGACGTCCCAGAAAACAGACCTCGTTTTCCATACCTTCAGCAGCGGCTCTGGCGCCTTTCGCTTCTTTCCCGGCGGTGGGCACTCTTTCCAATTTTTCAACAACTCGTCTATTTCCTCGCCGCTCCTCGTACGTGGGGGTCTTCGGGGTTCGGTTTCACCATCGAACAGATCCTTGCATTTTCTCCATGCGTCATCGTCGCGAAGCCACTTTCGATGTCCCATGAACACGGTTTTTGAAGACCCGGGATCTCTATCTAGCTGGCGATATGTTGTTTCATCCATGCACCTGATGCATGCACTAAATCCGTGGACCACCTGCCCCACAACATATCCGTAACCGAGAAAGTCATGCACCGTCGTGAGCAGTGCGGCTCTCATAGGGAAATATTGTTTCGCTGTGGCGTCCCACGTATTGGCTGGCATTTTCCACAGCGTGTCTAGCTCCTCTTTCAGCAGCCCCAGATACAGATTGATGTCGTTCCCTAGTTGTTTTGGCCCTTCAATTAGCATACTCATGTGAATGTACTTCCTCTTCATGCACATCCAGGGGGAAGGTTGTACATCCACACAAACACAGGCCAGGTGCTATGTGTGCTTCTCTGGCTGCCAAACGGATTGACTCCATCGGTGCTCGCGCCCAGAACGATGCTCCTTGGATCGTCCCCAAATTCTGGGTGTTCGAAGTTCAACGCTTGCCACTGGCTCGCATCGGTGACTCAACATCTTGTCTTTTTTATTTATCTCTGGATCATTTCCATCATCTTCTCGCTTCTTCTCCTCCCTATCCGCGTGCCAACACAGGAGCTTTGCTAGCTTAGGGTCCGCGAAATACTGTTGCAGACGAGGAGTGATTGGAAAGTACCACACCACTTTTTGAGGAGTTTTCTTCCTCTTCTTGTATCGAGTGACGTCGCACACCGGACATATGGTAGACTCCGCATGCTCATCCCGATAAATGATGCAATCGTTCTTGCACACATGGTATTTCACGTGAGGTAAATCCAGAAGACACACGATTTTCTTCGCCTCGTCCAAACTGGTCGGGCACTTGTTCCCCTTGGGAAGACGTTCGTGCCAGAATGACATGTTCTCGTCGAAGCATGCGTTGATCATTTTGTGTTTTACCTTCATCTCCAGAGCCATGAGCATTACTTTCAGGCGGGTATCCTCGGGCCTGCATCCTTCATAAAATGGAGTAACCGCGTCTATCTCCAGTTGATCCAGCTTGGCTTTCTCTCGGGCGGCAGCTCTTGCGTTACCCGTCTGCTTGAGAAGCAGCTCTTGAATATGAGGGTCCTGCACCCAGCCCATCGATGGTCCATCATCGTCTGCTCCGGCATCTTAATCTTCAAGATCATGCCCTTCGTCTTGATCTTCCTCATCATCATGTCCGGCATCTTCAACATGATGACTGTGTCCTGCATCTACTTCGTGATCATGTCCTGGAGATTCTTCGTCTTCTCCCCCGCCCATGCTGCTATTGTCTTGCTGCCCTTCTTTATTTCTTGCCCGACCCCCATGGACGACTTCATAATCATCTTCATCACCTTTCCACCGATAGCCATCCATGAAACCACGCATGAGCAGGTGGTCCCGCACCTGTCTGGAATCTGGGTCCATAAGGCTCTTCAGCTTGCATCTTCGACATGGACATCTTATCTCCGTCTCATTCTTTTGAAGTATCTTGGCCTTCGCAGAGCTCAAAAACCTATTCACGATGCCTTCGATCATCGTGCGAACCATGTTTGCCTCCGGGGTAGAGCAAAATGATATTTTAGAACCAATTTTTTTTGGCATGACTTTGCCTAAAAATAGGACCAAAAAGAATGCATAGTGCCAAATTCTCGCCGAAACGGAAATGAATCAACATTCTGGCAAAATATTGGCAACATTTAGGGGAGGGTCATCACCACAAACAATGGCGCACCACAAACATACGTAGATCTAGGCCATAAAAAGTGTGTACGTTGGAGGGAGAAAAAAGTAGATCTAGAACATAAAGAAAGCTTTCCCCTTACTTACCTATCAAAAAAGGAAATTTAACCACTTAATTTGGGTGAATCTATGGTGCAGATGAGGTGAGGAGGAGGAGGCAGCCGAGACCAAGCTTGGTAGCTAGAGGTGGAGAGAATGAAGTGGGAAAAGTGAGTGTGGTAGGTGGTTGTAAAAAATTAATTATCTAGCTGCTCTCAGGTTACCAATGGCACACCTCCTAAGAATGCGCCATTGGTAACCAGGGTTACTAATGGCGCACCTGGTGCATGGTGCGCCATTACTAGTTTTGAAAAAAAAATTGAATTTTTTTAGTAGTGGCGCACCGTATGTGTGGTGCACCATTAATAGTTGAAACTAGTAATGGTGCACTTCCACCTGGTGCGCCACTGCTAAGTCTGGGGAGGGGTGTGGGGCCAGGACACAACTAGTAATGGCGCACCACACACCAGGTGCGCCATTAGTAATATGGCCATTAATGGCGCACCAGTATCTGGTGCGCCACTGCTATATAGCAGTGGCGCACCGCATACATAGTGCACCACTAATGTCTATATTAGCTATAGCCCTTTTCCTAGTAGTGTGCTAAGCATGAGTGGCTTGAAAAAGTATGTTCTCGTGATAATAATGATGAAGATCTTAAAGTGATTGATGTGACTCCTATTGAGTCTTTGTTTTCCAATATAAATCTTGATAAAGATGGGACTGGAGATAATTCAACTTTATTTAAAAGGTGACCCAATGATTTAGAGTCTATATATCTTAATGCTAAGATTGATAAAAGTGGGGTGGAAGAGGTCAAAACTTTAAATAGCAATGAACCCACTCTTTTGGATTTCAAGGACTTTAATTATGATAGTTGATCTTTGATTGATTTTATTTCCTTGTTATAATCCATGATGAAATCTCCACATGCTTATAATCAAAATAAGGCTTTTACTAAACATATCGTTGATGCTATGATGAAATCTTTTGAAGAAAAACTTGAGTTAGAAGTTTCTATCCCTAGGAAGCTTCATGATGAGTGGGAAACTACTATTAACATTAAAAATAAAGATTACGAGTGCCATGCTTTGTGTGATATGGGTGCTAGTGTCTCCACGATTGCGAAAACTTTATGTGATGTGCTAGGTTACCATGATCTTGATGATTGCTCTTTAAATTTGCATCTTGCGGATTCCACTATTAAGAAACCTATGGGAAGGATTAATGATGTTCTTATTGTTGCAAAGAGGAATTATGTGCCCGTATATTTCATTGTTCTTGATATAGATTGCAATCCTACATGTCCTATCATTCTTGGTAGACCTTTTCTTAGAACGATTGGTGCAATTATTGACATGAGAAAAGGAAACATTAGATTCCAATTTCCATTAAGGAAAGTCATGGAAAATTTTCCTAGAAATAAAATAAGATTTCCTTATGAATCTATTATGAGAGCTACTTTTGGATTGCATACCAAAGATGACAATACCTAGATCTATTGCGTTTTGCCTAGCTAGGGGCGTTAAACAATAGCGCTTGTTGAAGGTAACCCAATTTTATTTCTGTGCTATGCTTTTTGCTTCTATTTTTCAGTGTTTCTCACATTACTACTTATGTAGTAATTGTGACTTTGTATTTTAATTAGTGTTTGAGCTAAGTAAAACCTTTTGGGTGATCTATGGTGGTTGTTTATTTGATCTTGCTGAAAAAACAAAAACTTTTGCGTTTAGTCCAGGAATTTTCTAAAATTTTCAAAGCATCGAATGAGTCCGAAATTTTTATGCAAGATATATAGATAAATCTACCAGCTTTCCGAAGTTTTCAGAATTTTTTGAGTTACATAAGTAGACTAATTTTTCAGATTGCTATAGACTGTTCTGTTTTTGACAGATTCTATTTTCTTTGAGTTGTTTACCTATTTTGATGAATATATGGGTTGTATCGTGGGGTATGAACCATGGAGAAGTTAGAATACAGTAGATATTACACCAATATAAATAAAGAATGAGTTCACAACAGTACCTAAACTGGTGATTTATTTTATTATACTAACGGATCTCATGAGTTTTCTGTTAACTTTTGTGTTGTGAAGTTTTCAAGTTTTGGCTAAAGATTTGATGGACTATGGAATAAGGAGTGGCAAAAGCCTAAGCTTGGGGATGAACAAGGCACCCCAAGTAATATTCAAGGATGCCGAAGAGCCTAATCTTGGGGATGTCCCGGAAGGCATCCCCTCTTTCGTCTTCAATCTATCATTAAATTTACTTGAGGCTATATTTTTATTCACCACATGATATGTGTTTTGCTTGGAGCGTCTTGTATGCTATGAGTCTTTGCTTTTTAGTTTGCCACAATAATCCTTGCTGCACACATATTTTGAGACAGACACGCGTTAATCGTGAATTTATTAGAATACTCTATGTGCTTCACTTATATCTTTTGAGTTAGGCAATTTTGCTCTATGTGCTTCACTTATATATTTTAGAGCACGTTGGTGTTTGTGTTTTATAGAAATAATTGAACTCTTGTACGTCACATATATTATTTTGAGAGTCTCTAATAGCATGGTAATTTCTCTAGGTTATGAATTTAGTCCTAATATGATAGGCATCCAAGAGGGATATAATAAAAATTTCCATATTAAGTGCATTGAGTATTTATGAGAAGTTTGATTCCTTCCATAATGTTTTGAGATATAAAGATGGTAATGTTAAGAGTCATGTTAGGAAGTAATTGTGATTTGGTAAAAATACTTTTGTAAAGGTTTGTGATTCCCGTAGCATGCACGTATGGTGAACCATTATGTAAGGAAGTCGGAGCATGACTTCTCTATAGATTGTCGACCTTTATGTGAGGGTCGGGAGCGCGTGATGGTTAACTCCTACCAACATCTCCCCTAGGAGCATGCGTTTAATACTTTGCTTCAATGACTAATAGACTTTTGCAATAAGTATGTGAGTTCTTTATGACTAATGTTGAGTCCCTGGATTATATGCACTCTCACCCTTCCACCTTTGCTAGCCTCTCTAGTACCGCGCTACTTTCAACAGTATAACAAACAACTTCCTCAAAACAGCCACCATATACCTTCCTCAAAACAACCACCATATACCTTCCTAAAAACAGCCACCATATATCTTTCCTCAAAACAGCCACCATACCTACCTATTATGGCATTTCCATAGCCATTCCGAAATATATTGCCATGCAACTTCCACCATTTCCTTTTATCATGACATGCACCATCACTTTCATATTGCTTATAGAGTCATATTTTGTTCTAGGTATCGAGTTGTAAGTAAATAAAAGTGTGATGAATATCATTATTAGAGCATGTCCCATGTGAGGAAGGGATGATGGAAGCTATGATTCCCTCACACGTGGGGATGAGATTTCGGACTTTATGAAAAATAAAAGAGGCCAATGAAGCCCAAATAAAAAAAGAGGCCTTAGATGCCCATCATAAAAAAATGAGAGAAAAGAGATAAGGGACATTGCTACTATCTTTTTCCACACTTGTGCTTCAAAGTAGCACCATGATTTTCATAATAGAGAGTCTCATATTTTTTCACTTTCATATAACTAGTGGAATTTTTCTTCATGATGCACGTCCACTTAGTTTCTTTTTGAGCTTTCATACACTTATAGGTCTAGTGCATCCGTTGTATTGCAATCCCTACTCACTCACATTGATATCTATTAATGGGCATCTCCATAGCCCATTGATACGCCTAGTTGATGTGAGACTATCTTCTCCTTTTCCTTGACAACCTCCACCATATTCTGTTCCACCTATAGTGCTATATCCATGGCTCACACTCATGTATTGCGTGAGAGTTGAAAAGGTTTGAGAATATAATAAGTGTGAAACAATTGATTGACTTGTCATCGGGGTTGTGCATGATATAAATACTTTGTTTGGGGAAGATGGAGCATAGCCAGACCATATGATATTGGAGGGATAACTTTCTTTTGCCATTATGTTTTGAAGAGAAGCAATTGCGTTGCTAGTATGCTTGAAATATTATTGTTTTTATGTCAATATTGAGCTTTTGTTTTGAGTCTTATGGATCTGAATATTCATGCCACAATAGACAATATTACATGGATAAATATGTTAGGTAGAACTCCACATCAAATTTTTTGTTTTTATCATTTACCTACTCAAGGACGAGCAGGAATTAAGCTTGGGGATGTTGATACGTCCCCAACATATCTATAATTTTTTATGATGGCATGCTATTATATTATCTATTTTGGATGTTTTATATGCATTAATATGTTATTTTATATTATTTTTGGGACTAACCTATTAATCTAGAGCCTAGTGCCAGTTTCTATTTTTTCCTTGTTCTTGAGTATTGCAGATATGGAATATTAAACGGAGTCTAAACGGAATAAAATCTTCGAAATGGTTTTTTCTGGAAGTAAAGAGATCTACCAGACTTGGAGTGCACGACAGGGCATCTGCCAGGAGGTCACAAGCCAGGGAGGCGCAGTCACCCCTGGCCACACCTAGCAGGCTTGCCACCTCCTGGCAGGTCTCCTAACTCTATTCTTCGTCCTATAAATACCCAAATATTCCCCCAACACCAAAAAGAGCCACGCAAAATACTTTTCCGCCGGTAGA
Organism: Hordeum marinum; assembly: GCA_022496015.1. NCBI lineage: Eukaryota > Viridiplantae > Streptophyta > Magnoliopsida > Poales > Poaceae > Hordeum > Hordeum marinum. The sequence goes on from CM039674.1 coordinate 151,084,373, forward strand.
AGCCTTTGTTCCCGAGAGATCCAATCTTGGAGCCTTTTCCAGTAATCTGCCGGAGGGGGATCCGATCACGGAGAGCATCTACATCAACTCCATTGCCCCTTCGATGATGCGTGAGTAGTCCACCACAGACCTACGAGTCCACAGATAGTAGCTAGATGGCTTCTTCCCGCTCTTTGATCTTCAATACCATGTCTTTCATGATCTTCATGGATATCTATCCGATGTAATACTGTTTTATTGTGTTTGTCAAGATCCGACGAATTGTGGGTTTATGTTCAGATTATACATGAATCTTATTTGAGTCTTTTCTGCATTCTTATATGCATGATTTCATATCTTTGCAAGTCTCTTCGAGTTACTGGTTTGGTTTGGGCAACTAGATTGGTAATTCTTGCAATGGGAGAAGTGCTTAGTTTTGGGTTCAATCTTGCGGTGTCCTCACCCAGTGATAAACTAGGGGTAGTGAGGCACGCATTGTATTGTTGCCATCAAGGGTGACGAGATGGGGTTTTCATCATATTGCTTGAGTATATCCCTCTATATCATGTCATCTTACCTAATGCGTTACTGTGTTCTTCATGAACTTAATACTCTAGATGCAGGAAGGAGTCAGTCGATGTGTGGAGTAATAGTAGTAGATGCAGAATCGTTTCGGTCTACTTGACGCGGACGTGATGCTTATATGCATAATCATTGCCTTGCATATCTACATGATTATTCGCTTTTCTATCAGTTGCTTAACAGTAATTTGTTTACCTACCGTGATACTTCCCTTCAAGAGAGAAGCCTCTAGTGAAATCTATGGCCCCTGATTCTACTTTCCATAATATATTTTCAGATCTATAAACCAAAAATACCGAAAATACTTTGCTGCAATTTATTTATCTTTTACTTTCCACAACCTTTTTACATCTATCTCTATCAGATCTAATCCTTGCAAATAACCGTGAAGGGATTGACAACCCCTTTATAGCGTTGGGTGCAAGAGTTTGATTGTTTGTGTAGGTGCATCCATTGGTGACTTGCTTGTTCCTCCTACTGGATTGATACCTTGGTTCTCATCAACTAAGGGAAATACTTATCTACTTCGTTGCATCACCCTTTCCTCTTCAAGGGAAAACCAACGCAAGCTCAAGAGATAGCAATTAGCGAATCAAAAAAATTTAGGTTTAGTTGCCCGCAAAATCGCATCTTGGTGATACCGAGTCAGAAAAACCGGTTCCACCGATTTCTTTTTGTGATACTAAGTACAAAACTCGGTGAGACCGAGTGGCAGTTTTCGATCCGACCGAAACTGTTGCTAAGTTTCGGTTAAGAGTTTTGTGCGCCTCGGCAGCACCGAAAGATTTGACTCGGTGACACCAAAATTAAATTTTGTTGTGAACTACATCTATGATTTTTCTTTTCAAACTTTCAAAAACCAGCTGCATTTTTGTTGACTTATCTTCTTCTACTCTAATCTACTCTATTCACGAGGTCAGATATGTCAGATGTTGAGGACAATTAGAATTTGCAGGAGCAAAACGTTGACATGAGTTCAGGCACTAGCCCAAGGTCTATCTCTTTTTCAGATCCAGGAACCCCAGTTCCGATGGGTTGCCCAAGGCTGCAACTAGAGCCAGGAAGAAGCTGAATTCATATGAGGAGGATTCAAATTTTTTGCCAGAGAAAGTTCTTTCGAAGAAGCAAGACAAAGCTGCTAGGAAGTCAGCAAATGAAGCCACCTCTTCCAGGAGGACAGTCAGCAAGACATATGCCCTTCCAAAGGCTATGAGAGCACCTGAGAGTGCTAGGGCTACCATGACCATTGAGCCCCCAAGGAGGTCATTGCCTAAGAAGGCAGGAGAGAAGAAGAATGCCAGAAAGAGGATTGTTTATGTCACTGACAGGCCTACCTCAATGTATGATGACCCTAAGGAGGCTTTTGGGGCTGCTGCTGAGGAGGAGGAGGAAGAGCAAGTTGTCAAGGCCCCTCCCAAGAAGAAGTAGAAGAAGCTTTTGGCAGATGCTATGCCAAAGCAAGGTCCCTCCAAGAGCACCAAGTCTGTCCCCAAGAAGGTTACTGCTGAAAAGTCCAAGAGGACATCCAGGCAGATTCTAGCTTCTGAAAAGAACAAGGAATCTACCTTTAGAGAAACTTATGAGGATGCCATGTCTGCATTGATGAAGCTTAGACCACACCTTCCAGTGCACAATGCCAGACATCCACTTGCTGAAGACATGAAGAAGAAGAAGGATCAGGTTTGAGAGAGTGGAGAGCCATTGATCATTACTCTCAGATAAGGAAAACAACTGTGGACTACAGGTTCTACACCAAGGAGCAACAGGATTTCTATGAGACTGTGCTGCTTGAGAAGAGTCTAGTTGTGAGTGACATGAGATATGTCGACTCGAAGTACATCAAGGCGAATGAAGACTATTTCCCCAATGTACAAGACAACCTCCACTATGTTGGCATAGATTAGTTTGTTGGCAGAGAGTTCACTGCATGGAACGATGAGATGATCATGCAATTCTACTCCACTACTTACTTCTATGGACATGGTAGGATTGTATGGATGACAGAAGGAGCAAGATATGAGTCAACTGTTGATGAGTGGGCTGCCATCTTAGGAGTCCCAAAGGCACATGATGGAGATATCTGTGTGTACTCATAGTCCAAGGCAAGCCGCAATGCCATGAATGTCTTGTACAATGCCATTCCTGCTGCACATGTTCAGTCCCACAAGCTAGGATCTATCTATCACCTCCAAGCAGGTCTCCCGCGCCATCAACACCATTTTCAGGCATACTTTGATGCCCAAGTCAGGTGACGAGAAGATGATCCGAGGCTACTCCATCAACTTACTGATTCATATTGACCGGCACTAGAGATTCGGAGTGATGGATCTGATTGTGGTGACTATGAAGAGGGTTGCTGTTGATCAGAAGCACTCTTGCTGCTATGCACCCTACATTTAGATGTTCATCAACTCCAAGTTGGAGAAGCACATCTTTTCTCTGGATATACCCCACTTGCCTCTACAGCCAGACTTTGAGGACAATGTTGTGGTGATGGATCCAGACCATCCCACATCAGCTACATCTCAGGCACAAACAGAGGCAGAGGCAGCTGGGGCCACTAGTGCTCAAGTCCCTAGATCCAGGAACAAGTAGATGGATCTCTTGATCTCAACAGTTCAGGTCATGCGGAAGGACATCAAGGACATCCTGGAGAACCAGAGTAGTCTTGTGAGAATCTTTGAGAACATGATCAAGACCCTCAATGACAAGGTAGACGGGATGAATAGGACCGTGACTAAGATCAATAAGGAAGTTCACTCTGTGCCCCTTCCCCACTCTACAGATGATGAGGATGAGGATGAGGATGTCTCTCCTCTCAGGCCAGGCACACACTTCACTACGCAGGCAAGATCTGCCACAGTGCCAGCTCTCCGTCCATGACATCTGCAGAGGTCTTCGTTGACATAGTTCTCTCGACTTCGACATTGACCATAGGAGGAGATCAGCCCAACAAGAACGATTAGTTATATCTATTTGAACTTTTTGGTAACTTGTTGCCAAAGGGGGCGAAGTTGTATATAGATATTTAGGTTTCGAGTGAGAGAGCGTTGGTTTTTATTGTTGTTTTACAAACATTTGGTGTTTCGGTTTGCTTGTGTTACACTTTTGTTCGTGTTTGATCATACGCTTTAATGTATGTTGCTACTATTTCCTATCCTTTTGATGGTTATGATATGATCATTCACTTTGCTTGATGTGCGGTGCTATGATATTAACTCTTATTACTCTCGCACACCACCAAGATGTATGTGACATGGAAGAAGTGCCCCATGTACCTAATTGATTGTGCATTTGCATTCAAACAAAAATTTAAAATAATGCACAAATTTAGGGGGACCTCTTGCTTATCACATACTTCTCAAAGCAACGATTATAATCATTAATTATATCATATGTCAAAGCTGTGATCTATATGTTGTCATCAATTACCAAAAAGGGGGAGATTGAAAGCACATTTGCTCCCTTGGTGGTTTTGGTAATTAATAACAACATATATGTCATTGAACTAATGTTTCCACTAAGCATATTTCAGGAAAAGTTCAATGATGAGTTGGCAAAAGGATAGTGGAATACCCAAGATGCAAGGAAATAGATTGGCAAAGCTTCAAGCAAGAGGACTCTACATTTTACTTTGTGAGAAATCACTTTGAGTCCATAGGAAAGCCAATACTATAAAAAGAGGGTAAGGTACTATTGGTGAACAAAATGCTCATACATGCACAAGTGATAGTCACCACATACACCCACAAGATCTTCCACAAAAGTTTGTCCAAAGCCAAATATCCAAAATTAGTGCAACCAACACTTCCCACTCGGTGCCATCGATTCTCAACCTCAGACAGACTCAAGCCAAACCCTAGCCCATCGGTGCAACCAATTCTGATTCGATGCCACCGAGTTGGGGTTGCCAACATTCTGTTACACAAATTCATAAAATCGGTCCGACCGAGTTTGTCGAATCGGCGTCACCGAGTTTGGTCAACTTGTTCAACTTGTCGGTGCATCTAAGTTTTATGTATCGGTCTCACCAAGATTCAAAGTTGCAACCTTTTAGGAAACTCGGAACCACCGAGATTAACATATCGGTGTCATCGAGTTAGACTTATTACGTGTAATGGTTGGATTTTTGGATATGCCTATATTGTTGGGGAACATTGCATGGGAAACAAAAAATTCCTACGCTTCACCAAGATCAATCTAGGAGATGAGCATCTACGAGAGGAGAGATTGGATCCACATACCCTTGTAGATCGCTAAGCGGAAGCGTTAATGAACGTGGTTGATGTAGTCGTACGTCTCCGCGATCCAAATCGCAAGATGTCCCACGAACTCCCGATCAAGTGCCGAACAGACGACACCTTCGCGTTCAGCACACGTGCAGCTCAATGACAACCTCCGCCTTCTTAATCCAGCAAGAGGGAGCGGAGAGGTAGATGGGTTCTCCGGCAGCACGACAGCATGGCGGCGGCAGTGGTGGAGCTGATCCGGCAGAGCTTTGCTAAGCATTGTCAAAGCAATCTACAAGAGGAGAGGCTATCGGGGAGGGAGGAAGGGCTGCGCCGTGACTTCAGGTGTGGCAGCCCTCCTCCCTCTCTCATATATATAGGGGGAGGGGGGAAGGGGCTGCTCCCTAGGGTTCCCACCCCTAGGGGCGGCGGCCAAGAGGAGGGGGTGGCCAAGAGGTGGCTTGGCCCCCAAGGAAGGGTGGCGGCCCCCCTTAGGGTTTCCCCCCTCCACCCTTTGGCGCATGGGCCCTTGTGGGAGGGGCGGCCAGCCTACCAGGGTCTGGTGTGCATTCTCTCATATCCCATGTGGCCCTTCGGGGCTGGGGGCCCCTCCCGATGGACCCTCGGGACCCTCCTGGCACCCCCGACACGTTACCGATGATGCCCGAACTTTTCCCGGTGACCAACACGGAACATCCTATATATGAATCTTCACCTCCGGACCATTCCGGATTTCTTGTCACGTCCGGGTTCTCATCCGGGACTCCGAACAACCTTCGGTCACCAACACACATAACTCATCTATACCGATACGTCATCGAACCTTAAGTGTGCAGACCCTGCGGGTTCGAGAACCCTATAGGCATAACCAAGACACCTCTACAGTCAATAACCAATAGCGGGACCTAGATGCCCATATTGGTTCCTACATGTTCTACAAAGATCATTATCGGTTGAACCTCTATGTCAAGGATTCAAACAATCTCGTATGTTGTTCCCTTTGTTCTTCGGTATGTTACTTGCCCGAGACTTGATCGTCGGTACCTTCATACCTAGTTTAGTCTCGTTACCAGCAAGTCGCTTTTACTTGTTCCATAATACAAGATCTCGTGGCTAACACTTAGTCACATTGCTTGCAAGGTTCATTGTGATGTTGTATTACCGAGTGGGCCCTGACGTACCTCTCCGTCACATGGAGCAACAAATCCGAGTGTTGATCCATGCCAACTCAACAAACACCCTCGGACATACCTATAGAGCATCTTTATAGTCACCTAGTTACGTTGCGACGTTTGATACACACAAGGTACTCCTCCGGTGTCAGTGAGTTGCATGATCTCATGTTCATAGGAATAGATACTTGACATGTAGAAAACCATAGCAATAAACTGACACAATCTTATGCTATGTTTGTAGTTTGGGTCTTTTCCATCATATAATTCTCCTAATGATGTGACCCCGTTATCAAATGACATCTCATGCACATGGCTAGGAAACGTTAACCATCTTTGATCAACGAGCTAGTCTGCTAGAGGCATACTAGGGGCACAGTGTTGTCTATATGCCCACACATGTATTTAGTTTCCAATCAACACAATTATAGCATGGACAATAAACGATTATCATGAACAAGGAAATATAATAATTAACACTTTATTTCTTGCCTCTAGGGCATATTTACAACATATATATACCCCTCCACCACCACTCACTCACAGGAGAAGCACTCAGAACAAACCCCTCACTCATACCAACTGATTTTCTGAGAGGGAGCCACCTACTCATGTGTCGAGATCATGCCATTCCATTCCAACCATATGAACCTTGATCTCTAGCCTTCTCAAGTTGCTTTCCACCCAATCAATCTATTCCACCATAGCCAAATCTGTGAGAGAGTGATTGTGTGTTGAGGAGTCTATCATCTTGAAGCACAAGAGCAAGTAGTTCCTCGACATGATCGAGCCTATTACCTTTTGGAGGGTGGTGCCTCCTAGATTGGTTAGGTGTCACTTGGGAGCCTTATACTTCGTGTTGTGGTGTGAACCAAGAAGTTTGTAAGGGCAATAAGATCGCCTACTTCGTCAAGATCTACCCCGAGTTAGGCTAGTCCTCCGTGGACGTAGGCCATCATGGTATAGTCGAGGTTGCTTCTTCTTGGAACCCTCCGTGGGTAGAGACCTTCGTCGACTCTCGCGAGTGTTACCCTTTGTGGGTTGAAGACTCCATAAACGTGGACGTATGATGGCATCACCTATCGGAACCACGGGCAAAATCATTGTGTCTCCAAATTGCGTTTGATCTTCCTACCCTTCCTTTACTACTCATGATTGTCTTTACTTTCCGCTGTTATACTCGTAGACATGCATGTGTAGGGTGTGCTTGACTTGCTATGAATGCTAAAATCTTCCAACACTTCAAATTTGGAAAAGGTAGATTTTTTATTGGTCAAATTGTCTAATCACACCCCCCCCTCCAGACCTACTTTTGATCCTACATGTCCGGGTGGAGAGACGTGAGCTGGACCCACGTTCGTGTAGGTAGACCACGATCCAACGTCTCAGATCGTGGCGTTACGTATTTTCTGTTCCCGGCCGGCAAAAATAAGCGTGTAGGTATGAGCTCGGCTCGGCTCACTCAGGCAACCTGCGATGCTGCGCGGCGTGACGAGGTGGACGGCGGAGCAGGAGTGCACGAGGGCCTCTTCTCTTCTCATGCTCCAATAGTATGTAGAAGAGAGAACCTTATAAAAAGGTTCAACTCCCCCTCCACTAGCAAGATGGTACTAAACTTCCTATCCCCCTTGTCATGCCACCTACATGGGCCCTTAGAGATTTTTCTAAAATTATCTTATGGGTCTAAAGCCCATCTCAAATTTCAAAACAGCATGAGTACCTGCACTTACGACAAGATGTTTGACGACACTCCAGGGTGCTCGAACTAAAATGCAAAACTGTAAGAGCAACTAGTTAGCGAGGACTCCCTCATAAGCGTTCCAGCGATCATTCCCACGTATCGCCACTTGGCGCGTTCCCAGTCGCCGCCACGTGTCGCGCTCTGAGCGTTCCCTTTGAATTTTTTTCGCATGCGTTTTCGCCTTTTTGGAGTTATTTTTCCGGATTTTTTTTGGTCTTCCGTTTTTTCACCGGTCTTTTATAGCTTTTGGACGGAAAAAATTCTAAAAAAATATGTTTTCTGGTTTTTTTTGCGAGAGGCACGGTTTTGCCTTCGCGAGAGGCACGGTAGTTTTTTAATTGGTCAATTTATCTAATCACCCCCCTCTAGACCTACTTTCGATCCTACATGTCCGGGTGGAGAGACGTGAACTGGACCCACGTCCGAGTCGGTAGACCACGATCCAACGTCTCAGATCGTGGTGTTACGTATTTTTTGTTCTCGACCGGCAAAAATAAGCGCATAGGTATGAGCTCGGCTCGCCTCAATCACGCAACCTGCGGTGCGGCGCGACGCGTCATGATGAGGCGGGCGGCGGAGCAGGAGTGCGTGAGGGCCTCTTCTCTTCTCATGCTCCAATAGTATTTAGAAGAGAGAACCTTATAAAGAGGTTCAACTCCCCCTCCACTAGCAAGGTGGTACTAAACTTCCCACTCCCCTTTTCATGCCACCTACATGGGCCCTTAGAGATTTTTCTGAAATTATCTTATGGGTCTAGATCCCATCTCAGATTTCAAAATAGCATGAGTACCTACACTAACGACAAGATGTTTGACGGGACTCCAGGGTGCTCGCACTAAAATGCAAAACTGTGGGAGCAACTAGTTAGCAAGAACTCGCTCACAAGCGTTCCAGCGATCATTCCGATGCGTCACCACTTGGTGCGTTCCCAATCGCAACCACGTGTCGCGCTCTGAGCGTTCCCTTCAATTTTTTTCGCACGCGTCTTCGCCTTTTTGGAGTGATTTTTTCCGGATTTTTTCGGTCTTCCGTTTTTTCACTGGTCTTTCGTAGCTTTGGACGAAAAAAATTAAAAAAATGCACGAAAAAACACGTTTTTGTTTTTTTAAACGCAAAAAACGCGTTTTCTGGTTTTTTTTGCGAGAGGCATGGTTTTGCTTCTGCAAGAGGCGTGGTTTAGCCCTTGGAAGAGGTTTCTCAATGGGTCTGCAACACTCAGATCCGTGTGCACATTGCAAATATTTATGTCCTCCTCCTTGCTGTGATCGCGGATGGAATTAAAGCGTCACTTTATGTGTATGGTCCTCTTGTGAAACCTTGGTTCCTTTGCCAGAGCAATGGCACCAATGTTGTCACAGAACAAAGCCATTGGATTCAGTGCACTGGGTACTACTCCAAGATCTGTCATGAACTCCTTCATCCAGACACCTTCCTTCGCCGCCTCCGAGGCTGTGATGTACTCCGCTTTGCATGTAGAATCGGCTACCACGCTTTGCTTGGATTTGCACCAGCTTACCGCTTCCCCATTGAGAATAAATATGTATCCGGTCTGCAACTTAGAGTCATCTGGATAAGTGCCAAAGCTTGCATCGACGTAACCCTTTATGACGAGCTCTTGATCACCTCCATAAACAAGAAACATTTCCTTAGTCCTTTTCAGGTACTTAAGGATATTCTTGACTGCCGTCTAGTGCTCCATTCCTGGATCACTTTGAAACCTTCCGGCTATACTTATGGGAAGGATGACATCAGGTCTTTTGCACAACATTGCATACATGATAGAGCCCATGGCTGAAGCATAGGGGATGACACTTATCTTTTCTCTATCTTATGCAGTCACTAGTCATTGAGTCTTGCTCAACTTCACATCTTGTAACACAAGCAAGAACCCCTTCTTGAACTAATCCATTTTGAACTTCTTCAAAACTTTATCAAGGTATGTGCTCTGTGAAAGTCCTATTAAGCGTCCCAATCTATCTCTATAGATCTTAATGCCTAATATGAAAGCAGCTTCTCCTAGGTCCTTAATTGAAAAACTCTTGTTCAAATATTCCTTCATGCTTTCAATCATTTCTATATTGTTTCCAATCAGCAATATGTCATCCATATATAATATTAGAAATGCTACAGAGCTCCCACTCACTTTCTTGTAAATACAAGCTTCTCTGTAAACTTGTATAAACCCAGACGCTTTGATCACCTCATCAAAGAGCAGATTCCAACTCCGAGATGCTTGCACCAATCCATAAATGGATTGCTGGAGTTTGCAAACTTTGTGAGCATTCTCTGGATCGACAAAACCTTTTGGTTGTATCATATACAACTCTTCCTTAAGGAAACCGTTAAGGAACGCTTTTGACATCCATCTGCCAAATTTCATAGTCGAAATATTCAGCTATTGCTAACATGACTTTGACGGACTTAAGCATCGCTAGGGGTGAGAAGATCTCATCATAGTCAACTCCTTGAACTTGTGAAAAACCCTTTGCCACAAGTCGAGCTTTGTAGACGGTAACTGTTGGGGATATAACCCCCACGGTAAGACCTGCCTAGGAGGGGCCAGGTCATACCTGGCGGCTCGTTATCAAGTGGGCTGGAAGAGGAAGATTTAGCCGCATGGCGGCTTACTAGATGGGCTGAGACGAAGGCCAAGAGACCGGAGGTAGCATAACACCCGAGCAGGTGAGCCGCCTGGAGACGGCTAGCCAAAGGAGGCAAGGCGGCTTAGAGACAGGACCAGACACGTTGTAAGAGTTGGTTTGGGATTCGTGTAACCCGGGTCCTTGGCCTCCTATATAAAGGCAAGATCCAGGGATGGCTTAGACACAAACCAATCCGTCGAGAGCTAGGTCAAGAGAACACGCTCCCTCATAATCTATACTCCAATCAATATACACAGAGCAGGACCTAGGCTTTTACCTCTTCCCGAGGGGACGAACCTGGGTAAACTCGTGTCTTTTGTCCCGATCAACCCCATTGAGTCCACCGCCTTAGCGATGGCCTTGAACCTAAGTCTTCGGACATCTGCCGTGACAAAACCACGACAGTTGGTGCCCACCGTGTGGCTAGCACGCGGTGGTGTTGAGTTATCAAAGGTCTCTCTCCCAGGGATCGAAGGATACGCTGTCGGCTTGATGACGAAGAGTCATCGTGGCAAGATCTACATCGACGATTCAGGATGGGGGCGGAGGCCGACTCAATCGAGTATGGGTACCGGGTTCCCATTGGCAAGATGCCCATGTTCATCAGCAAGCTTGACGGGTCCACACCTGGGCCGGACGTTTGCATCGACCTCATCGAGCCGGCCCGACGCATGATACCCGCACGTGTTCAACCCGGGCGGAAGAGTGTTTTCATCGGCTTTACACAGGACACGGGAGATTCTGTGTCAGGAGGAGAAAACTGGGCTTTCATGGATGAAGGATCTTCCAGCGGGGATGCAGAGTCAATCTATCAGCTTCATGATGGCGGGTTAGGGGGCTATGCCAATGGTGACAGTATTCCGGAGCCCTACGACCCGCCGAGCCGAGCCGCCGTGTTCATGGCAGGCCCGACACCGGCTTTTAACAGCACGGCGTCCAGAGCGGCGGCAGGAGCGGCCCCACTTGATGCCGAGCATCCTAAACCGCCGGCTCAAGTTTTAGAGGAACTTATGGATGAGATAGCAACCCTGATGGACACAAAAGTGACGACCGAAAATTGGGCAGAGCCTAGTGTCGAGATTAACCTGATCAAGGGACAGATGGCTTAGGACCAGGAGGATATCAATGCAATGCAGGTTCAGATGTATGCTAAGTCAGAACACTTGAGGGCGGAGGCTCTTCATTTTATCCTAGACCAGCGAGCTTCGGAGGCAATTCAGCGTAGGAGGACTCAAGTTGGTCTCCCTTTCCAGCCTCGCAATCTCTTCAACTCTCCTGGAGCCGAACCAAGTACGCCGCCGATGGTAACCCGGGCCGCAGAAGCACCGCAGCAGCCAGACCCGCCGTGGAGGAACAGGACCCCACCGCGAGACATCATGACGCCACCCGGCCATTACTCTAACCCGGTAGAGAACATGATAGCGGCGGTTGCTAGGCTTGACACTCTCCCCTTGGCTGAAGGAACGTCGTTTGTTGAAGAGGCGTGGAATGCAATCAGTCTTTTGCAAACAGTGGTGGCTCAGCAGGAGAGGTATACACACAGCCGGAGCCGGGTGCACTCTACTCCTGTTCACAGCCATAGCTGCAGGCGGCGCATAGAGTTACCGGCGGTTTCCAGCAGTGAGCAGAGGCAGAACCCGCCCAATGATAACATTCTTGAAAGGGATGTTCAGGGGATTATGGATAGGGATCAGACTCAGCAAGGATCAATGCCGGTCATGGATTACCCGAAGATTCCTGAGTCGGCGCCAGCACCCCCCCCCCCCGTCAGCACTTCTTCTAGGGGAGTTGGTGTGCAGTGTCTCACGACGGATTTAAGGAATGAACATTTTCCTAAGGACTTTAAGGGGCCACGGAAGGTGCCTAACTACACGGTTGATCTACCCCCGGAGGCCTGGATCGAGAGTTATGAGCTTTCCATGGAGATGCTGGATGTTAGTGAGGCAGTTTGTGCGAAATACTTCATCATGATGTTAGAAGGACCGACCTGCACTTTGTTGAAGGGTTTTCCGCCTAATACCATCATGTCTTGGGCTGAGTTGAAAGCATGCTTTATCAAGAATTTCAGGGGAACCTGCAAGCAGCCTATGACAATCATAGATCTTGATCACTATGTACAGCAGGAAGGTGAGTCGGCCCATCATTGGGTCCGGCGGGTCTCGACGGTGATCCACTCATTTGAGAATATTTCAGCGTCTCAAGCAGTTCTGATTTTGGAGAGGAACTGTCATTTTTAACCCCTCAAGCAGAAGCTTGGGCGGCTAAAGCGTTCTTGTTAGGATATGGGTGAGCTCTTGACGGGTCTCACCAAATATGCAGATTCAGATACCACCAAGGACTCGAGCTCCGATGATGAGAAATCAGCTCAGGGTAAGAAGAACAACAATGACAAAAATCAACAATAGAACGGGGATGGAAACGGCAACCAGGGCAAGCGGAAGAACCCAAATGGCGGGTTGGAGTTAGTGGCGAGCACCAACGCTGGGAATAATCGTGTCAAGGGCAATGGAAATTTTAGGCCGCCGTTCAACAAAGATAAGGCACCTCTGCCTTTCAACTTGGAAGAGGCGTTAAATAGACCTTGCCCAACGCACAACCGAGCGGATAAACTGGCCACCCATACATGGAAGGAGTGCAGCATTATGCACCAGTTCCGAGATTACAGACTTCATCAGCACCGTAATAATGGTCACGGCCCATCGGGTGGTTCAGGACCGGTCGGCTCAAGGTCAGGTTCAGGTTACCAGGGTCAAGGAAATCAGGGAGGTCATCATCAACAGTCAATCAATGGTGGCCAGTAGCAGAATAATCAGTCAGGGTGTCCGAGCAACCCGAAGCAATTTAGCGGGGGGAAGTATCATGTCTTCACTATGAGCCTTGACAAGTGGGATCAGAAGCTGCACAAGAGGGTGGTTAATGCGGCCACGCCGGCTCTCCCACAATACTTAAAGTGGTCGGAGTACCCAATCACGTGGAGCCGGGAGGATCACCCACCGCGGGTTTATAATTCGGGTCACCTGGCTCTGGTGGTAGCTCCTCAGGTTGAGGGTTATAAGTTTACAAAAGTACTCATGGATGGTGGTAGCAGCATCAATATCTTGTACTATGAAACCTTCCAGTGGATGGAGTTAACTGACAAGGCTCTTAATCCGTCGTCGACAGTTTTTCATGGGGTGGTGCCAGGTAAGTCGGCCTACCCGGTGGGGAAGATTTCCCTAGAGGTGGCGTTTGGAGATGAATACAACTACAGGGTGGAAACTTTGTGGTTCAAAGTGGTGAAAATTAAGAGACCGTATTATGCTTTGTTTGGCCGACCACTTTTTGCAAAGTTTATGGCCAGGCCTTATTATGTCTATCTACAGCTCAAGATACCAGCCCTCAATGGGACGATCACGGTGCACGATGATCGGAAGGTGGCCATTGAGTGTGAGGAAGGAGACACGGCTTACGCGGAATCAAGTTGCGCGGAGGCAGAGCTCAAGGTTTACAAGGATAACGTTAACCCGGTGGACATGACTCCATTGAAGAAGCCCAATACAGAGTCTGAGCCGCCCTTGAAGTTTGTGGCGGATGACACAAAGCTGGTGGATTTTACTCCGAGCGACTCATCCAAACAGTTCACTATCGAAGCTAACATGGACCCTGCATAGGAAAGCGCGCTCATCGAATTCATCCATGAGAATCGGGACATCTTCGCATGGAAGCCATCTAACATGTCGGGTGTACCGAGAGAATTCGCTGAGCACCACCTTAATGTGGATCCTAAATTTAAACCGATCAAACAATTCCTCCGCCGTTTCAACAAGGAGCGGCGTAAAGCGATTGGAGAAGAGGTGGCCCGGCTCTTGGCGACAGGGTTCATCGTAGAAGTATTTCACCTGGAGCGGTTAGCAAATCCCGTGTTGGTGCTCAAAAAGAACGGCACGTGGCGTATGTGTATAGCTTACACGGATCTTAATAAGGCCTGTCCAGTTGACCCGTTTGCTCTCCCTCCTATCGACCCGATTATTGATGCAATGACAGGTTGTGAGAGTTTATGCTTCCTGGACGCCTATTCAGGTTATCCAGATCAAGATGGTAGTTAAATACGAGGAGAAGACATCATTTATAACCCCTTTTGGGGCTTTCTGCTATGTGTCTATACCGTTTGGGCTCAAGAGTGCGCAGGCGACTTACCAACGTTGTGTGCAGAATTGCCTTTACGGTCAGATTGAGCGCAATGTTAATGCTTACGTGGACGATATTGTGGTTAAATCAAGGAAGAAGGAGACATTAATTGACGATCTGAAGGAGACATTTGACAATTTACGGGTCTACAAGATGATGCTTAACCCGAGTAAGTGTGTTTTCGGGGTTCCTGCAGGCAAACTCCTGGGTTTCTTGGTTTCAGAACGGGGGATTGAGGCCAACCCGGACAAGATAAAGGCCATCACGTCACTAGCCAAGCTGGCAAGCGTTAATGATGTGCAGCGCTTGGCGGGTCGAATCGCCGCTTTAAGCCGCTTCATCATCCGCCTGGGCGAGAAGGCTATTTCTTTATACCAGATGATTAAAAAGACTGATGACTTTCTCTGAAGTAAAGCTGCAGATGAGGCCCTGGAAGCGCTCAAAAAGCAGTTGGTTGAGCCGCCGATCTTGGCTGCTCCGGCTGAGAAAGAGCCTCTGCTCCTTCACGTGGTGGCTAACAACAGGGTTGTCAGCGCCGCGATTGTAGTAGAGCGCAAGGACGCAGGGAAAGCGTACCCGGTTCAGAGGCCGGTTTATTATGTTAGTGAGGTTCTCATAGAATCCAAGCAAAGGTACCCGCATTGGCAGAAACTGATATACAGGGTGTTCATGGTGAACCGCAAGTTGAAGCATTATTTCCTTGGACATCCGATCACTGTGGTTAGCTCTGCCCCATTGGGTGATATAATTCAGAACAGGGAAGCTACAGGCAGGATTGCTAAGTGGGCACCAGAGCTTGGGCCACTTAATCTAAAGTATGTACCTCGCACGGTCATTAAGTCTTAGGCATTGGTGGGCTTCATAAATGACTAGACAGAGTGTCAATCACCTGAGGAAAAGCCGGATAATACATACTGGACAATCCACTTCGATGGGTCCAGACAGTTGGAGGGATGAGGGGCTGGAGTTGTCTTAACTTCCCCCAAAGGTGACAAATTCTGTTACGTGTTAAGGCTGATGTTTCCTTGTACTAACAATGCAGCTGAATATGAGGCCTTGCTTCATGGCCTCCGGGTGGCTAAGGAGATGAATCTGAGCCGGGTTAGATGCCTCAGCGACTCAGACCTCATAGCTCAGCATGTTTCGGGCACGTGGGATTCCAAGGACCCTCGGATGGCAGCTTATCGTCAGGAGGTGGATATCATTGCTGGTTATTTCAAGGGTTATCAGGTGGATCATATTGATTGTCACAAGAACGACGTGGTTGATGCATTATCAAGGCTGGGCTCTCAACGTAAGCCGGTACCGCCCAACGTTTGCTTGGATGATATATCACCCGTCTGTTAAGCTACCTTCAAAGGAAGATCTGGCTATACCTGACCCGGAAGGACAGCTGGTGGCGGCTCTGCATGTTATTCCTGATTGGACATTACCATACTTGGTGTACCTCACTCGCTGCAAGTTGCCTGAAGAGGAGACTCTAGCACGGAAAATTGTGAGGCGATCCAAGTCCATGACCATCATTAATGGCGAATTGCATAAGCGCAGCGTCATCGGCGTGTTCCAGTGTTGTGTTTCTCCGGAAGAGGGTAGGGAGATTTTAAATGAAATACACGTCGGTGATTGCGAACATCACGCCGGCTCAAAATCTTTATTGGCCAAGGCTTTCCGACATGGTTTCTTTTGGCTAATGGCTCATAAAGACGCAGAGGACCTAGTTGCCAAGTGTGACGGGTGTCAGAAGTTTGGAAGACGTGCCCACGTGCCGGCTCAAGAATTGCGGATGATTCCTATCACTTGGTCATTCGTGGTCTGGGGGCTTGACATGGTTGGACCTTTCAAGAGGTCTAAGGATAAAAAGACCCATCTCTTAGTGGCAGTGGACAAGTTTATCAAGTGGGTGGAGGCTGAGACGGTTAGTAAATGTGATGCGGCTAAGGCGGTTCAGTTTGTCAAAAAATTGATCTACCATTTTGGCTATCCTCATAGAATCATCACGGAAAATGGAACAAATCTATCCAAGGGGGCTATGAAGGCATTCTGCGAAACTGAGCACATCCGGCTTGATGTTTTTGTTGTTGCTCATCCACAATCCAATGATCAGGCGAAGTGAGCCAACCAGGAAGTCTTGAGAGGTATCAAGCCCCGGCTTATGGTTCCTTTACAACGAACGCCAGGCTGTTGGGTTGAGGAGCTACCCTCTGTACTCTGGAGTATCAATACTACACCTAACAGATCAACAAGTTATATGCCTTTCTTCATGGTTTACGGTGGAGAAGCCATGTTACCAAGCGACATACATCATGATTCGATGCGGGTGGCGGCTTATGTGGAAGCTGACAATGAGACGGCGTGTCAGGATGCGTTAGATGCTCTGGACGAAGCGCGTGATCTTGCAGTAGCTCGGTCGGCAATTTATCAACAAGACCTGCATCGCTATCATAGTCGCAGGGTCAAGACCTGGACATTCCAAGAAGGCGACTTGGTGTTATGTTTGATTCAAGATCAGACAGATGCACACAAGTTATCTCCCCCCTAGGAAGGACCTTTCGTGGTCAGCAGAAATCTGAACAATGGGTCATATTATCTCATTGACGCGCGAGACGAGTCACGTACCTCTGGACAGGAGATCCACCGGCTGTGGAATATCGCGCATCTGCGGCCTTACTATACTTGAGTCATCGACTCCCATCTTTGTACATGCATACTTCATTGTATCTATATTTTTCATATAATAAAGTTGGCATCCCTGCAAGCCCAAGCCTTTGTCGTTTTTCTTTTGCATTACAAATTTGTGCAAAGATGAACACTTCTACATGGTCACTTGGGGGCTTCCAACCCACCGGGTTTAGCTTGCTCACCCTCTTGATCGGCTCTTCAGCCAAAACAACAACATTGTATGGCGGCTTACAGGACGGAGACTTACAAGTTGGCAATCCACAAGGTGGCGATTTACAAGTTGGCGATCCACAAGACGGCGGCTTACAAATTGGTGCACAAGTTGATATCGTCGACAAGGTCGTTTGGGGGCTTTCAATCCACCGGGTTCAGCTTCAACCCTCTCGATCAGGCTCTTCAGCCACTGTAAGGCGGGTTGTGGACCCAACTTTTGACTCCGTCAACCAGATCATTAGGGGTGCAGCGAGTTATAAACTTACCCCCCTTTTGATAGCCTCTCCAACAGGTGACCTGCCGAACTCTTACCAGTTAATCACCTCTTAGAGACACTGTCTGTCCAATGTACCGGACAGTTAATCTCGCCAGGAGACCCTGAGCACTGGTTAAGGTTCAAACGGCAGACTGTGTCACGTGAGAGGGGGTTTCTGGGCCCTAGGGATACTCATGCCCTGTTGTATCTCCTTCTAGGACGCTGCTCTCATCAATCCTCGTCTAGAAACCGAGTATTGTTATGAGTTCAAGTAGCGAATCCACTCAGCGGAACCAGGGCCCATGTCTCTTTCTGGGGTGCTATGCTCTTCAATCTCGCCTAGAAACTGAGCATTGTATGAGTTCAAGCAGCGAGTCCACCCAGAAGAACCGACGGATGTGTCTCTTTCTGGTTCGTTGTGTTCTTATCAGTTAATCTCGCCTAGAGAGCCTGAGCTGCTCAAAAGAGTTGACGGTCACTCTCGTTAGAGACCCTACACTGGTATGAGTTCAAGCAACAAGTCCAGCAAGGAAGAACCATCATATGAGTTTTTGAAAACAAAAGTAAAGCAATAACACCATATATTCCATCATACATTGCATCGTGCATTCCATCATACATTACATCATGCATTGCATCATATTGACATATCACGCCGGTTTACCAAACCGGGTCAGAGCAAGATTATGAAAGAAGAAGCAAGGTTACAACAGATTTTAACATCTCCGGGTTATGCTTTTTCAAGCCGCCCTTATGATAATGCAGGCTATGCTGTCTTGTTTACTTTTGCAGGTTTTTATTTTTGAAAGATGAACTGTTGTTAAGTATGCTGAAAGATGTTGTGCGAAGAATGCAAGGCAGATTATAAGTGCATAAGATGATTGTACCATCATATGTGCATGATGGCATGGCTGGGGCAATCAAGTTTCTACTATGCCTATTACAAAGTCTCGGTGGCTCAGCTGGTCGGGTTACATTCAGCCAAGGACAACAAAGTATTAACTTGTCGGCACGTCATCTCGCACCGGGTCTTCGTGCTCTTCGATCTGAAGATTATCAACATCCCAATTGCAGTTTAATAATGCTTCGAATTGAGCATTGTCGAACAGAGGAGACTGATCAACTTCAGGGGTGAAGAGCGGCTTACGGCGTGTAGGGATCAAATCCCTAGCTTCGAAAGTTGGGCAGCATAGTCGTTGGTTGTTTGCATCGTAAGCCGCCTGGTAGGGAGTCAGATCCGTCTCATCAACAAAGATGGAGGCAAGTCTCCTGGAGGCCTTGATGCATTTGGCATAATCCGCTTCAGTAAAGTCTGAGCCGTCATCCTTTTTGGAGGGGAAGCCGTTCATTATTTCTTCGGCGGTTAACTCAGGAGCAAAGGCCAGGGACCAGCTTAGCGTAGCTATGGCCCCTCTCTTGGCGGTTGATTGCCTCATTTCATCCACCTTCTTGGGCAAAGCTGACAAGACTTCTATAACGCCCGTCATGAATTTGGGAACATACTTGGCAGTCATCATGGCTTTGATGGTACAAAGGGCTCCACTGAAGAGTTGCACAGTCGAAGTATATATT
Organism: Hordeum marinum; assembly: GCA_022496015.1. Taxonomy (NCBI): domain Eukaryota; kingdom Viridiplantae; phylum Streptophyta; class Magnoliopsida; order Poales; family Poaceae; genus Hordeum; species Hordeum marinum. The sequence continues at coordinate 151,103,605 of CM039674.1, forward strand.
GCCTTCAATTTCATCAGACTATCAAAGGATAGCTAGCGGTTTCTCTTGCCTGAAAAGAAAGGTCCAAAGTGATAAGCCTCCTGACAGGCATTTTTTCCACAAGAAAAATTTCTAAGCTGTGCATACTTACCAAACATAGCGGCAGTCATCTTGGATATATGGCCCTTCAGAGTCTTCAATTCTTCGACTGTGAGCTTAAGCTGTTGTTTGGCATCATTTGTACGTTTTGACAGGGCTGCTTGTTCAGATTCAGCAGTCTCCTTATACGTGGCAAAGTCAACTTGGAGTCTTTCAAGTTTTTCAACAGCCACCCATAATTTTTCTTCTGTTGTGGCTCGGGCGGTTTGTTGGGCTGTAAGATTTGCCCTTAAATTGGTTCGCTCCGACTCAGCTGCATCTAATGCCTCTTGTGTTGTACAAGCGGCAGATTATAAAAGTTAAGTTGTCAGGATGAAGCAATAATGAAGTTATTCTAATGCAAGCCCAAGCATATTGCAAGCAATATGTTTGGCACTTGGGGGGCTAATGTCTGTATTTTTCTCTCCAAGTTTACATGGAAGTTTCGGGTTATCATTTCCATAATGACCCGGACTTGGGGGCTACACCCAGCGAGCTTTTTACCTATTGAAGTTTCGGCTCATCATTTTCATAATGACCCAGACTTGGGGGCTACAGGCTAAGTTCTTTACAGTATGACAACATTTGAAAGACTCGGTTCATCATTTGCAATATTAAATCGGCTCTAGGGGGCTACATAAAGGTATAAGGGAAAAGCAAGAGAAGGAGAGTACCTCATATCTTTTCTTCTTTAAACCAACAAGTTTGGATTCCATGTTGCGGCTGGCGGAAAGACGATTCAAATAACCAGCATGCAGATCGTGTGCAGACATTTTCTCTAGCATGGGAAATCCTAAATCAAGTTTTTCAGGAGAGGAAGTGTCAATCTTGCTGGCGTGTTTTGTCAACACATGTGGTGTAGGAGATTCATAGCCCGTCCCAGTGATGATAACGTCGGGATGAGACGGGTCTTCGACGACGGTTGAAGGACTGGGCGGCTTAGGGTCAGCCGTCAGACTTTAAGGAGCTGTCATGCGGTAATCCTCCGGCTCTGAAGGTGGAGGAGTGCGCTCAGGTGCATCTTTGTTAGCTTCAGAAGGTTCAACAAGAGTGGAAGGAGCCGGCTCAGTAGTTTCTGACTTTTGGGCAGTAGCAGGAACGGTCGACCCGCCTGTTTTCCTTCATTTTGCTTGAGCCCTTGAAAGTAAAAATATTTTTATGCGGTGCAAGGAAAGAGATAATACACGCACTTCAAGGTAAAAGGCATACTCTGGGTTGATCTTCATAGGAGGAAATTGAGATAGGAGGCATACTCTTGGAGGCAGTTGACTCGTCGGACGAAGGGGTGACTCCTATAAAATTGAGATAATAAAGTACAAGAGTAAGGTGACAGTACATGAGTATAAGGCGGATATTAAGACTTGGTAAAAAGAGCACCTCAGCCGGTCATTTCCATGGAGCCGGGGAGTTTGGTAAGCCAGCCATAAGATCTTCAGAGACGGAGCTCCGGGTCTGACGTCGCGAGTCATGTTGTTGCTTTTCAAAGGAAATTCGAGGTCTAAGTAAGCAAGAGGATGCGGAAAAGGAACTTTTCGAACGACCCGCCGTATTTTCTCTCATGGTAAGACCTCTAAGTCAGAGGAAATGTAAGTTAACTCAGGGGTGTTGGCATGACTCGTTTCCCTTTCCTCCTGTGTACAAACAACGTCAGTAAGTTGCATAAAGAGACAGTTAAGGGAATCAAGTTTTCTACCTCTGAGTCGTTCACTGCAAGTAGTTCTTGAACTGAAGTTTTCTTCTTGCGGCCACGGGCGTTAACCGCTTGGGACTTATTCTTCATGGGGGGAGTGTATTTCTTCTTCTAGAAGTTAGAGTCGGCCTATATGAAGAGCCACCAAAAGAGTTAAAGATGTTGGGAATAAGGTTAAGACAGGAATGAGCAGTTTTGAGAAGAAGGTCTCTTCTTACATCCGGAGCTGGGTTTGCGGTGCAGAAGGGTCTTCACCCGATCGTTTTGCAAGCCTCCTGGGTTTCACGGATAAGTTGTTTTACGGCAAAGTTGATATTTTCTTCTGTCAAAGGCGTGTGGTTGAAATAGAGAGGATCATTCTCGTCGCCTGTGTATTCGCACATAAGTCGGTCATGCTGGCTTAGTGGTAAGACTTTCCACGAGACCCAGCAGCGGATTAAATCAACTCCAGTTAAGCCGTTCGCCAGGAGGGCCTTGATCTTTGCAAAAGCCGGAGCATACTTCGCTCACTTTGCAGCAGACATTCGGTCTAGAAGTTCAGTGGAGGTACAAAGTCGGGTAGAGCGATAACCCGACAGTGGATTTTCTCCTTCTGGAGAGGTGTCCTTGCAATAAAACCAAGTCATATTCCAATCTTTGGGGTGGCTTGGCAAAAGGGTAGCCAGATAAGCCAGATCTCTCCGTCTCTGGATGGGGACGCCGTCAAGCTCCAAGCTTGGTCCAGCCGCCACTTCTGTTTGGCGGTTGACATAGAAGGAATCACGGAAGAGGTCGACAGACGGCTCTTCTTTGACCTGGGCGGGCTGAAACCACGGAGGAGGTGATCACCAAATACAAGAACCTCCCCCTCCTTAGGGGTGGGCTTCTTCTCTAACCCAGAAACCCGCCAGTGGATGACATCCTGAGCCGGTAATGAGCCCGTTTCTACGAACTCAAGCAAGAATTGCTCGGTTATTCTAGAGCCGACCCAATCACATGATGAAGGTGCTCAAGACACGGTGGCGGGTCAACAGTGAGAAAGCGCAAGGTATGGCGGGTTAGGAAGCAAACAATCCAAACGGCTACGGTCAGCATGGTAGAGGAAAGCTAAGCCGCCCGTCCATTTTGCTAGAGAGCCGGCAAGGTAACGGTGGGTTAAGTGGGCAAGGTTGTGCTACAAATATTGCTAAGGGAAGACAAACAGGTTTCACATGCTATTACCATGACTACAAGATCTATAGGCAAAGAAAAACAAAATCTAATTAAGACCTAGAAAAGAAGTCGCAGAAGAACTGGCAGGTTGGCACATAGAAAGGAGTGGGATGCAGATCTAAGATGAATGAGTATTGACTACATATTCACGGCTGCGACAGGTTAACAACACTCTGAGATTCAATGGATTGCTCCTCAGTCTACATTACGAAGAATGATTCGATGAACAAGGAAGAACACTAATGGAAACCCGAAGAACTCGTGGGGACTCAAGCAAGGAGACTACGGATTTGACAGCAGTGGAGAGGAGTACCTTGCGGAGGTGGTCAACGCGGGCGAATTTCTAGACCGATTCAGGTTGATGTAGCCGCCGGTGCTGAAGGTGGCGGCAAGATCCGGTCGAAAGGTGGAGCGCTGGAAGTACAAGCATCGATAGGAGGAAGAAATCTAACGGCGGCGGAGAAAAAGAAAACGACCCCCTCGGGGCCCTATTTAAGAGATGAGATGGCAAACAGTGCGCGCAGGAATTGAGAAGGCGAAATGATGATTGACCAAAGCAGACGCCTCGATTTTCGGGCCGACAGTTTAATGAGAGGATCCGTTGCGGACATCATGGAATCTTTTGGGCATATTCGTAAGTGACGTCACGACGGGTTATGAAATTCTTTTCCTGCAGGTAATAAGGACGTAAGACTCGCCGCCTAATAAAATGTAAGATTGACATGGACAGGCTCAAATCAATCTGGGTCTAATGTTCGGGATATAACCCCACGGTAACACCCGCCCAGGAGAGGCCTGGTCATACCTAGCGGCTCATTATCAAGTGGGCCGAAAGAGGAAGATTTATCCGCATGGCGGCTTACCAGATGGGCTAAGATGGAAGCCCAGAGACAGGAGGTAGGCTAAGACCCGGACGAGTGAGCCGCCCGGAGACGGCTAGCCAAAGGAGGCAAAGCAGCTTAGAGACAGGACCAGACACGTTGTAAGAGTCGGTTTGGGATTCATGTAACCCAGGTCCTTGGCCTCCTATATAAAGGCAAGACCCGGGGATGGTTAGACAGAAACCAATTGATTGAGAGCTAGGTCAAGCGAATACGCTTCCTAATAATCGATACTCCAATCAATATACATAGAGCAGGACATAGGCTTTTACCTCTTCCCGAGGGGCCGAACCTGGGTAAACCCGTTTCTTTCATCCCGATCAACCCCTTTGAGTCCATCGCCTTAGCGATGGCCTCGAACCTAAGTATTTGGACATCTGTCGTGACAAAACCACGATAGTAACATTACCGTCCGCGTCCGTCTTCCTCTTAAAGATCCATATTTTTTCTGAATGGCCTTTCGCCCTTCAGGTAATACTTCCAAAGTCCATACTTTGTTTTCATACATGGATCCCATCTCGGATTTCATGGCCTCTAACCATTTCTCAGAATCTGGGCCCATCATCGCTTCTCCGTAGATTGTAGGTTCATCGTTGTCTAACAACATGACCTCTAAGACAGGGTTGTCGTACTACTCAGGAGCAGTACGCGCCCTTGTTGACCTATGAGGTTCAATAGTAACTTGATCCAAAGCTTCATGATCATCAGCATTAACTTCCTCTTCAAATGCCTTAGGCTCCACAGAAACATCTTTCTACGCTGCGCTACTCTCTGGTTGAATCAAAGGTTCAACAACCTCATCAAGTTCTATCTTCATCCCACTCAATTCTTTCGAGAGAAACTCTTTCTCAAGAAATGTTCTGTTTTTAGCGACAAACACTTTGCCTTTGGATCTGAGATAGATGGTATACCCAACTATCTGTTTTGGCTATCCTATGAAGACGCATTTCTCCGCTTTGGGTTCCAGCTTTTCAGGTTGAAGCTTATTGGCATAAGCATCACATCCCCAAACTTTAAGAAACGAAAACTTTGGCTTCTTGCCAAACCACAGTTCATATGGCGTCGTCTCAACGGATTTCGATGGTGCCCTATTTAAAATGGATAGTTGTCTCTAATGCATAACCCCAAAACGATAGTGGCAAATCGACAAGAGACATCATAGAACGGACCATATCTAATAAGGTTCGTTTACGACATTCGGACACACCATTACGCTGTGGTGTTCCAGGCGGTGTCAATTGTGAAAAAATTACACATTGTCTTAAGTGACTGCCAAACTCAGAACTCAGTTATTCTCCTCCTCGATGATATCGTAGGAATTTAATCTTCTTGTTACGATGATTCTCAAATTAACTCTGAAATTGCTTAAACTTTTCAAACGTTTCAGACTTGTGTTTCATTAAGTAAATATATCCATATCTACTTGAGTCATCAGTGAAGGTGAGAAAATAACGATATCCACCACGCGCCTCAATGCTCATCGGACCGCACACATCAGTATGTATGTTTTCCAACAAGTCACTTGCCCGTTCCATTTTTCCAGAGAACGGGGTTTTAGTCATCTTGCCCAAGAGGCATGGTTCATATCTTTCAAGTGATTCAAAATCAAGTGACTCCAAAAGTCTATCAGCATGGAGCTTCTTCATGCGTTTTACACCAATATGACCTAAACAGTAGTGCCACAAGAAAGTGGTACTATCATTATTAACTCTACATCTTTTGGCATCAATGTTATGAACATGTGTGTCATCACTATCGAGATTCAATATGAATAAACCCCTCACATTGGGTGCATGACCATAAAAGATATTACTCATATAAACAGAACAACCATTATTGTCCGATTTAGATGAGTAAACGTCTCGCAATAAACAAGATCCAGATATAATGTTCATGCTTAACGCATGCACTAAATAAGAATTACTCAAGTTCATCACCAATCCCGATGGTAATCGAAGAGCGAGCGTGCCGACGACGATTACATCAACCTTGGAACCATTTCCCACGCGCATCATCACTTTGTCCTTTGCCAGCCTCCTTCTATTCCGTAGCTCCTGTTTTGAGTTGCAAATGTGAGCAACCGAGCCGGTATCAAATACCCAGGTACTACAATGAGACTTGGTAAGGTACACATCAATAACATGTATATCATATATACCTTGTTTGGTGTCGGCTGCCTTCTTGTCAGCCAGGTACTTGGGACAGTTCTGCTTCCAATGACCAGTTCCCTTGCAATGAAAGCACTCTGTTTCTGGCTTGGGTCCAGCCTGGGGTTTCTTCATGGGAGGGGCAACTGCTTTGCCACCCTTCTTGCCCTTGCCATTCTTCTTGAAACTAGTGGTTTTATTGACCATCAACACTTGATGTTCTTTCTGGATTTCAGACTCAGCGACTTTCAGCATCGCAAACTGCTCGACAACTGACTTGTTCATCCCGTGCACGTTATAGTTCGGCACGAAGCTCTTGTAGCTAGGTGGCAATGATTGAAGAACTCTGTCAGTGATCGCCTCCGGCGGAAGGGGCATCCCTAACTTCGCTAGACGGGTCGAATACCCAAACATTCTGAGTATATGTTCGCTGATAGACCCGTTCTCCTCCATCTTCCAAGCATAGAACTTATCAGAGGTCCAATACCTCTCGATCCGGGCATTCTTCTTAACGATAAACTCCAACTCCTGGAACATCGCATATGCTCCATGACATTCAAAACGTCTTTGAAGTCCCGGTTCTAAGCCATACAACATTGCACACTGAACTATTGAGTAATCTCTAGAACTTGCCTCCCAAGCGTTCTTAACGTCTTCGGATGACACGGGAGCGGGTGGGTCACCAAGCGGTGCATCAAGGTTACTTCCATCATCTTTCAACTTAGCTTTCTCTAGGAACACATTAAACTTCAGGGGTGCTACTGCGCGAGCCATTGATCTACAACATAAATAAGCAAAGGTTACTAAGACTATTGTTCAAGATAATGAGTTTAGTTAATCAAATTACTAAAGCTCCCACTCAAATTGACATCCCTTAGGTCATCTGAGTGATACATGATCCTCATTCACCAACTCAAATCCGATCATCACATGAGTTAAGGTGGTTTCAATGGTGAACATTATCATGTTGATCTTATCTACTATCTGACTCATGTCTGACCTTTTGGTCTCTTGTGTTCCAAGGACATGTTTGTACATGCTAGGCTCGTCAAGTTTAAGCCGAGTGTTCCACATGTGCAACACTGGCTTGCACCCGTTGTATGCGAACGTAGAGTCTATCACACCCGATCATCACGTGGTGTCTCGACACGACAAACTTTCGCAATGGTGCACACTCGGGGAGAACACAATTTATCTTGAAATTTAAGTGAGGGATCACCTTATAATGCTACCATCGTCCTAAGCAAAACAAGGTGCATAAAAGGATTGACATCATGATATGGCCATGAACTTGTGCTTTTGATCTCCATCTCCAAAGCACCAGTATGATATCCATCATCACCGGCATAACACCATGATCTCCATCATCATGATCTCCATCATTGTGTCGCCATCGGGGTTGTCGCGCCCACCATGATCATACTACTATTGCTATCGCTTAGCAATAAAGTAAAGCATTACAAAGCGCTTAATGATTGTCACGCAGGTCATACAATAATTAAAGACAACCCTATGGCTCCTACCGGTTGTCGTACACATCGACATGCAAGTCGTGATATTCTATACAAAACATGATTATCTCATACATCACACATATCTTATCATGCGTTTGGCCATATCATATCACAACATACCCTGCAAAAACAAGTTAGACGTCCTCTAATTGTTGTTAAATGTTTTACGTGGCTGCTATGGGTATCTAGCAAGAACTATTCTCACCTACGCATGAGACACAACGGTGATACTCAAATTGCTATTCAACCTTCTCAAGGACCGCCTTTGTCGAATCCGATCCAACTAAAGTAGGAGAGACAGACACCCGCCAGCCATCTTTGTGCAATAGAGTTACACGTTAGTCGATGGAACCGGTCTCTCGTAAGTGTACGAGTAAGGTTGGTCCGGGAAGCTTCATCCCACAATACCGCTGAATAAAAACAAAACCAATGGAGGAAGCAATCTATGCATCAACGCCCACAAACTCTTTTGTGTTCTACTCGTGATCTCATCTACACATAGACCTAGCTCATGATGTCACTGTTGGGGAACGTTGCATGGGAAACAAAAAAATTCCTACACTTCACGAAGATCAATCTAGGAGGTGAGCATCTACGATAGGAGAGATTGGATCTACATACCCTTGTAGATCACTAAGGGAAGCGTTAAAGAACGCGGTTGATGTAGTCGTATGTCTCCGCGATCCAAATTGCAAGCCGTCCCACGAACTCCCGATCAAGTGTTGAACGGACGACACCTCCGCATTCAGCACACGTGCAGCTCGATGATGATCTCCACCTTCTTGATCCAGTAAGAGGTAGCGGAGAGGTAGATGGGTTCTCCGGCAGCACGATGGCGTGGCGAGGGTGCTGGTGGAGCTGATCCGGCAGAACTTCGCTAAGCGTTGCCAAATCAATCTACTAGAGGAGAAGCTATCGGGGAGGGAGGAAGGGCCGCGCCGTGACTTCAGGTGTGGCAGCCCTCCTCCCTCTCTCATATATATAACGGGAAGGGGGGAGGGGCTATGCCCTAGGGTTCCCACCCCTAGGGGCGGCGGCCAAGATGAGGGGGGCGGCAGCCAAGGGGTGGCTTGGCCCCCAAGGTAGGGTGGCCGGCCCCCTTAGGGTTTCCCCCCCTCCACCCTTTGGCGCATGGGCCCTTGTGGGAGGGGCGGCCATCTCACCAGGGGCTGGTGCACCTTCTCTCATAGTCCATGTGGCCCTTCGGGGGTGGTGGCCCCTTCCGGTGGACCCTCGGGACCCTCCCGGCACCCCCGATACGTTACCAGTGACGCACGAACTTTTCCCGGTGACCAACATGGAACATCCTATATATGAATCTTCACCTCCAGACAATTCTGGAGTTCCTAGTCACGTCCGGTATCTCATCCGAGACTCCAAACAACATTCGGTGACCAACACACATAACTCATCTATACCAAAACGTAACCGAACCTTAAGTGTGTAGACCCTACGGGTTCGAGAACCATGTAGACATGACCGAGACACCTCTATGGTCAATAACCAATAGCGGGACCTAGATGCCCATATTGGTTCCTACATGTTCTACGAAGATCTTTATCGGATGGACCTCTATGTCAAGTATTCAGACAATCCCGTATGTTGTTCCCTTTGTTCTTCGGTATGTTACTTGCCCGAGACTCGTTCGTCGGTATCTTCATACCTAGTTCAGTCTCGTTACCAGAAAGTCTCTTTTACTCGTTCCGTAATCCAAGATCTCGTGGCTAACACTTAGTCACATTGCTTGCAAGGCTCATTGTGATATTGTATTACCGAGTAGGCCCTAAGATACCTCTCCATCACACGGAGCAATAAATCCCAGTGTTGATCCATGCCAACTCAACAAACACCCTCGGAGATACCTGTAGAGCATCTTTATAGTCACCCAGTCATGTTGCAACGTTTGATACACACAAGGTACCCCTCCGGTGTCAGTGAGTTGCATGATCTCATGGTCATAGGAACCATAGCAATAAACTGACATGATCATATGCTACGTTTGTAGTTTGGGTCTTGTCCATCACATAATTCTCCTAATGATGTGATCCCGTTATCAATGATATCTCATGCACATGGCTAGGAAACCTTAACCATCTTTGATCAACGAGCTAGTCTGCTAGAGGCATACTAGGGACACAGTGTTGTCTATATGCCCACACATGTATTTAGTGTCCAATCAACACAATTATAGCATGGACAATAAACGATTATCATGAACAAGGAAATATAATAATAAACACTTTATTTATTGCATCTAGGGCATGTTTCCAACATATATATACCCCTCCACCACCACTCACTCGCAGGAGAAGCACTCAGAACAGACCCCCCACTCATACCAACTGATTTTCTGAGAGAGAGCCACCTACTCATGAGTCGAGATCATGCCATTCCATTCCAACCATATGAACCTTGATCTCTAGCCTTCTCAAGTTGCTTTCCACCCAATCAATCTATTCCACCATAGCCAAATCTGTGAGAGAGTGATTGTGTGTTGAGGAGTCTATCATCTTGAAGCACAAGAGCAAGTAGTTCCTCGACATGATCGAGCCTATTACCTTTTGGAGGGTGGTGCCTCCTAGATTGGTTAGGTGTCACTTGGGAGCCTTCTACTTCGTGTTGTGGTGTGAACCAAGAAGTTTGTAAGGGCAATAAGATCGCCTACTTCGTCAAGATCTACCCCGAGTTAGGCTAGTCCTCCGTGGACGTAGGCCATCATGGTATAGTCGAGGTTGCTTCTTCTTGGAACCCTCCGTGGGTAGAGCCCTTCGTCAACTCTCGCGATTGTTACCCCCTGTGGGTTGAAGACTCCATAAACGTGGACGTATGATGGCATCACCTATCGGAACCACGGGAAAAATCATTGTGTCTCCAAATTGCGTTTGATCTTCCTACCCTTCCTTTACTACTCATGATTGTCTTTACTTTCCGCTGTTATACTCGTAGACATGCATGTGTAGGGTGTGCTTGACTTGCTATGAATGCTAAAATCTTCCAACACTTCAAATTTGGAAAAGGTAGATTTTTTATTGGTCAAATTGTCTAATCACACACTCCCCCTCCAGACCTACTTTTGATCCTACACGTCCGGGTGGAGAGACGTGAGCTGGACCCACGTCCGTGTAGGTAGACCACGATCCAACGTCTCAGATCGTGGCGTTACGTATTTTCTGTTCCCGGCCGGCAAAAATAAGCGTGTAGGTATGAGCTCGGCTCGGCTCACTCACGCAACCTGCGATGCTGCGCGGCGTGACGAGGCGGACGGCGGAGCAGGAGTGCACGAGGGCCTCTTCTCTTCTCATGCTCCAATAGTATGTAGAAGAGAGAACCTTATAAAAAGGTTCAACTCCCCCTCCACTAGCAAGATGGTACTAAACTTCCTATCCCCTTGTCATGCCACCTACATGGGCCCTTAGAGATTTTTCTAAAATTATCTTATGGGTCTAAAGCCCATCTCAAATTTCAAAACAACATGAGTACCTGCACTTACGACAAGATGTTTGACGGCACTCCAGGGTGCTCGCACTAAAATGCAAAACTGTAACAGCAACTAGTTAGCGAGCACTCCCTCATAAGCGTTCCAGCGATCATTCCCACGTATCGCCACTTGGCGCGTTCCCAGTCGCCGCCACGTGTCGCGCTATGAGCGTTCCCTTCGAAATTTTTTTCGCATGCGTTTTCGCCTTTTTGGAGTTATTTTTCCGGATTTTTTTTTGGTCTTCCGTTTTTTCACCGGTCTTTTATAGCTTTTGGACGGAAAAAATTCTAAAAAAACACGTTTTCTGGTTTTTTTTGCGAGAGGCACGATTTTGCCTTCGCGAGAGGCACGGTCGTGCCTCTCGGAAAGAGGAAAAAAACGTGTTTTTTGTTTTTGTTGCGAGAGGCACGGTTTTGCTTTCGCGAAAGGCACGATTTTGCCTTCGCGAGAGGCACGGCCGTGCCTCTCGAAAAGGAAAAATACGTTTTTTCTGTTCTCTTTTTTTCCGCGAAAGGCATGGTTTTGCTTCCGCGGGAGGCACGGTTTTGCTATCGCGAGAGGCACGGTCCCGCAAGGAAAAAAAACGTGTTTTTGGCTCTTTTTTCCGCGAGAGGCACGGTTTTGCTTCCGCCCGTGCCTCTCTGGAAGGGAAAAAAACGTATTTTCTGTTTTTTTTCTATCGCGTGAGACACGGTTTTTTTGTCTAGTTTTTTTCTGAAAAAAAGTTCATCAAAACCTATCAACATGGGATCTAGTTTTGAAGATCTCGACGCGAGAAAACCAATGGTGAAAACGGTTCCATATTTGGACGCACGATTTAGGAAATAAAATATTTTAAAAATACGGATCGACGGAAAAAAAGAAAACTCCTGGGTTGCGACAAGTGGCACGCATGCAGTGCGCCACTTATTGTAACCTATGAAGGTGAGAATAATCGTTGGAAGGTGTATTTCCTAACTAGTGAATTCGCAAAACTGCAAAGCTCCAATATTTATTTATGTATACTCACTTGAACTGAAGGGAGCTCTTGATCCATAAGATGCACTGGAAACGCATCCAAAGGTGAACTGAACAATATTTGAATCTCCAGGAAGACTTAAGACGAACTAGATAGGGGTTGTAGTTTTTTCTATGCCGGTAAACTCCACTTCCTCCGTCGGCGAGCTCCAGCCACGAACCCACATCTAGCTCAACTGTGTTCGCCGGACGAGAAACGCAATAGAAATAGGATGACGGGAGAAAACTGAACCAGATCCAGGGGGCGGAGCTCGGAGTGGCCAGCAAGGAGCTCCTTGAATGACCGACGGTGAAGCATGAAGTTGGACTTCCGATCTAGAGGTCCTCGATCCCACCGCTCCCCTGAATGCGACCGTCGCACGTGTCTCACCCCACCTCCGCCTCCCCTTTGCAGCGTCAGTGGCCTTCCCCGATGATGCAGCTCGTACTGCTGCTATTGAGCGGGGGGAGGGGGAGGGATAGGAGGCTAGCGGTGCTGGGAGTCCAGCACATCGCTGGTGCAGTGCCGGGGGAGGAAGGAGGCTAGGGCACGACGCCGGGGAAGGGAGAAGGGTGGGGGCGCGACGCTAGTGGAGGATGGAGGCCGGCGACACGGCGCCCGGGGAGGAAGAAGGCCGGCGGCGCGGCGCAGGGAGGAGGGAGGAGGCTGGCGGCGGGACGCGATGCGGGGAGTAGGGAGGTGGCTGGGGGCGCGGCGCCAGTGAAGGGTGGATGCTGGGGACGCACCGCCCGGGGAGGAAGGAAGCCGGCGGCGCGCGCAGGGAGGAGGGAGGAGGCTGGCGGCGCGATGCAGGGAGCAGGGAGGAGGCAGTGTGTATTCTTTTTGCTTTTTTTTTTTGAAAGGAACACCATTGCATTCCATTACCGCACCATATTTGCAGAGATGCCAGATACAATGTTGGTTATGTCACGAGGGAATTGGCCCAACCACAATTCATGACTGCCAGTTCCTGAATTTACGCGACGCGCAGTCAAATTATGTGTTACAACATTACATGACCGTGGATAAACAGAAATCCTAAAATCTAAAAAGTGCACGCGTATTTATTGGAGAGAACGGGCGGCCGCGGCTCGACAACTCGATGCGAACTAATCGTTCGGTCCACGAGGTCAGGTGATATTTGGTCGGAACCACACTTTATTCCTTCCTCCTCCTCCTTCCCTGACCCGTTGACCACCACAGCCATTCCGTCCGAGCTGTCGCGACTTGCCCTCTTACCGACTACCACCAACTATCTCTGGTGTGCTGCCGCGCATGAACCTCGACGGATCCGATTAGCTTCACCATACCGGATCGCCGGATCCGAGGAGCTCCGCCATGCCTGATCGCCGGATCCGAGGAGCTCTGCGCCGGATGCGCCCGTCCATGTTGTCCCCGTGGTCTCCCCAATCCTCCCGTACTTTGCCTATTTCCTGGTGTGGTAGGAGTCCATGACAGGGGAAGGCCCGTTGCACCCGGCGACGGCGGAATCGAGGGGAAGTAGACGGTGATGTAAATTGCATCTCTACGTATAGCGGGTGAGCAACCTCACCTCCTCGGCATGATTTTTGTCTAATTTTTGTCTCCACCGCTGTACCTGTCTATGTGCAAATAGTATGTTTCTAATTTTGTCTCGCTAGTTAGTCTCCTGCATCTTCTCTAGTTACGATTGTTGATTCTTTATGATGCAAAATCGTGCGCGCTTGAGCTGAAGGAATGCTTGTGACTGAACAATTATGTATCTGGATTCATACGCAATGTCTATGCTATTTGATCTGATGCATTTGTACTAGAATACAATTGGTGTTCCTTCTGTTGTAATGATGAGATTAGTCCGCATTTCTTACTCCAATTTTTAGTCACATTTTTTGGTAATCTTATTTTTTGGGTAGTTGTAGTAGTTATAGTTGCACACGTAGATGATTTGGTTGCTATAATCATTGAGTTGGCGCAGATTTGGTGAGGTATCCAACATGTTGCCCCCCGAACAAACTAGCTGATCCGGTGTGGTGATTTTTTGATTTTTTTATGGCAGTTATATTAGTAGGAATAGAAGGAAGGAAGTACATAAGAGTACCGAGAGGATAGTTCCGATGTTTTTCCTCAACCCTCTCAAAATGCATCTGTGTGGTTTCTTTGTTTTCTCATAAGTTGTATACATATAAGTAACCGGTTGGCTAGTTTGTTGTCATAGTTGCACAGAAACGCAAATGTAGTTAGATTATACATATACATATCTCAGTTGGCTAGCCAATTTATGAAGTTGCACAATGTGGGATAACCAGTTGCACAATCGATGGTATTCAGATGGATACACTATGTAAACCATGTTCAAGCAGTATGTGTGTTCTTTTTGGTTGCACACTCATGTGTGATGTGTTGTCAAGGGTATGTGTCCATGCATGAGTTTGCAGATCAAAGCAATTCATATCCTAGTTGGCTTAGGGCACACTTATGTTTTTGCTCAAATTTTTTATTTTATTACATTTGTTTGCTTTTATTAATTTGTTCGTTCACTTTTTTTCACAAACCAAAAAGGTTGTAGAAGGAAATGTGACTCCTAGTGAAGGAGAGGTATGTTTGCTTTTTCATCGTTTTTCATTTATCCATGTAGCGGTTTTGTTTTGCAATCATAATAACTATTTTTTTGGGGGGGGGGGGGGGTCCTGACCATGTTTTGTGTTTTCTTTGTTCTATGCAGAGCTCTACAAACCATTCATCTTGGCAAAACACGAAATGCCCCCCTCCCCCGACCGGCAGCCCTGATATCGATGGGGAGGCAGAGGATGATGAGGTAAGTATCGAGCAAGCAGTATGGGTGCATTTCCCATTTTTGCACACACACACACACACAAGTAAGTTTTGCCATGCATCCTTTAGGTTCGTGACCAATTCCCCTTTGTGAAACGGCGGAAACGAATGGTGACCGCGTAAGTTAGAGTTGTAGCTGGAGCTGGCACATCTTCTGCAGTAGCTGCGGAGGTAACATGAAATGGCTTTAGCCTTTTTTCTTTTATTTTTTTCTACACAAATAAAACCCGGGATATGATATTTTCCACAGTTGCATAAGAACTAACTAGGTGTTGGCATCCTGAAGTTTTATAGTTGCACAAGAATCAATTAGAGTTGGCATTCTTGCCTTTTCAAATAGTTGCACAATAGTATCATACGGGTTGGCATCCTCGACTTTCATAGTTGCACCAGAACCATTTGGGAGTTAACAGTTTTAACTTTTTAAATAGTCCCACAACAATATCACACGAGTTGGCATCCACAATTATTTTAGTTGCACAAGAACAATCAGATGTTGGAATCCCCCCCAAAAATAGTAGTTGCACAACAATGCCACATGGGTTGGCATGTTCAACTTCTTTAGTTGCACAAGAACCATTCAGTAGTTGGCATCCTCATTTGTTCGCATGCATCTGATTTCCTAGGTTTGCAGACGCACTTGAATGTAATTGCAATACTTATTTAGAAGATTATAATCTTTTTAAAATTCAAGTGATTTTTCATATCTTGTGTCGAGACAGGCTAAATTCATCATGTCCATCAGTTCAAAATTCAGTACATAGTTGCACAAACATTCTCACGCCCAAGATGCGCGCCTATCCGTTTAAGGCACGAGGGCCTCGCAAGGGATAGAGGCGCATCTTGCCGTTAGCAAGAATAGTATCATCACAAGTTACAATACTGAATGATAAGAGTATACAAGTTGGCTTACACTTGCCACATGCTAACTTACAATGTCACTCAAATCATAACATCAAGATGAACACAAGGCCCAACTACGGACGAAATCAAACGATAAAAGAAGTTGCAAATGATACTATCAAGCTATCCCAAGGATCACGACCAGGTCCTCTACTCATCCGGATATGTCACATACATCCCGCCTCTCTCCTCATCATACTCCCACTAGAGCTGAGTAAGATCATCCTGCACGAACTCATCTGAACCTGCACCTGGATTATGATAGTAAACTGTGAGCCACAGAGGACTCAGCTATCATGTGTCCCGGTACCAAGACTATTTAAGCTTTAGGAAGGAAGGGTGATGTTTATCTTGCAGCAGCACTAAGCATTATATGGTGGCTAGCTTACGCAACATGAAATAAATATGAGTGGCCTACGAAGAACGATCGAATCTTCTATGATCTCTAAGAGATCCTAAACACTTACTTACATCAATCATAACCCCACCGTGTTCTCTCTCGGTTCCTGTTCATGAGCAGAGACGATCATGGTTACTCACCCAGTTGGTGTATTTTAATTAGAGTTTACTTCAAGTTTGCTATAACCGGGTGTTAAACAAATATCTAAGTTGCCACATAACCGCGGGCACGGCTTTCCGAAAGATTTAACCCTGCAGGGGTGCTCCAACTAGTCCATCACAAATAACCACACTTCGTGGCAATAGCCTCGAACACGGTTCTCGCGATCATCATAGATAATTCCAAAGGAGGCCAACACCTCGAGTAAACCCGAATAAAGTCAGACTCCACACGCAAGACATTCGATAAAGGTAAAACAAATCTAGCAAGACCACCTAACGTGTCGACGAACCTGATAAGAGTCGCGTATCTCGTTCTCAGGACACGACGGATAAGCACAACGTACGGTGGCCTGATAGAAATCTCCCGAGTTGCCCCGGGTCGGCCCCGCACACGGCTCTAGTTTGGACCAACACTCATTAGGAGCACTGGCCCGGGGGTTGATTAATTATCCACGGGTTTGCAAGACCCTATGCAATTTTTATTAAGTTGTTAAGCAAATGTAGTACCAATGTTGGGTCTTGCCAGACAAGTTTTAATCTCAACCGAATAAACAAGGGGGTCCCCATAACAACCCCAAGCGTGTTAGGAGCGCAAAATATGGAAAACATAACACCGGTAACAAGGAACTAATGGTGGTATGAGCGGAACAAATCACTTAGCAAAATGCCAAGCCTTCCACCAATACCAGATATATATATGTGCATTAAATTAAATAACATAATTTATTTGTGTTATCCAAACCATGTTATCACATGGAATGACCTGCACCTGCAGCTAAGAACGCTATAAGAGGGGCTGAGTAGTGGTAACTTAGCCAATCAATGGTTTGCTGCGATGTGGAGGTTAGAGGCTGTCATGGCAACATGGGGCTGATATCATGTGGTAGGTAGCGCAATTGTCACAATAAGAACGAGAAACTAGCAAGCAAATATAGTATTGGGATCCGGGTACGATCATCTTGCCTGTTGGTTCTTCAGCGGAACAAGTAGCGGGATCCTCGTAGTGGTACTCTCCAGGGTCCTCGAACTCGGTATCGACACTCGCGTCTACCCAAGAGAAACAACAAATAAATAACCAACCAAGGTTCAATGCACAACCAAGATGATGCATGATCCATATAATGAAGGTTTTAACAAGGCAATGCAATTCTAGTCAAGTTTCGCATGCAAAGTTTGTGTATTAGTGAACCTAGAAATAACCTCATGTTAAGTTACTTAAACATGCATGAACATGTAAAATATGTATTCATCATGAAAAATCGATGCAAATGCATATAAAGATCGCGAGAAACGGAGCTACGGTTCTCGAGATACGCTCACGACAAGGTACGGAGGCAGAACACAAGATCACCAAATACCTGGCCTAATTCTTGGCATTCCAAGGTAGCCAGTGGACAGGTGATGAAAATTCAATCATAATAGGCTCAAGAATCACTCAATTCCATGGAGTGTAGCTCCTAAAGACACAAAACAAAATAGCACCCAATCTGCCACAAAACAGCAACATAGCAATTTGAGAAGCTCACAACTAGGGCTACAGGAAACCTACAGCCACAAACAAGGTATGGACAAAATCTACTCAACACCCACATAAATTTATCCAACTATGAAATCAGCAAAAGAGTCACACATCAATATGCATGTATCAAGCAAGTTGGCCTGATGAATCAGGATTTTAGGGACTTAGTGAAAATTTCAGTTTTCTGGAATCTGGGTTA
The DNA here is from genome assembly GCA_022496015.1 of Hordeum marinum. Taxonomy (NCBI): domain Eukaryota; kingdom Viridiplantae; phylum Streptophyta; class Magnoliopsida; order Poales; family Poaceae; genus Hordeum; species Hordeum marinum. Next base: position 151,121,613 of record CM039674.1, read on the forward strand.
ATAAAGTAGCAAGTTGAAAGCACTGGTTAAATATGCTAGGAAGCTCAAAATGGCATGAAAATTAACATTATGGTAGATGACAATACCTTATACAAATACCTAACACTAAACATGGTCAAATTCACAACACATCACTAGCTGCACCCCACTCTTCATGGCAAAACAGTAACAGCAGAATCTCCAGACTTGGCCATTTCAAGGCAGGTTGGCAGAAACAGAAAGTAGCCAACTAAACAGCATGGTTCTCACTTATCTAGCGACTTAACATGAATAACAAAAATACTGGGAGATTCCCAACAACTTTTACTAACAAATTGATGTTGGCAAGATCTGGAAAGCATGCATAGATTAATTCATAAATAAAAGACAAAAGGTCATCACAGCATAAAAATGCAGTTTTGACAAGTTGCCCCAAAGTCAAATCTGACTTCACAGGTGCATACATGGGTTGATACTATCCCAAAAGCATTACTCATACCCCTATACTTGTGTGGAGAAAGGGGAAGGAAAGTTAGGTCGAAACTTGACCCTATCTCCCATGGATGACTTATGGCACTTAAGTGACATGATGAAAATGCACAAAAATGACATGGGATCTATGCTTACAAGTTGGAAATTAATAAATAGCACCCTAGGAACATGTTAACATTGCATAGCATCACTAGCAAGGATGAAACCATCTAGAAGAGGAGATATGCTAAAATGCTCATAAGAGAGAACCTACACATGGAGCTAAGCATGCACTCACATCCACACTTGCATATATATATATACCAAGAAACTACACACTCATATGAAAACCATGCTCATGCATATATGCACTTAGGCATCTACACACGCAAGCTCATACATGTGCAATTACACATGCACCAGCACACACATACACCCTCATACATGGTGCACCACACACCTACACACACCTACACACACACACACTCTCTAGCATACTCACACATGGATGTGTGTGTGAAACACACACAAACATACATACACATGCACTTGGTCAAGTATATGTGCAAAAGCACACACACACACACACTAAACCCACACTATCATCCACAAACCCATCCACATGTGTACACACACAAGGGGGTGTATGTATGCATACATACACATACACAAGTATACACATACAAGATGTGCATAAGTGTATGCAAAACATACACACACACTCCCTAGGACACACATACACAAGTATACATTCACTAAGTGCACACACACAAAACACTACACATACACATCTAACAGAAATAATAAGGGATTCCAGGTCCCACACATACATACATACACACACAACAATTAAAAGAAAAGAAAAAGAAGGCAAAATAAAAGAACACAAAAAAGGGGGGAGAAGGGGGATTCGAACCCTAAACCCCCTGAACTGAACACACACACTCTACCACTGCGCTGCGCTGCAGTTGCTTAACAGAAGGGGAACTGCTGCCCTCTCATACACATGCGCTCGCTTAACTGACGAAACTGACGGACCCCTACAATGACTGCACGACGGCGGCAAGAATCCAGCGACCCATGCTCTCCGGCGTTGCTAGCGCTCACTCCACAACAGGGGGGAAACGAGGACCCAAAGGAACCCATTCCCGCACCTAAGCACGACGGAGACTCCGGCAGGAGAGCTCCTCGAGCTCGAGCAGAGCTCTCTGCGGACTCATGGCGATGGCGCGACGACGACAGACGACGGCTCTCAGGCAAGGAAGAGACATGGCGGGGACGACGGGAAGCTCACCTAGGGGAAAAGACGACGGATCGGCCCGCGGAGGCGAGGAGGAAGGCGATGGCAACGCGAAGCCGAAGCAGAGGAAGAAGAGGCCCGGCAACACCTCGCCCGACGCGTCGACGAGGACCTGGCCATCGACAAGGGGACGCCCAGGCCTCCCTAGCGATGGGAACCAGCTGCGGGACCGTTCCTCGACCACGACGACATCCTTGGCGCGAAGGGGGGACGACGGAGACGAGATGCGACGGCGAGGAAGACCGGCGGAGCTTCTCTGAACCTCTGAAGCGGCTTACTTGACAGAGGAAAGGAAGGAGAAGGGGGAGGAGAAGGAGGAGGAGGAAGAAGCGGCGGCGGCGAGGAGGGAAAGGGGAACCCTAGGAATCCACGTTCTTTTAAAAGGGGCGGCCTCGACGTCCCTGAGCCACTCACGGCGTCGGCGTCGAGCTCTCTCTGGCGCTTGCTCCCTGAGTCTGACGGAGGAGAAACGGAGGAGCAGGTAGCCGTCACTGCTCCTGCTGGGCCTCCTGGGCCGCAAGCCCACACTCACTCACACACAGTCAGAGCAGGTCTTCTCCTTTAAAATAAAAACAGCCACACTATTTAAATCCCCATGGCATTTTATAAAAGGTTTTAGCCAACACAAAAAATACTTTTGAGAAGAAGATAATATGCTCATATTAAATAAAATATTAGGTTGATTTTATGAACAAGTTATTTTATTAATATATTAATAAAACAGCCCCTGTTTTAAATAGTTTTCAAAACCAAACACATCCAAATATCAAAAGCATCACTTCCAACATACATAAGACATATTGGGCTAACACATGAACATTTTTAAATCATTTAAATAACAACTTAAATCTGGTCATATATTTTAGAAGAAGAGAGGGGAAGATGGGAGGTGATGTTGAAAGATGGAAGAGAGGGGGGAGGAAGAGGGTTTTGCACACATGGACTCACCCACACACAAGCCAAAACACAACACAAGTCACAACACAATCACACAAGGGCACATGAACCCAACATGGCAAATATTAATGAAGGCATGATGATGAAATGATGGATGCCATGATGCATGAATGCAATTCAATCACATGGGACAAGGTGCAAATCATCACATAGCTCATGACACAAGGTTCATACATATGGTTACATGCCAAATAAGGTAGGGACATCACTTTGGATGTCACAAACATGCAACATGAATTGCATGCAGATTACTTGCAATTGCACAAAATAGATGATGTAGTTTTTTGGAATTTTGCATACATAATTTTAGCTAAAGCCAAAATGAATCTGAAATTATATGAGTTGGCACGTTCTACTTTTATATGAGTTGAAGATGACAACTACTGAAATTCAAACCCCATAAGTAGATGGATATGGGAGTGTTGTCAGTTGCACACTTGTACTGGTTAAGTTGCACAAATACAAGCGAGAGTTGGTTCATCTTTTCTCAGGTTTTTTTTTGCATCATGTGCAGGTTTTAAGGTTCTGGGGATGGATGAGTTGTTGGAGATTTGTGCACACGATTCTAAGCTACAAATTCACATATACTATTGTGTGGAATGATCAAAGGAAAAGGCATGCAAATCAGATTCTTGTCTTGTTGGTAGTTATGTTTTCATAGTACCTATAATATACTTTTTTTGCTACATGAACATTTGTTCTTCTGCATTATGTGTGAATTAAGACTCTCTATGTGATCTCTCCTATATATTTGCACATTTTCTGCGTTTTGTCACACACATTGATGCAAAAGTTGGGTTGTCCCATTGGTGCCAAAGTTGGCTTATCCAATTTTCATAGCAAAGTGTTCTAGATCTATTATTATTTCTTCTTGATTTGTCTGCCATGGCAGCTCTAGCAATGGAGATACAAACCTGGGAACCCCTTGTTTTGTGGGGAAGAAGGTGGGGGCATGGGGAGAAGGGGTTGGTGGCCAGGAGGGTGTGAGAGCTTTGGAAGGGAGGGGAGAGCACGTGATGGCCTGGGGACCGTGTCCAGTGCATGGTTTTGTTGGGTTGGCGCGCATCTATTGCAACTTGTGGAGGGATTTCATTTTTTGGATGGGGGGACCGAATCTTTCCTTTTCTGATGGGTGCTCAGGAATGCTAGGGAGCAGCTAGCCGCTCCCTAGATGCGTCCAACAGAAATAGTGAAGCTACCAAAAGATACATAACTGGAATTTTATCTCCCTAAACAGGGTTCTGAGATGCACCCAGTCAAAATCATTGCTAGTGATAGCTTGTTTCAGGTTTAGAGCATCTGTTTCCAAGATTATACGCCTGCATCCCATCTCTGATGCATTCCAAACTGCACTAAGAGCTGCATATGCAAATGTCCAGTGCCAGCAGCCAATACTTCTTCATTTTCATTCCTGATGACAATGCCCCACCCACCTGAATTTGTGTCTTCTCGAAAAGCACCATTACAATTAATTTTGAGGAAGTTTGCAGGAGGTGGTTTCCAAACCTGGCCTTGTTGTTGGCTGAAACTTTTCCTTTTGTTCAACAGGTTCATATATTCACCCACATGCTTCATTACTGAGAATTGGAGTTCTTCCCTCATTCTTGAAGCCTCACCTTGATTGCACTTATTTCTGTTTGACCACCATATCCAGAGTAGTGTGCATATGGTTAGCTTCTTTTCGTTCTCTGCTTTCAAAATCTCCTCGATAACCCCTTCAGCTTCAATACATCCTGCAAGTTTACATCTCCATTCCTCTAGTTGAAGGGCTCTCCATAGAGCTTTAACCTTTTTTGCATCTGAAAAATAAGTGTCCTCCATCCTCATTTAATCGGAGACATAATGGGCAGAGGGGTTCAATGCACACTCCTCGACTGATTAACCTCGTTCTTAGTGTAAGGCTATTTGAACCTAGCCTACATAGGAAGTGGATAATTTTGTTTGGCAAGGGAAGCGACCACAACTTTTTCCATGGTGAGTTATAATTGTTCTTGTTATCTCCTGAGCTGCTAGGAATGCCTCTCCTAGACTCCAAAGCTTGTGAATTATTTTGTTTTGGGGGAAAGGAGGTTCGTGGGCTTTCATACCGGTATCGGTCGGGGAATTTGTGATCATCCCTTATAGGGCCAATAGTAAGAGAATACTATTTTGTTACTAGTAACAAAATAGCTATGTCTTATATATATATAGAGAGAGAGAGTAACACCATTTTGATCCTAGGATCATAATAATATTGTGATAACACTGGCCCTATATATGGCCCGATGGGGATGTTTTCCTGAACTCGTGAAAAAACCAGCAGACCAATTGCACAAAACAAAGAAAACAATTGGGTCAACCCCACCCTCCCGCACCAGATTCCTCCCGCACCCACACAACCACCATCACAGATCCCGCAGCCACCATGGATCTCGTCGTCCGCCATGGATCCCGTCGTCGACCACGGATCTCGCTGCCGCCCAACGGTACGCGCCTCCACGGGTCCCACCATCGTGGACCCTCGACCTGCCATGGCCATAGATTTGACCAACGCCTTTCGCATGCCGTCGTCATACTGGTCGACATTGGCTCCTTCCCCGCCCGACGTACAAGCTAAGCTCCTTCGCCAAGCTCTCCATGGCTAAGGGCCATCATCCCCATCCCCGTTGTCCTTCTTCCATAGCCGGCGGTGGACTTCTTCCATTGCTCCACCAACCAACAGCACATCGCACCCGCGGCCCCAACCGGAGATGTCGTGATAACCCACAAGTATAAGGGATCGCAATAGTTTTCGAGGGTAGAGTCTTCAACCCAAATTTATAGATTCGACACAAGGGGAGACAAAGAATATTTGAGAGTATTAACAGTTGAGTTTTCAATTCAACCACACCTGGAGATAAATATCTGCAACAAAGTGATCAATAGCACAGTAATATGATAGGTTGATAGCAGCAGTAACAGTAACAATGGTTGTAACAATAGCAGTAGTGGTTTTTCAACGAGTGTAACAGTAGCAATAACAATAGTAACTTAGCGAGAACAATAAGTGGAAAGGACATAGGCACTGGATCGAGTATTTGTTGGATGATATTCATCATACAACAGTCATAACCTAGGGCGACACAGAACTAGCTCCAGTTCGTCAATGTAATGTAGGCATGTATTCCGTATATAGTCATAAGTGCTTATGGAAAAGAACTTGCATGACATGTTTTGTCCTACCCTCCTGTGGCAGCAGGGTCCATAAGGAAACTAAGGGATATTAAGGTCTTTTTTTAATAGAGAACCGGAACAAAGCATTAACACTTAGTGAATACATGAACTCCTCAAACTACGGTCATCACCGTGAAGTATCCCAAATATTGTCACTATGGGGTTGACGGATCATAACACTGTTGGGGAACGTTGCATGAGAAACAAAAAATTCCTACGCGAACACAAGATCTATCCATGGTGATGAGCATCTACGAGAGGAGAGATCGGATCCACATAACCTTGTAGATCGCTAAGGGGGAAGCGTTAAGAAACAAGGTTGACATAGTTTAACGGCTTTCCGATCCAAATCGCAATCCGTCTCGAGATCCAACCACGATCCGTCCCGATCTAGCGTCGAACGGACGACACCTCCGCATTCAGCACACATACAGCTTGATGACGTCTCCGCCTCCTCGATCCAGTGAGCGAGGTGGGAGTGGTAGATGAGTTCTCCGGCACACCTCCGCATTTATTAACCCAGACCTGGTGGTGATGGTGGTGCTATCCTAGCAGGGCTAAGCCTAGCGCTACCGAAACCGCGAACGGAGGAGAAAACGATCTAGGGAGAGAGAGGGGCGCCAAGGGCTTCGTGTGTACTCTTGGGGTGCCCCCTCCCCTCTATATATAGGTCGAGGGGCATGGATATCAGCCCCTCCAAGCCATGGGGCGCAGCCAAGGGGGAGGAGTTGGACTCCTAGTCCAATTCCCTCCCTTTCCATAAACAGGTGGACTTTCCACCTCTCCCAGCCACATGTCCCTTGAGGGACTTGTGTGCCTAGCCCAATAAGGCCAGTGCACCTCCCCTAAGCCCATGCAAACCCTTGGGACGTGGTGGAACCCTTGGTGGACTTCCGGACTCCTCCGGAAGTTTCTGGAACCTTCTAGAAGCTTCCGAGTACAATACCGAAAAAACTCAAAACTTTTCCCGTGGCCAAAATATGACTTCCCATATATAAATCTTTACCTCCAGACCATTTCTGAACTCCTCGTGATGTTTAGGATCTTATCTGGGACTCCAAACAACCTTCGTTCACCAACATACATAACTCAACAATACCAAGTCATCACCGAACGTTAAGTGTGCAGACCCCGCGGGTTCGAGAACTATGTAGACATGACCAAGGCAACTCTACGGTCAATAACCAAAAGAGGGACCTAGATGCCCATATTGGTTCCTACATATTATATGAAGATATTTATCGTTCGAACCACGAGGTCAAGGATTCAGACAATCCCGTATGTAGTTCCCTTTGTCCATCAGTATGTTACTTGCCCGAGATTCGATCGTCGGTATCTCCATACCTAGTTCAATATCGTTACCGGCAAGTCTCTTTACTCATTCCTTAACACAAGATCCCATGACTAACTCCTTCGTCACATTGCTTGCTAGCTTCTTGTGACGTATTTTTTGACTGTGAAACAGTAGGAAAGTCTCCTACTGCATTTGTATTATCATATAAGAGGTGTTACATATGATACGACAGTTGTTGTGGTAGATGTTAGAGTGCTACTCACCCCCCAGCTATCTAGGTGATGGTGTGAGTGATGGAGTTAAGGATCGATGTTACAAGGTGATGTTTAATCTGTGGGAGCCAAAAGCTAAGAGTTGGAAAGTCAGTCCTAAACCTCCTTTCCCAAGATCCCACACAGGGAATCACTTTTCTAAAATGATGGTTGTTGTGTTCTTTCCAGAGGCTCCAAGCCGCTATAAGAAAGGTGTCCATGATAAGTTTGCAAGGCAGACTCATCTTCATGTCCTTGACGAGCTCAAGCATGTCCCCCTACTCAGCCCAGTTGATGTTTTGCTTGGACCAACATCGTGTACTAGAGCTACAATGGAAGAACAAATGCTCCACGGTCACTTCCACGTGGTTCCCACAGAGCAAGCAGTCACAGTTGTCACCAATGTTGTAGTGCCTCCTCATGAGCATGTTACGTGTGTTAAGCTTGTCTGATAGGAGGAACCATCCAAAGACCTTGAGCTTAGGCGTGAATTTTGTTTTCCAGAGCATTTTGAACGCATCGTGGGCCACTATATCTCTGAAACAAAAATCATAGTACTCCTTGGTTGTAAATTTCCTAGATCTCCAAACACAAGTCCAATCATCGGGTGTCTCGCGTAGGTCCACGGAGGTGACGAGTTCCTATAACAGTCTTAGTTCTGCATGTGCTTGTATAGAGAGGAGGAGGTGGAATGCCATTCGTAGGTCGGTGGTGGATAGGAAGTCCCGCACGGATGCATCTTCAACTGTGGTGTACAAGAAAGCTCTAGGAAAATTTTCACCAAGAATCCCTCTTTCCAATTATCTTTCCAAAAGAGAGCAGACCCGCCACGCCCAACATTGACCTTCGTTATGCCTCTGTAGATCGGCATTAGTTGGGTAATATCTTTCCACCAGAATGATCCACATGGCTCTATCACATGAGGAATAGAGCCCTGATAGTATGTCTTTCGGACCAGGTCGACCCACGGGATGTCGTGTTGATTATAGAACTTGTGCAGGAATTTTAGTAGGAGGGCTTCATTTTGCATTTTCAGATTGATCACCCCTAGTTCCCCACTTTTTTTGCGACGACAAATCATGTCCCAGGCTGCTAGTGGTTGGTATTTTTCTCATGTCTCTGTTTTCTATTTCCATAAGCACCGCCTTCTAATCTTGTCAAGTTGGGTTAGGATTTTCGGCGGGAGCTTGATGGTGCCCATAGGATACATGATCAGCGAAGTGATGATCGAATTGAGGAGAGCCAGGCGTCCGACATGTGACATGAACGACATGGCAGCGGTTATCTTACGCTCCGCCTTGCACGCAAGAGGTGTCATATCCAACATAGTTGGGCGGGTGGTGCCAAGAGGCAATCCAAGATAGGTCAAGGGCATGGGTGCCAGAATGCATCCGAACAACGAGGAAATCTCGTTGGCTTTTTCTGTCGGGGTATTGATGGGCACAAGGGTGGATTTGCGAAAGTTGATCTTGAGGCCAATGGAAGTAGCGTAATGTGCTAGAATACCTTTTAGAATCGGAGCCTGGATTGTGCAAGCTGGCAATACAACAATGGTGTTATCAGTGTATTGGATCACCAGGTAGTCATCGCCTTCGTGGGCAGGGATGGGGTGTTTTAGCAGCTGATTATTTAGGGCGTCGCTAATGGTAGTTGCTACTTCTCGAGCATGCGTTGGTTTCCCGTGAAGAGGAACGGTTTGATGCAGCAAAGTAGATAAGTATTTCCCTCGGTTTTTGAGAACCAAGGTATCAAACCAGTAGGAGATACAAGCAAGCCACCAATAGATATACATGCACAAGGAATCAAACTCTTGCACCCAACCCTATAAAGGGGTTGTCAATCCCTTCACGGTTATTTGCAAGGATGAGATCTAGTAGAGATAGATATAATAGGGTGCTTGAACAGAAAGTAAAACTAAAAGTAAAAACAATGCAGCAAGTATTTTTGATGTTTTTGGTTTTAGATCTGAAAATATAATATGGAAAATAGACCCGGGGGCCATAGGTTTCACTAGATGGCTTCTCTCATGATGGCAAGTATTACGGTGGGTGAACAAATTACTGTCGAGCAATTGATAGAAAAGCGAATAATTATGAAGATATCCAAGGCAATGATTATGCATATAGGCATCACGTCCGTAACAAGTAGACCGAAACGATTCTGCATCTACTACTATTACTCCACACATCGACCGACTCCTGCCTGCATCTAGAGTATTAAGTTCATGAAGAACAGAGTAACGCATTAAGCAAGATGACATGATGTAGAGGGATAAACTCAAGCAATATGATGAAAACCCCATATTTTTACCATTGATGTCAACAATACAATACGTGCCTCGCTACCCCTACATTGGCACTGGGTGAGGACACCACAAGATTGAACCCAAAACTAAGCACTTCTCCTATTGCAAGAATTACCAATCTAGTTGGCCAAACCAAACAAATAACTCGAAGAGATTTGCAAAGATATGAAATCATGCATATAAGAATTCGGGAAAGACTCAAATAATATTCATGGATAATCTGAACATAAACCCACAATTCATCGGATCTCGACAAACACACCGCAAAAGAATATTACATTGGATAGATCTCCATCAACATCATGAAGAACATGGTATTGAGAAGCAAAGAGAGAGAAGAAGCCATATAGCTACTAGCTATGGACACGCAGGTCTGTGGTGAACTACTCTGGCATCATCGGAGGGGCAATGGAGTTGATGTAGATACCCTCCCTGATCGAATCCCCCTCCGACAGATTACCGAAAAAGGCCCCAAGATTGGATCTCTCGGGAACGGAGGCTTCTGGCGGCATAAAAGTGTTTCTGTGGCTCATTTTGATAATGATGGAATATTTGGGTATTTATAGGCCGAAGATTAGGGTTAGGGGAGTTGCCAGGGCCCACAAGCCTGCCCAGCGCGGGTGGCCCCCCTGGTCGCGGCAAGCGGGCTTGTGGCCCCGTGGCAGCTCCTCTGCCTTGGTTCTCAAGTCTCGTGGCTTCCATATTTTCAAGACAAAATCATTCCGGAGGTTTTATTCCATTTCGACTCCGTTTAATATTCCTTATCTGCGAAACTCAAAAACAAGGAAAAACAGAAACTAGCACTAGGCTCTAGATTAATAGGTTTGTCCCAAAAATAATATAAAAGAGCATATTAATGCATATAAAACATCCAACACAGATAATATAATAGCATGGAACAATAAAAAATTATAGATACATTGGAGACGTATTAGCAGTGTGAAGCAAGTCTGCGGCCAGGATAAAATATGAGGGGCGACAGGGGGTCACCTTGTATGACACCGCATTGATAGTGAAATTGGCGCCCCGGGACTCCATTGAGTAGGATGGATGATTTTCCAGTTTCAAATATACTGCGCATCCATTGTGATGTTGTATTACCGAGTGGGCCCAGAGATACCTCTCCATCATACGGAGTGAGAAATCCGAGTCTTGATCCATGCCAACCCAACAGACACCCTCGGAGATACCTGTAGAGCATCTTTATAGTCACCCAGTTACGCTGTGATGTTTGATACACACAAGGTACTCCTTTGGTGTCAGTGAGTTGCATAATATCATGGTCATAGGAACAGATACTTGACATGCAGAAAACAATAGCAATAAACTGACGTGATCATATGCTACATTCATAGTTTGGGTATTGTCCATCACATCATTCTCCTAATGATGTGATCCCATTATCAAATGACATCTCATTTCTGTGGTCAGGAAACCTCGACCATCTCTGATCAGTAAGCTAGTCTAGTAGAGGCTCAGTAGGGACATTGTGTTGTCTATGAATCAACACAAGTATCTGAGTTTCCAATCAATATAATTATAGCATGGATAATAAACGATTATCATGAACAAGAAAATATGATAATAACTAATTTATTATTGCTTCTAGGGCATATTTCCAACAATATCCCACTTGCACTAGAGTCAATAATCTAGCTCACATCACTATGTGATTTACATTGTAATGAATCTAACAACCATACAATTCTGGTGCTGATCCTGTTTAGCCCGTGGAAGAGGTTTAGTCAACGGATGTGCGACATTCAGATCTGTGTGCACTTTTCGTATCTCTATGTCATAATGTAGATGCTGCTACCACGCTCCACTTGGAGCTATTCCAAATGACTGCTCCACTATACGTATTTGGATTGCTACTCAGAGTCACTCCGGATTGGTGTCAAAGCTTGCATCGACATAACCCTTTATGACGAACTCTTTACCACCTCCATAATCGAGAAACATTTCCTTAGTCCTCTAGTTACTATGGATAATTTTTACCACTGTCCAATAATCCACTCCTGGACCACTCTTGTACCCCCTTGACGGACTCATGGAAAGGCACACACCAAGTGCAGTACGCAGCATGGCATACTATATTGAGCCTATGGCCAAGGCATAGGGTACAACCTTCGTCCTTTCTATTTCTTCTGCCATGGTCGAGTTTTGAGTCTTACTCAACTTCATACTTTACAATCAGGCAGGAACTCTTTCTTTGATTGATCCATTTTGAACTATTTCAAAATCTTGTCAAGGTATGTACTCATTGAAAGTCTTATCAGGCGTCTTGATCTATCTCTATAGATCTTGATGCCCAATATTTAAGTAGCTTTATTATCCAGGTTGAAAAACTCCTTTCAAACAACCCTTTATGCTTTCCAAAAATTCTATATTATTTCCGATCAACAATATGTCATCCACATATACTTATCAGAAATTCTATAGTGCTCTCACTCACTTTCTTGTAAATACAAGTTTCTTGCAAACTTTGTATAAATCCAAAAACTTTGATCACCTCATCAAAGCATATATTCCAACTCCGAGATGCTTGCTCCAGTCGATAGAAGGATTGTGGGAGCTTGCATACCTTTTAGCATCCTTAGGATCGACAAAAACTTACGGTTATATCACATACAACCTTTCCTCAAGGAAACCATTGAGGAACCGATGTTTTGACATCCATCTGCCAGATTTCATAATCGAAAAATGCAGCAACTGCTAACATAAATCCAAAAGACTTTAGCATTGCTATGGGTGAGAAAGTCTCATTGTAGTCAACCCCTTGAACTTGTGAGAAACTTTGTGACAAGTCGAGCTTTATAAATGGTGACATTTACCATCAACGTATGTCTTCTTCTTAAAGGTCCATTTGTACTCCATACTTGGTTTTCATACATGTATCATGTCTTGAATTTCATGGCTCCTAGCCATTTGTTGGAATCCGGGCCCATCACCGCTTCTCCATAGCTCGCAGGTTCATAGTTGTCCAACAACAAGACCTCCAAGACAGGGTTATCGTACCACTCAGGGGAGGAATGGGTCCTTGTCGACCTACGAGGCTTGGTAGTGACTTGATCCGAAGCTTCATGATCATCATCATTTGCTTCCTCTTCACTTGGTGTAGGCGCCACCAAAACATCTTTTTGCGTCATGCTACTCTCCAACTGAAGTGATGGTTCAACAACCTCATCAAGTTCTACTTTCCTCCCACTCAATTCTTTCGAGAGAAACTCTTTCTCGAGAAAGGACCTGTTTTTAGCAACAAACACTTTGCCCTCGGATCTGAGTTAGAAGGTGTACCCAACTGTTTCCTTAGGGTATCCTATGAAGATGCACTTTTCCTCTTTGGGTTCGAGCTTATGAGACGTAAGTGTCGTATCCCAAAACTCTAAGAAATGATAGCCTAGGTTTCTGTCAAACCATAATTCATACGGTGTCATCTAATGGATTTAGATGGTGCCCTATTTAAAGTAAATATAGTTGTCTCAAATGCATAACCCAAAATGATAGTGGCAAAACGATAAGAAACATCATAGTATGCACCATATCCAATAGAGCACGACTACGATGTTCGGACACACCATCACACTGTGGTGTTCCATACGGCATGAGTTGTGAAACAATTTCCACATTGTCTTAAGTTGCATGCCAAACTTGTAACTCAGATATTAACCTCCACGATCATATCATAGACATTTTATCTTCTTGTCATGATGATCTTCAACTTCACTCTGAAATTGCTTGAACTTTTCAAACATTTCTGACTTGTGATTCATTAAGTAAATATACCCATATCTACTTAAATCATCAATGAAGGTAAGAAAATAGCGATATCCACCGCACACTTCAACACTCATTGGACTGCATACATAAACATGTGTTATTTCCAATAAGTCACTTGCCCTCTCCATCATATCAAAAACGAGATCTTAGTCATCTGGCCTAAGAGGTATGGTTTGCATGTCTCAACCGATTCAAAATCGAGTGAGTCCAAAGATCCATCAACATGGAGTTTCTTCATGCATTTTACGTCAATATGACCTTAGCAGCAGTGCCACAAGTATGTGGTGCTATCATTGTTAACTTTGCATCTTTTGGCATCAATATCATGAACATGTGTATCACTACGATTGATATTCAATAAACCATTCACATTGGGTGCATGACCATTGAAGGTATTATTCATGTAAACAGAATAACCATTATTATCTGACTTAAATGAATAATCATATTGCAATAAACACAATATAATCATGTTCATGCTCAACGCAAACACCAAATAACATTTATTTAGGTTCAACACTAATCTCGAAGGTATAGGGAGCGTGCGATGGTGATCATATCAACCTTGGAAACACTTCCAACACACATCGTCACCTCACCCTTAGCTAGTCTCCGTTTATTCCACAACTTTTATTTCAAGCAACTGAATTGTTATCTAATACCCATGTGCTACTAGGAGTACTAGTAAGGTACACATCAATAACACGTATATCAAATATACTACTGTTGACGTTGTCGGCCTTCTTATCTACCAAGTATCTAGGGTTGTTTCGCTTCAGTGACCGTTCTCCTCATAATAGAAGCACTTAGTCTCGGGTTTGGGTTCAACCTTGGGTTTCTTCACCGGAGCAACAACTTGCTTGCCATTCATGAAGTTTCCCTTCTTTCCCTTCTCAAAACTAGTGGTTTTACTAACCATCAACATTTAATGCTCCTTTCTGATTTCCACCTTCGTGGTGTCAAACATTACAAATAGCACAGGGATCATTTATTTCATCCCTGACATGTTAATAGTTCATCACGAAGCTCTAGTAGCTTGGTGACAGTGACTTGGAGAACTATATCAATCACTATCTTATACGGAAGATCAACTCCCACTTGATTCAAGCAATTGTAGCACCTAGACAATCTGAGCACATGCTCACCGATTGAGATATTCTCCTTCATCTTGCAAGCAAATAATCTTGTTGGAGGTCTCATACCTCTCAACATGGGCACGAGCCCGAAATCCCAATTTCAGCTCTTGGAACATCTCATTTGCTTTGTGACGTTCAAAACGTCTTTGAAGCCTCAATTCTAAGTCGTAAAGCATGACACACTGAACTATCAAGTAGTCATAAAAATGTGCATGTCTGATGTTCTCAACATCCTCAGTTGACGCTTGAGGGGGTAGCGCATTGAGCAGTGCATCAAGGACATAAGCATTCTGTGCAGCAATGAGGACAATCCTCAGATCGCGGACCCAGTCCGCATTATTGCTGCCATCATATTTCAACACTATTTTTTCTCTAGGAACGTATCAAAATATAGAGGAGCTAGAGTGCAAGAAATTGATCTACAACATAATTTGATACGGGGCAAGCCAGTGTGTGTCGATCTTTCACGAATTGGAGGGGGTCTCCATGAAGAACACAAAGAACACAGGGAAGAACGAGGAGAAATCACAAGAGAAACACTCAAGAACAAGCCCAATCACACATCCACTAGACTCACCACACACATAAGATTCACACGGTACAAGAACAACAAAGGGAAAGAGGATACATGGTAGAGTTCATCATAAATCCCATTGGGGGACAGGGCTTTGATATCCTGAAGGATCTTCCGTCGTGAGGGGCCTTGACATCCTCTATGGATCTTCTCTGGTGGAGGCCTTGATCTCCATGGGAATTTGGTATTCGTTTGTTATTTTGATGAGATTTATGTTGTCTCTGCTCTAGTGGTGTTATGTGAACGTCGACTACATAACACTTCACCATTATTTGGGACTAGGGGAAGGCATTGGGAAGTAATAAGTAGACGATGGGTTGCTCGAGTGACATAAGCTTAAACCCTAGTTTTTGCGTTGCTTCATAAGGGGCTGATTTGGATCCACATGTTTCATGCTATGGTTAGATTTATCTTAATTCTTATTTCATAGTTGCGGATGCTTGCGATAGAGGTTAATCGTAAGTGGGAGGTTTCTTCAAGTAAGGCCAGCACCCAAGCACTGGTCCACCCACATATCAAATTATCAAAGTAACGAACGCGAATCAAGTGAGCATGATGAAAACTAGCTTGATAGAAAGTCCCTTGTGTCCTCGGGAGCGCTTCACTTTATATAAGAGTTTTTCTAGGCCTATCCTTTGCTACAAAAAGGATTGGGCTACCTTGCTGCGCCTTTTCTACACTTGTTACTTGTTAATCATTACAAATTATCTTATCACAAAACTATTTGTTATCGATAATTTCAGTGCTTGCGGAGAATACCTTACTGAAAACCGCTTGTCATTTCCTTCTGCTCCTCGTTGGGTTTGACACTCTTACTTATCAAAAGGACTACGATAGATCCCCTATACTTGTGGGTCATCAATAACCCACAAGTATAGGGGATCACAACAGTTTTCGAGGGTAGAGTATTCAACCCAAATTTATAGATTTGACACAAGGGGAGCCAAAGAATATTTAAGAGTATTTGCAGTTGAGTTGTCAATTCAACCGCACTTGGATATAAATATCTGCAACAAAGTGATCAGTAGCACAGTAATATGATAAGTTGATGGCAGCAGTAACAGTAACAGTGCTGGTAACAATAGCAGTAGTGGTTTTGCAACGAGTGTAACACTAGCAGCAACAATAGTAACTTAGCAAGAACAATAAGTGGTAAGGTCATAGGCACTGGATCGGAGTATTTGTTGTGATGATATTCATCATATAACAGTCATAACCTAGGGCAACACAGAACTAGCTCCAGTTCATCAATGTAATGTAGGCATGTATTCCGTATATAGTCATACGTGCTTATGTAAAAGAACTTGCATGACATCTTTTGTCCTACCCTCCCGTGGCAGTGGGGTCCATAAGGAAACTAAGGGATATTAAGGCTTCCTTTTAATAGAGAATCGGAACAAAGCATTAGCACTTAGTGAATACATGAACTCCTCAAACTACGGTCATCACCGTGAAGTATCCCAAATATTGTCACTATGGGGTTGACAGATCATAACACGTAATAGGTGCATATGAATAGGCAAGATCGGATCAAGAACATAGATATAATGATGATAACATAAATGGTTCAGATCTGAAATCATGGCACTCTGGACCTAGTGACAAGCATTAAGCATGGCAAAGTCATAACAACATCAATCTTAGAACATAGTGGATACTAGGGATCAAGCCCTAACAAAACTAACTCATTTACATGATGCATCTGATCCAACTCCTCACTGACCAGCAAGCCTATGAAAGAATTACCCACTCCTGGTTGGGAGCATCATGGAATTGATGATGGAGAAGGGTTGATGATGACAAAGACCGAAGATTCCCCTCTTCGGAGGCCCCAAACGGACTCCAGATCTGGCCTCCCGATGAAGAACAGGAGGTGGCGGTGGCTCCGTATCGTGAAACGAGGTAAAACCTTCTCATTGGTTTTTTTCCGGAAAATTTTAATTTATATTGTTGAAACTAGGGAAGGGGGGCCCACAAGGTGTCCACCCTCCACCAGGTTGCACCAGGGGGCCTGGCACGCCCTGGTGGAGCGTGGACACCCTGGTCCCCCTCTCAGGTGGCTTCTGGCTCAATAATTCCTTAAATATTCCAAAATAAATCCCCAAAAAGTTTCGCTCCATTCCGAGAACTTTTATTTCTGCACAGAAACAACACCATGGTAGTTCTGCTAAAAACAACGTCAGTACGGGTTAGTTTAATTAAAATCATGCAAATTAGAGTCCAAAACAAGAGAAAACGTGTTAGGAAAAGTAGATACATTGGAGATGTATCATGACGTCGCATATCCACCCGGATCCCGGCGCCACCGCCTCCCTCTTCGGGCTGCTGAACCACTTACTTGCTTTCACTAGCCAGATGGCTCTCCGATGCCGCGAGCCACTCGTCGACGTCTACCAACCCATGTGTGCACACGGGGGCCTCGTACGCAGCGCTGCTGATGGGATTAGGTGCTATCTGCAGCAGGAGGAGGCCTCGACTGAGATGGTGTGCCCCTCCACAACTGTCTACCACCAAGATATTTGCATCTTCGTCCCCACCACCGCCGGCCTCCTGCTCTCCGCCATCGTCTGCGCATGCAGACCCTCCTACAAAATCATCCTTGTTGGTCAATCTTTGATACCCTGACAAGTTGGCGACCTCTGATGCACTAACTAATCTATTTGCAGCCATTGGTTCCTACAAATACAATCTGTTATACAAAAGTGGTGATCTTCTCGTGAGCACTGCCCCAACAAGAACCTCTCTCGGCTACTATTGGGTACCATATAGTGCGAAATTGATGTAGATAACAAGTTCTGATCCTATGCTATGTATATGCTTGTTGATATTGTCAATGAGAACCAATACTTTTGTTCTTCATCTTGTTTTGATGATATTTGATAGTTAAACTTTTTTGAAAGTTCAAAACTCCAGGCTATGATGGATGTGAGACCCATTTTGACCCTGCACTATTGATGCATCCACGTCTGCATCTTTGATAATATATGTTTTGTGTGTAAAAGTGCTCAATGAAATTTATGTTATGAGAAGTTCTCACGTTATTGACTGAAAAGGTCATGTATGGAATTACCCAGTAGGTAGAAATTTTATAAACCACCATTTTCTGCGTTAACTAGTAGGATTGGCAGTCCAATTTGCCGATCCTCTACAGTCCAATGCTTTGATTGGCTTGTTGGATGTTTAACTGTATAAAAATGTGATATTGGGATGTCTATTAAAAAGCATAGCAAAACTCAGAAAAACAAGCTATTCTTTTGATGTGATACACTACTACAGTACATAATTCCTTTATCTAATGAAATCAATCTAAAATTGCATGATATAATTTTTTGTCATCTTAAATGCAAACTGGAGTGTTGTGTTCATAAACGATGAAATTCACATGTGAAAGGGGAACTTCTTGCACATCTATGACAGAAAATTGAAAAGAGCATCACTATGTTTATAAAAAAATATTTCCAGATTTAAAAAATGAGAAGGGCGAATAAAAATAACATTGCACTTTGATGAAATTTATAAAAACGGGGTTTCCTTTGTTTCTAGACAATGTTTATTACAAAACTATGGTGTTTCTGTTACTATAAGAAATAAAACCAAGAAGTCCAAATTTAAAATCTGGAGGAGTTCAGTGTTGATAAAAAACGAAGACTTTCCTCATTACCAAAGAAAAAAAATCAAGAAGTTCAAACTAATAGTTGGTCAATATTTGTAACAAATTAAAATAAAGTCGAGAAGATCAAATTAAAATAAAAGAGCAGTTCAAAAAAGTTTATAAATATTAGAGTTTCTCCTTTTTAGCAAAATCCTAGAGGTTCAAAATTTAAATACCAAAACCGGTTTAATGTTTATTTGCAAAAAATGCATTCCTCTTTTAAATAGCGTAGTTGTTCAATGTATGTCAAAACTCATATTCTTCCCGTTCTAGAAAAGGTAAAGTATGAAGTTCAATTTGAAAAAGTTGTTCGATATTACCTCAAAAATCATTTTTTTATTTTATAAAAATAAAACGAAGAAGTTCAGATTAAAATAACAGATATGTATGATTTTTATAAAACCTAGAGTTTACTAAACAGTAAAACTAATCAAGTACAAATTAAAACATGATCAGTTTCATGTCTATAAAATACTAAGGTATCCCGTGTTATTAATGAATACAATCATGAAGTTCAAATATACAAATAAGATCAATTTGATGATTTTCAACAACTTTTCAAAAGGTGTATCATTGCACAGTACCAACAAATGGTTGAGAAGTGACGAACGAAAATACCAAAGAGCGGTTCGATGTGAAAACAACGAGAAATTTAAGTAATCAAGTGATTACTTTTCACGGCACAAAAAAAGAATATATAACTAAAAGAGTAAAAGGTTTGTTGATAGAAGACCTCGTGCTGCACCCGAACAAGTTCAAAATAGCTTCTGCAAGAAGTCCATTGCTCATTTACACGTTCAAAAAACAAACAAAATCAACAACTTCTCAAGACGTAAAGTTGTGCCTTTTCGATGGATTCTAACTGTTATTTCAATTAGTCTTTTTGAAGTTCAAGTTGGAAACAATCAGTGCAACTACTACATAGAGTGTGTTTCATATAAGAAAAAAGAATAAAAAGGCAAATTCTAAAAAGAGTTATGCTAGAAGTTCAAGTGGTCGGCCGAGGAAGTTCAAAAATTCTTGTAAAGGAGGTTCACATTGTATTTACTTGTGCAAGAGAAACACAAAAATGTGTTTAAAATATTTCTCTCAATCCATTACAAATTTGAAACAAAAATGCTCTACATGAAATTTTTCCTCCTATCCAACAACTTTGAAATGGTATATAAATATTCTTATTAAAAATGGTTAAAACAAAATGGTGTATGCTATTTGGAAAGAAAAGTTTAACCGTATCAGAAAAAATTACATATTTTCAATAGGTTACTAACGTGACAGAATTTCGTAACGAAAACAACGAGAAGTTCAAGTACTACAAGGAATTTGTTTCTGGTACGAATAAAAGTGTAGAAAAAATAAAAGCTTAAAAGGTTTGCTGAAATAAGTTCACGTGTTCTGCCCAGGGAAGTTCAAAAATTCTTGCAAGAGATGTTCACCTTGTATTTCCATGTTCAGAAACACAAAAAAGAATTATTTTTTTGGTGTTTAAAAAAGAATCTCTCAATCCACAAGGAAGTTCAATTATCATTTGGGAGCAATTCGATTTCAAAAAGTAAAGAAAAAATCAAATTGTAAAAACAAAGAAAGTCAACATACTACATGGTGCGTGTTTGATATGAGAAAAATGAATCAAGAGGCATGATCCCAATTTTCGTTGCTATAAGTTTAGGTCATCGGTCGGAGAAAGGTAAAAAATTATCGTGAGAGAGGTATGTACAAAAAGAAATATCATTTGTGTAACACTAACAAATGGGTGAGTAATTAAAAACGAAAATATGTTATAGAAGTTCACCATGAAAGCAGCGCAAAGTTTGAATACTACACTGAATGAATTTCAGAAGGAAATCTTTTAAACCGTCGCGTGTATGAAAAATTTATCAACATGGGAAAGTTGCATGTTTACAGCAGCTTTCCATTGGTATATCACTTGCTCAATTCTAGTGAGTGGTTGGAGAGCTACGAGCAAAACACATCACGTGCAAAACAGAATGAAGTTCAAGCACACATGCCGAGAAGTTCAGGTTCTTCATGTTGTGCATTTTTGAAGAATTTGTTTCACGATAAAAGGCAAAACGTGTGATCTCACCATTTTCAAGATTGCTTGAAGATAGCTAGGAATTATAGAAAACCATCTACATGAAAAATTGCATTTTTTGTAGCTTTTCAATGGTATATTATTTGCCCCATTCCGATTAAATTTGTAGAAATTACGGTCAAAATATGTTTTAGCCATTCTTTAAATTGACTTAAAACCGTAACGATTTGGAAAAAACAATCTACATATAAAAGTTTCGCATTGTTCAAGCTTTCCAATGCCATATCATTTGCTGCATTCTGACAAAGTGTTGAGACAAGACGAACTCGGTACAACTTCCGCCGTTTTCTAAATTACTTTTAAGCCGTTCATAGTCGGAAGACAAAGTTCACGGTAAAACAATTAACATCAAAACCATGAATCTAAATGGCCAATAATTTAGTGTACTCTCCAATTTTGGGCTAAAAATGTTCATATATTTATAGTGCATCAAAAGAACTTACATCAATTTCTAGTTTTACCATAAATGCATATGGTGTATCTTAGTGCTAACTGTATGTACAAAAAGAATTGCAACACGCTATCTGCTACTTACATCCTCATATAAAAATGATATAATTGATGCAAATATATCTTTGTGTCGACTGGAACAAACACAAATTCCACTAACAAATATATAGGTTTGGAGTGAATAATGGACCTTATTTTGTCATAGGTTTAATATAACTGTAAGATAACCCTATATATTTCACACAAAGAAAATCAAAGAGAAAAACAATCACTTCAATTATTTAATAACAAAATCATTAAAAACACCATATGAATCCTATCTTATATATTTAAACATCGTTAGTCAATCAAAGGCCGTTTGCCATACATCATGGGAATTTGGACCATGTAATTAAGGAACATTTGCAGGTGATATACTCCAAGCATCTAATGTTTATGGCCATGGTCAAACAATTTTCCAAACTGATTGTCTAATCTACCTACATGACATTATTCACAATACACATTTACATTCCATTATCTCAGGCCAGAAGTTTCCCATTTAATACACAATACACCTACATAACATGATACACTTCTGGTTCTATAATCTCCCGATGCAACACACGGACATGTTTTTTAGTAGAAGAAAAAATGTATATCAATCTCGGAGGCAATCCCCTTAGATCAGTTGTAAGTGGTCTTTCTTGTCAAGTTGAGAGATCTTTAAATTTCCTTTTGACTATTTCCCTTTCCCTTTAATCCAATTTTGGTCATGTAGAGAGGTGCTGCTTTTGCTCATTCCATGTATATGCATGCAACCGCCATATCCCTGGTTTGGGCGAGAGCATCTAAATATATGGAAGAATATTTAAACTGTATACATATCATATGTGTTAAATAATAAAGACAAGGCAGAATGGTTATGCAGATAACGACAGATATAACATATATTCAAAAGGACACATTCAAATATTTAAACATGCGTTTAAATAACAAAGCAAACTGGATAGCAAGACGTTCATATTATTAAAAAGTGCATTTTTCATTTTTAAAGACCAATACATATATACATGCAAATCAATTTTTTGCATTTTTTCTCTGTTATGAACAAAGATAGGCGGCAAGAGTTTTTATTTACATGTATAATGCTAACTTATTTGTTAACAAAAAATGATGAATGTATAGCATGAACACAAACCTAAAAGTATATATATATTTCAAAACACTACTCAAAAAAATATTAGGACATACTATCAGATACTATGATTAGTATTAGATAATGTATGTACCATTTTTTACAACACGGAGGAAGTATTTGATTAGGGTCAGATAATTCATGTATCAAATGTACAAAACAAACAAGGGTGTTCTCTTCTGCAAAGAGCCTGCATGTGTGTGCTTGTGGTGTCTTCGATTGGATTTGCATGTGGCTTACACTCCTACAGTAGACTACAATGCTAATGCAGGTGGAATACATCCTAACTCTTGTCGCTTGATGTAATACAACTTCGCAATGATAACTTCTGGCGTTTGTCCTTCCCACCTCCACCTCCACCTGCCTGCACATCTCTGTTGCATCACGCCATCAGTCGCCTGCCTCGTTCGGCCTTCACCTCAGCATATCTCCAGATCCACCTCCACCCCACCTGCATGCACATCTCTGCTACATCACGCCAATAGGCCACTGCCTCGTCTGACCTCCTCTGCTCTGGCTCCTTGCCGCAATCTCGACGGCGTCCATGTGTAGGGGCAAGAAGAGGCCAGCGCCGACGAACAAACACTGGAGCGTGTTGACGGAATCATGGCCACTTCTGCCCTCTGCTACTGCTGTGTGTCGCCTTTGCTTGCCACTGATGCTGATGCTTGCACTGCTCCTTGTCACGAACTCGATGGCATCCATGTGAGGGAGCAGGCGGAGCCCGGCCGTGGGATCACTAGAAGAGTATGTCTAGAGGGGGGTGAATAGATTACTAGCAGGAATTTAAAATCTACACAAGGTGCAAAGTTAAGTGTTCACAGATTTTCGCATATATAGCAAGTCTAGCACACCCTACACATGCAAGTCATCAAGTATAGTAGCGAAAAGTAAATACATTGAACATGGAAGTAAGCAGTAGAGATAGGAAGATCTAACGCATTAAGGACACAAAGATTTTTCCCGTGGTTCCGATAAGTGGTGCTATCGTATGTCCACGTTTATGGAGTCTTCAACCCACGAAGGGTAACGGTCATGAGAGTCCACGAAGGGCTCTACTCACGGAGGCTTCCACTAAGAAGCAACCTTGACTATACCATGATGACCTAAGTCCATGGAGGACTAGCCTAACTCGGGTAGATCTTCACTAAGTCTGCTAGTCTAGATACGGAAAGAAGATTGTAGCCAAGGGATTCAACAAGCATCACATTTGAATAGAGCTATCATGAGATGTGGCCACCTTACCAAGGCAAAGTACTTTACCCTTAGAGTTGTCCCCAAAGGTCATGTACCTTCGAGGAGCTTGATTAGGCATGATCTCTTGGAACATGTCTTTATCACCAGTCATGTGATCCATGCATCCACTGTCGAGAATCCACTCCTTTCCACCGGACATGTAATCCTTGAAGTTTTCCATTGGACTTAGATTCTTCATGATCTTTTCGTGCTCGATGTCGAACAACTCATCCTCATCATAGTAGCCATGTTCTTCATTTTCATCATTTTTCGAATCTCCTCATCATAGAAAACCAAGAGGCTCGTTAGAATCATAACCATGACAATGTTCAAGTTTATGAATGTGAATGGCTTCACTAATAATGTTGTTGATAGTTGTGACATCTCCTTTTGCACGCATAAGATCACGAAGCTCAAACAGGCATTTATCAAAGTTTGGATCACTGGGCTTCATTTTGTGAAAGGCAACAATTTTATGAAGAATTTCATCAAGATTACTTAATGAAAGATTTGGATATCGTTTCTCCAAATCAGTCCACAAAGTATAAGCACATGCAAAGTTCTTCAACTGAGAAAGCACGAATCTTGGTAAGCATCTAACAATAAGATTGACAGTTCTAAGGTTACCAAGCATGTTAATTTCCTCTTCGTGTGTGGGATGCAATTCATCAATGGGGAGAACATAGGGATTTTCAATATGTTTTCTTAAATGGAATTTTTCAATCATAGCATTCTTCCATCGACTATAGTACTCTCCATCAAGAATGGGCACTCTACAATACAAACTCTCCACACTAGACACATCCATCTTCCTCCATGTTAATGAAACCGAAGCAATGGAGACCAATGCTCTGATACCAATTGCGGGATCACTAGAAGAGTATGTCTAGAGGGGGGTGAATAGACTAATAGCAGGAATTTAAAATCTACACAAGGTGCAAAGTTAAGTGTTGGCAGATTTTGGCATATATAGCAAGTCTAGCACACCCTACACATGCAAGTCATCAAGTATAGCAGCGAAAAGTAAAGACATTGCACATGGAAGTAAGGAGTAGAGATAGGAAGATCAAAAGCATGAAGGACACAAAGATTTTTCCCGTGGTTCCAATAGGTGGTGCTATCATATGTCCACATTTATGGAGTCTTCAACCCACCGAGGGTAACGGTCACGAGAGTCCACAGAGGGATCTACCCACGGAGGGTTCCACGAAGAAGCAACATTGACTATACCATGATGGCCTACGTCCACAGAGGACTATCCTAACTTGGGGTAAATCTTTACGAAGTAGGAAATCTCCTTGCCCTTACAAACTTCTTAGTTTACTCCACAACACGAACTAGGAGGCTCCCAAGCGACACCTAACCAATCTAGGAGGCACCACCCTCCAAAAGGCAATAGGCTCGATAATGTCGATGAACTCCTTGCTCTTGTGCTTCAAGATGATAGACTTGTCAACACTCAATCACAAATTTGGCTTTGGTGGAAGAGATTGATTGGGTGGAAAGCAACTTGGGGAGGATAGAGATCAAGATTCATATGGTTGGAATTGAATGGCATGATCTCAACACATGAGTAGGTGGCTCTCACTCAGAAAATCAGTTGGTATGAGTGGGGATCTATTTTGAGTGCTTCTCACGCGAGTGAGTAGTGGTGGAGGGGTATATATAGGCATCTCCAAAAATCGAACCGTTACACCTAATAAGTCAAACTTCGTGACACCGATGTGTTAATCTCACTAGTACCAAGTTGCCTTAAAGGTAGCAACTTTTGATTCTCGGTGAGACTAATATATAAAACTCGGTTGCACCGATAAGGTGACCAACGGTCAGATTGCTAGACTCGGTGACGCTTATTCAACAAACTCGATGGTACCGATTTTGTGAATTTGCGTAATAGAAAGTTGGCAACCCAAACTCAGTGGCACCGAAGCAGAATCGGTTGCATCAAAGGGATATTTCGCTTTGGACAGACTTTTGTGGAAGAGCTTGTTGGTGTATGTCGTGACTATCACTTGTGCACGTATGAGCATTTTGTTCACCAACAATACCTTACCCGCTTTTAATAGTATTGGCTTTCCTATGGGCTCAAGGTGATTTCTCAAAAAGTAAAATGTAGAGTCCTCTTGCTTGAAGCTTTGCCAATCTATTCATCCTCCTTCTTCTTCATGGGGATACTCTCTGCACTCCTTTATGCCAACCCATCTCTCTATGGACTTTATCTGAAATACAATAGATGAAAGTATTAGTCCAAGAGACAGTGTATGTTGTCATGAATTATCAAAACCACCAAGGGAGCACATTGGGCTTTCTGTCTCCCCCTTTTTGGTAATTTATGACAACATACAATAAAAGCTTCAAATGAAGATATGCATGTATATAATGAAGACTTTCAAGGGTACATGACTAATACAAGCTCCCCCTAGATGTGTGCAATCCATTTTAAGGATAGTTGCTTTTGAATGCATGAAAACACACATTGTAGGAAGGACATGAGAAGTCATGTATATCTTGGCTATATGCATCAAATGTATATGAATGAGGTGTATCCTTGATCAAGACTTCACTCTTGCAAACAATATGTGCAAGAAGCAAGAGATCATCTTGATCAAAGATATGATGCATATACTTACCTTGAGTTCTTGAGCATTCTAGTAGTAAAGATACACTTAAGAAAACAATGTTAGGAAACACAAGGTTATTCTACCAATCAAAAGAAATAGAGCCCAAAAGTACCAACATATGGAGAACATATAGAAGATAGTATTCCTTAGGATTGATATGTATCCAAGATCATATAGACCTTTCTCCCCTAGATAATAAATAGTAGGACATCCTCTCCCCTTGAATCTTATCATGTATATATTGGGATTGGATAGGGTGAGAAAACTTTAACAAGAAAAATCAAATGCAATGAACCCATCCTCCTTTGTGAATAGTTTTCTCCCCCTACTTTGGTGTTCTCCCCTTGTTTATATATAAGTATAAACTTTGGTATTCTCCTCTCCCCCTAAATTATATCTCCCCCTTTTCATAAGCATGTATCTCCCTCTTTATAGATTTGAAGCTTTGGTATTTCTCCCCCTTTGGCATTAATTGCCAAAAAGGTTAGATATAGGGTTAGATACAAGGATCATTGATTGAGAAGGGATCCTTGAGAACAAGAGTCATAGAATGTAGGATTCATAGAATATGAAAATCATATAAAAATGAGGGAATCATTGAAGATAATTTCTCTCCCTTTGGCTAAACCGAAAATTTGTACAACTTCTCCTCCTTTGAGTTAGGGATCCTTGAACATATTTCTCCCCCTTTTAAGTTTTCTTTTAAATAAAAGGGATCATCGAAGAAATGAAAAATATCACAGAAGGAAACTCAAAAATTTATAGATACAAACACAGATTGAAACATGATTGAACGTCGGTGGCTCTGAGACAAATTTTTTAGTGGTACCGATATAATGTTATGAAGCTCATCTGTTCAATCGATAGAACATTGTCCTTTGTATCGCATAAAACAAAAACTTTGAGACCCCAAATGAAGCAAACCTTGCCAATTTATTTTAACAAATGCAAAGCAGTGTCAAGAGATTTGTACAGAGAGATATCAACTAGAGAAGATTTGAATGGTTCCAAGAAAATTTGCAAAAGAGAATGAACCAACCAAGATTCTTAACTAGATGATGGGCGGTGACTAGGTCACCTATGTTAGAGTATATTAACTTAGGAGCCAAGCAAGAATACTTGATCATAGGTCATACTCATCGTTAAGCTCAAAATGGGGTTACCATTTTTTATTAAGCATTTTAATGTCTTCATATCACTTGAGTTGCTTTATCTCATTACTTGGAGTAAAGCCTTTTTTAAGGATATGAATACATACCTATGAGTGATGTCGTTGACGTAGCTTGTAGGTGAACTTGATGAGGATGCTCGAAGTTGATGAAGGTCATCTTGAGTTGGGAGCAATCCTTTTTGTTTTCGTTCCCTTTTCACCTACATAGGTTAGTCACGCAAGGAAGAATATGATATATCCAAATGACATGATACCAATTGTGAGTTGATACCAATTGAGAAATATATGTCAAGGATATGTTTTGTTGTCTTATTCCTTTCATCATCAAAGCAAGGTTGTGGATACTTGGTCATGACAAGATTGCTTAAGATATGAGTCAATGGCAATCTTGTGGAGTGTTGTTCTTCCAAGTACCTACAAAAGGGTTAGATGCAAGACAAGGGAGCATAGAATTCCAAGATATGATATTCAAGGTACTATTAGCATGGAATAGACAATAGAGCTCATCCCCTTGCAAGCATCTGAGTGAGCTTAGCTCAATTTTGAAGCATCAATGATGTTCAACTCACTCCTCAAATGACAAAACACTTTTTCATCAAGTGGCTTAGTAAAGATGTCGGCCAATTGCCTAGTAGTACGAACATGCTTAAGATTAATATCTCCTTTGGCAACATGATCAAGAATGAAATGATGTCGAACTTGAATATGCTTCGTTCGAGAATGTTGCACATCATTATGACCAATCTTAATAGCACTTTCATTGTCACAAAGTAATGGCACATTTCTCACATTGATTCCATAATCTTTAAGCGTTTGTGTCATCCATAATAATTGCGCACAACATGATCTAGCGGCAATGTATTCCGCTTCGGCAGTAGATAAAGATATCGAGGTTTGTTTCTTGGAGGACCAAGACACAAGAGATCTACCAAGAAATTGACATGTACCTGAGGTGGATTTTCTATCAACCTTGTCACCGGCATAGTCCAAGTCGGAGTAGCCAACAAGATTAATAGAAGATCCCTTGGGATACCAAATGCCAAAATTTGGTGTATGTATCAAGTATCTCACAATGCATTTTACAGACTTAAGATAACATTCTTTAGGTGCAGCTTCATATCTAGCACACATGCACACACTAAGCATAATATTGGGACGGGAGGCACATAGATAAAGCAATGAACCAATCATCTATCGATAAACCTTCTGATCAACTGGTTCACCCTCCTTGGTAAGATCATCGTGTCTGCTAGTGGGCATGGGAGTTTTCATACATTTGCACTCTTGCATGTTGAACTTCTTGAATAAGTCCTTGGTGTACTTTTCTTGAGAGATGAAAGTACCTTCTCTCGTTTGCTTGATTTTTAAACCAAGAAAGCATTCCAGCTCACACATCATGGACATCTCATACTTTTCTGACATCAGCCTTCCAAATTTCTCACTAAATTGTGGGTTAGTAGATCCAAAGATAATATCATCCACATAAATTTGGCACACAAATAATTCACCATTAACTCTCTTTGTGAATAAGGTTGCGTCAATTTTACCAATTTCAAATCCTTTTTCAATGAGAAACTTCGTTAGGCATTTGTACCAATCACGAGGAACTTGCTTAAGACCATATAAAGCTTTGCAAAATTTGTAAACATGGTCAGGTTTCTTAGGATTTATAAATCCGGGAGGTTGTTTAACATATAATTCCTCCTCTATTTCTCCATTTAAAAAGTCACTCTTAATATCCATTTGGTAAAGAGTGATGTCATGGTGATTTGCATAAGCAAGAAGAATTCGAATAGATTCTAGTCTAGCAACGGGGGCATAGGTCTGACCATAGTCCATACCTTTGACTTGCGTATATCCTTGAGCTACGAGGCAAGCCTTGTTGCAAACGACTTGACCATCTTCATCTCGCTTGTTCCAAAGTACCCATTTCGTGCCAATGATGTTTTGCTCGTCCTTGGGCTTCTCCACAAGTCTCCATACTTCGTTCCTTTCGAAGTTGTGAAGCTCTTCATGCATAGCGTTCACCCAATCCGTGTCTTCAAGAGCTTGTTCAACCTTCAAGGGTTCAATGCCAGAGATGAAAGAATAATGCTCACAAAATTTAGCTAGACGAGTTTTAGAGAGAGTGATCCTCCCTGTTTGTATATCACCAAATATTTGGTTTAGGGGATGGTTCTTGGTCACTTGTGCTTGAACTCGGGGTAGCTTTGGCTTGTTGGTTGGAGGAGATTATTCTACATCATCATCTATGTCATCTCCGTTGTTGTCGAAGTGGTCATCTCCTTGAGGTGGTGGTGAAGGAGGTTGTGGTGGATCACCATGACGTACTTCCTCCTCCACTTCATCTTGTCGTGTACCACTTGTGGATGCTTCCATGTCATTTTGTCGGTAGCCTTGATCTAAAGTAGGAGCTTCCACTTGGGTTGATAAAGTACTTTCCTTCACCTCCATGGGACAAATCTTGTCGATGGGCAAATCTTGGATAACTTCCGAAGGATTTTTATCACCTACATCATTTGGCAATTGCTCGACTTGCGAACCATTAGACTCATCAAACTTCACATCTACCGTCTCTTCAAATTTCCGAGTGAAGTTTTTGTAGACACGGTAGGTGTGAGAGTTCAATCCATAACCAAGTAGGAAACCTTCATGAGATCTGGGAGCAAATTTAACACGGCCATGCTTATCAAGAATGTAACACTTAGAGCAGAATACCCAAAAGTATCCAACTTCGGGTTTGTTACCGGTGAGAAGCTCGTATGCCGTTTTACCGAGAAGCTTGTGCACGTAGTGTCGGTTGTGGCATGACATGCTGTTTCCATGGCTTCTGCCGAAAAGTGTCTTGGCGTCTTATATTCGTCAAGCATTGTTCTTGCCATCTCAATGAGGCTCCAGTTCTTCCTCCCAACAACTCCATTTTGTTGAGGTGTGTACGTAGCTGAGAACTCATGTGAGATACCCTCTTCATCAAGAAAGGTATCCACATGGATGTTCTTGAACTCCAATCTGTTATCGCTTCGAACCTTCTTGATCTTTACTTCAAATTGATTATGCGCTTTGCGTGCAAAGTTCTTGAGGATATTTCGTACCTATGACTTATCATTAAGAAAGAATACCCACGTAAATATGGAAAAATCAGCAACTACAACTAGACTATAAGAGTTTCCACCGAGACTCTTGTAAGCATTGGGACCAAAAATATCCATATGAAGTAACTCGAGTGGTCTCCTAGTGGTCATGATGTTCTTGAACGGATGACTTCCACCTACTTGCTTTCTTGCTTGACAAGCGCTACAAAGCCTATCTTTGTCAAAGATAATATCTTTAACACCAAGAATGTCATAGCCCTTGATAAGCTTATCTAGATTGCGCATGCCTACATGTCCTAGCCTTCTATGCCATAGCCAACCTTTAGATGATTTTTGCAATGAGACAAGTACGAGGTTGGGCCTTATTAGTGAAATCGACAATGTATATATCACCTCTATGGATACCGTTAAAGACAATTTTATGATTATCAAATCAAAACACTTGGAATCTACTTTGGTAAATAGCACATTGAAATCGAAGTCTGCTAGTCTAGATACGGAAAGAAGATTGTAGCCCAGGGATTCAACAAGCATCACATTTGAATAGAGCTATCATGAGATATGGCCACCTTACCAAGGCCAAGTACCTTACCCTTAGAGTTGTCTCGAAAGGTCACGTACCCTCGAGGAGCTTGATTAGGCATGATCTCTTGGAACATGTCTTTGTCACCAGTCATGTGATCCATGCATCCACTGTCGAGAATCCACTCTTTTCCACCAAACATGTAATCCTTGAAGTTTGTCATTAGACTTAGATTCTTCATGATATTTTCATGCTCGATGTCGAACAACTCATCCTCATCATAGTAGCCATGTTCTTTATTTTCATCATTTTTTCGAATCTCCTCGTCATAGAAACCAAGAGACTCGTTAGAATCATAACCATGACAATGTTCAAGTTTATGAATGTGAATGGCTTCAATAATAATGTTGTTGATAGTCGTGACATCTCCTTTTGCATGCATAAGATCACGAAGCTGAAATAGGCATTTATCAAAGTTTGGATCACTAGGCTTCATTTTGTGAAAGGCAACAGTTTTATGAAGAATATAATCAAGATCACTTAATGAAAGATTTGGATATCTTTTCTCCAAATCAGTCCACAAAGTATAAGCACATGAAAAGTTCTTCAATCGAGAAAGGACGAATCTTGGTAAGCCTCTAACAATAAGATTGACAGTTCTAAGGTTACCAAGCATGTTAATTTCCTCTTCGTGTGTGGGATGCAATTCATCAATGGGGAGAACATAGGGATTTTCAATATGTTTTCTTAAATGGAAATTTTCAATCATAGCTTTCTTCCATCGACTATAGTACTCTCCATCAAGAATGGGCACTCTACAATACAAACTCTCCACACTAGACACATCCATCTTCCTCCACATTGATGAAACCGAAGCAATGGAGACCAATGCTTTGATACCAATTGCGGGATCACTAGAAGAGTATGTCTAGAGGGGGTGAATAGACTAATATTAGGAATTTAAAATCTTCACAAGGTGCAAAGTTAAGTGTTGGCAGATTTTGGCATATATAGCAAGTCTAGCACACCCTACACATGCAAGTCATCAAGTATAGCAGCGGAGAGTAAAGACATTGCACATGGAAGTAGGGAGTAGAGATAGGAAGATCAAAAGCATGAAGGACACAAAGATTTTTCCCATGGTTCCGATAGGTGGTGCTATCATACGTCCACATTTATGGAGTCTTTAACCCATCGAGGGTAACGGTCACGAGAGTCCACGGAAGGTTCCACGAAGAAGCAACCTTGACTATACCATGATGGCCTACGTCCACGGAGGACTAGCCTAACTCGGGGTAGATCTTCACGAAGTAGGCAATCTCCTTGCGCTTACAAACTTCTTGGTTTACTCCACAACACGAACTAGGAGGATCCCAAGCGACACCTAACCAATCTAGGAGGCACCACCCTCCAAAAGGTAATAGGCTCAATAATGTCGATGAACTCCTTGCTTTTGTGCTTCAAGATGATAAACTCGTCAACACTCAATCACTCTCTCATAGATTTGGCCTTGGTGGAAGAGACTGATTGGGTGGAAATAAACTTGGGGAGGCTAGAGATCAAGATTCATATGGTTGGAATGGAATGGCATGATCTCAACACATGAGTAGGTGGCTCTCTCAGAAAATCAGTTGGTATGAGTGGGGATCTGTTCTGAGTGCTTCTCTCTCGAGTGAGTGGTGATGGAGGGGTATATATAGGAATTTCCAAAAATCCAACCGTTACACCTAATAAGTCAGACTCGGTGACATCGATGTGTTAATATCGATGGTACCAAGTTGCCTCAAAGGTAACAACTTTTGAATCTCGGTGAGACCGATATATAAAACTCGGTTGCACCGATAAGGTGACCAACGGTCAGATTGCCAGACTTGGTGACGCTGATTCAACAAACTCGATGGTACTGATTTTGTGAATTTGCGTAAAGGAAAGTTGGCAACCCAAACTCGGTGGCACCGAAGCAGAATCGGTTGCACCGAAGGGATATTTGGCTTTGGACATACTTTTGGGGGAGATCTTGTGGGTGTATGGGGTGACTATCACTTGTGCACGTATGAGCATTTTGTTCACCAACAGTACCTTACCCCCTTTTAATACTATTGGCTTTCCTATGGACTCAAGGTGATTTCTCACAAAGTAAAATGTAGAGTCCTCTTGCTTGAAGCTTTGCCAATCTATTCCTTCTCCTTCTTCTTCATGGGGATACTCTCCATACTCCTTTTTGCCAACCCATCTCTCTATGGACTTTATGTGAAATACACTAGATGAAAGTATTAGTCCAAGAGACAATGTATGTTGTCATGAATTATCAAAACCACCAAGGGAGAACATTGTGCTTTCACCGGCACCGGCGAGCAAGAAGTGGAGCGCATCAAGGGAGCCATGGCCGCTTCCGCCCTATGCTTCTACTACCTGCTACCTCTATTCCTTGTCGTGGACTCGACTATGTCCATGTGTAGGGGCAGGCGAAGGCCGACGTCGGTGAGCGGGCAGTGGAGCGTTTCGACAAAACCATGGTGGACGCCATGGGCACCGAGCTGATCCACCCATCTCGAGCCGACGCGACGAAGAGGTAAGATAGCTCTAGAGCAATGCCAGGGCTGTCGGCAGGCAAGGGCCTCACCATGGTTGTTGTCCGACGAGCACCGGGGTGCTCGGGTGCTGTGATGGAGACGCACTTATAGGAGGGTGGGGACGCTGAAGGCATAGGAGAGGTCGAGAGGGCCGGAGGCGCGGGGGGAGTCGGATGCCTAACAAATGCGCAGGAGAGGGTGAGAGGGCCGAAGGTGGAGAGGAGATATGGACGGACGACAAGAGCCCAACCAAAGTTGTCCCACCTTCCACCTTCTCTGCCACTAGATAAGATGAACAAAGGAGCATGGATGGAATTCTTACAAAATGCAGGGGTCAATTTGCAAAATGAAATAGTATTCCCAGATGCACTTAAATAGGGATCGCGGATTCAATTTTCAAAAAGCACAAAGACTATTTGCAAAAATGCCGCGACGAAGGACAACGAGAATCAATAGCCACTTTATTATTAGATAACTACGACATGCCCGTGCGTTGCAATGGGAAAACACAATGTCTAAGGTGTGAATACAAATATAGAAACAAAAGAACCCTCGGGAATTCTCGAATCGAATCTTGGCAAGCCTATCTTTCAATAGGGCATTGTCTTGAAATTTTATCGTGCTTTCCTACAGAATCAAACTAAGTATATTGAAAACTTCATAACTTGTCAGAGCATCTACACTCGAGAGTACGTAATCTGGTCCGTCAAATGTCCGCGGACGAGCCAGGGTTCGTCCATGGACTATTACTAGTCACCTCTCATTTTGCTCTATCCACAACTATCTCCCTCATATCCATGCAACTCATGAAACATAAAGCATAAATATTTGTAGATCAACAAACTACCAACAAATGGACATAATTCGGACATAGTTCACATCGTAGCAGTCAGCCAGACAACCAACAGAAAAAATGTTCATCACCGGACAAAAGTTCAACATAAAAAAACAAGATAAAACGGAGATAGAGAAAGATGGAGGAAATCACCATTTCCTCATCATCTGATTCCCCTTCCAGTTGCCAGTGCGGGTGTACACCTTCGTGTAGGCGTCTATGGCTG
This sequence comes from Hordeum marinum, assembly GCA_022496015.1. NCBI lineage: Eukaryota > Viridiplantae > Streptophyta > Magnoliopsida > Poales > Poaceae > Hordeum > Hordeum marinum. The sequence continues at coordinate 151,156,503 of CM039674.1, forward strand.
GAGATGCATCATCATCGGAGCTGGATCCTTTGGTAAGGTCTGAGTTGCCGTTGGAGGAGATGTGGTGATATGGGGCAAGCCCGTGTGTTTCGATCTTTCATGAATTGGAGGGGGATTCCACGAAGAACATGAAGAACACGAAGGGGAAATCACAAGAGGAAACACTCCAGAACAAGTCCAATCACACATCCACTAGACTCACCAGACACAAGATCCACAAGGTACATGAACAACAAAGGGAAATAAGCATACATGGTAGAGTTCATCCCAAATCCCATGGGGAGATGGGGCCTTGATATCCCGGAGGATCTTCACTCGTAAGGGGCCTTGACATCCACTAGGGGATCTTCTCCAATAGAGGCATCTACTCCATGGGAGAGGAAGTGGAAGGAGCTAGGCTCAACTATCTAAGAGGAGACCTAAGCTAACCCTAGAATGGAGGTGGGAGAGGAGTATTTATAGTGCAAGCCACGAAGGGGTAAGTGAGGGGCAAAATAGGTACACGGGCCGCAGCCCAAGTCTCTCCGCGCAGGCAGGGCCAGAAGTTCTGGGATGGCCGGAAGTTTCGGGCTCCGTAGGTTCCGGGCGAGGTCCGGGCAGGGTCCAGGCTATCCATAGAGTTGGCATGTCAGGGAGTTGCTCTGGTCGCCGGAGGCCGGAAGGTCAGGCTCGGTCGAAAGGTGCGGGGTCCGAAGGTTCCGGGAAGGCCGCAAGGTCCGGGACTTCCAGAGTGTCATCCTCGCTTCTTCTTCCGTCTCTTCCAAGCTTCCCTCGCAAATGGTGTAGTCGTACGTAGGTGCTGGCACTTCTCCTCATCATCCGTGAAGCTCTGACAGTGCTATGCATGCACACGAGAGGAGTGTCAAGTATTATACCATCCATGAAGGGGTCAAGTGAACACGTGTAAAGGAGATGATTCGCCTTTATGTATGTGAAGTAGACATCGCATGTATCACTTGCCAAAGTGACTCTTGCCATGGTGATGTCCGTAGGATGCTCCCTGTCATCCCCTCCCCCTTGGGAAAGAACCGTCCTCGGATTTAAACCCAAATCACCATGGGAAAGAGATGGCGTCGTTGTGTAGAAGTGGATGGTCACCAAATGCTCATCATCATCAAGCTCACAAAGGTCACTCTCCAATGTCTCACCGTCTTGTAATTCCTTCAAAAGGGGCTAGGACAACAAACACTTGGAAAAACAAATGGGGTTAGCGTTAGTGCAAAACCAAGCATTCAAGTGGTGAATCACCGAACAAGTGTTGTCGTCATGTATAACATATGGTGTGACAATGGATTGTGACATGGCATGTAAGCATACAAATTGAGCACAATCTAAGGCATCATGGGGACAAGCATAAAATGTGAGGTAAAGATGCAATTATGTGTGGCAATAGAAAGAGCATATACCTCAAGGTCATAGCACGCATGCACAATGCAATCGACAAAAGGTCTATGGGAGGCATAGGAATCATTCACAACACCAAATAAAATGAAGTGTCTAGACACATGGGGCAAGTGCAAGACAATCCTAGCATAATGTGCACATGGTGTAGTGAAGATAGTCTGGCCCTCAACACAAGAGAAAGAGCAAGTGTTCAACATGTGTGAGGCAATCAAGTCAAGCATGTAGCAAGCAATGTGGCATGGAAAATGTGAAGAATGAACATTGTTGCAACCAATCATATGATAAGAGCAAACAATGAACAAGGTGGATGCAACACACAAGGTATATATGTCTAGAGGCATGGCAATGTGCCAATCGTGAAGAAAAGCGATATCGCTAGCATGTGTGCAAGTAAGTGGTCCAAGATGACTAATATGTATCATGATACAAGAAACACAAGTAGGATGAGCCACAATATCCATCCTCAAGAAGGATGTCACCTCAAAAGTGTGACCTTGTGCGTCTGTCACAATTCCAATGCGCAAGCAAGTGCGATGTAGGAATGTGTCGGTGTAGCATGGCTCACTCGCAAGAGCTCGAATCGTCAACTCACGTGAAGTGGAAGTTGACATGTAGTCAAAGTATCCTACACATACACACAACAAAGGAAACAACGTATGTGCATGGTAGACAAACACATCATCCATCATGATGGTTCTATTCTCTTGCACACGACCATTACTATCACAAGTGCACGAATAATATGATGCAAGAATGGCAATATTCATGGCACTAGGCATATTGTGCACAGAAGGAGGAAAAGCATGCTTTACATGAAAGATGTCAAAATCTCCAATGATATGTGAGAAAGCTATGGGAGCAATCTCATTAGCAATATTAATAGCATTGTTGCATGCAATACATGGCAAATCATCTAGCATGAGCGAGGCAACACATGGAGACATATGACAACAAGCAATATCAATCATGTGCGAAGCATGGCAATGGTTGTCATCAACCGCATAAAAGGAGCACCTCGGTATTGCAACATAAGCAAGCATAGTGACCATGTCGTGCAAGCTCGTAGTGCGAAGATGCAACATACTAGAGGAAATAATGGCAATCATGTCATATGGGCAAATAGCAGGCATAGACAATGCACATGACATATTGCAAGCACGAGAACAAAACATGATCAATGTATCATCATAATCATGGGTCACAAAGAAAACATGGCAATAGAAAATATTATCTCCACCAAGCACGCAAATACATATACAAATATGAGAAGCATGGGTCATGTGTAATGTAAAGCATGGGTCACAAATGCATGGCAAAGGCATAGAAATGAGCATATCATGCAAAGTGAACATGGAAATATGGGCAAAGGATATATAATTCACAATAAGGGCCATGTTGAAGAGATGCGTGTAGTCCTTGCGCGAGGGGAATGGTTGGAGACACATTCTGATGAATCCCAAAGCGTCATTGCTCTCAAGAACTCTCTTCGTCAACTCATGGGATTGTGAGGTTGACGAGTGTTCATGCGTGCCTACACACAACAAAGGCAAAGGGAAAATTGTGTGCACGTGGTATATGTACACATCCTCCGTTAGAATGTTCATGTGCTTGTGTTCGTTAGCACAAAATGTCCAATGCTTGAATAAATGAGATGCATGATATAGGAACATGTCATCCATCATGAAAGGTTTGTTATGATGTATAGCATAATGGAGACTAGAAATATGTAGTGGATCACATGAACTAAGAGCATTGTTGTTCTTGGCATCTGGATGGTGCACACAAGGAGTGTCGTCCTCGCTTCTTCTTCCGTCTCTTCCAAGCTTCCCTCGCGGATGGTGTAGTCGTACATAGGTGCTAGCACTCCTCCTCATCATTCGTGAAGCTCCGACAGTATCTATGCATGCACACGAGAGGAGTGTCAAGTAGTATACCATCCACGAAGGGGTCAAGTGAACACGTGTAAAGGAGATGATTCATCCTTATGTATGTGAAGTAGACATCGCACGTGTCACTTGCCAAACTGACTCTTGCCATGGTGATGTCCGTAGGATGCTCCGCATCATGTGGTCAGTCATCCTCTGGACCGTGCATTCTTGCTCCTTGTCCAGCGGGGCATACTTTGCCTTTATTTCCACCTTCACCATCTCGCGCTTCGACTGCTTGATGGTGAGTGAGAGCGGTTTGGCATTTTATGGCGGAGCCACCATGCGTCCGTCTCTGTACTCGTGAGGGAGCGTCAGGGAACCGTCGCGAGGAGTGTATCCTTCAAAACCACCCAATGAGTGATTGGTGCCACCCTACCACCGACCTCTCCCTCTGATGCTGTTGCTCGCAGCGTATGACCCTCACCAAGGATTTGAGTGTCCTAGTATGCGTCGGTCCTGGCATGTGTACCCCACGGTGGTCGGGGATGCCCTCCGTAGCTAGTAGAGCAGGCGGAGAGGGGAGGGGGAGGGGGAATCCCAGATGTCCTCAAACCGTTTGGGGGAGCTTGGTTGGTTCACATTCTTTTGACCGGTCACTTACCAGGTTGTTCGTTGCATAAATTTAGGGATCCCGACTTTAGATGCTCTAATGTGATCGAGACATAAGAACCCTTCGGGCATTCTCAAGCCAAATCTTCATGGGCCTATATTTCAACGTGGTGTTGTCTATGGATGCACCTCTCATTTTTATTGCTAAATTTTTAACAGATGATGTAAGCATTATTTGAGTTCAATAAAGCTAGCCATTAAGGCCATTCCCTAAAAAACATGCTGTTGTCTGCACCACCAAATTTCCTCATGCTTCGCTACGAATCAAAATAACTATAGTGAAAACAACATAATTTGTACAGATAGACTTTTTCAATTTATTTGAAACTAAAATACTATGCTACATGAAGAAACAACCAAATGTGAGCACAAAATATCATTGACCCAGAAAAGGAACCTGATGCTAATGATGTTTCTAGTATAGATCAAACCATCTAATCAAGTACACAGTGTGTTATCTATCTGGATGCAGGTGAGACAAATTTTCAAGTTCATAGCTTTCACATTGCAATTCATGTATACAAAGCTGTGTTATGCATTTTGGCTGGACTGAAAGACGGATCACAATTCTGCTATATATGTTGCAATTTTCGAGTTGTGGAACCATGCATGTATCTTCTTCCAAACAAAATTAGTACTCAAGGTCTGAATTCAATTTCAGAGAACAAATCACATGCTGAAGTGCATCTTTACACTAAAAATTTACATGTTCTAGTTGTGGAATTCAGAAGGTTGCACACAAACAAACACACACCAACACCCCTTTTACTGAATCAATCAACGCAAGCTGACCATGCTACATAGAAAATAAGATCAATTACATGGGGATTGCCCTGGTGACACACAAATACACGACCTTGGTGAGGAGGCCCATAATGCGGAGGCCCTTTCCATGCAGGAATATGTACACCACCACCCAAGAGTCACTTGGTACTTCTCCAATGTATCTATAATTTTTGATTGATCCATGCTATTATATTATAATTCTAGGATACTTTTTGAGTAATAATTTATCAATTTATATTATTTTTAGCACTAACCTATTGACCTAGTGCCTAGTGTCAGTTGTTGTTTGATATGTCCATTTTGCATCATGATTTCCTACTGTTATTTACAATGTTTTTACGCATAATAATGATTTATGGAGTAATTCTAATGCCTTTTCTCTCATAATTTGCAAGGTTTGCACAAAGAGGGAGAATAGCGGTAGCTGGAATTCTGGACCTGAAAAAGCATACCGGAGATACCTATTCAGCACATATTCAAATAAGCTCAAACTTCACGGAGATTTTTTGATGGAATATATAATAAATATTCGAGAAAATTACTACCATAGGGGCCATCCTGGTGAGCACAAGACACCAGGGCATGCCAGGCCCCCCAGGCGTGCCCTGGTGGGTTGTGCTCAGCACGGCCCACCTCCAGAGCCCATTTTCTGGTATATAAGGTGTTTTGACCTAGTACAAATCAGGAGGGGATTTTCGGGACGGAATGCCTCCGTCTTAAGGTGGAACTTGGGTAGGAGCACTTTTGCCCTCCAGCGGTGCAATTCCGTCGGGGGAACTTTGCCCCCGGAGGGGGAAATCGAAGCCATCATCATCACCAACAATCCTCTCATCTTTCGGAGGCTATTCTTCATCAACATCTACAACAGCACCATCTCCTCTCAAACCTATTTCATGTCTTGTGTTCAATCTTTGTATCGAAACCTCAGATTGGTACCTATGGGTGACTAGTAGTGTTGATTACCTTGTGTAGTTGATTACTATATGGTTTATTTGGTGGAAGATTATATGTTAAGATCCATTATGGTATTCAATACCCCTCTGATCTTGAGCATGCATATTATTTTTGAGTATTTACCTTTGTTCTTGAGGTCACCGGAGAAGTCATGTTGCAAGTAATAATGTGAACTTCATATGTGTTTGATATTTTGATGGTATGTATGTTGTGATTCCCTTAGTGGTGTCATGTGAACGTCGACTACATGACACTTCACCATCCTTGGACCTAAGGGAATGCATTGTCGAGTAGTTATTAGATGATGGGTTGCTAGAGTGACAAAAGCTTAAACCCTAGTTTATGCACTACTTCGTAAGGGGCTGATTTGGATCCACATGTTTAATGCTATGGTTAGATTTTATCTTAATACTTTTCTCATAGTTGTGGATGCTTGCAAGGGGGTTAATCATAAGTGGGAGTTTGTTCAAGTAGAACAGCACCCAAGCACTGGTCCACCCACATATCAAATTATCAAAGTAGCGAACACGAATCAAACCAACATGATGAAAGTGACTAGATGAAATTCCCGTCTAGCCTCAAGAACACTTTGCTTATTATAAGAGATCATTTTGGCGTGTCCTTCTCTACAAAAGTATTGGGCTACCTTGCTGCACTTTACTTACCGTTACTTGCTCGTTACCAATTATCTTGCTATCGAACTACTTATTACCTACAATTTCAGTGCTTGAAGAAACTACCTTGCTAAAAACCGCTTGCCATTTCCTTATGCTCCTCGTTGGGTGATAACCCACAAGTGTAGGGGATCGTTTGTAGCCTTTTTCGATAAATAAGAGTGTCGAACCCAACGAGGACCTAAAGATAGAACAAATATTCCCTCAAGTTCTATTGACCACCGATACAACTCTACGCACGCTAATGCTTGCTTTTCCTAGAACAAGTATGAAACTACTTTGTGAGAATAAAACTAGAAGTACTTTGCAAGATAATAAAGAACGTGGAAATAAATGTTAGGTGATGTTTTAATAAAAGAACAATAAAATTAAATAGCTTAGTATAAAGCTCTTTGTGTAACGCAAGAGAAAGATTGTCCCTAGGTAATTGAATATAATATGATAGATACTTGTTATATGAAATGAGGGAGAGGTATATGCTAGCACACTTTCCGTACTTGGATCATATGCACTTATGATTGGAACTCTAGCAAGCATCCTCAACTATCAAAGTTAATAAAGGTAGAACCCAACCATAGCATTAAGTATCAAGTCCCCTTTACTCCCATACACAACAAGCCACCTACTCGGGTTTGTGCTTCTGTCACTCAGGCAACCCACCATAGGAAAATCATGAACATATTGCAACACCCTAAAGCGGGGACCCCTCACGTTTGCATGACACGGAAGGCACAATATGACAAAACCATATCAACATACAACTCACATCAATAACATCATACCACAATTAACCCATAGGACAAAATGGGATCTGCTCAAACATCATAGGATAGCCAAATATCATTGCGGAAGAATATATGGAGTTGAGCACCATGTTTAAGTATATATTATAGTGGGGAAGAGAGGTGTTACACTGCTACATGGAGGAGGAGAGAGTTGGTATTGACGGCGGCGAAGTTGTTGGTGTAGATCATCGTCACAATGATTGCCCCGACGGCATTCTAGCGCCATCGGGAGAGAGGGGGAGAGAGAGCCCCCTCCTTCTGCTTCTTCCTTGGCCTCCCCCTAGATGGAGGAGAGTTCCCAATCTGGTACATGGCCTCCCTCTCGGTTCTCTTTTGTTTCGCGTTCCTATTTTCTGGCCAAAAACGGTTTCTTACATGCCAAGAGATCTGTAACTCCGATTCACTGAGATTTTAACACGATTTTTTCCAGATGCAAGGTTCCTGGTGCTCGAATAAGAGCTCCAACTGACTTACGAGGTGAGCACAATAAACCACCATGCGTGTGGGCCCTCTGGCACGCCGTCGTATCTCGTGGTGGTTGTGGGCCTCAGTTTGCATTGATTCCAACTCCCAAAATTCACAAATATTCCAAAATAATTCTCCATAAATTTTGATCGCGTTTGGACTTCCTTTGATATATAATTTCTACAAAACAAAAAACACAAAAAAATAGGAACTAGCATTGGCTCCGTTGTCAGGGAGTGAAGCTCTCTTGGTAAGTGGACATCGTTCAGGAAAAACTTATACTACGTGCTGAAATTTATTGTCACTTGTTACTATGGAGAACAATCCTTTGAGGGGTTTGTTTGGGGTATCTTCACCTCGACCGAAACCACAATTAGTTTCCCCTCAACCTACTGCACCTACTGGAAATATTGGTTATGAAATTCCTTCGGGTATGATAGAAAAACTACTAGCTAATCCTTATGCAGGAGATGGAACTGAACATACCAATATGCACCTAATACATGTGGATGAAATGTGTAAATTGTTTAAGCTTAGAGGTTTATCCGGAGATGAACTTAAGAAGAAGGTTTTCCCTTTATCGTTGAAGTGAAAAGAATTGACATGGTATAGGCTATGTGATGATATTGGATCATGGAATTGGAATCAATTGAAATTGGAATTCCACCAAAAGTTTTACCATATGCATCTAGTTCATCGTGATCAGAATTATATCTTTTTTTTGGCCCCGTGAAGGGGAAAGCATCCCTCTAGCTTTGGGGAGGCTTAAGTCAATGTTATATTCATGCCCCAATCATGATCTCTTGAGAGAAATTATTATTCAAAAAAATTATGCTCGGCTTTCTCATAATGATCGATCCATGCTCGATACTTCTTGTACTGGTTCTTTTATGAAGAGGACTACTGGATTGAAGTGGGATCTCTTGGAAACAATTGAACGCAACTCTAAAGATTGGGAACTCGGCAAAGGTAATGAGTCAGGTATTAAGCTTGAGTTTGATTGTGTTAAATGTTTTATGAATACCGATGTTTTTCACAAGTTTAGCACTAAATATGGACTTGACTCTCAGATAGTAGCCTCTATGTGTGAATCATTTGCTACTCATGTTGATCTCCCTAAGGAGAAGTGGTTTAAATATCACCCCCTATTAAAAAAGAAATCAAAGAACCGGTCATAGCTAAAGAAGAAACTATCATTTACAATGTTGATCTAGTTGTGCCTACTACTTATATTGAGAAACCATATTTCCCTGTTAGGATAAAGGAACATGCTAAGGTATCAACTGTGTTTCGCAAGAGTAATATTAAAGCACCTAAGCCCTCTGAACAAATTAAAGTAGAACCTAGTGTTGCTATGGTTAAAGATCACTTGGTAGAAAACATTGATGGGCATGTTATTTACTTCTATGATGAAGCTTCTAGAATTGCTAAACCCGATGAAAAAGATAAACATAGACCCGTAGTTGGCATGCCTGTTGTCTCAGTTAAAATAGGAGATCATTGTTATCATGGATAATGTGATTTGGGTGCTAGTGTAAGTGCCATTCCTTTTACTTTATATAAAAAAAATATGAATGACATAGCACCTGCTGAAATAGAAGACATTGATGTTACTAACAAACTTGCTAACAGAGACACCATCACACCACTTGGGATTGTTAGAGTTGTTGAAGTCTTGTGTGGGAAAATAAAATATCCTACAAATTTTCTAGTTCTTGATTCCCCACAAGATTAATTTTGTCCCATTATCTTTGGTAGACCTTTCTTGAACACTATTAATGCTAAGATAGATTGTGAAAAAGAAACCGTCAGTGTTGAGTTTGGTGATGTGTCTCATGAGTTTAACTTTTCATAGTTTAGTAGACAACCTCGTGATAAAGAATTACCTAGTAAGGATGAAATAATTGGTCTTGCTCCAATTGTCATTCCTCCTATTGATCCACTAGAACAATATTTGCTAGAACATGAAAATGATATGCACTTGCGTGAAAGAAATGAAATAGATAAAAAATTCTTTGAACAACAACCTCTACTAAAACACATTTTGCCTATTGAAACTCTAGGGGGTCCTCCTCCACCTAAGGATGATCCTATGTTTGAATTAAAACAATTGCTTTACACTTTGAAGTATCCTTATATTGATGAGAAAAAGATATATCCTATTATTATTAGTGCCAACCTTTCAGATGAAGAAGAAAGATTATTAAAAATTCTGAGGAAGCACTAGGATTCTATTGGATATACTCTTGATGATCTTAAGGGCATTAGTCCCACTCTCTGTCAGCACAAGAAAAATATGGAACCTGATGCTAAACCCGTTGTTGATCACCAACGACGATTGAATCCTAAGATGAAAGAAGTGGTAAAAAGTGAAATATTAAAGCTTCTGGAAGCAGGTATAATCTATCCCATAGCTAGTAGTAGATGGGTAAGTCCTGTTCATTGTGTCCCTAAGAAGGGAGGTATTACTGTTGTTCCTAATGATAAAAATGAACTTATCCCATAGAGAATTTTTGCTACCTATAGAATGGTAATTGATTTGAGAAAATTGAATAAGGCTACTAGAAAAGATCATTAATCTCTGCCTTTCATTGATCAAATGCTATAGAGATTATCTAAGCACACACACTTTTGTTTCCTGGATGGATATTTTGGTTTCTCCCAAATACATATATCACAATTTGATCAAGAGAAAACCACCTTTACTTGTCCTTTTGGAACCTATGCTTATAGATGTATGCCTTTTATTTTATGCAATGCACCTGCTACATTTAAAAGATGTATGACTGCTATATTTTCTGATTTTTGTGAAATGATTGTGGACATTTTCATGGATGATTTTTCCATTTAAGGAACTTCTTTTGATGATTGCTTAAGCAACCTTCATCGAGTTTTGCAGACATGTGAACAAACCAGTCTAATCTTGAATTGGGAGAAGTGCCACTTCTTGGGGCATAAAATTTCTGAGCGAGGTATTGAGGTGGATCAAGCTAAAGTGGATGCAATTGAGAAAATGCCATGTCCTAATGATATTAAAGGTATTTGGAGTTTCCTTGGTCACACTGGTTTCTATAGGAGGTTTATTAAAGACTTCTCCAAAATTTCTAGGCCTCTTACTAATCTTTTACAAAAGGATATTCCCTTTGTTTTTTATGATGATTGTTTAGAAGCCTTTGAAACACTTAAGAAAGGCTTAACCACTGCACCCATTGTTAAACCACTTGATTGGAACTTGCCTTTTCAAATTATGTGTGATGCTAGTGATTATGTTGTTCGTGTTGTTCTAAGAGAAAGAGTTGATAAGAAATTAAATGGTATCCATTATGCTAGCAAAAGTCTAGATAGTGCCCAAAGAAATTTTGCTACTACTGAAAAAGAATTTTTAGCAGTTGTGTTTGCTTGTGATAAATTTAGATCTACATTGTTGATTCCAAAGTTATTGTTCACACCGATCATGCTGCTATAAAATATCTTATGGAAAAGAAAGATGCTAAACCTAGACTCATTAGGTGGGTTCTCTTGATTCAAGAATTTGATTCACATATCACTGATAGGAAAGGAGCTAAGAACCCCGTAGCTAATAACTTGTCTAGGTTAGAAAATATTCTTGATGACCCACTACCTATTGATGATAGTTTCCTGATGAATAGTTAGCTGCAATAAATGTTTGTGAAATCACTCCATGGTATGTTGATTATGCTAATTACATTGTTTCTCAATATATACCACCTAGTTTCACATACCAACAAAATAAAAAATTCTTCTATGATTTAAGACACTACTTTTGGTATGACCCACATCTTTATAAAGGAGTAGATGGCACTATTAGATGTTGTGTACTTGAGTATGAACAGGAACAAATACTATGGAAATGTCATTCCGAAGCTTATGGAGGACATCATGTGGGAGATAGAATTGCTCATAAGGTATTCCAATCTGGTTTTTACTGGCCTAATCTCTTCAATGATGTTCGTAAGTTGGCCTTGTCTTGTGATGAATGCCAAAGAATTGGTAATATCGGTAAGCGTTAGGAAATGCCTATGAATTATTCACTTTCTATTGAACCTTTTGATGTTTGGGGTTTTGATTATATGGGACCTTTTCCTTCCTCTAATGGGTATACTCATATTTTGGTTGTTGTTGATTATGTCACTAAGTGGGTACAAGCTTTTCGAACCAATAGTGTTGATCATAACACTTCCATTAAAATGCTTAAAGAAGTTATCTTCCTGAGGTTTGGAGTCCCTAGATATTTAATGACTGATGGTGGTTCACACTTTATTCATGGTGCTTTACGTAAAATGCTTGCTAAATATTATGTTAACCATAGAATTGCATCACCCTATCATCCTCAATCATGGTAAATTTGAACTTAGCAATAGAGAAATAAAATTGATATTACAAAAAACTGTCAATAGGACCCGAAGGAAGTGGTCTAAGAAACTAGATGATGCACTATGGGCCTATAGACCAACTTATAAAAATCCTATATGTATGTCTCCATACAAAATGGTATATGGGAAAGCTTGTCATTTGCCTCTAGAGTTAGAACACCAAGCATTTTGGGCAATTAAAGAACTCAATTATGACTTCAAACTCGTCGGTTAAAATAGGTTATTATATATTAGCTCACTAGATGTATGTAGAACCCAAGCTTATGAAAATGCCAAACTATTCAAAGAAAAGGTTAAAAGAGGGCATGACAAAAGAATACCAAAGCAATAATTCAAAATTGGAGAATATGTTCTTTTATACAACTCTCGTTTCAAATTTTGTATAGGAAAACATCTTTCCAAATGGGAAGGACCATATGTTATCGAAGAGGTTTATCGCTCTTGAGCTATCAAGATTAATAATGCCGAAGGTACTAACCCAAAGGTTTTCAATGGACCAAGAATTAAACATTATATCTCAGGTACGCCTAGTAATGTTGAAAGCAATGTCATCCAAACCATGACATCAAAGGAACACATCAGACAAACCTTCCGAAACACTCCAGAATCTTGAAAAAGAAAAGGTACGTGATATGATAAGTAAACGGACTTCGAAAAATCCACAAAAATATTTTGTGTCACTTTTGGAATACTTGAAAATTTAGAAAAATAACAAATAAATAGGAAAGCAACAGAGGTGAGCATGATACACCAGGGCGCGCCTGCCTTCCTGGCACGCCCTGGTGGGTTGTGCCCACCTCGGGAACCTTCCCGGCTCCATTTTCCTTCCATATGCTTGCTTTCCAAGAATAAAAATTCTCTATATATATTCCTGATTGTTTTGACCACCGCATCGCGGAAATATTTTTTGTTCTTGTTTCGTGTTGTTTTCTTGACAAATCTGAAAATATGTTGTCTCAAGATTCGGAGGGGGAGAGCTATGTTGTTGACTATATTGCCTAAGGTCTATGGAGAGGTGGATCATTATGGATGTACCACGGATGAGGAGGAAGACGACAACATGAAGGAAACAAATGATGATAGATCTAAGGAAGAGGATAACCCACTACCTCAGCCTGGAGACATGCATGTGGAATTCAAGAAGGCAAGCCTCCCTAAAGGATACAAACCTGAGGTTGAATTTATTCCATCTCGTTTTCTACAGGAGAGCAAGGCAGCATTATGCAAAAAGATATTAAAGCTCGAGTTAGAGAACGACGATCTAAGGGAGGAAAATTTTATGCCCAAGTATAAGCTGAAGAAGAAGGCTTGTTCATCACCACCACCTTCATCACCTTCACCGCCAAAGGAGGCTTGAGTACATAGGTATGGGCACTCCCCTTGGCTTGAGCCAAGCTTGGGGGAGATTCCTCGATATCGTATCATCATCACTTTGGAGTCCACCATACCTATCTATGGATTGAATAAGATGCTTCTAGTAAGTTGTCATTGGTGCACTAAGGCAATAAAAATTGTTTCTAAAAGTGTTGGATCACTTAGTGTAAGAGAAAATTGAGTGTTCCATGAACTTGTGATGGCAAAGTAATAAAAGTGACGGACTGAATAATAAAGGTTGCTATCACAAGGGGCAATACAACGTGACGTTCTTTTGCACTAAGGGATTTGGCATACAAACTAAAAAATGCATGAGAACCTCTGATTTTCTCTACAAAGGGCCTATCTTTTACCATTATGTATTTACTTTTATGCAATAGTCAAAGTATTCTTCCCTATAAATTTTTATTTTTCTCTTTTTGCAAGCATCATGTGGTGAGGAAAGATCTAGGCACATATATCTAGTTGGATATGAGTGAGCATGAGGTATTACTGTTGACATCACCCTTGAGGTGAATATGTTGGGAGGCGAAACTATAAGCCCCCATATTTCTATGTGTCCGGTTGAAACTTTTTTCTCATGGGTATGCTATGAGTGTTAGCAATCATAGAAGACTAAATGATGGTTGAGTATGTGGACTTGCCAAAAGCCTCTAGCACGCGACCCTTCCTGAAAATATGATGAATTGTAGTTGCAAAGTTGACTTAGAACATAGTTTGTTGGTTTCCAACAAAGTTTATGCTTTATACTTCTATGGTGTGATGAGTTATTACTTGTTCATGAGAAGTTATATGATGTTGTTATGAAATAAAAGTTATATGAAAGAGTTTTATGATAAAGTTTGCATTTGTTATGATAATTGTTGGAAATATTCCCTAAAGGCAATAAAAAATTGGTTATTATCATATTTCCTTGTTCATGATAATCATTTATTATCCATGATATAATTGTATTGATTGGAAACTAAATACATGTGTGGGTATATAGACAACATTGTGTCTCTAGTATGCCTCTAGTAGACTAGCTCGTTGATCAAAGACGGTCAAGGTTTCCTGGCCATGGACATGAGATGTCATTTGATAATGGGATCACATCATTAGGAGAATGATGTAATGAACAAGACCCAAACTATAAACATAGCATATGATCGTGTCAATTTATTGTTATAGTTTTCTGCATGTCAAGTATCTGTTCCTATGACCATGAGATCATGCAACTCACTGACACCGAAGGATTACCTTGTGTGTATCAAACATCGCAACGTAACTGGGTGTAGAGGTGCTCTACAAGTATCTTCGAGGGTGTCTGTTGGGTTGGCATGGATCAAGACTGGGACTTGTTACTCCGTGTGACGGAGAGGTATCTCAGGGCCCACTCGGTAATACAACATCACTATAATCCTTGCAAGCAATGTGACTACAGAGTTATCCATGGGATCTTGTATTACGGAACGAGTAAAGAGACTTTCCGGTAATGAGATTGAACTAGGTATAGAGATACCGACGATCGAATCTCGGGCAAGTAACATACCGAAGAACAAAGGGAACAACATACAGGATTATCTATACCCTTGACACAGAGGTTCGACCGATAAAGATCTACGTAGAATATGTAGGAGCCTATATGGGCATGCAGGTCGCGCTATTGGTTATTGACCATAGAGGTGTCTCGGTCATGTCTACATAGTTCTCAAACCCGCGGGGTCTGCACACTTAAGGTTTGGTGACGTTTCGGTATAGATGAGTTATGTATGTTGGTGACCGAAGGTTGTTCGGATTCCTGGATGAGATCTTGGACATGACGAGGAGCTCCGGAATGGTCCGGAGGTAAAGGTTCTGTGAAAGTTTCGGTACTTACCGGTATGATGATGGGAATACCGGAAGTGTTCCGGGAGTCCACCATCTGGGTCCACCTGCCACGAAAGGCTCCATGGGCTGTGAGAGGGGGCACACCAGCCCCTGGTGGGCTTGCTGCCCCTCCCACAAGGCCCATGCGTCCAAAGTGGGTGAGGGGGAAACACTAAAGGGGGTGGGCCACCTTGGCTTGGGGGCCAAGCCATCCCTTGGCCGCCGCCCCTAGAGGTGGGAACCCTACGGCGCAGCCCCTTCCCCCTTCCCCCTATATATATGAGAGAGAGAGGAGGGAAGCACCACCACCAGTCACGGCACAGCCCTTCCTCCCTCCTAGACCTGTTTCTCCTCTAGATTGATTCCGTAGTGCTTTGTGAAGCCCTACCGGATCAGCTAAACCACCACCGCCACCACGATGTTGTGTTGACGCAGAACTCATCTACCTCTCCATCCCCTCTTGCTGGATCAAGAAGGTGGGGATCGTCATCGAGCTACACGTGTGCTGAACATGAAGGTGTCGTCCGTTCGGCGCTAGATCGGAAGCACCACGATGAGATCGTGGGATGTCTTGCGATTTGGATCGTGAAGACGTTTGACTACATCAACCGCGTTTCTTAATGCTTCCCTCTTAGTGATCGGTGTGTAGATCCACTCTCCCCCTCGTAGATGCTCATCACCATGGGTAGATCTTGAGTGTGCGTAGGAATTTTTTTATTTCCCTTGCAATGTTCCCCAACAATAATAAGCATGATGCTACTATGTTTGTATTTTGTTTTTATTGGCACATCTCTCTCAAACCATGTGGACATGTTTTTCAATATCGACTTTCGCTTGAGGACAAGCGAGGTATAAGCTTGGGGGAGTTGATACATCCATTTTGCATCATGATTTCCTACTGTTATTTACAATGTTTTTATGCATAATAATGCTTTATGGAGTAATTCTAATGCCTTTTCTCTCATAATTTGCAGGGTTTGCATAAAGAAGGAGAATACCGGCAGCTGGAATTCTGGACGTGAAAAAGCATCCCAGAGATACCTATTTTGCACATCTTCAAATGAGCTGAAACTTCACAGAGATTTTTTATGGAATATATAATAAATATTAGAGCAAATAACTACTAGAGGGGGGCACCCTGGTGAGCACAAGACACCGGGGCGCGCTAGGCCCCGCGGGCGCGCTCTGGTGGGTTGTGCTCAGCACGGCCCACCTCCGGATCCCATCTTCTGGTATATAAGGTGTTTTATACCTATAAAAAATGAAGAGAGGACTTTCGGGATGAAACTCCGCCGTCCCGAGGCGGAACTTGGGCAGGAGCACTTTTGCCCTCCGGCGGAGCGATTCCGCCAGGGGAACTTCCCTCCCAGAAGCGGAAATCGAAGCCATATTCATCACCAACAACCCTCTCATCTTTGGGAGGTAATTATTCATCAAAAATTTCCACATCACCATCTCCTCTCAAACCCTAGTTCATCTCTTGTGTTCAATCTTTGTACTCGAACCTCAGATTGGTACCTGTGGGTGACTAGTACTATTGATTACCTTGCGTAGTTGATTACTATATGGTTTATTTGGTGGAGAATTATATGTTCATGTCCATTATGCTTTCAATAACCCTCTGATCTTGATCAAGTATATTACTTGTGAGTAGTTACCTTTGTTCTTGAGGTCACAGGAGAAGTCATGTTGCAAGTAATCATGTGAATTTGATATGTGTTAGATATTTTGATGGTATGTATGTTGTGATTCCCTTAGTGGTGTCATGTGGATGTCGACTACATGACACTTGACCACCATTGGGACAAAGGAATGCATTGTGGATTGGTTATTAGATGATGGGTTGCTAGAGTGACAGAAGCTTGAACCCTAGTTTATGCGCTACTTCGTAAGGGGCTGATTTGGATCCACATGTCTAATGCTATGGTTAGATTTTATCTTAATAATTTTCTCGTAGTTGTGGATGCTTACGAGGGGGTTAATCATAAGTGGGAGGTTGTTCAAGTAAGAACAGCACCCAAGCACCAGTCCACTCACATATCAAATTATCGAAGTAGCGAACACAGATCAAACCAACATGATGAAACTGACTAGATGAAATTCCCGTGTACCCTCAAGAACACTTTGCTTATTATAAGAGATCTCTTTGGCCCGTCGTTTGCCACAAAAGTATTGGGCTACCTTTCTACACTTTACTTACCGGTACCGTTATTTGCTCGTTACCAGTTATCTTGATATCAAACTACCTATTACCTACAATTTCAGTGCTTGCAGAAACTACCTTGCTGAAAACCGCTTGTCATTTGCTTCTGCTCCTCATTGGGTTTGACACTCTTACTTATCGAAAAGACTATGATTGACCCCCTACACTTGTGGGTCATCATTGTTTTTTATGTGTTTTTTTACTTTTTAGGTTTACAGTACCAAATGAAGTCCAATTGCCCCGAAACTTTTTTATGATTTTTTCCGAACCGAAATAAGACCTGGAAGCTTCGGGTGAAGACCAGAGGCCGCATGAGGGAGACACAAGCCAACAGGGCGCGCCTAGGGGGTGGCCAAGCCCTGATGGCTTGTGCCTCCCTAGCGCCCTCCCGACTATGTTCTCTCGCCTAAAAATTCTCATATATTCTAAAAACCCTACAAGACACCATGAAATACTTTTTCCACCACCACTAGTCTTTGTTCCGCCATGATCCCATCTAGATCTCCATTCCGACACCCTGTTGGAGGGGGGGTCGATCATGAGGGCCTCGTCATCAACCTTGATGCCATCATGATAATGTGTGAGTTGTTCATCATAGACCTACGGGTCCTTAGTTAGTACCTAGATGGTTATCTCTCACTTTTGATCTTCAATACAATGATCATCACATCTTCGCTTTGATCCATCCGATGTAATTCTTTTGTGCGGTGCATTTGTTGCGATACGATGAATTGTGGGTTTATGTTCAGATTATTCATGAAAAGTATTTGAGTCTTCTCTGAAATTATTATGATTCTTAATTGCATGATCATTATAGCTTCGTAATTTTCTCTGATCTATTGATTTGCTTTGGCCAATTAGATTGATCTTTCTTCGGTGAGAGAGGTGTGTTGTAGTGGGTTCAATCTGACGAGATTCTAGTGACAGAAGGGGACAAGATGTGTCTTTGTGTTGTTGCCACTAAGGATAAAATGATGGGGTTATTCATATTGCTTGAGTTTACTTTGTCTACATCATGTCATCGTTCTCCATGCATTATTGTGCTCGTCATGAACTTAATACGTAGAGAGGCAAGCATAGAAGTGCTCTTGAAGTGGAGTAATAGTAATAGGTGCAAGCGAGAGTCATCCCATTTATTTTGGACGTGATGCCTATATACACATGATCGTTGTCGTGAATATCGCATAACTATGCGCTTTTCTATCAATTGCCCAACAGTAATTTCTTTACCCACTGTATGCTTATTTTCATGAGAGATGCTGCTAGGGAAAACTATGCCCACGGGGTCTATTCATTTATATATTTACAAACTTATCAATATCTTGTTGTTCGTATTTACTTTTTAATTTATAATTATCTACACACTTCACTTGCTTGCAAATAATGAGATCAAGGGGATTGAAAACCCTCTTGCCCATGTTGGGTGCAAGTTATTTGCTCTTTTGTGTGCATCCATTGAATATGGTTGTGGATTGATATTCCTATTGGTTCGATAAACCTTGTTTTCATAACTAAGGGAAATACTTACCCGTATTGTGCTACAATTACATGATCTTCTTCATGGAAAACACAACACAGATCACAAGTATCATGAAGGATTTCTGGCGCCGTTGCCTGGCAATATCATCACCAACTATCAAGTAACTTCACACAAACTATCATTCACTTGTTCTTATTTTTATTTGTTGTATATTTAGTTTGTCTCATAAAAATTGAAAATACAAAAATATTTACCATTGCTTGTTACTAGTTTTCTTGTTTTGCTTGCGTGAAAGTTGATATCATGTTTTATTTTGAAATTAGTGGAGCTTCCATATCTAGTACGGAAGCCCTTGATTATCCAACTACACCTTGTGATAAGAATGCTAAAATAAATTTTGATGAAGTTGTTAAGGAAAAACTTGATAACCTTGCGGATGATGATCCTTCTAAAGAAGAACTTATCATGCAAACTAAGAAATTCCGTATTGGTAGTGGTAATATCATTGGAAAAAGTGTGATCCAAGATTTTTTAACTTGTGCGGGATCTCTACCTGTCGGGGCTAGATACACACAATCACCTATGGGGCCATCGACCCCTTTGTGATTCGGCGGGAGGCATGGATGCAAGCACGAAGAGCAGAGATAGTGAGACAACACAACGATTTACCTAGGTACGAGCCGATGTGAAGCGTACAACCCTACTCGTACTTTGTGGGTGGATTGATCAAGAGAACACTAAGAGCATGCAACGTAAAGGGTTGCCTTCGAGGGAGCTACTACGCACGTACAAATCCTCAAAAGTTTGAATCCTCAACTAGGTTGCCTTGGGCCTCCTTTTATAGTGCAAGGGGCGACCATAGTGGCAAAACAGACAATGTCTGGTGATTAGATAGCAGCAGAGCTTATCATACCTAACTCTGGCATTAGAGACAAAATACCATCATTGCTAGTCTAGGTGGCGTGCAGGGGTGCATCCCCGACAAGCTTATACTACCGCTCTAGCTAACCGTTGCCTCCCACCTCGACACGTCTCAGGACAGGTGTCAAGGAGGGGTAATCTTCCTTCCAGCGTGTCGCCACATGCTTAGCGAGAGCCTTTTACCCACATGGGGGCTCGACACCGCATCGACAAGTGACTGTCCTTGCGATGAGGTGGAGCAGTGACAGGTTGGCACACACTTTCCGGGGGATGACTTGCCGGGGCTGCAAAAAGGTGCGTACGTCCTGGTTTCCGGCAAGTGTCATGGGAGTACTTAGTGTGCAGCAGTCCCGGGGTTGGGTTGCTGCGCAGAGCTCGTTTTAGTCCGTCTTGATCATTGCTAGGTTGTCTTGGTGTGTGGAGAATTCTTACTGTTGTTGCATGTGCTTAAGTCAGCGGCACTGGCTACCCCTGTCTCAGTGCACCGACAGGAGCCCCTGGGTCTGGCCCACACGTGCTTGCGAGGTGCCATTGCGCCAGGCCAAAATTTCATGCATAGGCAGACAATGTGAGGGAGTAACTACCAATTTAATGGTCAGCACTGAACCATTTTCTCAGGCCGTTTCGGCCACGCGCGCCGCATGCATAGAGTGGGTCTACCGGTGGGTACGTGTGACTTAAAGCTCGGGTCGTAGCAGAAACCGCAGCTCCATGGATTGGAGCAACGGGGCGGTTACCTGTTTCGCCCGTGATCGCGGGTAGTGGGATTGGTGGAGATGGACGGCGATCGTTGGAGCGGGGGAGAGCCAGCCCTCGCACCCTCCTATAAATTGGGAGGTCTCGAGAGGCGATGCTCATCCACCTTCTCCTCCCCCTTGAGTCTAAGACCAGAGAGCTTGTTTCTGCTTCTTTGTTGTAAGCGGCGCCCGTCCCCCTGATAGTCAGGGGGAGGGGCTTAGCAAGCGTGACAGCCACCGTATGGTACTCCCCTTGTCTCCATGCTTGTCCTCCTCCTCGGGCCGCCGGCCTAGGCTGGATGGTCGGTCGGTGAGTCTCGGGATGGGGGAGTGGGCGGTATGCCGACCGCGTCAGGGATAACCGTCGTGATGTCTTCACTATCGTGCTGCCCACTGCCCTAGTCCCGATGGGGTACCGCGTGGTTACCACCACACCAGAGCCCATCGTAAAGGTGCATCACTATGGTGGGTCGCGGTATCCGTACTTCTTCTTCGAGGTGATGGAGGCAGATCGTTCGCTTGGTCATCGATCAAGCGAGAGTCATTGTAGAAGCGGTTCTCCTCGAATCATGGTGAAGTTCTTCACCCATGGCATCGCGTAGGACGCGCCAGGATGGGAACATTTTGGTTGCATGTACCTCTTTATGGCAGGGGAAATACCCTGCCTTTGGCCACCGAGGTGACCATGCTCTCTAGGAGGCTCCTTAGGTGGTCCGACGCCCGCCTTCGCTGTCGCGTGGAAGACTTGGATGGCGAAGGCCGGGGCTGCTACGGAGGCGTCCCTCCAAGCAACGACGATGATGAAGATGATGGTGGGGTGGAAGCATCGACAGCACCATCATCAACAGCTGGGCTTCTGCAGCGCCTCTGCCTGCACCCGCCCTCCGCCTTCTTCCTCCTTGTCGGTTTCGTCTACCCCGCTTGGGTGCAGGGTCCATCGGCTTCTCCAGGGGATGCGTCCCTCTGGTCCTATCGGGGAAGCACTGAATCCCACCCAAGCACTCCTTTTTCCCTCTGTTTCTCTTCCGCCTAATCCCTAGGAGGAGAGGGACAAGAAAGGCATTCCGGGGCACTTATCTTTTTTTATGTCAAAAGATGAAGGCGCTTGCCAAGTTTTAATTTATCATAATATAATTTGTACACATATTGTATAAAAAATGAATGAGACAAGTGATATTTTCTTCCAGCAAGTACTATCCCTATATTTCCTTGTTTATGCTTCCTTGGGATGTGTTGTCCTTGTTGCACGGAGCCACTTGTCGGATCATAACTCAGTCACAAGTGCCAAGGGAAAACAAGCCTCCGGCAACAGGTTGGCGTTGTTCCCCGGCAGAGCTCCTTGCCGGTGTCGGCGTAGACCCCCATAGTTGTTGAATAAAAACAGGGGGCGGCTCGTCCCGACAAGGGTTGTTGCCACGTGGAGGACTCCACTACCCACGGCGAGGGAGATACTACGGATTTTCTCGGGGCATTGGGAACACATTGAGCTTGGGATGTGTAATTGTACTTATGTTTTTCAAGTTGTATCCCTCTTGAGGGCTTGATGGGGTGTTGTCCTCGTCCCTTTGCTCCTCTTCTCCATCTTCCCGATAGTTCATTGCGTAGGGAGAGAAAAGTAAGAAAGATCACAAGTTCATCAAGCAATCTAGCAAATCTTATATCTAAAAAGCGACAACATTGCAATCACAAAAACGTGTAATGAGCATGTAAAATGATGATATGATGCAATGCCTAGCTTTAATATTGTCGCACAGGGTCTGCGCCTGGCTTTGTACAAAGGGTTACATGCAACATCAGCAATGCTTGTACAAAAGGTGGCTATCGGGAACTGCGCCCAGCAACCGCACCTTACGTGTAGAACTTACGAAGATGCTCAATATTCCATGAGTTAAGCACCTTGGTGCCATCTTCGGTCTCCAGACGGATAGCGCCGGGTATGGTGACTCGTGCTACCCGGTAAGGGTCTTCTGACTTCGGCATCAACTTATTGATACCCTTGGCGGACTGAACATGCCAAAGGACAAGGTCGCCTTCCTCTAGGCTCCGGGCATGAACCCTGTGGCTATGGTAGCAACGCAGGGCTTGCTGGTAGTGTGTGGCGTGCACAGCAGCCCGAAGACAGTCTTCCTCGAGGAGAATGGCATCGTTATGTCGTAGTTGTTGTTGCTCTACTTCATCATAGGCAAGCACTTGAGGTGACCCGTATATGAGTTCTATGGGGTGTACTGCTTCCGCCCCGTACACTAGGTAGAAGGGTGCCTCGCCAGTAGCTCGATTTGGTGTCGTTCTGAGTGAGCAAACAATCACTGGCAGCTCGTCTATCCAGCGCTTGACACTCTTGTGCGGCTTATCAAAAGTTCTTATCTTGAGCCCTCGTAGCACTACAGCATTCATCCTCTCGACTTTCCCGTTGCTTCTAGGATGGGAAATAGAAGCAAAGGAGACCTTGCTCCCAAGGTTCTGGATATATTGCATGAAGGCACGGCTCGTGAACTAGGTGATGTTGTCAGTGATCACCTTGTTAGGTACTCGAAAGCGGCACACCAGTCCTTTCATGAACTTGATAGCTGATTGTGCAGTCACCTTTCTCACTGGTTCCACCTCAGGCCACATTGTGAACTTGTCGGTCGCCACGAACAAGAACTCAAATCCCCTGATAGCGCGGGGGAAAGGCATAGGATATCAATCCCCCAGACCGAGAATGGCCAGGGCAAGGGAATTGTTTGCAGAGCTTGCGCTGGTTGATGGATGTTCTTGGAATGAAACTGACAACCTTCACACTTTGTGACCATCTTGGTGGCGACTTGAGGGCAGTGGGTCAATAGAAACCCTGCTGGAAAGCTTTACCGACAAGGGCTCTCGATCCTATCTGGGAACCACATACCCCCCTGTGGATTTCCGCCAATAGCTTTAGTCCATCCTCCCAGTAGATGCACCTCAATTTCACACCTTTTGGTCGTCTTATGTACAAGGTGTCATCGACAAACAAGTACATACTTGACTGGCGGGCTACTTTTTTGGCTTCCTCTTGCTCTTTAGGGAGTTCTCCTGTCCAAAGGAAGTGAACTATATGTTGTTCCTGCAACATCTTGAGCTTGCGTTGGTTTTCCCGTGAAGAGGAAAGGCTGATGCATCAAAGTAGATAAGTATTTCCCTCAGTTGTTGAGAACCAAGGTATCAATCCAGTAGGAGGAACAAGTAAGGCCCCAATTTAAGCACCTGCACAAATAAGCAAACACTTGCACCCAACGCTATAAAGGGGTTGTCAATCCCTTCACGGTTACTTGCAAGGATTATATCTGATAGAGATAGATATAAAATATTGCGAGAAGTAAAAGTAAATAAAATTGCAGTAAGATATTTTTGGTATTTTTGGATTATAGATCTGAAAGTATAATATGGAAAATTGACCCGCAGGCCATAGGTTTCACTAGAGGCTTCTCCCTTGAAGGAAAATAATACGGTGGGTGAACGAATTACTATCAAGCAATTGATAGAAAAGTGCATAGTTATGATGATATCCAAGGCAATGATTATGCATATAGGCATCATGTCCGTGTCAAGTAGACCAAAACGATTCTGCATCTACTACTATTACTCCACACATCGACCGACTCCTGCCTGCATCTAGAGTATTAAGTTCATGAAGAACAGAGTAACGCATTAAGTTAGATGACATGATATAGAGGGATAAACTCAAGCAATTTGATGAAAACCCCATCTTTTTATACTTGATGGCAACAATACAAATACATGCCTCGCTACCCCTACTATGTCACTGGGTGAGGACACCACAAGATTGAACCCAAAACTAAGCACTGCTCCCATATCAAGAATTAACAATCCAAAAACCAAACTAATAACTCGAAGAGACTTGCAAAGATATGAAATCATGCATATAAGAATTCAGAGAAGATTCAAATAATATTCATAGATAATCTGATCATAAACCCACAATTCATCATATCTTGACAAACACACTGCAAAAGAGTATTACATCAGATAGATCCTCATGAAGATCATGGAGATCATGGTGTTGAAGAACAAAGAGAGAGAAGAAGCCATCTAGCTACTATCTATGGACCCGTAGCTCTGAGGTGAACTACTCACGCATCATCGGAAGGGCAATGGAGTTGATGTAGAGGCCCTCCGTGATCGAATCCCCCTTCGGCAGATTACCGGAAAAGGCTCCAAGATTGGATCTCTCGGGAACGGAGGCTTCCGGCGGCGGAAAAGTATTATCGTGGCTCTTT
Organism: Hordeum marinum; assembly: GCA_022496015.1. Classification (NCBI taxonomy): domain Eukaryota; kingdom Viridiplantae; phylum Streptophyta; class Magnoliopsida; order Poales; family Poaceae; genus Hordeum; species Hordeum marinum. The sequence continues at coordinate 151,181,318 of CM039674.1, forward strand.
TTGGTATTGGGCAAATATTTATGAATGTATAGGCTGAAGATTAGGGTTGGAGGAGCTACGGGGGGCACAAGCCAGGGGGCGCCCCCTGGTCACGCCAGGGTGGCTTTTGGCCCACCCGTGGCTCTTTTGGCCTCTTCTCCAAGTCTCCTAGGTTTCTTCTGGTCCAAGAAAAATCATCATAGAATTTTATTCCGTTTGGAATCCGTTTGATATTATTTTTTTGCAATACTCAAAAATAAGGAAAAACAGAAACTGGCACTAGGCACTAGATTAATAGGTTAGTCCCAAAAATAATATAAAATAGCATATTAATGCATATAAAACATCCAAAACAGACAATATAATAGCATGGAACAATAAAAAAATTATAGATACATTGGAGACGTATTAGTGCCCAGGCTGGAGCTTGTGGCTCGACAACAAGGACCAGTGGTCTCTCCTCGTCAGCGGGAGTGCTTGTTTCAACCGCGAGGACCTGAGGTCCCACGGGAGGGAGCTGCTCATCAACCACGGCGGGACTTTTCCCGGCAGCATCTCTACTAGCGGCTTCGGGAAGCTTTGCCGGGAAATGCTTGTCGGAGTTCAGATTCCTTCTCTTCCTGGTCATCACTGACAGGGATATTGACGGTTGGGTGAGGCGAAGAACAAAAGTCCCTAGTTCAACAGGAAGCTTCTATGTAGCACACGTTGATAGATGGTCAACAATGTTGTTTTCCGCTCAGGGCACATGCTTGTATTCCATCAAAGTGCTCCTCCAATTTCCTCACCTCATCCATGTATGCTTCCATCAGCAGGCTCTGGTAATCCTTGTTGACTTGCTTCACCATAAGTTGAGAGTCTCCTCGGACAACCAGTGTCTTGATCCCCAACTTCACCGCGATTCTAAGTCCGGCAAGGAGTCCCTCGTACTCAGCGGTATTGTTGGTGGCTTCCTCCCAGGGAAAGTGCATTTGGACCACATACTTGAGGTGTTGTCCGGTGGGGGCAACGAGAAGCATGCCTGCTCCGGCACCCTGAAGTGAAAAGTCACCATCAAAGTACATGATCCGGTATTTGGGTGCTTCTTTGCCGGGAAGGATTGTCTCTGGAACTTCTTCATCGGCCGTGGGTGTCCATTCTGCAATAAACTCTACTAAGGCTCTGCTTTGAATAGTGTAAGTGCTCTCACACTTCAATCCAAAACTTGACAACTCCAATGTCCACTCAACTATCCTGCCAGTGGCCTCGGGGTTCCTTAGTATGCGTTGCAATGGGAAACAGGTAACAACTGTGATCTCATGGTCTTGGAAGTAGTGGCGCAGCTTCCTCGAGGCCATGATGGGGCCGAAGATCAGCTTTTGTACTCTGGAGTACCTCGATCTAGATCCTTGCAATAAGGAACTGACAAAGTACACGGGTCGTTGCACCATCTTCTTCTTCGCCACCTCCTTAGACCCACTATTGTCCATTGGATGAGGTCCCCCTTGATCACTATTGGGTCCTGCCGTGGATTCTTCCATATTGCTCTATTGCTCTTGGTAACACTAGCAATAGCCGCTGAACCATCATCCACCTCCCTCTACACCATTAGTGCTGCACTAACCACTTGATTCGTCATTGCTAAATACAGCAACAACGGCTCTTGTGATTTAGGAGCGACCAAGGTGGGAGCCGAGGAAAGGTAATTCTCTAGGTCTTGCAGTGTTGCATCTGCTTCCGGGGTCCACTTCATAGGGCCAGCCTTCTTAAAGTTCTTAAAGAACGACAAGGCACGCTCAGCAGACTTGGAAATGAACCTGCTCAACGCGACAACACATCCGGCCAAATGCCTGATATCCTTGATGGTTTTGTGTGCTTGTATCTGTTCGATCGCCCTCATCTTGTCGAGATTAGCCTCTATTCCTTGCTGGGACACAAAGAACCCAAGTAGCTTGCCGGATGGGACGTCGAATACACACTTTTCAGGATTGATGAGCTTCAAGTTGATCTTGCGTAGGTTTGTGAAAGTTTCCTCCAAATCTTGTAAGAGAGTTGCTTCGTCTTTGGTATTGAATACAATGTCATCCATGTAATCTTCCATGTTTCTATGCAGTTGAGGCTCAAAACCGCTCTGAACTGCTCTGGAAAAGGTTCAACCAACACTCTTTAACCTGAAGGGCATACGCACGAAACAGTACGTGTCGCAAGGAGTTATGAATTCGGTCTTCTCTTCGTCTTCCTTGGCCATGAATATCTAGTGATATCCCGAGTAGGCATCCAAAAAGAAGAGCAAGTCACATCAGGAGGTGGAATCGGCAATCTGATTTATGTGCGACAAGGGAAAAAGGGTCCTTCAGGCAAGCCTTGTTCAAATCGGTGAAGTCTATGCAAAGCCTCCATTTCCCATTCGCCTTGCGCACCACCACCGGGTTTGCTAGCCAAGTCGGATGCAGTACTCCTCTGACCAAACTAGCCGCTTCAAGCTTCTTAATTTCCTCGACAATGAATTGTTTCCGTTCCAAGGCTTGTTCCTAACCTTTTGCTTGATGAGTCGGGCATGCGGGCAGACAGTGAGGTGGTGCTCAATTACCTCCCTAGGAACACTGGGGATGTCGGATGGTTTCCAGGCAAACACATCAACATTCGCCCACAAGAAGGCAATGGGCGTGCTTTCCTATTTGTTAGTAAGGGTAGCATCGATGGTGAAGGTACCACCAGTGTTGTCCTCCCTTGCCGGGACCTTCTTCGTCTCGGGATAGGTGACCTTGGTCTTCTTGCTAGTGGAACTCTCCGGTAGGTCATCATCGGGTGCAGCACACTCCAGAGAGGCGCTCTACCCGGAGTCCTTGCCGGCACTCTGACTAGCCTTCTTCGATCTCTTTGTCTCCTTGGTGGGAGCTGGGACGTCTGTAACCTCAGCTGCTACTGCGTCACGGTACATCGTGTCTATGTAGATAACTGCATTCTTCTTATCGGAGGGGATGGAAATGATCCCAATGGGCCCTGGCATCTTCAATGTATTATTCTTGTTGGATGTTGCCATGAACTTTGCCAAGGTTGGGCGACCGAGGATTCCGTTGTAAGGCAAAGGGATCTCAGCCACATCGAACACTATCTTCTCTGTCTAGAAATTCACCTCTTCACCGAACGTTACCGACAGAGTGATCTTTCCCTTAGGCCGGCTCCTGCCGGGGTTGAATTCCTTGAAAGGTGAGCGAAGCTTCGAGCTCTTCATCATGGATCTGCAGATTCTCAGCCACCTTAGGGGAGATCAAGTTCAATCCGGACCCGCCGTCAACTAACATCTTAGACACCTTGAGGTTCCGGATTATCAGGGAAACCAAAAACGGCAAACATCCGACCGTAGTGGTACCGTCAGGATGATCCTCTTCGTCAAAGATGATAGGCATGCAGGACCATTTGAGCGGCTTCCTGGATTCTGCAGTCGGCTCCATGACATTGACCTCGCGTGCCCACTCTTTGAGTTGGCAGTGAGAGGAGTGCAAGGAAGCACCCCCGTCAATGCACATGACTTCTGTTGCATTCTAGAACTCCCTGTCACCGGAATCCTCATCTCAATCCTCATCCTCACTCATGTCATCTATTTACTTCTTCTCATGGCCTTTGGCAGGTTTCTCCTTCTGCTGCGGGGTATTTCCGCGACGGCCTCCTTTGCCACCACGACCCTTCCTGGCAGCGTTGTCTTGACCTTTCTCTTTATCGCGCTTCTCATATTCGGCCCTCTGTTTCTCAACAAGTTGTTGGACCTGTCGGCATTCTTGGAGATCATGGCCCTTGGTGCAATGAATTTTGCAGTACGGCCTGTCGGACTTCCCGGTCTTCTCCGCGGCAACGGCCTCCCGGCAAGCAGCGCACACGGCAGCTCCCTTGTCGGGGGTTTCGACTTTTTCCTTCTTGCTGGCACTGAGGTCTCCGGAGCTCTCAACGGCTAGTACAGCCTTTCCCTTGCGCTTCTGGTTGCACTTCTTATTTCTCCCCTTCGGGTCAAGGGCATCGTCGTCATCATCAGAGTCGATTTAGATGCTTGCCTCCTCTCCGGGGAGTCGCCTTCCTTCTTCAGCTCGAGCACACTTGTCTGCCAAGGTGTAAAGCTCATTAACAGTTTTGGGGAGCTTGGCATTCATCTTGGCTCGCATCCTCCGGTTGCGCATGCTCAAATGGAACACGGCAATGACAGATGCGGGATGAATTTCTGGAATGTTGTGATGCACTCGGCTGAATATCTGGATGTACTTCCTCAAAGTTTCTCCCTCCTTCTGTGGGAGGACTTGAAGATCGCTGGGCTGACCTGGCTCTTGGTGACCACCGATGAAGGCGCCAACAAACTCGTTGCACAAATCAGCCCAAGATGAAATGGAATTTTCCGGCAAGTGCATCAGCCACGATCTCACATTTGGCTTAAGTGCCAAAGGGAAATAGTTGGCGAGCACCTTTTCATCTCTTCCACCTGTGGCCTGGACAACTATCGTATATATGCCTAGGAACTCTGCCGGGTTTAGCTTCCCGTCGTATTTCTCTGGTAGTTCAGGCTTGAAAGCTCGGGTCGACGGCCGGTAGACCCATCGCAGCTCGCTAGTGAAGGTGGGGCAACCGACCTCATAAGGTAGGTGACCGCCAACACTGGGCGCGGGGTTGCCGACGTCTGGACCGTTGCACCTATTGGAAAGCCGGTGAGCTTCCCAGTGTCACTAGATGGTGATACGCGCCTCTTCTTTTCACCAGTCTTCAAGGAGGCGTCATTGATCTCAGTGGTCACATGGTCCGGACGAGACTATGGATTCCTCGTCGCGCTCGTCGATATGTGAAACTTGTTGCGGCTACCTCTGGGCCTATTGTTATGGAGGAGATTGCATAGTTGGCATAACCCCCTCGACCTGTTTGTCGGCCTGGGCCGCCGCTGCCGTTCGCATATGCTATGATGGCTCTGCATGTCGTGCCTTGTTAGCTTCGATGAAGCAGATCAAGCTTTGAATGGTAGCTCTCCATTCGTCCATCTTATCGACCGTCGGCATAAAGTTGAGCCGCATCTGGACTTGCGCCATGGCTTCCTCGGTTGTGTCTAGCATGGCAAAAGAGGCGGACCGTGACGTCGCTTGGCTCTTGGTGGGCCCAATAAAAGCGTCGCCGCGTTCTCGGCATTGTGCGCCGCTCGCCGGGGCCTCTGATGCATAGGAGGCCGAGCTTGTGGATTTACGATTTCGCTCGGCGCTCCATCTTGTTCCATGCAGGGTGCGCGATCAGCAGCCCTACCAACAGTGGGGGCAACTGTAGGGTCATGGTTTGCACCAGACCGGGCGCCCCCGCAATGGTCGCGGCCATGTGATTGGCGGGGAGGTGAAGAATGGCCATTCCCTGCACCCGTAGTGTCAGGGCTCGGCTCGCCAAGTCGTTGTTGCAATTGCTCCTCTCCGACGCCTCCTGCTCCACCTCCGGTCGTAGGGGACTGGACAGGGCACCTCCTGCGCCGGCCACGTCACCCATGAGGACCGCCTCACTTGTGACCATTGCAATGTTGATGGCGCCCGCGTCCACGAGAGAGGGAGCCTTCGAAGTGGAGGGATGTGAGGCCACACCGGATTTCTTCTTGGGAGCCATTGTTGGAGAAGATGACGAAGAAGATCGACGCACCGATCACAATCTCGGGTCCAGCACCAGTGCAACGCCCCCTATCTGGCGTACCAAAGATGTCGAGGCTAGATGGATACGATCACCTATGGGGCCATTATCCCCTTTGTGTTTCGGCAGGGGGCATGGACGCAAGCACGAAGAGCGGAGATAGTGAGACGACACGGCGATTTACCCAGGTTCGGGCTGTTGTGAAGCGTAAAAACCTACTCCTGCTTTGTGTGTGGATTGATAAAGAGAACACTAAGAGCGTGCAATGCTCTTGCATGGAAAGGTTTGCCTTCGGGGGAGCTACTACGTGCGTACAAATGCTCAAAAGTCTGAATCCTCAACTAGGTTGCCTTAGGCCTCCTTTTATAGTGCAGGGGCGACCATAGTGGAAAAACAGACAATGTCTAGTCATTAGATAGCTAGCAGAGCTAATCATACCTAACTCTAGCATTGGATACAAAATACCATCATTTCTAGTCTAGGTGGCGTGCAGGGGTGCATCCCCGGCAAGCTTATACCACCGCTCTAGCTAATCATTGCCTCCCACTCGACACGTCTCAGGGAGGGTGTCAAGGAGGGGTAATCTTCCTTCCAGCATGTCGCCACGTGCTTAGTGAGAGCCTTTTAGCCACCTCGGGTCTCGACACCGCATCGACAGGTGATTGGCCTTGCGATGAGGTGGAGCAGTGACAGGTTGGCTCACGCTTGTCGGGGGATGACTTGCTGGGGCTTCGAGAAGGTGCGTACGTCCTGGTATCCCACAAGCGTCGGGGGCGTACTTGGCACGCAGCAATCCCAGGGTTGGGTTGCTGCGCAGAGCTCATTGTAGTCCGTCTTGATCATTGCCGAGTTGTCTTGCTGTGTGGAGGATTCTTACCGTTGTCACTTGTGCTTAAGTCAGGGGCACTGGGTACCCCTGTCTCAGTGCACCGACACTACCCTTGATAGGAGGATCTACTTTTGCTAGAACCACTAGCTATGTGGATGTTATATCTTTTCTCATAGTTGAACTGGAAAGACAATTCATTCACATGCATCCCTCCATACAATGGTTGTTTCTGGAGTTCTCTAACATTGAACATGCTCCTACCAAGTTGTTGGCTACAATATTTCTCGTTCATGAATTTAATCATATTATGCAACAAGCAAGAGAAATATTTGCTCATTATAGAATCAATAATGAGTGTCCACCAATAGAAGGAATTCTTTACGAGTTGGAAGAAATAAGGAGATTAAGATCAACGGTCTATGTTGCTTATAATGAAAACCTTAGGAAGAAGGTTCCACCTAATGTCTTTATTGATAAAATATCCAAATTCAATGATCAAATTATTATCATCTTTAATTAGACTATGATCTTGAGATGAAATTAAGTAAATATCTTTATAGTAACCTATACAATGAGGAATTTATTATAACTTATGAAAAGTCTAAGGAATAGCCTCCTTCTCCTCCGGAAATAGATCTCACGGATCCATATGTTGTGAAGTTTAGTCCCTTCAATTATTTTTTCTTACCTATGAGAAAACTTGCTGCTGATGGAAGGGAGTATGATTATAGCATGATGAATCATTCTTATCATTATAAAAATATTTGAAACTATGCATTATGCCTAGCTAGGGGCATAAAACAATAGCGCTTGTTGGGAGGCAACCCAATAGTTATCTTTATTTTTATTCTTACTTTATGTCTTGGTGTGATAGCATGATTATTTCCTATGTAATGATTGTGTTTTCATGTTTTAATTAGTGTTTGTGCCAGGTAAATCCTTTCGGATGACTCACGTGATGAGTAGAATTGATACGATGCAAAAATAGAAATTTTAGCGCCCAATGCATAATTTCTTTGATTTTAACATCTTTTTGATCTGAAATTTTTACACAGTATTGATATACAAATTATTCAGGTTTTCCTAATTTTTCATAATTTTTAGAGTTACATAAGTATAGGTTCTTTACAAATAATTACAGACTGTTTTGTTTTAAACAAATTCTGTTTTTGCTTGCATAGTTTGCTTGTTTTGATGATGTTATGGAATGTATCAGGGGGTATAAGCCATGGAGAAGTTAATACATTACCCATTATGAAATAATGAAATACTAAACAATTTATAACAGTACTTAAGTATTTTATATGTTGCTTATACTAACGGATCTCACGAGGTTTTGTTGAGTTTTGTGTGATTGAAGTTTTCAAGTTTTGGGTATTATCACGATGGATAAACAAGGAGTGGCAAGAGCATAAGCTTAGGGATGCCCAAGGCACCCCAATGTAATAACCTAGGAATAATCAAGCCTCTAAGCTTGGGGATGCCCTGGAAGTCATCCGCTCTTTCGTCTCAATCCATCAGAATGTCACTTCGAGCTATATTTTTATTCGTCCCATGATATGAGTTTTCCTTGGAGCGTCATTTGATTTTGTTTTAGTTTGCCATAATCAACATTTTCTGGACACACCTATTTGAGAGAGACACACCTTTATCATAATTTGTTAAAATGCTCTATGTGCTTCACTTATATCTTTCGAGCTTAGCAGTTGCTCTAGTCCTTCACTTGTATCTTTTTGAGCACGGTGGCGTATAGATTTTATAGAAACAATTGTACTCTCATTCTTCACTTATATTTGTTTGAGAGTTAATAAATAGTGACGGTAATTTTCACGGGTCATAAGACTAGTATAAAAATAATAGGTATTCAATGAGTGATAATCAAAACCATCATGTAGCACATAAAAGAGAAATTGTGGGTTAACGATATTGATGTGGTAATATAAAAAGGTGTGAGTGCATTATTGTTGATTCGTAGAAGTGTTGATATTAAGAGGTGTTAACTTCTTGTTTGTCTAAAATATTAAAAGGCATGGTGATGTGTGAGCATTTCTATTCCTCATTAAAATCCTTGTGTTGTTTCAGGTCGGAGGCATGCGATGGTTAACTCCTTCCAACCTCCTCCCTTAAGGCATGCGAGTAATGCTTTGATTTCTGATAAAATTAATAGACCTTTGCAATAAGTATATGAGTTATTTATGACTATTGTGAAACCATGGACATACGCAATCTCACCTCCTCATATTTTACTAGACTCTTCGGTACCATGCCTTGCCCATTCTCACCTCAAGGATTGGTGCAAACTTTGCCGGTGCATCCAAACCCCGTGACATGATATGCTCTGTCACACATAAGCCTCCTTATATCTTACTCAAAACAGCCACCATACCTACCTATTATGGCATTTCCATAGCCATTCTGAGGTATATTTCCATGCAAAATTTCATCGTCACATCATATGACTAGTTCGTTCATCATCATATTGCTTTGCATGATCATATAGAGCTGACATAGTATTTGTGGCAAAGACACCATTCACATATTTTTGCATGTCATGCTAGATCATTACACATCCTAGTACACTGCCATAGGCATTCATATTGAGTCATATTGTTTCATAGTCCTTCATATCAAGTTTTCATATTGAGTTGTAAGTAAATAAAAGTGTGATGGTCATCATTATTGAGCATTGTCCCGGTGAGGAAATAAAAACGGGGGAGGCCAAATGAGCCCACTATGTAAAAAAATGAAAAAGAGAGAAGGGACTTTTCTACTATCCTTACCACACTTGTGCCTCAAAGTGGCACCTTGTTCTTCATATACAGAGTCTCATGTTATGTCATTATCATATGCTAGTGGGAATCACTTTTTCATTATTATAAACTTGGCTTGTATATTCCAATGACGGGGTTCCTCTAATGCTCGAGGTCTTCATGAGCAAGCAAGTTGGATGCACACCCCACTTAGCATCAGTTGAGCTTTCATAAACTTGTAGCTCTAGTTCATCATTTGCATGGAAATCCCTACTCCTTGCATTGACATCTATCGATAGGCATCTCCATAGCCCGTCTGTATGCCTAGTTGATGTGAGATTATTGATACTTGTGATCTGCGTTGGGTTTTATGTGAAGAGGAATGAGTAATTGCAGCACAATACGGGTAAGTATTTCCCTCAGCTATGAAACCAAGGTTTATCGAACCAATAGGACATCAATCCACAACCGTCTTTAGCAGCTGCACACAAAAGAGCAAACAACTTGCACCCAATGCGGGAAAGAGGGTTGTCAATCCCCTTGATCTCGTTATTTGCAAGCAAGTGAAGTATGTAGATAATAGTAGATAATTGTAAATTGCAAAATTCAATAAAAAGTAAACAATAATAGCAAGGTATTGATAAGTTTGTAAATATATAAGAGAGTCGACCCAAGGGGGATAGTTTTCCCTAGCGGCATCTCTCATGAAAAGCATACGGTGGGTAAACAAATTACTGTTGGGCAATTGACAGAAAAGCGGATAGTTATGCGATGTTCACGGTAATGATCATGTATATATAGGCATCACGTCCAAGACAAATAGGCCAACTCCGCCCAACATCTATTACTATTACTCCACTTCAAGAGTGCTTCTATGATTGCCTCTCTACATATTAAGTTCATGACAAATAGAGTAATGCATGGAGAATGATGGCATGATGTAGAATAAGTGAACTCAAGCAATATTAATAAACCCCATCGGTTTATCCTTAGTGGCAACAACACAAAGACGCAACTTGTCCCCTTCTGTCACTGGGATATAGAAACTCGTCGGCTTGGACCCACTACAATGCACCTCTCTTGCTGAAGAAAGATCAATCTACTTGACAAAATGAAATCAATAGATAGGGTAGAATTATGAAGCTATAATGATCATGCAATTGAGAATCATAATAATTTGAACACTTTTCATGAATAATTTGAACATAAACCCAGAATTCATCGGATCCCAACAAACGCATCGCACAAAAGAGTTACATCGAATGGATCAAAGCGAAGATGCGATGACCATTGTATTGAAGATCAAAACAGAGAGAGATAACCATCTAGGTACTAACTACGGACCCGTAGGTCTGTGGTGAACTACTCACACATCATCATGAAGGTAGAAAGGTTGATGAAGAGGCCCTCCGCGATCAATCCTCCCTCCGGCAAGGTGCCGGAACGGAGCTCGAGATGACATCATTGTGGAACAGAGACTTGCGGTGGCAGAAAAAGTGTTTCGGGATTCCCCCTAGGGTTTTTGGAATATATGTGAATTTATAGGCTAGAGAATAGGGTTGGGAGACCTGCTAGGGAGGCACAAGCCATTAGGGCGCGACCAACCCATAGTCACGCCCTATTGGCTTGTGGGCCCCTCGTGTGGCCTCTAGTCTTCTCCCGAAGCTTCCAGGTCTTATTTTGGTCCAGAAAAAATCAGTAAAAAAATTCATTGCAATTGGACTTCATTTGGTACTGTAAACCTGAAAAGTAAAAAACACCCAGAAAACAACAACTCACACTCGGCACTGGGTCAATAGGTTAGTGCTAAAAAATAATATAAATTGATAAATTATTACTCAAAAAGTATCCTAGAATGATAATACAATAGTATGGAACAATCAAAAATAATAGTAACAAACGAAATTTATGCGCGCCAGTTGCTATATTCATAATATAATTTTTGATTGTTCCATGCTATTACATTATCATTCTAGGAAAAAATATTCTTTAATATAAAAACTATTAAAAACATGTTTAAAATATGAAAATGGAAAACTAAGTCCAGATCCTTCTTATTCACTTCGAAATAAAGCATTGGTGATTTTTTTTATTTTTAAGAAAAATTCAAACAGAAGGTAACCCTACCTCCTCTCCTTGAACTCTATGAAATGTTGTACGTCATAGCTCATATGTGTGAAGGTTTTTTCATGAAAATGACCATAGACCAAGTTTATGATTTTTGGTTGGTATCATGTCACATAAGGCAACATCGTGCATAGGTTTTATATTTTTTTGATTTATTTTAAATTAATGGTGCTCATTTGACCTCGATCGCGCCAGCTAGGTTTTTAAAAAATGTTTGTAGACCAAGTTTAGTATTTTTCCTAGTTAGTGTGTCTTAAAAAAGACAAACGGTGAAGGTTTCATATATTTTTTGATTTTTTTTAAATTAGTTATGCTGAGTCAAAGCCTTGGAAACCCCGTTGACCAGCTCAAAACCCCTCTAAACCCCTCCTATCCCTAGCTCTGAATGTCAGCCGCCCAATCTTATGGACGGCTCCGCATCATTGGATCATGGGGCAATCTGCGAGAGGCGATCCTATTGATTGTGCTCGGCTGCTAGCCCACCATTGACTCTGCAAAAAAATGTAGTTACTCGTCCCAAAAGGAAACCAAGTTCTGGTTGGGCCGTCGAATTGCGTCGTTTTGTTTTGCATCATTTGCACTGTTTTTAGTGAACGTGTTGGCTCCGTTTTTTGCATCGTTTGAAATTACACAACAATTGACATTGCCTAGAAAAAATAGTTTTTTTTCAATACAAATGTAAAATGACAAATTTATAAGGGCCAAAGTTATTTTTATCATGCAAAATGGCCACAAACTATTCAAAAATTGTCTCTCTTTGTTCGTATAATATATATGACCATGGATTCCCATGCATATAATTAGCTTCTTTTTTTTCTTGTTCCTCCTCCCACATGTGTACACTCTCGACGGCGCGGTGGGTGTGAAGACGGGCCACTTCACATTTGACCCTGTTATTTAGGGATTGCACCGTTTGTTTCTCTTTTTTTAGTTTCTTTTCCTTCTTATTTTTCAACATCACCATGGTTCATATTAGATTGAAAACATCATTACAAAACCAGATATCTCATATTTAGAAAGGAAAAAATCATGCAAAAGCATGCAGGATGTATAACCTACATACTACTACATAATAAAACCTATCTACCCTTCGTCGAAGATGTCAATGATCTCCGTGCCCTTCGGTGGATAAATGGCCGCCTGTTGCGGCTCCGCCAGCTCCGGCACCTGCGCTGCTCCACTACCGCCTCCTCTACCTCTATCTCCGCCTCCAACTCGTCGAACATGGTGTCGGCTTCCGCCTGCCTCTGCCGGATGATCCAACGGTTGGCCTCCACCTCGGCCTCTTCTCGGATGGAATCCTGGATGGCCTGCTACTCCGCCATCTCCTCCGGCTGGTCAACGGCTAATACCTGCAACAAAGTATTCAGTAGCAAAGTAGTATGGAAGTAACGGTAAAGATGGCAAAAGTGACAGTAGCAGTTTTGTAGTGATTGTAACAGTAGGAACGGAAAAGTAACTTAGCAGAGATCAATATGTGGAATGCTCATAGGAAATAGATCAGTGATGGATAATTATATCAGATGGAATTCATCATGCAAAAGTTATAACATAGGGTGACACAGAACTAGCTCCAATTCATCAATGTAATGTAGGCATGTATTCCATATATAGGCATACGTGCTTATGGAAAAGAACTTGCATGACATCTTTTAACCTAACCCCCCCTGTGGCAGCAGGGTCCTAATGGAAAATAAGGGATATTAAGGCCTCCTTTTAATAGAGAGACGGACCAAAGTATTAACACTTAGTAAATACATGAACTCCTCAAACTATGGTAATCACCAGAAAGAATCAAAGTTATTGTCACCCTGGGGGATGCGGATCATAACTCGTAATAGGTGTCTACAACTTGCAAGATAGGATATAATAGGTTCAGATCTGAAATCATGGCACTCGGGCCCTAGTAACAAGCATTAAGCATAGCAAAGTCATACCAACATCAATCTCAGAACATAGTGGATACTAGGGATCAAACCCTAACAAAACTAACTCGATTAGATGATAAATCTCATCCAACCCATCACCGTCTAGCAAGCCTACGATGGTATTACTCACAAACGGTGGAGAGCATCGTGGAATTGGTGATTAAGGATGGTTGGTGATGACGATAGCGTCGATTTCCCCTCTCCGGAGACAAAGCGGACTCCAGATCTGGTCTCCCGAGGAAGAACAGGAGGTGGCGGTGGCTCCGTATCATGAAACGCGATGAACTCTTCTCCTTAATTTTTTCTCTCCGTGAATAGGAATAAATAGGAGTGGAATTGAGGTCGATGGATTAATAGGGGCCCCACAAGCCTGCTAGGCGTGACCAGGGGGTGGTCGCGCCTGGCACGCTTGCCCACCACGCCTGGCATGCTTGCCACCTGTGGGTGCCCCCCCTTCGGTTGATTCTCTTGCCAGTAATTTTTATTAATTCCAAAAATATTCTTTGTAAATTTTCAGGTCAATCCGATAACTTTTATTTCTGCACAAAAATAACACCAAGGAAATTTTGCTGAAAACAGCATCACTCCGGGTTAGTTCCATTCAAATCATGCAAATTGGAGTCCAAAACAAGGGCAAAAGAGTTTGGAAAAGTAGATACGATGGAGACATATCAACTCCCCCAAGCTTAACCCATTGCTTGTCCTCAAGAAATTCAGTTGATAAACTGAAAATGATAAAGAAAAACGTTTATAAACTCTGTTTGATCTTGTTGTTGTACATATGTCTAACTGATGTTCAGATTTTCAGCAAAGATCATGGACTAACCACGTTCACAATAACATTTAGGTCTCACATTTACTCATATCAATGACATAATCAACTAGCAAGAAATAATAATAACTCTCGGATGACAACACTTTTATCAAAACAATCATGATACAATATGATGAAATGATATCTCGCTAGCCCTTTCTGAGACCGCAAAACATAAATGCAGAGAACCTCTAAAGAACAAGGGCTGACTAGACATTGTAATTCACGGTGAAAGAGATCTTATCATGCTCATACTCAATATCACTTAACAGCAAAGCATACAAATGACGGTGGTGCTCTCTAACTGGTGCCTTTTTATAAGAGGAAGATGGATTGGCTCAACAATAAAGTAAATGGAGAGGCCCTTCGTAGAGGGAAGCATTGATTTGCAGAGGTGCCAGAGCTCCAATTTGTAAAACAGACATAAGTAATAATTTTCGAGAGGTATGCTTTCATTGCTCACATAACGACCAAGAGGTTTTCAACATCTTCCATGCTAGATACATTATAGGCGGTTCCCAAATAGAAAGATAAAGTTTTTACTCCCCCTCCACCAATCAATCACACTCCATGGCGAGCCGAATCCACGGGTACCATCCATACAAACACAATGCTGGGGTAGTTTTGTTTTATTATATTTTGATTTTATTTCGAGCATGGAACTGGGCATCCCGATTACCAGCCACTTTCTCGTGAATGATAGTGAATCAACACATATCATGAGAATAACCCACCTAGCATGGAAGATACTGATAGCCCCCAGTCGCCACATGAGCAATTTGGGGATACAAAACAGAATGTTTATTTGAAGGTTTAGAGTTTGGCACATGCAAATTTACTTGGAACGGCAGGTAAATACCGCATATAGGTAGGTATGGTGGACTCATATGGAACAACTTTGGGTTTGAGGAATTGGATGCACAAGCAATATTCCCACTTAGTACAAGTGAAGGCTAGCAAAAGACTGGGGAGCGACCAACTAGAGAGCGACATAGTCATCAACATGCTTTGAGATTAACCAACATTGAATGCAAGCATGAGTAGGATATAAATCACCATGAACATAAATATCGTAGAGGCTATGTTGATTTTGTTTCAACTACATGCATGAACATGTGCCAAGTCAAGCCACTTGAATCGTTCAGAGGAGAATACCATCCCATCATACTACATCACAACCATTTTAATATGCATGTTGGCACCCAAGACAAACCATTATCCACTCTTAGCTAATTAAGCATGGCATGAGTAACTATAATCTCTAATTGTCATTGCAAATATGTTTCACCCATAATGAACTGAATTCAGAACGATGAGCCAATAATATTTACAAAAGCAAGATAGGTCGAGTTCATACCAGCTTTTCTCCATCTCAATCTTTTCATCAAATATCATCATTATTGCCTTTCACTTGCACGACCGAACGGTGTGGATAATAATAAGAGTGCGCGTGCATTGGACTAAGCTGGAATCTGCAAACAATAACTCAAAGGAGAAGACAAGGTAATATGGGCTCTCTAATAGGTAAACAATAATGCATATGAGAGCCACTCAGCTTTTTCATTGTGGACTTCTCCTTACGACCCGAAGAAAGAAAAATCAAAACAATAATGAAAAAAAACTATTTACACAGGAAAGCTCCCGACAAGCAAAAGAAGAACGAAAAATCTTTTTGGGTTTTCTTTTAATGCTACAACTAAGCAACTAGAAGGTAAATCTAGAACTATTTTTCTATTTTTCTCAAAGTTAATTAAACACACAAGAAGAAAGTGAAACAAGGAAATAAACTACCATGGATGGTACAATGGAAGAGTATGAACACCGACTACTTAAAATGGGAGAACATGAATGTAATGTCGGTGAGAAATACGTACTCCCCCAAGCTTAGGCTTTTGGCCTAAGTTGGTCTATGGCCATGGCTGGCTCGGGTAATATTCGAAGTCATAGCCGGGGTTGTGCTGGGCTGCGGCGGCTACCACCTAAACGACTGCAACGTGAAGGCGACCCGCTTCCGCATTTCTCTCGTACTCATTTGCCTCCTCTCTAGTTATAAAGTATCTCTATTTTTCCTGAAAATTAAAGAAGGTGCGAGCAGGAAGGGTAACATGGATAGCGCGCTGTCTATCAAAAATTAGTCGGTACTGGAGGGATTGTTCGTTTCTTTCAAGAAACTGAAAATGTACCAAAGCCTCATAATCAAGAAAAGCAGGTGGTAACTCAATATCATTTCCCCATATGGGTACCCCAAGATAATTAGCTACATGAGTGGCATAAATCCCACCAAAGAAATCGCCATCCTTAGCATTATTATGCAACCTTCTAGCAATAATGGCTCCTAAGTTATAATGCCTTTCACCCATTACTGCACTCTTTAGAATACTGAGCTCGGTCGTACAAAGGTGGCTATGCTTAGCTTTACTGTTAATACATCTACCTATGAATAGAGCAAAATAATGTAAAGCAGGAAAGCGAATGCTTCCCATAGTAGCCCATGTAATATTTCTAGTTTCTCCGACGGTTATGCTAGCAAGAAAATCATTATATTCAGTTTTGTGTGCATCACTATAGCTGCCCCATTGTGGAATTTTGCATGCATGGTTAAAATTCTCTATGTCCAAATTATATGATTTGTCATAAAGGTCAAAAGGACGAAAGGTTTATTACGATTGAGCAAAAATTCAAACCTCCACACGAAATAATCCTTGAGTTGATAGTATTGCTTGCATTTGTCCGAAACGAATTCCTCGAGGCCAGCATTTCTTGTGTATGCATAGAATTCTTCCTTGAAACTGGCATCACTCATAAATTGATCTTATGGTCATTCACAAGGTCGTACTTGTGCTTCCCTCGGTAGTTCAAGGTCGGGTTCACGTATCGCGAGTATCGAGGACTTCTTGCTCGAGGAACCCCCTTGAAACACCCTCCTCAACATTTTTATTTTTTTGAAAAATTCTGAAATTTTTAGTGACCCAAAATAAAGGTGAACAAAACTCATAGCAACTACTCCCACAAGTGCCTAGTGGCTATAACATGCATCAAAACTACTTGGGACCATAGAAATTGGACATGCAAGCTCAAGAACAAGGTCACCACAGCAGCAAAAATTTGTAATATATAAAGCACTAGACAAAACTAATTGGATCGTTGGAGGTGTCACATGCCGAAGAATAATCTCCCAAAACAGTTTTGCGAATGAAGCTTTGCACAAGGAGATCGAAAATGGCAGCAAAATGAGCTAGAACACGGGTTTGAGCAATGGTGGGATTTTTTCTGGGGGAAGATGAAGTGAATGGGTGCTGGAATAAGTGGAGGAGGGCCACATGGGACCCACAAGCCACCAGGGCACGCCTAGGGGGGTGCGCCCTGCAAGCTTGTGGCCCACTGGTGCAGCTCCCTGATGCATACTTAGTGCCAAAAATTCTTAAATATTCTAGAAAAAATCATACTCCATTTTGAGGACATTTGAAGAACTTTATTTTCAGGTCACCTTTTTTATTGCACGAGAAACTCAGAAATCAGAAAAATAATAGTATTTTTACTTAATTTCATCTAGGTAGCAGAAAGTAAAAGTTAGGTATAGGAGGTTGTGCTTTCTGAATTCATCCATCCAATGCTCATCAAAAGGAATCCATCAATAAGGTTGATCAAGTCTTATTAACAAACTTCTTTTGAATAACATGAAACCGAAGAATTTTCGAATAACACTAAGTTACCTCAATGGGGATATGTATGTCCCCAACAATAAGTATATCATATTTCTTCTTGACAGTAGGAAGAGGTAATTCAAAATCTCCAATAGTAATCATTGGAATTTTTTCAATGGAGTTGATACTATGAACTTGAGGTTGTTTCTTCGGAAATTGTACCGTATGCTCATTACCATTAATATGAAAAGTGGCATTGCCCTTGTTGCAATCAATAACAACCCCTGCAGTACTCAAAAAAGGTCTACCAAGGATGATTGACATACTGTCGTCATTGGGAATATCAAGAATAACAAAGTCCGTTAAGATACTAGCATTTGCAACTATGACAGGTACATCCTCACAAATACCAATAGGTAGAGCAGTTGATATATCAGACATTTGCAAAGATATTTCAGTAGGTGTCAACTTGTTCAAATCAAGTCTACGATATAAAGAGAAAGGCATAACACTAACACCAGCTCCCAAATCACATAAAGCAGTTTTAACATAATTCCCTTTAATAGAGCATGGCATAGTTGATATTCCTGGATCTCCCAATTTCTTTGGTACTCCACCCTTAAAAGTATAATTGCAAGCATGGTGGAAATCTCAGCTTCCGGTATCTTTCTTTTATTAGTCACAATATCTTTCATATACTTAGCATAAGGAGACATTTTCAGAATATCAGTCAAGTGCATACGCAAAAAAGACAGGTCTAAGCATTTCAACAAAGTGCTCAAAATCGTCATCATCCTTTTTCTTGGATGGTTTAGGAGGAAAGGGCATGGGTTTCTGAGCCCACGGTTCTCTTTCTTTACCATGGTTCCTAGCAATAAAATCTCTCTTGTCATATCTTTTATTCTTAGGTTGTGGGTTATCAAGATCAACAGCAGGTTCAATCTCCAGATCATTATCATTACTAGGTTGAGCATCAACATGAACATCATTAATATTATCATTAGGCTCATGTTCATCACCAGATTGTGTCTCAGCATCAGAGACAGAAATATCATTTGGGTTTTCAGATGTATCTATAACAGGTTCACTAGCAGCATGCAAAGTTCTATCATCATCCTTGCTCCTCTTATTACTGGAGCGACTAGGTGCATCAATATTACTCCTTTGAGAATCTTGCTCAATTCTCCTAGGATGGCCCTCAGGATACAAAGGTTCCTGGGTCATTCTACCACCGCTAGTCACAACTCTAACAGAATGATCATTGTTCTTACTATTCGTCTCATTAAGCAAATCATTCTGTGCCTTAAGTACTTGTTCTACTTGAGTAGTTACCATGGAAGCATGTTTACTAATAAGTTTAAGATCATTGATAGTTCTACTCATATAATCACCTAAGCGATCAAGCATCAAAGCATTATGTTTCAATTGTCCACTAACATAAGCATTAAAAAATTCTTGCTTAACAACAAAATTATCAAACTCATCCAAGCATTGGCTAGCAGACTTATTATAAGGGATATCGCTTTCATCAAATCTATGAAGAGAATTTACCTCTACTACCTGTGTCAGGTTAGCAAGACCATGTATTTCTTCAATAGGTTGTAGATTCTTGACATCTTCAGCTTTAATACCTTTTTCCTTCACAAATTTCTTTGCCTCTTGCATATATTTAGGACTGAGACATAGAATACCTCTTTTCTTCGGAGTTGGCTTCGGAGGTGGTTCGGGAATAGTCCAATCATTATCATTGCTCAATATATTATTCAATAGTATTGCAGCTTGTTCAACAGTTTGTTCCTTGAAAACACAACCAGCACAACTATCTAGGTGGTCCCTAGAAGCATCGGTTAGTCCATTATAAAAGATATCAAGTATTTCATTTTTCTTAAGAGGGTTATTAGGAAAAGCATTAAGTAATTGGAGAAGCCTCCCCCAAGCTTGTGGGAGACTCTCCTCTTCCATTTGCACAAAGTTAAATATTTCCTGCAAGGCAGCTTGTTTCGTATAGGCAGGGAAATATTTTTCAGAGAAGTAATATATCATATCCTGGGGACTACGCGCACAACCAGGAGCAAGAGAATTGAACCATATCTTAGCATCATGCTTTAATGAGAAAGGAAACAACTTGAGAATATAATAATAACCAATTTTTTCCTCATGAGTAAATAGGGTGGATATATCATTCAGTTTAGTGAGATGTGCCACAACAGTTTCAGATTCATAACCATGGAAAGGATCAGATTCAACCAAAGTAATTAACTCAGGATCGACACAGAATTCATAATCCTTATCAGTAACAAAGATAGGTGAAGTAACAAACTTAGGATCATATTTCATTCTAGCATTCAAAGATTTTTGTTTCCACTTGCATAGTAATTTCTTAAGATCATCTCTATCCCTACAAGCAAGAAAGTCCCTAGCTACCTCTCCCTCCATAACATAACCCTCGATAATATCAGGAAATTCATATCTAGGAGAGCTAGGTCTAGCAGGTGTCTCATAGTGTTCAGTTTCAATATTTCATTAGTTTCAGAAGTATCATAATTTTCAGCATTGGCGCTAGCAATTTGTTCATCAAGAATTCACCCAGTGGCACAGTATTATCAAGCAACATATCATCATAAGCATCATGTATAGCAGAAGTGGCATCGTCAATTACTTGTGACATATCAGAATTGCTAGCAGGTGGTGGTGTCACAAACTTACTCATAACAGAAGGTGAGTCAAGTGCAGAGCTACATGGTAGTTCCTTACCTCCCCTCGTAGTAGAGGGATAGATCTTGGTTTTTGGATCTTTTAGATTATTCATAGTGATCAAAAGGTATAAATACCAAGTGACTCAGAGAATAGAGCTATGCTCCCCGGCAACGGCGCTAGAAAAAGGTCTTGATAACCCACAAGTATAGGGGATCGCAACAGTTTTCGAGGGTAGAGTATTCAACCCAAATTTATTGATTCGACACAAGGGAAACCAAAGAATATTCTCAAGTATTCGCGGATGAGTTGTCAATTCAACCACACCTGAAAGACTTAATATCTGCAGCCAAGTATTCAGTAGCAAAGTAGTATGGAAGTAACGGTAACGATGGCAAAAGTGACAGTAACAGTTTTGTAGTGATTGTAACAGTAGCAACGGAAAAGTAACTTAGCAGAGATCAATATGTGGAAAGCTCGTAGGCAATGGATCATTGATGGATAATTATGTCCGATGGCATTCATCATGCAACAGTTATAACATAGGGTGACACAGAACTAACTCCAATTCATCAATGTAATGTAGGCATGTATTCCATATATAGTCATACGTGCTTATGGAAAAGAACTTGCATGACATCTTTTGTCCTATCCTCCCATGGTAGCGGGGTCCTAATGGAAACTAAGGGATATTAAGGCCTCCTTTTAATAGAGAGCCAGACCAAAGCATTAACACTTAGTGAATACATGAACTCCTCAAACTACGGTAATCATCAGAAAGAATCCCAGTTATTGTCACCCAGGGGGATGCGGATCATAACTCGTAATAGGTGTCTACAACTTGCAAGATAGGATCAAGAACACATATATATTCATGAAAACATAATAGGTTCACATCTGAAATCATGGCACTCGGGCCCTAGTGACAAGCATTAAGCATAGCAAAGTCATAGCAACATCAATCTCAGAACATAGTGGATACTAGGGATCAAACCCTAACAAAACTAACTTGATTACATGATAAATCTCATCCAACCCATCACCGTCCAGCAAGATTATGATTGGATTACTCACGAACGGCAGAGAGCACATGGAATTGGTGATTAAGGATGGTTGGTGCTGACGATGACATTGATTTCCCCTCTCCGGAGCCCAAAACGGACTCCAGATTTGGTCTCCCGAGGAAGAACAGGAGGTGGCGACGACTCCATATCGTGAAACGCGATGAATTCTTCTCCTTGATTTTTTTCTCTGCAAATAGGAATAAATAGGAGTGGAATTGAGGTCGGTGGAGGAACAGGGCCCCCACAAGCCTGCTAGGCGTGGCCAGGGGGTGGTCGCACCTGGTAGGCTTGCCACCTATGGGTGGACCCCTCCGGTTGATTCATTAGTCAGTATTTTTTGTTAATTCCAAAAATATTCTCTGTAGTTTTCAGGTCAATCCAAGAACTTTTATTTCTGCACAAAAATAACACCAAGGAAATTCTGTTGAAAACAGCGTCAGTCCGGGTTAGTTCCATTCAAATCATGCAAATTAGAGTCCAAAACAAGGGAATAGAGTTTGGAAAACTAGATACGATGGAGACGTATCAACGGCGATCTCCGCCTCCGCCTCCAGGTCGTCCTCCTCCATGGGCACCGGCTGATGCTCCTCCTCCTCCTCCTCCTTCGTATCCGGTGAATCCGGAGGAAGACCCGCAGCGATGCGGGCGGCGTGACAAGCCTGCATTTCCGCCTCTATTTGCAGGCGTTGCTCCGAAGTGAGCTACGCGTATGTGGTGATGAGGTGCCGGACCATCCTAGCGGTGACAGAACTGCAAGAGGAGGCGTATGGGCTTGGGCGGTGGTGGGGTGGAGGGAGGAGGAGTATGTGCAAGGGCTGGGGGAATGGCCTTGGGCAGCGATTCGAAGCGGCGCCATGCGGTGTTCACATCGCTATGACGGTCGAGACGCCCGTCGAACCGTCGGTTTTCCCGACGAGTCCACATGGGTCCATGCCATCAGCCCGACGTGGCGGGAGCCTGTGAAAAGACGCCTGCAAAACAGGATGGAGGGATTGGCGCGCTTTGGCCCAACAGTCCACCAAAACCGGTCCCACTCGTCACAGTTAACGGTCAAAGGCACTGACCCGACAGCAACGTCCGTTGTAACCTGTTGTGAGGGTTTCGGACAAGAAAGTGGGGAAAAGTGAGAAATAGTTAACAGAGTGGGGATGAATGAGTAGAGATAAGGAACCAGGAGCACAGAAATAAAAATCCCTTAATCTTAAGCTTGTTCGTACTAACAAGCAATTGGCCGACATCTTTACTAAGCCACGTGATGAAAAAGTGTTTCGTCACTTGAGGGGCGAGTTGAACATCATTGATGATTCAAACTTGAGCTAAGCTCACTCGGATGCATGCAAGGGGATGATCTTCCTTAACCAACTCATATCTTAAGCAATCTAGTCACAACCAAGTATCCACAACCTATCTTTGATGATGAAAGGAAGAAGACAACAAAACATATCCTTCACATATGTTTCTCAATTGGTATCAACTCACAATTGGTATCATGTCATTTGAACATATAATGTTCTTCCTTGCATGACTAACCTATGTAGGTGGAAAGTGAACGAAAACAAAAAGGATCGCTCCTAACTCAAGATGAACCTCATCAACTTTGAGCATCCTCATCAAATTCACCTACAAGCTACGTCATCAACATCACTCAAAGGTCTGTACTCATATACTTGATATAGCTTTACTCCAGGTCACGAGATAAAGCAAATCAAGCGATATGAAGCAATTAAAATGCTTAATCAAAAAATGGTACCCCATTTTGAGCTTAACGATGAGTATGACCTACGATCGAGTATTCTTGCTTGACTCCTTAAGGCAATATACTCTAATATAGGTGACCTAGTCACTGCCCATCATATAGTCATAAGAATTGAATGGAAAACGCTTCTTGTGTTTCTCTTTGACATTTCCATTCAACTCTAGCCTAGATGAAAATTCATTGCAAATCTTTATGAAAATTCCTTGCAAATCTTTATGAAAATTCATTGCAAATCTTTTCTGAAAATTCATTGCAAATATTTCTCAGAATTCATTGCAAATCTTTATGAAAATTCATTACAAATATTTATGAAAAATCATTGCAAATCTTTATGAAAATTCATTGCAAATGTTTATGAAAATTCATTTCAAATCTTTATGAAAATTCATTGCAAATCTTTCTGAAAATTCATTGAAAATCTTTGAGACACATTTGAGACATTCTGAAAAAATTGCATTTGACAATGTTGCCAAGTTTCTATTTTCCAACTCGAAGCCTCCGATCAAAACTTCTCGGTCTTACCAATATTGCAGTCTTATTGCAGAAACACATGTCGGTGCCATCGAATCTTTTGCCTCGGAGTCACCAACCTCTATGCACCTTGTCTGCTCTGTTTTATGTTAAACTCAATGATTCCAATGATGTAGGGGGTGAAACATCAAGAGATACAATCTCAAATTAGCAAGGATCCCGACATCAAAGGAGGAGAAATTATTAAAAGTGTTTTAGATCTTAAGGGGGAGAAAAGTAGTTTTCAAGGAACCCTTATCTCAATACTCTCAATGACCCTATATCTCTAGGATCCCTTCCCGTTCAGTGATTCCTTTGAATATGTCCCTTGTGTGACCTTTTTGGAAATTAATGCCAAAGGGGGAGAAATATCAAAGCTTCAAAGCTTACATAACAAAGGGGGAGATACTCATACCAAAGGGGGAGATATCTAAGCATTATTACTTTAGGGGGAGAGATGATCATGAAAAGAATAAGTGTAACCTTATCATATAAAGGGGGAGAAAACTTATCAAGGATCCCTTATCACGCAAACATGCAAACACTTCTTAAGGAGAAGAGAGAAGAATAAATTTGATTCTCATATGCTTTAGATTTTTCTTAGCCCTACCTACTCTCAATATCCATATATTATGATTCAGGGAGAGAGGAAAACTTTCTCAATTGTGTCACAATTGGTGTCTAGGGGAGACAACTCTAAACTTATTTGGACACATATTATTCTCAAAAAATCATTTATTATAGGTATAATTAATTTGGTGCCCTTAGTTGTGTCTCACTCGGCAGTTTTACCCCTAATTTCCAAAAACCCTCGGTTCTGCCCAAGTCACTTCGCTCCTCTTATGCTTTTCCCCTTTGACCATTTGACAATCATTTTGAAAACTTCATAACAAATTCATACTAATTTGGAAAAGTTCGAATAAGATACCAAATGTTCAGAGAACATCGCCGATATGTGCATGGCATTCTCATTTATGACAAAAATGTTGGAAAGTCCCCTCTAAGTTTCACCTATCATTTGTGATGGGGACTTTCCAACATTTTTGTCAAGAATGCAAATTGCATGCACATATAGGTGATGTTCTTATGAACATTCCGATATCTTATTCGAATTTTTCTGAGTTAGTATGAATTCTTTATGAAGTTTTCAAATTGATGGTCAAACGGTCAAAGGGCAAAAGCATAAGTGAAGCTAAGTTGTTTGGGCGGAAACGAGTGTTTTTGAAAACTAGGGGTAAACCTGCCGAGTGTGGCCCAACTAGGCGCATAAAATCAATTGTCCCTTTATTATATGTCCTCCATATCTTGGTACTCTTGGTTCCATTTGCATTTGCACTATTAATACACTTGTTTTCCTAACATTGTTTCTCAAGTGTGTTCCTACTGTTAAATGCTCAAGGACCTCAAGGTAAGTATATGCATCATATTCTT
Source organism: Hordeum marinum (assembly GCA_022496015.1). Lineage (NCBI taxonomy): Eukaryota > Viridiplantae > Streptophyta > Magnoliopsida > Poales > Poaceae > Hordeum > Hordeum marinum. The sequence continues at coordinate 151,206,460 of CM039674.1, forward strand.
GTTCAAGATGATCTCCTACTTCTTGCACATATTTTTTGCAAGAGTGAGTCTTGAACATGAAATCATTTCATTCTCATATATTTGATGCATATTGCCAAGATATACTTGACTTCTCATGTCCTACCTACCATGTGTGTGTCCATGCATTCAAAAGCAACTATTCTTAATATGGATTGCACACATCTAGGGGGGAGCTTGTATTAGTCATGTATCCTTCAAAGTCTTCATATATTTCTGCATGTCTTGAATTGAAGCTTTGATTCTATGTTGTCATCAGTTACCAAAAAGGGGGAGACTAAAAGCACAATATGCTCCCTTGGTGGTTTTGATAATTCATGATGACATACATTGTCTCTTGGACTAATACTTTCATTAGGAGACATACCTCTGACCCATCATGTATGTTTTTATACCTCTGACCCATCATGTATATTTATTGTTGACTCATATATGCTTTTCATGAAATAAAATTAATAATAGTGACTCTTTTCTACACTCCAGAACAAGGACTATGTATGATGGGCCGGAGGTATCAAATTCACCTACAAGCTACGTCATCAACATCACTCAAAGGTATGTACTCATATCATTGATATAGCTTTACTCCAGGTCATGAGATAAAGCAACTCAAGCAATATGAAGCAATTAAAATTCTTAATCAAAAAAAGGTAACCCCATTTCGCGCTTAACGATGAGTATGACCTATGATCAAGTATTATTGCTTGACTCCTTAAGTCAATATACTCTAATATAGGTGACCTAGTCACTGCCCGTCATATAGTCATAAGAATTGAATGGAAAACACTTCTTGTGTTGCTCTTTGACATTTCAATTCTACTCTAGCCTAGATGAAAATTCATTGCAAATCTTTATGAAAATTCATTGCAAATCTTTATGAAAAATCATTGCAAATCTTTCTGAAAATTCATTCCAAATCTTTCTAAAAATCCATTGCAAATCTTTATGAAAATTCATTGCCAATCTTTATGAAAAATCATTGCAAATCTTTATGAAAATTCATTGCAAATCTTTCTAAAAACTCATTGCAAATCTTTCTGAAAATTCATTGCAAATCTTTGAGACACGTTTGAGACATTCTGAAAAATTGCGTTTGACAATGTTGCCAAGTTTCTATTTTCCAACTTGGAGCCTTCGATCAAAACTTCTCAGTCTTACCAGTATTGCAGTCTTACTGCAAAAACAGATGTCGGTGCCACCGAATCTTTTGCCTCGTAGTCACCAACCTCTATACACCTTGTCTGCTCTGTTTTATGTTAAACTCAATGATTCCAATGATGTAGGGAGTGAAACATCAAGAGATACAATCTCAAATTAGCAAGGATCCCTACATCAAAGGAGGAAAAAATATTAAAAGTTTTTCAGACCTTAAGGGGGAGAAAATAGTTTTCAAGGGACCCTTGTCTCAATACTCTCAATGACCCTATATCTCTAGGATTCCTTCCCGGTCAATGATTCCTTTGAATCTGTTCCTTCTGTGACCTTTTTGGAAATTAATGCCAAAGGGGGAGAAATATCAAAGCTTCAAAGCTTACATAACAAAGGGTGAGATACCCGTACCAAAGGGGGAGATATCTAAGCATTATTACTTTAGGGGGAGAGATGATCATGAAAAGAAGAAGTGTAACCTTATCATATAAAGGGGGAGAAAACTTATCAAGGATACCTTATCATACAAACACTTCTTAAGGAGAATAGAGAAGAATCAATTTGATTTTGATATGCTTTAGATTATTCTCAGCCCTACCTACTCTTAATATCCATATTATGATTCAGGGAGAGAGGAAAACTTTCTCAATTGTGTCACAATTGGTGTCTAGGGGAGAAAACTCTAAACTTATTTGGAGACATATTATTCTCAAGAAATCATTTATTATAGGGATAATTAATTTGGTGCCCTTAGTTGTGTCTCACTCGGCAGTTTTACCCCTAATTTCCAAAAACCCTCGGTTCTGCCCAAGTCACTTCGCTCCTCTTATGCTTTTGCCCTTTGACCATTTGACCATCATTTTGAAAACTTCATAAAAAAATCATACTAACTCAGAAAAGTTCAAATAAGATATCAAAATGTTCAGAGAAACATCACCTATATGTGCATGGCATTCTCATTTATGACAAAAATGTTGGAAAGTTCCCATGAGAGTTTCAGCTATCATCTGCGATGGGGACTTTTCCAATATTTTTGTCAACAATGCAAATTGCATGCACATAAAGGTGATGTTCTTATGAACATTCTGATATCTTATTTCGAATTTTTCTGAGTTAGTATGAATTCTTTATGAAGTTTTCAAATTTATGGTCAAACCGTCAAAGGCACAAGCATAAGAGAAGCTAAGTGGTTTGGGGGGGAACGAGTGTTTTTCGAAACTAGGGGTAAACTTGTCGAGTGTCACCCAACTAGGGGCATAAAATCAATTGTCCCTTTATTATATGTCCTCCGTATCTTAGTACTCTTGGTTCCATTTGCATTTGCACTATCAATGCACTTGTTTTTCCTAACATTGTTTTCTCAAGTGTGTTCCTACTGTTAAATGCTCAAGGACCTCAAGGTAAGTATATGCATCATATTCTTGTTCAAGATGGTCTCTTGCTTCTTGCACATATTGTTTGCAAGAGTAGGTCTTGAACATGAATTCATTTCATTCTCATATAATTGATGCATATTGCCAAGATATACATGACTTCTCATGTCCTTCCTACCATGTGTGTGTTCATGCATTCAAAAGCAACTATTCTTAATATGGATTGCACACATCTAGGGGGAGCTTGTATTAGTCATGTATCCTTCAAAGTCTTCATATATTTTTGCATATCTTGAATTGAAGCTTTGATTGTATTTTTTCATCAATTACCAAAAAGGGGATATTGAAAGCACAATATGCTCCCTTGATGGTTTTGATAATTCATGACAACATAGATTGTCTTTTGGACTAATACTTTCATCATGAGACATACCTCTAACCCATCATGTATGTTTATATACCTCTGACCCATCATGTATTTTTAATACAAGATCAAGGAGTTCATCGACATTATCGAGCCTATTACCTTTTGGAGGGCGGTGCCTCCTAGATTGGTTAGGTGTCGCTTGGGAGCCTCCTACTTCGTGTTGTGGAGTGAACCAAGTAGTTTGTAAGGGCAAGGAGATCGCCTACTTCGTGAAGATCTACCCGAGTTAGGCTAGTCCTCCGTGGACATAGGCCATCATGGTATAGTCAAGGTTTCTTCTTTGTGGAACCCTCCATGGACTCTCGCGACCGTTACCTCCTGTCGGTTGAAACTCCATAAACGTGGACGTACGATAATACCACTTATCGGAACCACGGGAAAAATCTTCGTGTCCTTCATGCGTTTGATCTCCCTATCTCAACTCCTTAATTCCATGTGCAATGTCTTTACTTTCCGCTGCTATACTTGTTGACTTGAATGTGTAGGGTGTGCTAGACTTGTTATAATTACTAAAATCTACCAACACTTAACTGTGGATATTGTGTAGATTTTAATTTGTGCTAGTTTTCTATTCACCCCCCCCCCCTCTACATACTCTTCTAGTGATCCCATAGTGCTGCAATTACTCGTTCCTCTTCACAAAAAACCCAACGCAGATCACAAGTATCATCACTCCATCACATCAAATGCCGCACACCGACCATAAAAAAAGGTAAGAGTCATACATTCAATATCTTTACCTTGAAATAAAATTTCATCATGTGAAATACATTTCCATCATCTACTTTGTAAAAGCAGATTGGACATTATCATATGGTTCACCAAAAGAAAATTTTAAGGATGATAACTAATTTGTACAAGGTGCTTCAAAAGATGGAGGTAATGAATGCTTGCTATATAAATGAAACTATACACAACTACATATAGTTCTTAATCCATGGTATATTGTCTTCTATAGGTGGATGAGAATGATGTTGCAGGTTCGTACCAAACAACACCAAAAAAGTTCATGTTTGAGTTAAACAACTACTGGCACATATCATGTTATGAAATTACATTATCCATGAATTCTAAATTATCCCCTTTTGTATAGCGGAGTCATGACCAATAGCAAAACCTAGAGCAAACCTAAATAATTAACTTGGCAATACATCTAGATTCTGAGTAATGTAAACCCTAGGACCCTAGTATTGGTGTAGACCCACGAGGCCTAGATAGCATGTCATCCTCTAACATTTAGAGTGCACTCACATGCGAGAATAATTCTAGCAGTTAAATGACAATTTAGTTACTTGGATAAATGGAAGATCGTCGAACCTGAATTAAATGATGAAGATATGAACTTTGAAGATGATAAAAAAAATTAAATTAATTAGCAATACCATAGTTGCAATTAGTCTCATTATCAGGAGAATATACTAATGAAGACACGATTATCAGAGCATTACTACTAACAAAATTTTCAATGTCGTTCTCGAGAATGGTAGAGACCAAGCGTTTTCAACTAGAACCAAAGGTGGAGGCACAATCCATGGTGATGCCTCGAAGGATGAGACCGATGCTTGCGAATACCACCATCACTGGCATTGGCTCAATGAAGCAAAGCTTTCACAGAGCCGCTAACCACCTACTACATGAAGGCCCACCAGCAAACATAGAAGATGATGAAAAAATGCAGCATAAAGAAATAAATCATATGATGAACTTTGTAGCAAGAAAAACTTGCGTAATTGATCACACCATGTTTGTCGGTGTTATCTTTTTTATCCTTTCTTTGCATGTTTCCTAACCTTTGTTAGTTGTGTTCCTGAGCACTATGTGTTGGTTTGTTTTATCTATATAAAGCGGGACAAAAGCTTATATGCTAAATATTTCTAATCTTGGTAATGTTTCATCTGAGATTAATCATACAAATTCATGTACTTTTTGTGTGTTGCGATAGCGTGATTAGTTTTTTCGTGAGGATGGTTCACTAGTGGCTCTTGACTTGTGGTTCTTGTGCAAGTCATTGTTTTGATTCTTTACGGCTAACTGCTAATCTTTACTTTACTCCTGTAGCAAACTGCACTGCACATCTCCATTCATATGTTTTACTGGGATAGTTTACCACATGTTGGAGGCATCGAGAACACTGTGAGATTTGGTTGACTAATGCAAATTAGTACATCATAAAAAAATTCAAAAAGCTCATTGTCGTGGGAACGAGCCTGACAGTAGATGGTAGGGGTACGAATGGAGAGGGTAGAGTCCTAGCTACGGCGAGGGTGTACACACGGATGTATGAGTTCAGGCCCCTCTCGTGGAGGTAACAGCCCTACGTCTCAGTGCTCGGGAGCTTTATGTCGTGTGGAATGTTGAGATTACAATAGTTGCTAACCCTTGTGCAGGAGGGGAGGGGCGGCTTATATAGAGTTCGCCGCCCCTCATAATGGCCCCGCATCAAAGGGTCTGGTTGTGGGGTTCAAAGTCTGCCGTTATAGGTAACATACGTAATAAAAGCTATTAATGACCATTGAACCAGCGGCTGCCTGTTGGGCTCTTGATGATGGCTCCTGGTCTTCTTATGTTGAGTGAAATTGAGGTCTTCCGAGTGACACGCGACTGCCGAGTGAAAGGAGTCTCCGAGTGGATTATTGTTGAGTGGCTTTGAACGTCTCCAGGGATCCACTCGGAAGTTCGTGCTTGATCTTCAAGTCCTCCCATGTAGTGTCCTTAGGTAGGGTATGTGGGCCGTGCCTAGGACCCTACCCTAGGTACATATCCTTGTCATTAGCCCCCGAATGGATCGGGGTTTGAGTGGTGGAAGGAGGTATCTACGTAGACCTTGAGTTAGTGCATCAGATCCTCCGAATGATATTTGGGATTTCCAAGAAACTTGTGTCGATTGAACTCTGAGCATTAGCATTCATTCAGGATCAACATGCAAAATCTGCCGAATGATATTCGGGGCTTCAACGAAACTTGTGTCGATTAAATTCTTCTCCGCTCGCCCGGATCCATTCAGCCTTAAAGGTGTCCGAGTGGATGCTCAGCATCCGCTTTGGTCCGAGTGAGCTGGTAGTATCTTGGCAGGTGACGGGTCGGTCTGACAGACCCAGATTTTCCGGGATCAAAAAATTTGGGAAGTGTGTGCGCCCGCGTGATGATTACGCCACGATCAGGGCAAGTGGAGGTGCGACACCTCGATTTTCACGCCAGTCGTATCGCCACGTATCGAGCGCCGTCAGCGATTGGCGTGCACGATTACCTCACGGGTCCACTGGTCAGTGAGACACTCGGCGGCGTATAAAGCCATCAGCGCCACGGTCTGCACAGTACCTCCACCAGTTCTTTCTCTCTTTTGCTCCGCCTCCTCCGCTTGCAGCGCCAAACTCCAATCTCCCTCGACGAGAGCCGCCACGACGGAGATGAAGAATCCGGCAGAGAAGCTGGAGCACGCGAAGAGGGGGCGGTGAAGCTCAAGGGCAAGAAGCCCTCGACCGCCAGATTCACCATGCCGGCGGGCTGGATGCAGGGGGATTGGCTCCCCTCTGTCGTCACCCGTGAAGACATGGAGGGCCTCATCTCTGACAGGCTCATGGAGGACGGTGCTTGGAGGCTGCCGTGGGAGGAGCGCGAGCCGAAGCCGTGCGACGGGGAGCAGGTTCTCCTTCTCTCCCATGTCGAGCGAGGATTCTCTCTGCCGCCCCATCCGTTCTTTAGGGGCTTCCTGAATTTTTTCGGTGCCCAACTTCACCACCTCTCGCCCAACACCATAGCTTATCTGTCTGCATTTGTCACTCTGTGCGAATGTTTCCTAGGCTGTTCTCCCCATTGGGGACTGTTCAAACACCTCTTCACGGTCAGATCCCCGACCGTGAATAAAGCCCTCCCCGCTGACGGGAAGACCCACGTACTCCAGCTGTGCGGAGGGTTAGGAGTTCAGAAAAGAGCTCATAGCTCCTTCCCTGCCATGACCTTCCCAGATCTGTAAGGGGTTGGCAGTCGACCTAGTTTTACTGCAAGGATGCAGCATCGCCAAATATTTCGACTCGCCTTTCCCCCTATACACCCGACCGTCCAGCTGTTCCCAAGTCCCTGAAGGTGACTGAAGCAGAGCACGTCCAAGTGGGCATCTTGGTAGAAGCGGTGGTGCAACTGATCCGGGGCGGGTGACTGGCATGGATCTGTTGGAGACGTTTCTAGGTCGACGCATCCAGCCGCTCCAAGCCAGGGACCATAAAATGTGGCATTATGCGGGCCCTGAGGACTCGACAAGGGCGCATCCTGAGGAAGTTCCACAGAGAACTGTCGAGCAGTGGCTCCGTAGCATCACCGAGGCCTGCGACAACCCCTTGGGAGCCAAGAGGATCCTATCATACTCGGCCAAAAACCCGCTGAAGAACTTGGTGAGTTGGGTGACGTCGATTGATGTATTGTACTGTCGAGTGATATATCGAACTGACTTCTTTGCTTGAATCATGCAGGAATGGACGCACATGCACTCGCCCGTTCCCAACAGGAACCATGTTGAAGACGGCGTGGTGAGCGAAGGCGGCAGCATGGACGGTGACGGTTATTCCAACTCCGAGAAAGAATACAAGGACTCCAGCGAGGAGGAAGAAGTCGAGTCACCTCCTCGCCACGAAAGCCGCACCAAGTCCCGCCAAGACCCGTCGACTGTTGAGGACAGGGCTCCTGGCCCCAGTGAGAGGAATCTGAAGCGTAGCCGCCCCTCGACCACCGAGCCGAGTGAGAAACTGGCCAAGCAGCCCAAGCCAGCCGTCATCAAGCCTCGCAAGGCACTGCCTCGCATGAGGGTGGTCGTGCCTGTCGTCTCCACGTAAGTATTTATTTCCGTACTTGTTCTGTCGACTGAAGTCCGGAGTTGTATTTGACCAAATGCCACTCAATTCGTCAGAGTTGCTACATCTGTGTCTTCGCCTCATCGAGATGGAGGGGATGCGATGGACGTCAACACTGCTGACGCGGCCACTTCTCATAGAGGTTAGATAGTTGTTGGTTCGTCCGAATGGGACTCGACATATGCAGATGTTAACACCGTCGGTTATCGATGTAGAGGTCATTCAGGTGGAGGACGACGAGGGGCGACTGGACACTTCGCGCCCTCGCATCCAAAGAGCTTCGTCAGCGCAAGCACTTCAGCGGTCGACTACAGAGTCTTCCCAGGGGGAAGGTGGCTCGACACAGCCTAGGGCTGAACTTGCACTACCTCTGTCACGTGCTCCCCCCAACCATCTCGGCCGTTGTGGCGTCGACTCCAACTAGGCTCCCTCAGACTGCCTCAGCTGCTCCTGCGACCACGCCGACCCCACCTGTGATGACCTTCTCTCTGCATCGTACCCCGGAAGATCAAACCGGGGCTGCGAAGGAAGCCATGATCCAGGCGGAGCAGCTCATGCTGAGGACCAAGGCATACGAGGCCAGCAAACTGGCTTTTGACGTCAGCGCAGCCCTCCGCACCAATGTCCGAGTAAGTTCGATTGTAAGTCCATTGTTGATTGAATTCTTGCCTTTTCTTGGTTGTTGTACACCCACTGGGTGATTGCCGTAGAATGTTTGAATTTTCTCCACTCGAGTAGATCGGATCGTAGTCGAGTAGGATTGGGATTGATAGTACGCGTGGTACTTGTGTCACTCAACATGTCGATTGTGTTTTCTGACGAGTTACTCGACGGATTGAGAGTTAACCATCTCAGTGGGGGCGCTCTTAGCGCACCCACTGGGTGTAGTCCCCGAGACCGCTGTCGAGTGCTTGCATCGGCAGGGGTCTTAGAGTCTATTGTATACAGGATACACTGCACTTCATAGAGTAGAGAGGCGCGTCACTCGACGGATCGAGTGTCGTGACAGGGCTGACCTTGTCGAATGTTTGAATAACTAGTGGGGGCACGCTAAGTGCACCCACTGGGTGTAGTCCCCGAGGCTACTGTTCATCGTAGACGATAAACAGTAAGCTTGAAACCTTGTCGTACGCGTGGTACTGGGGTCACCCGACATGTCGAGTTTTTTTCTGACGAGTTACTCGACGGATCGAGAGTTAACCATCTCAGTGGGGGCGCTCTTAGCGCACCCACTGGATGTAGTCCCCGAGACCGCTGTCGAATGCTTGCATCGGTAGGGGTCTTAATAGAGATAGCTTTTGAAATTTTTTATGGTGCGCGGAGCGCCAGAGTCACTTGACATGTCGAGTGGATTTTCTGCTTGAATTCTTCCAAGATGATCATTTGCCTGTGTTCATAACTCAGTCGACTGTCTAGGAACTACTTGCTCATTGAACTCCTATCTTTTGTGGGTTCCAGACGGCTTGCGAACATGGGACGCAGTACAAGGAGATGGAGGAGGAGAGGAACCAGTTGCATGTGGACCTGGCGGTTGCTAACAACGCCCTGGAGCGAGCATGTGCTGAGCTGAAGTCTCTGGGAGGTAATTACTATCAACTGTCAGCATTCCCATCTTCACTTTTCATGTTTTGAACCGAGTGCTCTCACTTGAACAGACGTGCACAATGAAAACCGTCGACTCCAAGCGCGACTCAACAATGTTGTTTCTTTAGATTCCATGAAGAAGGCACTGGAGGAGAAGGATGAAGCACTCGCCTACGCCCAACAGGTGGCCAGGGACAAAACTGAAGCTGCAGACCAGAAGCTGACGGCCGCCCAGAAGCTGGAAGAGGAGAACACCAAACTCAAGCAGGAGCACGCGGACCTCGTCAAAAGGGCCGAGCAGCTGAACAAGAGGAGCAATGGCTTGGAGAAGCATTTGGGCGAGTTCTCGAGGAAGATGTATATTCTGCTCGATGGTAACTATTTTTGTCGACTGAGCTTTGTAAAATCTTTGAGAATCGCAGTTCACTGATTCTCCTCCCATTCCCCATTCTTCAACAGAATTCTGCCAAGACTTTGAGAAGGAGACAAAGGAGGTTGAGCCCAATCTGGATCCCACCAACTCTCCTGTCGCAGACGCGGTGGCCATGAACATGCTCTGACTCAATTTCTGGCTCCAAGGCGTCTAGGCGTATCTTGTCTGACTGAAGTCTGCAATGGAGAGGATCGACAAAGAGCTATGGCCTGAGGACACCCTCCAGCTCGACCTCAACACTATGATGGCTCGCCTGGACGAACTTCCAAGTCGAGTGTAGGCCTGGAAGAAATCTGCCGCTCGTTGTGGGGCTGACGTGGCGTTGTCACTCGTCAGGGTCCATTGCAGGGACGTGAAGGAGGAGAGGCTGAAGGAGCTTCAGGTGGTCAACCGAAGAAACTCTAGTTTGAGGACTTCATGGAGACCTTCATCGAAGCAGCCACCAGAATCATCGACGGCATCGACCCGGACACCTTCATCGAGCCCGCCAGTCCGTCACCTGCTTGAAAACGTTGTCTTTGAAAGAAACAGTTAAATTTGCCTCGGTATGCCGAGTGGATATGTATCCTTAAAAACTTCGTTCACGCCTTGGGCCTGAGCACATTTGCTTCCATACGAAACATTTATCTGTGGTTTACCCTTTGGATTTTATTCATATTTGGCTTTCAATCATCTGTTCGACTGAGTTTGTTTTTAACTTGGGCGAAGCATGTTCGCGGCTAAGCCCTCGAGTGTGAGGATTGCTCATCACTCAGAGTATTTTCGAACTTAGGCGAATGTCGATTCGCAGCTAAGTTGTCGAGTGGATGGATTACTATCCACCCGACGAGGTTTTTAACTTAGGCGAAACATGTTTTGTAGCTAAGACGTCGAGTGTGAGGAATTCTCATCACTTGAAGTATTTTTGAACTTAGGCGAATGTCGATTCGCAGCTAAGTTGTCGAGTGACTGGATTATTATCCACTCGATGAGGTTCTTAACTTAGGCGAAACGTGTTCGCAGCTAAGCCCCCGAGTGTGAGGATTGCTCATCACTCGGAGTATATTTGAACTTAGGCGAATGTTCATTCGCATCTAAGTTGTCGAGTGAATGGATTACCATCTACTCGATGAGGTTTTTTAACTTAGGCGAAACGTGTTTCGTAGCTAAGCCCCCGAGTGTGAGGATCGCCCATCACTCGGAGTATATTTGAACTTAGGCGAATGTTGATTCGCATCTAAGTTGTCAAGCAAATGGATTACCATCTACTCGACGAGGTTTTTAACTTAGGCGAAACATGTTTCGCAGCTAAGCCCCCGAGTGTGAGGATCGCTCATCACTCGGAGTATTTTTGAACTTAGGCAAATGTCGATTCGCATCTGAGTTGTCGAGTGAATGGATTACCATCGCCTCGACGAGTTTTTTTTTAATCCAAGCAAAGACGGATTCGCAAATAGGCCGTCGAGTGGATGGACTGCTATCCACCCGGCAGGGGTTTTAACTTAGGCAAAACATGTTTCGCAGCTAAGCCCCCAAGTGTGGGGATTGCTCTAAACTCGAAGTATTTTCGAACTTAAGCAATGTCGATTCGAGCTAAGTTGTTGAATGAATGGATTACCGTCCACTCGACGAGGTTTTTAACCCAAGCGAAGACGGATTCACAAATAGGTCGTCGAGTGAATGGACTGCTATCCACCCGACAGGGTTTTTAACTTAGGCGAAACATGTTTCGCAGCTAAGCCCCCGAGTGTGAGGATTGCTCATCACTCGGAGTATCCTCGAGAATGTAACTGCGCGGATGGAATCAATGAAGTATTAATCGCAGAAACGCGAATTGCATTGATGAAGTACTCTTATTACATCAGAAAACTCTTATCTCAAGTGTAAAAACGTCGAAGCAGGTCTGCATTCCAGGCTCGTGGTTCATGCATCTGCTTCATGAGATTATACAAGTGATAGGCTCCATTGTTTAGCACCTTAGTAACAACAAAAGGGCCTTCCCATGCAGGAGCAAGCTTGTGAGGTCGGTGCTGATTCACTCGGAGCACCAAATCTCCCTCGTGGAATGCTCGGCTTGTGACATTCCTTGCATGGAAGCGTCGTAGGTCTTGTTGATAGGTTGTGGTCCGGATCAAAGCCATCTCACGCTCTTCTTCCAGAAGATCTACCCCATCCTGTCTGGCATGTTTAGCTTCAGCCTCAGAATATAGCTTCACTCGAGGAGAATTATGGGCCAAGTCACTCGATAGTATAGCTTTAGCACCATTGACAAGGAAGAAAGGAGTATGTCCAGTCGACCGATTAGGTGGCGTCCTCAACCCCCACAAAACAGACGGCAGCTCAGTTACCTACGCACCAGCAGCATGATCCAAATCGCGCATGAGACGGGGCTTCAGACCTTGTAGAATGAGACCATTAGCCCGCTCAACTTGCCCATTGGTTTGAGGATGTGCAACGGAAGCGGAATCCGGGTGCCTTGGGAGTTACAGAATCTCCTGAATTCTTCCGAGTCAAAATTAGTGTCGTTGTCCGTGATGATGTTGTGCGGGATGCCATATCGGATAATGATCTCCCTCATGAACGTGACCGTCATGCGGGAATTCAGCTTCTTGATGGGCTTGGCCTCAATCCACTTGGTGAATTTGTCGACTGCTACCAACAGATGGGTGAATCCTCCTTTTCTGGGTCGGAAGGGACCAACCATGTCGAGTCCCCAAATCGCAAAAGGCCAGGAGAGTGGAATTGTCTTCAGAGCAGACGTTGGCTTGTGTGATAGATTTGCATAGAACTGGCAGCCCTCACAGTGATCAACAATGTCCTTAGCCATCTCATTAGCTCTTGGCCAGTAAAAACCAGCTCGGTATGCTTTAGCGACGATCGCCCTTGAAGACGCATGGTGCCCACAAGTTCCTGAGTGGATTTCGTCTAGAATCATTCGACCTTCTTCAGGGGAAATGCAGTGTTGGGTGACACCAGTCACACTCTCTCTGAATAGCTGATCTCCCATCATAGTGAAAGCCTTGGACCTACGCACAATCTGTCGAGTCTCTGCTTCATCTTCAGGGAGCTCTTGTCTGAGGATATAGGCAATGTATGGCACAGTCCAGTCAGGAATGATAACTAGCACCTTCATGACCAGGTCAATCACAGCAGGAACATCAACTTTAGTCGAGTCGGAGGAGCTTAAAGCTTGTAGGGGCTCTTTAGTGAAGGGATCCTCTTGAATCGAAGGAGTGTGCAAATGCTCCAGGAACACTCCGCTGGGGACAGGCCGTCGAGTGGAGCCAATCTTGGATAGCTCATCAACCGCTTGATTTTTCAGTCGAGGAACATGGTGAAGTTCCAGACCTTCAAATTTCTTCTCCATCTTCCGGACTGCATTGCAGTATCCAGTCAGAGCAGGGTTTCTAACATCCCACTCTTTCATCACTTGATTCACCACCAAATCTGAGTCGCCATAAAACATCAGGCGCTTGACGCCGAGTGAGGTAGTCATGCGCAACCCATACAAAAGTGCTTCATACTCTGCCTCATTGTTGGAGGAATCAAAGTGAATTTGCAAGACATAGCTGAGCTTGTCGCCTCTGGGGGATATCAAAATAACACCAGCACTAGACCCATTCAACATTTTGGAGCCGTCGAAGAACATTGTCCAATGCGTCGAGTGAACTTGGATGGGCTGTTGATGTTCAGTCCACTCGGCCATGAAATCTGCCAATGCTTGGGATGTGATTGCCTTCTTGGCTTCGAATCTGATGTCGAAGTGTCCAAGCTCAATTGCCCATTTAGCCACTCGACCTGATGCATCGCGATTATTGAAAATCTTGGATAAAGGAGCATCACTGACGACTGAGATCGAATGGTCTTGGAAATAATGTGACACCTTCTTCGCTGATAGGTAAATACCATACACCAGCTTCTGATAGTGTGGATATCTTTGCTTTGAGGGGGAAAATACTTTTGAGACATAATAAACTGGGCGTTGAACTTTATAGGCTCTACCTTCCTCTTCTCGCTTGACAGTCAGCACTGTATTGGCGACCTGATTTGTGGCCATGATGTACAGGAGCAAGGGCTCTTTGCTGGCAGGAGCGGCAAGCACCGGTTGGGTGAAGAGCAGGGCTTTGAACTCAACAAACGCTGCTTCGGCTTCAGGAGTCCAGTCGAATGTGTCGGACTTCTTCATCAAGGGAAGAGCCTTCTCACCAAGACGAGAAATGAATCAACTCAATGCTGCCAAACAACCTGTGAGCTTTTGAACGTCGTGCACTCGCACGGGAGTCTTCAAACGGGTAATGGCGCTGATCTTCTCGGGATTGACATCAATTCCTTGCTCGGAAACGAGAAAACCGAGTAACTTGCCGCCAGGGACACCAAAGGTACATTTGGCCGGATTCAGCTTTATGTCGGATCGCCTCAGATTGGCGAATGTTTCGGCCAAGTCAGCCAGCAGGTCGGAACCTTCACGGGACTTGACCACTATATCATCCATGTATGCCTCGACATTCTGAGGGATATGGTCGAGTAAACACTTCTGAATCATGTGCATAAAAGTAGCATCGGCATTCTTAAGACCAAAAGGCATGGTGATGTAGCAAAAGCACCCAAACGGGGTGATGAAGGCTGTCTTTATTTCATCCGGGCCAAACAGACGGATCTGATGGTACCCAGAATAAGCATCTAAAAACGATAACCGCTCACACCCCGCTGTCGAGTCAACAATTTGATCTATGCGGGGGAGCGGAAAATGGTATTTTGGACACACCTTATTGAGATGTTTGAAGTCAATGCACATGCGCAATGACTTATCTTTCTTGGGCACCATCACAACATTCGAGAGCCACTCGGAGTGGTAAATCTCCCGAATGAACTTGGCTTGCAAGAGACGGGCCACTTCTTCTCCGATTGCCTTGCGCTTCTCCGCCGCGGATCGACACAAATGCTCCCTGACGGGCTTGGCTTTCGGATCCACTCGCAGATGGTGCTCAGCCGTCTCCCTGGGAATCCCCGGCATGTCAGCAGGCTTCCATGCAAAGATATCCCAGTTCTCACGGAGGAACTGGATGAGCTCGGCTTCCTATTTACTGTCGAGTGTTGTTGAGATATACGTCGGGGCAGTAGTTGGATCCGTCGGGTGGATGTGCACCTTCTTCACTTCCCCTGCCGACTGAAATGCCGATTCGAAAGCCGGCTTTTTTGCGCGGAGCAAATCAGCAGGGTCAGCGGTTTTCTTGTACTCTTCCAGCTCGACCATGGCCATATGTTGATCGGCGATCTTGGATCCTTGCTGGAGACACTCTTCGGCCCGCTGTCGATTGCCAGTGACCGTGATCACGCCCTTAGGGCATGGCATTTTCAACATGAGATACACGTAACATGGTCGGGCCATGAAACGTGCATAAGCGGGTCAACCCAAGATGGCGTGGTAAGCACTCTTGAAATCCACGACTTCAAATGTCAACTTTTCTTTTCGGAAATTTTTGCTATCTTCGAATGCCACATCCAATGCTATCTGGTCGAGTGACTTGGCCTTCTTCTCCTGGGATGACCCCGTGAAACTGCATGCTGCTCTCGCTCAGACGGGACATCGGAATGCCCATCCCTTTCAGGGTATCCGCATACAAAATGTTCAGGCCACTGCCGCCATCCATGAGGACCTTTTTGAGTCGAGTCCCCTGCACCACCGTATCAACTACCAGAGCCTGTCGACCGAGAGTGGCCACACGAGCAGGATGGTCTGTCTGGTTAAATGTGACAGCATATTGAGACCACTTGAGGTAGGTGGGGGTGTCTGGCACAACCATGTTGATTTCTCTATTGATGACTATCAGATGACTCTTGCTCTCGACATCAGCAAAGATCACCAGAGTAGCAGTGACATCCGGGAATGTTTCCTTTTCCTCATCTTCATCTTCTTTTTCAGGAGACTTCGCACTCGACTGGTCTCCCTTGAATTGTTGGATAAGGGTTCAACACTGTCGAGTGGTGTGCTTAGACAAAATCAGGTTGCCCTCTGCATCTTTCCTCGTGTGAATTACACACGGCTGATCCAAAATGTCAGTTCCTGACTGACCCTTCCCCTTCTTTGGGTCATACTGAGCCTTGGCCTTGCCCTTGTTCTTCGACTAAGTCGCCAGTGCGGCTGCCTTTGCCGGAGCTGGGTCTTCAGCCTTCTGCTTCTGTTTCCGATTGTTGCCGCCGCCAGACTCGTTAGCGACTGCTTTACATTTGCCGCTACGGAGGCGGTCTTCTTCCTCGCCATTGGCGTAGCGAGTGGCAATTTCCATCATCTTGCTGAGTGAAATGTCACCAGTGCGCCCGAATTTCAGGTACAGCTCCCTGTATCTCACACCGGCCTTGAAAGCACAAATAGCCTGGTGTTCGGACACATTCTCCACCGTATGATGCAGGGTGGACCATCACTGAATATAGTATCTTAAAGTTTCATTGGGCTTCTGGACGCAGTGTTGTAAGTCGACCAGACCTGCGGGGCGCTTGCAAGTGCCCTCAAAGGTCCGGACAAACACTTGGGCAAGATCTTCCCAACAATGTATGCTGGAAGGAGCAAAACGATTCAACCAAGCTCGAGTTGAACCATCTAACATGAGGGGCAGGTGCTTCATTGCGACATTCTCATTTCTGCCGCCAATCTGCATAGCCACTCGGTAATCATCTAACCAAGTCTCTGGTTTTGTTTCACCAGAAAACTTTCCAATCCCCGCCGCCATTCTGAAGTTGGGGGGAATCTCTGCAGAATGTATAGCTCTGCTGAAACACTCTGGACCAGACACCACAACTCAGCTTCCACTCGGAACATCTCTGTCGAGTCCCTCTCTGTAGGCTCTGCTCTTGTCGATCCGCTTCTAAACAAGATAGGTGCGGGCGTCAAAATCCGCGTCCCGTTCATCACCGACGGAGTGCCTGTCGCCCTAGTGTCGGGGCACGTATGGGCCACTCCGTGGAGGAGTGGGCACTCGACGGTGGCCTTCGTCGTGATGTTGATCTCTATCTTGCCCTTCACGAAAACCGCCGCCTCGACGACGCAAGGGCGATCCAGGGTTGTGTGTCGACTGAATGGTCTCTACCCTGGGTGAATTGCTGTATATCTTGTGACGGGACTGAGAAACTGCTGAATTCTGACGTTGTGTTGCATCCAACGGCGCTCTGATCTGCAACAGCCCTCTACCAGCCTCTGATGGGGACGGCTAAATGGAACCCGCTATCCTAGCGGCAACAACAACATTAAGCACAGGAGTTCGGTATACCTTAACGCCATCGTGAGATCTAGTCGGAAACAGATGTCGATGACGTCGACTGGGGCGCGGCGGGTGCTGGCGGGCGCGCTCGTCGATCTCTGCCTGGAGCTCTTCCAGACGAACACGCGCGGCCTCCAAAGCTTGGGCCTCGGTAGTCGCACCGACGATGGGGGTATGAAGGACCTCCTCATCACGACGCAGCTGCACGTTCGACGGGCCTCCAGCCTCGCGCTTGCCACGACCGAAGCCAGGCGATGAACTCTGATGAGAGCCCGCCATCAAGACCTCTGCGGCGGGATCGCAGCTTTCGCACTCGGAAGGCACGTCGGACGGATTGGAATCCGACTCGAACACGCCATGAAGCGACTCAGTAGGCTTGAGCGCTGCAACCTGCGAAGAAGCTTGATGTGCCGCTGCGTGTTCAACCCACCGCTGGAGTCGTGAGCGGCCGGACCGCTTGCGACCGTGAACGGCGAGAGGAGCCGACGCGTAGGGGGTCGACGGCTGATGCAGCAACAAGCCGCATGGACTCGCGTGGAAGTGCGTGGCCCCGCGGACCGGGAGCGCCTCGACATCGAGAGGCGCCTCCTGGAGCCACGCCAAATCATCGGCGATGAAGGTGAGCGCTCCGAAACGGATCTCGCGGCCCAGAGCAAAAACACCGCCGGAAGACATGTCGAAGGATGAAAATCACAACCTCGCCGGAAGTCGCTTAGACGCCTGCCCCACGGTGGGCGCCAACTATCGTGGGAACGAGCCTGACAGTAGATGGTAGGGGTACGAATGGAGAGGGCAGAGTTCTAGCTACGGCGAGGGTGTACACACGGATGTATGAGTTCAGATCCCTCTCATGGAGGTAACAGCCCTATGTCTCAGTGCTCGGAAGCTTTATGTCGTGTGGAATGTTGAGATTACAATAGTTGCTAACCCTTGTGCAGGAGGGGAGGGGCGGCTTATATAGAGTTTGCTGCCCCTCATAATGGCCCCGCATCAAAGGGTCTGGTTGTGGGGTTTAAAGTCTGCCGTTATAGGTAACGTACGTAATAAAAGCTATTAATGACCGTTGAACGAGCGTCTGCCCGTTGGGCTCTTGATGATGGCTCCTGGTCTTCTTGCGTCGAGTGAAAGCGAGGTCTTCCGAGTGACACGCGACTGCCGAGTGAAAGAAGGAGTCTCCGAGTGGATTACTGTCGAGTGGCTTTAAACGTCTCCAGGGATCCACTCGGAAGTTCGTGCTTGATCTTCAAGTCCTCCCATGTAGTGTCCTTAGGTAGGTTATATGGGCCGTGCCTAGGACCCTACCCTAGATACATATCCTCGTCACTCACACTACAATGTCTATATCAATGATAAAAGCTCAAAGGTGTACCCATCTATGGATTACATATGGCTACATCAAGCATTGACAACATACATAATATCTAACAGCAAATCAGGAACAAACTATAAGCCTCAATCGGCTCTGCAATTTTCCACTTAAAGGCGCTACACTTTCCTGCAACTGATTACACAAATCAAAGTCATTCAGTTGTTGCATTTTTCAGATTTTCATATCTGTCAGGATATATGTATTTTTAAATTTCAAACTTGCAAGGCTAATCTTTATTCATAGGTGTAGTCCTTGTTCTGGAGTGTAGAAAAGAGTCGATATGTATTTTTCTTTTCATACCCCTGACCCATCATGCATGCTCAACAGGAAACCTGCATGCGACATTGCTTAGAAAGTCAATATATGCGTCAACAATTATATAAACCAAACACAGTATAAAAGGCATGTGACTACTGTAACTGCAACACATCCTTCTAGCTAACTGAAACAGTAACCATGAGATATGAAAAGAAAAATACTAACTATAAGCTTGTATACGGTATATCTTCAGGCTTGGCTCATACGACACCAAACAAACTTAAAAGGGAGCTGTGGCCAGAAAAGTAAGGTGAGTGAAAGAATTCATCGAATTTGAAAGAGAAGCTTACTCTAGCCGGATGTGACCTCCAACAACCCTGCCGTCATGTGAACATGTCCTCAAGCTGGTAATAGTTCACTATGACACCTACTGCATCACCTCTGACCCATCATGTATGATCAAAATCAATTTACTCAATGTAGACCCAATCTACTCCTGAATGTACAATCATTAATCTAACTTGAAGATTATTTCTATCAATTTGAGGGAGGAGAGATCGAACGCACTTGATTCACAGGAGTTCGGCTGTATATATACAGAGGGGGCGAGCATACGATCATCATCGTGGGCAAGGCCATGACTGGGAGTGGGAGGACGTGCTTGTACAAGGGAAAACTGCACGCACGTAAAGAGAGGCGGAGTAGCGGAGTAGCGGACGAGCTCGCATGCTCCTGTTATTATGGACCAATGGGACAAGGTCACAGGCGAGTGGAGTTATGGCGAATGGATAAAACTGGCTGGTATACGCGGAGCAAACAGTGCACGTACGGTCGCGGGCTCGTAAAATCTGCCTAACGGAGTTAGGAAGAGCCCTGACGGCGTTTGTCAGTTAAACTGAAGGCCCCCGGTTGGGATTAGGTGCTTGACCTGGTTTTGGACAGGTTCCCGTTGCTGGCCGCGGAAGCTGACGGGTACACACGGGTTGGGTAGCTGATTCAAAATTTTCGGCGGTGTACTGGGAATATTCATCGACCAAGGACGACCCTCACGCTCGAGATGGACAAAGAGTTAATTCGTTCATAACCTATCTGTACTGTGTTGTTGGCTGGCGTAGTGTTGCGCTTGCTGTGATCTTGAGGAGACTTTCAGTCGTATTGTTATTAACAGCTTCGTAGTCATAGACTATTATTTTAACAGTCAACTTTTATTATCACACTGGGTTCAAAATTGGTCAAGAACGCCATGATATTATTGCGTGATTTAGCCACGCTATTATTGCGTGATTTAACTGACAAACAAGTAAACATACATTTTTTTCCAGCAAGCTAACATATGCATTATTTTTTTTATATATGGAAGTTCTTTTTTTCTTGCAAATATATGGAAGTTGCACAGGAATCACATTCCTTCTGCTATAAGTTAGCAATTTTGATTATTCACAACTAAAGTGAAAACTACAACCCAAGCAATAATATAACATATTTACAGCTTAGCCACTTTGCATCATGTCTTCAAGAACTTTGTCCCATGAGTTGGTGGATTAGCGCAAATGAATATCTCTTTGTTATGTTCATCTTTGAACACTGCAAATGCCCCTACCTCATCCTTTTGGCTTTCGAATTTAAAACTTTCATATCTTTTCAACCAAAATTTAAGTTAAGTTTCATTCTCAGATTTGTATTGCTTGTGATGAGGACTTTCAAATATGATCCATTTTTGAGTATGTTTTGATGAGTTTTGCTAGAAAAATGTTAAGTTTCAACGTTGAGCCTTAGTGCGATTGAACGATAAAATCGCAAGTTTTATAAACGTAAACATCAAAATATGAATCTTAGTGCGAACAATAAAATCGCTAGTTTTCAAAAACGATGGGTGTCGTAAACGTAAGTTTTAGATACTTAAAACTTGGTGTGCGGTCGTGTGAGATTCCCTAAGGCAAATCAAAATATGGGCATTTGATTCTAGCCACACCAAAGTCAAGACTTGTCCCACATGTCATAGACATAAAAAAGTGTGACAAGATTCCCTAAGGAAAGTCAAAATATGGCTAAAAATTTAGACAACTCAAGTAAGACAAGTGTGCCAAAAATAATATGACAACATGTGACAAAGATATTCACAATCAAAATAGGCCAGTAATGTTTCTAGTTATTATTGGCGGCTTTGTTTTTCTTAAAAAATATGTTGGCGAAGACTGATAGCCATGCGACGTTGAGGGAGGATTCATTCTTGTGCGCGCATGGTCAGCCACAAGTGCAGGTTTGGAGGCATGGAAAACATGGCTGAATATTTTGGCAACATATGCGTTCTTGGTTTCATTAGTACAAACACTACACGTCGTACAATTTAAATATGATCCATGATCGCAATACGAAATTACTACTACATCGGTGGTACACTATTTTGAACTTCGTCATGTTTCTGGCACGATTTCACAACTAGAAGAAGGTGGCCACTTGTCGCGATGTGCTAACAGACGGAGGGCAAACCCTTCACATTGACTAATGTTGGATAAAGACCAAAGAGCAGCCCATCCAAGAGAACACGTGGTGATGAAGAAGGTCATACTCAAGGAAATAAAGTTTGAGATAAAACCCACTTACGAGGAGTATGTTTTAATTTGGGATCGATGAATTTAAAAATCTTGTAGAACAACCAATGTTTTTATTTATGATTTAAATATATGATTACATTTCTATCAATCAATGACTATGTGACAAACATTTGATTAGTTTTATTCTTATTTTCTAAAAATCAATGTTAAGGATATTGCTTATCATTAGCATCTCGGTCAGATGGGGATAAGAGATTAATCGGGAAATCGAACGATTAACTGATTTTATCGGTCCACTGTTAATCGGCCATTTTTTGCAAATCTCATGTTCTCAACACTGAAATATGCTATATTCAACATAAAAAAATATATTGGATAGAAGTGTTACCTTGATTCCCAGCCCTTGAATCCTCATATAATGACAAAAAAATAGGGCAATAGTACATATTGCAAAACAAGGTCGATAAAAATACAAATAAAAATACTTCTTTGTAAACATAGTGTTAAGAATAGGCATAATTTATCGGTAGATTACCGGTAAATCGCTTGTCAAAGTGATAAATCGTCTCAAAAGATAAACGGTAAAGATAAGGCATAATCTTATCGGTCACCCCATAAATAGTGATAAATCGAACGATAAATCACTCAATCGAAAGATTTGTTGAACAGTGCTAAAAAATGACGGACGTGGATATGATGTCGGGTGCATCTACACACGTGGGTGAACTAAAACCATTAAAATATTTTAAAAACTGATTTTTTTTGTGATGTGATATGACGTCCATTAAAACTAAAATGTGTTTATCATGATCTAGACAACAAAAATTGCTATGCCATAAAATAGCCAAACTGTTACTATGCTCCACAACGTAAAAATGTCATGCTCTAAAACACTAACTAGCATGTGATTTAAGTTTGTATTTTTAAGTTACTGCCGTACAATGCCAAAAAATAAATGTATTAGAGAAATTTGCATGGTCTAATGGCAACTTTAAGAAAAGAAATGTTCTCTTGATAATGGCATGTTTAGAGAATTTTGTAGTGTGCAATGATTTATTTTTTTGAAAAAAAATGTTTTTTGACAGTCATGGGGAAAGACATCTGGGAATGCAAACTCGCCATGTGTTTATTCTATTGTGCTATATGTCGATGGCGATTGATGTTTGCTCGCTTCAGCACAAAGACTTTCCAACCGTCTACTACAACAAATTTTGCCCAATGTCGATGATGGAGGGCGATGAAGGCGGTGTGCCTCTTGCTCGCTTCAGCGATTGTAGTCGTCGTTACATGGTCCACGGATCTAAATGCATTTTTTATTATTTCTAGTGTTTTTATACTACTATGATCAAAGAGGAATATATTAGATGTTTTTTCGCAAAAAAAGTGTTCCAGTTGTGTGACTGGTTTTCACAAAAAGAGTCCATGGATCCATAGTTCATGGTTCCACTTGTTGAGCTCGTCTGCATGCATGGGAGAGTGGGAAGTAGATTGAAATTCAAATGTTTGATTTTTGGAACCTCATTGGGAGGGGAAAGTGGCAGACAAATGGACTGCACTGTGTTGTTTCATGCATATAAGAGCCACCTGTTAGGATGATCTCTCCTCATGTGGGCCCAACGGTCCATCGGACCCTTGATCCGCACCCTGATCGGGGGCGCTCGGCCCATCTATGGTTGACGGGCCCCTGTCACGCGGGATATATAAAGAGGTGGGGGCCAGGACACGCGTTACAAGGTTCATCATACAACCACCACCCTCACCGACATAACCTACCGATCTAGGTTAGCCCGAAGTGATGGGAAGCACCACCACCACCTCACCCAAATACTTGCACAGCAGCCGACGCGATGGAGGGCGGCTCGAGCTCCTCAGGTCAGGGAGCAGGTAATCACCCCATCTCCCATCTCTATTATCGGAATACCCTAGCCTACACGATCCAACGAGTCTATCAATGGTATCAAAGCTAGTAGGCATAGGATTTTCGGTAAAGAGCAGAAAGAACACGGAGAAATCCCCACCCCCCAAAGAACCCTAAAAGAAAAGGGGGCAAAAGATCACCGGAGTAGGTCCTCGGGCTCGCCGGCAAAGAGCGCCGCCGCATGGCCGCGTCGTTCCTCTCGATTCGAACGGGCATCGGCAAGCCGAGCCGTCCGGAAGAAGAACCACCGGAAGCCCCATGGCTCGCCGGCAAAGAAAAAGAGGCAAAGGCCGCCGCTTGCCACACCGCTCGACGGCGGCGCGCTCACCGCAAGGGGAACGCGCCACCGGCGAGGGGGATGGAAACGGCTGCCGCCGCTCGGTGCTCCGCCGTCGTCGTCTGTAGAGGGCGCTGGGCAAGAGACATGAAGAAAAAAGGGGGGAAGAGAGAGGACAGCGCGCGAGGCATGGGGGGTTCGGCCCCATCACCGACGCCGGTGCGCCCGCCGTCGGTGGCGCTCCGTCGGACGAGCGGAATGGCAGAGGAAGGGGGAGGGGCTCGGCCTCGACCTCTCTACCAGAAGAGAAAGGAAAGGAGGCGCTGGCGCTGGCGCGGCGCGGTGGTTTTGCCGCCGTCGCCGGTGGCCAGGGAGGGCACGACGGCGGCCAGGCTGTCGCCGCTCACGAGCGATAGAGGAGGCGAGCGGCGCGGAGCGGGGGAAGGAATGACCGAGGGTTTCTCAGCCCCCTCTCGATCCCTGTTTTGCTCGACCGATGGGTGCGCTGGACCGTCGGATTTGATCCGACGGCCACCATCCCAACCCTAGCTCTGCCTCGAGCCAGTGGGCCGAAAAGTGAAGGGGGCTCTGGGCCGCGAGGGAGTGGGCCGGTAGTGCCGGCGCCCCACACTCAGGTACTGGGTACTGGGCCGGTTCCGGCCTAGAGAGCCCCGGATTTTAATATATATTTTCTTGCTTAAACTGAAAACTTTATATAGTTTTGGTTTCTTTTTCTATACATTATTTCCCACAAAAAATTATGTTTAGAAAATAGAAAAGGAAAAGTTGAAAAGTTTTTGAAAAAGAAAAATAGAAAAGTCTCTGAAAATAAAAGAAAATTTTCAGAAAAATAAAAGTTCATGAATTTTATAAAGAAAAATATAATAAAGTTCATGAATTTTTTATTTAATAAAAGAAAAGTTTCCGTCAAGCATAAAAAGTTCATGAACTTATATTCATGTTTTTCTGTTGCGTAAATATTTAATAGTGTTCTTTTACAAAGAAATGAAGTTTTAGAGAGAATATTTTTTTAAAGAGCACATTAAAGTGATTATTAAAATTAATATGATTATGTTATTTTTTTATGACCAACGCTATTAATAACATGATCATGTTTTTTATCAAAGGTGCATTTATTTCTATTCTTTTGCCCAATGGTAATATAGATTTAATTGCTTAGACAATTGTATGATTAATTTGACCAACATTAGATTAACGCATATGGTTGTTATAATTTGTGGAGGTTTCAACTTGATGAGTTGCCTGAAAGAAGCTCCAACACTCAGAGGTGATAATTACACCGAGTGGAGAAAGAAAGTTGATTTGGCTTTTGTTTATGCTGAGGTGGACTGGGTTGTGGATGAACCACAGCCGGTCAAACCTACAGAGTCGGTCAGAGAGGCCACTAATGATGTTGCTGCATGGGACAGAAAGAGAAGGGACTATGCTCCACTGGAGTTGTCCTACACCCTCAGCAATCAAAAGTGGATCAATGCCAACAAAAAATGTATGACATTCATAAAGAATACAATTGAGAACTCCATTGTGGGCTCAATTGCAGAGTGCACTTCCATAGGGGAGTTGTTGACAAAGATAAAGAACCAGTTCACTAGTTCTTCAAAGGCATATGCCACCCAGTTGATAAAGCAACTGGTAACAGAGAACTACACTGGTGGTGGTCATGGCATTCGAGAGCACATTCTCAGGATGAGCAACATGGCAGCCAAACTCAAGCCCATGGATGCAGAGTTGGAGCTCAAACCTGCGCTCCTGGTCCACCTGATTATGGCTTTGTTTCCTAAAGAATTTGACACATTTGTTGTCAACTATAACATGTCACCTGAAAAATGGGACATAGAAAATACAATAGCCATGTGCGTCCAAGAAGAGGACAGACTGAAAGCCTCACATGGTGGTTCTCTCAACTATGTGAAGGACCATAAGAAAAAGAATTACAATCCAAATAGCAAAGGTTATCCTTCAAAGCCACATGGAAAAGCTCCCTATCAGCATCAGAATCAGCAAAAGTTCTTTCTAGTGGACAAAGACACTTGCCTCCACTATAAGCAGACAGGGCACTACAAGAAGGATTGCCCTGCTTGGCTAAAGTCTGTTATGGCAAAGAGAGGTAACGACATCGTTTCCTTTGTAAATGAATCCTTGTATACACAGTCTTCAAAATCTACTTGGTGGATTGACTCAGGAGCAAATGTTCATGTTGCAAACTCTTTACAGGGATTCCATTCGACGAGGATTATGGAAAGAAGAGAAAGATGCATTGAAGTCGCTAATGGAGTCCAAGCAGAAGTTGAAGCTGTCGGCAACATCTCCTTGGAGTTAGTTGATGGGTTCAACCTTCTACTTAGAGATGTCTTATTTGTTCCTTCATGTAATAGAAACTTAATTAGTGTTTCTTGTTTGGACAAAGACAATTATGAGTGTTATTTTGGACATGGCAAGTGTGCCATATGGTGTAATAATGCTTATGTTGGTGTTTCTTTACTTCACAATGAGCTTTATTTACTATCACTCCATGAAAAAGTGCATTATATGTCCAATGTGAATGCTCAAGCTTCCTCGTCAAACAAAGAACAAAAGAAAAGAAAAAGAACTGACGACTCATCGAAATTATGGCACTGTCGCTTGGGCCATATTTCCAGCGGAGAATAGAAAGATTAGACAAAAGTGAAAATCTTCCTCCGTTAGAGTTTTCAGACTTAGAACAATGCGTAGATTGCATTAAAGGAAATTATGTAAAACAAATCAAAAAGGATGCAATTCATAGCACAGGCGCACTAGAAATCATCCACACTGACATTTGTGGACCATTTCCAATGAAAAGTGTGGATGGATATGACTCGTTCATAACATTCACAGATGATTACTCTCGTTTTGGTTATATTTATCCAATCAAAGAAGATCCAAAGCGTTGGATAAGTTTAAAATATTCAAAGCTGAAGTTGAAAATCAGCATGATAAAAGAATAAAGATAGTAAGGTCTGGTCGTGGGGGAGAGTACTACGGTCGGCACACCTCATATGGCCAAGTCCCTGGACCTTTTGCAAAGTTCTTACAGGAGACTGGCATAGTAGCCAGTATTCAATGTTGGGCGAGCCTTAGCAAAATGGAGTAGCTGAAAGGCGTAACCGTACTCTAATGGATATGGTGCGCAGCATGATGAGTTGCTCCACCTTGCCATTGGGATTAATGGATGGAGGCACTTAAAACCGCCATTCACATTCTCAATAGAGTGCCAAGCAAGTCGGTGCCCAAAACACCATATGAGCTATGGACAGGAAGAGTGCCCTCTTTACAACACTTTAGGGTGTAGGGGTGCCTCGTTGAGGCCAAAATGTTTAATCCAAACATTTCAAAGTTAGATCCCAAAACAGTGAGTTGCCACTTCATTAGCTATCCAGACAAATCAAAGGGTTTTCGTTTCTACTGTCCAGACAAATATACAAAGTTTGTAGAAATAAGACACGCAATCTTCTTAGAGGACGAAATGATGAGGGGGAGCTTGGTAGCTCGGAAAATTGATCTTGAGGAGAAGAGGGTGCATGCACCTAATCCGATGATTCAGCAGCCATTTTTCTCACTACTAGTTGTAACTCCACCCGTGACAACTATGGGAGAAGACCCAGAACCTGTCCGTCAGGAGCCGACTGAACCCGTTGTTGAGCATGAAAGGGAGGTACGACAGTCAATAGTAGAAGATGTGCCGCAAGTTGAGGCACAAAATGTGCCAGAAACTGAGGCCCTTAGAAGATCTAATAGAACAAGAATATCAGCTATTTCTACTGATTATAAAGTTTATAACACAGAAATGGTTCATATGGAAGGTGATCCCGCTACATATGAAGAAGCCATTAAAAGCTCTAACTCATCTAAATGGCTACAAGCAATGGCACATGAGATGAATTCTATGAGTTCCAAAGATGTTTGGGACTTAGTGGAAACTCCTAAAGGAGCCAAATCAGTAGGTTGCAAATGGGTCTACAAAACTAAGTATGATCCTAATGGGAATGTAGAAAAGTATAAAGCACGACTTGGAGCGAAAGGATTCACACAAAGAGAAGGGATATATTACGATGAGATTTTTTTCCCAGTCTCATGTAAGGATTCCTTCGGAATCATAATGGCATTAGCTGCTCATTTTGATTTAGAGTTACATCAAATGGATGTCAAGATGGCATTTCTGAACGGTGATTTAAAAGAAAAGGTCTACATGAAACAACCCAAGGGTTTTATCATGGAAGGCAAGGAAAATATGGGATGCCGCCTAAAGAAATCCATTTATGGATTAAGGCAAGCCTCTAGACAGTGGTATCTAAAGTTCGATAAAACGATTAAAAGTTTTGGGTTCAAAGAAAATATTGAGGATAATTGCATTTATTCAAGGTTTAAAAATGGGAAATATATTTTCCTAATCTTGTATGTGGATGATATCCTGCTTGCTAGCAGTGATGTTAGTCTACTACTAGAGAAGAAGTTCTTATCCTCAAATTTTGATATCACAGATCTTGGTGAAGCATCCTATGTTTTGGGCATAGAAATTCACCGAGATAGGAACAATGGAGTCTTAGGACTATCGTAGAAGGCATATTTGGAGAAGGTTCTTCAAAAGTATAATATGCATGCGAGTAAAGCCACACCTGCTCCTATAGTCAAGGGCGATAGTTTTAGGAAATTCCAATGTCCCAAGAACTAGTATGAGATCGATCTCATGAAACCAGTACCATATGCTTCGGCTGTTGGAAGCTTCCAGTATGCACAAGTGTGCATTCGCCCTTACTTAGCTTTTGTTACCGGGGTACTCTGTAGATATCAAGAGAATCCAGGCATGGAGCAGTGGAAGATGGCAAAGAAGGCATTGCGTTATGCGTGTGTTCTGAGCTCATGACTTTCATGCCTGAACATCAAGACAACCAAGTGATCTCGCTACGAGGTCTTTACACACCCGCCTCACACATCCCTAATCATTCGTACCCATGCATCCATGGCGCACCCCGAAAAGTTAGGTGCCATGATGGTGCTACACTTGGGAGAACACTATCTACTTGATATTTTTGTGAGAGACCACCCTAATAAAAGTGACTACCGCGCAATCAAGAAGGGTGCAACATAAGGGATAAACATCTCAGGCAATTCATAGTAGCATGATATGGTATAGCCCTTTCCGACGAAGAAGTCTTGTATTTCTTCATCTTCGGCATTCGCGTCGGTGTTTACCTTCGCAAAGATTTCCACCACCTTGTCGATGCACCAAATAATATTGCTATCTCTATAGCAAATAAAATAAGTGCATTACATAAGGTTGACACGCAGGTCATTAAAGTGCAATCATATGGCTCCAGCCATCATGCCGAATCATGACATGCAGGTCATGTTAATCAAATTACATCATATAGTCACCTCATACATAATCGAATTAATATGAGACTGGCTATACCACATCATATGCACATGCAAACCATCCTGCAAAACCAAGTTAGACGCCTCTAATTGGTTCATGCAAAAACTTGTTTTACGTGGTTTCTAAGGTTTCGAAACAAACCGAAGCTACCAATGTTCATCATCAAGCATGATAATCCAAGTTGCTAGATTAACTTTCCAGGGTGTATGAAATACGAGATAATAAAATCTCGAGCCCCATACTAAACTTCGTCATACGCGTGACCCCCGTGCAGATCATATCTGCATTGCCCTTTCGTCTGCGAAACATCCATCTTTCTCAACTATGGTGGAACCCAAAGAACTGTTAGCACTTTGTTGATCTGTGAATCAGCATACTCAGGAGCAGCATGAAAGGATCGCGGATTGTCAGAACTTTGTGAGATTCGACCATTCCGTCAAGATCAGGACTACGCAAAATCAGGGAAGCAACAGGAACATCGGGTAACAGATTTCATCTGCTACCCGCACAAATAATTTTCAGCAATAGATCTCATCTACTACCTAATTATATTGTGCAACACCCATACATCTCTATGTATTCTAGATCGCAACCTGCATCTACGCATAGCATGGCTCTGATACCACTGTAGGGTAACGTAGAAAAAAACAAAAAAAATCCGACCTACGCACCAGCCGGGGACCACTATGGAGACTGCATACAAGGTTTGATCATTTTTGTTACTGACTCGTAGCGTAGCGGAAGTAGAGTCGATGACGAACGGCGGTGCAGATCCCCGCAGCTAGGATTTTACAACCTCCCAACCGCGAGGATGTATACCCTCATCTGCCCCGCGGACAGCCCTCCGGGAGGCGGTCGGACAGTCCCCCAGATGGTGTCGCGGACAGCCCTTCGGGAGGACCTCCCAAAATTGGACTATCACTCGGACAGCCCTTCGGGAGGACCTCCACAACTCGGACGATCACACGGACAGCCCTTCGGGAGGCACTCTCGAACTAAGACCGAAACTACGATATCTCTACAGAGTTGCACACATACGGTATCATCTATTCGGCAGGGCTTCGCCGTCCAGAACTAGTTCCCATCGGAACCCAGACAGCCTTTCGGCTCTACGAAACTATTTCGCTAGGAGGGAGAGAGAATGCCAGATCATGCATGGCTTGTGTGAGAGAGTTTGAGTGAGGATGGAGAGCTCCTCTCCACCTCCTTATATAGTGGTGGAAGGGGTGAAGGGGGGACTGAAATTCAGCCCACAAAACATGCACCCACCAAACAAGGAAACATGTTCCCACCAAACATGGAGAAAACATGTTCCCTTGTCCATGGTGTTCCCCCATGGGGCCCCACCTTCCTCCCAACACTATCCACCATTTGTGGAGGCTGCCCCCCACCATGGGGGGGGGGCAACACCTTTGTCCAGCCACAAGGAGCTGCCCCCTCAAGGGGGCGCCCCCAAAACAGCCCCACGCATCGTGGGATCTTGTCCCCTCACGTTGGGACAAGATGTTTTCCGCAACTATTACTTCTGAAAAATTCCGGAAGGTCCCAGAACATTTCCGGCACCCTTTAAACTTATCTGGACGCGCTCCGGAACATTTCCGGTATGGTGGTTTAATTTAAAACCATCTTCGTTTACCCGGTAAACAATTTCGGCAGCTCCGAAAACCTTTTTCGGTTTATTCTCCGGAAAAATTCCAGAAATTACCAAACCACTCTCGCAACCTCCAAAACATTCCCGGTGCTTGCCGAAACCTTTTTGGATCAATGGTTTTATCCGAAACAACTTTTCGGTTTTACCGAAACTTTTCCGGTGTTCTCTCCGGAACCTTTCCGTTGTATCCGAAACTTTTCCAGTGACTTTCTCTCGGACTCCTTGTCTAGTATTCAGCAGATAGATGACCCTTAAGCGTGTGACCCTATAGGTTCGGTGAAGTATAGACATGACCCGGAACCCCTTCCGATCAATGATCAACATCGGAGCCGTGGACACCCATATTGACCCCTATACCCACACGAATGAATATTCGAGTGAACCTCCAGTTGCCGTGTGCTATTCATGTTGCTTCGTGATATGTTACAAATACCCGAGGTGAGACATGTTGGCATCCCCGTGGATCAACAACTTGTCCACTATGCCAGTTACCTCGTTACCGGTATTGTTCTCTTTTCTCGTTCCCGTGTTCCGGCATCCCCGTGATCAAATCACAAAGTGTCTGGCCAGACGATGATGGATACCGTAACACCGAGAGGGCCCAGAGATATCTCTCCATCGTCGGGGGAGCAAATCCCAATCTTGAGCTATCAAGTTACTTAACATACTTTTCCATGAACCCGTAAGCCGCCGTAATAGCCACCCATTTACGGATGACGTTTAACAAACCCCAAAGTTCATGAAGCAAGCATGAAGAAACTCGATACTCTCATGGTCTAAGGAATTATGCAAACATTAACTTCTCTGTGTTATTAACCATTAACTTATGACGAATGTATCTCATAGCATAACATCAATTCGGGTTGATTCAACACAAATGTTCTTCTAACATTGTGCCCTCAAAATTGCCGGCATAGCCATGCCCATGATCAGGAAAACAGGATCATCATGCAATACTTGAGCCAGTCTTAGAGGCCAGACTAGGAATACAATTTACCGTTTATTATTCCATACGTGCATATGAATCTTCCTTCAAGCCTCGTGCTTATTCTAAACTCGAGAACCATAGCAGTTATAGCATGGAACATAAACCTAATTATGAACAGGGAGATAATCAATAACATTTATTATTGCCTCTAGGGCATATCTCCTACAGACTCCCACTTGCACTAGAGTCAATAATCTAGTCAATGCTAATGCACTTTACACCTATGGCATACTGGTGTAAAATATGCTTCGCTTGTGGTATAGCCTGATGTCCAACGGATCTGACAACTTCAGCTCTGTGTGTAAGTTTGCATATCCTCGCATTTTCACGCTATCACAAAATTCGTATTTTGTGTGAACTTGGCATTGCATATGTGTGAATCATTGGTCGAAACCTGATTCCTCAGACTGAGCTATGGAGCAACTATCTGCAATAGTGTCTCATAGACCAAAGCCATCTTGGAACCATACTAAGTTTATGAATGAACTATATGATTCAACAACTTCTTTGTCGCTTCCAAAGCATCAACATACTTAGCCTTTGTTATAGAATTCGCCACAGTATCTTGTTTGGAACAATTTCCAACTATCGTGCCACCATATTGTGTATTACACAAAACCCTTAACTTAAATCGAAAATCGCATGGAGCATGAGACTGTATCGATGTAATTACTTACAACGAGCATTTCATAATCTCTGCTTGCGAGAAAACATGTCATCAACACTACTCTAGTACTTAATGACATCTTTCACTGTTGTCCCATGATCAGTGCTTTGATCACTTTGGTATCTATACTCGCAACAACTTGGGAGTATCGGACATATCTGGTTGTTTTTACATACCATGGAATACATGATTTAATCCAAACACTAGAGTGTGTGGAATCGTCATCATGTATTTTACTCGTCAGTGTTTTGGGACACTGAGTCTTGCAAAAACTCTTTCCATGTGACTTAGGCAAGAATCACCCCTTGGCGTTTTTAAATGCTCAAAGGTTTTAGCACCTTGTCAATATGTATTCATTGCTTAGCCCCATTAGGTAAATCTATCTCCATAGATCATCATGCCTAATATTGAGGCTATTTAGCCTAAGCACTTCATCGCAAAACTATTTTCAAATGAAGTCCTAATTCATGTCAAGAAATTCATTTCCAATTAACAATGTGTCAAGCACACAACGTTTTAGAAATATTATTATGCTCCCACTTACTTTCTTGAATCACAAGCATCTTCGTTACCCATTGATGAAGTCAAAACCCTTTTTGACCATTTCATCAAACCACGAAGATTTCAACTCCATTTTGCTCTCTTCTGTCCATTGCTGGAACTCTGAAGTTTGCATACTTACTAGGATCCTCTGGATCGACAAATTACTTTGGACTGTATCACATACAAGTCCTAGGTTTCATTTCCATCAGATGGAAATCCTTTTGTCATCCATGTTTCATATCTCATGATTGATATATGTATTAATTGCTAGTTCAACCCGAACCGACCTTAAGCATCGCTACGGTGAAACAACCTCATGGTAGTCAACTCCTTGAACTTGTTATTTCAACAAGTCGAGCTTTATGGATAAAACATTTTTATCCGTATTAGTTTTTTTTAGTTCCATAAATATTCGTTAGACTCTAAGTCCTCTGAAAGGTGTATCAAGGTTTTAATCTTGAATCACTTATATGGAAACTATCTCGTATTGTATTGGCATTTAGCCAATCCCGGAGTCAGGGCCCATCAACGCTTCCTTGTGTATTGTAGGTATACTGTTGTCTAACAACAATATCTCGTTCGCGCACCTGATAGGTTTGCACGAGCTTTGCCTACGTGGTTCAGCTGCACGTTGGACCGAAGTCCATACATTTTACTATAGATACTTCTGTATCAGTCGTAGTAGGAAAACAACGAAATCACTTCCAGGGTTTCTTTCCTTTGAACTGATGACGAAGATATTGGTTATCCCATCGAGTTGCACTGTCCTCCCACTCACCTTTTGTAAGAACTATTCTCTTTAAAAGCATACCGTTTTGTGGCAAAACCCTTTGCCTCGGTATAGTGGTGGGGGAATACCCAATGACTTGGGATAACCATACAAAGTAGCACTTGTCTGATTTGGAATAGGTTTGTAACCTTTTACACAAGCCCCATATTCCAAATGTTAAGAAAAGATATAACATGGTTGGGCGTACCATACCATGGCGTCATTTCAACAGACCCGATGGATCTCTTTTCAGTGTAAAAGCCACAGTCTTTAAAGCATCACTCTATAAAAGGGATAATGGAAAATCTATTTATGTCATCTTTGATCTTACCATGTCATAAATGGTTTGATTACATCTTCACGAACTTTCCACTTGCAGTGGTGGTCCGGGAGGTGTAAGTTATTAAACTCTTTTCACAACTCATCAGACATTCGCTAAACTTGTAACTCAAATATTCCTTTCCGCAATCAAATTGCAGAAACATAATTTTATTGGTACAATAACTTCTACTTCATTTTTGAAAACCTTTCGAATGATTTCAAAAGATCCAGACTTACGTCTCATCAAGTAAATATCCATATATCTACTTGAGTCATTTTTGAAGGTAGACAAATCCACTGTTTGCAACAACATTTATCGGACTACATACATCAAATGTATGATCACCAATAAGTTCTTTGCTCGTTCCTTATGGCATGTGAACGGTATTTTAGTTAGTTCACCTTTTGGAGGAAAGTTGCAAGTGTCAGATGATTCAAAATCAAACAACTTCAAAATCCATCATAATGGAATTTTCCATGCGGGTTTCTCCAATGTGACCAAATGCAGTGCCACACATATGTGGTATTCTTTTAGTCTTGCGACATTTAGCGTCAGTGTTATGGATGTATCATATTTCCATCAATATTCATAACATACATCCCATCTAAGATGGAAGCATGGCCCTTCATGTTATTCATAATACTGAACAACAATTGTTGTCTTTATGAACAACTCTTTTGCAACAAACATTGTGCAATGGGCTAGAGTCTATGAAACTCTAAAATGAATTATAAAAGTAAACCCAGAGGTAATGTATTATTATCAATATTCATAACATACGTCTCATTCATAATGAAAGTATGGCCCTTATGTTATTCATAACACCGAACATGAAAAGTTCTCTTATGAACAACCTTCTTGCAAGATACCTTATGCAAAGGGCTAGAGTGTGAAACTCTAAAATGAATTATGAAACTTGATACATCGGGAATACACCGATGGAAGGCATAGTAACATTTACTATGTTCCCTGCGTGTATCTAAACCTCATCCCTTGCTAGTCCTTCAGGCCATAGTAGTTCTTACATCGAGTTGCAACAGAATGCAATCGAGCGGGTATCTTTGTGACCAACTCACAATACCCAAGAATTAGTGATTAACATGTTTAACCATAATTCCCAAGAACTATATCTTTGACCAGCCTTCTATACATCAAAAACCTATATGACATTCATACATGAGCTGGATATTCCAGTCTTCTTCTCTATTGCCATTATACTTCTAACAATTTAACTTTCAGTATTTCTCCTACTCACAGAAGAAGCACCCAACTTAAGACTGGCGATAGCCCCGGACTTCCTAGGCGTGAAAGTTTCACTAACACCCTTCGGACACTTCCTTTCTCTTTAAGTTGTTGTTTTATTCACCATCATCATATGACAGTCGTTCTTCTGGATCCCTCTCTTATCAGTCTAATGCATAGTAAACTCCTTTACTAATAGTTTGCAAACAAACATTGCTTTGGATATCTCATATCTTTTAGCCTTTGTCTGTCTCTGAAAATGATTTTCAGATTCCATGAATATCACATAACTATCGAAACTTTTGAAGTTCAGATCTCATGGAAGCAAACGAATTGCATTTGACTGAAACAAAATTCTAGCTTTTTGGATCGAAGGACGAGAGTCACATGATCTATAGCATTAGCGGGTGAATACCGAAAGCATGCGATAGGACAAAGTCCTTCTCGGCACACTTGAGGACAATCCTCACATTACGTTACCAACCGTAAAGTTTTAACCAGATATTAAACAACTTATTCAATTTTAACAGGGAAGGTGGAAACGCGAGCCATTTATTCTACAATGATTATGTAAACGACACTTTGACAGTGTTCAAAATTAATTGCACTGAGAATTAAACAAGTTAATTCTATAGTGTGCTCCCACTCAAATCAATATCTCTCATAATTGATATTGAGTGATACAAGATCCAGACTTCAATTCATCGCCATAGAATCATCATCTCATGACGGGAATTTTAATCGATAGGCCAACTTGCCGATCACACTCCATGTGACTCTTGTTCATCTTTCGATGCGTGTGTTCCGAGCTCATGACTTTCATGCCTGAACGCCAAGACAACCAAGTGATCTCGCTGCGAGGTCTTTACTCACCCGCCTCACACATCCCTAATCGTTCGTACCCATGCATCCATGGCGCACCCCAAAAAGTTAGATGCCGTGACGGTGCTACACTTGGGAGAACACTATCTACTTGATATTTGTGTGAGAGATCACCCTAATAAAAGCGACTACCGCGCAATCAAGAAGGGTGCAACATAAGGGATAAACATCTCAAGCAATTCATAATAGCATGATATGGTATAGCCCTTTCCGATGGAGAAGTCTTGTATTTCTTCGTCTTCGGCATTCGCGTCGGTGTTTACCTTCGCAAAGATTGCCACCACCTTGTCGATGCACCAGATAATATTGGTATCTCTATAGCAAATAAAATAAGTGCATTACATAAGGTTGACACGCAGGTCATTAAAGTGCAATCATATGGCTCCAGCCATCATGCCGAATCATGACACGCAGGTCATGTTAATCAAATTACATCATATAGTCATCTCATACATAATCGAATTAATATGAGACTTGCTATACCACATCATATGCACATGCAAACCATCCTGCAAAACCAAGTTAGACGCCTCTAATCGGTTCATGCAAAAAACTTGTTTTACATGGTTTTTAAGGTTTCGAAACAAACCGAAGCTACCAACGTTCATCATCAAGCATGATAATCCAAGTTGCTAGATTAACTTTCCAGGGTGTATGAAACACGAGATAATAAAATCTCAAGCCCCATACTAAACTTCGTCATACGCGTGACCCCTGTGCAGATCATATTTGAATTGCCCTTTCGTCTGCGAAACATCCATCTTTCTCAACTATGGTGGAACCCAAAGAACTGTTGGCACTTCGTTGATCTGTCAATCAGCATACTCAGGAGCAGCATGAAAGGATCACAGATTGCCAGAACTTTGTGAGATTCGACCAGTCCGTCAAGATCAGGACTACGCAAAATCAGGGAAGCAACAGGAACATCGGGTAACAGATTTCATCTGCTACCCGCACAAATAATTTTCAGCAATAGATCTCATCTACTACCTAATTATATTGTGCAACACCCATACATCTCTATGTATTCTAGATCGCAACCTGCATCTACGCATAGCACGGCTCTGATACCACTATAGGGTAACGCAGCAGAAAACAAAAAAATTCCGACCTACGCACCAGCCCAGGACCACTATGGAGACTGCATACAAGGTTTGATCATTTTCGTTACCGACTCGTAGCGCAGCGAAAGTAGAGTCGATAATGAACGGCGGTGCAGATCCCCGCAGCTAGGATTTTACAACCTCCCAACCACGAGGATGTATACCCTCATCTGCCCCGCGGATAGCCCTCCGGGAGGCGGTCGGACAGTCCCCCAGATGGTGTCGCGGACAGCCCTTCGGGAGGACCTCCAAAACTCGGACGGACACACGGACAGCCCTTCGGGAGGCACTCTCGAACTAAGACCGAAACTACGATCTCTCTACAAAGTTGCACACATACGGTATCATCTATCCGGCAGGGCTTCGCCGTCCAGAACTAGTTCCCACCGGAACACAGACAGCCTTTCGGCTCTACGAAACTATTTCGCTGGGAGGGAGAGAGAATGCCAGATCATGCATGGCTTGTGTGAGAGAGTTTGAGTGAGGATGGAGAGCTCCTCTCCACCTCCTTATATAGTGGTGGAAGGGGTGAAGGGGGGGGCTGAAATTCAGCCCACAAAACATGCACCCACCAAACAAGGAAACATGTTCCCACCAAACATGAAGAAAACATGTTCCCTTGTCCATGGTGTTCCCCCATGGGGCCCCACCTTCCTCCCAACACTATCCACCATTTGTGGAGGCTACCCCCCACCATGGGGGCCCCCAACACCTTTGTCCAGCCACAAGGAGCTGCCCCCTCAAGGGGGGGCGCCCCCAAAACAGCCCCACGCATCGTGGGATCTTGTCCCCTTACGCTGGGACAAGATGTTTTCCGTGACTATTACTTCTGAAAAATTCCGGAAGGTCCCAGAACATTTCCGACACCCTTTAAAATTATCTGGACGCGCTCCGGAACATTTCCGGTATGGTGGTTTAATTTAAAACCATTTTCGTTTACCCGGTAAACAATTTCAACAGCTCCGAAAACCTTTTTCGGTTTATTCTCTAGAAAAATTCCAGAAATTACCAAACCACTCTCGCAACCTCCAAAACATTCCCGGTGAACCTTTTTGGATCAATGGTTTTATCCGAAACAACTTCTCGGTTTTACCGAAACTTTTCCGGTGTTCTCTCTGGAACCTTTTCGTTATCTCCGAAACTTTTCCAGTGACTTTCTCTCGGACTCCTTGTCTAGTATTCAGCAGATAGATGACCCTTAAGCGTGTGACCCTATAGGTTCGGTGAAGTATAGACATGACCCGGAAACCCTTCCGATCAATGATCAACATCGGAGCCGTCGACACCCATATTGACCCCTATACCCACACGAATGAATATTCGAGTGAACCTCCAGTTGCCGTGTGCTATTCATGTTGCTTCGTGATATGTTACAAATACCCGAGGTGAGACATGTTGGCATCCCCGTGGATCAACAACTTGTCCACTATGCCAGTTACCTTGTTACCGGTATTGTTCTCTTTTCTCGTTCCCGTGTTCCGGCATCCCCGTGATCAAATCACAAAGTGTCTGGCCAGACGATGATGGATACCGTAACACCGAGAGGGCCCAGAGATATCTCTCCATCATCGGAGGAGCAAATCCCAATCTTGAGCTATCAAGTTACTTGACATACTTTTCCATGAACCCGTAAGCCGCCGTAATAGCCACCCATTTACGGATGACGTTTAACAAACCCCAAAGTTCATGAAGCAAGCATGAAGAAACTCAATACTCTCATGGTCTAAGGAATTATGCAAACATTAACTTCTCTGTGTTATTAACCATTAACTTATGACGAATGTATCTCATAGCATAACATCAATTCGGGTCGATTCAACACAAATGTTCTTCTAACATTGTGCCCTCAAAATTGCCGGCATAGCCATGCCCATGATCAGGAAAACAGGATCATCATACAATACTTGAGCCAGGCTTAGAGGCCAGACTAGGAATACAATTTACTGTTTATTATTCCATACGTGCATATGAGTCTTCCTTCAAGCCTCGTGCTTATTGTAGACTCGAGAACCATAGCAGTTATAGCATGGAACATAAACCTAATTCTAAACAGGAAGATAATCAATAACATTTATTATTGCCTCTAGGGCATATCTCCTACAACAAATAAACTAGAAAGTATAAGGTTAAAAGTAAAGTTGAGATCAAGGGAGAGAATGTTAGGATGATCTCTCCTCATGTGGGCCCAATGGCCCACCAGACCCTTGATCTGCGCCCTGATCGGGAACGCTCAACCCATCTATGGTTAACGGGCCCCTGTCACGCGGGCTATATAAAGAGGTGGGGGCCAGGGCACACGTTACAAGGTTCATCGTACAACCGCCACCCCCACCGACATAACCTACCGATCTAGGTTAGCCCGAAGTGACGGGAAGCACCACCACCACCTCGCCCAAATACTCGCGCAGCAGCCGACGCGATGGAAGGCAGCTCGAGCTCCTCAGGTCAGGGAGCAGGTAATCACCCCATCTCCTATCTCTACTACCGGAATCCCCTAGCCTACACGATCCGATGAGTCTATCACTACCATCACCACCACAAAAATAAAATAAAAAAAGAGCTACCATCACGATGGGCATAGATGACCAGGCGAGCAATGGCCCCTGTAAGCTCCAGCTTGTTCAGAACTAACGGATGGCACATGACGAGATGCTTTCCCTGGGTTCGAACTGGGCCGCAGATAGACGGAGCTGCCCGTCAGGTCCAACACTGCAGCGACGAAGTTATGGTGCCATCTGGGTAAACTCAATGCAACATTAAATCCAGGTCTACCCCACAAACGTACACTATGTCTGATCCACATGACAAAGGGACGGTGAAGGATACCGTGACCAGGCGAGGACGAGCACTCCTATGCATTTTCGGCACGCACGTACACTACCTTAACGCTATACTCTTTATAGTGTAGAGGACACGTATTGTATTCTAACACACACACACACACGTGCAGTCTTGGCGTCGGGGCTGGAGACGCAAAGGCTGGAGCGGAAATCACCAAAGACAGTGCTTGGCAAGCCCTTTGTCATCACGTCGGCAAGCTGCTACGAGGTTGGGACGTGCATGACGCGGAAGTCGCCAAGCGCCACGCGCTCTCAGACGAAGTGGATGTCTAGTTCTATATGCTTGGTACGACAATGATAAACCGGATTGCTCGAGAGGTAGACCGCAGACACATTATCACAGTAGACCACAGTCGCCGCGCGCATCGTGCGGCGGAGTTCACCGAGGAGCTGGCGGAGCCAGACGCATTCAGCAACGGCGTTGGCGACACCGTGGTACTCCGCCTCGATGCTGGAGCGCGAGACGGTGGCTGTTTTGACAACCAGGAGACGAGCGCGTACCCGAGGAAGACGCAGAAGCCGGACGTGGTGCGCCTGGTGTCGGGGCAGCCGACCTAGTCAACATTAGTGTAGGCGCAGAGATCCAGCGATGATGATGCGCGAAGATGAAGGTCGAGCGAGGGTGTGCCGCGCACGTAGCGTAGCACCCGCTTGAGCAGCATGTGGTGGCACTCACGGGGATCATGCATGTGTAGACAGACCTGTTGGACGGCGTAGGAGAGCTCGGGGCGCGTGATTGTCAGCTATTGCAGAGCGCTAGCCAGGCTGCGGTACTGAGTGGGATCAGACACACGAGGACCGATGGTGGCCGGCAGCTTCTCCTTGGTGTCCACAGGCGTTGGAGAAGGCTTGCAATTGTCCATCGCTACACGCTCCAGGATGTCCTCCGCATACTGAGATTGCGAAATAAAGAAGTCGGAGCTTGTCTTGGTGACATGGATGCCGAGGAAGTAGAGTAGGGCCCCAAGATCCTTCATGGCGAACTCGTCGGTGAGGCGAGAGACCACGAGCCGAAGAAGGGCATCGAAGGAGGGTGAGGACGATATCATCGACGTAGAGCAGCAGGTAGGCCACATCTACGCCACGTGTGAAGGTTAACAGAGAGTTGTCCGAGCGTGTCGTCGTGAACCCGATCGTGGCGAGGAAGCTGGCAAAGCGAAGAAACCATGCCCGAGGCGTTTGTTTGAGTCTATACAAGGACTTGGACAGGCGACAAACATGATCAGGCTTGTGGGCATCGATGAAGCCGGCGGGCTGCAGGCAGTAGACTTCCTCCCAACGTGTGTCGTGCAGGAATGCATTCTTGACACCGAGCTGATGTATCGGCCAGTTGCGCGACGCAGACAGCGTAAGAACCATGCGAACGATCGCGGGCTTGAGAGAAGGTCTCGCCGTAATCCACGTCGGCATGTTGGTGAAAACCCCGGACGACCCAACGCGCCTTGTAGCGCTCGAGGGAGCCATCAGCGCGCATTTTGTGGCGAAAAATCCATTTGTCGGTGATTACATTTGCACGGGGGCGGGAACCAACTCCCAAGTGCGGTTGCCAACGAGAGCGGCGTACTCCTCCTGCATGTGGCGGCCACCCAGTTGGGATCACGCAACGCACTGGGGACCGAGCGCGGAAGAGGCGAGATATCCGAAGAGGAACTGACGGTGGTGATGGCAACACAAACATAGTCATCGTCGTACTTGTGGTTGCGGTGAACCACAGCAACGCGCGCTCGCATGACGATCGGCGAGCGGGACGAGGACCGGAGGTGCCG
Source organism: Hordeum marinum (assembly GCA_022496015.1). Taxonomy (NCBI): domain Eukaryota; kingdom Viridiplantae; phylum Streptophyta; class Magnoliopsida; order Poales; family Poaceae; genus Hordeum; species Hordeum marinum. Next base: position 151,248,089 of record CM039674.1, read on the forward strand.
GAGGACCCAGGGCGTCTTACGTGGGGGCGCGCTCGCTCGACGGGGGGGAACTACTAGACGTGGATCCAGCGGACACGTTCAAGTCCCCGGAGCTCGTACTGGAGGCGGGCAAATCACCGGATGGCGCGCCAGGCGACAGAGAGGCGGGTCATGATGATCCGACGCCCGAGCGGGGAGTAGCAGGGCGAGCGCGCTTGGGGGAGGCATGTGGGTTCGGAGTGGAGGCCAGCACGCGCGAGTGTGTGATGGGGACAAGCACGAGGCGCGGTGGGGGTGCGAGATCGGCGACGGGTGTGTGTGCTGCAGCGAAGGGAAAGACGCCCTCGTCAAAGCAAATATGCCGAGACATAAGGACCCGGCGAGTGGCGAGGTTGTAGCAGCAGTAGCCACGATCGTCCAAAGGATGGCCGAGGAAGACGCAAGGCAGGGAGCGCGGCTCGAGCTTGTGATGCGTGGTGGCGGTGGTGTTGGGGTAACACAAGCAGCCAAAAACCCGAAGGACGGAGTAGTCAGGAGAAGCCCCGAGCAGGACCTCATGAGGTGATTGTAGAGACGTGCCCGAGCAGGGTTTGTAGTTGAGAAGCAATGTGGTTGTGGCAAGAGCTTCAACCCAAAACCGAGCCGGCATCGAGGCATGAAATAACAGTGAGCGCACGTTGTCATTCAAAGTGCGTTGGCTGGTATAGGGACATGAGAGACGAAACACCGTGTCGTGCTGGGCGAGCAGAGAGCGGAGAGTGGTGTTATCGAACTCACGACCATTGTCGGTTTGCATAGCGAGTATGGGACCCTCGAATTGAGTGTGAGAATATGTGTAAAAGGCAGAGAGAATGGAGAAAACTTCAGACTTGTTGCGGAGAGGGAAAGTCCACACATAGTGAGTACAAGCGTCGGGCACAACCAGATAATACTGAAAACCGGAAACACTATCAACACGTGATGTCCAAATATCTAAATGGAGAATTTGAAAGTGAAAATAGCTAATGTTGGAAGAATCTGAAAATGGTAGGCGTGCGTGTTTGCCCAGACGACACGCACGTCAGCCGTGTTTGAACGTTGGGCGACAGGAGAACTGAGATGAACTCAACGCTCGTCGAAGCACGGCCTGACCAAGTCGCTGATGCCACATCTCCACGATGGCGACGCGGCAAAGGAAGGAGCGTAGATGGTGGTCGAGCAGGGATCCACACGGTAGAGATCACTGGTGGAATCACATCGTAGAATCGCCTGGCAGGTGCAGATGTCCTTGACAGAGAAGCCAAATTCATCAAATTCAACCGTAATAGGGTTATCTCGAGTGAGTTGGCGAACATGCAACAAGTTTTTAAGGATAGAGGGAAACAGAAGCACATTGCGAAGGCAAAGAGGACTAGAAGTAGTGATGAGCGAGCCATAGCCGATGTGAGTGACCGAAAGGCGATCACCACTGCCCACGATTGATGCTGGGAGAATTATTAGGATGAAGGGAATGGAGAGTACCCATGTTCGAGGTCATGTGCGTCGTCGCACCGCTGTCCATGTACCAGTCGGACGTGCTTCCAGGTGGAGGGGAAGACGACGATGCAGTCTGGAGAGGGGTTTGCAGCGCCCCCATGTTCCAAGGCTGTGGCGAAGGAGGCGGCTGAGGGCCGGTGTTGGAGCTCGCATCGGGATCGTCGTAAGGGAGGCCGGGGCAGCGTAGGGGAAGTAGCCGTACGTCGAGGGCAACTGAGGTGCAAGGCCAGCGAGATACGCCTGCTGCTGCGGAATGCCCGGACAGGGGCCAAGGACGCCGGCCCCGGGTGCGCGCCAGGGCATAGGCCATGCCTGGACCATGCCTGTCCAGGAGTTAGCGCCCAGCACAACCCCATGGAGAGCGATGGCAGGGGGCGCCGATGGCATGCTCGACAAAGAGGACGCCTCCCATTGCCCCGGCCACAACGGCGACCGCGACCACGGCCAACATCAGTTGGTGGAGAGGGAGTGGGTGGCGGTGCAGGAGAGGGCGCGGGTGGCTGCAGGAGAGCGCTGCGGGGGCACCTGACACGGCGCGCGCGACGAGCAGAGCATGGGCAGACTGCTGGCGCGCGGATTGCTCAGTGCGGTGCTCCTCCAGAAGGAGGAAGGAACGCGCCTGTAGAAACATCGGCAGCGGCACGTGAGAGGTGATATGGGGAATGGCATGGTGGTACCGTGGACTGAGCCCGCACAACATGTTGAAGAGCTATTGGGTGTCAGTGACGTTCCGCCCGAGGTCGCGAAGCTAGTTGATGAAATACTTCAGGCGCGTGCAATACTGCATGATGGTGAGATTGCCTTGAATGACAGCGTGGTACTCAACGTCGAGGTAGACGGCGCGGGAGAGCTGGTTGTCGCGGAAGATGGTCTCGATCGCAGCCTAGAGGGTGGCCGCTGTGTCGTCGGGTTGCATGACGACGTCAACGAGCTACAGGGAGATCGTGGCGTACAGACAGTGCTCGATGCAGTGATCCACCATGACCCACTCAGGATCGTGTTGGCGGCAAAGAGGAGCAGCCTCGGCGATGATGTGATTGTGGATGCCAAACATGCCAACGACGGTGTTGAAGAAGCGACGCCACTGGGTGTAGTTGCCGCCGTGAAGATCAAGAGTCACAAGGATGTGGTGACGAATGTCAATCATCTGGAGCGCTAACGAGAGGAATGCGCGAAAGGCGAGCGACGCAGGAGCAGCAGCTGTCGCAACCGTGAGCTCGAGGAGAAGGGCGTCGTGGAAAACGCCGGCGCCAGCACCGCCATGAGAAGAGTGGGAGAGGAGATGGGATTGGTGTCCATGGCAACGGAAGGGGGGTCGGGATTAGTTGCGAAGGGGTTGTCTTCAGCATATGATATCATGTTTGAGGGAGGAGAGATCGAACGCACTTGATTCACATGAGTTTGGCTGAATATATACAAAGGGGGCGAGCACACGAATCACCATCATGGGCAAGGCCATGACTGGGAGTGGGAGGGCGTGCGTGTTACAAGGGAAAACTGCACACACCGTACACTACCTTAGTGAGGGTGTCCTGAATAAAAAGGTCCTCGGAAAGCCCATGACTGGGAGTGGGAGGGCGTGCGTGTTACAAGGGAAAACTGCACACACCGTACACTACCTTAGTGAGGGAGTCCTGAATTAAAAGGTCCTCGGAAAGCCGACCTGTTTCTTATGGACGAGACTGTATGAGCTGCTTGCCGAACATTGGATCGATCGAAGGGCCTATCTCAAGAAAGGAAGCTTCGAAAATCGTGGCTTGTCCTCCACGTTTAACTAGATTGTTGATGGCACGCCCGTCCATTAGGACTGTAGAATGTCAAGAACTGATAAACATATATTTTGGTTGCACATATCAGAGTGTGCATACCACGTCAAAATAGTCGTCAAACTTCTTCATTGGTCATAACAAGAACTTTTGCACAATTCACATAGTGAACTTAGATAACTAAGGAATACTAAAACATAAGCATGGAACCAAGTAGTTAATTGAGCATACGCTAACTATTTTTAACAATCCAAAACCATTTCTATATCTGAACTTGTTCACTTTGAATCAAAGAAAGCAAACGGAAGCACATTACTTCAGTGATATGACAGGAAATCGTACACATCAGCTCATGTGCATTTTTATTGTAGGTCTATACATCCATGTAGTACATGTAGTATGCTTGGTGGCGGCCAATAAACCTGGCAAAAAAGTTACATTTAATACCTTTGTAGCGAGTGTCATAACAGGTTAGTTTTCAGCATGCTACTTTTCCTTGAACCTCCTTGCGTACATCTTCTGTACATGATATTGCTGGGTACTTGAACTTCGTAGCGTACATTTCTGTAGATGACAAGCCTGTACAACAGCCAAATGGGTCGCATATAAGAAGCAGGTATGGGTAGGAGAACCTACAAAGATATGGAAGTGATATGCACATTTCTTAGGTAATATGCATCAACACCATCCTAACTTAAATAACGAGCACCACCTAAAATTATGATACATTTTTAGAAGGAAGCCTAAGCCAAGTCATTGGGTGCATGGAAGAAGTTTTAGTCCCTTAAAAGATACCTAATGGTTTCGGACTGTTAAATAATCTCTCATGTCATGATCAGCCTCATTAGATACCAGATGGTGACCATTAGGCATCTCGTAGCTAAGAACCAGTTTATTCATTACATTGAAAATAATATCAAAATCTGATATATTTATGCCACTTCTTCTCATAACTAAAAAGAGCAAGAGTTCTAGTTAATAGCTCTCACAAGACGCGGTTATGACGATACATTTAGTGCCAGGGTAGCTCAATTTTAATACCAAAGAATAAAGTGTGCCATGTTGATTGTTCACCCTACATCACTGTAGTCTGAGAAGCCTTACAGTTCACATTGAAAAGAGAGATATTTTACAAATATAACTGAGCATCAAATTCAGCATAGTGCATGGTCAACCGAAGATGTCTACTAATCTACACAGAGAATATCCTTTCTTACATAAAGAGAAGATTTTGAAATAAATAAATATCTAGATGAACGTTATTTTTACAAAAAAAAGGCCATGTTCCCAGTGCATATGATCATATTTCTGCATCAAATTTGGCAAGGATAATTGTTATAGCATACATGATATGGTGCCAATCGACCAAGGTGGAGTTAGGCTATTATGCCAAGTTAGCTCTCAATCACTAACTTTTGCAGATAATTAGCATAACAAAAGAAGTTATTCTTCCAAGAAAATTAATTTAAAAGCAACCAAAATAGCAGATGTGGCATTCAAATGGGGATATGGCAACATGCTAAAACTAAATAGAAAATGTGCCCTAGGTGGAATGTTCGTGGTTGATAAGTGATAACTAATAACCGAACTAAGGTAAGCCTTCCCCTATGTTCAATTCGATTGATGGTTATCATAGTTTAAACACTATTAGTATCTAACTGCATGAAAAATATTATTTTGTAATATATGATGGTATTGATGTGAGAATAAGCTGGACAATGGAGCCGGTTGACTTAGGCCCTGTTTGTTTGGGCTTTAGCTTCGGCTTTTACAGCCTTTTCACTTTGACCAAAAAGCCACAAAAGCTCCTAAATAGGTGCTTTTGGAGCTTTTATGGCTTTTGATGAATCAATGTAACAATATTTGGCTCCAAAAGCCATAAAAGCTCCAAAAGCACCTATTTTTAGAAGCTTTTTGTGGCTTTTTGGTCAAAGTGGAGAAGCTGTAAAGGCCGATGCTAAAGCTCAAACAAACAGGGCCTTAGCTTAATATTGTGGGCAAGGGGAGCTCACGGAATTGATGATGACATGGAACGTTTGGGCTGCCATACTGAAATCGTGTCAATCGCAGTATGATGATTGATGAGCATCAATCAAATGAGTGCTATCCTTAGCATATCGGGGTGTGTGCATTAGAGCCGATACAAGTGTTTCGTGAGGATTGAGTTCCCATCCGCTACACTAACACGCACTGTCCGGGTCTATGTTGGTGTTGTGCCTGACCATTAAACTCATGTGAAACTCTAGAAGAGCTGACAGAAACAGAAGCATGATAATGGTAACATCTCCCTCAAAAAAGAGATAATGATAACATCAGGAAACAAAGGTTATATCATGAGTTCAAAATGTCCTAGGAATTGATGTGCATGTGGCCCTCTAGAACGACAACATCTCTTAATGTAAAACCATATCGGGGCGACCTTGGTATCCGTCGCTGCAGTTTCCCGTGTTCCTTGACAAGTCTCTCTGGGGGGACTGGCAGACACCAACAGGCTACCTAGCATCAATTTGCTGCATTGTGGCCAATTAGTAATTGTGTTTCTGAGACTAAGAAGTTGGAGCAGCAACAAAGATGGCCCCTAAATAAAAAAGTAAGATTAATGATTTCACCTTCTAAAGCATTGTTCTCTGGATCAAAATGCAGCAGCCTTCCGGATGTATTTTCATACGATACAACACTTGACTTCCGGTTAGGAAATCAAGAAGCCTTCCTTCAACCAGTACACGTTCAGGAATGTCCTTAACAAAATATCTCTGGATCAAAATGCAGCAGTCTTCCGGATGTATTTTCATATGATAGAACACTTGACTTCCAGTTAGAAAATCAAGAAGCCTTCCTGCAACCAGTACACATTTAGGAATGTCCTTGACAAAATATCGTTGATGCATTTACCTAGATAAACTATATAAAGAGTGGCTAATTTTAAAAACTAATCTAACTGTAAGTGTGCAGAGCTGATGACTGGGAGAAAGACGAAACAGTTGTTGGGACAGAGACTCGAGCATACGGGCATCGAGGAGGGCCGTAGAGATGGGTAGTGAAGCTCGTCCGGGTCAACGGCGATATAGATGCTTCCAGCATAATGGCGGCGCAGGGAACCGGGGCCGCAAAGGACAGGGCAGTTGTCATGGGCACCGCTGGAGGAGGTGAGTCCTGCTTCGGCCGTGGCACCTGGACAGGGAAGAGGAAGACCCTCAGCCTCGGCGTGGCCCGGCCGTGCGAGGTCCGCTGTCGCTCGATCCAGGCACGGAGGGGAAGCGGAGGCGGTCGTACTCGATGACGAGGTGCTCAAGATCCTCGTCATTGGTGACGGAGACGAGTGCCGTGAGGTCCTCGCCGGGGAGCAACCCATCCCTCACCTCAGGTGGACCGACGCACACCGGCCGTCTTCGCTGGATGGAACCGGCCGCAGCGGCTGCTCCTCTCTGTGGCTTGAATCCGGAATGGATCGATTCGATGTGCCTCGATCGGGATTGGATTAGGGTTTACTGTCGCGAGCGGATGGACCTCACGCGGTCGCTGTACGCCTCCCAATAGCGCTGGAATGGGCTCGCGGCTCGCGGACGGCCCAATGCACTAGAGGCATTCGTTTCGGCATCTCAGCAGCCCACAGGATAGCCGGGCCACATTACATAAATTACGGGACAGATCAACTTAAACACAAAATCCGACGGCCAGAAACTCTCAAATCATGAAAACGGACGGTCCAAAACGCAAATCGCTGTGAGGGCAGGGATTAGATGCGATTATACTGTTCTTAATGTAGCAAATAGGCATATTTATCTCTTCGGCGTGTAACCGACCATGTGTAAACCCTAGATAGCCTCGGCGTCTATATAAGCCGGAGGGTTTTAGGTTGTAGCTATAGAACAACTCATCTAGGATTTAGCTATTCAATCTCGAGGTAGATCAACTCTGTAACCCACATATCATCAATACCATCAAGCAGGACGTAGGGTATTACCTCCATAGGAGGGCCCGAACCTGGATAAACCTTGTCTCCCTCGTCTCCTGTTACCATCAATCACAGTCTCACAGTTCAGGACCCCCTACCCGAGATCCATCGGTTTTGACACCGACGTTGGTGCTTTCATTGAGAGTTCCGCTGTGATCGCCCAAGGAATCGACGTCTCGCCTTGTCATCAATGAGAAGGTCCGCAACATGGACGCTTTCGTCACCGGACAGATCTTCGCCTTTGGCAGCGTTGTGCTGCACGCCGATCAAATCGGCCATCTAGGCCGTGTCGAAAGTTGCACCCCTGGTCAAGAGGTCAGATTCGGGAACCTAGAGTTCTCCGTGGATCCTAGGGGTGACTTGTCAGTAACCGGGCTCGCAGTCTCGCCTGCCATGCCCGAAGACTCTGAGGCTTTAACCTCGAGCTCCCTTTTTGGTCATGCCCACGAGGTTAACCCCGGCGATGGCCCGACTCTTAGTCCGGATCCGGTCATAGTGCCAGAGGACCGGATACTTGTTCTTGCCTAACACTCCACTCGTCTAGACACGTCGGAGATCAACTCTGATAGCTCCGTGCAGTTTGACCCGATCGGGCTCTCAACATTGAACGAGGCCCTAGATCGTATCTTGTTGATGAAAATTACCGACGACCCAACCCCGATCTGTGCTCAGATCAGCCACAAAGCAGGCCAGGACGAATTTTTCGACCCACCCACCACCCACTTCATAGCCACAGTCGAAGACTTAACCGACATGTTGGACTATGCCTTCGAGGAGGCAGAATACATGGATGAAGAGGATTGCGCCCTCACCCCCGCTAACACCGGGCGATGGGCGGCCACCTCCACATATGATGCCTACATGGTGGACACTCCTGCCGCTAATGGCGAAAACACGCCTAAGAACGATGGCGACAAATCGGGTGACGCGTCGTCAAGGCGCCGGAAGCCGCATAAGCGGTCAAAAGGTTTAAGCTTGGGGGAGTTGATACGCCTCCAATGTATCTACTTTTCCAAACTCTTTTGCCCTTGTTTTGGACTCTAATTTGCATGATTTGAATGGAACTAACCCGGACTGACGCTGTTTTCAGTAGAATTGCCTTGGTGTTATTTTTGTGCAGAAATAAAATTTCTTGGATTGACCTGAAAATTTACGGAGAATATTTCTGGAATTAATAAAAAATATTGGAGAAATAATCAACTATAGGGGGCCCACCACCTGGCCACAAGCCTGGTGGGCGCGCCCACCCCCTAGGGTGCGCCCCTATGGCTTGTGGGCCCCCTGGCGCTCCTTTGACCTCGTTTCCACTTCTATATATTCCTATTCGGGGAGAAAAAAAATCAATCAGAAGAGTTCATCACGTTTCACGATACGTAGCCGCCGCCATCTCCTATTCTTCCGCAGGAGACCAGATCTGGAGTCTGTTTTGGGCTCCGGAGAGGGGAAATCGATGCCTTCGTCATCACCAACCATCCTTCATCACCAATTCCATGATGCTCTCCACCGTTCGTGAGTAATCTCATCGTAGGCTTGTTGGACGGTGATGGGTTGGATGATATTTATCATGTAATCGAGTTGGTTTTGTTAGGGTTTGATCCCTAGTATCCACTATGTTCTGAGATTGATGTTGCTATGACTTCGCTATGCTTAATGCTTGTCACTAGGGTCCGAGTGTCATGATTTCAGATCTGAACCTATTATGTTTTCATGAATATACATGTGTTCTTGATCCTATCTTTCAAGTTGTACACCTATTACGAATGATGATCCGCATCCCCCAGGGTGATAATAACTGGGATTCTTTCCGGTGATTACCGTACTTTGAGGAGTTCATGTATTCACTAAGTGCTAATGCTTTGGTCCAGTTCTCTATTAAAAGGAGGCCTTAATATCCCTTAGTTTCCAATAGGACCCCGCTGGCATGGGAGGGTAGGACAAAAGATGTCATGCAAGTTCTTTTCCATAAGCATGTATGACTATATATGTAATACATGCCTACATTATATTGATGAATTGGAGCTAGTTCTGTGTCACCCTATGTTATAACTGTTGCATGATGAATGTCATCCGACATAATTATCCATCACCGATCCATTGCCTACGAGCTTTCCATGTATTGATCTTTGCTAAGTTACTTTTTCGTTGCTACTGTTACAAACACTACAAAACTGCTAGTATCACTTTTGCCACCGTTACCATTACTTCCATACTACTTTGCTACTGAATACTTTGCTGCAGATATTAAGTCTTTCAAGTGTGGTTGAATTGACAAATCAGCTTCTAATACTCGAGAATATTCTTTGGCTCCCCTTGTGTCGAATCAATAAATTTGGGTTGAATACTCTACCCTCGAAAACTGTTGCGATCCCCTATACTTGTGGGTTATCAAGACCTTTTTTTGGCGCCGTTGCCGGGGAGCATAGCTCTATTCTCTGAGTCACTTGGGATATATATCGGTTGATCACTATGAGGAATCTTAAAGATCTAAAAACCAAGATCTACCCCTCAAATACGAGGACAGGTAAGGAACTGCCTAGCGTTGCACTTGATTCACCTTCTATTATGAGTAAATTTGCGACACCACCACCTGCTAGTAATTCTGATATGTCGGAAGTAATTGATGATGCTACTTCTGCTATGCATGATGCTTATGATGATACTTTGCTTGATGATACTGTGCCACTAGGTAAATTTCTTGATGAACAAATTGCTAGAGTCAATGCTGAAACTGATAATATTTCTGAATCAGGTGAAATTATTGAAACTGAACACTATGATACACCTGCTAGACCTAGCTCTCCTAGATATGAATTGACTGATATACCTGAGGGTTATGTTATGGAAGGAGAGGTAGCTATGGGCTTTCTTGCTTGTAAGGATAGAGATGATCTTAAGAAATTGCTTCGCAAGTGGAAGGAAAAAAATTGAATGCTAGAATGCAATATGATCCTAAGTTTGCTACTTCACCTATCTTTGTTACTGATAAGGATTATGAATTCTCTGTCGGTCCTGAGTTAATTACTTTGGTTGAATTTGATCCTTTCCATGGTTATGAATCTGAAACTATTGTGGCACATCTTACTAAATTTAATGATATAGCCACCCTATTTACTCATGAGGAGAAAATTTGCTATTACTATATTCTTAAGTTTTTTCCTTTCTCATTAAAGGGTGATGCTAAGATATGGTTTAATTCTCTTGCTCCTGGTTGTGTGCGTAGTCCCTAGGACATGATTTATCACTTCTCTGGAAAATATTTTCCTGCCCATAAGAAACAAGCTGCCTTGCAGGAAATATTTAACTTTGTGCAAATTGAACAAGAGAGTCTCCCATAAGCTTGGGGAGGCTTCTCCAGTTACTTAATGCTTTGCCTGATCATCCTCTCAAGAAAAATGAAATACTTGATATCTTTTATAATGGACTAACTGATGCTTCTAGGGACCACCTAGATAATTGAGCTGGTTGTGTTTTCAGGGAACGAACTATTGAACAAGCTGAATTACTATTGAATAATATATTGAGCAATGATAATGATTGGACTATTCCCGAACCACCTTCAAATCCATCTCCGAAGAAAAGAGGTATTTTATTCCTCGGTCCTGAAGATATGCAAGAGGCAAAGAAATCTATGAAAGAAAAGGGTATTAAAGTTGAAGATGTTAAGAATCTACCACCTATTGAAGAAATATATGGTCTTGATAAGCTGACACAGGTAGTAGAGGTAAATTCTCTCCCTAGATTTGATGAAAGAGATATTCCTTATAATAAGTCTGCTAGCCAATGTTTGGATGAATTTGATAATTTTATTGTGAAGCAAGAAAATTTCAATGCTTATGTTAGTAGACAATTGAGACATAATGCTTATATGCTTGACCACTTGGGTGATTATTTGAGTAGAACTGTCAATGATCTTAAGCTTATTAGTAAACATGCTTCCATGGTTACCACCCAAGTAGAACAAGTACTTAAGGCTCAAAATGATTTGCTTAATGATGAATAGTAAAGACAATGATCATTCTGTTAAAGTTGTGACTAGAGGAGGTAGAATGACTCAGGAACCGATGTATTCTGAGGGCCATCCTAAGAGAATTGAGCAAGATGCTTTGAGAGTTAATACTGATGTACCTATTCATTCCAACAAGAGTAGGAAAAAGAATGATGATAGTACTTTGCATGCTACTAGTGAACCTGTTATAGATACATCTGAGAACCCAAGGATATTTCTATTTCTGATGCTAAGACACAATCTGGTGATGAACATGAGCCTGGTGATAATGTTCATGTTGATGCTCAACCCAGTAATGATAAAGATGTGGAGATTGAACCTGCTGATGATCTTGATAACCCACAACCTAAGAATAAAAGATACGATAAAAGAGACTTCATTGCTAGGAAACATGGTAGAGAAAGAGAACCATGGGTTCAGAAACCCATGCCCTTTCCTCCTAAACCATCCTAGAAAAAGGATGATGAGGATTTTGAGCACTTTGCTGAAATGGTTAGACCTGTCTTTTTATGTATGCGTTTGACTGATATTTTGAAAATGTCTCCTTATGCTAAGTATATGAAAGATATTGTGACAAATAAAAGAAAGATACCGGAAGCTGAGATTTCCACCATGCTTGCTAATTAAACTTTTAAAGGTGGAATACCTAAGAAACTAGGAGATCCCGGAGTACCTACTATACCATGCTCTATTAAAGGAAATTATGTTAAAACTGCTTTATGTGATCTTAGAGCTGGTGTTAGTGTTATGCCTTTCTCTTTATACCGTAGACTTGATTTGAATAAGTTGACACCTACTGAAATATCTTTGCAAATGGCTGATAAATCAACTGCTCTACCTATCGGTATTTGTGAGGATGTACCTGTCGTAGTTGCAAATGCTACTATCTTGATGGACTTTGTTATTCTTGATATTCCCGAAGACAACAGTATGTCGATCATACTTGGTAGACCCTTTTTGAATTCTGCAGGGGTTGTTATTGATTGCAACAAGCGCAATGTCACTTTTCATATTAATGGTAATGAGCATACGATACACTTTCCGCAGAAACAACCTCAAGTTCATAGTATCAACTCTATTGAAAAAATTCCAACGATTATTATTGGAGACTTTGAGTTCCATCTTCCTATTGTCAAGAAGAAATATGATATACTTATTGTTGGGGAAATGCATATCCCCATTGAGGTAACTTAGTGTTATTCAAAAATTCTTTGATTTCATGTTATTCAAAAGAAGTTTGTTAATAAGACTTGATCAATCTTATCGATGGATTCCTTTTGATGAGCATGGGACGGATGAATTTAGAAAGCACAACTTCCTGTACCTAACTTTTACTTTCTGCTACCTAGATGAAATTAAGTAAAAATGCTATTATTTTTCTGATTTCTGAGTTTCCCGTGCAATAAAAAAGGTGACCTAAAAATAAACTTCTTCAAATGTCCTCAAAATGGAGTATGATTTTTTCTGGAATATTTAAGAATTTTTGGCACTAAGTATGCATCAGGGGGCTGCACCAGTGGGCCACGAGCCTGCAGGGCGCACCCATCCCCCTAGGCGTGCCCTGGTGGCTTGTGGGTCCCATGTGGCCCTCCTCCACTTATTCCAGCACCCATTCACTTCATCTTCCTCCAGAAAAAAAATCCCACCATTGCTCAAACCCGTGTTCTAGCTCATCTTGCTGCCATTTTTGATCTCCTTGCTCAAAGCTCCATTCACAAAACTGTTTTAGGGGATTACTCATCGAGAAAGAAAAGATGTTGAGGAGAATGTACCAAGGTGGTTCCTCGAGCAAGAAAACTCCGAGACTCGTGTTACGTGAGCCCGATTTTGAACCACCGAGAGAAGCTCGAGTGCTGCCTTGTGAATGGTTGTCGGATCAATTCATGGACAACGTCGGGATCAAGGAAGAGTTTTATGCATACATAAGGAATGCTGACCTTGAGGATTTTATTTTAGACCGATGCAAGCAATATTATCAACTCACTGATTCTTTTGTGGAGAGGTTTGAATTTTCATCCAGGTGTAATTCTCATTCTGTCATATTTAATCTTTATGATAAGTCCTACACCATGGACCTAGAGGATTTTAATGATGCATGCAAAATTCCACAGTGGGGTAGCCGTAGCGATCCTCATAAAAATGAATATAACGATTTCCTTGCTAGCATCACAGTGGGAGAAACTAGAATCATTACACAAGCTTCCTTGGGGAGCATTCACTTTCCGGCTATACATCATTTTGCTCTCTTCATAGGTAGATGTATTAACGGTAAACATGAGCATAGCCACCTTTGCGTGCCTGGTCTGAGTATTCTTAAGAGTGTTGTAATGGTAGATAGAAAATATAACTTGGGGGCTATCATTGCTAGGAGGTTACATCATAATGCTAAGATGGAGATTTCTTTGGTGGAATTTATGCCACCCGTGTAGCTAAGTATCTTGGGGGACCCATAAGAGAGAATGATATTGAGTTACCCCTTGCTTTTCTTGATTATGAGGCTTTGGTGTGCTACCAGTTTCTTGAAAGGAACGAACAATCCCTCCAGCACCGACTAATTTTTGACAAACGACATGTTGTCCATGTTATCCTTCCTGCTCCTGCCTTCTTTAACTTTCAGGAAAAACAGAGATGCTTTATAACCAGAGAGGAGGCAAACGAGTACGAGAGGAACGCGGAATCAACTCGCCTTCACGCTACAGTCGTTCAGGTCGTAGACATTGTAGCCTAGTACAACACCAACTATGACTTCGGATATTATCTAGGCTAGCCATGGCCCTAGACCAACTTAGGCCAAAAGCCTAAGCTTGGGGGGTACGTATTTCTCACCGACATAACATTCATGTTGACACACTCATTTCAGTTGTCGGGGTTCATACTTTTTCATTGTACTATCCATGGTAGTTTATTTCTTCTTTATGTTTTCTTCTTGTGTGTTTGATTAATCTTTAAGAAAATAAAAAAAGAATTTAGTTCTAGCTTTACCTTCTAGTTTGTTTTAGTTGTAGCATTAAAAGAAAGCCCAAAAGGATTTCTCGTTCTTCTTTTGGTTGTTGGGAGCTTTCCCATGTAAATAATTTTCCTCTCTTTTCTTTGGGTCATAAGGAGAAGACCATGATGACATGTTGAGTGGCTCTCATATGCATTATTGTTTATCTTATATAGAGCCCATATTTCTTTGTCTTCCCTTTTGAGTTATCGTTTGCAGATTCGAGCTTAGTCTAATGCACGTGCACTCTTATTATTATTCACATCATTCGGTCGTGCAAGTGAAAGGCAATAATGACGATATATGATGAAATGACTGAGATGGAGAAAAGCTGGTACGAACTCTAACTATCTTGTTTTTGTAAATATGATTAGCTCATCGTTCGGGATTCAACTCATTATCGGTTGAACATGTTTGCAATGACAATTAGAGATTATAGTTATTCATGCCATGCTTAATTAGCTAAGAGTTAATAATGGTTTGTTTTGAGTGCCAACATGCATATTAAAATGGTTGTGATGTAGTATGATAGAATGGTATCTTCCTCTGAATGATTCGAGTGGCTTGACTTGGCACATGTTCACGCATGTAGTTGAAACAAACCAACATAGCCTCCATGATGTTTATGTTCATAGTGAATTATATCCTACTCATGCTTGCATTTAATGTTCGTTAATCTCAAAGCATGTTGATGACTGTGTCGCTCTCTAGTTGGTCGCTCCCCAGTCTTTTTCTAGCCTTCACTTGTACTAAGCGGGAATACTGCTCGTGCATCCATCTCCATAAACCCAAAGTTGTTCCACATGAGTCCACCATACCTACCTATATGTGTTATTTACCTGCCGTTCCAAGTAAATTTGCATGTGCCAAACTTTAAACCTTTAAATAAACTTTCTGTTTTGTATGCCCAAATCGCTCATGTGGCGACTGGGGGCTGTCAGTATCTTCCATGGTAGGTGCGTTACTCTCACGATATGTGTTGATTCACTATCATTCACGAGAAAGTGTCTGGTAATCGGGATACCCAGTTCCATGCTCAAAATAAAAAGCAAAATATAATTAAACAAAACTCCCCCAGGACTGTGTTTGTATGGACGGTCCCCGTGGATTAGGCTCGCCGTGGAGTGTGAGTGATTGGTGGAGGGGAGTAAAAACTTTACTATTCTGTTTGGGAACCGCCTATAATGTATCTAGCATGGAAGATATTGAAAACCTCTTGGTCGTTATGTGAGCAATGAAAGCACACCGCTAAATAATCATTACCTATCTCTATTTTAAAAGCTCGAGCTCTGGCACCTCTACAAATCAATGCTTCCCTCTGCGAAGGGCCTATCTATTTTACTTTACCACTGAGTCATCATCCTCTTATAAAAGACACTTGTTAGAGAGCACCACCGTCATTTGTATGTTTTGCTATTAATTTGTATTGATTATGAGTATGACTGATATCTTTTACCATGAATTACAATGCCCAGTCAGCCCTCATTCTTTAGAGGTGCTCTGTATTTATGTTTTGCGGTCTCAGGAAGGGCTAGCGAGATACCATTATGTCATATTGTATCATGATTGTTTTGATAAAACTTTTGCCATCCAAGACTTATTATTATTGCTCGCTAGTTGGTTATGTCATTTATATGAGTAATGTGAGACCTAAATGTTATTGTGAATGTGGTTAGTCTATAATCTTTGCTGAAAATCTGAACATAAGTTAGACATATTTACAACGGCAAGATCAAACAGAGTTTGTAAAAGTTTTTCTTTATCACTTTCGGTTTATCAACTGAATTGCTTGAGGACAAGCAAAGGTTTAAGTTTGGGGGGGTTGATACGTCTCCAACGTATCTACTTTTCCAAACTCTTTTGCCCTTGTTTTGGACTCTAATTTGCATGATTTGAATGGAACTAATCCGGACTGACGCTGTTTTCAGCAGAATTGCCTTGGTGTTATTTTTGTGCAGAAATAAAATTTCTCGGATTGACCTGAAAATTTACGAAGAATATTTTTGGAACTAATAAAAAATATTGGCGAAATAATCAACTATAGGGGGGCCACCACCTGGCCACAAGCCTGGTGGGCGCGCCCACCCCCTAGGGTGCGCCCCTATGGCTTATGGGCCCCCCGACGCTCCTTTGACCTCGTTTCCACTTCTATATATTCCTATTCGGGGAGAAAAAAATCAATCAGAAGAGTTCATCACGTTTCACGATACGTAGCCGCCGCCATCTCCTGTTCTTCCTCAGGAGACCAGATCTGGAGTCTGTTTTGGGCTCCGGAGAGGGGAAATCGATGCCTTCGTCATCACCAACCATCCTTCATCACCAATTCCATGATGCTCTCCACCGTTCGTGAGTAATCTCATCGTAGGCTTGTTGGACGGTGATGGGTTGGATGAGATTTATCATGTAATCGAGTTAGTTTTGTTAGGGTTTGATCCCTAGTATCCACTATGTTCTGAGATTGATGTTGCTATGACTTTGCTATGCTTAATGCTTGTCACTAGGGTCCGAGTGTCATGATTTCAGATCTGAACCTATTATGTTTTCATGAATATATATGTGTTCTTGATCCTATCTTTCAAGTTATGGACACCTATTATGAATGATGATCCGCATCCCCCAGGGTGACAATAACTAGGATTCTTTCCGGTTATTACCGTACTTTGAGGAGTTCATGTATTCACTAAGTGCTAATGCTTTGGTCCAGTTCTCTATTAAAAGGAGGCCTTAATATCCCTTAGTTTCCAATAGGACCCCGCTGGCATGGGAGGGTAGGACAAAAGATGTCATGCAAGTTCTTTTCCATAAGCATGTATGACTATATATGTAATACATGCCTACATTATATTGATGAATTGGAGCTAGTTCTGTGTCACCCTATGTTATAATTGTTGCATGATGAATGTCGTCCGACATAATTATCCATCACCGATCCATTGCCTATGAGCTTTCCATGTATTGATCTTTGCTAAGTTACTTTTTCGTTGCTACTGTTACAAACACTACAAAACTGCTACTATCACTTTTGCCACCGTTACCGTTACTTCCATACTACTTTGCTACTGAATACTTTGCTGCAGATATTAAGTATTTCAGGTGCGGTTGAATTGACAACTCAGCTGCTAATACTCGAGAATATTCTTTGGCTCCCCTTGTGTTGAATCAATAAATTTGGGTTGAATACCCTTGAAAACTGTTGCGATCCCCTATACTTGTGGGTTATCAACCGGTTACAGACTGGTGATGCGAAGACGGGGAAAGGAGCCACTAGAGCCCAATGATAGGTTCGGCCTGCGGGACGACCTAGACTACATAGCAGGTCATACAAGATCCATCTACGAATCCAGAGGTTACTCACTCGATAGACGGGAAGGGTTTTACCGCAATAACAGAGGCCGGGAACGCAACTGGTCTAGAACAGACGCCGAATATAGGCGTGACATAGCTCGGGTCAGAGGCGTTGCTCACCCACTGTGCTTCACAGACGAGGTGATGCAACATCAGTTCCCAGAGGGGTTTAAACCCGTGAACATAGAGTAGTATGATGGGACAACTGACCCAAACGTATGGATTGAGGACTTCCTCCTCCACATCCACATGGCTCAAGGAGATGATATCCACGCCATCAAATATCTCCCCCTAAAACTCAAGGGGCTAGCTCGGCACTGGTTAAACAGCCTCCCAAAAAACTCCATTGGATGCTGGGAAGACTTAGAGGATGCATTCTGATCTAACTTCCAAGGCACCTATGTTCGGCCGTTGGATTCCTCCGACCTAAGTAACGTCGTTCGGAAGCCCGGAAAGTCTGCGCGGCAATTCTGCAATCGGTTCTTGACCAAGAAGAACCAGATTGTCGATTGCCCGGACGCTGAGGCAATAGACTCCTTCCGGCATAATATTCAGGACGAATGGCTGGCTCACCAACTAGGCCAGAATAAACCTCGGACTATGTCTGCCCTTACATCCCTCATGACCCGCTTTTGCACGGGCGAAGATAATTGACTAGCGAGAGGCATCCACAACTCTGAAGACCCCAAAACTTCTGAAGTTCGGGACGACAACGGGAAACCAAAGCGCAACAAAAACAAACCCGACACAATACTAGTGATGTCGATGACACGATCATTAACGCCGGCTTCCGCAACTCCCGACCTAGGCAGTGAAAGAATCCCCTTAAAGGCAATGAAGACGGACCGACCCTGCTGGAGAACATCATGGAAAGGCCTTGCCAACATGGGACTCAAGAGAAGCCCGCCAATCATACACACCGTAATTGTTGGGTGTTCAAATAGGCCGGCAAGAGCCCTCACAACGAGGATGAGGATGAGCCTCGGGGTCCGATTGGTGGCGGACAAAAGAAATTCCCTCTAGAGGTCAAAACGGTAAAAATGATATATGCCACCCATATACCCAAGAAGGAGTGGAAGCACGCCCTTCGAGAAGTCTACGCTGTAGAGCATGTAGCCCCGAAGTATAACCCATGTGAAAGGACGTGGATGTCGCCTAAAGGGAGGGTGAATAGGCGCTTTAAAATAATTACGGTTTAGGCTTGAACAAATGCGGAATAAAACTATCGTTTAATTAGTCAAGCAAAAAACCTAAAACAACTAGGCTCACCTATGTGCACCAACAACTTATGCTAAGCAACATAGACAACTAAGTGATAGCAAGATATATAACAAGAAACAATATGGCTATCACAAAGTAAAGTGCATAAGTAAAAGGGCTCGGGTAAGAGATAACCGAGGCACATGGAGACGACGATGTATCCCGAAGTTCACACCCTTACGGATGCTAATCTCCGTTTAGAGCGGTGTGGAGGCACAATGCTCCCCAAGAAGCCACTAGGGTCACCGTAATCTCCTCACGCCCTCGCACAATGCAAGATGTCGTGATTCCACTAAGGGACCCTTGAGGGTGGTCACTGAACCCGTACAAACAAGGTTGGGGCAATCTCCACAACTTGATTGGAGGCTCCCAATGACACCACGAAGCTTCACCACAATGGATTGTGGCTTCGAGGTGACCTCAAATGCTCGGGGCAATCTCCACAACCTAATTAGAGACCCCGAAGCTTGCGGAGCTTTGCACCACAATGATTGAGCTCCAAGGCACCACCAACCGTCTAGGGCACCAAAGCACCCAAGAGGAACAAACTCTAGGGTGCTCAAACACCCAAGAGTAATAGCTTCTCAACTTCTCACTTCCACGTATCACCGTGGAGAACTCAAACCTATGCACCAAATGCAATGGCAAGGGCACACGGAGTGCCCAAGTCCTTCTCTCCCAAATCCCACCAAAGCAACTAATGCTAGGGAGGGAAATGAGAGGAAGAACGAAAAATAACATGAAGAACTCCAAGATCTAGATCCAAGGGGTTCCCCTCACTTATAGGAGAAAGTGATTGGTGGAAATGTGGATCTAGATCTCCTCTCTCTTTTCCCTCAAGCACTAGCAAGAATAATTTGAGGGATTGAGAGTTAGCAAGCTCGAAGAAGGTCAACAATGGGGGAAGAACACGAGCTCAAGAGATGAGGTCCATTGGAGAAGAAGACCCCCTTTTATAGGTGGGGAAAAATCCATCCGTTATCCTCACAGCCCGCACAGAGCGGTACTACCGCTCCAAGGAGAGGTACTACCGCTAGGGCGGTAGTACCCCTTTGAAAAACAACACCGAGGAGGCAAAAGGCCAGTAGAACCGCCGGAGCGGTACTACCGCTCGTCCTCACGGTACTACCGCTAGGGATAGCGGTACTACCGCTACGGGTAGCGGTACTACTGCTTGCGAGCGATAGTAAAAAATTACATCCGTGCCTACCACGGCTGTAAATAACACGAGATTTTGGTCCGGAGCGGTAGTACCGCTCTTGGAGCCGCGGTAGTACCGCTCCGGAGCGGTAGTAAAAAATTACATCCGCTCTAGCCGCGGTAGTACCGCTGCAGCCTTTTAAGAACACCAAAACTGCCACAACTTTTGCAAACGGACTCGGAATTCAATGAAACAAAGTTTGTTGGAAAGATAAAGACATGTGCTAACACAATATTGATTGAAATATCAATAAGAAGCAAATTATAAAAGTCTCATAAGAAAATGGTGAGAACCCTTCCTCGAATAAGACCGGTAAAACTTCCAACACCGAAAACGCAATAGACGAAGCATATGAAATCCGTTTTCGATGTACTAGAGCTTGTCACGAAGATAACCACAAGCTCAAGAACCCACATAGAGAAAATCCAACCAAGAACCAATAAATATGATGATGCCAAGAATGCAATGGTTTGAGCTCTCAATGAACGATACGATCAAGCTACTCACTTGAGAGCCCCCTTGATAGTACGACAATCGATCCTATTACCCGGTCTCTCAACTACCACCATAAGACCGATAAAATAGAAAACCATATCAAGGTCAAACCTTAGCCTTGCACATAGTCCACTTGAGCTAGATGATGACGATCTTGACTTCCTCAAGATGGACCACATTTCTTGATTGCGTTGGCTTGATGAAGACTAGATGATTGCTCCCCCATACTCCACTATGGGTGAGCCACTCTGCGGCACATCTTCACAAGTCCATTGTCGCCACAATGAATGGCGAGCCTCAAGCATGATCTCTCCGTGATGCTTCACTTGATCTTGCACATCGCAACCTTGATGACGATCTCCACTTGATGTCATCTTCCATGGGATGTATGGGATTTGCCTCTTGATGCAAGCCCATGGAAATATACCTAACCCCACAAAGAACTCTCACGTAGACCATGGATTAGTACACAAAGCGTAATGGACAATGCTTACCACACCATGGGATCACTTGATCCCTCTCAGTACATCTTGTACGCTTTGTGTGTTGATCAACTTGATTCACTTTTTGACTTAGTATTGATCAACCTTGTATCTTAGCTTCCCTCTTCATAAAGGTGATGTATTGAAGGTAAACATGAATGCTTACACAATCTTATTCTTCAAGAGATGCTTGCAATAATCTCAACTCCCACATGACCAATCTTTGGATAAACCTTGAATACCACCTTGGTCAACATATAAACTCCTTGAAACCCAACAGATGGACATCAAGAAGTGCCTATGAACAAATCCTTCGAATATAACTCAAGGAAACCATTAGTCCGTAGGGGTGTCATCAATTACCCAAAAACACACATGGAGAAATGTGCTCTTACACCATGGTCGGCATATCCGATCACCTTTGATCGACGAGATCACCCGACAAGTATCCGTCATGGGGGTTCGGCCGCATTCGTCCTAGACCCCATCATAGATGGGTATCACCTCACAAAAGTCCTAATGGATGGAGGAAGAGCCTTAACCTGATTTACTCGTAGACGGTGAAAAAGATGGGAATAGACCCGTCAAGGATCAAACCTAGCAACACTACCTTTAAAGGAGTGATCCCATGTGTCGAGTCCCATTGCACGGGCTCTGTTAGCCTGGAAGTAGTGTTCGGCTCACCCGATAACTTTCGCAACAAAGACTTGATCTTCGACAGTGTACCCTTCCGCAACGGCTATCATGTCCCGCTCGGCTGGACAACATTCGCTTGCTTCAATGTCGTACCGCATTATGCATACCTCAAGCTCAACATGCCCGGCCCCAACGAGTCATTACTGTTAACGGCAACACAAAGCGCTCTCTCTAAACTGAGGAACATGCGCTAGCCCTGGCGGCCGAATTTAATTTCAACGATGGTCGGCAAACTCCGACATCCGCCATAAAGGCACGAGAGGTGAGGAAGCGAGCACGGTTTGAGTCCGAACTCTCAGAACTTTCCCCTCCCCTTAAATAGGGATTTGCCCCCCATCGCACAACCCTAGGACCAGCAAAGTACGTGCCAAGGAGGCACAACTTCACACTCAAAAATCCACGGGCGATGGTGGGAAAAAAGGATAAGTGTTCGGCTGGACCAAACTATTACCATTACGATGTCTTCTGACATAATGCAGGCACTATCAAAGGGTCTGCACAAGGCGTAAAGCTCATCCACACTTCGGTGACTTCTGAAGACCTTGTTTTCAAGATCCGTTCGCCAAACAGTACCACCCATTGAGGTGCACCAAGGCACAGGAGTACACAAGCGGTGGGGCACATCGAGGACTTAATCGAAGACCCCTGGTACAACCACTCATGTAGAATTTTTTTTCACATACCTGTAAGCAGTTGCTTCGGCAATCCGAGCAATAATAGTTGTTAAGAAAAATATAGCATCATTATATATGTTTGTCTTTGTTGTCCTTTCTTTCTTACTCTTCTCGTGAAACTGTTTAGTATGTTGCAATGCAACCGGCTAATAGACCGGGGGCTCGAGTAAAAAAATCGCCTTATGTACAACTTATTATGCATATGGCATCTTGGAATTCACTTTATATGCATTGGTTCTGAACTATGTCTTGGGTCAATAGTTGGGTTGTCCGGCTCCTGTGCTTGCCCCTTTACGTTCCGCTCGTTCAGCTAAAAGGGCAAATGGAGAACCCCTGCGATTGTGTTTCTGGATAGTCTGGTCCAGCAACTCACGGGAGAAAGACGAAAACTGACTGTCATAGTATGCGAGAGCCGGTCTGTGAATCCGAGCTTAAAGTGTTATAGTTAAATCCTAGTCAGAGGATATTCCGTGTTATACGAGGGGTTTGTTCTTCATGCAAACCATGTGATATTGGCCTTAACCACGGTTCATCCGAACATCACAACACTTTGGGGGATAGTCATCAGCCCCCCGCAGTCCTTTTCGCACCCCTGCGACTAAGTGAAAGCAATAAAGCACTATGGTCTGATTGCCTGGTCCACCGCACTCTCCCGCCTTCGGGTTCCGATAACTCGGCTAAGGGACATAGTGACACCCCATGTAGTATCTACATGGGGGCTAAAGCCGACGACTCGCAGCTTTCAGTTTCAACGGCCACACGGGAGTTATGAAGGAACGCAAAACATTGAAAGCATGATAAAATTATAACATTAAAACATTAAAATGTCTTTGGACATATTACAACCTAATAATAAATGTTCTCTTTCGAGCACTATGACTCTATCGCCCGAGACCCTCCATTACTCCGATGAAGTACAACTCTGGGCGCCTATGTTCCTTCCCAGGAGGCGGCGGGGCGGTCGCTATCTTCATCGGATCCAGCCCGAGTCAATGCACCTTGGCCTTTGCGAAGGCCATCCAAGCTCCCTCGATGCAGGAGGAGCGCTTCATAGCGTCGAGGCGAGGCGCAACGTCGATCAGCTTCTGCACCAGGCCGAAGTAGTTGCCGGGCAATGGCACGTTGGGCCATAACCGGATGTAGAGGTCCTTCATGGCCGGATCCGCCATCCGGTGCAGCTCCATTAGCAGCTTCAGCTACTCGATAAGAAGAGGAGAGTGCTTGGGGGCTTCAAAGTGTGCCCAGAATAGGAGAGCTTCATCTCCTTCTTCCCGCAAAGCATATAGCTGATTCGCGTCCGCTACACTCTTCTGGAGGTCAGAGCAGGCGCCTAAGGAAAGCCACACCCGGGTAAGCAACTCGAACTTGCTATCCCCGAAGACACACTACGATAAGTATGGCTTACCATCTGTTATAGACTTCGCCTGGCGAACTTGTTCTTCGAAAAACATCCTATCCACCCGCTCCTTTTAGAGTTCGGTTTTCATGGTGGATAATTTGGCAGCCTGCTCCTTGCATTTCAGCTCAAGGGCCTCGCACTTGAGGTCGACGTCCTTGAGCTCTTGTTGGATCTCCTCCACTCGAGCCTCGTGCTTGTTGCTGGTGGCCCTTAGGCTTGACAACGTGGAAGCCGCTTGTGCGGCCTCCGCCCTCTCAACCAAAGCCTCCTGCTTCGCACTTTGCAGCTCGGCCCTGAGCTTCTCCATTTCCTTCGTCGAGGCTGTGTAAGCATCAAGAATAAGAACACTGCATCGGCAGTAGGATAACCACAATTTTTTGGATATTGAGTAAGGCTTACCTTGCGCCTCGTCAAATCTCTTGTTGAGAGCATCAAGCTCGTCTTCAGAGCTTTTGAGCTTCCGATTCAGCTCGTCCAGCTCGGTCTCATTCACAGCCACCACCGATGACAAAGCCTGCAACACACAAATCCTTATCAGATTATATGGGTTCAAAACTTCCGAATTATTGTCAATCCGATCTTATGTCCGGGCCTCTTAAGGGTTGTTATAACATTCCGACCATATAGTTTCATACATAGTCCGGATAGCGTTCCATGGTTGACCCCTAGGTAAGTTTTTCAAACTCACCTAGGGCTTGGGGGATGCCATGTACATAATCATAAATAAACATTTTGCAAATAAGAGTGTCATGTGGCTTACCTGAAAGCCCGTCAGGAGACCCTTGAAGGCCTCCTTTAGTCTGTTGTCAACGGACTGAATGCTCTACAATACCGCACCCATAAGGGTGCGGTGCTCCTCGGAGATGGAGGCGCTCAATAGAGCCTCCCCCATGACCGGCCACCCATTGGTTGGTGGTACCGGTGGTGATCGGACAACCCGATCACCAACCGGGGACGGAACCAGTACCTCCGGAGGCGTGGTGCGCTCCAGAGATGCCATCGGAGGGGACTGAGCGGCCGCTCGTTTGGCCTCCTCAATATCCGTGTGTGTATCGCCCCCCGGTCTTCAGTGACCGAGGTGTTGGCCTCAGCCATGATGTCATCTCCCCCGTCTCTAGTGCCCGGCTCCATAGGAGCATGCTGGGACGACACCTCCGTGGTGTCCTTCGCGACGCCTGGAGGGGTGGGATGCGACGCATTCCTGCTCTCCGCTAGCTCGGCGGGCAGGGTCTCCCCGTCCGAAACTTGGTCGGTGGGGAGCATGCGCGGTTGGCTACAAAGTCAATAAATGCTCGCATGTTATTAAACTATAAACTTATCAATGACAACTAAAGGAGTGTTCGGATCCTCACCTTCGACTCCTTCGTGGAACCCTTAGGCTCCTTCGTGGAACCCTCTTGAAGTCATCGGACTCGGTATCCAAGTCCGAACTATTGTCGCACAGGATAACCTGTGTCCGACGCACTTTCTTTAGGGCGGGAGGGGGTACCTCCTTTATGACGTCCGATGACGCCGCTCTTTTCTTACGAGGGGGGGGGAATCGCCCTTCCCCTCGCCTTCGTCCTCTCCCTCATGCTCCTCTTGATTCGAGGAGGCATGGGTTTCTTCGGACGCAGCCTCTGGCTGGTCCCTGATGCGCAGGCCTTGCTGGTCTAGTTTCTTCTTCTCTTTCTTTGCAGGCACCACATAAGGTGCCTCGACAGGCATCTTCGCTAATAGCCCGGACCTGTTGTCTTCGAGCTAAGGCGTGCCGGGTAGTCGATGCCCGTGGCTTTGCTCAACCATTTCTGCAAAGAATGATCGGTTTTAGAAACTTCTTTACAAGAAATAGAGCCGATCAAACAGAGTTATACTATACCTTGGAGGCAGGCTTGGCAGCGTGTAGACCCCGATCCTCCTCTTCGGCTGGTCAATCCTTCTGTGACTTGAAGAGCGCCTTCCACAACTTCTCTTGAGTAGTGCATAAGAGGTGCCGAATCATGGGCTCGTCATCGAGCTGACGAGCCCATAGAGGAGTATCCCGGCGCTGACAGGGGAGGATGCGATGTTGGAGCATGACCTGGACTACATTGGTCAGCGCGATGTCGTTCTCGATCATGGAGCCGATGCGCTTCTACAGGTCGCTCACCTCCTTGCTCGACCCCGAGTTGAGGCCCTTTCGGAGCCACGATGTTAGTCTGGTGGGGGGCGGATCTAAATCCGGCTGGGGCAGCTTGACCTTCCTCCCTCGGCTTGGTGATGTAAAACCACTCCTTCTGCCATACTTTGATGGTGTCGATGAAGGTGCGAGAGGGCCATACGACGCGGGTGAGCTTGCCGATGACAGCCCCGCCACAGTCTGCGTGTTCGCCTACGACACACTTCGGCTTGATGTCAAACACCTTGAGCCAGAGACCGAAGTGTGGCTCGACCCGCAGAAAAGCCTCGCAGACGAGGATGAAGGCCGATATGTGCCTGAAGGAGTTCGGCGGGAGGTTATGGAAGTCGAGGCCGTAGAAGAACATGGGACCCCTGACGAAGGGGTGGAGTGGGAAGCTCAATCCCTGGATGAAGTGGGGAATAAAGACCACCCTTTCACCTATCTTGGGGGTGGGGATCACCTGGTCCTTCTCCGGCGCGTAGTGGAAGATGTTGGCGGGGAGGTAGCCTATAACAGCCCGGGACCTATGCTCTAGAAGATTCCCCATTTATTCCATTCTCGTCGTGTGATTCATGTGATTCGTTTGGTCGTCGCATTCATCGTTGAATCATTCGGATCATCTGCATAGCATTGCTCTCGTTTCTAAAACCTTGCATCCGTTCGTAGTTGTCGGTTCTCTCCGTTTGTGTCGTCGACCGTTTCGAGACCAACCACACACACACGCGCCCGCGGCATCGATAAAATATTGTTTTTAAAGTGCATATAAAACTTTCTCAGAATGGTTTGAAACTTGGCGAGCGGTGGTTATATATTGTAGGTAGACCACCTACCAAGTTTCATCGCAATCTGAGTTCGTTTGATACCCGAACGCTCAACCGTAGCGGCACCATCATTGGGTTATTCGACGGATGTTTTCGGTGTTTCAAAAATCATGTCACGGGCCACAATTCTTTACCTCATCCCCTCCTAGGCCAACTACACAGCCCAACTGGCCCATCCTAGCCCCTAATCGCGATCGGAACCGTCCGATTGCGATCGAACGGTCCGAAAACGGGCTAAAACCCCTAACCCTAGCCCCAAACTGCTATTTAAGCACCCCTAGCCTACCCTAAACAGAAACCCTAACCCCGGCCTCGAAATCTGCGCCGCCGCCAGCCTCCCACCACTCAGTTGTCACCTCCTCTCTCCTCTAGCCACCAAGCCCAGCAAGCCCATCCGAGGCCCGCTTGGGCTCGAAGCCGCTGCCACCGAGCCTGCAGGAGCCCAAGCTCGCCCCCGCCTCGAGCCGCGCCGCCGCCTTGCCTCCTCGCCGCCAGAGACTGCCGCCGCCTCGCCAACCCTAGCGCCTCGCCGCTGCCTCGCCGAACCCCGCCGTTGCGTCCCTCTCCCTCTGTCCCTCGAGCAGCCCCACCATGGATGACCCGCGAGCTCTGTCTCAATGCCTCGCCACCTTCCTGTGCCGGATCTCGCCGCTGGTCGCCTCCCTGGCCGAGCCACGCCCGGATCTGGCTTCCCCTGCCTGCCTTGCATCGCCAAGCCCGCTGCCAAGCCTCCGCGTGTGACCGCAGTCGTCGGCCTCCTGCTCGAGCTCAGGACGAAGGAGACGAGGACGAGCACCTCCCTGCTCCTCGCCTGGGCCTCTAGCGCTCGCGTTCGCCATGTGGGCCCCAGGAGCCGGCCCGCTTCGCCAAGCCAGGAGCAGGCCCAGCCATCGCGAGCGTCATCCTGCCTCCGACCGGGCCTCGGCCCACTAGGTGAGCCCCTAGTCGCCCTATCCAACGCCCCGTGCGCAGTATACTATGTTGCGCTCATGCCTCCTAGCCCTTGTAGCTCAAGGTTCGGCCCAATAGCGTTTTTTATATTAAAGATTTTTCAATATTGAGTGCACTACAATTTCAGAATAAACCATCATTTTGCATTGATCACAATTAATTCACCGTGCACTGGATCGAATTTTTTTATATATGTAAGATGCTTAGAAAAATGCATAGATTATTAATATGTCTTTTTCATCCATGTTTGAAGTACTTACACTCGCTTTTTTGCACCATTTTGCATAATTACCATTATTTTGCATTGTCATATTTATTTACCCGTGCATTGGAATTAACACCACAATATTTTAAAATGTACATGTTATCAGCATCACATTTCATGCATGACAAACTTGTCCATTGTAACATTTGCATTTAACTTGTATTTATAATTGCTAAAAGGGGATTAGGCCATAACCTTGCATAATCAATTGTGACATATTTTCCTACATGACCCTATTTTATTATATATGTTTTCAGGGTAGAAAAATCCATATAATTTATCTGCGTATTTAGTTTTGTCGTTTGAGCATTTTCGTGCGCATGTCATTTTTGCCGTGATGCCCTTTTGTCTATTTCGTGTAATTTAATCCATGCATGATATGAAATAATTTTGAACATGAGAAATGCCCTTTGACATGTGTGCTAGGTCCTGGTCATTTTGGTTGCTATAGAAATTCATGTTTAGGTGTTGTTTTCTTGTTGCCAACATGCCATAAAATATTGCTGTTTTGAGAGGTCTAAATATTTCTAAGTCTGGAATCTATAACATTTTTTGTTGTCTTGCCATGTGTTTTGCTAATTGTCTATAGGTCCTTTGGGGTTGGTGTAGTGGAGCTATTTGTAGCTTATAATGTATATTACCATGCTGTTAATAACCATGCCATTATATGCACTGTAGCTTATAGTTTTACTGCTGTCAATATGCCATCATGATAAAAACTGCACTGTCAAAAACTGCTATTTTCACTAAGTCTGAAACTGTTTTCAATTAGCCATGTTGTGAGCTTCCTACCATGTGATCCATGCCTCTTTTGAGTATGGTATGTGAAGATGAAATGAAGTGTATGTTATATGATACTGCCCCATACTTAGTTTGTGAATTTTAGAATCTGGTATCTTGTTGTTTTCATGCGTGCAATATGCCATCTTGCTGT
This sequence comes from Hordeum marinum, assembly GCA_022496015.1. Lineage (NCBI taxonomy): Eukaryota > Viridiplantae > Streptophyta > Magnoliopsida > Poales > Poaceae > Hordeum > Hordeum marinum. Next base: position 151,276,959 of record CM039674.1, read on the forward strand.
TTTGGACAGATTTGAAATAAAACCTGTGTTGGTTGTTGTGGTTGAACCGTAGCTCCGTTTTGGACATGCCATATATGAAACTTGCTTAGAATCTCACGTAGTATCATAATATCTTGCTGCATTCATGGTTTGAAATGCTTGTGGTTGTCATTTTCATGCATTTTGCATTCATGGCATATTATCTTGTGATTGTCATATTTTTTAGACCATAGCTTCGTTTGAGATGTTCCATATATGCAGATCGACTAGAATGATGTATAGAATTGCATGGCATACTTTATTCTGTGGATTAGCAAATATAAAATATGGTTAGTTCAGATCTGGACCAATTTCAAAATTAACATATGGGGTCATATCAGAAATGTTATAAGTTGTTTCCGACCTCATTTAAGATGCCTAGGTAGGTAGTTACTTATGCTTCACCTCTTTCCATGTTTAACAACATTTAATATTATTGTGTATCTAAACGAGAGTGAACTAAATAATTGATCGCGGAGTTCGTCAATATGCAACTCGTTGCATATTGAGCTTCACTTAATGTGTAGTAATTGATTGTTGTGCCTTGACATGCCTTGCATATTTAACCGGACATGCATCATATTTGTTTGTGCATCATGTCATGCATATGGTGTGGTGTTATCGCGTGTTGATTGTTGTTTCCGGATTGTTCCTCCTCGATAGAGTTCCGAAAGTGTTCGGAGTGTGAGGATTCGTTCGTCTACTTAACAGATCGTCTTCTTCGCGAATTCGTTCTTCTTCCAAGCGGGGTCTCAGGCAAGATGACACATTTCCCTGGATACCACAACTATCATTGCTATGCTAGTTGTCTTGCTTCCATCATTATGTCTCGCTACCTACCACTTGTTTGTCAAGCCTCACAGCATTGCCATGAAAAGCCTCTAACCCTCCACCTTCCCAGCAAACCTTTGTTTGGCTATGTCACCGCTTACTCAGCCCTTCTTATAGCATTTCTAGCTGCGGGTGCAATTGCTTCCATGTGTCAACATGGACATTCTTTTGTTATCCCAATATTATTGTTATTTAATCTAATGCACATATATACTTGGTAAAGGGTGAAAGGCTTGGCATTTTGCTCGGTGTTTTCTTCTGCTCTTGCTGCCCTAGTTACTTGTGAACCGGTGTTATGTTCCATAATTGAGCGCTCCTAACGTGCTCGGGGTTGTTATGGGGACCCCCCTTGATTTCTGTCTTGGGATAAAACTTGTCTGGCAAGGCCCAACTTTAGTACTACATTTGCCCAACATAATAATACTGATCACCTTATTAAAGCATAGAGGATCGCCCCCTCATGGATTAATTTAACATAATACAGGGGGGCCAGTCATGCTGGTGCTGGTCCAAAACAAAGCACTGTGTGGGGCCACCTCGGGGCAACTCGAGGGATTTCTATCAGGCCTCCGTACGCTTTGCTTATCCGCCGTGGCCTAAGAACGAGATACGCGGCTCCTATCGGGATTGTCGGCGCATGGGGCGGCCTTGCTGGACTTGTTTTACCTTTGTCGAACGTCTTGCGCGTGGGATTCTGACGACACTTTGGGCTATCTCGAAGTTGAGATTTTCCATCGGGATTTCGCAAATACTACGGGTGATTCCGCGGTTGAGGAGTTCCAACGCGGCGTGTGGTTAATTTGTGATGGATGAGTTGGAGCACCCCTGCAGGGTTAAATCTTTCGGAAAGCCGTGCCCGCGGTTATATGGCAACTTGGAAACTTTGTTTAACACCCGGTCATAGAAAACTTGAAGTAACTCAAATAAAATACACCAACTGTGTGCGTAACCGTGATTGTCTCTTCTCGGAGTCCTTATCAGGAAGAGAACATGGCGGGGTTATGTTTGACATAAGCGGGTGTTCAGGATCAGTTAGTGATCATTACTAGCTTACGTCCGTTATGCGTAGACCTCCATATTTTACTCTATGTATTCATAAGTTAGACACTCAAATAAATGCTAAGTCGCTTGTTGCAGCCTCACCACTTAACCATACCTCACCCGTTAAGCTTTAATAGTCTTGATACCCTTGGAAATGAGATTGTTGAGTCCCCGTGGCTCATAGATTACTACAACAACAGTTGCAGGTATAGGTAATGCGATGAATTGTCGTGAGCGTGATGCTTGTTTGATTTGGAGTTCTTCTTCTTCATCGATCTAGGATGGGTTCTAGGCGGCATCCTCAGATAGCAAGGATGGATGTCATTTTGTCGTTTGATTTCGTCCGTAGTCGGACCCTGCTCTTTTGTATGATGTTTGATTATGGTGTTGTATTGATGTGATCGTGATGTAGCTTGTGGCGAGTGTAAGCCAATTCCATATACTCATCTCTTATGTACATGTACTTGTAATGATATCCATTCTTGCGAAACGACGAGATGAGCTTATATCCTTGTCAAGGCCCTCATGCCAAAATAAGGACAGGATCGCATCTTGGGCGCTACATAGCCGGCGGCCTTAAGGTCCCGGATGTCTTGGTCGGTGACCATGGAGGCTACCCACTTGCCATTGGAGCCGGAGCCCGCCATGGTTTAGCTCGGAGAAGGTGCGGTGGAAGACCTAGATCTGCGTTGTGGAAGCTCAAAAGGATGGGGAAGCAGAGGGTGAGCGTGGTTAAGCCTTGGGGCTATCTTTCCCTTTTATGAGGCTTACCGCTGTTTGGCCTCCCCTTGCTGCGCCATGAATCCCTTCGCTTCCCGAGACGTGTGTATCGTTGCACGCGCATGATTAAACGTATCCCGTATAAAACGGGACACGATCTGCGCATTGATAGAACATGTTGATGAAAACGGCCTCGAACCGTGAATCGAATTTTTGCAACTGGCTCAGCGGTTGTGGTGGGCCGTGACCTTTCATCAGAAGGGTCATCAGGGGATGTTATTTTACCCCTTGATGTTTGGCCTTCAGGGCTGACCTATTCACGATGTTCGGACACGCCTCTATTCAGAAAACTACATGTCATCGGAGGCCGAACTAAACTCACCTCGCAAGCCAAAGACTCTGATTATACGAAGCAATTGAAGTTAAGACTCTTGGCGTTGGAGGCAATTCCCCTGTACCCGTTTCTTATGGGCCGGACTGTATGGCTCGCTTGCCGAACATTGGATCGATCGAAGGCTGTCGGGGATATACCCCGCGGTATGACCTGGCATGGCGACTCACAGGAGACCCGGAAAAGACATGACATTTTATTAATGACCCGGCAGGCGGATCAGATGGACGACCAGGTCCAAGACCCGGCGTGTAAGCCGGCGTCGGGCGGCTCACAAGAGAAGGCTCAAAGAGAGAAAGACTCTCTGCCGAAGGTTACAAGACTCGGAATAGGATTCTAGAGAGACTAGTCCTAATCCTACTCCTAGTAAGACTCTATTTGTAAACCTACCCTCTCCACTTATATAAGGAGGGGTAGAGCACCCCGAGGTGAAGGGGGACACAAGTCCACAAGTTTAAACAGATTAGTGGCTCTCGGGATTAGAGGTAGCAAACAGCACCCTTGTAACCGAGAGATCTCCTTCATCATCAATACTAGACAAGCAGGACGTAGGCTTTTACCTCCATCGAAGGGGCCGAACCTGGGTAAATTCCGTGTCTCTCGATTCTGATCAACCCCTTCAAGCCGCCACGTAGTTGCGTCTTCGCCCCGAACCTAAGTCCGTTCACCCGGACATCTGCCGTGACAAATCCACGACAGTTGGCGCCCACCGTGGGGCCATGCACGGTGGTTTGTGTTCTTGAAGGGATCTCTCTCAAGGATCGAGAAGCACACAATTTTTCGGATAAAGAAGAGCCGATGCCAGTTTGAGATCATGCCTCATCTGAACTGGCATCATCCGCTCGTGTCGCCGTATGCTGCTCCGCCTCTGTGCACCATGGCCCCAGCCGTCTCTCGCCCCCATCGCACGCTCGACTCGCCGGGGTGCACTTTGAACCGCCGCTGGCCTACGCCTCCGACCGCCTCTACTCTGAGCTCCCCAAGCTGCCAGCTGCACCGTGAGCCACCCCGGGGACGGTATCCCCTGTTGCTACAACCCGCCATTTCAAAAATGACAGGACCGAGCTGCCGCCCCTACTGATGTGAGCCGCCGCCGGCTGCTTCCGTGTGTTGGAAATATGCCCTAGAGGCAATAATAAATTAGTTATTATCATATTTCCTTGTTCATGATAATCGTTTATCATCCATGCTATAATTGTATTAATTGGAAATATGGATACATGTGTCGATACATACACAAACACAATGTCCCTAGTATGCCTCTAGTGAACTAGCTCGTTGATCGAAAGATGGTGAAGGTTTCCAAGCCATGGACATGAGATGTCATTTGATAACGGGATCACATAATTAGGAGAATGATGTGATGGACAAGACCCAAACTACAAACGTAGCTTATGATCGTGTCAGTTTATTGCTACTGTTTTCTGCATGTCAAGTATATATGTTCCTATGACCATGAGATCATGCAACTCACAGATATCGGAGGAGTACCTTGTGTGTATCAAACGTCGCAACGTAACTGGGTGACTATAAAGGTGCTCTAAAGGTGTCTCCGAGGGTGTCTGTTGAGTTGGCATGGATCAAGACTGGGATTTGTTACTCCGTGTGACGGAGAGGTATCTCAGGGCCCACTCGGTAATACAACATCACAATAAGCCTTGCATGCAATGTGACTAAGTGTTAGTTAGGGGAACTTTTATTACGGAACGAGTAAAGAGACTTGCCAGTAACAAGGATGAACTAGGTATGGAGATACCGACGATCGAATCTCGGGCAAGTAACATACCGAAGAACAAAAGGAACATCATACGGGATTAACTGAATCCTTGACATAGAGGTTCGATCGATAAAGATCTTCGTAGAATATGTAGGAACCAATGTGGACATCTAGGTCCCGCCATTGGTTATTGACTGTAGAGGTGTCTCGGTCATGTCTACATAGTTCTCGAACCCGCAGGGTGTGCACACTTAAGGTTTGGTGACGTTTCAGTAGTATAGAGTTATGTATGGTGGTGACCGAAGTTTGTTCGGAGTACCGGATGAGATCCCGTACGTCACGAGGAGCTCCGAAGTGGTCCGGAGGTAAATATTCATATATAGGAAGTCCTGATTTGGTCGCCGGAAAAGTTTTGGGTTCATCGGTAGTGTACCGGGAGTGCCGGTAGTGTACCGGGAGGCCACCGGAAGGGGTATTTAGACCCAAGAGGCTACATGGGCTGTAGGAGGGTGTAAAACAGCCCTTAGTGTGCTGGTGGAACATCCAAAAGAGGCCCATGCGGCTGGAGGAAAAGAGGCCTAAGAGAAAAAGTGAAAAAAGGCAAAATAGGGTGAATCCTGGTCCTACTAGGATTGGAGGTGGACTCCACCTCTCCCTCTCTACTTCGGCCCAAGCAAGGAGGCCTTTGACCTTGTTCCAAGGCCTCTCCTCCTCTCCTCTTATATATACTCGAGGTTTTAGGGTTTTTGCACTAGATTTTCAGCCACGTGCTACCCGTTCCTCCAGTGCATAGTTTCTCCTCTAGATCGGTTTTCTGAAGTGCTTAGGCAAAGTCCTGTCGGAATTGCACCACCACCATCGCCGGAGCGCCGTCAGGCTGCCAGAGAACTCTTCTTCCTCTCCACTCCTTCTTGCTGGATCAAGACGGTGGAGATCTTCATCAAGCTGTACGTGTGCTGAACGCGGAGGTGCCGTCCGTTCGGCGCTAGATCGGAAGGATCGTGATCAAGTTCGTGGGACGGATCGTGATCAAGTTCGTGGGACAGATCGTGATCAGATCGCGGGACGGATCGTGATTGGATCGTGGGACAGATCATGATTGGATCACGGGATGCACGGTGATTTGGATCGCGAAGACGTTCGACTACACCAACCGCGTTTCTTAACGCTTCCCGCTTAGCGATCTACAAGGGTATGTAGATCCACTCTCCCTCTCGTAGATGCTCATCGCCATGGATAGATCTGCGTGTGCGTAGGAAAATTTTTGTTTCCCATGCAACGTTCCCCTACAGTGGCATCATGAGCTAGGTCTATGTGTAGATGAGATATCGAGTAGAACACAAAAGGTTTGTGGGTGTTGATGCTTAGATTGCTTCCTCGGTCGGATTTTGGTTCAGCGGTATTGTGAGATGAAGCGGCCCGGACCAACATTACTCGTACGCTTACGAGAGACCGGTTCCCTCGACGAACCTTGTTGCCTAGATGGCTTGCGGGTGGCAGTTTCTCTCACTTTAGTTGGATCGGATTCGACAAAGGCGGTCCTTGAGAAGGTTGAAAAGCAAATTATGTATCACCGTTGTGGTTTATGCGTATGTGAGAATCGTTCTTGCTAGAAACCCGTAGCAGCCATGTAAAACATGCAACAACAATTAGAGGACGTCTAACTTGTTTTTGCAGGGTATGTTGTGATGTGATATGGCCAATTACATGATGTGATATATGTGATGTATGAGATGATCATGTGATGTATAGAATTTCACGACTTGCATGTAGATGAGTACGGCAACCGGCAGGAGCCATAGGGTTGTCTTTAATTATTGTATGACCTGCGTGTCAATCATTAAGCGCTATGTTATGCTTTACTTTATCGCTAAACGGTAGCAATAGTAGTAGAAGCATGTTGGGCGCGACAACCCCCATGGCGACACGTTGATGGAGATCGTGGTGTCTTGCCGGTGACGATGGAGATCATGCCGGTGCTTTCAAGATGGAGATCTAAAGCACAAGTTCATGGCCATATCATGTCACTTATGAATTGCATGTGATGTTAATCCTTTTATGCACCTTGTTTTGCTTAGTACGACGGTAGCATTATAAGGTGATCCCTCACTTAAATTTCAAGATAAATTGTGTTCTCCCTGAGTGTGCACCGTTGCGAAAGTTCGTCGTGTTGAGACACCAAGTGATGATCAGGTGTGATAGACTCTACATTCACATACAACGGGTGCAAGCCAGTGTTGCACGCGCAGAACACTCGGGTTAAACTTGACGAGCCTAGCATGTACAGACATAGCCTCGGAACACAAGAGACCGAAAGGTCAAACATGAGTCATATGGTAGATATGATCAATATAATGATGTTCACCATTGAAGCCACCTCAACTCACGCGATGATCGGACTTGAGTTGGTGGGTTTGGATCATGTGACACTCAGATGACCTGAGGGATGTCAATTTGAGTGGGAGCTTTAGTAATTTGATTAACTAAACTCGTTATGTTGAACAATAGTCTAAAGTAAACTTTGCATATTTATGTTGTAGATCAATGGCTCGTGCAGTAGCACCCCTGAATTTTAGTGCGTTCCTAGAGAAAGCTAAACTGAAAGATGATGGAAGTAACTTTGTTGACTGGTCCCGTAATCTGAGGATTATCCTCACGGCTTCCCAGAAATCATATGTCCTTGATGCACCGCTTGGTGACCAACCAGAAGACATGACCTCCGAAGACGTTAAGAACGCTTGGGAGGCACGTACTGGAGATTACTCAATAGTTCAGTGTGCAATATTGTATGGCTTAGAACCGGGACTTCAAAGACGTTTTGAACGTCATGGAGCATATGAGATGTTCCAGGAGTTGAAGTTTATCTTTCAGAAGAACGCCTGTATCGAGAGGTATGAAACCTCCGATAAGTTCTATGCTTGCAAGATGGAGGAGAACGGGTCTATCAGTGAACATATACTCAGAATGTCTGGGTATTCAACTTGTCTAGCGGAGTTGGTAATTGCCCTTCCGCCAGAGGCGATCACTGACAGAGTTCTTCAATCACTGCCACCTAGTTACAAGAGCTTTGTGATGATCTATAACATGCACGGGATGAACAAGTCAGTCGTCGAGCTGTTTGCGATGCTAAAAGTCGCTGAGTCTGAAATCCAGAAAGAACATCAAGTGTTGATGGTTAATAAAACCACTAGTTTCAAGAAAAATGGCAAAGTCAAGGGCAAGGGCAAGAAGGGTAAAACCAAGAAGGATGGCAAAGCAGTTGCTACTCCTGTAAAGAAGCCCAAGCATGGACCCAAGCCAGAAACTGAGTGCTTTCATTGCAAGGGAACTGGTCACTGGAAGCGGAACTGCCCCAAGTACCTGGTTGACAAGAAGGCGGCCAACGACAAACAAGGTATATATGATATACATGTTATTGATGTGTACCTTACTAGCTCTCGTAGTAGTGCCTGGGTATTTCATACCGGTTCGGTTGCTCACATTTGCAACTCAAAGCAGGAACTACGGAATAAACGAAGGCTGGCAAAGGACAAAGTGACGATGCGCGTGGGAAATGGTTCCAAGGTTGATGTGATCGCCGTCGGCACGCTCTCTCTTTGATTACCATCGGGATTAGTGATGAACCTGAATAATTGTTATTTAGTGCCTGCGTTAAGCATGAACATTATATCTGGATCTTGTTTATTGCGAGACGGTTACTCATTTAAATCAGAGAATAAAGGTTGTTCTATTTATATGAGTAATATATTTTATGGTCATGCACCCAATGTTAGGGGTTTATTCATATTGAATCTTGATAGTGATGACACACATGTTCATGACATTGATGCCAAAAGATGTAGAGTTAATAATGATAGTACCACTCTCTTGTGGCACTGCCGTTTAGGTCATATTGGTGTAAAACGCACGAGGAAGCTCCATGCTGATGGACTTTTGGAGTCACTTGATTTTGAATCACTTGACACATGTGAACCATGCCTCATGGGCAAGATGACTAAAACGCCGTTCTCTGGAACAATGGAACGGGCGAGTGACTTATTGGAAATCATACATACTGATGTGTGCGATCCGATGAATGTTACAGCGCGTGGTGGATACCATTATTTTCTCACCTTCACTGATGACTTAAGTAGATATGGGTATATTTACTTAATGAAACACAAGTCTGAAATGTTTGAAAAGTTCAAGCAATTTCAGAGTGAAGTTGAGAATCATCGTAACAAGAAGATTAAGTTCCTGCGATCTGATCGAGGAGGTGAATATCTGAGTTATGAGTTTGGCAGTCACTTAAGATAGTGTGGAATTGTTTCACAGTTGACACCGCCCGGAACACCACAGCGTAATGGTGTGTCCGAACGTCCTAATCGAACCTTATAAGATATGGTGCGTTCTATGATGTCTCTTGCTGATTTGCCACTATCGTTTTGGGTTATGCATTAGAGACAGTTGCATTCACTTTAAATAGGGCACCATCAAAATCCGTTGAGACGACGCTATATGAACTGTGGTTTGGCAAGAATCCAAAGTTGTCGTTTCTTAAAGTTTGGGGATGTGATGCTTATGTCAAAAAGCTTCAGCCTGAAAAGCTGGAACCCAAAGCGGAGAAATGCGTCTTCATAGGATACCCGAAAGAGACAGTTGGGTATACCTTCTATCTCAGATCCGAAGGCAAAGTGTTTGTCACTAAGAACGGAACATTTCTTGAGAAAGAGTTTCTCTCGAAAGAATTGAGTGGGAGGAAAATAGACCTTGATGAGGTTATTGAACCTTTACTTCAACCAAAAAGTAGCGCAGCGTAGAAAGATGTTTCTGTGGAACCTACGACGGTAGAAGAGGAAGTTAATGATGATGATCATGAAGCTTTGGATCAAGCTGCTATTGAACCTCATAGGTCGACAAGGCCGCGTACTACCCCTGAGTGGTACGGCAACCCTGTTTTGGAGGTTATGTTGTTGGACAACAATGAACCTACGAGCTATGGAGGAGCAGTGATGGGCCCAGATTCCGAGAAATGGTTAGAAGCCACGAAATCCGAGATGGGATCCATGTATGAAAACAAAGTATGGACTTTGGAAGTATTACCTGAAGGGTGAAAGGCCATTCAGAACAAATGGATCTTCAAGAAGAAGACAGACGCGGACGGTAATGTCACCGTCTATAAAGCTCGACTTGTGGCAAAGGGTTTTTCACAAGTTCAAGGAGTTGACTACAATGAGACTTTCTCACCCGTAGCGATGCTTAAGTCTGTCAGAATCATGTTAGCAATAGCTGCTTATTTCGACTATGAAATTTGGCATATGGATGTCAAAACAGCTTTCCTCAATGGTTTCCTTGAGGAAGAGTTGTATATGATGCAACCCGAAGGTTTTGTCGATCCAGAGAATGCTGACAAAGTTTGGAAACTCCATCTATCCATTTATGGACTAGCGCAAGCATCTCGGAGTTGGAATAAACGCTTTGATGAGGTGATCAAAGCGTTTGAGTTTATACAAGTTTACGGAGAAGCTTGTATTTACAAGAAAGTGAGTGGGAGCTCTATAGCATTTCTAGTATTATATGTGGATGACATATTGCTGATTGGAAACAATATAGAAATGCTGGAAAGCGTGAAGGAATATTTGAACAAGAGTTTTTCAATGACGGACCTAGGAGAAGCTGCTTTCATATTAGGCATTAAGATCTATAGAGATAGATCGAGACGCTTAATAGCACTTTCACAGAGCACATACCTTGATAAAGTATTGAAGAAGTTCAAAATGGAACAGTCCAAGAAGGGGTTCTTGCCTGTGTTACAAGGTGTAAAGTTGAGTAAGACTCAATGCCCAGTAACTGCAGAAGACAGAGAAAAGATGAGTGTCATCCCCTATGCTTCAACCATAGGCTTTATCATGTATGCAATGCTGTGCACAAGACCCGATGTCAGGCTTGCCATAAGTATGGCCGGAAGGTTTCAAAGTGATCCTAGAATGGAGCACTGGCAAGCGGTCAAGAATATCCTTAAGTACCTGAAAAGGACTAAGGAAATGTTTCTCATTTATGGAGGTGATGAAGAGCTCGTCGTAAAGGGTTACGTCGATGCAAGCTTTGACACTGATCCGGACGACTCTAAGTCGCAAACCGGATACGTATTTATTCTTAACGGGGGAGCGGTAAGCTGGTGCAGTTCCAAGCAAACCGTGGTAGTTGATTCTACGTGCGAAGCGGAATACATCGCAGCCTCGGAGGCGGCGAAGGAAGGTGTCTGGATGAAGCAGTTCATGACAGATCATGGAGTAGTGCCCAGTGCACTGAATCCAATGAACCTGTTATGTGACAACACTGGTGCCATTGCTCTGGCCAAGGAACCAAGGTTTCACAAGAGGATCAGACACATAAAGCGACGCTTCAACTCCATCCGCGATTACTGTAGGGGAACGCGACAGAAAACAAAAAAAATCGGTATAGCGAGCACGCCCAGGACCACTATGGAGAATGCATACAAGGTTTGATCTGATCCGTACCGACTCGTAGCGCAGCGGAAGAAGAGTCGGTGGAGATCGTTGGTGCAGATCCCCGCAGCTAGGATTTACAACCTCCCAACCGCGAGGATGTACTCCCTCGTCGGACAGCCCTTCGGGAGGCGGTTAGACAGTCCCCCGGACGATGTCGCGGACAGCCCTTCGGGAGGACCCTCGAAACTCGAACGGAGACTCGGACGGCCCTTCGGGAGGACTCTCGAAACTCGACCCGAGACTCGGACAGCCCTTCGGGAGGACACTGGAACAGCCCCTCGGGCAAAAGATCGAAACTACGAACTCTCTACGGGGTTGCACACATACGGTGTCATCTATCCGGCAGGGCTTCGCCGTCCAGAACTAGTTCCTGCCGGAACCCAGACAGCCTTTTGGCTCTACGAAAAACTCTTTTCGTGGGAGGGAGAGAGAGAGCTTGCAAAGCAAAGCATGTGTATGAGAGCAAAGGATGAGTGTGGAGAGTGCATCTCCACCTCTATTTATAGGAAAACCCAAGGGGTAGGGTGGCACTTGAAATACCCAAAATGCCCATGAGGTGAGCACACCACAAGGGCATAAAGGGAAAGCCTCCAAATAGTGTTGCATGCATCACCATGCCTGCATCACCATGCCTGCATCACCATGCCTGCATCATCCCCTAATAGTATTTCCACTATTCACAATAGTGTTTTCCACTATTTACAATAGTGTTTCCACTATACATATATAGTGTTTCCACTATTTACAATAGTGTTTCCACTATACATATATAGTGTTTCCACTATTTATATATATAGTGTTTCTACTATTCAAAATAGTGTTTTCACTATTCACGAAGACATTTTTCTGCGTCTGTTAAATCCCAAATTATTTCTGTGTGCCTAGAATAATTCCAGTACCCACTAAAACAATTTTGGACGCGTTCTGAAACAATTCCGGAACAATGTTTTTCTTCAGCGAAAAGCTACCATAGCGGTTCCGGCGGCTCCGGAACACTTCCGGTTTTTTCCTCCGAAAAATCCCAGAAGTCCCCAGAATCATTCTGGCACCCTCCAAGAATTTCCAGACGTGTGCCGAAACCATTTTGACTTAATGGTATACTCCGAAACAACTTTTTGGTTTTACCGGAACTATTCCAATGTTCTCTCTCCGGAACTCTTCCGTTGTCTCCGAAACTTTTTCGGTGATTTTCTCTCAGACTCCCTGTCTAGTATTCAGCAGATAGATGACCCTTAAGCGTGTGACCCTATAGGTTCGGTGAAGTATAGACATGACCCGGAACACCTTCCGATCAATGATCAGCATCGGAGCCGTGGACACCCATATCGATCCCTATACCCACACGAATAAATATTCGAGTGAACCTCCAGTTGCCGTGAGCTATTCCTGTTGCTTCGCGATATGTTACAATTACCCAAGGTGAGAAACATCGGCATCCTCGTGGATCAACACTTGTCCACAATGCCAGTTACCTCGTTGCCGGTATTGTTCTCTTTTCTCGTTCCCATGTTTTGGCATCCCCGTGATCAAATCACAAAGTGTCTGGCCAGACGATGATGGATACCGTAACACCGAGAGGGCCCAGAGATATCTCTCCATCACCGAAGGAGCAAATCCCATTCTTGAGCTATCAAGTTACTTGACATACTTTTCCATGAACCCGTAAGCCGCCGTAATAGCCACCCATTTACGGATGACGTTTAACAAACCCCAAAGTTCATGAAGCAAGCATGAAGAAACTCGATACTCGCATGGTCTAAGGAATTATGCAAACATTAACTTCTCTGTGTTATTAACCATAAACTTATGACGAATGTATCTCATAGCATAACATCAATTCGGATCGATTCAACACAAGTGTTCTACCAACATCGTGCCCTCAAAATTGCCGGCATGGCCATGCCCATGATTAGGAAAACAGGATCATCATGCAATACTTGAGCCAGTCTTAGAGGCAAGACTAGGAATACAATTTACCATTTATTATACCACACGTGCACATGAGTTTCCCTCCAAGCCTCGTTTTATTTGCAGACTCGAGAATCATTGCAGTTATAGCATGGATCATAAACATTCATTACAAACTTGGAGATACAAAAGTAACTGATATTACTGCCTCTAGGGCATATCTCCTACAGACTCCCACTTGCACTAGAGTCATAATCTAGTTACATGGCTTCCCTAACACCAATGGCAATCCGGTGTTGCTCATGCTTTGCTCGTGGTAGAGGCTTCGTCATCGGGTCTGACACATTCAGATCCGTGTGAACTTTGCGTACTTTCACTAAACCTTCTTCGACATGATGTCGAATGAGTTTAAATTTGCGTTGAATATGCATTGTCTTATGGTGCGAACATGGCTCCCTTGCCTGAGCCACGGCGCCACTATTGTCACAATAGATCTCCACCGGGTCCAGAGCACTTGGAACCACACCAAGGTCTTCAACGAATTGCTTGATACCGACAGCTTTCTTGGAGGCTTCTGAAGCAGCCACATATTCCGCCTCCGTTGTAGAATCCGCCACAGTCTTTTGTTTGGAACTTTTCCAATCAACCGCACCGCCGTTCAATAAGAAAACATAGCCCGATTGAGATTTGAAGTCATCTGGGTCACTCATGAAGCCTGCATCAGTGTAACAACTTACAATGAGCTCTTCATCACCTCCGTACACAAGGAGTAAATCCTTGGTCCTCCTAAGGTACTTAAGAATACCCTTAACTGCAGCCCAGTGTTCCAATCCTGGATCACCTTGGTACCGGCTGCTAACACTTAGCACATAGGAAACATCCGGTCTTGTACATAGCATGGCATACATAATAGAACCAACTGCCGAAGCATATGGAATATCATTCATTTGTACTCGCTCATCGAGGGTCCGAGGACACTGATTCTTGCAAAGCACTGTGCCAGGTGACATGGGGAGTAGGCCTTTCTTGGAGTTCTCCATGTTGAACCTTTTCAACACCTTGTCAATGTACGTGCTTTGGCTTAGCGCTATCAGGCGTCTTGATCTATCTCTATAGATCCTGATGCCCAATACATATGCCGCTTCGCCTAAGTCTTTCATTGAAAAACTCTTCTTCAATGAGTCTTTTATTTCGCTAAGAAATTTCACATCATTTCCAATCAACAATATGTCATCCACATACAAGATTAGAAATGCTTTTGCGCTCCCACTAAACTTCTTGTAAACACAAGATTCTTCATCGTTCCTGATGAAGCCAAACTCTTTGACCACTTCATCAAAACGAATGTTCCAGCTCCTTGATGCTTGCTTCAGACCATAAATGGCTTTCTGAAGCTTGCATACCTTTCTAGCATTCTTAGGATTGACAAAACCTTCTGGCTGTATCATGTATACATCCTGTTCAAGGTTTCCATTTAGGAAAGCCATTTTGACATCCATCTGCCATATTTCATAATCGAAATAAGCAGCAATTGCTAGTAATATCCGAACAGACCTGAGCATGGCTACGGGCGAGAAAGTCTCGTCGTAGTCAACTCCTAGAACTTGCGTGAACCCTTTCGCGACAAGTCTAGCTTTGTGGATAGTAATGTTACCATCCGCGTCCGTCTTTCTTTTGAAAATCCATTTACAACCAATGGGTTTTACGCCATCTGGAAGTTCTTCCAAGTTCCAAACTTGGTTTTCGTACATGGATTCCATCTCGGATCTCATGGCCTTGTGCCATTCCCTTGAGCTAGGCCCCGCCATCGCTTCCTTGTAGTGCGCAGGTTCATCGTCTTCAAGAATGAAGATTTCGTTATGAAACCATTCAGGTGGCTGGATAGCCCTACCTGATGTGCGCGGTTCAGTTACAACATTGTCTGAAGTTTCCGCATCACATGCGACAACTTCCGGCTCGGTTGTAGGGATAATTTGCGGAATTACTTCCGGTTCCTTAGCCATATCAACGGTTGCCGAAGATTCACTAATCTCATTAAGCTGTACTGTCCTCCTACTCAATTCTTTAGCGAGAAACTCTTTCTCGAGAAAATGTGCAACCTTTGCGACAAACACTTTGCCCTCGGTTTGGTGGTAGAAGGAATATCCAATGGTGTTATTCGGATAACCTACAAAGTAACATTTGTCTGATCTAGGTTCTAGCTTGGTTGGCTGTAAACGTTTTACGTATGCCTCACAACCCCAAACCTTGAGATGTGACACACTAGGTATCTTCCCATACCACATCTCATGTGGTGTCGTCTCAACAGACTTAGACGGTGCTCTGTTTAATGTATAAGCAGCAGTTTCTAGTGTGTGACCCCAAAAAGATATCGGTAGATCTGTAAGAGACATCATCGACCTTACCATGTCTAACAGGGTTCGGTTACGTCGTTCCGACACTCCGTTTCGCTGTGGAGTTCCGGGAGGCGTAAGCTGTGAAACGATTCCACGATCACTCAGATGTTGGCCAAACTCGTGACTAAGATATTCGCCTCCGCGATCAGACCGCAGAAACTTAATCTTTTTGTTACGATGATTTTCTACCTCATTTTGAAATTCTTTGAACTTTTCAAAGGTTTCCGACTTATGCTTCATCAAGTAGATATAGCCATACCGACTCAAATCATCAGTAAAAGTCACGAAGTAAAAATACCCACCCCGTGCGGCCGTGTTCATTGGACCACATACATCACTATGTATTATTTCCAATAATTCACCTGCCCGTTCAGGATGACCCGTGAACGGCGTCTTGGTCATTTTTCCCATCAAGCAAGCTTCACATGTGTCAAATAATTCAAAATCAAGGGACGGTAAAACTCCATCTTTATGGAGTCTTTGCATGCGTTTCTTTCCGATGTGGCCAAGCCGACAGTGCCACAAGTAAGTGGCGGTGGTATCAGCCTTCTTAAGGCGTTTAGCATTCACGTTAAAGACATCATTTCCACATTCAAGATTTAGTATGAAAAGGCCCCCAACAATGGGTGCAAATCCATAAAACATATCCTTACAATAAAGTGAACAACCATTGTTCTCAGACTTGTAGGAGTACCCGTCGTGCACTAAACATGATCCAAAGATAATGTTTCTACACAATAACGGAACAAAATAACAGTTACTAAGTTCCAAAATAAATCCTGAAGGGAGACGTAGAGGCATAATGCCGACGGCTTGAGCGGCGATCCCAGCGCCATTCCCGACACGCATCACGACTTCATTCTTTGCCAGCTTGCGCACTTTCTGAAGCCCCTGTATCGAGTTGCAAATGTGAGCAGCCGATCCGGTATCAAATACCCAAGACTTAGAATTTTCGCTAGCAAGCAAAACGTCAATGACATTAACTTGTATAACAATTATACCTTTTCCGGTTTTCCCGGATTTCTTATCTTCCAGATACTTCTTGCAGTTTCTCTTCCAGTGTCCTGTGCCCTTGCAGTAGAAGCACTCAGTTTCATTCTTGGCTCCGCCCTTAGATTTGCGTTGGAAGCCGGTCTTACCGGCGCCCTTGCCTTTCTTTGGCTTGCCTTTCTTTTTGAAACTGACAGTTTTATTCACAAGCAACACTTGCTTGCGATTTTTCTGCAGTCCTCCTTCAACAGTTTTCAGCATGGCAAGCACCTCATTAGGTGTTTTGTCCATCCCATTCATGTTGTAGTTCATGAGAAAACCTCCGTAAGAAGGGGGAGTGAACAGAGCAACATGTCCATTACATGCTCTTCTGGAAGTGGAAATTCCAGGGTTTTAAGCCTTTCAGCGTAGCCAATCATATTGACTACGTGCTCGCCAACTGAACTGCCCCCGGCCATCTTGGTCTCCGACATCATCTTCATGATATCAAAACGTTCAGACCTTGCATTAAAATTGTAAAGAGCATCCAGATCCTTGATCATATCAAAGGAGTTATGGAATTCAAAACGTTTTTGAAGCTCTGAACTCATGCAAGACAGCATGAGGCACTGCACTAAGTTGTAATCATCATCCTTAGTGGCCCAGACATTCTGTATGTCTACCGCGGCTGTTGCCGTCGGCTTTGGTGGAAGAGCTCCATCAAGCACGTACACTTTCTTAGCGCTCCTGAGGACAATCCTCAGGGTACGGACCCAGTCCGCATAGTTGTTTCCATTCGCAGCTAACTTCTCTTTCTCTAACATCGGGCCTAAGTTGAACGCGCTATTGCGAGCCATTTGATCTACAACGGAAAACACAAGTTCATTTTAGACATTGTTCATAATGATTTTTGGCACTAGTGAATAAACAATTTTATTCTAAAGTGCGCTCCCACTCAAATCAATATCTCTCATAATTGATTGTGAGTGATGCAAGATCCAACTTTCAATTTAGCGTCAAGGATGTAACCATCTCAAGTGACGAGAATTTCAATTGGTAGGCCAACTTGCCAATCACATCTCTATGTGACTCTTGTTCATCTTTCGATGCGTGTGTTCCGAGCTCATGACTTTCATGCCTGAACGTCAAGACAACCAAGTGATCTCGCTGCGAGGTCTCAACTCACCCGCCTCACACTTCTCTAATCGTTCGTATCCATGTAACCATGTGATACCCCGAAGAGATAGGTGCCGTGACGGTGCTACACTTGGGAGAACACTATCTACTTGATATTTTTGTGAGAGATCACCCTAATAAAAAGCGACTACCGTGCAATCAAGAAGGGTGCATCAAGAGGGATAAACATCTCAGGCAATTCATAATAGCATGATATGATATAGCCCCTTCTGACGGAGAAGTCAAGTATTTCTTCGTCTTCGGCATTCGCATCTGTGTTCACCTTTGCGAAGATTGCCACCACCTTGTCGATGCACCAAATAATATTGCTATCTCTATAGCTAATAAAATAAGTGCATTACATAAGGTTGACACGCAGGTCATTAAAGTGCAATCATATGGCTCCAGCCATCATGCCGAATCATGACACGCAGGTCATGTTAATTACATCATATAGCCATCTCATACATAATCAAATTGAATATGAGCATTGCTATACCACATCACATGCAAACCATCCTGCAAAACCAAGTTAGACGCCTCTAATCGGTTTATGGAAAATTTTATTTTACGTGGCTTCTAAGGTTTTGACTTAAACCGCAGCTACCAACGTTTATCATAAAGTATGATACTTCAAGTTGCTAGATTAACTTTCCAGGGTGTATGAAACACGAGATAGTAAAATCTCGAGCCCCATACTAAACTTCGTCATACGCGTGACCCCCATGCAGATCATATCTGCATTGCCCTTCGTCTGCGAAACATCCATCTTTCTTTAACTATGGTGGAACCCAAAGACACTGAAGCACTTCGTTGATCTGTCAATCAGCATACTCAGGAGCAGCATGAAAGGATCGCGGATTGCCAGAACTTTGTAAGATTCCACCATTCCGTCAAGATCAGGAGTACGCAAATTCACGGGAAGCAACAAGAACATCGGGTAACAGATTTCATCTGCTACCCGCACAAATAATTTTCAGCAATAGATCTCATCTACTACAAAATTATACTATGCAATACTCATACATCTCATGTATTCTAGATCATACCATGCATCTACTCATAGCCTGGCTCTGATGCCACTGTAGGGGAACGCGACAGAAAACAAAAAAATTCGGTATAGCGAGCACGCCCAGGACCACTATGGAGAATGCATACAAGGTTTGATCTGATCCGTACCGACTCATAGCGCAGCGGAAGAAGAGTCGGTGGAGATCGTTGGTGCAGATCCCCGCAGCTAGGATTTACAACCTCCCAACCGCGAGGATGTACTCCCTCGTCGGACAGCCCTTCGGGAGGCGGTTAGACAGTCCCCCGGACGATGTCGCGGACAGCCCTTCGGGAGGACCCTCGAAACTCGAACGGAGACTCGGACGGCCCTTCGGGAGGACTCTCGAAACTCGACCCGAGACTCGGACAGCCCTTCGGGAGGACACTGGAACAGCCCCTCGGGCAAAAGATCGAAACTACGAACTCTCTACGGGGTTGCACACATACGGTGTCATCTATCCGGCAGGGCTTCGCCGTCCAGAACTAGTTCCTGCCGGAACCCAGACAGCCTTTCGGCTCTACGAAAAACTCTTTTCGTGGGAGGGAGAGAGAGAGCTTGCAAAGCAAAGCATGTGTATGAGAGCAAAGGATGAGTGTGGAGAGTGCATCTCCACCTCTATTTATAGGAAAACCCAAGGGGTAGGGTGGCACTTGAAATACCCAAAATGCCCATGAGGTGAGCACACCACAAGGGCATAAAGGGAAAGCCTCCAAATAGTGTTGCATGCATCACCATGCCTGCATCACCATGCCTGCATCACCATGCCTGCATCATCCCCTAATAGTATTTCCACTATTCACAATAGTGTTTTCCACTATTTACAATAGTGTTTCCACTATACATATATAGTGTTTCCACTATTTACAATAGTGTTTCCACTATACATATATAGTGTTTCCACTATTTATATATATAGTGTTTCTACTATTCAAAATAGTGTTTTCACTATTCACGAAGACATTTTTCTGCGTCTGTTAAATCCCAAATTATTTCTGTGTGCCTAGAATAATTCCAGTACCCACTAAAACAATTTTGGACGCGTTCTGAAACAATTCCGGAACAATGTTTTTCTTCAGCGAAAAGCTACCATAGCGGTTCCGGCGGCTCCGGAACACTTCCGGTTTTTTCCTCCGAAAAATCCCAGAAGTCCCCAGAATCATTCTGGCACCCTCCAAGAATTTCCAGACGTGTGCCGAAACCATTTTGACTTAATGGTATACTCCGAAACAACTTTTTGGTTTTACCGGAACTATTCCAATGTTCTCTCTCCGGAACTCTTCCGTTGTCTCCGAAACTTTTTCGGTGATTTTCTCTCAGACTCCCTGTCTAGTATTCAGCAGATAGATGACCCTTAAGCGTGTGACCCTATAGGTTCGGTGAAGTATAGACATGACCCGGAACACCTTCCGATCAATGATCAGCATCGGAGCCGTGGACACCCATATCGATCCCTATACCCACACGAATAAATATTCGAGTGAACCTCCAGTTGCCGTGAGCTATTCCTGTTGCTTCGCGATATGTTACAATTACCCAAGGTGAGAAACATCGGCATCCTCGTGGATCAACACTTGTCCACAATGCCAGTTACCTCGTTGCCGGTATTGTTCTCTTTTCTCGTTCCCATGTTTTGGCATCCCCGTGATCAAATCACAAAGTGTCTGGCCAGACGATGATGGATACCGTAACACCGAGAGGGCCCAGAGATATCTCTCCATCACCGAAGGAGCAAATCCCATTCTTGAGCTATCAAGTTACTTGACATACTTTTCCATGAACCC
The DNA here is from genome assembly GCA_022496015.1 of Hordeum marinum. Classification (NCBI taxonomy): domain Eukaryota; kingdom Viridiplantae; phylum Streptophyta; class Magnoliopsida; order Poales; family Poaceae; genus Hordeum; species Hordeum marinum. Next base: position 151,297,449 of record CM039674.1, read on the forward strand.
GTAAGCCGCCGTAATAGCCACCCATTTACGGATGACGTTTAACAAACCCCAAAGTTCATGAAGCAAGCATGAAGAAACTCGATACTCGCATGGTCTAAGGAATTATGCAAACATTAACTTCTCTGTGTTATTAACCATAAACTTATGACGAATGTATCTCATAGCATAACATCAATTCGGATCGATTCAACACAAGTGTTCTACCAACATCGTGCCCTCAAAATTGCCGGCATGGCCATGCCCATGATTAGGAAAACAGGATCATCATGCAATACTTGAGCCAGTCTTAGAGGCAAGACTAGGAATACAATTTACCATTTATTATACCACACGTGCACATGAGTTTCCCTCCAAGCCTCGTTTTATTTGCAGACTCGAGAATCATTGCAGTTATAGCATGGATCATAAACATTCATTACAAACTTGGAGATACAAAAGTAACTGATATTACTGCCTCTAGGGCATATCTCCTACAGACTCCCACTTGCACTAGAGTCATAATCTAGTTACATGGCTTCCCTAACACCAATGGCAATCCGGTGTTGCTCATGCTTTGCTCGTGGTAGAGGCTTCATCATCGGGTCTGACACATTCAGATCCGTGTGAACTTTGCGTACTTTCACTAAACCTTCTTCGACATGATGTCGAATGAGTTTAAATTTGCGTTGAATATGCATTGTCTTATGGTGCGAACATGGCTCCCTTGCCTGAGCCACGGCGCCACTATTGTCACAATAGATCTCCACCGGGTCCAGAGCACTTGGAACCACACCAAGGTCTTCAAGGAATTGCTTGATACCGACAGCTTTCTTGGAGGCTTCTGAAGCAGCCACATATTCCGCCTCCGTTGTAGAATCCGCCACAGTCTTTTGTTTGGAACTTTTCCAATCAACTGCACCGCCGTTCAATAAGAAAACATAGCCCGATTGAGATTTGAAGTCATCTGGGTCACTCATGAAGCCTGCATCAGTGTAACAACTTACAATGAGCTCTTCATCACCTCCGTACACAAGGAGTAAATCCTTGGTCCTCCTGAGGTACTTAAGAATACCCTTAACTGCGGCCCAGTGTTCCAATCCTGGATCACCTTGGTACCGGCTGCTAACACTTAGCACATAGGAAACATCCGGTCTTGTACATAGCATGGCATACATAATAGAACCAACTGCCGAAGCATATGGAATATCATTCATTTGTACTCGCTCATCGAGGGTCCGAGGACACTGATTCTTGCAAAGCACTGTGCCAGGTGACATGGGGAGTAGGCCTTTCTTGGAGTTCTCCATGTTGAACCTTTTCAACACCTTGTCAATGTACGTGCTTTGGCTTAGCGCTATCAGGCGTCTTGATCTATCTCTATAGATCCTGATGCCCAATACATATGCCTCTTCGCCTAAGTCTTTCATTGAAAAACTCTTCTTCAATGAGTCTTTTATTTCGCTAAGAAATTTCACATCATTTCCAATCAACAATATGTCATCCACATACAAGATTAGAAATGCTTTTGCGCTCCCACTAAACTTCTTGTAAACACAAGATTCTTCATCGTTCCTGATGAAGCCAAACTCTTTGACCACTTCATCAAAACGAATGTTCCAGCTCCTTGATGCTTGCTTCAGACCATAAATGGCTTTCTGAAGCTTGCATACCTTTCTAGCATTCTTAGGATTGACAAAACCTTCTGGCTGTATCATGTATACATCCTGTTCAAGGTTTCCATTTAGGAAAGCCATTTTGACATCCATCTGCCATATTTCATAATCGAAATAAGCAGCAATTGCTAGTAATATCCGAACAGACCTGAGCATGGCTACGGGCGAGAAAGTCTCGTCGTAGTCAACTCCTAGAACTTGCGTGAACCCTTTCGCGACAAGTCTAGCTTTGTGGATAGTAATGTTACCATCCACGTCCGTCTTTCTTTTGAAAATCCATTTACAACCAATGGGTTTTACGCCATCTGGAAGTTCTTCCAAGTTCCAAACTTGGTTTTCGTACATGGATTCCATCTCGGATCTCATGGCCTTGTGCCATTCCCTTGAGCTAGGCCCCGCCATCGCTTCCTTGTAGTGCGCAGGTTCATCGTCTTCAAGAATGAAGATTTCGTTATGAAACCATTCAGGTGGCTGGATAGCCCTACCTGATGTGCGCGGTTCAGTTACAACATTGTCTGAAGTTTCCGCATCACATGCGACAACTTCCGGCTCGGTTGTAGGGATAATTTGCGGAATTACTTCCGGTTCCTTAGCCATATCAACGGTTGCCGAAGATTCACTAATCTCATTAAGCTGTACTGTCCTCCTACTCAATTCTTTAGCGAGAAACTCTTTCTCGAGAAAATGTGCAACCTTTGCGACAAACACTTTGCCCTCGGTTTGGTGGTAGAAGGAATATCCAATGGTGTTATTCGGATAACCTACAAAGTAACATTTGTCTGATCTAGGTTCTAGCTTGGTTGGCTGTAAACGTTTTACGTATGCCTCACAACCCCAAACCTTGAGATGTGACACACTAGGTATCTTCCCATACCACATCTCATGTGGTGTCGTCTCAACAGACTTAGACGGTGCTCTGTTTAATGTATAAGCAGCAGTTTCTAGTGTGTGACCCCAAAAAGATATCGGTAGATCTGTAAGAGACATCATCGACCTTACCATGTCTAACAGGGTTCGGTTACGTCGTTCCGACACTCCGTTTCGCTGTGGAGTTCCGGGAGGCGTAAGCTGTGAAACGATTCCACGATCACTCAGATGTTGGCCAAACTCGTGACTAAGATATTCGCCTCCGCGATCAGACCGCAGAAACTTAATCTTTTTGTTACGATGATTTTCTACCTCATTTTGAAATTCTTTGAACTTTTCAAAGGTTTCCGACTTATGCTTCATCAAGTAGATATAGCCATACCGACTCAAATCATCAGTAAAAGTCACGAAGTAAAAATACCCACCCCGTGCGGCCGTGTTCATTGGACCACATACATCACTATGTATTATTTCCAATAATTCACCTGCCCGTTCAGGATGACCCGTGAACGGCGTCTTGGTCATTTTTCCCATCAAGCAAGCTTCACATGTGTCAAATAATTCAAAATCAAGGGACGGTAAAACTCCATCTTTATGGAGTCTTTGCATGCGTTTCTTTCCGATGTGGCCAAGCCGACAGTGCCACAAGTAAGTGGCGGTGGTATCAGCCTTCTTAAGGCGTTTAGCATTCACGTTAAAGACATCATTTCCACATTCAAGATTTAGTATGAAAAGGCCCCCAACAATGGGTGCAAATCCATAAAACATATCCTTACAATAAAGTGAACAACCATTGTTCTCAGACTTGTAGGAGTACCCGTCGTGCACTAAACATGATCCAGAGATAATGTTTCTACACAATAACGGAACAAAATAACAGTTACTAAGTTCCAAAATAAATCCTGAAGGGAGACGTAGAGGCATAATGCCGACGGCTTGAGCGGCGATCCCAGCGCCATTCCCGACACGCATCACGACTTCATTCTTTGCCAGCTTGCGCACTTTCTGAAGCCCCTGTATCGAGTTGCAAATGTGAGCAGCCGATCCGGTATCAAATACCCAAGACTTAGAATTTTCGCTAGCAAGCAAAACGTCAATGACATTAACTTGTATAACAATTATACCTTTTCCGGTTTTCCCGGATTTCTTATCTTCCAGATACTTCTTGCAGTTTCTCTTCCAGTGTCCTGTGCCCTTGCAGTAGAAGCACTCAGTTTCATTCTTGGCTCCGCCCTTAGATTTGCGTTGGAAGCCGGTCTTACCGGCGCCCTTGCCTTTCTTTGGCTTGCCTTTCTTTTTGAAACTGACAGTTTTATTCACAAGCAACACTTGCTTGCGATTTTTCTGCAGTCCTCCTTCAACAGTTTTCAGCATGGCAAGCACCTCATTAGGTGTTTTGTCCATCCCATTCATGTTGTAGTTCATGACAAAACCTCCGTAAGAAGGGGGAGTGAACAGAGCAACATGTCCATTACATGCTCTTCTGGAAGTGGAAATTCCAGGGTTTTAAGCCTTTCAGCGTAGCCAATCATATTGACTACGTGCTCGCCAACTGAACTGCCCCCGGCCATCTTGGTCTCCGACATCATCTTCATGATATCAAAACGTTCAGACCTTGCATTAAAATTGTAAAGAGCATCCAGATCCTTGATCATATCAAAGGAGTTATGGAATTCAAAACGTTTTTGAAGCTCTGAACTCATGCAAGACAGCATGAGGCACTGCACTAAGTTGTAATCATCATCCTTAGTGGCCCAGACATTCTGTATGTCTACCGCGGCTGTTGCCGTCGGCTTTGGTGGAAGAGCTCCATCAAGCACGTACACTTTCTTAGCGCTCCTGAGGACAATCCTCAGGGTACGGACCCAGTCCGCATAGTTGTTTCCATTCGCAGCTAACTTCTCTTTCTCTAACATCGGGCCTAAGTTGAACGCGCTATTGCGAGCCATTTGATCTACAACGGAAAACACAAGTTCATTTTAGACATTGTTCATAATGATTTTTGGCACTAGTGAATAAACAATTTTATTCTAAAGTGCGCTCCCACTCAAATCAATATCTCTCATAATTGATTGTGAGTGATGCAAGATCCAACTTTCAATTTAGCGTCAAGGATGTAACCATCTCAAGTGACGAGAATTTCAATTGGTAGGCCAACTTGCCAATCACATCTCTATGTGACTCTTGTTCATCTTTCGATGCGTGTGTTCCGAGCTCATGACTTTCATGCCTGAACGTCAAGACAACCAAGTGATCTCGCTGCGAGGTCTCAACTCACCCGCCTCACACTTCTCTAATCGTTCGTATCCATGTAACCATGTGATACCCCGAAGAGATAGGTGCCGTGACGGTGCTACACTTGGGAGAACACTATCTACTTGATATTTTTGTGAGAGATCACCCTAATAAAAAGCGACTACCGCGCAATCAAGAAGGGTGCATCAAGAGGGATAAACATCTCAGGCAATTCATAATAGCATGATATGATATAGCCCCTTCTGACGGAGAAGTCAAGTATTTCTTCGTCTTCGGCATTCGCATCTGTGTTCACCTTTGCGAAGATTGCCACCACCTTGTCGATGCACCAAATAATATTGCTATCTCTATAGCTAATAAAATAAGTGCATTACATAAGGTTGACACGCAGGTCATTAAAGTGCAATCATATGGCTCCAGCCATCATGCCGAATCATGACACGCAGGTCATGTTAATTACATCATATAGCCATCTCATACATAATCAAATTGAATATGAGCATTGCTATACCACATCACATGCAAACCATCCTGCAAAACCAAGTTAGACGCCTCTAATCGGTTTATGGAAAATTTTATTTTACGTGGCTTCTAAGGTTTTGACTTAAACCGCAGCTACCAACGTTTATCATAAAGTATGATACTTCAAGTTGCTAGATTAACTTTCCAGGGTGTATGAAACACGAGATAGTAAAATCTCGAGCCCCATACTAAACTTCGTCATACGCGTGACCCCCGTGCAGATCATATCTGCATTGCCCTTCGTCTGCGAAACATCCATCTTTCTTTAACTATGGTGGAACCCAAAGACACTGAAGCACTTCGTTGATCTGTCAATCAGCATACTCAGGAGCAGCATGAAAGGATCGCGGATTGCCAGAACTTTGTAAGATTCCACCATTCCGTCAAGATCAGGAGTACGCAAATTCACGGGAAGCAACAAGAACATCGGGTAACAGATTTCATCTGCTACCCGCACAAATAATTTTCAGCAATAGATCTCATCTACTACAAAATTATACTATGCAATACTCATACATCTCATGTATTCTAGATCATACCATGCATCTACTCATAGCCTGGCTCTGATGCCACTGTAGGGGAACGCGACAGAAAACAAAAAAATTCGGTATAGCGAGCACGCCCAGGACCACTATGGAGAATGCATACAAGGTTTGATCTGATCCGTACCGACTCATAGCGCAGCGGAAGAAGAGTCGGTGGAGATCGTTGGTGCAGATCCCCGCAGCTAGGATTTACAACCTCCCAACCGCGAGGATGTACTCCCTCGTCGGACAGCCCTTCGGGAGGCGGTCAGACAGTCCCCCGGACGATGTCGCGGACAGCCCTTCGGGAGGACCCTCGAAACTCGAACGGAGACTCGGACGGCCCTTCGGGAGGACTCTCGAAACTCGACCCGAGACTCGGACAGCCCTTCGGGAGGACACTGGAACAGCCCCTCGGGCAAAAGATCGAAACTACGAACTCTCTACGGGGTTGCACACATACGGTGTCATCTATCCGGCAGGGCTTCGCCGTCCAGAACTAGTTCCTGCCGGAACCCAGACAGCCTTTCGGCTCTACGAAAAACTCTTTTCGTGGGAGGGAGAGAGAGAGCTTGCAAAGCAAAGCATGTGTATGAGAGCAAAGGATGAGTGTGGAGAGTGCATCTCCACCTCTATTTATAGGAAAACCCAAGGGGTAGGGTGGCACTTGAAATACCCAAAATGCCCATGAGGTGAGCACACCACAAGGGCATAAAGGGAAAGCCTCCAAATAGTGTTGCATGCATCACCATGCCTGCATCACCATGCCTGCATCACCATGCCTGCATCATCCCCTAATAGTATTTCCACTATTCACAATAGTGTTTTCCACTATTTACAATAGTGTTTCCACTATACATATATAGTGTTTCCACTATTTACAATAGTGTTTCCACTATACATATATAGTGTTTCCACTATTTATATATATAGTGTTTCTACTATTCAAAATAGTGTTTTCACTATTCACGAAGACATTTTTCTGCGTCTGTTAAATCCCAAATTATTTCTGTGTGCCTAGAATAATTCCAGTACCCACTAAAACAATTTTGGACGCGTTCTGAAACAATTCCGGAACAATGTTTTTCTTCAGCGAAAAGCTACCATAGCGGTTCCGGCGGCTCCGGAACACTTCCGGTTTTTTCCTCCGAAAAATCCCAGAAGTCCCCAGAATCATTCTGGCACCCTCCAAGAATTTCCAGACGTGTGCCGAAACCATTTTGACTTAATGGTATACTCCGAAACAACTTTTCGGTTTTACCGGAACTATTCCAATGTTCTCTCTCCGGAACTCTTCCGTTGTCTCCGAAACTTTTTCGGTGATTTTCTCTCAGACTCCCTGTCTAGTATTCAGCAGATAGATGACCCTTAAGCGTGTGACCCTATAGGTTCGGTGAAGTATAGACATGACCCGGAACACCTTCCGATCAATGATCAGCATCGGAGCCGTGGACACCCATATCGATCCCTATACCCACACGAATAAATATTCGAGTGAACCTCCAGTTGCCGTGAGCTATTCCTGTTGCTTCGCGATATGTTACAATTACCCAAGGTGAGAAACATCGGCATCCTCGTGGATCAACACTTGTCCACAATGCCAGTTACCTCGTTGCCGGTATTGTTCTCTTTTCTCGTTCCCATGTTTTGGCATCCCCGTGATCAAATCACAAAGTGTCTGGCCAGACGATGATGGATACCGTAACACCGAGAGGGCCCAGAGATATCTCTCCATCACCGAAGGAGCAAATCCCATTCTTGAGCTATCAAGTTACTTGACATACTTTTCCATGAACCCGTAAGCCGCCGTAATAGCCACCCATTTACGGATGACGTTTAACAAACCCCAAAGTTCATGAAGCAAGCATGAAGAAACTCGATACTCGCATGGTCTAAGGAATTATGCAAACATTAACTTCTCTGTGTTATTAACCATAAACTTATGACGAATGTATCTCATAGCATAACATCAATTCGGATCGATTCAACACAAGTGTTCTACCAACATCGTGCCCTCAAAATTGCCGGCATGGCCATGCCCATGATTAGGAAAACAGGATCATCATGCAATACTTGAGCCAGTCTTAGAGGCAAGACTAGGAATACAATTTACCATTTATTATACCACACGTGCACATGAGTTTCCCTCCAAGCCTCGTTTTATTTGCAGACTCGAGAATCATTGCAGTTATAGCATGGATCATAAACATTCATTACAAACTTGGAGATACAAAAGTAACTGATATTACTGCCTCTAGGGCATATCTCCTACAATTACATCATGGAGAAAGACATAAATATTTGCAAAGTGCACACGGATCTGAATGTTGCAGACCCGTTGACTAAACCTCTTCCAAGGGCTAAACATGATCAACACCAGAACTGCATGGGTGTTCGATTCATTACAATGTAAATCACATAGTGATGTGAACTAGATTATTGACTCTAGTGCAAGTGGGAGACTGTTGGAAATATGCCCTAGAGGCAATAATAAATTAGTTATTATCATATTTCCTTGTTCATGATAATCGTTTATTATCCATGCTATAATTGTATTAATTGGAAACATGGATACATGTGTGGATACATAGACAAACACAATGTCCCCAGTATGCCTCTAGTGAACTAGCTCATTGATCAAAAGATGGTTAAGGTTTCCAAGCCATGGACATGAGATGTCATTTGATAACGGGATCACATCATTAGGAGAATGATGTGATGGACAAGACCCAAACTACAAACGTAGCTTATGATCGTGTCAGTTTATTGCTACTGTTTTCTGCATGTCAAGTATATATGTTCCTATGACCATGAGATCATCATCATTAACTTGTGTGTATGGAGGAGTACCTTGTGTGTATCAAACGTCGCAACGTAACTGGGTGACTATAAAGGTGCTCTACAGGTGTCTCCGAGGGTGTCTGTTGAGTTGGCATGGATCAAGACTGGGATTTGTTACTCCGTGTGACGGAGAGGTATCTCACGGCCCACTCAGTAATACAACATCACAATAAGCCTTGCAAGCAATGTGACTAAGTGTTAGTTACGGGATCTTGTATTATGGAACGAGTAAAGAGACTTGCCAGTAACGAGGTTGAACTAGGTATGGATATACCGACGATCGAATCTCGGGCAAGTAACATACCGAAGAACAAAAGGAACATCATACGGGATTAACTGAATCCTTGACATAGAGGTTCGATCGATAAAGATCTTCATAGAATATGTAGGAACCAATGTGGACATCCAGGTCCCGCCATTGGTTATTGACCGTAGAGGTGTCTCGGTCATGTTTACATAGTTCTCGAACCCGCAGGGTCTGCACACTTAAGGTTTGGTGACGTTTCGTTAGTATAGAGTTATGTATGGTGGTGAAGAAGTTTGTTCGGAGTCCCGTATGAGATCCCGGACGTCACGAGGAGCTCTGGAATGGTCCGGAGGTAAAGATTCATATATAGGAAGTCCTGTTTTGGTCGCCGAAAAAGTTTCGGGCTCATCGGTAGTGTACCGGGAGTGCCGGTAGTGTACCTGGAGGCCACCGGGAGGGGTATTTCGACCCAAGAGGCTACATGGTCTGTAGGAGTGTGTAAACCAGCCCTTAGTGTGCTGGTGGAACATCCACAAGAGGCCCATGCGGCTGGAGGAAAAAAGGCCTAAGAGAAAAAGTGAAAAAGGCAAAATAGGGTGAATCCTGGTCCTACTAGTATTGGAGGTGGACTCCACCTCTCCCTCTCTCCTTTGGCCGAATTAAGGAGGCCTTGTCCCTTGTGCCAAGGCCTCTCCTCCTCTCCTCTTATATATACTGGAGGTTTTAGGGTTTTTGCACTAGATTTTCAGCCACGTGCTACGCGTTCCTCCAGTGCATAGTTTCTCCTCTAGATCGGTTTTCTGCAGTGCTTAGGCGAAGCCCTGCCGGAATTGCTCCACCACCATCGCCGGAGCGCCGTCAGGCTGCCGGAGAACTCTTCTTCCTCTCCACTCCTTCTTGCTGGATCAAGACGGTGGAGATCGTCATCAAGCTGTACGTGTGCTGAACGCGGAGGTGTCGTCCGTTCGGCGCTAGATCGGAAGGATCGTGATCAAGTTCGTGGGACGGATCATGATCGGATCGCGGGACGGATCGTGATTGGATCGCGAGACGGATCGTGATTGGATCGCGGGATGCACGGTGATTTGGATCGCGAAGATGTTCGACTACACCAACCGCGTTTCTTAATGCTTCCCGCTTAGCGATCTACAAGGGTATGTAGATCCACTCTCCCTCTCGTAGATGCTCATCACCATGGATAGATCTGTGTGTGCGTAGGATTTTTTTTGTTTCCCATGCAACGTTCCCCTACACCGTGAGCCGCTTCCACCTCGTTCCGGTTCCACCGTGGGCCGGCGCCGTCGAGCCGGCGCCGGTTCTGCTGCCGCGAGCCACCGATTTCCTCATGCACGAGCCGCCTCCACCATGGTTCGCATTACCACCCGCGTCGCCGGGTCACAGGTGCTATCCACCCAATTTATTTTATCTATACATTTTGATTCCTTCGAAGAACAATTACTTCGTCTTTGTAATATTTTTTACACAAGACAAATTATTTATTACCAAAGTGGCATCATATCACGGAGATGGAGGCGCACCAATGTCGTTTGGCACCGGGTCCTTGCCGGCTTACAACGCCACAGCCGTCTCTCGCGGCCGCGCCGGCTCGCAATGTTTGCGGCCGAGTCATCTATCCGCACCGGCTTACAATACCCGCAGCCAAGTCACCCGTTTGCGTCGGCTTACAATGCCATGGCTTATTCTCCCGTCCGCGCTTGCAAACACCATCGGCGACTCGCATGTCCGTGCTGACCTACAACGCCATGGCCGTCTCTCGTGGCCGAACCGACTTGCAACACCGTGGCCATCTCTTGCCACCCATGGCCGTCTCTCGCCATCCGCGCTAGCTTACAACGCCGTGGCGTCTTCCACAATAGCATCGACTTACAATGCCATGGCTGGTTTGTACGTCTACATCAACGCGCCGGTACCACTCGTGCTAACCCGGAATTATGAGCCACCCAATGGACATGGTAAGCCACCGCATTCGCGATATGGTCCTCACCAACAACACCGCAACTCACCGACCACCCGGCTTGCAACGCCGTGACCATCTCTCGCGATCGCGCCAGCTTATAGTGTCGTGGCCGTCTCTCGCGATCATGTCGCAGCTGACTTCGACGTCTTCATCAACACGCCAGCGGTCGCATACACCACTACGAGCCACCCAATTGATGCGCGCAAGCCGCCGCCCATAGTTTGATCTACATCAACATATCGGTGCGGTGCTCATCGATACGAGCCGCCCAACGGACAAGTGCGCAAGTCGCCGCCATTACAGTTTGGTTCACTTCAACAACCAGCCGGGATGAACCATCGACCGGATCATTCAAACAATTCATACAGGATCATCTATAACCCACCACTGTCAACCTCAACCATCAGTGGAGACTCTCAAAGCCGCCTCTTCAAGTCGACTTAAGACTCGGGGGCTACAGACATGGCGAGACACATTTGGTCGTTTTCAACGAGAAACCCAGGTCTTTGCAAGAGAAAACCCAATCCTGGGGGCTATTACATTATTGGCGGATGATTAAAAGTTGCCCAAGAGGACGAATCACCGTGATGCACCATTCAAACATAGGTGCCTGAATTTATTTGGAGCTTCTGCCATTCCTTCATACAAGATGGCGGCTTACAAGATGGCGTCTCACAAGAAGAAGTCACAAATATTCCAGTTGACATGTCAACTGCGACTGCTGAGGGCGGCTTCTTACCTTCGGGTATCGCTTCTAACGCCTTATCGGCCGGCTTTATGCCAAATTTTCCGGCTAACACGATTAGTCGTGGGCTGAGGGCAGCTTCTTACCTTCGGGTATCACTTCTAACGCCTTATCGACCGGCTTTATGCCAAATCTTCCAGCTAAAACGATTATCCGGGGGCTGAGGGCGGCTTCTTACCTCCGGGTATCGCTTCTAACGCCTTATCAGTCGGCTTTATGCCAATTCTTCCGGCTAACACGATTAGCCGGGGGCTGAGGGCGGCTTCTTACCTTCGGGTACCACATCTAACGCCTTATCGGTCGACTTTATGCCAAATCTTCCGGCTAACACGATTAGCCGCGGGCTGAGGGCGGCTTCTTACCTTCGGGTATCACTTCTAACGCCTTATTGGCCGGCTTTATGCCAAATCTTCCGGCTAACACGATTAGCCGGGGGCTGAGGGTGGCTTCTTACCTTCGGGTATCGCTTCTAACGCCCTATTGGCCGGCTTTATGCCAAATCTTCCGGCTAACACGATTAGCCGGGGGCTGAGGGCGGCTTCTTACCTTTGGGTATCGCTTCTAACGCCTTATCGGCCGGCGTTTACGCCAAATTGCTGAAGGGGGCTTCTTACCGACGGGTATCGCTTCTAACACCCTATCGGCCGGCTTTGTGCCAAATCTCCGGCTAACAGGATTAGCCGCGGTTGTAGGGGGTTCTTACCGACGGGTATCTAACACCCTAACAAACGGCGGAGGGCGGCTTCTTACCTCCGGGTATCGCTTCTAATGCCTTATCGGCCAGGCTTTATGCCATCTCCGGCTAACACGATTAGCCATGGTTGTCTAAGGGGGGTTCCCACCTCCGGGTGTAGCTTATCTAACCCTAACAACCGGCGTTCGCGCCATATTGCTGAGGGTGGCTTCTTACCTCCGGGTATCGCTTCTAACACCTTATCGACCGGCTTTATGCCATCTCCGGCTAACACGATTAGCCATGGTTATCAAAGGGGGCTTCTCACCTTCGGGTGTAGCTTATCTAACCCTAACAACTGGCGTTCGCGCCAAAAAAGTTAACAAGTCAAACATTGCATCATACTTTGCATCATACATGACATATCATGACCGGCTTATCTAGCCGGGTCAGAGCAAGATTATGAAAGAAGAAGCAATGTTATAACATCTCTGGGTTGTACTTTTTCAAGCCACCCTTACAACAATGCAGAATATATTTTGTCTTGTTTATTTTTGCAGGTTTTATCTCTTAAGATGTGCCGCCATTAAATACTCCGCAAGAGCAAATGGATCTTTAATAGCCGACCTGGCTGGATCTTCATGGTTTATTATAACCAGTACTAAATGATAGGGGTTTTCATGCCAGCTCGGAGAATTCATTATTTTTCAAGAGCCGTCCTATCAGATATAATGTCGTGTCATCTAATTGGCCACTTCTCGGATTTCTTCAATCGTACTATGTAGTAATCTACAACACTCATGGATTTCTCCAAATATATATTTGCCGGGTTGCATCGCAACCACGAGCAGGGATTTCATGTCAAAGACAAAGGAATTATTCCAGGATATTCATTTCGGGTTATATTACAACCACGGTCAAAGATTCATCCAACAAGTTGTGGTGACTCATATTATTCTCACATAGTCCCGAGTCGCCGTAGGCAGACAACCCGACACTTGGGGGCTACACTATTCAAAGCCAAGCTTTTACCAATTATGCAAGTCTCGTGTCGCTGCAAGCACGCACCATGGCACTTGGGGGCTAATGCAAAGCCGATTTTTTAATCACTATTATCAGCAAGACCATATTATCACAAGGAGATGAGCCGGCCTTTCTATATTTTTCTAAAGTCCCAGCCCAGTAATTCTTACTGACCCGACACTTGGGGACTACATCGCTCAGATCAAATTTTCTAAAGTCCCAAGTCGCCGCAGGCGTGTGACCCGGCACTTGGGGGCTACATTATTTAGTTGTTCCAACAGATTAAGAGATTAAATTGAAGACCTGGCGCATCACGTTCTGATGAGCCGGCCCTTGGGGGCTACACCCGCCGAAGCTTTATAAAGGTATAAGGCAGTTATAAGTCCCAGGCTGCTGCAGGCAGGACAACCCGACACTTGGGGGCTACACAGTTCAAAATATTATTGCAAAACACCAAGTTATCATGGATAATCTCGGAGCTTGGGGGCTACAGGTAATATGGACATATCAAAAACTTTGAGGAGAATTTTCAAGATGTTAATTATGGAGTTCAGTTGTTAGACCCGACGTCACCAAACATTTATGACCCGGCATTATCAAAAGATCATAACCCGCCGGATTTTATATAAGCCGCCCTGCTTCACAACAATGGAAGTCCGGTTTTACATCAGATGCATTTTCATCCCAATATTTTTATCAAGTCAGCTGGATTCTAGTTATTTGACCCGGCGTCACCAACGATAATGACCTGGCATCATCAATGATTATAACCCAGCGGAAATGACCCGCCAAGAGTATTGGAAGCCGACTCAATGGCATATAGGTGTTCTATTCTCAATATTTTTCAAAGGACATTGACAAACAAGATGATTATCAAAGACAACTCATTCATATGCAAAAAAGACCCGGATTTCTGAGGAGCCATTTTATAAGCCGGCCAAAGGAGCAAGCCGGCCACTTAACATATTTGTTATTCTTATTTCAGGAGCTTAGCATGAATAAATTCAAACTAATCTGGGGGCTAATGTCGGGGATATACTCCGCGGTATGACCCGGCCTGGTGACTCACAGGAGACCCGGAAAAGACATGACATTTTATTAATGACCCGGCAGGCGGATCACAGGACGACCAGGCCCAAGACCCGGCGTGTAAGCCGGCGTCGGGCGGCTCACAAGAGAAGGCTCAAAGAGAGAAAGACTCCTTGCCGAAGGTTACAAGACCCGGAATAGGATTTTAGAGAGACTAGTCCTAATCCTACTCCTAGTAGGACTCTATTTGTAAACCTACCCTCTCCACTTATATAAGGAGGGGTAGAGCACCCCGAAGGGAAGGGGGACACAAGTCCACAAGTTTAAATAGATTAGAGGCTCTCGGGATTAGAGGTAGCAAACATCACCCTTGTAACTGAGAGATCTCCTTCATCATCAATACTAGACAAGCAGGACGTAGGCTTTTACCTCCATCGGAGGGGTCGAACCTGGGTAAATTCCGTGTCTCTCGATTTCGATCAACCCCTTCAAGCCACCACGTAGTTGCGTCTTCGCTCCGAACCTAAGTCCGTTCACCCGGATATCTGCCGTGACAAATCCACGACAAAGGCCCTATCTCCAGGAAGGAAGCTTCGGAAATCGTGGCTTGTCCTCCACGTTTAATGTAGCGAATAGGCATGTTTATCTCTTCGGCGTGTAACCAACCATTTGTAAACCCTAGATACACTCGGCGTCTATATAAGCCGGAGGGTTTTAGGTTGTAGATATAGAACAACTCATCTAGGGTTTAGCTATTCGATCTCGAGATAGATCAACTCTGTAACCCACATATCATCAATACAATCAAGCAGGACGTAGGGTATTACCTCCATAGGAAGGGCCGAACCTAGGTAAACCTTGTCTCCCTCGTCTCCTGTTACCATCGATCCCAGTCTCACAGTTCGAGACCCCTTACCCGAGATCCGCCGATTTTGACACCAACACTTAGCACTATACTCTTTACAGTGTAGAGGACATGTATTCTAACACTATCTATGAGAAAAACAAATTGGATAAAATTCTGATAATAAACCAAACAATGATATAAGCATAGAAGGCATGCGAATACTGTAACATCACATCTGCCTAGAAAACCAAAATTAATAACCATAAGATATTGAAAAAAAGGAAATACTAACCATATAAGCCTTTAAAAGAAGGTAAAAACAGTAGACAAAAAAGAAGGTAAGTGGAAAAATTCACAGTACATGAAAGAGAAGGTTGCTTCCGCCTTATGCAACCTCGAGCAACCATGCCATCGTGTGTGCATTTCCGTAGGCTGGAAATTGATCACCCGGACACTTGTTCGCTTCTAACCCGGTCTGTAGGATCAACAAGCAATTTATTTTAGTGTAGATCCAATTTATAGCCACCGGAGCGCTGAAGCTCGCAGTTGCCGTGGTTGCCGCTAGCTTTTCATTGAGATAACCCTGCTATCAAAGGAAATTATCTAGTTCCTCCATAATCCAGCGGCACTCCACCCAACACAACCAAGAATCCATTCCACCTAGGTTCAATAGAAAACATTAGAAAGAAGAAAAATACCTTCCCAGGCATACACCCAAGACCGGATCCGCTACATGATTCTCAAGTGCGGCGTGGTGCGACTGATGTAGGAGAGGAGACGGAATGAAGGTGGGGAGCTGCCGCTTCTTTGATCCAACACTCGATGGGAGAGGACAAAGAAGGATAGGGCTCCACCCGTCGCGCCCATCCTCGCCTCCTTGTCTCTTCACAGAAGCTCAACCCCACCGCCCTCTCCTAACACGGAATACCATGATCCGAGGCCTCGTCAACAAGGGCCTCCCGTCGCCACGATGCCCGTCGTCAACCAGGAAAACGACGGAGGCGCCCAACCCTATTTTGCGCGCGAGAGAGAGACATGGGTCAGGAGAGGGGGGAGGGGGAGAGACCGGCGCAACACTGGATCTAGCGTCGCATGGGGTCGAGCGCTCGTGGCGGCGGAGATCGAAAGTTCAAGGAGATCACGTGCTTTTTTTAGAATTGGGAGCCCATATGTGCTCGTGGGCTGCGGGTCGAATATCAGAAATTACAGGGGTTTAGAAAACATCCTAAACGAACCGTTTTTCACTTAAAAAAGACTACGCGTTGAATATCTAAAACAACATGAGGTTTTTGCAAAATTGCACACCGATGAGCCAACAGAAGTGATAGATGCTTTATTATTAGGTAAAGATAAAGATAAAAAATATATGTTTGAACTGCTATCGATCAATCATTAGTATAGGATTAAACGATTCAAAAAGTGGGACTTTTTATCTTTTGAAAATAAGCGATCGTTAAGTATAGGATTAAACGACCGGCACATAAGCCTCTGTTTCGGTCGACCGCGTTGGAGATGCCCTAAGATGCTCTGCAGCCGAATAGGCAAACGAGCGCTCTGTACCCTGCTCTCCTAGGTTTTACTGGATTCTCCTAATGGCGGCGGCGCTGCGGACGCCGGCGATTCGCAGTCGCCCCCTCGCCGCCTACACATTTCTCCGGACCCGCAGCGGCTTCTCCACTAACCCACCACCCCCGCAGACACCCGCCACTCTCAGCGCCGAGCTCCTCCGCCTTCTCTCCGCCGCTCCCGTCTGGACACACGACCTGGCCCGAGCCGTCTCCTCCACCCTCTCCGCCGCCCCTCCCCCCTCCCCTGATGTTGTCCTCTCCGTCCTTCGCTCCCTACAGAACACCTCGCTCGCCGGTCCCTTCTTCCTCCTCGCCTCCTCCGCCTCCTCTCCCCACTCACTGCCCCCCGAAGCGTACAACGCCGTCCTTCCATTCCTCTCCCACGACCTAGCGGCTCTCGACAAGGTCCTGGAAGAGATGTCCCTCCTTGGCTACGGCCTTCCCAACCCTGCCTGCGCCACCCTAGTCGGCACCCTCGTCCGCTCCCGCCGCCTTGACGACGCTTTCCATGCCATTGGCACCATGCGGCGGCTCAAGTTCAGGCCGGCGTTCTCTGCGTACACCGTGCTGATTGGCGCTCTGTCTGAGGCGCGGCAGCCCGAGCGTGCGCTGGAACTGCTGCGGCAGATGCAAGAGGTCGGGTATGAGGTGGGCGTGCCTCTTTTCACCACGTTGGTGCGGACCCTGGCCCGTGAGGGAAGAGTGGAGGGCGCGTTGATGCTGGTGGATGAGGTGAAGGGGAGATGCCTTGAGCCAGATATTGTGTTGTACAATGTGTGTATTGATTGTTTTGGAAAGGCTGGGAATGTCGACATGGCCTGGAAGTTCTTTCATGAGCTGAGAGCCCAGGGTCTGCGGCCCGATGATGTATCATACACAAGCATGATCTGGGTGCTTTGCAAGGCAGGGAGACTAGGTGAGGCAGAGGAGTTATTTGGGCAGATGGAGGTGGAAAGGGCTGTGCCTTGTGCTTACGCATATAATACTATGATCATGGGATATGGGTCAGCTGACCGGTTTGATGATGCTTACAAGCTGCTTGAGCGGTTGAGGGAGAGGGGTTGTATTCCATCTGTCGTTTCATTTAATTCAATTATCACATGCCTCGGGAAGAA
The DNA here is from genome assembly GCA_022496015.1 of Hordeum marinum. Lineage (NCBI taxonomy): Eukaryota > Viridiplantae > Streptophyta > Magnoliopsida > Poales > Poaceae > Hordeum > Hordeum marinum. Next base: position 151,315,336 of record CM039674.1, read on the forward strand.
GAGGAGGGTTGACGAGGCACTGAGATTGCTTGATGTCATGAAGAAGGATGCTAAGCCAAATACCTCGACGTATAACATCATTATTGAAATGTTGTGCATGGCTGGGAGGGTTAATGAGGCATATAAGATACGTGATGAAATGGAACTTGATGGTCTATATCCAAACTTAATGACGGTTAACATAATGGTGGATAGGCTGTGCAAGGCAAAGCTGCTCGATGAGGCCCATACAATATTTGAAAGCGCGAGTCAGAGAGGCTGCAATCCTGATTCTGTGACGTACTGTTCCCTTATGGATGGCCTCGGAAAGAAGGGAAAGATTGATGAGGCCTATAGGCTATTCGAGAAAATGTTGGATGCCGGCCACAATGGTAATCCTGTGTTATATACTTCCTTGATCAGGAATTGCTTTCTGCATGGAAGGAAAGAAGATGGGAACAAGATCTTCAAAGAGATGATCCGTCAAGGATGCCAGCCTGATCTCATCCTACTTAACACATATATGGATTGTGTTTTCAAAGCAGGTGAGATTGAAAAGGGAAGAGCAATTTTTGACGACATCAAGAGTTATGGGTTTCTTCCTGATGTTCGAAGTTACTCCATTTTGATTCATGGTCTCACAAAAGCTGGTCAGGCTAGAGAAACGTCCAATATTTTTCACGCAATGAGTCAGCAAGGTTTTGCACTTGATGCTCGGGCTTACAATGCTGTTATTGACGGGTTATGCAAATCTGGAAAGGTAGACAGGGCCTATGAAGTTCTCGAGGAGATGAAGCTAAAACATATCTCTCCAACGGTTGCTACATATGGATCGATTATTGATGGTCTGGCCAAGATTGATAGGTTAGATGAGGCTTACATGCTTTCTGAGGAAGCAAAATCGAAAGGAATAGAGTTAAATATTATTCTGTATAGTTCTCTCATAGATGGCTTTGGGAAGGCTGGCAGGATAGATGAAGCTTATTTAATTTTAGAAGAGATGCTGAAGAAGGGTCTGACTCCAAATGCTTATACATGGAATAGTCTCATGGATGCTTTAGTGAAAGCTGAAGAAATCAACGAGGCCCTTATTTGTTTCCAGTCAATGAAGGAAATGAAATGTCCACCAAATACCTATACATACAGCATTCTTATAAACGGCCTTTGCCGGGTACAGAAGTACAACAAGGCTTTTGTGTTTTGGCAAGAAATGCAGAAACAAGGTTTGATCCCAAACATTGTCACTTACACAACCATGATCTCTGGGCTTGCAAAGGGAGGGAACATAACAAATGCTTACAACCTCTTTGTGGGGTTCAAAACCAATGGTGGAGTGCCTGACTCTGCATGTTTCAATGCTCTCATAGAGGGTATGAGCAATGCAAACAGAGCAATGGAGGCGTATCAAATATTTGAAGAAACCCGTCTAAGGGCATGTAGAGTCAATGTGACGACATGCGTTAGTCTTTTAGACGCTTTGAACAAGTCTGAATGTCTTGAGCAAGCTGCGGTCGTTGGTGCAGTTCTGAGTGAGATTTCCAAATCCCAGCATGCTTCTAGATCCTTGTAATATTCAGGATCTTGTATTGTGACACTTGTTGTTGCAGAATTTGCATTTCTGCTGTGACTGAGTTGATCTGGCTGTACAGTTTGTGCTTCTTGGCCACTTGATATGGGAGTTTTTGTGTGGCTTATAATATATTTTCAAATGGCTGAAATTGAATGCATGCCTGCTGTGCTGATGTTTGGAGAGAGGACATTCTTCTGCAGTTCCCTGTATTCTGGTAAGGTTCTGTATCTTCAAATTTATATATCTGCTTCTAGAAAAGAAGAAATCCAGTCGCTAGGCCTAATCATATGTTGGAACCAAACTTTTTTCAGGTAAGCTAATGATTTGAATCCTCCAAGTTAGCGCATTAGCTTATTTTGGAACATCGTATCAAAACCTTAGCCATATGAACCACAATTAGTGCAGAAGGTTTAGTTTGAATATTCCCCTCTTTCCTGCTTTTTTAGAACACTAGCTAAATGCCCGTGTGTTGCCACGTGACCACATGTCTCGGCAGCTCCATCTTTTGTTCCGTTGGTTCAAAATTTTCTCGATACATATCTTATTTATCTTAACCCAACAAGACAAACTGTGCTCTTCCTCCACCACTTTTATCTCAGTATACTCCTTGCTCTAGCTTCGGCGTCATCACATACTGATTTTGGAAGATGAAAAGAAAAGATGCATGAAATCTTACCAAAATCTTATGATGATATATAGAAACAGACACGGGGATTCTTCCTTCTCTGGCGACCGGGTGTACAAATGCTGACACTGACACGGGGTGCCAATCTTGCGGCAAAGGAGGAGGTAGTACGCGACATAACTGACACCAGGAAGAAAAAACCATGAAGGCGGGTGCGGGCAGACGTCTTCACCGCGGGAGCCGTCGATGGAGGCGGGTACACGGGCGGGGGACGACGAGTAGAAGATTTTGCTGTGGGATTGCGGGCAGTGGTCAGCGGCGGCGACGAGGACCATGTGGGGGCACGGCGGACATTTGGATTGAAGGGAATCAACTTACAAATAATAGGAATCGAAATACTTCATAATTTGTGACACATCAAGTATGGACAGTTTCTGTGGCTTCATGCACATTTCATATCTTTGCGTTCCGGCCTGAATAGAAAAATCAACAACCAGGCTATCTTGATTTAAATGGATCCTAGATTTGTTTTGGAGGACTGCAGTTAATAGGAAATTTTATGAAATGGATTGTAGGGTTACAATATTTAGAAATTTTTTTAAAGGCCCACTTGCATTGTATCAGATGGAATTTTCCTTCGACGCAAACCTCTTTAGAAAGATTCCTCCCAGCATATAGACCAACAAAATGTAAACACAAAACATGTATAATTAGTCACTAACCAGGAAGCGGTAATACCTGCAGCAGCAGGTCACCAAAATATGAACCCAAGTAAAGTCTTTGCAAGAAAGAATAGAATAACACCCACCAGTAAGTGGTGATTGGGTAAAAAAATAACTCCACTGAAAAATCAAAATTAAAACCAGAGTCAAAACCTTAACTGTCCGAGGGCGGATCACGACTCATTCTAGTTTTTTTTGCTCTCTATTAATGTTGGTAGGGCCTTATATTCAAAATAAAAAATAAAAGCAATGTTATGTAGTCAAACAACTTACCTACTGGATATGGAAGGAACAATCATTCATATTGGAAACAACAATATAAAGTAAAAGAGGATTTGTGAAAAAATCATTATCTCTTAGCAGTATACTAATATGCTCCATCTATGTATAACCAATAACCAACCAAAATAGAAATGCGTGAGCAGAAATTGATTAGGAAAAACCTAGAAGAGGAGCCTGTTGGAGTCAGGAACCTGAAGAAAGCCTCCTAGGCCCTTGACTACACAAAATATGCGACACATCGAATGTCCTCGCGAGATTAGGAGGCCATGCGATGTCTTCCTATGCTCTAAGGGTATGAGCTATAGAGGCAACACGTAGGTGCTACCCAGCCCATCCAGCTAGAATCAAAGAGGCGAGGCAACTGAACAAGGACAATGCTCCAGGATGGACTGCTGCCCCAGCGTGCCGTGTCGGTTCGGATGGTTAAACTTGGAAAAAGGTACTCCTCAAATAAGACCTCATCTTAAGTCTTGGTGAAGCTATTGCTTGCACTGGAGTTTGTCATCTTATTTTGTAGCATGGTCAGTTCTTCATGAGTACTTGCTTCAGCTTTTTGGTTCGTCTCAGTTTCCCTTGCAGGAGTTTACTTTTTCAAAATGATAAAGCTCAGTATTATATGATAGCTTGAAGAAATAAGATGGGTATCTAGATATGAACAAAGATTTCCTGAATTACATGTTCTGTCCAAGCAAAATCAATCATGAGTAAATCATCCAATTACACCATGGCACATCTCTTTACTTCGGTAGTGTAAGAAGCATACACCGTGTTTGCTTGTCAAGAATGCTCCCTGAAACAACAAACAAACATGGCGTAATGGAGTACAAGATATGGCTTGCATCACTGAACTAAATTTTATCCCTCACTAATGCGTGCTCATATTGGCGTGAACATAGTATCTATCTATAACTTACTTATCTGTGATGCAGTTCAATATACTCAAAAACTAAGTTGAATTATTCGTAACTAATACCATCAGATCCAGATCAAGGAGTGCTACTCTGAGCCAAACTTAGTATTTAGAAGAGATTAGGGAGACTCTAAAATGGAGAAAGAAGTTTACCCTAACACGGTTCTTGTCCCCAATCTTCTCAACCTTGCACACAAACTGCTTGAAAGGGTAATAAGGGATCAAGCAAAAGTCTCTGTCTGCATATAGCATGACCAGATTTCCATGGTGCTCCACCTGACAACAAGACACAAACATAAAATTAGGAAGCCAAATATAGTAATAAGAGCACACGTTTATTCGAGGGCATATGCTTGCATATAGCAGGTTGCAACACACACAAGCTATTCTGAATATTTGATTTTGACTCCACATATGCAGTAAATTACTGCTGAATAATTCGAGGGCATATGTTTACTCAGTGTTTTGTAGAAACCAAAGGGCCGTATGCATTTACTTGCAAGAAGAACTATAGGGACAAAAACTGAACACAAAAACCCACTGCCATTAGTGTATACAAGAGAGCTGCAGGTAGCATCAGCATGTAGGAGAAGTGTCTTTGCATCTACAAAAATTGATCATGTAGTTTCATTAGAATTTCACAAAGGGAAAGAGGAACCATGGAAGGATGAAGCTCAGGCACGCTGTCGAAGAGCAGCAGGTCCGGCGTGAGCTTTGGCCGCGTTGCCCACTCCTTTCTCTTATTCCAATGACGACTGTGACGTCCTTGCTAAGGGAGCGGAGGTGGAGATAGTTGGGGAGAGAGATGGGCGATATCAGAAGCCTAGTGGCCGGCCGGAGTGCCGTGCCGCCGTTGAAGAAGAGGAGCAGGTCTGGTGTGAGATTGGGCCACATTGCCGATGGCGACGTCCTCATTACGGGAGCGGTCGTGGAGGGTAGTTGGGAAGAGAGACAGGCGATGGCAGCGGCCTTCCAGCCGTCCGGAGCGGCGTGGTGGAGGTAGTAGGAAGGAGAGATTGAGAGGAACTGAGGGAGGGCGTTGGCTGGTCTCGAGAGAGGAAGGCGTCCGGTGCTTTGGGGTTGGGGTCGAGAGATCTGGGGGCATGGGGATTGGTAGGTTGTGGGTAAAGATGGAGAACGTGTGGGCTCTTGCGGTTTTCTGCCCTTGCCGTGGAACGTGTTTTTTTTTCTTTCGATTTTTCTCTGAGCGGGATGGTACGAGGGGAGGTCGATCGAGGTCAAACGAAAACGACGTTCGATCCCCCTTTAATAGTAGAGATCATTAGAATTTAGGGACAATCTTCAATTTGTTGCCATTTGAAATGATGAAAGTTAGCCAAATCATAGTATGGTGTGCTCCTCTAGACTTCTCTTCATTGGTGTTCTTGTTGAAAATTCCTATGAAGTTCCTGTGAAATTCCTTCACTCCAAACAGGCACCAATCACATGATTTGAACAATGGAGTTGAGTTCATCACTGATGATAAAATGTTGAGTTTGGTAGCTTGCTGACCAATGTTTTTGACATCTTGATTTTATTTTGCTGTATTAAGTTCATTTAGTTTGAATATTTATTATTTTGCCTGCTTGAGTGTTCAAAACATTTGAATTTGGAGACGATCTTTAGTATTTTGCCATTTAGAATGTTGAAAGCTAACCAGATCATAGTATGATATGCTCCTCCAGACTTCTCATCATAGGTGTTTTGTTGAAAATTCCTGTGAAATTCCTTCATTTGAAACAGGTGCCATTCACATGATTTGAGGAATGGAGTTGAAATTTCATCATTGATGTTAAAAGAATTGAGTTTGTTAGCTTGCTGTCCAACGTTTTTGGCATCTCGATTTTTCTCTTGCCGTGTTAAGTTGAAAGTACAGTTGCTGCTTATGCTAAGGCCTCTCAAACAATCGTTTCTGTTCGTGAAATCTGTTGAAGTAAATATTCTGGAGCTACAAAGATAGTTATTAAATCGTTAGCACCACATAAAAACACCCCCCCCTAGAGTAGCTGTTAATATGAATAACAGAAACTCCGTTATAGCCATTTTCCCAAATCGTGCTTGCATTTTTTATTGTACACGACTTTCCCTATCTAGAAATAGTCAATTTCTATTCCAAAGAGGAAGTTCTACTAATTTTTTTAATTGGTAAGTTGATTCACCTACTTATTATAATAAAAGGAACATTTCAGAATGAAAAATATGACTCGGACTTAATGTGGGAAAAAACATCTTCTATACTTTCTTTTTTGTTGAATTCTGGACAAAAAAGAAAAGGAAAAAAGGAATTTATAGGGACAGTGTTACCCCCGTATGTGGGGCCCATGCAGCCCAGACCCATATAAGCCATGTGGCTGGCTGACCTAGAGAAAAGAGAGAAGGGGATCGAACTGTCTGGTGAGAAGCACCACTAGAGACATTGTTGTTGCTGCTGGTACGCACCTCCTTCAAATCCCACATGGTATCAGACCAGGCTGCGGCGGTGCCGGTGGTGTAGTCCGACGGGAATACAGGGCGAGTGGCGGCGAGCGTGGGGAGCTGGGCTCCGACCGCGAAGCGGCTGGGTGAGGAGGTGTGTGCGGGGCTGTGCGCAGGCGGAGCGGTGGCATGCTGCTTGCGGCTGGAGGCAGAGAAGCAGCGGGAAAAGGAGAAGGCCACACGCACGAGGCTGTGCGGGAGATACGGCCGCTCGATTTTCCGATTCCCCTTTCTGATTCTGCTGCAGCTCGTGCTGAAGCAAGAGCAGGAAGCAAAGAAGAGGAAGAGGAGGCTTTCGCTGCTACTGTTGGTTACTGCTGCTAAGAGTGCTGCTGGAGCTGCTGTTACTGAAGCTGTTTGCTGGAGTTATTGCTGTTGCTGATTGGAGAGGGAAGGAGGCAGCACTGGAGGTGGCACTGCTAGGAGAAGAAGAGGTGGCCGCTGTTATGGGAAGCGAAGTGGAGCTGCTGCATGAAGGCGGTATGAAGGCAACTGCAGGCTATGGTGGCGCTGAGGGGGAGTCGATGCGGCTGGGAGGAGACCATGGCCTGAATACACATGTTCCAGGCGGGTGTGAGCTGCATGAGGTAGAGGAGGTGACGGCAAATTGCGCTGGTTTGCTATGGACATGTGCAGCAAGTATGTGGCAGCAAGCGTGTGCTTTGTTGCTTTCTCTCGGTGAAGTGATGCAGGAAGTAGAGGATACGGGTGAGATCGAACAACATGATAGCCAGAAGGATACTAGTCTTCCAAGTGTGGCTCATTTATCTGTACAAATGAGGGCAACACTGAAAAGGCGACAATTGCTGCTCACAAACCTGACCTGGAGTGGATTCTAGACTCTGGCGCTTCTAAACATGTTGCAGGTGACTTCAGAGAATTTGAGTCATTCGGTCAGCCCACTCCCTCTGTAAGTAACACGATATGTACTGCGACATGTACTGCTGACGGGACATAACAGCCTGTTAAGGGTATTGGGACAGTTCAACGTACACCTTGATCGAGTTAACTTTAGTCCTACATGTGCCAGCTTTCCCAGTCAACTTGTTGTCTATGAGTGCTCTAATTGACCAGGTGGACTGTAGGATAACAGTTGACAGGGAAATGTGCTTTATTGAGGACAGACCCACTGGCAGCTCAGTGTTTGCGGCAATTGTGGAAGAAAGAGTCCTCGGCGATGAAACATCACTGCAGAATGTGGCATGTATCATTTGATAAAATGTACAAGTTATGTATGATGTAATGAATGGGGTAGATAAGAATAAGCTAAAATGTGATGTGTGTGAGTTTGCTTAACACATGAGGCCGTCTTATGTGAGTAAGGGACTCAGAAGTATATCCCCATTCATGGTTGTTCACTTGGATATGTGGATAAGTCTTGTGGTGTCGTTAGTGGTGCAAAGTATTTTCTGACCTTTATTTACTGCTACTAATATATGACATGAATCTATTTGATGCATCACAAAGATGAAGCTTTCCAATGCTTCAAGAATTCCTATGCCTATGTGAAAAATCACTTCAACGTTCAGGTACAAGTGATAAGAACTGATGATGGCACTAAGTATGTGAACAAAGTGTTTGGGACTTCTTTTATCAGAGCAAGGGAATCTTGCATCAAAGCTTATGTCCGGGGACTCCTTAGAATGGAGTGGCAGAAATGAAGAATCGACATATTTTGGAGGTTGCTCAATCACTGATGTTTACTATGAATGTGTTCAAATTCTTGTGGAGTGAAGTTGTGATGGCTGCGACGTACCTGATCAATCACACATCATCGAGAAAATTGGGTATGAAGTCACCTTCTGAGTTACTTCTGGGAAAGAAAGATTTCATAGTTCCTCTCAAGCTGTTCGGTTATGTCTGCTTTGTCAGGGATCACATGTCATATATGGGCAAATTGGATCCACGACCATCAAGTGTATCTTCACTGGGTATTCTTCTGGGCAGCGAGGCTACAAAGTGTTGGGAGTCCTTCTGAAGGAGGACCTTTGTGAGCATGGATTGCAACCAGGAGGGAGCTCGGGCTAGTGCGGAACCGGTGGCGAGGTCAGACGGGCTGACGGCACGGAGGACACGTGTGTGGGTGGGTGTGTGGGGGGGGGGGGGGGGAGGAGCTAGCGGTGGCACTCCGGCGGCTGGTCGCCTTGCCCTGATCTCCACGGTCGATGGATCGTGTGGCTGGGGTCTGTGCGATTCACACATCGGAGGACGATATGTGGCTTGGAGGTGGTACCCTTGGGATCAACCCACATATCCCACATAAATGTGACCTAATCCTGTGGGTGTCCACGGACATGATTTTGTGGGCTTTTAAGTGGGTACCGTTGGCAGCCCATGTCCACCTGCAGCTTGAGATTCGGTGTTGCAGCAATCTATTTGAGGGTGATATTCCGCTGCAGCGAAGCGAGCAGCAGCCCCAGCAGCTGATAACACCAACGAGTGGTGGGCCGAGTGAAGGACCGATTGTGACTGATGGGGGTGGGCCGAGTGAAGGACCGATTGTGACTGATGGGGGTGGGCCGAGTGAAGGACCGATTGTGACTGATAGGGGTGGGCTGAGTGAAGGACCAATTGTGACTGATGGGTTGCCGAATCAGGCAGGCGGTGCTCCCACCCGGATCAGTAGTGTGCCAAGGTGGACGACAGAGCAAGAGCAACAGCTAAAGGTGTATTCACGGTGGTAGAAGGTGAATGAGGAACGTAATCCTCAAGTATATTCAAGGCTACATCATCATGTTTAGGGGGAGTAGCAATGCAAGCTCATCTGACACAAAGCACTTACCAATTGCATTGTAAATGGGTACTCGAGCAAAGGCAGGTATACCAGAGCCAAAGTATGGTGGATTCGATGCCAATGATATTGGAAATTATGTCTCCTATGAAGCATTATCTCCAGCCCATAGAGCACTTGTTGCCTCTCTATTGTCTGTGTCAATTCTGACTGTCTGGAAGAAGGCAAAGGAGGACCCAAAATGCGCAGTGCCATCGCGAAGGAGCTAAAGGCTTTGTGCAGGAACAAGACATGGGTTCTAGCACCTCTTCCAACAGGAAAGAATGCAGTCAGGTCCGAGTGGGTATACGAAGCAGAATACAGAAGGGAAGATTGGAAGGTACAAAGCAAGGCTTGTAGCGAGGGGGTGCGGCCAGACGTACGGCCATTGACTATGATGTGTGCTCCAGTAGCAAAGATGAACACTGAGAATCCTGATCTCCTGCGCAGTGAATTTCGGGTGGTCCTTGCATCAACTTGATGTGAAGAATGCTTTCTTGCATGGGGACCTGTAGGAGGAGGTCTACATGGAGATCCCACCTGGGTTCTCTATGTCTGAGACAACTGGCAAGGTATGCAGGTTAAAGAAAGCTCTTTATGGTTTGAATCAGTCTCCACAGGGGATGACAAAGAAGAAATAGCAAGACTGAAAGAGTGTTTGGGTAAGGCCTTTGAAGTCAAAGCTCTAGGTCAACTCAAATATTTCCTAGGCATAGAAGTGGCCAGATCTGCCAAGGGGATTACGATATCTTAGAGGAAGTATACTTTAGATCTCCTAAGCGATGTAGGAATGCTAGGATGTCAGGCAGCATCAACTCCAATTAATCAAAACCACAAAGTGACAGCGCAGTAGGAGAGCAAGTGAACAAGGAGAGATATCAAAGATTGGTTGGGAGGTTGTTGTACTTATGTCATACACACCCTGACATTGCCTTTGCAGTAAATGTGGTAAGCAGATACATGCATAAACCGAGGAGTGATTATCTTGAAGCAGTGCACATAATTCTGAGGTACTTGAATGGTACTCCAGGAAGGGGACTTATATTTGAGAGTAACATGCATCTTGTGGTTGATGGATAATGTGATGCAGATTGGGCAAGTTGCCTAGATGATCGCAGATCAACCTCAGGATTTTATGTCTTTGGTGGTGGGAACTTAGTATTATGGAGAAGTAAGAAACAAGTTGTTGTGTCTAGGTCGACTGCTAAGGCCGAATATAGAGCTATGGCTCAAGGGCTAAGTGAGATTTTGTGGACCAGAAATTTATTAGAAGAATTGAAGATTAGTTGTATGAATGTGTGGTGTGATAACAAATCAGCAATCAGCATAGCACACAATCCAATGCAGCATGATAGAACCAAGCGTGTGGAAATAGACAGATTTTTCATCAAAGAAAAGCTTGACGCTGGGATCATCAAGATTGAGCATGTGAATTTGGGGTAACAGATTGCAGACTGCTTTTCTAAAATATTAAGAACTAAAGAGTGCAATCTGGCATGTCACAAGATGAGAACGATAGATATCTATCACCCGTCCATGTTGTATGTGTGGCCCATGCGGCCCAGGCTCATATTAGCCATGTGACTGGCTGACCTAGAGAAAAGAGAGAAGGGGATCGAGTTGTCTAGTGAGAAACGCCACTAGAGACATTGTCACTGCTGCTGGTACGCTCCTCCTCCAAATCCCACAAAGTGTATATGTGGATTGCTTAGCCATTTCCATCAGTTTGGACTTTTGGTTGTGTTGGCTAGTGCGGCTTAACATGGTATCAGGGCCTAAAGTCTTGGGAATGATAGATATCTATCACCCCTCCGTGTTGTATGTGTGGCCCATGCGGCCCAGGCTCATATTAGCCATGTGGTTGGCTGACCTAGAGAAAAGAGAGACGTGGATCGAGTTGTCTAGTGAGAAACGCCACTAGAGACATTGTCACTGCTGCGGGTATGCTCCTCCTCCAAATCCCACAAAGTGTATATGTGGATTGCCTAGCCATTTCAATCAGTTTGGACTTTTGGTTGCGTTGGCTAGTGCGGCTTAACATGGTATCAGGGCCTAAAGTCTTGAGTTCAAGTGCTGGCTTTCGCAATTTATTCAAAAATTACTGTTGCGCCCTCTATGTCCAAGTATGGGCCTCTTGAGTCTATTCACGTGTTGTTGATGTTAAGCTTCATGCAGTAGCCAACGCAACCAAAAGTCCGAACTGATGGAAAGGGCTAGTCAATCCACATATACACTTCAACACCCCCTCTCACGTGTGACGTGGAAAGTCAACACGTGGACAGACTCAGAGGTATGGCTCAAGAGGCCTATACGTGGACACATAGGGGGCGTTAGCAATTTTTGAATAAACCGCGAAAGCCAGGACTTGAACTCAAGACCTTAGCTCTGATACCATGTTAAGCTTCATGCAGTAGCCAACGCAACCAAAAGTCCGAACTGATGGAAAGGGCTAGTCAATCCACATATACACTTCAACAGTTGACTTCCAGCTTCACGCATGAGAGGGGACATTGAAGTGTATATGTGGATTGCCTTCCATCAGTTTGGACTTTTGGTTGCGTTGGCTAGTTCATGAAGATTAACAAAATCTAACGTGCAGGAGATATATATTGGAATATGTGAAGTTCTTTCTTGTAGAAGAAACAGTCTGTCATAAGTACCAAAGTATGGGAAGGGAAAAGTAGATGGAGATAAGAGATCATGGTTCCTTTTACACTGTGTAACAGTCATTCAGTCTTACACTGGTTGTTGTAGTGGTTTTAGTTGACTTTGTTGTACTCCAATAAGAATTCAAACGACTTGCACTTATAAGCATTAATTGCAGGTTCACCATTTAGTTGATGATATACTAATATTAACATTATCGCTAATGTTGCAGCATTGTAATATCTATTCTGTTTCAAACTTCTATGCTTGTTCTACATATCAAAAATTTCAAAAGTTTGTCCATGCCCATAGTTTGTTGAGAATCATAGCAAAAATACCTTTACCAAACTTGAGCAAACCAAAATGCAGTTCGGTGACCGTTCTCTGTAGGAATGCATCCTCCTTTAGCTACACAATCCGAGCAAATCAAAGCAATGGCAAAGCACTGTACTGCAGCCTGCAGGTATTGCTTTCAGGATATCTCATGAATGAGTTATACTTATCGACACTCAGGTAAGATGAACTTAGTTTACTCTCAGCACTGATGTGGTCCAAATACTAGAACCGTTAAGCTCAAATCTTGCTGGTAATATTCTCGATTGCAATCAATTATCCTGCAGCCATACAATATTTATTATATTCATGTATGCTGTACACTTTATTTCTGCACGCAGATATTTTTTGGTTTCTTTTCTGGCATAAATTTGCTCAAATCTCCTAGCCCAGCTCCCAGGAGTTCGTGTTTCCCTGTGTTCAGATGTGATTAGTATTATCAGTGATGTCTCTAAAACGTTCATGTTTCCCTGTGTTCAGATGTGGTTAGTATTATCAGTGATATCTCTAAAGTTGGCCATACTTTAAATTAGTATTATCACTGCTGTTTCTAATCTGACCGTACTTTAAATTAGAATTACCAAACTGACCATACCTTCTGTTCACCAAATCTTCTCAGGCTGCTTCCTTTTATTACCTGGTTTTTGTCCGTGCTATGATCAGATTTTGTTTTTCTTGGAATTTTTCATCACCACTTGGTTTAGAAGGGTTCATGCTATTTGCAGCAGTCTCATCAAATTAATTTCACCTCATGCGAGTGCCGAAACGGGTTGTTTCAAACTGTGGCCATTGTTAATATATACTCCCTCCATTCCTCTATATAAGGTGTATTTGTTTTCTGATAAAATTGCACAATGTAAAGTGCATCTCTTTCAATTCATTGTAATTCCTACTTAGCCCTCAAGAAGAAAAGGGAAATACCTCTCTCCCGATTGCGCGTATTTGCCCTTATAGAAAAAGAAAGAAAGTATTTCTCCTCCGATTGTCTGTATCTCTTTCTTTCCAGGTGTAATTGATTTACTTGCCGCTAACTAAAGAATTAGCCAAGGCTAATTTTGTCCTAAAGCCTGTATAGTTTCATGCCTTGTTCGCTGTGCCAAAAAAAATACCTTACATAAAGGAATGAAGGGAGTATTATCTTGACAGGGATACTGATTTAGTTGCTTATTGCCAAAGGCTGGATAGCCTTATGGTTAATTATTTACTTACTCAGACAGTATAGTGCTTAAAGCCTTTTGAGTTGGCTAGATCTGACAACTTTATTGGCAGAATAGGTGGTGCTCGTTGGTGACTGTTTTAATAATTTTAAAAGTGGTTGGTTCTAGATCTCATGGTATTGACATTCAGATTTAGGCACAGTTGTTTGTCGGTACAAATATTACTCCCTTGGGAGGAATATGATGTGTACATGAGTTCCATTACAATGGTCACTGAGTGAGCTACAAATTTAAAGCTTGTAGACATAACATGCCAGTATGTGTTCATAGTTTCAGTTCTTGCACTTGGAGTTGGAGTATTGAGTTGATTTGCTATGCTAGGATCCCTTGTTCGAAAAGATGCTGCTTCCTAGAGTGTATGTGCCTGTGCCTATTTGTGTTACATATGAATAGATGGTTATGCCGGCGGCTTCTGTGAGAACTATTCATTTAGTTCTGTCTAATTATGCACGAAACAACTATCTGATTCTGAATCTATCCCGCTGTACTATTTCTAGATTTGCAGTGTTACTATTGTTTAGAAATAATTCATGCACTGCTTCCTGTTTGGTTATACCTTTTGATTGTTTGTGCCTTCTTCCATCGTCTACTGACTAAATTTGTTTCATGCCCTGTTGTTCTTCCAGGGTGACCTTTGCTGGGATTTTCCTGTGTTTGTTTGGCGGAGCAGCTGATTAATAGCTTATTCAGAGGAAGTAATCGGTAGGTAGAGGCGTTGTGGTTCCCGTTTCTTCAGGCGCTTATTCTTCCTGCACTTACTTTTATTATGTCAATGTCGTTACTTTTTAGCCCTTGCCTACTTACATCTGTACGTTTACTTAAGTCTAATCGTGTTTTCTTTAGGTTCTTTTCCTAACCTGTGTTGGTTGGGATGTTTTCTGTTGTTGCTTGGTTACTGCAGGATGTTCATGTTCCCCTCTTGATATGTCCATTTGTTGGAGATGATTGCTTTCCAGTGTCGCTTGCCCTCCCACTTCTACCTACGGTAGCCGGCGATGGTTCCGTAGAGATTGAGGTTGTGGTTGTCCAGCAAGAAGCCAAGCCTTAAGAGGCTTTTCTTTTGGGTGTGCGTTTCGGCTGGCTTGTGATGCCCCTTCGAAGAGGTTGGTTGGTTTCCAAGCTGTTCGTTTTCTCAAGAGATTATATGGGTTTGTCATCAGGGATTATAACTACGAGGAGATGCTGGCTTATGGTGACCTTGCCCGTTCTGCTATTTTTCTTTTGGCTTCCCTCGCTCCGTCATCCATGTGTCTGACCAGTATGAATGTAGCGCCCCATTGGCAGAATTTATGTAGTCAGTTGATTTCGTCAGTTGTCCCCCAGCGCCGTCATGTACTCATGTCTCTTGTGCATTCATTTGGTGTCATGGCCTTCACCGCCTGATTGTAAAAGTGAGTACAACTACTGTGCATCGAGCGAGCAATGAATCTATGCTACATTTAGTTGTCAGCATTATTTTCATATCTTTCTTCACCGGCTCCCCTCGCCTGATTCCGTTACCAGTTATGCCATCATTTAGTTCGGCATTTAGTGTGAAATGTGACTACGCCAGTATGTAAACAAATTTAAGACAAATTTTAGGACGGAGGGAGTATTAAGGGCATCTCTAACACGATCTCCTAAAAAGGATATATTATTTGTCTGGACCGGTCTATGACATGGATGTGGGAGTTGGCCATCCAACCAGGGAGTATTAAGGGCATCTTTAACACGATCTCCTAAAAAGGATACATTATTTGTTTGGATCGGTCTATGACATGGATGTGGGAGTTGGCCATCCAACCAAGAAGTATTAAGGGCATCTCTAACACGATCTCCTAAAAAGGATACATTATTTGTTTGGATCGGTCTATGACATGGATGTGGGAGTTGGCCATCCAACCGACCTTATCCCATAACACATATGGTCAATTTCATTTCAAATTGTCATGGTATTTTTATGACATATGTCATGGGATGGCTTATCGGGTGGTTAGGGACCGACGGGCGTTGGCGGTGTTTGAATGCGGGTGCGAGCGCAAGGCGTTGATGAACATGGATGTACTTAGGTTCAAGGCCCTTTGAGGAAGATAACACCCCTAGTCTTGCAAGGACGACTATGAAAATCACAGTTAATACATGGTTGTTCCTACAACTGTGTGGGAGGAGGAAGAAGAGATCTCTAGCTCCGCCCCTTGCCTCGTATGGATGATGAAATGGTCGACCCCCTCTCGGGGGGGCTCTTGAGAGGTCTTATATTTTGGCCTCCTAGGTTACAAAATACATGGGAAATGAGGGTGGGCCTCGATTGCCAGCGTCCCTGGCCACCAGTGGGGCCCGCTGGTTGTGGGGTCTTGTCGGTCGTGGGGGCCGTCGGCTGCTCGTCACTGTAGCCAATATGCTATGGCTTTAGGGGTAGGTAGCGCGACGCTCCTACAGTGCCGGACTGCACCGTTGGTGTTAGGGCATGTTTCTTCCCATGTGGTTTTGATGATTGATGACGAGGTGATTTATGGACTAACCGTGTTCCCTGAGTATTTCAGAGATTCATCGGATGGGCACAAGACGGTTTATTTCCCCTCAGTGATATGGTGTGAAGATGGATTTGTTTTGACGATTCTTTTTCGGTGGTATTAGAGTTGTAGGACATCCGTACTACTAAGAGGGGGTCCGCATCTGAGAAGTAGGGTGAAACCAACACATACACATTTCATTTGCACCCACCTTCTCTCCCCACGACATGGAGATACTCCTTGTTATTTGCCTACAACTCGCGATGCCTCTTAAGCGCTAGTACCGTTGCTCGCGGCGGTAGTACCACTGGAGCGGTAGTTTCACACATGGGTTGAAGTCTCCATCAACATGGATGTACGATAGCACTTCCTAACAAAACCGTGCCAAAAATGTTTGTGTCTTCATTGCATTTGATCTTCCTATCCCTCCCTTTACTTACACTTGCACTGTCATTACTTTCCGCTTCACTACTCGTAGACTTGCATGTGTAGGGTGTGCTAGACATGGTAAAATCGCTAAAACTTGACAACCGATAAAATTGGAAAGAGGCTAAGTTTTTAATTGGTCAAGTAGTCTAACCCCCCTCTCTCTGGACATACTTTAAATCCTACAAGTGGTATCTGAGCTTTTGTCTCCATTGCATTGGTTTCACAACTTCGGAGAGTATGACGTCTAGTGAGGGAAATTACCATCGTAGAAGTCCATATTTTTTATGGTACAAACTGTGCAAATTGGAAGCATAAGATGAAAATGTATATTTTTGGTCATAACCCCGTTGTTTGGGCTGTTGTTCGTGTTGGCTTGCAAGGTGAATTCTTTGAAGATGGAAAAGAACCAGACCGTGAAGCAACCGCAGATGAATTGAAGATCTTGCAATACAACGCTCAAGCATGCGACGTTCTATTCAACTGTTTGTGTCTCGAGGAGTTCAACAAGATAAGTCTCCTTGAAAAAGCCAACGAAATTTCGGATACTTTGGTTGATATGCACGAAGGAACCGACTTCGTGAAGGAATCTAAGTTGGATGTGCTTCAGAGTCAACTTGACAACTTCAAGATGAAGGATGGTGAAGGAGTTGCTGAAATGTACTCTACGCTTGCTCTCATCATAAATGAGATTGCCGGCTTGGGAAGTGATGACATAACTGATAGATTCATCATCAATAAGATACTTAGAGCCTTGGATGGAAAGTACAATACCGTGTGCATATTGATCCAAATGATGCCCAACTATAAAGATCTTGAGACCAACGAAGTCATTGGAAGGATAGTTGCCCATGAAATGTCAATCAAGGACAAAGAAGAGCTCCACAACAAGTCAAGCGGTACTTACAAAGATTCAAGTGATGCTCCCACAACTTCAAGTGACAAGCTAGTATCCAATGAAGAGATAAGTCTCATGGTGAAGAACTTAAACAAATTCTACAAGAATAGAGTCAAAGAAAGAAGCTCCAACTCAATATATAATGAAAACCATTCTTCTAGTCGTGATCGGAATTGCTACAATTGTGGAAGACCCAATGAGTGCAAGACACCTTCCAAGAACAAAGATGAATCACCTAGAAGAAGGAATAGAAGAGACGAGTCACCTCGGAGAGAGAAAGAGAAGGAGTAAGGAAGATTGATATGAAGAAAGACCCTCACACAAAAGCAAGGACTCAGAGAGAAAGTACAAGTACACCAAGAGCTACACAAGAAGAAGATATCACGCTCATGTTGGTGAATGGATTTCCGGCTCTGACTCCGACAACCAATCCGAGAGAAGCTATCGCTCTAAGTCCGGCCATAGTCAAAATGAAGGTGTTGTCGGTCTAGCTCTCGTATCCTCCAACTCCCATGACCTATTTGATTCACCAAATGAAGTAATTGGAAAGTGCTTCATGGCTAAAGGCCCCAAGTTATCACACCCCGAATTCATTGACTTCAATAGTGACGAGGATGACTTATCAGGTGATGTTGACTTACTCATTGATAAAACTAGTGATGTTAGCTCAAATGAACTTGCTAGTAATCATGATATCCAAGATGAATCCTTTGATGATGCTAAGAAGGATATTGAGTGGTTAACTAAAAAACTAAACACTCTTAAGTTAGCTCATGAATCTACTCAAGAAGATCATAGAGAGATTCTAAGAACTCATGAGAAGCTACACTTCGAGAAGTTAAACTTAGAGCAAGAGCATGAATTTCTTAAATCTATCAATGACGATCTTCGAAAGAAGAGTTCTTCTTATCTTGCCAAACGACTTCTCTTGTCTACTTTTATGCAAGTTAAATCTAAGCAAACTAGTAACAAGAGTAAGAAAGGTTCTTCATCTAGCAACAACAACAAAAACGCTAAATCCAATGATGTTGTACCTAGTACTTCTATTGATCCCATTAATGATTCTCTTAGCCAAGTTACACTTGAGCAAGAAAACAATTTATTGAAAGGAATTATAGAGAAAGGTATCTACAAAAGTCTTGTCGAGAGTAAGCAATTCGAAGAGATTATATGCAAGCAAGGATGGCATCGGAAGAACCAAGGTGTTGGTTTTGAACGAAAGTTCAATGCCAATGGAGTTGAATGGGAGGAAGATCAATACCCCAATACGAAGTTTGTTCCTCAACAAGAGAAGTATGGTCCTACTCTCTTCAAGGTAACACAAGCTCAAGATGATCTTCCACCACAAGGCCACAAGCTAAAGATCAAGGACAAGCTTCAAGAGAAGATTGACTAATTTGAATAACCACCTCTAGCCATGGTCAAGTGGGTTCCCAAGGCTACATCTAGCTCCACTTCATCGGGTGCTACTTCAACTCCAAGGATTCCCATCAACTTGATGTGGGTCCCAAAGAAGAAGAACTAGAGAGTTCTTGAGGGGTGACTCCGCCAACAATTTTCACTCATATTCATTTCTTGGCAAGAACTTGTGTAATCAACTCTAAGCTTATGCACTAGTTCAAGGAGTCATAAACCCTCTTGTTGGTAAGCAAGGGACAAAGTATTCAATGCATGAATGGACATCATGACATGAGCATTTCACTCCAAGTCCATAGATATTCGTGTTATTGTTCCTTGTGTGGGACTAAACCGTGTAGGTGTGGAGAGTATCAAAACAACAAGGATTGGTCCCAACTCAAGACGATCTTCATCAACATTAATCATCCACTACTACAACATCTACATGAAGTCCTCAACGACAAAACCCAAGGTTAGTTCATCCCTCTTAGGGGGTATATCACATCTAGGGGGGAGTTTTGCTATAAGACTTGAGCTAAAGCATCTATAATGGTGTGAATACATTAATGCTTTATGTAAATGTGGTAACCTCACGTGTGCTCAAACGATGAGTATGACCTATGATCAAGTGATATCACTTGGCTCCTAAGTCAATATATTCATATATAGATGACTTTGTCATTGACAATTGCTTGATAGATACTAGAGTGGCTTGCATGTTTGACGTATTTTCATTTGCTATTTTATTGAATGAGCATGTTGGTATGCATATTTCTCTTCATTCAAGGACATTCAATTGTAGTTATTTGGGTTTTATTTTTCTGGCCAATTAGATGCACAAGAATGCCTAAGTACCCCCCTCTAGCTATCCATTCTATCATGTCTCAAATTATATTCATTCTTCATCACAAAATTTGAACAAACTCACTTTCAAACCCTCTGGGTGAGGAGCACTTGGAGCGAGCGACTCAACAATGACTGACTTTCAAAACCTTCTAAGTGTTTTTCGGTGTGACAAATTCCTACAAAGTCAGTTCCACCGAAAGCACTTGGATTGATCTGGTTTTCCTGTCTCGGTACCACCGATGAGGAAATATCAGTGCCACCGAGTTCCTCTACTCTGAGCAGTTATGAACTTCGAAGCCATCGAAATTTTCTTGTCCGTGTCATCGATAACACATGTGTATATATATATTCGCGTCGTGGGAAATTTGAAAATTTCTTCAAAGCACTTGCTCCCACACCCCTTTGCTATCGCAAACAAGGTCTACTGACATCACCCTTTCATCTCCGACGCACCTTGTCACTGAATTCTGTCGCCGTCCACGGAATCTTCCCCGTCGTTGCCGTAGTAGAGAAGCTCCGCCAAGTTAGGGTAAATATTCGATCTCCATTGTGTTCCTTCTTTGATTCATACACAATTTGGATTGTTTTACTTCTTGCTATAGTGTGAACCTTCCTATCCTTGAGAAAATCGATAAATCGATTTGAACAAAAAAATTCAGGGTTCCCGCAGTGAGAAATATTGGACCCTCCGACCAAAAAGTTTCGGCATCACCGGTGTGGTATCAGCCACAACACAAAGGACTTCTCGATGAAACCGAGAGTATACTATTAGTGTCACCAAAATGGGATTTACAAGCAACATGTGCAGCTTCGGAGAGACTGAAGCAGGCCTCGGTAAAACCAAAATGGCTCTGCCAAGTCTCTGTTGTTTCCTCAGAGCTTCCGAAATCTCAAAATCAGTGGTTCCGACTTGCACACTGTGAAACCCTAAAACTCAGTTTTGAGTTCAAATATTTGCAAAAATGTCTAAGTTTTGTGATGCCCATCCACTCCACTCTTCTATATCTAATTCATAGGGTCTGTGCTCAAGATGTCTACTTCAGATGCTAGCCACAATAGGTTAGAGGAACACAAGGACATGAGTAGTGGCACTAGTCCTGATGAGAGACACATTGAGGGGGAGAGGAGTTCCCCTAGCCTGCCTAAGGATGCCACAAGGACCAGGAAGAGGAAAAACTTAGATAATGAGGAGGAGGACTTTGAGGTGGAGAATGGAGATGTTGATGTTTATGCTAAGTCAAAGAAGGGCCACAACTCCATGGACAACATGTACACTGCCATTCCCAAGGAGTACCTCGAGTCACAACTAGGGTCAGTGTATTTCCTTCTATCTGGACTCCCTAACTCCAACACCATTATGAGGTATACAATGATGCCCAAATCTCAAGATGAGAAGATAATCAAAGGCTATTCCATCAAGATGTTACACCATGTAGATCAGAGCACTAGGATCATGGTGATGGATCTCATTACTGAGACCATCAAGAGGACTGTTGCTGACCAGAAGAGGTCATGTGGATATGCACCATACATTCAGATGCTGATAAACTCCAAGGTTGGGAGTAAGGTTTACTTGCTTGATCGCCCACACCGGCCACTTCAGTGAGAGTTCGAGGAGAACGTGGTGATAATGGACCCTTCGCATCCCACCTCATCTACAGCTCAAGCAGAGGCAGCCAGAGCCGCTAGTGAAACACACAGGATTGAGAAGATCTTGATTGATATAGTGAAGAACCAAACGAGCCTGAAGAGAATAGTTGAGACAAATATTCATGATCTTGATGTGAAGGTGACAGAGATTCACACTGTTACTACCACTGTCACTCCTTTGGTGCCTCCCATGTCTACTCCACTAGTCCAGCAGACTTCAGGTGAAGCATTTGCAGATGCACTTCTCTTGACTCCTTTGGCAATCACCAGAGCAGCAAGCCAGCAGACTTCATCACCAACCATAGGAGATCCAACCCAGAGCGACGTTCAGCTCTATACAATTCAAACTTTTTGGTAACTTGTTGCCAAAGGGGGAGAATTTATATAGAGCATAGGGCTTCGAGAGAGAGCGTGTTGCTTTTGCTTTTACCTTTCTTGATCATTCTTGATACCTTTGGTTACACTTGGTTGTACTTTTGGTCGTCTCGTGACTTCAAATTTCGTTGTGTTTGATCATATGCTTAATTGTTGATGCTACTAATGCCTATCATTGCAATATATGTCATGATCATTCACTTGTATGCTTGGTGTCGTGTGCATTGTAGTACATCCATATCATTTATGCGCTCCACCAAGATGTATGTGACATGGAAGAGTGACCCATGATCCTAATCGATTGTATATTTGCATTCAAACACAAATCCAAAATAATGCACAAATTTAGTGGGAGCTCTTGCTTATCACATACTTCTCAAAGCGACGATACTATACATTGATATATCTTCTGTCGAAGATTTGATCTATATGTTGTCATGAATTACCAAAAATAGGGAGATTGAAAGCACAATTCTCCCTAGGCGGTTTTGGTAATTAACAACAACATATAGTTCATTGGACTAATAAATCTATCAAGTATATTTCAGGAAATGTTCAATGAATGGATTGGCTAGGAATTGTAAGGAGGATCCCTAAGATGCAAAAACCTTTAATTGGCAAAAGCTTTAAGACTCTACATTTTCTTTTATGTGAGTTGATCAAAATTGAGTCCATAGGAAAGCGAATACTATTAAAAGGGGATGAGGTACTGATGATGATCTGGTTGCTCAAGTGCTTAGAGATATGGCATCAAAAGCCTCAACCATACTCCCACAAATCATTCTGTCCAAAACCCTAATTTGCCAAATCAATGCCACCAACTTTTTCCATTCAGTCACAACGAGACGGAACGTCAGCCAAACCCTAGCACCTCGATAGAAGCGAGATTGGATTTGGTGCAACCAAAAAGCAGTGACCAACTTTCTGTGATCGGAATATTTAATTTCGGAACTTTCGGGTTTTATGTTTCAGTGTCACCGAAGTGTTGGATCTGCCATGGTTAAACTGAATCGGTGTCACCGGGATGTTTCTTTCTATCTCACCGAAAAGCCAAAGTTAGGACATTTTGCACTAGTCGGTAGAACCGAGTTTATACTTCGGTTTCACCGAGTTGGGTAATAATGTTGTAACGGTTGAATTTTTGGAGAAGGCTATAGACACACCTCCACCCCCTCTCACTCATTGATAGAGCCATCAAAACGAAACTACACTTCCACCATTAATTTTCTGTTAGAGAACCACCTACTCATGTGTTGAGATCTAGATTCCACTCCAACCAATAGATCCTTGATTTCTAACATCCCCAAGTTGCTTTCCACCCAATCAATCTCTTATACCAAGCTAAATCATGTGAGAGAGTGATTTAGTATTGAGGAGACTATCTTTTGAAGCACAATAGCAAGGAGTTCATCATCTATACACCATCTATTACCTTTTGGAGAGTGCTGTCCCCTAGATTGGTTAGGTGTCGCTTGGGAGCCTCCTAATCGTGTGGAGTTGAACCAAGAAGTTTGTAAGAGCAAGGAGATCACCTACTTTGTGAACATCTACCACGAGTGAGGCTAGTCCTTCATGGACATAAGCCATGGTGGAATAGACAAGATTGCTTCTTCACGGACCCTTCATGGGTGGATCCCTTTGTGGAATCGCACAACCGTTACCCTCTGTGGGTTGAAGTCTCCATCAACGTGGACGTACGATAGAACCACCTATTGGAACCACATCAAAAGTGTCATGTCTTCATCACGTTTAATCTTCCTATCCCTCCCTTTACTTACACTTGCATTGTCATTACTTTTTGTTGCACTACTCGTGGACTTGCATGTGTAGGATATGCTAGACTTGGTTAAATCGCTAAAACTTGTCAACCGATAGAATTGGGAGAAGGTTAAGTTTTTAATTTGTCAAGTAGCCTAATCACCCCCTTCTAGACATAGTTTCGATCCTACAACAGTTGATAGAAAAGCGCATAGTTATGATGTTTTTCATGGCAATGATCATGTATAAAGGCATCACGTTCGTGACATGTAAACTGAAACGATTCTACATCTACTCCTATTACTCCACCAATAGACTGATATCCAGCATGCATCTATGGTATTAAGTTCATGACAAATGGAGTAATGCTTTAAGCAAGATGAAATGATGTAGACAAAGCAAGACCAAGCAATTCATTCAAACCCCATCATTTTACCCTTAGTAGAAACAATACAATAAGTGTCATGTTCCCTTCTATCACGGGGATATAGACCACCACAAAATCGAACCCACTACAATGCACTCCTCCCACTGAAGATAAATCAATCTAGTTGGCCAAACCAAACTGATAGATGAGAGGGACTTGCAAAGCTATAGCAATCATGCATAATAGAATTCAGAGAAGACTCAATTACTTTTCATGATTAATATGATCATAAACCCACAATTCATCGGATTGCAACAAATGCACCGCAAAAGAAGATAACATCGGATAGATCATCACAAGAATTGCAAAGAACTTTGTATTGAAGATCAAAGAGAGAGAAGAAGCCATCTAGCTACTAGCTATGGACCCGTAGGTCTGTGGTGAACTACTCACACATCATCATGGAGGCAACAAGGTTGATGTAGACGGCCTCCATGGTGGATTCCCCCTCCAGCAGATTACCGAAAAAGGCCTCCTTATGGGATCACGGAAGAACAGGGACTTGCAGCGGCGAAAACATTGTTTTGGGTGGCTCTATGATGTTTTTGGATAATTGGCAATATATAGAAGTGGAATTACGTCAGGAGGTGCCATAAGGGGCCCACGAGCTAGGGGCGTGCCCTACCGCGTAGGGCACATCGGCCTAGCTCGTGGCCACCTCGTGGGTCTTCTGGCCGCCCCCAAAGCTTCTTGGGTCTCTTCTGGCCCAAAAATAACTCCCGTAATTTTTTATCCAATTTGGACTCCGTTAGGTATTGATTTTATAAAAAGTACAAAAACTGGCAAAAAACAGAAACTGGCACCGGGGATTGAGTTAATAGGTTAGTCCAAAAAATGATATATAATAGCATATAATTGCATATAAAGTATTCAAGATTGATAATATAATTGCATGAAACAATAAAAAATTATAGACATGTCAAAGATGTATCATGGGCCCACAAGCACAGGTGGCGCGACCACCCCCGGCTGCGCCACCTACCCTTGTGGGCGACTGGTGGGGCTCTGATACTTGTAAAAGTCTTCGGGATTTGCCCCGAAGAGGAGGGATGATGCAAGACAGTAGAGATAAGTATTTTACTCAGTGAGAACCAAGGTTATTGAACCGATAGGAGAACCAAGCAAACTCCCATCTTCAGCGACTACGCACAAAATAGAAAACACTTGCACCCAACGCGGGCAAGAGGGTTGTCAATCCCCTTGAATTTGTTACTTGCAAGCGATAAGTAGTGATAGATAAATTATTGGATAAATATAAATTAAAAATAAAAATAAAGTAAATCATGGCAGCAATATTTTAGGAGTGTTTGTAGTTATATTTGTGAGGAGACCCGAGATCCATATTGTTCGCTAGAGGCTTCTCTCTGTGAGAAGGCATGCGGTGGGTAAACAAATTACTGTTGGGCAATTGATAGAAAAGCGCATAGTTATGCAATATTTATTCATGACAATGATCATGTATATAGGCATCACGTCCATGAACAAGTAGACCGACTCCTATCTGCATCTACTACTATTACTCCACCCATCGACCGATATCCAGCATGCATCTAGAGTACTAAGTAAAAACAGAGTACTACTGGGAGGATGACGACATGATGTAGACAAAGTAAATCCAATTAATACGAATGAACCCCATCATTTTACCCTTAGTGTCACAAATACAATACGTGTCATGTCTCTTTTTGTCATTGGGATTGAGCATCGCAAGATTAAACCCACTACAACGCATCACTCCCACGTGAACATAAATCAATCTAGTTGGCCAAAGCAAACTGATAGGTCAGAGAGCGTTACGAAGCTATAACAATCATGCATATAAAATACTAGCAAGGATTCAATATATTTTCATGAATAATCTAAAACACAAATCCACAATTCATCTGATCCCAACAAACACACCGCAAAGATTGATTACAGAAGCTAGTTCACCACGACAATCGCAGTGATCTTGGAAATGAAGAACATAGAGAAAGAGATAGCCATCTAGGTACTAACTGCGGACCCGAAGGTCTGCAGTAAACTATTCACACATCAACTTGGGAGCAGAAAGGTTGATGTAGAGGCCCTCCGTGATCGATCCCACTCTGGCAGGGCACTAAAAAGGGCTCCATATGGGCACATGGAAGAATAAATACTTGTGGCGACATAAAAAGTGTTTCGGGAGGCTCTTTGTGGATTTTGGAATATATGTGAATTTATAGGCCACAGATCGGGGCCATAAGAGCGGGGAGGTGGCCCCAAGCCATCAGGGCGCGACCACCCCCCTGGGTAGTTGGCTTGGGGCACCTCGTGTGCCCACTAGTCTTCATTCAAAGCTTCCATGTCTTATTTTGGTCCATAAAAAATCATCAAAAAGTTTCAGGGTATTTGGACTTTGTTTGGTATAGTATTCCCGAAAAGCCAAAAACATGGAGAAAACATCAACTAGCACTTGGCACTTGGTTAATAGGTTAGTGCTGAAAAATAATATAAAACAACAAGTAAATGCTTAAAAAGTATACTAGAATGATAATATAATATCATGGAACAATAAAAAATTATAGGTACATTGGAGACGTATCAGAATCCCCAAGCTTAATTTGTGCTCGTCCTCAAGTAGGTAAATGATAAAAACAGAATTTTGATGTGACATGCTACCCAACATGTAATCTTTTTCAGGTATGATCATTGACAAACGATGAATACCCAACATGTAGTGTTTTTCAGGTATGATCATTGAGAAATGATGAATCAACACACATTAACATAGTAATATCCATAAACATAAGTAACAAAATCATCAACTTTCAAAATATAAGATCCTTAAAGAATGTTTACCCTCCATTCATTTTATCATATTAGCATGCCATGACTCCGTCTTCACCACATAAATACAAATTTCAAGCACCACTATGTTAAGCCAAGCAATTGGATCATACTTTTTCACGCGCTTCAGCATTTTATACCTCAATCAATACATGAGCGTGAACCATGGACATAGCATATAGGTGGAATAGAATATGGTGGTAGCTTTGAAAGAGATATAAGTGGAGAAGTAAGTCTCACATCAACTACGAGGATCAAAAGGCTATGGAGATGCCCATCAATTGATATCAACGCGAGGAGTAGGGATTGCCAAGCAACGGATGCACTAGATCTATAAGTGTATAAAAGATCAAATGAAGCTAAGTTGGTGTGCATAAACTTGCTTGCTCATGAAGACCTCGGGCATTTGGCGAAGCCCGTCATAGGAATATACAAGCGAAGTTCTATAATGAAAAATTCCCACTAGCATATGAAAATGACAAAACATGAGACTCTCTATATGAAAAACATGGTGCTTTCTCTAAGCACAAGTGTGGAAAAGGAGGTAATAGCAATGTCCCTTCTCTCTTTTCTCTCATTTTTTCTTTTCCCCTTTTTCCTTTTTTATTTCTTTTTATTATTATTTTTCCTTTTTTCCTTTTTTCCGTTCGGACTCTCATCCCGACTTGTGGGGGGAATCATTGTCTGCATCATCCTTTCCTCAGTGAGACAGTGCTCTAATAATGATAAGCATCACACTTTTATTTACTTAAAACTCGATATGAAAAACTACTAAGCAATATGACTCTATATGAATGCCTCTATCAATGTACCAGGATGTGCAATGATCTAGCATAACATGTAAACAATGATGAACAGTGGCTTTGCCACAAATACTATGTCAGCTACATGATCATGCAAAGCAATATGACAATGAGTGCACAAGTCATATGATGTAACAGTGGAAGTTGCATGGCAATATATCTCAGAATGGCTATGGAAATGTCGTGATAGGTAGGTATAGTGGCTGTACCGAGGAAGATATAAGGAGGCTTATGTGCAACAGAGTGTATCATGTCGCGGAGTTTGGATGCACCGACGAAGGCTGCACCGATCCTCGAGGTGACAATGGGCAATGCATGGTACAACTAGCATACTATGAAAAGGTGGGTGTGCGTGCATCCATGGATTCACGTTAGTCGTAAAGAACTCATATACTTATTGCAAAGCTTTATTAACTCTCTCGAAGCAAAGTACTACTCGCATGCCCCAAGGGAGGATGTTGGTAGGAGTTAACCATCGCGCCCCCCGGCCGAAACAACACTAGGATTTCAACGAGGAATAAGAATGCTCACACATCATCACCATGCCATAACCAATATTTAGATGAACAGAAAATTAATAGCCTATAACTATAGACATTTCTCGTAACCGACAACCATGCACTCATGCTCCTTCGTATTACCACATCAATATCATTATCCCACAATTTCTCTTTTATGTGCTACATGTGGTTTTGATTATGCACTCATTGAATACCTATTATTTTAGGACTAGTCTTATAACCCATGCAAATTACCGTCACCATTTATTAACTCTCAAACAAATTTAAGTGAAGAACAAGAGTACAATTATTTTTATAAAACCTATATGCCATCGTGTCCTAAAAAGATAAAAGTGAAGAATTAGAGCAACTTCTTAGCTCAAAAGATATAAGTGAAGCACAAAGAGTATTCTAACAAATCATGGTGAACATGTGTCTCTCTCAAGTAGGTGTGTCCAGCAAACAATGATTGTGGAAAACTAAAACAAAAGGAAACTAAAACACATGACGCTCAAAGCAAAACACATATGATGTGATGAATAAAAATGTAGCTCCAGGTGACATACCGTTGGATTGAGACGAAAGAGGGGATGCCTTCCATGGCATCCCCAAGCTTAGACGCTTGACTCTTCCTAGAATTTACCCTAGGTGCCTTGTGGAAAAGGGCCTAATCTGAGGTATTCCCAAGCTTAGGCTCTTTGCCATTAGTTATTCCTTCATCCATCGTAATCGCACCCAAAACGTGAAAACTTCAGCTCACAAAACTCAACAGAAAACTCGTGATCTCCATTAGTATGATAGGTAAATCAAAAACTTTAGGTATTGTCATAAATTTATTCATATTTTATTATTGCATAAGGTACTATATTCTGACTTCTTCTTGACTTATACCTCCCGATACAATCCATAGCATCATCAAAACAAGTAAACTATGCAAGCAAAAAACAGAATGTGTCTAAAATAGAACAATCTGTAATGATCTGCGCAAATACCATACTTTTATAACTCCAAAAATTCCGAACAATTAGGAAAACCTGTGGACTTTGTATACCAATACAATGTACAAAATTCATATCAAAAAGATGTTCCAGTAAAATCCGAGAATTCTGGACTGGACGCAAAATTTTCTATTTTTGCACCGTATCAGTTCTACTCATCATTCAAGTCATCCCAAAGGATTTACTTGACACAAACACTAATTTAAACATAAAAACACAATCACTAAATTATAAATAATCATGTTATCACACCATGACATAAAATAAAAACAAAAATTAAAGATAACTATTGGGTTGCCTCCCAACAAGCGATGTCGTTTTATGCCCCTGGCTAGTCATAATGCATAATATCAAGTGTTGTCATCCTTGGTGTCAAGCTCCTCAATTAGACAACCATGTTTTCTAGGCAAAGGAGGGGACTTAATGATAGGATATTTTATCATGTTTATAAAATTGGGATGCACACGAATTGTTTTAAGATCCTCATTTCTTTTGATATGAGCGACACTAGTATTCTTAAGGACATACATAACTTTAGAACTTTTTCCTTGAGAGGTACTAGCATTAGTTTTAGAGGGAGTGAATGCGGAGCCTGATAATCCCCAAGTGCAAGGAATCATCGTAGCACTCTCCAAAGATGGAAGTGATGAGTATGGAGTGTCCAACCCACAAGGAGCTAAAGGTAAGATCAATATCTTCTCAAGTCCTATTTGCCACCGATACGACTCTACATACACCGAACGTTTGCTTCTATCTAGTAACGAGAAATAAAACTGCATTGTGGGTATAAAGAGGATAGCTTTGCATGATATTGGAGAAGTATAATGTGAAAAATAGATGCTTCCCTAAATAAAGTTAGAATATATTACAATATATTACAAATAGCGAGTGTGGAATAATGATGGTATGGTGTGCGGAATCATCCTAGGCAATTGATAACAAGATCGGTAATCATTCTTGAAATTTTGTATGAGGGAGAGGCATGAGCTAACATACTTTCCATACTTGGATCATCTGAACTTATGATTGGACCTCTAGGAAGCATCCACAACTACTAGAAATCATTAAGGTAAACCCAACCATAGCATTAAACATAAAGTGCCCTTTACTCCCATACGCAACAATCCCCTTACTCGGTTGTAAGCTTCTGTCACTCTAGGCCCCCACTGTAAACGAATCATGAATGTATTACAACACCCTAAAACAAGGATTCCCTCACACATGCGCAACATAGAGGGCACCATAGGACAACACCAAAATATAACATACACTCAAACCAATCAAGATCATCAATCAACCCAAAGGACAACATAAATGTACTCAAACATCATAAGATGGCAACACATCATTGATTAATAATATGTGGCATGAAACCATGTTCAAGTAGGGGATTACAACGGGGTGTGGGAGAGTGGACCGCTGAAAAGAGATGAGGAAGGTGATGAAGATGGTGATGTTGATGAAGACGATCACCGCGGCGATGGTTCTCCTGGTGGCACTCCGGCGCCACCAGGAGAGAGGGGGAGAGTATCCCCCTAGGATTCCTCCTACATGGCCTCCCCCTAGATGGGGAGAGGTTCTCTCCTCTGGTCCTTGGCCTCCATGGCTCCCGGAGGGGCGAGAGCCCCTCCGAGATTGGATCTCTCTCTTTGTTTCTCTCTTGTTTTCGCTACTGTTTTCTCTTGAGATTGGTTTTTCGTCGATATAAAGAGTTGTGGCGGCGAGGCAGAGAGGCTAGGTTAATTTCTGATGGTCTCTCTATTTATAGGATTTTGTGGCGTTGGAATCACGCAAAAAGGAGTTACGAGGGGCCCAGAAGCCATCAGGGCCCTTTGACCCCCTAGGCAAGCCCTGATGACTTGTGAGAGCCTGGTGGACCCCCTCCAATGGTTATTTTCTCCAATATTGCTCATATGTTCCAGAAAAAATCATCAAAAAGTTTCAGACGATTTCGAGAACTTTCATTTTCTCCACAAAAAACAACACCACGGTAATTCTGCTGAAAACATCGTCAGTCCGGGTTAGTTCTAATTAAATCATATATAGTCCAACAAAACCATATAAAGTATTGTAAACATAGGTACATATGGCATGAATACTTCATAAATTCAATACGTTGGAAACGTATCAGAGCCCGTTTTATCAATTACTTTCTCCATTTTATCAATTCTTTTAAGGCTTTGCTCCACTTGCTCAATAATAATTGCCTATTTCTCCTTTGATGCTTTTGAAGTAATTCCTACCTTTGATCCAAATTGAGTAATATGATTATGAATCTTTTAATCCAACTCCTCAATTTATTCTTTAGTGGCCATTTTATTTTCAATATTCTCTAGCCTTTGCATAACATGCTCCAAAGTTAAGGTAGTTTCATTCATAATGATGGGCGGTGACCCCACTAAATATTCCATGGATTTGAAAGCATCCGAAGTGTGACTCATTAGGAATTACCACCGGTAATAGTATCAAGCATAAATCTATACCAAGTAGTAATACCCACATAAAAATTACGAACCATGATGTTGGGGGATTGCTTATGAGTTGATATATTTTGAGCATTGCAAATCCTATGCCAAGCATCTTTTAAACCTTCTGCTCCCCTTTCTTAAAGTTAAGCACCTCACTCTCGGGAATATACTGAACAAATCAAGAACCAACCATGATAACAAGCAAACAAGTAAACTAGCAAAGATAATTTTTTGTTTTGTTTTTGTTTTTTATAGGAAGAAAAATATAACAACGAATAAAAAGTAGAACAAGTGAGTGATAATTTGTGAGAAGGTACTTGATAGGAATTTGATGATGCTCCCTAGCAACGGTGCCAGAAATCCTTCATGATACTTGTAAACTGCGTTGGGATTTCCTCCGAAGAGGAGGGGATGACGCAACACAGTAGAGATAAGTATTTCCCTTAGTGAGAACCAAGTTTATTGAACCAATAGGAGAACGAAGCAAACTCCTGTCTTCAGCGCCTACTCACAAAAGAGCAAACACTTGCACCCAATGCGGGCAAGAAAGTTGTCAATCCCCTTAAAGTCGTTACTTGCAAGCAATAAGTAGTGATAGATAGATAATTGGATAAATATAAATTGAAAATAAAAAGAAAGTAAATAACGACAGCAATATTTTAGGAGTTTTTGTAATTATATTTATGAGGAGACTTCGGGACCCTATTGTTTGCTAGAAGCTTCTCTCTCGAAGAAGGCATAAAGTGGGTAAACAAATTACTGTTGGGAAATTGATAGAAAAGCGTATAGTTATGCTATATTTATTCACGTCAATGGTCATGTATATAGGCATCACGTCCATAAACAAGTATACCAACTCCTGCCTGCATCTACTACTATTACTCCACCCATCAACCGCTATCCAGCATGCATCTAGAGTACTAAGTAAAAACAGAGTAATGCTTGGAGGATGATGACATGATGTAGACAAAGTAAATCCAATTATTACGAATGAATCCCAACATTTTACCCTTAGTGGCAGCAATACAATACGTTTCATGTTCCTTTGTGTCACTGGGATTGAGCACCACAAGATTAAAACCACTACAACGCACTACTCCCACTTGAAGATAAACTAATCTAGTTGGCCAAACCAAACCGATAGATCGGAAAGCATTACAAAGCTGCAACAATCATGCATATAAAATAGCAGCAAGGATTCAATATATTTTCATGAACAATCTGAACATAAACCCACAATTCATCGGATCCCAACAAACACACCGCAAGGATTGATAGGATAGATCAGCGGAGGAATTGCAGTGATCTTAGCAATGAAGAACATAAAGAGAGACATAGCCATCTAGGTACTAACTACGGACATGTAGGTCTGCGGTGAACTACTCACACATCGCCATTGGTGCAGCAAGGTTGATGTAGAGGCCCTCCATGATCAACCCCTCTGGGATCGATAGAAGGGAAGTCTAGAGGGGGGCTGAATAGACTACTTGACAAAATTAAAACCTAATCTTTTCCCAGTTTATTTATTTTGACCGACTACTGTAGGGAAAAACACCCCACAACCTTTTCTTTTATTACATATCACAGATTACAATGTACAAGAACTAAGCTAGAAGATTACAAAAGGGGGGCTATATGCACTAACTGTTGGGGAACGTTGTATGGGAAACAAAAAATTTCCTACTCACACGCAAGATCTATCCATGGTGATGAGCATCTACGAGAGGGAGAGTGGATCTACATACCCTTGTAGATTGCTAAGCGGGAAGCGTTAAGAAACGCGGTTGATGTAGTCAAACGTCTTCACGATCCAAATCGCTGAGCGTCCCGCGATCCAATCACGATCCGTCCCTATCTAGCACCGAACGGTACCTCCGCGTTCAGCACACGTATGTATTGATGACGATCTCCGCCTTCTTGATCCAGCAAGAGGGGGCGGAGAGGTAGACGAGTTCTCCGGCAGCGCGACGGCGTTGCGGCAATGGTGGTGGAGTAATTCCAGCAGGGATTCTCCTAAGCACTGCTGAAACCGATCTAGAGGAGAAACTACGAACTAGAGGGTAGGGTTGCACGTGGATGAAAATCTTAGTGCAAAAACCCTAAAACCTCTAGTATATATAGGAGGAGGAGAAGAAGAGGCTTGGTGCAAGGGCAAGCCCTAGGAGGCTTCGGCCGAAGTGGATAGGAGGAGTCCTCCTCCTCCACTCCTAGTAGGATTAGGACTCCTTCCTTATTTCCACCTTTTTGCCTTTTTCCACCTTTTTCCACTTTGGAATTTCTTCCCGGCCGCACGGGCCTTCTGTGGGACTTCGTCCAACCCACTAAGGGCTGGTATTCATCCTCCCACATCCCATGTAGCCTCTTGGGTCGAAATACACCTCCTGATGGTGCCCCAACAGGACTCAACAGACACCCTCGGAGATACCTATAGATCACCTTTATAGTCACTCAGTTACGTTTATAGTCACTCAGTTACGTTGCGACGTTTGATACACACAAGGCACTCCTCCGGTGTCCGTGAGTTGCATGATCTCATGGTCATAGGAACATATACTTGACATGCAAAAAACTATAGCAATAAACTGACACGATCATATGCTACATTTATAGTTTGGGTCTTGTCCATCCCATCATTCTCCTAATGATGTGATCCCACTATCAAATGACATCTCATGTAAATGGCTAGGAAACCTTGACCGTCTCTGATCAACGAGCTAGTTCACTAGAGGCATACTAGGGACAAAGTGTTGTCTATTTATCCACACATGCAATGTGTTTCCAATTAATACAATTATAGCATGGATAATAAACATTTATCATGAACAAGGAAATATAATAATAAACACTTTATTTATTGCCTCTAGGGCATATTTGAAACAGTCTCCCACTTGCACTAGAGTCAATAATCTAGTTCACATCACTATGTGATTTACATTGTAATGAATCGAACACCCATGTAGTTCTGGTGTTGATCATGTTTAGCCCTTGGAAGAGGTTTAGTCAACGGGTCTACAACATTCAGATATGTGTGCGCTTTGCAAATATTTATGTCCTTCTCCTCGATGTAATCGTGGATGGAATTGAAGCACCGCTTTATGTGTCTAGTCCTCTTGTGAAACCTTGGTTCCTTGGCCAGAGCAATGGAACCAGTGTTGTCATAGAACAGAGTCATTGGATTCAGTGCATTGGGCACTACTCCAAGATCTGTCATGAACTGCTTCATCTAGACACCTTCCTTTGTCGCCTCCAAGGCTGCGATGTACCCCGCTTCACATGTAGAATCGTCTACCACTCTTTGCATGGAACTGCACCAGCTTACCGCTCCCCCATTCAGAACAAATACGTATCCGGTTTGCGACTTAGAGTCATCCGGATCAGTGTCAAATCTTGCATCGACGTAACCCTTTACGACGAGCTCTTAATCACCTCCATAAACGAGAAACATTTCCTTAGTCCTTTTTAGGTACTTAAGGATATTCTTGACCGCCGTCCAGTGCTCCATTCTAGGATCACTTTGAAACCTTCCGGCCATACTTATGGCAAGGCTGACATCGGGTCTTGTGCATAGCATTGCATACATGATAGAGCCTATGGCTGAAGCATAGGGGATGACACTCATCTTCTCTCTATCCTCTCCAGTCACTGGGCATTGAGTCTTACTCAACTTCACACCTTGTAACACAGGCAAGAACCCCTTCTTGGACTGATCCATTTTGAACTTCTTCAAAACCTTATCAACGTATGTGCTCTGTGAAAGTGCTATTAAGCGTCTCGACTATCTCTATAGATCTTAATGCGTAATATGAAAGCAGCTTCTCCTAGGTCCTTCATTGAAAAACTCTTGTTCAAATATTCCTTCACGCTTTCCAGCATTTCTATATAGTTTCCAATCAGCAATATGTCATCCATATATAATATTAGAAATGATATAGAGCTCCCACTCACTTTCTTGTAAATACAAGCTTCTACATAAACTTGTATAAACCCGAACGCTTTGATCACCTCATCAAAGCGCTTATTCCAACTCCGAGATGCTTGTACCAGTCCATAAATGGATCGCTAGATTTTGCAAACTTTGTCAGCATTCTCTGGATCGACAAAACCTTCTGGTTGCATCATATACAACTCTTCCTCAAGGAAACTGTTGAGGAGCATTGTTTTGACATCCATCTGCCAAATTTCATAGTCGAAATATGCAGCTATTGCTAACATGATTCTGATGGACTTAAGCATCGCTACGGGTGAGAAGGTCTCATCGTAGTCAACTCCTTGAACTTGCAAAAAATCCTTTGCCACAAGTCAAGCTTTATAGACGGTGACATTACCGTCCGCATCCGTCTTCTTCTTAAAGATCCATTTGTTCTGAATGGCCTTTCGCCCTTCAGGTAATACTTCCAAAGTCCATTTTTTTTTCATACATGGATCCCATCTCGGATTTCATGGCCTCTAACCATTTCGCGGAATCCGGTCCCATCATCGCTCCTCCAAAGCTCGTAGGTTCATTGTTGTCCAACAACATGACCTCCAAGACAGGGTTGTCGTACCCCTCAGGATCAGTATGTGCCCTTGTGGACCTACAAGGTTCAATAGTAACTTGATCCGAAGCTTCATGATCATCATCATTAACTTCCTCTTCAACTATCGTAGGCTCCACAGAAACATCTTTCTGCGTTGCGCTACTCTCTGGTTGAAGTAAAGGTTCAATAACCTCATCAAGCTCTATTTTCCTCCCACTCAATTCTTTCGAGAGAAACTCTTTCTCAAGAAATGTTCCGTTCTTAGCGACGAACACTTTGCCTTCGGATCTGAGATAGGAGGTTACCCAACTATCCCTTTCGGGTATCCTATGAAGATGCATTTCTCCGCTTTGGGTTCTAGCTTTTCATGCTGAAGCTTTTTGACATAACATCCCCAAACTTTAAGAAACGACAACTTTGGCCTCTTGCCAAACTATAGTTCATATGGCGTCGTCTCAACGGATTTTGATGGTGCCCTACTTAAAGTGAATGCAACTGTCTCTAATGCATAACCCCAAAACAATAGTGGCAAATCGGCAAGAGACATCATAGAACGCACCATATCTAATAAGGTTCGATTATGATGTTCACATACACCATTACGCTGTGGTGTTCTAGACAGTGTCAACTGTGAAACAATTCTACACTGTCTTAAGTGACTGCCAAACTCATAACTCAGATATTCACCTCCTCGATTAGATCGTAGGAATTTAATCTTCTTGTTACGATGATTCTCAACTTCACTTAGAAATTGCTTGAACTTTTCAAACATTTCAGACTTGTGTTTCATTAAGTAAATATACCCACATCTACTTAAGTCATTAGTGAAGGTGAGAAAAATAACGATATCCACCATGCGCTGCAACATTCATTGGACTGCACACATCAGTATGTATGATTTCCAACAAGTCATTTGCCTGTTTCATTGTTCCAGAGAACGACGTTTTAGTCATCTTGCCCATGAGGCATGGTTCACATGTGTCAAGTGATTCAAAATCAAGTGACTCCAAAAGTTCATCAACATGGAGCTTCCTCATGTGTTTTACACCAATGACCCAAACGGCAGTGCCACAAGAAAGTGGTACTATCATTATCAACTCTACATCTTTTGGTATCAATGTTTTGAACATGTGTATCATCACTATCAGGATTCAATATGAATAAACCCCTCACATTGGGTGCATGACCATAAAAGATATCACTCATATAAATAGAACAACCATTATTCTCTGATTTAAATGAGTAACCGTCTCGCAATAAACAAGATCTAGATATAATGTTCATGCTTAATGCAGGCACTAAATAACAATTATTCAGATTCATCACTAATCCCGATGGTAATCGAAGAGAGAGCATGCCGACGGCGATCACATCAACCTTGGAACCATTTCCCACACGCATCGTCACTTTGTCCTTCGCCAACCTTCGTCTATTCTGTAGTTCCTGTTTTGAGTTGCAAATGTGAGCAACCGAACCGGTATCAAATACCCAGGCACTACAACGAGAGCTAGTAAGGTACACATCAATAACATGTATATAATATATACCTTGTTTGTTGTTGGCCACCTTCATGTTAGCCAGGTACTTGGGGCAGTTCCGCTTCCAGTGACCAGCTCCCTTGCAACGAAAGTACTCAGTTTCTAGCTTGGGTCTAGCCTTGGGTTTCTTTACAGGAGCAGCAACTGCTTTGCCATCCTTCTTGGATTTACCCTTCTTGCCCTTTCCCTTGCCATTCTTCTTGAAACTAGTGGTTTTATTGACCATCAATACTTGATGTTCTTTCTGGATTTCAGACTCAGCGACTTTCAGCATCGCAACCAGCTCGGCGACTAACTTGTTCATCCCGTGCATGTTATAGTTCATCACAAAGCTCTTGTAGCTAGGTGGCAGTGATTGAAGATCTCTGTCAGTGATCGCCTCTGACGGAAGGGGCATTCCCAACTCCGCCAGACGAGTTGAATACCCAGACATTCTGAGTATATGTTCACTGATAGGCCCGTTCTCCTCCATTTTGCAAGCATAGAACTTATCGTAGGTCTCATACCTCTCGATCCGGGCATTCTTCTGAAAGATAAACTTCAACTCCTGGAACATCTCATATGCTCCATGACGTTCAAAACGTATTTGGAGTCCCGGTTCTAAGCCATACAACATTGCACACTGAACTATTGAGTAATCTCCAGAATGTGCCTCCCAAGCGTTCTTAACGTCTTCGGATGACATGCCTTCGGGTTGGTCACCAAGCGGTGCATCAAGGACATATGATTTCTGGGAAGCCA
This sequence comes from Hordeum marinum, assembly GCA_022496015.1. Lineage (NCBI taxonomy): Eukaryota > Viridiplantae > Streptophyta > Magnoliopsida > Poales > Poaceae > Hordeum > Hordeum marinum. Next base: position 151,353,508 of record CM039674.1, read on the forward strand.
TGAGGATAATCCTCAGATTGCGGGCCCAGTCCACAAAGTTACTTCCATCATCTTTCAACTTAGCTTTCTCTAGGAATGCATTAAAATTCAGCGGTGCTACTGCGCGAGCCATTGATCTACAACATAAATATGCAAAGGTTACTTAGACTATTGTTCAAGATAATGCGTTTAGTTAATCAAATTACTAAAGCTCCCACTCGAATTGACATCCCTTAGGTCATCTGAGTGTCACATGATCCAAATTCACCAACTCAAGTCCGATCATCACGTGAGTTGAGGTGGTTTCAACGGTGAACATCATCATGTTGATCATATCTACTATATGACTCATGTTCGACCTTTCGATCTCTTGTGTTCCGAGGCCATGTATGTACATGCTAGGCTCGTCAAGTTAACCCCGAGTGTTCCGCATGCTAGGCCATGTATGCTTGCACCCGTTGCATGTGAACGTAGAGTCTATCACACCTGATCATCACGTGGTGTCTCGACACGACGAACTTTCACAACGGTGCACACCCGGGGAGAACACAATTCATCTTGAAATTTAAGTGAGGATCACCTTATAATTCTACCGTCGTCCTAAGAAAAACAAGGTGCATAAAAGGATTAACATCACATGCAAATCATAAGTGACATGATATGGCCATGAACTTGTGCTTTTGATCTCCATCTTGCAAGCCCCGACATGATCTCCGTCATCACCGGCACGACACCATGATCTCCATCATCTGGATATCCATCAACGTCTCGCCATCAGGGTTGTCGCACCCACCATGCTTCTACTACCATTGCTACCGTTTAGCGATAAAGTAAAGCATTACATAGCGCTTAATGATTGACACGCAGGTCATACAATAATTAAAGACAACCCTATGACTCCTGCTGGTTGCCGTATTCATCGACATGCCAGTCGTGATATTCTATACAACACATGATCATCTCATACATCACATATATCTCATCATGTAATTGGACATATCACATCACAACATACCCTACAAAAAAAATTAGACGTCCTCTAATTGTTGTTGCATGTTTTACATGGCTGCTACGGGTATCTAGCAAGAACAATTCTCACCTATGCATAAACCACACCGGTGATACATAAGTTGCTTTTCAACATTATCAAGGACCGCCTTAGTCGAATCCGATCCAACTAAAGTAGGAGAAACAGACACCCGCCAACCATGTTTGTGCAACGATGTTACATGTCAGTCGATGGAATCGGTCTCTCGTAAGCGTACGAGTAAGGTTGGTCCGGGCCGCTTCATCCCACAATACTGCTGAACCAAAACACGACCAAGGGAGGAAGCAATCTAAGCATCAACCCACAAACTCTTTGTGTTCTACTCGAGATCTCATCTACACATAGACCTAGCTCATGATGCCACTGTTGGGGAACGTTGGATGGGAAACAAAAAATTTCCTACGCACACGCAAGATCTATCCATGGTGATGAGCATCTATGAGAGGGAGAGTGGATCTACGTATCCTTGTAGATAGCTAAGAGGGAAGCGTTAAGAAATGCGGTTGATGTAGTCGAACGTCTTCGCGATCCAAATCGCCGAGTGTCCCGTGATCCAATCACGATCCATCCCGATCTAGCACCGAACGGACGGCACCTCCGCGTTCAGCACACGTACGGCTTGATGACGATCTCCCCCTTCTTGATCTAGCAAGAGGGAGCGGAGAGGTAGACGAGTTCTCCGACAGCGCGACGGCGTTGCGATGATGGTGGTGGAGTAATTCCAGCAGGGCTTCGCCTAAGCACTACTGAAACCGATCTAGAGGAGAAACTACGGACTAAAGGGTAGGGTTGCACGTGGCTGAAAATCTTAGTGCAAAAACCCTAAAACCTCTAGTATATATAGGAGGAGGAGAGGAGGAGGCTTGGCGCAAGGGCCATCCCTAGGAGGCTTCGGCCAAAGTGGAGAGGAGGAGTCCTCCTCCTCCACTCCTAGTAGGATTAGGACTCCTTCTTTTTTCCACCTTTTTTCCTTTTTCCACCTTTTTCCACTTTGGAATTTCTTCACAACCGCATGGGCCTTTTGTGGGACTTCGTCCAGCCCACTAAGGGCTGGTATTCATCCTCCCGCAGCCCATGTAGCCTCTTGGGTCGAATACACCTCCCGATGGTCCCCAGGTACCCTCCCGGCACTCCCGGTACACTACTGATGAACCCGGAACTTTTTCGGTGACCAAAAAAACATGACTTCCTATATATCAATCTTTACCTCCGGACCATTCCGGAGCTCCTCGTGACGTCCGGGATCTCATCCGAGACTCCGAACAACCTTCGGTCACCACCATGCATAACTCTATACTACCAAAACGTCACCAAACCTTAAGTGTGCAGACCCTAAGGGTTCGAGAACTATGTAGACATGACCGAGACACTTCTACGGTCAATAACAAATAGCGGGACCTGGATGTCCATATTGATTCCTACATATCCTACGAAGATCTTTATTGGTCGAACCTCTATGTCAAGGATTCAGTTAATCCCGTATGATGTTCGCTTTGTTCTTCGGTATGTTACTTGCCCGAGATTCAATCGTCGGCATCTCCATACCTAGTTCAACCTTGTTACCGGCAAGTCTCTTTACTCGTTTCGTAATACAAGATCCTGTGGCTAACACTTAGTCACATTGCTTGCAAGGCTTATTGTGATGTTGTATTACCGAGTGTTGTAATACAAGAACCTATATAGTCACCCAGTTATGTTGCGACGTTTGATACACACAAGGCACTCCTTCGGTGTCCGTGAGTTACATGATCTCATGGTCATAGGAACATATACTTGACATGCAGAAAACTGTAGCAATAAACTGACATGATCATATGCTACGTGTATAGTTTGGGTCTTGTCCATCCCATCATTCTCCTAATGATGTGATCCCGTTATCAAATGACATCTCATGTCAATGGCTAGGAAACCTTGACCATCTTTGATCAAAGAGCTAGTTCACTATAGGCATACTACGGACAAAGTGTTGTCTATTTATCCACACATGCAATGTCTTTCCAATCAATACAATTATAGCATGGATAATAAACGTTTATCATGAACAAGGAAATATAATAATAAACACTTTATTTATTGCCTCTAGGGCATATTTCCAACACTAACCTCAAGGGGGTAGAAAGGACACCCACTTTAACAGGTCATCACTACAGGAATCAGGCACTTTGCCATCTGCCATGGCAGACGACAAAGGCACAAAAGCGAATGGCAAAGGACTTTGCCGTCCACTAGTGGACAGCACAAATTTGGGCCGAGCTAGCTTCGCAAAGGGGTTCTTTGTCTTCTGCTTCGGCCCGGCGGATGGCAAAGGCTCTTTGCCGTCAGCTTGCAAACGACAAAGGCCCTGGACGGCGAACTACCGATGGCGTCACCGTTAGAGGTGGCTAAGGGACCCCACCACTTTGCTGTCTGCCCCCCCATGCCCCGCCCCCTTTGTCGTCTGCTGCCTTCCCCCCTTTGTCGTCTGCCTCCTACCCCGTCTACCGCCTCCCCCCTTTGCCATCTACCGCCCATCCCCCCTTTGCCGTCTGCCTCCTCCCCCTTTTTCGTCTGCCACGGACGACAAAAAGACAAAATGGCCCTAGCCTGGGCTTCCCAGGTTTCACAGGTGGCCTCCACGTGGCAGCTTTGCCGTCCGGGGCAGACGGCAAATCACCCTTTGCCGTCGGTGGCAGACGACAAAGTGCCTGTATTGGCCTTTTGTATTCTGTTTTTCCTTATATCCAAGCATTTTCATAGGCAAATATATGATATTCATAGAAACTATATCCCTGCCATATGGATATGATCATCCAACAAACATACCAAATCAAACATATCCTGGGTATTCAACATCCAGGATATGATCATCCAGCAGGCAGACGGCAAAGAGCTGGCAGACGGCAAATTTCTGAATTCCAATAGTGCATCCCTAAAACTAGCCTTAATTCTATGAGCAAGTAAAGAAATGTCATGTATAAAATTACTCTTTCATCTGTTGAAACTAGGACGCTCATTTCTGAAGACTAGCATTCCTAGTAGTCCAGATGTTCCACAAAGCAGTGAAACCCACTTCAGTGAAGAAACATTGGTGAAAGTCTCTTCTTGCTCCTATGGAGATATCACACATGGAGTCCCCCTGCCCTTGGATTTGGAGATAATTCCAAACTCTGTTGCTAAACATGCAAGTGAAGAATATATGGTCCTTATCTTATTTAATCCTTGCATGGCATAGAACACACAAGTTAGACTCAGAGATATTCTAGTGCCTTCTCTCAAACATATCCTGGGTATTCAACATGTCCATGATTAACATCCACGCAAATACTTTGATTTTCATAGTACAACAACTCATCCAGATCCAAGTGAGTAAAGGATTGAAGGTGATTGGCTGGTGGACATGCATGTAGAATTTCTTGGTTGGATACCCTTTGCCATTTTCACTCCACAACCGGACATCATTCACTAATTGGTCCCCGTGTAATTTTTGGAGTGGGTGTTGTGCAGTTTGCAATTCTTCAAAAGCTCTTCAAGATAGTGGTAGGTGAAATAATTTTCCCAATTTAATTGGTTGGTAGATTTTAGCAAATATAACAAGTCTAATGCACCCTACACATGCTAGTCAACAAGTATGGCAGTGGAAAGTAAAGACAAGCATATGTAAGAGAGTAGAGGTAGGAAGATCAAACATAGTTGTAGACACGGAGATTTTTCTTGTGGTTCCGACAGGTGGCACTATTGTACATCCACATTTATGGAGACTTCAACCCACGTAGGGTAACGGTCACGAGAGTCCATGGAGGGCTTCACCCACAAGGGGTCCACGAAGTAGCAACCTTGTCTATTCCATCATGGCCTATGTCCATGGAGGACTAGCCTTACTCGGGGTAGATCTTCATGAAGTAGGTGATCTCCTTGCCCTTACAAACTTCTTGGTTCAACTCCACAATCACGAAGAAGGAGGCTCCTAAGCAACACCTAACCAATCTAGGAGGCACCACCCACCCAAAGGTAATAGATGTGGTAGTATGATGAACTCCTTGCTCTTGTGCTTCAAATGATAGTCTCCTCAACACTCAGTTACTCTCTCACAAATTTGGCATGGGTAGAAGAGATTGATTGGGTGGAAAGCAACTTGGGGAGGCTGGAAATCAAGATCCATATGGTTGGAGTGGATGATCTTGACCTCAACACAAGGGTAGGTGGTTCTCTCTTAGAAAATTGGATATGGAAGGTGTGGGTCTGTTCTGAGTGCTTCTTTTGTGAGTGGGATGTGGTGGAGGGGTATATATAGGCATATCCAAAAATCCAACCGTTACGACATTATTGCCCAACTCGATGAAACCGAAGTGAAAACTCGGTTGCACCGACTAGTACAAAATGTGGAATCTTTGGTGTTTTCGGTGAGACCGATATAGGATTCTCGGTGGTACCGATATGAGTGGCCAAGGGCAGTTACACAACTCGGTGAGACCGATTCACAATTCTTGGAAATTCTGATTCTTGTAAATGATTCAACATGAAGTTGGTCACTGAACTCGGTTGCACCGATATGGAGAACTTGGTAGTACCGAGATGTGGGTTTGGCATAGGCTCTCTCTAGGGTTTTGACTCGGTAGGACCGAATGAAAAATGTTGGTCTTATCGATTTTGAGTGGTAGGGTCTAAGACAGAATATTTGTGGGAGAGTTTGTGATTGATTTTGGTGGCTGGCATTTGAGCATTTTGAGCATGTTATTCACCATTATCACCTCACCCCCTTTTAATAGTATTATCTTTCCTATGGACTCAAAATGATTTCTCACAAAGTAAAATATAGAGTCGTCATGCTTGTAGCTTGGCCAATCCTATTCCTTCCTTTCCTTGGGGAGGTTCTTGATGTGGAGCATCCCATGAGCACCACCATGGACCCATCACCAACACCTCAAGCTATGAAAGGCCCCTGACGAGAGCCCGTGCACGTGTCATTACAAACGAGGTGACATCCCTCCTTTATGACTCTCCCTTTGATGCTCTTGGAACGTGGATGCTACCTCAAGCGAAGACTCTTTGTGTGATTAGGTACTATGGAGACGATCTAGGAGTTGCTCGGAGTGAAGGACGATCCACCATGAATACGGATCTCAAGACGCGAGGACACAAGGACCAAGGGAAGGCAAGATCACCTCCCAGGACCCAGACATCCGGCCCCCAGCCCAGACATCCGGCACCTGGGGACCCCCATAGTGCCCAGGCCAAAGCTACAATGTCGGACATCCGGCACAGCCCCGGAAATCCAGGCACCGGCCCCGAAAATCTGGCGTGCCCGTGTCCAGTACTGCTGGAAACGCCTCCCCCCTGCCATGCGGGACCTGAGCCCGGACATCTAGCCCCCACTGAAGCCCCAGACATCCGGCCCCTGTGTGGTAAGACTCGGGCCAATTGGCCTTGTATCCATCTATCTCACCCCCTTTTCCCCTAATACTATATAAGGACCTCCTCCCCCTTTCTCTAGAGTTAGCTAATGTTTGATATTGAGCTTAGCTCCATTGTATATCTTGAGGAGCTTGACCTCCTTTGGGAGAAGATCCAAGTGATGTCAAGGCCCCTCTCAAGGGAAGATCCTCCGGGATATCAGGGCCCCTCCTCAGGAGTGGGAGATCGCGTACCGCTACTTGTATCGTTGGTTGATTTGGGATCTTGTTCTCCTTGTGTTATTATGGATTTAGTGGATGTGTGATTGAGTTTGTCCTTGAGTATTTCCTCTCGTTCTTCCCCGTGTTCTTCAGGTTCTTCATATTTCCCCCTCCAATTCATGAAAGATCGGCCACCACGGGTCTTGCCCCGTATCATATGGTATCATGAGCCACGTTGATCATGAATTTGGAGCCTCCCCACCGTTTTCTAGCCTAATTTTGCTTTTTTCGTCCAAATTTGAAAATCCCCACAAAAATAGCCCTACCCAAAATTTCTTGGATTTCTTGGATTTGATAAGATTTTTTTGTTTTGGATCCGTGGATTTCTTAGAGGATTGGTGGATCTATCATTCTCCCATCATCTCCATCAATTTCCACCACCAAATCCCCCCCAATTCGCCAAAAAAATGTGTTCATCCTCTAGTTCATAGAGAGATCTGAGATCCAATCTAGATCAGGCAGCCCATACATCCGGCCTGAATCCCGGACATCCGGGCCCCGGACATTTGGCGCAAGTGGCCCGGACATCCGGCACCTGGCAGACAGCAAAGTTGTTTTGCTTTCGTTTGACAGATTTTTAGCGATTCCCCACCATTTCTTCCACACGTTTCCACCATTTTCTTTCGCAACCCCTTTGCATTTGAGATTTCGAGTCGCGAGCATCGCCACTTCCTAAGGTGTTTTGGCTAATTAGTAGTGGTTCTTCATCGACATCGCCACTCATCATCGCCCTGGATCGTCGCCAACCACCTCTTCGTTGACACTACACCGTAAGCAAGGACGGTAACCGTGACGACAGACTTGACTTATACCCTTGCCATTGAATTGTTACCCCTAGCCATTTTGCGTTACTTGCCTATCAAGAATAGCCATTGAGTATTGCCGGGCCACGCTACTTGTGCACATTAGTGATACATACTCCGCATAGCTCCAATTGCATGCATATACATCTTAGTATCATCTCTTGTGTTACAAAGTACCCACATACATAATTGCTATCTTGGTATGCACGTACCGCATAGTGACAATCCAAGTATCATTGCTAAAGGAAATAAAACTGAAGCCTTTAAGAAAGGTCAATGGAACAATAGCATCGCCAAATTTGCATATCGTACTTGATCACCATGGATCGCTTGAGCGAGTGACTCGTGTCGCATACATAGCAAGTCGAGAATAGGAAGACGACGCATTTTTGTTTCTTATAGATTGTTCACAAGTTTGTATCACGCACATTAGAGCAATCGTGCTAGCATCTCTCTAGAGTTGTGCAACATGAGCATTTTCCATGGATTCCACATTTTGAGCTCACTTATTGGTTGCACACCCCACTTTTGTATTTCGTGTGTGTATTTCCGAGTTCACTCATTGCTATTGATTCACATTGTCTTCCTTGCGAGATTGCGAATCTATCTCAACTTTATTGCATCATATTCTCGAATTGCTTGAAATTTTGTGCCACAATCCTAACCAAGCTACTCCATAAGCATTACTTTTGTGGGTGTGAGAAGGGCAAACTCAGTACCAATCTACTATTTCCACGATTTCACATTGAGTGATTGATCCTCATTTCAACCTTCAGAATGGTATTTGGTATTGTGTTTTCCCATTCTTCCACTTATATCTACGTGAGTACCATGGATAGGAACACTATGACAAACCCGACATTCGAGGAGCATGATGACGACGAGAACAACTACGTAACCAAACTACAATTATTCGCCGCACAAAAGGGAATGCGCCAAGCACATGATGTCATCACGGACCGCATCGAGCACCTCGCCACCAACATACGCGAATCCGAGGAGCAGACGCGGGGCTTCATGCAACACAAATGGACGAGCTCCATGCCTTGATTGTGAACTGTGCTTCATCCAATTCAACCTCAACTCGACGGTGCACTGCAAGTCAACACTCCTCTGAGAAATCCTCTGGCGAGAGTCCTCCTCCTCGAGCTCGACCACAACAACATGATGCACGTCGCCTCTCTCAAGACTCAGGCAACCCTTTCGACGACAAACCTCAAGGTCGACATCACGAGTGTGACCAACGTCGCCAACAAGAGCAAGACGACTACGAGCAAGATCGCCTACGTCACTGCCATGAGGAAGACCGCCACCGTGAAGAGCAAGCATGAGAGGCACAACGGGCACTTCGCGAATCAACCCATGCCTGGCAAGAATGCAACCGACTAGCTCATGAGGAACAAGAAGCTCTACGTCGAGCACGCCAAGAATATGGCGCACGTCAAGAGGAGCACCAAGAATGCCAACAACGGATGCGACATCGACGTCAACAATACCCAAGATAAAAGGAGCAACACATTGATGAGATCACTCCAAGTCAAGAGCAACACCAAAATGACAACAATGCCCCTCCACGACAAGATGCGCATCCTCAAGCAAATCCCATTGACCACGTGGATGATCACGCTCCAAGGCAAGGCCAACGTCAACAAGACAATTATGCTGCTCCACGACAAGGACATCGCAACAACAACAACAATGAGGAAAATCTCTTTGGCAAGCTCAAGTTCACCATGCCTAAGTTCTTCGGAAGCAAAATCGCTTTGGTAGTCTTTGGGATTGTTGCTTCTGGCCCCTGTGCGGGCAGACTCGGGCCAATGGGCCTTGTATCCCCCTATCTCGCCCCCTTTTCCCCTAGTACTATATAAGGACCTCCTCCCCCTATCTCTAGGGTTAGATAATGTTTTGTCTTGAGCTTAGCTCCATTACTTGTCTCTCTTGAGGAGCTTGACCTCCTTTGGGAGAAGATCCAAGTGATGCCAAGGCCCCTCTAGAGGGAAGATCCTCCGGGATATCAAAGCCCCTCCTCCGGAGTGGGAGATCGCGTACCGCTACTTGTATCATTGGTTGATTTGGGATCTTGTTCTCCTTGTGTTATTATGGATTTAGTGGATGTGTGATTGAGTTTGTCCTTGAGTGTTTCCTCTCGTTCTTCCCCGTGTTCTTCGTGTTTCCCCCTCCAATTCGTGAAAGATCGGCCACCACGGGTCTTGCCCCGTATCAATTCTCCACAAAGACCTTTAGCCAACCCTCTCTATGGACTGTTCCTAAAATAATCTACGTAGAAATATTAGTCAAGAGATAATATATGTTTTCATGAATTATCAAAACCACCAAGGGAGCATATGTGCTTTCAACCCCCCTCTAACAAGGCACCGGATCCGGCCTCCAGATCGACGCACGGCGGAATATAGGCTTGCGGCGGCGGAAAAAGTGTTTCGGGAGGCTCTCTAGGATTTTTGAAATAGATATGAATTTATAGGCCAGAGATCAGCGCTAGGAGAGTGGGGAGGTGGCCTCAAGCCATGAGGGCGTGACTACCCCCATGGGCACGCCCTATTGGCTTGGGGGCACGTCATGTGCCCTCTAGTCTTCCTTCGTAGTTTAGAGGTCTTATTTTGGTCCAGAAAAAATCATCAAAAAGTTTCGAGGTATTTGGACTTCGTTTGGTACTGTATTCCTGAAAAGCCAAAAACATGCAAAAAAATATCAACTGACTCTTGGCACTGGGTTAATAGGTTAGTGCTCAAAAATAATATAAAACAACAAGTGAATGCTTAAAAAGTATCCTAGAATGATAATATAATAGCATGGAACAATAAAACATTATAGATACATTGGAGACGTATCATGCTCCTCGATGCTCCCCGAAGGTTCCAGTGTTCCTTGTTGCCCAAAAAACTCATGTAAAATTGTGCAAAACCAAAAACAAGCAGAAAACAGGAACTTGCACTCGCACTAAACTAATAGGTTAGTCCATAAAAATAATATAAATCAATATAAAAAGTATAAATGATAACATAATAACATTTAACAATCAAAAATTATAGATATATTTGAGACGTATCAACGGGATTGCCCTGTCGTGGAGTTGATCTTTCGGGCGGACACCTTTAGCGTACCCTCCACCTCCGATAGCTTTTCGTATGGGTCCAAGCGGCGATGCACTACTGGAATCAACAAATTTGCCGTCAGCCAGTTCTTTGCCGTCAGCTAGCGGACGATAGAGAAGCTCTTTGCCATCCGTTTCTAGAAAACGGACGGCAAACAACTAGCTGGCGGCAAAGAATCTCTTTGCCATTAGCCACTTCTTTGCCGTCAGCTAGCGGACGGCAAAGAGGGAGGTGGGCCCATTGACGAGCCGCTTACAACTTAACCTAACGCCCCCCTCTTTGCCGTCTGCTAGCTGATGGCAAACCTCCTTTGCCGTCTACTAACGGATGGCAAAGAAGTGATTTAACTAACGGCAGCGCCCCACCCCGCCTCTCTCTATGTTTCTCTCTCTCTCCTCCCTGCCGCCCACCGCACGTGCGCCGCCACCCCATCGCCCCACCAACCGCCGTCCCACCGGCCCATCGCCCCTGCGCCACCGCCGCCTCATCGCCCCCGCCGCCATGCCCGGGCCCTCTTGCGCCCCACCGCCCCGAAGTCCTACGGCCCCATCGCCACCGTCGCCCGCGCCCGCCGCCCCACCGGACCACCACAACGGCCGGTGCCCTGCGGCCCCTGCACCCCCTCCGCCCCTGCCACCTGTCGCTCCGAGGCGCCCGAGGGCCCCTGTCCCCGCCGCCCCAGCGCTCCCCCAGCACTCCCTGGCACTCCCCCGCCCTCCCCGACACTCCCCCGCCCCTCCCCGGCGCTCCCCCAACCCTCCCCGACGCCCCCTGCCCCGCCCTCCTCTGGTGAGCTCTTCCCCTCTCCTATTTTTCTATTTTTTTTATTTAAGTTTAGGTTTAGATTATTAGGTTAGTGTTAATTAGGTTAGTGTTAGTTTAGGTTAGTGTTAGTTAGGTTAGTGTTAGTTTAGGTTTATTAGGTTAGTGTTAGTTTAGGTTTATTAGGTTAGTGCAAAAAGAAGAAGAAGAAGAAGAAGAAGATGAGGAGGAGGAGGAGGAGGAGGAGGAGAAGAGGAGAAGAAGAAAAAGAAGGAGAAGGAGGAGGAGGAGGAGGAGGAGGAGGAGGAGAAGAAGAAGAAGAAGAAGAAGAAGAAGAAGAAGAGCCCCCGATCCCCGACAACACTAACCCCCAACCTCCGATGCCACCGACCCTCGACCTCGACGCCACCGACCCCCAACCCCTGATGCCACCGACCCCCAACCCCTGATGCCACCGACCCCTGACGCCCTGGACCCCCGATCCCCGACGCCATCGCCCCCCGACGACCGACAACACTGACCCCGAACCACCGACGCCATCGACCCCCGGCCACCAACGCCACCGACCCCCGACTCCTGACCCCCCCAACCCCTGACCGATGATGCCACTGACCCCTAATGCCATTGTCTCCCGATGCCACTGACTCCTAACCCCCGACACCTATTCTGCCTCCTGTTGACCAAAAAGGTGCTCTTCGGCCTTCGTGAGGCCGAGGAGGTCATAGTTTTGTAAATTATGAGCTAGGTCACCTATTTTCCTATTTTGTTATAAAAACATCATATTTTCTGTTGAACGGGTGAATTTCAATGTGCAGTTGTTCGACGACCTCCCCATGCATTTGACGAGCTCCCCTGCTGCGTTTGTTGGTGAGCACAAATGAAACCTTCTCCCCCGGTACCCTTAAAAAAATTTGCTCTGGTCTGGTCTTCGTGCCGATGAAACTTTCTAGTTATAGGTGTCTTCAATCATCAGTATGCGTGACCACTATGTGTCTCCCGTTCGAAAGGGTTACATCTATAAATATGCATTCATTAGCATATTTATAACCGTGATTCTTTTGAATTGTCCAGCGTTATCCATGGACGGCTCGAGTATGTGTAGATTGGGTTCGTTTTCCCATATGCTCTGCTCCAGATCCGATGCAGAATTTCATCAGTGCCTCCCTGTTGTTCTCCGGGTACACATCCTCTTTGCTTATTGCCGAGACATGTATCAGGAGAACAATGGGGAGGTGCTGCCGAAGTTGTGCGTCGGATCCGGAGCAGAGCATGGGAAAACAAATCCAATCTACACATACTCGGGTGGGATTAGGACCTATCTTTACCTACTAGTGTCTAGGTTGCATCGACGTAATAAAACTGACAAACTCTATTAACTGATGAATATGATTTGCTGAATTATGTATATATTTTTTGTCTGTCTAGTAGCTAGGCAAGATGAGTGATCGTGGGTGGATGTACACCGGTCACACTAGTCAGAAAGACATGACCCATGAATGGATGACAAAAACCAAGGGGTTTGTGAGAGTCGCATTTGCAAATGGACAGAAAACAACCTGGTGCCCCTGTGTCGAATGCGACAACTATCATAAGAGGTCAGAGTTGGAAATAATCAAACACCTAGAGAAGTAGGGTTTTATGCCTAATTATATGTTCTGGACATTTCATGGTGAGTCTGCCCAACGTGCCAGAGATGAGGTGATTCGTCGTCACACCGACGAGCATGGTACCGGGATCGAAGACATGGTGCAAGACTTTGATGATGCTCGGGATTCGGACGATGAGATGGAGGAATCTGCAAAGGCCTTCTATGAAATGTTGGAGTCTTCAAAACGTCCTCTCCACGATCACATTGAGCTTTGCCAGCTGGATGCCATCGCGCAAGTAATGGCTCTGAAGGCTCAGTTCAAACTGGGCAGAGAATGCTACAATGCGATGATGACGATATTTGGACGCTTTCTACCCAAAGGCCATGTATTGCCAGCAAACCTGTACCAGTCGGACAAAATCCTACGTGCGCTTAAGATGCCCTATGAGAAGATAGATGCCTGTGAGAATGGATGGGCCTTATTTAGGCTTGAGTTTGCGGCCTTGAACTATTGCCCCATTTGCAATTCTTATAGGTATGTTGTGGTAGACAACGGTATGGGTGAGAAGATTCAGACCAAAATACCCATTAATGTTCTTTGGTATCTGCCAATCATACCAAGCATGAAGGCGGCTATCCCGGTTTCATCTCTTGGTTCAAGCAAACGGTAATTTCCATTAGACGATTTCATTTCTTCGTCTAGTTTGCGGCTAATGCAACAATCATTTCGTATTAAACTTGTAGGCTAATGCAGAGTCTATGGACTCCGAATTGAGACAAGTCGCTAATGGTTTTGACTATAAGGTCCGTTCATTTGACAAATACGACATCAACGGGTATCGCTTTCGTACTTTTGGCAAAGAACTATCTATGGCCGACCGAAGTAAGTGCATTTACTCTTTTTTAACCTTTTGCCTTCATGTTTCTTCAAATCAATATCTAATGTGTTGGCCTTGTCATACTGCAGGGGTTGGCAACACGACCCTGGTGTCCGCAGGCCCAACCAGGTCCATGTTGTGCTTCTCCAGCACCACTTCCCGAGGAAGGTCAAGTTGCCCGGTGAGGGTGAGGTTCCACAGGTAGCACTAACTTGGGAGTTGTACGTGGCTACTCCGGCCCCGTCGGAGGAGAGTGTCGACGGTGTCTTGTGCGAGACGGTGGCCGACATTGTGATCCGGTGGTTTTGGGTAGTTTCTCCTTTACAGAATTAAAAATCAAGACACCTAGTGATTGTACTAATCAGCGTTGTCTTGTTTGATTGCAGACCTTCTACATGTGTCTTGAGGAACATGAGGCGGACGCGGCTATTGTTCTCGTAGCCGAGTGCAAGCACCTACTTCAGAACTTATGGCATGAGGCTCGGGTGCAGGCTATTCGAGACTACCACGCCTCGACTAACATTAAGAGGGCCAAGAAGAAGTGCCGCAAAACTTTTCTGAGTAAGGAGAAGTACATGAAGGTAATTACCTATTCTTAAGGCCTTGTACTTAGTTTCCTTGATTTGATTCGTAGGCGTAGCGCTGAAATTTCTCTTGTCTAACTTAGGTGGCCCCGAGATGGTGTGCGGGTAGGATGGACTGTTGGGAGGCATTGGTGTATGAGTGGTGCTCTCCCAAATGGCTAGCCAACCACAACAACGCCAAGGATAAGCGTGCCCAAATGAAAGGTGTGCCACACCATCAAGGGAGCTCCAACCTATTTGAGTTCGGGGATCACTGGGTATGTCTCGGTTTGCTTCATCATTCATGCAATTTCATTCTTCATGCTAGCTTGAGCCCTTAACTACTATTTTGTTCCTCTCTTTTAGGCGCGACACAACAAGAAGGAGGTGCCACCGCTGTTCGACCTCTATGCCATGGCCCATACTGCCTCGTACAAGAAGGCCAAGGCATTCTCTAAGGATGACCTCGATCATCCAGAGAGCTTCAGCAACATCTCCTCCCACAACAAGCTCGTGAGGTACAGAGATGAGGGGAAGGCAAGGTGTCGTGGTTTCGTCATGGCAGATGCCATAGGTAGGCTTATCGAGAGGGGTCGAAGGACGCCGACAGGCTCCGGGAGCGGGATTAGGCACAAGTGGTGGCTGACACATGATGTACCCAGGTTCGGGGCCCTCCGTGGGAGCTAATACCCCTAGTCCTGCTTGGTCTAGTTGAGACAAGGGTCGGGTTACAATGGTGCTCCTTGAGCTGTATGGATCGAGGAGGAAGAAGGAGCTAGCCTGCTCTTCCGCCTCTCTACGTGCGTGTGTGTGGAGTGGTTGTGGATGTGGAGGGAACTCGAAGAGTAGCCAATCGATTGTCCGTTTGTGCCTCCCTTGGTTTTTCCCTCTGTCAGTCTCCCTGTTCGTCGTTGCTTCTCCTTCCCTCGCATGGGGGTGGCCCGGGGGGTTTTATAGGCCAACCCCCCGGAATACAATACAACTAGAAGGTCAAAGGGGGCCCCAGCCAACAGTCTCTCTGACCGGCTGCGGGGGCCTGGCCGGCTGTGGCCATATCGGCGCTGACCCCCGATGGGATGGGGGCCACTATTGCCACGCACGCCCTGCAGACGGTATCCGATGCTCAGCCGGCTAGGCGTAGCCAGCGCATCACCTCCGGCAGGGTGCAGCCGGACCGCAGGGGGAGGCGGCCCGCCCTTTAGTCGCGCTAGGAGGCGGGGGAAAGGGGGCGCTTGAGGCTACCCCGGGGTCATCCCCCGTCAGTAGTCCTCGAAGCCGGGGAGGACCCGCCGGCGAGCCGCGGCGGTCCTTGCCGGCTTGAAGATCGTTCTTGTGTCGCGGGCGGCCTTGAGAGTTGAGTGGAACCGACAAGCGATGGTTGGCTCCATGGCCGGCCGACGCTTCACGCGCCGCCTCGGGTTCCCCGCCTGGTTGAGGAGACGCGCCACGCGGCGGAAAAGACCGGGCAGCGGGGCGGGGCCCTCCACGGCCGCAGCCTCGGCCCGTGTGTAGGGGTCTTTTACGGCGCGGGGCAGACGGTTGGCATTCCCGAGCGCCACAATGTCCGCCCCACGCACTGCGGGAATCGTGGGGGTCGTGCGCAATGAATCCGGCCCCCACGATCGTCCGTGCGGGGTTTAAATGTCGAGGAGGGGGAGGCAGAACGGCCTGTTCGCTCCCCCTCCTGCCGCCGCATCGCCTTCGTTGCCTCCCTCCCCCGCCGCGCGCGCGAGAGGGAGAGAGACTGAAGCACGAGGACAAGCCGCACAGCCGCACGCCGCCGAAGAGAGCCCGGACCGCCGTCGAACACCCGCGCCCATCGCTATGACCACACGCCCCCTCGACGACCATGGCGAGCAAGGGCGCCTGGGACGGCAGCGATGTGGACGAGACCTTCATCGAGCACCTCCGCCACCGTCGCAAGCTCTCGGCGGAGGAGCACTTGGTGGCGCGCCCAGCCGGGCCAGAGAACTCCCCGGCCCCGTGGGAAGGCGAAGTGGTTGTCTTCACCGACCACTTCCTCCGTGTGCTCGGGCTGCCGGCGAGCGCCTTCTTCCGCCGCTTTCTGACGTGGTTCGGCCTGCAGTCGCACCACCTTGCCCCCAACGCTGTCCTGCAGCTGGCGACGTTCATCACCCTTTGCGAGGGATACTTGGGGGTGGCGCCGAGCCTTGACCTCTGGTGCCGACTCTTCTTCCTCAAAAGGCAGACGACGAAGGACCCGGCGACGAAGCAGATGGTGATGACCGCCTGCGGAGGCGCACTGATCCACATTCGCAAGGGAACCGGCTTCCCAAAGCTCCCGCTGCACGAGTCGGTGAAGCGGT
Source organism: Hordeum marinum (assembly GCA_022496015.1). Taxonomy (NCBI): domain Eukaryota; kingdom Viridiplantae; phylum Streptophyta; class Magnoliopsida; order Poales; family Poaceae; genus Hordeum; species Hordeum marinum. The sequence continues at coordinate 151,370,220 of CM039674.1, forward strand.
GGCAGCGGGGGTTCTTCTATGTGAAGAACGCGAAGCCGGAGGAGGACTACATCAACCTCCCCGACTTCGCCAACCATCCGCCGACCGCGATGCTAAACTGGCGAGCGGCCGCGTCTCCGGCGCCTGAGACGGCGGACCGGCTCTGCGAGCACCTGCTTGTGATGACCGGGTCGGAGGGGCTGAAGGCCACGGACCTGCTGGCCACGATGGTGGCGCGCCAGGTGCAGCCACTGCAGAGCCGGCCGCACTTGATCTGCCAGATGGGAGGACGCCACGACCCGTGCCGGCTCTCCACCAAGGAGATGAAGCCGGCCTATGTGGCGAGGAGGGTGAATGCCATTTCGACGGCGAAGATGGCGGAAGGAGAATGGCAATGGGGGAAAACCCCGTACAGCTGGAGCTGCCCGGCACCGCGGGTAAGTGACAAGTCGGTTCCTCCCCTCCATCTTATTTTAGAGGCGATACCCCTCCCCCTTAGTCTGACAGCGCGTCGCCCGGCCCGCCTGCAGCTCTTCCCATTGCTGCAGAACTATGGGGAGCCGGCCCTCGACACGGCGGAGTCGGACCCCGAGGAGGTCGAGGACGCCGACGACGTGGAGCTAGCCGACTCCGAGCGAGCCGGAGCATCCGGTGCCGGCGACGCGGAGACAAAGACGGGGGGGCGAAGAGGCCGAATCGACGGGAGAGTCCCCTCCCCAGACGCGTGCTGCCGAGGATCCGGAGAAGCCCGAGGCTTCGGAGGACGAGGTCACGGTGCCGTGGAGGAGCCAACCTCGAGCTGGCGGCGGCCCTAGTCGGGGAGGCCCGGTCACGGGTGACAAGGAGAAGGGACCGGCTGCCACCAAGCCGGGCCCAAGCGTGCGGCGACCGCGCAACCGGGCGGCAGTCGCGGAGGCAGAGGCAAGAAGCAGAAGGTCGCCCAAGCGTGGCCCATGAGGAGGGCGATCCCCGTCGTCACCGGGTAAGTCCATGTTCTCCTCCACCTGGGTCCGTCTTGCCTTCCCCCCAGTCTCTTACTTCTTCGTGACCAGGGAAGCGTGCGCCCTGGGAAGGACACCGGGTGGCGGGACGGAGAGGGCGGCGCTGCCGACGGCAGCCGAGGAGAGGGAGCGCCAGGCGTGGCTCGACTTCGAGGCGGCCGAGCGGGAGCGGCGTGTCTAGGAGCTCCACCCCTAGGAGGAGGCGGCGAAGAGGCGAGGGGGAGCCAGCGGGGAGGCCGCTGGCAGAGCGTGGGAGCCGTTCCCCCTTCTCCAAGGAAACGGCGGGGAGCCCGCGGGCGGAGCCTGGGAGACCTTCCCCCACGGCCGGGAGAAGAGGTCGAAGGGACACCACAGCTCCAGGCAAAGGGCGGAGGCAAGCGCGACGGCCGCGGAGGACGAGGCGGCAACAGGCCGTGACGCCGCCCAGTCGATTGCGGGCGACGTGCCTCCGGTGCCGGAGCTATCGGCCCCGGAGGCGCCGCCACCGGTCGTGCCGGCTTCGGAGGCGCCGGCGCCGAAGGTGAGTCATCCCAGAGCAGCCGAAGGTGGGGTGCCGGAGGTGGGAGCCGCGGTGGCCGTGAAAATGGCCGCCGCAAGTGCGTCGACGGCGGCCCCCGGCACGGCGGCGCTAGGAGGGGCCGATCGCATCGAGGTCTCCAACAAGGGAGGACCCGCAGACGGAGGCCGTCCCGGAGCCCGTCCCCTGGCGGGCCATCAAGCGCCCTCGGAGCGGCGGTGGCCGCCGCTGTGGAAGCGTTTGCGACGGCCCGCGCCCAGGCGACGCAAGACGCTCGGGCTGACAGCGACCGAATGGTGAGCTTGGAGTAGGCGGTCGCGGTGAGTTACTTCTTTCCTTTACTTGTGTTTTTCCGTCTTTTCCAGTGGGGACGCGCCAGCGCACCCACTGGGTGTAGCCCCCGAGGCTCGAGCCGGCCGGGGCGTAGGAGGGTCGAGCCTAAAGCTATTATTGTTTTGCAGGCAGTGCATGACCACCGGGTGGCTACGTACAACACCCTGCTGGGGTTGTACCGGGGAGCCGAGAACCGGCTCGCCGTCGTGTCCGTGGACCTGCGAGGTACGTTTCCCTTTCAATCTTAGCGTCTTGCGATCTTCTAGTGGGAGCGCGCAAGCGCACCCACTGGGTGTAGCCCCCGGGAATCAGGCCGACTGCCCCGAAGGCGGGCTGAATCCTTTCTGACTCTCATGTCTTCTTATGCAGCTACCCATGCCGAGACGGTCTGCCTCCGGCGCCAGGTGGTGCACCTTTACGAGGAGCGGGAACTCTTGACGACGGAGGGTGACCGGCTCCGTGGGGAGGCGGACCAGGCGAAGGCAGAGCTGGAGGGCCGCGAGGCGGCCCACCGTCAAGCACTGGCGGACCAAGAGGCAGCCCTTCGTCGGGAGGCGGAGGAGCGGGAGAAGGCTCTCCGCGAGAAGCTGGAGGCCAAGGATGCCGCCCTAGCCAAGGAGTCCGAGGACGCGCAGGCGGCCCGGGATGAGCACGAGCGCCGGTGCCAGGAGTGGTCCGCCAGGGAGGTGCGGCTGCAGGAGCAAGGGCACGAGGTGGATCAGATGCTGCACAGTAAGTTTCCATCGCCTTGCTCTTCTCGCACCTTCCTTCTTGGTTTTCTGGTTTGCCTCCCTGATCATCCCCCATCCTCTTCTTAGGGCTTTTCCCTGGCACACGGGAGGTCGCGGAGGCGGCCGTGGAGGCCGACCGTGAGGCTCGGCGGGCGCAAGGAGAGGCCGTCGGGCCGTTGGCCCCCTGGACCTTGGAGGAGGTGGGGATCGCCGCCGAGGCGCGCCTGTCGGAGGTGGTCCGTGCCCTCAAGCGGCTCCAAGCGGCCGGCATGACGCTGGTCCGCACGCTCTGGCCCGACGCGGTGGAACCGGTTTCCATGAACCGGCTGTCGAGGTGGCTGGAGTTCAGGGCGGCGCGGGTGAATGCCTGGAGGGCCTCCGCGACACGAGCCGGCGCGGGCATGGTGCTCCGCATCGCCAAATCATGGTACCCTGAGCTGGACTTGGGTTTGCTCACGGCCCAGCACGCTGGCGCCGACTCGGAGCTAGAGGCGGGCCGATGAGATGCTGGCGAGGGCGAGCGACCTTGCGTCCTTCGCCGCGTGGGACGAGTACGTCCCGGAGTGCGGGGCGGACGGCGTGGTGGTCCCGGAGGACCAGTATGGGCTCGCCCTGGATGACCCGGAGGGGAGCGCCACCGAGACGGTCGATGAAGAGTCCGACACTGACCAATACGCCGAGTCTGAGCCGGCTCCGGCTGCGGGGGCTTCTACCTCGGCCGCCCCGGAGGTGACGGACTCGAAGGCGCCAGCGCCGCCGGCTCCAGGGGCGTGAGCACCGCTGGCTCCAGCAGCGTTAGTACTTGGAGGAAGGCCGGCCCGATGTTGCCATAGCTTAGGACTTTTCTTTCCTACACTTTTGTTTTTAGACTGGAATTCCACCCACTGGGGGTGTATATGTAATGAACTTGTGGCCGTGGGCCTTTTATATGTAATGAACTTGTGCCATTTATCTTAGAAATAATGTGCGTGCCGGCTCTTCTTTCACCCTTTGCCTTTTGACTTGTGTTTGCGCATCGGGATTCCCTCCGGATTTTGCCCTGCCTGCCAGCCAGCCGGGGGACAGTCTGGGACAGGGACGGGGCTTTACCCTTGGGAAAATAGCGGGCTCCTAGAGTCAACCGGCTAGGACTAGGTTGAGCCGGCAAAGGCCGGTTACTAGGATTAACATAGCTCGGATGGGTCGGTCCGGCTGCCGCGCGCGTCGGCTGACTTTCGTGTGAGAAGCCCCTTCATACCCCGCGGTCCCTTCACCCAGACAGCCGGGAGCCGGTTTGTAGCTGGTTCGGGGAGGGGAGGCGAAGGGTTGCTCGCTCACATTATTTGTCCACCTCGGTGGGGAGCCGGGCGAGCCCCTAGGCCCGGGAGCCAGACCCGGTTGACGTGCCTTAAATAACAGAACTTTGTAGGAATCGAGAAAAAGGGCATGCCCCCAGCGCCGGCTTGGGGGCCGCTGTCGCATTCATAAGCCCAAAAGAGGGAGGATACGTACAATGGTTTTCAGCAATAGAATGGACGGAGGAGCGCCGCGTTCCACGGGCGCTCCGTCTCCTCGCCGGAGGCGTCTCTCTTGCGTTTCTGTGGCTTCTGGGCGTCTATTAGATAGTACGCATTGTTGCGTAGCGCCTGGCTGACGATGAACGGGCCCTCCCATGGGGAGGACAGCTTGTGCTGGCCGGCGGTTCGCTGGATCCGCCTGAGCACTAAGTCTCCTTCGCGGAAGGAGAGCGGCCGGATCCGCTTGCTATGGTAATGCCGGAGCTTCTGCTGGTAGATGGCCGTCCGGCTCAAGGCCAGCTCGCGGGCCTCCTCGAGGAGGTCGACGTTGTCTTCCCTTGCCTCCCTCGCATCCTTCTCGGTGTACAGGGTGACCCGAGGCGAATCGAACTCGATGTCGGTGGGGATGATCGCCTCGGACCCGTAAACGAGAAAGAACGGAGTAGAGCCGGTCGACCGGTTGGGCGTGGTCCGGAGGCTCCAAAGGACAGCCGACAGCTCCTCGACCCAACAGCCGCCCGACCAGACCAGCGGTGTCATGAGCCGGGGCTTGATGCCGGACAGGAGTAGGCCGTTTGCCTTCTCAACGTGGTTGTTCGACTGCGGGTGGGCGACGGACGCCAGGTCAAGCCAGATGCCCCGCCTCGAGCAGAAACGCGCTAGCACACCTTTGGCGAAGTTCGTGCCGTTGTCGATGATGATGCTGTGGGGGACGCCGTAACGTACCGTGATGTCTTCGATGAACCGGACGGCTGTGGGGCCATCCAGTTTCTTGACTAGTCGGGCCTCGATCCACTTGGTAAACTTGTCGACGGCAACAAGCAAATGTGTCATGCCGCCTCGTGCGGTCTTGAAAGGTCCCACCATGTCTAGACCCCAGACGGCGTATGGCTACGAAAGGGGGATGGTCTGGAGAGCGCTAGCCGGAAGATGGCTCTGTGTGCTGAAGCGCTGGCAGCCCTCGCACTTGTCAACAAGTTCCTTGGCCGCCTCCAGAGCAGTCGGCCAGTAGAAACCGTCATGGAATGCTTTGGCCACCAGGGACCTGGAGGCGGCGTGATGCCCGCACTCGCCCTGGTGGATGTCAAGGAGGATTTCTTGCCCTTTCTCTAGCTCGACGCAGCGTTGGAAAACGCCCGTGGTGCTGCGATGAACCAGCTCGTGGTTGATGATGCTGTAGGCCAGGGCCCGGCGCTGAATTTGCCTTGCAATGGCCTCATCGAAGGGAGCTCGCCGCGCTGGAGGAACGCCAGGATAGGCCGGGCCCACGAGGGAGCCGAGACAGGGGCCGGCCCAGCCCCTAGGACCGGCCCGTCAGTCCCCGGGACCGGCTCGCTAGCCCTCGGGAGCAAGGCGTCGATGGAAGCATTGACCGTTGTCATGACGGCGACGAGGCCGGTGCCAGCGTGCGTAGGCGCGACCGGCTCAATTGCCGTGGCGGACGGCGCCGGACTGGCGGCTGGTGGTGGCGGAGCCGGCAAAGCTGCCGCAGCCGGCGGGGCCGGTTGGGCAGCCGGTTCCGCCGAGGTGCCGGACACGCTTGCCGGCACGAAGATGGACTCCGATTCGGGAGAAGGCTTGATCGAAGGCTTCATCAGCCACTCGAGGGAGACGCCGGCTGGGATGGCCTGCCAGGTGGAGCCAATCTTGGCCAGCGCATCGGCCGCCTTGTTGTTCGCACGGGGGATGTGGTGGAACTCACAGCCCTCGAAGGAGCTGGTGAGCTGCTGGACGAGGAAGCGATAGCTGGCCATGTTGGCGTCCCTAGCATCCCATTCGCCAGATACCTGTTGCACCACGAGGTCCGAGTTGCCGAAGCAAATGATGCGCTGGATGCCGATCTCCTTGGCGAGCCATAGGCCATGGATGAGGGCCTCGTATTCGGCCACGTTGTTGGAGGCGGCGAAGTGGATCTGGAGGGCTAGCGGAGCTGGTCTCCTCTGTGGGACGAAAGGACGATGCCGGCTCCCAGGCCGGCTCGCATCTTCGAGCCATCGAAGTGCATGCGCGAATGCGTGGAGTCGGGCGGAGGCGGCACGAACTGGGTTTCGGCCCACTCGACGAGGAAATCGGCCATTGCCTGAGACTTGATGGCGGTGTGTGGCTCGTACCGTATTTCGTAGTCGGCCAGGGCGATGGCCCATTTGGCAATCCGGCCGGTGGCGTCCCGGCCGGCCATGATTTCGCCCAACGGCGCTGTGCTCACGATGATGATGACGTGCTCCTGGAAGTACTGCTTCAGCTTCTGGGCGGCGAAGTATATGCTGTAGCACATCTTCTGGTAGTGAGGGTAGTTTTGCTTGAAGGCAGAGAGGACCTCGCTGAGGTAGTAGATGAGACGTTGCGTCGGCAGTGCCTTGCCTTCCTCCGGCTGCTCCACCACCAGGATGACGCTGACGACGCGCGTGGTCACCGCAATGTAGGCGAGAAAAGGCTCCTTGTCAGCCGGCGCGGCCAGGATGGGTGCGCTGGTGAGAGCCCGCTTGAGGTCGCGGAACGCCGCGTTCGCCTCGTCAGGCCAGTCGAACAGGGCCGGCTTCTTCGAGAGGTCTTGGCCTGGCTCGACCAGGGCTGACTTGCGTAGGAGCCCATAGAGGGGCAAGGCCTTCTGACCCATCCGGCTGATGAACCGGATGAGGGAAGCGAGGCAGCCGGTGAACTTCTGGATGTCGCAGAGCCAGACCGGCTTGGGCATGCGCTCAATCGCCCGGATCTTCTTGGGGTTAGCTTCGATGACGCGGGCGGACACGAAGAAACCTAGGAGCTAGCCGGCTGGGACGCCGAAGACACACTTCTCTGGGTTGAGCTTGATCTTGTATTCGCGCAAGTTGGCGAACGTCTCCCGGAGGTCGTCGAGGAGGCTGAAGTGCTTCTTGGATTTGACGACGATGTCGTCCACATAGACATGGACGTTCCTGCCTATCTGAGGCAGGAGGCACTTCTGCATGCAGCGCTGGAAGGTAGCGCCTGCGTTCTTCAGGCCGAAGGACATGGTGATGTAGCAGTAGGCCCTGTAAGGGGTGATGAAGGAGGTCTTGAGCCGGTCGGCCGGGTCCAGCTTTATCTGGTGGTAGCCGGAGTAGGCGTCCAGGAAAGACAGGAGATCGCAGTCGGCCGTGGAGTCGATGACTTGATCGATCCGCGGCAGTGTGAATGGGTCCTTGGGGCACACCTTGTTCAGGCTCGTGTAGTCGATACACATGCGCCAGGTCTTTTTTTTCTTCAGCACCAGGACTGGGTTGGCCAGCCAGTCCGGGTGAAACACCTCCATGATGAAGCCGGCTGCGAGCAGCCGGGCGATTTCTTCTCCTATAGTACGCCGCTTCTCCTCGGAGAAACGGCACAGGGGTTGCTTGACCGGCTTCGCATCCGGCCGTACGTGTAGCTTGTGCTCGGCGAACTTCCTCGGAACACACGGCATGTCCTTGGGGGATCATGCAAAGATGTCCTCATTCTCACGGAGGAAGTCGGCGAGCTTGCTTTCCTATTTGCTATCGAGGCGGGAGTTGATGGTCACGCACTGGGTGGGGTCGACCTGATCGAGTGGCACCTGCCTGGTGTCCTTGGACGGCTGGAACGAGCCTTCGCCGACCGACTGGGACGGAGGGCCACCAGCCGGTCGAGCTGTCGCTTCTCCTCCACTATTTCGAGGGCCTCGGCCAGCCGGCTGCCATCTCGCGTGCACGCCATTGACATCTGGTACTTGCCGGCGATGGTGATGATGCCCTTGGGACCCAGCATCTTGAGCTTGTGGTAGGCGTAGTGGGGGATCGCCAAGAAGTTGACGAGAGCGGGCCTGCCCAGCAATGCATGGTAGGGACTGTCGAGGTCCACTACCTCGAACAAAACCGGCTCACGGCGGAAATGACTGGCGTCGCCGAAGAGGACGTCGAGCTTGATCTTGCCGACGGGGGTGCAGGACTTTCCCAGCACGATGCCGTGGAAAACGGTTCGACTCGTTTTCAGGTCCTCAACCTTGAGCCCTAGCTTGAGCAGGCTGTCGAGGTAGAGGATGTTGATGCTGCTGCCTCCATCGATCAAAACCCGCGAGAAACGGCACGAGCATTTCTCGGAGGCGATGGTGGGATCGAGGACGAGGGCGTAGCTGCCGGGGTTAGGCATCACGGTCGGGTGGTCCGCCCGGCTCCAGGTGATCGGCTTCTCGGACCAATGCATGAACTGGGGAGTCGCGGGCATGGTGGCATTCACCTCGCGGCGGAGCCGGCGCTAGGTGTGCTTGTCCATCTCTTCACTGGTGAAGACGACGTAGCAGTCGTCATGTTCGGGGAACCGGTCGTGCAGCCGGCCGTCGCCCCGAGCCAGGGCCGGGTCCGCCTGACCCGGACCGGGAGTCGGAGCCCGAGCCGAGGCTGGTGCCGAGGCGCGGGCTGGCTGCGCGGGGGGGAGCCGGGAGGTCGTCCCCCCGGGCCAATCGCTGTGAGAAGCTGCACTGCCGGAGCGTGTGCGTGGCCGGCTTGGCACCAGAGTGGTTTTTGCATGGGAGGTCAAGCATTTGCTCGAAAGTTAGCTTGGGCTACCAGGCAACCTTGCCGGTGCACTGGCGCTGACCGGAGGCTTGGCCAGCCGGCTGCTCCTCCTCGATGGAGGCGACCTACCGGCTCCCATAGCGGGAATCGGGTTGGTCGTTCTTGCGCTTGCCGTTCTACGGCTGCCGGTTGTCGGCCGCCGCCCGCGGCGCGGCGGGGGGTGTAGCCGGCTTGGTTGGTGCCTTAGCCTTCATCCTCATCGAGGAGTGGGCCATGGCGTATTTGTCCGCTTTGGACATCAGGTCCGCCAGGGAGGTTGGCTCGGAGCACAGGAGCTTGTGCTTGAGGGGGGTGCCATCGCAGCAGCCCTCAATGAAGTACTGGATGGCCTGTACCTCGTGTACTCCTTCGCAGGTGTTGCGGAGCTCGGTCCAGCACGTGAGGTGGTCGCGGAGGGGCTTGTCCGGCCCCTGGACGCACATGGCCAGCTCGCGGGGCCGGCCAGGCCGTTTGTAGGTGTCGGTGAAGTTGCGGACAAAGGCCTCCTCGAAGTCCATCCAGGTGTTGACGCTGTCGACGGCCAGGCTGTTCAACCAGGTGCGGGACGAGCCGACCAGCATGAGGGGGACGTAGCAGACGGCTACGCGCTTGTTTTCCCTGGAGATGCCGACGGTGGTGGTGTAGTCGATCAGCCAGTCCTCTGGCTTGGCAGCCCTGGTATACTTTGGGGTGTCGCGGGGGAGCGTGAAGCCGGGCGAAAAAGGCTCGTTGCGGATCCACGGACCGAAACAGGCTGGACCAATCGAGCCCTCCTCCTCGAGGAGAGCCGACTGCGCCAGCCGATCAAGATGGAGTCGCACGTCGTTGTCGCTATGGGGGACGCGGGGCCAGAGCCGGGCGGCAAGCTCGGGGCGGCCGGCCGGCGGGATAGACCGCGCCGGTTCCGGCCACGGAGGCGGAGTAGGCCCACGGGTGTGCCGGCTACCGCCAGTCGGCGCCTCGTCGCGGCGGTGGCTGCCGGCAGGGTTATTGCTATGCCGGCTGTTCATAGCCGGCTGTTCGTTACCGCGTGATGGGGGGCGTTGGACGTTGCTCCCTGGGCGTTCCGGCCGGAGGGACGAGGGGTGCTGTAGTGCTGAGTCGGCCGACGGTCAGCAGCCCAAGTGTCCTCCCCCTCGCGGCGGGGAAACTCAGAGATGGCCCCACCGGGGGTGAGGACAACCTGTCGTGCGTTGGCGGTGTCGATGAGGTCCTTGATGTGCCGCTCGCGTGCGGCCTGCTCCTCGCCCTCCAAGGTTGCCAAATCCTCGTAGGCAACCTTGGCGGCACGCAGGTTAGCCGCGGGGGTGTCGTAGAAGGGGAAACGGCCACCGAGGATCACTGTGACCACGCGGCCGCGTTCTCGCATGGCACCACGTCGGCTGGGCTCGGGGCCGGCCGGGGTGAGACCGTACGCGGAGTTGTATTCCCGCTGCGAGGCCTCCATCCTGCACCATTCGGCAATGAGGACGCTGGCGTCTTCGAACAGCAGGCGACGGGCCGCCTCTAGCTCGGCTCTGGCGGTGGCCGGGTCCATCGTCGTAGCGATAGGAGTGCCCAGACCCCGGAGGGTGATGGCGAGTGGGTCGGAGGTGCCGGCACGGGCGGTGGCTGTGTCGGCCTCGGCCGCTCGCCCATGGCCCGAAGTGGTGGATGAGACAGTGACCATCACTCCCACACGGGTGCGGGGGCCGATGGCCTCGCCCGTGGCGAGCGTGCCCACGAACGAGGGAGGGTCGATGCAGTCGAACACCCCACTGGGGTACTTGTCGACCTCCGGCTCTTCGGCGAGGCTCAGCTCGCTGAACCGCCCGGCGAGCGCGGCGACGTTCAGCCCGAGGTCACGGCCGAGGCACTCGTCGGAGATGTCAGTCGTGCTGCCAGGTGGTGAAGGGTCCCGCCCGGAGCGTGACTCCGGCCGGCGCCGCGGCCGGCCCCACGGTGGGCGCCAACTGTCGTGGTTTCGTCACGACAGATGCCATAGGTAGGCTTATCGAGAGGGGTCGAAGGACGTCGGCGGGCTTCGGGAGCGGGTTTAGGCACAAGCGGTGGCTGACATAGATGTACCTAGGTTCGGGGCCCTCCGTGCGTGGTAATACCCCTAGTCCTGCTTGGTCTAGTTGAGACAAGGGTCGGGTTACAATGGTGCTCCTTGAGCTGTATGGATCGAGGAGGAAGAAGGAGCTAGCTATTGGGGAACGTTGCATGGGAAACAAAAAAATTCCTACGCACACATAGATCTATCCATGGTGATGAGCATCTATGATAGGGAAAGTGAATCTACATACCCTTGTAGATCGCTAAGAGGGAAGCGTTAAGAAACGCGGTTGGTGTAGTCGAACATCTTCGTGATCCAAATCGCCGAGCGTCCAGCGATCACATCATGATCCGTCCCATGATCCAATCACGATCCGTCCCACGAACTCATCATGATCCGTCTCGCGATCTCATCATGATCCGTCCCGCGATCTCATCACAATCAGTCCCGCGATCTCATCACGATCCGTCCCGTGAACTCATCACGATCCGTCCCGTGAACTCATCACGAACCGTCTCGCGATCTTGATCACGGTCCTTCCGATCTAGCGCCGAACGGACGGCACCTCCACGTTCAGCACACGTGCAGATTGATGAAGATCTCCACCGTCTTGATCCAGCAAGAGGAAGTGGAGAGGAAGAAGAGTTCACCGGCAGCATGACGGCGCTCTGGCGATGGTGGTGGAGCAATTCCGGTAGGGCTTCGCCTAAGCACTGCGGAAATCCGATCTAGAGGAGCACCGGTGGAACGGGTAGCACGTGGCCGTAAAATCTAGTGCAAAACACCCAATACCACCAGTATATATAGGAGGGAGGGAGGAGGAGGGCTGGCACCAAGGCTGACCTTGCGCAAGTCTGCGATCAATACAATTATAGCATGGATAATAAACGATTATCATGAACAAGGAAATATGATCACAACTAATTTATTATTGCCTCTAGGGCATATTTCCAACAGTCTCCCACTTGCACTAGAGTCAATAATCTAGTTCACATCACCATGTGATTTGCATTGTTATGAATCTAATACCCAATGAGTTCTAGGGCTCGATCATGCTTTGCATGTGAGAGAGGTCTTATAATCAACGGGTCTGCGACATTCAGATCCGTGTGTACTTTGCAAATTTCTATGTCAAACCGTAAACACTGCTACTACACTCCACTTGGTACTATTCCAAATGGCTGCTCCACTATACGTATCCAGATTGCTACTACGAGTGATCTGGATTGGTGCTAAAGCTTGCATCGACGTGACTCTTTACGATGAACTCTTTATCACCTCCATAATCGAGAAACATCTCCTTAGTTTTTAGTTACTAAGGATAATCTTGACCGCTGTCCAGTGATCCACTCCTGGATCACTCTTGTACCCCCTGACGGACTCATGGCAAGGCACACACAGGTGCGGTACACAGGATGGCATACTATACAGAGCCTATGGCTAAGGCATAGGGGACGACATTCGTCCTTTCTCTTTCTTCTGCCGTGGTCGAGCTTTGAGTCTCACTCAACTTCACACCTTACAAAGCAGGCAAGAACACTTCTCTTTGACTAATCCATTTTGAACTCTTTCAAAATCTTGTCAAGGTATGTACTCATTGAAAGTCTTATCAAACATCCTGATCTATCTTTATAGATTTTAATGCTCAACAATTACGTAGCTTTATCCAGGTCTTCCTTTGAAAAACTCTTTTCAAACAACCGTTTATGCTCTCCAGAAATTCTACATCATTTCCTAATAGCAATATGTCATCCACATATACTTATCAGAAACTCTATAGTGCTCCCACTCACTTTATTGCAAATACAAGTTTCTCGTAAACTTTGTATAGACTCAAAAACTTTGATCACCTCGTCAAAGTGCATATTCCAACTCCGAGATGCTTGCTTCAGTTCATAGAAGAATCACTGAAGCTTGCACACCTTTTAGCATCCTTAGGACTGACAAAACCTTCTGGTTGTATCTCATACAACCTTTCCTTAAGGAAGGAAACGATGTTTTGGCATCCATCTGCCAGATTTCATAATTGAAAAATGCATCAACTTCTAACATAATTCCAACAGACTTTAGCATCGCTACGAGTGATAAAATCTCATTATAGTCAACTCCTTGAACTTGTCATAAACTTCTTTGCAACAAGTCGAGCTTTACAAATGGTGACATTTACCATGAGCATCTGTCTTCATTTTAAACATCCATTTTATACTCAACGACCTGTCGTCCAACGAGCAAGTCTACCAAAGTCTACACTTGGTTTTCATACATGGATCCTTTCTCGGATTTCATGGCCTCTAACCATTTGTCGGAATCCGGGCCCATCATCGCTTCTCCACAGCTCGTAGGTTCATCGTTGTCTAACAACATGACCTCCAAGACAGGGTTGTCGTACCGCTCAGGAGCCGTACAAATCCTTGTCGCCCTACGAGGTTTGATAGTAACTTGATCCGAAGCTTCATGATCATCATCATTAACTTCCTCTTCAACTAACGTAGGCTTCACAGAAACAACTTCCTGCGCTGCGCTACTCTCTGGTTGAAACAGAGGTTCAGTAACCTCATCAAGTTTTATCCTCCTCCCACTCAATTCTTTCAAGAGAAACCTTTTCTCGAGAAAGGACCCAGTTTTAGCAACAAACATTTTATGCTTGGATCTTAGATAGAAGGTTCACCCAACTGTTCTTAGGGTATTCTATGAAGATGCATTTGTCTGCTTTGGGTTCGAGCTCATTAGGTGAAAACATTTTCCACCCAAACATCGCAGCCCCAAACGTTAAGAAATGACAGCTTAGCTTTCTATCAAACCATAATTCACACGGTGTCATCTCAATGGATTTAGATGGTGGCCTATTTAAAGTGAATGTAGTTATCTCTATTGCATAACCCCGAAATTATAGTAACAAAACGATAAGAGACATCATAGCATGCACTATATCCAATAGAGCACGACTATGACGTTCGGACACACCATCACACTATGGTGTTCCAGGTGGCGTGAGTTGTGAAACAATTCTCACATTGTCTAAAGTTGTATGCCAAACTCGTAACTCAGATATTCACCTCCAGGATCATATCGCAAACGTTTTTATTTCTTGTCACGATGATCTTAAAACTTCACTCTGAATTTTCTTGAACCTTTCAAACGATTCAGACTTGTGTTTCATTAAGTAAATATACACTACATCTACTCAAATCATCAGTGAAGGTAAGAAAATAACGATATCCACCGCACGCTACAAGGCTCATTGGATTGCATACATCAACATGTATCATTTCCAATAAATCACTTGCCCGCTTCATCAAAACAGAAAACGGGGTCCTTAGTCATCTTGACCAAGAGGCATGGTTCGCATGTCTCAACCGATTCGAAATGGAATGAGTCCAAAGATCCATCAGCATGGAGTTTCTTCATGCGCTTTATACCAATATGACATTTAGCGGCAGTGCCACAAGTATGTGGTACTATCATTATTAACTTTGTATCTTTTTGGCATCAATGTTATGAACATGTGTATTACTACAATCAAGTTTCAACAAACCATTCTTACTGGGTGCATGACCATTGAAGGTATTATTCATGTAAAGAGAATAACCATTATTCTCTAACTTAAATGAATAACCCTGTTGCAGTGAACATGATCTAATCACGTTCATGCTCAACGCAAAAACACCAAATAACATTTATTTAGGTTCGTCACTAATCTCGAAGGTAGAGAGAGCGTGCGATGTTGATCACATCAACCTTGGAAACATTTTCAACACACATCGTCACCTCACACTTAGCTAGTATCCGTTTATTCCGTAGCTTTTACTTCGAGTTACTAACATTTAGCAGCCGAACCGGTATCCAATACCAAGGTGCTACTAGGAGTACTAGCAAGGTACACATCAATAACACGTATATCAAATATACTTCTGTCAACTTTGCCGGCCTTCTTATCTACCAAGTATCTGGGGTTGTTTCGCTTCAGCGACCGTTCTCCTCATAATCGAAGCACTTAGTCTCGGGTTTGGGTTAGACTTTGGGTTGCTTCACTGGAGCTGCACCTGACTTGCTATCCATGAAGTTTCCCTCCTTGCTCTTGCCCTTCTCGAAACTAGTGGTTTTATCTAACCATCAACACTTTGACGCTCCTTCTCGATTTCTATCTTCGCGGTGTCAAACATCGCGAATAGCTCGGGGATCATTATTTATATCCCTGGCATTTTATAGTTCATCACCAAGTTCTACTAGCTTTAGTGACAGTGACTTGGAGAACTATATCAATCACTATCTTATCTGGAAGATCAACTCCCACTCGATTCAAGCGATTGTAGCACCCAGACAATCTGAGCACATGCTCAACGATTGAGCTATTCTCTTTCATCTTATAGGCAAAGAATCTTGTTAGAGATCTCATATCTCGCAACACGGGCAAGAGCTGAGATCCTAATTTCAGCTCTTAGAACATCTCATATGTTCCATGATGTTCAAAACGTTTCAGAGCCTCAATTCTAAGCTGTAATGCATGACGCACTAAACTATCAAGTAGTTATCAAAACGTGCCTGTCAGATGTTCACAACATCTACAAACAACGCTAGAGGGGTTGGCGCACCGAGCGGTGCATTAAGGACATAAGCCTTCTGTGCAGCAATGAGGACAATCCTCAGATCACGGAGCCAGTCCGCAATATTGCTACCATCATCTTTCAACTCTATTTCTCTAGGAACATATAAAATTCAAGGGAGCTACAGCGTGAGCTAGTAATCTACAACATAATTTTGCAAAGACACTACTGACTATGTTCATGATAATGAGTTCAATTAATCATATTACTTAAGAACTTGATTGCAGGGTTTTGTTCCGAAGCAAAGATATCCGCGGAGGCCGGTTCGTTCGTCCTATTCTGATATTCAGGACCAAGAGGTACTGGATTCTCTTTCGGATAGGCCCTGAAAGGAGAAGAAACTCCCACTCAAATTGACATCCCTCTGGTCATCCGAGTGATACATGATCCAAATTCACAAACTCAAGTCCGATCATCATGTGAGTTGAGGTCATTACAATGGTGAACATCATCATGTTGATCATATCTACTATATGACTCATGTTCGACCTTTCGGTCTCTTGTGTTCCGAGGCCATGTCTGTACATGCTAGGCTCATCAAGTTTAACCCGAGTGTTCTGCATGTGCAACACTGGCTTGCACCCATTGTATGTGAACGTAGTCTATCACACCCGATCATCACGTGGTGTCTCAACACGACGAACTTTCGCAACGGTGCACACTCGGGGAGAACACAATTTTATCTTGAAATTTCAGTGAGGGATCACCTTATAATGCTACTGTCGTACTAAGCAAAACAAGGTGCATAAAAGGATTAACATCACATGCAATTCATAAGTGCATGATATGGCCATGAACTTGTGCTTTAGATCTTGAAAGCACCGGCATGATCTCCATCGTCATCGGCACGACACCATGATCTCCATCATCTTGATCTCCATCAACGTGTCGCCATCGGGGTTGTCACGCGCTACATGCTTCTACTACTATTGCTATCGTTTAGCGATAAAGTAAAGCATTACATAGCGCTTAATGATTGACACGCGGGTCATACAATAATTAAAGACAACCCTATGGCTCCTGCCGGTTGCCGTACTCATCGACATGCAAGTCGCGAAATTCTATACATCACATGATCATCTCATACATCACATATATCACGTCATGTAATTGGCCATATCACATCACAACATACCCTACAAAAACAAGTTAGACGTCCTCTAATTGTTGTTGCATGTTTTACGTGGTTGCTACGGGTTTCTAGCAAGAACGATTCTCACCTACGCATAAACCACAACGGTGATACATAATTTGCTTTTCAACATTCTCAAGGACCGCCTTTGTCGAATCCGATCCAACTAAAGTGAGAGAAACTGCCACCCGCAAGCCATCTAGGCAGCAAGTTGCATCGAGGGAACCGGTCTCTCATAAGCGTACGAGTAATGTTGGTCCGGCCGCTTCATCTCACAATACCGCTGAACCAGAATCCGACCAAGGGAGGAAGCAATCTAAGCATCAACACCCACAAACCTTTTGTGTTCTACTCGAGATCTCATCAACACATAGACCTAGCTCATGATGCCACTGTTGGGGAACGTTGCATGGGAAACAAAAAATTTCCTACGCACACGCAGATCTATCCATGGTGATGAGCATCTACGAGAGGGAGAGTGAATCTACATACCCTTGTAGATCACTAAGCGGGAAGCGTTAAGAAACATGGTTGGTGTAGTCGAACATCTTCGCGATCCAAATCGCCGAGCGTCCCGTGATCACATCACGATCCGTCCCGCGAACCAATCACGATCCGTCCCGCGAACCAATCACGATCCGTCCCACGAACTCATCACGATCTGTCTCGCGATCTCATCACGATTCGTCCCGCGATCTCATCACGATCCGTTCCGCGATCTCATCACGATCCGTCCCGTGAACTCATCACGATCCGTCCCGCGAACTCATCACGAACCGTCTCGCGATCTTGATCACGGTCCTTCTGATCTAGCACCGAACGGACGGCACCTCTGCGTTCAGCACATGTGTAGCTTGATGACGATATCCACCGTCTTGATCCAGCAAGAGGAAGTGGAGAGGAAGAAGAGTTCACCGGCAGCGTGACGGCGCTCCGGCGATGGTGGTGGAGCAATTCCGGCAGGGCTTCGCCTAAGCACTGCGGAAATCCGATCTAGAGGAGCACCGGTGGAACGGGTAGCACGTGGCCGTAAAATCTAGTGCAAAACACCCAATACCACCAGTATATATAGGAGGGAGGGAGGAGGAGGGCTGGCGCCAAGGCTGCCCTTGCGCAAGGAGGATTGGAGGAATCCTCCTCCAATCCTAGTAGGATTAGGATTCCTCCTTTCCTACTTTGAATTTACTTCCACCTTGGCTTTTTTCTCTCTTCCTCATGTCTAGCCGCATGGGCCTCTTAGAGGACTTCCACCAGCCCACTAAGGGCTGGTTTCCACCCTCCCACAGCCCATGTAGCCTCTTGGGTCGAAATACCACTCTCGATGGTCCCCCGGTACACTACCGATGAGCCCGAAACTTTTCCGGCGACCAAAATAGGACTTCCTATATATGAATCTTTACCTCTGGACCATTCCGGAGCTCCTCATGACGTCCGAGATCTTCTCCGGGACTCCTAACAACCTTCGGTCACCACCATACATAACTCTATACTACTGAAACATCACCAAACCTTAAGTGTGCAGACCCTGCGGGTTCGAGAACTATGTAGACATGACCGAGACACCTCTATGGTTAATAACCAATGGCGGGACCTGAATGTCCACATTGGTTCCTATATATTCTACGAAGATCTTTATCGGTCGAACCTCTATGTCAAGGATCCAGTTAATCCCGTATGATGTTCCCTTTGTTCTTCGGTATGTTACTTGCCCGAGATTTGATCGTCGGTATCTCCATACCTAGTTCAACCTCGTTACCGGGAAGTCTCTTTACTCGTTCCGTAATACAAGATCCCGTGACTAACACTTAGTCACATTGCTTGCAAGGCTTGTTGTTGTATTACCGAGTGGGCCCTGAGATACCTCTCCGTCACACGGAGTAACAAATCCCAGTCTTGATCCATGCCAACTCAACAGACACCCTCGGAGATACCTGTAGAGCACCTTTATAGTCACCTAGTTACGTTGCGACGTTTGATACACACAAGGTACTCCTCCGATGTCAGTGAGTTGCATGATCTCATGGTCATAGGAACACATACTTTGACATGCAGAAAACAGTAGCAATAAACTGACACGATCATATGCTACGTTTGTAGTTTGGGTCTTGTCCATCACATCATTCTCCTAATGATGTGATCTCGTTATCAAATGACATCTCATGTCCATGGCTAGGAAACCTTAACCATCTTTTGATCAACGAGCTAGTATATTAGAGGCATACTAGGGACATGATTTTGTCTATGTATCCACACATGCATTTAAGTCTCTGATCAATACAATTATAGCATGGATAATAAACGATTATCATGAACAAGGAAATATGATAATAACTAATTTATTATTGCCTCTAGGGCATATTTCCAACACTAGCCTGCTCTTCCGCCTCTCTACGTGCGTGTGTGTGGAGTGGTTGTGGATGTGGAGGGAACTCGGAGAATAGCCGATCGATCGTCCATTCGTGCCTCCCTTGATTTTTTCCTCTGTTGGTATCCCTGTTCGTCGTTGCTTCTCCTTCCCTCGCATGGGGGTGGCCCGGGGGGTTTTATAGGCCAACCCCCCAGAATGCAATACAAGTAGAAGGTCAAAGGGGGCCACAGCCGACAGCCTCTCTGACCGGCTGTGGGGGCCCGGCCGGGGGGTCTTGTCGCCGGTAGGTCCCGTCGGCTGAAGGGTCCCATCAGGAGCCGGCGAGTCCCATGAGGCGGGCCCCGATGCTGGTCACATCACGGCACGGGCCGCACCTTGTGGCGTCGTCTTGCGGCGGCCGGCCGGGGTCAGCGGTACGGCCGGCCACCCTGTAGCCATGCCGGGGCAGGTAATGGAGTGGTTGGAGGTGTGCCGGCATTGTTGGAAGCCCGGTCACCATCCGTCAGGGTCAGAGGCCCTGACGTCTTTGTTGTGGCCATATCGGCGTTGACCCTCGATGGGATGGGGGCCACTGTTGCCACGCACGCCCTACAGACGTTATCCGATGCTCAGCCGGCTGGGCGTAGCCGGCGCATCACCTCCAGCAGGGCGCAGCCGGACCGCAGGGGAGGCAGCCCGCCCTTTAGTCACGCTAGGAGGCGGGGGAAAGGGCGCGCTTGAGGCTACCCGGGGTCATCCCCCTGTCATGAGGAAAGGGGAGGACTTCAACCCGAGCCAGAGTCCTTTTGATCCAGAGCTCATGATGATATCTAGTGGTGGGAGGCCCCATGGCTCGATAGCCATTGGGGATGGACTGATACGTTGTCCTAGAACTCTCCCGGAGATCAAGAAGCACCAGACGAGCTCGAATCGTGATATAAGGCCTCGTCCACGGCCAATGGAGCTCGCCATCGAGTCTAGGGCCCAGGAGCTTCTAGCGGAGGCAAACACGCAGGCGGCACAGAGGGAGAGGGACATGGAGGAGAGGACGGCTAGGCTGTTAGAGGAGGAGAGGAACCGGAACGACGCGTCTCACCGGGCCCTATACGAGCTCCTCGTGGTAAGTTTCTCCTGCATATTAGCCAAATCATGCACGTTTCCATCATTAACTAATATGACTGACTCGTGAAAACAAAATGTGCAGACCGTGTGCCAGAACAATGGTCAGACCCCTCCGTCGATGCCCTAGATTGGTATAGCACCCATGGTGAGTTTCATTTGAATGGTCATTAGTTACTAGTATTCACATTTGAGTTGCATCATGCTAACGAGACATTGCAAATGATCTTTGGTGCAGCGTGCCTCCCGACAAGCATCGACCGATCCTTCTGCGTCTATCGCAACCCCGACCGGTCCTTCTCCGTCTCACACTGGCGCAAACCCGACCGGTCCTTCACCTTCGTGATGATGGTAAGTTTTCCCAAGTGTTTTGCTTAACAAATGCATACTTAGCTTAAGAAATGACCTATTTAGCTCCAAAATAACCTATACTTAGCTTCTTTAGTTCATTTATGACATACTAAGCATACTTAGGTAAAAATGGCATGATAACCTTGGTTTAGCTCCAAAATGACATAGACTTAGCTTATTTTCCTCCAAAATGACAAAATAACCTTACCTACCTCCAAAATGACCGATTATAACTAGGATAGCTCTAAAATGACCTACACTTGCCATTTTGTCCTCCAAAATGAATAAATACGATTAGTTAGCTCAAAATGGCATAACTACCTAGGTTAGCTCAAAAATGACCTATACTTAGCTTCTTCGGTTCATTTATGACATACTTAGCATACTTAGGTAAAAATGGCATGATAAGCTTGGTTTAGCTCCAAAATGACATAGACTTAGTTTATTTTCCTCGAAAATGACATAATAACCTTACGAAGCTCCAAAATGACCTATTTACCTAGCTTACCTCTAAAATGACCTACACTTAGCATTTTTACCTAACTTAGCTAAAAATGGCATTTTTACCTACCTTAGTTAGAAGAAGAAGAAGATGAGAGGAGAAAAGGAAAGAGAAGAAAAATTCTTCTTCTTCTTCTTCTTCTTCTAGCTAGTCTTCTTCTTCTAGTCTTCTTCTTATTCTTGTTCTTCTTCTAACTTTCTTCTTTCCCAATTTACAGATTTGCTTTCGATGAGGAAGCTTGCGTTGATGGAGTCTACTCTTCTTCTTATGCTTCCTTTTTGTTTTGATTTTGTACGATGAACTTTCTTGTTGGATATGTTGTTGGAAACTTGTTGGATATGTTGTTGAAAACTTGTTGTTGGAAACTTGTTGTTGGATATGTGTTGGTATGCTTGTTGAATGTATTTTCAAATGTGTGTGTGTGTATATGAAAATCTATGAAATTGAATGAATTTAAGAAAAAACAGAAAAAACAGGGGCTAATACAGGCTCTTTGCCGTCTGCTAGCAGATGGCAAAGAGCTTTGCCATCAGCCAGCAGACGGCAAAGTTGCCACATGGCAGCTACCTGTGCAACCTGGGGTGGCACTGGGTTGGCCTATGTGGTTGCTTTGCCATCCGCTGGCAGACGGCAAAGAACTTTGCATCTTTGTCGTCAGCCAGCGGACGACAAAGCACCGGCATGATTTACCGTTTGCTGGCCGAAGGCAAAGATGCAAAGTTCTTTGTCGTCTGCCGGTGGACGGCAAAGCACGCCGTTAACCCCTTAACGGGCCTAAGTTGCCACGTGTGTCGTCCATGCCCTTTGCCGTTTGCTGGCAAACTGCAAAGATGCAAAAGTCTTTGTCGCCAGCCAACAGACGGCAAAATGGCCTTTACCGAAGCTTGTTCACCCGGATGTGGTGTCGTCTGTTGGCTGACGACAAAGACCTTTGTCGTCCGGCATGCATGCCTTTGCCATCAGCCATGGCAGACGGCAAAGTTGCCGATTCCTGTAGTGATGGAAGAGAAATGCACGAGCATTGAGGCGGAGGGTGGGGAAAGGGGGAGGGGTTATTGTCAAAACGGTGCGGACTGCTCCAAATGTTCGGGCTCCACGATGGTTTTGGATAGGTCGGGGATGTCAGAGTCCTACGTGGTGGATGTCAAGACTCCCGCAAAGCCCCCTAGTTTTCTTCTGGTTTGCGAGAAAATGAACATGTGGACTCGTCCGTGGACAAATACATGCACATGTTGGATGACGTGCAACGTCCGAACAACTCGGTCCGGATGCTTGCGGAGGTTTTAAGGGTCCACATTGAAGTTGCCCTTATGACACTACCCACGAGGTTAATGGTAAGATGAATGTTATAAATCCTTTGCATGTGTCTAGATGTTTTGGTTATGTGTCTACTCATATAGATACATACTACATGCACAACTTTTTTAATGCTATCTTCCTCCCTTTTAGATCATAATTAATTTTCTAAGTGAGATTAGTCCAAGGAGTTGCCACTCAACGTATGTGTCTATATCAGCCGTCTATGGCATCACTGTGGATCGCAAGGAGAAAACTCTCGTGGTTAGGAGGTATAACGTAGTTGTGGAAGTAGGAATTTATTGACATCGTCAACATGTCCACTACGCTAACAGATCATCGAGGGTATGCTCTTGTTACCCACACCTCGATAGTGATCTTGGTTCGATTGTGCATGGTATTCTTTTAATGGCACGTTTCCCTACATGCCAGCTTGAGGCAACTCTCAGGGGCGGTGTTGACAGTGGCAGGACAGGAAGGTGAAATGGTCGACACAGGTGCGAACACGTTGTTGGTGGATGTGTTGTGGGGACAAGGAAGTTGGACAACGGTAGTGAGCGTGATGGGTGCCATAGTAGGCTGGGAGATGGCCGACGCTAGGGAGTGCAAGCGATAAGCAGGTAGTGTATTGGCGAGGCAGAGAAATCGGTTGGGAGGACGCACGAGACATGTGCGTCTGTGGGGATTAAGAGAGAGAATGTTGTGAGAAGATTTGTTGATGCTAATT
Organism: Hordeum marinum; assembly: GCA_022496015.1. NCBI lineage: Eukaryota > Viridiplantae > Streptophyta > Magnoliopsida > Poales > Poaceae > Hordeum > Hordeum marinum. Next base: position 151,392,919 of record CM039674.1, read on the forward strand.
GTGGTGTGCCTATGCCGAGATAGAGAGAGGACTGAGATTGTAGTTGCTTTCTGGTGTGTGCATATGCATGTGTGTTAATTCTAGAGGAGGGAGAAGAAAAGCAATGGACATTAAGAGCAACTTCAATGAGAGGACTCATGTCTATTTGGGTCCACACGAACAAAAAACGATGGCCCAACATAGAGACCCATTTCTATTCTGCGTCTGTTTTGTGTCCGCGCGGATCCATTTCTGACTCAAATTTGGGTCATATTTGGGTCGCACGAGGACACAAAGCGGACGTTTTCTGGGTCTGCGTCGTTCACTTATGTCCGCGCAGACTCACTTGTCACCCACCCACCTCTTCCTTCTTATTTAATTCGTTGACCTACCCCACCCGCCTCTCTCTTATTATTCTATTGCCATAGACCTCCCGTCAACTGCTTCCCGTTGGGTGTCCTGGCTGACCCATTTGAAAAAGCAGACACGGATAGGCGGACGGGCGATCCAAACGGACGAAAAGCGAATAAACCACGCGTCCGTTTGGATCTCCACATTGGAGTTGCTCTAAGAGATTGAGCAAGAGGGATGCATGCTTCTTGTATATGTTACAGTTGTGGCTTTTCTGCAATCGGCATAAACATTGCCATCAAACACATTAACGTACGTGCAATGGGCGCCCTCTCGCGCTATCCACGTGGCCAGGATGGGTTGGCCAGGCACTGTTCAGGTCCGTGAGGGTTGTGGGCGATTGCGTTTTGTGGGATAAAAAATTCTCGGTAGGAACCCTAAGCCGTGTCATTCCCGTCTGCCACCGCCGCAGCCGCCACTTCCTTTTACACACGCCCTTTGCCGCTGCACTTCACGCCCTCAAATTCACCGCTCCCTCCTCCTTCCGCTCCACCTTTGGCGACGCCAGGAACCACCCAGCTGGCGAAGGACCGCGTGGGCCGGCACCTCCCCCAGTGCCCTCCTTCCCTTACTTCGCCGTAGCCACTGACCCTCCCCTCCGGTCGAGGCTGAGTGTGCACAGCGTGGACGAGTTGATCGCTACGGAATCAAAATCGCTCGAGGCCCGAGTGCAAGAAGAGATCCGGCAGGCGGAGGAAGGAGCGGCACACAATGAAATCCATGCTCTTTGTGTGTCTATTGGATTTGGATCGAGGAAGGAGATGGCGTGGGGATGCGGCGGTCGACAGAGGAAAAGGGCGACACTGGCTCACGGAGGGCACGGATCTCGATCCAGGCGGCCCCTCGTGTGTTTGATCTGTTCGTTGACATGATCTTATCTCCTTTCATCCCCCCTCTCTTCTCTCACTGACCCCATCTCGTCTCGTCTATGAAGGCAGAGCAGCCAGAGGAGCACCAACGTGGTGAGCTTCCCTTTCGCCCATCTACCCCAGATCTGAAGATCATCTACAGTTTCTACGTCTTGTTATACTATGCTTCAGTCTGTACACATATCATTTTGGTTAAACTCCTGTCTTAGATGCCATGGCTGAAACTAGAGCAAACTGTGTGTGTATCACGTTTTGGTCCAGTTTTGGATGACTGGAACTAGGTAGAGAATACTCCATTGTAAAATTAGAAACTAGAAATGCTATACAGAGATGTTAGTCTATATAACCACCACCTCAGATCAGCTTAACACAATATTATTTGGATGGGTTTTTGTAGTTGTGGTGATATACTCTTTATAAATTTATTCATCAATATGATATCTCAATTTTCTTTGTCGTACATTTTATGTATATGTACTCATCAAAAATCAAATAGGGGCAAGACTGTTACAGAAAAATTACTTGTGAGCATATTGTGATTTAATTCTTTATAGAGAATTTTGTAATGCAATTATCTGTCTAATCTCCTATGTGGTATGATGTTGACCAACTGAGAATATGTGGAACTATTTTTTCTTTGTCCTGAAGGTTGTTGACCACAGAATCTGTGGTGATCCACACTCTGTTGTTCCACACTCATTGAGTTTGCTTGTGAAGGTATTATATCTTCACATGGTACATTTACGTTTTTTCGATAGTTAATTGATGGTTTGATACATTATACATTTCATGCAGGGGGTGCTAGAGCTGCACTTAACTTGCAAACATTGTCGCCTTGTTCTTCATGACAACGTAAGGACCACCAACTTCCATCTGCAACTCTTACTAGTGGATTTCTTGCAAATTATTTACAATAGTTAAGTAAGGAAACCATGAATATTTCTTTGTTCGAGATTATCGCTAATCAAACCAGCACTCCTAAATATGGGGCTGGGGACTGCCAACCTCTTTTGTCTAATCCAAAATAGTTATAAATCGTTAATGAGTGTCGTTGTCGCTGTTATAGGAATGGGGACGGTGAGCCAACCAACAATACAACAAGGTTCTACAAATGGTTCTCGGATGTTTGATGGCGATGACATAGTGAGTGGGTTTTGAATCTTTCGTCGCGCCGATTGGATTGGATTTGATGTGTATATTGTAGTGAGATGGATTGATGACTGCTTGATTTGGTGTTTCCTCGTGTGTAGTGTGGCGTGCGATGCTTGTAGGCACAAAGGAGCAAGTTTTGGTCAATGTTTCATGGCTCAATCAACGAATGGCATTAAAATTGAAAATCCTGAAAGCAAGGTACTGTCAAGTCATTCCTTTTACGTTATCAGTCCTTATTTCCTTGTGGATATACACATTTACTATCACATATGGTGAAGATCTTGAATGATTCCTACCTCGAGCTTCCGTTGAACATGGCTTCAGTTGTTTCTTGGTTCTTCAAGTATGCTTGGTGGTTCTTCACCAAGGGTTGAGATGGACCATGCACTGGGTACATCTTCTATCTCTCCATGTCCTTCTAAATTTTCTTGTGCAATGAGTGCTGGATTTAGACAACAATTATTCTTTGTGCAGTCCATACTTTTAACATTGAAAATGAGAAGATCAAACGCAATTGATGCTAGCGTTATTTGGTTCTTGCTTGCTTTCTCTATCTACAAATTGATTGCAATCATATAGAGTTCCATGTACTCCCTCTGTAAAGAAATATAAGAGCGTTTAGATCAATATTTGTTGACGAAGGGAGTATATTTTATAGCATAAATTTTGTATGGTTGGTTGATTTCCGTATCTGAGTATGATTGTATTGTCATATATTATTTCCTACTTCATTGAGTTTTCTGTTTTGTGCTATAGTAACACGCAATCTCTCCCTCCCCCCCTCTCTCTCGAACATTGTGATATGTTATTTTGTACTGTTTTAAATTCCATAATTCTGATCATGTCGGTATCGTATTTATTATTTTCTTAAGATCTCTATAGAATTATTTGTCTGAATAGTTAAATGTATTTGTTCAGAGTACTTTCATTTCTAAAAAAATTGGTCAATAAAAAGTATATTGCATTTTGTTTCAGAATAGGATATACTTTCCTTACTGGATAGACATAATATAGGAAAAGAAATGTATATAGGACATTTTAATTACGCGTAGGTTCAAGTTGAGGGCTTTGGACAAGTTTGAGGATGCGTTTGGTCCCTTTGATTGTGGATCTATATTTTTAATAGCAAGTCTAGCAGGGTCTGCTCAGCTAAGAGCTGGATGACAACACTGAGAAGAGACAGTTTTCTCCCTTTGACAGTTGCTTCTATTTCTATATTAGATTACACCAAAGGATGCCAGTGATGTACATTCTTGTGGTACTTGCTCGATAGCGCATTCTTAAATTGGTTGATGGAAATAGGAAGTTTCTGGCAATTGATAAAGCAATAGGTGAAAATGGTTTCAAGGTTGTGACTCTGCTTCATTTGAGTCCTCTATACCTTTCTCCCTCGAAACTACCTATATGGCTTGACTTCAGTCAAGTTCTTGCCTTATATATTGGGCAGGTTAGTTTGCACTTCCTGAATGCCTCCTTGTTTTGTTATGGCTATTTAAAAATTTCTATCCCATAGGGCAGACTATATTCGGTGGGAAATTTGTCTGTTCTTACTAGCTTGCTTGTCCATACGACTATTGGCTCTTGATGCTTGTGTGGCATTTTAAGTGTTTGTAAATCATATATATTTTCTATAAATTGTATCTTTATGAATATTATTAAGGAACTGAATTTTTGGTCCTCCAGTTTAACCTTAGTTAGCTTTGTGGTTCATATAGCAAATGATTCATAGTGTATGCCCAGACTACTATTTGTTCTTTGCGCTTCTGCATCTGCCAATGTCATATGTGCCATCTGGAAATGAATATATGATAAGTTGACTCAATTATTGTTATCCCTATTCGGTGGTGGAGTACGATTTTTTTTTTGAGGAAGGGCGGAATCTAACAAAATGTTACCATCGCTACCGGTAAAAATGGCGTGTCAAGAGATTGAGTTTACCGGGGCGCCGGACAGTGATAGAGATTGTTTCTCTTTTTGTGGGTCCGATCTTGTTGATACGGTTTTGTTACTTGGTCATTATTTTCGAAAGCACGCAAAATGCGTAACTTTTTATTATAAAAGAGATCAAAATAGTTTACGAGAAATCCCATCAAAAACAGGAGATAGATAACACTCCTAACTCTTAATTTCTATCGATGGAAACTACTCTGGTAATTGAATTCTCCTAGCTCCCCCAGCCAAGTTTCAAACGCAGATCGCTCAGCAGAAAGGTTGAGCTCGTACAGCTGTCGGCCTTATTTTTTCATCATACATGACCGTGTTGCATTAGCAGCTGTTCAGATCTTGTAAATAATGTGATGCACATTTTTTTATTGAGGGACTACACTGATGTTGAGTCGATGAAATGGAACGGATGCTTAAAAAATACCGAATGCACACCCATGTTCACGGCCACTGCGGCTCTTGGCTAAGCTGTAAGAGGTAAATAAAATCGATGGCCAACATCCCAGCAGCTGGAGTTCACGCAGTGGGCTCACCGCCCAAATAAAGCTGATCGTTCTATCTATCTCCTTATTCCAGCCAGGCCACGACTCGCACTAAGATCAAGCCAGCCGGTTAGAATGTATACACAGCTTAGGGTGGATCCTTCCAGTATGTCAGGGAAAGCTTCAAGGGTAAAGTGTCAGGTTGGAAGGAGCAAGGACTGTCCAAAAAGGCAAGGGAAGTACTAATAAAATCTGGGTTACAATCAACTCCAACTTTCACAATGAGCTGTTTTCAACTCTTCATGAAGATGTGCGGGAATCTGACTTCAATCTCTTCTAAATTCTGGTGGGGTGCAGGTCAAGGTGAAAGGAAGGTGCATTGGATAGCTTGGGACAAAATGTGATTGCCAAAGCGAGATGGAGGGATGGGGTTTCGAAATTATGAAGCTTTCAATCAGGCTGTGTTGGCAAAGCAAGCGTGGCGACTCCTCCAATTCCCTTCATCGTTGTGCGCCAGGGTGTTCAAGGATAGGTACTTCAAGGATGCACGATCATGAACGCCACATGCCCCAAAGGTGCATCGTACACTTTCAGGAGCATTATTCATGGGAGAGAGCTTCTACGAGAAGGAGTGGTTTGGCGTCTTGGTGATGGGTCGAACATCAATATACATCATGAAAACTGGATTCCGAGGGCAGGGAGCTTAAAACCTCTCGGGCAGGTTTTCGTGCAGGGAATCACGCATGTTAGCGACTTACTTAGCCCCGATCGTACTGCTTGGGATCATGACAAAGTGGAGACTATGTTCACAGCTGATGACGCATATGATATAAAGCAGATCACCACTGGTGGCCCGGGTAGCAGCGATTATTTAGCATGGAATTTCACTAAGTCGGGGCAGTTCAGCGTACACTCAGCTTATCACCTATGTATGATGCTAAGAAGGACCAAATCCGGACGGCCGGAGTCCTCGTCATCGGTGCATATACACTAAAGTTGGCTTGCGCTCTGGAATACCAATGCTCCTGGGAAGGCAAAGATCCATATGTGGCGTTCGATCAAAAATGGTCTGGCCGTTGGTGTCGAGTTATACCGGAGGAAAATCAAATCAAGTATTTTTTGCACGGTCTGCGGCAGAGAAGAAACAGTTTTGCATCGCTTCTTGGCATGTCCGCACTCAACCATGTTCTAGAAGGTTTTAAGCTCGGAGAAAGAGGTTCCGGTGGCGATCCCGCCGGTGTCTGAAGGACCCCATGGAGAGCTTGCCTCATGGCTGTTGCGGTGGTTTGCTGAGGTCGGGGACCAGGAGAGGGAGATTTTTTCTTGAAATAAAACAAACCTTTATTCATTTGAAAATATCAGTACATCGTCTGTGAGTAGTTTTACAATTTCACACATAGGTTCCTCAAATCAACGTGAAGTCACGGAATTTTTTACTAAACTAGCTAGTTCATGAGCTATTTTATTTGCTTCTCTATTACAGTGTTCGAACCTCGTACTAATAAAATCACATGCCTAATGGTAATAATCATCGTAGATGGCTGTCGCTGCTCCCGCCGACTGCCCTCCATCCTGCATAGTTTGAATCATCTCAAGATTATATGAATTAATGATGAGTTGGTTACATCTCGCCCTCTGTGCTAGAGCTAGTCCAAACTTTAGGGCAAGAGCTTCCGCCGTTAGGACATCCGCACAATGGTCAATTTTTCCATTTCCTCCCGCAATGAACCTGCCTTTATCATCTCGTAGAACCGCCCCCATCGTTCCCTTAAGGAGGTCATGATCGAAAGATGCGTCAACATTAAGTTTAACAAACCCCCTGGGGGGACAAGACCAACCGCCGTTTTTCATAGACGCCTTTGTGGATGATGCTTTAACATAGTTTGACGTAAGGGCTAGGATCGCCATGAAGATTTGCAATGCATTATGCGATACCTCCTTATATACTGTTTTTCGTCTCTCCCACCACAAGTACCATGATGTAGTAGCGATCATTTCATGCACATCGTGATGGCCCAAAATACATATTTCTTGGTCTGGCATAAGCAAAAGATAGATAATACCTCTTCTCCTGCGCGATCAATTTTACACGCCCTAGTAATAATATCATCCATTCATAACCTCTTCCAAACCTCCTTGGCTTTACCACATAGGAATAGCATATGTTTTGTATCTTCTATACCTTCTGAACAAACAGGACAAATTAACGAAATCTTCATATGTCTATTTGCGAGAGTCACTCCGACATGGGAGTGTGCCGTGAAGAGTACGCCAAATAAAGATTTTAACTTTTGTCGGGCAAGACAAATTCCAAATCTTCCTCCAAATAGGATTAGTTGTTGTTCGTCCCATTCCATTGGAGTGTCTTAATTTGTTTCCATACTGGTAATCCCACTCCACATGATAGGCCGATCGAACCGAGAATCTACCATTCTTCGTGTACACGCTGTGTACGGCCTATGGCTAGCACGAAATGAAGCCAGGGATGGGAAGAGAATTGTGGATCCTAGAGTGGTTGTAGAAAATGTATATCAGCATATCATAGAATGGACTACCATTCATACGAAGCAACCAAGGAGTTCCACTCCAACACTGGCTATGAGATGGAGCCCGCCAGAGCAAGGATGGCTTAAGGTGAACTCTGATGGAGCGTTGGCAAAGCAACGATATCGTGGTGGTGGAGGAGTGGTTCTCCGAGACCATGATGGAGTGTTTAGAGGGGGTGCTTGCTATGTATTCCGGGATGTTTCTGATCCTGAGGTGGTCGAGATACTTGCGTGACGTAAGGCGGTGCAGTTGGCGATTCAAACTGGAGCTACCAGGGTGCACGTTGAAGTTGACAGTAAGGGAGTGGCGGCCATGTTGAACGACCAGGTAAAGAACTTGAGTGCGACGGTCCCTATAGTTGAAGAAATAAAGTTGTTGGGTAGGACTCTCCAAGATTTCAAAGTCTCCTGGGTTAGAAGATCAGGGAATTGGGTGCTCACTTGTTAGCTAGAGAAGGTGTTAGTAAGGAACTATGTAGTTTTTGGCATACCGAACCTCCTGATTGCATTCTACATGTAATCTCTGATGAAATCCCGGTTGTGGGAGGATAAATAAAACTTGATGACGATTCTAAAAAAAGAATGTATACACAGCGCACCTGTATAAACACTTGAGCACAAAATAAGGCGGGGCGGTCGCCACACCTCGCTCTACTGGGTCCTTCGCCATTGTCCCTATTCGTGGAATTAATTAATACTATTTTCTAAAGATTTATTTATTATAGCTGTTATAAACACTTGACAGAATGCGCAGACAGGCTGGTGATGACAACCATCTGGATGAGCAGAGGCATGATCGTTACAATGAAGCACCAAGTTTCTCAGACATTCATGATAACGAGTAGATATATCTAACTATCTAAGGTGTGCCTGATTATACTAAATGTTGTTCTCCTTCCTGGACATATACTAAATGGTTTTCATTAACATCTCATCTCTATGTAGTGTGATGGCTACCGTTGATGAAATACTCTCGGTTCTGTTGTGGCATTCACATTGATATTTTATTCTGAAGTGTAGCTTCCATCGGTGTTCTTGCTTGTTCACTTTGTAAATGAAGTGATATATTGGGATCTCAATTTGCGTCTGCCATGATCCCGCTCCTCTGTCTGCTCTAGGAATCATGTATTATATTGTTTTCCTTTGTGTATCATGGAATCTCAATTTGCTTATGGCACCGGCCATATATTAGTCTGCAACTTTTTTTAGAAATGGAGTGTTACCTCTGGCCTCTGCATCAGCGTGATGCATACGACCACTTTATTAAAAGTGCTCAAACAAATAGTCTGCAGATCCAAGCACGCCCCGAAGGAGTGAAGTTACAAAAAATCGGAGAAAACAATATAGGCCACAACCGGCAAAAATAGACCTAGATGCATAACCATCTATCCTATTAATGGACCGTCATACAAATCGGTTGAATATATCCTGCGCTACCATCTCCCATCGGGCACACCCAGTAACCAAAGGCTCCCTGGTCTCCGCAGGAGTGAGTAACGACCACGTACGGATCAATGTCGATGCCCTGTATAGTACCTGCAAAAAATGTATATGTGTTGTCCTGTTAAAAACCAAATCATTCCTGCAATTCCATATAGCCCATAGTAAAGCACAGTAATGTGTCGAGCCATGTTCGTATCAACTCTATTTAGCCATGCACCAAATAGTGCATCAATGCTATCCGGAGGATCAATATTAAAAGTTACTCGAACAGTTTGCCATAATAGTTTTGTTAGCGGACATTGGAGAAAAAGGTGTTTGATCGTTTTTTGATTACTACCGAAGCAACATCTTGTATTTCCTGGCCAATTGCGCTTAGCTAAATTGTCCTTGGTGAGAATCACCTTCTTGTGAACAAACCACATGAAGACTTTAATTCTCAAAGGAACCTTGACCTTCCAAACTTGTTTGGACTTGAGTATCTCCGTTGTGTCAATTAGGTCAAGGTACATGGATTTGACTGTAAAAATACCTGACTCTGTGAGCTTCCACGTAATCACATCGGCCTCATCCGATAGATGTACCTCCATAAGGCATCTGACTAAGTGCAACCACTCTGCCCAGCGATGTCCTATCAGAGTTCGCCAAACCACATGAAGACTTTAATTCTCAAAGGAACCTTGACCTTCCACATCTCCTATCAAAGTTTGCTGGAACTGGATAGAGACTGAAATATTGTGGCAACATACACATCTTTGTGTTGCACAATATTATACAAGGCAGGGTATTGTAAAGCCAAGGGCGTCTCCCCCAGCCACGTATCCTCCCAAAACCTCGTAGCACCTCCATTCCCAATAATGAACCGCGTCCTATGGAAGAAGTGGGCTTTGACCTTCATCAAGCCCTTCCATAAAGGGGAGTCAGTCGGTCGAACGGTAACTTGGGCTAATGTTTTCAAGTGGAGGTATTTATTACATAGAATCTGTGCCCACATTCCTTCAGTCTCCATTGATAGTCCATATAGCCACTTACTAAGGGGACACTTATTCTTAACCTCTAAGTTTTCAATCCCCAAACCTCCCTGGTCTCTGGGTCTGCAAATGATGTCCCATCTAGTAAGTCTATATTTTTTCTTAACTTCATCACTCTGCCAGAAGAACCTCGATCGATAAAAGTCCAGTCTTTGACGAACCCCTACCGGTATCTCAAAGAAAGAAAGGAGAAACATGGGCATACTCGTAAGCACCGAGTTAATCAGTATAAGCCTGCCTCCATAAGACAAAAGCTTCCCTTTCCAGCAGCTTAGTTTCTTCTCAAATCGATCCTCTATATACTTCCACTCTTGGTTTGTTAGCTTTCGATGATGAATTGGTATGCCCAAATAACTAAATGGCAAGCTACTCAACTCACAACCAAATAACTCTGTATAATCATCCTGTGCTTCTTTGGCTCTCCCAAAGCAGAACAGTTCATTCTTGTGGAAGTTGATTTTTAACCCCGATAGCTGTTCAAATAGACAGAGGATAAGTTTCATGTTTCTTGCTTTCGCCATGTCATGCTCCATAAAGAGGATAGTGTCATCAGCATATTGCAGAATGGACACACCATCATCCACTAGATGTGGCACTAGCCCACCCACCAGACCTTCCTATTTCGCCCTTCCTATTAGAATTGCAAGCATATCCGCAACGACATTGAATAGGATTAGGGACATTGGATCACCCTGCCGGAGACCCTTATGAGTTTGGAAAAAATGACCGATGTCATCGTTCACTTTAATTACAACACTCCCCTGCTATACAAAAGATTCAACTTGCCTCCTCCATATCTCGTCAAAACCTTTCACATGTAGAGCTTGTTGTAAGAAAGGCCATTTAACTTTGTCGTATGCTTTCTCGAAATCCACTTTGAAGATCACCCCGTCTAGTTTCTTCGAATGGATTTCATGTAGGGTCTCATGGAGTACAACCATGCCCTCTAAAATATTTCTACTAGGCATAAAGACCGATTGACTAGGTTGCACCACTGCATGTGCAATCTGCGTCGGTCTATTAGTCCCAACCTTGGTAAAAAAATTGAATGACACGTTGAGCAAACATATCGGTCTGAACTGTTCAATGCGCACCGCCCCTTCCTTTTTTGGCAACAACGTTATTGTCCCAAAGTTTAGATGGTACAACTGCAAGTGCCCATCGAACAAGTCCTGAAACATAGGTAATAAGTCTCCTTTAGTGATATGCCAACATCGCTTATAAAATAAAGCCGTGAACCCATCTGGTCCTGGTGCCTTATTGTTTTTCATTTGCGATATTGCATCAAACACCTCTTTCTCCGTGAATGGTGTAGTTAATATCTCATTCTCATCCCTTCTGAGTTGAGGTATATCACTGACCAAGTGCTCATCCATAGTCATAGTCATATCATCAGGAGCACCAAAAAGCTTCTTATAATATTATGAGATGTACAACTTTAGGTTCTCATGCCCAACGATAGTACCCTCATCTTGCTCAAGTTGGTAAATTTTCTTCTTTCTACGTTTACCATTGGCAATCAAATGAAAAAAATGCGTATTATCATCTCCTTCAATCACCTGGCGCACTTTTGCTCTAAGTGTCCATTTCAGCTCCTCTTCTCTAAGAAGCTGTTTGAGATTCTGTTCTGCCTCCGCTTTGGATGCCCTCTCATGAGCATCCAACAGCACGGATTCGGCTTTAATGTCTAGCTCATTAATGAAGTCAATAAGGTTTTGTTCCTTAAGCTTATAGGCACCGCTCTCATGATTCGCCCAACCGCGAAGAAATTGTCTCAAGTGTCTAATTTTATATTGCCATTTATCGATGTTAGATCGTCCCCATGTAGCTCTATTCCATTCTCTTGCTACAAGGTCAATGAATCCTTCTCTTTCAAACCAAGCCACCTCAAAAGAGAAAAGCATTCTTATTACCCACATGGGTTGCCTCCCCCGAGTCAACAAACAGTGGGGTATGGTCTGATATAATCCTAGGCATCGCTCGTACTTTCACACACGGGAATTTCTGCTTCCATTCCACACTGGTCAGTACCCTATCCAACTTCTCATATGTTGGGTTCGGTAGCGTATTGGCCCAGGTAAACTTTCTGCCTGTGAATTCAATCTCTCGTAAATCTAGGCTTTCGATGATTGTATTAAACATAAATGACCATCTGCCATCAAAGTTATCATTATTTTTCTCATCCCTTCGCCTAATAATGTTGAAGTCCCCTCCCACTAAGATGGGTAACCTCTCATTACCACAAACCCGAACAAGGTCCGCCAGAAAATCCATCTTGAATTCTGGTTGTGCCGCCCCATACACCGCCACGAGTGCCCATTGAAACCCATCTTCCTTGGAGCGTACTCTGAGTTTGACGGCAAAATCTCCCAACATTACATTTCTGACCTCCAGCGACTCACACCTCACCCCAAGGAAGTGTTGGGGAACGTCGCATGGGAAACAAAAAAATTCCTACGCACACGCAAACCTATCCATGGTGATGAGCATCTACGAGAGGGAGAGTGGATCTACATACCCTTGTAGATCGCTAAGCGGGAAGCATTAAGAAACACGGTTGGTGTAGTCGTACTTCTTCGCAATCCAAATCGCCGAGCGTCCCGCGATCTAATCACGAACCGTCCCGCAATCTCGTCACGATCCGTCCCGCGATCCTATCACGAACGTCCCGTGGCCTTGATCACGATCCTTCCGATCTAGTACCGAACGGACGGCACCTCCGCGTTCAGCACACCTGCAGCTTGATGACGATCTCCATCGTCTTGATCCAGCAAGAGGAGGTGGAGAGGAGAGGGAGTTAACCGGTAGCGTCACGGCGCTCCGGTGATGGTGGTGGTGGATCAATTCTGGCAGGGCTTCGCCTAAGCACCGGTGGAACGGGTAGCACGTGGCCGTAAGTTGTGTCCCGTGTGCTAGCCCTGCCCCTCTATTTATATGTTGAGCCCTGGGGTCTAAACTTGTAGCAAAAACCTCTACAAGGTCGATTTTGCCTGCACAAGGTCGGTTTGGCCCGCAAGAAAAGAGTCCAACTCGGATCCCTACAGTCCCGCACACAAGCGGTAGTACCGCTTCACGAGCGGTAGTACCACTTGAGCGGTAGTACCGCTTCACAAGCGGTAGTACTGCCTTACTGCTTAAGGCAGCAGCAAAACTTCCTTTTGCCCTTTCCAATACCTCGTGCGTTTTACCCCATTGGTCCATATAAAGTGTTGTTGTACCCGAACACTTCGGTAAACATCCGGAACCCCTTCCGGTTAATTCTGGAACTCTTCCAGAGATCAAAACACTATTATCACATATATCAATCTTTATTGCCAGACTCTTCCGGAGATCCTCGTCATGTCCGGGATCGTATCCGAGACTCCGAACATCCTTCGGTCACCACCATGCATAACTCTATACTACCGAAACGTCACCAAACCTTAAGTGTGCACACCCTGCGGGTTCGAGAACTATGTAGACATGACCGAGACACCTCTACGGCCAATAACCAATGGTGGGACCTGGGCGTCCACATTGGTTCCTACATATTCTACGAAGATCTTTTATCGGTCGAACCTCTATGTCAAGGATCCAGTTAATCCCGTATAACGTTCCCTTTGTTCTTCGGTATGTTACTTGCCCGAGATTCGATCGTCGGTATCTCCATACCTAGTTCAATCTCGTTACCGGCAAGTCTCTTTACTCATTTCGTAATACAAGATCCCGTGACTAACACTTAGCCACATTGCTTGCAAGGCTTGTTGTGATGTTGTATTACCGAGTGGGCCCTGAGATACCTCTCCGTCACACGGAGTAACAAATCCTAGTCTCGATCCATGCCAACTCAACAGACACCATCGGAGATACCTGTATAACACCTTTATAGTCACCCAGTTACGTTGCGACGTTTGATACACACAAGGCACTCCTCCGATATCCGTGAGTTGCATGATCTCATGGTCATAGGAACATATACTTGACATGCAGAAAACAGTAGCAATAAACTGACACGATCATATGCTATGTTTGTATTTTGGGTCCTGTCCATCACATCATTCTCCTAATGATGTGATCTCGTTATCAAATGACATCTCATGTCCATGGCTAGGAAACCTTAACCATCTTTTGATCAACGAGCTAGTATATTAGAGGCATACTAGGGACATGCTTTTGTCTATGTATCCACACATGCATTTAAGTCTCTGATCAATACAATTATAGCATGGATAATAAACGATTATCATGAACAAGGAAATATGATAATAACTAATTTATTATTGCCTCTAGGGCATATTTCCAACAGTCTCCCACTTGCACTAGAGTCAATAATCTAGTTCACATCACCATGCGATTCGCATTGTTATGAATCTAACACCCAATGAGTTCTGGGGTTCGATCATGCTTTGCATGTGAGAGAGGTCTTATAGTCAACGGGTCTGTAACATTCAGATCCGTGTGCACTTTGCAAATCCCTATGTCAAACTGTAAACACTGCTACCACACTCCACTTGGTACTATTCCAAATGGCTGCTCCACTATACGTATCTAGATTGCTACTACGAGTCATCCGGATTAGTGTTAAAGCTTGTATCGACGTAACTCCTTACGATGAACTCTTTATCACCTCCATAATCGAGAAACATCTCCTCAGTCTCTTAGTTACTGAGGATAATCTTGACCGCTGTCCAGTGATCCACTCCTGGTTCACTCTTATACCCCCTGACGGACTCATGGCAAGGCACACACAGGTGCGGTATACAACATGGCATAATATAGAGCCTATGGCTAAGGCATAGGGGACGACGTTCGTCCTTTCTCTTTCTTCTGCCGTTGTCGAGCTTTGAGTCTCACTCAACTTTCACACCTTAGAAATCAGGCGAGAACTCTTTCTCTCACTGATCCATTTTGAACTCTTTAAAAATCTTGTCAAGGTATGCACTCATTGAAAGTCTCATCGAGCATCTTGATCTATCTCCATAGATTTTGATGCTCAACAATTAGGTAGCTTCATCCAGGTCTTCCTTTGAAAATCACTTTCCAAATAACCGTTTTATGCTTTCCAGAAATTCTACATTATTTCTGATCAACAATATGTCATCCACATATACTTATCAGAAATTCTATAGTGCTCCCACTCACTTTATTGCAAATACAAGTTTCTCGTAAACTTTGTATAAACATCAAAACTTTTATCACCTCATCAAAGCGTATATTCCAACTCCGAGATGCTTGCTTCAGTCCATGGAAGGATCACCGAAGCTTGCACACCTTTTAGCATCCTTAGGACTGACAAAACCTTCTGGTTGTATCACATACAACCTTTCCTCTAGTAAACCGTTAAGGAAACGATGTTTTGACATCCATCTGCCAGATTTCATAATTGAAAACACAGCAACTGCTAACATAATTCCAACAGACTTTAGCACCACTTCGAGTGAGAAAGTCTCATCGTAGTCAACTCCTTGAACTTGTCACAAACATCTTTGCAACAAGTCGAGCTTTACAAATAGTGACATTCACCATCACTGACTATCTTCATTTTAAAGATCCATTTGTACTCAACGACCTGCCGTCCAACGAGCAAGTCTACCAAAGTCTACACTTGGTTTTCATACATGGATCCTATCTCGGATTTCATGGCCTCCAACCATTTGTCGGAATCCGGGCCCATCATCGCTTCTCCATAGCTCGTAGGTTCATCGTTGTCCAACAACATGATCTCCAAGACAGAGTTGTCGTACCACTTGGGAGCAGTACACATCCTTGTCGACCTACGAAGTTCGATAGTAACTTGATCCTGAAGCTTCATGATCATCATCATTAACTTCCTCTTCAACTAACATAGGCTTCACAGAAACATCTTTCTGCGCTGCGCTACTCTCTGGTTGAACAAAGGTTTAACAACCTCATCAAGTTCTATCTTCATCCCACTCAATTCTTTCGAGAGAAACATTTCCTCGAGAAAGGATCCGTTTAAGCAACAAACACTTTGCATTAGGATCTGAGATTGAAGGTTCACCCAACTGATCTTAGGGTATTCTATGAAGATGCATTTGTCCGCCTTGGGTTCGACCTCATTAGGTGAAAACATTTTCCACACAAGTGTCACAGCCCCAAATATTAAGAAATGAAAGCTTAGGTTTCTATCAAACCATAATTCACACGGTGTCATCTCAACGGATTTAGATGATGCCCTATTTAAAGTGAATGTAGTTCTCTCTAATGCATAACCCCAAAAATTATAGTAGTAAAACGATAAGAGACATCACAGTATGCACTATATCAATAGAGCATGACTATGATGTTCGGACACACAATCACACCATGGTGTTCCAGGTGGCGTTAGTTGTGAAGCAAATTTCACATTGTCTTAAGTTGTATGCCAAACTCGTAACTCAGATATTCACCTCCACGATCATATCGCGGTCATTTTTATCTTCTTGTCACGATGATCTTTAAACTTCACTCTGAATTTGCTTAAACCTTTCAAACGATTCAGACTTGTGTTTCATTAAGTAAATATACACTATATCTACTCAAATCATCAGTGAAGGTAAGAAAATAACGATATCCACTACACGCTACAAGACTCACTAGATTGCATACATCAACATGTATCATTTCCAATGAATCACTTGCCCGCTCCATCCAACGGGGTCCTTTAGTCATCTTGCCCAAGAGGCATGGTCCGCATGTCTCAACCGATTCGAAATCGAATGAATCCAAATATCCATCAGCATGGAGTTTCTTCATGCGTTTTATACCAATATGACATTTAGCGGCAGTGCCACAAGTATGTGGTACTATCATTATTAACTTTGTATCTTTTGACATCAATGTTATGAACATGTGTACTACTACGATCAAGATTTCAACAAACCATTCTCACTGGGTGCATGACCATTGAAGGTATTATTCATGTAAACAGAATAACCATTATTCTCTAACTTAAATGAATAACCGTATTGCAATAAACATGATCTAATCATGTTCATGCTCAACGCAAAACACCAAATAACATTTATTTAGGTTCGTCACTAATCCTGAAGGTAGAGAGAGCGTGCGATGTTGATCACATCAACCTTGGAAACACTTCCAACACATATCGTCACCTCACCCTTAGCTAGTTCTCCGTTTATTTCGTAGCTTTTATTTCGAGTTACTAACATTTAGCAACCGAACCGGTATCCAATACCCAGGTGCTACTAAGAGTACTAGCAAGGTACACATTAATAACTCGTATATCAAATATATTTCTATCAATGTTGCCAGCCTTCTTATCTACCAAGTATCTAGGGTTGTTCCGCTTCAGCGACCGCTCACCTCATAACAGAAGCACTTAGTCTCGGGTTTGAGTTCAACTTTGGGTTGCTTCACTGGAGCAGCAACCGACTTGCTATCCATGAAGTTTCCCTCCTTGCTCTTGCCCTTCTCGAAACTAGTGGTTTGATTAACCATCAACACTTGACGCTCCTTCTTGATTTCTACCTTCGCGGTGTCAAACATCGCGAATAGCTCAGGGATCAACATTTCTTTCCCTGGCATTTTATAGTTCATCACCAAGTTCTAGTAGCTCAGTGACAGTGACTTGGAGAACTACATCAATCACTATCTTATCTGGAAGATCAACTCCCACTCGAATCAAGCGATTGTAGTACCCAGACAGTCTGAGCACATGCTCAACGATTGAGCTATTCTCTTTCATCTTGCAGGCAAAGAATCTCGTTGGAGATCTTATATCTCGCAACTCGGGCACGAGCCTGAGATCACAATATCAGCTCTTAGAACATCTCATATGTTCCGTGACGTTCAAAATGTTTCGGAGCCTCAATTCTAAGCCGTAATGCATGACGCACTAAACTATCAAGTAGTCATCGAAACGTGCCTGTCAGATGTTCACAACATCTACAGACGACGCTAGATGGGGTGGCGCACCGATCGGTGCATTAAGGACATAAGCCTTCTGTGCAGCAATGAGGACAATCCTCAGATCACGGACCCAGTCCGCAATTTTGCTACCAACATCTTTCAATTCTATTTCTCTAGGAACATATAAAAATACAAGGGAGCTACAGCGCGAGCTAGTAATCTACAACATAATTTGCAAAGACACTTTGACTATGTTCATGATAATGAGTTCAATTAATCATATTACTTAAGAACTCCCACTCAAATTGACATCCCTCCGATCATTCGAGTGATACATGATCCAAATTCACCAACTCAAGTCCGATCATCACGTGAGTTGAGGTGGCTGCAATGGTGAACATCATCATGTTGATCATATCTACTATATGACTCATGTTTGACCTTTCGGTCTCTTGTGTTCCGAGGCCATGTCTGTACATGCTAGGCTCATCAAGTTTAACCCGAGTGTTCTGCATGTGCAACACTGGCTTGCACCCGTTGTATGTGAACGTAGAGTCTATCACACCCGATCATCACGTGGTGTCTCAACACAACAAACTTTTGCAACGGTGCACACTCGGGGAGAACACAATTTATCTTGAAATTAAGTGAGGGATCACCTTATAATGCTACCGTCGTCCTAAGTAAAACAAGGTGCATAAAAAGGATTAACATCACATGCAAATCATAAGTGACATGATATGGCCATGAACTTGTGCTTTTGTTCTCCATCTAGAAAGCACCGGCATGATCTCCATCGTCACCGGCATGACACCATGATCTCCATCATCCTGATCTCCATCAACGTGTCGCCATCGGGGTTGTCACGCCCTGCATGCTTCTACTACTATTGCTACCGTTTAGCGATAAAGTAAAGCATTACATAGCGCTTAATGATTGACACGCAGGTCATACAATAATTAAAGACAACCCTATGGCTCCTGCCGGTTGCCGTATTCATCGACATGCAAGTCGTGATAATCTATACATCACATGATCATCTCATACATCACATATATCTCATCATGTAATGGGCCATATCACATCACAACATACCCTGCAAAAACAAGTTAGACGTCCTCTAATTGTTGTTGCAAGTTTTACGTGGCTGCTACGGGTATTTAACAAGAACGATTCTCACCTACGCATAAACCACAACGGTGATACATAGATTGCTTTTCAACCTTCTCAAGGACCGCCTTTGTCGGATCCAATCCAACTAAAGTAAGAGAAACTGTCACCCGCAAGCCATCTAAGCAACAAGTTGCGTCAAGGGAACCGGTCTCTCGTAAGCGTACGAGTAATGTTGGTCCGGGCCGCTTCATCTCACAATCCCGCCGAACTAAAATCCGACCAAGGGAGGAAGCAATCTAAGCATCAACGCCCACAAACCTTTTGTGATCTACTCGAGATCTCATCGAACCATCAACCTAGCTCATGATGACACTATTGGGGAACGTCGCATGGGAAACAAAAAATTTCCTACGCACACGCAAACCTATCCATGGTGATGAGCATCTACGAGAGGGAGAGTGGATCTACATACCCTTGTAGATCGCTAAGCGGGAAGCGTTAAGAAACGTGGTTGGTGTAGTCGTACTTCTTCACGATCCAAATCGCCGAGCGTCCCGCGATCTAATCACGAACCGTCCTGCGATCTCGTCATGATCCGTCCCGCGATCCGATCACGAACGTCCCGTGGCCTTGATCACAATCCTTCCGATCTAGTACCGAACGGACGGCACCTCCGCGTTCAGCACAGGTGCAACTTGATGACGATCTCCACCGTCTTGATCCAGCAAGAGGAGGTGGAGAGGAGAGGGAGTTCACCGGCAGCGTGACGGCGCTTCGGTGATGGTGGTGGTGGAGCAATTCCGGCAAGGCTTCGCCTAAGCGCTACAGGAAACCGATCTAGAGGAGCACCGGTGGAACGGGTAGCACGTGGTCGTAAGTTGTGTCCCGTGTGCTAGCCCTGCCCCTCTATTTATATGTTGAGCCCTAGGGTCTAAACTTGGAGCAAAAACCTCTACAAGGTCGATTTTGCCCGCACAAGATCGGTTTGGCCCGCAAGAAAAGAGTCCAACTCGGATCCCTGCAGTCCCGCACACAAGCGGTAGTACCGCTTGAGCGGTAGTACCGCTTCACAAGCGGTAGTACTGCCTTACTGCTTAAGGCAGCAGCAAAACTTCCTTTTGCCCTTTCCAATACCTCGTGGGTTTTACCCCATTGGTCCATATAAAGTGTTGTTGTACCCGAACACTTCGGTAAACATCCGGAACCCCTTCCAGTTAATTCCGGAACTCTTCCAGAGATCAAAACACTATTATCACATATATCAATCTTTATCTCCAGACTCTTCCGGAGATCCTTGTCATGTCCGGGATCGTATCCGAGACTCCGAATATCCTTCGGTCACCACCATACATAACTCTATACTACCGAAACGTCACGAAACCTTAAGTGTGCATACCCTGCGGGTTCGAGAACTATGTAGACATGACCGAGACACCTCTACGGCCAATAACCAATGGCGGGACCTGGACGTCCACATTGGTTCCTACATATTCTACGAAGATCTTTTATCGGTCGAACCTCTATGTCAAGGATCCAGTTAATCCCGTATAACGTTCCCTTTATTCTTCGGTATGTTACTTGCCCGAGATTCGATCGTCAGTATCTCCATACCTAGTTCAATCTCGTTACCGGCAAGTCTCTTTACTCGTTTCGTAATACAAGATCCCGTGACTAACACTTAGCCACATTGCTTGCAAGGCTTGTTGTGATGTTGTATTACCGAGTGGGCCCTGAGATACCTCTCCGTCACACGGAGTAAAAAATCCTAGTCTCGATCCATGCCAACTCAATAGACACCATCGGAGATACCTGTATAGCACCTTTATAGTCACCCAGTTATGTTGCGACGTTTGATACACACAAGGCACTCCTCCGATATCTGTGAGTTGCATGATCTCATGGTCATAGGAACATATACTTGACATGCAGAAAACAGTAGCAATAAACTGACACGATCATATGCTATGTTTGTATTTTGGGTCTTGTCCATCACATCATTCTCCTAATGATGTGATCTCGTTATCAAATGACATCTCATGTCCATGGCTAGGAAACCTTAACCATCTTTTGATCAACGAGCTAGTCTACTAGAGGCATACTAGGGACATGGTTTTGTCTATGTATCCACACATGCATTTAAGTCCCCGATCAATACAATTATAGCATGGATAATAAACGATTATCATGAACAAGGAAATATGATAATAACTAATTTATTATTGCCTCTAGGGCATATTTCCAACAGTAAGATCCCTCCAGACCTTCCTCTTGGGGGTAAATAGTGTCGGTTGAAGTCAATGCCACCAGATATGGTATTTAGGAACTGAGAGGTAAAGTTGTCCCTGCCAGTTTCCATCAAAGCAATGAAATCGAGCCCGTGCTCAATAGTTGCTTCTGCTAGAAATCTCCGTTTAGCCAAGTCACCAAGACCTCTGCTATTCCAGAATATTCCTCTCATCTTTCATCATAGAATTTCTTTGCAGTCTTAAATCGGGCACTCCGGCGTACTGCCGACACTGGATATACCTTCCTTTTCCAAGTTTGCTTTGGTTTCTCCTCATCGGCAACACGGTCCACATAACCGATTCCAATATTCAAAATTTCTTTCAGTTGCGTTGGGTTTGCATGTCCCATACTACCCCTAGTATCATCTTCCTCATTAACTAGGGATGACGGCACGAGATCCTCACATAGGCGTTCTATAGCCCCCATCCCCAATTCATTAATTTCATCATCATTCATCGGTTTAACAGCAGCCATATTACGCAACATAGTCATCGCTCTCTCGGCTTCTAAGTCAAGAAGATTATTAACGGATGTTGAAACTTCCTTAGCATTACTACCCATAGACACACCCAATATGTTTGCATTAGAAATAATTTCATCTTTTGAAAAATGCAAAATTGAATGACTCGTGTTTATGGCCACACCTGTCATGGTATGAATGTCCCGAAGCTTGGCCGCTCTCATCGCACGACCCATCATCAGGTCATTCGCGTCCGGCTGCTCCTGAAGCCTACGACTCATCCGCCTCTCCACGGTTGCCGGGTAAGGAATACCACCGAACGCAACCACCTCCTCGATGGGTGGCAACAGCATAGAGGGGCCACCTGCCCCTCGCCCCATGGAGGCATCCTGCCCTTCGCTGGAGACCAGACCGATGCCCCAGCAGGGCAGGCTGGCAGCAGCCTGGAGACCTCCTGTCTTCGGTGCTACCATGCAGCCGGCCGGCCTGCTAGCAGCGTTCGAGATGGCCACGACTGGGAGCTCCTGCTGGCCCCGACATGAGGCCATGACGCCGCCCGAACAGCCCGAGGAGCGCCCTGACATTGGCGAGGAGGCGCGGTGGCCTGGTGTAGCAGGAGCCATCGGGCTGCCTGCCATACTCGATGTGGCCACGCCCACCTGTACCGACGCATGGCGACCTCCAATCGCCGACATAGCACTCTCCATGGGCGGCCTCGCGCCAGAAGTCGCTGTAGAGCCGCCATCTGCAATATAACCATCCACTCCCACCATCCCTTGACTGTTCAGGGTGGCGGTAGGTAAGCAAGCAGAGCCTTGTGTCACGGCTTCCCTTCTCCGTGAAGGGGTCTGAGTGACCTTTGGTGATAAAGGCGGTGACAACAGAGGCAATTGATCTTCCTCCGGGTCCTGACATTCCACTCTAACTCCCCAAAGTTTACTCGATGCCGAAGAGGATCGAAAGATCCAAACCGCAGCTGCTGTGAGGAAGAGGAATCAATAACCCTTTCGTTGCAAGAATTAGACTCAATAGTCTTGGCTAGAGGAGCAGCCCCTTTATCAGTCTCCGAGCATGTAGGAGCATCAGGTGCGGGATGTTCATCTTCGTCCTTTCCCTCACCCGTGTCCATATCAACATGCTTTGCCAAGTCTTGGAACTCGGCATTTTCCTCTATCTCAATATCCAAAAAATAGCTTTTGCCATCATACGTCCATCATACCGTGTTCGGTATGTGCTCAACGCTAATGACACTTACAAAAAGACGAGCCACCCCATTAGGCCGGGTAAAAGACATATCAACCTTCTCCGTCTTACCAATAAGCGACCCTAGACTCCAGGTCACTCTAACATCATCAAGAGCTGTCTGAGGGGCACCGGTGACCTATATCCAAAGCTGTGGTAATGGAGTGCCTTCCGGTTCCTGCCGTGTCCATGGTTCAAATTCAAGTACACAAGTGCTATTCGGAACCTTATTCATCCCGAATGTCAGGAGTCTACCTAGATCCTCCTTGGTAGGAAAATCCACTCTAAACATCTGATCCTCCAGAGTCACTAGATTCTAGTGAAATGTTCGAGGCACCAACTCTCGAAGTCGCTGCAGTACTTGATCCGTGGTCATTCTCCCATGAACCACCCGCACCACCCCAGCCCTGGAGCTCTCTAAAATAGGTGCAGTAGAAGACGAGCGTGGGGACTCAAAAAACATCAGCTCAGAACAGCAAGCTCCATATATAGTGACCACAAGCTTTGGTCCCAAGAGAAACGGACACTCCCCCGTGTCATGCTTTTGTTTCCGGCACAGGTCACATAGCTCCACCGTACACTCTGCTGTGGAGTGCCCCGGGCCTCTGCACTGATAACACGATATCTTCTCCTTCTTTCGAGCCCACTTTATCATTTTTTCGCCCTCAGATTTTTCGGACTTGTCGGAAGCAACATCTTTAGACGGCGCGCCCTTGGGATTCGGTACCTTGACCGCCGCCAAGGCACTAACCACCTCCATTGCCGCGCCCGCAAGGGCCGACCTAGCAGCACCTGATGCCGCGGTCGGTGTTGTGTGTGCCTCCCGGGAACCAGTCTCGTTCTTCTGTGTGGCTGCATCCGCCGACGGGGGAGGCGGAGGAGGCCATCTTCCTCGTCCTCGGCCACCCGGTATGGACGATACCAGTTACGTTAGTCTGCAGCTTTTGAACAGTGCTAGCTATTACTTCTATCCACCTCACATCTTTGTATTTAGTCATCTAGGTTGTAGCCCTAACCCATCTTACAAATTTATACTGTTGTATCTTATTTTTCCAACCAACAACTTGCACCTGACTGCTATTGCATATGATGCGGTTTTAGTTTATTCTCACGTGAACAACCAATATTTCGTTGAAGAGGCTCTCACGGCTTGCATGCAGATGTGCCACACAATTCACAAAGAAGCAAGAGAAAAGAGCGGAGTTCCTACCTGGCACCGCAGCGGCATCCCTCAGGCGGCGCAGCAAGGCTGCGCCCCAACAGCTAATTTCATTAACAAGCCGGATATTTAGAAGTGTGGCATGTTTGGGAGATATCACAGGATGCAAATTATCCATGCATAAAGTTAACTCTTATTTTGATATATTCACACAAAAATAATTCATAAACAATAAATTAAGAGAGATTTGTTAGGTGTGTTGGCAGAGGTTTAGGGCTTCCCTATTTGTTGGGTCATTTATTCAGTGTTTTTTGTATGCATCATTTATAGTTTTATTGTAATTTGTACAATGTCTATTTTTTGAGGAAATTTGTGCTATGTCTTTAAACAAATTGGATGCTGATTATGTATTGTAGTTTTTAGTCTTTTGTAAGAACATGAACTTAAATCTGTCTTTCTTGTATTTTTTTGAAACTTCTAACCTAACTTTGTCGTGAATTAGCGATTTCCTACAAAATTTATGCCCACGTAGGGTAATTATTATCTAATAAGAGCATCTTCAACGTCGACCCGCAACCGTCCAGACCAGGCGGTCCGAATTTTTTTTGCCATCCAACATGGGTCGCTATCATACTGGTCCATGATTTCTCCGCAAAGTGGAAACAAAACGGTGGTCTTTGCAGGAGTCCGGACCGCTGTCGTGCCGCTTCTGACAACCGTGTCCTACCCAAAATGCCACTCCTGCACCCGCACTTTTCCGTCCAAAGCCAATTGCTTGTATTCATGTCGGCCCAGAGCGAACGCGATCGCTCACTAGAGGCGACATTGAAGCGGTTTGTCAGCCGAGAACGTTGCCTGATGTGCATGGCTTCTCTCTGTATTGAAACGACATCCGTATGTCCCTACCTCCATTAAACTGGCGGGTGTGCTTATGAACCTACTCCGGCGTCCCGAGTGCCATACATCTGTTCCTGCCATCCGGCAATAAACACCTTTTCGTCTGGCCCCTCGCATTCGCCTGCTATA
Source organism: Hordeum marinum (assembly GCA_022496015.1). Taxonomy (NCBI): domain Eukaryota; kingdom Viridiplantae; phylum Streptophyta; class Magnoliopsida; order Poales; family Poaceae; genus Hordeum; species Hordeum marinum. The sequence continues at coordinate 151,417,910 of CM039674.1, forward strand.
TAAACTTGTCCAGGCGTGGGGCGAGAACCACACCTCACCTCCGCTCTCTCCATCTCCTCCTCATACAACACCTGCCATGACCACCGTCGAGTAGAAGAAGGAGTTATCCGACATTGCAGCGGCCTGGGTTGCCCGACGAGCCAACCGGATACAGGCTGGCTTGCCAGCAAACCCTCCGGATCCGACGCTATCGCCATCGCCAATCCCTCCTCGTTTGTCTAGGCTAGCCAACGTCGCCTCCCGTCAAATCCGCCGCAAGTAATGGCGGCAACGCATCAGGTAGGTGGGAAAGAAGCCATGTCCGCGGAGGCCGACACGTTCGCAACCACCACAGACAACGAGGAAAAGTAGACCATGGGGCCGCTCGCCGCTCGTTTCCTAAGAAGGTCATCGCCACCGCATCGTTGGGTGACACAACCGATGACATGCTCGGTGAGCGAGCGCATAAACCACAACGACTGTCTTCCCCCGTCCAAAAACTAACCTTGGTCCGTGCTTCGCGAAGGCAGAGGGAGGCTATTATTCCCCTCCCATTGAAGCATACCCCTCTTGGTCTCCCGACAGTCCAACGAGCGGGCTGCCAGACCAGACATAGAGAAGACACATCGTGAAAATAAAGATCTGTCGCAGTCGGCACTAGACTAGTTTTAGCTAGTTTAATATATATTTAAAATATGTATGTAAATATTTTCATTCGGTTTATACGAAAATCATCGGGTTATGTGTAATGTACGCGACTATGGTGGATGGCCGTCTCACGTTCGAGATGCCCTGACCGGAAAAGGACACGGTCAAAAATTAGTAAATAAAGTAAAATAAAAGAGAGAGAAGACTCCGTCGATCTCCAGTGCTCCTCGATCCACAACCGCCGCCGCCGCCGCCGCCATTTCCAATGGCGTCCCCTCGCCACCGCTCCTTCCCGCTCCGCCTCCTCATCCTCTTCCCCGTCTCACTATGTATCCTCCTCCTCCTCCGCCGCTCCTCCTACGCCGCACCTCCGCTCATAGCCGCGGGTCCCGCTCCGGATCCCCACCGGTTCTCTCTCCTCATCAAACTCCTGGCCTACGATCGCCCCGCCCCTCTGCTCCGCTGCCTCCGTTCCCTCGCGTCTGCCGACTACGATGGCGACCGCGTCGCACTGCACGTCCTCCTCGACCACCGCCCGCCCAACTCGTCCGCCCCACTCCTCGCAGCGTCCCACGAGATCCTCACCGCCGTCGACGCCTTCCCCTGGCCGCACGGGGAGAAGCGCGTCCACTACCGGGCGGCTAATGTGGGGCTCCAGGCGCAGTGGATCGAGGCGTGGTGGCCTGGCTCGGACGACGAGTTCGCCTTCGTCGTTGAGGACGACCTCGAGGTCTCACCGCTCTACTACAGGTTCCTAAAGCGTGTGGTCATGAGGTACTACTACGACAGGGAGAACTACAGTCCCTACGTCTTCGGCGCATCACTGCAGCGCCCCCGGTTCGTCGCAGGTGAGAGTTTAGTAAGCAATGTGAACGCTTGCTGATTTTCTGGCTTAGTTAGGACTTAGGAACGATAGATCTTTGAATGCATGCTGTGTTGCGCAAAATGTGTATGCTAGGTTGCATAGACCATATTGTGGCCCTGTGTATAGGTGTGCCACTCTTTCATTTATCTTTGCTCTACAGTTAGGACCTTAGGATTGGTTAGAGGACTGTTTAGGTGGGAGATGGAAAGTGTTTTGCATTGTCAGGATCTTTTTTGTTGTGGGGATGTGTTATCATGATCGATGGGGTTCTTGAGCCCCTGGTATCAAATTGGGTTCAGGCTATTCTGAAATTAATTAATCCCTCCATTTACTTATACAAGAGGCACACGTCCCTATTTTGGATTTTGTGATGCTAAATTTGTGAATCTAAACTGGTTATTGCTTTGAGTTTAAATAGAGTAATAAAGTCTGGAAAAAAACTTAAACTCATACTGCTCGCCGGAATCGAACCCTGACCTTATAATGCCTGAAATGGACACCCTATAATTACAGATCCCAATCAATCCTCACCTTAAATACGTTTGGCACACCGAGCAACCCGACCAGGGCACACATCCCTATTTTGCGCTCGAGATCGAGCAACGTCGACTGTAGCCCGTACCAAATTTAGAGATTAACAGGATTGACAGCTCGGGGCTGAGCGGGCAAGCAAGGTTGGAGTGAATCCGATCTGGCGTGATGCTCTGGAAGAGGCAGAGGATCATTCTGATGCGCCGGACGACCAGCTTGCCGTCGATGCCTTCGGTTCCGAATCAGGCGTGCCCAGGAAGCGGTGACGAGAAGGCACAAGCAGAGCCGTCCTCTGTGGCCAGCCCCAGTGGGCTGGGCACCAGAGGCGGCAGAAACGGCGCTACGACTCCGAGGAGGGTCGTAGGCAACCTCGCCGGGTTAAGGACGGCGGCGTTCTTGAGTCCTGATGGCCTGCGGCTTCTGCGGCAAGTGCCTGGACCCCGGCAAGGACATCTTGCGTCCGATTCTCATGTTCCAGGCTTTCAGCCTCACGTCTGTTTTTTCTCTTGTGGCTGGAACCAAACCAATCTCCTATGTAGTTCTGTGTTGTCAATGTGGCATCATTCGTTCATTTTTCACGTTCCTTGCTGAAGTGGGCGGGGTTGATGCTGAACATGTCTGTGATCCTTTGGGCCTGTGGTGGTCCATGTGTCTGGCCTTGGCATGGAGACCGCGCTGACCCGAAGCATGTCACATGTCGACCAGTACCACACCTCTGTCATCGAAAAACATAAACACCAGCTCATGGACGGTAACGGCAACGGCAAGTGCGATACAGTCACCACACACGACGACGTGCTCTCCTGGTTCATGGGGTAGGGATCCTCTTCATGAAGATGTGTTCTGCCTGCCATTGCACTGTTGCGTGCGCCATCAGGGAGCTAAAGATGCTGGCCTGCGCCGCAGGCCATTGTCCATAACTGCTCCGGGAGCTGCACTTACACCAACGTCCCCAGTAGCGCCAAGTTGTTCTTGAAGAAGCCGTGACCTTTCATTGCATTCTGTGTTGTATCAGATTTTAGAGAGAGAGCGAGAGATTGGGAGAGAGGATGATATGACTTGTGGGTCCTCATAGTCAGTGAGAGTAAAGAGTGATCTGAGTGGGAATTATCTTTTTCCTGGTGCACCAAACTGATGTAAACTGCTGCAAGGTCGGGATTGACCGGGATCGGTAAGTACAGGGTGCCGATTTCAGGGATTAGAAGGTCAGGATGCGATTCCAATGAGCCGTATGAGTTCAAGGTTTTTATTTCAGACTTTACTCGTTTAAATAGCTGGAGTGTACAAGAGCTTTTGGGATTACCTGAACCCCATGTCTGTGGTTTTCTTTCTTTTCAGATCTTGTCAACCTTGCTTGCTGTCGACATTTTCGGTTCTTAATTTCCCAGCAAGAAAATGCTACGCAGAACTTATTCTGGTGCTGTTGTTTTAGTTGTTTTGGGTGACTATAGCTGGGTCTAATACAGACCTGCATTAGAGGGTGTGGAACCTGTGCATCTGTCCAGGCCCCCCAAATACTTATGCTAAGTGCTATTACTAGTTAATACTAGTAATTCTCCCAAGGAAGTTAGTGATGATGGTAATAATTGTGTAGGTAATATTAGTACCCAACAACGGACCTGTCTAGCCATTACTTCTTCACTTGAATTTTCCACCGTTTTTCATTTGGTAACAAGACCCAAGCAATCAAATAATGTCTCATGTAACTGCTACAATTATTATTTTCATGTGAAACAAACTCACATCTGATAGTGTTTAATGTATAAACTTTAAATCCTTACCCTGAATTGTTTTTTTTATTTCGTTTAAAATTAATAAACTTAGATATTGTGGCTGCTTAGTTGAATAACATTTGGTAGGCAATACTAACAGAGTAAATCGGGTTATGTAAACGTGCTTAAAATTTTGTGATAAATTAACTATGTTGCTATTGCACAAGTGCAGGGGTTGATTGATTTTCTCGAGGGCTGTATCGAAACTGCTTTGTGTAATGTAAAACTAAATAGCAAAGTAAAATGCCCAGAATATATATACATTCATATACAACTTTGTGAATTGGGTACCAACACTATTGAAAATGGTCGTTTGGAGAAGGTTGTTGACTAATATATAGTTGAAGATCTTGTTCTTATATAGACTAGAGATGTGGCATATTTAACTCATTCCGTTGAGTATTCCGATTGGTTACACCAATAGTTCTGATCAGTAATGTTTGCATGGTCTCTCTCTATTAGTGAAGTTGGACGATATGTGTTATAACAGTGCAATGCTGTGTTATGTGGGCATAATTTGTTTACTTAAAGTACAAAGTATTTGGGCTTTGAGGTGAACTTACCGTAATTATTATTTCTTTACTGTGTTTATATCATTCATGTCTTCTGTAATCAAATTGCCATGACTCTGAAAGAAACTGCCACTAACTGAAATTTATGGAAACTAGTTCTTTTGGCTTTATTGGAGGAGGACGGTTTGTTTGGGGTTCAGTTCAAACTAGATTATCAATGACCCTAGGCTTTTTTTAATGACAATTGCTTTTAACAATACTAAGAAATCTGTTCTTAAGACTATCAATTCCGTAGTGTCATGCAGATGCATTTTCATTAAATTAACCTGTATCCTTCGAACCAAAAGGTTTCTAATCAAACCATATGTTTGATCTAAGGGCTATATTTAAACGGTGTTATGGCTATATTTAAACCATATGTTTGATCTAACCCAAATTTCCTTGCACAAACAGGAAGGGATGTTACTTTCATCCTTACAACATACACACTGGTTAAGTTGTTATTACACTAAAGTGCTGGTAATGGTTCCGCTATTAACTAGTGGACCTTGAATTAAATAGGTAAACATGGAAACAAGATACAGCTGGACAGTGAAACTAGACTCTTCTTGTACCAGATGGTTGGTACATGGGGCCAACTTCTCTTTCCTAAACCATGGAAAGAATTTCGATTATGGTATGATGAACAGAAAGCCAAAGGAATCAAACCTATTCTTGAAGGCATGGTAAACCTTTTTCTCAACTAAATTTTCAGTGTGCTTCCTCAGTTTATGTGTTATGTAACCTTGTGTATTATATATTTGCTAGATTAGTTTCGTTAGATTATTTTGATCTCCTGTTGGATTAGTTAGCTTGATAGTAAATGTTGTTCCACTCTTATCCTCTGCAGAAAACTACAGGATGGTACAGAAAGATGGGCGAGAGAATATGGACTCCTTGGTTCATTAAATTTGTCCACTCACGTGGATACTTCAACATCTACACAAACTTCTTGAAGGAAAGGGCCCTCAGCATCTCTCATAGGGATGCAGGTGTGAACTATGGAAGAAGTGTTGGACCAGATTCTACATTGTTAGATGGGAATAATCTTGATTTCAACGTATGGCAATTGCAGCCTCTAAAGAAACTAAAATGGTATGATTTCTGTTTTGCTGAAATTCTCCCAGGAAGGTTTGTTAGGAAATTTAGTGAACTTGGTTCTGTGCTCAAGTCTGTGCAATTAAGAAACAATGTTGTACTCATAAGTTTGTATTCAGTGGAACAGAGGATTGCGAGAAACCTTCTTTGCCATCTTGAGAAGACGGGCATGCGAAATTACATCTTCCTTGGTGACAATTCAGAGTTTCTGGATGACCTTGCTCATAGAGGACATGCCGTCATTGATGCTATTGAGTTGCTGCAGGGGATCAAAATGAGTAGTTATATGAATTCTGATGGTTTTGTTAAGGAAATACTGGCTAAAGCTTATGTGATACATCATTGCTTGAACCTGGGTTACAACCTATGGGTGCTAAATGGTAATATGATTTCACTTGGCAGTATGTTGGTTGAGCCATCAAATCAATCAGTTGACATTTTTACTGCAGACCCTGTGGATTTGATATTTATAAGAAGCTCACAAGGCTCTAAAAAAACATGGAATGAGAATATTATATCGAGAGTAGCAGATGGTGTGCTGTCTCCAAAAAGTGATTTTATTGCTTCCGTGAAACATGTGGGTTTTGTTCATATACTTACCAGAGTGTTGGAAAACAATGGTGGTGGTGTAAGGCTGGGGAAACTGAATGAGGAGATAATGACTATGGAATTAGGGCCTAACATGTCAAATAGATCACTGCCGGTGGGTCAGAGTAAAATGCTTTTCTGGCCTCACAATGTGGCTTCAGATTCAGTACAAAGGCAACTCGGAAATGTGAATTTGTGGTTAATTGACTCAGATTCATCTTGTAGTGCTGTTGTTTGTAACCAAAAGCAGAAGTAGCCTCTGTTATCTTACGCATGTTCTTTTTACATTGACCTCCATTAACGGATGCTAAGGTAATATCAAGTATTTGAGACTTGGACCTGCTCCGGCACTTGCCCAAAATATTGTTGGCATTTATCGATGGATGCATCTGCCATTTCTTTGTGATCTTTGTGGCCTTCAATCCTCCAGAATTCTGCAAGTACTTCAGATGTTGATAACTGCTGGTCTTTGGAGCCAATATTCTGTACTTAATGGGGTCTTAAGGTGTTGATCGTTCTGATTATTTGGTGAGGTTGAAGTATTCAGTTAGCTATGCTAGTAGCTAGTCCTCTTTGCTAGTCCCCATTCACTGGTACAATTTTTGAGAATCCTCCAGTACTCTGCGATTACATTTGATGTTGATAACTGCTGGTCTTTGGAGCCAATATCCTGTACTTGAGTCCTTAAGGTGTTGAACGTTTCCTGGTGTGCTCGGTGTGAATAGCAGTGTCTCCCCGCAGACTAAGACATTGGAGACTGAACTTGGTATGATTCTCCTATATCAAACTCTGTACACCAATTCTGTAGCAAGAATGTTGTCTGCATTGCAAGTCATTTAATTTTGGGCAGCTGCAATGAGAAATACTATCAGAGATTTGCTTATGCTTTTTTTTTTGCTCAGTATGGTTAGTTTTCCTTCAGTCTTACAAACTTGTGGTGCATCATTTGTTGTTTGTGTTTTTATAGAGATGTTCGGTGTTTCTGACCACTTGCAACTGAGGCTAGAGGTGACGCCAAGCTTGGAGGCAGTGAAACTTGTGCTCGCAGTGTGTGTGGACAAAGTCTCTAAGATGTTAGAGCCAGCCTTAGAAGCCAAAAATCACAACACTGCGGATGCTCTGAATAGATGTAGAAGGTCTGTGGCGGACGACAAACTGGTAGATGCCGTTGGTGGTGCAGATGCATTGATGCAATATCAACATAGTATACATTTTTACCTCAAAAAAACACAGTATACATTTTATTGTGAGATACGATGAGCATGCATTGTCGATCTGAAGAGATTTCCCAACCACAGTTGAAGATTGCTAGTAGCTCAATGTTTTTTTTCCTTTTTAGCTCAATCAAACACAATAAGCTGCGGGACAATGGCGCCTCCTCGCCTATGCCATGTCAAAATATTTATTGTCGTAGGTGAGAGGGAAAAATATGTAATGCACAGGAAATTTCGAGGCAACTTCCTCCAGCATCGACGTCAGCACAAGCAACCTCACCTCTCTTGTTCTCCTTGCACACGCAACCTCTCGCAGCAACCTCACCTCTCTCGTTCTCCCTGCACACCCAACCTCTCGCAGCCCACTTGAACGAGGCAGGATTACATGCCATTGGATCCAACATGGAATGCAAGCTAAGCACAAACGGTAGACCATTTTTTTAAGGAAAAACTGAAAAAAGGTTACTTACCCTGAACTTTTCAAAACTATTTTAACAACCGCCGAATACCTTTGAAGTGTTTTTTGAGGATATGGAACATTGATGGGCATTAGTTGATCCACACGTCAACACTGCACCCACATGGCAACCTCCTAACTCTCTCTTCATCCCTCCTCAACAGGTAGATCCACACGGTAGTCATTCCTACTTTCATCCTTCGTATATCCATTGTGCTCTTTCATGTGGCGGTGGCCACAGTGATGCGGGCTGCTTAGGGCCAGTTCTTTGGGGAGCTGTCTGTGGAAATAAGTTGTCGTCTCCCTGGTTTATTCTAGAAGCTAAACCTAAAATTTGGGCTTCTAGAAGAAATTTTAGGTTGGGCTTAAATCAAGGGGGAAGGGGTGGTTTATTTCCACACCTAGCTATAAGCCCCAAAAGAATTGGCCCTTAGAAGCCAAAGACTGCGGATGCTCTGAATAAATGTAAGTATGTAGCTGAAGACAAATTGGTAGATGCCGTTGGTGGTGCAGATGCATTGATGCATCAACATAGTACACATTTTATTGTGAGATATGATGAGCATGCATTGTTCATCTGAAAGAGATTTCCCAACCACTATTGAAGATTCCTAGTAGCTCAATGTTCTTCCACTTGAACGAGGCAGGATTACCTATCATCGGATCCAACTTGGAATGCAAGCTAAGCACAAACTCCACACCATTCTTTTTAGGGAAAAACTGAAAAAGGGTTACTTACCCTGAAGTTTCCAAAACCATTTAAACAACCGCCGACCACCTTCAAAGTGTTTTTTGAGGATATGAAACATTGTCGAGCATTAGTTGATCGACACCTCAACACCGCACCCATATCACAACCTCCTAACTCTTTCTTCATCCCTACTCAATAGGTAGATCCACACCGCTGCCAGTCCTACATTCATCCTTGGTGTATCCACTGTGCTCTTCCATGTTTTTGAGGCAATTGTGCTCTTCCATGTTTTTTTAGGCATGGCCAAAGTGTCGATGATGCAGGCTGCTTAGGGCCAGTTTTAGGGGGTTGGATGTGGAAATAAGTTGCCTCCTTTCTGGTTTATTCTAGAAGCCAAACGTAAAACTTGGCTTCTGGGAAAATATTTAGGTTAGGCTTACAGAATCAGCGGGGAAAGGGGTAGTTCACTGCCATAGCTGGTACTAGTGTGTGACAGTCTCCTAAGAGCATCATCAACCGGGACCCCCCCACCCCATCCACTTCCACCATATACGTATGTGCGAATGGCTTGAACACAATATGAATAAAAAAACGCCACCTAATCGGACTTTCATACCAATCCTAAATGGCTAGGTTGTTTGATACGCATCAAATCCAGCTCACGTGTGGGGCGGATTTGGGGTTGTCCGGACGCGTCCGTCACGTCGGATCCTACCCAAATCCCTCTACATTGACCAAATCGACGACCTCTCCCTTCCCCGTGCCCGTCCTTCCTTTCTTGTGTACGCGCTGTCATCACCCTTCGCCCTTGCTCCATGTCCGCGCTGGCGACCCCCTCCTCTGTCCTAGTTTTTGTTGTCCGCCCCAGCCAATGGAGGATGGGTAAGTGGAGCTTGTTGCCTGAGGGGAGCTACTCACCCGACAAGGCGTCTGTGAGAAGGCTAGCAAGGAAGCGATCGAAAAGGCTGAGACGGAAGTTGCTCGACCATCTCTCTAGAATTGCCTCCATAAGTGGAAACTTCTTCCTTGCTCGCCACCATGTCACTTGCATCCAAGGCATGGTTCTTAAATATCTCCATATTCGTCGTAGTCACGACACCGTCTTTAAAATGAGTCATGCTCGACTCAACATCTTGAATGCCATGGAAAAGAGGGATGGTTGTGACGTCAAACCTTGGAGCGTCATCTCAGAGTATCATCTCATCGGGCTTGAGCATCTTGGTGGAACTATCCCCATGCTCGTCTTCTTGTAGCTTGGTCGTCTTGAAGTGTGCATTGGCATGAGTAGAACTTGCCTTCTTGATGTGTCTTTTTGCTTTTAGACCACCATTGTGTAGGTCCTCGAGGGACTTGTAGTTCTTGAGGGAGGTGTCATTGGCGATGTAGTGGTGCAATCCCATCGTGAAGTGGTACTTCATCCGAACGGGTTTTTCTTCACTGGCTTGATGCAAGGCTTGCTTCAACTCAAAGAAGTAGAGTACTCATCGATGGACTTGGTTCCTTGTGTGGCGTTCTCCAATTGGCAAAGAAGATGATCCGAGTATGTGGATGGCACACACTCTCACTTCATAGCCTTCTTCATCTTGGACCAACTCATGTGGAAGCTCTTCGAAGGTTGGTGAAGCCACCATGTTGATCCGTAGTCGTGGAAGTTTCTTGTGGTGCGCACCACTTGTTCTTCAGAGGGGACTTGATGAAGCTTGAGATAGTCGTTCATTCTCCATTCACACTCGAGGCAATCTTCATGCTCATGAGTCCCATAGAATGGTATGTGTATATATATATATATATAGAGAGAGAGAAACTCTATTCATCACCCAGGGTGCATAATAAATTATTCTTCACCCGAGATAATCTTACGATCAATTTGTAAATAAATTATGTTCGGAATATAAAAAGTTACATTTATATTGAATCACGATGTAAAATTTGATATAAGAAAACAAAAATAGAAGTCACAAGACCAAATTTTTTAATTTATTGTATATTTTCCACTATTTTTGTATGTTTGTAATTTTACCTGACATAAAATATTTTTTACGTTGATTATAAATTTTCTTACGGTCTTTTTTTACGTATGAAATGAGACAATAATTACGGGACGTAAAATTACGATGCATTGATGTTAAAATTAAAGGGGTGAAGAATAACTATTCCTCACCCAGTATTACGAATAACACGACCCTATATGCATCAAACTAGCCTTTAAGTAATTGATTAATAGACTAGATAATGTTTTGACCCAACAACTTGCTAATTTATTGGCCGGCTAACCGCGTGCACCGGCTGACGTGCTCATCTGTTACTCTTTTGTTACAAGAGTATGGAGTATTTACGCCTGAAGTATGGAGTACATCTGCTTAGTTGATTTTCTCGGCAGTATGGGAAAAATATGATACACGCGGAGTATTAGAGTAGAATAGTGTTTTTTAGAAAGGAGTAAGGAGTATATATGTACTTTTTTTGCATGGTAGTATATACGTACCCTGTACGGTGTATATATGCTTATTACTAGAGTATGGAATATATCCGTTCAGAGTATGTAGTATATACTTGGTTGACTAAAACCATATATTGTATGCGCGGAGTATGTACAGTGCAATAGTCTTTTCTAGATGGGAGTATGGAGTATATATGTATGCTGGGTATATATGCTTATTACCGGTATGGGGTATATAGCAATATGTAGTTAATTTTTTTAAGCAATATGAAAGAAAATATATATAATACACGGGGAGCATGTAAAATAGAATAGCTCTTTTAGAAGGGAGTATCGAATATGCTTATTACTAGATTACGGAGTATATTCGTTGGGAGTATGCAGTATATACGTAGTTGACTTTCTAAAGCGGCAATATGAAAAAGGTATGTAGAGTAGAAGTCTTTTTAGAAGAGTATGGAGTATATATATGCAAGGAGTATGAAGAAAATCTCTTACAGTAGTGTATGTCATATACAACAAGCTGATACATTGGACTGAAGTTAAAAAGAAAAAGATGATGCATTCGATTGGTACAAACAAAAGCACATGAATGTGTTTGTACATCCTTGATGCGTACATGATGTCGTACATGATGCCAAACTGTAGTAGTATCAATTTAAAATGAGTGAAATAAAATTTATTAATTAAACTGAACTATCTGCTATCAACTAGACGCCACGTCTTTTATCAAGAATCCGTCCACTAGTATTGATGTTGTGGCCTCAATTGCCGCAAGCCATGCACCGCATGGCCACAAAAGCAGCACCACGTCACCGTTCGTCCATATGTCGTCGAATCAACGAAATTAGTCTCAATGGTGGCCGAATCAACGAAATTAGTCTCAATGGTGGTCATCAAATGGCTGATCCTCCCAATTACATCCATCCTATGGTTATAGTGACTGTCAGAAAAGAAGAAATCAAATCAACAATCATATATAGACTACTAGTACGTATACACAGATTGAGGATATACTTACTTTGGCTGTTTGGATCCATCATCTCCGTACATACAGCCAGATAGAAAGATAATGCTTTTTAATTGTAAACTAGTGGGATGTTGTATTTCGGTGTCTCGGATGAAACGTGCAGGCCCTGTTTATAGCCCTGGTTAACCCGTGATTAGCAAATTAGTTGCAAGTACCTGCCCATCAAAAAACTAGGGGCTGCCTTATCTATAAAAAATCAACCGGATCGACAGGTCCTGCCCACGATGGCTTCCTCCCACACCCGGTTGGATTGCTGGTACCTACAAGGACACGTGTAGACCAACGAGGGAGGAGGTAATTACACCCGGTAAGTATAGAATTTCCCTATATATGAGCAGGATTTTCTATCATAGCTTGTCACAGAACTAGTTAAGGTTTTCGACGGTGTAGATGTTTCTAAAAATTATGAAAAAATACCGAAACACCACACCTATAATATAACATGGTCCAACGCTACGATTGAAAAAAATATAACTATATGTGTTCTGGACAAAAATAACAAGTAGGTCTGTATATATTTTATGTCAGCGCAAATTGAAATTCTTGTTTTTTGGTCGAGGACACATAAATGCATATTTTCACAATCCTGCCGTTGGATCATCTTGTTAAATTAGAGAGATGACACACTATTTATTTCATATTTTTTGATAACTTTTAAACCGTTAAAAGCACAATCAACCTAAACAAGTTCTGTGGCAAGCTATGGTAGACACAATTTTGCCTATATATATATACACACACACATAACAACAACAACAACAACAACAACAACAACTTTGAGGAGTCAAAATTAAAGAGTGAATACAACAAGGGTCTTCAGACCAAGATACAACTCATACGATAGAAGAGAATATACCTTAGACAGGTAAAGAATACACATGACTTAAGAAGGATTTAATTAAAAGCAAAGGGCGTCCATACCCCTGCCCAGACCATGGTCGGTGGGGTAACCAACTAATGCTGTCCTTCAGCAAACTTGTTCCCGAAATGCTACCATCTCATTTGCAACAATTTCGATGGGAAAAAGAGTAAATTAGGCAAGGTGAGTACACATTTGTGCTCGCATGACTTACATCAGATCTATCAACGTATGCATCATTCTCAAGGGAGACGTATGTATGGGTTAAGGGACAACAAAGTATTAAGCATTCTATAGAGACACGCTACAACTTGCAAGGAAAGAGAGCACATAAGGAAAATGATCACATATGGACCATATATGCTTACCGTCAAAACATAAGACAACCTTACATCCCCTTTTTTGACAAAAAACTCATGCTTTATTCATTCAAAATAACCATAGCAACGTTTATGAGGAAAGGTACAATTTTAGAATTTGGCTCCAAAAACAAGGTACATTTTCAGAATTTGGCTCCTCAAACCAATTAGAAATAAATGAAAATTTAACTAATCTAGAAAGTTCATGAGCAACTTTATTTGCTTCTGTGTTACGATGCTCGAATTTAGAAATAGTAATATCACAAGCTAAATGAAAACAATCATCAAAAACTGTCATCGCTGCCCCTGACGATCTTCCTCCCTTCATGGTACCAATCACCTCCATATTGTCTGAGTTAATAATAATACGGTTGCATCTTGTCATTTGTGCCAGCGACAGACCGAACCTTAGGGCCTTGGGCTTCAGCCATCAAAACATCCACGCACAGTCAATCTTACTGTTCCCCCCAACAATAAATCTACATTTGTCATCTCTTAGGACTGCTCCCATCGCACTCCTAAGTAAATCACGGTCAAAATAAGCATCATGTTAAGTTTAACAAACCCTAGTAGAGGACAAGACCATCCCCTTTGTTGGGAAACGTTGCATGGGAGACAAAAAAAAATCCTACAAACGCCCAAGATCTATTCTATGGAGATGCATAACAACGAGAGGGAGAGTGTGTTTACGTACCCTTGTAGACCATTAAGATGAAGCATATATAACGTGTTTGATGTAGTCATACTCTTCAGGATTCAATTGCCATCCAATCCGATCTAGCGCCGAACGAACAACACCTCCACGTTTAGGACACGTGTGGCTCGATGATGTCTCTGCCTACTTGATCTATCAAGTGAGGATGGAGAGGTACATGGGATCTCGACTAGCACGGAGGAATGTTGTAGATGGTGGTACAGCAGTGCCAGGAGGGCTTCGCCACGCACCTCCAGAACTGTGAACGAGGAAGAACTCGGGAGAGACGGGAGGAGGGCCGCGACCGTGGGAAGGTGTGATGCCCCCTTGCACCTTCCCACATTTATATAGGCATGGGAGGGGCTGGTGGGTTTCCCTCCAAGCCTCTAGGGTCATTGGTCAAGGAGGGAGGAAGGAAATTCCTACTTTCCTTCCCCACCGCTATCCCCCTTTTTAGGGATTTTGATCTTATCCCTTCGGGATATGATCCTGTTACTTTTAAGGGGTGATCTTGCCATGCCTAGACCAGGGGTGTGGGGACTTTCCCCACTATCCACGTCCATGTGGGCCTCCATGCAGGTGGGCCCACCCCAGAACCTTCTAAAACCTTCCCGGTACAATATCGACAAATCCCGAACATTTTCCGGAATCGTGAATATGACTTCTCATATATAAATCTTTACCTCCGGACCATTCCGGAGCTCCTTGTGACGTCTGAGATCTCATTTGGGACTCCTAACAATATGTGGTCACCAACATACATATCCCAATACTACACTAGCGTCACCGAACATTAAGCATGCGGACCCTACGTGTTTGAGAACCATGTAAACATAATGGAGACACCTCTCCGGTCAATAACCAATAGCGGGACCTAGATGCCTATATTGGTTCCTACATATTCCATGAAGAAATTTATCGATCAAACCACTATGTCAAGGATTCAGTCAATCCCATATGTAGTTCCCTTTGTCCGTCGGTATGTTGCTTGCCCGAGATTCGATCGTTGGTATCTCTATACCTAGTTCAATCTCATTACCGACAAGTCCCTTTACTCGTTCCACAATACAAGATCCCATGACTAACTCCTGAGTCACATTTCTTGCAAGCTTATTGTGATGTTGTATTACCGAGAGGGCCCAGAGATACCTCTCTGTCATACGGAGTGACAAATACCAATCTCGATCCATGCCAACCCAATAGACACCCTTAGAGATACATGTAGAGTACCTTTATGATCACCCCGTTACGAAGTGATGTTTGATACGCACAAGGCATTCCTTCGGTGTGAGGGAGTTGCATGATCTCATGGTCTTAGGAACAGATACTTGACATGAAGAAAGCAGTAGCAACAAACTAAGTGATACGATCAAATGCTATGTTTATGGTTGGGTCTTCTCCATCACATCACTCTCCTAATGATGTGATCCCGTTATCAAATAACAACTCACGTGTGTGGTTAGGAAACCTTAATCCTTTGATCAAGGAGCTAGTCCAGTAGAGGCTCACTAGGGACACGATGTTGTTTATATATCCACACATGTATTTAAGTTTCCGATCAATACAATTATAGCATGGGTAATAAACGATTATCGTGAACAAGGAAATATGATAATAACCATTTTATTATTTCCTCCAGGGCATATTTTTAAGAGTCTCCCACTTGCACTAGAGTCAATAATCTAGCTTTACATTGTAATGAATCTAACACCCATAGAGTTTTGGTGTTGATCATGTTTTGCTTGTGAAAGAGATTTAGTAAACGGGTCTGCAACATTCAGATTCGTATGTAATTTGCAAATGTTTATGTCCTCCTTGATGTAATCGCAGATGGAACTGAAGTGGTGCTTTATATGTCTAGTCCTCTGGTGAAACCTGGACTCCTTGGACAGAGCAATGGCACCAATGTGTTCACAAAAGAGAGTCATCGGATCAACTCCAAGATTCATCATGAACTGCTTCGTCTAGACTCCTTCCTTTGCTGCTTCCGAAGCAGCTATGTACTGTGCCTCACATGTAGAATTTGCTACCATGCTTTGCTTGGAACTACACTAGCTAACGGATCACCATTCAGAATAAATACGTATCCGGTTTGAGACTTAGAGTCATCCGGATCTGTGTCAAAGCTAGCATCAACATAACTCTTTACGATGAGCTCTTGATCACCTCCATAAACAAGAAACATTTCCTTAGTCCTCTTCAGGTACTTAAGGATACTTTTTACCATTGTCGAGTGCTCCACTCCTGGATCACTTTGAGACCTTCCGGCCATACTTATGGCAAGGCTCACATCCGGTCTTGTGCATAGCATTGCATAGATGATGGAGCCTATGGCTGAGGCATGGCGGGTGACTCTCATATTTTCTCTATATTCTGTCATTGTTGGGCATTGAGTCTTACTCAACATCACACCTTGTAAGACACACAAGAACCCTTTCTTTGACCGATCCATTTTGAACTTCTTCAAAACCTTATCAAGGTATGTGCTCTGTGAAAGTCCTATTAAGTGTCTAGATCTATCTCTATAGATTTTGATGCCTAATATGTAAGTAGCTTCTCCAAGGTCTTTCATTGAAAACTCGTGTTCAAATATATCTTCATGCTTTCCAAAAGTCCGATATTGTTTCCAATCAGCAATATGTCTCCACATATAATACTAGAAATGCTATAGTGCTCCCACTCACTTTCTTGTAAATACAAGCTTCTCTGTAAACTTGTATGAAC
This sequence comes from Hordeum marinum, assembly GCA_022496015.1. NCBI lineage: Eukaryota > Viridiplantae > Streptophyta > Magnoliopsida > Poales > Poaceae > Hordeum > Hordeum marinum. The sequence continues at coordinate 151,434,410 of CM039674.1, forward strand.
CCAAACGCTTTGATCACCTCATCAAAGTGAAGATTCCAACTCCGAAAATGCTTGCACCAACCCATAAATTGATCGCTGGAGCTTGCATGCTTTGTCAGCATTTTTAGGATCGAGAAAACTTTCTGGTTGCATCATATACAACTCTTTCTTAAGGAAACCATTAAGGACGCTGTCTTGACATCCATCTGCCAAATCTCATAATTGAAAATGCAGCTATTGCTAACATAATATTGACGGACTTAAGAATCACTACGGGTGAGAACGTCTCATCGTAGTCAACTCCTTGAACTTGCGAAAACCATGTTGTGACAAGTCGTGCTTTATACACGGTGACATTACCGTATGCATCTGTCGTTTTCTTAAAGATCCATTTGTTCTGAATGTCCTTACAATCATCAGGTAAGTCCTCCAAAGTCCACACTTTGTTTTCATACATGGATCCTATCTCAGATTTCATGGCCTATAGCCATTTGTTCGAATCCGGGTCCACCATCGCTTCTTCATAGTTCGTAGGTTCACCGTTGTCTAACAACATGACCTCCAAGACAGGATTACCATACCACTCAGGGGTAGTATGTGTCCTTGTCGACCTACGAAGCTCGGTAGTGACTTGATCTGAAGTTCCATGATCACCATCATTAGGTTCCTATTCAACTGGTGTATGCGTCACTAAACATCTTTCTGTGTTGCGGTACTTTCCTATTGAAGTGAAGGTTCAATAACCTCATCAAGTTCTACCTTCATCCCACTCAAATTTTTCGAGTGAAACTCCTTCTCTAGAAAGGATCCATTCTTGGAAACAAAGACCTTGCCCTCGGATCCGAGATAGAAGGTATACCCGATTGCTTCCTTAGGGTATCCTCTGAAGACGCACTTCTCCGCTTTGGGTATGAGCTTATTAGGATGAATCCTTTTGACATAAGCTTCACAACCTCAAACTTTAAGAAACGACGACTTAGGTTTCTTGGCAAACCATAATTCATGCGGTGTTGTCTCAACGCATTTAGATGATGCCCTATTTAAAGTGAACGCACCTGTCTCTAATGCATAACTGCAAAACGATAGAGGAAAATCAGTAAGAGACATCATAGATCGCACCATATCCAATAGAGTATGGTTACGACGCTCGGACACACCATTATGTTGTGGTGATCCAGGTGGCGTGAGCTGTGAAACAATTCCACATTGTCTTAAATGCATACCAAACTCATAACTCGGATATTCTCCACCACGATCCGGTCGTAGAAACTTTATCTTCTTGTTATGATGATTCTCAACTTCACTCTTAAATTGCTTGAACTTTTCAAACGTTTCATTCTTTTGTTTCATTAAGTAAATATACCCATATCTACTCAAATCATAAGTGAAGGTCAGAAAATAACGATATCCACCATGTTCTTCAACACTCATTGGACCACACACATCGTATGTATGTTTTCTAACAAGTTACTTGCCCGCTACATTGTTCCGAAAAATGGGGTTTTCTTCATCTTTCCCATGAGGCATGGTTCACATGTATCAAGCGATTCAAAATCGAGTGATTCCAAAAGTCCATCAACATGGAGTTTCTTCATGCGCTTTACACCAATATGACCTAAGTGGCAGTGCCACAAGTAAGTGGTACTATCATCAATAACTTTGCATCTTTTGGCATGAATGTTATGAACATGTGTATCACTACGATCGAGATTCAATAAGAATAAACCATTCACATTGGATGCATGGCCATAAAAGGTATTACTCGTATAAATAGAACAACTATTATTCTCTGATTTAAATGAAAGTTGTCTCACAAAAAATAAGATCCAGATATAATGTTTATGCTCGACGCGGGCACCAAATAACAATTATTTAGGTTTAAAACTAATCCCTATGGTAATCGGAGAGCAAGCGTGTCGACGGTAATCACATCAACCTTGGAACCATTTACGATGTGCATTGTCACCTTGTCCTTTGACAGCCTTCGTTTATTCCTTAGTTCTCGTTTCGAGTTACTAATATTAGCGACCGAACCGGTATCAAACACCCAGGCGCTAATACGAGCACTGGTAAGGTACACATCAATAACATGTATATCAATTATACCTTTGATGTTGCCATCCTTCTTGTTTGCCAAGTACTTGGGGCAGTTTCACATCGAGTGTCTAGTTGCCTTGCAATAGAAGGACTCAGTCTTAGGTTTGGGTCTAGCCTTGGGTTTCTTCACGGGAACGACAACTTGCTTTCCATTCTTCTTGAAGTTTCCCTTCTTTCCCTTGCCTTCCTTAAAATTAGTAGTTTTCTTAACCATCCATATTTTATGCTCCTTTTTGATTTCTACTTCCACGGCCTTAAGGATTACGAAGAGCTCAGGAATCGTCTTATCCATCCCTTGCATATTATAGTTCATCACAAAACTCTTGTATCTAGGTGGTAGTGACTAGAGAACTCTGTCAACAACTGTCTCAGGAGGGAGCTTAGGTCCCAACTGATTCAAGAAATTGTTATACCCAGACATATTGAGTATGTGCTCACTAATGGAGTTGTTCTCCTCCGTCATGCATGCAAACAAATTATCAAAGGACTCATACCTCTCAATCCGGGCATGAGCTTGAAATACCAATTTCAGCTCCTGGAACATCACATATGATCCATGACGTTCAAAACGTCTTTGCAGCTCTGATTCTAAGCTATAAAGCATGACACACTGAACTATTGAGTAGTCATTAGAACGTGCTTGCGAAACGTTCACAACATCCACAGACGATGCTAGAGGGGGTGGTGCACCGAGCAGTGCATCAAGGACATAAGCCTTTTGTGCAGTCGTCGGGATAATCCTCAAATTACGGACCTAGTCTGCATAGTTGCTTCCATCATATTTCAACTTAGCTTTCTCTAGGAACACATTAAAATAGAGGGGAACTACTACGCGAGCCATTGATCTACAACATAATTTGCAAAGACAACTTTTGACTATATTCATGATAATTACTTTAATTAATCCAATTACTAATGAAATCCCACTTAAATGAACATCTCTCGGGTTGTCTAAGTGATATTGTTGGAAATATGCCCTAGAGGCAATAAATAAAGCGATACATGCGTGGATACATAGACAAACACAATGTCCACTCGGTAATACCACATCACAATAAGCCTTGCAAGCAATGTGACTAAGTGTTAGTCATGGGATTTTGTATTACGGAACGAGTAAAGAGACTTGCCGGTAACGAGGTTGAACTAGGTACGGAGATACCGACGATCGAATCTCGGGCAAGTAACATACTGAAGAACAAAGGGAACATCATACGGGATTAACTGAATCCTTGACATAGAGGTTCGACCGATAAAGATCTTCGTAGAATATGTAGGAACCAATATGGGCATCCAGGTCCCGCTATTTGTTATTGACCGTAGAGGTGTCTCGGTCATGTCTACATAGTTCTTGAACCCGCAGGGTCTGCACACTTAAGGTTTGGTGACGTTTCGGTGGTATAGAGTTATGTATGGTGGTGACCGAAGGTTGTTCGGAGTCCCGGATGAGACCCCTGACGTCACGAGGAGCTCCGGAATGGTCCGGAGGTAAATATTCATATATAGGAAGTCCTGTTTTGGTCGCCGAAAAAGTTTCGGGCTAATCGGTAGTGTACCGGGAGTGCCGGTAGTGTACCGGGAGACCACCGTGAGGGGTATTTCGACCCAAGAGGCTTCATGGGATGTGGGAGAATAAATACCAGCCTTTTGTGGGCTGGTGGAAGTCCCACACAAGGCCCATGCGTCTAGGGAAGAAAATCCCAAAGGGAAAAAGGTGGAAAAGGCCAAAAAGGAGGATTCCTAGTCCTACTAGGATTGGAGGAGGAGTCCTCCTTCCTCCCCACTTTGGCCGAACCAAGGAGGCTTGGCCCTTGCGTCAAGTCCTCTCCTACCTCCCTCTTATATATACTGGAGGTTTTAGGGTTTTTGCATAGAATTTTTAGCCACGTGTTGCCCGTTCCTCCAGTGCATAGTTTCTCCTCTAGATCGGATTTCTACAGTGCTTAGGCAAAGCCCTGCCGAAATAGCTCCACCACAATCGCTGGAGCGCCGTCACGCTGCTGGAGAACTCTTCTTCCTCTCAGCTCCCTCTTGCTAGATCAAGACGGCGGAGATCGTCATCAAGCCATACGTGTGTTGAACGCGGAGGTACCGTTCGTTCAGCGCTAGATCGGAAGGAACGTGATCGAGTTCGCGAGACGGATCTTGATAAAGTTCGCGGGACGGATCGTGATTGGATCGCGGGACGGATCGTGATTGGATCGCAGGACGCTCAGCGATTTGGATCGCGAAGACGTTCGACTACACCAACCGCGTTTCTTAACGCTTCCCGCTTAGCGATCTACAAGGGTATGTAGATCCACTCTCCCTCTCGTAGATGCTCATTGTTGGAAATATGCCCTAGAGGCAACAAATAAAGTGTTTATTATTATATTTCCTTGTTCATGATAATCGTTTATTGTCCATGCTGTAATTGTATTAATTGGAAATACGTTACATGTGTGGGTAAATAGACAACACTTTGTCCCTAGTATGCCTCTAGTGAACTAGCTCGTTGATCAAAGATGGTCCAAGTTTCGTAGCCATTGACATGTGATATCATTTGATAACGGGATCACATCATTAGGAGAATGATGTGATGGACAAGACCCAAACTACAAACGTAGCATGTGATCGTGTTAGTTTATTGCTATTGTTTTCTGCATGTCAAGTATATTTTCCTACGACCATGAGATCATGCAACTCACGAATACCGGAGGAGTGCCTTGTGTGTATCAAACGTCACAACGTAACTGGGTGACTATAAAGGTGCTCTACAGGTATCTCCGAGGGTGTCTGTTGAGTTGGCATGGATCAAGACTGAGATTTGTTACTCTGTGTGACGGGGAGGTATCTCAGGGCCCACTCGGTAATACAACATCACAATAAGCCTTGCAAGAAATGTGACTAAGTGTTAGTTGTGGGATCTTGTATTATAGAACGAGTAAAGAGACTTTCTGGTAATGAGATTGAACTAGGTATGGAGATACCGACGATCGAATCTCGGGCAAGTAACATACCGAAGAACAAAGGGAACATCATACGAGATTAACTAAATCCTTGACATAGAGGTTCGACCGATAAAGATGTTCGTAGAATATGTAGTAACCAATATGGGCATCCAGGTCCCGCTATTGGTTATTGACCGTAGAGGTGTCTCGGTCATGTCTACATAGTTCTCGAACTCGTAGGGTCTGCACACTTAAGGTTTGGTGACGTTTCGGTAGTATAGAGTTATGTATGATGGTGACCTAAGGTTGTTTGGAGTCCCGGAAGAGATCCTGTACGTCACGAGGAGGTCCGAAATGGTCCGGAGGTAAAGATTCATAGATAGGAAGTCCTGTTTTGGTCGCCGGAAAAGTTTCGGGCTCATCGGTAGTGTACCGGGAGTGCCGGTAGTGTACTGGCAGACCATCGGGAGGGGTATTTCGACCCAAGAGGCTCCATGGGCTGTGGGAGAGTGTTTAACAGACCTTAGTGGGCTGGTGGAAGTCCCACACAAGGCCCATGCGGTTTGGGGAAAAAGGCCCAAAGAGAAAAAGTGGAAAAAGGCAAAAATAGGGTGAATCCTAGTCCTACTAGGATTGGAGGTGGAGTCCACCTCCTCCACCTGGTTCGGCCGACTCCTTGGAGGCTTGGGCCTTGTGCCAAGCCTCCTCCTCTCTTCCTCTTATATATACTTGAGGTTTTAGGGTTTTTGCACAGAATTTTCAGCCACGTGATGCCTGATCCTCCAGTGCATAGTTTCTCTAGATCGGTTTTCTGCAGCGCTTAGGCGAAGCCTTGCCGAAATAGCTCCACCACCATCACCGGAGCGCCGTCACACTGCCGGAGAACTCTTCTTCCTCTCCGCTCCTTCTTACTAGATCAAGACGGCGGAGATCATCATCAAGATGTACGTGCGCTGAACGCGGAGGTGCCGTCCGTTCGGCGCTAGATCGGAAGGATCGTGATCAAGTTTGTGGGATGGATCGTGATTGGATCGCGGGACAGATTGTGATTTTGTTTCACATGCAACATTCCCCAACAGTGGCATCATGAGCTAGGTTTATGTGTAGACGAGATCTCGAGTAGAACGCAAAAGGTTTCTAGGCGTTGATGCTTAGATTGCTTCCTCCCTTGGTCGGATTTTGGTTCAGCGGTATTGTGAGATGAAGCGGCCCGGACCAACATTACTCGTACTCTTACGAGAGACCGGTTCCCTCGACCGCAACTTGTTGCATAGATGGCTTGCGGGTGCCAGTTTCTCTCACTTCAGTTGGATCGGATTCGACAAAGGCGGTCCTTGAGAAGGCTGAAAAGCAACTAGTGTATCATCGTTGTGGTTTTGCGTAGATGAGAATTGTTCTTGATAGATACCCGTAGTAGCCACGTAAAACATGCAACAACAATTAGAGGACGTCTTACTTGTTTTTGCAGGGTATGTTGTGATGTGATATGGCCAATTACATGATGTGATATATGTGATGTATGAGATGATCATGTGATGTATAGATTATCACGACTTGCATGTCGATGAGTACGACAACCGGCAGGAGCCATAGGGTTGTATTTAAGTATTGTATGACCTGCGTGTCAATCATTAAGCGCTGTGTAATGCTTTACTTTATCGCTAAACAATAGCAATAGTAGTAGAAGCATGTTGGGCGCGACAACCCCGATGGCGACACGTTGATGGAGATCAAGATGATGAAGATCATGGTGTCATGCCGGTGATGATGGAGATCATGCTGGTGCTTTCTAGATGAAGATCAAAAGCACAAGTTCATGGCCATATGATGTCACTTATGAATTGCATGGGATGTTAATCCTTTTATGCACCTTGTTTTGCTTAGGACGACGGTAGCATTATAAGGTGATCCCTCACTTAATTTCAAGATAAAATTGTGTTCTCCCCGAGTGTGCACCGTTGTGAAAGTTCGTCGTGTTGAGAAACCACATGATGATCGGGTGTGATAGACTCTACGTTCACATACAACATGTTGGGGAACGTTGCATGGGAAACAATAAATTTCCTACGCACACGCAAGATCTATCCATGGTGATGAGCATCTACGAGAGGGAGAGTGGATCTACATACCCTTGTAGATCGCTAAGCGCGAAGCGTTAAGAAACGCGGTTGGTGTAGTCGAACATCTTCGCGATCCAAATCGCCGTGCGTCCCGCGATCTCATCACGATCCGTCCCGCGATCCAATCACGATCCGTCCTGCGAACTCATCACGATCCGTCCCACGATTCAATCGCGATCCGTCCCACGATCCAATCACGATCCGTCCCGTGAACTCATCACGATCCATCTCGCAATCTTGATCACGATCCTTTCGATTTAGCACCGAACGGACGGCACCTCCGCGTTCAGCACATGTACAACTCGATGACGATCTCCGCCTTCTTGATCCAGCAAGAGGGAGCGGAGAGGTAGAATAGTTCTCTGGCAGCATGACGGCGCTGTGGAGATGGTGGTGGAGCTATTCCGGCAGGGCTTCGCCTAAGCACTGCAGAAATCCGATCTAGAGGAGAAACTATGCACTAGAGGAACGGGTAGCACGAGGCTGAAAATCTTGTGCAAAAACCCTAAATCCTGTAGTATATATAGGAGGAGAGGAGGAGAGGAGGCAGCCTTGTCTTCCAAGCCAAGGCTGGTTCGGCCGAATAGGAGGGAGGAGTCCACCTCCTGTACTCCTAGTAGGATTAGGACTCCTTCCTTATTTTGCCTTTTTTGCCTTTTTCCACCTTTTTCCTTTTGGGCTTTTCTTCCCAGCCGCATGGGCCTTGTGTGGGACTTCCACCAGCCCACTAAGGGCTGGTATTCATCCTCCCACAGCCCATGTAACCTCTTGGGTCGAAATACCCCTCCCGATGGTCTCCCGGTACACTCCCGGCACTCCCGGTACACTACCGATGAGCCCGAAACTTTTCCGGCGACCAAAATAGGACTTCCTATATATCAATCTTTACCTCCGGACCATTACGGAGCTCCTTGTGATGTCCGGGATCTCATCTAGGACTCCGAACAACCTTCGGTCACCACCATGCATAACTCTATACTATCGAAACGTCACTGAACCTTAAGTGTGCAGACCCTGCGGGTTCGAGAACTATGTAGACATGGCCGAGACACCTCTATGGTCAATAACCAATAGCGGGACCTGGATGCCCATATTGGTTCCTACATATTCTACGAAGATCTTTATCGGTCAAACCTCTATGTCAAGGATTCAGTTAATCCCGTATGATGTTCCCTTTGTTCTTCGGTATGTTACTTGCCTGAGATTCGATTGTCGGTATCTCCATACCTAGTTCAACCTCGTTACCGGTAAGTCTCTTTACTCGTTCCGTAAGACAAGATCCCATGACTAACACTTAGTCACATTGCTTGCAAGGCTTATTGTGATGTTGTATTACCGAGTGGGCCCTGAGATACCTCTCCGTCACACGGAGTAACAAATCCCAATCTTGATCCATGCCAACTCAACAGACACCCTCGCAGATACCTGTAGAGCACCTTTATAGTCACCCAGTTATGTTGCGACGTTTGATACACACAAGGCACTCCTCCGATATCCGTGAGTTGCATGATCTCATGGTCATAGGAACATATACTTGACATGTAGAAAACAGTAGCAATAAACTGACACGATCATATGCTACGTTTGTAGTTTGGGTCTTGTCCATCACACCATTCTCCTAATGATGTGATCCCATTTATCAAATGACATCTCATGTCCATGGCTAGGAAACCTTAACCATCTTTGATCAACGAGCTAGTCTATTAGAGGCATTTTAGGGACATGGTTTTGTCTATGTATCCACACATGCATCCAAGTCTCCGATCAGTACAATTATAACATGGATAATAAACGATTCTCATGAACAGGGAAATATGATAATAACTAATTTATTATTGCCTCTAGGGCATATTTCCAACAGTCTCCCACTTTCACTAGAGTCAATAATCTAGTTCACATCACTATGTGATTCGCATTGTTATGAATCTAAGACCCAATAAGTTCTGGGGCTCAATCATGCTTTGCATGTGAGAGAGGTCTTATAGTCAACGGGTCTGCGACATTCAGATCCGTGTGTACTTTGCAAATCTCTATGTCAAACCGTAAACACTGCTACCACACTCCACTTGGTACTATTCCAAATGGCTCCTCCACTATATGTATCCAGATTGCTACTACGGGTCATCCGGATTGGTGTTAAAGCTTGCATCGACGTAACTCTTTACGACGAACTCTTTATCACCTCCATATTCGAGAAACATGTCCGTAATCTTTTAGTTACTAAGGATAATCTTGACCGTTGTCCAGTGATCCACTCCTGGATCACTCTTGTACCCCTTGACGGGCTCATGGCAAGGCACACACAGGTGTGGTACACAGCATGGCATACTATACAGAGCCTATGGCTAAGGCATAGGGGACGACATTCGTCCTTTCTCTTTCTTCTGCCATGGTCGAGCTTTGAGTCTCACTCAACTTCACACTTTACAAAGCAGGCGAGAACACTTCTCTATGACTAATCCATTTTGAACTCTTTCAAAATCTTGTCAAGGTATGTACTCATTGAAATTCTTATCAAACATCTTGATCTATCTTTATAGATCTTGATGCTCAACAATTAGGTAAATTTATTCAGGTCTTCCTTTGAAAAACTCTTTTCAAACAACCGTTTATGCTTTCCAGAAATTCTACATCATTTCCGAATGGCAATATGTCATCCACATATACTTATCAGAAAATGTATAGTGCTCCCACTCACTTTATTGCAAATACAAGTTTCTCATAAACTTTGTATAGATTTAAAAACTTTGATCACCTTATCAAAGTGTATATTCCAACTCCGAGATGCTTGCTTTAGTCCATAGAAGGATCACCGAAGCTTGCTCACCTTTTAGCATCCTTAGGACTGACAAAACCTTCTGGTTGTATCTCATACAACCTTTCCTTAAGGAAGGAAACGATGTTTTGGCATCCATCTGCCAGATTTCATAATTGAAAAATGCAGCAACTGATAACATAATTCCAACAAACTTTAGCATCGCTACGAGTGAGAAAGTCTCATCGTAGTCAACTCCTTGAACTTGCTGGAAACTTCTTTGCGACAAGCCGGGCTTTATAAATGGTGACATTCACCATCAGCGTCTGTCTTCATTTTAAAGATCCATTTGTACTCAACGACCTGCCGTCCAACGAGCAAGTCTACCAAAGTCTATACTTGGTTTTCATATATGGATCCTTTCTCGGATTTCATGGCCTCTAACCATTTGTCGGAATCCGGGCCCATTATCGCTTCACCACAGCTCATAGGTTCATTGTTGTTCAACAACATGACCTCCAAGATAGGGTTGTCGTACCGCTCAGGAGCAGTACACATCCTTGTCGACCTACGAGGTTTGATAGTAACTTGATCCGAAGCTTCATGATCATCATCATTAACTTCCTCTTCAACTAACGTAGGCTTCACAGAAACAAATTCCTGCGCTGTGCTACTCTCTGGTTGAACAAAGGTTCAACAACCTCATCAAGGTCTATCTTCCTCCCACTCAATTCTTTTGAGAGAAACTCTTTCTCGAGAAAGGACCCAGTTTTAGCAACAAACACTTTATGCTTGGATCTGAGATAGAAGGTTTACCCAACTGTCTTTAGGGTATTCTATCAAGATGCATTTTTCCGCTTTGGGTTCGAGCCCATTAGGTGAAAACCTTTTTCACATAAGTGTTGCAGCCCAAAACATTAAGAAATGACAGCTTAGGTTTCTATCAAACCATAATTCACACGGTGTCATCTCAACGGATTTAGATGGTGCCCTATCTAGAGTGAATGTAGTTTTCTCTAATGCATAACCCCAAAATTATAGTGGCAAAATGATAAGACACATCATAGCATGCACCATATCTAATAGAGCACGACTATGACGTTCGGACACACCATCACACTATGGTGGTCCAGGTGGCATGAGTTGTGAAACAATTTTCACATTGTCTAAAGTTGTATGCCAAACTCGCAACTCAGATATTCATCTCGACGATCATATCGTAGACATTTTTATCTTCTTGTCACGATGATCTTAAACTTCACTCTGAATTTGCTTGAACCTTTCACACGATTCAGACTTGTGTTTCATTAAGCAAATATACACTATATCTACTCAAATCATCAGTGAAGGTAAGAAAATAACGATATCCACCGCACGCTATAAGACTCAATGGATTGCATACATCAACATGTATCATTTCCAATAAGTCACTTGCCCGCTCCATCAAACCAGAAAACGGGGTCCTTAGTCATCTTGACCAAGAGGCATGGTTCGCATGTCTCAACCGATTCGAAATCGAATGAGTCCAAAGATCCATCAGCATGGAGTTTCTTCATGCGTTTTATACCAATATAGCATTTAGCGGCAGTGCCACAAGTATGTGGTACTATTATTATTAACTTTGTATCTATTGGCATGAATGTTATGAACATGTGTATTACTACGATCAAGATTCAACAAACCATTCTCACTGGGTGCTTGACCATTGAAGGTATTATTCATGTAAACAGAATAACCATTATTCTCTAACTTAAATGAATAACCGTGTTGCAATAAACACGATCCAATCACGTTCATGCTCAACGCAAAACACCAAATAACATTTATTTAGGTTTGTCACTAATCCCGAAAGTAGAGAGAGCGTGCGATGTTGATCACATCAACCTTGGAAACATTTCCAACATATTGTCACCTCACGCTTAGCTAGTTCTCCATTTATTCCGTAGCTTTTATTTCGAGTTACTAACATTTAGCAACCGAACCGGTATCCAATATCCAGGTGCTACTAGGAGTACTAGCAAGGTACACATAAATAACACGTATATCAAATATACTTCTATCGACGTTGCCAGCCTTCTTATCTACCAAGTATCTAGGGTTGTTCCGCTTCAGGGATCGCTCTCCTCATAATCGAAGCACTTAGTCTCGGGTTTGGGTTCAACTTTGGGTTGCTTCACTGGAGCAACAACTGACTTGCTATCCATGAAGTTTTCCCTCCTTGCTCCTGCCCTTCTCGAAACTAGTGGTTTGACTAACCATCAACACTTGACGCTCCTTCTTGATTTCTACCTTTGCGGTGTCAAACATCGCGAACAGCTCAGGGATCATTATTTCTATCCCTGGCATTTTATAGTTCATCACCAAGTTCTAGTAGCTTAGTGACAGTGACTAGGAGAACTATATCAATCAGTATCTTATCTGGAAGATCAACTCCCACTCGACTCAAGCGATTGTAGCACCCAGACAATCTGAGCACATGCTCAACGATTGAGCTATTCTCTTTCATATTATAGGCAAAGAATCTTGTTGGAGATCTCATATCTCGCAACACGAGCATGAGCCTGAGATCCTAATTTCAGCTCTTAGAACATCTCATATGTTCCATGACGTTCAAAACGTTTTGGAGCCTCAATTCTAAGCCGCAATGCATGACACACTAAACTATCAAGTAGTCATCAGAACGTGCATGTCAGATGTTCACAACATCTACAGACGACGCTAGAGGGGTTGGCGCACTGAGCGATGCATTAAGGACATAAGCCTTCTGTGCAGCAATGAGGACAATCCTCAGATCACGGAGCCAGTCCGCAATATTGCTACCATCATCTTTCAACTCTATTTCTCTAGGAACATATAAAAATTCAAGGGAGCTACAACGCGAGCAAGTAATCTACAACATAATTTGCAAAGACACTACTGACTATGTTCATGATAATGAGTTCAATTAATCATATTACTTAAGAACTCCCACTCAAATTGACATCCCTCCGGTCATTCGAGTGATACATGATCCAAATTCACCAACTCAAGTCCGATCATCATGTGAGTTGAGGTGGTTTCAATGGTGAACATCATCATGTTGATCATATTTACTATATGACTCATGTTCGACCTTTCGGTCTCTTGTGTTCCGAGGCCATGTCTGTACATGCTAGGCTCATCAAGTTTAACCCGAGTGTTCTGCATGTGCAACACTGGCTTGCGCCCGTTGTATGTGAACGTAGAGTCTATCACACCCGATCATCACGTGGTGTCTCAACACGATGAACTTTCGCAACAGTGCACACTCGGGGAGAACACAATTTTATCTTGAAATTAAGTGAGGGATCACCTTATAATGCTACCGTCGTCCTAAGCAAAACAAGGTGCATAAAAGGATTAACATCACATGCAAATCATAAGTGACATGATATGGCCATGAACTTGTGCTTTTGATCTCCATCTTTACTATTGCTACCGTTTAGCGATAAAGTAAAGCATTACATAGCGCTTAATGATTGACACGCAGGTCATATAATAATTAAAGACAACCCTATGGCTTCTGCCGGTTGCCGTACTCATCGACATGCAAGTCGTGATAATCTATACATCACATGATCATCGCATACATCATATATATCACATCATGTAATTGGCCATATCACATCACAACATACCCTGCAAAAACAAGTTAGACGTCCTCTAATTGTTGTTGCATGTTTTACGTGGCTGCTACGGGTATCTAGCATGAACAATTCTCATCTACGCAAAAACCACAACGGTGATACACTAGTTGCTTTTCAACCTTCTCAAGGACCGCCTTTGTCGAATCCGGTCCAACTAAAGTGAGAGAAACTGGCACCCACAAACCATCTATGCAACAAGTTGCGGTTGAGGGAACCGGTCTCTAGTAAGCGTACGAGTAATGTTGGTCCAGGCCGCTTCATCTCACAATACCGCTGAACCAAAACACGACCAAGGGAGGAAGCAATCTAAGCATCAACGCCCACAAACTCTTTGTGTTCTACTCGAGATCTCATCTACACATAGACCTAGCTCATGATGCCACTGGAACGTTGCATGGGAAACAAAAAAATTCCTACGCACATGCAAGATCTATCCATGGTGATGAGCATCTACGAGAGGGAGAGTGGATCTACATAACCTTGTAGATCTCTAAGCGGGAAGCGTTAAGAAACGCGGTTGGTGTAGTAAAACATCTTCGCGATCCAAATTGCCATGCGTCCCACGATCTCATCATGATCCGTCCCGCGATCCAATCATGATCCGTCCCGCAAACTCATCACGATTCGTCCCGAGATCCAATCACGATCCGTCCCTCGAACTCATCACGATCCGTCCCAAGATCCAATCACGATCCATCTCGAGAACTCATCATGATCCGTCCCGCGATCCAATCACGATCCGTCCCACGAACTCATCATGATCCATCTCGCAATCTTGATCACAGTCCTTCCGATTTAGCACCGAACGGACGACACCTCCGCGTTCAGGACACGTACAGCTCGATGACGATCTCCGCCTTCTTGATCTAGCAAGAGGGAGCGGAGAGGTAGAAGAGTTCTCCGGCAGCGTGACGACACTGCGGAGATGGTGGTGGAGCTATTCCGGCAGGGCTTCGCCTAAGCACTACAGAAATCCGATCTAGAGGAGAAACTATGCACTAGAGGAACGGGTAGCACGAGGCTGAAAATCTTGTGCAAAAACCCTAAACCCTCTAGTATATATAGGAGGAGAGGAGGAGAGGAGGCAGCCTTGGCTTCCAAGCCAAGGCTAGTTCGGCCGAATAGGAGGGAGGAGTCCACCTCCTCTACTTCTAGTAGGATTAGGACTCCTTCCTTATTTTGCCTTTTTTTGCCTTTTTTGCCTTTTTCCACCTTTTTCCTTTTGGGCTTTTCTTCCCAGCCGCATGGGCCTTGTGTGGGACTTCCACCAGCCCACTAAGGGCTGGTATTCATCCTGCCACAGCCCATGTAACCTCTTGGGTCGAAATACCCCTCCCGATGGTCTCCCGGTACACTCCCGGCACTCCCGGTACACTACCGATGAGCCCGAAACTTTTCCGGCGACCAAAATAGGACTTCCTATATATCAATCTTTACCTCCGGACCATTCCGGAGCTCCTCGTGACATACGGGATCTCATCCGGGACTCCAAACAACCTTCGATCACCACCATGCATAACTCTATACTACCGAAACGTCACTGAACCTTAAGTGTGCAGACCCTGCGGGTTCGAGAACTATGTAGACATGACCGAGACACCTCTACGGTCAATAACCAATAGCGGGACCTGGATGCCCATATTGGTTCCTACATATTCTACGAAGATCTTTATCGGTCGAACCTCTGTGTCAAGGATTCAGTTAATCCCGTATGATGTTCCCTTTGTTCTTCGGTATGTTACTTGCCTGAGATTCGATCGTCGGTATCTCCATACCTAGTTCAACCTTGTTACCAGTAAGTCTCTTTACTCATTCCGTAATACAAGATCACGTGACTAACACTTAGTCACATTGCTTGCAAGGCTTATTGTGATGTTGTATTACCGAGTGGGCCCTGAGATACCTCTCCGTCACACGGAGTAACAAATCCCAATCTTGATCCATGCGAACTCAACAGACACCCTCGCAGATACCTATAGAGCACCTTTACAGTCACCCAGTTATGTTGCGACATTTGATACACACAAGGCACTCCTCTGGTATCCGTGAGTTGCATGATCTCATGGTCATAGGAACATATACTTGACATGCAGAAAACAGTAGCAATAAACTAACATGATCATATGCTACGTTTGTAGTTTGGGTCTTGTCCATCACACCATTCTCCTAATGATGTGATCCCGTTTATCAAATTACATCTCATGTCCATGGCTAGGAAACCTTAACCATCTTTGATCAACGAGCTAGTCTATTAGAGGCATACTAGGGACATGGTTTTGTCTATGTATCCACACATGCATCCAAGTCTCCGATAAATACAATTATAGCATGGATAATAAACAATTATCATGAACAAGGAAATATGATAATAACTAATTTATTATTGCCTCTAGGGCATATTTCCAACCCAACACAACGGGTGCAAGCCAGTGTTGCATGTGCAGAACACTCGGCTTAAACTTGACGAGCCTAGCATGTACAGACATGGCCTTGGAACACAAGAGACCAAAAGGTCGAACATGAGTCATATAGTAGATATGATGAACGTAATGATGTTCACCGTTGAATCCACCTCAACTCACGTGATGATCGGACTTGAGTTGGTGGCTTTGGATCATGTGACATTCAGATGACCTGAGGGATGTCAATTTGAGTGGGAGATTTAGTAATTTGATTAACTAAACTCATTGTCTTGAACAATAGTCTAAGTAAACTTTGCATATTTATGTTGTAGATCAAAGGCTCGCGCAGTAGCACCCCTAAATTTTAATGCGTTCCTAGAGAAAGCTAAGTTGAAAGATGATGGAATTAACTTTGTTGACTGGGCCCGTAATCTGAGGATTATCCTCACGGCTTCCCAGAAATCATATGTCCATGATGCACCACTTGGTGACCAACCAGAAGACATGACCTCCGAAGACGTTAAGAACGCTTGGGAGGCACGTACTAGAGATTACTCAATAGTTCAGCGTGCGATATTGTATGGCTTAGAACCGGGACTTCAAAGACGTTTTGAACGTCATGGAGCATATGAGATGTTCCAGTTGTTGAAGTTTATCTTTCAGAAGAACGCCCGGATCAAGAGGTATGAAACCTCCGATAAGTTCTATGCTTGCAAGATGGAGGAGAACGGGTCTATCATTGAACATATACTCAGAATGTCTGGGTATTCAACTCGTCTAGCGGAGTTGGGAATTGCCCTTCCGCCAGAGGCGATCACTAACAGAGTTCTTCAATCACTGCCACCTAGTTACAAGAGCTTTGTGATGAAATATAACATGCACGGGATGAACAAGTCAGTCGCCGAGCAGTTTGCGATGCTAAAAGTCGCCGAGTTTGAAATCCAGAAAGAACATCAAGTGTTGATGGTCAATAAAACCACTAGTTTCAACAAAACTGGCAAGGTCAAGGGCAAGGTCAAGAAGGGTAAAACCAAGAAGGATGGCAAAGCAGTTGCTACTCCTGTAAAGAAGCCCAAGCATGGGCCCAAGCCAGAAACTGAGTGCTTTCATTGCAAGGGAACTGGTCACTGGAAGCGGAACTGCCCCAAGTACCTGGCTGACAAGAAGGCGGCCAACGACAAACAAGGTATATATGATATACATGTTGATGTGTACCTTACTAGCTCTCGTGGTAGTGCCTGGGTATTTGATACCGGTTCGATTTCTCACATTTGCAACTCAAAGCAGGAACTACGGAATAAACGAAGGCTGGCAAAGGACGAAGTGACGATGCGCATGGGAAATGGTTCCAAGGTTGATGTGATCGCTGTCGGCATGCTCTCTCTTCGATTACCATCAGGATTAGTGATGAACCTGAATAATTGTTATTTAGTGCCTACGTTAAGCATGAACATTATATCTGGATCTTGTTTATTGCGAGACGGTTACTCATTTAAATCAGAGAATAAAGGTTGTTCTATTTATATGAGTAATATCTTTTATGGTCATGCACCCAATGTTAGAGGTTTATTCATATTGAATCTTGATAGTGATGACACACATGTTCATAACATTGATGCCAAAAGATGTAGAGTTGATAATGATAGTACCACTTTCTTGTGGCACTGCCGTTTAGGTCATATTGGTGTAAAACGCATGAGGAAGCTCCATGCTGATGGACTTTTGGAGTCACTTGATTTTGAATCACTTGACACATGTGAACCATGCCTCATGGGCAAGATGACTAAAACGCCGTTCTCTGGAATAATGGAATGGGCGAGTGACTTATTGGAAATCATACATACTGATGTGTGCGGTCCAATGAATGTTACAGCGCGTGGTGGATATCATTATTTTCTCACCTTCACTGATGACTTAAGTAGATATGGGTATATTTACTTAATGAAACACAAGTCTAAAACGTTTGAAAAGTTCGAGCAATTTCAGAGTGAAGTTGAGAATCATCGTAACAAGAAGATTAAGTTCCTGCGATCTGATCGAGGAGGTGAATATCTGAGATATGAGTTTGGTAGTCACTTAAGACAATGTGGAATTGTTTCACAGTTGACATCGCCCGGAACACCACAGCGTAATGGTGTGTCTGAACATCGTAATCGAACCTTATTAGATATGGTGCGTTCCATGATGTCTCTTGCTGATTTGCCACTATTGTTTTGGGGTTATGCATTAGAGACAGTTGCATTCACTTTAAATAGGGCACCATCAAAATCCGTTGAGACGACGCCATGTGAACTATGGTTTGGCAAGAGGCCAAAGTTGTCATTTCTTAAAGTTTGGGGATGTGATGCTTATGTCAAAAAGCTTCAGCCTGAAAAGCTGGAACCCAAAGCGGAAAAATGCATCTTCATAGGATACCCGAAAGAGACAGTCGGGTATAACTTCTATCTTAGATCCGAAGTCAAAGTGTTTGTCGCTAAGAACGGAACATTTCTTGAGAAAGAGTTTCTCTCGATAGAATTGAGTGGGAGGAAAATAGAGCTTGATGAGGTTATTGAACCTTTACTTCAACCAAAAAGTAGCGCAATGCAGAAAGATGTTTCTGTGGAAACTATGATGGTAGAAGAGGAAGTTAATGATGATGATCATGAAGCTTTAGATCAAGCTACTATTGAACCTCGTAGGTCGACAAGGCCGCGTACTACTCCTGAGTGGTACGGCAACCATGTCTTGGAGGTCATGTTGTTGGACAACAATGAACCTACGAGCAATGAAGGAGCAGTGATGGGCCCGGATTCCGAGGAATGGTTAGAGGCCATGAAATCCGAGATGGGATCCATGTATGAAAACAAAGTATGGACTTTGGAAGTATTACCTGAAGGGCGAATAGCCATTCAGAACAAATGGATCTTTAAGAAGAAGACAGACGCGGACGGTAATGTCACCGTCTATAAAGCTCGACTTGTGGCAAAGGTTTTTTCAAAAGTTCAAGGAGTTGACTACGATGAGACCTTCTCACCCGTAGCGATGCTTAAGTCTGTCAGAATCGTGTTGGCAATAGCTGCTTATTTCGACTATGAAATTTGGCAGATGGATGTCAAAACAGCGTTCCTCAACGGTTTCCTTGAGGAAGAGTTGTATATGATGCAACCACAAGGTTTTGTCGATCCATAGAATGCTAACAAAGTTTGCAAACTCCAGCGATCCATTTATGGGCTGGTGCAAGCATCTCGGAGTTGGAATAAGCATTTTGATGAGGTGATCAAAGCGTTTGAGTTTATACAAGTTTATGGAGAAGCTTGTATTTACAAGAAAGTGAGTGGGAGCTCTATATCGTTTCTAATATTATATGTGGATGACATATTGCTGATTGGAAACAATATAGAAATGCTGGAAAGCGTGAAGGAATATTTGAACAAGAGTTTTTCAATGAAGGAACTAGGAGAAGCTGCTTTCATATTAGGCATTAAGATCTATAGAGATAGATCGAGACGCTTAATAGCACTTTCACAGAGCACATACCTTGATAAAGTTTTGAAGAAGTTCAAAATGGATCAGTCCAAGAAGGGGTTCTTGCCTGTGTTACAAGGTGTGAAGTTGAGTAAGACTCAATGCCCAGTGACTGCAGAGGATAGAGAAAAGATGAGTGTCATCCCCTATGCTTCAGCCATAGGCTCTATCATGTATGCAATGCTGTGCACAAGACCCGATGTCAGCCTTGCCATAAGTATGGCGGGAAGGTTTCAAAGTGATCCTGGAATGGAACACTGGGCAACGGTCAAGAATATCCTTAAGTACTTGAAAAGGACTAAGGAAATGTTTCTCGTTTATGGAGGTGATGAAGAGCTCGTCGTAAAGGGTTACGTCAATGCAAGCTTTGACACT
The DNA here is from genome assembly GCA_022496015.1 of Hordeum marinum. Taxonomy (NCBI): domain Eukaryota; kingdom Viridiplantae; phylum Streptophyta; class Magnoliopsida; order Poales; family Poaceae; genus Hordeum; species Hordeum marinum. The sequence goes on from CM039674.1 coordinate 151,454,237, forward strand.
GATCCGGATGACTCTAAGTCACAAACCGGATACGTATTTATTCTCAACGGGGGAGCGGTAAGTTGGTGCAGTTCCAAGCAAAGCGTGGTAGCCGATTCTACGTGTGAAGCGGAGTACATCGCAGCCTCGGAGGCAGCAAAGGAAGGTGTCTGGATGAAGCAGTTCATGACAGATCTTGGAGTAGTGCCCAATGCACTGAATCCAATGAACCTGTTCTCTGACAACACTGGTGCCATTGCTCTGGCCAAGGAACCAAGGTTTCACAAGAGGACCAGACACATAAAGCGACGCTTCAACTCCATCCGTGATTACATCGAGGAGAAGGACATAAATATTTGCAAAGTGCACACGGATCTGAATGTTACAGACCCGTTGACTAAACCTCTTCCAAGGGCTAAACATGATCAACACCAGAACTGCATGGGTGTTCGATTCATTACAACGTAAATCACATAGTGATCTGAGCTAGATTATTGACTCTAGTGCAAGTGGGGAGTGTTGGAAATATGCCCTAGAGGCAATAAATAAAGTTATTATTATTATATTTCCTTGTTCATGATAACCGTTTATTGTCCATGCTATAATTGTATTAATTGGAAACACATTATATGTGTGGGTAAATAGACAACACTTTGTCCCTAGTATGCCTCTAGTGAACTAGGTCGTTGATCAAAGATGGTCAAGGTTTCCTAGACATTGACATGTGATGTCATTTGATAATGGGATCACAACATTAGGAGAATGATGTGATGGACAAGACCCAAACTACAAACGTAGCATATGATCGTGTCAGTTTATTGCTACTGTTTTCTGCATGTCAAGTATATGTTCCTATGACCATGAGATCATGCAACTCACGGATACCGGAGGAGTGCCTTATGTGTATCAAACGTCGCAACATAACTGAGTGACTATAAAGGTGCTCTACAGGTATCTCTGAGGGTGTCTATTGAGTTGGCATGGATCAAGACTGGGATTTGTTACTCCGTGGGACGGAGAGGTATCTCAGGGCCCACTCGGTAATACAACATCACAATAAGCCTTGCAAGCAATGTGACTAAGTGTTAGTTGCGAGATCTTGTATTACTGAATGAGTAAAGAGACTTACCGGTAATGAGATTGAACTAGGTATGGACATACCGATGATCAAATCTCGGGCAAGTAACATACCGAAGAACAAAGGGAACATCATACGGGATTAACTAAATCCTTGACATAGAGGTTCGTCCGATAAAGATCTTCATAGAATATGTAGGAACCAATATGGGCATCCAGGTCCCGCTATTGGTTATTGACCGTAGAGGTGTCTCGGTCATGTCTACATAGTTCTTGAACCCGCGTCTGCACACTTAAGGTTTGGTGACGTTTCGGTAGTATAGAGTTATGTATGGTGGTGACCGAAGGTTGTTCGGAGTCCCGGATGAGATCCCGGATATCACGAGGAGCTCCGGAATGGTCCGAGGTAAAGATTCATATATAGGAAGTCCTGTTTTGGTCGCCGGAAAAGTTTCGGGCTCATCGATAGTGTACCGGGAGTGCCGGTAGTGTACCGGGAGACCATCGAGAGGGGTATTTCGACCCAAGAGGCTCCATGGGCTGTGGGAGAGTGTTTACTAGACCTTAGTGGGTTGGTGGAAGTCCCACACAAGGCCCATGTGGTTTGGGAAAAAAGGCCCAAAGAGAAAAGGTGGAAAAAGGCAAAAATAGGGTGAATCCTAGTCCTACTAGGATTGGAGGTGGAGTCCACCTCCTCCACCTTGTGCCAAGCCTCCTCCTCTCTTCCTCTTCTATATACTAGAGGTTTTATGATTTTTGCACAGAATTTTCAGCCACGTGCTGCCCGTTCCTCCAGTGCATAGTTTCTCCTCTAGATCAGTTTTCTGCAGCGCTTAGGCAAAGCCCTGCCGAAATAGCTCCACCACCATCGCCGGAGCGTCGTCACGCTGCCGGAGAACTCTTCTTCCTCTCCGCTCCTTCTGTTAGGAGACGTAGTAGTAAATCAAAAAATTTCCTACGTGTCACCAAGATCTATCTATGGAGAAACCAGCAACAAGAGGGGAGAGACTGCATCTTCATACCTTTGAAGATCACTAAGCGGAAGTGTTACAAGAACGCGGTTGGTGGAGTCGTACTCGCATCAATTCAGATGGCGATGGATTCCGATCTCAGGGCCGAACAACGGCGCTTCCGCGTTCAACACACGTGCAGCCCGATGACGTCTCCTACGCCTTGATCTAGCAAGGAGGAAGGAGAGGTTGAGGGAGATCTCCGGCAGCACGACGGCGTGGTGACGGTGGAGCTACGTGGACTCCGGTAGGGATTCGCCAAGCACTACGGAGAACGAGGAAGAGGAAGAGTTGGGCTGCGCCGAGAGAGAGAGAGAAGTCGTGTCTCAAATCAGCCCAAACCCTTGCATATATATAGGAGGGGGAGAGGGAGGGCTGCCTTGGCCCCTCCTCCAAGGAGGAGAGCTTCGGCCTAAGGTGGGGAAGATTCCACCTCCCACAAGGGAGGTGGATCTCCTCTTTTAAATCCCTTTTGCCCTTTATCTCTTGATCCCAGCCGCATGGGCCTTTCTAGAAGGTCTTGTCCATCCCACTAAGGGCTGGCACACCTTCTCTAAGGGCCCACAAAGTCCTATGGTCGTCACACCCCTCCCGGGGGTCCTCCGGCACCCTCCCGGCACTCTCGATACACTACCGATGAGCCCGAAAACTTTTCGGTGACCAAAACTAGACTTCCTATGGACCATTCTAGAGCTCCTCGTGACGTCAGGGATCTCATCCGGGACTCCGAACAACCTTCGGTAATCACGTATACCATTTCCCTATAACCCTAGCGTCATCGAACCTTAAGTGTGTAGATCCTACGGGTTCGGGAGACACGTAGACATGACCGAGACACTTCTCCGGTCAATAACCAACAGCGGGATCTGGATACCCATGTTGGATCCCACATGCTCCACGATGATCTCATCGGATGAACCACAATGTCGGGGATTCAATCAATCCCGTATACAATTCCCTTTGTCTATCGGTATGATACTTGCCCGAGATTCGATCGTCGGTATCTCTATACCTTGTTCAATCTCGTTACCGGCAAGTCTCTTTACTTGTTCCGTAATACATCATCTCGTGGCTAACTCCTTAGTCACATTGAGCTCATTATGATGATGTCTTACCGAGTGGGCCGAGAGATACATCTCCGTCACACGAAGTGACAAATCCCAGTCTCGATTCGTGCCAACCCAACAGACACCTTCGGAGATACCCGTAGTGCACCTTTATAGCCACCCAGTTACGTTGTGACGTTTGGCACACCCAAAGCATTCCTACGGTATCCGGGAGTTGCACAATCTCATGGTCTAAGGAAACGATACTTGACATTGAAAATCTTTAGCAAACGAACTACACGATCTTGTGCTATGCTTAGGATTGGGTCTTGTCCATCACATCATTCTCCTAATGATGTGATCCCGTTATCAACGACATCCAACGTCCATGGTCATGAAATCGTGACCATCTATTGATCAACGAGCTAGTCAACTAGAGGCTCACCAGGGACACGTTGTGGTCTATGCATTCACACATGTATTACGGTTTCCGGTTAACACAATTATAGCATGAACAATAGACAATTATCATGAACTAGGAAATACAATAATAACCATTTTATTATTGCCTCCAGGGCATATTTCCAACAGTCTCCCACTTGCACTAGAGTCAATAATCTAGTTACATTGTGATGAATCGTACACCGATAGCATTCTGGTGTTGATCATGTTTTGCTCGTGAGAGAGGTTTAGTCAACGGATCTGCGACATTCAGATCCGTATGCACTTTACAAATATCTATATCTCCCTCCTGAATGTAATCACGGATGGAGTTTAAGCGGCGCTTGATGTGTCTTGTCTTCTTGTGAAACCTGGGCTCCTTCGCAAGGGCAATAGCTCCAACGTTGTCACAGAATAGAGTCATCAGGCCCGACGCACTTGGAATTACTCCTAGGTCGGTGATGAACTCCTTCATCCAGACTCCTTCCTTTGCTACTTCCGAAGCAGCTATGTACTCCACTTCACATGTAGATGCCGCCATGATGCTTTGCTTGCTGCTGCACCAGCTGACTGCCCCTCCGTTCAAAACATACATGTATCCGGTTTGCGACTTGCAGTCGTCCGGATCTGTGTCGAAGCTAGCATCGACGTAACCCTTTACGACGAGCTCTTCGGCACATCCATATACAAGAAACATGTCCGTTGTCCTTTTCAGGTACTTCAGGATATTCTTGACCGCTATCCAGTGTTCCGCTCCGAGATCACTTTGGTACCTCCCTACCAAACTTATGGCAAGGTTCACATCAGGTCTGGTACACAGCATGGCATACATAATAGAGCCTATGGCTAAAGCATAGGGGATGACACTCATCTCTTCTCTATCCTTTGTCGTGGTCGGGCATTGAGTCGTACTCAATCTCACACCTTGTAAAACAGGCAAGAACCCCTTCTTGGACTGATCCATATTGAACTTCTTCAATATCTTGTCAAGGTATGTGCTTTGTGAAAGACCTATGAGGTGTCTCGATCTGTCTCTATAGATCTTAATACCTAATATGTAAGCAGCTTCTCCAAGGTCCTTCATTGAAAAACACTTATTCAAGTAGGCCTTTACACTTTCCAAGAGTTCTATATCATTTCCCATTATCAGTATGTCATCCACATATAATACGAGAAATGCTACAGAGCTCCCACTCACTTTCTTGTAAATACAGGGTTCTCCATAAACCTGTACAAACCCAAACGCTTTAATCACCTCATTAAAGCGAATGTTCCAACTCCGAGATGCTTGCACCAGCCCATAGACGGAGCGCTGGAGCTTGCATACTTTGTTAGCATCTTTAGGATCGACAAAACCTTCCGGCTGCATCATATACAGTTCTTCCTTGAGGAAGCCATTAAGGAATGTCGTTTTGACGTCCATTTGCCAGATCTCATAATCATAAAATGCGGCAATTGCTAACATGATTCGGACAGTCTTCAACATCACTACGGGTGAGAAAGTCTCATCGTAGTCAACTCCTTGAACTTGTCGATAACCCTTAGCGACAAGCCGAGCCTTATAGACGGTCACATTACCATCCGCGTCAGTCTTCTTCTTAAAGATCCATTTATTTTCAATGGCTCGCTTATCATCAGGCAAGTCCACCAAAGTCCACACTTTGTTCTCATACATGGATCCTATCTCGGATTTCATGGCTTCAAGCCATTTGTTGGAATTCGGGCCCGCCATTGCTTCTTCATAGTTCGAAGGTTCACCATTGTCTAACAACATGAGGTTGCCGTACCACTCTGGTGCGAAACGTGTCCTAGTGGACCTTCGACGTTCAATAGTAACTTGATCTGAAGTTTCATGATCATCATCATTAACTTCCTCTCCAGCCGGTGTAGGCTCCACAGAAACAACTTCCTGTGCTGCGCTACTCTTTGGTTCGAGTGGAGATACAGTTACCTCATCAAGTTCTATTTTCCTCCCACTTACTTCTTTCAAGAGAAACTCTTTCTCGAGAAAGGATCCATTCTTGGCAACAAAGACTTTGCCCTCAGATCGTAGGTAGAAGGTATACCCAATAGTCTCTTTGGGATATCCTATGAAGACGCACTTTTCCGCTTTGGGTTCGAGCTTCTCAGGTTGAAGTTTCTTCACATAAGCATCGCATCCGCAAACTTTTAGAAACGACAGCTTAGGTTTCTTTACAAACCATAATTCATACGGTGTCGTCTCAACGGATTTTGACGGTGCCCTATTTAAAGTGAATGCGGCAGTCTCTAATGCATATCCCAAAATGATAGCGGTAAGTCGGTAAGAGACATCATAGATCATACCATATCTAATAGAGTGCAATTACGATGTTCAGACACACCATTTCGCTGAGGTGTGCCAGGCGACATGAGTTGTGAAACAATTCCACATTTCCTTAGGTGTGTGCCAAACTCGTGACTTAAATATTCTCCGCCACGATCAGATCGTAGGCACTTTATTTTCCTGTCATGTTGATTCTCTACCTCACTCTAAAATTCCTTGAACCTTTCAAAAGTTTCAGACTTATGTTTCATTAAGTAGACATACCCATATCTACTCAAGTCATCAGTGATGGTGAGAACATAACGATAGCCACCACGAGCCTCGACACTCATTGGACCACATACATCGGTATGTATTATTTACAACAAGTCAGTTGCTCGCTCCATTGTTCCAGAGGACGGAGTCTAGGTCATCTTGCCCATGAGACATGGTTCGCACGTGTCAAATGATTCGAAATCAAGAGACTCCAAAAGTCCATCAGTATGGAGCTTCTTCATGCGTTTGACACCAATATGACCAAGGCGGCAGTGCCACATGTAAGTGGGACTATCGTTATCAACCTTATACTTTTTGGTACTCACACTATGGACATGTGTAACATCACGTTCGAGATTCATCAAAAATAAACCATTGACCAGCGGGGCATGACCATAAAACATTTCTCTCATATAAATAGAACAACCATTATTCTCAGATTTAAATGAGTAGCCATCTCGCATCAAGCGAGATCCAGATACAATGTTCATGCTCAAAGCTGGTACTAAATAATAATTATTAAGGTTTAACACTAATCCCGAAGGTAGATGTAGAGGTAGCGTGCCGACGGCGATCACATCGACCTTGGAACCATTCTCGACGCGCATCGTAACCTCGTCCTTTGCTAGCCTCCGCTTATTCCGCAGCTCCTGCTTGGAGTTACAAATGTGAGCAACTGCACCGGTATCAAATACCCAGGAGCTACTACGAGCGCTGGTTAGGTACACATCAATAACAAGTATATCACATATACCTTTAATGTTGCCGTCCTTCTTATCCGCTAAGTACTTGGGGCAGTTCCGCTTCCAGTGACCGGTACCCTTGCAGTAAAAACACTCAGTCTCAGGCTTGGGTCCATTCTTGTTCTTCTTCTTCCTGGCAACTTGCTTACCGAGCGCGGCAATAGCTTTGTCGTCCTTCTTGAAGTTCTTCTTACCCTTGCCTTTCTTGAAACTAGTGGTCTTATTCACCATCAACACTTGATGCTCCTTTTTGATCTCGACCTCTGCTGATTTCAGGATCGAGTACAACTCGGGAATGGATTTCTCCATCCCTTGCATGTTGTAGTTCATCACAAAGCTCTTGTAGCTAGGTGGAAGCAACTGGAGGATTCTGTCAATGACCGAGTCATCCGGGAGATTAACTCCCAGCTGAGTCAAGCGGTTGTGTAGCCCAGACATCTTGAGGATGTGCTCACTGACAGAACTATTCTCCTCCATCTTACAGCTGAAGAACTTGTCGGAGACGTCATATCTCTTGACCCGGGCATGAGCTTGGAAAACCAGTTTCAGCTCTTGGAACATCTCATATGCTCCATGTTGCTCAAAACGCTTTTGGAGCCCCGGTTCTAAACTGTAAAGCATGCCGCACTGAACAAGGGAGTAATCATCGCAGCGAGAATGCCAAGCATTCGCAACGTCTTGCTCTGCTGGGAGAAGGGGTGGGTCACCTAGTGGTGCATCAAGGACATACAATTTCTTGGAAGCTATGAGGATGATCCTCAAGTCACGGACCCAGTCCGCATAGTTGCTTCCATCATCTTTCAGCTTGGTTTTCTCTAGGAACGCGTTGAAATTGAGGGTGACATTCGCGTTGGCCATTGGATCTACAATATAGATTGTAAAGATAATTTTAGACTAAGTTCATGATAATTAAGTTCACATAATCAAATTATTTGATGAACTCCCACTTAGATAGACATCTCTCTAGTCATCCAAGTGACACATGATCCATGTCAACTAGCCTGTGTCCGATCATCACGTGAGACGGACTAGTCATCCATGGTGAACATCTCCATGTTGATCGTATCTTCTATATGACTCATGTTCGACCTTTCGGTCTTCCGTGTTCCGAGGCCATGTTTGTACATGCTAGGCTCATCAAGTCAACCTAAGTGTTCCGCGTGTGTAAATCTGGCTTACACCCGTTGTATGCGAACGTTAGAGCCTATCACACCCGATCATCAAGTGGTGCTTCGGAAGAACGATCCTTAGCAACAGTGCATAGTTAGGGTGAACACTTTTCTTGAAATTTTATTGAGAGATCATCTTATTTACTACCGTCGTTCTAAGCAAATAAGATGTAAACATGATAAACATCACATGCAATCAATATAGTGACATGATATGGCCAATATCATCTTGCTCCTTTGATCTCCATCTTCGGGGCACCATGATCATCACTATCACCGGCACGACACCATGATCTCCATCATCATGATCTCCATCACTGTGTCTTCATGAAGTTGTCTCACCAACTATTACTTCTACTACTATGGCTAACGTTTAGCAATAAAGTAAAGTAATTACATGGCGTTTATGAATGACACGCAGGTCATACAATAAAATAAGACAACTCATATGGCTCCTGCCGGTTGTCATACTCATCGACATGCAAGTCGTGAATCCTATTACAAGAACATGATCAATCTCATACATCACAATGCATCACATCACATCCTTTGGCTATATCACATCGCAAGGCATATGCTGCAAAAACAAGTTAGACGTCCTCTAAATTGTAGTTGCAAGTTTTTACGTGGCTGCTATAGGTTACTAGCAAGAACGTTTCTTACCTACGTCAAAACCACAACGTGATATGCCAATTGCTATTTACCCTTCATAAGGACCCTTTTCATCGAATCCAATCCGACTAAGGTGGGAGAGACAGACACCCGCTAGCCACCTTATGCAACAAGTGCATGTCAGGCGATGGAACCAGTCTCACGTAAGCGTACGTGTAAAGTCGGTCCGGGCCGCTTCATCCCACAATACTGTCGAATCAAGATAATACTAGTAGTGGTAAGCAAATTAACAAAATCGACGCCCACAACTGCTTTGTGTTCTACTCGTGCATAGATTCTACGCATAGACCTAGCTCATGATGCCACTGTTGGGAGACGTAGTAGTAAATCAAAATTTTCCTACGTGTCACCAAGATATATCTATGGAGAAACCAGCAACGAGTGGGGAGAGATTGCATCTTCGTACCTTTGAAGATCGCTAAGCGGAAGTGTTACAAGAACGTGGTTGATGGAGTCGTACTCGCAGCGATTCAGATCGCGGTGGATTCCGATCTAAGCGCCGAACAACGGCACCTCCGCGTTCAACACACGTGCAGCCCGGTGACGTCTCCTACGCCTTGATCCAGCGAGGATGAAGGAGAGGTTGGGGAAGGGATCCAACAGCAGCAGGACGGCGTGGTGGTGGTGGAGTAGCAAGGTATTCCGGCAGGGCTTCGCCTAAGCGTTGCGGAGGAGGAAGAAGAGAGGTAGGGCTTTGCCGTGAGAGAGAGAGAGTTCACAACTATTCTCAAAAGGCCAAAACCTCAAGTATATATAGGAGGAGGGAGAGGGAGGGCTGGCTTGGACTCTCCTCCAAGGAGGAGAGCTTCGGCCGAATCAAAGGGAGAGTCCACCTCCCACAAGGGAGGTGGATCTCCTCCTTTTCAAACTCCTATGCCCTTATCTCTACTCCTCCAGCCGCATGGGCCTTTCTAGAAGGTCTTGGACAGCCCAATAAGGGCTGGAACACCTCCTCTAAGGGCCCACAAAGTCCTATGGTCGTCACACCCCTCCCGGGGGTCCTCTGGCACCCTCTCGGCACTCCCGGTACAATACCGATGAGCCCGAAAACTTTCCGATGACCAAAACTGGACTTCCTATATATCAATCATTACCTCCAGACCTTTCCGGAGCTCCTCGTGACATTCAAGATCTCATACGCGACTCCAAACAACTTTCGGTAATCACGTATACCATTTCCCTATAACCCTAGCGTCATCGAACCTTAAGTGTGTAGACCCTACGGGTTCGGGAGACACGTAGACATGACCGAGACACTTCTCCGGTTAATAACCAACAGCGGGATCTGGATACCCATGTTGGCTCCCACATGCTCCATGATGATCTCATCGGATGAACCACGATGTCGGGGATTCAATCAATCCCGTATACAATTCCCTTTGTCTATCGGTATGATACTTGCCCGAGATTCGATCGTCGGTATCTCTATACCTTGTTCAATCTCGTTACCGGCAAGTCTCTTTACTCGTTCCATAATACATCATCCCGTGGATAACTCCTTAGTCACATTGAGCTCATTATGATGATGTCTTACCGAGTGGGCCCAGAGATACCTCTCCGTCACACGGAGTGATAAATCCCAGTCTCGATTCATGCCAACCCAACAGTCACCTTCGGAGATACCCGTAGTGCACCTTTATAGCCACCTAGTTACGTTGTGACGTTTGGCACACCCAAAGCATTCCTACGGTATCCGGGAGTTGCACAATCTCATGGTCTAAGGAAACGATACTTGACATTGAAAAGCTTTAGCAAACGAACTACACGATCTTGTGCTATCCTTAGGATTGGGTCTTGTCCATCACATCATTCTCCTAATGATGTGATCCCGTTATCAACGACATCCAATGCCATGGTCATGAAACTGTGACCATCTATTGATCAACGAGCTAGTCAACTAGAGGCTCACTAGGGACACGTTGTGGTCTATGTATTCACACATGTATTACGGTTTCCTGTTAACACAATTATAGCATGAACAATAGAAAATTATCATGAACTAGGAAATAAAATAATAACCATTTTATTATTGCCTCTAGGTCATATTTCCAACACCTTCTTGCTGGATCAATACGGCGGAGATCATCATCAAACTGTACGTGTGCTGAACACGGAGGTGCCGTCCGTTCGGCGCTAGATCGAAAGGATCGTGATCAAGTTCATGGGACGGATCGTGATTGGATCGCGGGACGGATCGTGATTGGATCATGGGAAGGATCGTGATTGGATCGCGGGACGCACGACGATTTGGATCGCGAAGAGGTTCGACTACACCAACCGCGTTTCTTAACGCTTCCCGCTTAGCGATCTACAAGGGTACATAGATCCACTCTCCCTCTCGTAGATGCTCATCACCATGGATAGATCTGCGTGTGCGTAGGAATTTTTTTGTTTCCCATGCAACGTTCCCCAACACTCATCACCATGGATAGGTCTTGCGTGAACGTAGGAAATTTTTAGTTTCCCATGAAACGTTCCCCAACAGCGGCATCATGAGCTAGGTCTATGTGTAGATGAGATCTCGAGTAGAACACAAAGTGTCTGTGGGCGTTGATGCTTAGATTGCTTCCTCCCTTGGTCGTGTTTTGGTTCAGCGGTATTGTGAGATTAAGCGACCCGGACCAACATTACTCGTACGCTTACGAGAGACCGGTTCCCTCAACCGCAACTTGTTGCATAGATGTCTTGCGGGTGCCAGTTTCTCTCACTTTAGTTGGATCGGATTCGACAAAGGCAATCCTTGAGAAGGTTGAAAAGCAACTAGTGTATCACCATTGTGGTTTTTGCGTAGATGAGAATTGTTCTTGCTAGATACCCGTAGCAGCCACGTAAAACATGCAACAACAATTAGAGGACGTCTTACTTGTTTTTGCAGGGTATGTTATGATGTGATATGGACAATTACATGATGTTATATATGTGATGTATGAGATGATCATGTGATGAATAGATTATCACGACTTGCATGTCGATGAGTACGGCAACCGGCAGGAGCCATAGGGTTGTCTTTAATTATTGTATGACCTGCGTGTCAATCATTAAGCGCTATTTAATGCTTTACTTTATCGCTAAACGGTAGCAATAGTAGTGGAAGCCTATTGGGCGCGACAACCCCGATGGCGACACGTTGATGGAGATCAAGATGATGGAGATCATGGTGTCGTGCCGGTGATGATGGAGATCATGTCGGTGCTTTCTAGATGGAGATCAAAAAGCACAAGTTCATGGCCATATCATGTCACTTATGATTTGCATGTGATGTTAATCCTTTTATGCACCTTATTTTGCTTAGGACGACGGTAGCATTATAAGGTGATCCCTCACTTAAATTTCAAGATGAATTGTGTTCTCCTCGAGTGTGCACCGTTGTGAAAGTTAGTCGTGTCGAGACACCACGTGATGATCGGGTGTGATAGACTCTACGTTCACATACAATGGGTGCAAGCCAGTGTTGCACATGCAGAACACTCGGGTTAAACTTGACGAGCCTAGCATGTACAAACATGGCCTCAGAACACAAGAGACCGAAAGGTCGAACATGAGTCATATAGTAGATATGATCAACATGATGATGTTCACCATTGAAGCCGCCTCAACTCACGTGATGATCGGACTTGAGTTGGTGAATTTGGATCATGTGACACTCAGATGACCTGAGGGATGTCAATTTGAGTGGGAGCTTTAGTAATATGATTAACTAAACTCATTATCTTGAACAATAGTCTAAGTAACCTTTGCATATTTATGTTGTAGATCAATGGCTCGCGCAGTAGCACCCCTGAATTTTAATGTGTTCCTAGAGAAAGCTAAGTTGAAAGATGATGGAAGTACCTTTGTTCATGGGGCTCGTAATCTGAGGATTATCCTCACGGCTTCCCAGAAATCATATGTCCTTGATGCACCGCTTGGTGACCAACCAGAAGACATGACCTCTGAAGACATTAAGAACGCTTGGGAGGCATGTACTGGAGATTACTCAATAGTTCAGTGTGCAATATTGTATGGCTTAGAACCGGGACTTCAAATACGTTTTGAACGTCATGGAGCATATGAGATGTTCCAGGAGTTGAAGTTTATCTTTCAGAAGAATGCCCAGATCGAGAGGTATGAGACCTCCGATAAGTTCTATGTTTGCAAGATGGAGGAGAACGGGTCTATCAGTGAACATATACTCAGAATGTCTGGGTATTCAACTCGTCTAGCGGAGTTGGGAATTGCCCTTCCGCCAGAGGCGATCACTGACAGGGTTCTTCAATCACTTCCACCTAGTTACAAGAGCTTTGTGATGAACTATAACATGCACGGGATGAACAAGTCAGTCGCCCAGCTATTTGCGATGCTAAAAGTTGCTGAGTCTGAAATCCAAAAAGAACATCAAGTGTTGATGGTCAATAAAACCACTAGTTTCAAGAAGAATGGCAAGGGCAAGGGCAAGAAGGGTAAAACCAAGAAGGATGGCAAAGCAGTTGCTACTCCTATAAAGAATCCCAAGCATGGACCTAAGCCAGAAACTGAGTGCTTTCATTGCAAGGTAACTGGTCACTGGAAGCGGAACTACCCCAAGTACATGGCTGACAAGAGGGAGGCCAACACAAACAAGGTATATGTGATATACATGTTATTGATGTGTACCTTACTAGCTCTCGTTGTAGTGCCTGGGTATTTGATACCAGTTCGGTTGCTCACATTTGCAACTCAAAGCAGGACCTACGGAATAGATGAAGGCTGACAAAGGATGAAGTGACGATGCACGTGGGAAATGGTTCCAAGGTTGATGTGATCGCTGTCGGCACGCTCTCTCTTCAATTACCATCGGGATTAGTGATGAACCTGAATAATTGTTATTTAGTGCCTGCGTTAAGCATGAACATTATATCTGGATCTTGTTTATTGCGAGACGGTTACTCATTTAAATCAGAGAATAAAGTGTTGGAAATATGCCCTAGAGGCAATAATAAAATGGTTATTATTGTATTTCCTAGTTCATGATAATTGTCTATTATTCATGCTACAATTGTGTTAACCAGAAACCGTAATACATGTGTGAATACATAGGCCATCACATGTCCCTAGTGAGCCTCTAGTTGGCTAGCTCGTTGATCAATAGATGGTCACGGTTTCATGACCATGGACATTGGATGTCGTTGATAACGGGATCACATCATTAGGAGAATGATGTGATGGACAAGACCCAATCCTAAGCATAGCACAAGATCGTGTAGTTCGTTTGCTAAAGCTTTTCAATGTCAAGTATCATTTCCTTAGACCATGAGATTGTGTAACTCCCGGATACCGTAGGAATGCTTTGGGTGTACCAAACGTCACAACGTAACTGGGTGGCTATAAAGGTACGCTACGGGTATCTCCGAAAGTGTCTGTTGGGTTGACACGAATCAAGACTGGGATTTGTCACTCCGTGTGACGGAGAGGTATCTCTGGGCCCACTCGGTAAGACATCATCATAATGAGCTCAATGTGACTAAGGAGTTAGCCACGGGATGATGTGTTACGGAACGAGTAAAGAGACTTGCCGGTAACGAGATTGAACAAGGTATGGCGATACCGACGATCGAATCTCGGGCAAGTACCATACCGATAGACAAAGGGAATTGTATACGGGATTGATTGAATCCCTGACATCGTGGTTCATCCGATGAGATCATCATGGAGTACGTGGGAGCCAACATGGGTATCCAGATCCCGCTGTTGGTTATTGGCCGGAGAGGTGTCTCGGTCATGTCTACGTGTCTCCCGAACCCGTAGGGTCTACACACTTAAGGTTCGATGACGCTAGGGTTATAGGGAAAAGGTATACGTGATTACCGAAGGTTGTTCGGAGTCCCGGATGAGATCCCGGACGTCACGAGGAGCTCCGGAATGGTCCGGAGGTAAAGATTGATATATAGGAAGTCCAGTTTTGGTCACCGGAAAGTTTTCGGGCTCATCGGTAGTGTACCGGGAGTGCCGGGAGGGTGCCGGAGGACCCCCGGGAGGGGTGTGACGACCAAAGGACCACATGGGCTGTTAGATAAAGTGTGCCAGCCCTTATTGGGCTGGGCAAGACTTTTGCTAAAGGCCCATGCGGCTGGAGATAAGGAGATAAGGCAAAAAGGATTTAAAAGGAGGAGATCCACCTCCCTTGTGGGAGGTGGACTCTCCCTTTAATTCAGCCGGCCATCTCCTCTTTGGAGTAGAGGCCAAGCCAGCCCTCCACGTCCCTCCTCCTATATATACTTGAGGTTTTGGATGTTTTGGGACAGGATTTGATCTCTCTCTCTCACGGCGAAGCCCTACCTCTCTTCTTCCTCCTCCGCAGCGCTTAGGCGAAGCCCTGTCGGAATACCTTGCTACTCCACCACCACCACGCCGTCATGCTGCTGTTGGAGCCCTTCCCCAACCTCTCCTTCCTCCTTGCTGGATCAAGGTGTTGGAGACGTCACCGGGCTGCACGTGTGTTGAACGCGGAGGTGCCGTCCGTTCGGCACTTGATCGGATCTACCGCGATCTGAATCGCTGCGAGTACGACTCCATCAACCGCGTTCTTGTAACGCTTCCGCTTAGCGATCTTCAAAGGTATGAAGATGCAATCTCTCCCCTCTCGTTGCTGGTTTCTCCATAGATAGATCTTGGTGAACGTAGGAAAATTTTGATTTACTACTACGTCTCCCAACAGTGGCATCATGAGCTAGGTCTATGCGTAGAATCTATGCACGAGTAGAACACAAAGCAGTTGTGGGCGTCGAGTTTGTTAATTTGCTTGCCGCTACTAGTCTTATCTTGATTCGGCGGT
This sequence comes from Hordeum marinum, assembly GCA_022496015.1. NCBI lineage: Eukaryota > Viridiplantae > Streptophyta > Magnoliopsida > Poales > Poaceae > Hordeum > Hordeum marinum. The sequence continues at coordinate 151,469,724 of CM039674.1, forward strand.
ATTGTGGGATGAAGCGGCCCGGGCCAACTTTACACGTACGCTTACGTGAGACCGGTTCCACCGCCTGACATGCACTAGATGCATAAGGTGGCTAGCGGGTGTCTGTCTCTCCTACCTTAGTCGGATCGGATTCGATGAAAAGGGTCCTTATGAAGGGTAAATAGCAATTGGCAAATCACGTTGTGGTGTTGACGTAGGTAAGAAACGTTCTTGCTAGTAACCTATAACAGCCACGTAAAAACTTGCAACTACAAATTAGAGGACGTCTAACTTGTTTTTTGCAGCATGTGCCTTGTGATGTGATATGGCCAAAGGATGTGATGTGATGCATTGTGATGTATGAATTGATCGTGTTCTTGTAATAGGATTCACGACTTGCATGTCGATGATTATGACAACCGGCAGGAGCCATAGGAGTTGTCTTATTTATTGTATGACCTGCGTGTCAATCATAAACGCCATGTAATTACTTTACTTTATTGCTAAGCGTTAGCCATAGTAGTAGAAGTAATAGTTGGCGAGACAACTTCATGAAGACACAATGATGGAGATCATGATGATGGAGATCATGGTGTCGTGCCGGTGACAGTGATGATCATGGTGCCCCGAAGATGGAGATCATAGGAGCAAAATGATATTGGCCATATCATGTCACTATATTGATTGCATGTGATGTTTATCATGTTTACATCTTATTTGCTTAGAACGACGGTAGTAAATAAGATGATCTCTCAATAAAATTTCAAGAGAAGTGTTCACCCTAACTGTGCACCGTTGCTAAGGATCGTTGTTCCGAAGCACCACGTGATGATCGGGTGTGATAGGTTCTAACGTTCGCATACAACGGGTGTAAGCCAGATTTACACACGCGAAACACTTAGGTTGACTTGACGAGCCTAGCATGTACAGACATGGCCTCGGAACACGGAAGACCGAAAGGTCGAACATGAGTCGTATAGAAGATACGATCAACATGAAGATGTTCACCATGGATGACTAGTCCGTCTCACGTGATGATCGGACACGGGCTAGTTGACATGGATCATGTATCACTTGGAAGACTAGAGAGATGTCTGTCTAAGTGGGAGTTCATTAATTTGATTAAGTGAACTTAATTATCATGAACTTAGTCTAAAATTGTCTTTACAATCTATGATGTAGATCCAATGGCCAACGCGAACGTCACCCTCAATTTCAACGCGTTCCTAGAGAAAACCAAGCTGAAAGATGATGGAAGCAACTATGCGGACTGGGTCCGTAGCTTGAGGATCATCCTCATAGCTTCCAAGAGATTGTATGTCCTAGATGCACCGCTAGGTGACGCACCCGTTCTCCCAGCGGAACAAGATGTTATGAACACTTGGCAATCACGCTGCGATGATTACTCCCTTGTTCAATGCGGCATGCTTTACAGTCTAGAACCGGGGCTCCAAAAGCGTTTTGAGCAACACGGAGCATATGAGATGTTCCAGGAGCTGAAACTGGTTTTTCAAGCTCATGCCCGGGTCGAGAGATATGATGTCTCCGACAAGTTCTTCAGCTGTAAGATGGAGGAGCATAGTTCTGTCAGTGAGCACATCCTCAAGATGTCTGGGCTACACAACCGCTTGACTCAGCTGGGGGTTAATATCCCGGATGACTCGGTCATTGACAGAATCCTCCAGTCGCTTCCACCTAGCTTCAAGAGCTTTGTGATGAACTACAACATGCAAGGTATGGAGAAGTCCATTCCTGAGTTGTACTCGATGCTGAAATCAGCGGAGGTCGAGATCAAAAAGGAGCATCAAGTGTTGATGGTGAATAAGACCACTAGTTTCAAGAAAGGCAAGGGTAAGAAGAACTTCAAGAAGGACGGCAAAGCTGTTGCCGCGCCCGGTAAGCAAGTTGCCGGGAAGAAGAAGAAAAATGGACCCAAGCCTGAGACTGAGTGCTTTTATTGCAAGGGTACCGGTCACTGGAAGCGGAACTGCCCCAAGTATTTAGCGGATAAGAAGGACGGCAACATTAAAGGTATATGTGATATACTTGTTATTGATGTGTACTTGACCAGCGCTCGTAGTAGCTCCTGGGTATTTGATACCGGTGCAGTTGCTCACATTTGTAACTCCAAGCAGGAGCTGCGGAATAAGCGGAGGCTGGCCAAGGATGAGGTGACGATGCGCGTCGGGAATGGTTCCAAGGTCGATGTGATCGCCGTCGGCACGTTACCTCTACATCTACCTTCGGGATTAGTTTTAAACCTTAATAATTGTTATTTAGTACCAGCTTTGAGCATGAACATTGTATCTGGATCTCGCTTGATGCGAGATGGCTACTCATTTAAATCCGAGAATAATGGTTGTTCTATGAGAGAAATGTTTTATGCTCATGCCCCGCTGGTCAATGGTTTATTTTTGATGAATCTCGAACGTGATGTTACACATGTCCATAGTGTGAGTACCAAAAAGTGTAAAGTTGATAACGATAGTCCCACTTACATGTGGCACTGCCGTCTTGGCCATATTGGTGTCAAACGCATGAAGAAGCTCCATGCTGATGGAATTTTGGAGTCACTTGATTTCGAATCATTTGACACATGCGAACCATGCCTCATGGGCAAGATGACCAAGACTCCGTTCTCCGGAACAATGGAGCGAGCAACTGACTTGTTGGAAATAATACATACCGATGTATGCGGTCCAATGAGCGTCGAGGCTCGCGGTGGCTACCGTTATGTTCTCACCCTCACTGATGACTTGAGTAGATATGGTTATGTCTACTTAATGAAACACAAGTCTGAAACTTTTGAAAGGTTCAAGGAATTTCAGAGTGAGGTCGAGAATCAACGTGACAGGAAAATAAAATGCCTACATCTGATCGTGGCGGAGAATATTTAAGTCACGAGTTTGGCACGCACCTTAGGAAATGTGGAATTGTTTCACAACTCACGCCGCCCGGCACACCCCAGCGAAATGGTGTGTCTGAACGTCGTAATCGCACTCTATTGGATATGGTGCGATCTATGATGTCTCTTACCGACTTACCGCTATCATTTTGGGGATATGCATTAGAGACTGCCGCATTCACTTTAAATAGGGCACCGTCTAAATCCGTTGAGACGACACCGTATGAATTGTGGTTTGGAAAGAAACCTAAGCTGTCGTTTCTAAAAGTTTGGGGATGCGATGCTTATGTGAAGAAACTTCAACCTGAGAAGCTCGAACCCAAAGCGGAAAAGTGCGTCTTCATAGGATATCCCAAGGAGACTATTGGGTATACCTTCTACCTACGATCCGAAGGCAAAGTCTTTGTTGCCAAGAATGGATCCTTTCTCGAGAAAGAGTTTCTCTCGAAAGAAGTAAGTGGGAGGAAAATAGAACTTGATGAGGAAATTGTACCTCCACTCGAACCGGAGAGTAGCGCAGCACAGGAAGTTGTTTCTGTGGAGCCTACACCGGCTAGAGAGGAAGTTAATGATGATGATCATGAAACTTCAGATCAAGTTGCTATTCGAAGGTCCACCAGGACACGTTCCGCACCAGAGTGGTACGGCAATCCTGTCCTAGAGATCATGTTGTTGGACAACGGTGAACCTTCGAACTATGAAGAAGCGATGGCGGGCCCGGATTCCAACAAATGGCTTGAGGCCATGAAATCCGAGATAGGATCCATGTATGAGAACAAAGTATGGACTTTGGTGGACTTGCCTAATGATAAGCGAGCCATTGAAAACAAATGGATCTTTAAGAAGAAGACTGACGCGGACGGTAATGTCACCGCCTATAAAGCTCGGCTTGTCGCTAAGGGTTATCGACAAGTTCAAGGAGTTGACTACGATGAGACTTTCTCACCCGTAGCGATGCTAAAGTCAGTCCGAATCATGTTAGCAGTTGCCGCATTTTATGATTATGAGATCTGGCAAATGGACGTCAAAACGGCATTCCTTAATGGCTTCCTCAAGGAAGAACTGTATATGATGCAGCCGGAAGGTTTTGTCGATCCTAAAGATGCTAACAAGGTATGCAAGCTCCAGCGCTCCATCTATGGGCTGGTGCAAGCATCTCGGAGTTGGAACATTCGCTTTAATGAGGTGATTAAAGCGTTTGGGTTTGTACAGGTTTATGGAGAACCTTGTATTTACAAGAAAGTGAGTGGGAGCTCTATAGCATTTCTTATACTGTATGTGGATGACATGCTGATAATGGGAAATAATATAGAACTCTTGGAAAGTATCAAGGCCTACTTGAATAAGTGTTTTTCAATGAAGGACCTTGGAGAAGCTGCTTACATATTAGGTATTAAGATCTATAGAGATAGATCGAAACGCCTCATTGGTCTTTCACAAAGCACATACCTTGAAAAGATATTGAAGAAGTTCAATATGCATCAGTCCAAGAAGGGGTTCTTGCCTGTGTTGCAAGGTGTGAGATTGAGTACGACTCAATGCCCGACCACGGCAAAGGATAGAGAAGAGATGAGTGTCATCCCCTATGCTTCAGCCATAGGCTCTATCATGTATGCCATGCTGTGTACCATACCTGATGTGAACCTTGCCATAAGTTTGGTAGGGAGGTACCAAAGTGATCCCGGAGCGGAACACTGGACAGCGGTCAAGAATATCCTGAAGTACCTAAAAAGGACAAAGGACATGTTTCTCATATATGGAGGTGCCGAAGAGCTCGTCGTAAAGGGTTACGTCGACGCTAGCTTCGACACAGATCCGGACGACTCTAAGTCGCAAACCGGATACGTGTATATTTTGAATGGAGGGGCAGTCAGCTGGAGTAGCAGCAAGCAAAGCGTCGTGGCGGCATCTACATGTGAAGCGGAGTACATAGCTGCTTCGGAAGCAGCAAAGGAGGGAGTCTGGATGAAGGAGTTCATCACCGACCTAGGAGTGATTCCAAATGCGTCGGGCCCGATGACTCTACTCTGTGACAACACTGGAGCTATTGCCCTTGCGAAGGAGCCCAGGTTTCACAAGAAGACAAGACACATCAAGCGCCGCTTCAACTCCATCCGTGATTACATTCAGGAGGGAGACATAGATATTTGTAAAGTGCATACGGATCTGAATGTCGCAGATCCGTTGACTAAACCTCTCTCACGAGCAAAACATGATCAACACCAGAACGCTATGGGTGTTCGATTCATCACAATGTAACTAGATTATTGACTCTAGTGCAAGTGGGAGACTGTTGGAAATATGCCCTAGAGGCAATAATAAAATGGTTATTATTGTATTTCCTAGTTCATGATAATTGTCTATTATTCATGCTACAATTGTGTTAACCAGAAACCGTAATACATGTGTGAATACATAGGCCATCACATGTCCCTAGTGAGCCTCTAGTTGGCTAGCTCGTTGATCAATAGATGGTCACGGTTTCATGACCATGGACATTGGATGTCGTTGATAACGGGATCACATCATTAGGAGAATGATGTGATGGACAAGACCCAATCCTAAGCATAGCACAAGATCGTGTAGTTCGTTTGCTAAAGCTTTTCAATGTCAAGTATCATTTCCTTAGACCATGAGATTGTGTAACTCCCGGATACCGTAGGAATGCTTTGGGTGTACCAAACGTCACAACGTAACTGGGTGGCTATAAAGGTACGCTACGGGTATCTCCGAAAGTGTCTGTTGGGTTGACACGAATCAAGACTGGGATTTGTCACTCCGTGTGACGGAGAGGTATCTCTGGGCCCACTCGGTAAGACATCATCATAATGAGCTCAATGTGACTAAGGAGTTAGCCACGGGATGATGTGTTACGGAACGAGTAAAGAGACTTGCCGGTAACGAGATTGAACAAGGTATGGCGATACCGACGATCGAATCTCGGGCAAGTACCATACCGATAGACAAAGGGAATTGTATACGGGATTGATTGAATCCCTGACATCGTGGTTCATCCGATGAGATCATCGTGGAGTACGTGGGAGCCAACATGGGTATCCAGATCCCGCTGTTGGTTATTGGCCGGAGAGGTGTCTCGGTCATGTCTACGTGTCTCCCGAACCCGTAGGGTCTACACACTTAAGGTTCGATGACGCTAGGGTTATAGGGAAAAGGTATACGTGATTACCGAAGGTTGTTCGGAGTCCCGGATGAGATCCCGGACGTCACGAGGAGCTCCGGAATGGTCCGGAGGTAAAGATTGATATATAGGAAGTCCAGTTTTGGTCACCGGAAAGTTTTCGGGCTCATCGGTAGTGTACCGGGAGTGCCGGGAGGGTGCCGGAGGACCCCCGGGAGGGGTGTGACGACCAAAGGACCACATGGGCTGTTAGATAAAGTGTGCCAGCCCTTATTGGGCTGGGCAAGACTTTTGCTAAAGGCCCATGCGGCTGGAGATAAGGAGATAAGGCAAAAAGGATTTAAAAGGAGGAGATCCACCTCCCTTGTGGGAGGTGGACTCTCCCTTTAATTCAGCCGGCCATCTCCTCTTTGGAGTAGAGGCCAAGCCAGCCCTCCACGTCCCTCCTCCTATATATACTTGAGGTTTTGGATGTTTTGGGACAGGATTTGATCTCTCTCTCTCACGGCGAAGCCCTACCTCTCTTCTTCCTCCTCCGCAGCGCTTAGGCGAAGCCCTGTCGGAATACCTTGCTACTCCACCACCACCACGCCGTCATGCTGCTGTTGGAGCCCTTCCCCAACCTCTCCTTCCTCCTTGCTGGATCAAGGTGTTGGAGACGTCACCGGGCTGCACGTGTGTTGAACGCGGAGGTGCCGTCCGTTCGGCACTTGATCGGATCTACCGCGATCTGAATCGCTGCGAGTACGACTCCATCAACCGCGTTCTTGTAACGCTTCCGCTTAGCGATCTTCAAAGGTATGAAGATGCAATCTCTCCCCTCTCGTTGCTGGTTTCTCCATAGATAGATCTTGGTGAACGTAGGAAAATTTTGATTTACTACTACGTCTCCCAACATAAAGGTTGTTCTATTTATATGAGTAATATCTTTTATGGTCAGGCACCCAATGTGAGGGGTTTATTCATATTGAATCTTGATAGTGATGACACACATGTTCATAACATTGATGCCAAAAGATGTAGAGTTGATAATGATAGTACCACTTTCTTGTGGCACCACCGTTTAGGTCATATTGGTGTAAAACGCATGAGGAAGCTCCATGCTTATGGACTTTTGGAGTCACTTGATTTTGAATAACTTGACACATGTGAACCATGCCTCATGGGCAAGATGACTAAAACGTCGTTCTCTGAAACAATGGAACGGGCGAGTGACTTATTGGAAATCATACATACTGATGTGTGTGGTCCAATGAATGTTACAACGCATGGTGGATATCGTTATTTTCTCACCTTCACTGATGACTTAAGTAGATATGGGTATATTTACTTAATGAAACACAAGTCTGAAACGTTTGAAAAGTTCAAGCAATTTCAGAGTGAAGTTGAGAATCATCGTAACAAGAAGATTAAATTCCCGCAATCTGATCGAGGAGGTGAATATCTGAGTTATGAGTTTGGCAGTCACTTAAGACAATGTGGAATTGTTTCACAGTTGACACCGCCTGGAACACCACAACGTAATGGTGTGTCTGAACGTCGTAATCGAACCTTATTAGATATGGTGTGTTCTATGATGTCTCTTGCTGATTTGCCACTATCGTTTTGGGGTTATGCATTAGAGACAGTTGCATTCACTTTGAATAGGGCACCATCAAAATCCGTTGAGACGACGCCATGTGAACTATGGTTTGGCAAGAGGCCAAAGTTGTCGTTTCTTAAAGTTTGGGGATGTGATGCTTATGTCAAAAAGCTTCAGCCTGAAAAAGCTGGAACCCAAAGGGAGAAATGCGTCTTCATAGGATACCCGAAAGACACAGTCGGGTATACCTTCTATCTCAGATCGTAAGGTAAAGTGTTTGTCGCTAAGAACGGAACATTTCTTGAGAAAGAGTTTCTCTTGAAAGAATTGAGTGGGAGGAAAATAGAGCTTGATGAGGTTATTGAACCTTTACTTCAACCAGAAAGTAGCGCAGCGTAGAAAGTTGTTTCTGTGGAACCTACGACGGTATAAGAGGAAGTTAATGATAATGATCATGAAGCTTTGGATCAAGCTACTATTGAACCTCGTAGGTCGACAAGGGCGTGTACTACTCCTGAGTGGTACGACAATCCTGTCTTGGAGGTCTTGTTGTTGGACAACAATGAACCTACGAGCTATGGAGGAGCAGTGATGGGCCCGGATTCCAAGAAATGGTTAGAGGCCATGAAATCCGAGATAGGATCCATGTATGAAAACAAAGTATGGACTTTGGAAGTATGACCTGAAGGGCGAAAGGCCATTCAGAACAAATGGATCTTTAAGAAGAAGACAGACGAGGACGGTAATGTCACCGTCTATAAAGATCGACTTGTGGCAAAGGGTTTTTCACAAGTTCAAGGAGTTGACTATGATGAGACATTCTCACCCGTAGCGATGATTAAGTCTGTCAGAATCATGTTGGCAATAGCTGCTTATTTCGATTACGAAATTTGGCAGATGGATGTCAAAACAGCGTTCCTCAACGGTTTCCTTGAGGAAGAGTTGTATATGATGCAACCAGAAGGTTTTGTCAATCAGATAATGCTGACAAAGTTTGCAAACTCCAGCGATCCATTTATGGGCTGGTGCAAGCATCTCGGAGTTGGAATAAGCGCTTTGATGAGGTGATCAAAGCATTTGAGTTTGTACAAGTTTATGGAGAAGCTTGTATTTACAAGAAAGTGAGTGGGAGCTCTATAGCGTTTCTAATATTATATGTGGATGACATATTGCTGATTGGAAACAATATAGAAATGCTGGAAAGCATGAAGGAATATTTGACCAAGAGTTTTTCAATGAAGGACCTAGGAGAAGCTGCTTTCATATTAGGCATTAAGATCTATAGAGATAGATCGAGATGCTTAATAGCACTTTCACAGAGCACATACCTTGATAAAGTTTTGAAGAAGTCCAAAATGGATCAGTCCAAGAAGGGGTTCTTGCCTGTGTTACAATGTGTGAAGTTGAGTAAGACTCAATGCCCAGTGACTGCAGAAGATAGAGAAAAGATGAGTTTCATCCCCTATGCTTCAGCCATAGGCTCTATCATGTATGGAATGCTATGCACAAGACCCGATGTCAGCCTTGCCATAAGTATGGCCGGAAGGTTTCAAAGTGATCCTGGAATGGAACACTGGGCAGCGGTCAAGAATATCCTTAAGTACCTGAAGAGGACTAAGGAAATGTTTCTCGTTTATGGAGGTGATGAAGAGCTCGTCATAAAGGGTTACGTCGATGCAAGCTTTGACACTGATCCGGATGACTCTAAGTCACAAACCGGATACGTATTTATTCTCAACAAGGGATTCTACGTGCAGTTCCAAGCAAAGCGTGGTAGCCGATTCTACGTGCGAAGTGGAGTACATCGCAGCCTCGGAGGCAACAAAGGAAGGTGTCTGGATGAAGCAGTTCATGACAGATCTTGGAGTAGTGCCCAGTGCACTGAATCCAATGAACCTGTTCTCTGACAACACTGGTGCCATTGCTCTGGCCAAGGAACCAAGGTTTCACAAGAGGACCAGACACATAAAGCGACGCTTCAACTCCATCTGCGATTACATCGAGGAGAAGGACATAAATATTTGCAAAGTGCACACGGATCTAAATGTTGCAAACCCGTTTACTAAACCTCTTCCAAGGGCTAAGCATGACCAACACCAGAACTGCATGGGTGTTCGATTCATTACAATGTAAATCACATAGTGATGTGAACTAGATTATTGACTCTAGTGCACGTGGGAGACTGTTGGAAATATGCCCTAGAGGCAATAAATAAAGTGTTTATTATTATATTTCCTTGTTCATGATAGTCGTTTATTATCCATTCTATAATTGTATTGATTGGAAACACATTACATGTGTGGGTAAATAGACAACACTATGTCCCTAGTATGCCTCTAGTGAACTAGCTCGTTGATCAAAGATGGTCAAGGTTTCCTAGCCATTGACATGTGATGTCATTTGATAATGGGATCACATCATTAGTAGAATGATGTGATGGACAAGACCCAAACTACAAACATAGCATATGATCATGTCAGTTTATTGCTACTGTTTTCTGCATGTCAAGTATATGTTCCTATGACCATGAGATCATGCAACTCACGGACATCGGAGGAGTGCCTTGTGTGTATCAAATGTCGCAACGTAACTGGGTGACTATAAAGGTGCTCTACAGGTATCTCCAAGGGTGTCTGTTGAGTTGGCATGGATCAAGACTGGGATTTGTTACTCCGTGTGACGAAGAGGTATCTCAGGGCCCACTCGGTAATACCACATCACAATAAGCCTTGCAAGCAATGTGATTAAGTGTTAGTCACGGGATTTTGTATTACGGAATGAGTAAAGATACTTGCCGGTAATGAGGTTGAACTAGGTATGGAGATACCGACGATTGAATCTCGGGCAAGTAACATACCGAAGAACAAAGGGAACATCATACGGGATTAACTGAATCCTTGACATAGAGGTTCAACTGATAAAGATCTTCATAGAATTTGTAGGAACCAATATGGGCATCCATGTCCCACTATTGGTTATTGACCGTAGAGGTGTCTCGGTCATGTCTACATAGTTCTCGAACCCGCAGGGTCTGCACACTTAAGGTTCGGTGACGTTTCAATAGTATAGAGTTATGTATGGTGGTGACCGAAGGTTGTTTGTCATCCCGGATGAGATCCCAGACATCACGAGGAGCTCCGGAATGGTCCGGAGGTAAAGATTCATATATAGGAAGTCCTGTTTTGGTCGCCGGAAAGGTTTTGGGCTCATCGATAGTGTACCGGGAGTGCCGGTAGTGTACCGGGAGACCATCGGGAGGGGTATTTCGACCCAAGAGGCTACATGGGCTGTGGGAGAGTAAATACCAGCCCTTAGTGGTCTGGTGGAAGTCCCACACAAGGCCCATGCGGCTGGGAAGAAAAGCCCAAAGAGAAAAAGGTGGAAAAAGGCAAAAAAAAGAGAGGCAAAAATAAGGAGGAGTCCTATTCCTACTAGGATTGGAGGAGGAATCCTCCAATCCCACTAGGTTCGGCCGACCCAAGGGCTGCCTCTTTGGCAGCCAAGCCTCCTCCTCTCTTCCTCTTATATATACTGGAGGTTTTAGGGTTTTTGGCACCAGATTTTAGCCACGTGCTGCCCGTTCCTCTAGTGCATAGTTTCTCCTCTAGGTCGGATTTCTGCAGTGATTAGGCAAAGCCCTTCTGGAATAGATCCACCACCATTGCCGGAGTGCCGTCACGCTGCCGGAGAACTCTTCTTCCTCTCCTCTCCCTCTTGCTGGATCAAGACAGCGGAGATCGTCATCAAGCCGTACGTGTGCTGAACGCGGAGGTGCCGTCCGTTCGACGCTAGATCGGAAGGACCGTGATCGAGTTCACGGGACGGATCGTGATCAAGTTCGCGGGACAGATCATGATTGGATCGCGGGACGGATCGTGATTGGATCGCGGGACGCTTAGCATTTGTATCGCGAAGACGTTCGACTACACCAACTGCGTTCCTTAACGCTTCCCGCTTAGCGATCTACAAGGGTATGTAGATCCACTCTCCCTCTCATAGATGCTCATCACCATGGATAGGTCTTGCGTGAACGTAGGAAATTTTTGTTTCCCATGCAACGTTCCCCAACATATACATGATCCAAATCCACCAACCCAAGTCCGACCATCACATGAGATGAGGTGATTTCAATGGTGAACATCTCCATGTTAATCATATCTACTATATGACTCATGTTCGACCTTTCGATCTCCGTGTTCCGAGACCATGTATGTACATGCTAGGCTCGTCAAGTTTAACCCAAGTATTCTGCATGTGCAAAACTGGATTGCACCCATTGTATGTGAACGAAGAGTCTATCACACTCAATCATCATGAGGTGCTTCGAAACGATGAACTTTCGCAATGATGCATACTTGGGAAGAACACAACTTTATCTTGAAATTAAGTGAGGGATCATCTTAAAATGCTACTGTTGTCCTAAGCGAAATAAGATGCACAAAAGATAAACATCACATGAAAATCAAATAAGTGATATGATATGACCATGATCATCTTGTCCTTTTGATCGCCATCTCCAAAGCACCGGCATGATCTCCATCGTCACCGGCATGACACTATGATCTCCATCATCGTGTCATCATGTGGTTGTCTCGCCAACTGTTGCTTCTACAACTATTGCTAACTCATAGCGATCAAGTAAAGCAATGACATGAAATAAACTAAAATACAACCCTATGGCTCTTGCGGGTTGTCGTACTCATCGACATGCAAGTCATGATAACTAGTACAAAACATGATCGTCTCATACATCACATATATCAAATCACGTCTTGGACATATCACATCACAACATACCCTGCAAAAACAAGTTAGGCGTCCTCTACTTTCTTATTGCAAGTCTTACGTGGCTGCTATAGGCAACTAGTAAGAACCATTCTTACCTACGCAAAGCCACAATGGTGATAATCAAGTTGACTTTTTAACCTTCTACAAGGGTTGTCTTCGTTGAATCCGATTCAGCTAAAGTGGGAGAGACAGACACCCACCAGCCACCTTTATGCAAAACAAGTTGCATGTCAAATGGTGGATCCGGTCTCTTGTGCGAGGACAAGTCAGGTTGGTTCGAGCCGCTTCATCCCATAATACGGCCTAATCAAAATAAGACTAATGAGCTAAGCAATCTAAACATCAACGTCCACAAACACTTGGTGTTCTACTCATGCATATCATCTACACATAAACCTTGCTCTGATACCACTGTTGGTGAATGTTGCATAGGGAATAAAAAAATTCGTAGGAACACTGAAGATCTATTCTATGGAGATGCATAACAACGAGGGAGAGAGAGAGAGAAAGAGTCTACGTACCCTTGTAGACCATTAAGCGAAAGCATATGATGTAGTCCTACTCTTCACGACCCAATCGCGATCCAATCCAATCTAGCGTCGAACGGACGACACCACCGAGTTCAGCACACGTGTGGATTAATGAGGTCTATGCCTCCTTGATACAACAAGCGAGGGCGGAGAGGTAGATGGGATCTCGACCAGCACGATGACATGATGGAGATGGTGATGGAGCAGTGCCACTAGTGCTTTGCCAAGCACCTCCAAAACTGCGAACGACGAAGAACTCGGGAGAGACGGGAGGAGAGCCGCCGCCGTGGGAAAGTGTGCTGCCCCATTGCACCTCCCCAGATTTATATAGGTGTGGGAGGGTTTGGTGGCTTCCCTCCAAACCTCTAGGCTCGTTGCTCAATAGGCGAGGAAGGAAAATCCCTCCTTTCCTTCCTCACCAATCGCTATCCCCCTTTTAGGGTTTTTGATCTTATCCCTACGGGATATGATCCTATTCCTTTTAAGGGGGGATCTTGTCGCGCCTAGACCAAGGTTGTGAGGACTTTCCCCACTACCCTCATCCATATGGCCCCCCATGTAGGTGGGCCCCACCCTAGAACCTTCTAGAACCTTCCTGATACAATATCAAAAAATCCCGAACATTTTTCGGAACCCTGAATATGACTTCCCATATATAAATATTTAACTCTAGACCATTCCAGAGCTCCTTGTGATGTAGGAGATCTGATTCGAAAGTCCTAACAACATTCGTTCAACAATGTACATATCCCAATACTACCCTAGCGTCACCGAGTGTTAAGCGTGCGGACCCTACGGGTTCGAGAATCATGTAGACATGACCGAGATACCTCTCCGGTGAATAGCCAATGGCGGGATCTGGATACCCATATTAGTTCTTACATATTCCACGAAGAATTTTATCGATCGAACCATGATGTCAAGGATTCAGTCAATCTCGTATGTAGTTCCCTTTGTCCATTGGTATGTTACTTGCCCAAGATTTGATCGTCGTTATCTCTATACCTAGTTCAATCTTGTTACTGACAAGTCTCTTTACTCGTTCCACAATACAAGATTCCATGACTAACTCCTTATTCACATTGCTTGCAAGCTTCTTGTGATGTCGTGTTACCGAGAGGGCCCAAAGATACCTTTTCGTCATACGGAGTGACAAATTGCAGTCTCGATCCATGCCAATCCAACACACATCCTTGGAGATACCTGTAGAGTACCTTTATGATCTGCATGTTACAAAGTGATGTTTGATACACACAAAGCATTCCCCTAGTGTCAGGAAGTTGCATGATCACATGGTCTTAGGAACATATACTTGACATGAAGAAAGCAATAGCAACAAACTAAGTGATACGATCAAATGCTATGCTTACGGTTGTGTCTTATCCATCACATTATTCTCCTACTGATGATATTCAGTTAACGAATGACAACTCATGTCTATGGTTAGGAAACCTTAACCATATTTGATCAAGGAGCGAGTCCGGTAGAGGCTTACTAGGGACACGGTGTTTTTTATATATCCACACATGTATTTAAGTTTCTGATCAATACAATTATAGTATGCATAATAAACGATTATCATGATCAAGGAAATATGATAATAACCATCTTATTATTGCCTCTAAGACATATTTTCAACACCCTTTTTCTCATGGAGACCTTTTGTGAACAAGCGGTAACAAAACTGGTCGTGAGAACCCGGATTCCCATTGAAATCTGATGTGCACTTTGGGTGGCCTCATTGTGAACCAATTTACGCCTTTCCCACCACAGGTACGAGGCTGAAATGGCAATCATTTCACGTACATTTTGGATGCCTAAGATACACAAATCATGATCTTGCATTGAAAGTAAATACTCCAAAACCGCTTCACCCACATGATCTACTTGACAAGCTCTATCGATAATATCATCCATCTCTAGCCTTCTCCACACTTCCCTTTGCTCTATTGCACAGAAATAACAAATGTTTTGTATCTTCTGGTCCATCCGAGCAAGCAGGAAAAATGGGCGAGACTTTGACGTGCTTATTGGCTGACGCAACCCGACACGGAAGGGTGCCATGTAGCGTATGCCAAATAGTTTTTTTAACCTTCGTTTCCATAATCTATGCTAGACAGGAGTAACCATGGTACATCTCATACCATTTGCATGTCATAATTTAGTTCCATGTTGATGTTTCCATTCCACAAAATAAGCATACGTACAGAAAACATGTCGTTTTGTGTAAAACTCCAAGCGACAAAATCTGGCATATCATGATGTGAGATAGGGATCGTGAGTATTCCTTGAACATCTATAGGCAACATTGTTTGCCTAAGAACATCCATGGAGAAGAATACACAAGGCACTCACACAATTGGCAAGGTTTACTAATTAGTTGAAGTTGTTAAGATCCGTTAGCTAGCAAAATTAAGGGTCAGCAAATTTTAACAATTATGGTTGATGTTGCGTTATGATCAAGTTAGCAAGATCCAAGTCCTCGATAATGGAGGACACGGCTATTGAATAGATTTAATCCTATAGGATGCACCGACTTACCATCCGGTAGTCCCTAAAAGAAGTTTAGTAAGAGTGCTTCATGACTTCATGTTCATGTATGGGTGTGTGTATCGGTGTAGTTTCTTCCTGCATGTTGGAACTTGCCGATGTTGGTTCCTTGAGTGGGGTTGTATGTGACATCCTGACTTAATAGGAATGATAGACTACTCATATCGAGAAAAAATACTTCTTTTTTGAGAGTACATTCATGAAAAACCTCAAAGGAAATTACTGGTACTGATCTACGAGATCAGCCTAGCCCCCAACAAGTGTAGCGGCCGGGAACTGATGAAGCTACAGAGAGAAAGAGTGTCGATTGTAAAACTTTAATTTAATTCAGGCAATATTTTTTGTCAAAGAAAACATGAAACAAAGAAAATGATTTTTCGTGTGGAAATCAGTACAAACACACATGGGGCGTACTCATACATTAGTCGACCATTCTCTTGTCTCGGGTACTATAGATTCATGTCAGTGACCTGCACGAGCGCCGTGTCTCGCATTAAGCGAGACAATAACAACGGAGCTAAAGGTTTTTGATCCCCCGTGTCGTCTTGGGCCGGTCCATTCACACACGCATAGTAAGTAAAAAGAGCAGAGGAAAGGGGAGAAGTAGGGATCGGTCCCTGGTCTCCAAGGACATAACTCATGCTCCTAGTCACTCCGCCCAAGTCTCATTCATGGTAAGTAGTAGGGGCTTGTCCAACTTGACACGATTCGAGTTGGTTTTCTTCATTTTTTTCATTTTCTTTTGCTTCTTTTCTTTTTTATTCTTCGTTTTTTTCATTCTGTTTTGCATTCATTTCTTCTTCTTTTTTTCCATTTTTTCCTTTTCGGTTTTCTTTGTCCTTTTGGTTATTATTCTATATTTTTCATTTTTTGTATATGTCAACAATATTTTTCTAATACACGTCTAACATTTTTCCAATAGGAATTGCACATTTTTGTAATACATGGTCAACATTTTTATACATATTTAAACATTTTTAAATGCTTGATTAACATTTTTTGAAGACAAGAATAACATTTTTTGAATAAATGGTCAACATTTTTTATAATTTTTAAATGTTGATTAAAGTTTTGAATAAAAAGAATAATATTTTTTAATACATGCTATATATTTTTTCTATTTACATTTAAAATTTTCCAAATGCTTAATTAACATTTTTCAAACACTTATTAAACATTTTTTAAATGCTTGATTAACATTTTTATATACATGATCAATTGTTTTCATCATTTTTAATACATGATCAATATTTTTTCTATGCACATTTAATATTTTTCAAATGCTTGATTAACATTTTTTAAATACCTGTGCAATATTTTTTCAAATGCTCGATTAACTTTTTTATATACATGATCAATTTTTCCATCATCGTCAATACATGGTCAATATTTTTATACACATATAACATTTTTGAAATGCTTGATTACCATTTTTTAAATACCCGTTTAACATTGTTTTAAAAAATGCTTGATTTTTTGTATATATTAAAAAATCATCAATTTTTTTAATACATGACCAAAAAATCATCATTATTTTAATACATGATCAACAAATTTTCTATACACATTCAACTTTTTATAAATGCTTAATTAATATTTTTCAGTTGTCCAACAACAGTTTTCAATTGTTTCTTGTAATATATATATATATATATATATTATTTTCAAGTATAAATAAAATTAGGAAATAAAGTAACAAATGAAAACAGAAAACAGAAAAAAGGGTTGCGCCTGACATGCGCGTGGACCGGTCATCTTGCTCGCCCCTTCAGCAAGCGGAAACTGGACTCGCTGAAGGCGAGGTACAGGGACGCCCGAAAGTGCTCACGGCCGAAAATGTTGATCATGTATCGAAAAATGATGAAAAATGTTGATCATGATTCAGGCCAGCGGCCTGGGCCCGGAAGGGCTCACGGCCGTTCAACAGCTGCGTGCGACGCCGACGAGTCCGTATATGGCTGACCGCATACTCCGGCCGACATGCGCCACGTTGCGCGACGAGTCAGCGGGATCGAGTGAGCGCTCGATGGACATCTTCCCGCAAACGTCGACGAACAGAAACGCACCACGCCACGCGTACTAGGGCATCTCCGGCACGGAGAACTCCACTGTCGATGCAGGCGGGACCGGCTCCGCTAAGCATGGGCCCACGCGATGTGGACCAAGAGCAACACGGCTTCCCCGCGACACCGCCGGGTGTAGTAGTATGTGTACGAGCTCGGGTGGCCGGAGAGTTTCCACCTAGCACCCCGGAACGGAAATAAACCATTTCCCACCAGTCTTCGTACCCACTCCGTCACATACCTACGCTCTCCCCCGCCCCCCTCCCCCCCCCTTCTCTCTCCTCGGCTCCTCCCCCTATTCCCCCTCCGCGTCTCACGGCCGTAACCCTAGCCCCCCCCCCCCCCATCCCCCCGCGCGAAGCACCCGCCGACGGCGACGGCGAGGACGTCGTGGGATCTGACCTGGACCTCTGGATTGCCTCCGCCGGGGTCCGTGTCGGTGGAGCTGCGCCCGTGGTTGCTCGATTTTGTGCCCGCCCCAGCTTCCGGTTGGGGCTAAATTTCCCCATAGGTTCGAGGTAATTTCTGGGAACCGTGGACTCGATTTTGGCCCATGGGGAAATAATTGGGGAATTGAGTGCCAATTTTTTGTTTTCATTTCTTTTATTTTTTTTGCGAAGAATCCTTAGGCGGAGAAAATTTTGCATCCTGGCCTACTCTGTCTGCAGTCTGAATTACTGGTAGGACAAAATATTTCCCATAATTCGCATCGTAAGAGTTAGTTAAAATTTGACGGAAACTGCAGATTGTTCCATTCAAACAGATAGATTGAGTTTATTTTACGTACTTGAAAATGAATTTTAGTCACATAGTTCCATCTTTTACATTGTTGGTCTCAGCTGGTATGTTCATCCCTGGTTTATTTTTGTTGCGAAATGCAGTCATAAACTCATAATAACCATCATTTTTTCAGAAGATTCTTATATTCTTATTTGCCGGTGTGATTTAACCTGATACCCAAGAAAGATATCGTACGTGTCATTCAGCCTCGTGCTTCCTCAATTCTAAATTTCACATACACATAAGTACGAGATGCTCTCAGCATTGCACTTGCACACAAGGGATAAGTTCTCTTTGAGTGTGCACAGGTTTTGGAATATCTTGCCGGTGGTACCTAACATGCCTTCCTTCACCACTTCCCTTGAAAGTTGTTGGCCTTTCTAGCATACTGCTGCCAAAATTATAAGCAAACGTTTTTTTCTATCAATCTTGTATAAGATTGTGCTAGGTAAATTTGTTAGCTTGCTCCCAGGTGAAGTTAATAGCTTAGTGGCAGCTTGAGGATGTTTGTATGTTCAGAAGGTTCTGAATATAATCATTTAATCACCCAAACTTAAGTGAGCTACATCTGTTGAGATGTCTAGAAAAGACAATTGATCTTCGGTTGTAAATCTATATATGAAGCTGTATCATTTCTTTAACTTGACAAATTTAAAGTGACAATTAAATTTGGACCCCTCCTGCATTTCTTTCTTTCTGGATTGTAGGTCCCATAGACAATTGTCCCAAGCAGGGGGTTTAGCTGTCTCAAAGTTAAATAGACAACACTGGTCCTGCATCGTCTTAAACAAACCTGCTCTTGATGCTTATCATTCTTGCTAAGATTGCTTTCTTCTTTTAGATCTGGAGTCTCTCGATGCCTCTAGTACAACTTAGAATGCCCCATGTTTCTTCGTTTCTTTGAAATCTGTCATTGTTTTGCAGTTTTATCTCGGAAGGGTGAATATGCTATTTGTGATATCCAATTTTTCATCACATGGATGAATTCTGAAGATTTTTGTTATATACGAGTCAAGTTAGTAAGGGAAATTGATTTATTTCCACAATCAATATGGGGGCTAATTGTTGCATAGCTGCCAAGCAGAGGCCTGAGCCATCAGTAGCTTCAGTTGAAGTTTCGGCATACAGGACAAGACACTCGCCGTCATGGAGCTTCCGGTGGGACAACCGCACACACATAGAGGATATAATGGAAAACGCTGCACTGTTTTCCAATCACAGTAGTGGAAACATTCGTCCAGAACTAAAGAGTGGTTCCATTGCACCAACCGAAGGCCATCCCAATGAGGACAATCTTTCTGATGTACTCCGTGGGGTCAAATGGCAAAAACCTGACAAGAAGATGGAAGCATCCAAACGTTCCAAAGCTGGTTCTCAAGGTATAGTTTTAAATAAATTGTTGTTCTGTGATTTCACCTTTATAATCTCTGCTGCTATATGTGGTTTCCTTTTTTTTCATCTGGATTTCATATTTACGGTCTGGATAGTTGGTGATTGCATGTTGTATATATTTAGGACCACAAAATTAAGCTGGTTATGGGGGTGTAAATATTACATGAATAATTCACGACGAGAGGCATTTGTTTTAATCCGCGACTCACTTTGTCTTGTCTCACTCGTCCAAATGCGCTTACATTCTTTTTTTCACTGGATATTTATCATGTCTATAAAATTAGTAACTAAAAAAAAGTTCTATTAGGTATCAAAATTCAAACTTCAGTAAAGAAATGAGCAATTTTTTCACTGATACGAAGCAGTTTTTCACTATCTGTTTCATGTTTTCAGCCGTTCAATCTACAGCGAGCAATTCACTCCCTGAGGTATGCAGTATTGATTATTGCATCTATATTTCCTAACCTAGCACTCCTATTTTCCAATTGCTATCTAAAATTAGCATGGTTACTTTTTTATGGTTATTTCCTTCACCAATCACTATTTTTTCTGTAGGTAAAGTCCTGCAAATCATCAGATATGGTAAATGTTGCTTCAGACATAAAGACATCAAAGTCCCTTCCTTCAACGCCACCCCTAGTATCCAGAGCAGACCCTTCATCCTCTAGGTGTCATTCTCTTCATGTGGACTCATTCTCAATGAGGAAAGCACGTCGATCACCTGGACATCAACTATGTAGGCAGATCTCGGACAGCAAGATCCCATCTCTCAAGTCCTTCAGTGAGAGTAGCTATGCAGGAGGAAGGCCATCGAGTTCCATGCTCTCGACTTGCAGCAATGATCGATTTGGAGGAGGATCACAACATGGGGGGTCATCGGATGGGTGGTCAACTCGCACATTTTCTGACTTAGTGGCCTCATCTCAAAGAGAGAGGTGGTCAGTTGACAGTGAGCTCTTTGGCTCCATCAGCAGTAAAATAGCTAGATCAAATGATTCACATGCAACTACTCTCTCTCCTGATGAGGGGATATGCAAGCTGTGTTCAAAGCTATTAAAGGAACGGTCTACATGGAGTGCTCATGATCTGGGAGTAGTATCTGTTCTATTCTGTGGTCACGCATACCATGCAAACTGTTTGGATAGTACTACTTCCGAGAGTGAGAAATATGATCCTCCATGTCCTGTATGCATCCATGGTGAGAAAGGTGCAGCAAAGCTATTTGGTAAGTTGGACTCAAAAAGTAAGAGCAGGAAATCGAAAAATGTGATGTCAGATATTGATATAGATAGGAGCTCTAAGCACAAGAAGAGAAGTATGAGGGAACCCAGGTTAGGCACAAGTTCTAGCATGAAGGATTCATTTCGTCGACCATTTTTAAAGAGGCATTTTTCAACTGGTTCTCGACCGCCAAGATCAGTCCTGGGGAGTGAGCCAACAGGAAAGAAAGGCTTCTGGGCAAGACACTGGAGAGAATAGCCAGCTACACATCATCAATGCGGTTAGCATCTTCGTATGTGTCTCTTATTCTGTAAATTCAATGTTGATGGCTCTTTTCATATGGAAATAATAGCGTCTTATCTATGTTTATCTTTTCCTTAGGAAATCATTTCATGGTGTGAGCTCCTGAGCGAGCAAGGATACAAGTGAAGCTACATATTTTTATGTTTCGGTACTATTCATTAAAGAACAGATCTAGTGAGACTAGAAATTGTCGTATACCTGCAACTGAGGATTGTTGCGGTCTAACTTCATTCCTAGGCAATGTAATAGAATAGAAAATGGGAATAGTCTCCCAGGGCGGATTTAAAGGTTTAAATCTGCTATGCTATATTGTTATCTTTCCATTCTCTTTTGTAATCGTTATTTGTCAGATAGTATGCATAATTTGGAGACTAGCATCCAGATAGTTCTCTTCACAGAACATGAGTATTTTGGTACAATAGCTCAGAAGGATTTCAGACTGAAAGAGGCAGGAGTTCAAATATTATAGCTCATCTGGCGCTTCAAATCTACTATGTAGATTTTACAAGATGTGCAAGTGGCACCAAGTGCTGAATGGTTAATCCGATGATTATTGTGTTGAGTGTTTTTCTTTGATGTCCCCTGGTGTGTTGGTGCCCTGGTGCATCCGTGGTATTTGCATCTGTCGGATTAGCTGATTTAGATATAGATAAATCTATCTGCATTTCTCGAACGAGTATTGAAGTTACTAGTGGGTATGCTAATACTGAAATCAAAATTCTGAAAAAAGTTAGTGGCAAAATGTTCATGATGACAAAATCTGTTGTGGAGCCTCATCAATACTTGCTAAAACATTTTAGACCGTGAAAAGGAAGTCAGTAGCTTAATGAGTGGCACCTTAAGCATATTGTAATAAGGTTCTCCCTGTCTAGCCCCTGTTTCGGTGGTGCATCTTGCATTGTTGGTGGGCGTGTGAAGGTGTGTCTTCGGCAAATCTGTCTTTGATGGATCTGCTCAGATCTGTCCGTCTACGTTCATGTGTTTTCAGATTGAATCCTTTAGATCTACGTTACTCTTAATCAGCGGCGGTTGCTGTTCTGGTGCGCTGGTCTTATGGGGTCTTAGCATGATGACTTTTCGACTGTCTACTACAACAAGTTTTGCCCGGCTTCGGTGAGGGAAGGACGATGACGGCGGCTCGCCTTCGGCTCGCTTCAGTGATTGTAGTCATCGCTAGGTAGTCTATGAATCTGAATGTAATTTTTATTATTTCTGATGTTCGTTGTACTATCATGTTTGAAGATGAATAGGTCGGAAGTTTTTTCGTAAAAAAAGGAGTGGCACCTTGAGCAAGTTATGACATTTTGCATGCTATCTCGCCTCTTTGTGGGACTACCAGTTGATCTTTGTGGGACTACCAGTTGATGTTGACCTTCCAATTAGAGTGTTGTGCATTCTCGATAACTGCTATAATCTGAGCATGCCTCTTATGCCTCACAAACTTAGTTCATTTGGTCTAATAGCAAAGATCAAACATGCTGCTACTGAGAACTAACCAATGATTGAATGGTTAGCAGGATGGTGGTACCCTAGCCCATTAGAGATCAGACTCTCCGGTTTAATGTTTTGAAGCCCTTGCTCTTGCACTAGATCGATTGCATCGGACTGCAAGGAAATTGATCGGACTGCCAAGGATTTTTTCATTTTGTGGTAAGGACTGCCAAGGAGTTATTAAGGACATCAAGCAAAACACAGGAGGAATCTATGGAAGCATTATAAGGGAGATCAAAGCAACATCGGTCAGTTTCAACAATGCTCTTTCATCTTCGAAGGATGTGGACATAGCCTTGCTAGACCTGCTTTTGGTTTAGAGTTTGGTCGCCATGTTTGACTGGAGACCCCTCCAGACCTAACTTGTATTAGATGAACATTTTCGTATAATAAAGAAAGCATGTTTGGTCTAAAAAAACTGATGCGATTTTTTCTTTTTGGGAGGCGAGCGTCGTCATTCACGATGGCTTCGTAAATGTTGAAGCTCTACATCTCTAACATAGTCTTCATTAAAGCATCTACAACTGGACCCCTGTATCCGCCTCAAACGTCCAGTTGCCCTGTCCAGTCACCAACGAAACAACAAACTACCACCAACCATGGCTAGCAAATTGGGCCCAAACACCCGGATGGACTGGCAGCCCCATACCCGACCCATATATGGGGACGCACGGGCCTGCCTGCCTTCTAGGACCGACCGCTAGGGCCCACGCCAATTCATCCATATTTGCTCCCTCCTTACCCGACCAACCCTTCTCCTCTCTCTTTTGGCCTTGTCTGCACAACCGCCACCATCGTTGCTCCGCCGTCACCCGCAACCCAGGGCTTCTCCACCGAAGGTCCAAACTCATATCGCCGTCAATCATGCCGCAACTGGTCAAGGTTGTCGCCACCGGGTGCCGTCCTGGTATGTCCAACCCATCCATGTATACACCTTGCGCTTTACATGTTCGATGAAATGTTCGAGTCATTTTTTATTCTTTTGGTCATTACTTCTAGTCACCGATGGATTCTTCGTGGAATGATGGCTACGAAAACTCCGGCCTTGATGAATTCATATTCAATGAGTTCATCGTCTTATCGGATTCAGATGATGAAGATGTTGAAATGACGATGATGAGCATCTAAGAGGACACCGAGAAGGCAGAGGAGCACAACCTAAACTTCAAGGGTTCCATAAAGGACCAAAGAGTGATTCCCCGGGAATTTCCGGTGCACGATTTCTCTACACGGACTACTTCACTCCAGAGTCAACATACTCTGAAAGTTTCTTTCGACGTCGCTTCCGGATGAGCAGAAACTTGTTATTGCGTGTAGTGAATGTCGTGGTGGAGGATGATAAAAACTTCATGCCGAGGAAGGATTGTTGGAGACAACTTTCCTTCTCTCCTCTATAGAAATGTACAGCTGCTCTCAGGATGCTTGCTTACGGTAAAGCCGTAGATGCAATTGATAATAAAATCTGGATGGGAAAGAGAACGGTCCTAGCGACCACGGTCCTAGCGACCATGGTCCTTCGCCTAAGGACTGCAGAAATCCGATCTAGAGGAGAAACTATGCACTAGAGGAACGGGTAACACGTGGCTAAAATCTGGTGCCAAAAACCCTAAAACCTCCAGTATATATAAGAGGAAGAGAGGAGGAGGCTTGGCTGCCAAAGAGGCAGCCCTTGGGTCGGCCGAACCTAGTGGGATTGGAGGATTCCTCCTCCAATCCTAGTAGGACTATGACTCCTCCTTATTTTTGCCTTTTTTGCCTTTTCCCACCCTTTTCTCTTTGGGCTTTTCTCCCCAGCCGCATGGGCCTTGTGTGGGACTTCCACCAGCCCACTAAGGGCTGGTATTTACTCTCCCACAGCCCATGTAGCCTCTTGGGTCGAAATACCCCTCCCGATGGTCTCCCGGTACACTACCGGCACTCCCGGTACACTACCGATAAGCCCGAAACTTTTTCGGCGACCAAAATAGGACTTCCTACATATCAATATTTACCTCCGGACCATTCCGGAGCTCCTCATGATGTCCGGGATCTCATCCGGGACTCCGAACAACCTTCGGTCACCACCATGCATAACTCTATACTACCGAAACGTCACCGAACCTTAAGTGTGCAGACCCTGCGGGTTCGAGAACTATGTAGACATGACCGAGACACCTCTACGGTCAATAAACAATAGCGGGACCTGGATGCCCATATTGGTTCCTACATATTCTACAAAGATCTTTATCGGTCGAACCTCTATGTCAAGGATTTAGTTAATCCCGTATGATGTTCCCTTTGTTCTTCGGTATGTTACTTGCCCGAGATTCGATCGTCGGTATCTCCATACCTAGTTCAACCTCGTTACCGGCAAGTCTCTTTACTCATTCCATAATACAAGATCCCATGACTAACACTTAGTCACATTGCTTGCAAGGCTTATTGTGATGTTTGTATTAGCGAGTGGGCCCTGAGATACCTCTCCGTCACACGGAGTAACAAATCCAAGTCTTGATCCATGCCAACTCAACAGATACCCTCGGAGATACCTGTAGAGCACCTTTATAGTCACCCAGTTACGTTGCGACGTTTGATACACACAAGGTACTCCTTCGGTGTCAGTGAGTTGCATGATCTCATGGTCATAGGAACATATACTTAACATGCAGAAAACAGTAGCAATAAACTGACACGATCATATGCTACGTTCGTAGTTTGGGTCTTGTCCATCACACCATTCTCCTAATGATGTGATCCCGTTTATAAAATGACATCTCATGTCCATGGCTAGGAAACCTTAACCATCTTTGATCAATGAGCTAGTCTATTAGAGGCATACTAGGGACATGGTTTTGTCTATGTATCCACACATGCATCTAAGTCTCCGATCAATACAGTTATAGCATGGATAATAAACGATTATCATGAACAAGGAAATATGATAATAACCAATTTATTATTTCCTCTAGGGCATATTTCCAACAGTCTCCCACTTGCACTAGAGTCAATAATCTAGTTCAAATCACCATGTGATTCGCATTGTTATGAATCTAACACCCAATGAGTTTTGGGGCTTCATCATGCTTTGCATGTGAGAGAGGTCTTATAGTCAACGGGTCTGCGACATTCAGATCCGTGTGTACTTTGCAAATTTCTATGTCAAACCGTAAACACTGCTACCACACTCCACCTGGTACTATTCCAAATGGCTGCTCCACTATACGTATCCAGATTACTACTCCGAGTCATCTGGATTGGTGTTAAAGCTTGCATCGGCGTAACTCTTTACGATGAACTCTTTAAAACCTCCATAATCGAGAAACATCTCCTTAGTCTTTTAGTTACTAAGGATAATCTTGACCGCTGTCCAGTGCTCCATTCTAGTATCACTTTGAAACCTTCCGGCCATACTTATGGCAAGGCTGACATCGGGTCTTGTGCACAGCATTGCATACATGATAGAGCCTATGGCCGAAGCATAGGGGATGACACTTCATCTTTTCTCTATCTTCTGCAGTCACTGGGCATTGAGTCTTACTCAACTTCACACCTTACAAATCAGGCGAGAACTCTTTCTCTGACTGATCCATTTTGAATTCTTTCAAAAACTTTGTCAAGGTATGTACTTATTGAAAAGTCTCATCAAGCTTCTTGATATATCTCTATAGATCTTGATGCTCAACAAATAGGTACCTTTATCTAGGTCTTCCTTTGAAAAACTCGTTTTCAAGCAATCGTTTATGCTTTCCAGAAATTCTACATCATTTTCGATCAACAATATGTCAACCACATATGCTTACCAGAAACTCTATAGTGCTCCCACTCACTTTATTGTAAATACAAGTTTGTCATAAAATTTGTATAGACTCAAAAACTTTGATCACCTTATCAAAGTGTATATTCCAACTCCGAGATGATTGCTTCTGTTCATAGAAGGTTCACTGAAGCTTGCACACCTTTTAGCATCCTTAGGACTGACAAAACCTTCTGGTTGCATCTCATACAACCTTTCCTTAAGGAAGGAAACGATGTTTTGGTATCCATCTGCCAAATTTCATAATTGAAAAATGCAGCAACTGCTAACATAATTCCAACAGACTTTAGCATCACTACGAGTGAGAAAGTCTCATTGCAGTCAACTCCTTGAACTTGGCGGAAATTTCTTTGCGACAAGTCGAGCTTTATAAATGGTGACATTAACCATCAGCGTGTGTATCAAACGTCACAACATAATGGGTGACTAGAAAGGTGCTCTACAGGTATCTCCGAGAGTGTCTGTTGGATTGGCATGGATCAAGATTGGAATTTGTCACTCCGTATGACGAAGAGGTATCTCTGGGCCCACTCGGTAATATAGCATCACAAGAAGCTTGCAAGCAATGTGACTAAGAGTTAGTCACGAGATCTTTTATTATGGAACGAGTAAAGAGACTTTCTTGTAACGAGATTGAACTAGGAATGAACATACCGACGATCGAATCTCGGGCAAGTAACATACCGATGGACAAAGGGAACTGCATACAGGATTGATTGAATCCTTGACATCGTGGTTCGATCGATAAAGATCTTTGTAGAATATGTAGGAGCCAATATGAGAATCCAGGTCCCGCTATTGTTTATTGACCATAGATGTGTCTCGGTCATGTCTGCATAGTTCTCGAACCCGTAGGGTCTGCACACTTAACGTTCGATGATGATATAGTGTTGATGAGTTATATATGTTGGTGACTAAAAGTTGTTCCGAGTCCCGGATGAGATCCCAGACGTCACGGGGAGCTCCGGAATGGTCCGTAGGTAAAGATTTATATATGGGAAGTCATATTTTGGCTACGGAAAAAGTTTTAGGTTTTTTCCGGTATTGTACCAGGAAGCTTCTAGAAGGTTTCGGAAACTTCCGGAGGAGTCCGTGATACATGTCCAATGTATCTTTAATTTTTTATTGTTCCATGCTATTATATTATCTGTTTTGGATGTTTTGTATGCATTACTATGCTATTTTATATTATTTTTAGGACTAACCTATTAATCTAGAGCCTAGTGCCAGTTTCTGTTTTTTCTTTGTTTTTTACTTTCACGGATAAGGAATATTAAACGGAGTCCAAACAGAATAAAACCTCTGAAATGATTTTTTCTGGAAAATATGGAAGCCACGAGACTTGAGAACCAAGGCAGAGGAGCTGCCACGGGGCCACAAGTCCGCTTGCCGCGGCCAGGGGGGCCACCCGCGCCGGGCAGGCTTGTGGGCCCCTAGCAACTCCCCTAACCCTGATCTTCGGCCTATAAATACCCAAATATTCCATCCTTACCAGAATGAGCCACGAAAACACTTTTACGTCACCAGAAGCCTCCGTTCTCGAGAGATCGAATCTTGGAGCCTTTTCCGGTAATCTGTCGGAGGGGGATTCGATCACGGAGGGCATCTACATCAACTCCATTGCCCCTCCACTAATGTGTGAGTAGTTCACCACAGACCTACGAGTCCATAGCTAGTAGTTAGATGGCTTCTTCTCTCTCTTTGCTTCTCAATACCATGTTCTTCATGATCTTCATGGAGATCTATCCGATGTAATACTCTTTTGCGGTGTGTTTGTCGAGATCCGATGAATTGTGGGTTTATGTTCAGATTATCCATGAATATTATTTGAGTTTTTCCTGAATTATTATATGCATGATTTCATATATTTGCAAGTCTCTTTGAGTTATTGGTTTGGTTTGGCCAACTAGATTGGTAATTCTTGCAATAGGAGAAGTGCTTAGTTTTGGGTTCAATCTTGCGGTGTCCTCACCCAGTGACAAAGTAAGGGTAGCAAGGCATGTATTGTATTGTTGCCATCAAGGGTAAAAATATGGGGTTTTCATCATATTGCTTGATTTTATCCCTCTACATCATGTCATCTTACCTAATGCGTTACTCTATTCTTCATGAACTTAATACTCCAGATGCATGCAGGAGTCGGTTGATGTGTGGAGTAATAGTAGTAGATGTAGAATCGTTTTGGTCTACTTGTCACGGACGTGATGCCTATATGCATAATCATTGCCTTGGATATCTTCATAATTATTCGCTTTTCTATCAATTGCTCGACAGTAATTTGTTCACCCACCGTAATACTTGCATTCATGAGAGAAGCCATCTAGTGAAACCTATGGCCCCCGGGTCTATTTTCCATATTATATTTTCAGATCTAAAACCAAAAACACCAAAAACACTTGCTGCATTGTTTCTACTTTTAGTTTTACTTTCCGTTCAAGCACCCTATTATATCTATCTCTACTATATCTCATCCTTGCAAATAACCGTGAAGGGATTGACAACCCCTTTATAGCGTTGGGTGCAAGAGTTTGATTCCTTGTGCAGGTATATCTATTGGTGGCTCACTTGTATCTCCTACTGGATTGATACCTTGGTTCTCAAAAACTGAGGGAAATACTTATCTACTTTGCTACATCAAACCGTTCCTCTTCACGGGAAACCAACGCATGCTCGAGAAGTAGTAAGCAGGATTTTTGGCGCCTTTGCCGGGGAGATACATAGCAAGTCAAGGATACCAAGTACCCATCACAAACTCATCTCTTGAATTTACATTATTTGCCTTTTGCCTCTCGTTTTCCTCTCCTCCACTTCACCAATTTGCCGTTTTATTCGCCCTCTTTGTTGTTTGCCTTTTTCTCGCCGGATCTCTTTTTGTTTTCTTGTGTTTCCATGAGCTCCCTATTTGCTTGCATCTTCGCTTGATAAAAATCTATTTTTATGGATCCTCATCCACTTGCTAATGTTTTCAAAAGACCAAATTATGATGAATCAATTGCTAGTGAGTTGAGTGTACTTGATTATCTCTATGAAGTTTTGCTTGATATTCGTGGATCTAAATTTTTTGATGAAGTGATTCATAATGTTTCCTTGAATGAAAAGCATGATTGTAATGATATTGTTATAATTTTTTATTAATGTCAATTATGTTAATGATATGCAAAGCTACAAGCTTGGGGATGCTGTATTTGATGAGTTTGCCATGACCACCACTTATTGCAATGATCATGATTGGGGTGATAATGCTTCTTATGATCTTGATAATTTATTTAATACTCATGATGAATATGATATTAAAAGTTGGTTTGGAGAGGTCATGACTTTAGTTAATGATAATCCCACTATTTTGGAAGAGTATCAACTTTGCATGCATGTGGACCATGAAGAGAAAATTTTATATGATAGTTATATTGTTGAATTCCTTCATGATTCTAATGAAATTTATTATGAGGGAGGAACATATGCTTGTAGGAATTGTAGTGATATCAAGTTTCCTCTCTATGTGTTCTAAGTTTTGAAGTTATGCTTGTTTTGCCTTCCTATGCTAGTTGATTCTTGCTCCCATAAATTGTTTGCTCACAAAAACCCTATGCATAGGAAGTGGGTTAGACTTAAATGTGATTGTCATAAGATTCATGTTGCTCTCTTGCATGTTTCAATCACTACTTTTTATGTGAGCATCATTGAAATCATTATGCCTAGCTAGGTGCGTTAAACAATAGCGCTTGTTGGGAGGCAACCCCATTTTATTTTGCTTACTGCTTTTTTGCTTC
This sequence comes from Hordeum marinum, assembly GCA_022496015.1. NCBI lineage: Eukaryota > Viridiplantae > Streptophyta > Magnoliopsida > Poales > Poaceae > Hordeum > Hordeum marinum. The sequence continues at coordinate 151,500,010 of CM039674.1, forward strand.
TGTTTTGGTGTGTTTGGCACATTATTACTTCTTTAGTAATTTTGTTTTTGTGTTTTGATTAGTGTTTGAGCCAAGAAAAACCTTTGGGGTGATCTATGGTAGTTGTTGATTTGATCCTGCTGAAAAACACAAACTTTTGTGCTCAGTCCAGCCATTTAACAAATTTTTCAGAGCGTCAAATTGATCTGAAATTTTTACAAAGTATTTATATATGAATTTCCCTGGTTTTCCTAGTTTTTCAGAATTTTTAGAGTTCCATAAGTATTCGAAGTTTACATATTGCTACAAACTGTTCTGTTTTTGACAGATTCTTTTTTCCTTGTGTTGTTTGCTTATTTTGATGTATCTATGGGTCGTATCGGGGGGTATGAGTCATGTAAAAGTTACAATACAGTAGGTATTACACAAATATAAATAAATAATGAGTTAAAAACAGTACCTAAAGTGGTGATTTATTTTTCTTATACTAATGGATCTCATGAGTTTCCTATTGAGTTTTGTGTTGTGAAGTTTTCAAGTTTTGGGTGAAGATTTGATGGAATATGGAATAAAGAGTGGCAAGAGCCTAAGATTGGGGATGCCAAAGTCACCCCAAGTCATATTAAAGGATACAAAAAAGCCTAAGCTCGGGGATGCCCCATAAGGCATCCCCTCTTTCGTCTTCAATCCATCGGTAAATTTACTCGAGGCTATATTTTTATTCACCACATGATATGTGTTTTGCTTGGAGCGTCTTGTATGATATGAGTCTTTGCTTGTTAGTTTTCCACAATCATCCTTGCTGCACACATCTTTTGAGAGAGAAATGCTGAATCATGAATTTATTAGAATACTCTATGTGCTTCACTTATATCTTTTGAGCTAGGCAATGTTGCTCTAGTGCTTCACTTATATGTTTATAGAGCATGGTGGTGTTATATTTTATAGAAATTATTGAACTCTTGTTCCTCACTTATATTATTTTGAGATTTTCTTAAAACAGAATGGTAATTTGTTTAGGTTATGAATTTAGTCCTAATATAATGGGCATGCAAGAGGGATATAATAAAAACTTTCATATTAAGTGCATTAACAACTATGAGAAGTTGGATTCCTTGAATATAGTTTTGAGATAATAGGATGGTAATATGAGATTCATGCTAGTGAGTAGTTATGAATTGAAGAGATACGTGTATTAAAGCTTGTGATTCCCGTATCATGCACGTATGGTGAACCGTTATGTAACGAAGTCGGAGCATGATTTATTTAATGATTGTCGACCTTCGTGTCAGGGTTGGGAGCGCGCGATGGTTAACTCCTACCAACCTCTCCCCTATGAGCATGCCTCTAATGCTTTGTTTGATGACTAATATACTATTGCAATAAGTATGTGAGTTCTTTATGACTAATGTGAGTCCATGGATTATACGCACTCTCACCGTTCCATCTTTTCTAGCCTCTCTAGTACCGCGTAACTTTCGCCGGTACATCAAACCCTCCTTCCTCAAAACAGCCACCATATATTCCTCAAAACAGCCACCATACCTACCTATTATGGCATTTCCATAACCATTCCGGGATATATTGCCATGCAACTTCCACCATGTAGTTTTTCTGTGACTTGCATCATCACTTCATATTGCATATAGAGTTATATCTTGTCATAGAAATCGAGTTGTAATTTCTTTTCGTTTGAGTTATAAGTAAATAAAAGTATGATGATTTTTCATTAATAGAGCATTGTCCCATGAGAGAAAATGATGATGGAGGCTATGAATCCCTCACAAGTTGGGACGAGTATCCGGACTTTACAAAAAATAAAAGAGGCCAGCGAAGCCCAAAAAAAGAGGCCAAAGAAGCCCACCAAAATAAAAAAAAATTATAAAAAAATGAGAGAAAGAGAGAAGGGACAATTGCTACTATCTTTTTCCACACTTGTGCTTCAAAGTATCACCATGATCTTCATGATAGAGAGTCTCCAACGTATCTATAATTTTTTATTGTTCCACGCTATTATATTATCTGTTTTGGATGTTTTATATGCATTATTTTGCTATTTTATATTATTTTTGGGACTAACCTGTTAATCTAGAGCCTAGTGCAATTTTTTTGTTTTTTTCCTTGTTTTTGAGTTTCGCAGATAAGGAATATTAAACGGAGTCCAGCAGGAATAAAACCTCCGGAATGATTTTTTCTGGAAAATATGGAAGCCACGAGACTTGAGAACCAAGGCAGAGGAGCTGCCATGGGGCCACAAGCCCGCTTGCCGCGGCCAGGGGGGCCACCCACGCCGAATAGGCTTGTGGGCCCCTGGCAACTCCCCTAACCCTATTCTTCGGCCTATAAATACCCAAATATTCCATCATTATTAGAGCGAGCCAAGAAAACACTTTTCCTCCACCAGAAGCCTCCATTCCCAAGAGATCCAATCTTGGAGCCTTTTCCGGTAATCTGCCGGAGGGGAATTCGATCACGAAGGGCATCTACATCAACTCCATTGCCCCTCCGATGATGCGTGAGTAGTTCACCACAGACCTACGGGTCCATATCTAGTATCTAGATGGCTTATTCTATCTCTTTGCTTCTCAATACCATGTTCTTCATGATCATCATGGAGATCTATCCGATGTAATACTCTTTTGTGGTGTATTTGTCAAGATCCGATGAATTGTGGGTTTATGTTCAGATTATCCATTAATATTATTTGAGTCTTTCCTGAATTCTTGTATGCATGATTTCATATCTTTGCAAGTCTCTTCGAGTTATTGGTTTGGTTTGGCCAACTAGATTGGTAATTCTTACAATAGGATAAGTGCTTAGTTTTGGGTTCAATCCTGCGGTGTCCTCACCCAGTGACAAAGTAGGGGTAGCAAGGCACGCATTGTATTGTTGCCATCAAGGGTAAAAAGATGGGGTTTTCATCATATTGCTTGAGTTTATCCCTCTACATCATGTCATCTTACCTAATGCGTTACTCTGTTCTTCATGAACTTAATACTCTAGATGCAGGCAGGAGTCGGTCGATGTGTGGAGTAATAGTAATAGATGCAGAATCGTTTCGGTGTACTTGTCATGGACATGATGCCTATATGCATAATCATTGCCTTGTATATCTTCATAATTATTCGCTTTTCTATCAATTGCTCGACAGTAATTATTCGCTTGTCATGGACATGAATCGTTTCTACCATATCGATTCTCTTCCATATCTAGGCCGTGCGTGTTGTTGCCCGACGTTCTCCATCAAGCTGGCCAGCGCCGGCCGCACGTCTCCACAGGCTCAGGTAATCAAGGTGAGGTTTGTGCTTATCATACACAGGTATGAAGAGGACCTCAAAGCTGTCCAGCAATGGCGGTAGACACAAGTCAGGGGCTCACGCCCTATGGCCGCAAGGCTACTCTCTCCTAGCCTAAGCACACAGGTACACCCGACGAACAGGTGGATGGCATCCGTGACAACCTACCCTGGTGTAGATCAAGGCAGGTCAAGGACAGGTCCGCTAGGCGGATTAGACTATGGGTGTTTCATCAACCCCAAACACAGGTGCAGGTCATGGACTGGTCATGAAATTGTGACATGCACACATGCGTGGAATTGAGGCAAGAATGCAGCCGACGAATTAGCAACCTAGGTACATGATAATCACAGCTAACAGGATCCGAGGTTTCTTCCGGACAGTAGGCGTAAGGTTTTGAGCTGCAAATTTTATGAGATTGAAAACATAATGGGTAAAGCCATATAGAATATCCAGTCTGTTTGATGCACCGGAAAGCCTTCATAAATTTTATGAGCTAAGGATCAGCTTGCGTGATGTGTGGAAATGGCACAGCTACACCTAGAAAATTATCACGGGTGAACCATTGTGAGTTAGGCCCGGAAACTTTTATTGGTTGACAAAGATGTGAACTAAGAAAGCACACTCAAAATCATGTGGCAATCGAGTGATGCATTGACGACCGTGGATCCATGATTTAAGATGAATTGTTTCACACCATGTGCAAAGGATTAAGAGTGCCGACGCACCTTCCCCTTGGCCGATGTGGCCAATAGTTTTTCCGCGACGGATGAGGCCGGAAATCATTTGTCATGACCGACGAGGCTGGACGCACTATGTCCATGACAGACGAGGTCAGGAGGTCGCTTCCCTTTTCCGTGACCGACGATGCCGGAAATATTCACAAGTTCTGACCGATGAGGTTGGACACACCCTCTCCTTCACCGACGAGGCTAGGAGGCATCACTTCTTCTGCGACCGACGAGGCCGGAATCATCTATCTCTGTCTAGGACGACGAGGCTAGGCATGCTTCTCCTTGGCAGACGAGACCAGGAGATCGTTTCCCCTTCCCGTGACCGACGTGTCCGGAAATCATTTGTCCTGACCGACGAGGCTGGACACACCTTCTCCCTAGCCGACGAGGCCAAAAGATCATTTACCTTTTTCCATTACTGACAAGGTCAAAAATCATTTGTCCTGACCGACGAGGCTGGACACACTATCTCCTTGACCGACGTGGCCTGGAGACATTACCCCTTTTCGCGAACGACGAGGCAGGAACCCATTTGTCCTCGCCGACGAGGACGGACTCACTTAGTTCGTGATCGACAAGGCCGAACATATTTTTGAGGCTTTACTATAAACCCGGTGCTAATGAGGCCGGACGATTCGTACCAAGGTTCGACGAGGCCTTGGAACATTCATGTCTGCCAGTTTTACTTCTCAACATATCATGAGAATATTTCAGGTTCAAGACGACGACCATCAGCGCAGCTTAATCGAAAGTATTCTGTGGGATTACCAGCAGATGTAATTAATCGGATCGTCTTACATGGCTTCGGGAACTAGAACATTCACAATCGCTAGATATTAGTCAGATGCACTTGTCCATAACGCAACATATGTAATCATGTGGGAAACCGCACTTTGTAATTCCCAAGAGAATTAATAAAGCAGTATTTCCTTATGTGATTGTCCTTTTTTATTTATTTGTATACAAATGTATACTGGCACGTCCATATTTTTATTGCCGTTACGCATTAGGAATTATCCCTACCTTGGGGGACGTTTTTTTAGCGAAACACTCGCATTGCTCCCATCACTAGTGTGGAATCTTATGAAAGTAATGCTTCTTTGCTTAATCTTGTTATGAAAGAATAATTTTCTCACCTTCCGAGTGAAGATGTCGCATCCCATCTAAATACTTTCATTGAGTTGTGTGACATGCAAAAGAAGAAAGATGTGAATAATGATATTGTTAGATTGAAGCTATTTCCATTCTCACTACGAGATCGTGCTAAAACATGGTTTTCATATTTGCCTAAAAATAGTATTGATTCATGGAATTAGTGTAAAGATGCTTTTATTTCCAAGTACTTTCTGTCCGCTAAGATCATCTCCCTTAGGAACGATATAATGAATTTTAAGCAACTTGATCATGAGCATGTTGCACGATCTTGAGAGAGGATGAAATTAATGATTAGAAATTGCCCCACACATGGTTTGAGTTTATGGATGATTATACAAAAAATGTATGTGAGATTAAATTTTACATCTAGGAATCTTTTAGATTTAGCCACGGGTGGTACTTTTATGGAAATCACATTAGGATAAGCTACTAAACTCCTAGATAATATTATGGCAAATTACTCTCAATGGCATACCGAAAGATCTCCTACTAGTAAAAAGGTGCATGCTATTGAAGAAATAAATACTTTGAGTGAAAAAAATGGATGAATTGATGAAATTGTTTGCTAGCAAGAGTGCTCCTATTAATACTAATGATAAGCCTTTGTCTTCTTTGATTGGAAATAATAATGAATGAATTTTGTTGGTAGGACCAATTTTGGTAATAACACGTATACAGGTAATTTCAACCCTAGGCCGTTTCCTCGTAATTCCTCTAATAATTATGGTAATTACTACAACATTTCTTATGGAAATTATAATAAGATGCCCTTTGATTTTGAGAACATTATTGAAGAATTTATTAGCTCTCAAAAGGTTTCAATGCTTCGATTGAAGAAAATTTGCTCAAGATTGATGATTTGGCTAGGAACGTTGATAGAATTTCGCTTGAGATTGATTCTTTGAAAGCTAGATCTACTCCACCAAAGCATGATATTAATTATTCTTTAAAATCTATGGGAATTTCTATTGATGAGTGTAAGGAAAGAACCACTAGAATACATGCTAAGCGTGAATGGCTTGCAAAAGTGTGTTCTCGTGATAATAATGATGAAGATCTCAAAGTGATTGATGTGACTCCTATTGAATCTTTGTTTTACAATATAAATCTTGATAAATATGGGACTGGATATAAGCCAACTTTAGTTAAAAGTTATCCCAATGATTCAGAGTTTATAGATCTTAATGCTAAGATTGATGAAAGTGGGATTAAAGAGGTCAAAACTTTAAATAGCAATGAACCCACTCTTTTGGATTACAAGGACTTTAATTATGATAGATGTTCTTTGATTGATTGTATTTCCTTGTTGCAATCCATGTTGAATTCTCGGCATGCTTATAATCAAAATAAGGCTTTTACTAAACATATAGTTGATGCTATGATGAAATCTTTTGAAGAAAAACATGAGTTGGAAGTTGATGAGTGGGAACCTACTATTAAGATTAAAATTAAAGATTATGAGTGCCATGATTTGTGTGATTTGGATGCTAGTGTTTCCATGATTCCGAAAACTTTATGTGATGTGCTAGGTTTCCATGATCTTGATGATTGCTCTTTAAATTTGCATCTTGCGGATTCCGCTATTAAGAAACCTATGGGAAGGATTAATGATGTTCTTATTGTTGCAAATAGGAATTATGTGCCCGTAGATTTCATTGTTCTTGATATAGATTGCAATCCTACATGTCCTATTATTCTTGGTTGACCTTTCCTTAGAACGATTGGTGCAATTATTGATATGAAAGAAGGAAACATTAGATTCCAATTTCCGTTACGAAAAGGTATGGAACACTTTCCTAGAAAGAAAATAAGATTGCCTTATGAATCTATTATGAGATATACTTTTGGATTGCATACCAAAGATGACAATACCTAGATCGTTTGCGTTATGCCTAGCTAGGGGCGTTAAACAATAGCGCTTGTTGGGAGGCAACCCAATTTTATTTTTATGTTCTGTTTTTTGCTTCTGCTTTTGAGTGTTTCACACATTATTAATTCTGTAGTAATTGTGTTTTAGTGTTTTAATTAGTGTTTGATCCAAGTAAGACCTTTGGGATGGTCTATGGTGGTTGTTGATTTGATCTTGTTGAAAAACTGAAATTGTTGCGCCCAGTCCAGGAAGTTTATAAATTATTCAGAGCATCGAATGAGTCTGAAATTTTTACACAAGATTTATATACAAATTTCCCACGTTTTCCTATTTTTTCAGAAGTTTGGTAGTTAGAGAAGTATATGAAGTTTTCATATTACTACAGACTGTTCTGTTTTTGACAGATTCTGTTTTCTTCGTGTTGTTTACCTATTTTGATGTACATATGGGTCGTATCGGGGGGTATGAACTATGGAGAAGTTAGAATACAGTATATATTACACCAATATAAATAAAGAATGAGTTCACAACAGTGCCTAAAGTAGGTATTTATTTTTCTATACTAACGGATCTCACGAGTTTTCTGTTGAGCTTTGTGTTGTGAAGTTTTCAAGTTTTGGGTAAAGATTTGATGGACTATGGAATAAAGAGTGGAAAGAGCCTAAGCTTGGGGATGCCCAAGGCACCCCAAGACATATTAAAGGATGCCAAAGAGCCTAAGATTGGGGATGCCTCGGAAGGCATCCCCTCTTTCGTCTTCAATCCATCGGTAAATTTACTTGAGGCTATATTTTTATTCACCACATGATATGTGTTTTTCTTGGAGCGTCTTGTATGATATGACTCTTTGCTTTTTAGTTTGCCATAATCATCCTTGATGCACACATATTTTGAGAGAGACACACATTACTCTTGAATTTATTAGAATACTCTATGTGCTTCACTTATATCTTTTGAGATAGACAATTTTGCTCTATGTGCTTCACTTATATCTTTTTAGAGCACAGTGGTGTTTGGTTTTATAGAAATAATTGAACTCTCGTACCTTACTTATATTATTTTGAGAGTCCTTAAAGAGCATGGTAATTGGTTTAGGTTATTAATTTAGTCATAATTTGATATACATCCAAGAGGGATATAATAAAAACTTCCATATAAAGTGCATTGAATATTATGAGAAGTTTGATTCCTTGCATAAAGTTTTGAGATATAAAGATGGTAATATTAAGAGTCATGTTAGGAAGTAATTGTTAATTGGTAAAATACTTGTGTAAAGGTTTGTGATTCCCGTAGCATGCACGTATGGTGAACCATTATGTAAGGAAGTTAGAGCATGATTTGTTTATTGATTGTCGACCGTTGTGTGAGGGTCGGGAGCGCGCAATGGTTTACTCCTACCAACCTCTCCCCTAGGAGCATGCGTCTAATACTTTGCTTCGATGACTAATAAACTTTTGCAATAAGTATGTGAGTTCTTTATGACTAATGTGAGTCCATGGATTATACACACTCTCACCCTTCCGCTTTTGCTAGCCTCTCTAGTACCACGCAACTTTCATCGGTGCGATAAACCCACCTTCCTCAAAACAGCCGTCATATATCTTTCCTCAAAACAGCCACCATACCGACCTATTATGCCATTTCCATAGCCATCCCGAGATATATTGCCATGGAACTTCCACCGTTCCATTTATTATGACACGCACCATCATTTTCATATTGCTTTGCATGATCGTAAGATAGCTAGCATGATGTTTTCATGGCTTGTCCATTTTTGATGTCATTTGCTATGGTAGATCATTGTATGTCCCGGTACACCACCGGAAGCATTCATATAGAGTCATATTTTGATCTAGATATTGAGTTGTAATTCTTGAGTTGTAAGTAAATAAAAGTGTGATAACCATCATTATTAGAGCATTGTCCCATGTGAGGAAAGGACGATGGAAGCTATGATTCCCTCACAAGTGGGGATGAGACTCCAGATTTTATGAAAAATAAAAGAGGCCAGCGAAGCCCAAATAAAAAAAGAGGCCTTAGATGCCCACCAAAATAAAAAAATGAGAGAAATAGAGAAGGGACAATGATACTATATTTTTTCCAAACTTGTGCTTCAAAGTAGCACCATGATCTTCATGATAGAGAGTCTCCTATTTTGTCACTTTAATATACTAGTGGGAATTTTTCATTATATAACTTGGCTTGTATATTCCAATGATGGGTTTCCTCAAATTTCCCTAGGTCTTCATGAGCAAGCAAGTTGGATGCACACCCACTTAGTTTCCTTTTGAGCTTTCATACACTTATAGCTCTAGTGCATCCGTTGCATGGCAATCCCTACTCACTCACATTGATATCTATTAATGGGCATCTCCATAGCCCGTTGATACTCCTAGTTGATGTGAGACTATCTTCTCCTTTTCCTTCACAACCTCCACCATATTCTATTCCACCTATAGTGCTATATCCATGGCTCACGCTCATCTATTGCGTGAGAGTTGAAAAAGTTTGAGAAAATAAAAGGTGTGAAAAAATTTCTTGACTTGTCATCGGGTTTGTGTATGATATAAATACTTTGCGTGGGGAAGATGGAGCATAGCCACACCATATGATATTGCAGGGATAACTTTCTTTTGTCATTATATTTTGAAGAGATACAATTGCTTATGGATCTGAACATTCATGCCAAAATAAAGAATATTACATGGATAAATATGTTAGGTAGCATTCCACATCAAAAAATCTGTTTTTATCATTTACCTACTCGAGGAAGAGCAGGAATTAAGCTTGGGGATGCTTGATACGTCTCCAACGTATCTATAATTTTTGATTGTTCCATGTTATTATATTATCTGTTTTGGATGTTTTATATGCATTAATATGCTATTTTATATTATTTTTGGGACTAACCTATTAATCTAGACCCTAGTGCCAGTTTCTGTTTTCCCCTTGTTTTTGAGTATTGCAGATAAGAAATATTAAACGGAGTCCAAATGGATTAAATCTTCGCGATTATTTTTTCTGGACCAGAAGATACCTACCAGGCTTGGAGTGCAAGGCAAGGGACCTGGCAGGAGGTCACAAGCGAGGGGTGCGACCACCACCCCTGGCCACGCCTAGCAGGCTTGTGACTCCCTGGCTGGACTCCTAACCCTAATCTTTCATCCTATAAATACCCAAATATTCCCCAATACCAAAAGAGCCACACAAATACTTTTCCGCTGCCAGAAGCCCCCGTTCCCAAGAGATCCAATCTTGGAGACTTTTCCGGTAATCTGCCGGAGGGGGATTTGATCACGGAGGGCATCCACATCAACTCCATTGCCCCTCCGATGACGCGTGAATAGTCCACCACAGACCTATGGGTCCATAGCTAGTAGCTAGATGGCTTCTTATCTCTCTTTGTGCTTCAATACCATGTTCTTCATGATCTTCATGGAGATCTACCTAATGTAATACTCTTTTGCAGTATGTTTGTTGAGATCCAATGAATTGTGCGTTTATGATCAACTTATCTATGAATATTATTTGGTTCTTCTCTGAATTCTTATATTCATGATTTCATATCTTTGTAAGTCTCTTTGAGTTATTGATTTGGTTTGGCCAACGAGATTGGTAATTCTTGCAATGGGAGAAGTGCTTAGTTTTGGGTTCAATCTTGCGGTGTCCTCACCCAGTGACAAAGTAGGGGTAGCGAGGCACGTATTGTATTGTTGCCATCAAGGGAAAAAGATGGGGTTTTCATCATATTGCTTGAGTTTATCCCTCTAAATCATGTCATCTTACTTAATGCGTTACTCTGTTCTTCATGAACTTAATAATCTAGATACGGGCAGGAGTTGGTCGATGTGTGGAGTAATAGTAGTAGATGCAGAATCGTTTCGGTCTACTTGACACAGACGTGATGCCTATATGCATAATCATTGCCTTCAATATCGTCATAATTATTCGCTTTTCTATCAATTGCTCGACAATAATTTTTTCACTGACCTTGTTATTTTCCTTCAAGAGAGAAGCCTCTAGTGAAACCTATGCCCCCTGGGTCTACTTTCCATATTATATTTTCAGAACTATAAACCAAAAATACCAAAAATACCTTGCTGCAATTTATTTACCTTTTAATTTCCGCAATCTTTTACATCTATCTCTATCATATCTAATCCTTGCAAATAACCGTGAAGGGATTGACAACCGCTCTATTGCATTGGGTGTAAGAGTTTGATTGTTTGTGTAGGTGCATCCATTGGTGACTTGCTTATTCCTCGTACTGGATTGATACCTTGGTTCCCATCAACTGAGGGAAGTACTTATCTACTTTGTTGCATCACCCTTTCCTATTCGAGGGAAAACCAACGCAATCTCAAGAGGTAGCAGAATGCGATGCTTATGTGAAAATATTTCAACTTGATAAGCTTGAACCCAAAGTGAACAAATGCATATTCATGGAATGCCCTAAGTAAACAGTTGGGTATACCTTCTATCTTAGATCCAAGGACAAAGTGTTTGTTGCTAAAAACATGCCCTTTCTCGAGAAAGAGTTTCTCTCGAAAGAATTGAGTGGGAGGAAAGTAGAACTTGATGAGGTTATTGAACCGTCACTTCAGTTGGATGGTAGCACGACGCAGAAATATGTTTCTGCGGTGCCTACGCCAAATGAAGAGGAAGCTAATGATGATGATCATGAAACTTCGGATCAAGTTACTATCGAACCTCATAGGATGACAAGGATACATACTGCCCCTAAATAGTGCGGTGATCCTGTCTTGGAAATCATGTTGTTAGACAATAATGAGCCTGCGAACTATGAAGAAGCGATGGTGTGATCGGATTCCAACAAATGTCTAGGAGCCATGAAATCCGAGATTGGATCCATGTATGAAAACCAAGTTTGGACTTTTGTAGATTTTCCCGTTGAATGGCAGGTTGTTAAGTACAAATGGATCTTTAAGAGGAAGACATACGATGATGGTAAATGCCACCATTTATAAAGCTTGACTTGTTGCAAAGAGGTTTCTGACAAGTTCAAGGAGTTGACTACGATGAGAGTATCTCACCCGTAGCGATGCTAAAGTCTGTTGGAATTATGTTAGCAGTTGCTGCATTTTTCAATTATGAAATCTGGCAGATGGATGTCAAAACAGAGTTTCCTTAACGGTTTCCGTGAGGAAAGCTTGTATGTGATAGAACCAGAAGATTTTGTCGGTCCTAAGGATGCTAAAAGGTGTGCAAGCTCTAGAGATCCTTCTATGGACTGGAGAAAGCATCTCAGAGTTGGAATATGCACTTTCATGAGGTGATCGAAGCTTTGGGGTTTATACAAAGTTTATGAGAAACTTGTATTTACAAGTGAGTGGGAGCACTATAGAATTTTTGATATGTATATGTGGTTAACATATTGTTGATCAGAAATAATGTAAATTTCTAGAAAGCATAAAGGGTTGTTTGAAAAAATGTTTTTCAAAGGAAGACCCGGATAAAGCTACTTAAATATTGGGCATCAAGATCTATAGAGATAGATCAAGACACTTGATAAGACTTTCAATGAATACATACCTTGACAAGATTTTGAAAGAGTTCAAAATGGACCAGTCAAAGATAGAGTTCTTGCCTGATTTGCAAGGTGTGAATGAGTAAGACTCAAAACTTGACCATGGAAGAAGAAAGAAAAGGACGAAGGTCGTCCCCTATGTCTTAGCCATATGCTCTATATTGTATGCTATGTTGTGTACCACATGTGATGTGTGCCTTGCCATTAGTCTGGCAAGGGGTACAAGAGTGATCTAGGAGTGGATCACTGGCGAGCGTTGAAAATTATCCTTAGTAACTAGAGGACTAAGGAAATGTTTCTTGATTATGGAGGTGACAAACATTTCGTCGTAAACGGTTACGTCGATGCAAGCTTTGACACCGATCTAGATGACTCTGAGTAGCAATCCGGATACGTATAGTGGAGCAGCTGTTTGGAATAGCTTCAAGTGGAGCGTGGTAGCAACATCTACAATATAGAGAGTTGTAAAGAATACACGGGTATAATGTTATAGAACCTTTGACTAAAACTTTTCTCACAAGCAAAACATGATCAAACCCCAGAACTCATTGGGTGTTAATCACATGGTGATGTGAGTGTTAAGCACATGGTGATGTGAACTCGATTATTCACTCTAGTGCAAGTGGGAGACTATTGGAATATGCCCTAGAGGCAATAATAAGTTAGTTATTATCACATTTCCTTGTTCATGATAATTTTTTATTATCCATGCTATAATTGTATTGATTGGAAACTCAAATACATGTGTGGGTACATAGACAATAAAGTGTCCCTAGTAAGCCTTTACTAGACTAGCTCGTTGATCAAAGATGGTCACGGTTTCTTGAAGATAGACATGAGTTGTCATTTGATAACGAGATCATATCATTAGGACAATTATGTGATGGGAAAGACCCAACCATAAGCATAGCATATTATCATGTCAGTTTATTTCTACTGCTTTATCCATGTCAAGTATCCGTTCCTATGACCATGAGATCACGCAACTCTCTGACACCGGAGGAATACCTTGTGTCTATTAAACATCACAACATAACTAGGTGACTATAAAGGTTCTCTATAGGTATCTCCAAGGGTGTTTGTTTGGTTGGCGTGGATCAAGAATGGGATTTGTCACTCCATATGACGAAGAGGTATCTCTGGGCCCACTCGGTAATATAGTATCACAAGAAGCTTGCAAGCAATGTGACTAAGAGTTAGTCACGGCATCTAGTATTACAGAATGAGTAAAGACACTTGCATGTAACAAGATTGATCTAGGTATGTACATACCGACGGTCGAATCTCGGGGAAGTAACATACCGATTGACAAAGGGAACTGCATACACGATTGATTGAATCATTGACATCGTGGTTCGACCGATAAAGATCTTTGTACAATATGTAGGAGCCAATATGGGCATCTAGGTCCCGCTATTGGCCATTGACCATAGAGGTGTCTCGGTCATGTCTGTATAGTTCTCGAACCCGCAGGGTCGGCACACTTAACGTTCGGTGACGATATAATGTTGATGAGTTATATATGTTGGAGATCGAAAGTTTTTTAGAGTCTCGGATGAGATCCGGACATCACGAGGAGCTCCAAGATGGTCCGGAGGTAAAGATTTATATATGGGAAGTCATATTTTGGCTATCGGAAAATTTTCGGGTTTTTTCGATACTGTACCGGGAAGCTTCTAGAAGGTTTCAGAAACTTCCGGAGGAGTCCGGAAGTCCACCAAGGGGTCCACCACGTCCCAAGTATTTGCATGAGCTGAGGGGAGACACCCTAGCCTTATTGGTCCAAGAGCACAAGTCCCTCAAGGCCCATGTAGTTGGGAAAGGTGGAAAGTCGACCTTTGTATGGAAGGGAATGAGGGGGACTAGGATTCCTCCTCCTCTCCCCTTGGCTGCACCCTAGTTCTTGGAGGGGCTGTTCCCCACGCCCCTCCACCTATATATAGAGGGGAGGGGGCACCCCAATAGGACAGATGAAGCCATTGGCACCCCCTCTCTCCCTAGATCGTTTTCTCCTCCGTTCACGGTTTCGGTAGTGCTAGGCGTAGCCCTACCGGGATAGCACCACCACCACTACCACCAAGCCGTTGTGTGGACGGAAAACTCATATACTACTCCACCCTTGCTCGCTGGATCGAGGAGGCGAAGACGTCATCGAGCTGTATGTGTGCGGAACACGAAGGTGTCGTTCGTTTGGCACTAGATCGGGACGGATCGTGATTGCATCGGGGGACGGATCATGATTAGATCGTGAAGACGTCCGACTACATCAACCGTGTTTATTAACGCTTCCGCTTAGCGATCTACAAGGGTATGTAGAAACACTCCCCCTCTTGTAGCTATGCATCTTCATGGATAGATCTTGCGTGTGCGTAGGAATTTTTTTGTTTCCCATGCAACGTTCCCCAACAAAGGCTTCATCTAGTGTCACCAAAAAGCCTAAAGTTCAAACCTTTTGTATGGTCGATCTCACCAAGTGGTTTCACCCGGTCCCACCGAAGTGTGCATAAACGTGTGTACCGGTTGGATTTGGGTGATGGCTATATACCCCCACCCATCCACCAACTCTCAAAGAGGAACCAGTTTGAAGCTTACACTTCACATTTCCATTTTATGAGAGAGAACCACATATTCTTGTGTTAACACTAAAGGCTTCCCACTCTAACCATAGAACTTTGATATCTAGCCTCCCCAAGTTTCTTTCCACTCCAATCCTTCTCCTACCACATAGCCAAAATATGTGAGAGAGTGTTTGAGTGTTTAAGAGACTATCTTTTGAAGCACAAGAGCAAGGACTTCATCATCAACAACAACATATATTACCTTTTCAAGAGTGGTGTCTCCTAGATTGGTTAGGTGTCACTTGGGAGACTCCTATGTGTGTGGAGTGAACCAAAGAGTTTGTATAGGCAAGGAGATCGCCTACTTCGTGAAGATTTACCCTAAGTGAGGCTAGTCGTTCGTGGATGTAAACCGTGATGGTGAAAGCACATTTGCTCCCTAGGTGGTTTTGGTAATTAATAACAACATATAAGTCATTGAACTAATGTCTTCACCAAGTATATTTCAGGGAAAGTTCATGATGGGAATGGCTAAAGGATTGTGGTATTACCCCAAGATTCAAGGAAATAGGTTGGCCAAGCTTCAAGCAA
The DNA here is from genome assembly GCA_022496015.1 of Hordeum marinum. NCBI lineage: Eukaryota > Viridiplantae > Streptophyta > Magnoliopsida > Poales > Poaceae > Hordeum > Hordeum marinum. Next base: position 151,515,741 of record CM039674.1, read on the forward strand.
AAGGACTCCACATTTTACATTTGTGAGAAATCACTTTGAGTCTATAGGAAAGCCAATACTATTAAAAGGGGGTAAAGTTTTGATGGTGAACAATATGCTCAAACATGCACAAGTGACAGTCACCAAAACATCCACATACTCTCCCACCAAAGTCTGTCCTAAGCCAAACATGCAAATCGGTGCAACCAACATTCCTATCCCGGTGCCACCGAGTTCTAAACCCTAGACAGACTCAGCCAAACCCTAACACTTTGGTGTAGCCGACACTGCACTCGGTGCCACCGAGTTGGGTTGCCAAATTTCTGTTACGCAAGTTCTCATTTTCGGTCCGACCAAGAATGGTGAATCGACGTCACCGATTTTGGTAAATATGACCGTTGGTCACGTTGTCGGTGCAATCGAGAATTGTATATCGGTCCCTCCGAGATTCAAAAGTTGCCACTTTTTGTCACTTCGGTACCACCGAGATTTACACATCGGTGTCACCGAGTCTGACTTATTGTGTGTAACGGTTGGATTTTTGGGGATGCCTATATATACCCCTTCACCACCACCCACTCGAAAGAGAAGCACTCAAACTATTCCATACCTATCCTACTCAGTTTTTTAAGAGAGAACCACCTACCCTTGTGTTGAGGTCAAGATCTTCCACTCCAACCATATGGATCTTGATTTATAGCCTCCCCAAGTTGCTTTCCACCAATCCCATCTCTCCTAGCAAGCCAAATCTGTGTGAGAGAGATTGTGTGTTGAGGAGTCTATCATCTTGAAGCGTAAGAGCAAGGAGTTCATCGTCATTACCGAGCCTATTACCTTTTGGAGGGTGGTGCCTCCTAGATTGGTTAGGTGTTGCTTGGGAGCCTCCTACTTCGTGTTGTGGAGTGAACCAAGAAGTTTGTAAGGGCAATGAGATCACCTACTTCGTGGAGATCTACCCATAGTGAGGCTAGTCCTTTGTGGACGGAAGTCGCATGGAATAGTCAAGGTTGCTTCTTCGTGGAACCCTCCGTGGGTAGATCCCTCCGTGGACTCTCGCGACCGTTACCCTCCGTGGGTTGAAGACTCCATGAACATGGACGTATGATAGCACCACCTATCGGAACCACGGGAAAATCTTTGTGTCATCACTTGTGTTTGCATTCCTAACCCTCTCTTTACTTACATGTGCAATGTCTTTACTTTCCGCTGCTACACTCTTAGACATGCATGTGTAGGGTGTTACTTGATATGCTATGAACTCTAAAACTTGCCAAGAATTAAAATTGGGAAAAGGCAAAACTTTTATTTGGTCAAGTAGTCTAATCACCCCCCTCCAGACCTACTTTCGATCCTACAAGTGGCATCAGAGCTTTGGTCTCTATTGCATTGGTTTCACAACCTAGGAGAAGTATGGCATCTAGTGAGGGAAATTATTACCGTAGAGGTCCGTACTTTGATGGCAGTAATTTGCTAGTTGGAAGCATAAAATGAAAATGCATTTGCTTGGTCATAATCCTGCCATTTGGGCTATTGTTCGTGTTGGCTTGCAAGGTGAATTCTTTGCGGATGGAAAGGAACCGGTCCGTGAAGCGTCAGCGGATGAATTGAAGATGTTGCAACTCAATGCGCAAGCATGTGACATACTCTTCAACTGCCTTTGTCCTGAAGAATTCAACAAAATCAGCCGTCTTGAACACGCAAAACAGATTTGGGATACTTTGGTTGATATGCATGAAGGAACTGAGTCCATGAGAGAATCCAAGTTAGATGTTATTCAAGGTCAACTTGACAAGTTCAAGATGAAGGATGGTGAAGGAGTCGCTGAAATGTACTCTAGGCTAGCTCTCATCACAAATGAGATTGCCGGCTTAGGAAGCGAAGAAATGACTGACAAGTTCATCATCAACAAGATACTTCGAGCTTTGGATGAGAGATATGACACCGTGTGCACATTGATCCAAATGATGCCCAACTACAAAGATCTCAAACCAATGGAAGTGATTGGTAGAATTGTTGCTCATGAGATGACACTCAAAGACAAGGAAGACCTTCATCACAAGTCTAGCGGTGCTTACAAATCCACAAGTGATGCTCCCTCTACCTCAAGTGACAACCTTGTCACAAATGAAGAGATAAGCCTCATGGTCAAGAAATTAAACAAGTTCTACAAGAATAGAAGAAAAGATCGCAGATCCAACTCAAGATATGAAGAGAAGCGTTCATCAAGTCGTGACCGAAACTGCTACAATTGTGGGAAGCCCGGACACTACTCAAATGAGTGCTCGTCTCCCTACAAACAAAGAGAAGAGTCACCAAGAATACTAAGCTCAAGAGACGAATCACCTCGAAGAGAGAGGAGTAGAGATGATCGTTATGAACGAAGACCCTCAAGGAGATGTAGGGACTCGGAGAAGAAGGACAAGCACACCAAGAGCTACTCAAGAAGAAAGCATCAAGCTCATGTTGGTGAATGGGTTTCCAGCTCCGACTCCGACAACCACTTCGAGAGAAGCTATAACTCCAACTCCGACTATAGTCAAGATGATGGTGTTGCCGGAATTGCACTAGTGACAACCAACTCCTATGATCTATTTGATTCACCAAATGAAGGAGGTGGAAGTTTCTTCATGGCTAAAGGCCCCAAGGTATCACACCTCGAATATCTTGATTTCGATAGTGATGAAGATGATTTGCTTTATGATGATGACTTGCTATGTGATAAAACTAGTGATCATAATGAACTTGATATTTCTCATACTAGTCAAGATAAGTCAATCGATGATGATAAGATGAAGATATAAGAACTAACTAAATAATTCAACACTCTTAAGTTAGCTCATGAATCTACTCTTGAAGATTATAGAGAGCTTGTAAGAACTCATGAGAAGCTACGCTTCGAGAAGCTCAATTTGGAGCAAGAACATGAATTTCTTAAATCTATGAATGACGATTTGCGAAACAAGACTTCATCTTATATTGCCAAATGACTACTCTTGTCTACATTCATGCCACAAGTCAAATCTAAGCAAACTAGTAACAAAGGAAAGAAAGGTTCTTCATCTAGTAGCAACAATAAAAATGCTAAACCCAATGATGTTGCTCCTAGTAGTTCTATTGATTCCACTAATGATGATTCTCTTAGCCAAGTTACACTTGAGAAAGAAAATGTTTTATTGAAAGGAATTATAGAGAAAGGTATCTACAAGAGTCTTGAAGGGTACAAACAATTTGATGAGATTGTACGCAAGCACGGAGGATACCGGAAGAATCGTGGTGTTGTCTACTTCAACGCTAATGGAGCTGAATGGGAAGAAGGTCAATATCCCAATCCCAAGTTTGTTCCTCAAAAGGAGAAGTATGAAAATACTCTTCCCAAGAGGAGAAACACTCAAGATGACCTTCCACCACAAGACACCAAGCTCAAGGGCAAGAACAAGCTCCAAGAGGACTTTGACTCTTACGAAGATGAACCCCAAGATTTGGTGAAGTGGGTTTCCAAGACTACTACAAGCTCAACTTCTGCAAGTGCTAGTTCAACACTGAGGATCCCCATCAACTTGATGTGGATTCCCAAGAAGAAGAACTAGAGAGTTCTTGAGGGGTGACTCCGCCAATGAAATTCACTCACATTCATTATTGGCAAGATCTATTTGCAATCAACATCAACCCTATGCAATAGATCAAGGAGTCACACATTCCCTCAAAGGTAAGCAAGAGACAAGGTAATCAACAAATCAATGGACATCATCACACATGCTTTGCACTCCATATCCATACATATCCTTGTATTTGTCTCTTGTGTGTTGGGACTAACCCATGTAGGTGAGAAGAGTAAGGAAACAACAAGGATGCTCCCAACTCTTAGTGATCTTCATCAACCTTGAGCATCCATCACTACCTCACCAACATGACGTCTTCATCGACAAAACCCAAGGTTAGTTTATCCATCTTATGGGGGGATGTCACATCAAGGGGGAGATTTACTCTAAGACTTGAGTCGAAGCATCTCTTAGTATGTGAAAACACTAAATGCTTTATGTAAAAGTGGTAACCCCACTTGTGCTTAAACGATGAGTATGACCTATGATCAAGTACTCTTACTTGGATCCTAAGTCAAATACTCATATATAGATGACTCCGTCATCGCTGAAGTGCTTGTTAGATGCTAGAGTGTTTGTGCATGTTTGCCATGATTTCATTTGACATCTTATTGTGTGAGCATGTTGGTCTGCATTTATTTTCTCATTCAAGGATATCCAATTGTTGCTATTTGGCTTTTGATTTATCTTTTGCTAATTGGATATACAAGAATTCCTAGGACCACTTCTTTAGCTATCTATGCTTTCTCACCTCATACTCCATTCATGCTGCATCACAAAATTTGAACAAGTGCTTTTCGACCCCTCTCTGTGTGTGGAGCACTCGGAGTTCTGCATCGACAAGGACTGACCATTAAAACCTCCCAAGTGCATCTCGCTGGAACCAACCACAAAATCTTGGTCTCACCGAATGCCTAGGGTTGATCAGGTTTTTCAATCTCGGTACCCCTGATTCCATTTTCTCGGTTACACCTAGTGTCCCTGTCAGCTGACAGTTGAGGCACTGGGTGACACAAAAAACTTAGGATCGGTGTCATCGATAGTGGTGGGTATAAAGGCTATGGACCCCAATGCATTAAATTTCTATCTCATTCGTCGCACTCCAAAATCCTAAGCTGCCGTTCCAAAGACCCCTGGTTGTCGCCCTTGTCTCCCCGCTCTCCTCCGCCGCTGGGAATTGCCGTCATCGTCGAATTCCTCACCCTCGTTCCCGCCGTAGAGGATCCGCGCCAAGCTAGGGTACGGATTCGGTCTCTATTGCGCTCCTCGTCTGATTCTTGCGCATTAGAATCTTGTTTATCATCATTACACCCTTTGCACATGTTCCTATCCTCTCGAAACTCCAAAATCTCGCGATAAATGAATTTTCTAGGGTTTGCGGTCCGCCCGATAAATCTCGGTGGAACCGAAACGGACATATCGGTCTCACCGATGTGGATTTTTGTGTGGCTAAGAACGGACTCAGTGGAACCGAGTACCACTTTTCGGTCCGACCGAAAAGGGTGCCATGTTTCGGTTACTGAGTCAGTCAGTCTCGGCCTCACCGAAAATTCTGTTTTGGCTGCACCAATATTTATTTGATAGAATGCAAAAATCTTGAAAATTCATGGTTCAAATTTGAAAAACCAGCCTCATTTTGTGATGACTCATCTACTTCTGCTCTCCTATACGTTATTCACAGGGTCAGTATGTCAGATGCAGAGGACAGTCAGAATTTGGGAGGGCAAGTAGTTGAGATGAGTTCTGGCACAAGCCCAGAAGCCAGTTCTTTCTCAGATCTAGGCACCCCCAGCTCTCATGGATTGCCCAAGGCTGCCACCAGGACCAGGAAGAAGCTCAATTCTGATGAAGAAGATTCAGATTTCATTCCTGAGTAGATTCTTGCTAAGAAGCAAGAAAAGGCTGCCAAGAAGTCAGCATCTGAAGCTACATCATCCAGGAGAGTTGTCAGCAAAGTTTATGCACCTGCTGAAAGTTTCAAAGCACATGATTCAAGGATCAAGGTGCTTGGTGATAAGATGGACAAGGTCACAAAGACAGTGATAGAGCTCCAGAAGGAAGTTGACTCTGTGCACATCCCTCAGGTTTCTTCTACTTCTTCTGAGGATGGTGATGATGATGAGGATGAATCACCTCTCGGGCCAGGCACCCAGTTTACCACTCAGACTAGATCAGCCACAGTGCCTGCCCATACTTGAGGCCCTCTTCATCAGCTCCTGCTACTATCAGCACAACTCCTCCTCCATTAGCTCCTGTTCCTCCAGTGTCCACTCCAGCTCCATCAACGACATTTGCAGAGATCTTCGCCAACGCCATGCTCTCGAATCCTTCATCAACAACCGGAGGAAATCATCCCAAGAACGATTAGTTATATGCCTTTGAACTTTTTGGCAACTTGTTTCCAAAGGGGAAGAAGTGTATATACATCATTAGGCTTCGAGTGAGAGAGCATTTGGTGTTTTTTGCTTTTTCACAAAACAATTGCTCTTGGTTGCCGTGATACTCTTTTGTTTTGCTTGTGATACACGCTTGATGATGTTTGATCATACGCTTTGATGTGTGATGTTACTATTTCCTATCATCTTAATGCTTATGTGATGATCATTCATCTTTGGTTGATTGTGTTGTGCTATGACATTCATTCCAATTACTCTCGCACACCACCAAGTGGTATGTGACATGTAAGAATTGACCCATGTACCTAATTGATTGTGCATTTGCATTCAAATGCAAATTTAACAATAATGCACAAATTTAGGGGGAGCTCTTGCCTTTCACATACTTCTCAAAGCGACGATTATATTCCATGATTATATCTTTGTAGAAGCTTTGATCTATATGTTGTCATCAATTACAAAAAAGAGGGAGATTGAAAGCACATTTGCTCCCTTGGTGGTTTTGGTAATTAATAACAACATATAAGTCATTGAACTAATGTCTTCACCAAGTATATTTCAGGGAAAGTTCAGTGATGGGAATGGCTAAAGGATTGTGGTATTACCCCAAGATTCAAGGAAATAGGTTGGCCAATCTTCAAGAAAAAGGACTCTACATTTTACAATTGTGAGAAATCACTTTGAGTCTATAGGAAAGCCAATACTATTAAAAGGGGGTAAAGTTTTGATGGTGAAAAATATGCTCAAATGTGCACAAGTGTCAGTCACCAAAACATCCACATACTCTCCCACGAAAGACTGTCCTAAGCCAAACATGCAAATCGGTGCAACCAACATTCCTATCCCGGTGCCACCGAGTTCTAAACCCTAGACAGACTCAGCCAAACCCTAACACTTTGGTGTAGCCGACACTGCACTCGGTGCCACCGAGTTGGGTTGCCAACTTTCTGTTACGCAAGTTCTCATTTTCGGTCCGACCAAGAATGGTGAATCGAGGTCACCGAGTTTGGTAAATATGACCGTTGGTCACGTTGTCGGTGCAATCGAGAATTGTATATCGGTCCCTCCGAGATTCAAAAGTTGCCACTTTTTGTCACTTCGGTACCACCGAGATTTACACATCGGTGTCACCGAGTCTGACTTATTTTGTGTAACGGTTGGATTTTGGGGGATGCCTATATATACCCCTTCACAACCACCCACTCAAAAGAGAAGCACTCAGAACTATTCCATACCTATCCTACTCAGTTTTCTGAGAGAGAACCACCTACCCTTGTGTTGAGGTCAAGATCTTCCACTCCAACCATATGGATCTTGATTTCTAGCCTCCCCAAGTTGCTTTCCACCAATCCCATCTCTCCTACCAAGCCAAATCTATGAGAGAGAGATTGTGTGTTGAGGAGTTTATCATCTTGAAGCACAAGAGCAAGGAGTTCATCGTCATTACCGAGCCTATTACCTTTTGGAGGGTGGTGCCTCCTAGATTGGTTAGGTGTCGCTTGGGAGCCTCCTACTTCGTGTTGTGGAGTGAACCAAGAAGTTTGTAAGGGCAAGGATATCGCCTACTTCGTGAAGATCTATCCATAGTGAGGCTAGTCCTTTGTGGATGGAAGCCACATGGAATAGTCAAGGTTTCTTCTTCATGGAACCCTCCGTGGGTAGAGCTCTTCATGGACTCTCGCTACCGTTACCCTTCGTGGGTTGAAGACTCCATGAACATGGACGTACGATAGCACCACCTATCGGAACCACGGGAAAAATCATCATGTCATCACTTGTGTTTGCATTCCTAACCCTCTCTTTACTTACATGTGCAATGTCTTTACTTTCCGCTACTACACTCTTAGGCATGCATGTGTAGGTTGTTACTTGATATGCTATGAATGCTAAAAGTTGCCAAGAATTAAAATTGGGAAAAAGGCAAAACTTTTATTTGGTCAAGTAGTCTAATCACCCCCTCTAGACCTACTTTCGATCCTACAGATGGCATAGACAAGGTTGATTCTTCGTGGACCCTTCGTGGGTGGAGCCCTTTGTGGAATCGTGCAACAGTTACCCTCCGTGGATTGAAGTCTCCATCCAATGTGGACGTACGATAGAACCACCTATTAGAACCACGAGAAAAATCACCATGTCTTCTTTGTGTTTGATTATATCCAAACCCTTCCTCTACTTACTTCCATGTGACAAGCCTCTACTTTCCCCTGTCAGTCGATTAGACTTACATTTGTAGGGTGCTAGTAGACTTGCTAGAATAGCTAAAATCTACCAAAAACTAAAATTGGGAAAATGCTAGGTTTTTATTAGTCAAGTAGTCTAGTCAACCCCTCTAGAGCTACTTAAGATACTACAACAACAAAAAATACACTTTGCAACAATACAAGAGGAAACTAGGAAGGATATGGAGAGGGCATTTGGAGTTCTCCAAACTTGTTGGGGTATTGTTCTCGAAGTTGTGATGATGTGGGAAGCGAAGGCACTTTGGCAGCTCATGATATGTTGTGTAATACACAACATGATTATCAAAGATGAGAGTGAAGAGGCAGCCCGCACGCTTGATTTTGAGAAGCCAGGGGTTTAGGTTAGTCTCCTGGAACAAGAGGCAGAACACATTGCCAACTTTCCAGAGATTCATCAACAACTGTGAGATCAATACATGCATATAAAAATTCTAGATGATCTTGTTGAGCATATGTGGACCGGCACGGGAAATCAATGATCTTTGCTTTTTAATTATCTATTATGCACTATGATAACTATTATATTATCTTTAAACTATGTTTGAATTATGTATTCTTAAGTATGAATATTTGTATTTTTGTGCACTACTTATTGTTTGGCCTAGATAATAGACGTGCATGTATTTGCATGTATTTGATGTTTGAAAAGTAGGGATTGTGATTGCAAAAGACATTATTTGAGATCCTCCCAGTACAGCCTGTCAACAGTACCTTCACACACAAGAACAAAATAATTGCACCCAACACAACCAAGAGGGTTGTCAATCCCCTTGTACTCATAAATTGCAAGGATTAAATCTAATAGTGGTCAATAGATAAATATACAACTAAAATAAACTAAAAGGTAAATAAATGAGGCAAGGTAAATAGGTTTTTAGTAAAATATTTGATAGACCTGGGGGCCATAGTTTTCACTAGAGGCATCTCTCTCGAGAACATAGCATACAGTGGGTACACAAACTACTGTTGGGCAATTGATAGAAAAGCACATAGTCATGGCATTATTAATGGCAATATAATATACATAGGCATTAAGTCCGTGACATCTGACAAGTAGACCAAAATGATTCTGCATCTACTATTGTTACTCCACCAATCGACCACTATCCAACATGTATCTATGATATTAAGTTCATGACAAACAGAGTAACGCTATAAGAAAGATGACATAATGTAGAAAAAGCAAGACAAGAAACATATTCAGACCCCGTCATTTTATCCTTTGTGGCAACAATTAAAACATGTGCCTCGCTACCCCTTCTGTCATGAGGTGAGGATAGTGCAAGATTGAACCCGCTACTATGCACCACTACCTCTGATGATCCACTCATATACTTGGCAAAAGCAAACTCATAGATCAGAGAACATACATAGCTATAAATATCGCACGTAATAAAGTTTAGACTTGACTCACTACTTTCAACGAACAATCTGATCATAATCCCACAATTCATTGAATGGCAACAAACACACCGCAAAATAGGATTACATCGGATAGTTCTCCGAAGAGAACATTGTATTGAATTCGTTACTTGCAAGGATTACTTCAGATAGTGGTAGATATATAAAGATAAAAGTAAAATAAAAAGGAATTAAATAAATTGCAGCAAGGTAATTTTGTGTTTTTAGCTAATATGATTAAGTAGACCCGGGGGGCATAGAGTTTACTAGAGGCTTCTCTCTCGAAAGTAGCATATGGTGGGTAGACAAATTACTATTAGGCAATTGATAGAAAAGCGCTTAGTTATGATTATGCATTCATGGCAATGCTCATGTATATGGGCATCACGTCTATGACAAGTAGACCGAAACAATTCTGCATCTACTACTATTACTCCACCAATGGACCGATATCCAACATGCATCTATGGTATTAAATTTATAACAAATAGAGTAATGCTTTAAGCAAGATGACATGATGTAGACAAAGTAAGTACAAGCAATATGTTCAAACTCCATCATTTCACCCTTAGTAGTAACAATTCAATACATGTCTTGTCCCCTGTTGTCACTTGGATATAGAGCACTGCAAGATTGAACCCACTACAATGCATTCCTCTCGTTGAAGATAAATCAATCTAGTTGACCAAACCAAACCGATAGATCGGAGAGATTTGCAATGCTATAACAATCATGCATAATAGAATTCAAAGAAGACTCAATTACTTTTAATGAACAATATGATCATAAACCAATATTCATCGGATCCCAACAGACGCACCGCAAAAGAAGATTACATCAGATAGATCATCGCGAGAATCGCGAAGAACTTTGTGTTGAAGATCAAAGTGAGAGAAGAATCCATCTAGCTACTAGCTATGGACCCGTATGTCTATGGCGAACTACCCACACATTATCATGAGGTGGCAAGGTTGATGTAGACGGCCTCCGTGATGGATCCCCCTCCAGCAAAGTACCGAAAAAGGCCTCCTGACGGGATCACGGAAGCACAGAGACTTGCGGCGGCGGAAAAAAATTGGGTGGATCTCTCATGTCTTTGGGGTAATTGGTAATATATAGGTGTGGAATTAGTTCAGGAGGCGCCATGGGGACACACAAGCTAGGGGGCGCGACCTACCCCCAGGGCATACTGGCCTAGCTCGTCGCCACCCCGTGGGTCTTTTGGACACCTCCTGAAACTTCGTGGGTCTCTTCTTGTCCAAAATAACCCCGTAATTTTTTATCCAATTTGGAATCTGTTTGGTATTGATTTTCGGAAAAGTCTCAAAGCACGCAAAAAACAGAAACTAGCACTCGACACTGAGTTAATAGGTTAGTCCCAAAAAGATAGAAAATATAAAGCATTAAAGATTGATAATATAATAGCATGAAATAATAATAAAAAATAGATATGTCGGAAACGTATTAACAAGGTTGAGGAAGATAGCCTCCGTGATTGATTCCCCCTGCGACAGTACTGGCGGAGGCTTCGAGATGGGATCGCGGAAGAACATATGCTTGCTACGGCGGAAAAATTGTTTCATATCTCCTATTTTAGGGAATTTATAGAAGTGTAATTAGGCCAGGAGGACCTACGAGGGGCCGACAAGCTCAAAAATTGCGCTCCTCCTAGGGCACGCCACCTAGGCTTGTGGACCTGTCGTGTGGCGTCTGGTCTCCCTCTGATGCTCAAGGGTTCCCTTATCATCCAGAAAAAATTACATCAAGTTTCATTCCAATTGGACTTCGTTTGGTATTGGTTTCATGCGAAAAAAAAAATAGGCAAAAAACATGAACTCACACATGACACTAGATTATATGTTATTTCCCAAAATTGATATAAAATGGCCTCTAAAGCATATAAATATATAATATAATAGCATGAAACAATCAAAAATTATAGATACATTGGAGACGTATCAAGCATCCCCAAGATTAAGTCCCGCTCGTCCACGAGTAGTTTAATGATAAAAATAGAATTTTTGATGTTGAATGCTACCTAGCATGTTTACCATGCAATCTCTCTCACAGAATGAATATTGGCAAATGATGAAGTAATTGGTATCAACATAATAATATCCATGAATATAAGAACATAAGCATTACTGTTTCAAAATACACGATGCTTAACGAATGTTATCTCTACTCGTTGAATTGTGTAAGAAATGGCATGCCTCCATCTTCCGAACACAAGTAGTAATCATGAGCCGTCTAGTGTCAAGTCAAGCATTTGGCTTATACGTTTTCACACGCTTCAACATTTTCAAGTACACTCAATACATGAGCATGAGCCACGGACATATCACTACAAGTGGAATAGAATGTGGTGATAGAGATCAATAAGGGAAGACAAAAAGTTTGGAGAGTCTTGCACCATCTAGGCGAATCGTTAGGCTATGGAGATGCCTTCCAACCGATATTGATGCAGGAGTAGGAATTTCCATGCAACTTTTGATGCACTAAGAGCTATGAGTTTATGAAAGCTCAAACTCAAACTAAGTGGGTGTGCATCCAACTTGCTTGCTCATGAAGACCTAGGGCATTTGAGGAAGCCCGTTATCGGAATATAAAAGCCAAGTTCTATAACGAAAATTTCTCACTAGTTTATGTAAGTGACAAATCATGAGACTCTCTATATGAAGAAAATGGCACTACTTTGAAGCACAAGTGTGGTAAAGGATAGTAGCATTACCCCTTCTCTCTTTTTATATCTTTTTTATCTCTCATAGTCAGAACCTCATCCTCATTCTTTGGAGGAATCATTAGCCTTCATCATTCATTATTTTTCCTCACTGGGATAGTGCTCTAAAAATGATGATCATCACACTTATGTTTAATTAAATTTGCCCTCGTCATTAGGCACCCTTATAGAAATGCCCTTTCATTTTGTTTTTGTCGAGTCAAAGGCCTTTGATTATTTTCTAGACGTTTGTTGGACATCTACCCCTGTATTCATGTGTCACTTACATGTCGGGCCCACTTTAAAATAAAATAAAGGAACAAACTGTTTCTCTCAGGCCACTCTCTAACACGTACTTACATGTGGCTCCCTCCCACAAAAAACAAAAAATATTTTCTCTCCCCTCATTTTCTCTAGCTTTTCCACCTCTGGCGTGCACCAAATTGGCGGCGATCACCAGCACGCTCACTGACGTGGCCGTGCTGCTCTGCCACCATGCCATAAGCCGTCAATTGGTGATAGATGAGCGCACGGCTGGCCATCGAAACCAACGCCCCAACAGAGTAGTTCAAAGTTGTCATCACCGGCATACTTCAAATTTTTCGTGCCCTGCCTGTGGGTGAATACCATGGGGGAGGGAGCGGGATGGTCTATGGAACGTTGTGTATGTGGGGCTCGACGAGGATGGTGCTACCTCTTGAACTTGAATTGGTTTCCCCTTGAACAGGAAAGGGTGATGCAGTAGAGTAGATAAGTATTTCCCTCAGTTGTTGAGAACCAAGGTATCAATCCAGTAGGAGGAACAAGCAAGTCACCAATGGATGCACCTACACAAACAATCAAACTCTTGCACCCAATGCTATAAAGGGGTTGTCAATCCCTGCGTGGTTATTTGAAAGAATTAGATCTGAAAGAGATAAATGTAAACGAGTGCGGAAAGTAAAAGATAAATAAATTGCAGCAAGGTATTTTTGAATTATAGATCTGAAAGTATATGATGGAAAATAGACTCGGGGGCCATAGGTTTCACTAGAGGCTTCTCTCTTGAAGGCAAATATCGTGGTGGGTAAACAAATTACTGTCAAGCAATTGATAGAAAAGCGAATAATCATGTATTTATCCAAGGCAATGATCATGCATATAGGCATCACGTCCGTGAAAAGTAGACTGAAACGATTGTACATCAACTACTATTACTCCACATACCGACGGACTCCTGCCTGCATAGAGAGTATTAAGTTCATGAAGAAGAGAGTAACTGACGGGGTTATAACCCCTGGGTAGGCCAAAGCAACGGGGTTCTCTCCTCGCTTCAAGAAAAAGTATGGCCAGCTGCTTCCTGGCCGGCTGGCGCGCAGCCGACAGGTGCGTTGCCGGGTGGCTCAGGGATGGCTGGTGAAGGTGCATGCCCGGCCCCCGGCCGGCTGGACGCGACCGGCTGCCTTCGAGCCGCCTCCTCCGTTGACCCCTGGGCGGACAAACACCCATCCCGTCCCTCTGCACGCGGGTACAATGACACAACAGAACGCCCACGGGCGCCAATGTAGCCACTGTGGCCGCTGACGCACGGGCGCGCGTGGCTATAGTTCGGCCGTTGGGGCCGCTGACCTTGGCGACCGCGACTGGGCGGGGCAACAGTGCCGGCACGCCCCCACCCACTCGATTACCCGCTCCAGCATGGCTACACTGCAGCCGACCTTACCGGAGACTTCGGCCGGCTGGCGCTAGACGATGCCACCCGGGCGACCCAACAGGTGGGCAGGGGCCAATAACGGAGCCGGCTGGCGGGCCACAGCGGGCGACGGGACCGCGCAGTCGGTGGACCCTATGGGCGACGAGACGACTCAAGTGGCGAGACCCCCTGGTCAGCCGGAGTGGCTACCAGCCGCCCTCCCCCCATTTTGTACCTTAGGAGTATTGTAAGCCGGGGGGTTGGCCTATAACCCCCCCCGAACCCCTCATCCGACGGGGACGATGAGTCTGACGCACACACACCCGCAGGACACTTCCCTCCCACTCATACTTCATAGCATAGGAAGGTGAGCCGGCTGCTCCCTCTTCCTCCTCTGGACACAGCTCCAGGAGCATCCTTGTAAACACACCCATCCATCAACTAGACCAAGCAGGATTGGGGGTATTACCTCCCACGGAGGGCCCTGAACCTTGGTACATCGCGTGTCACCGCCACCTGTGTCTAATCCCGCACCCGGAGCCCGTCGGTGTCGTCCGGCCCCAACCACCTTCGATAAGCCTACCCATGGCATCTTCCGTGAGAAAACGACGACAGTTGGCGCCCATCGTGGGGCCGTACGTGGCGCCAGCCACATTCATGCTCCGGGCGGGACCCCTTGCCATTTCCTGCCGTCGCCGCATGTCCAGGCGAAACCATGGGCTCGTGGGGCTTGCTCCGGCAGGCCCTGTGGGCAGCTCCATCGACCTAACACTCGACATCGACGCGCTCACCAAGCGTTTCGGCAGGCTAAGCCTTGTCGAAGCATCGGTCGCCGACGAGTACCCTAGCCAGGTGCTCGTCTGCACCGATCCGCCTACGGCTGTGGGCGCACTTGCTGCGACCCAGTCCAGCAGCTCTCACATCCGCATGGGAGCGATGGCCCATCTCCTTCACCTCCTCCGGTCATGCGCGGGCCGAGGTCGACACCGCCACGACCCGCGTTGGCACCTCCGACCCGCTCGGTGCGGCCCTCTGGGGATTGAGCACTCCCATTGCCCTGATGGCAAACCCTGACGTCACCACGACCGAGCTGGAGGCGGCTCGCCGCCTCCTGTTCGAGGACGCCAGCACCCTCGTGGCCACGCGGCGCCGCATGGAGGCCGCTCAGCAGGAGTACGCCTCCGCCTACGGTCTCACCCCGGCTTGCACCGAGCCGAGCCAGCGTGGGGCTGTGCGCGACCGCGGTCGCGTTGTCGTCGAAATCTTGGGCGGCAACATACCCGTCTACGACACCTCCGCACCCAACCTGCAGGGCGCCAAGGTAGCCTACGAGGATTTGGCTACCTTGGACGGTGAAGAACGTGCCTCCCGCGAGCGTCACATCAAGGACCTCATTGACGCCGCCGACACGCAGCAACACCTGCGCGCGGTAGGCGGCGCCTCCGAACGCCCTCGGCTCGAGCACGAGGGCATGGGAACTGCTGGCCGTCAGCCGGCTCAGCATTCCTGCTCCCCTCGCACCTCCGGCCGCCGAGTCGAGGAAAGCAACCCCCAATGCTCTCAGCTATGGGGGAACGAGTAGCCGGCTCTAACCAGCCGACACACCAACGACCCACCTCGTAGCGACCGCCACCACGAGGTGCCGGCTGTCGGTAGCCGGCGTAGCCACGAGCACACACCACCCCCACGGCGCGAGTCGGAATGGTCAGTTCCGCTAGTCATCCGCCCCGAGCTCTCGGCCCGGCTTGGACCACACGTCCCCCACAGCGAGAATGACGCCCGCTTTCGCATCTACCAGCTCGCGTAGTCAGACCTCCTCGAGGAGGAGGGCTTGATTGGCCCGGCATGTTTTGGCCCTTGGATCCGCAATGAGCCGTTCTCGACATTCTTCACGCTCCCCCAAGACACCACGAAGTACAACGGGGCCGCCAAACCCGAAGACTGGCTGATCGACTACACCATCGCAGTCGGCATCGCCAGGGGAACAAGCGTGTGGCCGTCTGCTACGCTCCCCTCATGCTAATCGGCTCGGCCCACACCTGGCGCAACAGCATGGCGGCCGGCAACATCAATACCCAAGGACATGTCGGGTGTTCCAAGAAAGTTCGCCGAGCACAAATTACATGTCCGGGCGGACATTAAACCGGTCAAGCAGCCCCTATGCCGTTTCTCTGAGGAGAAGCGGCACACTATAGGGGAAGAGATCGCCCGGCTCCTCGTAGCCGGCTTCATCATGGAAGTTTTCCACCCGGACTGGCTAGCCAACCCAGTCCTGGTGCTGAAGAAGAACAAGACCTAGCGCATGTGCATCGACTACACCAGCCTGAACAAGGCATGCCCCAAGCACCCATTCGCCCTGCCACGGATTGATCAAGTCATCGACTCCACAGCCGGCTGCGATTTGCTGTCCTTCCTGGACGCCTACTCCGGCTACCACCAAATCAAGCTAGATCTGGAGGACCGGCTCAAGACCTCCTTCATCACGCCCTTCAGGGCCTACTGCTATGTCACCATGTCCTCCGACCTGAAGAACACAGGCGCCATCTTCCAGTGGGGCATGCAGAAGTGCCTCCTGTCTCAGATAGGCAGGAACATCCACGCCTACGTGCACGACATCGTCATCAAAACCAAGAAGCACTTCAGCCTCCTCGACGATCTTTGGGAGACCTTCGCGAACCTGCACGAGTACAAGATCAAGCTCAACCCGGAGAAGTGCATCTTCGGTGTCCCAACCGGCCAGCTCCTGGGTTTCTTCGTGTCCGCCTGCGGCATTGAAGCTAACCCGGAGAAGATCAGCACGATCGAGCGCATGCCCAAGCCGACCCAGCTTCGCGACGTCCAGAAGTTCACCGGCTGCCTCGCCTCGCTCAGCCGGTTCATCGGCCGGCTGGGGGAGAAGGCCTTGCCCCTCTATGGGCTCCTTTGCAAGAAGGCTTTGGTCGAGCCGGATCACACCAAGAAGTCGGGCATGTTCGATTGGCCCGATGAGGCGGACGAGGCCTTCCGCGGCCTCAAGTTGGCTCTCACTCATGCGCCCATCCTGGCCATGCCGACTGAGAAGGAGCCCTTGCTCGCCTACATCACGGTGACCACTCACGTCATCAGCGTCGTCTTGGTGGTCGAGCGGTCGGAGGAGGGCAAACCCCTGCTGGTCTAGCGCCCCATCTACTACCTCAGCGAGGACCTCTCCGCCTCCAAGCAAAACTACCCCCACTACCAGAAGATGTGCTATGGCATATACTTTGATGCCAAGAAGGTCAAGCGGTACTTCCAGGAACACACCATCGCCGTGGTGAGCACGGCCTCGCTCGGCGAGATCATGAGCGGCCAGGATTCCACCGACCGGATCACCAAATTGGTCATCGCCCTCACCGACCACGAGATCCGATACGAGCCGTGCAGTGCCATCAGGTCGCAGGCGTTGGCCGACTTCTTTGTTGACTGGGCGAAGACCGAGTTCGTGCCGCCTCCCCCAGACTCCACGCATTGGTGCATGCATTTCGACGACTCAAAAATGTGGACCGGCCTGGGTGCCGGCATAGTCCTCTCCTCTCCAAAAGGTGACCAGCTCAAGTATGCCCTCCAGATCCACTTCACCGCCTCCAATAACGTGGCCGAATACGAGGCCATCGTCCACGGGCTCCGGCTCGCCAATGAGATCGGCATCAGGTGCATCCTATGCTTCGGCGACTCCGACCTCGTGGTGCAACAAGTCTCTGGAAAATGGGACACCAGTGATGCCAACATGGCCAGCTACCGCTTCCTCGTGCAGCAACTCACCGGCTCCTTCGAGGGTTGTGAGTTCCACCATGTCTCATGAGCAGACAATGAGGTGGCTAACACGTTGGCAAAGATTGGTTCCACCCGACAGGCCATCCCAGCCAGCGTCTCCCTCGAGCGGCTGCTCAAACCGTCAATCAAGCCTTCCCCAGAGTCAGACTCCATCTTCGTGTTCGCTGAGCCGGCCCAACCGGTTACGTCTGAGGCAGCCGGCTCCGACGCCACGACTGTCATGATGGCAATCGACGCCCCTCCTGCCGTCCCCAACCCGGGGGCTGGCGAGCCGGTCTCGGGAACTAATCACCCATGCCCAGGGGCTTCCGAGCCGGTCCCCGTCTCGGCTTGCTCGTGGGCCCAGCCCATCCTGGCGTTCCTTCTGCATGGCGAGCTCCCTCTAGACGAGGCCACGGCGAGACAAATCCAGCGCCAGGCCTCGGCCTACACCGTCATCAATCGCGAGCTCGTCCACCGCAGCACCACTGGCGTGTTCCAACGGTGCGTTGAGCTGGAGAAGGGCCAGGAGATCCTCCTTGACATCCACCAGGGTGAGTGCAGGCACCATGCCGCCTCCAGGACCTTGGTGGCCAAGGCTTTTTGCCACGGTTTCTATTAGCCGGCCGCTTTGGAGGCGGACAAGAAGTTGGTTGACGAGTCCGAGGGCTGCCAGCGCTTCAGCACGCAAAGCCACCTGCCGGCTTCGGCCCTCCAGACCATCCACCTCTCGTGGCCTTTCGCCATCTAGGGGCTGGACATGGTGGGACCCTTCAAAACCGCACGAGGCGGCATGACACATTTGCTGGTGGCTGTCGACAAATTCACTAAGTGGATAGAGGCATGACCAATCAAGAAGCTGGACGGCCCCACGGCCGTCCGGTTCATCGACGACATCACGGTCCGCTATGGCGTCCCCCACAGCATCATCACCGACAATGGCACGAACTTCGCCAAGGGCGCGCTCGCGCGTTTCTGCTCCAAGCAGGGCATCCGGCTCGACCTGGCCTCCATCGCACATCCACAGTCAAATGGCCAGGTCGAGAGGGCGAACGGCCTAATCTTGTCCGGCATCAAGCTCCGACTCGTAATGCCGCTGGTAAGGTCAGCCGACTGCTGGGTCGACGAGCTGTCGACTGTCCTTTAGAGCCTCAAGACCACTCCCAACTGATCAACCAGCTACACACCCTTCTTCCTTGTGTACGGTCCTGTGGCGATCATCCCCACCGATATCGAGTTTGACTCGCCTCGGGTCGCCCTGTACATGGAGAAGGACGCAAAGGAGGCAAGAGAGGACGGCATCGACCTACTCGAAGAAGCCTGCGAACTGGCCCTGAGCTGGATGGCCATCTATCAGCAGAAGCTCCGGCACTACCACAACAAGTGGATCCAACCGCTCTCCTTCCGCGAAGGAGACCTGGTGCTCATGCGGATCCAGCGGGCAGCCGGTCAGCACAAGTTGTCCTCCCCATGGGAGGGCTCGTTCATCGTCAGCAAGGTGCTGCACAACAATGCGTATGACCTGATAGATGCCTAGAAACCATAGAAGCGCAAGAGATACGCCTCCGGCGAGGAGACCAAGCGCCCGTGGAACGCGGCTCTCCTTTGTCCGCTTTACCGCTGAGAAAACCAGTGTATGTATGTATCTTTTCCCTTTTGGGCTTATGAATGCAATAGGTGCCCCAAGCCGGCACTTGGGACATGCCCCTTTCCACTTCAAAGCTTGTCAAATTCAATCCGTCGGCCTCCGGATCCGGCCCCTGGCCCCGGGGGCTCGCCGGCTAGTCTTAACGACCTCCCTCGAGGTAGATCAAGTAGTGTCAGATAAGTAAGTCCTCACTCCCAGGTACAGACCGAGTCCCGGTTGTCCGGCTCGTGGGGTCCGGGGCAAAGCTTTGTTTGCACGAAAAATTGATCACTTGGGGGGTCGTCGGCTAAGTCTAGTCGGTTCATATTCCTGCCTCTGTCACTTGCCTTACCAAAAGAATCCTCGCGATTCCTAAACTCAGAGACGGCTCCCTCGAGGTGGATGCCCCGTCCTAGATACAGACCGGCTCCCGGTTGTCGGGCTGGCGGGTTCAAAACCAAGGGGGAAAAGGACTTGAGCTAATGGAACCTATGGGGCAAACAAAGGAAAGGGCAAGCCAGCATGCATAAAAATTAACTTCGTGAGAATGAGAATTTCATAATTTAAAAAGGCCCGCGGCCATTACGATTCATTACAATACACCCCCAGTGGGTGGACTTGAGTCTAACATGCAGAACAAACAAAAGAAAAGCAAAGACGCCCCGGGGCTCATGCCACCGGCGCGTCACCAGCCGGCGCATCGCCAGTCGGCTCGACTCTTGGCCCGGAGGTAGTCGTGGCCTTCGGGGCGGCTTCCTTAGCCTTCAGGGCAGCCTCCACGGTCCCATCCGTCTTAGTGCTGGAGTCGGTGCTCTCATAGGTGACCTCCTCGTCCTTTGGACCTTGGGGGCTGCCGAAGGAGTCCTTGGCTAATGGCTCGCCGTCCTCGCCAAGGGCCGGCAGGAGCTCGTCGGCGTCCTAGTCGACGTACGTGGCGAGTTCGTTGGCCCAGTGGACAAGGATGGGCTTGCGTGCCGCCCGCTCCTTGGCTGGCTTGTCTTGCATAGTGGCCAACCGGTCCAAGTCAACAGCGCGGTACCATGAGGTGACGAACCGGAGCGCCATATGTACCCCGGTTCGTGCCGCCGACGCCTTCTAGACCTCAAGCCGGGCCACGGCGTTCTCCATCCATAAAGCCATGCGGCTCTGTGGAGCTCCACGGCCCAGCCACAAGGCGGCGATGACCTCCTTGCCGGCCGTCTTCAGCTGCTCCACGCTCCGCTTGAGGTGGATTAGCCGGTTCTCTGTGTCCAGCCCGAGCTCCGCCATATCCCAAGCGGCGTCCCCCTCGATGGTGCGCCCGCGCGCCCGGAGATACTCCCGGTGCTCCTCGACGGCACGCTCCGCATGGCGCTGGGTTTTCGGGAAGCGCCCTAAGGAAGAAAGGGAAGATTGAGAAGAGAGAAAATCAAGGACAAGAACTGGCGAGAAGAAAGGAGCCTGCCAAAAGAGAAAGAAAAATCGGTACTTACGGTCAATGGAGTCATCCAGCTCAATGGCAAAGTGGAGCGATGATTCCCGCTCCGATGCCAGCGCCGCCTCTGCCTCGGCGAGGAAATCCCTGCGCTCCTCGAGCATCCTCTCAAGGCGGGTCACCTTGTTTTGGAGGGCGGTGGTCCGTTGGGTGGCGTCAGCCGCCATCTTGACGGCTTTCTCCTTAGCCGTTGCCTCCCGCTCCATGTCGGCCTTCAGGCGGTCCTCGGCCGCCTGCCCATCCATCAGCAGGGCGCCCAACCGGTCCCTCTCGGAGACCGCCCCGGTCTTCTCCTCATCGAGGGTGGTCAGATCCCCTATGAAGCAAAACTGGCGTTAGCCGGGCATTCCAGACACGTCCCGGCTGCCAAGCAGCCGGCCCGGCTCCCGGGGGCTACGCCCCCCACAAGACCAAACGTACCTCGCACCCGCGCCAACTTCTCATCCAGTCGGTAGAAGCCATGCTTGCCGTGGTTGTGGATGGAAACCGCCTCATCAAACAGCTCCTACCGCCGGGGTTCCCCGCCTGCCACAGGAAGTCAAAATCAAAAGACGCACAAGGAGATCCGTCCCGGCTGCCCCGCAGCCGGTCAGCCGGCCCGCATCTCGGGCGCTACACCCAGTGGGTGCGCTTGCATGCCGCCACTGAAAAATTCAACAAGGATAACGACGCTTACCTCCGCGCGCTGCAGGGTGGTGTAGGCCACCTCCGCGAACCGGGCCAGCTCCTGGCGACACAGCTCCAGGACGCTCCCCAACTCCCCGAACGCGGGGACCGGGCCGCCTGCCTGGGGAGCCGGAAGGGTAGGGACGCGCGCAAGCGCCTCCTAGTCCTGGATCACGTCGACCATGGACCTCCGAGTCAGGCTATCATTGCCGCCCATCCCGACGTTCACCACAGTGACGGCCGCCGGGGAGGGTTGATGACGGCGAGGGCACAAGAATCGATCCCCCGTTGCCCCTCGCTCGGTGCTAGTGCTGCCTCCTCCTCCTGCCAGCCCGACGCGATGACCCCAACGGAAGGTGCCTCCGTCTCCATGGCCGGCGCCTCCGGGGCCACCGGAACCTCTAACACGTCGACTCGGGCTGGCTCAGCCGCAGGCGGCATCACGTCCGGCACCATCGTCCGGGTCTCCTCGAGGGCCAGCTTCGTAGCTGCCGCCCCCGATCGGGCGGCCTCCTCCGCAAGCGGGGGCATGACCGGCTCGCTTGACGGGGGCCTCGACAGGCGAGTCGATTCTGCCGCCGAGTCGGACCCCCGCGCGGGGTCCGCGGACCTCCTCCGCCTCCTACCACTCGAGGTCCTGGAGCGCAAGGCCCCGCCTTGACCTCTGGACTTTGAGGCTCGCAGCTCCGCGAGCCTCCTCTTCTCCTCGCGCTGAGTTGTCGCGTGCTCGCGGGCCAGCCGGCTGGCGGCCTCCGTCGGGTCGACCGTTGACTCCACGTCATGGAGTTCGATGGGGTCCCTGAAGCGCATAAGGGTTAAGCACCCGCCAACCCACAACTAGGAAAGGAACCCACGCAAGAAAAAGGACACTTACCCAGTGACGATGGGCAGAACCCGCCTGGCGCATGTCGGTTGCTTCTGCGCGGCCACTTTCACCCGCTTACGGGCAAGCGGCATGGCTGTCGGCTCCTCCTAAGCCAGTTGCTTCCCCCGGCTGGCGGCTCTGGCCATCAGGGTATGAGTCGGCCACTCCTCACTCCGCCCGCGCTAGTCCTACTGAACTAAGGGGGAGGCGCGTTCAAGATCATTGCATCATCATCATCGTCGTCGTCATCGTCATCGGTCCAGCCCCTGATCATGGGACCGATAGGATACTCACCGGCTCCGCTAGGCTCTCCGAATGTGCCGGACCCTCCGGCTCCGTTGGGCTCGCCGGCTCCCGGGTCAGCCACCTCCTCGACCTCCCCTGAGGAGTCGACCCCCTCTTCGCGTAGGCCTCCCTGCTCATAGTCCTCAGAGTCGGATGGTTGCGCTCCGCCTCGAAGATCTAGGGGTGCGGGCCATCCGACGTGTTCTATCACACGAACAACTGCGGTCAGCATAGAGAAGTAAGATCGGGTGCCGGCTGGGGGGATTCGAATAAAAAGGGCCGCCTCGACGCAACGTACCAGGGAGCTCGGTTGAGGCGGTCATACTGCTTCTTGCCGATGGTCCATGTCGCCGGTGCCAGCTTGAACGTCGTGATGGCATTCACCCGCCTCGCCACCTGAGTCGGCGTCAGGTTGACGGTCGTCCGCCGACAGGGGTCTCGGCGTCCGGACATGTCACAGATCCGGTGCGGCCTCATCTCGAGAGGCAGCACCCGGCGCGTGATGAAGGCTGTCACGAGATCGGAGGCAACCAGCCCCTCCTCGCTTCTCAGCTCCACGAGCCGGCCGAGCTCTGTAAGGGCGGTCCCGTGCGGGGCGGCTCCCGTCCAGTTCACCCCGGAGGACTGTGCGTCGACGTACGCCGACAGCCGGATGTAATCCCGCTGTGGGTCGGCGTTCTTCACGTAGAAGAAGGTTCGATGCCAGCCCTTGACAGAGTCAATAAGGCTGAAGTGCGGGAAGCGCGAGCCGCGGCAGCACACCGCCGCGCCCCCGGAGGTGCGCTCTTCAGCGCCTTGAGGTAGAACAGCGCATTCAAGAAGTCAATGAAGGGGAGCATCCCCAAGTACCCCTCGCACAGTGTCACGAAGCCCGCAATGTAGAGGATGGCATTGGGGCCGAGGTGATGCAGTTGGAGGTCAAAGGTATCCATCATCAGACGAAAGAAATGGCTCACAGGGAGCCTGAAGCCACGGGAGAAATGGCAGGCGAAGACGATGAATTCTCCTTCCTGGGGCTTGGGCACCAACTCGTCGCCTGGTGCACGGGCGGTCACGCGCTCCACCGGCGGCAACATGCGCATGCGGCAGAGCTCGGCGATGGTGGCCTCCGTGACCATGGATCTGGCCCAGCTTCCCAGCACCCTTCGGCCATCGCGACGGCGGGGCTGCGTGCGGGCGTGGTCACGTGTGAGGAGAGCTACGGTGCGCGAGGGAGCGGAGAAGACGAGAGAATGGGAAACGAGGGGGCGGATGGGGCGCGGGTGCTTCCACCGTCTGCCCTCCTTCCCCTTTTCAATGGGGAGGCGACCGGGGGACGTGGGGATTAACTGCGCCCACTCCCCCGGAATCTCTGCGCGCGTGTGGCCATCCTGGGCCGTAACCGCTGCTTTAGGGCGCAGAAGATCCCTGCCTGCGCCTCGAGGCCTACTGGGCTACACCCGAGGCCTAGCGGGCTAGGCCCAGGGCAACATCTCGTCTGCACGCGTGCATGGGACCCACGACATCATTACTCGCCGCGTGGCGCGCGACGGGCCGGCCCGGGTCCCGGGCATCGCGGCGGGACCCGAGGTGTCGGGTTCGGCTGCCGACCTGGCTGGCCTTTCAGCTTCGCACCGGAGGCAGGTACCGCTGGGGGGAAGCAGCCGGATCCCCTTCGTCTGCCGGACGTGGTCCCCCGCCGGCTTTGGGGACTACTGACGGGGTTATTACCCCTGGGTAGGCCAAAGCAACGGGGTTCTCTTCCCTGCTTCAAGAAAAAGTGTGGTCGGATGCTTCCCTGCCGGCTGGCACACATCTGACAGGTGCGTTGCTAGCTGGCTCGGGGACGGCTAGTCAAGGTGCCGGCCCGGCCCCCGGCCGGCTGGACCCGACCGACCGCCTTCGAGCCGCCTCCTCCATTGACCCCTAGGCGGACAAACACCCGTCCCGTCCCTCTGCACGCGGGTACATCGACACGACAGGACGCCCATGACTGGCGCCAATGTAGCCACAGTGGCTGCTGACGCACGGGTGCGCGTGGCTACAGTTCAGCCCTTCGGGCCGCTGACGTTGGCGACCGTGACCGGGCAGGGCAACAGTGCCGGCACGCCCCCGCCCACTAGATTACCAGCTCCGGCATGGGTACAGTGCAGTCGGCCGTAGCGGAGACTTCGGTCGGCTGGCGCTAGACGACGCCACCCGGGCGACCCGTGTCGTAGCAGGTGGGCGGGGCCCAATCACAAAGCTGGCTCGCGGGCCCCAGCGGGCGACGGGACCGCACCGTCGGTGGACCCTACGGGCGACGAGACGGCCCAAGTGGGGGGACCCCCTGGTCAGCTGGAGTGGCTGCTAGCCGGGCCCCCCATTCTGTACCTTAGGAGTATTGTAAGCCGGGGGGTTGGCCTATAACCCCCCCCCCCGAACCCCCCATGCAACGGGTACGACGAGTCTCACGCACACACACCCACGGGACACTTCCCTCCCACTCATACTTCATAGCATAGGAAGGTGAGCCGGCTGCTCCCTCTTCCTCCTCTGGACACAGCTCGAGGAGCAACCTTGTAAACACACCCGTCCATCAACTAGACCAAGCAGGACTAGGGGTGTTACCTCCCACTAAGGGCCTTGAACCTGGGTACATCGCGTGTCAACGCCACTTGTGCCTAATCCTGTACCCGGAGCCCGTCAGCGTCCTCCGGCCCCAACCACCTTCAATAAGCCTACCCATGGCATCTGTCGTGGGAAAACGACGACAGTAATGCATTAATAAAGATGACATGATGTAGAGGGATAAACTCAAGCAATATGATGAAAACCCCATCTTGTTACCCTTGATGGCAACAATACAATACATGCCTCACTACCCCTACTATGTCACCGGGTGAGGACACCGCAAGATTGAACCCAAAACAAAACACTTCTGCCATTGCAAGAATTACCAATCTAGTTGGCCAAACCAAACCAATAACTCGAAGAGACTTACAAGGATTTGAAATCATGCAAATAAGAATTCAGAGGAGATTCAAATAAGATTCATGGATAATCTGAACATAAACTCACAATTCATCGGATCTTGACAAACACACCACAAAAGAGGATTACATCGGATAGATCTCCATGAAGATCATGAAGAACATGGTATTGAAGATCAAAGAGAGAGAAGAAGCCATCTGGATACTAGCTATGGACCCATAGGTCTATGGTGGACTACTCACGCATCATCGGAGGGGTAATAGAGTTGATGTAGATTCCCTCCGTGATCGAAACCCCCTTCGACAGATTACCGGAAAAGGCTCCAAGATTGGATCTCTCGGGAACAAAGGCTTCTGGCGGCGGAAAAGTATTTGTGTGTCTCTCTGTGATGTTGGGGCCATATTTGTGTATTTATAGGCCAAAGAATAGGGTTAGGAGACCTATCAGGGAGCGACAAGCCTGCTGGGCGTGGCTAGGGGGGGCCGTGCCTAGCACGCTTGTAGCGCCCTGGCACCTCTCCTAACGTGCACTCCAAGCTTGATCGACTTGTTTCCTTCAAAAAAATTCCTTCCGAAGGTTTATTCCATTTGGACTCCGTTTAATATCCCATATCTGCAAAACTCAAAACCAAGGAAAAAACAGAAACTGGCACTTGACTCTAGATTAATAGGTTAGTCCCAAAAATAATATAAAATAGCATATTAATGCATATAAAACATCCAAAACGGGTAATATAATAGCATGCGATCATACAAAATTATAGATACATTGGAGACGTATCAGCATCCCCAAGCTTAATTCTTGCTCGTCCTTGAGTAGGTAAATGATAAAAACAGAATTTTTGATGTGGAGTGCTACCTAACATATTTATCCATATAATATTCTTTATTGTGGCATGAATATGTAGATCTGTAAGACTCAAAACAAAAGCTTAATATTGATATAGAAACAATAACATTTCAAGCATACTAGCAAAGCAATTGTATCAATTCAAAATATAATGGCAAAAGAAAGTTATCCCTACTTATCATATGGTCTGGCTATGCTCCATCTTCCCTACACAAAGTATTTATATCATGCACAATCCCAATGAAAAGTCAAGCAATTTTTTTCACACCTTTATTTTCTCAAACTTTTTCAACTCTCATGCAATACATGAGCACGAGCCATGGATATAACACTATAGGTGGAATAGAGTATGGTGGAGCTTGTCAAGTAAAGGGAGAAGATAGTCTCACATCAACTAGGCGTATCAACGGGCTATGGAGATGCCCCATCAATAGATATCAATGTGAGTGAGTAGGGATTGCCATGCAATGGATGCACTAGATCTATAAGTGTATGAAAGCTCCAAACGGAACTAAGTGGACGTGCATCGTGAAGAAAAATTTCCATTAGCTATATGAAAGTGACAAAATAGGAGACTCTCTATCATGAACATCGTGGTGCTACTTTGAAGCACAAGTGTGGAAAAAGTAGTAGCAGTGTCCCTTCTCTCTTTTCTCTCATTTTTTTCATTTTTTTTCTTTCTTCTTTTTTTGTGTGGGCATCTAAGGCCTCTTTCATTCATTCCTTTTTTTATTTAGTCCAGAATCTCATCCCCGCTTGTGAGGGAATCATAGCTTCCATCATCCTTTCCCCACATGGGATATGGTCTATTAATGATGATCATCACTCTTTTATTTACTTACAACTCAAAAGAAAATTACAACTCGGTACCTATGACAAAATATGACTCTATATGCGATATGGAAGTGATGTTGCAAGTCGTAAAAGGAAACGGTGGAAGTTGCATGGCAATATATCTCGGAATGGCTATGGAAATGCCATAATAGGTAGGTGTGGTGGCTGTTTTGAGGAAGGTATATGGTGGATGTTTTGAGGAAAGTATATGGTGGTTGTTTTGAGGAAGGAATATGGTATACTGGCAAAAGTTGTGCGGTACTAGAGAGGCTAGCAAAGGTGGAAGGGTGAGAGTGCGTATAATCCATGGACTCAACATTAGTCATAAAGAACTCACATACTTATTGCAAAAGTCTATTAGTAATTGAAGCAAAGTATTAAACGCATGCTCCTAGGGGGGAGGTTGGTAGGAGTTAACCATCGCGTGCCCCTGACCCTCACATAAAGGTCGACAATCTACAAACAAATCATGCTCCGACTTCCTTACATAATGGTTCACCATACGTGCATGCTATAGGAATCACAAACCTTTACACAAGTATTTTTACCAAATCAGAATTACTTCCTAACATGTCTCTTAACATTGCCAACTTTATATCTCAAAACATTATGCAAGGAATCAAACTTCTCATAAATACCCAATGCACTTAATATGGAAGTTTTTATTATATCCCTCTTGGATGCCTATCATATTAGGACGAAATTCATAACCTAGACCAATTACCATGCTATTTTAGAAACTATGAAAATAATATAAGTGAGGTACGGGAGTTCAATTATTTCTATAAGACGTAAACACCATCGTCCTCTAAAAAATATAAGTGAAGCACATAGAGCAAAATTGCCCAACTCAAAAGATATAAGTGAAGTACATAGAGCATTCTAACAAATTCATGACTCAGCGGTACTCTCTCAAAAGATGTGTACAGCAAGTATGATTGTGGCAAACTAACAATCAAAGACTCATATCATACAAGACGCTCCAAGCAAAACACATATCATGTGGTGAATAAAAATATAGCCTCAAGTAAATTTACCGATGGATTGAAGACAAAAGAGAGGATGCCTTCCGGGGCATCCCCAAGCTTAGGCTCTTTGGCATCCTTGAATATGACTTGGGGTGCCTTGGGAATCCCCAAGCTTAGGCTCTTGCCACTCCTTATTCCATAGTCCATCAAATCTTTACACAAAACTTCAAAACTTCACAACACAAAACCTAACAGAAAACTCGTGAGATCCGTTAGTATAAGAAAATAAACCACCACTTTAGGTACTATTGTGAACTCATTATTTATTTATATTGGTGTTATACCTACTGCAATCTAACTTCTCCATGGTTCATACCACATGATACAACCCAAAGATTCATCAAAATAGGCAAACAACTTAAAGAAAACAGAATCTGTCAAAAATAGAACAGTCTATAGCAATCTGAAAACTTCGTATACTTCTGTAACTCAAAACATTCTAAAAAATTAGGAAAACCTGAGAAATTTATATAGAAATCTTGTGTGCAAATGTCATACTTATTCTACGCTATGAAAATTTAGAAAATTCTTCGACTGAGCACAAAAGTTTCTGTTTTTCAGCAAGATCAAATCAACAAATACCATAGATCACCCCAAAGGTTTTACTTGGCTTAGACACTAATTAAAACACCAAAACAAAATTAATACAGAAATAATAATGTGGTAAACACTAAAAAACAGAAGTAAAAACAGAACATAATAAAAAAATTGGGTTGCCTCCCAACAAGCGATATTGTTTAACGCCCCTAGCTAGGCATAGTGATTTCAATGATGCTCACATAAAAAGTAGTAATTGAGATATGCAAAAGAGAATAATGAATAGCATGAAAAACACTTTTAGTTCTAACCCACTTCCTATGCATAGGGATTTTTTGAGCAAACAATTTATGGGAACAAGAATCAACTAGCATAGGAAGGCAAAACAAGCATAACTTCAAAACTTTGAACACATGGAGAGGAAACTTGATATTATTGCAATTCCTACAAGCATATGTTCCTCCCTCATAATATTTTTCAGTAGAATAATGAAGCAATCACATAATATAACTATCACATAAATCATTCTTTTCATGTTCAGTTATAGCATACGTGTCATCACTAAAACTTGGGGAACAAAAATATTCATCTTCATCAAGCATAGCATCCCCAAGCTTGTTGTTTTGCGTATCATTAGCATCATGGATATTTAGAGAATTCATATTAAGAACATGTAAATCAAGCTTTTCATTCAAGGAACTATCATGAATCATGTAGGTCTACGGTGAACTACTCACACATCATCATGGAGGCAACAAGTGCTACTTGTGAGCTGTGTTGGGTTTTTCCCTGAAGAGGAAGGGTGAAGCAATATAGTAGCAATAAGTACTTACCTCTATGATAACCAAGGTTATCAAACCATTAGGATAACCATGGCAACGTTACGTTAATAGCACATGCACACGCAAGACCAAACACTTGCACCCAACGCAAGCAAGAGGGTTGTCAAGCCCCTTGAATTCGTTACTTGCAAGGATTACTTATGATAGTGGTAGATATATAAAGATAAAAGTAAAATAAAAAGGAATTAAATAAATTGCAGCAAGGTAATTTTGTGGTTTTAGCTAATATGATTAATTAGACCCGGGGGGGCATAGAGTTTACTAGAGGCTTCTCTCTCAAAAGTAGCATATGGTGGGTAGACAAATTACTATTGGGAAATTGATAGAAAAGCGCTTAGTTATGATTATGCACTCATGGCAATGCTCATGTATATAGGCATCACGTCTATGACAAGTAGACCGGAACAATTCAGCATCTACTACTATTACTCCACCAATGGACCGATATCCAACATGCATCTATGGTATTAAATTTATAACAAATAGAGTAATGCTTTAAGCAAGATGACATAATGTAGACAAACTAAGTACAAGCAATATGTTCAAACTCCATAATTTCACCCTTAGTAGTAACAATTCAATACATGTCTTGTCCCCTGCTGTCACTAGGATATAGAGCACCGCAATATTGAACCCACTACAATGCACTCCTCTCGCTGAAGATAAATCAATCTAGTTGGCCAAACCAAACCGATAGACCAAAGATATTTGCAACGCTATAACAATCATGCATAATAGAATGCAGAGAAGACTCAGTTATTTTTAATGAACAATATGATCATAAACCAACAATTCATCGGATCCCAACAGATGCACCGCAAAAGAATATTACATCAGATAGATCATCGCGAGATGTGTGAAGAACTTTGTGTTGAAGATCAAAGAGAGAGAAGAATCCATCTAGCTACTAGCTATGGACCCATAGGTCTGTGGTGAACTACCCACACATTATCATGGAGGCGGCAAGGTTGATGTAGAAGGCCTCCGTGATGGATTCCCCCTCTAGCAAAGTACCAAAAAAGGCCTCCTGATGGGATCACAGAAGCACGAAGACTTGCGGCGGAGGAAAATTTGTTTTGGGTGGATCTCTCATGACTTTGGGGTAATTGGGAATATATAGAAGTGGAATTAGTTCAGGAGGTACCATGGGGACCCACAAGCTAGGGGGCGCGACCTACCCCCAGGGCATATCGGCCTAGCTCGTTGCCACCCCGTGATTCTTTTGGACACCTCCTGAAGCTTCGGGGGTCTCTTCTCGTCCAAAAATAACCCCCATAATTTTTTATCCAATTTGGAATCTGTTTGGTATTGATTTTCAGAAAAGTCTCAAAGCAGGCAAAAAACAGAAACTAGCACTTGGCACTGAGTTAATAGGTTAGTCCCAAAAATGATATAAAATAGCATATAATTGTTTATAAAGCATTAAAGAATGATAATATAATAGCATGAAACGATAAAAAATTATAGATACATCGGAAACGTATCAACTAGGTTGAGGAAGATTGCCTCCATGAACGATTCCCCTGCAACAGTACCGGTGGAGGCCTCCAGATGGGACCGCGGAAGAACATAGGCTTCTTGCGGCAGAAAAATTGTTTCAGATCTCCTCTTGGTGTTTTGGGGATTTTAGGGAATTTATAGAAGTGTAATTAGGCCAGGAGGACCTACGAGGGGCCGACAACCTCAAAGGTTGCACTCCCCCTAGGGCACGCCACCTAGGCTTGTGGCCCTCTCGTGTGGCGTCTAGCCTCCCTCTGATGCTCCAGGGTTCCCTTATCGTCCAGAAAAAATTACGTAAAGTTTCATTCCAATTGGACTTCGTTTGGTATTGGTTTCATGCGGAACAAAAAATAGGCGAAAACATGAACTGACACATGACACTAGATTATATGTTATTTCCCAAAATTGATATAAAATGGCCTCTAATGCATATAAATTGATAATATAATAGCATGAAACAATCAAAAATTATAGATACATTGGAGACGTATCAAGCATCCCCAAGATTAAATCTCGCTTGTCCACGAGTAGTTTCATGATAAAAATAGAATTTTTGATGTTGAATGCTACCTAGCATGTTTACCATGCAATCTCTCTTACGGAATGAATATTGGCAAATGATGAAGTAATTGATATCAACATAATAATATCCATGAATATAAGAACATAAACATTATTGTTTCAAAATACATGATGCTTAACGAATGTTATCTCTACTCATTGAATTGTGTAAGAAATGGCATGCCTCCATCTTCCGAACACAAGTAGAAATCATGGGCCCTCCAGTGTCAAGTCAAGCATTTGGCTCATACGTTTTCACACGCTTCAACATTTTCAAGTACACTCAATACATGAGAATGAACCATGGACATATCACTACATGTGGAATAGAATGTGGTGGTAGAGATCAATAAGGGAAGACAAAAAGTTTGGAGAGCCTTACACCAATTAGGCGGATCGTTAGGCTATGGAGATGCCTTCCAACCGATATTGATGCGAGGAGTAGGCCATGCAACTTTTGATGCACTAAGAGCTATGAGTTTATGAAAGCTCAAACTCAAACTAAGTGGGTGTGCATCCAACTTACTTGCTCATGAAGACCTGGGGCATTTGAGGAAGCCCGTTATCGAAATATACAAGCCAAGTTCTATGAGACTCTCTATATGAAGAACATGGTGCTACTTTGAAGCACAAGTGTGGTAAAGGATAGTAGCATTGACCCTTCTCTTTTTTATATCTTTTTTTATCTCTCATAGTCGGAAGCTCATCCTCATTCTTTGGAGGAATCATTAGCCTTCATCATTCATTATTTTTCCTCACTGGGACAGTGCTCTAAAAATGATGATCATCACACTTCTGTTTACTTAAAAGTTGATTAAACCTCTTACAATATAGGGACTTTTACATTCATGTCGCTAACTCGAACCCACTGCTCAGATTTGCCTTTAATTTTGAAGCATGCTCAAATTTGCCCCTCCGTCATTAGGCACCCTTATAGAAATGCCCTTTATGTCGTTTTCGTCCAGTCAAAGGCCTTTGACTATTTTCTAGACGTTTGTTAAACATCTACCCTTTTATTCATGTGTCACTTACATGTTGGGCCCACTTGAAAATAAAATAAAGGAACAAACTCTTTCTCTCGGCCCACTCTCTCACACATACTTAGATGTGGCCCCCTCCCACAAAAAACAAAAAATATTGTCTCTCCCCTCCTTTTCTTTATCTCTCTCACCTCTGGCGTGCACCAACTCGGCGGCGATCAGCAGCACGCTCACTGACGTAGCCATGCTGCTCTGCCACCATGCCCTAAACCTCCAATTGGTGATAGATGAGCGCACAGCTGGCCACCAAAACCAGCGCCTGAACAGAGTAGTTCAAAGTTGTCGTCACCGGCGTACTTCAAATTTTTCGTGCCCTGCCTATGAGTGAATACCAGGGGGGATCGGTTGGTCTATGGAACGATGTCTACATGGGGATCGAGGATGATGGTGCTAGCTCTTGAGCTTGCGTTGGTTTCCCTTGAAGAGGAAAGGGTGATGCAGCGAAGTAGATAAGTATTTCTCTCAGTTGTTGAGAACCAAGGTATCAATCCAGTAGGAGGAACAAGCAAGTCACCAATGGATGCACCTACACAAACAATCAAACTCTTGTACCCAATGCTATAAAGAGGTTGTCAATCCCTTCACTGTTATTTGCAAGGATTAGATCTAAAAGAGATAGATGTAAATGAGGGCTAAAAGTAAAAGATAAATAAATTGCAGCAATGTATTTTGGTATTTTTGAATTATAGATCTGAAAGTATATGATGGAAAATAGACCCGGGGACCATAGGTTTCACTAGAGGCTTATCTCTTGAAGGTAAATATCATGGTGGGTAAACAAATTACTGTCAAGCAATTGATAGAAAAGCGAATAATCATGTAGTTATCCAAGGCAATGATCATGCATATAGGAATTATGTCCGTTTCAAGTAGTCCGAAAGATGCTGCATCTACTACTATTACTCCACACATCGACCGACTCCTGCCTGCATCTAGAGTATCAAGTTCATGAAGATCAGAGTAACGCATTAAGAAAGATGACATGATGTAGAGGGATAAACTCAAGCAATATGATGAAAACCCCATCTTGTTATGCTTGATGGCAACAATATAATGCGTGTCTTTCTACCCCTACTATGTCACTGGGTGAGGACACCGCAAGAGTGAACCCAAAACCAAGCACTTCTCCCATTGCAAGAATTACCAATCTAGTTGGCCAAACCAAACCAATAACTCGGAGAGACTTACAAGGATATGAAATCACGCAAATAATAATTCATAGGAGATTAAAATAAGATTCATGGATAATCTGAACATAAACTCACAATTCATTGGATCTTGAAAAACACACCACAAAAGAGGAATACATCGGATAGATCTCCATGAAGATCATGAACAAAATGGTATTGAAGATCAAAGAGAGAGAAGAAGCCATCTAGCTACTAGCTATGGACCCTTAGGTATGTGGTGGACTACTCACGCATCATTGTAGGGGCAATGGAGTTGATGTAGATGCCCTCCGTGATCGAAACCTCCTCCGGCAGATTACCGGAAAAGGCTCCAAGATTGGATCTCTCGGGAACGAAGGCTTCTGGCGGCGGAAAAGTATTTGTGTGGCTCTCTCTGATGTTGGAGGAATATTTGGGTGTTTATAGGCCAAAGAATAGGGTTAGGAGACCTCCCAGGGAGCGACAAGCCTGCTAGGTGCGGCCAGGGGGGCCAGCGCCTAGCAGGCTTGTGGCGCCCTGGCACCTCCCGTGACGTGCACCCCAAGCTTGATCGACTTGTTTCCTTCCAGAAAAATTCCTTCCGAAGGTTTTGTTCCGTTTGGACTCCATTTAATATCCCATATCTACAAAAGTCAAAAACAAAGAAAAAACAGAAACTGACACTTGGCTCTAGATTAATAGGTTAGTCCCAAAAATAATATAAAATAGCATATTAATGCATATAAAATGTCCAAAACAGATAGTATAATAGCATGACATCATCAAAAATTATAAATATGTTGGAGACGTATTAGATGGCAGTGACCGGCGATGCCATGCACGGGGAGCGCCTGAGAGCTTCCACTGAGGACATCGTTGCGAGACATCACTGTGCTAGAGTGAGACCGACGAGCATGTTCATGTGCTCTGACGGCCGCCTCTCCTCCGCTTCGTGCGATCAATCGGACTTGGGGCTGCCCACAGACCATGGTCGGGACCCCGATCTTTGCCACGTATGTCGCTCTTGACCAATTCGTCCGCACCAAGTCACCGTTGGCCTCCCCGACCCCCGTTTTGTCGTCCTGTAAATCTTATGCCCTAATCCCTCCTTCCCTTTCCATTCCTATAGCCCCCATGTCCGAAGCCGTCCGCCATGACCAACCTTGGCTGGCACGGTTGTGCGTGCGTTGATACGTCTCCGACGTATCTATAATTTTTATTGTGTCATGCTATTTTATTATCAATCTTGGATACTTTATATGCAATTATATGTTATTTTATATCATTTTTGAGACTAACATACTAACTCGGTGCTAGTGCTAGTTTCTGTTTTTGTCTGGTTTTGGACTTTCCAGAAAATCAATATCAAACTAAGTCCAAATTGAATAAAAATTTACGGGAGTTATTTTTGGACCATAGGAGACCTAAGAAGCTTTGGGAGGTGGCCAGTAGACCCACAAGATGGCCACAAGCCACTAGGGCTCGTCTTGGGGGTAGGGTGTGCCCCCATGTCTTGTGGGGCCCTCATGGCACCTCCTAACCTAATTCCACATCTATATATTCCCAATTACCCCCAAAACATCACAGAGCCACCCAAAACAACTTTTCCGCTACCGAAAGTCTCTATTCTTCCGTGGTCCCATCTAGAGGCCTTGTCCGGTACTCTGTCGAAGGGGGAATCTATCACGGAGGCCGTCTACATCAACCTTGTTGCCTCCGTGATGATATGTGAGTAGTTAACCACAAACCTATGGGTCCATTGCTAGTATCTAGATGGCTTCTTCTCTCTCTTTGATCTTCAATACAAAGTTCTTTGCGATTCTCGTGTTGATCTATCCGCTGCAATCTTGTTGTGCGGTTGTTTGGTGGGATCCGATGAATTGTGGGTTTATGATCAGGTTATTGATGAAAACTAATTGTTTCTTATCTGAATTCCATTATGCATAATTGTTATAGCTTTGCAAGTCTCTCCGATCTATCTGTTTGGTTTGTCCAACTAAGTTGATTTATGTTCAACGAAAGGAGTGCATTCTAGTGGGTTAAATCTTGCGGTGCTCTATATCCAGTGATAGAAGGGGACAAGACACATATTGTATTGTCTATACTAAGGGTCAAACTACGGGGTTTGAACATATTGGTTATACTTACTTTGTCTATATCATGTCATCTTGCTTAAAGCATTACTTTGTTTGTCATGGACCTAATACCATATATGCATGTTGGATAGCGCTTGATTGGTGGAGTAATAGTAGTAGATGCATAATCATTTTGTTCTACTTGTCATGGATGTGATTCCTATATACATGATCATTGCCATGAATACATAATAATAACTATGCGCTTTTCTATCAATTGCCCAACAGTAATTGGTCTACCCATCGTATGCTACTTTCAAGAGATAAGCCTCTAATGAACACTATGGCCCCTGGATCTACTTAATCATATTTGCTAAAAACACAAAAATACCATGCTGCAATTTATTTATTTTACTTTTATCTTTATTTTTCTACCACTATTAGAAGTAATCCTTGCAACTAACAAGTTCAAGGGGCTTGACAACCCCCTTGCTCGCGTTGGGTGCAAGTGTTTGGATCATGTGTGCAAGTGCGCTTGACGTAATGTTCTCGTGGTTCTCCTACTTGTTTGATAAGCTTGGTTCTCACTAAGGGAAATACTTATATCTACTATATTGATTCACCTTTCCTCTTCAGGAAAAAAACGCAACTCACAAGTAGCAAGCGCCCACCTACCCGTATCGTGCCCGTGAGGACGAATCGGTGTGTGAGTGTGTGTGTGACGTGCCTCGTGTAGATATTTTGTGCCCTTCACGCTCTCTCGCGTTCTTCCAGCCACATACGGCGAGCCACCATCAAGCATAGTTGCTCATGGTCGGGCATGCGTTTCGGGCACATGTGGACTCGTGTTGACCCTGGCATTAGGTCCCATGGCCCACATGTCAGGGAGAGAGTTTTTTTTTATAAGTTTGTTTTTCTAGGGTTGTTCCCACATGTGAGTGAGTGAGAGGGTGATAGAGAACTCTTTTCCTCTTTAACTATTGGGTAGGTCCCACATGTAAGTGAGAGAGAGTATCTGCTTTTCTCTTTTTTTACTTTGGGTAGGACCCGCGTGTAAGTGACACATGCATAGAAGAGCAAATGTGTCCAGGAAAAGTCCCATGGATGGTAAAATGCATTTGACCAGATGGAGACGACATGGAAGGGCATTTATGTAAGGGCACCTAAAGATAGACGAGCAAATTTGAGCATGCTTCGAAATTAGGGGTAAATCTGAGTAGTGGGTTCGAGTTAGGGACACAAATGTAAAAGACACTACAATATATGACTCTATATGAAGGCCTCTGGCAGTGTACCTTGATGTGGCATGATCTAGCGTAACATGTATGACAATGATGAACTGTGGCTTTGCCACAGATATCATGCCAGCTCTATATGATAATGCAAAGCAATATGAAAATGAACACACATGTCATGAAACGGAATGGTGGAAGTGTCTGATACGTATCCAACATATCTATAATTTTTGCTTGTTCCATGCTGTTATATTATCAATCTTGGATGTTTCACAATCATTTTATAGCAATTGTATACCATTTTTGGGACTAACCTATTGACATAATGCCAAAGAGCCAGTTGTTGTTTTTGCTTCTTTTTTACTTTGCGGAAAATCGGTACCAAACGGAGCCCAAATGCTACGGGAATTTTTGGAGAATTTTTATGGACCAGAAAAGCCAGGATGCGCCAAAGAGTGCTAGGAGATGGGGCCCAGGGTGGACACCCTCCACCAGGACATGCAAGAGGCCCCTGGTGCGGCCTGGTGGAGGGTGCCCACCTCGGGACCCCCCCCCCTTTAACCGACTATCAAGCCTATAAATTCCCATATTTTTGGAAAACCCTAGAGGAGTCGACGAAACACAATTCCAGCTGCCGCAAGTTCTAGAACCTCGAGATCCAATCTAACACCATAACAGAGGGGTTCATCTTCATCATAGGTGCCTCTCCGATGATGCGTGGGTAGTCCACCATAGACCTATGGCTCCGTAGGCAGTAGCTAGATGGCTTGCTCTCTCTCTCTCTCTATGATTCTCAATACAATGGACTCTTGGACATCTATTTGATATAATGACTTTTGCGGTGTGTTTGTTGGGATTCAATGAATTTTGAGTTCATGATCAGTTTCTATCCATGAATATGATTTGTGTGTTCTTTGATCTCTTATTTGCACGATTACTTATAGCCTCGTATTTCTTCTTAGAATTTGGTTTAGTTAGGCCAACTAGATCGATTTTTCTTGCCATGGGAAGAGGTGCTTTGTGATGGGTTCAATCTTGCGTTGTTCTCTCCCAGTGACAGAAGGGGCGGCAAGACACACATGTATCGGTTCCATTAAGGATAACAAGATGGGGTCTATTCCGACATGAATAGATCTTGTCTACATCATGTCACCATTCTTATTGCATTACTCCGTTTTCCCATGAACTTAATACACTAGATGCATGCTGGATAGCGGCCGATGTGTGCAGTAATAGAAGTAGATGCAGAATCGTTTCGGTCTACTTATCTTGGACGTGATGCCTATATAATGATCATTGCCTAGATATAGTCATGATTATTTGATCTTCTATCAATTTCCCAACAGTAATTTGTTCATCCACCGTGTGTTATACTCATGAGAGAAGCCACTAGTGAAACCTACCCCCCCAGGTCTACTTTTCCAACATAGTGCTTTCCGAACTACTAATTTGCCCTTTTGTTTTCAGATCTATTAATCCAAAAACCCAAAAATACCTTGTTGCACTTTTGTTTACTTATTTTATTTTGTGTTCTTGTGAGACCTATTTGCCAAAACTATCATTACCTAATCTATCTTATTACCGTAGAGAGCTTGACAACTTCTCTTTCACGTCGGATTGCAAGTATTTGTTATTTGTGTGCAGGTGATGTTTACGTGGGTGCGTGATCTTCCTCTACGGATTGATACCTTGGTTTCATAACTGAGGGAAATACTTATCGTCAATGTGCTACATCATCCCTTCCTATTTGGGCAAATACCGATGCAGTCTCACGCCACGTCAAGGAATTTCTAGCGCCGTTGTCGGGGAGGAAGCAATCTCATCTACCAGGTTCCTAATCAAAAATCTCATCTCCTTGCAATTTACATTATTTGCCATTTACCTCTCGTTTTCCTCTCCCACACTTCCCAAATTTTCCATTTTATTCGCCCTCTCTTTTTCGTTTGTGTTTTTCTCGTCAGATCTCTTGTTTGCTTGCAATCTTGATTGCGTAGTCACGATGACTCAAGAAACACCAAGTTGTGTTATTTTTTCAATACCAATAATAATGATTTTATTAGCACTCCTACTTCTCCTCCCGCGACTAGTGCGGAGTCTTGTGATATTAATGTCACTTTCTTGAATCTTATCATGAAAGATCAATTTCCCGGTACTCCTAATGGGGATGTCGCGTCCCATCTAAACACCTTCATGGAATTATGTGATATGCAAACGAAAAAAGATGTGGACAATGATATTGTGAAGTTGAAATTATTTCCTTTTTCCTTGCGGGATCGTGCAAAAGTTTGGTTTTCTTCTTTGCTTCGCAATAGTATCGATTCTTGAGATAAGTGCAAGGACGCTTTTTGTCGGTGTAGAGAACAGGGGGTGTTCGCTACCCCTAGACACGCACCTGCAAGTCGCAGCTGTAAGGGCATATTTCTCCCTAAGTGGTTTTGGTGGTTGATGACAATGCCTTTGCGGACTAATCGTGTGCATTGAGCATTTCAGATATCTCAGGTCTAGGCACAAGACGATTCAGTGCCCCTCGGAATCTCTCGAAGATGGTTGTTCTCTACGTTTCCTTTCAGTGTATTTGAGTCATAGGAAAGACGTACTATTAAGAGGGGGTCCGCTTTAGAAAGGTCTGGGTGGAATCAACACGTACACATCTATTCCTTTGCATCACCTTTCCCTCTCTTCAATGGAGCCCCAGCTAGTTTTCCTTCACTGTGCAAAAGGAAAGCCTGCTGGGTGTTTGTGTTCAGAGGTCTGCGGTAGTACCACTCAAAGGAGCGGTAGTACCGCAGGTGTCAGCGGTAATACTGCTCGGTGGAGCGATAGTACCGTTGTCTCCTGCCCTGGCCCCTACACCTGCGGTAGTAGACGCGAATGTAATTTTTTACATCCGCCCTACTATGGTAGTACCGTGATTCATGTCCGGTACTACTGTGCCAGACTTTTTTGCAGAGTTTCCCTCTGCGAAGGTAGGCACAGAAGTAATTTTTTACTTTCGTGCACCTCCAGTGGCCGCCTCTGCCGACCGTGCAGTAGTACCACACGGGCTCGCGGTAGTACTGCTCCGACGGTTCTACCGCTTGCTATCCTGTGCAAACGGACAGAGCCAATTACTCCCGCACGAGCGGTAGTACCGCACGAGGCTGCGGTAGTATCACAAGCCGTCACAGTAGTACCGTGGCTGTTGCGATAGTACCGCGACATGCGGGGCTGAGGGAGTGGATAACGGTTGGATCTTGTCCCCCACTATAAAAGGGAGGTCTTCTTCCCCAAGAAGGTTACCTCTTCCTTCCCAAACTCCATTGTTGCTCGAAGCTCCATTTTAGCCCGATCTCTCTCCCTAGCCGATCAAACTTGTTGAATTCCTAGGGATAGGTTGAGAAGGCCCTGACCTACACTTCCACCAAGAGAAATTTGATTCCCCCCACTAATCCCTTGCGGATCTTGTTACTCTTGGGTGTTTGAGCACCCTAGACGGTTGAGGTCACCTCGGAGCCACATTCCATTGTGGTGAAGCTTCATGGTGTTGTTGGGAGCCTCCAATTCAGTTGTGGAAATTGCCCCAACCTTTTCTGTAAAGGTTCGGTCGCCGCCTTCAAGGGCACCAATAGTGGAATCATGGCATCTCGCATTGTGTGAGGGCATGAGGAGAATACGGTGGCCCTAGTGGCTTCTTGGGGAGCATTGTGCCTCCACACCGCTCCAACGGAGACGTACTTCCCCACAAGGGAAGGAACTCCGGTAACACATCCTCGTCTCCACCGGCTCCACTTTTGGTT
Source organism: Hordeum marinum (assembly GCA_022496015.1). Taxonomy (NCBI): domain Eukaryota; kingdom Viridiplantae; phylum Streptophyta; class Magnoliopsida; order Poales; family Poaceae; genus Hordeum; species Hordeum marinum. The sequence goes on from CM039674.1 coordinate 151,556,812, forward strand.
ATCTAGCATCTTTACTTCTTGCAAGCTTTTATTGTGTTATATCCCTTGCTTGCTTGTGTACTTGTTATGGTTAGCATCATATAGGTTATTCATCTAGTTGCACATCTAGCTAAGTTATTTGATGCTAAGCATAAATTGTTAAGGAAAAGTTAAAAAGTGTTAGTTGGCTATTCACCCCCCCCCCCTCTAGTCAACCATATCGATCCTTTCAATTGGTATCAGAGCCACGTCTCTTTATTAAGGGTTTCACCACCTGAAGAGTATGGCTGGCAAAGAGGTGCGTGTGGGAGAACTTCCTGAGGCCATGGGTGTGAACACGGTCTCACGCAAGGATTTGAACAAGGCTTTGTCCTTACTCAAATCCTCCATGGCGACCGATATTCAATCCATGTTTAAAGATTTCCTTAATACTCTTAAAATGTCTACCGATGTGGGGCAAGTGGTCAAACCCACTAACTCGTCATCGGATGTCAACTCCGGTAAGGAGGGGGCTAGTGCCGACAAAGATAATCATTCTCAAAGAGTTAATGGGTCGGGGAGCTTTGCCTTTGTTCCCCCTCCCGTGGTCTATGGAGGACCGGTGTACCCACCTCATATAGTTAATCTCGGTCCTCCTCCTAAACTTGTTAAGAATGATTTTGCTAACTGGGTTTTTAGTATCAAGTTTCATTTAGATCACAGCTCAATTCATCTCATGACAGTCATTGAAGAAGGATACTATCCTAATGATCCACGTAATCTTACTCCAAGAGAACAAGCGGATAAACAGCTAAATTCTTCTGCCTTGTTCATACTCCAAGCTGCTATTCCTCCTGGAGATCTACCTCACCTACAGCCCTTCACTGTTGCTAAAGAGTGTTGGGAACACATCATCTCCATGTAAAAGGGCATCTCAAGCATTCAACGGTCAAACTATGAAGTTGTTCTTGATCAGTCAGGTGAGTGTGTGATGATATAGGATGAGGAACCGCGTGAGCTCTATAGAAGGGTGACCGCTCTCGTTGTTTCCCTCAAGGATCATGACAGCAAGGATGTGGATGATACTTGGATCAAGCGTAAGTTCCTGAAGGCCATCATGCCCTACAACAGGGCCATGTCCGCTATCATTCGTCAAAGGCCATACTTTCACACCTTATCCTCTCGTGATGTGTTGGATGAATTCATTGCAATGAACATCCTGAACACGACAGCCGACAAAGCTCTCGCTCGTGTTCAACGGTCAAGGAAGTCCTCTCCCAATCTTGCATTGAAGGCCAAGGTCAGTCAAGAGGAAGAAGAATAAGAAGAAGAGGTTTGCCCCGGGGACACCAAATATGCTTATCATGCGCACATGGCTCTTGCGTCCAGAAAATTTTGGAGCAACAAGAGAAACTCCAGGCCCAACTTCTCCAAGAACAACTCAAATGGGTCAAAGGGAAGCAACGTGTGAGAACTTGCTACAACTGTGGTAATGTAAGTCACTTTGTGGTGGATTGTCCATATGAGAAGAGGGAAGACAATGGTGGCAAGCTCATTCGCAAAGATAAAGCCAAGTCTTTCCCCAACAAATCCAACTTTATCAAGAAGGCTACTCACAAAGTATTGGTGGCTCAAGAAGAGTATGCCTCAGATGATGATGTTGATGACGAAGACACAAGCGGTGAAGGAATGGCAATGGCATCCGTGGCAATTGCCTCTTCTACACCAAAAAAGGTGTCACTCTTTGACGTCCCCAATGAGAACATCGTCACGAGATGCCTCATGGCTAAAGGTATCACTAAGGTAACCTCCAACGTCATAACCTCAAATATTAAGACTTCCATTTCTTCCACTTCATCCTTAGATTGTGTGGATGAACTTGAGGAGGGGAAAGAGGATAAAAATGAGTTTGACAAATTCATGTGTAAACTCAAGGGAGAGTCCAAGAAGCACTTCGTTGCTCTCTTGGAACAACTTGGTGAGGCCCATGACACTATTGAGTCTCAAGAAGAGTGTCTTGAGGAACTGAGAGGTCATAGTCGTGATTATGCCGACGAGATAGCGGATCTATCTATTGCTCTTGAGGAAGATCAAGGTCTTTGTATGACTCTTAAGGAGTCACAAAATATTGACCTTACTAAATTACGTAAAGATTATGATCATGTTATTGTTCTTAACCATGCTCTCAAGTCTGAGAAGGTTGCACTTGGGGTCGATCATGATCGTCTCAAAGTTGAGCTTGACACACTTGTCAATGCTCACAAGGCATTGACATGTTCTCATGCCTCTCTTAAGGAGTCGCATGATCAACTCCAAGTGAAACTCACTAAGGAAATTGCCACATGTCCTCCTTTTGTTCTAATTGATATTGCATCTGCTACTAACCCATGTTGTGAGCATGCACACCTTGTGGAGGAAAATGCCAAGCTAAAAGAGCAGCTTAAAAAGGGTTTGGTGGCATGTATCCAAGGTGAGAAGACACTCAATGACCTTCTGAGCACTCAGAAGGAAGTTGTGGCGAATGAAGGAGTGGGGTTTGTACCCAAAACTAATGAGAAGAAGAAGGTAAACACCAAGGAAGTTCCATCGCTCAAGCGAACCTTTGTAAGTGCTGGAGAAGGTCCTCATGAGAAGAAGAAAGACTGAGTTATGTTGGAGAATGCCAAGAAGGGCAAGGACAAGAACATCCAACCCAACAAGACCGACGACTTTAACCCCTCTTATGTTTTATGCCGTGCTAGTGATGGGCATGTTTATGCCAAATATGTTGGTTCTTCTTATGAGTACATTGAATGGTGTATTTGGGTTCCTAAGACCCTTGTTTCTAACATGAAAGGACCCATTAAAGAATGGGTACCTAAAGCCAAACATTGATCTCTTGTAGGGGTTTGCTTCCGGAGGAACATCATGGTTGCTCAATAGTGGAGCGACAAATCATATGACCGGAAGCAAGGACTTGGTGGTGGACGTTCATCCTAACACATCTATGGCCACCCAAGTCTCATTTGGTGATGATGCAATTTCAAAGGTATTGGGTCTTGGAAAGGTGGTAATCTCTCTGGAACTCACCATAGAGAAGGTCATGCTTGTTGAGACCTTCGCATAAAATTTTCTTTCAGTTCATCAACTTGCAACCATATGTTTTAGTACCTTCTTTGGTATTGACTCTGTGACCCTTTTGTGGAGCAAGACTCTTAAATTAGCTTTTGTTGGGCATGTCAAGAACGGTCTCTATGTGCTGAACTTCTCGGAGCAACCCACTAAGACCGCGACTTGCTTAATGGCTAAAGTTGATGTGGGATGGCTCTGGCATCGCCGGCTAGCCCATGTTAATATGAGATCTTTGCAAAGTCTCCTCAAAGGGGATCACATCCTTGGACTAACAAATGTGAGTTTTGCCAAAGATCGTGCTTGCAGTGCTTGTATCGAAGGAAAGCTACATGAGAAGGCTCATCGTCCAACCACTACAATATACTCTAAGAGGACCTTAGAGCTCCTTCACATGGATCTCTTCGGTCCTCCATCTTTTGACAGTCTTGGTGGAAGAAAATATTGCTTGGTGATTGTGGATGATTACTCGAGATATACTTGGGTTTATTTCTTCAAGAAGAAGAGTGAGACCCAACAGACCATCATCGACTTTGCAAATGAAGTCCAACGCCAACATGATGCAAATATTTTGATGATTACAAGTGACAACGGCACTGAGTTCAAAAATTACACCCTAAATGAGTTTCTCAATGATGAAGGGATCAAGCACCAATATTCCACATCTTACACCCCTCAACAAAACGATGTTGCTAAGAGGAATAACCGGACGTTGATTGATGCGGCAAGAACCATGATGGCGGAGTTTAAATCTCCGTACAACTTTTGGGCCGAAGCCATCAACACAGTGTGCCATGCATCTAATCGGCTCTATCTTCGCAAAGGTTTAAACAAGACTCCTTATGAGATTCTTACCGGGAACAAGCCCAACCTCAGATACTTCCAGGTGTTCGGTTGTAAGTTTTTCATTCTCAAGAAAGTTGCTCGTTAGTCTAAATTTGAATCTAGAGCCCATGAGGGCATATTTGTTGGTTATGCTACAAACTCTCATGCTTACCGTGTCCTCAACAAGTCCACGGGACTCATTAAGGAGACGAGTAACGTAGAGTGTGATGAAAATAATAGCTCCCAAGTGGAGCAAAGTGGTCTTTGTGATGTAGGTGATGAAATTCCTCCCCAAGCCATAAGAAGAATGGATGTGGGATACTTCCTACCCATTGAGGAACCCCTTGTGGCCGAAGGAGAAGGACAATGTTCCACTCAAGTGGAACCATCACCGACGCAAGACCCACACGCTTCCGAAGAACAAACTGAAGGTCCTCTACCACATGAACAAGATCAAGGGCAAGATCAATCCACTGATGATGGTGTCTCACCAAATGATGCCCAAGATCAAGTTCCTGTCTCCAAGCAATCTCAAGATCAAGATCTTCTTCAAGATCAAGAGCAAGCTCAAGAAGGAGCTCAAGATCATCAAGATGATGACTCACAAAATGTAGTCTCTCAACCGTCCATGGAAGAAATCTTAGAGAGACAAGCCATCAAGAATGCCGCCAAGAATGCCGCCAAGCTCAAAGTTAGACAACATCTGTTGGAGAACGTCTACGGTGACTTGCAAAGGGGGGTAACCACTCGTAAACAATTAACAAACTTTTGTGAACATCACGCGTTTGTTTCTTGCATTGAGCCCCTTAAGGTTCAACATACGCTCGAGGATATGGAGTGGGTTGAAGCTATGCACAATGAACTCAATCACTTCGAGCGCAACCAAGTGTGGCGACTGGTGCCAAGACCAAAGGAGAATCACAATGTCATTGGAACAAAATGGATCTTCAAAAACAAGCAAGATGCAAACGGTATTGTCATTCGCAACAAGGCAAGATTGGTGGCACAAGGATACTCCCAAGTCGAGGGTATCGACTATGGTGAAACTTTTGCTCCTGTTGCTCGCCTTGAATCTATTCGCATGTTGCTTGCATATGCCTCTCATCATAATTTTAAATTACATCAAATGGATGTCAAGAATGCTTTTCTTAATGGCCCTCTTAAGGAGTTGGTATATGTCAAGCAACCCCCGGGGTTCGAGGATCCCAAGTTCCCCAATCATGTATACGTTCTCGATAAGGCTCTCAATGGCCTTAAACAAGCCCCACGTGTGTGGTATGAGCACCTTACCAAGATGTTGCAAGACCGTGGGTTTGAAATTGGGAAAATCGACCCCACTCTTTTTACAAAGAGGGTCAACGAGAACTTGTTCATATGCCAACTATATGTTGATGATATTATTTTTGGTTCTCCTAACAAAGCTTTCAATGAAGAGTTTGCCACTTTGATGACAAACAAGTTTGAGATGTCCATGATGAGAGAATTGAAGTTCTTCCTTGGTTTCGAAGTCAAGCAACAAAGTCAAGGTACCTTCATCAATCAAGCCAAATACACTCAAGACATGCTCAAGAGGTTCAAGATGGATGAGCTTAATCCTCCCAAGGCCAACACTCCCATGCCACTCAAATGCCATCTTGACAACGATCCCAATGGTAAAGCGGTGGATCAAAAGGTATATCGCTCCATGATTGGATCCTTGCTTTACCTCTGTGCATCTAGACCGGATATCATGTTAAGTGTGGGTATTTGTGCACGATTTCAATCCGCGCCTAAGGAGAGTCACCATGTGGCTGTCAAGCGAATCTTTCGATATTTGGCTCATACCCCAAACTTTAGCTTATGGTATCCCAAGGGGGCTTCGTTTGATCTCGTTGGATATACTGACTCGGATTGGGCGGGAGACCGTGTGGATAGAAAGTCCACTTCCGGAGGCTGCCAATTCCTTGGTTGGTCTTTGGTAATTTGGTCTTCAAAGAAACAAAATTGTGTTTCTCTCTCGTCCACCGAGGTCGAGTATGTAGCTGCTGCCAGTTGTTGTGCTCAGATTCTATGGATGAGGCAAACTTTAAAGGATTACGGTGTCAATTGTGACAAAGTGTCTCTTCACTGTGATAATGAAAGTGCCATTATGATCTCCAGCAATCCAGTTCAACATTGCAAGACGAAGCATATTGATATTCGTCATCACTTTCTTTGGGAACACGTCAAGCGTGGAGACATCAATCTTATTCATCTGAGCACTAACGAACAACTTGCAGATATTTTTACCAAGCTATTAGATGAAGCAAGATTTTGCGAGTTAAGGCATGAGCTAAATATCATTAATTCGAGCAATGTGGATTGACTTAGTGCACACCTCCCCACACTCATCGTTATGTCTTGTCTAGGTGTAGGTATGGATTTAGGGGAGTTTAGTTCTCTCAATGAACTATCCCTCCTCCTATTATGCATAAACTAATCAAAGTCTTTCACACCTGTCATTTTTTATGGTTATTGTGCTTCAAATGACGAATCTTGGTCATGGGTCCAAGGATAATTCTTCGCGGTACCATACCATCTGCTCTAGGGCCACCTCCCTCTCTTCATGTGAAGTAGAGGCTCATTGTTTGGCCCTATTTTATTCTCTCTTCTCTGATGGACCATGCTCGTATTTTTGTCTTGCATCGTAGTTTATCTTGTCTCTTATTTTTGTGTGGAAATCTCTCTCTCTCTCATTTTGTTTTTCGATTTTCTGCACTGAGAGGGCATCATGGTACAACCGTGGGGGACCACGGTACTACCGCTTGGAGCAGTACTACCGCTTATCGCGCAGAAGTAAAAAATTACTTCTGCCCGTTGAGCGGTACTACCGCGATGACCGCGGTACTTACGTAACAACGAGTGCGCGTGGGGGTTAAGAGCCGGTAGCGGGGGTTTCCCAACTTCCTCATACCCCCATTTTCTCTCTTACCCTCACGTCTCTCTTTCTCCTCCTCTCAACCGGCGCCGGAGCACCTCGCCGGATCTTCGTCTCCGGCCACCCTCCTCCTATTTCCTCCAGTGGGATCATTCCCCACCTCGTCCTCTTGCAATGGACCCCGGTATTTCCCTGATCCCTTCTTGTGTTGCTTCTCTATTTTTGAATCAGGTTTTTGGGAAAATATGAGATGGTCTAGCTTTGTTTGATCCAATCTACGCATGAGGAGAGGTTTTGAGGGTGTTATTGCGGTAGAAGTGCATATTGATAGGATAAAAAGGGATAATTTTCGATCTATGGGAGTACCAATACAATCTGTCGATCTGTGTTCATGCGAATTCCGCCCCGTGTGGTACTACCGCACCTTGTGTGGTACTACCGCTTGTCGGGCGGAAGTAAAATTTGACTTCCGCTGACGCCATGGTACTACCGCTCCCGTGGTACTACCGCGTCGTGGGCGGTAGTAATTTTTTTACTTCCGCTCGTTGGGCGGCAGTAAAATCTTACTACCGCTCCAGCCACGGTACTATCGCTCCCAGCGGTACTACCGCATCTGTAGCGGTAGTAATTTGTTTACTTCTGCTGACTGAGCGGTAGTAACACTTTACTTCCGCTCCAGCCACGATACTACCGCTCCCAGCGGTACTACCGCGTCTGGAGCGGTAGTAAATTTTTACTTCCGCAAGAAGTGCTGGTACTACCGCTTGATCCACAACTACCTCGTTTTGTCCTGTCTCTTCTCCCTTCTACATAGTTTTCATGTCTGCTTTCGTCCTTGCCTTACTTTTTCCATTTGTCCATTGTGTTTGCATTGTCTGCCATACGTGGTGGCTCTGGTTCCAGCTCTGCTCCAAGACGCTCCAATCCGTCTCGTGACACAAGCTCCAAGCGTCTCCGAAATCCCGATGCTCCTAAGGGATCCAATGATCCACCCCGCAATTTCAAGAGGACCGCATCCAAGCTCAAGCCACCAGTTGAGAACTATGAGGTCATGCCCCAAGCTGAGTTTCTGGCTCGACGGTTGATCGATCCCTACGTCAAGCCAAGGTAAGTTTCCAGGGCCAATGGTTTGTTCTGGACCAAGCAGCAGTATCTTATACACATTGATGTGATCAAGGGCAAGAAAAATCTCTTTGTTCCTGTCCAATACATTGATCTGGAAGACATGACGAAGCATCCGACATACTTCGGTGAGGCTCTGGAGTTGGTGCAGCAGTTTGCTATTGTAGACATCATCTCATTCCACCTTGACTTTGATCCCGAGATAGTGGGTCAGTTCTTTGCCTCTGTCCACTTTCACTATGATGTGGAGCGGACCATGACGTGGATGACCCATGGCGAGCGACTGTCTACCACCTGGAAGGACTTCATGGATTTGCTGCATGTTCCTAATTCCGGTCTTGATGTGTAAATTGGACTGCGCCCTCATGGCAACCCTCAGCCAGCACGTAAGGAGCAGCTCGTGCCTTTCTACATTCTGAAGACTTTACGATCTGGTGAGCAAATTACTGTGCTCAATCCATTCCTTGATGTAATGCACCGGATCTTCCGCAACGCTCTGTTTCCTCGCATGGGAGACAAGGACAAGGTTCACTCCTATCTGGTGGATATGTTGCTGCTATGTGAGAAAGGAAGAAATGAAGAACTTGGCATCCTAGATGTGTCTCACATTATGTGGACTGAGCTTCGCACTGCTGTGTTTCATCGTAAGGTCCTCATTTATGGGCCCTACTTGTTCCACCTGATTCGTGCTACTTGGGACAAGACCTTTCCAGGTCAGGACATGTCGGAGCACTTGTTTCTTCATGAGCCCATTCGTCTACGTATGAAGGACAAGTGGGCCAACACCGCCACTAAGCCAACTTCTGCTCGTATGGAGATTGATGAGGATGAGATCGAAGAGGAGGATGATAACAGTTCTGAGTCCTATGTGCCACCGTCTTTTGAGCCATCTTGGGCCAAGAAGCTCTCTCACAAGATGAGGACATTGTTCTGCATGCAGGCCAAGGGCCAGTATCAGGCTCACATTGCTCAGAAGGAGAGTCGCCAGCATGACAAGTGTATCCTCAGGAGGCTTGGCGAGACCATCTCGAGTGGGTCTGAGAAGGACATCACTCCTAAAGCCACTTGGATGGCGAAGCAGCAATTCTAGTGGGCTGATTCAGATGCGGAGTCCATCCCAGATGCTTCAGAGGAGGAGTAAGATGTCTGATCTTTCTGCATGGGAGCTACCACCTATGTGTTAGGTGTCCTCTCTGCCTTTTTGGCGTCTCGATGCCAAAGGGGGAGAGAGTGTAGGATTTGCGAGTATTTGCGTTTTGTCGTCTCTTTGGTTTCGCTGAACTTTGGGTTATATCGTGTGTGTGTGTGTGTCTTGGAGACTTCCTCTTATTGGGGAACGTCGCATCGGAAACAAAAATTTTCCTACGCACATGCAAGATCTATCCATGGTGATGAGCATCTACGAGAGGGAGAGTGGATCTACGTAGCCTTGTAGATCTCTAAGCGGGAAGCGTTAAGAAACGCGGTTGGTGTAGTCGAACATCTTCGCGATCCAAATCGCCGAGCGTCCCGCAATCTCATCACGATCTGTCCCGCAATCCAATCACGATCCGTCCCGCGAACTCATCACGATCCGTCCCGCATGTTGGAAATATGCCCTAGAGGCAATAATAAAATGGTTATTATTGTATTTCCTAGTTCATGATAATTGTCTATTATTCATGCTACAATTGTGTTAACCAGAAACCGTAATACATGTGTGAATACATAGACCATCACATGTCCCTAGTGAGCCTCTAGTTGGCTAGCTCGTTGATCAATAGATGGTCACGGTTTCATGACCATGGACATTGGATGTCGTTGATAACGGGATCACATCATTAGGAGAATGATGTGATGGACAAGACCCAATCCTAAGCATAGCACAAGATCGTGTAGTTCGTTTGCTAAAGCTTTTCAATGTCAAGTATCATTTCCTTAGACCATGAGATTGTGTAACTCCCGGATACCGTAGGAATGCTTTGGGTGTGCCAAACGTCACAACGTAACTGGGTGGCTATAAAGGTATGCTACGGGTATCTCCGAAAGTGTCTGTTGGGTTGACACGAATCAAGACTGGGATTTGTCACTCCGTGTGACGGAGAGGTATCTCTGGGCCCACTCGGTAAGACATCATCATAATGAGCTCAATGTGACTAAGGAGTTAGCCACGGGATGATGTGTTACGGAACGAGTAAAGAGACTTGCCGGTAACGAGATTGAACAAGGTATGGCGATACCGACGATCGAATCTCGGGCAAGTACCATACCGATAGACAAAGGGAATTGTATACGGGATTGATTGAATCCCTGACATCGTGGTTCATCCGATGAGATCATCGTGGAGTACGTGGGAGCCAACATGGGTATCCAGATCCCGCTGTTGGTTATTGGCCGGAGAGGTGTCTCGGTCATGTCTACGTGTCTCCCGAACCCGTAGGGTCTACACACTTAAGGTTCGATGACGCTAGGGTTATAGGGAAAAGGTATACGTGATTACCGAAGGTTGTTCGGAGTCCCGGATGAGATCCCGGACGTCACGAGGAGCTCCGGAATGGTCCGGAGGTAAAGATTGATATATAGGAAGTCCAGTTTTGGTCACCGGAAAGTTTTCGGGCTCATCGGTAGTGTACCGGGAGTGCCGGGAGGGTGCCGGAGGACCCCCGGGAGGGGTGTGACGACCAAAGGACCACATGGGCTGTTAGATAAAGTGTGCCAGCCCTTATTGGGCTGGGCAAGACTTTTGCTAAAGGCCCATGCGGCTGGAGATAAGGAGATAAGGCAAAAAGGATTTAAAAGGAGGAAATCCACCTCCCTTGTGGGAGGTGGACTCTCCCTTTAATTCAGCCGGCCATCTCCTCTTTGGAGTAGAGGCCAAGCCAGCCCTCCACGTCCCTCCTCCTATATATACTTGAGGTTTTGGATGTTTTGAGACAGGATTTGATCTCTCTCTCTCACGGCGAAGCCCTACCTCTCTTCTTCCTCCTCCGCAGCGCTTAGGCGAAGCCCTGTCGGAATACCTTGCTACTCCACCACCACCACGCCGTCGTGCTGCTGTTGGAGCCCTTCCCCAACCTCTCCTTCCTCCTTGCTGGATCAAGGTGTTGGAGACATCACCGGGCTGCACGTGTGTTGCGGAGGTGCCGTCCGTTCGGCACTTGATCGGATCTACCGCGATCTGAATCGCTGCGAGTACGACTCCATCAACCGCGTTCTTGTAACGCTTCCGCTTAGCGATCTTCAAAGGTATGAAGATGCAATCTCTCCCCTCTCGTTGCTGGTTTCTCCATAGATAGATCTTGGTGAACGTAGAAAAATTTTGATTTACTACTACGTCTCCCAACAGTGGCATCATGAGCTAGGTCTATGCGTAGAATCTATGCACGAGTAGAACACAAAGCAGTTGTGGGCGTCGAGTTTGTTAATTTGCTTGCCGCTACTAGTCTTATCTTGATTCGGCGGTATTGTGGGATGAAGCGGCCCGGACCAACTTTACACGTACGCTTACGTGAGACCGGTTCCACCGCCTGACATGCACTAGATGCATAAGGTGGCTAGCGGGTGTCTGTCTCTCCTACCTTAGTCGGATCGGATTCGATGAAAAGGGTCCTTATGAAGGGTAAATAGCAATTGGCAAATCACGTTGTGGTGTTGACGTAGGTAAGAAACGTTCTTGCTAGTAACCTATAGCAGCCACGTAAAAACTTGCAACTACAAATTAGAGGACGTCTAACTTGTTTTTGCAGCATGTGCCTTGTGATGTGATATGGCCAAAGGATGTGATGTGATGCATTGTGATGTATGAATTGATCGTGTTCTTGTAATAGGATTCATGACTTGCATGTCGATGATTATGACAACCGGCAGGAGCCATAGGAGTTGTCTTATTTATTGTATGACCTGCGTGTCAATCATAAACGCCATGTAATTACTTTACTTTATTGCTAAGCGTTAGCCATAGTAGTAGAAGTAATAGTTGGCGAGACAACTTCATGAAGACACAATGATGGAGATCATGATGATGGAGATCATGGTGTCGTGCCGGTGACAGTGATGATCATGGTGCCCCGAAGATGGAGATCATAGGAGCAAAATGATATTGGCCATATCATGTCACTATATTGATTGCATGTGATGTTTATCATGTTTACATCTTATTTGCATAGAACGACGGTAGTAAATAAGATGATCTCTTAATAAAATTTCAAGAGAAGTGTTCACCCTAACTGTGCACCGTTGCTAAGGATCGTTGTTCCGAAGCACCACGTGATGATCGGGTGTGATAGGTTCTAACGTTCGCATACAACGGGTGTAAGCCAGATTTACACACGCGAAACACTTAGGTTGACTTGACGAGCCTAGCATGTACAGACATGGCCTCGGAACACGGAAGACCTAAAGGTCGAACATGAGTCGTATAGAAGATACGATCAACATGAAGATGTTCACCATGGATGACTAGTCCGTCTCACGTGATGATCGGACACGGGCTAGTTGACATGGATCATGTATCACTTGGAAGACTAGAGAGATGTCTGTCTAAGTGGGAGTTCATTAATTTGATTAAGTGAACTTAATTATCATGAACTTAGTCTAAAATTGTCTTTACAATCTATGATGTAGATCCAATGGCCAACGCGAACGTCACCCTCAATTTCAACGCGTTCCTAGAGAAAACCAAGCTGAAAGATGATGGAAGCAACTATGCGGACTGGGTCCGTAGCTTGAGGATCATCCTCATAGCTTCCAAGAGATTGTATGTCCTAGATGCACCGCTAGGTGACGCACCCGTTCTCCCAGCGGAACAAGATGTTATGAACACTTGGCAATCACGCTGCGATGATTACTCCCTTGTTCAATGCGGCATGCTTTACAGTCTAGAACCGGGGCTCCAAAAGCGTTTTGAGCAACACGGAGCATATGAGATGTTCCAGGAGCTGAAACTGGTTTTTCAAGCTCATGCCCGGGTCGAGAGATATGATGTCTCCGACAAGTTCTTCAGCTGTAAGATGGAGGAGCATAGTTCTGTCAGTGAGCACATCCTCAAGATGTCTGGGCTACACAGCCGCTTGACTCAGCTGGGGGTTAATATCCCGGATGACTCGGTCATTGACAGAATCCTCCAGTCGCTTCCACCTAGCTTCAAGAGCTTTGTGATGAACTACAACATGCAAGGTATGGAGAAGTCCATTCCTGAGTTGTACTCGATGCTGAAATCAGCGGAGGTCGAGATCAAAAAGGAGCATCAAGTGTTGATGGTGAATAAGACCACTAGTTTCAAGAAAGGCAAGGGTAAGAAGAACTTCAAGAAGAAGGACGGCAAAGCTGTTGCCGCGCCCGGTAAGCAAGTTGCCGGGAAGAAGAAGAAAAATGGACCCAAGCCTGAGACTGAGTGCTTTTATTGCAAGGGTACCGGTCACTGGAAGCGGAACTGCCCCAAGTATTTAGCGGACAAGAAGGACGGCAACATTAAAGGTATATGTGATATACTTGTTATTGATGTGTACTTGACCAGCGCTCGTAGTAGCTCCTGGGTATTTGATACCGGTGCAGTTGCTCACATTTGTAACTCCAAGCAGGAGCTGCGGAATAAGCGGAGGCTGGCCAAGGATGAGGTGACGATGCGTGTCGGGAATGGTTCCAAGGTCGATGTGATCGCCGTCGGCACGTTACCTCTACATCTACCTTCGGGATTAGTTTTAAACCTTAATAATTGTTATTTAGTACCAGCTTTGAGCATGAACATTGTATCTGGATCTCGCTTGATGCGAGATGGCTACTCATTTAAATCCGAGAATAATGGTTGTTCTATTTATATGAGAGAAATGTTTTATGCTCATGCCCCGCTGGTCAATGGTTTATTTTTGATGAATCTCGAACGTGATGTTACACATGTCCATAGTGTGAGTACCAAAAAGTGTAAAGTTGATAACGATAGTCCCACTTACATGTGGCACTGCCGTCTTGGCCATATTGGTGTCAAACGCATGAAGAAGCTCCATGCTGATGGAATTTTGGAGTCACTTGATTTCGAATCATTTGACACATGCGAACCATGCCTCTTGGGCAAGATGACCAAGACTCCGTTCTCCGGAACAATGGAGCGAGCAACTGACTTGTTGGAAATAATACATACCGATGTATGCGGTCCAATGAGCGTCGAGGCTCGCGGTGGCTACCGTTATGTTCTCACCCTCACTGATGACTTGAGTAGATATGGTTATGTCTACTTAATGAAACACAAGTCTGAAACTTTTGAAAGGTTCAAGGAATTTCAGAGTGAGGTCGAGAATCAACGTGACAGGAAAATAAAATGCCTACGATCTGATCGTGGCGGAGAATATTTAAGTCACGAGTTTGGCACGCACCTTAGGAAATGTGGAATTGTTTCACAACTCACGCCGCCCGGCACACCCCAGCGAAATGGTGTGTCTGAACGTCGTAATCGCACTCTATTGGATATGGTGCGATCTATGATGTCTCTTACCGACTTACCGCTATCATTTTGGGGATATGCATTAGAGACTGCCGCATTCACTTTAAATAGGGCACCGTCTAAATCCGTTGAGACGACACCATATGAATTGTGGTTTGGAAAGAAACCTAAGCTGTCGTTTCTAAAAGTTTGGGGATGCGATGCTTATGTGAAGAAACTTCAACCTGAGAAGCTCGAACCCAAAGCGGAAAAGTGCGTCTTCATAGGATATCCCAAGGAGACTATTGGGTATACCTTCTACCTACGATCCGAAGGCAAAGTCTTTGTTGCCAAGAATGGATCCTTTCTCGAGAAAGAGTTTCTCTCGAAAGAAGTAAGTGGGAGGAAAATAGAACTTGATGAGGAAATTGTACCTCCACTCGAACCGGAGAGTAGCGCAGCACAGGAAGTTGTTTCTGTGGAGCCTACACCGGCTAGAGAGGAAGTTAATGATGATGATCATGAAACTTCAGATCAAGTTGCTATTCGAAGGTCCACCAGGACACGTTCCGCACCAGAGTGGTACGGCAATCCTGTCCTAGAGATCATGTTGTTGGACAACGGTGAACCTTCGAACTATGAAGAAGCGATGGCGGGCCCGGATTCCAACAAATGGCTTGAGGCCATGAAATCCGAGATAGGATCCATGTATGAGAACAAAGTATGGACTTTGGTGGACTTGCCTAATGATAAGCGAGCCATTGAAAACAAATGGATCTTTAAGAAGAAGACTGACGCGGACGGTAATGTCACCGCCTATAAAGCTCGGCTTGTCGCTAAGGGTTATCGACAAGTTCAAGGAGTTGACTACGATGAGACTTTCTCACCCGTAGCGATGCTAAAGTCAGTCCGAATCATGTTAGCAGTTGCCGCATTTTATGATTATGAGATCTGGCAAATGGACGTCAAAACGGCATTCCTTAATGGCTTCCTCAAGGAAGAACTGTATATGATGCAGCCGGAAGGTTTTGTCGATCCTAAAGATGCTAACAAGGTATGCAAGCTCCAGCGCTCCATCTATGGGCTGGTGCAAGCATCTCGGAGTTGGAACATTCGCTTTAATGAGGTGATTAAAGCGTTTGGGTTTGTACAGGTTTATGGAGAACCTTGTATTTACAAGAAAGTGAGTGGGAGCTCTATAGCATTTCTTATACTGTATGTGGATGACATGCTGATAATGGGAAATAATATAGAACTCTTGGAAAGTATCAAGGCCTACTTGAATAAGTGTTTTTCAATGAAGGACCTTGGAGAAGCTGCTTACATATTAGGTATTAAGATCTATAGAGATAGATCGAAACGCCTCATTGGTCTTTCACAAAGCACATACCTTGAAAAGATATTGAAGAAGTTCAATATGCATCAGTCCAAGAAGGGGTTCTTGCCTGTGTTGCAAGGTGTGAGATTGAGTACGACTCAATGCCCGACCACGGCAAAGGATAGAGAAGAGATGAGTGTCATCCCCTATGCTTCAGCCATAGGCTCTATCATGTATGCCATGCTGTGTACCATACCTGATGTGAACCTTGCCATAAGTTTGGTAGGGAGGTACCAAAGTGATCCCGGAGCGGAACACTGGACAGCGGTCAAGAATATCCTGAAGTACCTAAAAAGGACAAAGGACATGTTTCTCATATATGGAGGTGCCGAAGAGCTCGTCGTAAAGGGTTACGTCGACGCTAGCTTCGACACAGATCCGGACGACTCTAAGTCGCAAACCGGATACGTGTATATTTTGAATGGAGGGGCAGTCAGCTGGAGTAGCAGCAAGCAAAGCGTCGTGGCGGCATCTACATGTGAAGCGGAGTACATAGCTGCTTCGGAAGCAGCAAAGGAGGGAGTCTGGATGAAGGAGTTCATCACCGACCTAGGAGTGATTCCAAATGCGTCGGGCCCGATGACTCTACTCTGTGACAACACTGGAGCTATTGCCCTTGCGAAGGAGCCCAGGTTTCACAAGAAGACAAGACACATCAAGCGCCGCTTCAACTCCATCCGTGATTACATTCAGGAGGGAGACATAGATATTTGTAAAGTGCATACGGATCTGAATGTCGCAGATCCGTTGACTAAACCTCTCTCACGAGCAAAACATGATCAACACCAGAACGCTATGGGTGTTCGATTCATCACAATGTAACTAGATTATTGACTCTAGTGCAAGTGGGAGACTGTTGGAAATATGCCCTAGAGGCAATAATAAAATGGTTATTATTGTATTTCCTAGTTCATGATAATTGTCTATTATTCATGCTACAATTGTGTTAACCAAAAACCGTAATACATGTGTGAATACATAGACCATCACATGTCCCTAGTGAGCCTCTAGTTGGCTAGCTCGTTGATCAATAGATGGTCACGGTTTCATGACCATGGACATTGGATGTCGTTGATAACGGGATCACATCATTAGGAGAATGATGTGATGGACAAGACCCAATCCTAAGCATAGCACAAGATCGTGTAGTTCGTTTGCTAAAGCTTTTCAATGTCAAGTATCATTTCCTTAGACCATGAGATTGTGTAACTCCCGGATACCGTAGGAATGCTTTGGGTGTGCCAAACGTCACAACGTAACTGGGTGGCTATAAAGGTACGCTACGGGTATCTCCGAAAGTGTCTGTTGGGTTGACACGAATCAAGACTGGGATTTGTCACTCCGTGTGACGGAGAGGTATCTCTGGGCCCACTCGGTAAGACATCATCATAATGAGCTCAATGTGACTAAGGAGTTAGCCACGGGATGATGTGTTACGGAACGAGTAAAGAGACTTGCCGGTAACGAGATTGAACAAGGTATGGCGATACCGACGATCGAATCTCGGGCAAGTACCATACCGATAGACAAAGGGAATTGTATACGGGATTGATTGAATCCCTGACATCGTGGTTCATCCGATGAGATCATCGTGGAGTACGTGGGAGCCAACATGGGTATCCAGATCCCGCTGTTGGTTATTGGCCGGAGAGGTGTCTCGGTCATGTCTACGTGTCTCCCGAACCCGTAGGGTCTACACACTTAAGGTTCGATGACGCTAGGGTTATAGGGAAAAGGTATACGTGATTACCGAAGGTTGTTCGGAGTCCCGGATGAGATCCCGGACGTCACGAGGAGCTCCGGAATGGTCCGGAGGTAAAGATTGATATATAGGAAGTCCAGTTTTGGTCACCGGAAAGTTTTCGGGCTCATCGGTAGTGTACCGGGAGTGCCGGGAGGGTGCCGGAGGACCCCCGGGAGGGGTGTGACGACCAAAGGACCACATGGGCTGTTAGATAAAGTGTGCCAGCCCTTATTGGGCTGGGCAAGACTTTTGCTAAAGGCCCATGCGGCTGGAGATAAGGAGATAAGGCAAAAAGGATTTAAAAGGAGGAAATCCACCTCCCTTGTGGGAGGTGGACTCTCCCTTTAATTCAGCCGGCCATCTCCTCTTTGGAGTAGAGGCCAAGCCAGCCCTCCACGTCCCTCCTCCTATATATACTTGAGGTTTTGGATGTTTTGAGACAGGATTTGATCTCTCTCTCTCACGGCGAAGCCCTACCTCTCTTCTTCCTCCTCCGCAGCGCTTAGGCGAAGCCCTGTCGGAATACCTTGCTACTCCACCACCACCACGCCGTCGTGCTGCTGTTGGAGCCCTTCCCCAACCTCTCCTTCCTCCTTGCTGGATCAAGGTGTTGGAGATGTCACCGGGCTGCACGTGTGTTGAACGCGGAGGTGCCGTCCGTTCGGCACTTGATCGGATCTACCGCGATCTGAATCGCTGCGAGTACGACTCCATCAACCGCGTTCTTGTAACGCTTCCGCTTAGCGATCTTCAAAGGTATGAAGATGCAATCTCTCCCCTCTCGTTGCTGGTTTCTCCATAGATAGATCTTGGTGAACGTAGGAAAATTTTGATTTACTACTACGTCTCCCAACACCGCAAACTCATCACGATCCGTCCTGCGATCCAATCACGATCCGTCACACGAACTCATCACGATCCCTCCCACGAACACATCACGATCCGTCTCGTGATCTTGATCATGATCCTTCCAATCTAGCGCCGAACGGATGGCACCTCCGCGTTCAGCACACGTACAGATCGATGACGATCTCCACCTTCTTGATCCAGCAAGAGGGAGCGGAGAGGTAGAAGAGTTCTCCGGCAGCATGACGGCGCTCCGGAGATGGTGGTGGAGCTATTCCGGCAAGGCTTCACCTAAGCACTGCACAAATCCGATCTAGAGGAGAAACTATGCACTGGAGGAACGGGCAGCACGTGGCTAAAAATTCTAGTGCAAAACCCTAAAACCCACCAGTATATATAGGAGGAGAGGAGGAGAGCCTTGGCGCAAGGGCCAAGGCTCCTATGGTTCGGCCGAACCTACTAGGAGAGGAGGACTCCTCCTCCAATCCTAGTAGGACTAGGATTGCTCCTTTTTTTGCCTTTTTCCACCTTTTCCTATTGGGTTTTCTTCTCCAGCCACATGGGCCTTGTGTGGGAGTTTCCACCAGCCCTCTAAGGGTTGATATTCACTCTCCCATAGCCCATGAAGCCTCTTGGGTCGAAATACCCCTCCCGATGGTCTCCCGGTATACTACCCGCACTCCCGGCACACTACCGATGAGCCCGAAACTTTTCCGGCGACCAAAATAGGACTTCCTATATATCAATATTTACCTCCGGACCATTCCGGAGCTCCTCGTGGCGTCCGGGATCTCATCCGGGACTCCGAACAACCTTCGGTCACCACCATGCATAACTCTGTACTACTAAAACATCACCGAACCTTAAGTGTGCAGACCCTGCGGGTTCGAGAACTATGTAGACATGACCGAGACACCTCTACGGTCAATAACCAATAGCGGGACCTAGATGCCCATATTGGTTCCTACATATTCTACGAAGATCTTTATCGGTCGAACCACTATGTCAAGGATTCAGTTAATCCCGTATGGTGTTCCCTTTGTTCTTCGGTATGTTACTTGCCCGAGATTCGATCGTCGGTATCTCCATACCTAGTTCAACCTTGTTACCGGTAAGTCTCTTTACTCTCCATAATACAAGATCCCTTGACTAACACTTAGTCATATTGCTTGCAAGGCTTATTATGATGTTGTATTACCGAGTGGGCCCTGAGATACCTCTCCGTCACACGGAGTAACAAATACCAGTCTTGATCCATGCCAACTCAAGAGACACCCTCGGAGATACCTGTAGAGCACCTTTATAGTCACCCAGTTACGTTGCGACGTTTGATACACACAAGGCACTCCTTCGGTATCCGTGAGTTGCATGATCTCATGGTCATAGGAACATATACTTGACATGCCTAAAACAGTAGCAATAAACTGACATGATCATATGCTACGTTTGTAGTTTGGGTCTTGTCCATCACACCATTCTCCTAATGATGTGATCCCGTTTATCAAATGACATCTCATGTCCATGGCTAGGAAACCTTAACTATCTTTGATCAACGAGCTAGTCTATTAGAGGCATACTAGGGACATGGTTTTGTCTATGTATCCACACATGCATCTAAGTCTCCGATCAATACAATTATAGCATGGATAATAAACGATTATCATGAACAAGGAAATATGATAATAACTAATTAATTATTGCCTCTAGGGCATATTTCCAACAGTCTCCCACTTGCACTAGAGTCAATAATCTAGTTCACATCACCATGTGATTCGCATTGTTATGAATCTAACACCCAATGAGTTCTGGGGCTCGATCATGCTTTGCATGTGACAGAGGTCTTATAGTCAACGGGTCTGCGACATTCAGATCCGTGTGTACTTTGCAAATCTCTATGTCAAACCGTAAACACTGCTACCACACTCCACTTGGTACTATCCAAATGGCTGCTCCACTATACGTATCTAGATTGCTACTACGAGTCATCCGGATTGGTGTTAAAGCTTGCATCGACGTAAATTTTTACGATGAACTCTTTATCACCTCCATAATCGAGAAACATCTCCTTAGTCTTTTAGTCACTAAGGATAATATTGACCGATGTCCAGTGATCCACTCCTGGATCACTCTTATACCCCTTGACAGACTCATGGCAAGGCACACACAGATGCGGTACACAACATGGCATACTATACAGAGCCTATGGCTAAGCCATAGGGGACTACGTTCGTCCTTTCTCTTTCTTCTGCCGTTGTCGAGCTTTGAGTCTCACTCAACTTCACACCTTACAAATCAGGCGAGAACACTTTCTCTGACTGATCCATTTTGAACTCTTTCAAAATCTTCTCAAGGTATGTACTCATTGAAAGTCTCATCAAGCATCTTGATCTATCTCTATAGATCTTGATGTTCAATAATTAGGTAGCTTTATCTAGGTCTTCCTTTGAAAAACTCTTTTCAAACAACCGTTTATACTTTCCAGAAATTCTACATCATTTCCGATCAACAATATGTCAACCACATATGCTTATCCAAAACTCTATAGTGCTCCCACTCACTTTATCGTAAATACAAGTTTCTCATAAACTTTGTATAGATTTAAAAACGTTGATCACCTCATCAAAGTGTATAGTCCAACTCCGAGATGCTTGCTTCAGTTCATAGAAGAATCACTGAAGCTTGCACACCTTTTAGCATCCTTAGGACTGACAAAACCTTCTGGTTGTATCACATACAACCTTTCCTCAAGTAAACCGTTAAGGAAACGACGTTTTGATATCCATCTGCCAGATTTCATAATTGAAAAATGCAGCAACTGCTACATAATTCCAACAGACTTTAGCATCGCTACGAGTGAGAAAGTCTCATCGCAGTCAACTCCTCGAACTTGTCGTAAACTTCTTTGCAACAAGTCGAGCTTTACAAATGGTGACATTTACCATCAGCGTCTGTCTTCATTTCAAAGATCCATTTGTACTTAACGACCTGCCGTCCATCGAGCAAGTCCACCAAAGTCTATACTTGGTTTTCATACATGGATCCTTTCTCGGATTTCATGGCCTCTAACCATCTATTGGTTTCCGGGCCCATCATCGCTTCCCCATATTTCGTAGGTTCATCGTTGTCCAACAACATGACCTCTAAGACAGGGTTGCCGCACCACTCAGGAGCAGTACACGTCCTTGTCGACATACGAAGTTTGATAGTAACTTGATCCGAAGTTTCATGGTCATCATCATTAACTTCCTCTTCAACTAACGTAGGCTTCACAGAAACATCTTCCTACGCTGCGCTACTCTCTGGTTGAAACAGAGGTTCAATAACCTCATCAAGTTCTTTCTTCCTCCCACTCAATTCTTTCAAGAGAAACCTTTTCTCGAGAAAGGACCCAGTTTTAACAACAAACATTTTATGCTTGGATCTGAGATAGAAGGTTCACCCAACTGTTCTTAGGGTATTCTATGAAAATGCATTTGTCCGCTTTGGGTTCGACCTCATTAGGTGAAAACATTTTCCACACAAGCGTCACAGCCCCAAACATTAAGAAATGACAGCTTAGGTTTCTATCAAGCCATAATTCACACGGTGTCATCTCAACGGATTTAGATGGTGCCCTATTTAAAGTAAATGTAGTTGTCTCTAATGCATAACCCCAAAACTATAGTAACAAAACGATAAGAGACATCATAGCATGCACCATATCCAATAGAGCACGACTATGACGTTCGGACACACCATCACACTATGGTGTTTCAGGTGGCGTGAGTTGTGAAACAATTTTCACATTGTCTAAAGTTGTACGCCTAACTCGCAACTAAAATATTCATCTCGACGATCATATCGTAGACATTTTTATCTTCTTGTCACGATGATCTTAAACTTCACTCTGAATTTGCTTGAACCTTTCAAACGATTCAGACTTGTGTTTCATTAAGCAAATATACACTATATCTACTCAAATCATCAGTGAAGGTGAGAAAGTAACGATATCCACCGCACGCTTAAGACTCATTGGATTGCATACATCAATATGTATCATTTCCAATAAGTCACTTGCCCGCTCCATCAAACCAGAAAACGGGGTCCTTAGTCATCTTGACCAAGAGGCATGGTTCGCATGTCTCAACCGATTCGAAATCGAATGAGTCCAAAGATCCATCAGCATGGAGTTTCTTCATGCGTTTTATACCAATATGACATTTAGCGGCAGTGCCACAAGTATGTGGTACTATTATTATTATTTTTGTATGTTTTGGCATCAATGTTAAGAACATGTGTATTACTACGATCAAGATTCAACAAACCATTCTCACTGGGTGCTTGACCATTGAAGGTATTATTCATGTAAACAGAATAACCACTATTCTCTAACTTAAATGAATAACCGTGTTGCAATAAACACGATCCAATCACGTTCATGCTCAACGCAAAACACCAAATAACATTTATTTAGGTTTATCACTAATCACGAAGGTAGAGAGAGCGTGCGATGTTGATCACATCAACCTTGAAACATTTCCAACACAAATCGTCACCTCACCCTTAGCTAGTTCTCCATTTATTCCGTAGCTTTTATTTCGAGTTACTAACATTTAGCAACCGAACCAGTATCCAATACCCAGGTGCTACTAGGAGTACTAGCAAAGTATAGATCAATAACACGTATATCAAATATACTTCTGTCGACGTTGCCAGCCTTCTTATCTACCAAGTATCTAGGGTTGTTCCGCTTCAGCGACCGCTCTCCTCATAATCGAAGCACTTAGTCTCGGGTTTGGGTTCAACTTTGGGTTGCTTCACCGGAGCAGCAACTGACTTGCTATCCATGAAGTTTCCCTCCTTGCCCTTGCCCTTCTCGAAACTAGTGGTTTTACTAACCATCAACACTTGATGCTCCTTCTTGATTTCTACCTTCGCGGTGTCAAACATCGCGAACAGCTCAGGGATCATTATTTCTATCCCTGGCGTTTATAGTTCATCACCAAGTTCTAGTAGCTTAGTGACAGTGACTTGAAGCACAATATCAATCACTATCTTATCTGGAAGATCAACTCCCACTTGATTCAAGCGATTGTAGCACCCAGACAATCTGAGCACATGCTCAACGATTGAGCTATTATCCTTCATCTTACAGGCAAAGAATCTTGTTAGAGATCTCATATCTCGCAACACGGGCACGAGCCTGAGATCCTAATTTCAGCTTTTAGAACATCTCGTATGTTCCATGACGTTCAAAATGTTTCGGAGCCTCAATTCTAAGCTGTAATGCATGACGCACTAAACTATCAAGTAGTTATCAGAACGTGTCTGTCAGATGTTCACAACATCTACAAACAACGCTAGAGGGATTGGCGCACCGAGCGGTGCATTAAGGACATAAGCCTTCTGTGCAGCAATGAGGACAATCCTCAGATCACGGAGCCAGTCTGCAATATTGCTACCATCATCTTTCAACTCTATTTCTCTAGGAACATATACAATTCAAGGGAGCTACAGCATGAGCTAGTAATCTACAACACAGTTTGCAAAGACACTACTGACTATGTTCATGATAATGAGTTCAATTAATCATAGTACATAAGAACTCCCACTCAAATTGACATCCCTCCTGTCATTCGAGTGATACATGATCCAAATTCACCAACTCAAGTACGATCATCACACGAGTTGAGGTGGTTTCAATGGTGAAGATCATCATGTTGATCATATCTACTATATGACTCATGTTCGACCTTTCGGTCTCTTGTGTTCCGAGGCCATGTCTGTACATGCTAGGCTCATTAAGTTTAACCCGAGTGTTTTGCATGTGCAACACTATCTTGCACCCGTTGTATGTGAACGTAGAGTCTATCACACCCGATCATCAAGTGGTGTCTCAACACGACGAACTTTCGCAACGGTGCACACTCAGGGAGAACACAATTCATCTTAAAATTTAAGTGAAGGATCACCTTATAATGCTACTGTCGTCCTAAGAAAAACAAGGTGCATAAAAGGATTAACATCACATGCAAATCATAAATGACATGATATGGCCATGAACTTGTGCTTTTGATCTCCATCTTGAAAGCACCGGCATGATCTCCATCGTCATCGGGAAGACAACATGATCTCCATCAACGTGTCGCCATCGGGGTTGTCGCGCCCAACATGCTTCTACTACTATTGCTACCGTTTAGCGATAAAGTAAAGCATTACATAGCGCTTAATGATTGACACGCAGGTCATACGATAATTAAAGACAACCCTATGGCTCCTGCCAGTTGCCGTACTCATCGACATGCAAGTCGTGATAATCTATACATCACATGATCATCTCATACATCACATATATCACATCATGTAATTGGTCATATCATATCACAACATACCCTGCAAAAACAAGTTAGACGTCCTCTAATTGTTGTTGCATGTTTTACGTGGCTGCTACGGGTATCTAGCAAGAACAATTCTCATCTACGCAAAAACCACAACGGTGATACACTAGTTGCTTTTCAACCTTCTCAAGGACCGCCTTTGTCGAATCCGATCCAACTAAAGTGAGAGAAACTGGCACCCGCAAGCCATCTATGCAACAAGTTGCGGTCGAGGGAACCGGTCTCTCGTAAGCGTACGAGTAATGTTGGTCCGAGCCGCTTCATCTCACAATACCGTTGAACCAAAATCCGACCAAGGGAGGAAGCAATCTAAGCATCAACGCCCACAAACCTTTTGTGTTCTACTCGAGATCTCATCTACACATAGACCTAGCTCATGATGCCACTGTTGGGGAACGTCACATGGGAAACAAAAAAATTCCTACGCACATGCAAGATCGATCCATGATGATGAGCATCTACGAGAGGAAGAGTGGATCTACGTACCCTTGTAGATCGCTAAGCGAGAAGCGTTAAGAAACGCGGTTGCTGTAGTCAAACATCTTCGCGATCCAAATCGCCGAGCGTCCCGCGATCTCATCACGATCTGTCCCGCGATCCAATCACGATCCGTCCCACGAACTCATCACGATCCGTCCTGCGAACTCATCACGATCCGTCTCGCGAACTCATCACGATCCGTCCCGCAATCCAATCATGATCCATCCCGCGAACTCATCACGATCCGTCCCGCAAACTCATCACGATCCATCTCGCGATCTTGATCACGATCCTTCCGATCTAGCGCCGAACGGACGGCACCTCCGCGTTTAGCACACGTACAGCTCGATGACGATCTCCGCCTTCTTGATCCAGCAAGAGGGAGCGGAGAGGTAGAAGAGTTCTCCGGTAGCGTGACGGCGCTTCGGAGATGGTGGTGGAGCTATTCCGGCAGGGCTTCGCCTAAGCACTGTAGAAATCCGATCTAGAGGAGAAACTATGCACTGGAGGAACGGGCAACACGTGGCTAAAAATTCTAGTGCAAAACCCTAAAACCCACCAGTATATATAGGAGGAGAGGAGGAGAGCCTTGGCGCAAGAGCAAAGGCTCCTATGGTTCGGCCAAATGTACTAGGAGAGGAGGACTCCTCCTCCAATCCTAGTAGGACTAGGATTGCTCCTTTTTTTGCCTTTTCCACCTTTTCCTATTGGGTTTTCTTCTCCAGCCACATGGGCCTTGTGTCGGAGTTTCCACCAGCCCACTAAGGGTTGATATTCACTCTCCCACAGCCCATGAAGCCTCTTGGGTCGAAATACCCCTCCCGATGGTCTCCCGGTACACTACCGGCACTCCCGGTACACTACCGATGAGCCCGAAACTTTTCCGGCGACCAAAATAGGACTTTGTATATATCAATCTTTACCTCTGGACCATTCCGGAGCTCCTGGTGATGTCCAGGATCTCATCCGAGACTCTAAACAACCTTCGGTCACCACCATGCATAACTCTATACTACCGAAACGTCACTGAACCTTAAGTGTGCAGACCCTACGGGTTCAAGAACTATGTAGACATGACCGAGACACCTCTACGGTCAATAACCAATAGCGGGACCTGGATGCCCATATTGGTTCCTACATATTCTACGAAGATCTTGATCGATCGAACCATGTCAAGGATTCAGTTTATCCCGTATGATATTCCCTTTGTTCTTTGGTATGTTACTTGCCCGAGATTTGATCGTCGGTATCTCCATACCTAGTTCAACCTCGTTACCGGTAAGTCTCTTTACTCGTTCCGTAATACAAGATCCCGTGACTAACACTTAGTCATATTGCTTGCAAGGCTTATTGTGATGTTGTATTACCGAGTGGGCCCTGAGATACCTCTCCGTCACACGGAGTAACAAATCCCAGTCTTGATCCATGCCAACTCAACAGACACCCTCGAAGATACCTGTAGAGCACCTTTATAGTCACCCAGTTACATTGCGACGTTTGATACACACAAGGCACTCCTCCGGTATCCGTGAGTTCCACGATCTCATGGTCATAAGAACATATACTTGACATGCCTAAAACAGTAGCAATAAACTGACACGATCATATGCTACGTTTGTAGTTTGGGTCTTGTCCATCACACCATTCTCCTAATGATGTGATCCCGTTTATCAAATGACATCTCATGTCCATGGCTAGGAAACCTTAACCATCTTTAATCAACGAGCTAGTCTATTAGAGGCATACTAGGGACATGGTTTTGTCTATGTATCCACACATGCATCTAAGTCTCCGATCAATACAATTATAGCATGGATAATAAACGATTATCATGAACAAGAAAATATGATAATAACTAATTTATTACTGCCTCTAGGGCATATTTCAACACCTCTATCATATGGTGTGAGACATATGCTATCACTACTACCTTATTATTGTCTAGTATGGTTCGTAGCTTGTGAGTTTGTCTATTATGTACCCTTATCTTAATGCTCACATGCTATGCCTAGTTTCCATGCTTAGTTCTGTTCATCCTGTTGCAAAGATTGCATTGCCTACAAAATATAGGGGGGTGTTGATCCTAGTGTGTGTGTGCCTTGCTGTCCAAAGCATATCTAAAGTATGCACACATCTAGGGGGAGCTCATCTATATTTTGTAGGCCTTGGGTTTGCAAATGCTCATTTTTATATCCTTATGGGCAAATCTCGTATTGTCATCAATCCACCAAAAAGGGGGAGATTGTAAGGGCATATTTCTCCATAAGTGGTTTTGGTGATTGATGACAATGCCTTTGCGGACTAATCGTGTGCATTGAGCATTTCAGATATCTCAGGTCTAGGCACAAGACGATTCAGTGCCCCTCGGAATCGCTCGAAGACGGTTGTTCTCTACGTTTCCTTTCGGTGGATTTGAGTCGTAGGAAAGCCGTACTATTAAGAGGGTGTCCACTTCGGAAAGGTCTGGATGGAATCAACACGTACACATCTATTCCTTTGCACCACCTTTCCCTCTCTTCAATGGAGCCCCAACTCGTTTTCCTTCACTGTGCAAAAGGAAAGCCTGCTGGGTGTTTGTGTTCAGTGGTCTGTGGTAGTACCGCTCAAAGGAGCGGTAGTACCGCAGGTGCCAGCGGTAGTACTGCAAGGTGGAGCGGTAGTACCGCTATTTCCTACCCTGGCCCCTACACTTGCGGTAGTAGGCATGAATGTAATTTTTTACATCCGCCCTACTACGATAGTACCGTGATTCACGTCCGGTACTACCGTGCCGGACTTTTTCACAGAGTTTCCCTCTGCGGAGGTAGGCACGGAAGTAATTTTTTACTTCCGTGCACCTCCAGTGGCTGCCTCTGCCGACCGTGCGGTAGTACCGCACGGGCTCGCGGTAGTACCGCTCCAGCGGTTCTACCGCTTGCTGTCCTGTGCAAACGGCCAGAGCCAGTTACTCCCGCACGAGCGGTAGTACCGCACGAGGCTGCGGTAGTACCGCAAGCCGTCACGATAGTACCGTGGCTGTTGCGGTAGTACCGCGACGGGCGGGGCTGAGGGAGTGGATAACGGTTGGATCTTGTCCCCCACTATAAAAGGGAGGTCTTCTTCCCCAAGAAGGTTACCTCTTCCTTCCCAAACTCCATTGTTGCTCCAAGCTCCATTTTAGCCTGATCTCTCTCCCTAGCCAATCAAACTTGTTGATTTCCTAGGGATAGGTTGAGAAGGCCCCGATCTACACTTCCACCAAGAGAAATTTGATTCCCCCCACTAATCCCTTGTGGATCTTGTTACTCTTGGGTGTTTGAGCACCCTAGATGGTTGAGGTCACCTCGGAGCCACATTCCATTGTGGTGAAGCTTCATGGTGTCGTTGGGAGCCTCCAATTCAGTTGTGGAGATTGCCCCAACCTTGTTTGTAAAGGTTCAGTCGCCGCCTTCAAGGGCACCAATAGTGAAGTCACGGCATCTCGCATTGTGTGAGGGCGTGAGGAGAATACGGTGGCCCTAGTGGCTTCTTGGGGAGCGTTGTGCCTCCACACCGCTCCAATGGAGACGTACTTCCCCACAAGGGAAGGAACTCTGGTAACACATCCTCGTCTCCACATGCTCCACTTTTGGTTATCTCGCATCTTTACTTCTTGCAAGCTTTTATTGTGTTATATCCCTTGCTTGCTTGTGTACTTGTTATGATTAGCATCATATAGGTTATTGACCTAGTTGCACATCTAGCTAACTTATTTGATGCTAAGCCTAAATTGTTAAGGAAAAATTAAAAAGTGTTAGTTGCCTATTCACCCCCCCCCTCTAGTCAACCGTATCGATCCTTTCAACAGCCTCCAGGCGGGAAGGGCATGACAGAGAAGAAATCCACTTATAGGACATATCCAGGACCCAGGCTTCTGGCAAGGATTACTTGTCGGGAACAGATCTACACATCACCGGCAAGCTCAAGGCCGGCAAGATCAAGATAGAGTTTCCGGGAAGCAAGCCTTCCTGAGAGAAGACCTCCAGACAGGTCACCGAGAAGACCCGATGTTGGCCTCCCGGCAAGATGCTTGTCGGGGGACAACTGACTACTAGATGCAAGCACAAGGAAGTCAAGAAGGCATTCAAGTCAACAGTCAGAAAACCGAAGCCAAGATCCCCGACAAGACCTTGTCGAGATGGCCTTTAAACCCCCGACAAGGCGAAGCCCCGACAAGACCCTGCCAGCATAGAGGCCAGGTGTCGCCCCACCGGGGCACATGTCGAGGCACCGACGATGGAGGGGCTAAGCGGTGCCGATGGGACGGGGTCCTGTCCCGTCCCGCAGAAGGTCAGACGCCTGATGGAGCATTAAATGTGTTTGTCTTACACCATCACAAGAATCAAGAAGTAGAAGGGAGTATTTCTGGTTATGAAATTCTAACGGTTCGTCAACGTTTTTAATTCTCCGTTTCAGGTCATACCAACGAAGTCGCCATCCTTTCTTCGAGATCTTCATCGTCCTACGGATGCGATAAGAAGGAAGACCGTGGGAGAACGTATCTCCACATGGTTGGGTATCTGACGGTGAACCTAGGGAAGAAGACATGACTCAAGGAATTCATTGAGAGCAAAAAGAGATGGTACAAAAGTTTCAAACAGGTAAGCAATCATTCGATGCCTCGTCAGAAGATGAAAGGGGTTCGGAGAAATGAAAAAATATTGCATCTGTTACTAGAATAGATCATCCCATGGACGATGGCTCGGGGATAACATACGAAGCCAAGTGCAAATGATACTTCAGAAACAAAGATGTACACGAGAGTTTGGTTTCGATCCTGTGGAACTGGGGGTTATGGGACCATCATGTGGGATAGGAGCTAGAAGAGCGGTAACATATTGCACGATCATGATAGAAGACGTGTCAAAGGATAGCTTGTCAATTATGTTGGCAACAACTTCGGTACCAAGGGCGGGGGACGAATAGAACCATTTTCCTGCTCGTTGAAACAAGGCGGGCCAATAGGCAAAGTTCTCGTCCACCGGCGGTTACCAGGATGTCATCAACAATAGTAACATGGTCTTACTGACAGAGTTGTTCACCGAGGTGTTTGCCTAAGCAGGGAATTATTACTGCTTAGATCATATAATCTCAAGAAAGGTTAAATAGACCAATGGAAAGGAATATGTGTTTAAACACAAGTATTATGAGTATATCCTTCCCACGGGTAAGCATAGCTTGAAAAAACATCACAGGACAACAAATGCATAACCCCTTGGATAAAAGGGGCAAGGAGAAACATGACGTTTACTCATTCAATGAGGTTTAGAAAATGATCAAGAAACATTTAGCATTGAGTTTCCAATGCTCTTGTTGATGATTGGAGTATCGCAGCCATGCTTTGGGGAAGCATTGACATGGTCATCAGATAAAGGACGGACTTCAAGAACTCAAAGTATCCATCAGTAACAACTTATAAAATAAGTCTTACAATTTCTTCACGGGAGAAAAGGCGAATCTTGCACAAAAAGGAAACTATAATAATAGGTCCTCGAGCCAGGTGTGTTAGGCATGGCATCGCCTTACTGGGTCATCAAAGGACCAATATTATAACTCCTGGGAATATGTTCCAACCATCATGTCTGACCGAGATTCAGATCTGATTGGTGTCAGGATACCTCAGACTCAGGATGCCCGAGAAGAGAAGGTGAAACTCAAATCATCGAGAGGACATAGTAAGATTCTCAGAAAATGAACTATGGAAGGGGGTCCTCGAAACTATAGTTCATCGCTAACCCAAGGAGAGGATGAGGAGGTGGCTGATGGACTCAACGACAATTCATCGAGAATTCCAAACAGATAGATTTCCACAATTTTGTGAACAAGGAGATGACATTTGTCAGCTCAAATGATATAATGTTGTATGATCAAGGAAACATACATCATTAATCATTGGTTGATAATTGCGTCCGAAATATGACCTTAGGCAATAAGATCAATGTTAGAGTGACGATTCAATAACCAATAGCCTAAGAACGAACTGTCGATCGCTAACTTCAAAGCAATAGGGTTGCTAGAAGTTAGAATCAAAGCAGTATCGTTTGATGGTGAGAAGTATCACTATGCCAAGAATTTCTAAGAGGTGGAGCAACCCTCACAACAATCTCGACACAAATGGCGGTAATACTTCAGGGTAGAACATAACACCAGCTGGATAGCAAGTTGCATCCATATCATGGACAAATCTACGATGAAAGGAAGTCTAGGAGGTTGTCGATGATAACAAAAATCATCGAGGGCAAGGAAGGTATTTCTCATCAAGAGCTCAGTTGACGCCTCAGAAGAAGTCAAATTGTGAATTATAATCACGACACCTTTTGTCAAGAGTTTTCAAGAGAATGCAACCGAACAGCGGTGGCGTCAAGTAGGGGATGACAACGCGGAAGGTTATAGAAACAACAGATAAGATACAAGCTCAATATCGGGGTTGCTTTTCAAGACAAACAACATGATGTTGAAAGCTCGACGTAAGCAATGCTCACTCTCTAAAGAATTTGCGCACCATAGAAGGACAAGGTAGCACAGTCGAAGATAGCAAGACAAGGATGTAGCCGATAGTCTAGGAATGACCAGTCTAACTTTGATATTCCCAGTAACAATTACAAGGGGTATTGAATTGAAGTGTGGAATAAGTTTTCCAACCGGTGTTCTCGGTTGACAACAATCCCAGAACCTGTGGAGTGATTAAGACAAGAAAAATTATTACCTCATCAAAGATAATAAGATGTAGTGCAAAGGCGTGATATCCTCGAGATACCAGAGTGTAAAAATCGAAGGTAGAAAATGATAGAAGTAGAGTTGGGTCATTGACCTACGACAACAGATACTTTAACCTTGTCAAAATTTAACAAGGTACCAGAATGAATTACCTTCGGATAAATTAACAAGGGTAGCATGGTCGGAACCATAACTGCAGCCCATCAAATTAAGGATACCGAAAGAATCATACGGATGAACAATTATTTTGCAAGGAGCTTCCGAGACGGTCTACATCATTTCCATTGGCATGATCACAAGTCCAATGTCGACTCACACTTCATCAATGTATAACATGTCATTCATTTCTTGCTTTGGACGATGTTATAGCATTGAAAATTTATCTAGGGAGACTTCATAAGAGCATGACCCGTGAACACTTTTTGGGTTCTCACGGATTAGGGAGGGCATAGGTTCAACCCATCGGGGTATCTTAGGAACATATGCCACGAGCTTCAAGATAATTAACACAAGCTCGAAGGTAGAGCATGGTTGGCAAAACAGAGGATACCATTTACCAAAGGCAATATGTATCAGGGGAAGAACTCACAAGATGATTGAATATGAACGACAATGGATCGGGCATCCACAACAAAGTTGATGTGAGTATCAGTACTCAATCAGAGGAGGAAAGAATGCAGGGGTATAGGATTCAAGAAACACCTAAATAGTCTAATGTTTAAAATACAAAGGAATTATGATTTCCAAAACTAAGGATCGGAAGCAGACGTTCTGATCAAGGATGGATAAGTTGAAAAGACTTAGTCGGACAATCAATAAAGGTTTGGATTTTCGAGAACCAACTCACGTCCGGAAGGATGTGTGAGCCGGAAAGATAATTTAAACAGATCACCTGATGACTGCGTGCATACGCACTCATTGAATTAATTGGCTCAAAATGGCAAAGACAAGGGATGTCAACGAAGACTACTAGTCATATGGAATTAACCATAATGCGCGAAGGCAAGAATTTCAAGAGCAACAAGCTGCAGAGGATTTTCGGAAGATCGAAAAGTATTTTGAAGAATCTTTTGAAACACATGAACAACTGGGATGAACGGACCCTCGACAATTGTGAGGAATTATCCGTAAGGCTCCCATGCGAAAAAGAACTATAAGGCAGTAACTCAAAGGGTTATCGGAGAAATGGAGAGTATTTCGAGGCGTCTTGTAACAACAAGAGCAACGAGAAAAGATTGTATGAATGACAAGGGCAATTAGTCATCCATATGGACTTATCAGTGATAGGGAATTGCAAAGCCGATGAGCACAAAGTCTCGGAAAACATCAAAGGGGTATCTTCAGAATCTTCTGACGAAGCAGGTGCTCTTCTGGTATGAGGGCTCTTCGGGAGAAGTAGTTATGAGAACCTAAAGTCAGAATTAGCAAAATCTTTAACCCAAAAGAGGAGAGAGATCAGATCCCAAAGTATAGACGAGGAATAAAAGATCATAATACCATTCGATTGAGATGTGGGCCCGTAAGCCACACAACAATGTTAGTAAAAGTTTTTCAAGTACTAGACTCAACTTTGGCCAAGAAGTTGGAAAGGGGGCTACCTATAGGCAGTCGGCTTTGATACCAACTTGTGACGCCCCCAATTTCGACCGTACGCTAAACATACACGCAATGCGTACGACCAAGATTAGGGACTCATTGATTGATATCACAACACAACACTAGACGCAAATTAAAGTCATAAAACTTCATATTACAAGCCAGGAGCCTCGAGGGCTCGAATACAAAGCTCGGCAAGCACGAGTCAGTGGAAGCAAATAATATCTGAGTACAGACATAAGTTAAACAAGTTTTGCCTTAAGAAGGCTAGCACAAACATAACACGGATCGAAAGAGGCGAGGCCTCCTGCTTGGGAACCTCCTATCCTACTGTTGGTCGGGGGCCGCCTCCACGTAGTAGTAGGCTCCTGCAGTGGTGTAGTAGTCGTCTCCGGCGTACTCCATCTCCTGGGCTCCATCGTCTGGACGCAGAATCGAATCGAGGGAGAAAGAGAAAGCAAAGCAGCGGTGAGTACTCAGCCAAAGTACTCGCAAGACTGACATCAGAACTATGCTAAGTATGCATCATTATCAAGGGGTGTGGCTATATCTGGACTGACTGCAAAAAGCATGAATGAGGGGAAGTCCTAGTCCTATCGAAGACTAGCATCTTCAGCATCTTGCAGCATAAAAAGAGCGTAGACTGGCAATCACTTATAAGCATATTATTGTATCAATTTTATTAAGTAACCACGCCTAGAGATTCTTTCTCGACTCCCTACGAGGAAGCAATCCCAGAGCCACATTCATTTAAAGTAAATCACAATTATAGTTGTATAAGGTCAAGTACAACTCCAAGTCGTCCTGTTACCGTGGACACGGCTATTCAAATAGATGAATCATCCCTACAGGGATGCACCGCATTTCCAACACGCTTGATCACCTCCGACCGGACACACTTTCCAGGGTAATGCCCGGCCTTGGGATCAAAAACGTCGTCGCCCCACCTAGACTCAACGAAAAGGCCAGACCGCCGGTCTAACTCCTAAGCGCGTAGGTTCGCGGGCCCATTTGCCCTTGCACTCCTGCACGATGCGAATGCGGCCGGAAGCAAACCTAGTACACTCAGACCGGGAGTTATACCTTCCAGCCCAATCCGGCGCGCGCCGCTCCATTGCTGACGTCCGAAGAGCTTCGGCTGATACAACGACGCTGAGCACCCATAACTTCTCACACATGAAGGTTTAGTGTATAAAAGGTCAACGACCAACTCAGATCAAATACCCAACCCATTAGCATTTTATTAGTGCGGGGCAAGCGCGAACCATAATGCAGCCTGTCGTCCCGCCAATAACTCTCGGGTGCCTTACCGATGCACCCCACCAAGTCTTCGGATGCCTTGCGGCGCATCCCACCAAATATTTCCCTCGCGGGCACCCTTGGGGCCGGCCCGTCTTTCAGTAGTATTTTGGTAACAAGTCATAGAGGTTGTGTGGATATAACATCAAGACGGGAACTGGGGAATCACCCTCAATGGTCCCCGCTCGATGTAACCATCAAGGTTGACTTTAGAGGAATCACCCTCAAGGGTCCCACACTTGAGGGGTTGCACGACAGAGACATCGTCGAGAATGATGAAGGAGGAATCACCCTCGATAACCACGACCGACTAGCTGCACTACAGGGCTAGCATCATGAGTACTTCAGGAGGTGTCACCCTCAGTACTCGATAGTAGCACTACAGAGTCACACAACTAAGGGGGTGTGGTGATGTGAGGGGGGTCTGGCTTGTCGGTCAGTTGACTGAGTCTTCAAGTCATCGAATCGTCGGGTCGTCGATGAAGAAGCAGGGGCAACTGGGACTAAGGAGTCATTGGGGATTCACTAACCAACCTATACTAAGCAGTTGATATGATTGCAGAAATAGTAGCAGTTCATCAAAAACAGGCTATGCTACAGAATAAGAGCTAACTAAAACAATAGCAAAATTCTAATGCAAGAATAAGAGGGAGAGAGGTGGGTGCTATCGAAATGCTTAAGGGTTTTTTGCTTGCCTTGCTACTCTGCGACAAAGGCCTGATCGTCAACGGTGTAGTCGTACCCGGCAGCAGCGTCAGTCTCGAAGTCTATCGAAGAGAAGAGGAGGGAAGAAACAATAAATATAAAGCAAACAAATGCATCACGATGCATGACATGGCAATATGCAGAGTTAGGCATGTACTATCGCAGTATTACAAGTCGCAGGTGGGTCGAGAAAGTATCTGCCGATATTTCCCGGGTCTCGGGCTACTACAAGACAGATGAAATCGATGGAAAAGTTTCATGTTCGTTATGATAGAAACACGTGACAGACGAACGAACTACGTATTTGGATTCATATGATTTTTCGGATCAACTTTCATGTATAAAATATTTTCATCCGAGTTATAATCTATTTTATATGTTTTATAAAGATTTAATCATTATTCAGGAATTTTAGGGATTATTATATTTAGTTAACCTGAATTGACCAAGTCAATTTGACTGGTCAAAGTGAACAGGGTTGTGGGTCCCACGTGTCAGTGTTTTATTAAATTTCTACAATGATTTATTTATTCTAATTAAAGGGGACCCATATGTCACTTGCTAGTCTACTAATCTAATTCGTACTAATTTAACCCTAAACCAAATTAAACACCGGGCGGCCGCATACGGCTGTGGCTGCCCCAGCCGGCCACACACACACATCCATCACGCACACACATCCGGCCATGGCATCACGCACACACATCCGGCCATGGCCAGAAGTAACAGCACGCAGGAGTAGCAGCGGCAAGAGGCAACGAGCAGCAAGCACAGACAGTGAGCAGCAGCAAGCAGCGGCAGTGGAGCAAGCAGAGCAACAGAGCAATCGGCGAGCAGCACGCAGTAGCAAGAGCAGCAAGAGCACCAGCAGCAGTGGCCAGTAGCTGCTATGGGCGCCGCAGAGCAACAGCAACGCAGCTAGCAGCATGAGCAGTAGCAACGGCAGCAAAGCAAAAGCGACAGCAGGAGCAGCACGCACCTACGCGTACGGAAGTTCGGGGCCGGCGGCTACGGTGAGAATGTGAAGGGGAAAAGAAGGGGAATCGGTAGAGGAGCTCACAACGGTTCCAACGGAGGCGACGGGAAGGCCGGAGGTGGACCGGAGCAGCGGCAAACGCCGACGAACGCCGGCGATGTACGCGTAGAGGCAAGGTCGATGGCGAGTGTACAGGGCCTCCTAGCTCGAGCCCTTACGCGTGGGGATGAAATCTACGACGGAGGAGCTCCTGAACATGGTCTCGGGCGATGGGAAGGCCATTGGTCGCGATGACGGCGATGGCGGTCGAGGGAGAGAGACGAGGAGGAAGGACGAGGGGATTAGGGTTCGTCCACGGGGTCCGGGTGGGTCTTATCTAGCTCGGGGATTCGCTGGATGATCGACACGGCGGCATCGGTGGCCAGGGCGCCGTGGATGGAGGCCACGGCATGTCTCTGCCTCCCTTCCTGTTGAGAGATAGGAGAAGTCCTTAGGTGGGCTGGGCCTCACGCTATAGCACCAGGCTTTGGGTGCACAGTGTTAGGTTTTAACCTTTGCTTTTTGTGCCATCTATTCTAGTCTCAGATTTATATTTTAGTTAAATGCCAAATGAATTTTGTTGTCTATGAAACTTCGCACATAATGTATATACAATATTTTGGTGTTGCACAAAAAGTTACAACTCCTCTGCAAACATTTAAAATTGTATGTATATTTAAATGGCTTGAATAATTGTTGTTTGCTACTGTTTTCAATATTTTAGGTGTATATTTAAAATACCAAGCAAAAAGTTGGTTCTTATGATAATTAGTAGGTGAATATTTTTAACCCAAACAAGATTTTTTTTTCCTGATTTGCAAAAACTTTTAAATCCACTTTTGAAATGAATTTGAATTGTAAAAGGAAAATTGAATTGAGCTTTGATTCCAAAAGTGATCACACATGGATTAGCAAAAGCATTAGCATAATCCTGGCCATCACTGTAGCTTAATTGCAATGATCACTGTAGCACTAAATCTAGGATGTCACATTTAGTAATGTTAAAATTTATGATAAAGGGACTAAAGAAGAGTCAACTTTAGCTAGAGGGCGTCCCAATGACTTGGAGGGTGAAAATCTTGATGAAAAATTTGATAAAAGTGAGTTTGGAGAGGTCAAAACTTTAACTAGTGATGTGCCCACTGTTTTTTATAAAGACTTTAATTATGAGAGTTTCTCCTTGGTTGATTTTATTTCTTTGCTTCAATCTATGATAAATTCACCCCATGCTTATGAACAAAATAAAGCTTTTACTAAACATATCGTTGATGCCATGGTGAAGTCCTTAGAACAAAAGTTGGAATTAGAGATTTCAATCCCCAGAAAATTGCATGATGAGTGGAAACCTACCATCAAATTCAATATTAAAAATTATGAATGCTTTTCTTTGTGCGATTTGGGTGCTAGTGTTTTCACAATTCCGAAATCTCTATGTGATGTGCTTGGTCTTACCAATATTGAAGAATGTTTTCTTAATTTGCACTTGGCGGATTCTACTATTAGAAAGCCTTTGGGAAGAATTAATGATGTTATTATTCTTGCAAATAGGAGTTAGGTGCCCATTGATTTTATTGTTCTTTATATTGATTGCAATCCGTCTTGCCCCATCATATTTGGTAGACCGTTTTTACGCACTATAGGTGTCGTGATTGATATGAAGGAAGGCAATATTAAGTTTTAGTTTCCTTTTAGCAAGGTATGGAACACTTACCTAGAACAATAATTAATACACCATATGAATCAATCATGAGGGCCTTTTATGGACTGAAAACCAAGGATGACAATACTTGAAACTATGTGTTATGCCTAGCTAGGGGCGTAAAACGATAGCGCTTGTTGGGAGGCAACGCAATGAATAAATTATTTTTATCTTTTTCTTTATGTTTTTGAGTGTTTTTAACAATTATGATTCTGTTATGATTGTGTTTTTATGTTTTATTTAGTGTTTGTGCCAAGTGATGCATTTAGGATGATCCATAAGTTGAGTAGAAACAATGCTGAATCTGAAACGGAAACTTTGTTCCCAGTGCACAAATTTTCATTTTTTACCGGAATGTGCTATTGAGATGAAATTTTAACACAGTATTTACATAAAAATTATTTACGTTTTCCTAATTTTTCAGAAATTTTAGAGTTACAGAAGTATGGGTAGAGTATAGATTGCTATAGACTATTCTGTCTAAAACAGATTCTGTTTTCGTTGCATTGTGTGCTTGTCTTGATGAATCTATGGCTTGTATCGGGGGGGAATAAGTGATGGTAAAGTTAGAATACAGTAGGTATGAT
This sequence comes from Hordeum marinum, assembly GCA_022496015.1. NCBI lineage: Eukaryota > Viridiplantae > Streptophyta > Magnoliopsida > Poales > Poaceae > Hordeum > Hordeum marinum. The sequence continues at coordinate 151,595,576 of CM039674.1, forward strand.
GCAATAATAAAATATAAATGGGTTTACAACAGTACCTAAAGTGGTAATTTGCTTTATTATACTAACGGATCTCACGAGAATTTTGTCAAGTTTTGTGTGATTGAAGTTTTTAAGTTTTGGGTGAGATCACGATGGATGAAGGAATAAGGAGTAAATAAGAGCCTAAGATTGTGGATGCTACATCACCCCAAGGTAATATCCAAAGAGTAAAAAGCAACTAAGCTTGGGTATGCCCCGAGTGGCATCCCCTCTTTCTTCTAGCAACCATCGGTATTTTACTTGGAACTATATTTTTATTCGTCACATATCATGAGTTTTGCCTAGAGAGTCTTGTATCTTTGCTTTATTTGCTTTTATAATTGATGCGCACACCTATTTGAGAGAGCCAAGATTATTCTATGATTTGCTAGAATTGTTCTTTATGCTTCACTTAAATCTAATGAGCAAAGGATTTGCTCTTTTGCTTCACTTATAACTTTTTGAGCACGGCGTGCTTTTACATGTTTGAAGAAATGCTATCATGATTCGCTTATATTAATTTGAGATTTAGTAATTTTGAAGAAATCCTCTCATGCTTCACTTATATTATTTTCAAAGATGAAACTTGTATGCTCATGTTCTTCACATATATCCATGTGAGCTTGTCAAAAGCAATTGCAATATATGAAACTAGTCCCAAAGTGATGGATATTCAAGAGGGATATGATAAAAACTTTCATGAAGATCATTGGACAAATTAAACTCGATTATTTGTAATAGTTTTGAGATATGACAATAGTAATATGTGAGTTATGTTGGTGAGTAATTATGCTTAGTAAGAATATTGGTGTTAAGGTTTGTGATTCCCTATGCAAGCACGAAAGTCAATAGTTGTGCTACGAAATTACATCCTACTTATGGTGAATTATTCGGTGTTAGTTATGCTTAATGTTCGCCTATGTGATTTTTCGTTTCTTAGTTGGATGCTTCTCAATATTTTGCTAGCCTTCACTTGCACTAAGTAGAAATACTACTTGTGCATCCAAAAGACTTAAACCAGTTTTGTCATATGAGTCCACCATACCTACCTATATACGGTATTTCCATGCCATTCAAGCAAATTTGTATGTGCCATCTCTAAACTTTCAAAAATAAATTTTCCTTATTGTGTGTTCGTACTACTCATGAAACGGTAGGGGTGACCGATATTTTTCCATGCTAGATGTGATATTCTCAAGATGAGTGTTTATTCACTTGTCATTGCACGAGAGTACGATGGTAATATGGATGACCAGTCAACGAACAATTTTTTTTACTTTATGTTGTCAAATAATAAATTCCTACAATATAAACGGTAGGGGGTAAATCTGAGTAGTGGGTTCGAGTTAGGGACACAAATGTAAAAGACCCTACAATATATGACTCTATATGAATGCCTCTGGCAGTGTACCTTGATGCGAAATGATCTAGCGTAACATGTATTACAATGATGAATGGTGGCTTTGCCACAAAAATCATGCAAACTCTATATGATAATGCAAAGCAATATGAAAATGAACACACATGTCATGAAACAGAATGGTGGAAGTGCCTGTTATGTCTCCAACGTATCTATAATTTTTGCTTGTTCCGTGCTGTTATATTATCAATCTTGGATATTTTACAATCATTTTATAGAAACTTTATATAATATTTTGGGACTAACCTATTGACATAGTGCCAAAGTGACAGTTGTTGTTTTTGCTTGTTTTTTTACTTTGCGGAAAATTAGTACCAAATGGAGCCCAAACACTACGGGAATTTTTGGAGAATTTTTAGGGACCAGAAGAGCCAGGATGGGCCAAAGAGCACCAGGAGAGGGGGCCCTGGGTGGCCACCCTCTGCCAGGGCGTGCCAGAGGCCCCTAGCCTGGTGGAGGGTGCCCACCTCGAGAGCCCCCTCAACCGACTATCAAGCCTATAAATTCTCATATTTTTGGAAAACCCTTGAGTAGTCGACGAAACACAATTCCAGTTGGTGCAAGTCCAAAACCTTGAGATCCAATCTAACACCATCACGGAGGGGGTCATATTAATCATAGGTGCCTCTCCGATGGTGCGTGAGTAGTCCACCATAGACCTACGTGTCCGTAGGTAGTATCTAGATGGCTTCCTCTCTCTCTATGATTCTCAATACAATGGTCTCTTGCAGATCTATTTGATGTAATGACTTTTGCGGTGTGTTTGTTGGGATCCGATGAATTTTTAGTTCATGATCAGTTTCTATTCACGAATATGATTTGAGTCTTCTTTGATATCTTACTTTCATGATTACTTATAGCCTCGTATTTCTTCTTCGAATATTTGGTTTAGTTTGCCCTACTAGATCAATTTTTCTTGCCATGGGAAGAGATGCTTTGTGATGGGTTCGATCTTGCGGTGTTCTCTCTGGTGACAAAAGGGGCAACAAGACACACATGTATCGTTGCCATTAAGGATAACAAGATGGGGTCTATTCCAACATGAATAGATATTTTCTACATCATTTCACCGTTCTTATTGCATTACTCTGTTTTCCCATGAACTTAATACACTGGATACATGTTGGATAGCGGTTGATGTGTGGAGTAATAGAAGTAGATGCAGAATCGTTTCGGTCTACTTATCTTGGACGTGATACCTATCTAATGATCATTGCCTGGATATAGTCACGATTATTTGATCTTCTATCAATTGTCCAACAATAATTTGTACACCCACCGTGTGCTATACTCATGAGAGAAGCCACTAGTGAAACCTACGGCCCCCGGGTCTACTTTTCCAACATAGTGCTTTCCGATCTACTATTTTGCCCTTTTGTTTTCAGATCTATTAATCCAAAAAAACAAAAAAACCTTGTTGCAGTTTTTGTTTACTTATTTTATTTTGTGTTATTGCGAGACCTATTTGCCAAAACTATGATTACCTGATTTATCTTATTACCATGGAGGTCTTGACAACCTCTCTTTCACGTCGGGTTGCAAGTATTTTTTATTTGTATGCAGGTGTTGTTTACGTGGGTGCATGATCTTCCTCTATGGATTGATACCTTGGTTTCATAACTGAGGGAAATACTTCCCGTCGATGTGTTTCATCATCCCTTCCTCTTTGGGGAAATACCGACACAGTATCAAGTCGCGTCAGTGCCATGGTAGGTAGGTATGGTGGCTATTTGGGAGGAAGATATAAGGAGGCTTACGGGTGATAGAGCATATCATATAACGGGGTTTGGATGCACCGGAAAAAATTTCAACAAATCTCAAGGTGAGAAAGGGAAAGGCATGGTATCGAAGAGGCTAGCAAATTGTAGAAAGGTGGGAGTGAATATAGTCGTTGAACGGACATTAGTCATAAAGAATTGGTATACTTATTGTGGAAGTTTTATTAGCTCTCTCAAAGCAAAGCACTACCAGTGCGCTCCTAGGATGGAGGTTGGGAGGATTTAACCATCGCACGCCCTCGACTCAATCAACACAAGGATTTCAGGGAGGAATAAAAGTGCGCCAACATCCCAGTCATGCCATGACAGACACTTAGATGAGTAGTTAATAATACTCTTTAATATCGATATCTTTACTAACCAATGATCATGACTCTATACCCTTTCATATTACTATGTCAATATAAATAACCCACGCAAGCCATATTAAGTGATCTACATGGAAGTTTTTATTATATCCCTCTTATATACCTATCATTTTCCGATTAAACATATAATCCGTGCAAATTACCACTTCCTATTTTAGAGACTCTCAAAAATATATAAGTGAAGCATGAGAATGCTAATTGATTTCTAGAAAATATAATTTTTGTCGTGCTCTAAAGATGTAAGTGAAGCACATGAGCATAATTACCCTTAACTCAAAAGATATAACTGAAGCATAATGAGCATTCTAATAAGTTATGACGATTGCGTGTCTCTCCCAAGAGGTATGTCCAGCAAACAATGATTGTGTGAAAGTAAAAAAGAAAAAAACTATAATACACAATCCTCCAAGCAAAACTCATATCATGTGATGAATAAAAATATAGCTCCAAATAACATACCGATGGATTGTAGACAAAAGAGGGGATGTCATCCGGGGCATCCCCAAGCTTAGATGCTTGGGTATTCCTTGAATTTTACCTCGAGGTTCCTTGGGCATCCCCAATCTTAGGGTCTTGTCGGTCCTTATTTCTTTATCCATCGTGATCTCACCCAAAACTTGTAAACTTCAGCACACAAAACTCAACAAAAACCTCGTGAGATCTGTTAGGATAATAATAAGATCAAATATGTTAAGTACTGTTATAAATAGATTCATAATTGTTCTTGCATAATACCTAATGTATCCTATCCTTCCCATGAATTTTACCCCCGATACATCCATATAATCATTAGAATAAGCACACTATGTAAGTAAAAATAGAATCCATCTAAAACAGAATAGTCTGTAACGATCTATACTAAAATCGTACTTTTGTAACTCCGAAAATTCTAAAAAATTAGGAAAGTCTGGGAAACTTCTATATCAATACATTTTACAAAGTTCATAAATTTATCATGTTCTAGTAAAAAATCAAAATTCAAATATTGCGCGTAAAAGTTTCTACTTTTGCACCACATCGATTCAACTATCAACCAAATCATCCCAAAGGCTTTGATTGGCACACACACTAACTAAAAGATAAAAACACAATCATTACAAAAGCAACAATCATTTCATCACACAAAACAGAATATAAAAATTGAAAGTAAAATGAATATTGGGTTGCCTCCCAACAAGCGTTATTGTTTTTATGCCCCTAGCTAGGCATAATGCATAATTTCATGTTTGTCCTCCTCGTCCAACTTGGCTACCTTAGCTTGCCCTTTCTCAAAGCCTAGAGGTTCTTTAAATTTGTTAGTAACATCTTAAAGTAATGTTACCATTTTCTCAAGGGTGTCAAGCCTTTTGTTTGAAACAGTGAGATGGGAACTCATATGGTTGAGGTTTGAGCCTACGCGTTTAATGGGTTCATTTAGCTTATGTCTTGTACTCATACTTTTCTACATGTCCCCTAGTTTTCTAAAATTCGAATCCCTTCATGACTGTAAGGAGTAATCTGTGGTAAATGGTGAACTCCGATTATTCCTTCTATTATTTCATGAGCATCATTAGAGTCAATCTCGATAAAATTTCCTTTACCGACAAAGTCCAAGATTTGTCTATTAGGCATAGTGAGTCCAACTTAAAAATTACAAAGAATAATCTTCACATCATTTAGCGTTATGATGAGATCCTATTATCATGTACCAAGCATCTTTTAGACTCTCTCCCCGCCTTTCCTTAAAAGTTAAAATAGAGTACTTCGGAATCCAGACAGACATTGATAGATGAACTAGCCATGGCAACAAGCACACAAGGTTTTTTTGGTATTTTGTTACTTATAAAGATAAAAATAAAAGCAAGTAAATTTTAATTTTTGTGAAGGGACCTGGGTTTTGTTTGATGATGCCTCCCCGACAACGACGCCAGAAATCCTTTTGCTACTTTGTGTAGATGCGTTAGGTTTTTCCCCAAAGAGGAAGGGATGGATGTAGTAAAATAGCAACAAGTATTTCCCATGGTGATAACCAAGGTTTATCGAACCAATAGGAGTATCACGCAAACACCCGTCAACAATACCTACACACAAGAACAAAATACTTACACCCAACGCGGGCAAGAGGGTTGTCAATCCCCTTGTACTCAATAATTGCAAGGATCAAATATGATAATGGTAGATAGATAAATATATAACTACAATAAAATAAAATTTAAATAAATGCAGCAAGATAAATATGTTTCTAGAAAATATATTTGATATACCCCAGGCCATAGTTTTCACTAGAGGCATCTCTCACAAGAACATAGCATATGGTGGGTAAACAAATTACTATTGGACAATTGATACAAAAGCACATAGTTATGACGTTATTCATGGCATGATCATGTACATAGGCATTACAACTGTGACAAGTAAATCGAAACATCCTGCATCTACTAATATTACTCCACCAATCGACTTCTATCCAGCATGCATCTATGGTATTAAGTCCATGACAAACAGAGTTACGCTTTAAGCAAGATGACATAATGTAGACAAAGTAAGACAAGCAATATGTTCGGACCTGTAATTTATCCTTAGTGGAAACAATACAAATACGTGCCTTGCTACGCCTTCTATCACGTGGTGAGGACACCGCAGGATTGAACCCACTACTATGCACCACACCCTCTGATGATCTACTCATCTACTTGGCCAAAGCAAATTCATATAGATCGCGAACCACACATAGCTATCACAATGACACATAGTAAAGTTCAGATTTGACTCAATTATTTTTAATGAACAATCTGATCATAAACCCACAATTCATCACATCCTAGCAAACACACTGCAAAAGGGGATTACATTGGATAGTTCTCCGAAGAGAACATTGTATTGAGGATCAGAGAGAGAGAGATCTAGTTAATCACTATGGACCCGTAGGTCTGTGTTGAACTACTCACACATCATCATGGAGGCAGCAAGGTTGAAGAAGATAGCCTTCGTGATTGATTCCCCCTTTGCAAAGTACCGGCGGAGGCCTCCAAATGGTATCACGGAAGAACATAGGCTTACGGCGGCGAAAAAAGGGTCTTTTGATACTTTTGATCTGTGTTGGGTTTTCTGTGAAGAGGAACGGATAATTGCAACACAATACAGGTAAGTATTTCCCTCAGTTATGAAATCAAGGTTTATCAAACCAATAGGAATATCAACCCACAACCATCTTCAGTGGCTACACACGAAAGAGCAAACAACTTGCACCCAACGCGGGCAAGAGGGTTGTCAATCCCCTTGATCTCGTTATTTGCAAGCAAGTGAAGTGTGTAGGTAATAGTAGATAATTGTAAATTGCAAAATAAAATAAAAGGTAAATAATAACAAAAACGGTATTGATAAGTTTTTAAATATATATGTGAATAGACCCGGGGGCCATAGTTGTCCCTAGCAGCATCTCTCATGAAAATAAGCATACAATGGGTAAACAAATTACTATTGGGCAATTAATAGAAAAGCGGATAGTTATGCGATGTTCACGACAATGATCATGTATATATAGGCATCATGTCCAAGACAAATAGGCCGAATCCTACCTGCACCTATTACTATTACTCCACTTCAAGAACGCTTCTATGCTTGCCACTCTACGTATTAAGGTCATGACAAACAGAGTAATCCATGGAGAATGATGACATGATGTAGACAAAGTAAACTCAAGCAACATGATACCCCATCGTTTTATCCTCAGTGGCAACAACACAAAGAAGCAACTTGTCCCCTTCTATCACTGAGATATAGAAGCTCGTTAAGTTGATCCCACTACAACGCACCTCTCTCACTAAAGAAATATCAATCTACTTGGCCAAAGCAAATCAATAAATCAGAGAGAATTACGAAGCTATAATGATCATGCAATTAAGAATCATGATAATTTCATAGAAGACTCAAATACTTTTCATGAATAATCTGAACATAAACCCACAATTCATCGGATCCCAACAAACGCACCGCACAAAAGAGTTACATCAGATGGATCAAAGCGAAGATGCGATGACCATTGTATTGAAGATCAAAAGAGAGAGAGATAGCCATCTAGGTACTAACTACGGACCTGTAGGTCTGTGGTGAACTACTCGCACATCATCATGAGGGCAACAATGTTGATGAAGAGGCCCTCCGTAATCAATCCCCCCTCCGATAGGGTGCCGGAATGGAGTCCCAGATGAGATTGTGGCGGAATAGAGACTTGCCGCTGCAGAAAAAGTGTTTCGGGATGCCTCCTAGGGGTTTTGGAATATATGTGAATTTATAGGCCAGAGAACAGGGTCAGGAGGGGCGCCAGGGAGGCACAAGCCATCAAGGCACGACCACCCCCCTAGGCGCGCCCTGTTAGCTTGTGGCCCCCTGATACATCTCCAATGTATCTATAATTTTTTATTGTTCCATGTTGTTATATTATCAATGTTGGATGTTTTAAAATCATTTTATAGCAACTTTATATCATTTTTTGGGACTAACTTATTGACATAGTGCCTAGTGCTAGTTGTTGTTTTTTGCTTGTTTTTTACTTCGCAAAATATCAGTACCAAACGAAGCCCAAATGCAGCGAAACTTTTTGGAGATTTTTTTTGGACCGGAAGACAACTTGGGATCCAAGGAAGCACCTGGGGGGAGGCCCGTGGGGCCCACAAGACACCAAGGCGCCCCCTGGTGAGTCATAGGGCCCATGGGACCCTCCTTCACCACCTCTCAGCTTTATAAATATCCAAATATTCCTGAAACCCTAGAGGAGTCAACTAAACACATTTCATTTCGCCACAAGTTCCAGAACCACGAGATCTAACTAACACCATCACATAGGGGTGCATCGTCTTCATGGGTGCCTCTTTGATGATGCGTGAGTGGTCCACCATAGACATATGGGCCCGTAGGCAATAACTAGATGGCTTCCTCTCTCCCTTTTGATTCTCAATACAATGGTCTCTTGGACATCTATTTTGATGTAATGACTTTTTGCGATGTGTTTGTTGGGATCCGATGAAGTTTGATTTCATGATCAGTTTCTATCCATGAATATTATTTGAGTATTCTTTGATCTCTTATATGCATGATTACTTATAGCCTCGTATTTCTTCTTCAAATCATTGGTTTAGTTAGGCCAACTAGATCAATTTTTCTTGCCATGGGAAGAGGTGCTTGTGATGGGTTCGATCTTGCGGTGTCCTCTCCCAGTGACAGAAGGGGCAGCGAGGCACGCATGTATCGTTGCTATTAAGGATAACAAGATGGGGTATATTCCTACATGAATAGATCTTGTCTACATCATGTCATTATTATCATTGCATTACTCCGTTTCTCCATGAACTTAATACACTAGATGCATGCTGGATAGCGGTCGATGTGTGGAGTAATAGTAGTAGATGCAGAATCGTTTTGGTCTACTAATCTTGGACGTCATGCCTATATAATGATCATTGCCTTGGATATCGTCATGATTATTTGATCTTCAATCAATTGCCCAACAGTAATTTGTTTACCCACCGTGTGATATACTCATGAGAGAAGCCACTAGTGAAATCTACGGCCCCAGGGGTCTATATTTTTAATATATTGCTTTCCGATCGATGTTTTTCCGCATTTGCTTTCAGATCTACTATTCCAAAAACCCAAGAATACCTTGCTGCACTTTTTATTTGCATCTTTTATTTTGTGTTCTTGTGCAATCTATTTATCCAATCTCATACAAACCAATCTATCTTTTACCATGGAGAGATTGACAACCTCTCTTACGCGTCGGGTTGCTAATATTTGCTCTTTGTGTGCAAGTACTGTTTACATACTGTTGCTTGGTTCTCCTAATGGTTCGATAACCTTGGTTTCATAACTGAGGGAAATACTTACCCTAGTTGTGCTGCATCATCCCTTCCTCTTTGGGGAAATACCGACGCAGTCTCAAGCCACGTCACCCCCTCGTGCAGCATCCGGCCTTCTCCCGAAGCTTCCAGGTCTTCTTTTTGTCTAGAAAAAATCTTTAAAAAGTTTCGGGGAAATTGGACTTCGTTTGGTACTGTAAACCTGAAAACTAAAAAACACGCAGACAACAACAACTGGCACTGGGCATTGTGTCAATAGGTTAGTGCTCAAAAATAATATAAATTGATAATTATTACTACGAAGTATCCTAGAATGATAATATAATAGTATGTAACAATCAAAAGTTATAGATACGTTGGAGACGTATTGATGTCTACTACGCAACTTTATTCTTGTAGACTCGTGTTGGGCCTCCAAGCACGTAGTTTTGTAAGACGGTATCAATTTCCCCTCAAGTGGATGACCTAAGGTTTATCAATCAATGGGAGGTGTAGGATGAAGATGGTCTCTCTCAAACTACCCTGCAATCAAATACAAGAAACCTCTTGTGTCCGCAACACACCCGATACAATGAGAAATTGTATAGGTGCACTAGTTCAGCAAAGAGATGGTGATACAAGTGCAATATGGATGATAGATATAGGTTTTTATAATCTGAATATATATAAAAAAAGCAAGGTATCAAGTAACAAAAGTGAGCACAGATGGCATTGCAATGCTTGAAAACAAGGCCTAGGGTTCGTACTTTCGCTAGTGCAATCTCTCAACACTGCTAATATAATTGGATCACATAACCATCCCTCAACGCGCAATGGAAAATCACTCCAAAGTTCTTATCTAGCGGAGAACATAAGAATAAATTGTTTGTAGGGTATGAAACCACCTTAAAGTTATCCTTTCTGATCGATCTATCCTAGAGTTCGTACTAAAATAACCAAGTTATCCTTTCCAATCAATCTATCTAAGAGTTTGTACTAGAATAACACCATATGATACGCATCAACCAACTCTAATGTCACCTAGATACTCCAATGTCACCACAAGTATCCATGAGTTAATTCTATGATACACATCAAACAATTTCATATTCATAATACACAATCCAACACAAAGAACCTCAAAGAGTGCCCCAAGATTTCTATTGGAGAACAAGGTAGGAAAACATGCAATCAATCCCCACCGGAATCCGCAAGTTAACGCCATAACATATATCAAGTGAATCACTTGAATACCCCAATGTCACTATGGGTATCCGCATGCAAGACATATATAAAGTGCTCTCAAATCCATAAAAGTATTCAATCTGGTAATAACAAAATCTCAAAGGGAAAACTCAATTCATCACAACAAGTTAGGGAGGGGGAAACACCATGTGATCCAACTATATTAACAAAGCCCGTGATACATCAAAATCGTGCCATCTCAAGAACACAAGAGAGAGAGAGAGATTGAACACACAACTACTGGTACAAACCATCAGCCCCGAGGGTGGACTACTCCCTCCTCATCATGGCCTCCACCGGGATGATGAAGACGGCCATCAAAGTTGATCTACCCTCTCCGGTAGGGTACTTGAACGCCTCTAGATTGGTTTTTCTTCGATATAGAGAGTTGCGGCGGCAGAACGAGGATTCTATGGTTATTTTGATGGTTTCTATATTTATAGGAATTTTTGGCGTCGGTATCACGCGAAGGTGGGCCACGAGGCGAGGAACATACACCAGGGCGCGCTAGGGGGCCTGGCGCACCCTGGTGGGTGGTGCCCACCTTGTGGATCTTCTGGCCCTCCCACGAAGCGTCTAGTGCCTATTTTGTTCCCAAAAAATCGTCAAAAAGTTTCGGGCGATTCCGAGAACTTTCATTTTTTGCACAAAAAACAACACCACGGTAGTTCTGCTGAAAACAACGTTAGTCCGGGTTAGTTCTAAATAAATCATATAAAGTGCATCAAAACCATATAAAATTATTGTAAACATAGGTGAATATGGCATGAATACTTCATAAATTATAGATACTTTGGAGACGTATCAGCATCCCCAAGCTCAATTCCTACTCGTCCTCGAGTAGGTAAATGATAAAAGGAATAACTTATGAAGTGTGAATGCTAGCATAGTGCATAAGTCTGATCAATGATAATTTCAATCACTATTCCTAGCATCATAATAGCAACTCTTTCTCATAAAACTTATCATGATAAAGTAGCAACCAATTCACATGTTACGGTTCAAACAATGAATTCTCTTGAAACTTAACAACCCATGTTCTTAATCACCAAACAATTGCAATTCAACTTGTTCTCAACAAAGTCTAAGTAAGAGCTGCACATACTCAATCATCATATAGTCACCTTCTCTCTTTTTCTCTCATTTTTAATAGTGGCCTCATTTGGCCTCCTCCATTTTTTATTTCCGCACTGGGACAATGCTCTAATAATTATGATCATCACACTTATATTTACATACAACTCAATACGAAAACATGATATGAAGAACCATGGAATAATATGACTCTATATGAATGCCTCTGACAATGTACCAGGATGTGCAATGATCTATCATGACATGTATAAATATGATGAACGGTGGCTTTTCCACAAATACTATGCATCTCTATATGATCATGAAAAGCAATACGATGATGAACGAACCAGACATATGATGTGACGATGGAATTTGCATGGCAACATATCTCGGAATGGCTATGGAAATGCCATAATAGGTTGGTATGGTGGCTGTTTTGAGGAAGATATAATGAGGCTTATGTGTGACATGGCATATCATGTCACGGGGTATGGATGCATCGGCGAAGGTTGCATCGATCCTCTAGGTGAGAATGGGCAAGGCACGGTACCGAAGAGGATAGCAAAATATGAGGAGGTGAGATTGTGTATGTCCATGGTTTCACATTAGTCATAAAGACCTCATATAATTATTGTAAAGTTTTATTAGTTTTATCAAAAATCAAAGTACTACTTGTATGCCCCGAGGGAGGAGGTTGGTAGGAGTTAACCATCACACGTCTCCAACCTGAAACAACACTAGGATTTTAAGGAGGAATAGAAATGCTCACACATCCTCACCATGCCCTTTTTATTTTGAGACAAACAAGAAGTTAACACCTCTTAATAACGACACTTCTAGGAATCAACAATGATGCACTCACACCTTTTCATATTACCACATCAATATCATTAACCCACAATTTCTCTTTTATGTGCTACATGATGGTTTTGATTATCACTCATTGAATACCTATTATTTTGGGACTAATCTTATGACCCATGTAAATTATCATCACTGTTTATTAACTCTCAAACAAATATAAGTGAAGAATGAGAGTGCAATTATTTTTATAAAATCTATATGCCATCGTGCTCGAAAAGATATAAGGGAAGTACTAGAGCAACTGCTAAGCTCAAAAGATATTAGTGAAGCACATAGAGTATTCTAGCAAATTATGATGAAGGTGTCTCTCTCTAAAATAGGTGTGTCTAGCAAATGATGATTGTGGCCAACTAAAAGTAAAAGAAAACAAAAGCAAATGACGCTCCAAGCAAAACTCATATCGTGTGACGAATAAGAATATAGCTCCAAGTGACATACCGATGGATTGAAACGAAAGAGGGGATGCCTTCCGGGGCATCCCCAAGCTTAGACGCTTGATGCTTCCTAGAATATTACCTTGGGGTGCATTGGGCATCCCCAATCTTAGGCTCTTACCGCTCCTTATTCCATTTTCCATCGTGATAACACCAAGAACTTGAAAACTTCAACCACACAAAACTCAACAAAAGCAAGTGAGATCCATTAGTATAAGCAACATATCAAATACTTTAGGTACTATTATAAATTGATTCATATTTCATTATTGCATAATAGGTATTGTATTCTAACTTCTCCATGGCTTATACCCCTGATACAATCCATAGCATCATCAAAACAAGCAAACTATGCAAGCAAAAAACAGAATCTGTCTAAAACAGAATAGTCTCTAATGATTTGTAGAGAGCCTATTGTCGGTGTCAAATCTGGCATATCTCATAGTAGGGGTCCTAAGCTAGGCGTCTTGGAGCGATGGTAACATGGACACGGGATTTTACCCAGGTTAGGGCTCTCTCAAGGAGATAATACCCTACGTCCTGCTTCTGATTGTATTCATATGGGGGATAGTACATAGTACAGGTATCTACTACGAGATTGTAGTAATGAATATGATATTGTCTATTACTAGCCTGACCTCAGTTTATATATGCATCGTAGGCCTAGGGTTTAGAGGATTCCTTGTCTTGTGCGCCAAGTCTTGTGGAATACTCCTTGTATTCGTCATGGGCTGTTCGGAGTGGCCCATTAGTGAATCATCATGGGGGTCCTCGGCCCGACCCACTGGTCGGGAGACGACGTGGTGAGTACCCCTTAGTCCAGGACACCGTCGGTAGCCCCCTGAACCGGTCTTCAAGTTGAGGACGCTCCTCGGTTCTTCCGAATAATTCTTCGTCTTTGATCGCCGGTCTTGAAAACTGGTTCAACAAATCTTCCCATGTCCGATCTTGAGGATCGCCGAGCTGGTGTTTGAAGTGTTTCTCGTGCGGCGACGTCCTCTTGCGTCCGAGCTACAACGCCGAACTACATCTGAGGCGTCTTTTCACAGCCGAGCTCCAACACTATTCAGCATTCAAGGTATCCTCTTGCATCCGAGCTCCAACGTCGGACTGCATCCGAGGTGTCTTTTCGCAGCCGATCTCCGACGATGGTCAACATCCGAGGTATCATAGATTACCTTGGCCTCTGAAAATCTAAATGAGTCCATCTGAGCTTAAATGCCATAATAGTCTTCTATGGAACGAGCCATTCGAATCCGAGCTTTATGTCGGACTACTTCCGAAGTGTCTTCGATCTTGAGCTTTATGCTGGAATGCATCCGAGCTCCAACGTCGAACTTCATCTGAGCTCCAATAATGATCGACGTCCTAGATATCATAAACTACCTTGGACCTTAAAATTTTGAAGAAATTCATCCGAGCTTAATGCCGGAAATGCCCTCTACGGAGCCAGCCACTTGCGCCCGAGCTTTATGTTGGATTGCTTCTGAGGTGGTGCACCACCTCGATCGTGGGCTGATTTTTCGTGGATATTTTTGATTGGTGCAATTTATTCTCTGCCAAGATATATAGCCAGTAGCCCTCAAGGTGTGTGTCGGTATAAAACCCGAGATGCACCTGAAGGATGACATAAAACCGATGGTCCCAGTAGCCCCTGAGACTCAGGTCGATTCGCAAAATCAGCCTGAGGTTCGACTCCTAGCTTGGCAGCATACTTCGGAACACAAAAGCAGTGTGCACAGACCTTGAGACTCAGGTTGGGTGTGGCCGACCAACCTAAGGACCATAATCTCCTCGGAAACTGTATTGCACTTAAACTTTTCGCATTGAATTGTCAATGTAGTAGACCCCAAGACTTGGGTTGGGCAACATGGCCGACCCTAGGATCATACCTCCTCGGGAACTATTTCAACCGTCATGTATGTTTTGATAATACCGAGGTGGAGTTCGACAGGAAAGATGTCAAACTGTAGTTTTAGAAAAGAGTTTCACGCCCAACACCTCAACCAAGAGAATGTCCCACTGAATGGAAAATATAAAATAGGTGAAAGATGTTATAAGCTCAAAAGACCAAAAAACATGCGTAAAAAACTTTACGTCTAGATTGAATCAAGCTTTTTTGGTGCCAATACGAAATTGGTCTTAAAATTGTGCTTCCGTCGTGCTTTGACATGACACGTCCGATCTCTAGACTTCAGGTGGGTCAGCCTTTGGCTTCAACCTCCCTATCCCGAAGGCGGAGTGTTTCTCAGGCCAGTTTAGCGAACTAAACGCGAAAGGCTTTAGAGAGAAACCAGGCTACCCGGCTATTGATCATACACTTGAGTCGAGAAAGGAGTGGTAGTAAAAGACTTTGCAACGACTAAGAAGAAAATATCTATTATAAAACGGCTCATATTAATTTAAGATTCCCCAAGTGACTTTGGGAAAAAGAATTTTATGTATAATGATTGTATGTACCGAAGTACTTATATAATATTTGTGTTCGCCCGAACTTTGAACGCGTCTTAACTGACCGTCGACTTCTCCCTCTTCGGCCAAGGGCCAAAAAGTGTTATCTACTCCGCCTACTGAGAATATCGATGGTGTTTTGGATAACCAGGCAATCGGGCCATGAGGTTGTAATAGACAAAGCGTGCCTAGGGAACTTATGCTATATTACTTATGTAACGTAAGAAACATCTTCAAAGAAAATAGTGCCCCCAACGGTGCCTTTCTTTGGTCGCTCATGATTACTATGAGACTTGTGCAACAGATTTGTGTACGCGTGAGTTCCGTCGTGTGCCGACCATAGTTGAAAACAATAAGAGAGCTAGCTTTCGGCTTCACCCGTCTGAGGTACGAGTTCGGATGACCCGGTCGTAACAATCACAGAGGTGCTCCCTTTACTCCCTAGCCGAACAATCGGGAACATAGGGGTAAGCACAGGAGCCAGGCAACCTAGCTTTACGGAACACTTAAGTCAACATGATGCATATTTTGGCATAATACACAAGCAAGGAAAGAAGTTGTACAATAATAATCACATGCAAAGAAAAAGGTTTCATAAAGGAAGCTCCCAAGTAAACGGGGTATTTGAATTTGTTTGTAACAAACAAAGTTTTCACAAAGAAAGTTTTTCGCAAACAACTTTTTGTCAAAAAAGTATAACGCTTGGTCGAACCGAACAAAATTTAGAACTGAAAGTTTTTGAGCATGAAAGCGACTTAGCTGGTTAATGTGCTCGGTGTCGATGACGCGATCTGGGCTTGTGGCGGGACGAGGACGCCCATCGAACTTTGACAGATCCGGTGTGTAGTCTTCGGCATGACCGAGGTCCAAGCCCCAAAGCCTGTCTCAAGGTGACAGAACGAGGAGTTTGGCACTCCAAAGTAGTGTCATGACTCGGTCGATGTGGCGAGGCGCAGCCCTGGTCTAGCCGAGGTGGTGGAGTAGGTCGGCAAGGTGACGCCGAGGTGACCGTGTGACAGTGGTCGAAGTTGATTTCCTGCACTCATAAAATAGTGCAAGCCAAAAGTAATAACAAAGAAAGATAATAATATATAATTTTTTAAAAAAATTCTTCCACTTAGTTAATTTAAGTGAAGCAAATAAGTAAAGGAATATGGCCTAGGCACCGAGGTGCCTGGACGAAGATTTCGGCTTGATGAAATGGCGATGCTGCACGGTTGACATGAAAAGATGAAGTCCTCGATCCTGTTAACATGTCGAAGCTATGATCGGCGGATGCCGAAGTCTCATGCAGGTCGGCTGGTGACGCCGAAGTCTCATGCCAGCCGAGGTGTTGAAGCAGGTTGGCTGGTGACGCCGAAGTCCACGGAGCAGGTTGATGAAGGGATGCCAAAGCCCCGGTCTAGACGAGGTGACGGAGCAGGTCGGCTAGGTGACGCTAGAGACCCATGCCAGCCAACATGTTGAAGCAGGTCGGCTGGCGAACGTCAGCTTGAAAAACTAACGGCGCGGCGATGCCGACGCGGGTCAAAACTTGTGACGAGGTCCATGCTGGCTTGATGAAGCAACGGAGCGCCCGACCCATACAACCCGCGGATGATGAGGTTCACTTGATGATTATTTGGCCCTTGCGATGCCGAACTATTGGTCGGATGACCGAGGTGATGAGAAAATTTCCTTCAAAAAGGACGTCCGACAACCCGTTCATGAAAAAGATGAACTCGGGTTGGATTCGTTTTCGCAAAGAAAATAGATCCAGAATCGTTGTAGTAATCGGATGTTTCCTGGAGTTTGGACTGTCGGGTCAAACTAAAATTTGAGGGGTGATCGGTATAGGAATTCGGCAGCTGGTGAACGGTGGGATTTGTCAATGGACGTCCGAGCTAGACGCCGGACTCCTCGCCCTAAACTCATCCATATTCTCGTCCAGATTCGATAGGACTCCAGTATATTGTAGATCGCTGGGGATTCCTCCAACGGAACGCGACGAAATTTTGCAGGTTTGTTCTAGACTCAATTCCGCACAATTCCACCGAAGCAATCGTCAAAACGACACTCGAGGAAGCGGGGACGACGAACACGAATCCGCTGTCCAGAAAAACTGCATGGTCGCACGAGGGCAATGTTGACATTGACCCCCCGAGCACCATGGACGATTCTTCCATGATCTTGGTTGAGATTGGAGTTGATGTTGATGAAGACACCTGTCCGATCTATATGACCCGACGTGGAGCGCAGTCCTCAGCATAGCCGAGGTGACCAGTCAAGCCGGCGATGAAGATGTCGACGTTGACGATGTAGCTCGATTCCGATGCATAGATCGTGATGGAGCCGATCTGAATTCCCATCGCACCGCGGCGACTACCCAGCAGGCTCTCAATGAAAGCACCAATGTCGGTGTCAAATCCGGCATATCTCGTAGTAGGGGTCCTAAGCTAGGCGTCTTGGAGCGATGGTAACATGGACACAGGATTTTACCCAGGTTCGGGCTCTCTCGAGGAGATAATACCCTACATCCTGCTTTTGATTGTATTCATATGGGGGATAGTACATAGTACGGGTATCTACTACGAGATTGTAGTGATGAATAGGATATTATCTACTACTAGCCCGGCCTCAGTTTATATATGCACCATAGGCCTAGGGTTTAGAGGAGTCCTTGTCTTGTGCGCCAAGTCTTGTGGAATCCTCCTTGTATTCGGCATGTGCTGTCCGAAGTGGCCCATTAGTGAATCATCATGGGGGTCCTCGGCCCAACCCACTGGTCGGGAGACGACATGGTGAGTACCCCCTAGTCTAGGACACCGTCACCTATACTTCTGTAACTCTAAAAATTCTGAAAAATTAGGACAGCCTGAAGAGTTTTTATAGAAATATTGTGTAAAAATTTAGATCAAAAAGACGTTCCGCTAAAACCACGAAAATTCTGCATTGGACGCTAAAGTTTCTATTTTTGCACTGTATCAACTCTACTAATCTTGTGAGTCACCCCAAAGGCTTTACTCGGCACAAACACTAATTAGAACAGAAAAACACAATCATTACATAGGCAATAATCATGTGATCACACCAAGACAGAAACTACTGGGTTGTCTCCAAACAAGCTCTTTCTTTATATCCATTAAGATAGGCTTGGAGTTTTAATGATGCTCACATAAAAGATAAGAATTGAAGCACAAATAGAGCATCATATATCATGTGACGAACTCATTAAAGTCTAACATACTTCCTATGCATAGGCGTTTTATAGGATAAACAATTATCATGACAAGAAATATCTAGCACATGCAAATAGGAAGAATGAAGCGTTAATAATTTCAACACAAAGAGAGGTAAGTGAGTAACATGAAAATTCCTATAATCATAATTGCCTCTCTCATAATAATTACATGTAGGATCATAATCAAACTCAACAATATAACTATCATGTAAAACATCCTCTTTATGATCCATATGCATACATGTCTTATAATCTTCCAAGGTACTGGGATCAGTATTACCTAAAGTTGACACTCTTCCAAACCCAGTTTTAGTAGTTGTACGAGCACATTTCTCCATGTGTGGTTTTGGGTAATTTATGACACCCCTATGGACTAATGGTTGCCTTGAGTTATATTCGAAGGATTTGTCCATAGGCACTTCTTGAAGTCCATCTGTTGGGTTTCAAGGAGTTTATATGATGACCAAGGTGGTATTCAAGGTTTATCCAAAGACTGGTCATGTGAGGGTTGAGCTTATTGCAAGCATGTCTTGAAGAAGGAGATTGTGTGAGCATTCATGATTACCTTCAAGACATCGTATTTATGAATAGAGAAGATAAGATACAAGGTTGATCAAGACTAAGTCAAAGAGTGAATCAAGTGATCAACACACAAAGCGTACAGGATGTACCGAGAGGGATCAAGTGATCCCATGGTATGGTAAGCATTGTCCATTACGCTTTGTGTACTAACCTATGTTCCTTGTGAGAGTTATTTGTGGGGTTAGGCATATTTCCATGGGATTGCATCAAGAGGAAGATCCCATACAACCCATGGAAGATGACATCAAGTGGTGATCGTTATCAAGGTTGCGGTGTGCAAGTTCAAGTGAGGCATCACAGAGAGATCAGGCTTGAAGCTTGATGTTGATATGTCTCCAACGTATCTATACTTTATGAAGTATTCATGTTGTTATTTTATCATTCTTGGATGTTTTACAATCATTTTATAGCAACTTTATATCATTTTTTGGGACTAACCTATCGACTCGGTGCCCAGTGCCAGCTGCTGTTTTTTGCTTGTTTTTTACATCGCACGAAATCAATATCAAACAGAGTCCAAACACCACGAAACTTTTTGGAGATTTTTTTGGACCAGAAGGAACCCAATGGGCCAGAGCTGCACCTGGGAGGGTGCCCCGAGGGGGGCACAACCCACCAGGGCGCGCCAGGGCCCCCTAGCGCGCCCAGGTGGGTTGTGCCCACCTCGGTGGCCTCCCGCACCCCCTCTTTTCGCTAGAAATTCCCAAATATTCCAAAACCCTTCGGGGTAGCCCTAGATCAGAAGTTCCGTCGCTGCAAGCCTCTGTAGCCACCGAAAACCAATCGAGAGCCCATTTTGGCACCCTGCCGGAGGGGGAGATCATCACTGGTGGCCATCTTCATCATCCTGGTGGCCACCACGATGAGGAGGGAGTAGTCCACCCTCGGGGCTGAGGGTTTGTACAGTAGCTATGTGTTTCTCTCTCTCTCTCTCTCTCTATATATATATATATATCTCGTGATCTTGAGATGTCACGATCTTGATATACCATGGGCTTTGTTAACATAGATGGATCATATGATGTTTCTCCCCTCTATACTCTTCTTGTGATGAATTGAGTTTTCCCTTTGAGATTTCGTTGTTATCAGATTGAATACTTCAATGGATTTGAGAACACTTGATATATGTCTTGCAATTGAATACTCGTGGTGACAATGGGGTATCGTATTGATTCACTTGATATGTATTTTGGCATTCAACTTGTGGATTCCCGCAGTGACATTGGGGTAATCTATGCATAGGGGTTGATGCACGTTCTTGTCTTTGTTTCTCCGGTAGAAATCTTGGGGCACTCCTTGAAGTTCTTTGTGTTGGATTGAGTATTATGAATCTGAAATTATTTGGTGTTGTTTTAGTACGAACTCTTGAATAGATCGATCGGAAAGAATAACTTTTGTTATTTTAGTACGAACTCTAGGATAAGATCGAACGGAAAGAATAGCTTTGAGGTGGTTTCGTACCCTATAAACAATTTCTTCTTATGTTCTCTGCTAGATAGGAACTTTGGAGTGATTCTTCGTTGCACGTTGAGGGACGGTTATATGATCCAACTATGTTAGCATTGTTGAGAGATTGCACTAGCGAAAGTACGGACCCTAGGCCTCATTTTCAATCATTGCAATATCGTTTGTGCTCACTTTTGTTATTTTCTACCTTGCTATTTTCATTTATTCAGATTATAAAAATATATTTCTACCATCCATATTACACTTTGCCGAACTCGTGCACCTATACAATTTGCCATTGTATTGGGTGTGTTGGGGACACAAGAGTTTTATTGTATTTGGTTGCAGGGTCATTTGAGAGAGACCATCTTCATGCTACACCTCTCGCGGATTGATAAACCTTAGGTCATCCACTTGAAGGAAAATTGCTACTGTCCTACAAAACTCTGCGCTTGGAGGCCCAACACGTGTCTACAAGAATAAAGTTGCATAGTAGACATCAAGATCTTTTGTGGCGCCGTTGCCGGGGAGGTGAGTGCATGAAGGTATATCTTTAGATCTTGCATTCGAATCTTTTAGTTTCTTGTTTTATCACTAGTTTGGGTTACTAAAGAAAACTACAAAAGAATGGAACTGAGGTTGCATCATATTATTGATCATCTTTTTAATGTCTTTCATGAAAATGATGGAAAGGAAAATTGTGATCAATTGATAAAAGAAGAAATCAATAAAATGTTTGTATTGAATGATGAGCATGATTGCAATGTTGTTAGTATGAATTCTTTGAATATCCATGGTGCTAATGATATGCAAAGCCATAAGCTTGGGGATGCTATGTTTGATAAAGATGGTATTTTTTGTCCCCCAAGTTTTGATGTGGAAATTTTTTATAATGAAAGCATGCCTCCTATTTATGATGATTATATTGATGAGAGTTGATTCTTGCTCCCATAAATTGTTTGCTCAAAAAATCCCTATGCATAGGAAGTGGGTTATGATTAAATGTGCTAGTCATATGCTTCATTATGCACTCTTTATATTCCAATTATTTACTTTTATGCGAGCATCATTGAAATCATCATGCCTAGCTTAAAAGGCATAAAATAAAAGCGCTTGTTGGGAGACAAGCCAACTTACCAACTGTTTTTGTGTGTTAATATGATTAATCTACTGTAGTAATCATGTTTTGTTGCTTTTGTTTCAATAAAGTACCAAGTAAAGCCTTTGGGATCATGTGGGGTGATAATTGATTTGATCTTGCTGAAAAACAGAAACTTTTGCGCTCACGAAAATAATTCTAATGCTTAACAGAAGAGTGCTTTTGAGTTGATTCTTTTTGTAGAAGATTAATATACGAATTTTTCACGTGGTCCTAATTTTTCAGAATTCGTAGACTAGCAGAAGTATGGTTGGAGTACAGATTACTACATACTGTTCTATTTTTGACAGATTCTATTTTCAATGCATAGTCTACTTGTTTTCTAGTTTATATGGCCTATATTTCTCAATATAAATTGTGGAAATGATATGATATAGTAGGAATTGTGTGAGAACAATTATGTATCTTGTCTTTACAGTACCAAAGTGAAATGGTTCGCTCTTTATCATACTAATCCATCTCACGAAGTTCCGTTAAGTTTTGTGTGATTGAAGTTTTCAAGTTTTGGGTGAGATGTCGATATGAGGAGAATTAGGAGTGACAAGGCCCTAATCTTGGGGATGTCCAAGGCAACCCCAAGGTAAATTTCAAGGAATATTGAGCAATATAAGCCAGAGAATAACCTTACTTGGAGCTATGTTTTCATTCATCACATGATATGTGTTTTACTTGGAGCGTCAATTTATTTTGTTAGTATTTGTTTGATGTTATTTAGAATAATGTTTTTCATATTTTATTTCAATAAAAAATTCAATGATAGCCCTCACCATGCTTATTTTGCAAGTATACATGTTGCTGTTTCAAAACAGAAAGTTTACCGCTGTTGCAAAAATTCCCTAGAAAAGTCAGAATGTGATAAAATGTTGAAACTTTTTGAATAATAATCTCTGATAAATTTTCTACAGTGTGGTAAATTTTCATAACATTTGGATTTTAAAAAGTATTGATACTCTTGCATTCTTTACAGACTGTACTGTTTTGGCAGATTGCTGTTATGTTTGCATTGTTTGCATATGTTTGCTTGTTTAATGATTCTATTTGAGGATAGGAGTATTAAATATGCAGAGGCGTTTAGTATGAAATGTTGAATAATAATTTTAGTGATTTTCTACAGTAGAGAATGTTAAGGTTTTTCCATTGGTTTATACTAACTTATCTCACGAGTTCTTGTTGAGTTTTGTGTGGATGAAGATTTTGAGATTTAGGAAAACCGTGATATGAGAAGAATTAAGGAGACACAAAAGCTCAAGCTTGGGTATGCCCAAGGCATCCCAAGATAATATTCAAGAACTCTCAATCATCTAAGCTTGGGGATGCCCTGGTAGGCATCCCACCTTTCTTCTTCAACAATTATCGATTAGTATCGGTTGAGCCTAAGTTTTTGCTTCTTCACATGAGTTGTGCTATTTTTAGGATGTCATTTTATTTTTGTTTTACTTGTTGTTTTAATAAAATACTTAGATCTGAAAGTTTTAAATAAAATAGAGTCCTCAAATAGTCGCCAAGGAAGCTAAGTAAGCAGCATTCACATCCCGTCAACGAAGCTCTTTTCTTTGGAATTGCTCTTGTGCTTCACTTATATCCTATGAGTAAATTTTTGAATAAATTGAATGTCATGAAGTTGAAATCATATCATGCTTAGTGGTAGCTTCACATTGGGTTTAGAAAGTGAAATCTTTTGAAGCTTGACAATCACAATATTGGTCATACAAGCAATTCACGAATAATTGGTATAAGGAAGAGAACTTTCACATGCAAATACACTATCCTAGAAATCTTTTGTGATTGTGAGACCCCATCAAAATATTATATGCCAAAATTGTTGACGTTAGACAAGGAAGACAACGTAATGATTTATGTTTGTTCATATTCACATAGAAGTTATATTGTCGTAGATCCTTCAACATGTGGTGCTTGCCCCCCATCTTTGCTAGCCAAAAATTCCGCACCAAGTAGAGATACTAGTTGTGCATCCAAAAACCCTTAAACCCAAATCTTATTTTCAATAGTCCACCATACCTACCTAAGGATTGAGCAAGATCCTTCAAGTAAGTTGTCATCGGTGCAATAAGGCAATAAAAATTGCTTCTAAAAGTGTTAGATCATTTAGTGTAAGAGAAAACTGAGCGTTGTACGAACGTGTGATGGCAAAGTAATAAAAGCGACGGACTGCATAATAAAGGTTGCTATCATAAGGGGCAATATAACGTGACGTTCCTTTGCACTAAGGGGTTGAGCATACAAACAAATAAGCACATGACAGCCTCTACTTCCCTCTGCGAAGGGCCTATCTTTTAATTTATGTATTTACTTTTATGCAAGAGTCACAGTTTTTCTCTCTATTCCTTTTTATTTTTCTCCTTTGGCAAGCATCATGTGGTGAGGAAATATCTAGGCACACATGTCCAGTTGAATAGGGGTAGCATGAGTTACTATTATTGACATCACCCTTGAGGTGAATACGTTGGGAGGCAAAGCAATAAGCCCCTATCTTTCTATGTGTTCGGTTGAAATGTTTTGCCCATGTGTATGCAGTGTGTTAGCAATCATAGAAGACTATATGATGGTTGAGTATGTGGAGCTCTTACTTAAACTCTGTTGAATAAGTTGAATTGCAATTGCTTGGTGACTGAGAACATAGGTTGTTGGGTTTCAAGAGAATTCATTGTTTGAACCTTAACATGTGAATTGGTTGTTAATTTAACATGAGCGAACTTTATGAGAAAAGAATTGTTGTAATGATGCTAGGAAAAGTGATTGAAATTATCATTGATCAAACTTATGCACTTTGCTAGCATTCACACTTCATAAATTATTTCTTTTATCATTTACCTACTCGAGGACGAGTGGGAATTAAGCTTGGGGATGCTGATACGTCTCCAACATATCTATAATTTATGAAGTATTCATGTTGTTATTTTATCATTCTTGGATGTTTTACAATCATTTTATAGCAA
Source organism: Hordeum marinum (assembly GCA_022496015.1). Lineage (NCBI taxonomy): Eukaryota > Viridiplantae > Streptophyta > Magnoliopsida > Poales > Poaceae > Hordeum > Hordeum marinum. The sequence continues at coordinate 151,620,411 of CM039674.1, forward strand.
CTTTATATCATTTTTTGGGTCTAACCTATTGACCCAGTGCCCAGTGCCAGTTGTTGTTTTTTGCTTGTTTTTTACATCACAAGAAATCAATATCAAACAGAGTCCAAACACCACGAAACTTTTTGGAGTTTTTTTTGGACCAGAAGGAACCCAATGGGCCAGAGCTACACCTGGGGGGTGCCCGGAGGGGGGCACAACCCACCAGGGCACGCCAGGGCCCCATGCCGTGCCCAAGTGGGTTGTTCCCACCTCGATGGCCTCCCGCACCCCCTCTTTGCACTATAAATTCCCAAATATTCTGAAACCATTCGGGGTAGCCCTAGATCGGAAGTTCCGCCGCCGCAAGCCTCTGTAGCCACTGAAAACCAATCGGGATCCCATTCCGTCACCCTGTCGGAGGGGGAGATCATCACTGGTGGCCATCTTCATCATCCTGGTGGCCACCACGATGAGGAGGGAGTAGTCCACCCTCGGGGCTGAGGGTTTGTACCAGTAGCTATGTGTTTAATCTCTCTCTCTCTCTCTCTCTCGTGATCTTGAGATGTCACGATCTTGATATATCATGGGCTTTGTTAACATAGATGGATCATATGATGTTTCTCCCCTCTATACTCTTCTTGTGATGAATTGAGTTTTCCCTTTGAGATTTCGTTGTTATCGGATTGAATACTTTAATGGATTTGAGAACACTTGATATATGTCTTGCAATTGAATACTCGTGGTGACAATGGGGTACCATATTGATTCACTTGATATGTATTTTGGCATTCAACTTGCGGATTCCCGCGGTGACATTGGGGTAATCTATGCATAGGGGTTGATGCACGTTCTTGTATTTGTTTCTCCGGTAGAAATCTTGGGGCACTCCTTGAAGTTCTTTGTGTTGGATTGAGTATTATGAATCTAAAATTATTTGGTGTTGTTTTAGTACGAACTCTAGGATAAGATCGAATGGAAAGAATAGCTTTGAGGTGGTTTCGTACTCTACAAACAATTTCTTCTTATGTTCTCCGCTAGATAGGAACTTTGGAGTGATTCTTCGTTGCACGTTGAGGGACAGTTATATGATCCAACTATGTTAGCATTGTTGAGAGATTGCACTAGCAAAAGTACGGACCCTAGGCCTCATTTTCAACCATTGCAATATTATTTGTGTTCACTTTTGTTATTTGCTACCTTGTTGTTTTTATTTATTCAGATTATAAAAATATATTTCTACCATCCATATTACACTTTGCTGAACCGGTGCACCTATACAATTTGCCATTGTATTGGGTGTGTTGGGGACACAAGAGATTTCTTGTATTTGGTTGCAGGGTCGTTTGAGAGAGACCATCTTCATCCTACACCTCTCACGGATTGATAAACCTTATGTCATCCACTTGAGGGAAAATTGCTACTGTCCTACAAAATTCTACGCTTGGAGGCCCAACACGTGTCTACAAGAATAAAGTTGCGTAGTAGACATCGGCCGTCCATTGTGGTGTCAATGGACTCGTGAAGATGTGCTGAAGAGTAGCTCAACCATAGTGGAGTATGGGGAGCAATCATCTAGTCTTCATCAAGCCAACTCAATCAAGAAAGGTGGTCCATCTTGAGGAAGTCAAGATCGTCATCATCTAGTTCAAGTGGACTATGCACAAGGCTAAGGTTTTACCTTGATAGGATTTTCTATTTTACAGGTCTCATAAGTGGTAGTTGGGAGACTGGGTTATAGGATAGGTAGTCGTACTATCAAGGGGGCTCTCAAGTGAGTAGCTTGATCATATCGTTCGTTGAGAGCTCAAACCATTGCATTCTTGGCATCATCATCTTTCCTTGTTCTTGGTTGGCTTTTCTCTTTGAGGTTTCTTGAGCTTATGGTCAACTTCATGACAAGCTCAAGTTCATCGAAAACGGAGTCCATGTGCATCTTCTATGATGTTTTCGATGTTGGAGTTATTGTTGATTCTTCAGTAAAAGAGGTTTTTCATCTCTATACCTTTGGCATTTTTATACTGCCTCTTCTTAAGAAAACCCGAATCCAACAAGCTTGAGTTTGCTCAATTCGGAGCTCATTTGCAGAAGTTGTGGCAGTTCTAGTTTTACTGTATCCTTCCGTTTTCCTAGCTAAGTAGTTGAAGGTGCTGCAGTACACTGGCTAGCGGTAGTACCGCAAGTTGCACGAAAATAATTTTTTACTTCCACCCCGAGGGTGGTAGTACCGCAAATGACTTCCGGTACTACCGTGTCGGATATTTTCTCTAAGCTAGCTCCAGCGGATGTAGCCCGGAAGTAATATTTTACATCCGTGGACGTGCGGTAGTACCACTACCTCGAGCAGTAGTACTGCTGCCTCATGGTGTCTCCTGCCATGTGCTGCACCTGAGCGGCCGTTGAATACTACCCCGCGGTAGTACCGCGAGGGCAGGCAGTAGTACCGCTCTGGCAGTACTACCGCCATGTTGCCTTGTTGCAGTAGTGTTTCATATGGCTACTACCGCCCTAGCGGTAGTACCGCTCCTTGGAGTGATAGTACCGCTCTGTGCGGGCTGTGAGGATAACAATTGGATTTTCCCCCACCTATAAAAGGGGATCTTCTTCCCCAATGGAGTTTATCTCTTGAGCTAGTGTTCTTACCCCATTATTGACCTTCCTAGAGCTTGCTAACTCTCAATCCCTCCAATGATTCTTGCTAGTTCTCGAGGGAAAAGAGAGAGGAGATCTAGATCCACATTTCCACCAATCACTTTCTCCTCTAAGTGAGGGGAACCCCTTGGATCTAGATCTTGGAGTTCTTCGTGTTCTTCTTCGTTCTTCCTCTCATTTGCTTCCATAGCATTAGTTGTTGTGGAGGGATTTGGGAGAGAAGGACTTGGGCACTCTGTGTGCCCTTGCCATTGCATTTGGTGCATAGGTTTGAGTTCTCCACGGTGATACGTCGAAGTGAAGTTTGAGAAGCTTATTACTCTTGGGTGTTTGTGTACCCTAGAGCTTGTTCCTCTTGGGTGCCTTGGCGCCCTAGACGGCTTGTGTTGTCTCGGAGCTTAATCATTGTGGTGCAAAGCTCCGGGCAAGCGTCGGGGTCTCCAATTAGGTTGTGGAGATTTCCCCAAGTATTTGAGGTGAACTTCAGGATACATCGTCGTCTCTGCATGCCTCGGTTATCTCTGACCCGAGCCCCTTTACGCATGCACTTTACTTTGTGATAGCCATATTGTTTAATGCTTTATATCTTTCTATCACTTAGTTGTTTATCTTGCGTAGCATAAGTTGTTGGTGCACATAGGTGAGCCTAGTTGTTTTAGGTTTTGTGCTTGACATATTAAACGTTAGTTTTATTCCGCATTTGTTCAAGCCTAAATCGTGATTATTTTAAAGCGCCTATTCACCCCCTCTAGGCGACATCCACGTCCTTTCAGTAGTGTTGCAAATATGATAATCAATAATAGATTCATCATGAAGCATATAATTGTCAAGATCACAAGAAACATCATGATTATCACCCCAATCATGATCATTAGCACAATTGATATTCGTATGATTTATACTAACAACATGACAATCATGCTTTTCATTCAAATAACTATCATGAATCACTTTATAAATTTCACAGTTTCCAGATTCATGATTTTCAAGCAAGACCTCATAAAGATAATCTAGTGCACTCTCACTAGCAATTGTTTCAACATGAGCGAGTCTTTTGGAAAGATCAGCTAGTGGACGAGGATCTTATATTTTGCATTTACTTTCTGTTTTGGTGTGACAAAGATAAAGATAACACAACTAGGCAAGCATTCGTATTTGTAGTAGTAGTATTTCTCTAGTAAGTTGTTATACTGTGGAATTCTCTATGTGTGTTGTCCAATTTAAGGGGCTACGCAACATGTTCTCAAGACCTACATAGGTAACACATATTGTTTAGGAAATTTGCGACCTTTGATGTGACAGGTGGAGATATCTATGAGGACCCAAGACAATATGAGATAACAGTGAACCACAAAGCTTAATGCTTGGTTCCACTCCAAGGACCTTAATTGTGGAGATAACCACTCTGTTCCAACGGCAAAATAGGACCATAGAATGAGATGCAATCCCTTGAGGAAGAGTTTCATAACTTTAGGGGGACCACCTACAGAACACACATACCAAATACTATGAGTATGATACAAGGTAACTGGTATTACCATCGCACCGACACACTTGATACATACTTATATTCTTATCATGAAATGAATTCTCTCCGTGCCTACTTACTTCATTCCATAAAACACAATTCTTCATTTACTTTTATTTATGTTATTTACTTTAAATAGTTGTTACCATCATTATTATTAACATTTTAGCCTTTTTACTCTAGTTTATTCATTCACTGGAACAACAACAATATTTAGAGAAGCTCAAGCAGTTACTTCACACAAGAACTGTGACACCTTGTGCGTGACATAACTAATATCTATACTCTCTTCTGCTCTTCGTTAGGACGATAACTAATTGGGATACTTCCACGAAAGTGCTACACCATCCTGTTTGGCTGCAGGTACCAATCACAAAGAGTTGAATCCTTAGGAAAACATAAGCCACGGCTTCGTGTCCACAAACTCCACGTATGTGGTGCCAGATCAAATTTTAATTGTGCCACCATGGTGTGATTGCACTACATTACGGTACATCATCCTATGTAAGAAGGAAATATAGTACTCCCTCCGTCCCATAATGTAAGACGTTTTTTTGACAGGAGAGTAAATATTAACCGATGCATGGGATAGAGGCTAGTCGTGTCGTAATGAAGCAAATTGCTTTAAAGGATATACTATTGTTTCTTATGCTCCTATTAGCTAAACTTCCTCAGATGGGATATGACTTATAAAACTGATCTAGAACCTCTAAACTTGACCCATATAACCCTTAGACAAGTACACGACGGGTTTAGCAGATCCGGCTGCTGGTTTGGCGTCTCCACTCTTCCACTGTTGGGGTTTTCAGATTTGGTCTTGGGACTGGGGTCAAGTTCGTAGTGGGGAGGGGGGTATGCGACGAAGGGGCATATGAATGTTGTTGACTAGGACACAACTAGTCGCCGGTAGCACAATTTCGTGGAAAGGGGCGATGGACGAGGCTAGAAGGGTTTGTTCGGGACGATGGTCGGCAAGGATTCATTCGGTGGAATACACCATCGAGATGGCTATATGGCGACTTCAACAACAAATTTGAGGAGTAAGGGGAGGGAAGGGGATGAGGCGTTTTGGGGGAGGGGAGGAGGAGCCCCCAATAAAACACACAATTTCCATCCCGCCTAGGCCAAACCAGACCGCCTGAAATTTTTGATGCCACAAACACACATATTACTTAGGCACGAATAACACACCCACATATAGGGCACGAGAAAACATGCCCACACTATAGGCGAATCAAAAAAATGTAACATACACGTTGAATACTAGGTGGTTAACACGAGTCCTTACCATGCCAAACGAGCAGGTGTGTGATCTCGTAAGCTAAAACGCCTAATGGCCTGACTCTATATCATGTCGTCATATATATGTCCTACCATCCGGCGAATTCATGATAGATAAGCGTCAAATTGACTGACATGTTACCTTCAAATAGATGACGCCTATTGATACAATGTTTCACGCGTAAATCAACTCATCCAGTGGCGGTGCCACGAATAAATTCTTGTGTAGTCACTACAAAATTGTGTCGTCAAATGTACATATTTTTTTATGATTTTTCCTTTGGTTTATATATGAAGTTTTTGCCAAAGAGCTACGTAGTCAAGTGACTACACAACTTATATGTGGCTTCATCACTGAACTCATCCAACAGGAAAGTCAGATATGTTAAAGACTCTCACTATGGTAGACCATCTAAAAGTCAGAGGTTCTTGTAGTAACATGGTTTTCTGTCGGACGTGACAAGGAGGTGACACGGTAACGACATGCACGGCGACCGTGATCGATGGAGGTCAAATGCGTCTTGTGAGAAGTCGTTTTCAAGTGTAACCTAGGCACCTTATGGTGAGACGTGAATGCAAGGCGAGACGACGAAATAATTTTTTAGGATTGGTAAATTGATTATGTTTTGCAGGGGTCACTTAGTAAAATTAACACTTAATTTTCTATTACTTATTACCTCACTTATTTTTTTGAAAAAAAGGGGTTTCCCCCTGCTCCATATATATAATGAAGCAACAAACAGTCCACAGGATGTATCGGTTCTGCCTAAAGTGGACAAAACAGGGAATCAAGACATAACAGGTCTACAAAACTTATTTATTACAAGGAGAGCTCCCTGGGGGAACAGAAGCAAACTACAATCTACTACTACATGCACCCCAGTGAATCAATCCTCTTCAGGCGATCCTGAGCAGCTCCCCTTTGCACTTGTCTAGCAGAAGAATACACCGCTGCAGAAGCACCGACTGTGTGGCGTCGCAGAGCACACTCCATTGTTGCAGAAAGCTTTTTAGACGAGCAAGCACGCAGCCCATGTTTCTCCAGCTTCTCCCCTGAAAGCAAAAATCATTCCTTAATGTCCATAAGCTCCATAAGGAGGCAACCACAACCAGATTCAGCACTTTCTTGGATTTATGCATACGCCACAAGGCAATGAGATCATCAATCTGGATAGGTATATCAATATCAAAACACATAGCCACAAATTTCCAAATATGTTTAGCCACAACACAGTCCAGGAACAAATGTTGGACCAGTTCATTTTCCGAGCAGAATAAGCAAGTAAGGTCATCTACATTTCTTCTCTTGTTCAAGTTATCTCAGGTAAGCACTTTGTTGTATACAACCAACCAAACAAAAACATGTATTTTCTAGGGACAAAGAATTTTCCATAATTTGTCCCCAACCCTCGAGTGCACCCCCCCCCAAAAAAATTGATGGCCCTATAGAAGGATTTAACTGAATATTTTCCATTGGCCTCCAAGGTCCAAATGAGGTAATCAGGTGTATCAGATAACTGCACATTCCTAACACTGGCAACTAGTTGATGCCAAAGCGTAAGCCCTTCCTTATCAACAGTCCTTCTAAAGGATAGTTTGAGATCCTCTCCATCCCAAACCTCTGCTACATAACAATCTTGCTGATTGCAGATGTAAAACAATCTCCAAAACTGCACTTTGAGGGAACAATCCCCTAACCATGTATCATGCCAGAAACTAATGCTATGACCATTACCAATTTTCCACTTATAAAATACTTTAGCACCGGAGATAGCCCACGTAAAACCTTTCCAAATAGGAGATCCCACATTATTCCTAGCCCACAACACATTTGAGCTGCTAGTGTTATATTTGTAATCTAACAACTTCTTCAATTTTTTCTCCCCTGCCTCAAAGTATCTTTTGCTCCAAGAGGCCAGCAAAGCCATATTGAAGTCTCTCAGGTTTGGAACCCCAAGTCCCCCAAAGCTTTTGTGTATGGACACCAAACCCCAGTTAGCTAAATGGTACTTGTGCTCATCCCCCAGATTGCCCAAAAGAAGTGCACCATCTAGGAATTAATGGCTTTGATGGCCCACTTGGGAAATTTAATAATAGCCATGATATAGGCAGGAATGCTAACAAGGCACATAGGAGTATAATCTTCCCTCTATAGGAAAGATTTCTACCCATCCACCCAGAGATTCCTTTTATAATCCTATCAATGATAGGTTGTAGATCTTCTCTTCTCAGTTTGTCAAAGTGCAAAGGCACTCCCAGGTATTTAATAGGAAACACTCCCAAATGACAACAAAATATCTGAGCAAAGGATCTCGCTGTTTCATCATCTATGTTGATTGTCATCAGGTCACTTTTATGAAAGTTGATTCTCATCCCAGAAAGATTTTCAAAACATGACAATATCCACTTAAAATTGCTGGCTTTTTCCATAGAATTTTCGAGGAACAGGAGAGTGTCATCAGCATATTGCAAACTGATGACCCCTCCCTGAATCACATGGGGCAGAAGCCCCGAGATCAGATTGTGCCTTTCCGCCTTGATCAACATCTTAGTGAAAACATCATCACTAAGTTGAAAAGCAACGATGAGAAAGGATCACCCTGCTTCAAGCCTTTTTACTAACAAAGTAACGGCCATTGGTGTCATTTATCCTAACACAGGAAGAGCTCTGAATTAAGGTACTTTTAATCCAGTTTATCCACTTAATACCAAAGCCTCGAGAAGCCAGCATTTCAAAAAGAAATTCTCAACTGACTCTGTCATAAGCTTTTTCATAATCAAGTTTGAGAATCAGACCCTCGGCACCAGATTTTTTAACGTCATGAGCCATGACCACACTCTCCAAAATAAACCTAACTTTAATAAAGGTTGTTTGGTTATGGGAAATTAATTTGTCCCCAATAGGAGCACACCTATTATTTAAAGCTTTAGATAAAAATTTCACCGCACAATTGCTAAGACTAATAGGTCTGAAGTTCCGCGTCTCTCTAGCATTGGGCACTTTTGGGATCAGGATAATCAGAGCAAAGTTAAGCCTATACAGATCCAGTTCCCCTCTCTCAAAGTCTCTAACAAGAGCCATGAAATCCTCTTTGATGGTATCCCAAAAAGTTTGGAAAAAAAGAAAGGACAAACCATCGGGACCTAGGGCCCCATGAGCATCAGACTCAAACACTGCTTTCTTAATCTCTTCCTTCGAGAAATCTCTCTGCAAAATTTCATTTTCTGCTTTAGAGACCAACTCATCTTCACTCCAGAAGGAATCACCCAACCTAATGTTATTTCTCTCCTCAAAATCAAAAAGACTTTTGTAGAAGGAAGTAGCCACCTCCAACATATTTGAGGTATTAGTGACAGTCCCATCCGGACCATCCGACACCATAAGATGGTTCTTACGATGTCTATGATTAGCTAAAGAATGGAAATAGGCATTGTTCTTGTCACCATCCGTGATTCTACGGTCTCTGGATCTCCGCCATAAGGTTGTTTCCTCCTTATGCCAGATTTCCTCGAGCTCTTTCTTAATGTCTTCCATCCTAATCTTCTCCTCGCCATTAAGGAGATTTTTCTCAGAAAAACATCTATCTAAAATATCAAATTTCGTCCTCAACTCTCTTTTCTTCTTCTTCATAGCCGCTTCAAGATTGATACTCCACCCTTTAACTTTTTTCCGAAAGAGACTGGTCTTAAATTTCCATACATCAATGGCCTTCGTACCAGGAGTGGGGGGATTCCGCACGGTTTGGACTAGAGTGTCGGGATGATCCAACCACCATTTCTCAAATCTAAATAGTTTCGGGGAGGTAACCCTCCAGGCACCAGTATCAATAATTAACGACGTGTGATCACTACCGATCCGAGGAAGAGCATTCACAGCTGAAAGGGGAAAGTGGGTATCCCAGTCGGTAGTGGCAAAGATCCTATCAATCGCAGCAAAGATGGGGTTGCTTTGATTATTGCTCCAAGTATAGTTTCGGTTATAAATAACCACCTCCACTAAGGCCCACTTATTGATCGAATCGTTAAAAAGATAAGTAAGTTGGTTGTTAATAATACCATTGTTCTTATCCAAACTAGATCGAACCAAATTGAAGTCACCCCCAGAAGGGAAGGATAGGATAAGGAGTCCATAACTTCATGGAGTTCCTCTATAAATTCCATCTTAAGCTCAGTATAAGCAGTAAACCACCACTAGGTGCCAGACGAAGTTAACCTTTTTGTTTTTAATGGTGGCAACAATGCAATATTTTCTATCAACAAAGCCTATAATCTCAAAAAGATCTGAATTAAGGTCCAGAAGGATCCCACCGGTAGTGTTAACAGCAGGGAGAGAATGCCAACAAAAATTGGTTTTCCCAGCTAAGGATTTTAGCACACCAACAGGAATAGTTTCTTTTTTGGTCTCAAAGAAACCAACAAAATCAAGGTGATTATCCATAATAAATTCAGCAAGGCACTGTATTTTACCAGGTTTTCCTAGTCCTCTAACATTCCAAAAGACTCCTATCATTGGATTTTAAAGGGGTGGGATAAACCACAAGGTTTAGCTTTAGTACAAACAGCTGGGCAAGCACAAATTGATCCAACAGTGCCACCTGGGAAGAATTCAGCAGCCACGGTTTTGGGCGAGGCAAAATTAGAGTCAGAAGACTCCACAATATCCAAGCAGTCAGGAAGAACCTCCTCTGGGTGATTATCAGCAAAAACTAGACATCTAGCCTTTTCAGATTCTATCAAATTGTTTAAAATATCATGCCGTTCAGAAGTAGAATCACCTATGCATAGGTCAATTTTATCCATATGGTCCAACATAACACAAGGTTCTAAAACAACATAGGAATTACCTTTGAAAGTTTTTGGAATCTCCAAGTTTTTCTTCTGCTTGTAGGCTACAGCTTTTTCCATGATCTTGACATCACCATGGCCCCTCGTGTTATGCTTGTGAGATAAGATAGGACCCCACTTCTTTGGACTGACCACATTGCTGGTGCTCTTTCTTTTTCTCTCTCATTTGGCTTGGTCTAGGGAATTCATCAGGGATCATTTTTTAATAGAAGCGAACTTGTCTATCATCTCCTCAGGTAAAGTCTGCACATCTTGCAGGGCCTCCTCCTTCTCCTCATCTGTGTCAGCCACTTCAAACTTGCTTAGCTAGACAGAGCAATAGTCCATCTGATCAGCAAGAGAGGCAGTTGTGAGTATCTTCTCTTCTTCCATAGTATTATCCTGCCTAGGATTGCCAGCACTAGATGTTTCCTCCTCCACATAAATCAACCTTGGTTTCTCTTTAGTTTCCACAAGGAACTGTGTGTGTTTATCATCTTGGAGCATGCTGGGGTGGAATTCAAAAGCATTCACATTGAGAGATTTGCTATTCTTGGAGCTAGATCCAGCAAGATTTTCCTTGGAAAATTTGGCTTTATCCAGTTCATCTATTGGTTCCTCATCATCATCCATGGCGTCATCCTCTCTAGGACCATGTTGATCAGGTTTTCCATCATCTCCAGGGATTGTACCTTGACCAGGATCATCATCATATCCATTATCCTCATTTCCCGCTTGCTCAAAACCTTCCACCATGAAATACACTAAGTAGATCTTCCTCTTCATCTACACCAGTCTCTCAAAGGGAACTTTCGTGGGATCTCTACAGGCAACTTTTATCCTAATCTGTTCATAAAAGGATTTGAAGATACCATTCCAATCTACATCAGTGAGAATACCAAACATAGATGCAATTTGAGAGAAAACCTTCCAAGTACACCACTTTGGGGGAATGCCATCCATCTAGATCCAAGCCTTTGTCAATTCTCCAAAGGGGTCAGCTGCCCCAGTCCATTCAGTGATCTTGACAGTAACTCCCTTAGTGGGCAGGTTGAAAGCTAGGAAATCAAGCAGATCATCTATCTTATTCTAGGGAGGGAATCTTAGGAGAAAAGCCTTAGAAGACAGATCTCTGATCTACCAAGACCAGTGCTTGTTTTTGCAGAACATTCCATTAAGCTGCACCAAAAGCTCCTCTGCCTTGATCTCACCAGTGACCACATTCAACACAACATAATTGTCAAAGTTGAGCCAGCTAGCCTCTGCTGGCATGGGCACATCTACATGGTAAAAACCCAAACCAGTCGCAACACTACCAAAGTATGTGGCAGTAGGTTGCAAACGAGCCCAAGCAGCGCATTTATTGACATTGTGATTGCCAGCACAGATGAAGCACTTCTTCGGTTTCATACAGTTGCCCACATAATGGGCAGGACCTCCACAACTGAAGCATATCATCTCCTTGTATCTAGGATCCATGGGCTGTTACACAGGGGGTGGAGGCAGGGTTAGGGCAGGGGGAGCTGGTTGTGAGGTTGGCGGAGCAGCCCCGACTGGTTGGGCCTTGGCCGACGCGGCAAGGGCTTTCTTGACCCCACCGCCAGCAGCCGTGCCTTTCTTCTGAGCTGGTCGATGACGAGCTGGGCGCTGCCCCTGCACCACCTGACCTTGGGTATCCGCCATACTCCTCTTTACAATCTTCGCAAAGGATAGAGATCCCGGGCCAATCCCTTCAATGGTAGGGCAAAAGATGGTGGGTTTGGGATCAGATCGACTCAGGCGGTGGACTGGATAACAATCCTCTACAGTGAATCATCGTTCCCGAAAGAGGTCCGTCCTCACCCAGAAGAGGCGGCTAGGAAGGGCGAATCTAGGGTTTGTGTGTGTGTGGGGGGGGGGTTGTGAGGGGAACGACGACGAGAGGGAGAAGGGATAACCCATAACTGGCCATAAAAATCCGCTACCTCCTCCCCATTAGCACAAGCTGTGTTCGAAAGCGTATTTCTATTCCTCGCTTTCCAACTGAGAACACGTCCCCGAATCACAGGGGCAGGGGCGGGACTGGGGACGGCTGACGTCACCACCTCCCCATCCGTGCGCGTCTTCCATGGGCTGAAATTCAAATCGCCATTGCGAGCATCCGGAAGCTTAGGAACAAAATCCTTCATTCCCGTGTTACGATCTACCTCTTGATTACCCAAATTGGGACTACTAGCCAGAGGGACAACCCTCGCCATAGGAGGCCCAACCTCGCAGCACAAGCCACATAGAACTGCAGGAACAAATGTGAGCATGGATTTCACAAAACGACGTACCTCTCCTCGGTCTCCCGGCCATGGCGGCGGCTCCAAATCGCGATAACGCTCTCCGGACGCCGCTCGACGTGTTCTCAGCCCCGGGGCACATGCCTCCCACAAAGCACGCCTACCGGACTTCCGCTGAGTTAGGGGATGCGCGGAGGGCTGACCCCCGGCAGCAGCACGCCAGGGGGAAGATTGGCCAGCCCTACCACCGATGGCCGCCTGATATTGAGCCGCGACGAGTTCCTTGTCTTGTATCTCCTTCACTTCTCCGCTTGAGCTGGATCCGTCGATTTCGCCTCCTGGATGGCCCAGAAGATCATCTGGTAGTACATCCCGCCGTCGTCGCCGCTAAATCTCGCCCCTTCCGCGAACGTCGAGTGTCGAATGATTTCCACACACACCGACGGCCAGCTGTCGCGGTCGGGGAACTTCTCCTTCACCACACGGAGGATCTCCGCGTGCGCCTCCGGCGCATCTGCCTCCACCACCGACAGCGACTCCACCAAGATCGGGGTCGGAATCGGCATCGACGCGGCCACCGGGGTAGCAGGTCGAGCGCGCCTCGCGCGGAACCTACGCACACGGTCCGCCATCGCCGCCTCTACGTTGGGTGGAGCTCTGGTGGTAGGTGTGGGAATCGGTGTGTGGCTGGTGGGGGGAGGCAGGGATATGGCGAGGTTGCGGTGCCCATTAATGGCGGGGTTCGTCACGTGGGGAGTCGCCTCTCTGCCTCTCGACTCGGCCATTTTTTCGGTGTCATTCAAATTCTTTTGTCGTTCTCTTTCTAGAATGTCATTACCTCACTTATTTTTTCGAGCAAACTGCATTGATAGGCTTATACATATATGCAGAAAAAGAAAAGGAAAACGACACTGACTTTCCGCATCCTGGCAGATGGCCCACAAGCCAGTGAAGTCGCTACTGGATCCCAAGCGGGCAACACCTGTTGCAGCCGAATGGCCAAGAGGGTCAATGCAAGTGGTCCCGCACATCCTGTGACACGCGGCGAGCCACGTGGTCCGGCACTCGCAGTCGGAAGCGTCACGACTGCGCCCCTCGTGTCCACCGGTGTGGCCGGAGCAATACTCCGCAGCAGCGCGGAGCGGAGACCCATTCCTACCAGTTTTTATACCCACACCACACTCCCTCCCCACCTCTCTCCTCTCTCTCTCTCTCTTCGCTTCCCTCTCCTCCGCTCGCCGCTTCTCCCGGGGACAGCCCCAGCCCTAGCGGAGCGGAGCGGAGCCCTAGCCCAGTTCGGCGCGCGTCCGTTGCGCCGCGGTCGGTCCTCGTCACCTGCCAGATCCAGGCCCGGTGCCAGACCGCCGGGATCCTCCGCGACGGTGGTGCTGCGGGGAAGTGCCCGGACGCCGCCACTCCCTGATCGGGGCCACCTACTCGCGTGATTCGAGGTAATTCTCGCGAATTGTGGGCCGGCTTGGTGCGGTTGGTGGGGTAAACTCGGAGAATTTCGGTGGTTTGGTGAAGTGTTGGTAGTCGTGCGGCCAGTTTCCGATGAATTGTGTGGGTTCCCACCGCCGCTACTTTTTTTCTTTTCTTCCGGAAAGGTCCTTCTTTCTTTTTCTTAATCTTACTTATGTGGTAGTAGTATTATGAATTGTGGTTGTGGGATATAGGCCTGACCTGATCTTCTCCTGTTCGCGATTTTGCCTGCTAGATTTACTGTTTGTTTTCTTGCTATCCTTCCATTTTCATGATGTACCAGTTGATAGTTAAAATTTTACAGCACTGTTTCCCGCTGGAAAAGGAATTTAGATTCAGAGCCATCTCGATGTGATGAACTGCCCCTAGCAGCCCTACTATTGTATAATCTGGCGCTTGAGTCACATAAGCTCACGACGTTTTGCTTTATATGTTGCTTTTATGCGATTCCCTGTTTAAGATATTATTTGTTTGTCATTCGGTCCTGGGGTGTCTTGATTTGACATGGGAATAAATGTGATATATGCTAGTGTGTTGTGCGGGGAGAGGAATCAGTGCCCCTTAAGTGTCTTTTAGTATAGGAATTTCTTGGGTACTGGTCTACCTAACGGCGGCTTTCTTCCTTCACATTATCACATAGTTTCACCCACTGCGGTTAGCTGGCTTCCCTGCTTTGTGCCTTCAATTATACGCAAGCATCCTTTTGTATTCCCTTTTAACTTTTTTTATTGGGAATAGGTTAAGTGGTTGCTTTATGGATGTTGATGTCCAGCCCCTGGGGAGAACTTATTAGAAATGTCATCCGGGGATATTTGTGTGTGGAATGCATGCTGCTATTCTTCAGTTTGTCCTTTCCTCCAATTAAGTCCATGATTTATATATTGCCTAGCCTATGCAAAATTAAATAGGAAAATAAGTGACCGTAAATTAGCTTCACTTTTTAATTTTGTAAGATCAAGATTTACCTTAATTTGAATTGATGAACCCTGTCTGATCCTACTATTGGATATGTGGACTTCATATTAAAATATGTTTCTTCTTTAGACTTAAATGTTCTCTCACTTTTCCCATTTACCACACATCGTGAACATGCCTCCTTTTCGTACTGCTTTTGTAGTTTTGTAGGTCCATGTTAGGTAACGATGCTAACATATGGAATGCAAGAATTTAGATTTATTGAAGTTCAATACTTTCAAAGTGTGTTTTTCTTTTCTAGAGAATAGCTTGCTGCAGAAGCTCCATAGATTCCTTGTTGGGTTTGCTTTCTTATTTTGATTTGTACCCCTAGCTGTCTACTACTCCCTCCGTAAAGAAACATTAGAGCCTTATATTTCTCTAGGGAGGGAGTACTAGATAGTACTTTTACTCATGTATTTGAGTACTAGATAGTACTTTTACTCATGTATTTCATGTCTTGATTGAAGACAATCCTTATGGTTGTACTTTTTTTTATGTCAGCTAGGTAGGGTGAGCTCATGAATTTGCTTCACATGGATGGGCTCTCAACATTTTGAGTTTGGGTGATCAAATCAGCATCATAAAGATTTCTTTTGCTCGGTCGACATGGGAGCTAATTGCTGTATAGCTGCAAAGCAGAGGCCTCAGCCATGTATCATTCCAGTTGAAGTGTCAGCTTACAGGAATGTAAGACACTCACCATCATGGAGCTTCCGATGGGACAACAGAACACATATAGAAGACATAATGGAAATCCCCACATTTTTGTCCAACCATAGTAGTGGAAGCATTCGTCCTGAAACGAAGAGTGGTTCCATTGCACCAACTGAAGGCTTTTCTAATAGTGGTAGCCCTTCTGATTTGTTCCACAAGGTCAAGTGGCAGAAATCAGAAAAGAAGATGGAAACATCTAAGGTTGCACAATCTGATCCTAGAGGTAAATAATCAAGTTCATGATATATGACATGTTTTGATTCTTGTATGTTATTGTGCATTCTGTAAACATGCTGGGATATGGGATGTAGCAGTGATGTTCTTTGTAGTCAAATAAGTCTAACCAGACGGACATGATTATCTTTTAGGACAACATTAATAATCTTTTTGTACAAAAGAATTACTTGGGACAACTGGATCAGCGCTGCTGTTATCATTACAACCACCATTCATGCCATTGCAACCACCATTCCTTTTGCCATGCAAAGCTATCACAGTAAGATGACGGTTTACTCAAAATGCCCCTATATATGGTGAACATACTCGGCCACCATCACTTGATGTGGCTCCATGAAACAAATAGAAAAAGGTGAATTAGGCCATCGTCTATGCTGGCACCTGGCGGCGTGGATTCAACCATAGGGCTCTGGTCACCATGGCCATAGCTGCTGCCAGGATTAGAATACCCGCTCACGGACACATTGCTCTGTTCAACAGCTAGCAGGAAACTACAGCATCATATATGGAAACCATCGAACACTGAACCAATGGCTCTAGATGATACATCAGCAAGGTGTCGACATCAACACAGCTGTAACACCCCCTTTTGGTCTGTAGGGGTTGAGCAGCCCGCATATTGGACTACAACATTGGCAATGCCCACAGTTGTTGGCGGTCCAATCTCGTGGCAAGTTTGGCATGCAACTCTCTACTCCTGACCTGCCGGCCGCCAAACCAGGACGACACTATCAATGATTGGTGGCTGCAAGTCAAGCAAGCGACGCCGCGGACAATGCGTAAAGGACTGGTCTCGGCGTCTCACCTCACGGCCTGGATGATCTGGAAGCAGAGGAACTCCTGCGTGTTCGACGACACACAGCCCTCCGTTGCCCATCTCACGGCTAGAATTAAAGAGTAGGCAGCCCTCTGGGTTAGGGCTGGCGCCACCGGCCTAGGCTTAGTTTTACCAACGACATGGGACGTCCACTAATCGCTTTCATTATGATTCTGTAATTCTCCCCTCTCGGAGGCCTGTACTGCTGACCACCCTTCCTTTTCAATGAAATGAAACGCAAAGTCTTTGCGTTTTCTCGAGAAAAAAAGGAGGGAGCAGAAGTATCAGTGCGAAAATATGGCTTTAAGTGCCAGCTGTGAACCATGTTAACTGGGTTTATATTGAGTTGAATAGCATTCTAGAGAATATGAAACATTTGCGGTGGGCAGAGCAATTAAAGTGGCATTCTTCTAAGTACTAGCACAATGCCCTTGCGTTGCTACGGAACCATAACAAAGGGAATGAGATACAACTGGCTTAGGAGATCATCAAAAGATGATGTTGTCTTGTGGATATTGCATGGTTTATGATTAAAAAGGGAGGTCATGTTGTAGTCATTGATGCTTTTTAAGTGAGATAACATTTCAAATTTTAAACATAGGCGAATGGGCATGAGTAATTTGAATGCACAAGATCGTGAATTTGGTAGAAGGACAACGTCTATGACCACGTTGAAATTACAGTGTGTTCGTTCTCTTCTGTTACGCTATAGAACTGGAAGAATTGGTTAGGTAGAGAAATTAAAATAAAGATCATGATTTTGAATTGAAATCTTATGCATTTGTAATCTGTGTTTTTATAAGTGTTATGGTCATAAGGATAGTAGTGTATTTGTTTATCTGGGATAGGTCTCGTCACAGTAGTAACATTTGTTTATCTTTTGGAAGATTGTTAGTCCCACATGTGGGTAGAAGTGCAATAGTTTATTTGTATGGTCCCACTTGTGAACTCACCACCAACTCCAACCTTTATAAGTAGGAAAGATATGGCATTGTGATGGCATTTATCCAGTTATCCCTTTTCACTTGACCTGTAAGATATTAAGCCATGGTTTGGCATCACTATGTTTTCACGCCTCACTATTGATTTGCTTGATCATTTTTTGCTGATCTCTATTTCTTTTTTGCTCAGCAGATAGACCCACTGCAAGTAACTCTTCCCCTGAGGTATGGTAGCTGCTACTTTATGTTATATGCAATCGTAGGATTGATAGTCTGTTTCTAACGCTTCTATTCTTATGTAGGCAAAGCTTTGCAGGAAATCACTAGACATGGTAAGCGTTGCTTCAGATACGAAGGCATCAACCTCTGTCCCTTCAACACCACCTGTAGTATCCAGAGCAGATCCTTCATCTTCTAGGGGGCATTCTCTAGGGATGGACACGGACTCAATGAGGAAAGCACGTCGCTCACCAGGATATCAACTATATAGACAGGTCTCAGACAGCAAGATTCCATCTCTCAGATCTCTCAATGAGAGCAACTCTCCCGAAGGAAGGCCTTCCTCCTCCATGCTCTCAGTCTGCAGCAATGATTTATCTGTAGCAGGATCACATGGAGGGTCATCTGATGGTTGGTCAATGCGAACGTTTTCTGAAATGGTTGCATCATCCCAAAGAGAGAGATGGTCAATTGATAGTGAGCTTTTAGGTTCCGTTTCAAGTAAAATGACTCGATCAAATGCTTCAAATCGTACTGCTGTCTCCCCTGACCAAGAGGTGTGCAAACTATGTTTAAAGCTACTAAAGGAAAGGTCCGCATGGAATGCCCAGGATCTGGGAGTTGTCGCTGTTTTATTGTGCGGCCATGTTTACCATGCTGACTGCTTGGATAGCTTAACTGCAGAAGCTGAGAAATATGATCCTCCTTGTCCCATATGCACTCACGGTGAACAATGCACCGTGAAGCTATTCGGTAAGCTGGAATCAAAGATAAAGAACAAGATACCTACAAATGTGATACTCGATGGTGATCTAGATGGGAGCTCTAAGCATCAAAAGAAAAGCAAGAGAGTGCCCAGATTAGGCACAAGTATTAGCATGAAGGACTCGTTTAGTCGGCCATTTTTGAGGAGGCATTTCTCAATTGGCTCCCGGCCACCCCGGTTAGTTTCAGAGAGTGAGTCAACAAGGAAGAAGGGCTTCTGGTCGAGGCACTGGAGAGAGTAGCATAGCACTCAGTCATCAAACAGGTGAGAAGCTTCATTTCTGGTAGCAATTTACTACGTAGTCCTGTTACTTCACTTCTCAAGGATATAACTTGTATTGTGATGGCAAATTTCTTGTGCCATTGTCGATTGTGAATACAGCGTGGGAAAACATACTTATATGGTCCCTTTTTTCTCTCTGCTTGTAGAAGGGCTCTTGAAGAGGAAGTGAACTCCCAAGCAAAGCATGTGGGTTTTGCAGTCAAGAGAAACTGATGTGAAAGATATTTGCTGTCGAGCAACCATCGTACTGGAAGTTCCTCCCACTCGTCATGTTCAGAGTTGGGCACTCTGAGTGCTGTCATTGTTTTTCCAGGATAGAAGAATAATAACAGTTTCTATACTATGCAACTGAGGGTTCTTGCAGACCCCGTCGCAGCTTATTAGCAAGTAACCTAACAGAGAAGGGGATGGCCTTCAGGCTGAAGGTAGGATCCAGCGTGGTAGATTGCTATGTTTGCAGTTTTTTTCCTTTGTATTATTGGTTATGCGCACCAGCGATTGTTTGTTCTGATACATAATTTGGGAACTGTCGTACATAGCTGATGCTATTTGTTTGATCAAAATGCATCACAGAAGGCGTTAATGGTTATGTGGGGATTATGTTTACAAGAAATATTATGTCTATTTGAGCGCCCAATCGGCACAGAGTTGTGAAACTGGAAGCGTCAGGCCAAAGCAGCAAGCGGCGGATGTTATGTCAGGCACCAAAACTCAGAAGCATCAAACCCCCCTCCAATTTCATTTGGAGCATCTACAACCGGACCGGCAAATCCGGGGACAACGCCGGTCTGCTACTCAAATGTCCTCATTTGTATTTGAAATCACAAATCCATGCAAACACATGCACACCAATCATATCACACAAAAAATGAATGTTGCACACAAATTCACAGTTCATAATTAATACAATTCTAAATTGCCCCTTTCTTAATATATAGGCAATCATTGCCAATTCACAGTTCATTAGTTTTCTTCATTGGCAAGATAGTACCTTCATGTTATAGTTGTGTCCATTGGCCGTGTAGTGGCATGCCGGAGCCTTTCTATCAGTCTTTTGAAGAAAGAAAATCGTTCGAGCACATTGATGTGATTGTTAAAACCAGACGTGCCAAAGAAAAGCATGTCAAATTCACCAAGTCATTCGATGCCGTGACTTCAAGTATGATGGTCTCCCTGTTGTGACCTTGGTACTACCCAAATAAACCTTTGGTACTACCCAAATAAACCTTTCGTTAGTTTATTCATTGACAATGAATGCAATCAACTGAATCAAGCATACATGAGCAACCTCTTGATGCTTTAATTGCTAATAATTTTTCTGTGTCCTTCGTAGTTGGTTCTCTCAAATACTTCGGTTCAAACACCTTTCAAATACTTTGGTTCAAACACCTTTTATTGTCTTCAGGCATGTATCTCAAATTTCAAATCCATACACAAAAGCACCTCTTCCACCATCTAGGGGCCCCAACCAGAGCGACAGATCAAGCTCCTTTCTCCTACCTCTCTTACTATCAGATTAGCATCACGACAATACAAATCTGATTTGTGTCCATTAAAAGTTCACTGGGTATTTTCTTACACAAGTTGCACGATATATTTGACTCGGAATTCCTCCAGTCGGATTTAAGGTTTGTTGACTAGAAACAATCTGACTGATAACTACCCTAAACAGATCAGTTTGTCGGCAAATTCCTTGACTGCGGTTGACCTCCTTTGACTGGTGTGAACCGTTGTGCGTTTGCGAGGGACGGGTTGATGTTGCCTAGGATACCGTGCATGAACCACTCCACTACTACGGGTAAATTCAATCGATATCTTGTTTCCCCTTTCCGAGACAAATATCAGGGAAATCAATGATGAATTGTTAGAAAAAGGGTTAAGCTATAAAATCTATAAAATGGAGCATCAGACCCAAATTAAGTTACCAACACAGAATGACATTTTCAACCAGACTTCCTGTTTGTCATTGGAAAGAATGGAAGAGCATTGTATTCCTCCTAGGAAATAATACAACATGTCAAAATAAGAACGAAGCAGATTCGTTGATACGGAGCTGGTTCATTTTACAAGCAATCTCCTATTCTGCATCTCAAAAATCATACGACCCAGAGCCAGAACGATCATTACAGATATATAGGGACAACAAGAATTAGTACGAATACTAATTAGTAAAATAATGTGGATGAATAAGATTTTGCTTGATTTTGGATCGGATTTGGGCATGGCCAAGCGGTAAGGGAGGGGACTGCAAATCCTTTATCCCCCAGTTCAAATCTAAGTGTCGCCTAACAAAAAAAAAACTTAGGATTTCTTATTGTACTAATTGAACTCGACAAATTCTTGCCCTGCATAAGCAAAGGAAAAGAACTATTGATGTTCCCTTGCTATACAAGGAAAAGCAGAGAGAGAGAGAGCGTCTCCCCCAACATTCATCCTCTCTAGTGAAATCACCGCCGCTCCGATCCACGCACTCACTTGCATTCACCTTCGTTGTTGGCCATGAAAACATGCAAAATAAAATGGTAGAAGCCCGCCGATGCGTCTTTCTCAACCATGCTTTCGCCAGGCTTGAGGCAAGGCGATTGGGGGCCGTTGAAAGTAGCGCATGAGGTGCTCGTTGGTACGTTGATTTTGCATCATGTTTTTTCGTTGCTATTTATTATGTCTCGAGTCTTTATTTCAGTTTATGAAGCAATCCTAATATCTTTTCTCTTTTATTTTGCAAGTTTCATACAAAGAGGGAGATTGTCGTCAACTGGAATTCTAGACCAAAAAGGACCACCGAAGAGCTAGATATTCTTTGCAACTCCAAATGTGCAGAAAATCGACGAAAAATTTATTTTGAAGTATATAAAAGTTATTGGAAAAATAATCAACATAAGGGGACCATCAGGTGGCCACAAGCCTGGGGGCGCACCCTGGCGGCTCATGGGCCCCCTAGCAGGCCTCCGACACCATCTTTTCCTATATGATGTCATTTACCCTAAAAAAATAAAAGAAAACTTAAGGGACAAAGCGTCGCTGTCTCGAGGCAGGACCACTTCTGCTCTTTGGCGGAGCGATTTCGTCGAGGGAACTTTCCTTCGGGAGGGGAAAATCAAAGTCATCGTCATCACCAACGCTTCCTCCATCGTGTGAGGACCAATCTTCATCAACATCTTCACCAGCACCATCTCATCTCAAACCCTAGTTCATCTCTTATGTTCAATCTTTGTCTCAAAACCTCATATTGGTACTTGGGGGTTACTAGTAGTGTTGATTACATCCTGTAGTTGATCCTAGTTGGTTTAATTGATGGAAGATTAATATGTTCATATCCTTAAGCATATTCATTACGCCTCTGATCTTGAACATGATGATGCTTTGTGAGTAGTTATTTCCGTTCTTGAGGACATGGAAGAAGTCTTGTCATACATAATCATGTGATGTTGGTATGCATTCGATATTTTGATGATGTGTATGTTGCTCTTTCTTTAGTGGCGTCTTGTGAACGTTGACTACATGACACTTCACCATATTTGGTCCTAAAGTAAAACATCATGGATTAATAAGTAGATTATGGGTTATAGAGTGACAGAAGCTTAAACCCTAGTTTATGAGTTATTTCGTAAGGGCTGATTTGGATCCACACTTTTCATGCTATGGTAAAATTTATCTTAATTCTTTTTTCATAGTTGCAGATGCTTATGAGAAGGGGTAATTATAAGTGGGTTGTCTGTTCAAGTAAGAACAACACCCTAACACCAGTCCACTCACATATCCAATTATCAAAGTAACGAACGCGAATCAACTAAACATGATAAACCGTGACTAAAAAGTTCTCATGTGTCCTCGAGAGCGCTTTACTTCATATAAGAGTATGTTTTGGCTTGTCCTTCTCTACAAAAAGGATTGGGAAACCTTGCTGCATCATTGTTACAATTGTTACTTTTTACTTTTTACGAATTGCCTTGCTACAAACTATTTGTCACTGCTATTTTCAATGCCTGCCGAAACTTTCGTACTGAAAACCACTTGTCATTTCCTTCTACTCCTTGTTGGGTTCGACACTCTTATTTATCAAAAGGACTAGGATTGATCCCCTACACTTGTATGCCATCAAGACTTTCTTGGCACCGTTGCAGGGAGTGAAGTGCCTCGGGTAAGTGGAATTTAGTAAGGGAACACTTCTATTACGTGCTAAAATTTATTGTCACTTGTTACCATGGAGGATAATCCTTTGAGGGGGTTGTTTGGGGTGTCTTCACTTCTTACGAAAGTGGCAAGAGCCGCTCCTCAACCTACTGAAAATATTTACTATGAAATTCCTTCGGGTATGTTAGAGAAACTGCTAGCTAATCCTTATGTAGGAGATAGAACAACACATCCTGGTATGCACTTGACCTATGCAGATGAAATTTTTGGATTATTTAAGCTTGCAGGTTTATCCGAGATGGTGTTAAGAAGAAGGTTTTCCCTTTATCCTTGGATGGAAAGCCATTGATTTGGTATAGGCTATTAGATGATGCCAGTACAGGGATTGGAACCGATTGAAGCTGAAATTCCACCAAATTTTTCCTATGCATTTGGTTCATCGTGATCAGAATTATATATATAATGTTTTGGCCTTGTGAAGGATAAATTATCGCTCAAGTTTGGGGGAGGCTTAAATCTATGATGCATACACACCCCAATCACGAGCTCTCAAGAAAAATAATCTTACAAAACTTTTATACCAAGCTTTCTCATGATAATCAATCAATGCTCGATATTTCATCTACTGTTTCCTTTATGAAGAGGACTATTGAATAGAAATGAAATCTTCTATAAATAATTAAACACAATTTTGAAGATTGGGAAATCGACAAAGGTAAAGAGTTTGGTATAAATCTTGAGTTTGATTGTGTTAAATTTTTTATGGAAACCAAAGCCTTTCATAAGTTTAGTGCAAAGTATGGACTTGACTCTGAGATGGTAGCTACTTTTTGTAAATCATTTGCTACTCATGTTGATCTCACTAAGGAGAAGTGGTTTAAACTTCATCCACCTATTGAAGAAACTTCTGAGGAACTTGTTATATCTAAAGAAGAAACAATCATTTATAATGTTGATCCAGTTGTGCCTAATGCTTATATTGAGAAACCACATTTTCCTTTTAGGATTAGGGAACATGCTAAAGTTACAACTGTGGTTAATAAAACTATGAAAGCACAATTTCTCCTTAGGTGATTTTTCTAATTAATAACAACATATATATCATTGGACTAATAATTTTATCAAGTATATTTCAGGAAAAGTACAATGAATGGATTGGCTAGGATTGTGAGGAGATTCCCTATATGCTTGGAGCATCAATTGGCAAAAGCTTCAAAACTCTACATTTTGCATTTATGTCAGAAATCACACTTGGGTCCATAGGAAAGCCAATACTATTATAAGGGGATGAGGTATCTATCATAATCTGGTTGCTCAAGTGCTTAGATATTAGCCATAAAAAACCCTCAAGAATTCTCTCACAATATATTGTGTCAAATTCCTAAAAGTCAAATTCGGTGCCACCAACTTTCCACAATCGGCCCTACCGAGTTTTCCTTAGACAGATCCTAGAGACAAACCCTAGCAACTCGGTGTAACCAAGTTCTGCTTTGGTACAGCCGAAAAGCAGGGACCAACCTTCTGGTATCGATTTGCCAATAATCTGAATTTTCGAGTTTTGCAAATCGGTGTCACCGAAGTGTGGAATTGACCAGGTCAACCAAATCGGACTCATCAAGAAGCTGTATATCAGTCTCACTGAGAAGCCGAAGGTTGCAACCTTTTGCACTAATCAGTGCAACCAAGTTTTTACTTTAGTTCCATTGAGTTGGGCAATAATTGTAATGGTTAGAGTTTTGGAGATGGCTCAACACCCCCTCTCATTCACAGAGAGAGCACTCAGAACAAGCAAACACTTCCACCATTCATTTTATGAGAGAGAACCACCTACTCATGTGTTGAGATCAAGATCTTCCACTCCAACCATATGAACCTTGATTTCTAGCCTCCCCAAGTTGCTTTCCGCCCAATAAATCTCTTCTACCAAGCCAGATCTGTGAGAGAGTGATTGAGTGTTGAGGAGACTATATTTTGAAGCACAATAGCAAGGAGTTCATCATCCATACCACATCTATTACCTTTTGGAGTGTGCTGTCTCCTAGATTGGTTAGGTGTCGCTTTGGAGCCTCCAATTTGTGTGGAGTTGAACCAAGTAGTTTGTACGAGCAAGGAGATCGCCTACTTCGTAAAAATCTACCCTGAGTGAGGCTAGTCCTTCGTGGACTTAAGCCGTGATGGAATAGACGAGGTTGCTACTTCATGGAATCTTGGTGGGTGGAGCCCTCCGTGGACTCGCGCAACCGCTACCCTCCATGGGTTGAAGCCTCCATCAACGCGGATGTACGATCGCACCACCTATCGGAACCACGGAAAAAATCTCCGAGTCCCGATTGCGTTTGATCTTCCTATCCCTACCCTCTACTTACACTTGCATGTCTTCACTTTCCGTTGCTATACTCTTATATTTGCATGTGTAAGGTGTGCTAGGCTTGATAGAATTGCTAAAACATTCCAACCTTTAAAATTGGGAAAAGGCTAGATTTTTAATTGGTCAAGTAGTCTAATCACCCCCTCTAGACATACCTTGGATCCTACAAGTGTTATCAGAGCTTGGATCTCCATTGCATTGGTTTCACAACCTAGGAGAGTATGGCGTCTACTGAGGGAAATTACCACCGTAGAGGTCCATATTTTGATGGTACAAACTTTGCTAGTTGGGAGCATAAAATGAAAATGCATATTCTTGGTCATAATCCCACCATTTGGGGTGTTGTTCGTGTTGGATTGCAAGGTTAATTCTTTGGTGATGGAAAGGAACCAGGTCGTGAAGCGTCTGCGGAAGAATTGAAGATTTTGCAATACAATGCTCAAGCACGCGACATTATATTCAACTGTCTATGCCCCAAACAGTTCAACAAGATAAGCCGTCTTGGGAATGCAAAAGAAATTTGGGATATTTTGGTTGATATGCACGAAGTAACCGAATCCGTCATGGAATCTAAGTTGGATGTTCTACAAAGTCAACTTGACAAGTTCAAGATGAAGGATGGTGAAGGAGTTGTAGAAATGTACTCTAGGATTGCTCTCATCACAAATGAGATTGCCGGCTTAGGAAGTGAAGAGATGACCGACAAATTCATTATCAAAAAGATCCTTGGAGACTTGGTGAAAAATATGACTTAGTGTGCACATTGATCCAAATGATGCCAAACTACAAAGATCTCAAGCCAATGGAAGTCACTGGAAGGATTGTTGATTATGAAATGTCACTCAAAGACAAAGAAGAGCTCCAAAAAAAGTCAAGCGGTGCATACAAAGCCTCAAGTGACTCTCCCACTAACTCAAGTGACAACCTTGTTACCAATGAAGAGATAAGCCTCATGGTCAGGAAATTCAACAAGTTCTACAAGAATAGAGGCAAAGAGAGAAGCTTCGAATCAAGATATCAAGAGTACCGTTCATCTAGTCGTGACCGAAGTTGTTACAATTGTGGAAGACCCGGACACTTTCCCAATGAGTGCATGACCCCCTCCAATATAAGAGAAGAGTCACCTAGAATAAGAATCTCAAGAGATGAGTCACCTTGAAGAGAGAGAAGGAGTAGAGAAGATCGCTATGAACGAAGACTCTCCCGGAGAAGCAAGGACTCGGAGAAGAAGGACGAATACACCAAGAGCTACACAAGAATAAGACATCAAGATCATGTTGGTGAATGGGCATCCGGCTCTGAATCTGACAACCAATCCGAGAGAAGCTACCACTCCAACTCCAACTATAATCAAGATGAAGGTGTTGCCAGACTAGCACTGGTTTCCTCCAACTCCTATGATTTATTTGATTCACCCGATGAAGGAATTGGAAGTTCCTTCATGGCTAAAGGCCCAAGGTATCACACCCCGAATACATTGATTTTAATAGTGATGAGGTGACTTACTAGGATATGAGGACTTGCTCTTTTATAAAACTAGTGATTTTAGTCAAAATGAACTTGATAATAATCATGCTATTCAAGATAAGTCATGTGATGATGATAAGAATGAAATTGAGCATCTAACTAAATAACTAAACTCTCTTAAGTTAGCTCATGAATCTTTGAGTAGCTAAATTTAGAGCAAGATCATGAGTTTCTTTAAGCTATCAATGACAATATTTGAAAAAAGAGTTCTTCTTATCTTTGCCAAACGACTACTCTTGTCTACATTTGTGCCATAAGTTAAATCTAAGCAAACTAGTAACAAAGGCAAGAAAGGTTCTTCATGTAGTAGCAACAATAAAAAAAGCTAAATCAAATGATGTTGCTTCTAGTAGTGCTATTGATTCCACTAATGATTCTCTTAGCCAAGTTACACTTGAGAAAGGAAACAATTTATTGAAAGGTATTTGGGAGAAAGGTGTCTACAAGAGTCTTGCCAGAAGTAAGCAATTTGAGGATATTATGCACAAGCAAGGATGACATAGGAATAACCAAGGTATTAGTTTTGAACAAAAGTTCAATGCCCATGGAGTTGAATGGGAAGAAGATCAATACCACAAGATGAAGTTTGTTCCCCAAAAGGAGAAGTATGATCCTACTATCACTAAGAGAACAAAAGCCCAAGATGATCTTCTACCACAAGTCCACAAGCTCAAGGGCAAAGACAAGCTTCAAGAGGATATTGACTCATTTGAAGAAGAATCACAAGCCATGGTCAAGTGGGTTCCCAAGGCTACTACAAGCTCTACTTCATCAAGTGTTACTTCAACTCCAAGGATTCCCATCAAGTTGATGTGGGTCCCCAAGAATAAGAACTAGAGAAGTTCTTGAGGGGTCACCCCGCCAACAAAATTCACTCACACTCATTTTTGGCAAGAACTAGTGCAATCAAATCCAACATTACGCAATAGTTCAAGGAGTCACAAATTCCCTCGCTGGTAAGCAAGGGACAAGGGAATTAATGAATCAATGGACATCATCACACATGTGCTTCGTTCTATGTCCATATATTTTTCTTGTATTTGTCCCTTGTGTGGGACTAACCCACGTAGGTGAGAAGAGTAGAAAACAACGAAGATAGCTCCCAACTCAAGATGATCTTCATCAACTTTGAGCATCCACTACTACCTCACCTCCATGAAGTCTTCAATGACAAAACCCAAGGTTAGTTTATCCCTCTTAGGGGCATGACACATCAAGGGGGAGTTTTACTCTAAGACTTGAGTCAAAGCATGTCACAAGATGTGACCACATTAAAAGCTTTATGTAAATGTGGCAACCCAACTTGTGCTTAAATGATGAGTATGACTTATGATCAAGTATTCTTGCTTGGATCCTAAGTCAATATACTCATAGAGAGATGACTGTCATCACAAAGTGCTTCGTAGATACTAGAGTGATCATGCATCATTGACATATTTTACTTGACATCTTATTTTGTGAGCATGTTGGTATGCATATTTTTTCTCCATTTGAGGACATCCAATTGTTGTTCTATTTGGGCTTTATTTTTTGCTCAATTGGATGTACAAGAATGCCTAAGTACCCCCTCTAGCTATCTATGCTTTATCATATCAAATTATATTCATGCTTCATCACAGAATTTGAGCAAGCACTTTTCGGACCCTCCGGGTAAGGAACACTCGGAGTCACCGATTCG
Organism: Hordeum marinum; assembly: GCA_022496015.1. NCBI lineage: Eukaryota > Viridiplantae > Streptophyta > Magnoliopsida > Poales > Poaceae > Hordeum > Hordeum marinum. The sequence continues at coordinate 151,649,058 of CM039674.1, forward strand.
AAAAGGGCTGACTTCTAGAACCTCCAAGTGTTTTTTGGTGTGACCGATACTTCAAACTCAGTTCCACTGAAGCACTAGGGTTGATCTGGTTTTCTACCTCGGTACCACTAGTCTATAAATCTCGGCGTCACCGACTTGTTCTGTCAATGGGCAGTTACACATCTCGGTGGAACCAATATTTCTGGCTCGGTGTCACCGACAACAAGTGGGTATATATATCCGCGGGTCCGTACTTTGAAAGCTACTTCAAACGCCCCCCGCACCCCACTAATGTCGCCGCCCGTGTCTCCAGATGATCTCCATTGTGTCCCGTGTGCCCTCACCGCTGGAATCCGTCGTCGTCAACGGAATCACCCCCACCGTTGTCGCCGTACAGAGGATCCGCCAAGTTAGGGTAATCCTAGATCCCTTTTGTGCTCCAAATCTGATTCATGTGCATTAGGTTATTTTTCATCTCTTGCCATGTTTGCAATGATTCTATCCACAAGAAAATTCCTTAGAATAGGTCGAACGAGAGAATTTAGGGTTAGGTCCCCGCTGTATGCAATTTCGAAGCCATCGATTCGAAACATATCAGCGTCACTGATGTGCGTTCACCTACAACACAAAGGACTTCTGGATGAAACTGAAAGTTCCTATCGGTGTCACCGAAATGGAGTTTGAGGATTTTTGAGCACAACTTCGGTGAGACAGAGTCACATGTCGGTGAAATCAAACTGTGTGACCAAGTTTCTATTAACGTCGTTAGTTACCTCGGAAGCCCCAAAACTTAAAACTTGGTGGAACCGAAACTTCATACTATGAATACCTAATACTAAATTTTTGAGTTCGAACTGCAAAAACTTCTGAATTTTGTGATGCTCATCCATTCTGCTCCTCTATATCTAATTCACAAGGTCAGCGATCAATCATGTCAGGTTCAGATGACAACCAAAATGATCTCAGAGAGCAAAGTGTGGATCTTGATGCAGGCACTAGTCCTGAGTCAAGTTTTTCAGACCCTGGAACTCCCAGTTCTCATGGATTTCCCAAGGCAGCCACCATGGCTAGGAAGAAGATAAATTTAGATGAGGAGGATGCTAACTTCATTCTAGATGAGGAGGATGCTGACTTCATTCTATATGAGGCTACATCAAAGAGGAAACCTGCCAGGAAGGAGTATGCAAGCATTGAAGCCAGAAAGGCTCCTGAGTTGGCTAAGGGCGGAATGACACTTACTCTTGAGTCCAAACACTTCCAAGCAAACAAAATCAATGGCTAAGAAGCTAGGGCAAAATAATATAAGGAAGAGAACCATCCCATGTGGTTGGGAGGCCAACCTCCATGTATTAAGGCCCTGGAGAGAATGAAGAATAGGAAGAGGAGGTCCCAACTGCTAACCCTCCTCATTCCAAGCAGAGGAAGTTGATGGCAGATGCTATGCCTAAGCCTTCTCCTAAGGCAAAACCCTCAGCTCCCGAGGCCAAGCCAGCTGTCCCCAAGCCCAAAAGGACCACAAGAGACATTCCTGTTGCAGCCAAGAACAAGGGTTCTACCTCCACAGATGTTGTTATAGAAGAAGAAGAAGGTGTTGCTATTTGGAGGAATCTTAGACCTCACCTGCCTGATCACAACGATGACCATCCCATAGAAGAGAACATGAACGAGAGAAAGGATCAAGGTCTCGGGAAGTGGAGAGCCAGTGATCCATATGCTCTCAGGAGAAGGACTAATGTTGATGCATGTTTTCATACCAAGGAACAACATGACTTCTATGAGACTGTTCTGCTTGACAAGAACCCTACTGTCAGTGATATGAGGTTTGTTGATTGGAAGTACATCAATTCAAATTGAGACTACTTCCCTCATGTCCAGTAGAACTTCAAGATGCTAGAAATTGATGAGTTTGTTGGAAGATAAATGATTGCCTAGAATGATGAGATGATCATGCAATTCTATTCCACTGCACACTTCTATCCAGATGATATGATAGTGTGGATGACTAAAGGCACCAGGTACCAGTCAACTGTTGATGAGTGGGCTACCATCTTAGGAGCCCCAAAGGTGCAAGAAGGTGATTTGGATGTGTACTCTAAAGCCAAGATGAATCCCAACTCCATGGACAACATGTACAATCCAATTCCAAAGGCATACCTAAAGACTCATAAGCTTGGACCAGTCTACTTTCTACAAGCAAGACTCACTACCTCCAACACCATATTGAGGCACACTCTCATGCCCAAATCTGGATATGACAAGATGATCCATATATAATCCATCAACATGTTGCATCATGTGGACAGCCACACCAGGATCAGAGTGATGGATCTGTTTGCTAAGACCATCAAGAGGACAACAGCTGATCAGAATAGATCTTGTGGATATGCTCCATATATTCAGATGTTCATCAACTCCAAAGTTGGAAAGAGCCTCTATCTACTTGATCGACCACACCTACCCCTCTAGCCGGACTTTGAGGATAATGTTGTGGCAATGGATCCATCTCATCCCACTTCATCGACTACACATGCAGATAATGAGGCAGAGGCCCAGGCAGAGGCAATGAGAGCCACTAGTGCTCCAATCTTGAAGACGAAGAGCGATCAAATGGCCTATCTAGTCAGCACCATTCAGGAAATGGAGAAGAACATCAACGAGCTGCTGTAGAACCAGAAGAGTCTAGAGAGTATTGTGGAGACTAAATTCCATGACCTTGACAACAAGGCGACTGAGCTGATCACCACAATAAATCAAGTGAAGCAAGAGGTAGATGCAGTCCCTTTGCCCAGCTCAGATGATGATGATGATGAGAGCCCTACATTGCCAGTCCAGACTCTGTTCAGGACTCAGGTTGGATCTGCTATTGTGCGTGCTCAGGATGTGAGATATTTAGTGTCTGCACCAGCCGCAACTTCTATCGTGCCTCCATCAGCACCTCGAGTGTCAACTCGACCAGCCCAGAGGACTTCTACAAAAGCATTCGCGGATGCTCTCCTATTGACTCCTTACACGACTACCGGAGCAACTTCATCGCCCCATGAGGGAGACCATGCCCATAGCAACGTATAGCTCTATACTTTCAAGATTTTTGGTAACTTGTTGACAAAGGGGGAGAAATTGTATAGATCACAGGGCTTCGAAAGAGAGAGAGAGAGAGAGAGAGAGAGTTGCTTTTGATGCTTCTCCTTGACTTTGAAAACATCTGGCCTATCTTTTGTTTGTCTTAAACTTCATGGTATTTGAGGCTTAGTGGTTGATGTTAGTATTTCCTATCTTTGTGATATTTACATGATGATCATTCACTCATGTTTGGTGTTCTGTGCATTGTAATCCATTCATATCATTTATGTGCACCACTAATACGTCTCCAACGTATCTATAATTTATGAAGTATTCATGCCATATTCACCTATGTTTACAATAATTTTATATGGTTTTCATGCACTTTATATGATTGATTTAGAACTAATCCAGACTGACTTTGTTTTCAGCAGAATTACCATGGTGTTGTTTTGTGAAGAAAATGAAAGTTCTCGGAATCGCCCGAAACTTTTTGATGATTTTTTCTAGAGGAAATAAAGAATATTGGAGCGAAGAACCATCGGAGGGGAGCTACTAGTGGGCCACAAGCCATAAAGGCACCCCCCTAGGCCACGCCCTGATATGTGCCAGGGCCCTATGGCTCCGTTGCGCATGATTCCAATGCTAAAAAGCCTATAAATTCCAGAAACCCCGGAAATAAAGAGAGACTCTACGCTCCGCCGCCACAACTCTCTGTATCGACAAAAACCAATTTGGAGCCGTTCTAGTACCCTACCGGATAGGGGAAGCCATCACCGGCGGCCATCTTGATCATCTTGGCAGAGGCCATGACGAGGAGGGAGTAGTTCACCCTCGGGGCTGAGGGTATGTACCAGTAGTTATGTGTTCTCTCTCTCTCTCATGTTCGTGAGATGTCCCGATCTTGATGTATCACGGGCTTTGTTAATATAGTTGGATCATAAAATGTATCTCCCTTTCCATCTTGTTGTGATGAATTGAATCTTTCCCCTTAAGATCTCATTATGTTAGATTGAATATTTTGGTTTGAGAACACTTGATGTATGTCTTGCATGCGGATACCCGTAGTGACATTGGGGTATTCAAGTGATTTAGTTGATATATATTATTATGGCATCAACTTGCGGATTCCAGTGACCTTAGGGATCTATGCATATAGGTTGATTGCATGTTTTCCTACTATGTTTTCTGATAGAAATCTTGGGGTGCTCCTTGAAGTTCTTTGTGTTGGATTGAATATGATAGATCTGAGATTGTTGGATGCATGTTGCATAATATACCCATGGATACTTGAGGTCACATTGGAGTATCTAGGTGACATTAGGGTTGATTGATATGTACCATTGGTGTTATTTTAGTACGAACTCTAGGGCTGTTTGTGACTCTTGTAGGAATAGCTCAAAAGATTGATCGGAAATAATAACCGTGAGGTAGTTCTACTACCTATATGAATTTCATCTTATTGTTCTTCGCTAGATAAGAACTTTGGAGTGATTCTTTATTACACGTTGAGGGATGATCGTATGATGCTACTAAAAATTATTATGAGGGAGGAACATATGCTTGTAGGAATTGCAAGAATATCAAGTTTCCTCCCTATGTGTTCAATGTTTTGAAGTCATACTTGGTTTGCCTTCCTATGCAAGTTGATTCTTTCTACAATAAATTGTTTTCTTGCAAAATCCCTATGCATATGAAGTGGGCTAGACTTAAATGTGATTGTCATGAGATTCATGATGCTCTCTTGCATGTTTCAAATACTACTTTTTATATGAGCATCATTGGAATCATCATGCCTATCTAAAAGGCATTAAAGAAAAGTGCTTGTTAGGAGACAACCCAAAACTTTTACTTTATGTTTTTATGTGTTCACATGATTAAGCTACTGTATTAATTATGTGTGTACTTTGTTTCAATAAAGTGACAAGTAAAACCTTTGGGATAGTGTGGAAACTTGTTAGTTTGATTCTGTGCAAAAACAGAAATTTTTACGTCTAGTGCAAAAGTTCTCCGATTTTACTGGAGCATCAAAACATTCTGAAATTTTTACACAAATTTTTCATGCAAATTCTCTGCGTTTTACTTATGTTTCAGAATTTTTAGATTCACAGAAGTATGGTGTCCATTGAGGTCTTCACATGCTGTTCTGTTTTTGACAAATTCTATTTTGCATGCATAGTTTGCTTGTTGTAAGTGTTTCTATTGCTTATATTGAATGATATAAATCATGGGAATGTTATAATATAGTAGGTATTATGTGAGAATTGAATCTTTTCTTGACAGTACCTAAGTGAATGATCTATCTTTATTACACTAACCCATCTCATGAAGCACCGTTAAGTTTTGTGTGATTGATGTTTTCAAGTTTTGGGTGAGATACCAATATGAGGTGAATAAGAAGCAGAAAGAAACTAAGCTTGGGGTTTCCCAAGGCACCCAAAGGTAATATCCAAGGAATAATCGAGCGTCTAAGCTTGGGGATGCCCCGAAAGGCATCCCCTCTTTCGTCTCCAACATTATCGGTATATCTTACTTGAAGCTATATTTTTATTCGTCACATGATATGTGTTTGGCTTGGAGCGTCATTTTATTTTGTTGTTCTCTATTAGGTGTTATATATAATCTTGTTTTTCAATAATAACTTTCAAGAATTGCCTTAAGATGCCTCCATTGCATGTTTTGACGTGTGTTGTGTAAAAACAGAAACTTTTGCTATAGTGTTTGAATTTTTATATTTTACTGGAACATGGAAAGTTTCTGAATTTTCTACAAAGAATTATAATATAAATTCTTTATACTGTCCTAAATTTTCAGAATTTTGGGAGTTACGTAAGTACACTGGTTTAATATACTTTTACAGACTGTTTTGTTTGGACAGATTGCTGTCATAGTTTTGTTATCTACTTATCCTATAGTTTCCATAGCCTAAATTGGTAGATATAAATTGTGGAAATGATAGTAAATAGTAGATGATATTTGAAAATTACTATGCAACTTGTCTTGGCAGTACAAGAAGTGTGGATTTATTCTTATGTGTACTAACCTATCTCACGAGTTCTTTTCGAGTTTTTGTGGATGAAGTTTTGTGAGACTTAGGTGAAACCGGGATATGAGAGGATTGAAAAAGATACAAAATATCAAGCTTGGGGATTCCCAAGGCACCCCAATTAAATAATTCAAGAAGTCTCAAGCATCTAAGCATGGGGATGCTATGCATCCCACCTCTCTTCGCGAACAACTATCGGTTAGCCTATGTTGATCCTAAGTTTTTATTTGTCCACATGATATGTGCTATTCTTGGAGTGAATTTTTATTTTGTTTTCTGTTTGAATAAAATACTCAGATCTAAAAATATTTATTGAGAGAGAGATAGAGAGAGTCCCCACATATCTACTTTATTGTTTGACTACTCATTGATCTTCACTTATATCTTTTGAGAGTAGTTTGAAGTTTACTCATGTGCTTCACTTATATCCTGAGAGTAAACATTGAATGAATTGAATGTCATAAATATGAAGTTATATATTCTTAATATGATTGTCCCATGCTCAGTAGTGACTTCACATACTAGGAGTATAGACGGTAAAATTTCTTGGAAGTTAGCAAACATAAAATTGGTCATTTAAACGATTCATGAAAGAATATTGAAGGAAGAGATGTTTCACATATAGATATACTATGTTGGACATCTTATATGATTGTGAAACCCTTTAATCATTTTCAAACTAGATCAAGTAGTCGACATTGGACAAGGAAGAAAAATAATGGTTATGTTTGTTTATATTCACGTAGCAGTTATTTTGTCATGGATCCTCTAACATGTTGTGCTTGTTTAGAACCCTTTGCTAGCCAAAACTTCATACTAACTAGCGATAATACTTGTGCATCCAAATCCCTGAGCCAAGTTTCTCCCATGAGAGTCCACCATACCTACCTATATATGGCATTTCACTGCCATTCAAAGTAAATTTGCATGTGCCACCTCTAAACATTCAAACAAACATCCGTTTTGTGTGCTCGTACCGCTCATGGAGCGATGGGGTGATCATTATCTTCCATGCTAAGAAGATTATTCTCAAGATAAGTATTTATTCACTTGTCATTGCACGAGAGAGGCCGGTAAAAAGGATGCCTAGTCCTGCATAATATAAAAATAAATAAACAAGAACTCCCCTCTAGAAAGTTGATTGTTTGGATGGTACCCGTGGAATCGGCTAGCCATGGAATGTGTTTGAATGTTGGAGGGGAGTAAAATTTTAATTCTGTTTGGGAACCGCCAATAATGTGATTAGCATGGAAGATATTGAAAACTCTGTTGTAACGTTGACAGGAAAGGCACACCACTCAAAATTACATATTCATCTCTGTTTTAAACAATGAGCTCTGGCACCTCTGCAAATCCCTGCTTCCCTCTGCGAAGGGTCTATCTTTTACTTTTCATGCTGAGTCAACTTCTTATTCCAATCTATTAATTCTTTAGTTGGCAAGCATCATGTGGCGGAGAAAGATCCGGACACATATATCCAGTTGAATATGGGTGATCATGATTCATTATTTGTTGATATTATTCTCAAGATAAATAAGTTGAGAGGCAAAACATTAAGCCCCTATCTTCCTATGTGTTTGAATGAAATTGTTTGTTCTAAAAATATGCTTTGAGTGTCAGCAATCATGGAAGACTAAATGATAGTTGAGTATGTGGAATTTTCTAAACCAAAGCTCTTACATAGACCCTTCCTGAAAATAAGATGAATTGTAATTGTTTGATGACCAAAAACATAATTTGCTAGTCTTCAAGAAAGTTTATGGTCTATACTTTAATATGTGAATAACTTGCTACTTGATCATGGGAAGTTTTATGAGAAATACTTGCTGGTTATGATGCTAGAAAAGTGGTTGAAATTACCCTTGCTCAACATTATACATTATGGTAGCATTCACACTTCATAAATTATTTATTTTATCATTTACCTACTCGAGGACGAGTAGGAATTAATCTTGGGGATGCTGATACGTCTCCAACGTATCTATAATTTATGAAGTATTCATGCCATATTCACCTACATTTACAATACTTTTATATGGTTCTGATGCACTTTATATGATTTATTTAGAACTAACCCGGACTGACGTTGTTTTCATCAGAATTACCGTGGTGTTGTTTTGTACAGAAAATGAAAGTTCTCGAAATCGCCGAATTTTTTTGATGATTTTTTATGGAGGAAATAAGCAATATTGGAGCGAAGAACCACCGGGGGGAAGCTACTAGTGGGCCACAAACCATCAGGACGCCCCGTAGGCCATGCCTTGATATGTGCCGGGGCCCACGTGGCTCCGTTACGCATGATTCCAACGCTGAAAAATCCTATAAATCCTGGACACCCTGGAAATAAAGAATGACTCTCCGCTCCACTGCCACAACTCTTTGTATCGACGAAAACCCAATCTGGAGCCGTTCCAGTACCCTACCGGAGAGGGGAAACCATCATCGCTGACCATCTTCATCATCCTAGTGAAGGCCATGACGAGGAGGGAGTAGTTCACCCTCGGGGCTGAGGGTATGTACCAGTAGCTATGTGTTCAATCTCTCTCTCTCTCTCTCTCTCTCTCTCTCTCGTGTTCTTGATATGTCCCCATATTGATGTATCACGGGCTTTGTTAATATAGTCGGATCATGTGATGTATCTCCCTTGCCATCTTATTGTGATGAACTGAATCTTTCCCTTTAAGATCTCGTTATGTTGGATTGAATATTTTGGTTTGCAAACACTTGATGTATGTCTTGCATGCAGATACCCGTAGTGACATTGGGGTATTCAAGTCATTTACTTGATATATGTTATGGCGTTAACTTGCAGATTCCTATGACCTTGGGGATCTATGCATAGGGGTTGATTGCACGTTTTCCTACTATGTTCTCTAATAGAAATCTTGTGGTGCTCCTTGAAGTTATTTGTGTTGGATTGAATATGATAGATCTGAGATTGTTTGATGCATGGCACATAATTTACCCATAGATACTTGAGGTGACATTGGATTATCTAGATGATATTAGGGTTGATTGATATGTATGATTGGTGTTATTTTAGTACGAACTCTAGGGTTGTTTGTGACACTCGTAGGAATAGCTCAAAAGATTGATCGGAAAGAGTAACTTTGTGGTGGTTCTACTACCTACACTAATTTCATCTTCTTGTTCTCCGCTAGATAGGAACTTTGGAGCAATTATTTGTTGCATGTTGAGGGATGATCATATGATTCAACTATGTTAGCATTGTTGGGAGATTGCACTATGAAAGTATGAATCCTAGGCCTTATTTCCAAGCATTTATACAATGTTTTGCTCGCTGTTTACTACTTGCTACCTTGCTCTTTTTATATTTTTAGATTACAAAAACCTATTTCTATCATCAATATTGCACTTGTATCACAATCTCTTCGCCGAACTAGTGCACCTATACAATTTGCCATTGTATTGAGTGTGTTAGGGACACAAGAGATTTCTTGTATTTGATTGCAGGGTTGTTTATGAGAGACCATCTTCATCCTACACCTCTCACGGATTCATAAACCTTAGGTCATCTACTTGAGGGAAAATTGCTACTGTCCTACAAAGCTCTACGTTTGGAGGCCCAACATAGTCTACAAGAATAAAGTTGCATAGTAGACATCAAGCACCAAGATGTATGTGACATGGAAGAGTGACCCATGATCCTAATCGATTGTGCATTTTCATTCAAACGCAAGTTAAAAATAATGCAAAAATTTAGGGGGGCTCTTGCTTATAGCATACTTCTCAAAGCGACGATTCTATACATTGATTATATTTGTGTCGAAGCTTTGATCTATATGTTTTCATAAATTACCAAAAAGTGGGAGATTGAAAGCACAACTTCTCCCTAGGTGGTTTTGGTAATTAATAACACATATATTTATTGGACTAATAATTTTATCAAGTATATTTCTGGAAAATTTCAATAAATGGACTGGCTAGGATTGTGAGGAGATTCCCTAGATGATGGGAACATCAATTGGCAAAAGCTTCAAGAGTCTACATTTTGCATTTATGTGAGAAATCACACTTGAGTCCATATGAAAGCCAATACTATTAAAAGGGGATGGGTATATATGATGATCTGGTTTCTCAAGTGCTTAGATATTAGCCACCAAAATCTCTCAAGAATTCTCCCACAATATATTCTGTCAAATTCCGAAAAGTCAAATTTGGTGCCACCAACTTTCCACAATTGACCCTACCGAGTTTTCCTTAGACAGATCCCAAAGCCAAACCCTAGCATCTCGGTGTAACCAAGTTCTGCTTTGGTACAACCGAAAAGCACGGACCAACCTTCTCCTATCCATTTGCTAAAAATCAGAATTTTAGAGTTTTGCAAGTCGGTGTCACCGAAGTGTGGAACTTCCCAAGTCAACCGAATCGGACTCACCGAGAAGCTGTATATCGGTCTCACCGAAAAGCCGAAAGTTGCATCATTTCGCACTAGTTGATGCAACCGAGTTTTTTTTACTTTGGTTCCACCGAGTTGGGCAATAATGTTGTAACGGTTCTATTTTTGGAGATGACTATATATACCCCTCCATCTCCCTCCCATTCATAGAGAGAGCACTCAGAACAAGCCAACACTTCCACCATTCATTTTCTGATAGAGAACCACCTACTCATGTGTTGAGATGAATATCTTCCACTCCAACTATATGAATCTTGATTTCTAGCTTCCCAAGTTACTTTCCACCCAATCAATCTCTTATACCAAGCCAAATTTGTGTGAGAGTGATTGAGTGTTGATGAGACTATTGATGTCTACTATGCAACCTTCTTCTTGTAGACTTTTGTTGGGCCTCCAAGCGCAGAGTTTTGTAGGACAGTAGCAAATTTCCCTCAAGTGGATGACCTATGGTTTAACAATCCCTAGGAGGTGTAGTATGAAGATAGTCTCTCTCAAACAATCCTGGAACCAAATAACAAAGAGTCTCTTGTGTGCCCAACACAGCCAATACAATGGTAAATTGTATAGGTGCACTAGTTCGGCGAAGAGATGGTGATACAAGTGTAATATGGATGGTAGATATAGGTTTTTTGTAATCTGAAAATATAAAAACAGCAAGGTAAAAAATATTAAACAACGAGCAAAAATGTTGTATAAATGTTTGGAAACAAGGCCTAGGGTCCATACTTTCACTAGTGCAATTTCTCTCAACAATATTGACATAGTTGAATCATATGTAAGTACCTCTCATGCGACAAAGAGTTCACTCCAAAGTCACGAATAGCGGAGAACTAACGAAGAAATTATTGTAGGGTACAAAACCACCTCAAAGTTATCTTTTCTGATCAATCTTATGAGCTATCCCTATAAGCGTGCCAACCCCTATGCATAGATTCCCAAGGTCACGGAACCAACAAGTTGATCACCAAAACATACATCAAGTGGATCAATAGAACATCCCGTTGTCACCACGGATATCCCATCACAAGACATATGTCAAGTGTTCTCAAATCCTTAAAGACTCAATCCGATAAGAAAACTTCAAAGGGAAAACTCAATTCATCCCAACAAGATAGAGAGGGGAAAAATCCATATGATTCATCTATATCAATAAAGCTCGCGGTACCTAAAGATCATGCCATCTCAAGAACACGAGAGAGAGATGAAACACATAGCTACTGGTACATACCCTCAGCCCGAGGGTGAAGTACTCCCTCCTCGTCATGGAGACCGCCGGGATGATGAAGATGACCTCCGGTGATGGTTTCCCCCTTCGGCAGGGTGCCGGAACGGGCTCCCGATTGGTTTTTCATGGCTCTGGAGGCTTGCGGTGGCGGAACTCCCGATCTAGGTTTCTTTTCGGATTTTTGGGTATTTATAGGAATTTTTCGCCTCGGTCTCACGTCAAGGGGGGCCACGAGGCGGTGACATGCTCGCTAGGCGAGGCCAGGGGGTGGCCTTGCCTGGCAGGCTTGTGACCTCCTCCTGATTCTTTTGGCCCAACTCCAATGCTTCGGGGGTCTCTTTTGGTCCAAAAGAAATCATACTAAATTTTCAGCCCATTCCGAGAACTTTTATTTCTGCACAAAAAACGACACCATGGTAGTTGTGCTGAAAACAACATCAGTCCGGGTTAGTTCTAATAAAATCGTACCAAAATCATATAGAATTATTGTAAACATGGAATGAATACTTCATAAATTGTAGATACGTTGGAGATGTATCAACTATCTTTTGAAGCACAAGAGCAAGGAGTTCATCATTCATACCACATCTATTACCTTTTGAAGAGTGGTGTCTCCTAGATTGGTTAGGCGTCGCTTGGGATTCTCCAATTCGTGTGGAGTTGAACCAAGAATTTTGTAGAGGCAAGGACATTGCCTACTTCATGAAGATCTACCCCGGGTGAGGCTCTTCCTTTATGGGCATAAGTCGTGATGGAATAGACGAGGTTGCTACTTCATGGACCCTTTGTGGGTGGAGCTCTCCGTGGACTTGCGCAACTGTTACCCTTCGTGGGTTGAAGTCTCCATCAACGTGGATGTATGATAGCACCACCTATCGGAATGAGGGAAAAAATCTTCAAGTCCCCATTATGTTTGATCTTTATATCCCTACCCTCTACTTACACTTGCATGTCTTTACTTTCCGCTACTATGCTCTTAGATTTACATATGTAGGGTGTGCTAGACTTGATAGAATTGCTAAAACTTACCAACCTTTAAAAATTGGGAAAGGCTAGATTTTTAATTGGTCAAGTAGCCTAATCACCCCCTTGATAACCCACAAGTGTAGGGGATCGTTTGTAGCCTTTTTAGATAACTAATAGTGTCGAACCCAATGAGGAGATAAAGGTAGAACAAATATTCCCTCAAGTTCTATCGACCACCGATACAACTCTACACACGCTAATGCTTGATTTACCTATAGCAAGTATGAAACTACTTTGTGGGAATGAAACTAGAAGTACTTTGCAAGATAATAAAGAATGTGGAAAGAAAATTTAGGTGCTGTTTTAATAAAAGAACAATAAAAGCAAATAGTTTTGTAACAAGCGTTTTGTGTAACGCAAGAGAAAGATTGTCCCTAGGCAATTGAAGATGATATGATAGGTACTTATTATATGCAATGAGGGAGAGGCATGATCTAACATACTTTCTCTACTTGGATCATATGCGCTTATGATTGGAACTCTAGCAAGCATCCGCAACTACTAAATATCATTAAGGTAAAACCCAACCATAGCATTAGGTATCAAGTCCTCTTTACTCCCATACGCAACAACCCACCTACTCGGGTTTATGCTTTTGTCACTCAAGTAACCCACCATAGGCAAATCATGAACATATTACAACACCCTACATTAGGGATCCCTCATGTTTGCATGAGATGGAGGGCACCATAAGACAACACCATATCAACATAAAACTCACACCATAACATCATATCACAATTAACCCATAAGACAGAAGAGATATACTCAAACATCATAGGATAGCCAAATATCATTGGGAAATAATATATGGAGTTGAGCACCATGTTTAAGTAGACATTACAGCAGGGAATAGAGGTGTTACACCGCTGCAAAGAGGGGGAGAGAGTTAGTGTTGACGGCGGCAAGATTGTTGATGTAGATCGCCGTCACGATGCTTGCCCCGACAGCATTCCAGCACCACCAAGAGAGAAGGGGAGAGAGCCCCCTTCTTCTTCTTCATTGCCCCCCTAGATGGGAGGAGAGTTCCCCTCTGGTCCATGGCCTCCATGGAGGCGGAGGGGAAGGAGCCCCTCCTAGATTGGATCTACCTCTCCGTTCTCGTCTGTTTCACGTTCTTGTTTTCTGGCCGAAAACCGTTTCTTATATTCCCGGAGATTCGTAAATCTGACCGGTCTGAAATTTTTAGGGGATTTTTATCCTAAAACTAGCTTCCTTGCGCCCGAAGGAGAGCTCTAACCGACTTACGAGTTGGGCACAACGCACCAGGCCGTGCCTGGGCCCCCTGGTCGTGCCCTGGTGTCTTGTGGGGCCTCCGTTTGCGTTGATTCCACTTCTCAAAATTCAAAAATATTCCTAAAAAATCTCCATAAATTTTTATTGCGTTTGGACTTCGTTTGATATGGATATTCTATGAAACACAAAAACATGCAAAAATAGGAACTTGCACTAGGCAGTGGATCAATAGGTTAGTCCAATAAATCATATAAAATGTTGCCAAAAAATATGTGAAAGTTGTATAATATTGGCATGAAACAATCAAAAATTATAGATACGATGGAGATGTATCAACATCCCCAAGCTTAATTCCTGCTCATCCTCGAGTAGGTAAATGATAAAAAAGACAATTTTTGATGTGGAATGCTACCTAGCATAATCTTGATCATATATCTAATCATGGCATGAATATTAAGACATGGGTGATTCAAATCAATAGTCTAGTTTTGACATAAAGAAATTAATACTCAGGCATCCCAACAAACAATCATGTCTTTCAAAATATCAAGGCTAAAGAACGCTATCCCTACAAAATCATATAGCCATGTCATGCTCTGTCTTCTGAACACAAAGTATAAATCATGTACTACCCCGGTGTGAGCCAAGCAAGTGGTTCGTACTTTTTAACGCGCTTCAGCATTTTAAACTCTCACGCAATACATGAGTGCAAGCCATGGATATTGCACTATGGCTGGAATATAATATGGTGGTAGGTTTCAAAGGGGTAAAAGTAGAGAAGAAAGTCTCGCATCAAATGAGCGTATCAACGGGCTATGGAGATGCCCATCAATAGATATCAATGCGAGGAGTAGGGATTGCCATGTAACGGATGTACTAAGTGATATAAGTGTATGAGACTTCAATATGAAACTAAGTGAGTATGCATCTAACTCTATATGAAAACTTCCCACTAGTATATGAAAGTGAAAACATAGGAGACTCTCTATATTAAAAACATGGTGCTACTTTGAAGCACAAGTGGGAAATTAGCATGCCCCTTCTCCTTCTTCTTTCATTTTTTCTTTCTTTTCTTTCTTTTATTCTTTTATTTTTCTCCTTTTTTTCTTTTACTTTTTTTCTTTGTCCGGAGCCTCATCCCGACTTGTGGGGGAATCATAGTTTCCATCATCCTTTCATCACCCGGGCATGCTCTAATAATGAACAATGATGATCATCACACTTGTATTTACTTACAACTCAATATTACAACAATAGTTGAACAAAGTATGGCTCTATATGAATGATATGATCTAGCATAGCAAAGATATCAAAAAACAGACAAGCCATGGAAACATCATGCTAGCTATCATACGATCATGTAATGTAATATGAAATTGAATGCTCAAGTAATCAAAATGAAAACTGTGGAAGTTGCATGGCAATATTTCTCGGAATGGCCATGGAAATGCCATAATAGGTAGGTATGGTGGCTGTTTTGAGGAAGATATAATAAGTGTTATGTGTGATAGAGCGTATCATATCATGGGGTTTGGATGCACCGACGAAGTTTGCACCGACGCTCGAGGTGAGAAAGGGCAATGCAGGGTACCATAGAGGCTAGCAAATTGTGGAAAGGTAAGAGTGCGTATAATCCATGGACTCACATTAGTCATAAAGAACTCACATACTTATTGAAAAAGTTTTATTATCTCTCTTGAAGCAAAGTATTACTACACATGCTCCCAGGGGGGAGGTTGATAGGAGTTAACCATCATGCGCCCCCGACCTTCACCCAAAGATATACAATCAATGATAAATTATGCTCCAACTTCCTAGCATAACGGGAGACTATACGTGCATGCTTCGAGAATCACAAACATTAATACCAATATCTTACTAAACACGTCCATCCACTAGTACCTCCCACATATTATCATCTCTATATCACAAAACTGTTGCAAGGAATCAAACATATCATATTGAGTGATCGCTAAGTTTTATGTAGGATTTTATGACTAACCATGTGAATGACCAATTCCTGTTGACTCTCTAAATAGATATAAGTGAAGCAAGAGAGTTTATTCTTTCTACAAAAGGCCATACTCTAACAAATATAAGTGAAGCAAAAGAGCATTCTATGAATACCGGTTTCTATGTGGAGAGAAACAGGCAATCCAAACTTCAAATGATATAAGTGAAGCACATGAAGCATTCTATAAATCCATACTCAAAATATATAAGTGAAGTGCAATGAGCATTCTATAAATCAACCATGGACTTTCTCATACCAGCATGGTGCATAAAAGAAAATTTAAAACTAAGCTCAAAAGACGCTCCAATATTTGCACATATCACATGAATGAAATGAATCCTAAAACATACCGATACTTGTTGAAGAAAGATGGGATGCCTTCCGAGGCATCCCCAAGCTTAGACGCTTGAGTATCATTGGATATTTACTTGGGGTTCCTTGGGCATCCCCAAGACTGAACTCTTGCCTCACCTTCTTCTCCTCATATCAAGACCTCCTCGATCTTCGAAAACTTCATCCACACAAAACTTAACAAAAGACTGATAAGATCTGTTAGTATAATAAAGCAAATTACTACTTTAGGTACTGTTGCAAACTCATTCATATTTTATGTTTGCATTATCCCTGTCATGTTATAACTTTTCCATGGCTTATCCCACTGATAAAATCGATAGTTTCATCAAAACAAGCAAAACAATGCATCAAAAACAGAATCTGTGTTAAACAGGACAGTTTGTAGTAATATGTACTTTGACCATATTTATGTAACTCCAAAAATTCTGAAAAATTAGGAAGAATTAAAAATTTGTATAAAAATACTGTGTAGAAGATTCATAAAAGTTTTGACGTTCCATTAAAAAAATGAAAATTCACGCACTACAGCCAAAGTTTCTGTTTTTACACCACATATACCAACAAGCAATCTAATCATCCTAAAGGCAAATCTTGGCACATTATTTTTATAATACAATGTATTTGTACAAGGGGATAATTATTTTTGATGGAAAAGTTTCCGCGATTCAAGATTCACAAAGTTTCCATGGGCATGAACAAAAGTTCAAGGACGCCCCCACTTCAACGATGTTCATCATCTCTTCTCACTTTCACCCTTTCATTTTGTGAAGTTTTAGGTTCCCCTCAATATATTTTTGTTTTTAAACTTTATAAAAGCACACAACAGAAATAAATGACTCTCTAAAACTTCCAGGTTGTCTCCCTGGCAGCGCTTTCTGTACCAATTTTAATTAGCAATGATTTGTAATTTAGTATTGAGCACAAAGTGATATATATCATGTGAAAATGAAGTCTAACTCTCTTCCTATGCATCGACATGTCATACAAGAACAATTCATGCACATTAAGTAAAGGCCAATGCATAGTATAACCGGTTTCTTGCAGTTTCATAGTATTGGAAACATAGAGAGGTGAAGATTTGGTTCCTCTCTCATAATAATTGTAAGTATGAGAAGCAAGCACATGCATATTATATTCATCAAAAACATCATGTGTAGTGGTAAAACGCAACTCATCAATATAATCCTTAATAAGAGCAAACTTCTCCAATATAGTGTAGTTGGGAGAATTCAAAAAGATAATAGGACTATCATGTGTGGGTGCAATAGCAACAATTTCACGCTTAACATAAGGAAATATAGCAAGTTCATATCCATAAGAATTATTCATATTGGCATCATGGCCACAAGCATAACAAGCATTAAGTTCATCAAAAAGGGATATTTCAAATGAATCCAAGGGATCATAGCATTCATCCTTCGGCATGCACAAAGGGTAATTAAACAATGTATGTGTTGAAGAGTTACTCTCATTAGAAGGTGGGCACGGTTAGCTAATCCTCTCTTCCTCCTTTTGTTCTTTGCCCTCCTCCTAATCTTTTTCATCTAATGAGCTCAAAGTTTCACCAATTTCTTCTTCCATAGGTTCCTGCAAACTATTAGTCTCTTCCAAGGCAGCGGTCATCCTTTTAATAAATTCAATAATATCAGCATTACAATCATAATTCTCATAGAAATATTTAAGTATGGATAAAATTTCAGATTCGTAAGGAACATCATCATCATACTTTTCAATCAAAGAAGCAATTTCATAAGCACCTTTAAAAGCAAAAAATTCTTCTATTTGTTCCACATCATAGTAATCATAAATACCTTTAGAATAATAAGCTAAGGTTTCATTATCATTAAATTTGCATTGAAATGGAAGGTGTCGAGCTTCTGTATTAGAGCAATAAGTAAAGTCACATCTCGAGCATGCAACCAAGCAAACCATTCTAGTATTCTAATTTGATCCCATAAGTGTTTCCCTTTTTGAGATAAGCAATAATCCCTAAAGTACTCATGTTGATACAATGTGTATCCCATTATAAATTTCTTTGAGGATTTCTTAGGATTATCGAAAGAGTAATTAACGTGTTTCACATAACTAGCATCGAGGGTTTTAGGAGGTTACCCATCTCCATGAGTAGAAAGTACCACTAATGTTTTTAGTGTTTCGTGTTCCATATGCATAAATAAAGATATAAAACAACTAATAACTGAAAATAAAACAACTAAAACAGAAAATAATAATTACTTAGTGATAAAGCAAACAAGCACACATGAGAATATTCACCCCATGCTATTGCTCCCCGGCAATTGCGCTAGAAAAAGGTCTTGATAACCCACAAGTGCAGGGGATCATTTGTAGCCTTTTTCGATAAGAAAGAGTGTCGAACCCAACATGGAGCTAAAGGTAGAACAAATATTCCCTCAAGTTCTATCGACCACCGATACAACTCTACGCACGCTAATGCTTGCTTTACCTAGAACAAGTATGAAACTACTTTGCGGGAATGAAACTAGAAGTACTTTTCAAGATAATAAAGAACGTGGAAATCAAAGTTAGGTGCTATTTTAATGAAAGAACAATAAAAGTAAGTAGTTTTGTAACAAGTTTTTTGTGTAACGCAAGAGAAAAATTGTCCCTAGGAAATTCAATATGATACGATAGATACTTGTTATATGCAATGAGGAAGAGGCATGATCTAACATACTTTCTCCACTTGGATAATATGCACTTACGATTGGAACTCTAGCAAGGATCCACAACTACTAAAGATCATTAAGGTAAAACCCAACCATAGCATTAGGTATCAAGTCATCTTTACTCCCATATGCAACAACCCATCTACTCGGGTTTATGCTTCTATCACTCAAGCAACCCACCATAGACAAATCATGAACATATTGCAACACCCTACAACAGGGATCCCCCACATTTGCGCGATACAGAGGGCACCATAGGACATCACCATATCAACATACAACTCACATCCATAACATCATACCACAATTAACCCATAGGATAAAAGAGATCTACTCAAACATCATAGGATAGCCAAATATCATTGGGAAATAATATATGGAGTTGAGCACCATGTTTAAGTAAAGATTACAACGGGGAAGAGAGGTGTTACACTGTTGCAAAGAGGGGGAGAGAGTTTGTGTTGACGGCAGCAAGATTGTTGATATAGATCGCCGTCACGATGCTAGGGGAGAGAGCCCCCTCCTTCTTCTTCCTCCTTGGCTTCCCCCTAGATGGAAGGAGAGTTCCCCCTTTGGTCCATGACCTCCATGGAGGCGGAGGGGAAGGAGCCCCTCCTAGATTGGATCTCCCTCTGTGTTCTCTTTTGTTTCACGTTCTTGTTTTCTGACCAAAAACCGTTTCTTATATTCCCAGAGATCTGTAACTCCGATCGGGCTGAAATTTTCAGGGGATTTTTATCCAAAAATTAGCTTGCTTGCGCCCTAAGGAGAGCTACAAGCCACTTATGAGCTGGGCACAACCCACCAGGCTGCGCCCGGGCCCCCTGGACATGCCCTGGTGTCTTGTGGGGGCTGTGGGCCTTCGTTTGCGTTGATTCCACTTCTCTAAATTCAAAAATATTCCGAAACAAATCTCCATAAATTTTATCGCGTTTAAACTTCGTTTGATATGGATATTCCGCGAAACACAAAAACATGCAACAAACATGTACTGGTACTGGGCACTGGATCAATAGGTTAGTCCAATAAATCATATAAAATGTTGCCAAAAAATATGTGAAAGTTGTATATCACCCCTCTAGACATACTTTGGATCCTACAAAGTAATATCAAACCACATAGACCCTATGAACACATAAAGGTAGAGCCTAAAGTTGCAACGATTAAAGATATATTGGTTGATAGTGTTGATGCTCATGTTATATATTTCAATGATGAAGCATCTCGCACTGCTAAACAAGATCCTAAAGATAAACATACACTTGTTGTTGGAATGCCTGTTGTTTCTATTAAGATTGGAGATAATTGTTATCTTGGCTTATGTGATATGGGTGCTAGTGTAAGTGCTATTCCATTTACCCTTTATGAATAAATTATGCATGATATTGCACCTGTTGAGTTGGAATATATTGATGCTACTATTAATCCTGCAAGCAGAGAGACTATTTCACCACTTGGGTTGTTAGAGATGTGGAAATCTTGTGTGGTAAGATCAAATACCCCACTGATTTCTTAGTTCTTGGATCACTACAAGATATTTTTATCCCATTATATTCGATAGACCTTTCCTGAATACTGTTAATGCTAAAATTGATTGCACTAAGGAAACGGTGAGTGTTAACTTTGGTGATGTGTCTCATGAATTTAGTTTTCCAAGTTTAGTAGACAAATGCATGAGGAAGAATTGCCTAGTAAAGCTGAAATAATTGGTCTTGCCTCTATTGTTGTTCGTCCTGCTGATCCATTAGAACAATATTTGCTAGACCATGAGAATGATATGCATATGAAAGAAAGGAAATAAATAGATGATATATTCTTTCATCAAACACCTATCTTTAAACATAATCCGCCTCTTGAACTTTGCGAGAACCTCTACCTCCTAAGAGTGACCATGTTTTTGAATTAAAGAAACTACCTCATACTCTAAAATATGCTTATATTGATGAAAATAAGATATATCATGTTATTATTAGTGCTAACCTTTCAGAACATGAAGAAAAGAGATCACTTAAGGTTCTTAAGAACCACGATGCCGCAATTGGATGTACTCTGGATGATCTTAAGGGCATTAGTCCCACTTTATGTGAGCACAAGATTAATATGGAGCCAAATGATAAACCAATCATTGATAATCGACGTCGTCTTAACCCCAAAATGAAGGATGTGTTAAGAACTGAAATATTAAAGTTTCTGGAGGCAGGAATAATATATCCTATACCTGATAGTAGATGGGTAAGTCAAGTTAATTGTGTCCCTAGGAAAGGAGGCATTCTCATTGTTCCTACTGATAAAAATACACTTACCCTATAGAGAATTGTAACTGGCTATAGGATGGTAATTGATTTTAGGAAATTAAATAAGGCTACTAGAAAAGATCATTATCCCTTGGCTTTTATTGATCAAATGTTAGAAAGATTATCTAAGCATGCATACTTATGTTTCTTAGATTGATATTCCATTTTTTTCTTAAATACTTGTAGTAAAAGAAGATCAAGAGAAAATCACATTTACTTGTCCTTTTGGTTTATAGTCATATGCCTTTTGGTTTATGTAACACACCTGCTACCTTTCAAAGATGTATGACTGTTATATTATCTGACTTTTTTGAAAAGATTGTTGAGGTTCATGGATGATTTCTCCGTTTATGGAAACTCTTTTGATGATTGATTAAACAACCTTGATCGAGTTATGCAGAGATGTGAAGAAACTAATCTTGTCTTGAATTGAGAGAAGTGCCACTTTATGGTGAATGAAGGTATAGTCCTTGGGCATAAGATCTCCGAAAGAGGTATTGAGGTAGATAAGGCTAAAGTTGATGCAATTGAGAAAATGCCATGTCCTAAAGATATCAAAGGTTTTCAAAGTTTTCTTGGTTATGCTGGTTTATATAGGAGGTTCATTTAAGATTTCTAAAAAAATCTAGGTCTCTTAACAATCTTTTGCAAAAAGATACTCCGTTTGTTTTTTATGATGATTGTTTAGAAGCCTCTGAAATACTTAAGAAAGCCTTAATTTGTGCACCTATTGTTCGACCACTAGACTGGAATCTACTCAATGAAATAATTTGTAATGCCAGTGACTAAGTTGTTGGTGTTGCTCTAGGACAGAAAGTTGATAAGTAATTGAATGTTATTCATTATGCTAGTAAAACTCTATACAATGCTCAAAACAATTATGCTACTACTGAAGAAGAACTTCTAGAAGTTGTGTTTGGATGTGATAAATTTAGATCCTCTGTTGTTGATTCAAAAGTAATAATTCACATCGATCATGCTGCTATTAAATATCTTGTGGAAAATAAAGATGTGAAACCTAGACTTATTAGGTGGGTTATTTTACTTCGAGAGTTTGATTTGTGTATTATTGATAGGAAGGGAGTTGAAAACTCTATAGCAGATAATTTGTCTAGGATGGAAAATATTCTTGATGACCCTCTGCCTATTGATGATAGTTTTCGTGGTGAGAGCAATTGACTATTATAAATCCTTCTATTTCTCGCAATAGTCCATGGTATGAAGATTATGCTAATTAGATTATTGTTAAATATATACCACCTAATTTCACATACCAACAAAAGAAAAAGTTTTTCTTTGAGTTCAGACATTACTTTTGGGATGACCCACGTTTATATAAAGAAGGAGTAGATGATATTGTTAGACGTTGTGTACCTGAGCAAGAACATGAATAAATCCGACAGAAGTGTCATTTCGAAGCCTAGGGAGTACACCATGCGTGAGATAGAATTGCACATAAGGTATTGCAGTCTGGTTTTTATTGGCCTACTCTCTTCAAGGATGCACGTAAGTTTGTCCTTTTTTGTGATGAATATCAAAGAATTGGTAATACTGGTAGACTTCATGAAATTCCAATGGATTATTCACTCATTATTGAACCATTTCATGTTTGGGGATTTAATTGCATGGGACCTTTTCCTTCCTCTAATGGATACACTCATATTTCAGTTGCTGTTGATTATGTTACTAAGTGGGTAGAATCCATTCAAACTAGTATTTGGTGATCACAACACCTCTATTAAATGCTTTAATAAGTTATCTTTTCAAGGATTGGAGTCCCTAGATATTTAATGATTCATGGTGGTTCACATTTTATTCATGGTGCATTTCGTAAACTCTTAGCTAAATATGATGTAATCATATAATTGCCTCTCCTTATCATCCTCAATCTTATGGCAACTTAATTGGGGAATATAGAAATAAAGTTAATTTTGCAAAACATCGTTAATAGATCTAAGAAGAATTGGTCTAAGAAACTTGATGATGCACTGTGGGCATATAAAATTGCTTATAGAAATATTATCATTTACCTCTAGAGCTAGAACATAAGGCATATTGGGCAATTAAAAACTTAACTATGATTTGAAACTTGCCGGTGAAAAGAGGTCATTTGACATGAGCTCTTTAGTTGAATGGAGGGCACAAGCTAATGAAAATGCAAAGCTGTTTAAAGAAAAAGTTAAAAGATGGCATGATAAGAGAATACAAAAACAAGAATTTAACATTGTTGATTATGTTCTATTATACAATTCTTATTTCAGATTCTTTACAGGAAAACTCCTCTCCAAATGGGAAGGGCCCTATATTATCGAGTAGGTTTATCGCTCCAAAGACATCAAGATCAACAACGCCGAAGACACCAATCCTAAGGTGGTCAATAGGCAAAGAATTAAACATTATATTTCAGGTACACGCAATAACAAGGAAACCAACATTATCCAAACGATGACACCGGAGGAGCACATGAAAGAGACCTTCCGGAATGCTCCAGAATCCTGAAAAAGGTTAGGTATGTGGTACGATAAGCAAATCGTCTTCAAAAGTTCCGTAAAAGCATTTTTTGTTCATTTCGGAATAAATAAAAAACTACAAAAATAATAACCAGCCAGGAAAGTGCACGAGGAGGCCATGACCATGGGGGGGGGGATTTCCCTACCCCAGGGCGTGCCCTGTCGACTCGTGGGCCCCTCGTGGACTTTCCGACTCTATTTTCCTTTGTAGACTTGTCTCGCAATAGAAAACATCATTATATATACTCCTTCATGTTTTGACCACCGTACCACAAGTTTTCCCTCTGTTATTGTTTCGAGCTATTTTTGTCACGATATCGAATTCCCAGAAGCTATGTTGCCATCCCGTTCCAATAACGTTGGGGATAATGCTTGGTTGCTGCATATGGAGCTCGAAAGAGAAGGAACCGAGGAAGTCATTACAGGAGACTCCATGGAAGTGCAACACCCCGCCCGCTTTGGAGCGGGGCACGTTTGTTGGCATCTCTACCTCTCCAAATCCTTGTCCACCCGTGGGAAGAATAAGCCAATCGGTTCAAGGGGTACCAGATGAATCCAACCAAAGGAAAGCCCTCGGCAGGTTGCATGGAAATAACTTTCATAATTTAATCCATAACTATGGTGTTGAAAATACTTCTCGTATGCATATACCATCCAATCGGGACATCTCTTGTCGAATTGAAAGTGATGCAGGAAATATTTCTTGGTGGCCAGCGAATAGATATTTTATGGTGAAATTGCAAAGGAACATCGCAGTGATTCAGCGGTTGCTTCAGGGGATGCAGGGTCTGAAGGATGCCCCGCTCTTTATCATTGAAGACAAATCCATCACTTTATAACCACCATCACCGAAGAAATAAACTTGAGTACATGTGTATGGGCACATCCCTTGGCTTGTTCCAGGCTTGGGGGAGGTGCCCTGGTATCGTATCACCATCAGTTTTACCATCATTATCTATATTAGTTTGACCCTTAGTTATTATATGATTTAGATGAATGGATTTTTAATATGATCGAGTTTTGAGCCTTTTCTTTGTGAGCTACCTATCTATGTAACTGAGTGTGAGAGTTATATAATAAAAATTACTTTGATTTGTTTGCTTTACTTTCTTGCATCAATCTTAACAATGATAGAAATAAAAAGATCATATGCTAATCCCATCGGGAGTGATGACTTCACATACAAAGAGTATAATTGATAAAATTTATTGGAGGTTAACAAACATATTATTGGTCATTGATGCAATTCATGAGAAAGTAATAATGAAAGAGATGTATCACATATAAATATACTATCTTGGACATCTTTTATGATTGTGAGCCCCCATTAAATATTCTATGCATGATCAACTAGCTGACATCGCAAAAGGAAGACAAGTAATGAGTTATGTTTGCTTGTATTCACATAGAAGTTATGTTGTCATGGATCCTCTAACATGTGGTGCTTGCTCATAATCTTGTGCTAGCCAAAACTCCGCACCAAGTATACTACTTGTGCATCCAAAACCCCTTAAACCTAGTTACTTGCCATAAGAGTCCACCATATCTACCTATGGAGTGAATAAGATCCTTCAAGTAAGTTGCCATCGATACAAAAGCAATAAAATTGCTCCTGAATATGTATGATCTTTATTGTAATGGACAATAAGCTATCATTTTACAAACTTGTGACGGCAAAGAAATAAAAGCGACATGATGCATAATAAAGTTTGCTATCATCAGGGGCAATATAAAGTGTCTTTCCCTTAAGAGCTTGCATGTCCAAATAAAAAGTGCATGGCAACCTCTGCTTCCCTCTACGAAGGGACTATCTTTTACTTTTCTTTATTTACTTTTATGCAAGAGTCAACAATGTTAATCCCTATTCCATTCTTATTATTCTCTGCTTGGCAAGCAACATGTGGTGGGGAAATATTCAGGGATATATATCCAGTTGGATGTATGTGATCATGGGTTATTATTGTTGACATTATCCTCGAGATAAATAGTTGGGTGGTGACAATTATAAACCCCTATCTCTTGTGTGTCTGATTGGATCTTTTTGCTTCTTAAGTATGCCGTGAGTAATCATAGAAGACTAAATGATAGTTGAGTATGTGAACTTTCTAAACAAAGCTCTCACATAGACTCTTTCTGAAAATACGATGTGGTGACAATTATAAACCCCTATCTCCTATGTGTCTGATTGAAACTTTTTTGCTTCATAAATATGCCGTGAGTGTCAACAATCATAGAATACTAAATGATAGTTGAGTATGTGAACTTGCTAAACAAAGCTCTGACATAGACTCTTTTTGAAAATATGATGGATTGCAATTGGTTCAATGACTAAGAACATAGTTTGTTAGTTTTCAATAAGCTTTATGATTCATACTTTAGTGTGTGAATGAATTGCTACCTGTTATTGAGAAGTGTTATGATATTATGTTGTCATTATAATAATGATAATAATGCCTTCATGTCCATATTTTATTTTATCTACACCTCTCTCTCTTTTAAGCATGCGGTCATGATTATTGAGTCTGGCTTTCACTTGAGGACAAGCGATGTCTAAGCTTGGGGGAGTTGATATGTCCATTTTGCATCATATTTCTCCATCGATATTTATTATGTTTTGTAATTGTTTAACTTTATGATGCAATCCTAATGCCTTTTGTCTTTTATTTTGCAAGGTCCATACAAAGAGGGAAATTGCTGACAACTTGAACTCTTGACAAAAAAGGACCATCGAAGAGCTGGATATTCTCTGCAACACCAAATGAGATGAAAATTGATGGAGAATTATTTTGGAATATGTAAAAATTATTAGCGAAAGAATCAACAAAAGGGGACCCATTAGATGGCCACAAGCCTGGGGGCAAGCCCTACCCCGAGGGCACGTCCTCGTGGCTCATGGGGCTCCTGGCAGGCCTCCGTTGCCCATCTTCTCCTATATGTGTTATTTCCCTAGAAAAAATAATGACAAGACTTTCGGGACAAAGCGCCGGTGTCTCGAGGCGGAACCTGGATAGGAGCACTTTTGCTCTCCAGTGGAGCGATTCCACCGAGGAAACTTCCCTCCGAGATGGGGAAATCGAAGCTATCGTCATCACAACACTTCTAGTTGCTAGTAGCACTGATTACATCTTGTAGTTGATGCTAGTTGGTATAATTGGTGGAATATTATATGTTCAGATCCTTAAGAATATTCATTACACCTCTAATCTTGAACATGATGATGTTTTGTGAGTAGTACTTTCGTTCTTGGGGACATGGGGGAAGTCTTGTCATAAATAATCATGTGATGTTGGTATTCGTTCGATATTTTGATGGTGTGTATGTTGCTCTTCCTATAGTGGTGTCATGTGAACGTCGATTACATGACACTTCACCATATTTGGGCCTAAAGGAAAGTATTTGGTGAGTAATAAGCAGATTATGGGTTGCGAGAGTGACAAAATCTTAAATCCTAGTTTATGAGTTATTTCATAAGAGGCTGATTTGGATCCACCTATTTCATGCTACGGTTAGATCTTAATTCTTATTTCCTAGTTGCGGATGCTGATACTTGTAAACTGTGTTGGGATTTTCCCCGAAGAGGAGGGGATGATGCAGAAAAACGTAGGTAAGTATTTACTTTAGTGGGAACCAAGATTATCAAACCAATAGGAGAAGCACACAAATTCCCGTATTCGGCGCCTATCCACAAAAGAGCAAACACTTGCACCCAACAAGGGCAAGAGTAAACACTTGCACTCAACAAGGGCAAGAGGGTTGTCAATCCCCTTGAACTCGTTACTTGCAAGCAATAAGTAGTGGTACATAGATAATTTGATAAATATAAATAGTAAATAAAAATAAAGTAAAATGGCAGTAAGGTATTAGTATTTTTGTAATTATAACTGTGAGGAGATCCGGGGGCCATAGTGTTTGCTAGAGACTTCTCTCTCAAAGAAAGCATAAAGTGGGTAAACAAATTACTGTTGGGCATTGATAGAAAAGCGCATAGTTATGCACTATTTATTCACAAAAATGATCATATATATAGGCATCACGTCCATAAAAAAGTAGACCGACTCCTGCCTGCATCTACTACTACTACTGCACCCATCGATCGCTATCCAGCATGCATCTAGAGTATTAAGTAAAAATAGAGTAATGCTTGGAGGAGGATGACATGATGTTGAAAAAGTAAATACAATAAATATGAATAAACCCCATCGTTTTACCCTTAGTGGCAGCAATACAATACATGTACCTTTCTGTCACTTGGATTGAGCACCGCAAGATTAAACCCACTACAACGCACCACTCACACTAGAAGATAAATCAATCTAGGTGGCCTAACAAAACCGATAGATCAGAGAGCATTAAAAAGCTACGTGCAAATAAAATACAAGCAAGTATTCAATATCTTTTCATGATCAATCTGAACATAAACCCACAATTCATCGGATCCCAATAAATACACCACAAAGATTGATTACATAATATAGATCACCGCACGAATCATGGTGATCTTCGCAATGAAGAACATAGAGAGAGATAGCCATCTAGGTACTAACTATGGACCCGTAGGTCTGTAGTGAACTACTCACACATCACCATGGGAGAAGCAAGGTTGATGTAGAGGCCCACTGTGATCGATCCCTCCTCCGACAGGGCACCGAAATAGGTCTCTAGATGGGCACACGATGGAACAAAGACTTTTGGCGGTGGGAGAAGTGTTTCGGGAGGCTCTCTAGGGTCTTTGCGATATTAGAGAATTTATAGCTAGAGGGCCGGGGAGGTGGCCCCAAGCCATTAGGGCGGGACCCCCCTAGGCGCGCCTTGATGGCTTGGGGGCACCTCATGTGCCCTCCGGTCCTCTCTCTGAAGCTTCCAGGTCTTATTTTGGTCTAAAAAAATCATCAAAAAGCTTCGGGGTATTTGGACTTCTTTTGGTATAGTGTCCCTGAAAAGCCAAAAACACGTAGAAAATAGCAACTGGCACTTGCCGCTGGGTTAATAGGTTAGTGATCAAAAATAATATAAAACAACAAGTAATTGCCTCAAAAGTATCCTAGAATGATAATATATTAGCATGGAACAATAAAAAATTATAGATGATAAATATAGAATTTTTCATGTGACATGCAACCCAACATATATCCTTTCACGTATGATCACTAAGAAAAGATGAACCAATAAACATTACCATAGTAATATCCATAAGCATAAATAACACAATCATCAACTTTCAAAATATATGATCCTTAAATAATCTCTACCACCCCATTCATTTTATCATATTAGCATGGCATGGATCCATATTCACCACATAAATACAAATGTCAAGCACCAAAGTGTTAAGCCGAGCAATTGGATTGTACTTTTTCATGCACTTCAACATTTTATACCTCACTCAATATATGAGAGTGAACCATGTACATAGCATATAGCTGGAATAGAATATGGTGGTAGGTTTCAAAGGGGTAAAAGTGGATAAGAAAGCCTCGCATCAACTAGGCAGATCAACTGGCTATGGAGATGCCCATCAATCGATATCAATGCGAGGAGTAGGAATTGCCTTGCAACAGATGCACTAGAGCTATAAGTGTATGGAAGCTCAAATGAAACCATGTGGGTGTGCATCCAACTTGCTTGCTCATGAATACCTCAAGCATTTGAGGAAGCCCAACATCAGAATATAGAGGACAAGTTCTATAATGAAAAATTCCGAGTAGTATATGAAAATGACAAAACATGAGACTCCCTATATGAAAACATGGTGCTTCTCTAAGCACAAGTGTGGAAAAGAGGTAGTAGAATTGCCCCTTTTCTCTTTATCTCTCATTTGTTTCTTTTTTTTCTTTTTTTCGTCCGCAGTCTCATCCCGACTTGTGGGGGAATCATTGTCTCCATCATCCTTTCCTCACTAAGACAGTTCTCTAATAATTATAATCATCATACGCCACCGTGCTCTACAAGAGTATAATTATTTATATAAAATTTATACGCCACCATGCTCTAAAAGATATAAGTGAAGCAATAGAGCAACTGCTTAGCTCAAAAGATACAAGTGAATCACTAGAGCAACTGCTTAGCTCAAAAGATATAAGTGAAGCACACAGAGTATTCAAATAAATTATGGTGCATGTGTCTCTCTCAAGTAGGTGTGTACATAAAACAATGATTGTGGAAAACTACAACAAAATAAAACTAAAACACAAGATGCTCCAAGCAAAACTCATATCATGCGATGAATAAACATGTAGCTCCAAGTAACATACCGATGGATTGAGACGAAAGAGGGGATGCCTTCCGGGGCATCCCCAAGCTTAGATGCTTGAGTCTTCCTAGAATATACCTTCGGGTGCCTTGGGAATCCCAAGCTTAGGCTCTTTGCCACTCCTTATTCCTTCATCCATCATGACAACACCCAAAACTAGAAAACTTCAGCACATAAAACTTAGCATCATCAAAACTTTTGGTACTATTATAAATTGATTCATAATTATTATTTCATAAGTTACTGTGTTCTAACTCCTCCATGGTTTATACCCCCCGATACAATCCATAGCATGATCAAAACAAGCAAACTAAGCAAGCAAAAACAAAATTTGTATAAAACAGAACAATTTGTAATGATTTGCGCAATCTCCATACTTGTGTAACTCCAAAAATTCTGAAAAATAGGAAAACATGGGGAATTAGTATAACAACATTGTATAAAAATTTCAGGTCAAGAATATGTTTCATAAAAATCATAAAAGTTCTGCACTGGACGCAAAAGTTTCTGTTTTTGCACCTATCAATTTTACTCATCATCAAGTCGTCCCACAAGATTTACTTGGCAGAAATATTAATTTAAACCTAAAAACACAATCATTACAGTAGCAATAATCATTTTTATCACACCTTGACATAAAGTAAAAAACAAAAATTAAAGATAACTATCGGGTTGCCTCCCAACAAGCGCTATTGTTTTATGCCCCTAGCTAGGCATAATGCGTAGTAATCTTTGGTGGCAAGGGGTCCAATTCCTTTAGCCATTTTGCTCTCCTTGCAGCCATCAATGATATGAACAAATTGATCTATTTAAGTGTTGATGGTTTTCATCTTAGCTTTGAAAGCGCAAAGAGCATCGATTCTTCGTTCCAATGCATCAAATGTCTTATTATGTGACACCATATTTCCATTGATTTTAGTGGAGAAACTGAATAACACTCAAAAATTGGAATCCATAGTAGCTTGAGTTTCTTTCGTTAGCTCAGTTTCTATCTTTGGTTGTCCAAATATATTTTTCATCTTTTCATAGGTGTCAAAAGCAATATTCCCGGGGAAATCATTTTCAAAAAAAGAATCCAGGACACGTCTATGAGAAAGAGAAATACCCACAGGAAAACTTCTAAGGAGCAATTTAATATGACACTTGGGATTAGGTCTCATTTGTATATCTAATATCTATCCCAAGCTTCCTTTAAAGATGCATCACCCACATGCTTAAGGTCTAATATTCTCGAACCCTCTCCAAGGTAAGGAGGAAGAGGCATCTCCAGAGGAGAACTAGCCATGATAACAAGCAAACAAGTGAACTAACAAAGATAAATATTTTTGTATTTTTATTTTTATAGAAAGCAAAATATAACAGAAAATAAAAAGTAGAACAAGTGAATGATAATTTGTGAGTAGGTACTTGATAGGAATTTGATGATGCTCCCCGGCAACGACGCCACGAATCCTTCCTAATACTTGTAAACTGTGTTGGGATTTTTTGCCGAAGAGGAGGGGATGATGCGGAAAGCGTAGGTAAGTATTTCCCTTAGTGATAAGCAAGGTTATCGAACCGATAAGAGAACCATGCAAATTCCAGTCTTCAGCGCCTACGCACAAAAGAGAAAACACTTGCACCCAACGTAGGGAAGAGGGTTATCAATCCCCTTAAACTCGTTACTTGCAAGCGATAAGTAGTGATAGATAGGGACAATTGCATTTTTACCCCTAGTTGGAACCTACCCATGGGATTTGCCCTTACTTTTCGACTCTGCTCAGGTTTTCCTTTAGATTTGCCCACGAGGTCGCAAAAATGCCCTTTGACCATTTGACCAATACTTTGAAAATTCATAACAAATTCATATGAACTCAGAAATATACAAATAAGGTATCAAAATGTTGAGATAAACATTACCTTGATGTGCATGGCATTTATATTCAGGACAAAAGTACCATTTAAACTACCCGGGGATATAAATGTTATTAAAAATATTATAAATAAAAAGGTATGAACAATATATTTTTCATGAAAAAAGTTACATGCAAATGTAGGTGATGTTTTCTAAACATTCTGATATCTTATTTGCATTTTTCTTAGTTCATAACAACTTGTTATGATTGTTCAAACGACTTTGACCATTATTTTGAAACCGCATAAGAAGTTGATATGAACTCGGAAAAATTCCGATAAGATATCGTGATGTTTAGAAAACATCACCTACATTTGCATGTAATTTAAATTCATGAAAAAATTATGTTTTATACCTTTTTAATTTTAATAATGTCAATAACGTTAATAACCTTGGGCAGTCCAAATAATACTTTTGTCCTAAATGCAAATGACATCCAGATAAAGTTAATGTTTTTCTGAATATTTTGATATCTTATGTGAATTTTTCCAAGTTCATATGAATTTGTTATGAATTTTCAAAGTATTGGTCAAACGGTCGAAGGGCATTCGGGTGACCTCGGGGGCAAATCTAGGGGCAAAACTGAGCAGAGTCGAAATGTAAGGCCAAACCCCTTGGATAGGTTCAACTAGGGGAAAATGCATTTTCCCCTTTGATAAAGAAAAATAGAAAATAAAAGGAAAGTAAATAATGTTAGCAAGGTACTTAGATTTTTTTAATTATAATTGTGTGGATACCCGGGGGTCGTAGTGTTCGCTAGAGGCTTCTCCCTTGAAGAAAGCATAGGGTGGGTTATCAAATTACTGTTGGGCAATTGGTCTAAAAGCGCATAGTTATGCAATATTTATCAACGGTAATGATCATGTATATAGGCATCTCGTCATAAACAAGTAGAGCGACTCCTTCTTGCATCTACTACTATTACTCCACCCATCGACTGCTATCCAGCATGCATCTAGAGTATTAAGTAAAAACGGAGTAGTGCTTGGAGGAGGATGACATTATGTAGTAAAAGTAAATCCAATCAATATGAATAAACCCCATCGTTTTACCCTTCTTGGGAGCAAGACAATACATTTCATGTCCCTTTCTATCACTGGGATTGACCTCCGCAAGATTAAACCCACTACAACGTACTAGTCCCACTTGAAGATAAATCAATCTAGTTGGCCAAACCAAAGTGACAGATTGGAGAGCATTATGAAGGTATAACAATCATGCAAATAAAATACCAGCAATTATTCAATATATTTTCATGACCAATCTGAACATAAACCCATAATTCATCGAATCCCAACAAACACACTGCAAAGATTGATTACATAAGATAGATCACCACAAGAATCGCGGTGATTTGGCAATGAAGGGCATAGAGAGAGACATAGCCATCTAGGTACTAACTGCGGACGCGTAGGTCTCCGGTGAACTAGTCACACATCACCATGGGAGAAACAAGGTTGATGTAGAGTCCCTCCATGATCGATCCCCCCTCCGGCAGGTGATACGTCTCCAACATATCTATAATTTATGAAGTATTCATGCCATGTTTACAATAATTCATATGATTTCGGAATGATTTTATTAGAACTAACCTAGACTAACGTTGTTTTCCATAGAACTACCATGGTGTCATTTTTTGTGTAGAAATAAAAGTTCTCGGAATGGGCTGAAAATTTACGATGACTTTTTATGGACCAAAAGAGACCCCCGAAGCACAAGAGCTAGGCCAGGAAGTGGGCGAGGAGGCCACAAGCTTGCTGGGTGCCCCCCTAGGCCGCGCCCCTGTGGCTTGTGGACTCCGCGAGCACCCCCTTGACATGAGACCGATGCCAAAAATTCATATACATACTAAAACCCCAAGAATAAACCTAGATCGGGAGTTCCACCGTCGCAAGCATCTGTAGCCACAAAAAACCAATCGGGAGCCTGTTCTGACACCCTGCTGAAGGGGGAAACCATCACCGGAGGCCATCTTCATCATCCCGACGGTCTCCATGACGAGGAGGGAGTAGTTCACCCTCGGGGCCGAGGGTATGTACCAATATCTATGTGTTTGATCTCTCTCTCTCTCTTGTGTTCTTGAGATGGCACGATCTTGATGTACCGCAAGCTTTATTGATATATATGAATCATATGGAGTTCTCCCTCTCTATCTTCTTGTGATGAATTGAGTTTTCCCTTTGAAGTTTTTTTATTGGATTGAGTCTTTAAGGATTTGAGAACACTTGATTTATGTCTTACGATGGGATATCCGTGGTGACAATGGGATGAGGTTGCCTCATATGCTTCATCTTTTTAATGTCTTTCGTGAAAATGATGGAAAGGAAAATTGTGCTCAAGTGTTAGAAGAAGAAGTTATTAAAATGTTTGGCACTAAATCTTTGAATGATGAGCATGATAGTGATATTGTTAGTATGAATTCTCTGAATATCCATGATGCTAATGATATGCAAAGCCACAAGCTTGGGGATGCTATGTTTGATGAAGATGATATGTTTAGTCCCACAAGTTTTGATGAGAAAATTTGTTATGATGAAACCATGCCTGCTATTTATGATGATTATTGTGATGACATGTATGCTATAAAGAGTAATTACAACTGTGAAACTTGTTATCATGATTTTAATATTGATTGTGGTTATGTCAATCAAGTGTCACATTATAGTTATTTTGTTGAGTTTGCTCCCACTATTATGAATGAGAAGAAGTTTTCTTATGTGGAGAGTGATAAATTTTATATGCTTGTAGATCATGAAAAGGATGTTGTATGTTATAGTTACATTGTTGAATTCCTTCATGACGCTACTGAAAATTATTATGAGGGAGGAACATATGCTTGTAGGAATTGCAAAAATATCAAGTTTCCTCTCCATGTGTTCAAAGTTTCAAAGTTGCACTTGTTTTGCCTTCCTATGCTAGTTGGTTCTTACTCCCACAAATTGTTTTATAACAAAATCCCTATTCATAGGAAGTGGGTTAGGCTTAAATGTGCTTGCCATGTGATTCATTATTCTCTCTTGCATGTTTCAATTACTACTTTTTATCTGAGCATGATTGAAATCACCATGCCTAGCTAAAAGGCATTAAAGAAAAGTGCTTGTTGGGAGACAAACCAACACTTTTACTTTCTGTTTTTGTTTGTTAACATTATTAAGCTACTATAGTAATCATGTTTTCTGTCTTTTATTTCAATAAAGTGCCAAGTAAAGCCTTTTGGATAGTGTGGATACTCGCTTGTTTGATTCTGTGCAAAAAGAGAAAGTTTTGCATCCAGTATATGAATTATATGATTTTACTGGACAGTCAAAACATTCTGATATTTGTATGAAACATTGGTATGCAAATTACTTGAGTTTTACTAATTTTTAAGAATTTGTAGAGTCAGTGAAGTATGGTGATCCTTCAGATCTTTAAAGACCGTTCTGTTTTTGACAGATTCTGTTTTGCATGCATAGTTTGCTTGTTTTAGTGTTCGCATAGATTATATTCGGTGATATAAATTGTATGAATGATGGAATACAGTAGGTATTATGTGAGAACAATTATGAATCTTGTATTGATAGTACCTAAGTGAATGATCTATCTTTATTACACTAACCCTTCTCACAAAGTTCCGTTAAGTTTTGTGTGATTGAAGTTTTCAAGTTTTGGGTGGGACACCGATATGAGGAGAATAAGGAGTGACAAGAACCTAAGATTGGGGATTCCCAAGGCACCCCAAGGTAATATCCAAGGAATATTCAAATGCCTAATCTTGGGGATGCCCCGAAAGGCATCTCCTCTTTCGTCTTCAACACTATCGGTATATCTTACTTGGAGCTATATTTGTATTTGTCACATAATATGAGTTTTGCTTGGAGCGTCATTTTATTTTGTTGTTATCTGTTAGGTGTTATTTATAATCTTATTTTTCAGTAATAAGTTCCAAGAATTGCCTTAGGATGCTTGCATTGCATGTTTGATGTGTGCTGTGTAAAAAACATAAACTCTTGCTGTAGTGTCTGAATTTTCATATTTTACTGGAACGTGGAAAGTTTCTAAAGGTTCATAATTTTTTGAGTTATTTTCATGTAAAGTATTTAACATGTCCTAAAGGTTCATAATTTTTTGAGTTACATAAGTACACTGGTATAATAGATTGATACAGACTGTTCTGTTTAGACAGATTGCTGTCATAGTTTTGTTATCCTATAGTTTCCATAGCCTATATTGGTAGATATGTATTTTGGAAATGATAGTATACATTACCTAATGTTTTAAAATTATTGTGCAACTTGTCTTGGTAGTACATGAGGTGTTGATTTGTTCTTATGTGTATTAACCTATCTCACGAGTTGTTTTTGAGTTTGGTGTGGATGAAGTTTCTGGGAATAGGTGAAACTGGGATATGAGAGGATTGAACAAGATAGGAAATCTCAAGCTTGGGGATTCCCAAGGCACCCCAAGTAAATATTTCAAGAACTCTCAAGCATCTAATCTTGGGGATGCTACGCATTCCACCTCTCTTCATCAACTATTGGTTAGACTATGCCGAGCCTAAATTTTTTACTCGTTCACATGATGCGTCCTATTCTTGGAGTGCTATTTTTATTTTGCTTGTTATTTAAATAAAATACGTAGATGTCAAAAAAATTATTGAGAGAGAGAGAGAGAAAGTCCTCACATAGCTACTTAATTGTTTGACTACTCATTGATCTTCGCTTATATGTTTTGGAGTAGTTTTGTCATTTACTCTCGTGCTTCACTTATATCCTATGAGTAAATGGTTGAATGAATTGAATATCATAAATCTGAAATTATACATGTTTATATGCTTATCCCATGAGGGGTAATGACTCCACATATAAGAAGTATAGGTGGTAAATTTATTGAAAGATAGCAAACACCGCATTGGTCACTTGTGTTGGAAATATGCCCTAGAGGCAATAATAAATTGGTTATTATTGTATTTCCTTGTTCGTGATAATCATTTATTATCCATGCTATAATTGTATTTATTGTAAACTATATACATGTGTGGGTATATAGACAACACTATGTCCCTAGTATGCCTCTAGTAGACTAGCTCGTTGATCAAAGATGGTCAAGGTTTCCTAGCCATGGACATGAGATGTAATTTGATAACAGGCTCACATCATTAGGAGAATGATGTGATGGACAAGACACAAACTATATACGTACCACATGATCGTGTCAATTTATTGCTACAATTTTCTGCATGTCAACTATTTGTTCCTATGACCATGAGATCATGCAACTCACTGACACCGGAGGAGTACCTTGTGTGTATCAAACATCACAAAGTAACTGGGTGACTATAAAGGTGCTCTACAGGTGTCTCCGAGGGTGTCTGTTGGGTTGGCATGAATCAAAACTGGGATTTGTTGCTCCGTATGACGGACAGGTATCTCAGGGCCCACTTGGTAATACAACATCACAATAAGCCTTGCAAGCAATGTGACTATATGTTATCCACGAGATCTTGTATTACAGAACGAGTAAATAGACTTGCTGGTAATGAGATTGAACTAGGTATAGAGATACCGACGATCGAATCTCGGGCAAGTAACATACTGAAGAACAAAGGGAACATCATACGGGATTAACTGAATCCTTGACATAGAGGTTCAACCGATAAAGATCTTCATAAAATATGTAGGAACCAATATGGGCATCCAGGTACCGCTATTGGTTGTTGACCATAGAGGTGTCTCGGTCATGTCTACATAGTTCTCGAACCCGTAGAGTCTGCACACTTAAGGTCCGGTGACGTTTCGGTAGTATAGAGTTATGTATGGTGGTGAATGAAGGTTGTTCGGAGTCCTGGATGAGATCCCAGACATCATGAGGAGCTCCGGAATGGTCCGGAGGTAAAGATTGATATATAGGAAGTCCTGTTTTGGTCACCGGAAAAGTTTCGGGCTCATCGGTAGTGTACCGGGAGTACCGGGACGGGTACTGGGGACCATCAGAAGGGGTGTTTCAACCCAAAGGGCCTCATGGGCTGTGGGAGCAGTCAAGACAGCCTTAGTGGGCTGGCCGAGCCCCCCACTAAGGCCCATGCGGCAAGGGGTGGGAAAAACCTAAAGGTGGAGAGGTGGAAAGAGTTTCCAAGTGGAAAGGAGGAATCCTACTCCTAATTGGATTGGAGTAGGACTCCTCCACCTCCAATTTTGGTGAACTCTTGAGGGTTTTAGGCTGCCTCTTCCCCTCCCTCCCTCCTATATATACTAGAGGATTTAGAGGGCAAAGCTAACCCTAATTGCCATGTCCTCCCTCTAATTCATCTAGATCGGTATTCTCCTCTAGTCTAGTTCGGCGGTGCTTAGGTGAAGCCCTGCCAGAATTGTTCCACCACCATGGACGCCACACCGTCGAGCTGTCGGAGAACTCATATACCTCTCCGCTCCCTCTTGCTGGATCAAGAAGGCGGAGATCGTCATGAGTTGTACGTGTGCTGAACGTGGAGGCGCCGTCCGTTCGGCGCTAGATCGGAAGGACCGTGATCAGGATCGCAAGACGATTCACGATTTGATCACAGGACAAATTATGATGGGATCGCGGGACATATCATGATTGGATCGTGAGAAGGATTGTGATGGGATCAAGGGATGCTCGGTGATTTGGATCGCAAAGACATTCAACTACATCAACCGCGTTTATTAATGCTTCCCGCTTAGCGATCTACAAGGGTATGTAGATCCACTCTCCCTCTTGTAGATGCTCATCACCATGGATAGATCTTGCGTGTGCGTAGGATTTTTTTTGTTTCCCATGCAGCGTTCCCCAGCAACTTGAACAATTCATGAAAGAATATAGAAGGAAGAGAGATTTCACATATAAATATACTATCTTTGACATCTTCTATGATTGTGAGCCCCATTAATTATTTTCAAACTTGAGAAAATTAGTTGAAGTTGGACAAGGTAGAGAACTTAATGAGTTATGTTTGGATATATTTGTATAGAAGTTATATTGTTATGGATCCTCCAACATGTGGTGCTTGCTTCCACCTCATACTAGCCAAAACTTCTGCACCAAGTAGAAATACTACTTGTGCATCCCAACACCCTTAAACCCAAAGTTGTTCCATATGATTCCACCATACCTACCTATATATGGTATTTACCTGCCGTTCCAAGTAAATTTGCATGTGCCAAACTCTAAACCTTCAAATAATATTCTGTTTTGTATGCCCGAATCGCTCACATAGTGACTATGGGCTGTTAGTGTTTTCCATGCTAGGTGGGTTATTCTCATGATATGTGTTGATTCACTATCATTCATGAGAAAGTGGATGGTATTCGGGATGTCCAGTCCCATGCTCAAAAATCAAATAAAAATATAATGAAACAAAACTCCCCTTGGATTGTTGTTTGTATGGACGGTACCTGTGGACTCGGCTCGCCGTGGAGTGTGATTGATTGGTGGAGGGGGAGTAAAAACTTTACCATTCTGTTTGGGAACCACCTATAATGTATCTAGCATGGAAGATACCGAGATCTCTCAGTTGTTATGTTGACAATGAAAGCATACCACTCAAAATTATTATTCATCTCTGTTTTAAAAGCTCGAGATCTGGCACATATGCAAATCCCTCCTTCCCTCTACGAAGGGCCTATCTTTTACTTTCTAGTACTTACCTTTATACAAGAGTCATGGTGATCTTCACGACTTCCTATATTTTACCTTTTTATCTTGGAAAGCATCATGTGGTGGGGAAATATCCAAGCATATATGGCCATTCAAATATATTTGATCATGAATTATTATTGTTGAAATTTATCTATATGATAAATAAGTTGGGAGGTGAAACCTTAAGCCCCTATCTTTCTCTGTGTTCGACAGATGCCATTTGCTCTGAAAATATGTTTTGAGTATTAGAAATCATGGAAGACTATATAATAGTTGAGTATGAGGAATTTGCTAAATCAAAGCTCTTACATAGACCCTTCCTAAAAATAAGATGAATTACAATTGTTTGGTGACTGAAAGCATAGTTTGTTAGTTTTCAAAAGACTCTATGGTCTATACTTCAACATGTGAATAGCTTGTTACTTCATCATGAGAAGTTTATGAGATGAGCTACTGTTTATGATATATAATGATGCTAGAAAAGTGTTTGGAACTATCATTGATCAAATTTACGCACTATGCTAGCATTCACACTTCATAAATTATTTCTTTTATCATTTACCTACTCGAGGACGAGCAGGAATTAAGCTTGGTGATGCTGATACGTCTCCATCGTATCTGTAATTTATGAAGTATTCATGCCATTTTTACAATAATTCTATATGATTTCAGTATGATTTTATTAGAACTAACCTGGACTGACGCAGTTTCCAGCAGAACTACCATGGTGTCGTTTTTTGTGCAGACATAAAAGTTCTCAGAATGGGCTGAAAATTCACGGTGATTTTTTATGGACCAAAAGATACCCCCAAAGCACAAGACCTGGGCCAAGAAGTGTGCGAGGAGGCCACAAGCTTGCTGGGCGCCTCCCCTAGGCCGCGCCCCTATGGCTTGTGGACTCCTTGAGCACCCCCTTGATGTGAGACCGACACCAAATATTCCTATAGATACTAAAACCCCTAGAAAGAAATCTAGATCGGGAGTTCACCCGCCGCAAGCCTCTGTAGCCACAAAAAACCAATCGGGAGCCTGTTCTGGCACCCTGCCGGTGGGGGAAACTATCACCAGAGGCCATCTTCATCATCCCGTCGGTCTCCATGACGAGGAGGAATTAGTTCACCCTCGGGGCTGAGGGTATGTACCAGTAGCTATGTGTTTGATCTCTCTCTCTCTCTCTCTCTCGTGTTCTTGAGATGGCACAATCTTGATGTACCGCGAGCTTTATTGATATAGATGAATCATATGGTGTTTTCCCTTCTCTATCTTCTTGTGATGAATTGAGTTTTCGCTTTGAATTTTTCCTATCGGATTGAGTCTTTAAGGATTCGAGAACAGTTTATGTATGTCTTGCGATGGGATATCCGTGGTGACAATGGGATGTTCTATTGATCCACTTGATGTATGTTTTGGTGATCAACTTGCGAGTTCCGTGACCTTAGGAATCTATGCATAGGGGTTGGCACATGTTTTCGTCTTGAATCTCTAGTAGAAACTTTGGGGAACTCTTTGAATTTCTTTGTGTTGGATTTAACATGATGAATCTGAAATTAAGTGATGCATTTCATATAATCAAGCCCATGGCTACTCGTGGTGACATTGGAGTATCTAGGTGACATTAGGGTTTTGGTTGATGTGTGTCTTAAGGTGTTATTTTAGTACTAACTCTAGGGTTGTTCGTGACACTTATAGGGATAGCTCATAAGATTGGTTAGAAAAGATAACTTTGACGTGGTTTCATACCCTACAATAATTTCTTCATTAGTTCTTCGCTATTTGTGACTTTGGAGTGAACTCTTTGTCGCAAGTGAGGTATATACATATGATTCAACAATGTCAATATTGTTGAGAGAAATTGCACTAGTGAAAGTATGAACCCTAGGCCTTATTTCTAAGCATTGCAATACCCTTTGTGCTCACTTTTATCATTAGTTATCTTGTTGTTTTTATATTTTCAGATTAAAAAAACCTATATCTACCATCCATATTACACTTGTATCACCATGTCTTTGCCAAACTAGTGCGCCTATACAATTTAGCATTGTATTGGGTGTGTTGGGGACACAAGAGACTCTTTGTTATTTGATTGCAGGGTTGTTTGAGAGCGACCATCTTCATCCTACACCTCCAACGGATTGATAAACCTTAGGTCATCCACATGATGGAAAATTGCTACTGTCCTACAAAACTCTGCGCTTGGAGGCCCAACACGAGTCCACAAGAAGGTTGCGTAGTAGACATTAGCAGGGCACCGAAATAGGGCTCTAGATGGGCACACGGCGGAACAAGCACTCGTGGCGGAGGAAAAAGTGTTTCGAGAGGCTCTCTAGGTTTTTTGCAATATTAGAGAATGTATAGGCCAGAGATCAGGGCCAGAGGGCCGGGGAGGTGGCCCCAAGCCATCAGGGCACGACCACCCTACCGGGCATGCCCTGTTGGCTTGGGGGCCCCTCCTGTGCCCTCCGGTCCTCCTCCGAAGCTTCAAGCTCATATTTTTGTCCAGAAAAAATCATCAAAAGGTTTCGGGGTATTTGGACTTTGTTTGTTACAATATTCCTGAAAAGCCAAAAACACATAGAAAATAGCAATTGGCTCTTGGCACTGGGTTAATAGGTTAGTGCTCAAAATAATATAAAACATCAAGCACTTGCCTAAAAAGTATCTTAGAATGATAATATAATAGCATGGAACAATCAAAAAATATAGATACGTTTGAAACGTATCAGATGCTTGCGAGAGGGAGTAATCATAAGTGGGTTGCTTGTTCAAGTACGAACAACACCGTAGCACCGGTCCACCCACATATCAAACTACCAAAGTAACAAACGTGAATCAACTAACCATGATGAACCGTGACTAGACAAAACTCCCATGTGTCCACCAGAGCGCTTTACTTCATATAAGAGTACGTTCTGGTCTGTGCTTTGATACAAAAGGATTGGGCCACCTTGCTGCACCATTTTTACAATTTTTACTTGTTACTTGTTATGAATTGCCTTGCTATAAAACTAACTGTCACTGCTATGCTTGCAGAAACTTCCATACTGAAAACCACTTGTCATATCCTTCTGCTCCTTGTTGAGTTCGACACTCTTAGTTATCAAATGGACTATCATTGTTTCCCTACACTTGTGGGTCATCAGTCATCAAGTAATCCTCTGAAGGGCTCTTGTCGGAGCAAGGATGGAGGGTCCTGCCGCCGGCGTGACAACCACATCCACACCCCGACGGACGGGTACTACTTGCCACCCATATAAATCGCGTTGTTTCTCTTCTGCCCAATTGTATATTCAAGGCTTCTATCTGATTCCATGATGCTTTGTTTTATTTCATTTTGTGAAAACTTTGCACACAATGACAATGGACGTTATGGATACACATTTTCAGCTCAATCTCCAAATGGTGGAGGAGGAGAACCCAGATCCACTTACGAATCTCACACAATAGTCTGGTTGGTTAGGCTTGCAAATGAAGAATACTACATGTTACTTTGACATGAAGTGGCATGCCACCCTGAAAAACTACAAAGAAAAAATGTTTCTATTGCCAATACATGGCTATGTGGCATGGCGAGATTGATCAACCTCCATACACTAGTGACCATGGTGGAATCCAAGGCCCACCTAGGTGGATTCAGAAGAAGTGAAACTTTTGATGAAGAAATTCAGTGCGCTTCAGGCTAGTGGATTACTCATATATGACTTGCCTACCACCCGTGAGAGTTGTTGAATCCATCCGCTCCAAACCCAAGAGAGGCCCATGTACACATACATGGGGATTGATGATCCCATGTGAGTGATTCCTTTAGAAATCTCACAAGACAAGTTTCTAACCTTCACATGGAAGGTAGGGTGCGCCCCTGCAGTGCCTCTAACCCCCCTCTATTGATACGTCCCGAATGAATGTGTCCTCTTATCTTCCAACAGAATTTTAAACTGCCTGGAAAAATAATCAATTGAGTTGTTTATCCTAGAAGAATTCCACAACATGCACTCGTCCGTTCTTGCCCCTGGTGGCAATTTGAATGAAGAGGTATCTGAAAACGACACAATACAAGGATCTCAAAACTATCATGATGAAGGAGAATAAGCTCAGATAACGAAGCACAAATTGATGCCCTCTCCCCCAATGAATGTTGATTTGGACAACCGGCATAAGAAAATGCAAGAGCCGACTGACGATGACTATGACAATAAGGTCCCCAAGAAGGCTCAAATCGAGCTCATTCCATCTAAGCCTAAGGCTCCTATCGGGGCTTGATACGTCTCTGTCGGTGCACTAAAGTTTTGGGCCTCCTAGTGCCCCTTTACTCGTGCACAGGCAGTGGTAGCCACCTTGGCGACGAGGCCCAGTAGGGACTTGACAAGTATCAGCGCAGAACAATTGAGACCTCTGGCAAGACCTTGCCGGGATGACCATCAGACCCTCGGGTAAAGATAGAGCCCTAACAAGACCAGGCAAGGAGAAGCCCCGACAAGGCCCCGCTAGAGCATAGGCCAGGTGTCGATCCGCCTGGATGCGTGTCGCGGCGTCGGCATTGGAGGGGGATAAGCGGTGCCGATAGGACGGGCTCCTGTCCCGTCCTGCAGGCGAACAGAGATGCCTGACGATGCATTAAATGCGTCTGTCCTACTCCGTCAGTGTTGGATATGATAGCACTGTATCTCTGTACACCTC
Organism: Hordeum marinum; assembly: GCA_022496015.1. NCBI lineage: Eukaryota > Viridiplantae > Streptophyta > Magnoliopsida > Poales > Poaceae > Hordeum > Hordeum marinum. The sequence goes on from CM039674.1 coordinate 151,693,362, forward strand.
GTGTACGTACTGTATGCCACTGTTGGGATCCCCTTCAGTATAAAAGGTGGCCCGGGGCGATACGGTAGAGGAATTTTTGACCTTTGAATCTTTAGACTTTCTAGATCACACGTGTGGCAGCTGCTCATAGTGCCCCTGTAGCAAGAACCCTAAGAACACCCTCAATACATCCAAGCAGGAGTAGGGTTTTACGCATCCTTGCGGCCCAAACCTGAGTAAAATCCCCCGTGTGTTGTTCATCAGACCTGCTCTTTGTGCGAGCCTTCACCCCTGCCGAACCGAAAGGCGTCCCTCCAATCCCATAGGTGCTCGTTCCCAACGACATCTTTGGCACGCCAGGTAGGGGGGTGCGTAGGTCGTGCAAACCCGTTATGGTGATCAGCGCGACAGTTTCTTCATACTCATCATTGCCATGGCACCCAAGAAGAAGGGCATGACGGCGGTTGGCCCATCCACATCCATCGTCCGTGTATCTGCGCAGACAGGAGATGGCATAGACGCGGGTGGAGAAGGAGGAGGCGGAGGTTCGGAACTTCCGTGACGCTCTGGTGATCAAGGACAAGCAAGCGGCACCGCTCGCCGCGAAGGCACCCATGGAGGTGGCGAGAACCCCTCGCCCCTGGGTCTTAGGATGGAGTGGTACCGCGTGAGGATGGTACGACGAACTCCGGGGCTAGAAGGGTATCTTCCAGGCCACCCATGCCGGCGCCTACGCCGCGACCTTCCTAGGACACCCGCGAAGAGCCGTGCCATGGCACCCGCAGTTCTCAATGTCCCCATAGAAAAGCTTCTGCACATCACTCCCAAGGTGCGCGGGACCAGCATGCTCGCCAGCATGCTAGTGGGAGGGGCGTGCCATCACGGGACCGCGGTGGTGCTCCTTCTAACACATTTAGAAGTCAGAGCACCTCGCATTCCTCGCGCCGTTTGCTGCCGACCACGTCGGAGGAAGTGATGGCACGGGTGCAACTACTCCTAAACTTCCCTCCGGCCGTGGAGAAGCTCGATGAATGGAGACCCACCATTCAGAGCCTCCTCAGCCTCGTAGATAAGTTTCGGTCCACCGAGCCGGCTCATGCAAGTGGTGAGGGGGACGGAGGCGGTGCGACTTCGGCACACTCTCCTCCATAGCAACAACGCCGGTCACCGACTCGACGGACAGACGTTTATGATGGTTACTCGATGGCATCGTCTGACCCACAGACACGCCGCGATCAGCGTCAAGTTCTTCAAGAACGGGGCAAGGAATATGCTCGAACTGCAATTGAGCGGCGGCAGGAAGCGTGACTCAAGTCTGATAGGCGCGTGGGGCCCATTGTAGACAAGTCTACGCCAGGGTATCCTATCAGCCTACCTTACGAGGTGGGTTGTCCAGCGTTTACCCGTGAGCTGCGGCAAGTCCAGTGGCCCAACCGCCACACGTTCAAGCAAGAAGTCCCGGAGAAGTATGACGGCAAGACTCACCCGTTGGAATTCCTGAGCATCTACACCATTGCAGTGCAAGCTGCCGGGGGATGCCACGACAAGATACTCGCCAACTACTTCTCGTTGGTGCTTAAGCCCAATGTCAGGTCGTTGTTGATGAACTTGCCAGAGGGATCCATCGCCTCCTGGGCAGACCTATGCCATGAGTTTGTTGGCGCCTTCACAGGAGGTCATCAAACTCCTGGCCAGGAAAGTGATTTGCACATCATCCCTCAGAAGGAGGACGAAACTTTGCGCAAGTACATCCAAAGGTTCAGTCGCGTGCACCAAAACATACCAGACGTTCATTCTGCCGTTGTTATCAACACGTTCCATCAGAACGTGCGCAACCGCATGATGCGGGAAGAGCTGGCAATGAACAGGGTCAGGGATGTTGCCGAGCTTTATGCTCAGGCAGAAAAATGCGCTCGGGCTGAAGAAGGGAGGAGACTCCCCGGTAAAGATGCTGGTGCAGGGGTCGACTCTGAAGATGAAGACACCGCCACCCTAACAAAGAAGGGCCAGCATCGGAACAAGAAACGCAAGGGAGAGACCGTACTTGCCATAGAGGGGTCCAGCAACCCCGGAGCCGCTAAGAAGGGCAAGGTAGATGAATCCGGCAACGATGCTGCCGGGTGCACCTCCTGCCATGCTATGGCGGCTGCCGACAAGCCAGAAGGCTCCGGCAAGAAGTATTACAAGATCCATCGCACCAAAGGCCACAAGCTCCAAGATTGCCAACAAGTTGAACAACTTATCGAGAAGCAAAAAGCCGAATACGAGAGTCCAGACAAGGAGAAAGGCCAAGATAGTCCTGAGGGGTCCGAAAAGAAGCGCGTTGGCCGAGGAGGTCGCCGCGGTAAGCCCAAGCAACAGAAAGACCGGCCCGCTTGTGGTCGCAAAAAGCAAGAGGGAGATGATGATGACGTCGAAGAGGACGACAAGTCCAGCGAGCATGAGTTCCAGAAGGCTACATAGATGATGTGCATAGAGGGAGGTTGAAGGGACGTGGATGTCGCCTAGAGGGGGGGTGAATAGGCGCTTTAAAATAATTACGGTTTAGGCTTGAACAAATGCGGAATAAACTATCATTTAATTAGTCAAGCACAAAACCTAAAACAACTAGGCTCACCTATGTGCACCAACAACTTATGCTAAGCAAGATAGGAAACTAAGTGATAGCAAGATATATAACAAGAAACAATATGGCTATCACAAAGTAAAGTGCATAAGTAAAGGGGCTCGGGTAAGAGATAACCGAGGCACGCGGAGACGACGATGTATCCTGAAGTTCACACCCTTGTGGATGCTAATCTCCGTTCGGAGCGGTGTGGAGGAACAATGCTCCCCAAGAAGCCACTAGGGCCACCGTAATCTCCTCACGCCCTCGCACAATGCAAGATGCTGTGATTCCACTAAGGGACCCTTGAGGGTGGTCACCGAACCCGTACAAACAAGGTTGGGTCAATCTCCACAACTTGATTGGAGGCTCCCAACGACACCACGAAGCTTCACCACAATGGATTATGGCTCCAAGGTGACCTCAAATGCTCGAGGAAATCTCCACAACCTAATTGGAGACCCCGAAGCTTGCCCGGAGCTTTGCACCACAATGATTGAGCTCCGAGGCACCACCAACCATCTAGGGCACCAAAGCACCCAAGAGGAACAAACTCTAGGGTGCTCAAACACCCAAGAGTAATAGCTTCTCAACTTCTCACTTCCACGTATCACCGTGGAGAACTCAAATCCATGCACCAAATGCAATGGCAAGGGCACACGGAGTGCCCAAGTCCTTCTCTACCAAATCCCACCAAAGCAACTAATGCTAGGGAGGGAAATGAGAGGAAGAACAAAGAAGAACACGAAGAACTCCAAGATCTATATCCAAGGGGTTCCCCTCACTTAGAGGAGAACGTGATTGGAGGAAATGTGGATCTAGATCTCCTCTCTCTTTTCCCTCAAAAAGGAGCAAGAATCATTGGAGGGATTGAGAGATAGCAAGCTCAAAGAAGGTCAACAATGGGGGGCAAACACGAGCTCTAAGGATTAGGTTCAATGGGGAAGAAGACCCCCTTTTATAGGTGGGGAAAAATCCAACTGCTACCCACTAGCCAGCCCCACACATTACGGTAGTACCGCAGAACCCACGGTACTACCGTGATGGCTTACGGTACTACCGCAGGGCAGTGCGGTACTACCGCTTGTGCGGAAGTACCTGGCTCTGGCCAAATAGCACTATGGCGCTAGCGGTAGGACCGCCACAGCGGTACTACCGCGAGCCCGTGCGGTACTACCGCACGGCTCGGCAGAGGCAGGTACTGGAGGCGCACGGAAGTAAAAAATTACTTCCGTGCCAACCTCTGCATAGGAAACTGTGCGAAAAAAAGTCCGCACGGTAGTACCGTGCAGGAATCACGGTACTACTGCAGCAGGGCGGATGTAAAAAATTACATCCGTGCAACATGCGGTACTACCGCCCTCGGGGCGGAAGAATTTTTTTACTTCCGTGCCACTTGCGGTACTACCGCTAGGGGGAGCGGTACTACCGCTCGAAGGAGTGGTACTACCGCAAACCTCAGAACAGCAACACCAGAACTGTCACAACTTCTGCAAGCGAGCTCCGAATTGAGCAAACTCAAGCTTGTTGGATTCAGCCTGACAAGAGCAATCCAACAACGAGATGAGAAACCTCTTACAATGAAGAATCGGCAATAACTCCAACATCGAAAACATCATAGAATATGCATATGGACTCCGTTTTCGATGAACTTGAGCTAGTCATGAAGTTGACCATAAGCTCAAGAAACCTCAAAGAGAAAAACCAACCAAGAACCAAGAATGATGATGATGCCAAGAATGCAATGGTTTGAGCTCTCAACAAATGATACGATCAAGCTACTCACTTGAGAGCCCCCTTGATAGCACGGTTACCTACCCTATAACCCAGTCTCCCAACTACCACTATGAGACCGGTAAAACAGAAAACCCTATCAAGGTCAAACCTTAGCCTTGCGCATAGTCCACTTGATCTAGATGATGACGATCCTGACTTCCTCAAGATGGACCACCTTTCTTGATTGTGTTGGCTTGATGAAGACTAGATGATTGCTCCCCCATACTCCACTATGGGTGAGCTACTATGCGGCACATCTTCACAAGTCCATTGTCACCACAATGGACGGCAAGCTTCATGTCTGATCTCTCCGTGATGCTTCACTTGAACTTGCACACCGCAACCTTGATAATGATCACCACTTGATGTCATCTTCCATGGGTTGTATGGGACCTTCCTCTTGATGCAATCCCATGGAAATATGCCTAACCCCACAAAGAACTCTCACAAGGAACATGGGTTAGTACACAAAGCGTAATGGACAATGCTTACCATACCATGGGATCACTTGATTCCTCTCGGTACATCTTGTACGCTTTGTGTGTTGATCACTTGATTCACTCTTTGACTTAGTCTTGATCAACCTTGTATCTTATCTTCTTTCTTCATAAAGATGATGTCTTGAGGGTAATCATGAATGCTCACACCATCTCCTTCTTCAAGACATGCTTGCAATAAGGTCAACTCTCACATGACCAATCTTTGGATAAACCTTGAATACCACCTTGGTCATCATATAAACTCCTTGAAACCCCACAGATGGACTTCAAGAAGTGCCTATGGACAAATCCTTCGAATATAACTCAAGGCAACCATTAGTCCATAGGGGTGTCATCAATTACCAAAACCACACATGGAGAAATGTGCTCTTACAGAGGTGCCTCATCGCATTCCTCCCACCGCCAACTTAAACAGTGGGCGCACGAGGTTAATGTGGTGGAGCCCTCTATCGGTGCCCAGAGACCTCTGAAGTGGTCCAACACTCCTATCATCTTCGACGCCGAGGATCACCCTGATCGCATAACTGCAATCGGGTGCCTGCCGTTGTTGGTTTCACCAACAATCTGCAACCTCTAGGTGACGAAGATGCTAGTCGACAGTGGGGCCAGCCTGAACTTGATCTCGCCTGATGTCATCTAGAGGCTGGAAAATCCTGATGAGGATCTCGAGCCGACAGGCGCTTTCCAAGGGGTCAGTTCACGAAGGACTCAGCCGAAGGGCAAGGTTACGCTGCCGGTGACGTTTGGCAGTGATATCAATTTCAGAACAGAGAAGATCGTTTTTAACGTCACCAAGATCTCGTTGCCGTACAATGGCATCCTTGGTCGCCCAGCACTGGCCAAGTTCATGGCAGCCACCCACTTCGCTTACAATATGCTGAAGATGCCTGGGCTGATGAGCATCATCACGATCAACTCTGATAAGAAAAGCGCACTTATCTACACCGACCAGCTCTACCGGGGTGCGGTCGCACCACCTGCCGCCAAGGCACTTGCTCCTGCCGTTGAAGCTCCCGGGGGGAAGAGAAATGACAAGGCCTCTGGCGCACATTCCGGCAAGCGCACCTCCTCGGAGTGCTGCGCTCCCGTTGACGATGTGCCAGAGAGCTCCACCGGCAAGAGCAAAAAGTCCAAGGCTGCTCCGTTAGAGACCAAGAAGGTGCCCTCCAAGAAGGATGGCACAGGGGGAACTTTCACCACAAGTTCCACCCTTGATGACAAATAGGAAAGCGTGCTCGTCGCCTTCCCGTGGACGAATGTCGATGTGTTCGCATGGCAACCATCTGATATCCCCCGGTGTTCCCAAGGAGGTGATTGAGCACCACCTTGTCGTCTGCCCACATGCACGGCCCGTCAAGTAGAAAGTCCGTAAGCAAGCCTTGGAGATGCAAGAGTTTATTGCCGAAGAGATCAAGAAACTAGAAGCGGCTGGCTTGATCAGAGGAGTACTCCATCCAACATGGTTGGCCAATCCAGTCATAGTGTGCAAGGCGAATGGAAAATGGAGGCTGTGCATTGACTTCACAGACATCAACAAAGCCTGCCCTAAAGATCGCTTTCCCGTGCCGCACCATCGGTTGCGACTTGTTATCTTTCCTTGACGCCTATTCCGGTTATCATCCGATTTTCATGGCCAAGGAAGACGAGGAGAAGACCGCATTTATCACCCCATGTGGTACGTATTGCTTTTTGCGTATGCCTTTCAGGTTGAAAAGTGCTGGTTCTACATTTGCAAGAGCGGTCCAGATTGGTTTTGAGCCCGAGCTACATAAAAACATGGAGGCTTATATGGATGCCATAGTGATCAAGACCAAGGACAAGGCTACGCTCATATCAGACCTAGAAGAAACATTTGCCAATCTGTGCAAGATCAACATGAAGCTCAACCCTGAGAAGTGTGTGTTCGGCGTCCCATCCGGCAAGCTTCTTGGGTTCTTTGTGTTGGAAATATGCCCTAGAGGCAATAATAAAATGGTTATTATTGTATTTCCTTGTTCATGATAATTGTCTATTGTTCATGCTATAATTGTGTTAACCGGAAACCATAATACATGTGTGAATACATAGACCACAACATGTCCCTAGTGAGCCTCTAGTTGACTAGCTCGTTGATCAATAGATGGTCACGGTTTCATGGCCATGGACATTGGATGTCGTTGATAACGGGATCACATCATTAGGAGAATGATGTGATGGACAAGACCCAATCCTAAGCATAGCACTAGATCGTGTAGTTCGTTTGCTAAAGCTTTTCAATGTCAAGTGTCATTTCCTTAGACCATGAGATTGTGTAACTCCCGGATACCGTAGGAATACTTTGGGTGTGCCAAACGTCACAACGTAACTGGGTGGCTATAAAGGTACGCTACGGGTATCTCCGAAAGTGTCTGTTGGGTTGACACGAATCGAGACTGGGATTTGTCACTCCGTGTGACGGAGAGGTATCTCTGGGCCCACTCGGTAAGACATCATCATAATGAGCTCAATGTGACTAAGGAGTTAGCCACGGGATGATGTATTACGGAACGAGTAAAGAGACTTGCCAGTAACGAGATTGAACAAGGTATGGGGATACCGACGATCGAATCTCGGGCAAGTATCATACCGATAGACAAAGGGAATTGTATACGGGATTGATTGAATCCTTGACATCATGGTTCATCCGATGAGATCATCGTGGAGTACGTGGGAGCCAACATGGGTATCCAGATCCCGCTGTTGGTTATTGACCGGAGAGGTGTCTCGGTCATGTCTACGTGTCTCCCGAACCCGTAGGGTCTACACACTTAAGGTTCGATGACGCTAGGGTTATAGGGAAAAGGTATACGTGATTACCGAAGGTTGTTCGGAGTCCCGGATGAGATCCCGGACGTCACGAGGAGCTCCGGAATGGTCCGGAGGTAAAGATTGATATATAGGAAGTCCAGTTTCGGTCACCGGAAAGTTTTCGGGCTCATCGGTAGTGTACCGGGAGTGCCGGGAGGGTGCCGGAGGACCCCCGGGAGGGGTGTGACGACCAGAGGACTTCATGGGCTGTTAGATAAAGTGTGTCAGCCCTTATTGGGCTGGGAAATACTTTTGCTAAAGGCCCATGTGGCTGGAGATAAGGAGATAAGGCAAAAAGGATTTAAAAGGAGGAGATCCACCTCCCTTGTGGGAGGTGGACTCTCCCTTTAATTCGGCCGGCCATCTCCTCTTTGGAGTAGAGGCCAAGCCAGCCCTCCACGTCCCTCCTCCTATATATACTTGAGGTTTTGGATGTTTGGATTGAGGATTTGATCTCTCTCTCTCACGGCGAAGCCCTACCTCTCTTCTTCCTCCTCCGCAGCGCTTAGGCGAAGCCCTGTCGGAATACCTTGCTACTCCACCACCACCACGCCGTCGTGCTGCTGTTGGAGACCTTACCCAACCTCTCCTTCCTCCTTGCTGGATCAAGGTGTTGGAGACGTCACCGGGCTGCACGTGTGTTGAACGCGGAGGTGCCGTCCGTTCGGCACTTGATCGGATCTACCGCGATCTGAATCGCTGCGAGTACGACTCCATCAACCGCGTTCTTGTAACGCTTCCGCTTAGCGATCTTCAAAGGTATGAAGATCCACTCTCCCCTTGCTCGTTGCTGGTTTCTCCATAGATGGATCTTGGTGAACGCATAGGAAATTTTTGATTTACTACTACGTCTCCCAACAGTGGCATCATGAGCTAGGTCTATGCGTAGAATCTATGCACGAGTAGAACACAAAGTAGTTGTGGGCGTCGATTTTGTTAATATGCTTGCCGTTACTAGTCTTATCTTGATTCGACGGTATTGTGGGATGAAGCGGCCCGGACCAACCTTACACGTACGCTTACGTGAGACCGGTTCCACCGCCTGACATGCACTAGTTGCATAAGGTGGCTAGCGGGTGTCTGTCTCTCCCACCTTAGTCGGATTGGATTCGATGAAAAGGGTCCTTATGAAGGGTAAATAGCAATTGGCATATCACGTTGTGGTTTTGACGTAGGTAAGAAACGTTCTTGCTAGAAACCTATAGAAACCACGTAAAAACTTGCAACTACAAATTAGAGGACGTCTAACTTGTTTTTGCAGCATATGCCTTGTGATGTGATATGGCCAGAAGGATGTGATGTGATGCATTGTGATGTATGAGATTGATCATGTTCTTGTAATAGGGTTCACGACTTGCATGTCGATGACTATGACAACCGGCAGGAGCCATAGGAGTTGTCTTATATTATTGTATGACCTGCGTGTCAATCATAAACGCCATGTAATTACTTTACTTTATTGCTAAACGTTAGCTGTAGTAGTAGAAGTAATATTTGGCGAGACAACTTCATGAAGACACAATGATGGAGATCATGATGATGGAGATCATGGTGTCGTGCCGGTGACAGTGATGATCATGGTGCCCCGAAGATGGAGATCAAAGGAGCAAGATGATATTGGCCATATCATGTCACTATATTGATTGCATGTGATGTTTATCATGTTTACATCTTATTTGCATAGAACGACGGTAGTAAATAAGATGATCTCTCAATAAAATTTCAAGAAAGGTGTTCACCCTAACTGTGCACCGTTGCTAAGGATCGTCGTTCCGAAGCACCACGTGATGATCGGGTGTGATAGGTTCTAACGTTCGCATACAACGGGTGTAAGCCAGATTTACACATGCGAAACACTTAGGTTGACTTGACGAGCCTAGCATGTACAGACATGGCCTCGAAACACGGAAGACCGAAAGGTCGAACATGAGTCGTATAGAAGATACGATCAACATAGAGATGTTCACCATGGATGACTAGTCCGTCTCACGTGATGATCGGACACGGGCTAGTTGACATGGATCATGTATCACTTGGAAGACTAGAGAGATGTCTATCTAAGTGGGAGTTCATTAATAATTTGATTAAGTGAACTTAATTATCATGAACTTAGTCTAAAAATGTCCTTGCAAATTATGTCGTAGATAGCTCGCGCTGTAGCTCCACAGTTTTATTGATACAATCCTAGAGAAAAGTAAGTTGAAAGTTGATGGTAGCAATAATGCGGACTGGGTCCGTGATCTGAGGATTGTCCTCATTGCTGCACAGAAAGCTTATGTTTTTGATGTACTGCTAACTGCACCACTCCCTCAAGCGTTGTCTGTAGATGTTGTGAACATATGACAGGCACTTTTTGGTGACTACATGATAGTTCAATGCGTCATGCATTACGGCTTAGAATTGAGGCTCCAAAACGTTTTGAACGTCACGGAACATATGAGATGTTCTAGGAGCTGAGATTGTGATCTCAGGCTCGTGCCTATGTTGAGAGGTATGAGACCTCCAACAAGATTCTTTGTCTGCAAGATAAAGGAGAATAGCTCAATCGGTGAGCGTGTGCTCATATTGTCTGGATGCTACAATCACTTGAATCAAGTGGGAGTTAATCTTCCAGATGAGATAGTGATTAAAGCAGTTCTCCAAGTCACTGCCACCAAGCTACTAGAGCTTCGTGATGAACTATAACATGCCAGGGATGGATAAGATGATCCCTGAGTTGTTCGTGATGTTTGACACCACGAAGGTAGAAATCAAGAAGGAGCATCAAGTGTTGATGGTTAAGTGAAACCACTAGTTTCAAAAGGGCCAGGGCAAGAAGGGAAAACTTCAGGAATGGCAAGCCAGTTGTTGCTCTAGTGAAGAAACCCAAGGTTGAGCCCGAACCCGAGACTAAGTGCTTCTGTTATGAGGAGAATGTTCGCTGAAGCGGAAAAACCCTAGATGCTTGGTAGATAAGAAGGCTGGTAATGTCAATGGAAGTATATTTGATATACGTGTTAGTGATGTGTACCTTGCTGGTACTCCTAGTAGCACCTGGGTATTGGATACCGGTTCGGTTGCTAAGTGTTAGCAACTCGAAATAAAAGCTACGGAATAAACGGAGACTAGCTAGGTGAAAGGTGACGATGTGTATTGGAAGTATTTCCAAGATTGATGTGATCACCATCGCACGCTCTCTCTACCTTCGGGATTTGTGATAAACCTAAATAAATGTTATTTGGTGTTTGCGTTGAGCATGAACGTGATTAGATCATGATTAGTGCAATACGGTTATTCATATAAGTTAGAGAATAATGGTTATTCTATTTGCATGGATAATGCCTTCAATGGTCATGCACCCACTCGGAATGGTTTATCGAATCATGATCGTAGTAGTACACATGTTCATAACGTTGGTACCAAAAATATATAAATAATGATAGTACCACATACTTGTGGCACTGCCGCTAAATGTCATATTGGTATAAATCGCATGAAGAAACTCCATGATGATGGATTTTTTTTTTGACTCACTCGATTTCGAATCGGTTGAGACATGCGAGCCATGCCTCTTGGGCAAGATGACTGTGACCCCGTCATCCAATATGATGGAGCGGGCAAGTGGCTTATTGGAATTAATACATGTTGATGTATGTGGTCCAATGAGTGTTGAAACACACAGTGGATATCGTTGTTTTTCTTTACCTTCACTGATGATTTGAGTAAATATGGGGATATTTACTTAATGAAACACGAATCTGAAATGTTTGAAAGGTTCAAGGAGTTTTAGAGTGAAGTTAAAGATCATCGTGACCAGAAGATAAATGTCTATGATATGATCATGGAGGTGAATATCTAAGTTACGAGTTTGGTATGCAATTTTAGACAATGTGGAAATTGTTTCACAACTCACGCCTCATGGAACACCATAGTGTGATGGTGTGTTCGAACGTCGTAGTCGTGCTCTATTGGATATAGTGAGTACTATGATGTCTCTTATCGTTTTACCACTATCTTTATGGGGTTATGCATTAAAGACAAATCCATTCACTTTAATAGGGCACCATCTAAGTCTGTTGAGATGACACCGTGAGAATTATGGTTTGACAGAAGCCTAAGCTGTCATTTCTTAATGTTTGGGGCTGCGACGCTTATGTGAAAATGGGTTTTTCACCTAGCGAGCTCGAACCCAAAGCAGACAAATGTATCTTCATAGAATACCCTAATGAGACATTGGGTATACCTTCTATTTCAGATCCAAGCGCAAAAGGTGTTTGTTGCTAAGAATGGGTCCTTTCTTGAGAAAGAGTTTCTCTCGAAAGAATTGAGTGGGAGGAAGATAGAACTTGATAAGGTTGTTGAACCTTTGTTTCAACCAGAGAATAGCGCAACACAGAAAGATGTTTCTGTGGAGCCTACTCAGTTGAAAAGGAAGTTAATGATGATGATCATGAAGCTTCGGATCAAGTCACTATCGAACCTCGTAGGTCAACAAGGACGCGTACTGCTCCTGAGTAGTACGACAACCCTGTCTTGGAAATCATGTTGTTGGACAACGATGAACCTACGAACTATGGAGAAGCGATGGTGGGCCCGAATTCCAACAAATGGCTAGGAGCCATGAAATCCGAGAAAGGATCCATGTATGAAAACCAAGTATGGACTTTGGTAGACTTGCCTGTTGAATGGCGGGTCATTGAGTACAAATGGACCTTTGAGATAAACATAGACGCTAATGGTGAAATGTCACCGTTTATAAAGCTCGACTTGTCGCAAAGAAGTTTCCGCCAAGTTCAAGGAGTTGACTGCGATGAGATTGTCTCATCTGTAGCGATGCTAAAAGTCTATTAAAATTTTGTTAGCAGTTGCTGCATTTTTCGATTATGAAATCTGGCAGATGGATGACAAAACAAGGTTTCCGTAATGGTTTTTGTGAGGAAGAGTTGTATGTGATACAACCAGAAGGTTTTGTCAATCCTAAGGATGCTAATAATATGCAAACTCCAGCGATCCTTCTATGGACTGGAGCAAGCATGTCGGAGTTGGAATATATGCTTTGATGAGGTGATCAAAGTGTTTAAGTTTATACAAAGTTTATGAGAAACTTGTATTTGCAAGAAAGTGAGTGGGAGCACTATAGAATTTCTTATAAGAATATGTAGTTGACATATTATTGATCGGAAATGATGTAGAATTTCTGGAAGAGCATGAAGGGTTGTTTGAAAAGAGTTTTTTCAAAGGAAGACCCAGATAAAGCTACTATTTTATTGAGCATCAATATCTATAGGGATAGATCAATTCGCTTGATAAGTTTTTTCGACGAAGACATACCTTGACAAGTTTTTGAAGGAGTTCAAAATAGATGGGTCAAAGAAGGAGTTCTTGACTGTATTGTAAGGTGTGAAATTGAGTAAGACTCAATACCCGACCACGGCAGAAGATAAAGAAAAGATGAGTGTCATCTCCTATGCTTTAGCCATAGGCTCTATATAGTATGCCATGCTGTGTACCGCACCTGTGTGTGCCTTGCCATGAGTCTGTCAAGGGGTACAAGAGTAATCCAAGAGTGGATCACTGGACAACGGTCAAAGTTATCCTTAGTAACTTGAGAACTAAGGAAATATTTCTCGATTATGGAGGTGATAAAGAGTTCATCGTAAAGGGTTACGATGATGCAAGCTTTAACTCCAATCCGGATGACTCTTAGTAGAAATCTGGCTACGTATAGTGGAGCAGCCATTTGGAATAGCTCCAAGTGGAGCGTGGGAGCAGTATCTACAAATATGAAATGGAAAGTTTGCAAAGGTACACACGGATCTGAATGTCGCAGACCCGCTGACTAAAAACCTCTTTCACGAGCAGAACATGAACAAACCCCAGAACTTATTCGGTGTTAATCACATGATGATATGATCACATGGTGATGTAAGTGTTAATCACATGGTGATGTGAACTAGATTATTGACTCTAGTGCAAGTGGGAGACTGTTGGAAATATGCCCTAGAGGCAATAATAAAATGGTTATTATTGTATTTCCTTGTTCATGATAATTGTCTATTGTTCATGCTATAATTGTGTTAACCGGAAACCATAATACATGTGTGAATACATAGACCACAACATGTCCCTAGTGAGCCTCTAGTTGACTAGCTCGTTGATCAATAGATGGTCACGGTTTCATGGCCATGGACATTGGATGTCGTTGATAAAGGGATCACATCATTAGGAGAATGATGTGATGGACAAGACCCAATCCTAAGCATAGCACTAGATCGTGTAGTTCGTTTGCTAAAGCTTTTCAATGTCAAGTGTCAGTTCCTTAGACCATGAGATTGTGTAACTCCCGGATACCGTAGGAATACTTTGGGTGTGCCAAACGTCACAACGTAACTGGGTGGCTATAAAGGTACGCTACGGGTATCTCCGAAAGTGTCTGTTGGGTTGACACGAATCGAGACTGGGATTTATCACTCCGTGTGACGGAGAGGTATCTCTGGGCCCACTCGGTAAGACATCATCATAATGAGCTCAATGTGACTAAGGAGTTAGCCACGGGATGATGTATTACGGAACGAGTAAAGAGACTTGCCAGTAACGAGATTGAACAAGGTATGGGGATACCGACGATCGAATCTCGGGCAAGTATCATACCGATAGACAAAGGGAATTGTATACGGGATTGATTGAATCCTTGACATCGTGGTTCATCCGATGAGATCATCGTGGAGTACGTGGGAGACAACATGGGTATCCAGATCCCGTTGTTGGTTATTGACCGGAGAGGTGTCTCGGTCATGTCTACGTGTCTCCCGAACCCGTAGGGTCTACACACTTAAGGTTCGATGACGCTAGGGTTATAGGGAAAAGGTATACGTGATTACCGAAGGTTGTTCGGAGTCCTGGATGAGATCCCGGACGTCACGAGGAGCTCCGGAATGGTCCGGAGGTAAAGATTGATATATAGGAAGTCCAGTTTCGGTCACCGGAAAGTTTTCGGGCTCATCGGTAGTGTACCGGGAGTGCCGGGAGGGTGCCGGAGGACCCCCGGGAGGGGTGTGACGACCAAAGGACTTCATGGGCTGTTAGATAAAGTGTGTCAGCCCTTATTGGGCTGGGAAATACTTTTGCTAAAGGCCCATGTGGCTGGAGATAAGGAGATAAGGCAAAAAGGATTTAAAAGGAGGAGATCCACCTCCCTTGTGGGAGGTGGACTCTCCCTTTAATTCGGCCGGCCATCTCCTCTTTGGAGTAGAGGCCAAGCCAGCCCTCCACGTCCCTCCTCCTATATATACTTGAGGTTTTGGATGTTTGGATTGAGGATTTGATCTCTCTCTCTCACGGCGAAGCCCTACCTCTCTTCTTCCTCCTCCGCAGCGCTTAGGCGAAGCCCTGTCGGAATACCTTGCTACTCCACCACCACCACGCCGTCGTGCTGCTGTTGGAGACCTTCCCCAACCTCTCCTTCCTCCTTGCTGGATCAAGGTGTTGGAGACGTCACCGGGCTGCACGTGTGTTGAACGCGGAGGTGCCGTCCGTTCGGCACTTGATCGGATCTACCGCGATCTGAATCGCTGCGAGTACGACTCCATCAACCGCGTTCTTGTAACGCTTCCGCTTAGCGATCTTCAAAGGTATGAAGATCCACTCTCCCCTTGCTCGTTGCTGGTTTCTCCATAGATGGATCTTGGTGAACGCGTAGGAAATTTTTGATTTACTACTACGTCTCCCAACACTTTGTATCTCAACGAGGAATTGAATCAAATCCCGACAAGATCGAAGCGATTGAGCAAATTGAAGCACCACGATGAGTCAAAGATGTGCGCCGTCATGCCGGCTGTGTTGCTGCTCTGAGTAGGTTCGTCTCAAAATCTGCTGAGCACGCCCTGCCCTTTTTCAAAATCTTGAAGAGGGCAGGTCCAATGAAATGGACTCTGGAAGCGGAGGCAGCGCTGTAGGATTTGAAGAACTACCTCTCCTCTCCGCCAGTCCTAGTCACGCCAAAACCACAAGAGCCATTGCTGCTATATCTAGTGGCAACAAATGAAGTGGTGAGTGCTACACTAGTGGATGAAAGAGAAGTCGATGAAGAAGCAGCAACAATGGCAGGGCCGCCAAGCGATGAGCCAAGACATTCCCCTACAAGGTCTGGTGCAGGCAAGGGAGGATCTGCGTAGTTGAATGAGGCAATCCACAAGAAGAAAGTGGTGCAGCGCCCATTCTATTTTGTCAGATACCTGATGCGGGGGGCTAGGTCGAGATATTCTGGCATGCCAAAGTTGCTCTTCGGCCTTCTTATGGCCTCGAGGAAGCTGCGCCACTACTTCCAAGCACATGAGATCACCGTTGTCACTCGCTTTCCGCTACATCGGATCTTGCGAAACCTAGAAGCTACCAACAGGATTGTAGAGTGGGATTTGGAACTGTGAACCTTTGGTCTCAAGTTTGAAAGCACTTTGACCATTCAGAGCAGGGCCTTGGCATAGTTCACTATAGAGTGGACCCCAACGCCCGATGAAGAAGTTCTAGAGTCAACTCTCCTCGGTAAGGAAACCGATCAAGAATGGATCATGTATTTTGATGGAGCTTTCTCGCTGCAAGGCACCGGTGCCGGAGTGCTGCTTGTCGCACCCACCGGAGAGCACCTCAAGTACGTGATTTAGATGCACTTTCCTCGGGAGATATCAACGAACAACACTGCCGAGTACAAAGGGCTGCTTGTCGGTCTCAGGATCGCGATAGACCTTGGGATCAAGAAACTTATTGTTAGGGGTGATTCTCACCTTGTCGTCAGGCAAGTGAACAAAGATTATCAGAGTCCATTGATGGAAGATTATGTAGATGAAGTGAGGAAGTTGGAAGAACGTGTTGACGGCCTGCAAATGGAGCATGTTCCACGTGCAGAGAACAACATTGCTGATGGCCTGCCAAAGTGTGCTGCCCTTAAGTTGCCTGTGGAACTAGGAACTTTTGTGCTCTGGCTGACTCAACCCTCCATAACGCCATCAACCGGACAAGAGAAAAGAAGGAAGTTGAGTTTCGGCAAGTATTTCCCCGCAGAGCTCCCAGAAGCCGCCGGCGAGGAGGTTGCCGGGGACAACGTCAGGCTTGCGGTAAGCATCATGCTCCGACAGAGTCTCCGTCTCTTGCCGTGGAAGCACATGCTCCCGCCAGGCTTGCCAAGGTGCAACAGGCTCTGGCGGGTCCTTAGGACCTTGCCGTTGAGACAAACGCTCCCCCAGAAGAGGATATGCCTTTAGTCCTTGTTGTCCAGCCCCAGGCTCCAGCATGGGAACAACACATCGTCTGATTACTTCAAACAGGAGAACTCCCCGAGGAACAAGAGGAAGCAGAGAAAGTAGCCCACCGGTCTCATATGTACCAGTTCGTAGACAATGTCCTATACAGAAAGAGACCGAATGGTGTGAAGCTCAAGTGCATTTCTCGGGAGGATGGACCGGGGCATTTGGCAGAGATACATGGAGGCATATGTGGCTCCCACGTAGGGTCAAGAGCACTTGCCAGAAAGGCATTTTGGCAAGGTTTCTTTTGGCCCACTGCCCTCCAGGATGCAACTGCGTTAGTAACCAAGTGTGAAGCATGCCAGTTTCATTCGAAGAAATTACATCAACCGGCTCAAGCCCTTCAAACAATCCCTCTCTCCTGTCCATTTTCCATATGGGGCACGACATCTTGGGCCCCTTCCCCCGTGTTGCCAGGGGCTTTGAGTAATTGTACGTGTCAATCAACAAGTTCACAAAGTGGACGGAAGTGGAAGCAGTGAGAAAGGTGACAGCATAGTCAGCCATCAAGTTCTTCAAAGGGCTAGTCTACTGCTTTGGTGTTCCCAATAGGATCATCACTAACAATGGCACACAGTTCATGAGCTGCACCTTCATGTAGTATGTCCAAGACCTTGGCAGCAGAATCTGTTTGGCTTCCATTGCCCACTCGAGGAGCAACGACCAAGCGGAAAAGGCCAATGTTGAAGTGTTGTGAGGCCTCAAGACAAGAACTTTCGACAAGCTGCACTAGTGGTTCTTTGGTCAATCAGGACGACACCAAATCGAGCTACTGGCAAGACACCCTTCTCCCTCATATATGGGGTGGAAGCAGTTCTCCCAACGAAACTCATATACGGGTCCCCTAGAGTGCTCGCTTATGATGAGCTAGACTAAGAGCAGTTGCGACAAGATGACGCGACGCTCCTTGAGGAAGACCGTCTTCAGGCTGTTGTGAGAGCTGCATGCTACCAGCAAGCTTTGTGCCGCTACCATAGCCGCAAAGTTAATGCCAGAAGTTTTGAGGAAGGCGACCTTGTTCTTCAAAGAGTTCAGTCTGCCAAGAATTCCAACAAGTTGACGCCGAAGTGGGAAGGCCCTTATCGGGTAGTACGAGTCACCAGGCTTGGCACAGTCTGCGTGGAGACCGAAGATGGCATCCCAGTGAGCAACTCCTGGAATATCAAACATCTTCACAAGTTCTACCCATGAGGCGAAGTTGCCGGGCCTCCCGACAACCACCTTTTTTACAAGTCTTAGCGCTGAAGCATGTAATCCTTGGTACAAAGCCAGGCTCAGACCCTGTGCGTAGTTGAATAAAGATAAGTGTTCTGCAATCTTGATCGATTCTCATGTTTACTTATGTGCATGTTTATCTAAGGTATTGCATTGCACTTAATCCCGTCAAGGGCTAACGGACCGCCAACGTTCCATATCCATATTTTCTCTTCTTTATTTTTCTCAAAGGACGGAAGGTCACCTCACGTGCAGGTTTGCCAGGGGGAATGGTGGTATGGATACCTATGAGCGACGTCCCAAAAAAACCCCGAGTGAATTCTTGTCGTGGAGTTATTTTCCTTGAGCGATTTCGACTTCTGTATGGAAAACCTGCACGCACGGGAACCTTGCCGCGATTGGATGCGCCCTCACTATGTTCGGGACCGCTCAACGGCTTAAGTAGTCGCGCCCGCGCTCCTTGTTTCATTTTGAGTCCGCTCAACGACTTGAGTGACAGCGCTCGCGCCTTTATTCTGTTTCGAGCGCGACCAACATCTTGAACGGTTGTACCAAGGGCACCAAGGTATCTTGCCGGCAGTGGCACCACCAGCGGGCCGCTAAGGACCCGTTCCTTTAAGCGCTCGTGGTAGGGCCACGCATGCCGGCAAGATTCTTCCGAGAAGGCGTAGGGAAAGTTTCATGCACAGAAACAGTCTAAGAAGGAAGATAATACGCAGTCATTCAAAATAGGGTGAAATTTACATGAGATATCGCTTTTTCCTAAGTACATATTTATTTGACTTTCTCCCCTAGGGGAGGTTACAAGAAGAAAAAGATGGAAAGGGGAGGTGGGCTCCAAGAAGAAAAAGATGGCGAGAGGCCCCCGACAAAAGCCTGGTTGACCCCTCTGGACCAGCACTCCACGGAGGAGCAGGGCTGCTAGATGGGAAGGCAAGAGCCTGACCCCTCCTGGACCAGCATTGCACGGAGGAGAGGGCCAGCGCGGGCAAAAAGGGGGATGGACCCCAGAAGCCGAAGTCCATGGGCCTATCGGAAGACCCAGCTGGAAGATGAGGCAGCGCCCAGGACAAAGGCCCCCGGCAAGGTTGTGCTGCCGGGAGGGGGAGAGGTGTGAGGCTGGTGGTGATGGTGCGGCCGGTGGTCAGTCCGAGCTCGAGTCGTCGGGCTCCGAGTTGACCGCCCGAAGACCGGACTCGTCGTCGTCGTCTTCGCCACTGTCCTCCTCGTCACTCTCGCGTGAGGATAAGCTTTCGGCACTACTCGAACTCTCTTCGCAGCAGCTAAGACAGATTCCAGAGCGCCTATAAATCTTGACGGAGAGCATATTGGCCTCCGTCATTTTAAAGCGAAGGACATGCCCCACCTGGAGGTTGTGGGCGCAGGTGAAGGTCGTCCTGCCATGCCTGAGAAACATGACGCAATTTGCTGGGTACTCGACATCTACCTGCGTCGTGTAGTTACAACAACCAGCCACCCGTAACCACAAGACGGGAGGCTCGTCGGCCTCCATTGCCCTAGTGAAGAGGCGAGGGAGGCGCAGTTGACTCCGGAGGGGACCGGCCAGCTCAAGGACGAAATCCAGCGCCGTCCCCTCGACGTGGGTCTCCTCAAGGGAGAGGCCTGGCGTCGGAGGAGGGGATGGAGCAGCGCTCCAGCTCCCCCGACCTCGGCCTCCACGGCGGCCGTGACACCTTGCGCCTCTTCCACCGCACGATCTAGAACCACCCTCCGCCTCTGTGGCTAAAGCGGCGGCATGATCCCAATGAGAGATCCTCCTCGGAGCGGAGGACAATGGCGGCTCTCGCCCCTGTTCATGGCTAAGGGCGAGCGCTACCTGAAGGTTGGGAAGACGTGCAAGGGCGAACTATGGAGGTTTGCACTTGGAAGATGGAAGAAGGATGGATGAGCATCGCCCTTGCTATCCCCCAATTTATAGGGGGAAGCGCGAGGGCTGGATCTCCCCCACTCCAAAGGACGCCACCCACCTCCTCCAATAATGGCGCCCTCGATCACGGGGCGAACAACAACCGCCCCGTTGCCCCAATCCATGGTGCTATAGTTACTTCTTTTCCCATGGACTTTAGGTCATGGGCGCCTGTTGTTGGCTCCCCGCTCTGCATGCGGCACATGTGGCGGAAATGACCTGACGCGGTAATTAAAGAAATTGATGGTTGTGCCGCGCACGTATCCCACGACCTGCATTCAATGGGCGTCGTGGGGAAGCGCAGCAAGCGCAATGATCACAACCGCAAGGCCTTGCCACGCGTGCCCGTGCACTATTTGGGCCTATCCCAACAACGCCTTGCAACGTGTGTGGCCTAGGCCCGGGGGCTCCTGTCGGTGCACTAGAGTTTTGGGGCTCCTAGTACCCCTTTACTCGTGCACGGGCAGTGATAGCCACCCTGGCGACGAGGCCCAGCAGGGACTTGCCAAGTAACAACGCAAAAGAATTGAGACCCCTGGCAAGACCTTGCCGGGATGACCATCGGACCCTCAGGCAAAGACAGAGCCCCGACAAGACCCGGCAAGGCGAAGTCCCGATAAGGCCCTGCCAGCGCACAGGTCAGGTGTCGATCCGCTTGGACGCGTGTTGCGGCGTTGGTGTTGGAGGGGGCTAAGCGGTGCCGATGGGGCGGGCTCCTGTCCCATCCTGCATGTGGACTGAGATGCCTGACGGTGCATTAAATGTGCATGTCCTACTCCGTCAGTTTAGGTATGATAGCATTGTAGCTATGTACACCCCGTGTACGCATTGTACGCCACTGTTGGGATCCCCTTCAGTATACAAGGAGGCCCACGGCGATATGGTAGAGGGATTTCGACCTTTGAACCTTTGGACTTTCTAGCTCACACATGTGGCAGCTGCTGATAGTGCCCCTATAGCAAGAACCCTAAGAACACTCTCAATACAGCCAAGCAGGAGTAGGGTTTTACGCATCCTTGCGGCCCGAACCTGGGTAAAATCCCCCGTGTGTTGTTCATCAGACCTGCTCTTTGTACGAGCCTTCACCCCCGCCAAACCAAAAGGGGTCTCTCTGATCCCATAGGTGCTTGTTCCCAATGATAGTCTCCAATGTATCTATCGTTTTTGTTTGTTCCATGCTATAATATTATCATTCTAGGATGCTTTTGGGGTGATTATTTACCAATTCATATTATTTCTGAGCACTAACCTATTAACCTAGTGCCCAGTGCCAGTTGTTGTTTTCTACAGGTTTTTGACTTTTTAGGTTTACAGTACCAAACGAAGTCCAATTGCCCCGAAAATATTTTATGATTTTTTTGGACCAAAAGAAGACATGGAAGCTTTAGGATGAGGCTAGGGGATCCACGAGGGAGCCACCACACAGCCAGGCGTGCCCATGGGGGTTGGTCATGCCCTTTTATGTGGTGGCCCCCTCGGGTGTCGGTGCGCTAGAGTTTTGGGCTCTATAGTGCCCCTTACTCGTGCACGGGCAGTAGTAGACACCCTGGCAATGAGGCCCGGTAGGGAGCTGCCAGGTACAAGTACAGGAGAATGAAGACCCCCGACAAGACCTTGCCGGGATGGCCATCAAACCCTTAGGCAAGGCAAAGCCCCGGCAAGGCAAAGCCCCGACAAGGCCTCGCCAGCGCACAAGCCAGGTGTCGCCCCGTCTGGGTACGTGTCGCGGCACCGGCGATGGAGGGGCTAAGAGGTGCTGATGGGATGGGCTCCTGTCCTGTAGATAGTCAGAGATGCCTGACGATGCATTAAATGCACATGTGCTACTCCGTTAGTGTTAGGTACGATAACACTGTAGCTCTATACACCCCGTGTACGCACTGTACGCCACTGTTGGGATCCCCTTCTAGAGTATAGAAGGAGGCCCAAGGCGATATGGTAGGGGACTTTTCCCTTTTTGACTTTTCGACCTTCCAGCTCATACGTGTAGCAGCTGTCCGCAGCGCTCCTGTAGCTGGAACCCTAAAAACACTCATCCAATACAACCAAGCAGGAGTAGGATTTTACGCATCTTTGCGGCCCGAACCTGGGTAAAATTCCCGTGCGTTGTTCATCAGATCTGCTGTTTGCATGAGCCTTCTTCCCAGCCGAACCGAAAAGGGGTCCCTCTGATCCCATAGGTGTTCGTTCCCCACGACATCGGGCGTCTCCCGTCGGCCAACACCCCTCTCTGGCCTATAAATTCCAATAAATCGCAAAAACCCTAGAGAGCCTCCCGCAACGCTTTCTTCACCGCTGCAAGTCTCTGTTTTGCCGTGTGCCCATCAGGAGCCATGTTCCGGTGCCCGGCCGGAGGGGGGGGTCGATCACGTAGGGCCTCTACATCAACCTTGTTGCTCCCATAGTGATGTGTGAGTAGTTCCCTACATACCTACTGGTCCATACTTAGTACCTAGATTGCTATATATCTCTCTTGATCTTCAATACAAAGTTCACCGCATCTTCGCGGTGATCTATTCGATGTAATCACTTTGTGCGGTGCATTTGTTGGGATCCAATGAATTGTGGGTTTATGCTCATATTATTTATGATAAAAGATTTGAGTCTTCTCTGAATTCATGATTCTTATTTTCATGACTATCATAGCTTCTTAAATATCTTTGATCTATTGAAATACTTTGGACAACTAGATTGATATTTCTTCAGTGCGAGGGGTGCGTTGTAGTGGGTTCAATCAGGCGGTGCTCTATATCCCGGTGACAAAAGGGACAAGACACATATTTGTATTGTTGCCACTAAGGATAAAAAACGGGGTTAATTCATATTGTTTGAGTATTCTTTGTGCACATCATGTCATCGTTCTCCAAGCATTACTCTGTTTGTCAAGAAGTTCATACTTAGAGAAGCGAGCATAGAAGTGCTCTCGACATGGAGTAATAGTAATAGGTGCAGGCAGGAGTCGGCCTATTTGCTTATGGACGTGATGCCTATATGCACATGATCATTGCCATGAATAAATATTGCACAACTATGCACTTTTCAATCAATTGCTCAACAATAATTTGTTACCCACCGTATGCCTACTACATGAGAAATGCCACTAGAAAACACTATGGCCACCCGGTCTATTCACTCATATATTTACAAAAGCGTTCAATACCTTGCTACCATGTATTTCCTTTTATTTTATTTTGCAATTTACTTTATTCAACTTTCATCTGCACATTTCATTTGCTTGCAAATAACAACTCCAAGGGAATTGACAACCCTCTTGCCCGCGTTGGGTGCAAGTGTTTGCTTCTTTGTGTGCAGTCACTAAAAACGGGGGTTGCGTGGTATGCCTATTATTGGTTCGATAAAACTTGGTTCTCACTAAGAGAAATACTTATATGTATTTTGCTGCATCACGAAGGATTTCTAACGCAGTTGCCGGGGAGTATCACCAACCTACTATCAAGTAACTTCGCATAAATTATCATTTACTTGTTCGAATTTTTATTTGCTTTTACATTTAGCTTGTTGATGTCTACTATGCAACATTATTCTTGTAGACTCGTGTTGGGCCTCCAAGCGCAGAGTTTTGTAGGAAACTAACAATCTTTCCTTAAGTGCATGACCTAAGGTTTATCAATCCATGGGAGGTGTAGGATGAAGACGGCCTCTCTCAAGCAACCCTGCAATCAAATACAAGAAATCTATTGTGTTCCCAACACACCCAATACAATGTAAAATTGTATAGGTGCACTAGTTCGGCGAAGAGATGGTGATACAAGTGTAGTAATGATAGTAGATATTGATTTTGTAATCTGGAAAAATAAAAACATCAAGGTAGGAAGTAACAAAAGTTAGCATAAATGGTATTGCAATGCTTGAAAACAAGGCCTAGGGTCCGTACTTTCGCTACTGCAAACTCTCAACAATTCTAATATAATTGGATCATATAACCATCCCTCAACGTGTAACGAAGAATCACTCCAAAGTTCTTATCTAGCGGAGAACATAAGAAGAAATTGTTTGTAGGGTACGAAACCACCTTAAAGTTATTCTTTCCGATTGATCTATTCAAGAGTTCATACTAAGATAACATCAAGTTATCCTTTCCGTTCGATCTATCTAAGTGTTCGTACTAAAATAACACCATATGATATGCATAAACCAACTATAATGTCACCTAGATACTCGAATGTCACCACAAGTATCCATGACTTAATTATATGATACACATCAAACAATTTCAGATTCATAATACTCAATCCACACAAATAACCTCAAAGAGTGCCCTAAGATTTTTATCGAAGAAAGTAGGACAAGAACATGTATCAACCCCTATGCATAGATTACCCAAATGTCACCACGGGAGTCCGCAAGTTGAGTACCAAAACATATATCAAGTGAACCAATAGAACACCCCATTGTCCGTATCCACATACAAGGCATATATCAAGTTTTCTCAAATCCATAAAAGTATTCAATCTGGTAACAAAATCTCAAAGGGAAAACTAAATTCATCACAACTAGATACAGAGGGAAACACATCATATGATCCGACTATATTAAAAAAACGTGATACATGAAGATCGTGACATCTCAAGAACAAGAGAGAGAGAGAAACATTGAACAAGTAGCTACTAGTACATACCCTCAGCCCCAAGGAGAATTACTCACACATTATCATGGTGATAAATAGAGATTTGTTGATGGAGAGGTGCAGCACCAAAGAGATGGAGGCGATGGCGGCAATGGCACCAGCGACGGACGGCGGCCCCTTGCCCCTCCTTGTTCCTTGGTCTTGGTGCTGCAATGGAGGAGCCTCTCCCCTTCTTGGAGGCTGCCAAGGGAGAGGCCAATTCGTGGCTCTTGGTTGGCTCTCCGAAATTAGGGTTTTCCTCTCCTTATATGTGCCTCTGTGGTGCTCTATGGCCCTCTGATGGATGGACCTTTGATACGATGGCTCTTGGACACCTCTAGAACCTTCCTAGGGGCTCCTCACAACCCTCGTGAGTCCCCAAAGTCATGGCTTGGATGAATATATCACATATGGTAAGAGTTAGACTCAATCACGTGATCAATTCTCATGATCCCATAAAAGCATCTCCAACAAATGCCCAAAAATGGCCTGCGCTGCAAAATCCGCACATATAGCGCGCGCGCAAGAAAACTTAGCGCTCCAGCAACCGAACTAAAACCGTGCGTGCGGTATAAGTCATTTCGTGTGCAGAGCAAAACGGCATCGCGTGCCGTTTATTTCGTGCGCCCGCTACCTCGCGCGGAACCTCCGCCGGCCGCGCCTCTCTCGTGCCGCTCCATGCCATCGGTGGCGCAACCGCCCGATGGACGACCGCGGTGACATCCCCCTCACCTACGTCCATGACCCCGCCGTCGCCAACCCTAGTGTGTGAAGCTTTGGCTTCGCCTCCATCGGTGCTCCTCCAAGCATCAGACTCACGCGCAGGCTCTTCATGGCACCAAGGACGACCTCGGCATGTGGTGTCGTGCCAGCACCGACCGTGAAAGCATGTGATCCCCTCATGAAGCTCTCAAATGTGGCGGCGGCAAAGGCGGGGAAGGTGGCTGGGAAGAATAAGAAGAAGGAAGCAGACGGCTCCTCTAGGCGGTCGGGAAGAAGAAGAAGGTGGCGGGCGGCTCCTCTAAGTATGTTCTATGTTTTTTGTCTTTCATTTGTCTTTGAAATATCAAAAATCCATCAAATTGTCCTTGAAATATGCATATTGCAAGCGCTGGCTGCTTGCGCGCGCTGCAGTTTTGTGCGTCTGCTGGAGCGCCATGCGTGCTATATTATGCTACGGCCGCGCGTGCTATATTATGTCGCGGCCACTAGAGCCAGCGCTCGGCCATGCGCTAAAAATGCTTATCACATGCTGAAAATCCATTTTTTGGGCGCCGAGCGAATCGCGTCTGTTGGAGATGCTCTAATCAGATATTCTACTTCAGTAAAACGACTCTTTAGATCGCATCCGAACTCCGTTTTGGACGAATTTGCAGTCCTGAATCATTGCCATAAAATTTCCAACACTTTCCTAGTTTAGCTTTTTCCATTTGATGCCATCTTCGGGGTTAAAACTGAACATATCATAAAAACTGTTTGTGGACAGATTTCAGGAAAGTCAGAGTCCTCCAACAAGGCTTCTTTTACGTTTTTTCGGCATTTTCCAATTAATTCCTACACATCAAAGTGTGAAACAAGAACTTGTGAAAATTTTCAACCATTAATAGGTTAGTCCCAATAAATCTTAAAATAATAGTAGAAACATAGGTGAATGTGACATGAATACTTCATAAATTATCGATACGTTGGAGACGTATCAGCATCCCCAAGCTTAATTTCTACTCGTCCTCGAGTAGGTAAATGATAAAAATAATATTTAATGAAGTGTGAATGTATCATACTATATAAGTTTGATAAATTGTAATTCCAATCATTCTTTCTAGCATCATAGTAGCAACTTTTTCTCATAAAAATCATCATGATAGAGTAGCAATTAAATCACATGTGATGGTTCAAACAATGAATTCTCTTGAAACTTAACGACCTATGTTCTTAGTCACCAAAAAATTGCAATTCAACTTAGTCTCAACAAAGTCTAAGTAAGAGCTCCACATACTCAATCATCATATAATCTTCTATGATTTCTAGTACTCAAAGCATATTTTTAGAACAAACAACATCCATCGAACACATAGAAAGATAGGGGCTTAATGTTTCGCCTCCAAACATATTTATCATAAAGATAACTGTCAACAATAATAAGTCATGATAAAATATATTTGACTGGCCATATGTGCGTAGATCTTTCCCCACCACATGATGCTTGCCAACTAATAGATTGGGGTTGGAATAAGAAGTTGAATAAACATGAAAAGTAAATAACATGAAAGTAAATAGATTGTCCCTTCGTAGAGGGAAGCAGGGATTTGCAAATGTGCCAGAGCTCATTGTTTAAAACATAGATGAATATAATTTTGGGAGGTGCACCCTTCCTGTCAGCATTACGACCAAGAGTTATCAACATCTTCCATGTTAAACACATTAGTGGTGGTTCCCAAGCGGTAAAAGTAAAGGTTTACTCCCCCTCCACCAACAAACACACTCCACGGCTAGCCGAATCCACGGGTATCGTCCATACCAATAACATTCCTAGGGGAGTTTTGTTTAATTATTTGTATTTTTATTTATTTAGGGACTGGGAATCCCTATTACCACCCCTCTCATGCAAGGATGAGTGAATAAACACTCATCATGAGAAATACCCGCTTAACATGGAAGATACTGACCGCCCCTTGTCGCTCCATGAGCGGTCCAGGCACACAAAACAGATGTTCATTTGAAATTTTAGAGGTGGTACATGAAAATTTACTTGGAATGGCAGTGAAATACCATATATAGGTAGGTATGGTAGACTCTCAAGGAAGAAACCTGGCTCAACTATTTGGATGCACAAGTAGTATCTCTACTTAGTACGAGTTTTTGGCTAGCAAAAGGTTCTAAACAAGTACCACATGTTGGAGGACCAATAACAATATAACTTCTATGCAAATATACACAACCATAACTCATTACATTGTCTTCCTTGTCCAACTTCAACTAATTTGCTCAAGTTTTAAACTAATTAATGGGTATTCACAATCATAGAAGATGTCCAAGATAATATATTGGTATGTGAAAGTTCTCTTCCTTATACCAATCATTCACGAATTGCTTGTATGACCAATATTGTGATTGTCAAACTTCAATAGATTTTACTTTCTAAACTAGATGTGAAGATACTACTAAGAAAAAGTACATTGATAATTTAAGATTTATGATATTGAATTCATTCACAAATTACTCATAGGATATAAGTGAAGCACAAGAGTAAACATCAAACTACTCTCAAAAGATATAAGCGAAGATCAATGAGTAGGTAAACAATAAAGTATCTATGTGAGGGATCTCTCTCTCTCAATAGATATTTTTTGATCTGGTTATTTTATTAAAATAACAAGAAAAACAAAAAATAGCACTCCAAGAATAGTGCATATCATGTGGACAAATAAAAATTTAGGCTCAACATAGGCTAACCGATAATTGTTGATGAAGAGATGTGGGATGCGTAGCATCCCCAAGCTTAGATGCTTGAGACTTCTTGAAATATTTACTTGGGGTGCCTTAGGCATCCCCAAGCTTGAGATTTTGTATCTTGATCAATCCTCTCATATCCTGTTTTCACCTATTCTCAAAAAAACTTCATCCACACAAAACTTGAAAAGAACTCGTGAGATAGGTCAGTGCACATAATAATAAATCAACTCTTTATGTACTTCCAAGACAATTTGCATAATTTCATACATCAACACTTTTTAATACCATTTCCACAATTTATATCTACCAATATAGGCTATGGAAACTATAGGAAAAGTAGATAACAAAACTATGACAGCAATCTATTAAACCAGTGTACCTCTGTAACTACAAAATTCTGAACATTTAGGAAGTGCTAAAGAATTTATATGACAACATTGTGTAAACATTTTAGAAACTTTTCACGTCCCAGTAAAATATGAAAATTCAAACACTACAACAAAAGTTTATGTTTTTACACAGCACATATCAAAATATGCAATGAAAGCATCCTAATGCAATTCTTGGAACTTTTTATTGAAAAACAAGATTATAAATAGCATCTAATAGATAAAAACAAAATATAATGATGATCCAAGCAAAGCACATATTAAGTGACAAATAAATATATATGCATCCCCAAGCTTAGTTCCTTTTTGCTCCTTATTCACCTCATATCGGTATCTCACCCAAAACTTGAAAACTTCAATCACACAAAACTTAACGGAACTTTGTGAGATGGGTTAGTATAGTATCTATAAGTCATTCGCTGTCAAGACAAGATTCATAATTGTTCTCAAATAATACCTACTGTATTCCATCATTCCCACAATTTATATCGCCAAATATAAGTTATGGAAACACTTGATAAAAGCAAAGTATGCATGCAAAACAGAATCTGTCAAAAAACAGAACAGTATGTGAAGATCTGAATGATCATCATACTTCCCTGACTCTAAT
The DNA here is from genome assembly GCA_022496015.1 of Hordeum marinum. NCBI lineage: Eukaryota > Viridiplantae > Streptophyta > Magnoliopsida > Poales > Poaceae > Hordeum > Hordeum marinum. The sequence continues at coordinate 151,722,547 of CM039674.1, forward strand.
TTTTTTTGCAAACTTAGGAAAGCTCATATAATTTTCATAGTAATTTCTTGTAAAAATGCATAATTTTTTGACTCTCCAGTAAAATCATATAATCCATATACTAGACGCAAAACTTTCTGTTTCTGCACAAAAGCAAAAAAACAAGTTTCCACACTATCCCAAAGGCTTTACTTGGAACTTTATTGAAATAAAAGACACAAAACATTATTAATTCAGTATATTAATCATGTGAACATATAAAAATAGAAAGGAAAAGTTTTGGGTTGTCTCCCAACAAGCGCTTTTCTTTAATGCCTTTTAGCTAGGCATGATGATTTGAATGATGCTCTTATAGGAATAATAATTGAAAAATGCAAGTGATAATAATGAATCACATGACACACACATTTAAGTCTAACCCACTTACTATGCATAGGTATTTTGTGAGCAAGCAATTCATGGGAACAAGAATCAACTTGGATAGGAAGGCAAAACAAGCATATCTTAAAAAATTTGAACACATAGAGAGTAAACTTGATATTATTGCAATTCCTACAAGCATAAGTTCCTCCCTCATAATTGTTTTCAGTCGCATCATGAAGGAATTCAACAATATAACTATCACATGCAGCATTCTTTTCATGATTCACAAGCATAGAATTTTTTATTACTACCCACATACGCAAACGTCTTCTCATTCATAATAGTGGGAGTATCAAGTGAGACTCGAATACTATAAATTGTTTCCACATTAAAGGGGTAATGTTAAGTAAAAGGATATTCAAAATTATGACAATAATCATCACTACTTTTTATAACATAAGTATCATCACAATAATCATCATAAGTAGCAACTTTGTTCTCATCATAGTCAAGTGAAACCTCTTCCCAAATAGTGGAATCATTACTAAATAAAGTCATGACCACTTCAAATACAATTTTATCATTATAATAAAATTAAACACCCTCCAAGATAGTGGAATAATAATTATCTAAAGTTGACACTCTTCCAAACCCACTTTCATAAATATTGCAGTCGTCATAAATAGGAGGCATGCAATCATCATAAAAAAATTGATCATTCAAAGAAGCGGAACAAAAATGATCATCTTCATTAAGCATAGCATCCCCAAGCTTGGGACAAACATTAATTGCAGCAAATAAATTCTAAAACATGTCATTCTCATCAAACATAACATCCTCAATCTTGTGGCTTGATACGTCTCCAACGTATCTATAATTTTTGATGATGGCATGCTATTATATTATCTGTTTTGGATGTTTTATATGCATTAGTATGCTATTTTATATTATTTTTGGGACTAACCTATTAATATAGAGCCTAGTGCCAATTTTTGTTTTTTCCTTGTTTTTGAGTTTTGCAGATATGGAATATTAGACGGAGACCAAACGGAATAAAACCTTGGGAAGGAATTTTCTAGAAGGAAACAAATCATCCAAGCTTGGAGTGCACGCCAGGGCTTGTGCCAGGGAGCCACAAGCCTGCTAGGCACGGACCCCCCTAGTCGCGCCTAGCAGGCTTGTCGCCTCCTGGCAGGTCTACTAACCCTAATTCTTGTCCTATAAATTCCCAAATATTCCCCCAACATCAAAGGGAGCCATGCAAATACTTTTCCGCCGTTGGAAGCCTCCAATCCTGAGAGATCCAATCTTGGAGCCTTTTTCAGTAATCTGTCGGAGGGGGTTTCCATCATGGAGGGCATCTACATCAACTCCATTGCCCCTCCGATGATGCGTGAGTAGTCTACCACATACCTATGGGTCCATAGCTCGTAGTTAGATGGCTTCTTCTCTCTCTTTGATCTTCAAAACCATGTTCTCCATGACCTTCATGGAGATCTATCTGATGTAACCCTCTTTTGTGTTGTGTTTCTCAAGATCCGATGAATTGTGAGTTTATGTTCAGATTATCCATGAATCTTATTTGAATCTCCACTGAATTCTTATTTGCATGATTTCATATCCTTGCAAGTCTCTTCGAGTTATTGGTTTGGTTTGGCCAAGTAGATTGGTAATTCTTGCAATGGGAGAAGTGCTTGGTTTTGGGTTCAATCTTGCGGTGTCCTCACCTAGTGACATAGTAGGGGTAGCGAGGCACGTATTGTATTGTTTCCATCAAGGGTAACAAGATGGGGTTTTCATCATATTGCTTGAGTTTATCCCTCTACATCATGTCATCTTTATTAATGCATTACTCTATTCTTCATGAACTTAATACTCTAGATGCAGGCAGGAGTCGGTCGATGTGTGGAGTAATAGTAGTAGATGCAGAATCATTTCGGTCTACTCGATATGGACGTGATGCCTATATGCGTGATCATTACGTTGGATAACTACATGATTATTCGCTTTTCTATCAATTCCTTGACAGTAATTTCTTTACCCACCATGATATTTGCCTTCAAGAGAGAAGCCTCTAGTGAAACCTATGGCCCCCGAGTCTACTTTCCATAATATAAATTCAGATCTATAAACCAAAAATACCATAAATACTTTGCTGCAATTTATTTACCTTTTACTCTCCGTTCTTGTTTACATGTATATCTATCGGATCTAATACTTGCAAATAATCGTGAAGGGATTCACAACCCCTTTATAGCATTGGGTGCAAGAGTTTGATTGTTTGTGTAGGTGCAACCATTGGTGACTTGCTTGTTCCTCCTACTAGATTGATACCTTGGTTCTCAACAACTGAGGGAAATACTTATCTACTTCGCTGCATCACCCTTTCCTCTTCAAGGGAAAACCAACGCAATCTCAAGAGGTAGCAAGAAGGATTTCTAGCATCGTTGCCAGGTAAGGAACATAGCAAGTCAAGACAAGATCTCTCCCGTCAACTTGCCAATTTCTAGCGCCATTGCCGGGGAGGATACACATCAAGCCTACCAAGTACCCATCACAAACTCATCTCTTGCATTTACTTTATTTGCCATTTTCCTCTCGTTTTCCTCTCCCCCACTTCTAAAACAATTTTTAGAACATACCAAAAAGATTTGCCTTTTTATTCGCCCTTCTTCCGTTCGCCTTTTCGTTGCTATGTTTGCTTGTGTTGCCATGTGCCTTCTATTTGCTTGCATATTTGATTACTAAAAATCTATTGATATGGATCCTCAGCCACTTGCTAATATTTTCAAAATACCAAATTATGATGAACCAATTGCTAGTGAGTTGAGTGCACTTGATTATCTCTATGATGTTTTGTTTGAAAATCATGAATCTGAAAATTTTGATGAAGTGTTGAAAGAAAAAATTGTAAGGAGATTCATGATAGTTCCTTTAATGAGAAGCATGATTTCCATGTTGTTAGTATGAATTCTCTTAATATCCATGATGCTAATGATATGCCAAACCACAAGCTTGGGGATGCCTTGCTTGATGAATATGATATTCTTTGTTCCCCAAGTTTTGATGATGACATGTATGCTATAATTATTGATGGAAATAATGATTAATTTGATAGTTATATTGTGAAATTCCGTCATGATGATACTGAAAATTATTATGTGGAAGGAACATATGCTTGTATGAATTTCAATAATATCAAGTTTTCTCTCTATGTGTTCAAAGTTTTGAAGTTATGCTTGTTTTGCCTTCCTACGCTAGTTCATTCTTGCTCCCATAAATTGTTTGCTCACAAAATACCTATGCATAGGAAGTGGGTTAGACTTAAATGTGATTGTAATGAGATTAATGATGCTCTCTTGCATGTTTCTATTACTACTTTTTATGTGAGCATCAATGAAATCATCATGCCTAGCTAGGGGCGTTAAACAATATCGCTTGTTGGGAGGCAACCCAATTTTATTTTTGTGTTCTGTTTTGTCTTCTGTTTTTTAGTGTTACCACATTAATACTTCTGTATTAATTGTGTTTTGGTGTTTCAACTAGTGCTTGAGCCAAGTAAAACCTTTGGGGTGATCTATGGTAGTTGTTGATTTGATCTTCCTGAGAAACATAAACTTTTGCGCTCTATCCAGGAATTTTCTAAATTTTTCAGAGTGTCTAATGAGTCTGAGAGTTTTACACAAGATTGATATATAAATTTTCCAGGTTTTCATAAATTTTTAGAATTTTTTTAGTTACATAAGTATACTAAGTTTCCAGATTAATATAGACTGTTCTGTTTTTGATAGATTCTGTTTTCTTTGAGTTGTTTCCCTATTTTGATGAATCTTTGGGTTGTATCATGGGGTACGAACCATGGAGAAGTTAGATTACAGTAGGTATAACACCAATATAAATAAATAATTAGTTCAAAACAGTACCTAAAGTGGTGATTTATTTTCCTATACTAACGGATCTCACGAGTTTTCTGTTAAGTTTTGTGTTGTGAAGTTTTCAAGTTTTGGGTAAGGATTTGATGGACTATGGAATAAGGAGTGGCAAGAGCCTAAGCTTGGGGATGCCCAAGGCACCCCAAGTCATATTAAAGGATGCCAAAGATCCTAAGCTTGGGTATGCCCCGGATGGCATCCCCTCTTTTGTCTTCAATTCATCGGTAAATTTACTTGAGGCTATATTTTTATTCACCACATGATATGTGTTTTGCTTGGAGCGTCTTGTATGATATGAGTCTTTGCTTGTTAGTTTGCCACAATCATCCTTGGTGCACACATTTTTTTGAGAGAGACATGCTGAATTGTGAATTTGTTAGAATGCTCTATGTCCTGCACTTATATCTTTTGAGTTAGGCAATTTTGCTCTATATGCTTCACTTATATCTTTTAGAGCACAGTGGTGTTTGCGTTTTATAGAAATACTTGAACTCTCGTACATCACTTATATTATTTTTGAGATTTACTAAAACAGCATGGTAATTGGTCTAGGTTATGAATTTATTCCTAATATGATAGGCATCCAAGAGGGATATAATAAAAAATTCATATTAAGTGCATTGAGTATTTATGAGAAGTTTGATTCCTTGCATAAAGTTTTGAGATATAAAGATGGTAATGTTGAGAGTCATGTTACGAAGTAATTGTGATTTGGTAAAAATACTTGTGCAAAGGTTTGTGATTCCCGTATCATGCAATTATGGTGAACCGTTATGTAAGGAAGTCGGAGCATGACTTGTGTATAGATTGTCGACCTTTGTGTGAGGGTCGGGAGCGCGTGATGGTTAACTCCTACCAACCTCTCCCCTAGGAGCATGCGTTTAATACTTTGCTTCGATGGCTAATAGACTTTTGCAATAAGTATGTGAGTTCTTTGTGACTAATGTTTAGTCCATGGATTATACACACTCTCACCCTTCCACCTTTGCTAGCCTCTCTAGTACCGCGCAACTTCCGCCGGTACAACAAACACCTTCCGCAAAACAGCCACCATATACCTTCCTCAAAAAAGCCACCATATATCTTTCCTCAAAACAGCCATAATACCTACTTATTATAGCATTTCCATCGCCATTCCGAGATATATTGCCGTGCAACTTCCACTGTTTCCTTTTATGACATGCACCATCCCTTCTATATTGCATATAGAGTCATATTTTGCCATAGGTATCGAGTTGTAATTTTCTTTTGAGTTGTAAGTAAATAAAAGTGTGTTGATTATCATTAATAGAGCATGTCCCATGTGAGGAAAGGATGATGTAAGCTATGATTCCCTCACAAGTGGGGATGAGATTCTGGACTTTATGAGGCCAGCGAAGCCCAAAAAAAATGAATAAAAGAGGCCTTAGATGACCACCAAAAAATGAGAGAAAATAGAGAAGGGACATTGCTACTAACTTTTTCCACACTTGTGCTTCAAATTAGCGCCATGATCTTCATGATAGAGAGTCTCCTATTTTGTCACTTTCGTATAGCTAGTGGAATTTTTCTTCATGATGCACGTCCACTTAGTTCCTATTTGAGCTTTCATACACTTATAGCTTTAGTGCATTCGTTTGCATGGCTATCCCTACTCACTCACATTGATATCTATTAATGGGCATCTCCATAGCCCATTGATACACCTAGTTGATGTGAGACTATCTTCTCCCTTTCCTTGACAACCTCCACCATATTCTATTCCACCTATAGTGCTATATCCATGGCACACGCTCATGTATTGCGTGAGAGTTGAAAAAGTTTGAGAAAATAAAGGTATGAAAAAAAAATCTTGACTTTTCATCGGGGTTGTGCATGATATAAATACTTTGTGTGGGGAAGATGGAGCATAGCCAGACCATATGATATTGTAGGGATAACTTTCATTTGCCATTATATTTTGAAGAGATACAATTGCTTTGCTAGTATGATTGATATGTTATTGTTTTTATATAAATTTTAATCTTTTTCTTTGAGTCTTATGGATCTGAATATTCATGTCACAACAAAGAATATTACATGGACAAATATGTTAGGTAGCTCTCCACATCAAAAATTCAGTTTTTATCATTTACCTACTCGAGGACGAGCAGGAATTAAGCTTGGGGATGCTGATAAGTCTCCAATGTATCTATAATTTTTGATGATTTCATGCTATTATATTATCTGTTTTGGATGTTTATATGCATTAATATGCTATTTTATATTATTTTTGGGACTAAACTATTAATCTAGAGTCTAGTGCCAGTTTCTGTTTTTCCTTGTTTTTGAGTTTTGTAGATATGGAATATTAAACAGAGTCCAAATGGAATAAAACCTTCGGAAGGAATTTTCTGGAAGGCAAAAAATCATCCAAGCTTGGAGTGCACACCAGGGCTTGTGCCAGGGAGCCACAAGCCTGCTAGGTGCGGGGCCCCCTAGCTGCGCCTAGCAGGCTTGTCGTCTCCCGACAAGTCTCCTAACCCTAATTCTTGGCCTATAAATTCCAAAATATTCCCTAACATCAAAGGGAGCCATGGAAATACTTCTCCGCCGTCGGAAGCCTCCGTTCCCTAGAGATCCAATCTTGGAGCCTTTTTCGGTAATCTGCCGGAGGGGGTTTCGATCACGGAGGGCATCTACATCAACTCCATTGCCCCTCGGATGATGCGTGAGTAGTCCACCATAGACCTACGGGTCCATACCTAGTATCTAGATGGCTTATTCTCTCTCTTTGATCTTTAATACCATGTTCTTCAAGATCTTCATGGAGATCTATCCCATATAACCCTCTTTTGTGGTGTGTTTGTCAAGATCCGGTGAATTGTGAGTTTATGTTCAGATTATCCATGAATCTTATTCGAATCTCCTCTGAATTCTTGTTTTCATGATTTCATATCCTTGCAAGTCTCTTCGAGTTATTGGTTTGGTTTGGCCAACTAGATTGGTAATTCTTGCAATGAGAGAAGTGTTTGGTATTGGGTTGAATCTTGCGGTGTCCTCACCTAGTGACATAGTAGGGGTCGCGAGGCACGTATTGTATTGTTGCCATCAAGGGTAACAAGATGGGGTTTTCATCATATTTCTTGAGTTTATCACTCTACATCATGTCATCTTTCTTAATGCATTACTCTATTCTTCATGAACTTAATACTCTAGATGCACGCAGGAGTCGGGTGATGTGTGGAGTAATAGTAGTAGATGCAGAATCGTTTTGGTCTACTTGATACAGACGTGATTCCCATATGCATGATCATTGCCTTGGATAACTACATGATTATTCGCTTTTCTATCAATTGCTTGACAGTAATTTATTTACCCACCATGATATTTGCCTTCAAGAGAGAAGCCTCTTGTGAAACCTATGGCCCTCGGCTCTACTTTCCATAATATACTTTATGATCTATAAACCAAAAATACTTTTCTGCAATTTATTTACCTTTTAATTTCCGTTCTTGCTTACACCTATATCTATCGGATCTAATCCTTGCAAATAATCGTGAAGGGATTGACAACCCCTTTATGGCGTTGGGTGCAAGAGTTTGATTGTTTGTGTAAGTGCAACCATCGGTGACTTGCTTGTTCCTCCTATTGGATTGATACCTTGGTTCTCAACAACCGAGGGAAATACTTATCTACTTCGCTGCATCACCCTTTTCTTCTTGAAGGGAAAACCTATTGGAGAACGTTGCATGGGAAACAAAAAATTTCCTACGCACACGCAAGATCTATCCATTGTGATGAGCATCTACGAGGGGGAGAGTATATCTACATTACCATGTAGATCTCTAAGAGTACAGCGTTAACAAACTTGGTTGGTGTCGTGGAACATCGTTGTGATCCAAATCGCCGAGCGTCACGCGATCTAATCTCAATCCGTCCCGATCTAGCGCTGAACGAACGACACCTCCGCGTTCAGCACACGTATAGCTTGATGATGATCTCCGCCTTCTTGATCCAACAAGAGGGAGCGGAGTGGTAGATGATTTCTCCGGCAGCACGACAGCGTGGTGGCGATGGTGGTGGAACTATTCCAGCAGGGCTTTGCCTAAGCATTGTTGAAACAATCTAGAGGAGAAACTACGATCTAGAGGAGAGGGTAGCACGTGGCTGATTTCTATTGTCAAAAATCCTCAATACCTCTAGTATATATAGGAGGAGGGAGGGAGGAGACTTGGCCCCCAAGGGGCCAACCCTTGGTTCGGCCGAAGTGGGAGGAGGAGGAGTCCTCCTCCAATCCTAGTAGTATTAGGACTCCTTCTCTCCCACTTGGAAACTCCTTTTCCACCTTTTTCTGCTTGGATATCTCCACCCAACCGCATGGGCCTCTTGTGGGACTTCAGCCAGCCCACTAAGGGTTGGTATACCTCCTCCCACAGCCCATGTAGCCTCTTGGGTCAAAATACCCCTCCCGATGGTCCCCCGGTACCCTCCCGGTACACTACCGATGAGCACGAAACTTTTTCGGCGACCAAAACAGGACTTCCTATGTATCAATTTTTACCTCCGGACCATTCTGGAGCTCCTCGTGACGTTCGGGATCTCATCCGGGACTCCAAATAACCTTCGGTCACCACCATACATAACTCTATACTACGAAAACGTCACTGAACCTTAAGTGTGCAGACCCTGTGCGTTCGAGAACTATGTAGACATGACCGAGACACCTCTACGGTCAATAACCAATAGCGGAACCTGGATGGCCATATTGGCTCCTACATATTATACGAAGATATTTATCGGTTGAACCTCTATGTCAAGGATTCAGGTAATCCCGTATGTTGTTCCCTTTGTTCTTCGGTATGTTACTTGCCCGAGATTCGATCGTCGGCGTCTCTATACCTAGTTCAATCTCGTTACCCACAAGTCTCTTTACTCGTTTCGTAATACAAGATCCCATGGCTAAAACTTTAGTCACATTGCCTCCAAGGCTTGTTGTGATGTTGTATTACCGAGTGGGCCCTGAGATACCTCTCCATCACACAGAGTAACAAATCCCAGTCTTGATCTATACCCACTCATACCCACTCTCGGAGATACCTTTAGAGCACCTTTATAGTCATCCAGTTACGTTGTGACATTTGATACACACAAGGCATTCCTCCAGTGTCAGTGAGTTGCATGATCTCATGGTCATAGGAATAGATACTCGACATGTAGGAAACTACAGTAACATACTAACATGGTCATATGCTATGTTTATAGTTTGGGTCTTGTCCATCACATCATTATCCCATTGATGTGATCCCGTTATCAAATGACATCTCATGTAAATGGCTAGGAGACCTTGACCATCTTTGATCAACGAGATAGTCTACTAGAGGCATACTAGGGACAAAGTGTTGTTTATGTATCCACACATGCAATGTGTTTCCAGTCAATATAATTATAGCATGGATAATAAACAACTATCATGAACAAGGAAATATAATAATAACCATTTTAGTATTGCCTCTAGGGCATATTTCCAATAGTCTCCCACTTGCACTAGAGTCAATAATCTAGCTCACATCACTATGTGATTTACATTGTAATGAATCGAACACCCATACAATTCTGGTGTTGATCATGTTTAGCCCTTGGAAGAGGTTTAGTCAACGAGTCTGCAACATTCAGATCCGTGTGCACTTTGCAAATATTTATGTCCTCCTCCTTGATGTACTCGCGGGTGGAATTGAAGTGCCGCTTGATGTGTCTGGTCCTCTTGTGAAACCTTGGTTCCTTGGCAAGGGCAATGGCACCAGTGTTATCACAGAACAGATCCACTGGATTCAGTGCACTAGGCACTACTCCAAGATCTGTCATGAACTCCTTCATCCAGACACCTTCTGTCGCTGCCTCCAGGCTGCGATGTACTTCACTTCGCATGTAGAATCAGCTACCACGCTATGCTTGGAACTGCACCAGCTTACCGCTCCCCCATTGAGAATTAATATGTATCCGGTTTGCCACTTAGAATCATACGGATCAGTGTCAAAGCTTGCGTCGGCGTGACCCTTTACGACGAGATCTTGATCACCTCCATAAACGAGAAACATTTCCTTTGTCCTTTTCAGGTACTTAAGGATATTCTTGACCGCCGTCTAGTGCTCCATTCCTAGATCACTATGAAACTTCCCGGCCATACTTATGGCAAGGCTGACATTGGGTCTTGTGCACAACATTGCATACATAATAGATCCTATGGCTGAAGCATAGGGGATGACACTCATCTTCTCTCTATCTTCTGCAGTCACTGGGCATTGAGTCTTACTCAACTCCACACCTTGTAACACAGGCAAGAACCCCTTCTTGTACTGGTCCATTTTGAACTTCTTCAAAACTTTATCAAGGTTTGTGCTTTGTGAAAGTCCTATTAAGCGTATCGATCTATCTCTATAGATCTTAATGCCTAATATGAAAGCAGCTTCTCCTCGGTCCTTCATTGAAAAACTCTTGTTCAAATATCCCTTCACGCTTTCCAGCAATTCTATATTGTTTCGAATCAGCAATATGTCATCCACATATAATATTATAAATTTTTTAGAGGTCCCACTCACTTTCTTGTAAATACAAGCTTCTCCATAAACTTGTATAAACCCGAATGCTTTGATCACCTCATCAAAGCGCAGATTCCAACTCCAAGATGCTTGCACCAGTTCATAAATGAATCGCTGGAGTTTGCAAACTTTGTCAGCATTCTCTAGACCGACAAAACCTTCCGGTTGTATCATATACAACTCTTCCTTAAGGAAACCGTTCAGGAACGCTGTTTTGACATCCATTTGCCAAATTTCATAGTCGAAATATGCAGCTATTGCTAACATCATTCTGACCAACTTAGGCATCGCTATGGGTGAGAAGGTCTCATCGTAGCCAACTCCTTGAACTTGTGAAAAAACCATTAGTCGAGCTTTATAGACGGTGACATTACCGTTTGCGTCCGTCTTCTTCTTAAAGATCCATTTGTTCTGAATGGCCTTTCGCCCTTCATGTAATACTTCCAAAGTCCATACTTTGTTTTCATACATGGATCCTATCTTGGATTTCATGGCCTCTAACCATTTCTCGGAATCTGGGCCCATCATCCCTTCTTCATATCTCGTAGGTTCATCGTTGTCTAACAACATGACCTCCAAGACAGAGTTGTCGTACCACCTAGGAGCAGCACACGCCCTTGTCGACCTACGAGGTTCAATAGTAACTTGATCCGAAGTTTCATGATCATCATCATTAACTTCCTCTTCAACTATCGTAGGCTCCACAGAAACATCTTTCTGCGCTGTGCTACTCTCTGGTTGAATCAAAGGCTCAACAACCTCATCAAGTTATATCTTCCTCCTACTCAATTCTTTCGAGAGAAACTCTTTCTCAAGAAATGTTCCGTTCTTAGCGACAAACAATTTGCCTTCGAATCTGAGATAGAAGCATACCTGGCCATGGGTCGGGCCGAGCCGGGCTTGGGCCAGGCCCTAAAAAGCCCATGGTAGAAAACTGAGGCCTAGGCCCTACCATCGAGCCTACTTCAAAGCCCAAGCCCGGCCCAAGCCCTCAAAATCCCGTCGTGCCTGGGGTCGTGGGCTGGGCCTCTTCCTTAAAATCCCAATTAGCCAAGCCCAAGCCCTGCCTGGCCCTGCTGGTGGGCTCAAAACTCAGGCCCAAGCCCGGCCCACGAGCAAGCCCATCAGGCCTAGGCCCTGGATTTTAGGGCCGGGCCTGGGCAGGCCGGCCGGGCCTGGGCAGGCCGGCCGGGCCGGGCCTGAGATGGCCACATATGGATAGAAGGTATACCCAACTGTCTCTTTTGGGTATCCTATGAAGACGCATTTCTCCGCTTTGGGTTCCAGCTTTTCAGGCTGAAGCTTTTTCACATAAGCATCACATCCCCAAACTTTAAGAAACGACAACTTTGGCGTCTTGCCAAACCACAGTTCATATGGCGTCGTCTCAACGGATTTCGATGGCGCCCTATTTAAAGTGAATGCAGTTGTCTCTAATGCATAACGCCAAAAAAATAGAGGCAAATCGGCAAGAGACATCATAGAACGCACCATATCTAATAAGGTTCGATTATGACGTTCGGACACACCATTACGCTGTCGTGTTCCAGGCAGTGTCAATTGTGAAACAATTTCACACTGTCTTAAGTGACCACCAAACTCATAACTCAGATATTCACCTCCTCGATCAGATCGCGGGAATTTTATCTTCTTGTTATGATGATTCTCAACTTCACTCTGAAATTGCTTGAACTTTTCAAATGTTTCAGACTTGTGTTTCATTAAGTAAATATACCCATATCTACTGAAGTCATCAGTGAAGGTGAGAAAATAATGATATCTATTGCGCGCCTCTATGCTCATCAGACCGCACACATCAGTATGTATAATTTCCAACAAGTCACTTGCCCGTTCCATTGTTCAGAGAACGACGTTTTAGTCATCTTGCCCATGAGGCATGGTTCACATGTGTCAAGTGATTCAAAATCAAGTGACTCCAAAAGTCCATCAGCATGGAGCTTCTTCATGCATTTTACACCAATATGACCTAAACAACAATGGCACAAGAAAGTGGTACTATCATTATCAACTCTACATCTTTTGGCATCAATGTTATGAACATGTGTATCATCACTATCAAGATTCAATATGAATAAACCCCTCACATTGGATGCATGACCATAAAAGATATTACTAATATAAATAGAACAACCATTATTCTCTGATTTAAATGAGTAACCGTCTCGCAATAAACAAGATCCGGATATAATGTTCATTCTTAACACAGGCACTAAATAACAATTATTCAGGTTCATCACTAATCCCGATGGTAATAGAAGAGCGAGCGTGCCAATGGCGATCACATCAACCTTGGAACCATTTCCCACGTGCGTCTTCACATCGTCCTTTGTGAGCCTTCGTTTATTCTATAGTTCTTGTTTTGAGTTGCAAATGTGACCAACCGTACCGGTATCAAATACCCAGGCACTACAACGAAAATTGGTAAGGTACACATCAATAACATGTACACCATATATACCTTGTTTGTTGTTCGCCGCCTTCTTGTCAGCCAGATACTTGGGGCAGTTCCGCTTCTAGTGACCAGTTCCCTTGCAACGAAAGCACTCAGTTTCTGGCTTGGTCCCAGCCTTAGGTTTCTTCACAGGAGGGGCAACTGCTTTGCCACTCTTCTTAGAGTTACCCTTCTTCCCCTTGCCATTCTTCTTGAAACTAGTGGTTTTATTGACCATTAACACTTGATGCTCCTTCTGAATCTCAGACTCAGTGACTTTTAACATCGCAAACAGCTTGGCGACTGACTTGTTTATCCCGTGCATGTTATAGTTCAACACGAAGCTCTTGTAGCTAGGCGGAAATGATTGAAGAACTATGTCAGTGATCGCCTCAGCTGGAAGGGGCATCCCCAATTAGGCCAGACGGGTAGAATACCCAGACATTCTGTGTATGTGTTCACTGACAGACCCGTTCTCCTCCATTTTGCAAGCATGGAACTTATCGGAGGTATCATACCTCTTGATCCGGGCATCCTTTTGAAAGATAAACTTCAACTCCTGGAACATATCATATGCTCCATGACGTTCAAAACGTCATTGAAGTCCTGGTTCTAAGCCATACAACATTTCACATTGAACCATTGAGCAATCATCAGAACGAGCCTGCCAGGCATTCGCAATGTCTGCAGACTCCACTGGAGCAGGTGGATGACCAAGCGGTGCATCAAGGACATAAGCCTTCTAGGAAGCCGTGAGGATAATCCTCAGATTACAGGCCCATTCCACAAAGTTACTTCCATCATCTTTCAAATTAGCTTTCTCTAGGAACGCATTAAAATTCAGGGGTGCTACTACGCGAGCCATTGATCAACAACATAAATATGCAAAGGTTACTAAGACTATTGTTCAAAATAATGAGTTTAGTTATTCAAATTACTAAAGCTCCCACTCAAATTGACATACCTCGGGTCATCTGAGTGATACATGATCCGAATTCACCAACTCAAGTCCGATCATCACTTGAGTTGAGGTGGTTTCAATGGTGAACATCATCATGTTGATCATATCTACTATATGACTTATGTTTGACCATTCGGTCTCTTATGTTCCAAGGTCATGTCTGTACATGCTAGGCTTGTCTAGTTTAACCTGAGTGTTCCGCACATGCAACACTGGCTTGCACCCGTTATATGTGAACGTAGAGTCTATCATACCCGATCATCATGTGGTGTCTCGACATGACGAACTTTCGCAACGGTCCACACTCGGTGAGAACACAATTTATCTTGAAATTTAAGTGAGTGATCACCTTATAATCCTACCGTCGTCCTAAGCAAAACAAGGTGCACAAAAGGATTAACATCACATGCAAATCATTAGTGACATGTTATGGCCATAAACTTGTGCTTTTGATCTCCCTCTTGAAAACACCGGCATGATCTCCATCGTCACTGGCATGAAACCATGATCTCCATCAACGTGTCGCCATCGGGGTTGTCGCGCCGACTGTTGCTTCCATGACTATTGCTAACTCATAGCGATAAAGTAAAGCAAAACGACGAAAATAATTAAAGACAACCATATGAATCCTGTCGGTTGTCGTACTCATCGACATGCAAGTCATGATATTCGATACAATACATGATCATATCATACATCACATATATATCATCATGTAATTAGCTATATCACATCACAACTTACCCTGCAAAAACAAGTTAGACGTCCTCTAATTGTTGTTGCAAGTTTTACGTGGCTGCTACGGGTATCTAGCAAGAACAATTCTCACCTACGCAAAAACCACAATGGTGATACATAATTTGCTTTTCAACCTTCTCAAGGACTGCCATTGTCGAATCAGATCCAACTAAAGTAGGAGAAACAGACACCCGCCAGCCATCTTTGTGCAACGAAGTTACACGTCGGTCGATGGAACCGGTCTCTCGTAAGCGTACGAGTAAGGTTGGTCCGGACCGCTTCATCCCACAATACCGCTGAACCAAAACACGACCAAGGGAGGAAGCAATCTAATCATCAACACTCACAAACTCCTTTGTGTTCTACTCGAGATCTCATCTACACCTAGACCTAGCTCATGATGCCACTGTTAGAGAACGTTGCATGGGAAACAAAAAAATTACTACGCACACACAAGATCTATCCATGGTGATGAGCATCTACGAGGGGGAGGGTAGATCTACATACCCTTGTAGATCGCTAAGAGGGAAGCATTAAGAAACGCGGTTGATGTAGTCGAACGTCTTCACGATCCAAATCGCCGAGCGTCTCGCGATCCAATCGCGATCCATCCTGATCTAGCGCCAAAAGGACGGCACCTCCGCGTTCAGCATACGTACAGATCAATGACGATCTTTGGCTTCTTGATCCATCAAGAGGGAGTGAAGAGGTAGATGAGTTCTCCGGGGCACGACGGCAATGGTGGTGGAACTATTCCAGTAGGGCTTCGCCTAAGCACCGCTGAAATGATTTAGAGGAGAAACTACGATCTAGAGGAGAGGGTAGCATGTGGCTGATTTCTATTGTAAAAAAACCCTCAATACCTCTAGTATATATAGGAGGAAGGAGGGAGGAGACTTGTCCCCCAAGGGGCCAACCCTTGGTTTGGCCGAAGTGGGAGGAGGAGGGGTCCTCCTCCAATCCTAGTAGGATTAGGACTCCTTCTCTCCCACTTGGATACTGTTTTTTCTACCATTTTCTCCTTGAGTCTCTCCTCCCAGCCGCATGGGCCTCTTGTGGGACTTAGGCCAGCCCACTAAGGGCCGGTATACCTCCTCCCACAGGCCATGTAGCCTCTTGGGTTGAAATACCCCTCCCGATGGTCCCCCGGTAACCTTCCGGCACTCCCGGTACACTACCGATGAGCCCGAAACTTTTCCAGCGACCAAAACAGGACTTCCTATATATCAATCTTTACCTCCGAACCATTCCGGATCTCCTCATGACGTACAGGATCTCATCCGGGACTCCGAACAACCTTTGGTCACCACCATACATAACTCTATACTATTGAATTATCACCGAACCTTAAGTGTGCAGACCCTGCGGGTTTGAGAACTATGTAGACATGACTGAGACACCTCTACGGTCGATAACCACTAGCGCGACCTGGGTGCCCATATTGATTCCAACATATTCTATGAAGATCTTTATCGGTTGAACCTCTATGTCAAGGATTCAGTTAATCCCGTATGATGTTCCCTTTGTTCTTCGGTATGTTACTTGCCCGAGATTCGATCGTCGGTATCTCTATACCTAGTTCAATCTCGTTACCCGCAAGTCTCTTTACTCGTTCCGTAATACAAGATCCCATGGCTAACACTTTAGTCACATTGCTTTCAAGGCTTGTTGTGATGTTGTATTACCGAGTGGGCCCTGAGATACCTCTCCGTCACATGGAGTAACAAATCCCAGTCTTCATCTATACCCACTCAACAGACACTCTCGGAGATACCTGTAGAGCACCTTTATAGTCATCCAGTTACATTGCAACGTTTGATACACACAAGGCATTCCTCCAGTGTCAGTGAGTTGCATGATCTCATGGTCATAGGAACAGATACTCGACATGCAGAAAACTATAGCAATAAATTGACATGATCATATGCTATGTTTATAGTTTGGGTCTTGTCCATCACATCATTCTCCCAATGATGTGATCCCATTTTCAAATGACTTCTCATGTCAATGGATAGGAAACCTTGACCATCTTTGATCAACGAGCTAGTCTACTAGAGGCATACTAGGGACAAAGTGTTGTATATGTATCCACACATGCAATGTGTTTCTAGTCAATACAATTATAGCATGGATAATAAAAAACTATCATGAACAAGGAAATATAATAGTAATCATTTTATTATTGCCTCTAGGGCATATTTCCAACAAAACGAACGCAAGCTCAAGAGGTAGCTTGGCTTGACATATCATAAGCATAATCACTCTCAACATTAATAGTATCAATAACACCAATAGTATAAAAATTATTATCGTCATAATTTACCAAGTTGGTGCCAAAAATATTTTCAAGATTATAAGAAGTATCATTATCTTCCCAATGATAGTCATCAAAACAAGCACTACGCATAACAAAATCATCATCAAGTGTATCATCTTCCACACTTACTTTTGACTCTTCCTCGCGAGGCACAACAATAATAGGAGCAATATCATTTGGGAGATATATCCTTTTACTTTTACTCTTTCTTCTTCTCTTATGCTTCACCACATTATGTGTGGGTTTAATTAATCTTTTCGAGCTTCTTACTGATGAGATTGGTTGAATAGGGAGCTCCTCCTCATCACATATTACATCATGAGAGACAATAGGAGGAAAAGTGGATATCTTTACCCTTTCATTAGTATTCATTTTATGTTCTATTGGTTTTCCCATCTACCTATAGTTGGAAATATAAGCATTCTCATTGCAATTCACCATGCAGAACATATAGATATTCTTTAGTTTAGTTTCAATGTCGTCCGTGAGAATTAACACTTCAAACCAACTATTTTTATATGTCAATTCTTCACTCCCCAAAAATAGAGAAAGCTCATTATAAAATTCAAGGGTGATCAAGTCATTACAATATTTGTCCATGATTTGATCATGAAAAAGTATGCATTGGAAATTAAGATGACCAACCTTATTGCAAAGTTCAAAAGTAATAGGACAAAGAGAGCATAATTTTGTAGCAAGTTCATCTATCACTTTGAGCAAAAAATTGGCTCTATCATGCTTATGCTTCTTACAAAATCTATCCTCCATATAAGGCACGTCTTCAAAGACTTTATGCACTCCACAAAAATTGACACGCTTATAAGAAACATTTTTATCATGACTAATCATCATTAATATTTCGGATATTCATAGAATTCATACTAACAACTTCTGTCATACTCATCATTCAAGGAATTCTCATCAAGTATTTTCAAAAGTTCTTCCTCTACCAATTGAGCCCAATCTTCCGAACCATCATTTTCACGAAAGACATTAAAAAGACGAAACAATTGCTGCAACCTAAACTCCATTTTTTTGTAGTTTTGTTTTATAAAACCAAAATAGTGAAAAACAATAAACTAAAAGATTTGATTGCATGATCTAAAGATATACCTTCAAGCACTCATCTCCCCGACAACGGCACCAGAAAAGATCTTGATGTCTACTACACAACTTTATTCTTGTAGACTCGTCTTGGGCCTCCAAGCACAGAGTTTTGTATGATAGTAGCAATTTTCCCTCAAGTGGATGGCCTAAGGATTATCAATTTGTGGGAGGTGTAGGATGAAGATTGTCTCTCTCAAGCAACCCTGCAATCAAATACAAGAAATATATTGTGTCCCCAACACACCCAAAACAATGGCAAATTGTATAGGTGCACTAGTTCAGCGAAGAGATAGTGATACAAGTGTAGTAATGATAGTAGATATTGATTTTTGTAATCTGAAAATATAGAAACAACAAGGTAGCAAGTAACAAAAGTGAGCACAAACGGTATTGCGATGCTTGAAAACAAGGCATATGGTCCGTACTTTTGCTAGTGCAATCTCTCAACAATGCTAATATAATTGGACCACATAACCATCTCTCAATGTGCAACGAAGAATCACTCCAAAGTTCTTATCTAGCGGAGAACAGGAGAAGAAATTTTTTGTAGGGTACGAAACCACCTTAAATTTATTCTTTCTGAGCGATCTATTCAAGAGTTCGTACTAAGATAACATCAAGTTATCCTTTCCGTTTTATCTATCTAAGAGTTCATACTAGAATAACACCATATGATACGCGTCAACCAACTCTAATGTCACCTAGATACTCTAATGTCACCACAAGTATCCATGAGTTAATTATACGATACGCATCAAATAATTTCGGATTCATAATACTCAATCCACACAAAGAACCTCAAAGAGTGCCCCAAGATTTCTATCGGAGAAAGTAGGACAAGAACGTGTATCAACCCTATGCATAGATGTAGCGACCCGACCTGAAAGATCGAATCTCCGGTGTTTCTGTACCATCCCAAGATCATGCTGGTACACACACGGTACATCAATGTATATATCAAAGGGAAATCACACAGCATTAATTAATCGAAATCTCATATCGACTCCTTTATTACAATAAGGATTACAATAAAGTGGCTGAAGGCCAACTCATGAGATAAACTAAACCAAAAACTTGCGGAAGCTCCATAGGTAGTTGAGTCCATCTGACTCCAAGGGCATCTCACCGAGCGTAGAGCGTATCCTCACTCCTGGTCGGAAAAGTACTCTGCAACATGATACGTTGCAGCCATATAGGTCAGCATATTTAATATGCCAGAAAAGTCACAAGAGAGGGGGTAAAGTAATCATCTAGTCTATATGCAAATATGGCAGGTGGGGTAGTAAGTTTTTGCATAAAGCCAAATTTTTCCTACAACAAGAGAGGGCAAAAGCATAATTACTACAATGTTGGTTGATTAATGAGATGGTTCCACCAACCAATTCTCATACCCAAGTTGACATTTAAAAAAATACCCACATCAATGTAATTTATTGTGTTGAGAGTTCTAGATAGTTTCAGTTCCTTTCGCTCAAACTGTCCATGACTGTGGACACGGCTAATCGATTAGGTTTGGGTACTCTGCAGAGTTTTGCGCACGTTCCCCACAAGATTTGATCGCCTCCGTTGGATTTCTCGCACTTCATGGTATTTGAGAAAACGGATGACCAAAACATGGTCTTCTAAAGGGTTTACCCGAGACTCTGTCGGTGCCCATCCTTTCCTATCGTTCTTCTACATCTCGTAGCACCGCCTGTCCAGGGTCACCATGATATCCAACCAAGCCAGAGCCCATAATGTCTTGTGGCTGTGCAGGTAAGCCTTGGGTCATCCATCCATCTATTTGTGCCTGGGTGGACCTTTCCGCATGAATACTGGCACTTCTCCAGCATCATCTAGGCTAACCACTGGTTTCTCCAGGGCGCCGTTCAACCATCATCCACCCAGAGGTATGTTGAAAACTCGGAGTCTTGAAGACTTGATCATCATGTAGGTCTTGAAATTATTAACTCACAACTCTCATGAATCACACAACCAACCCCATCTACTAATAGCATAGCAAAATGTAAATCAACGTTTCCCGGGGCCAATGTGTCAAAGGGTTGAGGGGTACCTACCACATGATACTACAACAAGTAACCAAGTTTCCAAATTACCTACTTTGCATGCAATTGGGGAGATGGAAGAACTAATGCAATAAAACATAGGTATACATGATCAAAGTGACTTGCCTTGTTGACGATCCTCGAAATCAAGTGACTCTAGATAACAAGCTTCGCACTCCGAATGATCTAACGAATCAAACAAGAGCACACCATAAGCATAAACACAATACAATTCATTCAACAGCAAGGTAAACAAATGCTTCAACAAACAAAAGCACAATCAAAAGAAGAATCACTTAAAGTATAAGACTATAAAAAATTTGGTGTCAAAAATCCTACTAAGACATACAAGTCAAAAAATATTGGTTTTGAACAACTAGACATTTTAGATAACAGAAAAGTAAATATAAAATTTTATTTGAAAACAGAAAGTATTTCATTATAAAAGTATTGTGCTAAAAGAAGTACTACAAAACTTTTTCTAAACAATATACATGGTGAAAACAAGATGAACCTATTCAAACTAGAGCACAAAACAATTTGAAAAACATATTTTATTTGTAGAAAAAAATACACCTAATGTTGAATCAACAGTACCTAATGAAATCTAAAAACAAAGGTTAAACTAATTCAGGTTCAAATTAAATAAAAATCAATTTAATTCAAATCTATTAAGAACTAAACAGGTTCTGTTTTTGTTAAAATCAGTAACCAAATTCATTCTAAAAATTCTCAAACTATGTAGAATGATAGGTTTAACTAATACAAAACAGTGGCAAAAAGATTCACTCAAAAATTTATTTTTAAACTCTAGTTATACAGATTTTAGTAATTTAAATAAATTTGATTAGATTCAAAATTTAAAGTTCAAATTTGAAATCTAAGCATACAGACATAAACTACATCAAATTTGTGAACTAATTCAAAAAGAATCAAATAAAAACACCAAATATTTTAAAATATATGATAAAAACAAAAACAGAATACATTCTGTTTTCTAAAACAGAAAAGAAAAAGAAAAACTGCCTATCTATCGGACAGGGTCTACGTGTCAGGTTGTGATTGGCCGCGAGGGCGTGCGCGTGAGAGCTAATGAACGGACGACTGACGACTAAAGCGTACCGATTCGATTATTAAACAGATCTAATCTCGCGCGTTGACTACGGATCCGAAGGCTATGGGTGGAGGTGGAGGCTTACAGAGAGGGGGTCGGGGTCTCCGGCGAGGTCAACGGCGGCCGGTGGACGGACATGCTCGGGGACGATGGTGCGGTGGTTGGGGGCGGCGTCCGAAGGCTTCAAACGGCGGTGGCGAGTCTCCGGCGTCAATTGGTGGCGTTGGAGGGGGCTGGGATGAGTGTGGCGAAGGGCACGAGCTCGGGGACATTCGGTTGGGATGTTGAACTCTGGCGAGGGCCGGGGCAGCGCTCCGGCAAGGGAAAAGTGGGTTTCGGGGGTGGAACGAATAGCGGAGGGTCGGGGCTTTATATAGGAGCGGTGCGGTGGTCGGGGAGGGTACGAGAGGCGAGATCCACGGAGAGGGATCTCCGGCGACGGCGGTCGGGCGTGGGGAAGGGGATGACCGTGCTGACGCCACGGTCGGACGGTGGGTCCCACGCATCAGTGAGGGTGGGGGCGTGGTTAGCGCGTCGATGGCCGACCTGGAGTGGTTTCGGGAATTAAAGACGGTGGGCCGGCCCGGTTCGTTTTAAAAACTTTCATTTTCTATTTCCAGCGCAGTAAAAACTCTTTTCATGCACTCAAAACAATTCCAAACTTAGGAATTATATATATCAAAATGAACACGAGAATTAATGCTATTTAATGAACATTTTTCCTCTGTCATATTGAATAGCTTTTAAAAAAATATTTTCAGAAAATGCCTAATTGATTTTAAATCCTTTTGAGATAAATTTTCAAATAACCCCCTGGTTTAATTGCTCAAATATTTCACCAAGGTGCCCTTGGTGTGGAGAGTCATGTTACTCCTCTCTTTGTTTGAACATTTCCAAAGGTTTTCAAATAGATGAAACAGATACATGGAAAAACAGAAATGGCCTTTCAGAATTTCAAAAGAAGCACTTCAACAAATTCATTACATTCCAACAAAATGATGATGCAAAGCTATATATCATAACATTCCAAAATGAAATTTTGGGATGTTACAAACCTGCCCACCTTAAGATGAATCTCGCCCTCGAGATTCGGGTTGGCTAGAAAATAGGTGCGGGTGGTCTCTACGAAGATCTTCTTCGCGTTCCCAGGTGGCTTCTTCCTCGGTGTGGTGACTCCACAGAACCTTACAGAACTTGATGGTCTTGCTTCGGGTAACTCTATTGGTAGTATCAAGGATTCTGACAGGCTTCTCCTCGTAGGTCAGGTTACTGTCAAGTTGTATGGCCTCTAGGGGCACTGTGTCTCTCAAAGGAATATCAGCCATCTCAGCATGGCATTTCTTTAGCTGGGAAACATGGAAAACATCATGAACTCCGGATAGTCCTTCCGGCAATTCCAGCTTGTATGCAACTTCACCTCTAAATTCCAGAATTTTGTAGGGGCCTATGAATCTGGGTGCTAACTTTCCTTTAACACCAAACCTCTTGATTCCTCGAAGTGGGGACACATGAAGATATGCTCGATCCCCTACTTCATATGTCACCTCCTTGCGTTTGTTATCAACATAGCTCTTCTGCTGGGATTGAGCTATCTTGAGTCGGTCTCAAATCAGTTTGACCTTCTCTTTAGAATCTCTGATAAGATCGGGACCAAAAAAATTTCGATCTCCAACACCATCCCACATCAATGGTGTTCTGCACCTCCTTCCGAATAAAGCTTCAAAAGGGGCCATCTTCAGACTGGTCTGATAACTGTTGTTGTACGAGAACTCTGCATAAGGTAAGTTGTCGTCCCAACTAGACCCATAGTCTAGCGCACAGGCTCTCAACATGTCCTCCAGAATCTGGTTGACTCTCTCAGTCTGTCCATCAGTCTGCGGATGAAAAGTTGTACCGAACTCCAGCCTTGTACCCAAAGTTTCATGTAGCTGATGCCAAAACTTTGAGGTAAATTGTGTTCCTCTATCTGACACGATACTCCTCGGAACTCCATGCAGACATACGATCCTGGTCATATATATCTTGGCTAAATTAGCACTGGTATAGGTGGTCTTCACTGGAATGAAATGAGCCACCTTGGTCAAACGATCGACCACTACCCAGATGGAATCATATCCTGAACGGGTCCTAGGTAGTCCTGTGATGAAGTCCATACCAAGCTTATCCCATTTCCACTCGGTTATCGGCAAAGGTTGGAGTAACCCTGCTGGTTTCTGATGTTCCGCCTTTACTCGCTGACAAACATCACATACCACAACATGTTCGGCAATATCTTTCTTCATACCTGTCCACCAGTAACTTTCCTTCAAATCCAGGTACATCTTGGTGTTGCCTGGGTGTATTGAGTATGGTGAATCGTGGGCTTCTTGAAGTATCAACTTCCTGAGCTTTGGGTCATTGGGCACATAGATTCGGTTCTCAAACCATAGAGTACCCTGTTCATCTTCACGAAAGTCTTTAGCCTTTCCTTCCTTCATTCTCTGCTTTATCTCAGCTATCTCCTTGTCCGATTTCTAGGCTTCTCGAATTCTTTCGGTCAAGGTGGACTGAATCTCTAGTGTGGCAACATATCCTTGTGGAACTATCTCTAACCGAAGCTCTCTGAGATCATTGGTTAACTCCTGGGGTAATCCTCCGGCTATGAGTGTGTTCACATAACTCTTCCGACTCAAAGCATCTGCCACAACATTTGTCTTTCCTGGATGGTAATGTAATCTCATGTCATAGTCCTTGATTAACTCTAACCATCTCCTTTGTCTAAGGTTCAACTCCTTCTGCATGAAGATATACTTCAGGCTCTTATGATTAGTGTACACATCACAACTATTTCCGATAAGGAAATGTCTCCAGGTCTTGAGTGTGTGCACTATGGCTGCTAGCTCCAAATCATGGGTGGCATAATTCAACTCATGGGGTCGTAGTGGTCTAGATGCATATGCTACAACTTTTCCCTCCTGCATGAGTACTCCTCCAAGTCCTTGACGTGATGCGTCACAATAAACCTGGAAGTCTTTCCGAATGTTTGGCAGTATCAACACTGGGCTATGACCAAACGTTTCTTCAACTCCTGGAAACTGGCCTCACATTCCTCAGTCTAGATATACTTAGACTCTTTCTTTAACAGCTCTGGCATGGGTTTGGCAATCTTTGAGAAATTCTCAATGAATCTCCGGTAATATCCGGCAAGTCCGAGAAAATTGCGGATCTCCTTAACTGAGGTGGGTGACTTCCACTCAGTGACTGCTTCAACCTTAGCGGGGTCTACTGCTATTCCTTCTCCGGAAATAATGTGTCCAAGGAATCCAACTTCCGTCAGCCAAAATTCACATTTACTGAACTTGGCATATAACTGATGCTCTCTAAGCTTCTCCAGAACTAAACGCAAGTGTTCCTTGTGTTCTTCCTTGCTCTTGGAGAATATCAAAATGTCATCGATGAACGCCACGACAAATTTGTCCAAATATTCCATAAACACTTTGTTCATCAAATTCATGAAGTAGGTAGGAGCATTAGTCAAACCAAAGGACATGACTGTATACTCATATAAGCCATACCTGGTGGTGAAAGCTATTTTGGGTATATCCTCTTCACGAATCTCAGTTGGTGATACCCTGATCGAAGATCGATCTTGGAGAATACTTTGGCACCTACTAGCTGGTCAAACAGGTCATTAATCATCGGCAGAGGGTACTTATTCTTGATAGTCACCTCGTTCAATGCACGATAATCGACCACCATCCTCAAGGTTTTGTATTTCTTCTCCACCAAAAGAACTGGGGCTCCCCAAGGTGATGAACTTGGGCGAATATATCCCTTATCCAATAGCTCCTTAATCTGCTTCTTGATTTCTACTAAATCATTTGCGGGCATCCGATAGGGTCTCTTGGAAATTGGGGTTGTCCCTGGTAGTAGCTCTATCTATCTGGTGGCATGCCTGGTAATTCCTCTGGGAATACATCTGGAAAGTCTTGTACAACCGGCACTTCCTCCTGAACAACTCCTGTGAGGGAATTTAACCGAGCACTCGTTTGTGTGCGTCGGGATACATACTTAATCCTCTTGTTCTCCGGAGTGGTGAGTGAAATAGACTTGCTGGGGCAATCAAGGTTCCCTTCATACTTGGTCATCCAATCCATGCCTAGGATCACATCCAATCCCTGGGATTCTAAGACGATGAGGTCGGTAGGAAAAACATGGTTTCCTATGTGGAGTTTCAAGGCATGGCATCCTATCCCTGCCATCATCATACCTCCTGGGGAATTGACCTTAATGGGCTGACTAAGGGTTCTGGTGGGTAAACCATACTTTTCCACAACTACCCTTGATATGAATGAATGAGTTGCACCAGAATCAAAAAGTACCATAACTTGACGTGGATGCAATAAAAACTTACCAACCACAGTCTCGGGCTGATCATAGACTTCTTCCACATCAAGGTGGTTCACCTGAGCACGAGGAAAAGGATTTGGCTTCTTAGCTGCGGAGTTGCCGTTGTTGTTGCCGTTTCCATTTCCTTGCTTGTTCTGAGGGCATTTAGTGGCATAGTGCCCTATCTTCTAACACTTGAAACAGGTGATATGGTTTAGATCCTTCTGAGCTGGAGCGGGACGGTGTTGGTTGCCATTCCCACTTCCATTACCATTCTTGAAGCTGCCATTGTTGGGACGACTTCCCATTTCCTCCATGGTTATGGCCTCCATGGTTGTGCACGGGATGAGTGTGTCCTCCATACTTACCGGTCCCTGATCCGGTATTTCCTGAGTACGGGGGATAGCGGGGCTTCTGATGAGCTCCAGAGGTAGACTTCCCCTGTGCATACTTCCTCTTGCGG
Organism: Hordeum marinum; assembly: GCA_022496015.1. NCBI lineage: Eukaryota > Viridiplantae > Streptophyta > Magnoliopsida > Poales > Poaceae > Hordeum > Hordeum marinum. Next base: position 151,748,943 of record CM039674.1, read on the forward strand.
TTCTCGATTTGCTGGTGCTTCCCCTCCAAGATGAGGGCCTTGTCTACCAGCTCCTGGTAGTTGCTGAAGGTAGCCACCATCAGCTGCACGCTCAACTCATCATTGAGTCCTTCCAAGAAGTTCTCGTGCTTGGCTGCATCATCGGCCACATCTCCTGGTGCATAACGAGCCAACGTGCTGAAGTCATCCACGTACTGGGCCACGGAACGGTTCCCCTGGCGTAAGTTGCGAAACTCACACTTCTTCAGACTCATGGCTCCAGCTGAGACATGTGCGGTGTGGAAAGCTTTCTTGAACTGCTCCCAAGTCACACCAGTAATGGGGTACATGGTGGTGTAGTTCTCCCACCATGAAGCTGCTGGTCCCTCCAGTTGATGGGCAGCAAAGCGCACTTTTTCAGCCTCAGTGCATCCTGCGGTGGTGAGTTCCCTCTCCATCTTGCGGAGCCAATCATCTGCCACAATGGGCTCAGTGCTGCTGGAGAAAGTTGGGGGATTCAGTCTCAGAAAACGGGTGAGGTTGTCTCCTTGAGGTGGAGGGTGGTTGTTGTGGTTGTTGGTCTGATTCTAAATCAACAGCTGCATCAGGGCGTTTTGCTACTAGAGAAGTTGTGTGAGCTCTGGCGGGAAAGTGAAGTCGGGCTCACGTTGCGAAGGCATCTTGCTGTTTTCAAAGGGGTGAGAATTAGAATAGAACAATGACCTAAAAGGGAAATTCACTACCCATATGCAATGCAACAAGCATATCACGCCAAACACTCATTCATTTATTCAACTCAAGTTTCAAACATCGAGATACAAATCTCCAAAATCAAACTAAACATCGACCTACGTTTTAATGACGAAAATGAAGATACATGGGGGCATAACTAAAGTTCTCCTCAAACCTACATGGTGAAGTGGCCTCCTCCGGTGGTGCTCTCCTCATAGTCATCATCGTTGTTGATCAAAGGAGCCATCTCTCCTTCTGGATGAATATTTTCACCCATGTCCATCTGTTCCTCCAGAGTTGCGATGCAAGTGTTCAGCTTATCGATCCTCTGTAAGAAATCCTTCACCTCATACTCATGCTCGTACTTGGATTCCCGTAAGTCAGCTTCGAGGTCAATCTCACGGTTCATCAGCCTCTTGATCGTCTTCGTGTCGGCACGTACCCGAAGCTCCAAGGTCCTGATGTGCGTCTCCAAAGTCTGGATATAGGAAACGATGGTGTCTTCAGTGGGAGTGGTTATCATATTTCCATTGGCATCCCTGCGACAAACCACGTTGAGTCCTGGTGAAATGGTTCCACCTCTATATTCCTCCTGAATACGTCCAAGGGCACGATGAATAGCCATGTCTCTCCCAAGTATCCAGCTGGGTGCCACAAACTTGAAGTTGATGGGTTCCTTACGATTTCCAAAGGTCTTCCCGGGGATGTGCACCTTGATCCTGTACGTTCGTCTTGTGGAAAAGACATGATAGGAGTCCCGGTGATGCTCGGCAAAGCAATCCTTACGTCCCTAACGATCCTCATCAGCTCCTTGCCAAAGGGCATCGTTGCGTCCGGCTGACAAAACTCCGTGATCAAAACTGGGATGAAGGTGGCCATCTATAAATTTTGAAATAAATCGGAGGGAAGTCAGAAATGAGTAGATGAGAGTATAAGAATTTTAAAGACAAAAGAGAAATAAATCCTAAGGCTTTTCCAATCCTAGAGGTTACGTCCTACGGTCAGCGTGTGCTCTGATACCATTTCTGTAGCGACCCGACCTGAAAGATCGAATCTCCGGTGTTTCTGTACCATCCCAAGATCATGCTGGTACACACACGGTACATCAATGTATATATCAAAGGGAAATCACACAGCATTAATTAATCAAAATCTCATATCGAGTCCTTTATTACAATAAGGATTACAATAAAGTGGTTGAAGGCCAACTCATGAGATAAACTAAACCAAAAACTTGCGGAAGCTCCATAGGTAGTTGAGTCCATCTGACTCCAAGGGCATCTCATCGAGCATAGAGTGTATCCTCACTCCTGGTCAGAAAATTACTCTGCAACATGATACGTTGCAGCCGTATAGGTCAGCATATTGAATATGCCGGCAAAGTCACAAGAGAGGGGGTAAAGTAATCATCTAGTCTATATGCAAATATGGCAGGTGGGGTAGTAAGTTTTTGCATAAAGCCAAAATTTTCCTACAACAAGAGAGGGCAAAAGCATAATTACTACAATGTTGGTTGATTAATGAGATGGTTCCACCAACCAATTCTCATACCCAAGTTGACATTTAAAAAAATACCCACATCAATGTAATTTATTGTGTTGAGAGTTCTAGATAGTTTCAGTTCCTTTGGCTCAAACTGTCCATGACCGTGGACATGGCTAATCGATTAGGTTTGGGTACTCTGCAGAGTTTTGCGCACGTTCCCCACAAGATTTGATCGCCTCTGTTGGATTTCTCGCACTTCATGGTGTTTGAGAAAACGGATGACCAAAACATGGTCTTCTAAAGGGTTTCCCTGAGACTCTGTCGGTGCCCATCCTTTCCTATCGTTCTTCTACATCTCGTAGCATCGCCTATCCAGGGTCACCATGATATCCAACCAAGCCAGAGCCCATAATGGCTTGTGGCTGTGCAGGTAAGCCTTGGGTCTTGAAGCATCCATCCATCTCTTTGTGCCTGGGTGGACCTTTCCGCATGAATACTGGCACTTCTCCAGCATCATCTAGGCTAACCACTGGTTTCTCCAGGGCACCGTTCAACCATCATCCACCCAAAGGTATGTTGAAAACTCGGAGTCTTGAAGACTTGATCATCATGTAGGTCTTGAAATTATTAACTCACAACTCTCATGAATCACACAACCAACCCCGTCTACTAATAGCATAGCAAAATGTAAATCAACGTTTCCCGGGGCCAATGTGTCAAAGGGTTGAGGGGTACCTACCACATGATACTACAACAAGTAACCAAGTTTCCAAATTACCTACTTTGCATGCAATTGGGGAGATGGAAGAACTAATGCAATAAAACATAGGTATACATGATCAAAGTGACTTGCCTTGTTGACGATCCTCGAAATCAAGTGACTCTAGATAACAAGCTTCGCACTCTGAATGATCTAACGAATCAAACAAGACCACACCATAAGCATAAACACAAAACAATTCATTCAACATCAAGGTAAACAAATGCTTCAACAAACAAAAGCACAATCAAAAGAAGAATCACTTAAAGTATAAGATTACAAAAAATTTGGTGTCAAAAATCCTACTAAGACATACAAGTCAAAAAAATTGGTTTTGAACAACTAGACATTTTAGATAACAGAAAAGTAAATATAAAATTTTATTTGAAAACAGAAAGTATTTCATTATAAAATAATTGTGCTAAAAGAAGTACTACAAAACTTTTTCTAAACAATATACATGGTGAAAACAAGATGAACCTATTCAAACTAGAGCACAAAACAATTTGAAAAACATATTTTATTTACAGAAAAAAATACACCTAATGTTGAATCAACAGTACCTAATGAAATCTAAAAACAAAGGTTAAACTAATTCAGGTTCAAATTAAATAAAAATCAATTTAATTAAAATCTATTAAGAACTAAACAGGTTCTATTTTTGTTAAAATCAGTAACCAAATTCATTCTAAAAATTCTCAAACTATGTAGAATGATAGGTTTAACTAATACAAAACAGTGGAAAAAAGATTCACTCAAAAATATATTTTTAAACTCTAGTTATACATATTTTAGTAATTTAAACAAATTTGATTAGATTCAAAATTTAAAGTTCAAATTTGAAATCTAAGCATACAGACATAAACTACATAAAATTTGTGAACTAATGCAAAAAGAATCAAATAAAAACACCACATATTTTAAAAGATATGATAAAAACAAAAAACGAATACATTCTGTTTTCTAAACCAGAAAAGAAAAAGAAAAACTTCCTATCTATCGGACAGGGTCTACATGTCAGGTTGTGATTGGCCGCGAGGGCGTGCGCGTGAGAGCTAACGAACGGACGACCGACCACTAAAGCGTACCAATTCGATTATTAAACAGATCTAATCTCGCGCGTTGACTACGGATCCGACGGCTACGGGTGGAGGTGGAGGCTTACAAAGAGGGGGTCGGGGTCTCCGGCGAGGTCAACGACGGCGGGTGGTCGGAGATGCTCGGGGACGACGGTGCGGTGGTCGGGGTGGCATCCGAAGGCTTCAAACGGCGGCGGCGAGTCTCCGGCATTGATTGGTGGCGTCGGAGGGGGCTGGGGATGAGTGTGGCGAAGGGCACGAGCTCGGGGATGTTCGGTTGGGATGCCGAACTCCGGCGAGGGCTGGGGCAGCGCTCCGGCGAGGGAAAAGTGGGTTTCGATGTGGAACGAATAGTGGAGGGTCGGAGCTTTATATAGGGGAGATGCGGTGGTCGGGGAGGGTACGAGAGGCGAGATCCATGGAGAGGGATCTCCGACGATGGCGGTCGGGCGTGGGGAAGGGGATGACCGCGCTGACGCCGCGGTCGGACGGTGGGTCCCGCGCATCACTGAGGGTGGGGCGTGGTTAGCGTGTTGGTGGCCGACCCGGAGTGGTTTCGGGAATTAAAGACGGTGGGCCGGCCCGGTTCGTTTTAAATACTTTCCTTTTCTATTTCCAGCGCAGTAAAAACTTCTTTAATGCATTCAAAACAATTCCAAACTTAGGAATTATATATATCAAAATGATCAAAAGAATTAATTCTATTTAATGAACATTTTTCCTCTGTCATATTGAATATCGTTTTAAAATTTATTTTCAGAAAATGCCTAATTGATTTTAAATCCTTTTAAGATAAATTTTCAAATAACCCCCTGGTTTAATTGCTCAAATATTTCCAAGATGCCCCTGGTGTGGAGTGTCATGTTACTCCTCTCTTTCTTTGAACATTTCCAAAGGTTTTCAAATAGATGAAACAGATACATGGAAAAATGAAATGGCCTTTCAGAATTTCAAAAGAAGCACTTCAACAAATTCATTACATTCCAACAAAATGATGATGCAAAGCTATATATCATAACATTCCAAAATGAAATTTTGGGATGTTACAATAGATTACCCCAATGTCACTGCGGGAGTCCGCAAGTTGAGTACCAAAACATATATCAAATGTATCAATAGAACATCCCATTGTCCGTATCCGCATGCAAGACATAAATCAAGTTTTCTCAAATCCATAAAAGTACTCAATCTGGTAACAAAATCTCAAAGGGAAAACTAAATTCATCCCAACTAGATAGAGAGGGAAACACATCATATGATCCGACTATATTAACAAAGCACGTGATACATCAAGATCATGACATCTCAAGAACAAGAGAGAGAGAGAGAAAGATTGAACACATAGCTACTAGTACATACACTCAGCCCCAAGGAGGATTACTCACACATTATCATGGTGAAAAAGAGAAATTTGTTGAAGGAGAGGTGCAGCCCCGAAGAGATGGAGGCGATGGCGGCCACGGTGCCAACGACGGGCGGCGGCGGTGGCGACGGGCGGCGGCCCCTTGCCCCTCCTTATTCCTTGGTATTGGTGATCAAATGATGGATCCTATCCCCTTCTTGGCGGCTGCAATGGAGAATCAAATTCGTGGCTCTTGGTTGGCTCTCCAAAATTAGGGTTTTCCTCTCCTTATATGTGCCTCTACGGTGCTCTATGACCCTCCGATAAATGGACCCTTGATCCAATAGCTCTTGGACACCTCTAGAACCTTCCTAAAGGCTCCTCATGGCCCTCATGAGTCCCCAAAGTCGTGTCTTGGTCGAATATATCATATATGGTAAGAGTTGGACTCAATCACGTCATCAATTCTTGTCATCCCGTAATCGGATATTTGCCTTTAGTAAAACGGATCTCCAGATCGCATCTGGACTCCGTTTTGGATGAATATGTAGTCCATAATAATTGAAATAAAATTTACAACACTTTCCTAGTTTTAACTTTTTCCATTTGACACCATCTTCGGGGTCAAACTGACGATCTCGAAAAAAATGTTTGTGGACAGATTTCAGGAAAGTCAGAGTCCTCATCCAACAAGGCTCCTTTTGCGTTTTTTCGAAAATTTCAAATTAATACCTACACATAAAAGTCTGAAACAAGAAATTGTGAAATTTTTCAACCATTAATAGGTTAGTCCCAATAAATCAAAAAACAATAGTAAAAACTTAGGCGAATATGGCATGAGTACTTCATAAATTATCGATACATTAGAGACGTATCACTTGTTTCATCAAAAACAAAAAAACAAAAATATGTATCTTTGCTAGTTTGCTTGTTTGCTTGTTTAGTTATCTTAAAAGTTGCTATCATGTCTGAATTTGAGGAAGTTGTTGTTGAAAGTGCTAGGAAGATAGTGCTAGTGACTCGGAGGAGGAAATACCAAAATTTATTGATGCCACTCATGATGCTCCTAAAAATCAAGTTCCTAATAGTAATACTCACAGGTTCTAAAATCTAAAATCTATGATGTGGGTAGTGAGAACATTATTGCAAAACATGTTATAAAATAATTTTTTGAGTGCTCAGGAGCTATTCCTTTTACTAAAGGAACCATACTTGATGAGACAAATTGTTACATGGATGTTATTACCATGCTAATATTGAAGCTAGAAAGAAAGTTTGTGCATCTCCATCCTATGCTTCAAAAGATATTTCAGGATTCCCGAGTATATGTAATCCTATGATTAAGAAAATTGCTACCATTATCCTTATGCATGAATTTGATTATATAGTGTGAAGCGAGAGGCATATTTGCATTCTACAGAATAAAATCGGAAGCTCCTCCTATAGAAGTGACCCTACATAATAAAAATGCTCTGCGTATGTTGGAATCTAGTCATTGCCAAGGTTTTAGTAAGAATATGAGGAGGGGTATCCCTCACAATGAATTAACGCAACATTTGTTCCTCCACACTTGTGATAATTTTGAATGGATTGCTAAAGGAATTAATGAAGGGTTTAGTGAATATTGGCAGGAAAACACTATTAGAGAACCTGTCAATTCTGAAATTCATGTCTTATATGAAGATCCCTATGATGATGGTGATGCTAGTGATGATATTATAAATCCTTTTGAGCACTTGAGCCCTGCAACTAGATTTGAGAAGGGCGGTTTGTTAAGTAGATTTTGGAAGAGCTAGTTTTGAAGGACATGAAGGGGTCCAACACTTGAAACTATGCAATATGCCTAGCTAGGGGCGTAAAACAATAGCGCTAGTTGGGAGGCATCCCAATAGTTATCTTATTTTATTGCTTTTTAATTTCTCATTGTGTGTGGTAACATGATTTTTCCCTCTGTAATGATTGTGTTTTTATGATTAAATTAGTTTTTGTGCCAAGTAAAGCCTTTGGGATGACTTGTGTGATAAGTAGAATTGATACGGGAAAAACAGAAGCTTTAGCATTTAGTGCAGAATTTCTCTGATTTTACTAGGACGTCTTTTTTATCTAAAAATTTTACACGGTATGTATATAAAAATTCTTCAGGTTTCCCTATTTGTTCAGAATTTTTGAAGTTACATAAGTATAGGTTCTCTATAGATCTTTACAGACTGTTCTATTTTAGACAGATTCTGTTTTTTGCTTGTATAGTTTGCTTGTTTTGATGATGATATGGATTGTATCAGGGGGTATGAGCCATGGAGAAGTTAGAATACATTACCTTATGCAATAATAAAATAATAATCAATTTATAACGGTAACTAAAGTATTTGATATGTTTACTATACTAACGGATCTCACGAAGGTTTTGCTGAGTTTTGTGTGCTGAAGTTTTCAAGTTTTGGGTGCTATCACGATGAATGAAGGAATAAGGAGTGGCAAGAGACTAAGATTGGGGATGCCTAAGGCACCCCAAGCTAATATTTCAGGAAGATTCAAGCGTCTAATCTTGGGGATGCTTCGAAAGACTCTTTCGTCTCAATCCAGCGGTATCTCACTTGGAGCTATATTTTTATTCATCACATGATATGAGTTTTGCTTGGAGCATCACTTGCTTTAGTTTGTTTTTGTTTTTGTTTTCCACAATCATTGTTTGTTGGACAGACCCACTTGATAGTGACACAAGATCCCCATGATTTATTAGAACATTGTGTGTGCTTCACTTATATCTTTTGAGCTTAGCGGTTGCTCTAGTACTTCACTTACATCTTTTAGAGCACGGTGACGTATATATTTTATAGAGTGCACTCTCGTTCTTCACTTATATTTGTTTGAGAGTTAATAGACAGTGACGGTAATTTGCATGGGTTATGAAACTATTCCAAAAACAATAGTTATCTAGTAAGTGCATGATCAAAACCACATGTAGCACATAAAAGAGAAATTATGGGTTAATGATATTGATGTGGTAATATGATAGGGCATGAGTGCATGATCATTGGTTAGTAAAAGTATCATGAATTAGAGGGTGTTAACTTCCTGTTCATCTAAATATTTTTATAGCATGGTGATGATGTGTGAGCATACTTATTCCTCATTGAAATCCTAGTGTTGTTTAAGTCGGAGGCGCGCGATGATTAACTCCTCCCAAACTCCTCCCTAGGGGCATGCGAGTAGCACTTTGCTTCGAGAGAGATAATAAATCTTGCAATAAGTATGTGAGTTATTTATGACTAATGTGAATTCATGGATGTACGCACTCTCACCACCTCATATTTGCTAGCCTCTTCGGTACAATACATTGCCCATTCTCATGTCGCGGATCGGTGCAACCTTTGTCGATGCATCCAAACCCCGTGACATGATACGCTCTGTTACATATAAGATTCATTATATATTCCTCAAAACAGCCACCATACCTACCTATTATGACATTTCCATAGCCATTCCGAGATATATTTCCATGCAACTTCCACTGTTACACCATATTGTTGGGGAACGTTGCATGGGAAACAAAAAAATTCCTACGCTTCACCATGGTCAATCTAGGAGATGAGCATCAATGAGAGGAGAGATTCGATCTACGTACCCTTGTAGATTTCTAAGCGGAAGCGTTAAAGAACATGGTTGATGTAGTGGTACGTCTCCACGATCCAAATCGCAAGCCGTCCCACGAACTCCCGATCAAGTGACGAACGGACAGTACCTCCGCGTTCAACACACATGCAGCTCGATGAAGATCTCCACCTTCTTGATCCATCAAGAGGGAGCGGAGAGGTAGATGGGTTCGTCGACAGCACGACGACATGGCGGCGGTGGTGGTGGAGCTGATCCGGCAAAGCTTCGCTAAGCGGCGCCGAATCAATCTACTAGAGGAGAGGCTATCGAAGAGGGAGGAAGGGCTGAGCCATGGCTTAGGGTGCGACTGCCCTCCTCCCTGTCACATATATATATAGGGGGAGGGGTGGTGCGCCCAAACCCCTAGGGTTTCCCCCTTGGGGCGGTGGCCAAGGGTGGAGGCGCCCTAGGGTGGCTTGCGACCCAAGCAAGGTGGCGCCAACCCTAGGGTTAGCCCTCCCACCAACCCCCTTGCCGCATGGGCCTTTGTGGGAGGGGCTGGTGTGCCCTCTCTCATAGACCATGTAGGCCTTTGGGCTGGCGGCACCTTCCAGTGAACCCTCGGGACCCTCCCAGCACCCCCGGTATGTTACTGGTGACGCCCGAACTTTTCCCGGTAACCAACACAGAACTTCCTATATAAAAATCTTCACATCCAGACCATTCCGGAGCTCCTCGTCACGTCCGAGATCTCATCCTGGACTCCTAACAACCTTCGGTCACCAACACACATAACTCATCTATACCAAAACGTCACCGAACCTTAAGTGTGTAAACACTGCGAGTTCGTGAACTAAGTAGACATGACTGAGACACCTCTACAGTCAATAACCAACAGTGGGACATGGATGCCCATGTTTGTTCCTACATGTTCTACGAAGATATTTATCGGTCGAACATCTATGTCAAGGATTCAGACAATCCCGTATGTCGTTCCCTTTGTTCTTCGGTATGTTACTTGCCCGAGATTCGATCGTTGGTATCTCTATACCTAGTTCAATATCGTTACCAGCAAGTGTCTTTACTCGTTCCGTAATACAAGATCCCGCAACTAACACTTAGTCACATTGCTTGCAAGGCTTGTTGTGATGTTGTATTACCGAGTGGGACCTGAGATACCTCTCTGTCACACGGAGTAACAAAGCCCAGTATTGATCCATGCCAACTCAACAGACACCCTCGGAGATACCTGTAGAGCACCTTTATAGTCACCCAGTTACCTTCCAACATTTGATACACACAAGGTACTCCTCCGATGTCAGTGAGTTGCATGATCTCATGGTCATAGGAACATATACTTGACATGCAGAAAACAGTAGCAATAAACTGACATGATCATATGCTACATTCATAGTTTGGGTCTTGTCCATCACATCATTCTCCTAATGATGTGATCCTGATATCAAATGACATCTCATGTCCACGGCCAGGAAACCTTAACCATCTTCGATCAACGAGCTAGCCTGCTAGAGGCACACTAGGGACACAATGTTTGTCTATATGCCCACACATGTATTTAGTTTCAAATCAACACAATTATAGCATGGACAATAAATGATTATCATGAACAAGAAAATATAATAATAATAAATTTATTTATTGCCTCTAGGGCATATTTCCAACAGTCTCCCACTTGCACTAGAGTCAATAATCTAGTTCACATCACTATGTGATTTACATTGTAATGAATCGAACACCCATGCAGTTCCGGTGTTGATCATGTTTAGCCCTTGGAAGAGGTTTAGTCAACGGGTATGCAACATTCAGATCCGTGTGCGCTTTGCAAATATTTATGTCCTTCTCCTCGATGTAATCGCGGATGGAATTGAAGTGTCGATTTATGTGTCTGGTCCTCTTGTGAAACCTTGGTTCCTTGGCAAGAGCAATGGCACCAGTGTTGTCATGGAACAGAGGCATTGGATTCGGTGCACTGGGCACTACTCCAAGATCTGTCATGAACTGCTTCATCCAGACACCTTCCTTTGCTGCCTCCGAGGCTGTGATGTACTCTACTTCGCATGTAGAATTGGCTACCACGCTTTGCTTGGAACTACACCAGCTTACCGCTCCTCCATTGAGAATAAATATGTATCCGGTTTGCGACTTGGATTCATCCGGATCAGTGTCAAAGCTTGCATCGACGTAACCCTTTACGACGAGCTTTTGGTCACCTCCATAAACGAGAAATATTTCCTTAGTCCTTTTCAGGTACTTAAGGATATTCTTGACCGGTGTCCAGTGCTCCATTCCAGGATCACTTTGAAACCTTCCGCCATACTTATGGCAAGGCTGACATCGGGTCTTGTGCATAGCATCGCATGCATGATAGAGCCTATGGTTGAAGCATAGGGGACGACACTCATCTTTTCTCTATCTTCTGCAGTCACTAGGCATTGAGTATTACTCAACTTCACACCTTGTAACACAGGTAAGAACCCTTTCTTAGACTGATCCATTTTGAACTTCTTCGAAACTTTATCAAGGTATGTGCTTTGTGAAAGTGCTATCAAGCGTCTCGATCTATCTCTATAGATCTTAATGCCTAATATCAAAGCAGCTTCTCTTAGGTCCTTCATTGAAAAACTCTTGTTCAAGTATTCCTTTATGCTTTCCAGCATTTCTATATTGTTTCCAATCAGCAATATGTCATCCACATATAATATTGGAAACGCTACAGAGCTCCCACTCACTTTCTTGTAAATACAAGCTTCTCCATAAACTTGTATAAACCCAAACGCTTTGATCACCTCATCAAAGCGCCTATTTCAACTCCGAGATGCTTGCACTAGTCCATAAATGGATCGCCGGAGTTTGCAAACTTTGTCAGCATTCTCTAGATCGACAAAACATTTCGATTGCATCATATACAACTCTTCCTCAAGGAAACCGTTAAGGAATGTTGTTTTGACATCCATCTGCCAAATTTCATAGTCGAAATATGCAGCTATTGCTAACATGATTCTAACGGACTTAAGCATTGCTACGAGTGAGAAGGTCTCATCGTAGTCAACTCCTTGAACTTGTGAAAAACCATTTGCCACAAGTCGAGCTTTATAGACGGTGACATTACCGTCCGCGTCCATCTTCTTCTTAAAAATCCATTTATTCTGAATGTCCTTTCGCCCTTCAGGTAATACTTACAAAGTTCATACTTTTTTTCATACATGGATCCCATCTCAGATTTCATGTCCTCTAACCATTTCTCGGAATCCAGGCCCATCATCGCTCCTTCATAGCTCGTAGGTTCATTGTTGTCTAATAACATGACCTCCAAGACAGGGTTGACATACCACTCAGGAGCAATACGCGCCCTTGTCGACCTACGAGGTTCAATAGCAACTTGATCCGAAGTTTCATGATCATCATCATTTACTTCCTCTTCAACCACCGTTGGCTCCACAGAAACATCTTTCTGCGTTGCGCTACTCTCTGGTTGAAGTGAAGGTTCAATAACCTAATCAAGTTCTACTTTCCTCCCACTCAATTCTTTCGAGAGAAACTCTTTCTCAAGAATGTTCCGTTCTAAGCGACAAACACTTTGCCTTCGGATCTGAGATACAAGGTATACCCAACTGTCTCTTTTGAGTATCCTATGAAGACGCATTTCTCCGCTTTGGGTTCCAGCTTTTCAGGCTAAAGCTTTTTGACATAAGCATCACATCCCCAAACTTTAAGAAACGACAACTTTGGCTTCTTGCCAAACCACAATTCGTATGGTGTCGTCTAAACGGATTTTGATGGTGCCCTATTTAAAGTGAATGCAGGTGTCTCTAATGCATAACCTCAAAACGATAGTGGCAAATCGGCAAGAGACATCATAGAACGCACCATATCTAATAAGGGTCGATTACGACGTTCGAACACACCATTACGCTGGAAATGTTTTGAATGCCTTAATGAGATTTCAATTCACTGGAAATTAGAAAAGGTAACGAATTTAAAGTTTTATTAAAACCGGCCGGCCCACCTGCCCTTAACTCTCTCCCGAAATCCCTCCGCACCGGCCACCGATGCCGCTCTCTCTCTCTCTCCCACTGACCGGTGGACCCCACCATACGATCCCACTAACCCCCGCGGTCATCTCCCTCCCTCTTTCTCTCCCTCGCCGGCGAGATCACCAGAGGCGCAATCTCCTCACCCCTTTCCTTTCAGACGACGCCGAGGCCACCTATAAAACCCCACCCATGCCCGCATCCATTCCCCTCCAAAACCCCAACTCCCATGCGCTGCCCTCACCACAATCACTCATCGGAGCCACCGGCCGCCGCCACGCCATTACCGACCCTCTGCTCACCTCTGACCGCCCCTGGCCCTCCCGAGCCCAACAACCGCTCCTCCTCGCTCGCGCGCACCTCCCAGTGCCCTCGCCCTCGCTAGGAACCCCCTGCCATACCGTAACCATCACCCTCGCCGGAGCTCAAATCTAAACCAGAGCCCCCCCCCCGAGCTCATATAGCTCACCACCGTCGCCCCTCGTCTTTCCGTTGTGACCAACCATCCCCAGAGGATCCTCGCCGTCGATTGGAGACCTCGCCATCGTCGAAGGACCACCAAAGCATCGTCCCCGTCGACTTCGCCGCCTCTGCCTCGCTGGAACATCGCGGGAGACCCCCTCCGCCACGGTAAGTCACCGGAGCCCCCCCTCGTCCGTCTGATCTTGTTCAACGGTGTAGATTAGATCCACATACCCCTTCGGTTTAGATAAATAAACCGACCGGTTTTTCTTTTTAGTTAAGTTAGACCGAATCATTTTCCTGAAGTATCAGCCGTCCGCTCGTTAGCACCCACGCGCACACACTTCCAGCCAATCAGAAGCCGCCACGTAGCACCCCTGTTCGTTAGATTAGGATTTTTCTTTTCTGTTTTATTTTCTGAAACAGAATTAGTTCTGTTTTTGTTTCCTTTATACCTTTTATGTTTATAATCGTTTTAATTTGATTATTTTTGCATTATGTCACAAATTTTATGTAGTTTCTGTAGATATCAAGTTTGACCCTATTTGAATATTTAAAATTGAATTCAAACAGATTTGATTCAAATCTTATTTTCTGAATATCTTGAGTTTCAAATTTTATTTTGAGTTGATTCTTTTTGCTACTTGTCACTAGTGACTTTATTTAACAGTAGGTATAATTTGAGAATTTTTAGAATAATTTAAATTAGTATTTTTAACAAAACAGATTCTGTTTTAGTTCTTGTTAGGTTTAATTCTATTTCTTTTCTTTCAAATTGTTTTAATTTATTTTCTTTTATATTAGTTGGAAAGTTTTACTTTTTTTCTATTAGTTAGCAGTAGTATTTCAACCAAATTTATTTTTATGTCATTTATTATTTTTATAGCATGAAATCAATTCTAGTTTCATAATAACTTGCAAATTGATTTCCTTGCTAGTTGGATTTCCTATTTGAAATTATTTTCATAAATTGTTAAACAAGTTTCACTTTCTGTTAACTTAGTTGTTATATATTTTGTCTTCTATTATTTTAATATTTTATTGTTTTAATTGTTGTTAAGTTTATTAGCTAGAAAACTTATGGTGTTTAGTGTGTTGTTATCATAGTCTTACTTGTTCTTCCAAAAAAATCCTTTTGCTAAGTAAAATATTTACTAAAATACTTTTGTGATAATTTAATTTGTTTTTGTGTTTTACTTTTGTAAATAGGATTTATTTGTAGAGAAAACCAACCTTAGTTGTGTTGATGAAACTTTGTTGTTTTGAGTTTTGTCTTAAGTATTTCCTTCATCACAACCTTGTTGTTTTTGGTTTTGTGTTTCCTATTGATTGTTAGTATTGATTGCTAGTATGATTGCTTATATGAATGCAATGTTTGATTATATAGATTTTCATCGGAGAGTGACGAATAGTTCTATCAAGTTATTTCTGAGAGCGATATTTTTATCTTCATCAACAGTACATGCAAGTTCACTTTGACCATCTATTTCATACCTATGTTTTTATTACATGTAGTGACATCATTCAACAAATCCCTCCCGTAGTGTTATTGAAATTCTTGTAGTCAAGTAGAATGCATGAGGTAGGTACCCACCACTTGTTACTAAAGCCCTAGGAGTGTTAGTTATTTTAATGCTATGCTAAAGTAGACGGGGTCTGGTATGAGTGTCCGTGAGTGGTGTGAGAAGGAGGACTCTACGTCAAGACGACAACTTCATGAAGGCATCTTCAAGTCCTGCATCTTCAAGACCTCAAGACTTCGAGACTTGAGAAACAAGTTTTCAATACACACTACTGGGTGAAGGATGGTTGATTGGGCATCCCTGGAGTAACCAGTGGATGGACGGGATGCATGGAGAAGCGCCATCACATCTTGCGGAAAGCTTCACCCAGACTCAAAGAGACGGATGAATACTTCATGCCCGGAAGCTTACCTGTGTAGCCACAAGTCATTATGGGCTCTGGCTTGGTTGATCTTTGTTGTGACTCTGGCTGGGCAGTGCTACGAGATGTAGTCGATGTTAGGAATGGATGGGCACTGACAGTAGTCAGGGAAACACTCTGAAAGACCATGTTTCGTTCGTCCTGTTCTCAAACACCAGGCAGTGCAAGGACTTACAAGGAGGGAACGAATCTTGTGGGTAAAGTACACAACACTCTGCAGAGTTAAACCTAATCAATTAGCCGTGTCCCCGGTTACGGACAATTTGAGCCTCTGGACTTGGATCTATCTCTAAACTCTCAACACTGGACTGATAATTAATTGTGGGAAACTTATGATACTTGTGGGCATTAAGACATTGGTTGGCGGAACCATGTCTTGTTAGGTGACTCTATAGTGAAACTCCGGATATTCCTTTGTTGTAGGAAAAATAAATAAAATCAGCTTTTATGCAAAAACTCAGACACAGAGCCACAAAGCCTTATTGCATATAGAATAGTTTTTATCTTCTGTTCTACTATGGTGATCTTGCCGGTACATTCAATGTACTAACCTACACTGATGCAACGTCTCCTGTTGCAGATACTCTTCTTCGACGAGTAAGAGTACGATTCAGGGTTACGGTCTACACTCAACCTGTCGTTGGTGTTTATTGGGACTCCACTCCCGTTGACTGTTTCCGCTGAAATTTTAAGGTATATATCAGTTTTACGTTATTACATGTGATTGCACTTTGATATATACATTGATGTACTGTGTGTGCCAGCATACTGATCCAGGGATGGCACAGAACACACAGAGGCTTGACTCGTTTTGAGTCGGGTCGCTACAGCACTACAACGAGAGCTAGTAAGGTACACATCAATAACATGTATATCACATATACCTTGTTTGGTGTGGGCCGCCTTCTTGTCGGCCAGATACTTGGGGCAGTTCTGCTTCTAGTGACCAGTTCCCTTGCAATGAAAGCACTTAGTTTCTGGCTTGGGTCCAGCCTTGGGTTTCTTCATGGGAGGAGCAACTGCTTTGCCACCCTTCTTGGATTTACCCTTCTTGCCCTTGCCATGCTTCTTGAAACTAGTGGTTTTATTGACCATCAACACTTGATGTTCTTTGTGGATTTTAGACTCAGCGACTTTCAGCATCGCAAATAGCTCGGCGACTGACTTGTTCATCCTGTGCATGTTATAGTTCAACATGAAGCTCTTGTAGCTAGGTGGCATTGATTGAAGAACTCTGTCAATGATCGCCTCCGGCGGAAGGGGCATCCCTAACTCCGCCAGACGGGTCGAATACCCAGACATTCTGAGTATATGTTCACTGATAGACCCGTTCTCCTCCATCTTGCAAGCATAGAACTTATCGGAGGTCTCATACCTCTCGATCCGGGCATTATTCTTAAAGATAAACTCCAACTCTTGGAACATCTCATATTCTCCATGACGTTCAAAACGTATTTGAAGTCCCGGTTCTAAGCCATACAACATTGCACATTGAACTATTGAGTAATCTACAGAACGTGCTTCCCAAGCGTAATTAACGTCTTCGGATGACACGGGAGCGGGTGGGTCACCAAGTGGTGCATCAAGGACATAAGCCTTCTGGGAAGCCATGAGGATAATCCTCAGATTGCAGGCCCAATCAACAAAGTTACTTCCATCGTCTTTCAACTTAGCTTTCTCTAGGAACACATTAAAATCCAGGGGTGCTACTGTGCGAGCCATTGATCTACAACACAAATAAGCAAAGGTTCAAGATAATGAGTTTGGTTAATCAAATCACTAAAACTCCCACTCAAATTGATATCCCTCGGGTCATCTGAGTGATACATGATCCATATTCACCAACTCAAGTTCGATCAGCACATGAGTTAAGCTGGTTTCAATGGTGAACATCATCATGTTGATCATATCTACTATATGACTCATGCTTGACCTTTTGGTCTCTTGTGTTCCGAGGCCATGTCTGTACATGCTAGGCTCTTCAAGTTTAAACCGAGTGTTCTGCATGTGCAACACTGGCTTGCACCCGTTGTATGTGAATGTAGAGTCTATCACACCCGATCATCACGTGGTGTATCGACACGATGAACTTTCCCAACGGTGCACACTCGGGGAGAACACAATTCATCTTAAAATTTAAGTGAGGGATCACCTTATAATGCTACCATCATCCTAAGAAAAACAAGGTGCATAAAAAATATTAACATCACATGCAAATCATAAGTGACATGATATGGCCATGAACTTGTGCTTTTGATCTCCATCTCCAAAGCACCGGCATGATCTCCATCGTCACCGGCATAACACCATGATCTCCATCATCATGATCTACATCATTGTGTTGTCATCGGAGTTGTCGTGCCCACCATGCTCATACTACTATTGCTACAGCTTAGCGATAAAGTAAAGCATTACATATCGCTTAAAGATTGACACACGGGTCATACAATAATAAAAAAACATCCCTATGGCTCCTGCCGGTTGCCGTACTCATCGACATGCAAGTCGTGATATTCTATACAAAAACGTGATCATCTCATACATCAGATATATCACATCATGTAATTGGCCATATCACATCACAACATACCGTGCAAAAACAAGTTAGACGTCCTCTAATTGTTGTTGCATGTTTTATGTGGCTGCTATGTGTATCTAGCAAGAACGATTCTTACCTACGCAAAACCACAACGGTGATATGAAGATTGCTTTTCAATCTTCTACAAGGACCACCTTAATCAAATCCTATCAAACTAAAGTGGGAGAGACAGAGACCCACCAGCCATCTTTATGCAACAAAGACACATGTCAGTCGATGGAACACGGTCTCTCGTAAGCGTACAAGTAAAGTCGGTCTGAGCCGCTTCATCTCACAATATCGCTGAACCAAGAAAAGACTAAGGAAGGAAGCAATCTGAATATCAACACCCACAAAATCTTGTGTTCTACTCATGATCTCATCTACGCATAGACCTAGCTCTAATACCATTGTTGGGGAACGTTGCATGGGAAACAAAAAAAATCCTATGCTTCACCAAGATCAATCTAGGAGATGAGCATCTATGAGAGGAGAGATTGGGTCTACGTACCCTTGTAGATTGCTAAGCGGAAGCGTTAAAGAACGCGGTTGATATAGTGGTACGTCTCCGCGATCCAAATCGTAAGCCGTCCCACGAACTCCCGATCAAGTGTCGAACGGACGGTACCTTCGCGTTCAACACACGTGCAGCTCGATGAAGATCTCTGCCTTCTTGATCTAGCAAGAGGGAGTGGAGAGGTAGATGGGTTCGCCGGCAGCACGACGGCGTGGCGACGGTGGTGGTGGAGCTGATCCGGCAGAGCTTCGCTAAGCGGCGCCAAATCAATCTACGAGAGGAGAGGCTATCGGAGAGGGAGGAAGGGTTGCGCCATGGCTTAGGGTGCGGCTGCCCTCCTCCCTCTCACATATATATAGGGGGAGGGGTGGTGCGCCCAAACCCCTGGGGTTTCCTCCTTGGGGCGGCGGCCAAGCGTGGAGGCGACCTAGGGTGGCTTGCCACCCAAGCAATGTGGCGCCAACCCTAGGGTTGGCCCTCCCACCAACCCCCTTGCCACATGGGGCTTTGTGGGAGGGGCGGCCAGCCCAGCAGGGGCTGGTGTGACCTCTCTCACAGCCCATGTAGGCCTTTGGGGCTGGTGGCCCCTTCCGTTGGACCCCCGGGACCCTCCCGGCACCCCCGGTACGTTACCGGTGACGCACGAACTTTTGCCGATAACCAACACAGAACTTTCTATATATGAATCTTCACCTCTGGACCATTCTGGAGCTCCTCGTCACGTCTAGGATCTCATCTAGGACTCCGAACAACCTTCAGTCACCAACACACATAACTCATCTATACCAAAACGTCATTGAACCCTAAGTGTGCAGGCCCTACGGGTTCGTGAACTATGTAGACATGACTGAGACACCTCTATGGTCAATAACCAACAGCAGCACTAGGATGCCCATGCTTGTTCCTACATGTTCTACGAAGATCTTTATCGGTCAAACCTCTATGTCTAGGATTCATACAATCTCGTATGTCATTTCCTTTGTTCTTCGGTATGTTACTTGCCTAAGATTCGATCGTCGGTATCTCTATACCTAGTTCAATCTTGTTACCAGCAAGTCTCTTTACTCGTTCCGTAATACAAGATCATGTGACAAACACTTAGTCACATTGCTTGCAAGGCTTGTTGTGATGTTGTATTACCGAGTGGGCCCTGAGATACCTCTCCGTCACACGGAGTAATAAATCCTAGTATTGATCCATGCCAACTCAACATACACCCTCGGAGACACTTGTAGAGCACCTTTATAGTCATGCACTTACATTGCGATGTTTGATACACACAAGGCACTCCTCCGGTGTCAGTGAGTTGCATGATCTCATGGTCATAGGAACATTTACTTGACATGCAGAAAACAATAGCGATAAACTGACACGATCATATGCTATGTTCATAGTTTGGGTCTTGTCCATCACATCATTCTCCTAATGATGTGATCCCGATATCAAATGACATCTCATGTCCATGGCCAGGAAACCTTAATCATCTTTGATCAACGAGCTAGCCTGCTAGAGGCACACTAGGGACACAATGTTTGTCTATATGCCCACACATGTATTTAGTTTCCAATCAACACAATTATAGCATGGACAATAAACGATTATCATGAACAAGGAAATATAATAATAAACACTTTATTTATTGCCTCTAGGGCATATTTCCAACACATATGACTAGTACTTTCATTATCATATTGCTTCGCATGATCAAGCTGACATAGTATTTTTGGAAAAGCCATCGTTCATCATTTTTATACATGTTATGCTTGATCATTGCACATCCTGGTACATTGCCAAAGGCAGTCATATAGAGTCATACCATACTTTTCATGTTGAGTTGAAAGTAGATAGAAGTGCGATAGTCATCATTATTAGGGCATTGTCTCAATGAGGAAAGGATGATGGAGACAATGATTCCCCCACATGTCGAGATGAGACTCCGGGCGGAAAATAAAAGAAAAAAAGGGGAAAGAAAAAGAAAGAAAGAAAAAAGGAACAAAAAAAGAGAAAGAAAAAGAAAAAATGAGAGAAAAGAGAGATGGGACAGTGCTGCTACTTCTTTTTCCACACTTGTGCATCAAAATGGCACCGTGTTCTTCATATAGAGAGTCTCTTGTTTTATCACTTCCATATGCTAGTGGGAATTTTTTGTATAGAACTTGGCTTGTATATTCCGATGACGGCCTTCCTCAAATGACCGAGGTCTTCATGAGCAAGCAAGTTGGATGCACACCCGCTTAGCTTCATTTGAGCTTTCATACACTTAGAGCACTAGTGCATCCGTTGCATGGCAATCTCTACTCCTCTCATTGATATCTATTGATGGGCATCTCCATAGCCCGTTCATACGCCTAGTTGATGCGAGACCTTCTTCTCCACTTTTACCCCTTTGAAACCTACCACCGTATTCCATTCCACCTTTATGCTATATCCATGGTTCACGCTCATATATTGCATAAGTAATAAAAAGTTGAAGTGCATTAAGAAGTACGCTCCAATTGCCTGACTTGACACCGTGGTGCTTGACATTTGTATTTATGTGGCGAAGACGGAGCCATCTATTCTAATATGATAAAATGAATAGAGGATGAACATTCTTTAAGGATTGTGTATTTTGAAACTTGATGATTATGTTGCTTATGTTTATAAGTATTACTATGTTGATGCTATTAATTCATCGTTTCTCAATGATCATACCTGCAATAGATTACATGTTGGGTAGCATGTCACATCAAAAATTATGTTTTTATCACCTACTCGAGGAAGAGCAGGAATTAAGCTTGGGGATGTTGATACATCTCCAAAGTATATATATATGTGTGTGTGTGTGTGTGTTGTTCCATGCTATAATATATCATTCTAGGATGCTTTTTGCATGATTATTTACCAATTCATATTATTTTTGAACACTAACCTATTAACCCAATGCCCAGTGCTAGTTGTTGTTTTCTACATGCTTTTGACTTTTCAGGTTTATAGTACCAAAAGAAGTCCAATTTCCCTGAAACCTTTTTATGAATTTTTTGGACCAAAAGAAAACCTAGAAGCTTTGGGAGGATGACGGAGGCTCTACGAGGGAGTCACCACACAATAGGGCGCGCCCAGGGGGTGGTCGCACCCTGTTATGTGGTGCCCCCCTCGGGCGTCTCTCGACGCCCCTCTCTGGCCTATAAATTCCAATAAATCTCTAAAACCCTAGAGGGCCTCCCGAAACACTTTTTCATCCGCCGCAAGTATCTGTTCCGCCATGTGCCCATCTGGAGCCCTATTTTGGTGCCATGCCAGAGGGGGGGCGATCATGGATGGCCTCTACATCAACCTTAATGCTCCCATGGTTATGTGTGAGTAGTTCCCTATAGACCTACGTGTTTGTAGTTAGTACCTAGATGGATCTCTCTCTATATATATATATATATATCCCTCTCTCTTGATCTTCAATATAAAGTTCACCGCATCTTCGCGGTGATCTATTCGATGTAATCACTTTGTGTGGTGCGTTTGTTGGGATCCGATAAATTGTGGGTTTATGTTCAGATTATTCATGATAAAAGATTTGAGTATTCTCTAAATTCTATTATGATTCTTATTTGCATGATTATCATAGCTTCATAAATCTCTCTGATCTATTGAAGTAGTATAGCCAAGTAGATTGATACTTCTTAAGTGAGAGGAGTGTGTTGTAGTGGGTTCAATCTAGCGGTGCTCTATATCCCACTGACATAAGTGGACAAGACACGTCTTTGTATTTTTGCCACTAAGGATAAAATGACGGGTTTAATTCATATTGATTGAGTTTTCTTTGTCTACATCATGTCATTGTTCTCCAAGCATTACCCTGTTTGTCATGAACTTAATACTTAGAGAGGCAAGCATAGAAGCGCTCTCAACGTGGAGTAATAGTAATACGTGCACACAGGAGTTGGCCTATTTTCTTATGGACGTGATGCCTATATACACATGATCATTGTCGTGAATAAATATTATATAACTATGCACTTTACTATCAATTGTCCCATAGTATGTGTTGCCCATCGTATGCCTACTACATGAGAGATGCAACTAGAGAACACTATGGCTCTCGGGTCTATTCACTTATATATTTACAAAAGCTTTCAATAGCTTTCTACCATTTATTTACTTTTATTTTATTTTGTAATTTAATTTATGCAACTTTCATCTACATACTTCACCTGCTTGCAAATAACAAATCCAAGGGGATTGACAACCCTCTTGCCCGCTTTGGGTCCAAGTGTTTGCTTCTTTGTGTGCAATCGCTGAATACGGGGGTTGTGTGCTACTCCTAAACCTTGGTTCTCACTTAGGGAAATACTTATATATATTGTGCTGCATCACCCATTCCTCTTCATGTAAAACACAACGCAGATCACAAGTATCAGGGCTCAAGCCAAGGCCCCTTTTAGGACAGTTGTTGGCAAACCAAAAAAATCCGCAATAGTGCCCCGCCTAAAGAAGGTGTCCAGCAGTAAGTTAATTTCATTAAGTATCTTGATTTTCCGAATCTTGAATAAATTTTCAACTTCCCCTTCTCAACCCCACAGGATTGCACCGGTTATGAGTTATGTCAGCCATACAACAGGGTGTGTTATAGAGAAGCCAGAAAGAGCACTTCAATTGGATGACGCGGCCTCTGGTGGTACATGTCTTCCTCCAAGTTCATGAGATAAAGGGAAGCCCAATGAAACTGTAGAGGAAGACATCGCCGTTATAGTTAAGGAGAAAGAGATCTACATTGCAGTCGAAGAGGGTGTATACACCGAACCGACTGAACCTTGCATGAGAGATGATGAAGCTCACGACGTTGCCAACCCCTCTAACTCCAGGCTACCCCTTATAGAAAGGGAAGCTCCCCGGAAGTTGCAACCGTCTCACCTCGATTTACCCCAACTAGCCCTGAATAGAGCCAGCCGCAGGCGAAACAAACTGACTTGGCAGTGACATCAGTTGGTCAGAATCAATCTCCTCCAAGACCAACTGCCTTCTATCCTTCAGTTGGGATGGTGTCCTCGTTATTTGTTTTCTTCTCCTTTCTCGTTATTGTGTTTCGGCATCCCCGTGATCAATTCATGTTGTGTCTGGCCAGACGATGATGTATGCCTTCACACCAAGAGGCCCCTTAGAATATCTCTCCATCATTGGAAGAGCAAATCCGGATCTCTAGCTATCTAGTCTCTCGTCATACGTTTCCGAGGAACCCATAAGTTGTCGTTATGATCACCCTATTACGGATGACATTGGAACAACCCCAAAGTGCATTGCCCGGTATGGAGTGACTTGATGCTCTCATGGTATAAGGAATGATACATACGTCAACTCCCATGTTATGCACTATAGACTTTTGACAATTGCATCTCTAAGTATAAAATACAACTTGGGTCAATTCAATATGAGTATTTTGCTAACATCGTGCTCTCAAATGTGGACGAGATCTTTGTCATTGCTATGATCAGAAAAACAAAACAATCAGTCGACACATGATCTAGTCCTAGAGGCAAGACTAGGAATCTTGTTTTATTGTTTATAACTCTACACACATTGATGAGTTTTCTTTTGAATCGCATATTCCACAGCCATAACAGTTATAACATAGAATATAAACATTAATGCTAAACCTAGAAAACATATCAGTTATAACATAAAATATAAACATTAATCATAAACCTAGAAATAAATAATAACATTAACTATTATTGTCTCTATGGCATATTTCCAACAATTTGGCGTCACCCCTGCCATCAGTTTGACGTGCCACACGCGTTCAGGTGCATCTGGGTGTCCCTATAGCCGTCCCACATATGGGATGGATGTGGGGGGGGGGGTCGACGTGTCGTACAACCTGGACGTATAGGGTCAGTTTGAGGGGTCTGGTTGGGTGGCAAAAAAAGTGATCGAACAGTGATTGCGTCATTGGCCCGAACATATAGGAAGGGTATGAGGGGTCGGGTTCTAGATGCTCTTACCACTTTGTTTTAGTTTGAATTCAGGGCACTGACCATTGATCCAATGATGCCAATCACTTCGTACTGCTTCCACTTCATTTTGGTTTAAATTATGGCCACCAGTTACTGATCCAACGATGCCAATCAATTTATAGTCCTTTGCACGATGCCCAAGTGTCACTATTTACCTAGCAACGTTAATCCTCGATCGAACGGCCTCCAACGCCCCGAGTGTTACCGTGTACCAAAAATCATCTCACATGTTTCCTCTCTACTTTATGTAACTTCTTTGGTGCCTTGGATTCCTAAGGAGAAGGCATCTCTATTGAAATCGCATTGAAACCCTAGTTGTCGTGTTCTGGCTGCCCGGTACGAGTATTTGAAATTGCTCAAACCCTTGCGATTTGTCCTCTCAAAGTGTGCTACTTTTGCTTGATTTCTGAACATTTTCAACAGGCTAAACCTTTAGCTCTTCAAATCTTGTCAACTGATATCATGAGTTGTTGATAGGCGTATAAATCTCGAGAGGGCAATGTTGAGCCTTTTTCCTTCTAAATCAGGTTCCATCCTTTTGATCTATGGTGGCACCGAGGACTCAACGGCGGCATGCTTGGCGGTGTTTGCATCACTTTAAGAGTGCATGAACTTATGATGGAAAGAAGGATGACATGAAATTGCGATGGGACATAACAAGAGGAACCGATCAATTGAGAGCAGGAAGAGGAAGATAATTGGACAGATGTCAAGCCAATTGATCAAAGGATTGAAAGGCAGAAAGCAGATGAAGCGAAAGAGGTGAGTAGGGAAAGGTGACAGAAAAAGAAGAGATGAACAGTAACAATGGATAAAACAGGATTGAAAAGAACCAATTCAAAAATAAATAAAGAATCGAACAAGACAGAGGATTAAAAAGAACCAGTCTAAGAGTAAGGAAATTGAACAGGACGGAAATATGGAACCTATCTACAGGAATAGGATCATAGACAAACGGTTGGACAAAGTATAATTAGTACAAGATAAGACATAGGAATGTTGTGTCATAACGATAGGGTTTGGAATTTCTATCTTTTTCTCAAGCAATTTCCACGAATACCAGTGCCCAGATCAATGTGCAAATCAACACCAAGTATTAGGAGCTGTTCGGTATCGCTCCGCTCCACAACTCCGAGAGCGGAGTTGGCAAAATGGCAGAGTTGCACTTCCCCTGCTCCGCAGATTCCGGAAGCTGGTGATTACCGAACAAGACCTTAGTACTACAAGGTAAACAAGTTTTAGCTACCGAACAAGGCCTTAGTACTACAAGGTAAACAAGTTTTAGCTCTGACACGTCGTTAGTACCCAAAATTCATCAAAGCATGACCGGCGAAGCGGCTATGTCAGCAAGCAAGCAAACAGGTCATCGCTTCAAATTCAAATCCATAGTGAAAGAGATGATGATTATTACTCGCTAATTTACATAAGTATTCTTAGTTCAATTCGAATAAAAAAGATGACTCCAAACTGTTAACTATGGTTCATGGTTACAAATCTAGCATGTAGTAAGAGAGTAGTTGTCACGGCTATTATTTCCCTCTGTTTTTGTTCATTTCTGTTTGGCACTGATCCATCACCATAATACCTAGCCAGACTGATCAAAAATACGTAGCTTCATATGTACAAACACCATGCAGAAACCACAGCAGAGAACCGGATTACGTGTAACGACCAAGTATCTCCAGAAGGCAAGGATCCCAGCCACATACTCGATTGCTCATCCACTTCAATCACAGTGCCTACTGTCAAGATCACAGTGCGTAGATGCTACAGATTTGTACAGCTAAAACTAAGCACGCTTCTGATCCCTCAACTACAAACTGATCCCACCACGGTGACGTCCATCGTACAGTATTGCTGCAGCAACTCCAACCATGCAAAGAGCAACGAGTATATTCAGCCCAGTTGCTGAACAGCCTCTAAATGCCCTTTGGACGCCCCTGAAAAATCCTTGGTTGTTGTGGTTTCCACTTGACTTCCCTGCATCAGACTGCTTGACAGAAGTAATATCACGCACATGCTTCTTCTGGTGTTTCACGCTAGTCATGAGATCAAGATGACCGTTGTTGTCAACGAACTTGATAGTCTGGTTGATGGATTCAGAGCTGCTCGTAACCATCCTGCCAAGCCTTTGCTGAAGTCGAGCCTTGTATGGTGGAACGCTAGTTGCAGATGTTCCCCCATGACGTGTTCGCACTACAACTCCATTGTCAGCGGGTTCATTTGACAGATTAGGCCCATTATTTTCCAGAGGTAACTGTAGCTCTTTCATCTGAAATTCATCCATGAAGTCGTTTGACAGACTAAAGGGATCCGCCGCCGTAAAGTATGTGTGCTGCCATGAAGTGAAGTCATCACTACCAGGATACAACATACTGTGAATATCATCTGACAACAGGTAGTCTGCCTCATCTACCACAGTCTGGTTAGGACTGGCATAGTCCAGTTCCACCTTCGGAGCCATAGCACCAAGGTTCTGTAATTCAGCAGGGAAAACAAATGCAATGAGTGAGCATGCAGGAAGTAAATTAAATACAAGTCAATATAGTACCATGTCCAGCAGAAAGGAGAGGATATAGCTCATAATTTGCAGTTTTGCACTATGATACACTCACAACTTAATTAATATTTTACAGGAGTATTACTGTTACATGAGCCCATAATCCTTGTTAACCAGTCAGGTACACACAAATTCAGCAACAAAGAGACAGGACAAAGGAGTAGCACTAGCACATAATAAGCTAGTTTAAGGAATTAACAATCTATTAACATCAGGTTTGGAACAAGTTGTAATAACTAATAACTCTGGCTAGTTTTAACTTTATTTAAGATTGCAATTGCACAATTCAAAGTTCCTTGAAAATAATTAATAGCACTGCAATTTGGATTTTGTTTTTGAAAAATGTGCATAAATAGACTCATTTGTAGTGCACTGTTATATGTGGTATCCACATATGGGCAAAGTTCTACGGTACTTTCTGGCACGAGTGGTTTATGCATACCTGGTTAGGTCTATCAACTACCAGCGAGCAACTAGCACATGCAAGAGATCAAAATTATTACAAAGAAGCTTCGTGGCTTGCAAAATCTACCCAATAGTTTCTTGTCTATGCATAAGCATTTCCCTTTACAAGGGAACTATTGGTTGAATTGTTTTAATACTATAAGAACTGCTGTGAGCGATAACATACCGATGATTCAGCATTTTGTTCATCCGGAGACAGTTGAGCAGAAACAGAATCCACTACAGTGTTAGCAGAAGGATCAAAGGAGGTATCAATCAGTTCTTCCAGCCATTGTTGAATGTCATCATCCCCATCTGGAGTTGTGTGAGCAGGGGTAGCTACAGTAGCAGCATCACTTGGAAGTTCCTCGCCAATAATTGATGATGCAGCAGTATCTGGTTGTTCAACACTGACAGCTAAAGTAGCAGCAACATTTGCTTGTTGTGGCTGAGGGTTATTATTGCCCACCTCGTTACCATTCTCTGATGTCCAGTCAATTCTTTTAGTAACTTTACATAGAACAAAGGCATCCTGAAGGAGAAAGAAACAACATTAGCACACTAGATTTCAAGTTTGTGCCTTCTTTTTGAAGGCATCTAACTCAGCATGTGAAATGCACATTAAGTACTGTAACATAACATGTAAAAGATGCAACGAAATGTATCTAACTCTCTCATGATGTTTCTTAATATACTAATGTTTTGAAACCTCAATCGTTGGTACAATACCTTCATATCAGGGCAGGCTTGACACTCGTTCTCATCTATGTAGTATTCATGCATAATCCACTCAGTACGTTTTCCAGTGGGAGGCCGACCTTCATGAAAAACTAAAGTTTTCTTTGTTCCTATGGTCCGCTTATCAACCTTAATGGCCCGGTCTTTTCCAGTAGACTTCCAATACCCAGCAACCGTTGCCCTATTTGACCGAGCACCATTAGGATATTTTCTGTCTCGAGCAGCAAAGAAATGCCACTTGTTATCCTGGGTTGGAACATTGCACTTTCCTGGAACATGAAGTATCATCAGAGGATTAGATACGATGAGGATTTGAAGAACATGGCAGATAAAATCTAGAATGCATCGGATGCTAAAAACAGAAAGCAAATCCTCCATAATGTTGAAGGACGAGTACTGGCAAAAAATACATCATTACCAATCAACTGTTAAAATTATAAAGCAGTAATAATGATCATGTGACATGAGAAGGCTCAATTTGTGTGTTGGGGAGGGGAGGGGGAGAGAGAAAGTATAAATATGAGAGCAAAAATTAAAGCTTTTTCTCCTCCATACTGTATTTTACTATGAAGCAAAATAATCACAGGCAACCATAAAAGCATGTTCAACTTACCAGGTAAATCCCATGGTTCATGCTTGTATATATCCACCTCTGGTATAATGTCATATTCAATTTTCTGACCGAGTATTTTCTTTTTCAGATAGTGAGCAACGAGTTCAGTGTCCTTGGGATGAAATCCAAATCCTGGTGGCAGAGCCATGTCACGTAGAGTTTCCATTGTACTATATGATCTGCGCAAGAATAACAGAACACAAATACGATTAGTACGGTGATTTTGAAACGGTGCAAAGTAATTAGAACCACTTGGTAATCTTACAGTACCCCCTCTCTCCCCTTACTCCACACGGCCAAAAGGGGATCCATTAGTACTGCAACGAGACGGCAATGAGCCCCGGTTCCCCAAATACCATGGTGCAACTCGAATCCCCGCATGTGGTTGATCGAGCCAACGGGCTCGAATCCCCGCATGTGGTTGATCGAGCCAACGGGCTCGAATCCCCGCATGTGGTTGATCAAGCCAACGGGCCGTGGTTTCGCGGGTAGGGCCCCGAATCGAGCTCCGCGTGCACCAATCGGACACGAGCCCCCCCCCCCCCCTGCCCCGAAAGGCCTAAATCCAGGAGCACCAAAACCTCGAGCCCTAAACCAGCGAGAGCTCTGCCAGTAACCGCAGCAAAGACGCCGCCACCGAGGAACGCAGGAAGGCGTCTCTTCTACGCGAAACAGAATGGATCGGAAAGTGGTCGCCGAGGAAGGGGTTCCCTCACCTGTGGTCCAGAGAGCAGAGCCTCGCCGGCGCGGCGACCTACCCCCAACCGATCGATCGGAGGGGAGAGCAGCAAGGAAGCCGGAGCTGGGGCTACGGACGGAAGACGGCGAGCGGAAGGGCGTCGTGGAAGAGGCGGTGGAGGCGAAGAGGCCGAGGCGGTCGCAGGAACTGGTCAAGTCTTTGTCACGGCTGGCGGGCGGGTGGGGCGGCCGCGGCGTGGTGCTGTCTCTTGCCAGCAGACGCAGCGAGGGGGGGCTGGAAAAGGGGGGAATGGGATGCGAGGCGCGTGAGGTGAGACGTGGGGTGAGAGGATGAGGAGGCCACGAGGAAGCTGCCAAGAAGCGGGCCTGTGGCGTGCGCCCACTCTGTGCGGACACGGTTTTAAGCCAATAAACTCGCTTCCTTAACGCGGGCGTCCTCCCTCCCGGTCAAGCCGTCGGATCCGCTGATTCGCTCCCTCGGAGCGCCGGTGCGGTGGCGGTGGGGCCGGCAGCCACGTTGGCCCTCCTTTCGTGTCGCCCAAGCCTAAGCTATCGTGGTCTTGGGAGTGGCGTGCTGCTACTGGCTCATTTGGAGCCTCAGCAGCTCGGCTTACCGAGTGTCACAGCTCACAACCCGGACTCTGCCGCCTCGATCGGTCCAAAACGCGTGTCCAAGCTGGTCATAGTCACGGCGCAAACAGACGTAAATTTTGTTTGCATTTTATCCGTTTAGGTCGGTTATAAGTAGACGGATTCGTTTTTGTTTGATTGGATCGGTCAAGCAGACGGAATTGTTTCTGTTTTGGTTAGAATAGGCCGATGTGCCCAGTGCAACCGACGCATTTGGTTCACCCGATGGCCAAATGTATACAGTTTTTTGTGTCAAACCAAAAATAAACATTGTATATAAACTATACCATGTTAAATAGTTTTACAATCTAACAAAATTCTTAAAGTTTACAAGCAAAATTAAATTTGAATTGTCACAATGCATTGAAAGAAATGAGCCGATATATTTATTGGTTGTCAAGGTAAGTCCAAATGTGCTCAACAAAGGCATCTTGAAATTGAATATGAGTTTTTGCCAATCACGCATTTTGTGAGGATACGGGAATAGTTCACTTGATCTACACTCACTTGTTCATATAGATCACGGCCTAGGGGTCAATTACAAAGGAATTTGGGATACAAGAATGGGGAATTGGTAGGTGGGATGAGGAGCCATCGTGTCGTGTTGATTTGACCCTTTGGATGCCTTCTCTGGTCTTGCGGGGAGGGTAGTAGACCACCATTGGGCCAGGCCCAATACACCCAATCGGGGATGTGACCTTGGCGTTGGCCTTGCTGTTGCGTTTGGGCCTTGGTGATGAGGCAGTAGCCCTAGAGGCATTACTAGGCGGGCCAACTATGTCAAGTATGCTCACATTCCCCACCCCCTTTCTTGCAACGAGGCTTGCCCCAAACCTCAGCAGCTGGAAATCGAGCTTGCAGTGTCAATTTGTCTTCCCAGGAATTTGCGACACACGTCGGAGTAGACCAACTAATCAAACTTCCTCCATCATGGCCCCACGGCGTTTGCGCCATCACTGCTGCAGAACTGCTGGTATATCTGAATGAATCGGAAGTTCTTCGGTGGCAACCATACCAGGCAGGAGGGCGCAACGCGACTAAGAAACATGGAACATCGGATGCACTTGAGTGTGGTCCGGCAGCTGGAGCTTGTACGCGACGTCGTTGATGCGGGCGATGACACTGTGAGGGTTGAAGAAGTGGAATGATAGCTTATGGCTGGTGCGCTGGCCATAAAAGTTTGAATGTAGGGTTGGATCTTCAGATAAATGGATGGAATTGGTAGGTGGGATGAGGAGTCGTCGTGACATGTCGATTTGACCCTCTAGTCTCTGGTCTTATGGTGAGGGTTTAGTAGATGACCACTGGGCCAAGCCCATTACACCAAGTCGGGTTCGGTGACCTTGGTCTTGGCCTTGCGGTTGCGTTTGGGCCTTGGTGATGAGGTAGCGGTTGTGGAGGCGTTGCTAGGCGGGCCAACTATGTCAGGTATGCTGACACATTTCATGATGAAATTAGGATGAACTGTGCAAACATTGTCGGCCCTACATGTTGAGGCACATCATTTTCACCATCAATTTGAAACCCCTGGTCGAATATGTTGTCATCACACTCATCCTCCACGATCATGTTGTGCATGATCACACAAGCAGTCATCACCTCCCACGGGTTATTGGTGCTCCATGTTTTAGCAGGGTGTTGAACGATAGCCCATCAAGATTGAAGCACACCAAAAGCACGCTACACATCCTTCCTGGCACTCTCTTGTGCTTGGGTGAATCTAGACCTCTTCTCTCCTACCGGATTGGATATTGTCTTCACATGAGTTGATCACTGAGAGTAGATACCATCAGCTAGGTAGTATACCTTGTTGTAGTGGTAGCCATTGATCTCAAAGGTGACCAAGTTCTTGTAAGCCACCAAACAAGCAAAAGACTTACCATGTTAGGTCTTGAGCTGACACATACGATGCATAAAAAACATGAGTATATGTGAACAAAAGGATTGGGTGGTTCATATATGCTGAAAAAGAAATATTGAATTAATGCTAGTTTTCCCATAATAAAGTTTGTTTGCCAGGTTGTCCATACAGAGCACTTTGGATGCCAGCTCATTCGTCCACATGTTTAATTGTAAATGAACCCTTAGGCACAATGATTTCGAGGCCAGTGAGATCAATCGCATTAATGTACAAAAGCTGGAAACAAAAATGTTGTTACTGGGTGGTAGGTAGATATATTACACAAAACCAAAAGCATGAAAAAATTGAATGAATAAGGGTAATTAAAAAGTAGAAGCACTAACATTTTAGAAGAGAAGGCAGCATGTCATAGCCTTGCCCTTTGAAAGAGCTATGTGTATCTGAGTGGCAATGAATTTGCACCGGTTAATGATTCTTTTTATATTCCCAATGTTTTGCTGGAAAACACAATATAGATGGAATAAAATATTCACATAAGTTACCACGGATATAGATTTATAGTTACCATGTTATTAAGCAATAAGTTATTAGGGTAACACACATAAACTAGCCGTGCACAAGAAAAAATGGTTGTGCTTACCAACATAGGGTACCATCTGGTTTTAATCTTGTTGGATGTTGTCGACGACATCTCAGTAGTGGCAGCGAGCACAAGTCACAAATATTTGAATTTGTCATTGTGCCTATTGGTGCCCGTGACAAGCTCCAAGACATCAATCGTTTTTGGAGCATGTCCAAGCCACAAATATTTGAATTTGTCGTTGTGCCTATTGGTACTCGTGACAAGCTGTAAGACACCAACCAATGGTTTTTGGATCATGTCAAAGCTCACCAAACAGATATGTCGCAAGCTCAAGCTCTGTGTCTATAGGGACCTTCTAATCCACATCAGTATCATCGCGTGGCATGTCCATTATACGATGCACAACCTCTTCATTGGCGGATAACCTTCCATGACCTGGTACGACAACCTCATGGGAATCGGGGTTGTAAAGACGAACGAGCACTGGGATTTCCAGTTGAAGAGGTTATCACACTTGATATTCCTCAAACTTTTAAAATCCATGTCATCGATCAATGACCTCCACTCCTCTGACACGTCCTTACATGCAACCATAGGAGCACTTGGAGAAGCCATGTTTTGATATGTGGGACGATTGTACTTCTTCAGTGGGGATGTCTTCTAAATCTCACCATATGCTTTGTGCTTTCTCGACATCATGACCAGCCGCACAAAACTAAAACGATAAAGTGAAGATTCAGGACATCGTGCTAAAAACAAAGTACGAAATTATGTGCTAAAAATATATGGAAAGAGTCATACCCCTAAAAAAAAGCTTGTAAAATATTCTTTTACTACACCCTTGAGTCATGTACATTAGGCATGGTAATTTATACATAACAAAGCTTGTAGAATATTCTTTTACTACATATCAAATCCCTAAAAAAAATCTTATGCTCCACTGATGAGTTGTGCGCATTAGGCAAGGTACTTTACGCATAACACAGCCAGTAAATACACACATATTGCATATCACAACCCTAAAAAATGCTTATTGTCAACTGATAAGTTGTGTACACTAGGCCTGGTAATTTATGCATAACAGAGCTGGTAAACCACATATATTATAGACTACAGTCGTAAAAATGCTTATGCACCAGTGATAAGTTGTGTATATTAGGCATGGTAATTTATGCATAACAAAGATGGTCAATTTGGATAGAGGATTTGCAAAAGCAAAATTCATCAAACGTAAGGACACCCACCTAATAGATTTAGCACAACAAGCATGTAACAATAACAATGACTATCATGGTAGCATCCAAAATTAACTACCAAAGCTAGTTGACAGTAAGGGACTCATAATGTTTTGTTGGGCGAATTTCAAACAACAAAAAGATCCATCCATTGCTTTTACTAGGAGATTCGTGCCACATCACTGAATACCCCCCTCACCCCCACAAAATTAATTGTCTCTTCTAAAACCTCAAAACTCTCAAAAGCCCTACCATCAAATCCACCAACAAAAAACAGAGGGGGCTGCAAAATGCCCGCAACAAACCCCTTCTTGCAATCCACGAACTCAAGACCTACAAAATTACCATGAAATCGAACATGTGAAATGGGAACTGAGCAAAAGCAAATCCATCAAGATTAAGTGCCATGAGATGCCTCCCTCATCTGAGCAATCTAAACGGCAACGAACAGGACTCGAACACCATTACCAGCGAGCATCGAAAATAGAAAAAAAAAATAGACTAGGGCGGGTGAGGGAATGCGTCTCACCGAGAGGATTCATCGCCGTCCTCCACAAAGCAACTGATGTGATTCGAGCAAGAAACAATGACAAAGGAGGGAGTGAAGCGAGTAATGGTGGAGTGGAGCTCGGTTACAAAAAACCTAGACATGGATGGCCTTGAAATGAGGCAAACTCCTACACACAACCCCCAAATGGTCCGTATGCATCTGTTTGGAGCCAAACGGATAGAAATCGCGCCCAACGCACAAGAGCAAATGAACAAAAGTCTATTTTTGTTCGTCGCCGACCCATTCCCGACCCAAATTTGGGCCACGTTTGCGTCAAAATGGACGACGCGCGGACAGGCAAGACACGCGCCCCTGTCCTCCCCTAGCAGACCCATCAGGGACACAACGCCCCCATTTCCTCCCTCACTCAAAAAAAACCTCCCTCACTCACTCTCCCCTTCCTCCTCCATGGCCAGCGGTCTGAAGAAACCCGCAGCCGATGACTGGGCCGCCACCGCAGCCTGTCCAACGACTAAGAGGAAGAAGAAGGATCGGTTGGAGCTAACTTAGGCAAAGGCCGAGAAGCACGCCCTAGAGTTAGAGAAGAGGAAATCCCAATGGTCCATTGCGGTGAGGAAGAAAGCCGATGCGATTTTGCCCTCGAGACCTTAGCTGCCCGCCACAAGGCATTTGTCGTGGATAACGAGGCCATGGTCGCAAAGGCTACAACACACGTTGATATGTCTCCAGCGTATCTATAATTTTTGATGGTTTCATGCTATTATTTTTTAATCTCATATCCTTTATATGTCATTTTATATCATTTTTGGAAACTAACCTATTAACACAGTGCCTGATGCTAGTTGTTTTCTGCTTGTTTTTGGTTTTACAAAAGACCAGTACCAAACGGAGACCAGACATGAATAAACTTTTTAATTGTTTTTTTTGACCAAAACAAGACCTGAAAGCTTCAGAGGGGTACCATATGCCGCACGGAGGAGCAACAAGGACGGGGGCGCCTTGTTGCTCCTTGTGGTCCCATGCTGCTCCTTTCCATCACCTCTTCATTCTATAAATACCCAATATTCCAGAAACACTGAAACACTTTTTTCACCACTGCAAGTCTCTGTTCCGCCGCGATCCCATCTGAAGGCCTTTTCTAGTACTCTGTCGGAGGAGGGATCCATCACAGCGGCCATCTTCATAAACCTTGTTGCCTCCCACATGATGTGTGAGTAATTCCTACAGGACTCTCTTTAGAGACCTATTCGATGTAACTTTTGCGGTGGGTTTGTTGGGATCCGATGAATTGTGAGTTTATGTTCAAATTACTCATCAAAAGTAATTGCTCCAAGCTGAGATTTATTATGTGTGAGTTCATATAGCTATGTATGTTTTCCAATCTACAAATTTGCTTTGGCCAAGTATATGAGTAGGTCTGACACGTCTCCAACGTATCTATAAACTTTTATTGTTCCATGCTGACATATTATCATTCTAGGATACTTTTGGGGTATTTATTTACCAATTTATAATATTTTTGAGAACTAACATATTGATAGAGTGCCTAGTGCCCAATTCTTGTTGTCTGTGTGTTTTTGCCTCTTTAGAGTTACCATACCATATGGAGTCCAATTGCTAGGAAACTTTTTGGTGATTTTTACTGGACCAATAAAAGACCTAGAAGCTTTGGCGGAGGGCCAGGAGGTGGACCAATGGCCCACCACATATCTAGCCGCCGCCTGGGGGGCGTGACCAGATGTGTAGTGCCCCCTAGAGTCTCTCACAACGTCGTTCTCTGGCCTATAAATTCCCATCTACCCTAAAACACCAAAAGTGCTCCCAAAACACTTTTTACGCCGCCGCAAGTCTCTGTTCCGATGGGAGGCGATCCACACATACGTTCTGGCACCCTGCCGGAGGGGAGATCGATCACGGAGGGACTCTTCATCAACTTTGTTGCCCTCATCATGATGTGTGAGTAGTTCACCACAGACCTATGAGTCTGTAGGTAGTACCTAGATGGGCCATCTCTCTCGATCTTTAATACAATGTTCATCGCATCTTTGCCTTGACCTATCCGAAGTAATCCTTTTGTATGGTATGTTTGTTGGGATCCGATAAATTATGAGTTTATGTTCAGAATATTCATGAAAAGTATTTGAGTCAAACCTGATTACTATGATTCTTATTTGCATGATCATCATAGCTTCGTGATGCTCAAGGATCTATTGAGATAGTTTGGCCAACTAGATTGATATTTCTTCAGCAGGAGTGGTGTGTTGTAGAAGGTTCAACCTGACGATTTTCTATATCCCAGTGACAGAAGGGGACAAGTTGCGTCTTTGTGTTATTGCTACTAAGGATAAAACGATGGGGTTTATTCATATTAGTTGAGTTTACTTTGTCTACATCATGTCATCATTCTCCAAGCATTACTCTATTTGTCATGGAGTTAATACGTAGAGAGGCAAGCATAGAAGCGCTCTTGAAGTGGAGTAATAGTAGTAGGTGCAGGCGGGAGTCGGCCTCTTTTCTTATGGATGTGATGCCTATATACACATGATCATTGTCGTGAATATCGCATAATTATTCGTTTTTTATCAATTACGCAACAGTAATTTGTTTACCCACTGTATGTTTTGCTTATGAGAGATGCCACTAGAGAACTCTACGCCCACGGGTCTATTCACTTATAAAGTCACAAACGCTATCATTACCTTGATGTTATTTATTACCTTTTATTTTATTTTGCACTTTACTATTATCTACACAACTCACTTGCTTGCAAATAACGAGATCAAGGGGATTGGCGACTCTCTTGCCGGTGTTGGGTGCAGGTAGTTTGTTCTTTTGTGTGCAGCCGTTGAAGACGGTTGACGATTGGTATTCCTATTGGTTCGATAAACCTTGGTTTCATAACTGAGGAAAATACTTATCCACTTTGTGTTGTGATTACATGTTCCTCTTCACGGTAAACCCAATACATATCACGAGTATCAAGCTCGTTAGATGGAGTGGTGCATAGTAGTAGATTCAATCTTGCGGTGTCCTCACCTCTTGACAAAAGGGGTAGAGAGATACGTATTTGTATTGTTGTTGCTAAGGATAAAATGACAAAGTCTGAACATATTATTTGGTCTTACTTTGTCTACATTATGACATCTTGCTTAAAGCATTACTCTGTTTGTCATGAACTTAATACCATAGATGCATGTTGGATAGCGGTCAATTGGTGGAGTAATAGTGGTAGATGCAAAATCACTTCGGTCTACTTATCACAAACATAGCACACATATATATTGATCATGCTATGAATGACGACATAATTATTTGCTTTTCTATCAATTGTTCAACAGTAAGTTGTGCACCCACCGCTACTATGCTCATGAGTGAGATGCCTCTAGTGAACATTATGGGCCCCGGGTCCATCTTTATATTTTACTAGATCATTGGTGGCACGCGTTGCCGCACCCATCAATTATGGCATTGAGTTAGGTAATTGCATAAATTAAACATGAAATATGCATTTTGAGATGGTTGTGTGTTTGCAGGATCCGCATTTTTATTATATGACAAAATAACACTCACATGAATTTCTATAAAATGGTGTGTTGTTGCGTTTGTCCTTCTTTCCAATATAACATAAACTTGAATAATAGATAACTATAGCTATATATATATAAACATGAAACATATAGGTAAATGTTGCTTAAAATAATTCACATATTGGAAAAATGATAATCAGTAATAACGTAATAAAAATAATTAAGTTTCCCTTGTTTTGTTTCGTATGCATTCTACATTCATTGTGGACATATGAGTATCTAAATACAGGTAATTAGCTTGGATTGCCAAGAAGAAGTTTCATTGTGGATAAGTAGCTAAATCCAGGCAGCTAGCTTGGATTACAAGGTAGAAGTGCACCCACAAAACTGAAAAGGGATCGGGTGATCAATCTGACCAAAAACAGATAATTGCGTGTAGGTGGAAGCAAAATTGTCATTATGAGAAAATTGGATAGAAATTTCATGAACTTAATAAGGTAACAAACTTCAAAATTACAACCTGGACTCGGGGATGCTGTGTCGTCAAGACAATGCGTAATATATATTTGTCTAGAAATAGGACACCCACCAGTACAAATGGGAAATATGCTTACCTGGATCAAAATTTCTTGAAAGTACCAATAACAATAGTAAGTGTGGAAAAATAAACGGAAGAGTTGTGTGGCACCAATGCATGCCAATATCCCATGAAATATTAATCTGATATAGACAACATTGTAGAGCCATATAGAGTGGATTATCGTAAGACATGTTCGGTGATGTGGAGGCATACATTTTCCATAGAAAAATAGTAAGTAATACACAATCCCAGTATTTAGGCCACGTTGATAATGAAAAATATTAAAATCTCTGCCCACTTGATGCAGGCATATCATTATCTCGAGACTCCATGGAGGCAAAAGGAAAAGAGACTGACAAAACATACATAATAACAGAACATTCCACGGTTGCTAGTGAATCACCTAAAATTCTATGTATTGTTGATGTTCAACTTTCTGTAGAAACAGGAGGACATGAAATAAAAATAAACTAAAATGTTGGAAAAAAACATACCAGAGGTGATGCACATTTAAACAATCCATTTGACATTTTAATTAAACCAGAAATGCAACTGAAGATGACCTTTAAATTGCTATAATTATTTTAGTTGCTCCAGAATTCCTCGAACTTATTGTGGGGCTTAGCAACAATATATCTATACCCCAGAATAAACTTCGCCGTTTTTGCTTTTAGGATTTTACCCAAAATAAATAAAAACAGAGAGCAAAAATTAGAAAAGAAAACAGAATTAGGAAAGAGAGAGAGCTCACGTGGGCCTTACCTGGCAGAAGAGGCCCGACCCAGAGGGGCACGCCGTCTTCTACCTCTGCCAATAGGAAGAGGCGAAGCCGAGCACGGTGTGCCACCGCGCCAGCTCCTGCTTTGCCGTGGCGCCCTCCCCTTCACCCCGCCAACGCCGAATAGGATCGGGATGTCGCCCCGTGCCTATCCCTCTGTCCCTCTCGCATTCTTCCCCTGCCTCGCCTTCTTCCACCCCGGTCCCGAGAGGAACCGAGCGCGTCGCTCGCCGCCAGCGCAGCCATCGTATACCTCTCACCTCCCCAACACGTCCACGAGCTTCGCCTCGACCTGCTGATCGTCTCCGTTGAGCCACGCATCGTCGG
Source organism: Hordeum marinum (assembly GCA_022496015.1). NCBI lineage: Eukaryota > Viridiplantae > Streptophyta > Magnoliopsida > Poales > Poaceae > Hordeum > Hordeum marinum. The sequence continues at coordinate 151,788,540 of CM039674.1, forward strand.
ACAACCCCGAACGCCGCGAACGCCTTCGTCTTCTTCCTTGGGCACCGAAGCTCGCCACCGTCGATACACCATATCCAGGCCGTCCCTGAGCTTGCTATGACGCTTTCTACAACCGCGGTGAGCCCCAACACCACTTTCCCCTCTCCCCGCGCTCGATTGCACCGCCTAGCCGCCAATTCCACCGAGCAAGAGAGCTCCTCACCGCCGCCCATGATGCCGCCATGCAGGGCCGTTCCTGGAGTTTTAGAGGCCCCGGGGCGAACTCAAATGAATGGGCCCACGACGACATAGGAGGAAAAAATGATTCCATATATTGCTAGATTTTTTTTTTGCAAAGCTACAATAAACAATGATAATTTTTCTTGGTAAATAATATATGATAACAATGTCATACTTCAGGTCTAAATCATATAACATAGAAGTTACATAGCATACTAAAAATGCATGTCAATATTATCCTTTTGAAACACAAGATCGTATTCCCTTGTAGGCCCTTTTTCAATCAGAATATCTCTTGATTTATTGTCAAGAGAGTCCCAGTTTCTAGGGTCCTAGATATCCAAAGGAGAAGCTCCTTGTTCATCTACAATTGCAGTATTCTCACGGTCACTAAGAATTTTAGGAGTCTCATGAGCATTATTTTCCTCAACAGTGGTCTCATTTTCAGCAGGTTGATGTTCTTCAGCACCAGTGTCATCTAATTCCTCAACATTATCAGTAGATTATTTCCTTCTAACATATTGATGCATAGATCCCTTATGCAATCCAATGGACTTCTCTGTTCTTTTCCTCTTTTTTCTTTTCTCACAACCAGATAAATGTTTTTTGGGCAGCATGTTTTCAAGAAAAGGCTGCGTACAATAGACCCAAAGTGGTCGGACCCTTCCCCAGACCCTGCGCAAGCGGGAGCTACATGCACTGGGCTGCCCTTTATGTTTTCAAGAAAAGGAGTGAAAGCACCTGAAGGCTGAAGGTTGCCGTAAATAACTGAAAATCTGTGTACTTCACGCTTCAGGCTTCAGCTATCCATGAATGATCAATCATCAAGGAAACAAGAAGTACAGTTCTCCAGGATCAAGTTGGCAGCAACAGATGATCAAACTCTGTTGTAAAAAGAAGATTATAGACAAGATTAATCCCTATTCACTAGATTAAGATTTAAGATTAAGGGCTAGGAGAAATTCATCTAGAGATTTACGTTTATCTTTGTGGCTTTGTCGCCTGCTATTCCTTGCGACCTTTGTTGACTGTTGCAGACTCGCCGTCGCAGGCTCGCAGCCGCCGGTGCCCCGATTGGCCGATCTGTGTAGCCAAGAGGCGAGAAAACGAACCGGCATCGACGACTCGGTGTGTCGTCTGAGAAACCGAGTTGTTCGACCTGTGGGTGTGTGCGCACTGCCTTGCCTTCACGTAATCACGTTCAGGCCTCTTGGTTGTTGGGCTCTTCCGAGCCTCCCTGTCTGCAACTTTTTTTTTATTTGCACCAATTTATCACGGCCTATATCTATATATTAACATATACACTGCAGGTTGGGGCCCCTAGTTTGGTCGGGCCCCGGGCCGTCGCCCCTACAGCCCTGGCCCAGGACCGGCCCTGCCGTCATGGCTACGACCACAGGAGTTCGCACCCGAGCACGTAGTCGTGCTTAGGAGGCCTCTAGAAAAACGTAGGAGCCCTCGGCTCCTTCCCTAGGGCGTTCTAGCGTCAAATTGGTCGACGCCTGAACTCCAGCATTCGCGGCAATGGTCGCCGCCATCATTTTAGCCTATCTCCCGCGATTCCCTTTGCATCAATCGACATGGACAAGCCTCCTCGTCACGTAGGGCGAAACCGCCGTTGATTTGGTCGCCGGAGGAGGAAACCCGAGCACCTCCACCGTCTCTGGCCTCGCCAGCAGCTAACCACCGGTGGGATTGACCCTATTTGACCGGGGTTTAATTAAGCACTAATTAAACTAATTCAATTAATTAATTTAATTAATTTAATTAGTGTAATAGTCACTCACATGTGGACCCAAACACTAACAGCCACTTATTAACCCTAAGGAGGGTTAATTAATTTAATTAATTTCATTTAATTAGCCGAGACACTCACAAGTGGGGCCCACTCGTCAGGTTTGACCTGGAATGGTAGGTTGACCCACAGACATCACCCTGATGTCATGATGACGCGGTAAATCCTTTTCTAGATTTATTTTAATTCAGGAATCATTTAGGAAATTCCAAAAAATGATTAAAACTTCCAAAATTCATATAAAATCAACCATAGCTCACATGGAAAAGGTTTATATATGCAAAATGATGAGAAAAATCCAATCTATCCATTGGTACCATTATCATGCATGCTAGAGCAAGCTGTACATGTTGATCAGGTAAAATAAATTAAAGGATAATTGATATACCACATTTGAAATTTGAATTTGAATCCTTGACTCAAACCAGCTTCAACCAACATGATGATAGATGCATTAGCTCATCCAAATCCATTATGCCATGTCATGATCATGCATCATATTGTCGCACTTGTCATGTATTGACTGCTCCTTTGGTATTGTATTGCGGTAGGTTCTGCTTCCGAGGATACATGTGAGTATCCAACTAAAGAGCAGTACCCTACTACCGACCTGTAAGTCAAGCAACCCTTTTGAACATTCCAATACAATCCTATGCTCTCCCTCCTGCTCTCATTTACTGCATTAGGACAATAACATTTCAACTACTACCTGTTTTGGTAGTTGAACCCATTCCTTTGCATGACATGTCATTGTCACAGTAAATAGTTAAACCAAGCAACCTTGCATACATGGTAGCTGCTTGAGTCGTGTTGTGCATTTACCCTGTTATGCTTAGAGTTTGTGTCAAGTCTGATTCATGTGGGTGATGAACGGGAGTGAAATGAATGTGTGCTGATGATGAGAGTTAAATGTTGAACCCGATTATGTAAAGGTAGTGATGAGAGGCTGATACTTGTGATATGTGTTGGGTTTCCCGTGAAGAGGAACGGGTAATCGCAGCACAAAGTGGGTAAGTATTTCCCTTAGTTATGAAACCAAGGTTTATCAAACCAATAGGAATATCAATCCTCAACCGTGTTTAGGGGCTGCACACAAAAGAACAAACAACTTGCACCCAACGTCGGCAAGAGGGTCGGCAATCCCCTTAATCTCGTTATTTGCAAGCAAGTGAGTTGTGTAGATAATAGCAAAGTGCAAATAAATTAGAAGGTAATAAATAGCAACAAGGTAATGATAGCGTTTGTGACTTTATAAGTGAATAGATCCGGGGACCACAGAGTTCTCTAGTGGCATCTCTCATAAGCAAAGCATACGGTGTGTAAACAAATTACTGTTGGACAATTGATAGAAAAGTGAATAATTATGCGATGTTCACGGCAATGATCATGTGTATATAGGGATCATGTCCATAAGAAAATAGGCCAACTCCTGCATGCACCTACTACTATTACTCCACTTCAAGGGCGCTACTATGCTTGCCTCTCTACGTATTAAATTCATGACAAACAGAGTAATGCTTGGAGAACGATGACATGATGTAGACAAAGTAAACTCAACTAATATGAATAAATCCCATCGTTTTATCCTAAGTAACAACAACATAAAGACGCAACTTGTCCCCTTCTATCACTGGGATATAGAAACTCGTCAGGTTGAACCTACTACAACACACCACTCCCATTGAAGAAATATAATTCTAGTTGGGCAAACTATCTCAATATATCGAAGAGAATTATGAAGCTATGGTGATCAGGCAAATAAGAATCATAGTAATCTGGTTTGACTCAAATACTTTTCATGAATAATCTGAACATAAACTCACAATTCATCGGATCCCAACAAACACACCATACAGAGGGATTACATCGGATAGATCAAGGCAAAGATGCGATGAACATTGTATTGAAGATCGAGAGAGAGAGAGATTGCCATATAGGTACTACCTACGAACCTGTAGGTCTATGGTGAACTACTCACACGTCATGGTGAGGACAGCAAGGTTGATGGAGAGGCCCTCCTTGATCGATCTCCCCTCTGGCAGGGTGCCTGAATGGAGGTGTAGATGGCCTCCCATTAGAACAGAGACTTGCGCCGCCGGAAAAAGTGTTTCGGGAGCGCTTCTGGTGTTTTTAGGGTATATGGGAATTTATAGGTGAGAGAACGACGTCGGGAGGGGCTACAAGGGGCCACCACACATCTGGTCGCGCCCACAGACGACTGCTGGATATGTGGTGGGCCCCTGGGGCACCTCCTGGCCCTCCTCTGAATCTTCTAGGTCTTGTATTGGTCCAGAAAAAATCACCAAAAAGTTTCGTGGCAATTGGACTCGGTTTGGTATGGTAACTTTGAAAAGGCAAAAACACGCAGAAAACGGGACTGGCACTGGGCACTGTGTCAATAGGTTAGTGCTGAAAAATATTATAAAATGGTAAATAAATACCCAAAAAGTATCCTAAAATGATAATATCTCAGCATGGAACAATAAACAATTATAGATACGTTGGAGACGTATCAACATCCCCAAGCTTAATTCTTGCTCGTCCTCTTGTAGGTAAATGATAAAAACGGAATTTTTGATTTGACATGCTACCCATTATGTAATATTTGGTGTGTATGCTCATTGAGAAATGATGAATTAACAAACAGGAACATAGTAATATTAATAAGTATAAGAAACAAAATCATTGATCTTTCAAAGTATACAATCCTAAAAGAATGTTTACCCCTATTCATCTTATTATATTAGCAAGGCATGACTCCATCTTCACCACATACATACAAATGTTAAGCACCATGGTGTCCAAGTGAGGCAATTGGATCGTACTTTTTCAATATGCATCAACTTTTTATTGTTTACGCAACACATGAGCGTGAACCATTGGACATAGCATATAGGTGGAACAGAATATAGTGGTAGGTATCAAAGGGGTAAAAAGTGGAGAAGATAGTCTCGCATCAACTAGGCGTACCAACGAGCTATGGAGATGCTCATCGATAGATACCAATGCGAGGAGTAGGGATTGCCATGCAAATGATGCACTAGAGCTATAAGTGTATGAAAGGTCAACCGATTCTAAGTGGGGTGTGCATCAAACTTGCTTACTCATGAAGACCTCAGGCATTTGAGGAAGCCCGTCGTAGGAATATACAAGCCAAGTTTATTATATGAAAAGGTAATTCCCATTAGCATATGGAAGTGTCAACATAGGAGACTCGATATATGAATAACATGGTGCCACTTTGTGGCACAAGTGTGGTAAAGGACAATAGCAAAGTCCCTTCTCTCTTTTCTCTCATTTTTTTATTTTTATAATGGGCTTTTCTCTTTTTTTGCCTCCCCCATTTTCTCTTTTTTTTATATGGTGGGCTCATTTGGCCTCCTCATTTTTATTTCATTTTTCGTCCGGAGTCTCTTCCCGACTTGTGGGCGAATCATAGTCTCCATCATCCTTTCCTCACTAGGACAATGCTCTAATAATGATGATCATCACACTTTTATTTACTTACAACTCAACACGAAGAACTGGTAGGAAGAAATGACTCTTTATGAATGCCTCTGGCAGTGTACTAGGATGTGCAGTGATCTAGCATGACATGTATCAGAAATATGAAGGATGGTGGCTTTGCCACAAATACCATGTCAGCTCTACATGATCATGCAAACCATTATGATGATGAACGAACTAGTCATATGAAGTGACGATGGAATTTGCATGACAATATATCTTAGAATGGCTATGAAAATACCATAATAGGTAGATATGGTGGATGTTTTGTGGAAGATATAATGAGGCTTATGTGCAACAGAGCGTATCATGTCATGGGGTTTGGATGCACCGGCGAATATTAGCATCGATCCTCGAGGTGAGAATGGGCTATGCACGATACCGAAGAGGCTAGAAAATATAAGAAGGTGAAGATGTGTATATCCATGGTGTCACATTAGTCATAAAGAACTCACATACTTATTGAAAATATTTATTAGTTTTAACACAAATCAAAGTACTCCTCGCATGCCCCGAGGGAGGAGGTTGGTAGGAGTTAACCATCGCGCGCGCCCGACTCAAAACAACACTAGGATTTTAACGAGGAATATAAATGCTCACACATCATCACCATGCCTCTTTAATTTTTAGATGAATACAATTTAACACCTATTAATCTCTACACTTCTACAAATCAACAATTTTGGACTCACACTTTTTTCATATTACCAGATCAATGTCATTAACCCACAACTTCTCTACATGTGCTACATGATGGTTTTGATTATCATTCATTGAATACCTAATATTGTTGGACTAGTCTTATAACCGATGCAAGTTGCTGTCACTATTTATTCAGCTCTAAAACAAATATAAGTGAAGAATGAGAGCATATTATTTCTATAAAATCTACACGCCACCGTGCTCAAAATGATATAAGTGAAGTACTAGAGCAACTGCCTAGCTCAAAAGATATAAGTGAAGCACATAGAATATTCTAGCAAATTATCATGAAGGTGTGTCTCTCTCAAATAGGTGTGTCAAGAAAATGATGATTGTTACAAACTGAAAATAAAAGCAAACAAAATCAAACGACGCTCCAAGCAAAACACATATCATGCGATGAATAAAAATATAGCTCCAAGTGACATACCGATGGATTGAGACAAAAGAGGGGATGCCTTATGGGGCATCCCCAAGCTTAGATGCTTGAGTCTCCTTAGAACTATACTTGGAGTGCCTTGGTCATCCCAATCTTGGGATCTTACTACTCCTCATTCCGTAGTCCATCGTGATCACACCCAAAACTTAAAAACTTCAATCACACAAAACTCAACAAAACTTCGTGAGATCCGTTAGTATAAGAAACATATTGCATACTTGAGTTACTGTGATAAATTGATTCAAAATTCATTTTTGCATAATAGGTAATGTATTCTAACTTCTCCGTGACTTATTCCTCCTGAAATAATCCATGGCATAATCAAAACAAGCAAACTATGCAAGCAAAACAGAATCTGTTTAAAACAGAACAATCTATAGCAATCTGTAGAGATCCCATACTTATGTAACTCTAAAAATTATTAAACATTAGTACAACCTCAATACTTTGTATAGAAACACTTTGTTAAAATTTCAGATTATTATCGCGCTCCAGTAAAAAACTAAAATTCCTGCACTGGAGTCAAAGTTTCAATTTCAAATTCAGCATCGTTCCTACTCATCTTGTGGGTCATCCCAAAGGCTTTACCTGGCACAAACACTAATTAGAACATAAAAAAATTTACAAAGGCAACAATCATGTTATAAAACAAAAACAGGAAGTATTGAGTTGTCTCCCAACAAGCTATTTCTTTACAGCCATCAAGATAGGCTTGAAATTTCAATGATGCTCACATAAAAGATAAGAATTGAAGCACAAAGAGAGCATCATATAGCATGTGACAAACTCATTTAAGTCTAATATAATTCCTATGCATAGGAATTTTATAGGGGAAAATTATCAAGACAAAATATATCTAGCACATGCAAATAGGAAGAGTGAAGCATTCATAATTTCAACTCAAAGAGGGATAATTGAATAACATGCAAATTCCTATAACCATATGTGCCTCTCTCATAATAATTACATGTAGGATCATAATAAAACTCAACAATATAACTATCATGTAAAACATTCTCTTTATGATCCATATGCATACAAGTCTTATAATCATCCAAGGTAGTGGGATCATTATTACCTACAGTTGACGCTCTTCCAAACCCACTTTTAGTAGTGTTGAAAATATCATAATCAATAATAGGTTCATAATGAAGCTCGGAATTATCAAGATCATAAGAAATATCATGATTATCACCCAAATCATGATCATTAGCACAATTTTCATTCATAGAATTTATACTAACATTTTTTTGCAATCATGCTTTTCGTTCAAGGAACTATCATGAATCACTTTATAAGTTTCTTTTATCACTTCATCACAAATTTTAGATTCTTGATTTTCAAGCAAGACCTCATAAAGATAATCTTGTGAATTCTCACTAGCAATTGTTTGAACATAATCGGGTCTTTTGAACAGATTAACAAGTGGATGAGGATCCATTTATCTTAACTTTTGTATTTACTTTCTGTTTTGGTGTGACAAAGATAAGGATAACATAACCAGGCAAGCAAGCAAATAGAAATATATTTTGATTTTTGATTTTTATGAGACACACTAAATATAACAACAAATAAAAAGAAGAACAAGTGAATGAAATTTTGTGTGGAATTACTTGATAGTTGGTGATGGTATTCCCCGGTAATGGCGCCAGAAATACTTCCTGATACTTGTGATCTGCGTGGGGTTTTCCGTGAAGAGGAATGGGTAATCGCAACACAAAGTGGGTAAGTATTCCCCTTAGTTATGAAACCATGTTTATCGAACCAATATGAATACCAATCCTCAACCGTCTTTAGCGGCTGCACGCAAAAGAACAAACAACTTGCACCCAACGTCGGCAAGAGGGTCGTCAATCCCCTTGATCTCGTTATTTGCAAGCAAGTGAGTTGTGTAGATAATTGTAGATAATAGTAAAGTGCAAAATAAAATAAAAGGTAATAAATAACATCAAGGTAATGATAGCATTTGTGACTTTATGAGTGAATAGACCTGGGGGCCATACAGTTCTCTAGTGGCATCTCTCATAAGCAAAGCATATAGTGGGTAAACAAATTACTGTTGGGCAATTGATAGAAAAGCGAATAGTTATGCGATGTTCAGGCAATGATCATGTGTATATAGGCATCATGTCCATAAGAAAATAGGCTGAATCCTGCCTGCACCTACTACTATTACTCCACTTCAACAATGCTTCTATGCTTGCCTCTATACGTATTAAGTTCATGACAAACAGAGTAATGCTTGGAGAACGATGACATGGTGTAGACAATGTAAACTCAACTAATATGAATAAACCCCATCATTTTATCCTTAGTAGCAATAACACAAAGACAAAAATTGTCCCCTTTTGTCACTGGGATATAGAAACTCGTCAGGTTGAACCTACTACAATGCACCACTCCCACTGAAGAAATACCAATCTAGTTGGCCAAACTATCTCAATAGATCGGAGAGCATTAAAATGTTATGATGATCATGCAAGAAAGAATCATAGTAATCAGGTTTGACGCAAATACTTTTCATGAATAATCTGAACATAAACTCACAATTCATCGGATCCCAACAAACACACCATACAGAGGGATTACATCGGACAGATCAAGGCAAAGATGGGTTGAACATTGTATTGAAGATCGAGAGAGAGAGAGAGAGATTGCCATCTAGGTACTACCTACGGACCCGTAGGTCTATGGTGAACTACTCACACATCATGGTGAGGGCGGCAAGGTTGATGAAAAGGCCCTCCGTGATCGATCTCCCCTCTAGCAGGGTGCCGAAACAGAGGTGTAGATGGCCTCCTATCGAACAGAGACTTGTGGTGGCGGAAAAGTGTTTCGGGAGCGCTTCCGGTGTTTTTAAGGTATATGGGAATTTATAGGCCAGAGAACAACGTCGGGATGGGCTCTAGGGGGCCACCACACATCTGGTCGCGGCCCCCCAAGCAGCGGCTGGATATGCGGTGGGCCCCTAGGGCACCTTATGGCCCTCCTCCAAAGCTTCTAGGTCTTGTATTGGTCTAGAAAAAATCACCAAAAAGTTTCGTAGCAATTGGACTCCATTTGGTATGGTAACTCTGAAAAGGAAAAAACAAGCAAAAAACAGGAACTGTCACTGGGCACTGTGTCAATAAGTTAGTGCTCAGAAATATTATAAGTTGGTAAATAAATACCCAAAAAGTATCCTAGAATGATAATATGTCAGCATGGAGCAATCAAAAATTATAGATACATTGGAGACATATCAGAGGCCATGGAGGAGTATATGGCAGGTTGTCTCATTGGAACCGCTTTTAGGAACTGAGTTCCGTGTATGTGATCCAAGACTAGCTACTACCACAGATTGGGCCCAAAACCAATCTCTCGCATTATTAATCACCTCATACTTTGTCTAGGAGTTGCTAATAGTTTCTGGTGCTTATAGATTATGCTGGCGGCCGTGCGTAGTGCTGACCTTAGGGGTGGGCTATGACGCGATAGGCAAGTGGCACGGTGTACCAAGTGGCCGCCAAACAGTGGGCTTGGGTACCCTATGCACATCGCTTGAGGCCCTAGCGGAAACTTTGGGCAGACTTCCATGCGGGTTCAGTCTCAAATAGGCGATAAGCCTAGACTAGGGTCTTGTGTGGTTAATGGTCGTGGCCGACGCCATCACTGTGCTTCCGCTTGAAGGTTGCCAAGATGCATGACGTGCATATGGAGAAAAGTGATGAGAGCGTGTGTGAAGAAGCACCCCTTGTAGGGTTATCAAACTGTTCCAATAGCCGCGTCCTCGGATATGGACTACTTGGAAACATATATTGTTCATAAATTACTTTAAATGGATACTCATGAAAGTCTCAAGATTGGTGTGAGTACCTGATAACCCATATGGGATCAATTGTAGCCTTTCTCGATAAGTAAGAGTGTCGAACCCAATGAGGAGCTAAAGGTAGAACAAATATTCCCTCAAGTTCTATCGATCACCGATACAACTCTACACATGCTTAACGTTCGCTTTACTTAGAACAAGTATGAAACTAGAAGTACTTTGTAGGTGTGATAGGATAGGTTTGCAAGATAATAAATAACACGTAAGTAAAAACTAGGGGCTGCTTAGATAAAGAAACAACTAAGTTAGTTTAACAAGTGTGGAAAAGCGGTGGTAGGAGTTGCGGAATTGTCCCTAGGCAATTGATATCTAGACCGGTAATCATTATTGCAATTTTATATGAGGGAGAGGCATAAGCTAACATACTTTCTCTACTTTGATCATATGCACTTATGATTGGAACTCTAGCAAGCATCCACAACTACTAAAGATCACTAAGGTAAAACCCAACCATAGCATTATAAGGTATCAAGTCCTCTTTATTCCCATACGCAAACAACGTACTTACTCGGGTTTGTGCTTCTGTCACTCACACCACCCACCATAAGCGAATCATAAACATATTGCAAACCCTACAATGGGGATCCCTCACGCTTGCACGACATGGAGAGCACCATAGGACAGCACCAATAATATAGCATGCAACTCAAACCAATCATGATCAGCAATCAACCAATAGGACAAAATAGATCTACTCAGACATCATAGGATGGAAACACATCATTGGATAATAGTATGAAGCATAAAGCACCATGTTCAAGTAGAGGGTACAACGGGTTGCGGGAGAGTGGACCACTGTAGGTAGATGGGGGAAGGTGATGGAGGTGTTGATGAAGATGACGGAGTTGTTGGAGTAGATCGCCGTCACGATGATGGCCCCGGCAGCGTTCTGGTGCCACCGGGAGAGATGGGGAGAGATCCCACATCCTTCTTCTTATTCCTTGCCTCCTCCCTAGATGGGAGAGGGTTTCCCCTCTAGTCCATGGCCTCCATGGCAGTAGCAGGGGGGCGAGAGTCCCTCCAAGATTGGATCTCTCTCTCGCTTTCCTTCTGTTTTTGCGCTCCCACATTCTGGCCTTTCACCATTTCTTAAATATTCGGAGATCCGTAACTCCGATCGGGCTGAAATTTTGAGAAGATCTTTATCCAAAAAATAGTTTTCTTGAGGCCAAAGGACACCTCCAACTGACCTAAGTGGCGGCCACAAGCCCTCTGGGCGCGCCCTACCCCCAGAGCGCGCCTAGCGGGCTTGTCGCCCCCTCGGGCACCGCCTTCTGTTGATTCCACTTCCCAAAATTCACATATATTCCAAAAAAATATCCGTAAGTTTTTATCCCATTTGGACTTTGTTTGATGTGGATTTTCTACAAAACAAAAAACATGCAACAAACAGGAATTGGCACTGGGCACTGAATCAATATGTTAGTCCCAAAAATAGTATAAAAAGTTGCCAAAAGTATATGAAAGTTGTACAATATTGGAATGAAACAATCAAAAATTATAGATACGACGGAGACCTATCAGCATCCCCAAGCTTAATTCCTGCTCGTCTTCGAGTAGGTAAATGATAAAAAAGATAATTTTTGATGTGGAATGCTACCTAGCATAATCTTGAACATATAATCTAATCATGTCATGAATATTAAGATACGAGTGATTCAAAGCAATAGTCTATATTGACATAAAAACAATAATACTTCGAGCGCACCAACAAGGCAATCATGTCCTTTCGAAATAACATGGCCTTAGAAAGTTATCCCTACAAAATCATATGGTCTGGCTATGCTCCATCTTCCTCACACAAAGTATCTAAATCATGCACAACCCCGATGAACAAGTCAAGCAATTGTTTCACACTTTTTATGTTCCCAAACCTTTTCAACTCTCACGCAATACATGAGCATGAGCCATGGATATAGCACTATAGGTGGAATAGAATATGGTGGAGGTGATGAGGAAAAAGCAGAAGATAGTCTCACATCAACTAGGCGTATCAACGAGCTATGGAGATACCCATCAATAGATATCAATGTGAGTGAGTAGGTATTGCCATGCAACGAGTGCACTAGAGCTATACGTGTATGAAAGATCAAAAAGAAAACTAAGTGGTCGTGCAAATGATGAAAATTCCACTAGTTATATGAAAGTGACAAAATAGGAGACTCTCTATCATGAAGATCATGGTGCTACTTCGAAGCACAAGTGTGGGAAAAGATAGTAGGATTGTCCCTTCTCTCCTTCTCTCATTTTTTGGTGGACATATTTGGCCTTTTTTTATTTGGGCTTCGCTGGCCTCTTTTATTTTTTTGTAAAGTCCGGAGACTCCTCCCAACTTGTGTGGGAATCATAGCTTCCATCATCCTTTTCTCACACGAGACAATGCTCTAATAATGAAAATCGTCACACTTTTATTTACTTACAACTCGATACCTAGAACAAAAATATGACTCTATATGAATGCTTCCGGTAGATACCGGGATGTGCAACGATCTAGCCTAGCAAATGACATAAAAAATAGACAAGCCATGAAAACATCATGCAAGCTGTCTTACAATCATGCAAAGCAATATGAAAATGATGGTGCATGTCATACTAAACGGAACGGTGGAAGTTGCATGGCAATATATCTCGGAATGGCTATGGAAATGCCATAATAGGTAGGTATGGTGGCTGTTTTGAGGAAGGTGTATGGTGGCTGTTTTGAGGAAGGTGTATGGTGGCTGTTTTGAGGAAGGTGTATGGTGGCTGTTTTGAGGAAGGTGGGTTTGATGCACCGGCGAAAGTTGCACGGTACTATAGAGGCTAGCAAAGGTGGAAGGGTGAGAGTGCGTATAATCCATGGACTCAACATTAGTCATAAAGAACTCACATACTTATTACAAAATTCTATTAGTTATCAAACAAAGCATTAGACGCATGCTCCTAAGGGAGAGGTTGGTAGGAGTTAACCATCACGCACTCCGGACCCTCACACAAAGGTTGACAATCATTAAACAAATCATGCTCCGACTTCGTTACATAACGGTTCACCATACGTGCATGCTACGGGAATCACAAACTTCAACACATGTATTTCTCCAATTCACAACTACTCACTAGCATGACTCTCATATTACCATCTTCATATCACAAAACTATTGGAAGGAATCAAACATATCATATTTAGTGATCTACAAGTTTTATGTAGGATTTTATGACTAACCATGTGAATGACCAACTCCTGTTAACTCCCTACATAGATATAAGTGAAGCATGAGAGTTTAATTCTTTCTACAAAAGATATGCCCACGCTCTAAAAAATATAAGTGAAGCAAAAGATCATTCTACAAATGGCGGTTTTCTATGTGTGAGAAACAGGCAATCCAAACTTCAAATGATATAAGTGAAGCACATGAAGCATTCTATAAAGCCATACTCAAAAGATATAAGTGAAGTGCATGAAGCATTCTATAAATCGACCAAGGACTATCTAGTACCAGCATGGTTCATTATTAAAATAATAATAAAAAGCACACGACGCTCCAAGATTTACGCATATCATGTGACGAATAAAAATATAGCTCCAAGTAAAATTACCGATGATTGTTAGAAGAAAGAGGGGATGCCTTCCGAGGCATCCCCAATCTTAGTTTCTTGGGAGTCCTTGAAAAATACCTTGGGGTGCCTCGGGCATCCCCAAGCTTAGTCTCTTTCCACTCCTTATTCCTTCATCCATCGTGATCTCACCCAAAACTTGAAAACTTCAATCACACAAAACTAACAAAACCCTCGTGAGATACGTTAGTATTATAAAGCAAATTACCACTTTAAGTATTGTTGCCAACCAATTAATATTTCGTTTTTCATTGTAGATATTGTAATATAACTTTTCCATGGCTTATACCACCGATACAAACGATAGTTTCATCAAAACGAGCAAAACAATGCATCAAAAACAGAATCTGTCTTAAACATGACAGTATGTAGCAATCTGAACATTCACCATACTTCTATAACTCTAAAAATTCAGAATAATTAGGACAATTAAACAATTTGCATATCAGTACTGTTTAAAAATTTCAGAAACTTTTGACATTCCAGTAAAAAAATGTAAATTCACACACTACAGCTAAAGTTTCTGTTTTTGCACTTCACACACCAAACAAGCAATCTAATCATCCTAAAGGCAAATCTTGGCACATTATTTTTATACTACAATGGATTTATGCAAGGGGATAATTATTTCTGTTGAAAATTTTCTATCATTAGGATTTGCAAAGTTTCCATGGGCATGAACAAAGTTCAAGGCTAGCTCCCACTTTCACAATGCTCGTCTCTCTCACTTTCACTTTTCTTTTTGAAAAAGTTTTAGGTTCCCCTCTTTATTTATTTTTTGTTTTTAAACTATATAAAATCACACAATAGAATAAAATGACTCTCTAAAACTTCCAGGTTGTCTCCCTGGTAGCGCTTTCTTTAAATCCATTAAGCTAGGCATAAAGTGCTCAAGTAATGGATCCACGAGGATCCCAAGGTATATCAAAGACAATTTTAATTAACAATGATTTGTAATTTAGTATTGAGCACAAAGTAACATATATCATGCAACAACAAAGTCTAACTCTCTTCCTATGCATCGGCATGTCATAAAAGAACAATTCATGCACACAAAATAAAGGCCAATACATAGCATAAGTAGTTTCTTGCAATTTTATCATATTGGAAACATAGAGAGGTGGAGATGTAGTTCCTCTCTCATAATAATTGCAAGTAGGAGCAGAAATCACATGCATATTATATCTATCAAAATCATCATGTGTAATAGTAAAATGCAACCCATCTATATAATCCTTAATAAGTGCAAACTTCTCCGATATAGTGTAGTTGGGAGAATTCAAAAAGATAATAGGACTATCACGCGTGGGTGCAATAGCAAAAATTTCGTTCTTAACATAAGGAACTATAGCAAGTTCATCTCCATAAGCATCTTTCATATTGGCATCATGGCCACAAGCATAGCAAGCATCAAGTTCATCAAAAAGGGATATTTCAAATGAATCCAAGGGATCATAGCAATCAACATAGCATTCATCCTTTGGTAAGCAATGTATGAGTTGAAGAGTTACTCTCATTAGAAGGTGGGCATGAGTAGCTAATCCACTCTTCCTCCTTTTGTTCTTCTCTCTCCTCCTCATCTTTTTCATATAATGAGCTCATAGTTTCAGAAATTTCTTCTTCCATAGATTCCTGCAAAATATTAGTCTCCTCTTGGACAGTGGAGGAGTCCTCAATATATGGCTTAACATAAGCATTAGAAGCATAATTTTCATAGCAATATTTAAGTATGGCAAAAATTTCAGATTCGTAAGGAACATCATCATCATACTTTTCAAGCAAAGAAGCAATTTCATAAGCACCTTTAAAAACAACAAATTCTTCTATTTGTTCCACATCATAGTAATCATAAATACCTTTAGAATATGAAGCTAAGGTTTCATTATCATTAAATTTGCATTGAAAGGGAAGGTGTCGAGCTTCTATATTAGAGCAACAAGTAAATTCACATCTCGAGCATGCATCCCAAGCAAACCATCCCAGTATTCTAATTTGATCCCATAAGTGTTTCCCTTTTTGAGATAAGCGATAATACCTGAAGTATTCACATTGATCCAACGTGTATCTCATTATCAAGTTGAATGGGGTTTTCACAGGATTATCAAAGTAGTGCATAATATTTTCCACATAACGAGCATCGAGGGTTTTAGGAGGTTCCCCATCTCCATGAGTAGAAAGTACACCTAATTTTTTTGGTATTTCGTGTTCCATATCCATAGCTAAAGATAGAGAACAACTTATAACAACAAATAAAATCTACTTAGTGATAAAGCAAACAAGCACACACGAGAATATTCACCCCACGCTATTGCTCCCCGGCAACGGCGCCAGAAAAAGGTCTTGATAACCCACAACTATATGGGATCAATTGTAGCCTTTCTCGATAAGTAAGAGTGTCGAACCCAACGAGGAGCTAAAGGTAGAACAACTATTCCCTCAAGTTCTGTCGACCACCGATACAACTCTACGCATGCTTAATGTTCGCTTTACCTAGAACAAGTATGAAACTAGAAGTACTTTGTAGGTGTGATAGGATAGGTTTGCAAGATAATAAATAACACATAAATAAAAACTAGGGGCTGTTTAGATAAATAAACAACTAAGTTAGTTTAACGAGTGTGGAAAAGTGGTGGTAGGAGTTGCGGAATTGTCGCTAGGCAATTGATATCTAGACCGGTAATCATTATTGCAATTTTATATGAGGGAGAGGCATAAGCTAACATACTTTCTCTACTTGGATCATATGCACTTATGATTGGAACTCTAGCAAGCATCCGCAACTACTAAAGATCACTAAGGTAAAACCCAACCATAGCATTATAAGGTAGCAAGTCCTCTTTATTCCCATACGCAAACAACCTACTTACTCGGGTCTGTGCTTCTATCACTCATGCCACCCACCATAAGCGAATCATAAACATATTGCAAACCCTACAACGGGGATCCCTCACACTTGCGCGACACGGAGAGCACCATAGAACAACACCAATAATAAAACATGCAACTCAAACTAGTCACGATCATCAATCAACTAATAGGACAAAATAGATCTACTCAGACATCATAGGATGGCAACACAGCATTGGATAATATGAAGCATAAAGCACCATGTTCAAGTAGAGGGTACAACGGGTTGCGGGAGAGTGGACTGCTGTAGATAGATGGGGAAAGGTGATGGAGGTGTTGATGAAGATGACGGAGTTGTTGGAGTAGATCCCTGTCACGATTATCGCCTCGGCGGCATTCTGGTGCCATCGGGAGAGAGGGGGAGAGAGCCCCCTCCTTCTTCTTCTTCCTTGACCTCCTCCCTAGATGGGAGGAGGGTTTCCCCTCTGGTCCATGGCCTCCATGGCGGCGGAGGGGCGAGAGCCCCTCCGAGATTGGATCTCTCTCTCTCTATTTCCTTCTGTTTTTGCGCTCCTAGATTCTGGCCTTTCACCGTTTCTTAAATATCCGAAGATCCGTAACTCCGATCGGGCTGAAATTTTGAGGGGATCTTTATCCAAAAATTAGCTTTGTTGTGACCAATGGACACCTCCAACCGACCTAAGGGGTGGCCCTCTAGGCATGCCCTACCCCCAGGGCATGCCTGGCAAGCTTGTGGGCCCCTCGGGCACCGCCTTCTATTGATTCTACTTCCAAAAATTTACATATATTCCAAAAAAATCTCCGTAAGTTTTTATCCCGTTTGGACTTTGTTTGATATGGATTTTCTGTGAAACAAAAAACATGCAACAAACAAGAACTAACACTGGGCACTGGATCAATATGTTAGTCCCAAAAATAGTATAAAAAGTTGCCAAAAGTATATGAAAGTGGTAGAATATTGGCATGAAACAATCAAAAATTATAGATACGACGGAGACATATTAGTACCATTGACGGCACTCTCATAGGAAGACGGGAGAGGATCCATGGTAGTGTATTGTTGTGGTGATTAGTGGACTCGTGTGCGCTATCTCAACTTACACAAACTATTGTTGGTCGTAGTACACGATAGCCAAGAGTCAAAGTTGGCTTGCTGCATGAAATCCCACAGCTCCCCCCTTGTTGATTGATACGTCTCCAACATATCTATAATTTTTCATTGTTCCAAGCTATTATATTATCATTTTAGGATGCTTTTGGGTGTTTATTTACCAATTAATATTATTTTGGAGCACTAACATATTAACCTCGTGCCCAGTGCCAGTTGTTGTTTTCTGCATGTTTTTAGCTTTTCATGTTTACGGTACCAAATGAAATCCAATTGCCACGAAACTTTAACATGGTTTTTCTAGACCAAAAGAAGACATGGCAGCTTCTAGAGGAGACCAGAGGCCTCACGAGGGAGGCATGAGGCAACTGGGCACGACCAGGGGGTAGGTCACGCTATGTTGGCTCGTGCCCTCTCAGCTTGTTGGGGAACATTGCATGGGAAACAAAAAAAATCCTACGCACACGCAGATCTATCCATGGTGATGAGCATCTACGAGAGGGAGAGTGGATCTACATACCCTTGTAGATCGCTAAGCGGGAAGCGTTAAGAAACACGGTTGGTGTAGTCGAACGTCTTCGTGATCCAAATCGCCGTGCGTCCCGCGATCCAATCACGATCCGTCCCGCGATCCAATCACGATCCGTCCCGTGATCCGATCACGATCCGTCCCACGAACTTGATCATGATCCGTCCCACGAACTTGATCACGATCCTTCCGATCTAGCACCGAACGGACGGCACCTCCGCGTTCAGCACACGTACAGCTTGATGACGATCTCCACCGTCTTGATCCAGCAAGAAGGAGTGGAGAGGAAGAAGATTTCTCCGGCAGCTTGACGGTGCTCCGGTGATGGTGGTGGAGCAATTCCGGCAGGGCTTCGCCTAAGCACCACAGAAAACCGATCTAGAGGAGAAACTATGCACTGGAGGAACGGGTAGCACGTGGCTGAAAATCTAGTGTAAAAACCCTCTATACCACCAGTATATATAGGAGGAAGAGAGGAGAGGAGGCATCCTTGGCTTCCTAAGCCAAGGGCTTCGGCCGAAGGAGGTGGAGGAGGTGGAGTCCACCTCCAATCCTAGTAGGACTAGGATTCACCTATTTTGCCCTTTTTTCCACCTTTTTCTCTTGGGTTTTTTCTTCCAGACACATGGGCCTCTTGTGGTTGTTCAACCAGCCCACTAAGGGCTGGTTTCCACTCTCCCACAGCCCATGTAGCCTCTTGGGTCGAAATACCCCTCTTGGAGGTCTCCCGGTACACTCCCGGTACACTACCGATGAGCCCGAAACTTTTCCAGCGACCAAAACAGGACTTCCTATATATGAATCTTTACCTCCGGACCATTCCGGAGCTCCTCGTGATGTCCGGGATCTCATCTGGGACTCCGAACAAACTTCGGTCACCACCATACATAACTCTATACTATCGAAACGTCACCAAACCTTAAGTGTGCAGACCCTGCGGGTTCGAGAACTATGTAGACATGACCAAGACACCTCTACGGTCAATAACCAATGGCGGGACCTGTATGTCCACATTGGTTCCTACATATTCTACGAAGATCTTTATCGGTCGAACCTCTATGTCAAGGATTCAGTTAATCCCGTATGATGTTCCCTTTGTTCTTCGGTATGTTACTTGCCCGAGATTCGATCATCGGTATCTCCATACCTAGTTCAACCTCGTTACTGGCAAGTCTCTTTACTCGTTCCGTAATACAAGGTCTCACAACTAACACTTAGTCACATTGCTTGCAAGGCTTATTGTGATGTTGTATTACCGAGTGGGCCTTGAGATACCTCTCCGTCACATGGAGTAACAAATCCCAGTCTTGATCCATGCCAACTCAATAGACACCCTCGGAGACACCTAAAGAGCACCTTTATAGTCACCCAGTTACGTTGCGACGTTTGATACACACAAGGTACTCCTTCGATATCTATGAGTTGCATGATCTCATGGTCATAGAAACATATACTTGACATGCAGAATACAATAGCAATAAACTGACACGATCATAAGCTATGTTTGTAGTTTGGGTCTTGTCCATCACATCATTCTCCTAATGATGTGATCCCATTATCAAATGTCATCTCATGTCCATGGCTAGGAAACCTTAACCATCTTTTGATCAACGAGATAGTTCACTAGAGGCATACTAGGGACATTGTGTTTGTCTATGTATCCACACATGTATCCATGTTTCCAATTAATACAATTATAGAATGGACAATAAACAATTATCATGAACAAGGAAATACAATAATAAACACTTTATTTATTGCCTCTAGGGCATATTTCCAACACGGCTGACTTCCGGTGCCCCTCTGTGGCCTATAAATTCACACATAATCCAAAAACCATAGAGAGCCTCCCGAAACACTTTTTCCTCCGCCGCAAGTCTCTGTTCTACCATGTGCCCATCTGGAGCCCTATCTGAGGGAGGGAGTCCCGGAGGGCCTCTACATCATCCTTGCCGCTCCCATGGTGATGTGTGAGTAGTTCCCCATAGACCTATAGGTCCGTAGTTAGTACCTAGATGGCTACCTCTCTCTCTCTCTTGATCTTCCATACAATGATCATCGCACCTTCGCTTTGTTCTATCCGATGTAATAGTTTTGTGCGATGCATTTGTTGGATCCGATGAATTGTGGGTTTATGTTCATATTATTCATGAAAAATATTTGAGTCTTCTCTGAAATCTATTATGATTCTTATGTGCATGATCATCATAGCTTTGTAAATCTCTTGGATCTATTGATTTGCTTTGGCCAAGTAGATTGATCTATCTTTAGTGAGAGGGGTGCATTGTAGTGAGTTCAATCTAACGAGTTTCTATATCCCACTGACAAAAGGGGACAATATACGTCTTTGTATTGTTGCCACTAAGGATAAAATGAAGGGGTTAGTTCATATTAATTTAAATCTCTTTCTATACATCATGTCATTGTTCTCTGAGCATTACTATGTTTTACTTAATACTCTAGATGCATGCTCGATAGCGGACGATGGTTGGAGTAATAATAATAGGTGCAGGCAGCAGTCGACCTATTTGCTTATGAACGTGATGCCTATTGGAAATATTCCCTAGAGGCAATCATGTGATGATTTCATTTCCTATATATTCATGAGTATTTTGTATTGTCCTTGAACATCATTAGTGATATGTATCAATAAGTATGTGACTTATTTGTGAGACTATATATCATATGATGATTGTTCTAGTAGTCCCTAGTTGTTAGGGTTATGTGGACACATATCCTTTACTAGTATATGATTTAGTTGATGACTATGTTTCAGAAGTCATGTGCATAGAGCTGCTAAACCGATAGTATGTACTCGGGGATTGAGATCACCGAGTTGATCAGACCCACTTTGAGACACAACAAGATAATGTCATCTTGTAGTCTCAAGTACAATGTATATGTCATGTCCTAGACCTAAGGTCCTCGTATGTTATCGGGATGAGGATTGACTTACTTAGGTTCTATCAAACGCTACTCCATAACTGGGTAGTTATAGAGGTAGCTTTCGGGTGAGTCATGAGACATGCCGCGAGACATGGCTGATCAAGATGGGATTTTCCCCTCCATGAGGAGAGATATTCTCTGGGCCCTCTCGACTGATTAGATTCAGGAAGCATGGCCATGGGACGTGGGTTAAGTGTTAATCCGGTTTGCGAATCTGCATCACGGTTTCGAGAAGAGATGTCAAGCTACCGCAAGGGTAACAAGTACTCGCCTTGAGCTTGACAACCTATATCATCAGGCAAAAGGAATGTTGTATATTGCACATTCTCGAGGTTCGTCTAACGACTTTGCGCACACATGGGAGTTGGCATGTTCTACTAGGAGTCGCTACCGACTAATGACTCGGGTCGTTTCCATGTGTATGTGAACCTATAGGGTCGCACACTTAAGGGATTGCAGCCCATTCAAATTGTATCGGAATGGAAAATGGGACTAGACTCGTCGTGGGCCTCAAGTATTGAGCCCACCTCCGAGGTCTATATAAAGGGGAGTGGGCGCACCTTTCAGGGTTGATCCTTTTTGTCCCGTCGATAGCCACCGACACTCCCCACACCACCATGTCATGCCATTGGACCTAGCAGTCCGCCGCCCAACGATGTCTCCATATGTGTGGATACCTTGGAGGCATCGCATCTATGGTGCTTGGACAAACCGTTCAAGGAT